>OX387244.1:190410104-192910104 GCA_947561735.1 Cenchrus americanus
CCTTCGTGCCGTGAACGTCCCTTGCGGGACCCAACCAAGCCGCCGCCCCTCCTTCTTCCCCAACACGACATCCGTCCACCTCGCCCACAACGTGTTCGACGGAATGACATGAGTGTCAACGAGCCCGTTGGTGAGCCATCCGACCAAGCCGCTCCTTCTAACCCTCCGATGCATGCCCGTGTCGCCAACCTTCGTGTTGCGCCGCTCCCTCGTGAACATTAGTGACTTGGGTGCATTTTCAGTAACCTCACCGTGGCATGCCCTCCACGTGTTCGATGCTTTGCACAAATGAGTGCAGCACACGTTTCTTCCTCTTTCTTGCACCGCCCCCGTCCGGCCTTCGCGCCGTCGTTTTTTCCCGCGGGATCCCGTCTCCCGTTCCGCCGTCGTGCACCCCAGCCACGCGTCGGCAGGCCGCAGGCCATTACCTCACCTGAACCCGTTCCCGCCGCGCTCTGCTTCGCACCACCGCTCACGCCGCGCCGTGACCGGCTGCCGACGTTGAGCCCGCACGTGCCGTCAATCCGTGGCTCGCCCTTCGCACGGTGATGTTTTCTCCCCGCGAGTGTGTGCACGGCCGCGGCCCGGGAACCGTCGCCGGCCAGCCCTTGCCGCGTCACCGCCCCTCTCCGGCATTTTGCCGAGCACCTTGGGCGGAAACCCCCCTTTTTCCTCTCGACCTTGAGTGATGCCACACTCCGGAGCACATGCGCGCGGGGATCACTTGAGACACAAAGGATCCCGCGGTCGCCGTCGAGCGAACCCCGGAAGAGTTCGGGGAGCGCATCCGGACTTCATCATAACCACCGTGCTCTTGTTTGGGCTATGACCCAACGAGCCCATCTTGGTCCAAAGACTAACCGGGCCGAAGCAAACGTAGTCCGAGGACTTTTTCTGGACTTTGGAACTTTGGGCCAAGCTGGGTCGGCCCATTGGGCCACTAACACTTTGGGCCCAATTTCGGCCCACTAAATCTCCTGACCGCTGACGTCATACTGGCGTCAGCAATATTTTAATAAAATCCTTTTCTATTTTCATAAAGGCTTTGATAAATGTTTTATAAATGCTTTTACCTTTAGAAAATCATAACTAATTATCCGAAGCTCCGGAAATTATGAAACCACTTGCGTTGGTTTCATAATTCCGACACACTCGCTGCTATCCTATCCTTACCCGCTCTTGCCCTTGAACCGAGCCCTTTTCGCCCCCGTGTTCTTGGAGCGAGACTCCGTGGCCGCTGCCCGCCACTGTGCCAATGTGGGTCTGGGACGCGGAGCCCCGCAACTAACCATTGGCGTGCCGCGGACAGGAATCCTACCCCATTATCTCATCGCCTACCTTTTCTACACCTTTGCCTTCCCTCTTTGCTGCTCCGCGCATATCCGCTCTCGCTCCACTTGGCTTCGTGTTGTGAAGCGTGTACCGTGCCATGTGCTTGAAACCAGGATGTCGCACGTGATGGACGGCCGTGTCGTGAGCAGAGGCCTCTGCTTCACGCTCGGCAACCCCGAGCCGCAACCTAGCTGCCTTGCCATGAACGTTGCCGCATCACCAGTACTTGCCTTGTAGCGCTCTTAAGCACACCTTACCTCTTCACCACCCGTTATCGGTCACAAGTTGATCCTCTCATCCTCTCTAGGTTATGGCCACATATCTTGGCATGTTAATGCCTTTCCTAATTTATCTCCATCCCGCCTTGCTATCATCATCCGTTGCGCTAACGCTTCACTCCTCCGTGAGCTGAAACCTAGCAAGTGCTTGATCTCATCCTCTCCGCTTTCCGCATGCGAGCTTGATTCCCTAAGGTCTTAGTAGTGAGATCCTTAAACTAACTCTTGCTCATATCTTGATATCTAGAATATAAAAACTAGTTACCGAAACTAGTTTTGTTTTAAAACCAATTGCTCTATTTCAATTATTTAAACCAAGTGCTAGATGTATTTAGCTTGGAGTTTATTTGGATCTTCTAAATTGGTTCTTATCGATGTTTTTGCATTAGATGAATGCTCGTTATTTATTTCCGCGTCGCATCTCGTGTAGGCTTGTGTTCTTGTTGAAGACCCGAGCTGCGACGACTGAGGAGGCTCGACTACCCCGACTTTGCCCGAGAGGATGCTCAACCTCTACTACTCTACGACGACTACCACGCCTTGGTGTCATGTCACTCCCAACCATGTAGAACCCATGCATGCTATTAGTTGCTAGTGCTATATTTATGTTACTTGATTCGATGGATTGCATAGCCATTTGATTAGCCTTGCCTTGTTATTTGATATATCCTGATTCCTTGCTTTACCTACCTCGGGGCTAGCTACAGACCCCTAGCTAGTCCCATATACTTACTATCCATACTTTTGTTGCTTGATTATGGATGGTTCTCTGGGTTTGGACTGAGATGTGGGAGATCTCGGTGTGTTCTAGCGTGAGTTCTGGGTGTGTTCTTCCGTGATGTGTTACTGGCGGGAGCGAGCCGTTTGGTTACTTGTGAACGCCTACCTCGGGGAGATGCGATCTGGCCTCTCGCCCGAGCGGTGTGTCGGACGGGATGGAGATGGTGAGTGCTCGCTCTCAGCCCTTAAGGACCGATCGTCGCTTGACCTTGCTTCGGTGGACTTTTACCGTACTAACCGCCCGCCTCGTATTGGGCGGGGGTGCGGGGTGAGACTCGTAGTGGATAGCACCCCTCCCCGTAGGCGGATCGGTGTGATCGTGTCGGGAGACGGCTCTTTCCTCCTTAGAAGACTTCGCCCGGCGAGGCCGGGGGAAGGGTTCCACGGCTTCGAGTGACCCCTCGCCGGCGCATGAGCTCTACGGCGGGGGCCGCGCCGCTACTCGGAGACGCAGGAGGGTACTATCCACTTACTTGGACTCCACCCGTATGGTAGGGTTCGGGACGGCGGCCACCGTCTCCGGCTCTACTCGGGCGGGTACGGTTGTACAACCTCTCAGAGTGTTTAAACCTATAGCTATAGTCCGTGTCCACCGGTTATGGGACGGTCCTCCGATCTCTCACCCGGCTAGACTCTTTTCTTGTGCTTCTTCTCTCCCCCGAGAGTGTGAGCCCGGCCCGTGGCCGTTGAGATGTGGGGATAGGAGCGAGTGTGGGCCCCACATCGCGGATGAGAGTTGGGAGCCGGATCGTGGTTGTGATTCGGTGCTTTGGTGTGGACATCCTTGTTGAGGGGTGCGGACCCCGGAGGTGTGGACCTCGCAGGTGTGGACCTCGTGGGTGTGGACCTCCGGAGGTGTGGACCTCGCCGCTTATTCCGCATACCTTGATTGTTGCTACCGCGTTGCCGCATACATCACTTTCTACACCCCAATATAGGTTTTATCCATGCATACTAGATTCAACCACCGCTTTTGCTCTTTGTTGGGAAGGCGACATGACCTACCCGCTTATCGGGTAGATGCGGCATTTCAGACTCGGTGACCGTCTACGACTACAACTTCTGGGACGAAGGTGTGAAGACTAGAGCTGGTCCTATGCTCGAGTTTGCCTGTGGAGCTGGGGACGCTTCGCTTATGTAGATCCGCTGCGTAGGTGTTTTACCTTTCTTGATTCAGTCCTGTTGGACTTGTACCCGGCTTGTGCCGAAGAGTTGTACTCTGATATTGTAATAATAATATTATGTAATTCTTCTTTTATTTTCGTGTTGTATGGATTTGTACCACTTGAGACAGGGATTGCACGTGATAGCCTCTTCCTGGGACTATCACGGAGGTGCAGAGAGTCGGGTTTCCGTTCGCGGAAATTCGGGTCGTTTCACCTTCGCATGTGGGTCCATGTCGTCGGTTTCTCTCCGAATTGGACTCAACTCCTTGTCTTGCAAGATTCGACACTTTTCCGGTCGTGTCCCCGGAGTCCGTTGTCTTCTCGGATCAAGTCCCCCGGCTTCTTGGAGTTAAGTTTGCTTCATTGCATGACTTGTTCGGGGCTTCAAGGTCTTGTCATGAGGTGCTTGATGAACTTGTCCCGAAAGTCTTGCATTCAACACTAAAACCCTGCATAAACATTAAACTCCAAAACCGACATGCACACGTGAACTTGTTATACCACGGGGGTTAGTACCAATGGATAAGGTATAAAACTCATGCCAACACCGAAGGTAAACTCATGGCTAGGTTGACGGATTTTCACCGTCAACAGAAGGCGGCAGCTGGTGGTGGCGTCCCCCGATAGGCTTCGAGGGAGGCACTGATGATGGCTGGTACGGGGTACAGGAGCAGGCAGAACGGCGTTCCTTCCCAATGCGCTTCACGGTAGTGGAGTGGTTGCTACAGCGCCCGGCGTGCGCCTGCATGCGCGGGTACGGCGGCCATGCCGTCACAGTGGCCGGGATGGCGGTCCACCGGCCTAGTGCCTCCACCTAACCCTGTAGGGTCACAAGAAGGTGAAATCGAGGGTGCGCCCGGCCCCCCTTCGAGGGTCGGGCGCGTTAGCCGTACTGTAGTGGGCGCGCGGTGTCACGGGACTGACACCGGCCGTACCGCACAGTCCCTACCAAAAGTGGTGGGGACGGGCGCCTCCCTGGGGAGTTGGTGCGGTGGCACCGGGGCGCGAGCCCCGGGCGCATGATGGCGCCGTCCCGCGGCGTCGGGGCGTTAAATGCCCGTGTACGGGGGGCCGGCGCACGCGTGCGGGGCGCCCGTGAGCGTGGCGGGCCCCGGCCGGGGGCGGGACGGACCCTCGAGCGAGACGAGACCCGCTCGAGGGGGAGTGATCCCTCGAGCGGGGTGGGACCACTCGAGGGAGGAGTTGCTCCTCGAACGGGCGGAGCCCGCCCGAGGGGGGAGTGCGCCCTCGAGCGAGGCGGAGCCTGCTCGAGGGGGCTTCCAAGGGGGCCGTCTCGGTGGGCCGTCGGAGTCCCGCGGCGTGGGCCATGTCCTGCATGGTTAGTCACCTGCATGGTTAGGCTTAACGTGTTTCGGTACTGGGATTTAAGTGAGGGTTTCCCCGTTGTTTAAGGGGACCCCTAGGGGCGTCCCCCGACGCAGCCCCCGAGCATCTGCGGGTTTGCCATTGAGGCTCCCGCAGATGCTGGAACCTACTGATAGGACGTTCTTCCCTCCTTGTCCGCGAACGCTTTCCGTGGGGCCGCGTCGGCGGACCCGCGGGTCTAGCCCCCGAAGCCCTGCGGGAGTTTGAGTTCTCTCCCGCAGGGGTTAACCGCGAGAATTCTGGTCAGAGAGACGTGGCACATATGCCAACCGGCATCGGCGGTATTTCGGCCGGCCGGGGTGCACGCACCGCCGACACTTGTCTCGGGCGGGTGCGGTTTCAAGGAGGTGTAGCCGTGCGTCAAGCCCCCCGAGCCTTGGCCCGTTCGAGGCGATCGGGTAGAGCCTGACGACTTGTTTTTTTTTAACGCGCCCTCGCCGTCCCTCCGCGGGACGGAGGGTGAGGTTTCGCAACTCCCATCGAGCGGGTCGCGAATTGCCGATTCCTCTTCGAGCTGGTAGCGGGTGGTTCAAGTGGACGCCCATGCCCCGTTCGATAAGGGTAGGCTGCGCGGTCCAGAGACACGTCCATGGAAGCGCTTGCGTGGGTTTGCTAGGTGGGGCCCGGTCCCGTTCGCTAGGGACCGAGGGCGCGGAAGCTCTCCCTCGGTGGGATCCCCCCGGCTAGCTGCCCTCGCTGTCTCTAGAACACGACATGTGGGGCACCCTCGAGCCGACGGGCTCGAGGAATGGCTCGAATGCGCGTGCCCTCGTCGTCCCTAACTCACGATCTGTGGCGCCTGTTCGAACCCGTCGAGGGTCAGGCTTCGAACCTCTGATCAGTAGGGCCGTGCGGGGTGGCGCTTGGGCGGCCCCGTCTTTTCACGTTTGCGGCCGTCGAGGGGTCTGGGCGAGCCAGCCCTCGAGGTGCTGGTTGGTAGTACAGCGCGGCATGGGTGCTTGCGGTGCCCGCTTTACTTCAAGCGGGCCCTGGGTGACCCTTCTCACACGTGTGCCTTCTCGTAGAGGGTTGACATTGTCTCGAGCCGGGGGCTCGCTCCGCTCGAGGGTTTTGCGTGGCATGGGTGCCCGCGGTTGCGCCCTCTACATCAAGCGAGGTCCCGGCGACCTTCTCACGTCGATATCCCATCGAGGGTTGACGTCATCTTGAGCCAAGGGCTCGTCTTTGCTCGAGGGTTTTACATGGCATGGGTGCCGCGGTTGCTCGCTCTACATCGAGCAGTCCGGGCGACCTTCTCACGCTGATATCCCATCGAGGGTCGCTTTTTGTCTGGAGCCGAGGGCCCGTGCCGCTCGAGGGTTTTACGTGGCATGGGTGCCCGCGGTTGCCTGCTCTACATCGAGCAGGTCCCGGGCGACCTTCTCACGCTGATATCCCATCGAGGGTCGCTTTTGTTTCGTGCCGGGGGCTCGTGCCGCTCGAGGGTTACGTGGCATGGGTGCCCGCGGTTGCCTGCTCTACATCGAGCATGTCCCGGGCGACCTTCTCACGCTGATATCCCATCGAGGGTCGCTTTTGTTTCGAACCGGGGGTTCGCCCCGCTCGAGGGTTCTCCTTGCTTGGCAAGGGACCCGGGCATTTAGGTGCCTCGCGGTTGTGGCCGCGGTTTTGCAGCGCGGGCGCGCCTTTTTAGGCGCTGCGGCCGCGAGCGCGCGTAGTGGGCGGCGTGGCAGGCGGACGTGACGGCTTCGCCTCGGTCGGCTGCCGGTCTTTGCCGTAATGATGGCCCGCCTGCAGTGTTGTGGCCGCTGCGGTCGTCGTGGGGCCCATCCGTCGACGCGATGGAAAGATTCCCTGCAGTTAATGCTAGCGGGGCGTCCGCTCCGGAGAGCTCGCCGGTCGGCCTATAAAACTGCGGGGAGGAGGGGACGGCGGTTTTTTACCTTAGTGTCTCACCGTTTTCAGTCCCCCGCCCCTTCGCCTTCGTCTTGCTCTTGCCACCGCGCGGGGTCGCTGTTAGAGCTTTTTCTTCCGTTCCTTGTCCTCCGCTCCTGTTTTCCTTCACCTTCTCCATGGCGCCGCCTCAGCCTCCCCTCAGGATCCTGGAGCCGTACGCCTGGGAGAGGTCGACGGTGACCCGGCTCGCCCTTGGCGAGCTGGTCGCCGCCGGCCACCGGCGGCCAACGAAGACGAACGTCCGGCGGAGTGGATCGTGCCGCCGGCCGCGGACCGCGAGCCCAACCCGCGGAGGGCTACGTGGTGAGTTTCACCCGTTACCACGAGCGGGGCTTCACCGCGCCGGCGAGCACCTTCATGCGGGCGATGTGCTACTACTACGGGGTGGAGCTGCACAACTTTGCCCCCAACGCGATCTCGCAGCCTGCGCCCCCGTCGCCGGAGCCGGCGCCGGCGGCGAGGGCGGCATTGCACGGGGCGGGCGCACGGCGTCCGCCGCCGGGCAATCGACATCGAGGAGCGGCGCGCGCCGCGGGGGGTGCCGCGCGCGCGTGCCACGGAGGCGCGCGCGGCGAGCGCGCGCGCGCGGGGGCGAGCGTGCCCGCACGCGCGCGCACCATCGTCGGGGGGCACGACGGCGGGCGTGTTCGTGCGCGGGCGAGCGTGCCCCCGCGCGCGGCGGCGCCTTCTGGGAGGTGCGGCGTCGGGGCGCGCCGCGCGCACGGGGCGGGCGTACTGCGCGCGCGCGGCGCGGCGCCGTCGGGGAGGCGCCGCGCGCGGCGCGACGGCCTATACCGGCCTCGTCCGCAGAGGCCTCGAGGAAAAGGAAACGGGCCTTTTCCTCTTCGAGGTAAGGAGCCCGTCCTTTTTCGTTTGGTTTGGTTCGTTGGCGATCAGGTGATCTAACCCTCCGTTCGTGCCTGTGTAGGGTGGTGCCAACCATTCCCCCTCTTGCACCAGCCAAGGTGCTGAGGACGGACGCGTCGATCCCCACCCGGCGGCGCTCGTCGAAGGGGGCGCGCCCAGGGACAAGCACGACGGCGGGCACGGGCTCGCAAAGCCCGGCCGGGGCCTCGAGGCCCCGGCCGGCAGATCAGCCCGCCGTGGCGCGGCCCGCAGGCCGCCGGGGCGGCCCCGCCGGTCGTTGCGGAGACACGGGCGCGGCGGCGGCCGGTGGTGGAGGTGGAGCGGGCGGATCCTACGGGGGCGCCCATGGACGCGGCGGCGCGGGCCGGAGGCGGCGGCCGCGGCGCCGCGCCGGTGCCCGCGGCCGCGTCGGCGCAAGTAGAGGTGCCGGCGGAGGCGGTGCAAGCGACCGCACCCGCCGGCGACCTTCAGGCGGAGGTGGTGGAGGTCTCGGACGACTCTCCGCCGCCCAGGTGGAATCGCGTGGGCCGGGCGGCCCACGAACTCCCCCGAGCCCCGGAGGGGGGGGCCCTCGTGAGGCGGCACGAGGGTCACATGGTGGTGGGGGGCCGAGGGCATGGTGCCGAGGCCTCGTCCTTCCACGCCGGCCGCCCCGCCCGGTGGAGGGGGTCGTCGAGGATCCCCCTGCGTTCGCCGACGCCAGGGGGGAGCAGGAGCTCTGGGGCGAGCTCCGGAGCCACGGCGCCACGCTCAACCGCGCGCTGAACGAGGCGCTGCGGGTCCATGGCGGCCCGGCCTGGCTCGTCTTCCAGGTGAGCCATGGTCGCTCGTCCTTTTCCCCTTTCATTTTCGTACGCTGCATTCAAGTCTTGGCGCTTACGGGCTTCGATTCTGTGATTGCCAGGAGCTCGAGCGTCGTGCCCACGACAAGTACGACGCCTTCGACCGGGTGAACGCTGAGGTTCACCAGCTCCGGGAGCGGTGCAGCGCCTTCGACGCGCTTGCGGATGCTCTCAGGACACCGGCGACCGGGCCGGCGTACGGGCGATGGCATGGTGCGACGAGCTCCCGGAGAGCTCAGGGCAGGATGCCCCGCGGCATTCGAGCCTCGAGCGGGTCCGCGCAGCCCTCGTCGATCGTGACGAGGAGTTGTGGAATGCGCGCGCGGACCTAGAGAAGACGCGGACGCTGGCCGCCAACTGGGAGGCGGAGGTGGCCACCGCTCGCGCCGAAACTCGGGAGCTCCGCACGTCGCTCGAGGGGGCACAGGCGCAACACCGCCGGCCGAGGAGCGGGCGCGCGGGTTGGAGCAGCCCGCGCCAAGGAGGCCGACAACCCGAGAGCCGCCCTCGACGCCAAGGCCGCGACCCTCGTCGCCGGCCGAGGAGCACCTCCGGCAAGAGTGCATCGCTCGCCGGGGGGCCGAGGGGCGACTCCGGCGAGGAGCGAGGCTGCCCTCGGCGACGCCCGGACGGCGCTGGAGCGGGAGCGCGTCGCTCGCGAGGCGGCGGAGAAGTCACTGGAGGAGCGGAACGCCGCGTTCTCCAAGGTCGAGGACGATGCGCTCGCGCTCAGCATCAGCAACGCCAACCAGGAGCTGGCCCTCCGCGAGCAAGGCGAAACCGTCCAGCGCCTCGAGTTGGCGATCGAATCCGTGCGCCGCGACTTCGAGTTGGGGAGGAAGCAAGTCGAAGGTGAGCCACTGTTTGACTCTTGCTTGTTGGTTTTTCGTTTGGGAACTCGCATCCCCTTTTTCTGATTTCTTCTTGTCTTGTCGATTCCAGGCTTGCGCACCGCCTTGGGGCACGCGGCTGAGCGGGCCGAGGCGCTGCAGGCTTCCTACAACTCCTCCGAGCAGGAGTTGCGGGAATTGCGCGATGCGGCCCTCGAGACCTGCCACGTCGTCGAGAAGGGCGAGGCCCAGGCCGGCAGCTCCCTGGCCAGCCGTCTGCGTGCCCTTGGTGGCCATGTCACCGAGCGGATGCGCCGGGCGCTGCATCTGGGTGTCCAGAAGGCCCTCGGAGTGGTGCGATCCCACTACGAGGGTAACTTCGAGGCGCTGGCGGAGGGGTACATCGTTCCCGAGGGTGTCGAGGACGAGGTGGCCATAGAGCGTATGGATGCGCTCGCTGCCGATGCCGCCGGGTCGCTCGCCGAGGCCTTCGAGGAGTTCCTCTTTCCGGACGCCACCGATGCTGCTGCTCCTCCCGCCTGAAAGCAGTTGGGCGCTAGGCCCATTTTTTGTTTATGTGTATCAGAATTCTGGCCTCGTGGCCTTTTGTAAACAAACAAGTTGTTTCGTGAACATGAGCAGTTGCTGTAAATGAAGTTGTTTGTTTATCACGCTTTTTGTTTCTCCTTCTTCCTGAGTAGATTCTAGTTAGGGGAGTTCGATTTTCGTAGGGGGCCCGCTGGTTTGGAGGCGAGAGAGAAGGGCCATAGCCACGCGGCGTAGGCTATCTCTGGCTCGCACGCTCCTTCCGCTGTGCCGCCTGCGCCCTGTTCGAATCGTGGCTCGAGGTTGAAGTAGGAAACAAACTTAGCGCGCGTTGTTTTGTTTTTATTTTTGCGCGAAAAAAATGGGACCGTTTTGGGGGGGATGCCCCCCGCAGTAGCCCCCGAGGGTAACTTGGGTTTCAGGGGAAAGCCGAGTTGCCCTTTTATTAGACTTGGAGCGTTTACATAGTTGACACCAACTGGGGCGTTGGCCATGTGATTTTTACAACAAAAATACTTGGAGAATCCTAGCTAAGGGTAGAAGCGACGTAGCTGTTGGATGTTCCAAGCGTTGGTGAGCTCTTCACCGTCCTCGTTGGCCAGCTTGTATGTGCCCGGCTTGAGTACCTTCACCACGACGTAGGGTCCCTCCCATGGGGGCGATAGCTTGTGGCGCCCTCTGT
Source organism: Cenchrus americanus (assembly GCA_947561735.1). Taxonomy (NCBI): domain Eukaryota; kingdom Viridiplantae; phylum Streptophyta; class Magnoliopsida; order Poales; family Poaceae; genus Cenchrus; species Cenchrus americanus. The sequence goes on from OX387244.1 coordinate 190,420,731, forward strand.
TATCTTGGCGCGGCCTTAGGACCCGGATCCCCCTTGCCGAAATCCCGCCGACGTATCTTGCGTGCCCGATAACGTCGTAGGGACGTTGATACCTCGCGGAGTGCATCAAGGCTACGAGGCGTGCCTCGTCCGGCCGGTCCCGGCGAGTCCTCGCGGGCTCGGCCGGTTAGCATCCTCGTCGTAGCCTCGAACCCCGGGTGACCCGTATTCCAAGTCCCGTGGGGAGGACGGCCTCCGCGCCATGTACTAGGAAGAACGGGGTGAACCCGGTGGCTCTGCTTGGGGTTGTCCTTAGGCTCCACACAACCGCTGGTAGTTCTTGTAGCCATTTTCGCCCAGATTTGTTGAGCTGGTCGAAAATTCGGGGGCTTGAGGCCCCGTAGGATCATGGCTTTGGCACGCTCCACTTGGCCGTTGGTCTCGTGGGTGTGCCACGGCCGCCCAATCCACGCGGATGTGGAACTTATCACGAGAACTCCAAGAACTTCCGGCCCGTGAACCGGGACCCATTGTTCGTGATGATGGAGTTTGGCACTCCAAAGCGGTAGACGATGTCGGTGAAGAACGTGACCGCTCGCTCGGCCCTTAAATTCGTGATGGGGCGCACCTCCACCCACTTGGAGAATTTGTCGATCGCGACTAGCAGGTGGGTGAAGCCCCCGGGCGCCTTCCGCAGGGGCCCGACGATATCCAGCCCCCATACGGCGAATGGCCATGTTACGGGGATGGTTTGCAGGGCGTGAGCGGGCAGGTTGGATTTGAGGGCGTAGAACTGGCACCCCTCGCAGGCGCGTACGATCTCGCTGGTGTCGGTGACCGCGGTAGGACAGTAAAAGCCCTGGCGGAACACGTTACCGACAAGGGTGCGGGGCGCGACGTGGTGGCCACAGATCCCCGCGTGGATGTCCCGTAGGAGCTCGCGCCCCTCGGGAATGGGCACGCACCGCTGTAGGATGCCGGAGGCGGCGCGTTTGTACAGCTCGCCGTCGACGAGGGTGAACGACTTGGCCATCCTGGCGATGCGCCTAGCCGCGGCCCGGTCCACGGGGAGTTCCCCTCGAGCGATCCAGGCAATATATTTCTCCCGCCAGTCCGCCTGGACGGGGGCCGGCTCGATGTCCATCGCGTCGGCCTCGTGGGAGCCGTACCCCTCGAGGAGGGAGAGCACGTACGCCTCGTTCGAGGGGTCCTCGTCCATGGGCTCCGCACTCGCTGGGTTCGAAGGAGCCCCCGAGGGTTCGTTGTGGTTCGAGGGGTAGGGCTCGAAGGCGACCGAGGGTTGAGCGACATCGCGCGCGAAAACGTTCGGGGGGACGGTGATCCGCCCGGACGCGATCTTGGCGAGCTCGTCCGCCTCTTCGTTGTACCTTCGGGGCACATGGTTGAGCTCGATGCCGTAGAACTTGTCCTCGAGGGCCCGCACGGCCTTGCAGTAGGCCTCCATCTTGTCGTCGTTGTAGCTCGCGTTCTTCATGACTTGATCGATCACGAGCTGCGAGTCCCCGCGCACGTCGAGGCGCTTGACGCCCAACTCAATGGCGATTTTGAGGCCGCAGAGCAGGGCCTCGTACTCAGCCATATTGTTGGACGCGGGGAAGTGGAGGCGCACTGCGTATTGCATGTGCTCCCCGAGGGGTGACACGAAGAGCAGGCCCGCGCCTGCTCCCGTTTTCATCACTGAGCCGTCGAAGAACAGAGTCCAGCACTCTGCCTGGATTTGTGGGGGCGGCAGCTGCGTGTCTGTCCACTCAGCGACAAAATCCGCCAGTATTTGTGATTTGATGGCCTTGCGCGGGGCGTAGGCGAGCGTTTCGCCCATCAGCTCCACGGACCACTTGGCGATCCTATCCGCGGCGTCGGGGTTGCGGATGATTTCTCCTAGCGGGAAGGAAGAAACCACCGTGACCGGGTGGGCCTCGAAGTAGTGGCGGAGTTTGCGCCGCGCAAGAACCCTTGCGTACGGCGGCTTCGGACTCCGTGGGTAGCGCGTCTTCGTGTCCGAGAGGACCTCGGCGATGTAGTAGGCGGCCGCCGCACCGACGGGCATGTCCTTCCTCCGTGCGCTCCACAACGATCACGGCGCTCACCACCTGGGTGGTCGCGGCCACGTAGAGGCTGCAGGGGCTCGCCGTCCCGCGGCGGCGTGAGGATCGGGGCGTGTGTCAGTGACGCCTTTAGCTTGTCGAGCGCGTCCTGGGCCTCGGTGGTCCGAGAGAAGCGCTCGTGCTTCTTGAGTAGGCGGTAGAGGGCGGGGCCCTTCTCACCGAGCCGCGAGATGAGGCGGCTCAAGGCGGCAAGGCACCCCAACACTTTCTGCACCCCCTTGAGGTCCCGGATCGGACCCATCCGTTCGAGGGCTGCGACCTTTTCAGGGTTGGCCTCGATTCCCCGTTGGGAGACGATGTATCCCAGGAGCATGCCTCGCGGCACACCAAAGACACATTTTTCGGGGTTTAATTTGACCCCATTGGCCCGTAGGCAGTTGAACGCGACGCCAAGGTCGCCAACCAGGTCGTCCGCCTTCCTGGTTTTCACGACGATGTCGTCCACGTACGCTTCGACCGTCCCCCCGATGTGATCCCCAAAAACGTGTTGCATGCAACGTTGATATGTTGCGCCCGCGTTTCTGAGGCCAAATGGCATCGTGACGTAGCAAAACGTCCCGAACGGTGTGATGAACGAAGTCGCGAGCTGGTCGGACTCCTTCATTTTTATTTGGTGGTACCCGGAATAGGCATCAAGAAAACAGAGCAACTCGCACCCAGCCGTTGAATCAACGATTTGATCTATGCGTGGCAAAGGAAAAGGAACTTTAGGACATGCTTTATTGAGACTAGTGTAGTCTATACACATCCGCCACTTCCCATTCTTTTTCTTTACAAGCACAGGATTAGCTAGCCACGTAGGGTGGAATACTTCCTTGATGAATCCGGCCTCGAGGAGCTTCCGCAGCTCCGCTCCGATTGCCCGTCGCCGCTCCTCGTCGAAGCGGCGCGGCCCGTTCTTCGTACGGCGCGGGCGTTTGGCGGAGATGTCAAGGTAGTGCTCGGCGACTTCCCTCGGGATGCCTGGCATGTCCGAGGGGCTCCACGCGAAGATGTCGGCGTTGGCGCGGAGGAAGTCGACGAGCACTGCTTCCTATTTGGGGTTGAGGGTGGAGCTGACCCTCAACGCCTTGCCCTCGGGGGCCGAAGGGTCGAGGGGGACCCCCTTGGTCTGCTCCGGAGCCTCGAAGGTGCCTGCGTGCTTGGCGGCGGAGTTGAGGTCTTCGTTGACCATCTTCTCCAGTGTGTTCACCAGCGCTTCGTCCAGCGCTAGTGCCTCTGCGTGCTCCACGCATTCGACGTCGCAGTCGAACGCGTGCTCGATGGATGACCCGACGGTGATGACGCCGTTCGGACCCGGCATCTTCATCTTCAGGTAAGTGTAGTTGGGGACCGCCATGAATTTGGCATAGCAGGGTCGCCCAAGTATTGCGTGGTAGGCCCCTTTGAACCCCACCACCTTGAAGGTGAGGGTTTCCTTGCGGAAGTTCTTAGGGGTGCCAAACCAGACCGGCAAGTCGATCTGCCCGAGGGGCTGAACCTGCTTGCCGGGCGCGATGCCGTGGAACGGCTTCGTCCGGGCCGCGGCTCGGTCCAACCCGATCCCCATCGGGCGCAATGTATGCGCGAAGAGGATGTTGAGGCTACGCCTCCGTCCATAAGGACTTTTGAGAACCGGGCGTTCCCAATGATGGTATCGACCACCGGTGGGTGCCGGCCCGGTTGGGGATGCGATTCGGGTGGTCTTCCCGGCTAAAGGTGATGACGTCCTCCGACCAATTGAGAAAGGCCGGAGGTGCCCTCTCCGCGGCGAGGACTTCGTGTCGCTCCTTCTTGCGCTGCCGGGTCGACATGTCGACGGTAGGTCCCCCAAAGATGAGGAACACATTCTCGACGGCGGGGAAGCCGCCGGCGTCGCCCTCGCCCCCGTCTTTCTTGGCCTCTGCCTCCTTCGCGGCGGCGCGGCCATAGAACTTTTTGAGCATGTCGCACTGCTCAAGGGTGTGTTGCACTGGGGTCTTGTGGTAGGGACATGGCTTCTTTAGCATGTCGTCGAACACTCCCGGGCCTCGAGGGGCCGGTCGAGGGCCCCGTCGAGCCGGGTCGACAGCGAGGGCCTCGGCGTTACCGCCGTCGCGCCCTTGCTCGCGCGCCTCGCGGCGCGGCTTCTTCCCCTTCGCCCCGCTTGTCGTTGCGGTGCGGCCCCTTTGACTTGCTGCCCTCCGCGGGCACGTCTTCAGGGCGCTTGCCTTTTTTGCCGTCGAAGATCGCCCCCACGGCCTCCTCCCGGAGGCGAAGGCTGGTGGCGATGTCGAACAGCTCGTTGGAGTCCGCAGGCGGGCTGCGTCCCAGCTCCCGCACGAGATCCCGGCACGTGGTGCCCTCGAGGAAGGCGTGCACGATTTCGGATCGCGCCACACCGGGGAGCTCCGTGCAGCGCTTGGAGAAGCGCCGTATGAAGTCCCGCAGCGACTCGCCGGGCTTCTGCGTGCAGGAGCGCAGGTCCCAAGAGTTCCTAGGGCGCACATATGTGCCCTGGAAGTTGCCCACGAACGTGTGGACTAGGTCGTCCCAGTCATGGATCTGGCTGGCGGGCAAGTGCTCGAGCCATGTCCGGGCCGCGTCGCCCAGATGCAGGGGCAAGTTGCGGATGATGACCTCGTCGTTAGTGGCCCCGCCGAGCTGGCAAGCCAAGCGGTAGTCGTTGAGCCAGACACGGGGGTCCGTCTCCCCGTTGTACTTGACGATCGTCGAGGGTTGGCGGAAGCGTTGGGGGAACGCTGCCGCGCGAATCTCCCCGGCCCCGAACACGCGAGTGCCGGGGGCTCCGGCGTCGGGGAGCGGTCCTCGCCGCTGTCGTAGCGCCCACCCCGTCAAGGGTGGTAGCCCCTTGCCGCTCGTGCGTCCGCCTTGCTGGTGCGCCGGGCGTTGATGATGTTGCGAGCGTCGCCATCTAGTGCCCTGCGCGCGTCGAGGAGTCGCTCCTTGGCCGGCGTGCGCCCTTGCTCGGTGGGTTGCCCCGCTTGTCCCCCTGCGTGCACCGAGGGTTCGCCTCCCGGCGCAACTTCGTCGCCTCGAGCATCCCCCTGCTGGCGGATGCGTGAGGCCGAGCTCTCGGCCTGCTGGACGGCCGCTTGCTCGATGAGGGTTTGCACCTCGCGGTGCATGTCTCGAGCCTCGGGGGTCGAGGGTGCTGGCATAGCCCGCGGCGGCGTCGCGGCGGCCGACGAGCTTCGGCTCGCCCGCGGGGGTGCGTCCGCGTTTTCGACGTTAGGGACGGTGTTGATGCGGTCGCGGACTCGCCGGCCCCGGCTCCCGCGCGCGCTCGCCGCGAGCGCGAGGCCTCCCCCGCCATCGAGGCGCGGAGCAACCGCACCGTTCGGTACTCTTCCGCCAGCTTGGCCTCGAGCTCGCGGGCTTGGGCCGGTGTGCGTCGACGTCGGCCCCAACAGGAGCGCTTGGCCCCGCGGCCAGGCGCGCGGCGATCCCTGGGGCAGGTGTGACCTCCCCGTCTCCCGGCGCCCACCGCGCCGGCGGCGTTGGCCGGGTCGTTGGTGATGACGGCGCAACACTCCCGTGTGGGGTCGTAGCTCCCGGTCTTGGAGTCGTCGGAGCGGCCAAACCCGGTAGTCCGCGGCGTCGAGGAAACGCCGGAACACAACTGGGTCGGGTACGCCGGAGAAGTCCCACTCCGCGAAACCGTGGCGGTTGGCGGGTGGCATCGTGTCGACGGAGCCCAGGGATGACTCATCTGCTGCTGAGGCGCCGGGGTCCCTGGCGACGAAGACGTGGCGGCCGGGCGGAACCCTGCGCATCGTCGTGTTCACGTTGGCGTTGTAGGCCGTCGTGGCGCCACGCAGCCCAATGGGGATGCGCGGTCCGAGAGGCGCGCGGCGTCGCCGCCGGGCGGTGGCGGTCATGGTGACGGGCGTACCGCGCCGGGCGGCGGCACGCTCGGCCCGCCGCCGCTCGGATCGCGCCCGACACGAGCGCGCCCGCAGCGACGGTGGCGTCGTGGCGCCGACGGGCCCGCGGCATCCGTGCTCGCGGGCGCTGCGCCCGTGGCGGTGCGCGCGGCGGGGGCCAATGCCGACCTAGCTCGACGCCGCGCGCGCGGGCTCCCGACGGTTCGTGAGGCGCATGAGATAGCCGTTCCCCGTGGCCCGAAAGTTCGGGTCCCCGAAGCGGATTTCGAACCGGCGGGAGGGGGTCCGAGCTACCCATGCAGTAGCGTGTAGCACGATATTCGGTGCGAATCACCATGGAGGGAGTTGGTGAAATGACCTTAGGCGCTCGTTTGCCCCACGGTGGGCGCCAACTGTCGGTGCGGAATATGGTCCCGACACTAACCAGTAGATAGCGTCGTGGTCTATCCCTCGATGGTCGATGCTAAGTAACAAATGGTACAGAGGTTTATCCTGGTTCCGGCCGCGGGGCCGTACGTCCAGCAGAGGCGTGCTCGGGGCACTATATTACTTAGCACCGGGGGTGCTTGTAGTGGGGCAAATACAAGCAAGGCGGGAGAGGAATCGTGGCTTCCAAGTCCCTGGAAGGGTGGCTGAAGATGTTTGTGGGAGAATGAGAAGTGAATGTGTGGTGTGTGAAGTGTTCTTTTTTCGTCCCCCCGCGGCTGGGGGCTCGCCTCCCCTTTTATAGGCCAAGGGGGCGGCGAGTTACATGCACGCCGCGCTATCCAGCTACGTGGGGGTGCACGTCGTGCTACGCTGTAGAGTGGGCGGCCGTCCGGACGATCTTCGCAGCGATCTGGCCATGATGGCCTACTTCGTACCCGAACAGTGGCGGTTCGAGGGTAAGAAGGCGGCAGCTGGTGGTGGCGTCCCCCGATAGGCTTCGAGGGAGGCGCTGATGATGGGCGGTACGGGGTACGGGGAGCGGGCGAACGGCGTTCCTTCCCAATGCGCTTCACGGTAGTGGAGTGGTTGCTACGCGCGCCGGCGTGCGCTCGCATGCGCGGGTACGGCGGCCATGCCGTCACGGTGGCCGGGATGGCGGTCCACCGGCCTAGCGCCTCCACCTAACCCCCGTAGGGTCACAAGAAAGTGAAATCGAGGGTGCGCCCCCGCCCCCTTCGAGGGTCGGGCGCGTTAGCCGTCTTCGTAGTGGGCGCGCGGTGTCACGGGCCGACACCGGCCGTACGCACGGTCCCTTCCCACGGTTGTGGGGATGGGCGCCTCCCCTGGGAGTTGGTGCGGTGGCACCGGGGCGCGAGCCCCGGGCGCATGATGGCGCCGTGACGCGGCGTCGGGGCGTTAAATGCCCGTGTACGGGGGGCGGCGCACGCGTGCGGGCGCCGTGAGCGTGGCGGGCCCCGGCCGGGCGGGACGGACCCTCGAGCGAGACGAGACCCGCTCGAGGGGGAGTGATCCCTCGAGCGGGGGCGGGACCACTCGAGGGAGGAGTTGCTCCTCGAACGGGGCGGAGCCCGCCCGAGGGGGAGTGCGCCCTCGAGCGAGGCGGAGCCTGCTCGAGGGGGCTTCCAAGGGGGCCGTCTCGGTGGGCCGTCGGAGTCCCGCGGCGTGGGCCATGTCCTGCATGGTTAGTCACCTGCATGGTTAGGCTTAACGTGTTTCGGTACTGGGATTTAAGTGAGGGTTTCCCCGTTGTTTAAGGGGACCCCTAGGGCTGTCCCCGACAAGCCGCGCGACGTGCCGAGGCACCCGGACGGTCAGCGTAGGCTAAGTAGTTGACGACGAGCTTGCGTGAGGCGAAGTAGTCGACGATGGGTTGCGCGACAAGTTGCGCGACGTGCCGAAGCAACCGGATGCGCGGCATAGTCGAAGTAGTCGACGACGAGCCGCGCGACGTGCCGAGGGACCCGGACGTGTGGCGTAGTCGAAGTAGTCGACGACGAGCCGCGTGACGAGCCGCGCGACGTGCCGAGGCACCCGGACGCTCAGCGTAGGCTAAGTAGTCGACGACGAGCTTGCGCGAGGCGAAGTAGTCGACGATGAGTCGCGTGACAAGTTGCGCGACGTGCCGAAGCAACCGGACGCGCGGCGTAGGTGAAGTAGTTGATGATGAGCCGGGTGACGAGCTACGCGACGTGTCGGGGCACCCGGACGCGCGGCGTAGGCGGAGTAGTCGATGACGAGCGGCGCGACGAGCCGCGTGACGAGCCGCGCGACATGCCGAGGCACCTGGACGCGCGGCGTAGTCGAAGTAGTCGACGAAGAGCCGGGTGACGAGCCGCACGACGTGCCGAGGCACCCGGATGCGCGGCGTAGTCGAAGTAGTCGACGACGAGCCGCGCGACGTGCCGAGGCACCCGGATGCGCGACATAGTCGGAGTAGTTGACGACGAGCCGCGTGACGAGCCACGCGACGTGCCGAGACACCCGGACGCTCTGCGTAGGCGAAGTAGTCGGCGACGAGCCTGCGTGAGGCAATGTAGTCGACGATGAGTCACGTGACAAGCCGATCGACGTGCCGAAGCAACCAGACGCGCGGTGTAGGTGAAGTAGTCGATGACGAGCCGGATGACGAGCCGCGCGACGTGCCGAGGCACCCGGACGCGCGGCGTTGGCGGAGTACTCGACGACGAGCGGCACGACGAGCCGCGTGACATGCCGAGGCACCTGGACACGCGGTATAGTCGAAGCACTCGACGAAGAGCCGGTTGACGAGCCGCACGACGTGCCGAGGCACCCAGATGCGCGGCGTAGTCGAAGTAGTCGACGACGAGCCGCGCGACGTGCCGAGGCACCTGGACGCGCGACGCAGTCTAAGTAGTCAACGACGAGCCGCGTGAAGAGCCGCACAACGTGCCGAGGCACATGGACGCTTGGCGTAGGCTAAGTAGTCGATGACGAGCCTGCGCGAGGTTAAGTAGTCGACGACGAGTCACGCGACAAGCCGCGCGACGTGCCGAAGCAACTGGACACACGATGTAGGTGAAGTAGTCGATGACAAGCCGGATGACGAGCCGCACGATGTGCCGAGGCACCCCGACGCGTGACGTTGGCGGAGTAGTCGACGACGAGCGGCGTGACGAGCCGCGCGACATGCCGTGGCAACTGGACGCGCAGCGTAGTCCAAATAGTCGATGAAGAGCCGGGTGACGAGCCGCACGACGTGCCGAGGCACCCGGAAGTGCGGCGTAGTCGAAGTAGTCGACGATGAGCCGCGCGACGTGTCGAGGCACCCGGACGCGCGGCGTAGTCGAAGTAGCCGACGACGAGCCGCGTGATGAGCCGCACGACGTGCCGAGGCACCCGGACACTCGGCGTAGGCTAAGTAGTCGACGAGGAGCCTGCGCGAGGCGAAGTAGTCGGCGATGAGTCGCATGACAAGTTACGTAATATGCCAAAGCAACCGAACTCGCGGCGTAGGTGAAGTAGTCGATGACGAGCCAGGTGACGAGCCGCGCAACGTGTCGAGGCACCCGGACGCGCGGCGTAGGCGGAGTAGTCGACGACGAGCTGCACGACGAGAAGCGTGACGAGCCGTGCGAAATGCCGAGGCACCTGGACGCGCGGCGTAGTCGAAGTAGTCGACGAAGGGCCGGGTGACGAGCCACACGACGTGCCGAGGCACCCGGATGTGCGGCGTAGTCGAAGTAGTCGACGACGAGCCGCGCGACGAGCCGAGGCACCCGGATGCACGGCGTAGTCGAAGTAGTGTTGACGGTGAAAATCCGTCAACCTAGCCATGAGTTTACCTTCGTTGTTGGCATGAGTTTTATACCTTATCCATTGGTACTAACCCCCGTGGTATAACAAGTTCACTTGTTCATGTCGGTTTTGGAGTTAAGTGTTTACGCAGGGTTTTAACGTTGAAAGCAAGCCTTCTGGGATAAGTTCATTAAGCACATCATGACAAGACCTTGAAGCCCGATACAAGTCAAGCAATGAAGTGAACATGACTCCAAGAGCCCAAGGACCAAGCCCGAGAAGATGACAAACTCCGAGGACCGAATCAGAAAAGTGCTGAATCTTGCAAGACAAGGAGTTGAGTCCAATTCGGAGAGAAACCGACGTCAAGGGCCCACATGCAAAAGGGGAGAACATCTAGAAGACGCGGGAAGCAACACCGGGCAAAGCAGGCCGCGGGATGGGCCGAATTGGGCCAAGGCCGGCCGGCCCAGGCAGGCCGGCCCAGCCCTTTTCGGGGCCCAATCGGCCTCCCCTTTGACCTAATTGCTTCTCAGGCTATAAATAGCCCCCTGACCGAGAGCCACGCAGAACCGAAGTCGTAATCCTCCGCCGAGGAGCAGAGAAGCTTGAGGGACACCATCTTGGAGATGAGGGTCGTGGTTGTTGTCTAGGGTTTCCCTAGCCGACGTGGGAACCTTGCATGGAAGACCACGTCGGAGCTCCGGAGCGAGGATCAAGATCGAGGGAGGGCCCCGGTGGTGATCTTGTTCATGTAATCATTCATGGTGAAGTTTGTAAGTGAATCCGATTTCTAGCGATTAAGTGCCTTCTCGATGATTTTGTTTTCTTCTTGGTTTTGCTTCTTCTACGATCTAGTCTATAGCTAGATTACATAGGGTGCTCTTGTAGCCGCGGTGGCTAGAGGTGCATACGGGACCGGCCAAGTGATTTCAACTTGTTCTATCGAACTCGCCCTAGACTACCCGCATGAATAGGGATACGTTGTGACGAACGGGGGTTCGAAAGGCGGGCGTTTTCGGAGTCGGATGGGAAGGCCACGATTTAAAGATGCTTTTAATGAGATTCGCTTTTCTATCTTCATCTATCTTGTTTGGAGCTACAACATAAGCATGATCTAGACTCTCTAGATCGGTTATCTCTTGCTTTCTCTTGCTACCTCTTTGGTAGATTAGATTAGATGTGTTTTCTTTATGAGTTAGTAGATTAGATGCAATTTGATTCTTCAATAGATAGCTTTACCTTGCTTTACTTGATTGAATCCTTGCGTTGCACATTGTTCCACGGATTCGATACCTTGGGTTCACCACTCGAGGGAAGAAGGGTCCCTTGACTACGACGGGAGACTTGTCCGCTTGCAAGTCTAAACGAACTTTGATACAATTATTAACCGTCAACAAGCCCCTTTTTCTGGCGCCGTTGCCGGGGAACAAGCAATCAAGATCCGATCTAGTATCGCTTATCTTTCAGTTTTTCTTTTGATTTTCTTTTGCATCTCTTATGTTTGATCATCCCCAAAAAGAAAAAAAAAGAGTCAATCTAATCTAGTTTTGATTAACCCTAATTTCTCTTTTGTTAGATTTTTGTTTTATTGCTAACCCTAACCGGAGATGGTTGGCTACCTCTCCAAGAAACCCAAACTTTTTTGTGGATGATCCAGGAAAACTTTACAGGCAAAGGTGACGTGCAACACAAGCTAAAAGGTTGGAAACCCTAGATCCAAAGTCGAAGGACCGTCAAAATCTCCAAGGGAATCACCACCTCCAAGTCCAAAGGAAGATCAACCTCAACCACCGGAGCGCTGCGCACCCAGGACATCGTTGATCTACCTATCATAAACCTTCAAGACGCCGGGAGGCCGTTCAAGATCAAGGTCTCAACTATCCGCATGATGATTGCGAGAGCTGAATGCATACGAGCCGGATTCCTTGAGTGGCATATCGGTTTACTTAAGAGGAGGATGGAGACGATGGAGATGGAGAAAGAAGCTCAACACCTAAAAGCCCCCGAAGCAAGATCCACATGCAAGGAGTGTGTCGAGTACGACCATGTCCAAGGTAACCCAGATTTAATGCAAGTTCGTCGATTCATGTTTTGGTTCCTCTTTTTGCACAATTCAAGGACTTGATGGACGAGCAAGATCAACAAGGACGCCGTCACTAAGTTCGAGGCTATGGAGGAAATATTGAAGAATTTAGATGGCAAGGTGACGGAGGTCGGAAGCTCTATACGTGAAGTGTTCATCGTGATGAAGATGCTAGACGCAAGTGGGACAACTTGCCGGGCGCCCGATGGGTAACAAAGAAGAATATCCGAGACAACTCCAAGGTCCCAAGACGACAAAGGCTACTCAAACTCAGGCGGGAGAGATGAAGGATCACACTAGAGACCATGAAGATCACGACCAAAGGACCGGAGTTCGAGATGCCGAGCCACAAGGAAGTTGTTGCATCCGTCAAGACCAAAGGACAAAGCCAGCCTGTGAAGACCAAAAAAATTGACTAAGCCAAAGTGGGTACCCAAGATTGCAACGCCCGCAAAGAGCGTTGATCCGGAGTAATCAAGTGAAGAAGTCTAGCCATGGACTATAAACGAAGCGCTAGGCGGGAGGCAACCCGTTTCGTCGAGTCAAGAATAAGCTACCGGGAGGACAACCCGATTCCAGGTTTTTCAAGTCTTTTTAAATTTAATTCAGTTTTGAATTTTACTACGCAAAACATTAGACTTAGAATGGTTGAACAATATTAGAGACATAATTCTTGGTTGAATATTTTGCTTGATCATAAACCCTTTACATGAACCATCCTATGTGATTGTTTGCTTTTTTTTCGAGAAACCACAACCAAAAAAAAAATTCAGAACCTAACTCAACCCTTCACCCTCATTATGGTGCTGTGGTTGACTTGTTTTTCATGCTAAAAACACTCGAGTAGAGCCACGACTTGTATCTAGATGTTATTTAAATTTCAGCATGTGGTAGGACTCGCGTGAACCTAGAAACTTGATTTTTGGTTGATTTAAAAATCCATATCCTTGGTTTCTCTAAGATTAGAATTTTTCTAAGCCTCACTTAATTTTATTTCATTCAAAATCTCTCTCATCTAATCAAAATTAGGACCTAAACCTATGCCCCCATGATCAAGCCGGGAAAAGCTTGCTCTCAACTAATGAAGGCAAACTATACCGGTGAGACCGAAATCGACGTAGTCGAAAAATATTTTCGACTTACATTTGTTTTTAATGGTTTAAAAACTTCTCTAAATTTATGCTTGAGCTCTTGCATGGCTCTGAAAAATATTTTTAAATTTCGAAATTAGAGGAGTGCTTAGCCTTAAACACACTTAACGGGAGGCAATCTAGTTAACCTAACCATGCATGCACCATGATACATCACGGGATGCCCCTCCAACATATTTCAACCACATGCAAAGTACAAGCATGGGGGGGGGCAGCCAAGGCTTTGTTTTGTAGGAATATCATGGATGCATGTGAGGCAAGGGAGTATGGAAGCGAGTCAAAGCGAAAACATCAAGTGGAAGGAGCAATAATGCAAGCGAAGGAGTGGACGGGAACGTTTGGAAGGTTTACGCGATCATGAAGCAACATGAATGCACTAGAGAAGAACCGAGCCAAGAGGAGGAGAGAGGTAAGTCTCCCATCCAGCTCTTTGTTCGTGTGCTCTAGTTTGTAGGCCGGAACCACCTTAGACTTAGCCATCCACCGCGTTTGTTTCATGCAGCAAATCACATCCTTAATCCACTCAAAGTCCAGACTCCAAAATAATATTTGTGTACCTTGTTACCGGGTGAAAACCCCGGATATTTATTTTTGAGGGAGAGTGCTGCAATCATGGAACAAAACTACAAGCCTTGTCACCGAAGAAAAAGGGATCATCGTCGTCTAAGCCATCATCGACAACCTCTTCGAGGAGGCACTCGGTTTCCGGGTTTCCTCGGAGTGTGGAGGAGGACACGGCACCGCCGAGGAGGAATCGCACTTTTCTCCTTGGTGGCATGAGGGCCACACAAAACTCGTTTATTAGGTTTACGAAACTTCAATAACATATGGAGGAGCCGCCTGTCCAACCTCGCCACTTGACACGATCATCCGCTCCACCTCCATGCGCTCCGTGGTATTCCAATGGGTTTATCATCACGACGGAGGAGGAGGAGAAGAAGCTCGCTCGCCTTAAGTAGAGGCTTGTAGCGAACGTCAACATCGACGACCAAGCTCTCCACATATTGGGTTTCGCACGGGACACCGGTGCAATTCTCTAACGGAGTGTCGGCAAACACCCACAAGGAATTCGCCTAGGAAATTTTCATGACCATGGCGCATATCCTTGATGAAGGAGTGCTGAGTCTCTCATTCCGTTGGAGGGAGCCCACAAGAGGAGAAGAAGGAAGACACCGTCGGAAGGGTAACCTTGATCACTGATGCTATTTCTAGCACCTTGATGGGGTAATCTCCTTTCATCCATGGGTTGCAATCGATCTTGAGATGTAATCGAACTTTGTTGAATTATCTATCTATCATCTTACACCGTGGCCATCATAGGTCTAGTCATGAATACCTTCGCGTAGTGAGTGTACGAGAGGAGGGAAAGGGCGAAACCGTGGTCACATCCCCTGATAGATTAGATTGACTTTCATGTTCGAAACGATTACAAGTTCTAGTATCATAGACCCATGGGCGAGTGTCCCCTATTTTCAAAAGGGAGCTCCGGAACAAGTATGTGCATGAAGGCACATGGGAAGGCTTTTGGAGTATGATTACGGGAAGAGACCATCAACGAAAAAAATACTATCCGGAACCCATTATCCAAGTGTGTCACTTTTGTGCAAGTGGATTTTTGGGAGAACAAGAGAGACAAAGATAACCAACACAGAGTTGAATTGGCTTTACTCGGGTTTGATTGCCAAGTGGCCAATAGACCCCACTCACCTATGATCAACCGGTGGTGTTGTTGCAACATCGAGTTTGGAAGATATTGGTTCGGGGTGTTACCTCTCCATGTTGACTATCTCTTTAAAACCGGGTATTACAAGGAACCCAAATCATCTCCTACCGGGACTTCCCCGGAATATATGAAGAAAGGAAAATATAAGAGTGAAGATGAGAGAGGAGGCTTCCAAGTGGCCTAGGTGAATTTGCCCCTTCCGGATTGAAGATTAAGACTTTTCTTGAGGGGAAGAAGATCGGTTAGAGGAAGGACTTCTTGTGCCGGCGAAGAGAAAAAAAATAATAGAGAAGGATTAGGAGAAGGTTTTTCCACGACCAAGAAGGAGGTGCACAACAAAATTATGTGCCACCATTTGGAGGAATCCCGGCGCCGCCAAGTTACTACGGTGGTGTGCCAATGCAAGCATGGGGGAGTGGTGCAGCCATACCCCCACCATTTTTGCGGTGCCCAACGTAGCCTTTGCGGAGCCATTTGCACACCTTCCTCAACCACAACAAAATGTGGCCACCATTGGAGGATATGCTGCAAGGAACGTGCAAATTATTGCAGCCATCCTAACCAATGCAAACCAAATGGGTGAAGGAAATGCAAACGTCGCTTATGTGCTTGGACACCTTCACCTAGCACCGTCGGACAATTCATAGGAGGAGTGGTGCATTCCTATTACAAGTAAGGGTACAACAACCAAGACTATCAATATCAACCACCGGCGGAAGATTAGAGAGAGGAGGAGCTTTAGTTATCTTTCCTTTACCCCCTTTTCTTTAATTTTCAGCTTGGATGTGCCTATGTTTGCGTAGTATTTTCAGTTTTACTTTAATTTTTAGTGTTAGTTTAATTTTCAGCGTGTGTGTTAGTGTTTATTTTCATCATGAATAATGTCTCCACCAAGTTTTTACCTTTGGTAAAGTTACAAGGTTTATGCCATGACGATATATGAGTATAATTGCCGCTTTGTTTATCTTTGTAATTGACTTATGCATGTTTGAACTAGTGCTCTCTTAAAAATACAAATCTGAAATTATCTAAATGCTAGCTTAATCTTTAGCGGAGGTTATGATTAAAATAAAGACCCATAGTGTTTTACGTGCTCTCAAGTTATGAATAGATTAAAGATGTCTTTTATGCTCAAAAATATTGCTAACCTTGTCACAAATATCACTTGTGTGTTGCTCAACCTATCCAGAGCCTTATATATATTTGAGTGCAGAAACTTTAGTGTACAAGATTTATTTTTGAGTGAGTTATTGCAGGCCATGTTTTCTCTAGCCCGAGACTAAGAAGCTGGTCATTCCGTTTTTGCGTATCTATCTTTTTGCTAGCCTTTTATCCGTGCATTGTGTATCCCCGCATCGGTTGAGGACCAGGAGCGTCCCAGTGGTCGATGGATGACCGCTCCTCAGTGATGAGTGATTGACAACGGGTGTTGGACTGACTCTTGGCTTAGTGCGCAGGTGTAGGCTGCGGCCTAGTTCATGTTGTTGCAGGTGAAGAACGGGCGCGAAAGGTCTTCAGCCTTGAGGGGCCTCCGGGAGATGGAGAGACAAGTAGGCTCGGTTCGAGGGACCCGGTGGACGGCGGGGCCGGGTGCGGGCCACATGGTGGCGACACGAGCAAGACGAAGTCATGGACAAGCGAGCGGTGCACGGTGGCGGTCAAGTCAAGTGGTTTGGCGGGAGGCGGACCGAGCACGCGGGGTTTGGTGGTTTGCCCACAAAACCATCGGCGGACGGTTTCTTGGTTTGGGCCTCAAAACCAAGTCCGAGGGCCCAACACGACGGAGACGGGATCCGGGCGTGTCGGGAAGCTTCGAGGCGGAGGACACGCGGCGGGATCGCATGGCTTGCGTCGGGAGGACGCGGGGTGCGGCAAACGCGTGGCCGTCCGATGGCAAGACCCACAAACATTACCAAAATGCCCCTGCGTGGGTTGTATCGCCAGTAGTTAAGTTAGGGGTAGTCGAGTCATTTACCACTCCGGCGGGACCTGATATATAAGCCATGAGTGTGTGTGGATGGCTCTCTCTCTCTGACTTAGGGTTTCATTTTCCTCCCTCCTCTTTCGCATTTTCGTAGCTATTTTTGCTTCCATTTTCTCTATGCTAGCATGAGAGCTTCATGAGAGATTTGTTGAGAGGGATGGATGCTAGGGCGGCATGCTAGACCTTGTGAATCTTTCCTGGTTTGTATAGAAGATTCGAGGTTGTTTTTCGTGGCTTTTCGTGCTTGTTTTCGTGCCTTTGTTCCCGGTGTGATTCCGCGGATTTGAGTGGGTTTCTCCCCGGATTTCTTTGAGGGAAACATGGATAGATGTCTTGTGCATCTTTGTGCTTGATCTTGTGCCCTCAAACGCCGGGAAACCACTTCGATTCGTGAGTTTTCGTTCGGTGCTCTAGCTTTTGGTGGTGCTCAAAGGATTCGCGATTCCCGGTGATTTAGGGAGTTAGGAGGCAAGACTTTTGGGTTATAGCATCCTTGTGTGACGCTTTTCAAGTCCCCAAACCCTTGTCTCCATAGCTTCAACCGTTTGGGAAATCCGATGATGATTTGGGGGAGTTGACTTTCGGGGTCGGGCCGTTTCGCTCTGTCCGCACTCCGCGGACCGTCCGCGGGGTCTTTGGCGGACGATCCGCGAGGCTAGGGTTCGTCGCGTGTTCGTCGTGTTCTTGCTCGCCTTTGTTTTCGATCCGGTTTGGCTTTTGGTTTTGGTTGCAGCCAGTTTGCGGACGGTCCGCGCTCAAGTAGCGGACGGTCCGTGGGTGGCGCGGACGGTCCGCCGGGCTTGGCGGACGCTCCGTTTTCTCGGGTCGCTTACGGTGCTCGTGTGTGTTTAACGGACGGTCCGCGGGGAGGGCCGGACGGTCCGCGGCGTCGGCGCGGACGGTCCGCGGTAGCGGGTCGGACGATCCGCGCGGTTCATCGCGGACCGTCCGCACTGCCAGGCCGGACAGTCCGCCAGGAGCTGTGTGCAGTGCTTCTTGTTTCGATTCCTTCCTTCCCTTTCTAGTGCTTCCGCGTGTGCTTCAAGGAATCGTTCCTAGGACTAGAGGTTGATCCATAACCTCGTGGTCTTGGCGATTGGTGCGTGATTCGATCCATCGCTTGTGTGTGACCGGGGTTTGTCTAGGGTATAGGCCGGATTCTTTTGGAAGAATTTTTACCGGCTCCTATTCACTCCCCCCCTCTCTAGTCGCCATCTGATCCTTCAAGATTTCACAAACCTCGCCGGATATCCACCCTTAAACCAAATATCATCTTTTGTGTTTACCTCCTTGACCACAACCTATCGTTGAGAATGGATCATCAATTCAAGGAAGATCGCAAGACGGTGCCAACATTGAAGATTTCAAGTATCTCTCCAAGGAAAATACCCCGGTACCTACCTTATTTTTCGCCTCTTTGCTCGAGGACGAGCAATGTCTAAGCATGGGGGAGGAGGTAGGTATGGTGCAGATTTAGAGTTCAAAGGGGAGCAATTTAAAAAAAAAGAAGTTCAAAAGAGGAGCGAGCAAATAAAAAAAATCAAAACACCGTTGTTAAAGTCACGTACCGAATATATGACAGAAAAAATGATTGAAAGAAAGAAAGAAAGAAAGAAAGTGTCGGGGACAGCCCTAGGGGTCCCCTTAAACAATGGGGAAAACCTCACTTAAAACCCGCAATGAAACCAAAATACATTAAGCCTAACCATGCAGGTGCCTAACCATGCAGGACACAGCCCACAGGGACTCCGACGGCCCATCGAGGCGACCCACTTAAGGATCCCCTCGAACAGGCTCCGCCTCGTTCGAGGTTACGCGCTCCCTTCGGGCGGGCTTCGCCCCGCTCGAGGGGCAGCACTTCCCTCGAGCGGGCTCCGCCTCGCTCGAGGGTACGCCCCGCCCTCGGCCGTGGTCCGCCATGCTCGAGGGTACCCCTCACGCGTGCGCCGGCCCCCGTACACGGGCATTTAACGCCCCGACGCCGCAAGACGGCGCCATCATGCGCCGGGGCTCGCGCCCGGTGCCGCCGCACCAACTCCCCAGGGAGGAGCCCATCCCCGCCACTGTGGGAGGGGACTGTGCAGCGCGACCGGTGTCAGTCCCGTGACACCGTGCGCACGCCCCAGTACGGCTAACACGCTGAGCCCTCGAAAGGGGGCCGGCGCACCCTCGATTCACTTTCTTGTGACCCTACAGGGTTAGGTGGAGGCGCTAGGCCGGTGGACTGCCATCCCCGCCACTGTAACGGCGTGGCCGCCGTACCCGCGCGTGCAGGCGCACGCCGGGCCCTGTAGCAACGACTCCAGCCCCGTGAAGCGCGTCGGGAAGGAACGCCGTTCTGCCTATTCCTGTACGCCGTACGGGCCTGCGTCAGCACCTCCCTCGAGCCTATCAGAGGACATCACCGCCATCCGCTGCTCTCCTACCCTCGAACCGCCACTGTTCGGGTACAAGTCAGGCCATGATGACCAGATCGCTGCGAGGATCGCCCGGACGGCCGCCCACTCTATAGCGTAGCACGTCGCACTCCCCCACGTAGCTAGATAGCGCGGCGTGCATGTAATTCGCTTCCCCCTTGATCTATAAAAGGGGGACGAACCCCCCAGCCGCGGGAGACAGACAGACGGACACGGGACAAAAAACAGAGGGATAGCAACACGCTCAAGGTCACAGACCAGGAGCCCCTCACATATACCGCGCACTCACTCTCTAATTCTCCCACAACATCTTCAGCCACTCCACCAGGGACTTGGATGCCACGCTTCCTCTCCCGCCTTGCTTGTAGCAGCCCCACTACAGGCACCCCAGGTGCTGAGCAATATAGTGCCGTGAGCACACCCCTGCTGGACGTACGGCCCCCTCGGCCGGAACCAGGATAAAAAACCTTGTGTCACTTGTTGCTTAGCATCGACCATTGAGGAATAGACCTCGGCGCTATCTACTGGTTAGTGTCGGGACCATATTCCGCACCGACAGTTGGCGCCCACCGTGGGGCAATCGAGCGCCTAAGGTCATTCCATCAACTCCCTCCATGGTGATTCGCACTGAGTACCGTGCTACGCGCTACTGCATGGGTAGCTCGGACCCCCTCCCAGCCGTGTTCGAAATTCGCTTCGGGGACCTAAACTTTCAGGCCACGGGGAACGGTTATCTCATGCGCCTCACCAATCGTGAGGAGCTCCGCGCGCAGCGCCCGACCAGGTCAGCTTTGGCCCCCGCCGTGCGCACCACCACGCGCGCGGCGCGCCGCGGCAGCACGGATGCCGCGGGCCGTCGGCGCCACGACGCCACCGTCGCTGCGGGCGCGTTCGCGTCGGGCGCGGTCCGAGCGGCGGCGGCCGAGCGCGCCGCCGCCTAGCGCAAGACGCCCACCATCACGACCGCCACCGCCCCGACGGGACAGCGCGCAGTCTCCGGACCGCGCATCCCCATCGGGCTGCGTGGCGCTACGACGGCCTACAATGCCAACGTCAACACGTCGATGCGCAGGGTTCCGCCTGGCCGCCACGTCTTCGTCGCCAGGGACCCCGGCGCCTCAGCAGGGGATGAGTCATCCCTGGGCTCCGTCGACACGTTGCCACCCGCCAACCGCCACGGATACGCGGAGTGGGACTTCTCCGGCGTGCCGGACCCAGTCGCGTTCCGACGTTTCCTCGACGCCGCGGACTACTGGTTTGGCTGCTCCGACGACTCCAGCACCGGGAGCTACGATCCCGCGCGGGAGTGCTGCGCCGTCATCACCAACGACCCGGCCAACGCCGCCGGTGCGGTGGGCGCCGGAGACGGGGAAGTCACGCCTGCCCCAGGGATCGCCGCGCGCCCGGTCGCGGGGCCAAGTGCTCTGCGGGGGCCGACGCCGACGCCCGGCCTAGCCCAAGCCCGCGAGCTCGAGGCCAAGCCGGCGGAGGAATACCGAACGGTGCGATTGCTCCGCGCCTCAATGGCGGGGAGAAGCCTCCCGCACGCGGCGAACGCGCGCGGGAGGCGGGCCGACGTGTCCGCGACCGCATCAACACCGCCCCCAACGTCGAAAACGCGGACGTGCCCCCGCGGGCGAGCCGAAGCTCGTCGCCGCCGCGACGCTGCTGCGGGCCATGCCAGCACCTTCGACCCCCGAGGCTCGAGACATGCACCGCGAGGTGCAAACTCTCATCGAGCAAGCGGCCGTCCGGCGGGCCGAGAGCTCGGCCTCACGCATCCACCAACGGGGGGGATGCGCGGGGCGATGAAGCCGCACGGGAGGCGAACCCTCGGTGCACGCGGGGGGGACCAGCGGGACGACCCACCGAGCAAGGGCGCATGCCGGCCAAGGAGCGACTCCTTGACGCGCGCAGGGCGCTGGATGGCGACGCTCGCAACGTCATCAACGCCAGGCGCACCAGCAAGGCGGACGCACGAGCAGCAAGGGGCTACCACCCTCGACGGGGTGGGCGCTACGACAGCGGCGAGGACCGCTCCCCGACGCCGGAGCCCCCAGGCACCCGTGTGTTCAGCCGGGAGATCCGTGCGGCAGCGTTCCCCCAACGCTTCCGCCAACCCTCGACGATCGTCAAGTACAACGGGGAGATGGACCCCCGCGTGTGGCTCAACGACTACCGCTTGGCTTGCCAGCTGGGCGGGGCCACCAGCCGACGAGGTCATCATCCGCAACCTCGCCCCTACACCTTGGCGATGCGGCCGGACATGGCTCGAGCACCCCGCCCGCCGCCCGCATCCATAACCGGGACGACTCGGTCCACACATTCGTGGGCAACTTCCGGGGCACATACGTGCGCCCGGGAACTCATGGGACCCGCGCTCCCCGCACGCGAAGCCCGGCGAGTCGCTGCGGGACTTCATACGGCGCTTCTCCAAGCGCTGCACGGAGCTCCCCCAGCGTGGCGCAGTCCGAGATCGTGCATGCCTTCCTCGAGGGCACCACGTGCCGGGACCTTGTGCGGGAGCTGGGACGCAGCCCGCCTGCGGACTCCAACGAGCTGTTCGACATCGCCACCAGCTTCGCCTCCGGGGAGGAGGCCGTGGGGGCGATCTTCGAAGGCAAAAAGGGCAAGCGCTCCGAGGACGCCCCCGCGGAGGGCAGCAAGTCCAAGGAGCCCCACCGCAACGACAAGCGGGGCAAGAAGGGGAAAAAGCCGCGCCGCGGCGCGCGAGCAGGGGCGCGACGGCGGCAACGCCGAGGCCCTCGGCGGTGACCCGGCTCGACGGGGCCCTCGACCGGCCCCTCGAGGCCTGTTCGATGACATGCTGAAGAAGCCATGTCCCTACCACAAAACCCCAGTGCATCACACCCTTGAGCAGTGCGACATGCTCAAGAAATTCTACGGCCGTGCCGCCGCGAAGGAGGCAGAGGCCAAGAAAGACGGAGGCGATGGCGACGCCGGCGGCTTCCCTGCCGTCGAAAATGTGTTCCTCATCTTTGGGGGACCAACTGTCGACATGTCGACACGCCAACGCAAGAAGGAGCGGCACGAAGTCCTCGCCGCTGAGAGGGCGCCTCCGTCCTTCCTCAATTGGTCGGAGGACGCCATCACATTCAGCCGGGAGGACCACCCAAACCGCGTCCCCAACCCGGGCCAGTACCCGCTGGTGGTTGACCCCATCATCGGGAACGCCCGGTTCTCGAAGGTCCTCATGGACGGAGGCAGCAGCCTCAACATCCTCTACGCGCATACGCTGCGCCTGATGGGGATCGGATTGGACCGGCTGCGGCCCAGCACGAAGCCGTTCCACGGCATCGCGCCCGGCAAGCAGGTTCAACCCCTCGGGCAGATCGACCTGCCGGTCTGGTTTGGCACCCCTAAGAACTTCCGCAAGGAGACCCTCACCTTCGAGGTGGTGGGGTTCAAAGGGGCCTACCATGCTATACTTGGGCGACCCTGTTACGCCAAATTCATGGCGGTCCCCAATTATACCTACCTGAAGATGAAGATGCCTGGCCCAAACAGCATCATCACCGTCGGCTCGTCGATCGAGCACGCGTTCGATTGCGATGTCGAATGCGTGGAGCACGCAGAGGCACTGGCGCTGGATGAAGCGCTGGTGAACACGCTGGAGAAGATGGTCAACGAAGACCTCGACTCCGCTGCCAAACACGCTGGCAACTTCGAGGCCGCGGAGCAGACCAAGGGGGTCCCCCTCGACCCTTCAGCCCCCGAGGGCAAGGTGTTGAGGGTCAGCTCCACCCTCGACCCCAAATAGGAAGTGGTGCCCGTCGACTTCCTCCGCGCCAACGCCGACATCTTCGCGTGGAGCCCCTCGGACATGCCAGGCATCCCGAGGGAAGTCGCCGAGCACTCCCTTGACATCCTGCCAAACGCTCGCGCCGTGCTGCAACGGCTCCGCCGCTTCGACGAGGAGCGGCGACGGCACTCGGAGCGGAGCTGCGAAAGCTTCTCGAGGCCGGATTCATCAAGGAGGTGTTCCACCCAACATGGCTAGCAAACCCCGTGCTTGTAAAGAAAAAGAATGGGAAGTGGAGGATGTGTATAGACTACACTAGTCTCAATAAAGCATGTCCTAAAGTTCCTTTTCCTTTGCCACGCATTGATCAAATCGTTGACTCAACAGCTGGGTGCGAACTGCTCTATTTCTTTGATGCCTATTCCGGGTACCACCAAATAAAGATGAAAGAGTCCGACCAGCTCGCGACCTTGTTCATCACACCGTTCGGGACGTTCTGCTACGTCACGATGCCATTTGGCCTCAGAAACGCGGGTGCAACATACCAACGTTGCATGCAGCACGTTTTTGGGGATCACATCGGGCGGACGGTCGAAGCGTACGTGGACGACATCGTCGTGAAGACCAGGAAGGCGGACGACCTGGTTGACGACCTTGGCGTCGCGTTCAACTGCCTACGGGCCAATGGGGTCAAATTAAACCCCGAAAAATGTGTCTTCGGAGTGCCGCGAGGCATGCTCCTGGGATACATCGTCTCCCAGCGGGGAATCGAGGCCAACCCTGTAAAGGTCGCGGCCCTCGAACGGATGGGTCCGATCCGGGACCTCAAGGGGGTGCAGAAGGTGTTGGGGTGCCTTGCCGCCTTGAGCCGCTTCATCTCGCGGCTCGGTGAGAAGGGCCTGCCCCTCTACCGCCTACTCAAGAAGCACGAGCGCTTCTCCTGGACCACCGAGGCCCAGGATGCGCTCGATAAGTTGAAGGCGTCTCTGACGCACGCCCCGATCCTCACGCCGCCGCAGGACGGCAAGCCCCTGCAGCTCTACGTGGCCGCGACCACCCAGGTGGTAAGCGCCGTGATCGTTGTGGAGCGCACGGAGGAGGGGCATGCCTTGCCTGTGCAGCGGCCGCCTACTACATCGGCCGAGGTCCTCTCGGACACGAAGACGCGCTATCCCCGTGTCCGTGTTGCCGTACGCAAGGGTTCTCACGCGGCGCAAACTCCGCCACTACTTCGAGGCCCACCCCGTCACGGTGGTTTCCTCCTTCCCACTAGGAGAAATCATCCGCAATCCCGACGCCGCGGGCAGGATCGCCAAGTGGTCCGTGGAGCTGATGGGCGAGACGCTCGCCTACGCCCCGCGCAAGGCTGTCAAGTCCCAAATTTTGGCGGATTTCGTTGCCGAATGGACGGACACGCAGCTGCCGCCGCCACAAATCCAAGCGGAGTGCTGGACTCTGTTCTTCGACGGCTCGGTGATGAAAACAGGAGCGGGCGCGGGCCTGCTCTTCGTGTCACCCCTCGGGGAACACATGCGGTACGCGGTGCGCCTCCACTTCCCCGCGTCTAACAACATGGCTGAATACGAGGCCCTCCTCTGCGGCCTCAAAATCGCCATTGAGTTAGGCGTCAAGCGCCTCGACGTAAGGGGCGACTCGCAGCTCGTGATTGATCAAGTCATGAAGAACGCGAGCTGCCACGACGACAAGATGGAGGCCTACTGCAAGGCCATGCGAGCCCTCGAGGACAAGTTCTACGGCATCGAGCTCAACCATGTGCCCCGCAGGTACAACGAAGAGGCGGACGAACTCGCCAACATCGCGTCCGGGCGGATCACCGTCCCCCCGAACGTTTTCGCGCGCGACATCGCTCAACCCTCGGTCGCTTTCGAGCCCTACCCCTCGAATCAAAACGAACCCTCGGGGCCCCCTCGAATCCGGCGCGGTGCGGAGCCCATGGACGAGGACCCCTCGAACGAGGCGTACGTACTCTCCCTTCTCGAGGGGTACGGCTCCCACGAAGCTGACGTGATGGACAACGAGCCGGCCCCCGCTCCGTGCGGACCGGCGGGGAGAAATACATTGCCCGGATCGCTCGAGGGGAACTCCCCCGCGGACCGGCCGCGGCCGCACGCATCGCCAGGATGGCCAAATTGTTCACCCTCGTCGACGGCGAGCTGTATAAGCGCGCCGCCCTCCCGGCATCCTGCAGCGATGCGTGTCCATTCCCGAGGGGCGCGAGCTCCTGCGGGACATCCACGCGGGGATCTGTGGCCACCACGCCGCGCCCGCACCCTCGTCGCGCAACGCGTTCCGCCGGGGCTTTTACCGGCCCACCGCGGTCGCGGACGCCGCCGAGATCGTGCGCACCCGCGAGGGGTGCCGCTTCTACGCCCGCAAGTCCAACTTGCCCGCCCATGCCCTACGTACCATCCCCGTAACATGGTCGTTCGCCGTGTGGGGGCCGGACATCGTCGGCCCCCGCGAAGGCGCCGGGGGCTTCACCCACTTGTTGGTCGCGATCGACAAGTTCTTCAAGTGGGTGGAGGTGCGCCCCATCACGAATCTAAGGGCAGAGCAGGCGGTGTCATTCTTCACCGACATCGTCTACCGCTTTGGAGTGCCAAACTCCATCATCACTGACAACGGATCCCAATTCACGGGCAAGAAGTTCTTGGAGTTCTGCGACAAATTCCACATCCGTGTGGATTGGGCAGCTGTGGCGCACCCACAGACCAACGACCAAGTGGAACGTGCCAATGGCATGATCTTGCAAGGCCTAAAGCCCAGAATTTTCGACCAGTTG
The DNA here is from genome assembly GCA_947561735.1 of Cenchrus americanus. NCBI lineage: Eukaryota > Viridiplantae > Streptophyta > Magnoliopsida > Poales > Poaceae > Cenchrus > Cenchrus americanus. The sequence continues at coordinate 190,446,334 of OX387244.1, forward strand.
AACAAATCTGGGCGAAAATGGCTCCAAGAACTACCAGCGGTTGTGTGGAGCCTAAGGACCACCCCGAGCAGAGCCACTGGGTTCACCCCGTTTTTCCTAGTCCACGGCGCGGAGGCTGTCCTCCCTACGGACCTAGAATACGGGTCGCCCAAGGTTCGAGGCTATAACGAGGATGCTAACCAACGAGCCCGCGAGGACTCGTTGGACCAGCTGGACGAAGCACGCCTCGTAGCCTTGATGCATTCCGCGAGGTACCGGCGCGCCCCTCGGGCGCTATCAAGCACGCAAGATACGCCGGCGGGATTTCGCCGAAGGGGACTCGGTCCTAAGGCTACGCCAAGACAACCGAGGGCGCCACAAGCTATCGCCCCCATGGGAGGGACCCTACGTCGTGGTGAAGGTACTCAAGCCCGCACATACAAGTTGGCCAATGAGGACGGTGAAGAGCTCACCAACGCTTGGAACATCCAACACCTACGTCGCTTCTACCCTTGGCTAGGATTTCCAAGTATTTTTGTTGAAAAAACCGCACGGCCAACGCCCCAGTTGGTTGCAACTATGTAAAAGCTTTAAGCTTAATAAAAAGGGCAACTCGGCTTTCCCCTGAAACCCAAGTTACCCTCGGGGGCTACTGCGGGGGGCATCCCCCCCCCCAAAATGGTCCCATTTTTTCGCGCAAAAACGCAACAACCCACACGCGCTAAGTTTGTTTCCTACTTCAACCTCGAGCAACGATTCGAACAGGGCGCAGGCGGCACAGCGGAAGGAGCGTGCGAGCCAGAGATAGCCTACGCCGCGTGGATATGGCCCTTCTCTCTCGCCTCCAACCCAGCAGGCCCCCCGCGAAAATCGAACTCCCCTAACTAGAATCTACTCAGGAAGAAGGAGAAACAAAAAGCGTGATAAACAAACGACTTCATTTACAGCAAATGCTCATGTTCATGAAACAACTTGTTTATTTACAAAAGGCCACGAGGCCAGAATACTGATACACATAAACAAAAAACGGGCCTAGCGCCCAACTGCTTTCAGGCGGGAGGAGCAGCAGCATCAGCGACGTCCGGGAAGAGGAACTCCTCGAAGGCCTCGGCGAGCGACCCGGCGGCGTCGGCAGCGAGCGCATCCACACGCTCCATGGCCACCTCGTCCTCGACACCCTCGGGAACGATGTAGCCTTCCGCCGCCGCCTCGAAGTTAATCTCGTAGTGGGATCGCAACACTCCGAGGGCCTTCTCGGACGCCCACCGCGGCGCCGCCCGCGCATCCGCTCGGTGACATGGCCACCAAGGGCGCGCGGCGGGCGGCCGCCGAGCCGCCGCCCGTGCCTCGCCCTCCTCGACGGCGCGGCGAGGTCTCGAGGGCCGCATCGCGCGCCTCCGCGCAGCCTCCCGCTCGGTGGAGTTGTAGGAGGCTGCGCGCCGCCTCGGCCCGCTCGCCCGCATGCCCCCGGCGGTGCGCAAGCCTGGAAACGCCAAGGCAAGAAAGAAATCAGAACAAGGGAATGCGAGTTCCCAAACAAAAAACCAACAAGACAAGAGTCAAACAGTGGCTCACCTTCGACTTGCTTCCTCTCCATCTCGAGGTCGCGGCGCACGGCCTCGACCGTCAGCTCGAGGGGCTCGACGGTCTCGCCCTGCTCGCGGAGGGACATCTCCTGATTGGCGTTGGTGATGCTGAGCATAATCACCTCGCCCTCGGCATTGGAGAGCTTGGCGTCCCGATCCGCCAAGGACTTCTGCGTCACCTCGTGGGCGGCGCGCTTCTCCTCCGGCCGCCGCACGGCGTCGCGAGAGGGCGGCCTCGCTCCCCGCCGGAGCCGCTCCTCGGCCCCTCGGCGGGCGGTGCTCTCTTGCGGAGCCGCTCCTCGCCGACTACGAGGGCCGCGGCCTTGGCGTCGAGGGCGGCCTTCGTGTCGTCGGCCTCCTTGGCCCGCTGGCTCCCGGCTCGCGCGCCCGCTCCTCGCCCGCGCCGCCGCGCCCGCGCCCCCTCAAGCGACGAGTGAAGCTCCCGGGTTTCGGCACGGACGGCCGCCACCTCCGCCTCCCGCTAGCGGCCGCCGTCCGCGTCTTCTCCAAGTCCGAGCGCGCGTGCCACGCGCCTCATCACGGTCGATGAGGGCTGCGCACACCCGCTCGAGGCTCGAACGGCGCGCCGTGTCTCCGCCTCGAGCTCTCGGGGAGCTCGTTAGGCCGTGCCGTGGCCCGCACGCCGCCCAGTCGTCCGGGGGATCCGAGAGCGTCGGCAAGCGTGTCGAAGGCGCTGCACCACTCCCGGAGCTGTTGGACCTCGGCGTTCACCCGGTCGAACGCATCGTACTTGTCCTGGGCGCGACGCTCGAGCTCCTGGCAACCACAGAATCAGAACCCATAAGCGCCGCGACACGAAGGCAGCATACAAAAACGAAAGAAAGGAGAGAACAAGCAACCACGGCTAACCTGGAAGACGAGCCATGCCGGGCCGCCATGGACCCGCAGCGCCTCGTTCGGCGCGCGGTTGAGCGTAGCGCCGTGGCTCCGAGCTCGCCCCGCAGCTCCCGCTCCCCCCCCGCCGTCGGAAACGCCGGGGGATCATCGACGGCCCCCTCCACCGGGCGGGATGGCCGGCGCGGGAGGACGAGGCCTCGGCGCCGTGTCCTCGACCCCCCACCACCGAGGTGACCCTCGCGCCGCCCTCACGAGGGCCCCCTCCCCGGGGCTCGGGGGGAATTCGTGGGCCGGTCGGCCCACCGGTCCCACCCGTGCGGCGGGGAGTCGTCCGAGACCTCCACCACCTCCGCCGCGGAACGCCGGCGGGCGCCGCCGCTTGTGCCGCCCTCCACCGGCGCCTCCACTCGCGCCTCCGCGGCCGTGGGCGCCGGATGCGGCGCCACGGCCACCACCTCCCGGCCGCGCCTCCGCAGCCCACGGCGCCGCCACGGTTGCGCCCGCTCCGCCTCCCTCTCGCGCAGAACAACCTCCGGCGGCCGCGCCTCCACCACCGCCGTTGCCGCGGCCTTCACCCCCACGACGGCCGGCGCCGGCCGCTCCTCGGCGACCGCCGACCGCGCCGCGGCGGCCGATATGTTGGCCGAGGCCTCGGGGCCCCGCCCACGCCCCGCGAGCTCTCGCCCCGCCGCCGCCGTGCTTGTCCCCGCCCGCGGCGCCCTCGACGAGCGCCGCCGGGTGGGGATGGACGCGTCTGTCCTCAGCACCTTGGCTGGTGCAAGGGGAGGCACGGTTGGCACCACCCTGCGCAGGCGCGAACGGAGGGTTAGGACCCCTGATCATCAACAAATCAAACCGAGCGAAGAATCGAACCACTTACCTTGAGGAGGAAAAGGCACGCTTCCTTTTCCTCGAAGCTTCAGTGGATGAGGCCGGCGCGGCCGACGTCGCGCCTCCCGACGGCGCCGTTGCGCGCGCGCGGTACGCTCGCCCGCGCGCGGGCGCACCTACCGCCGCGCCTCCCCGACGACGCCGCGCGCGCGCGGGCACGCTTCCCCCACGCGCGGGCACGCTCGATGTGCGCACAGGCGCGCCCGCCGTGCGCGCCCCCAAGGAGCGCGCCGCACCCCCGCGGCGCGCGCCGCCCCCGATGTCGATGGCCGGCGGCGGGCGCCATTGCGCCCGCCCCGGCGATGCCGCCCTCGCCGCCGGCCGCCGGCTCCGCGACGGGGGCGCGGCCGCCACCGTCGAGGGGCCCTCCCCCTCGCCCTCTTCCTCTTCGTCCTCCGAGGACGAGTACTCTTCGGTCCCCGTGGGAGGAGAGCCCCGGCTCTTCGCGCCGCCGTGCACTCCGCGGCCCGCCCGTCGCGACGCGCTTGACGTCGCCTCGCGCGCTCCCTCTTGCGCGCCGCCCTCGCTCCCGCCGCCGCCGCCGCGCCGCCCGGCCCAGCGCGCGGGAGTCGGGGGTAGGCGGAATGTACTTGGCGACGGTGAAGGTCACCAGCTGTACACAGGAGCAACAAGGGCGCGTCAGGAGGCAAAAGCAACACAAAGAACTAAAACGAAATCAAGAACTACGCTCACCAACGGGCCGGTGGGGAGCATCTCGAGGTCCCACGGTGTCCGACCCGCGGCATCGGCGGCGGCCGGGTGTCGACGGCGCTCCGCGCCCCGGTGAGCGCATATGGCCGCTCGAGGGGCGTCGGGAGCATCCGCGACCTCGCAAGGTCGATGGGGTTGGCCGCCTCTGTCATCTCGAAGATGCAGAGCGGCCTCTCCATCAAGGGCACGACCCGCCTATGATGGAGGAAGGCGAGGACGCCCATCGCGTTCAGCCCCATCGTCGCCGGCGCGGCGCGCCGCGGTCGGGGACCGACTCTCCGCCGCGCCCGATGCCGGGCCGTGGACACCCCGTAGCCCCAGGAGTCATGCCTCTCCTTGAACACCCGGCCGGTGTAGGGGGGGAAGGCCGGGCTCGGCGTTGCGCGAGATAAAACCATCCCCGCTCCCGGCCCGGCGTTGTTCGTCGTCATGGTGCGGGGGATGTAGACGTTCTTGAATTGCCCCCCGCGAGGCAAGCGACATCCCGCCGCGCGCGCACCGCGCGGCGGGTCCTTGGCTCCGTCGTGGGCTGCGTGAAGAGCTCCGCGCGGAAAAGGTGTACCCGCAGCTCCCACTTGGATCGGGATCCCCGTGGTACCCTTCACGTACGCCGACGAACGTAGCCGCCTGCGAAATCGCGTTGGGGGCGAAGTTGTGCAGCTCCACTCCGTAGTGGTGGCACATCGCCCGCATGAAGCGGCTCGCGGTGCGTTGAAGCCCCGCTCGTGGTAGCGGATAAAGCTGACCACATAGCCCTCCCGGTGGGTTGGGCGCACGGTCCGCCGCCGGCGGCACTATCCACTCCGCCGGACGTCCGTCTTCATTGGCCGCCAGCTGGCCGGCGGCGACTAGCTCGCCAAGGGCCAGCCGGGTCACCGTCGACCTCTCCCAAGCATACGGCTCCAAGATCGTGAGGGGAAGCTGAGGCGGCGCCATGAGGAAGGACGAAGGCATGCGAGGATGGAGGACGAAAAACGGAAGACGAGCTCTAACGGCGACACCGCGCGGTGGCAAGAGCGAGGCGAAGACGAAGGGGCGGAGAACTGAAAATGGTGAGGCGTCAAGGTAAAAAACCGCTGTCTCCTCCACCCCTCAGATTTATAAGCCGACGGGGCGAGCTCTCCGGAGCGGATGCCCCGCTCGCATTAACTGCAGGGAATCTTCCCTTCACGCCGACGGACGGGCCCCACCACGACTGCAGCGGCTACATCACTGCAGGCGGGCCATCATCACGGCGAAGACCCGCAGGGATCGAGGTGAAGCTGTCACGTCCACCTGCCACGCCGCCCACTACGCCCGCGCGCGCGGCCGCAGCGCCTAAAAAGACACGCCCTCGCTGCAAAAACTGCAGCCTCGACTGCGAGACATTTAATGATCGGGTCCCTTGCCAAGCAAGGAGAACCCTCGAGCGGGGCGAACCCCTGGCTCGAGACAAGGGCAGCCCTCGATGGGATATCGGCGCGAGAAGGCCGCCCGGGACCTGCTTGATGTAAAGCAGGCACCGCGGGCACCCATGCCGCGTAAAACCCTCGAGCGGCACGAGCCCTCGGCTCAAAACGAAAACAGCCTTCGATGGGACATCGACGCGAGAAGGCCGCCAGGGACCTGCTTGATGTAAAGCAGGCACCGCGTGCACCCATGCCGCGTAAAACCCTCGAGCGGCACGAGCCCTCGGCTCAAAACGAAAACAACCTTCGATGGCACATCGACGCGAGAAGGCCGCCCGGGACCTGCTTGATGTAAAGCAGGCACCGCGGGTACCCATGCCGCGTAAAACCCTCGAGCGGCACGAGCCCCCAGCTCGAGACAATATCAACCCTCTAAAGAGGGCACGCGCGTGAGAGGGTCGCCCAGGGCCTGCTTGAGGTAAAGCAGGCACCGCAAGAACCCATGCCGCGCTGTGCTACCAACCAGCACCTCGAGGGCTGGCTCGCCCAGACCCCTCGACAGCCGCAAACGCGAAAAAGACGGGGCCGCCCAGGCGCCACCCCGCACGGCCCTACTGATCAGAGGTTCGAAGCCTGACCCTCGACGGGTTCGAACAGGTGCCACAGATCGCAGAGTTAGGGACGACGAGGGCACGCGCATTCGAGCCGTTCCTCGAGCCCGTCGGCTCGAGGGTGCCCCACATGTCGTGTTCGAGAGCCGCCGAGGGCGGCCTAGCGGGGGGGATCCCACCGAGGGAGAGCTTCCGCGCCCTCGGTCCCTATCGAACGGACCGAGCCCCACCTAGCAAAACCACGCAAGCGCTTCCATGGACGTGTCTCCGACCGCGCGGCCCTACCCTTATCGAACGGGGCATGGACGTCCACTTGAACCACCCGCTAGCGGCCGACGAGGAATCCGCAATCCGCGACCCGCTCGATGGGGGTTGCGAAACCTCACCCTCCGTCCCGCGGAGGGACGGCGAGGGCGCGTTAAAAAACAAGTCGCCAAGCTCTACCCGATCGCCTCGAACGGGCCAAGGCTCGGGGGCTTGACGCACGGCTACACCTCCTTGAAATTGCACCCGCCGGGAGACAAGCGCCGGCGGTGCGTGCACCCCCCCGAAGCCGGCCGAAACACCGCCGATGCCGGTTGGCATATGTGCCATGCCCTCGACCAAAATTCTCGCGGTTAACCCCCGCAGAGTACCCACACTCTCGCAGGGCTTCGGGGCTAGACCCGCGGGTCCGCCGACGCGGCCCCACGGAAAGCGTTCGCAGAACAAGGAGGGAAGAACGTCCTATCAGCAGTTTCGAGCATCTGCGGGAGCCTCAATGGCAAACCCACAGATGCTCGGGGGCTACTGTCGGGGACAGCCCTAGGGGTCCCCTTAAACAATGGGGAAAACCTCACTTAAAACCCGCAACGAAACCAAAATACATTAAGCCTAACCATGCAGGTGCCTAACCATGCAGGACACAGCCCACAGGGACTCCGACGGCCCATCGAGGCGACCCACTTAAGGATCCCCTCGAACAGGCTCCGCCTCGTTCGAGGTTACGCGCTCCCTTCGGGCGGGCTTCGCCCCGCTCGAGGGGCAGCACTTCTTTCGAGCGGGCTCCGCCTCGCTCGAGGGTACGCCCCGCCCTCGGCCGGGGTCCGCCACGCTCGAGGGTACCCCTCACGCGTGCGCCGGCCCCCGTACACGGGCATTTAACGCCCCGACGCCGCGGACGGCGCCATCATGCGCCCGGGCTCGCGCCCGGTGCCGCCGCACCAACTCCCCGGGGAGGAGCCCACCCCCCCCCCACCGTGGGAGGGGACGTGCGCCGCGGCCGGTGTCGGTCCCGTGACACCGTGCGCACGCCCCCAGACGGCTAACACGCCGAGCCCTCGAAAGGGGGCTCGGCGCACCCTCGATTCACTTTCTTGTGACCCTACGGGGTTAGGTGGAGGCGCTAGGGCCGGTGGACCGCCATCCCCGCCACCGTAACGGCGTGGCCGCCGTACCCGCGCGTGCGGGCGCACGCCGGGCCCCGTAGCAACGACTCCGGCCCCGTGAAGCGCGTCGGGGAAGGAACGCCGTTCGCCTATTCCCCGTACGCCGCACGGCTCGCGCGCACCTCCCTCGAGCCTATCGAGGACATCACCGCCATCCGCTGCTCTCCTACCCTCGAACCGCCACTGTTCGGGTACAAGTCAAGCCATGATGACCAGATCGCTGCGAGGATCGCCCGGACGGCCGCCCACTCTATAGCGTACCACGTCGCACTCCCCCACGTAGCTAGATAGCGCGGCGTGCATGTAATTCGCTTCCCCCTTGATCTATAAAAGGGGGACGAACCCCCCAGCCGCGGGAGACAGACAGATGGACACGGGACAAAAAACAGAGGGATAGCAACACGCTCAAGGTCACAGACCAGGAGCCCCTCACATATACCGCGCACTCACTCTCTAATTCTCCCACAACATCTTCAGCCACTCCACCAGAAACTTGGAAGCCACGCTTCCTCTCCCGCCTTGCTTGTAGCAGCCCCACTACGAGCACCCCCGGTCTTCCGAGCAATATAGTGCCGTGAGCACACCCCTGCTGGACGTACGGCCCCCTCGGCCGGAACCAGGATAAAAAACCTTGTGTCACTTGTTGCTTAGCATCGACCATTGAGGGATAGACCTCGGCGCTATCTACTGGTTAGTGTCGGGACCATATTTCGCACCGACAGAAAGAAACAAAAGAATGAGAAATATGAGAAAGAGAAAAAAAATATATGCGTAAAGTGAACTCCCCGGTTCTCTAAGAGTGCAATCAAGGCTTCAAGTTTAAAAGATCCATTCTCATTTTCCAACCATGTGCAATCCGATAACGAGGACTTCCTTTGTGCCTCGGGATCACTCTTTGCCATTTGCACATGTCCACTCTTCTAAAAGTGTGTGTATTTTTCTCTTTCCCCTCCTTGATTTAACATTATTTTCCAAAGACCTTTTTGACGAGTCTAGGTAAGACCATGAGAAGCTTGTCTTGTTTTGACAACACCTCATTTATAAAATCTTGTTAGGACTAAACTTTCCCAAAGCTCCATATAAAGCCTACCACACATATATGTTATGAGAGGGAAAGGAGTAGAATATATAGGCTTGAGAGACAAGCGAGATGAGAGTTCATGAGCAATATGCAAGGTGATTTCAATTTGTGAACTTGGTTTAGCTCTTTTCTTTATCTCGTTCTTTATTTCAAAAATTTCGAGATCTATTTAAACTTTGTGAGCATGTTAATACTTGTGGGATAAGCTTAATAAGAATCTACCCTCCGTAGAGGTGAAGGCTAGTACATTATGGAACTTTAACGAATTAAACTTTTGAGAGCATTATGTTTTTTTCATGTATGATCAAGTGCAAGGTTTAAACATTGTTTGGCAATGATGATATCCATCGAAGGCTTACTCGAGGACGAGCAAGGTTTAAGCATGGGGGAGATGTTGACGGTGAAAATCCGTCAACCTAGCCATGAGTTTACCTTCGTTGTTGGCATGAGTTTTATACCTTATCCATTGGTACTAACCCCCGTGGTATAACAAGTTCACTTGTGCATGTCGGTTTTGGAGTTAAGTGTTTACGCAGGGTTTTAACGTTGAAAGCAAGACTTCCGGGATAAGTTCATTAAGAACCTCATGACAAGACCTTGAAGCCCGATACAAGTCAAGCAATGAAGTGAACATGACTCCAAGTGCCCAAGGACCAAGCCCGAGAAGATGATAAACTCCGAGGACCGAATCAGAAAAGTGCTGAATCTTGCAAGACAAGGAGTTGAGTCCAATTCGGAGAGAAACCGACGTCAAGGGCCCACATGCAAAAGGGGAGAACATCTAGAAGACGCGGGAAGCAACACCAGGCGAAGCGAGCCGCGGATGGGCCAAATTGGGCCTAGGCCGGCCGACCCAGCCCTTTTCGGGGCCCAATCGGCCTCCCCTTTGACCTAATTGCTTCTCAGGCTATAAATAGCCCCCTGACCGAGAGCCACGCAGAACCGAAGTCGTAATCCGCCGCCGAGGAGCAGAGCAGCTTGAGGGACACCATCTCGGAGATGAGAGTCGTGCTAGTTGTCTAGGGTTTCCCTAGCCGACGTGGGAACCTTGCATGGAAGACCACGTCGGAGCTCCGGAGTGAGGATCAAGATCGAGGGAGGGCCCCGGTGGTGATCTTGTTCATGTAATCATTCATGGTGAAGTTTGTAAGTGAATCTGATTTCTAGCGATTAAGTGCCTTCTCGATGATTTTGTTTTCTTCTTGGTTTTGCTTCTTCTACGATCTAGTCTATAGCTAGATTACATAGGATGCTCTTGTAGCCGCGGTGGCTAGAGGTGCATACCGGACCGGCCAAGTGATTTCAACTTGTTCTATCGAACTCGCCCTAGACTACCCGCATGAATAGGGATACGTTGTGATAGAACGGGGGTTCCGAAAGGCGGGCGTTTACGGAGTCGGATGGGAAGGCCACGATTTAAAGATGCTTTTAATGAGATTCGCTTTTCTATCTTCATCTATCTTGTTTGGAGCTACAACATAAGCATGATCTAGACTCTCTAGATCGGTTATCTCTTGCTTTCTCTTGCTACCTCTTTAGTAGATTAGATTAGATGTGTTTTCTTTATGAGTTAGTAGATAGATGCAATTTGATTCTTCACTAGATAGCTTTACCTTGCTTTACTAGATTGAATCCTTGCGTTGCACATTGTTCCACGGATTCGATACCTTGGGTTCACCACTCGAGGGAAGAAGGGTCCCTTGACTACGACGGGAGACTTGTCCGCTTGCAAGTCTAAACGAACTTTGATACAATTATTAACCGTCAACAAGTAGTCGACGACGAGCCGTGCGACGTGTCGAGGCACCCGGACGCGCGGCGTAGTCGAAGTAGTCGACAACGAGACGCGTGACGAGCCGCACGACGTGCCGAGGCACCCGGACGCTCGGCGTAGGCTAAGTAATCGACGACGAGCCTCCGCGAGGCGAAGCAGTCGACGATGAGTCACGTGACAAGTTACGCGACGTGCCGAGGCAACCGGACTCGCGGAGTAGGTGAAGTAGTCGATGACGAGCCGGATGACAAGCCGCGCAACGTGCCGAGGCACCCGGACGCACGGCGTAGGCGGAGTAGTCGACGACGAGCAGCGCGACGAGCCACGTGACGAGCCGCGCGACATGTCGAGGCACCTGGACGCGCGGCATAGACGAAGTAGTCGACAAAGAGTCGGGTGACGAGCCGCACGACGTGCCGAGGCACCCGGATGCGCGGCGTAGTCGAAGTAGTCGACGACGAGCCGCGCGACGTGCCGAGGGAACCGGACGCGCGGCGTAGTCGAAGTAGTCGACGACGAGCCTCGTGACGAGCCACGCGACGTGCCGAGGCACCCGGACGCTCTACATAGGTGAAGTAGTCGACGACGAGCCTGCGTGAGGCAAAGTAGTCGACGATGAGTCACTTGACAAGCCGATCGACGTGCCGAAGCAACCGGACGCGCGGCGTAGGTGAAGTAGCCGATGACGAGCTGGATGACGAGTCGCGCGACGTGCCGAGGCACCCGGACGCGCGACGTTGGCGGAGTACTCGATGACGAGCTGCGCGACGAGCCGCGTGACATGCCGAGGCACTTGGACACGCGGTATAGTCGAAGCAGTCGACGAAGAGCCGGGTGACGAGCCGCACGACGTGCCGAGGCACCCGGATGCGCGGCGTAGTCAAAGTAGTTGACGACAAGCCGCGCGACGTGCCGAGGCATCCGGATGCACGGCGTAGTCGAAGTAGTCGACGACGAGCCGCGTGACGAGCCGCGCAACGTGCCGAGGCACCCGGACACTCGACGTAGGCGAAGTAGTCGACGACGAGCCTGCGTGAGGCAAAGTAGTCGACGATGAGTCACGCGACAAGCCGCTCGACGTGCCGAAGCAACTGGACGCGCGGCATAGGTGAAGTAGTCGATGACGAGCCGGATGACGAGCAGTGCGACGTGCCGAGGCACCCGGACGCGCGGCGTTGGCGGAGTAGTCGACGACGAGCGGCACAACGATCCGCGTGACATGCCGAGGCACCTGGATGCGCGGCATAGTCGAAGTAGTCGACGACGAGCCACGTGACAAGTCGCGCGACGTGCCGAGGCACCTAGACGCTTGGCGTAGGCTAAGTAGTCGATGACGAGCCTGCGCGACGTGCCGAGGCACTCAGACGCGCGACGTAGTCGAAGTAGTCGACGACGAGTCACGCGACAAGCCGCGCGACGTGCCGAAGCAATCGGACACACGGCGTAGGTGAAGTAGTCGATGACGAGCCGGATGACGAGCTGCGCGACGTGCCGAGGCACTCAGACGCACTGCGTAATCGGAGTAGTCAACGACGAGCGGCACAACGAGCCGCGTGATGAGCCGCGCGACATGGCGAGGTACCTGGACGCACGGCGTAGTCGAAGTAGTCGACGAAGAGCCGGGTGACCAGCCGCACGACGTGCCAAGGCACCCGGATGCACGGCGTAGTCGACGACGAGCCGCGCGACGTGCCGAGGCACCCGGACCGCGCGTAGTAGAAGTAGTCGATGACGAGCCTCGCGACGTGCCGAGGCACCCAGACGCGCGGCGTAGTCGAAGTAGTCGACGACGAGCCAGGCGACGAGCCGCGTGACGTGCCGCGTGACGTGCCGAAGCAACCGGACGCGCGGCGTAGGAAAATTGATTCCGCTTTGATAGGAGCAAGGCGACTTGCTTCAATGGATCTCGGCGAGTCGACGAGTAGATTGATCTTGTCGACGAGGGTCCTTCGAATTCGCACGGTGGTGATGATCACCCCTACCTGGCGCGCCAACTGTCTGTGTTTTGGACTGGCAAACCTACCAAGGGGATACCCGAGGTAGTAGATTGTGCGGTGAGGATCATGATCGGGAGACCGAGAACTCGAAGGTATGCGCATGGACATGGGACACAAGATTTATACAGGTTCGGGTTGCCAAGGTGGCGAACCCTACATCCTGTTTGGGGATCAAGTATGGCGCCCTGCGCTTGGTGTTGGTTGAGATCAGGTGCCCGGGTAGGTACCCGACCCTTCTTTATATAGTCCAGGGGGCGGGTTCCTAGTCGATTACAAGGTAGGAGTCCTAGTTGGATTACTGTTGACGGATAAAACTCGTATCCACCTATGATCCGCAAGCGTACGGACCTACACCTTTTTCACCACGGGATTCCCAAGGTTCTTGTCAATCCGCGGAGCAAGGGGATTACTAGCGCTTAACCAAGTACTAATCTAGTTGAATGGAAAACCTTTGAAAGAGTATTAATCTAAAGGTAAAGACAATCTAACCTAAGTTAATCTGAGAAATCTAAGGTTAAACTAGATGGTAAAGGATAGACAGAAGAGAGTGATTAAGAAAGATAAGCGTTCCCTCCCTAGGATCTAGGATAACATGGATATACATCTACTACACGAGAGTGATAAACCAATCTACTGGGGGTTGTGACCATGGTTTCGCCCTTTCCCTCCCCTCGTACTGTCACTACGCGACGGTAATTGTGACTGGACCTATGATGGACACGGTATGTTGATGGAATCTATGGGAGTAGCGGATATCATACACCCGAAAAACACGATAGTTAACCTTAATCATCAAAGCATCATCAACATGAAAGCAATAGATTGAAACCACGAATCAAGTAGCGATCACATAGCATGCATCCATCTAACCCTAGGGATGAACGGAGACATTACCCTATCATCTTACACGGATTGAAGAACATAGGGGTGATGGAGACTCCGGAGAATGTCGTCGATGAAGATGGCGGCGATGGGGCTTGGGAACACCGCTAGGCCAGCGGCTTGGAGTCCTCCTCTTGCTTCCTTCTCTTCGCCGGCGTTGATCCTTGCGACGAGCTCATCTAACTCTCTCCCTCATCTTGCGGCGGCGGTTTTCTGGTGAATGGCGTCGGTAGAATGATTTGTTCGATGTGGCAGCCGATGGCGGCGGATGCAATAAATAGACGAACACCTAGGGCAAAGGGGGCACCGAACCGACCCCGGAGTGGGCTGGACCTCTCTAGCATTAATTTCTTGTGTAAACCGCAAACTCCAACATCGACATGCAAGTGTGAACTTGTTACATTATTAGTATGCCTAGTGGCGGGTTAGTTGTAAATCATAATCGAAACCAATGTATAACAAGTAATCTAGGTTGACCGAAATTCACCGTCAACATCTCCCCCATGCTTAAACCTTGTTCGTCCTCGAGTAAGTAATCCTCGCTTTAAAGGGAAATCAATGTTGCCTTCCAATGTTGTCCCTGCACTTTGTCATTCATGACAAGACAAATTGCTCTCTCTTAAGAATTTATTTTTAACGTTTAAGTTGTGACTGGCTTCTTTTTCATTATGGAGGATAGACTAACAATAAAGAACAAGCCACACGTAACACGATGCTCTCAAACTTGAGTGAACTTCAAACCATTACCTTGTCACATGGAAGATTTTCAAAAAGATGCATATCCAACATAAGTGAAAATCTCTTGCAAAAGCTCATGGAAACACTCATCTCATCAAGTCACTCAAGCCTATACTAGATTATTTTCAACCTACTCTACTCATATGTGATAGTGGAAGGCTTTTGTGGAGCTTGGAAGGTTAAAAACAATCCTAGCAAAACATACATCCGAAATATTGTCAAATTAAGAGAGAGATCTATTGGAATTATCGAGACTCGTCAAAAAGGCGATGGAAAATAAATGTTGGAAAGAGAGAGGGATGAAACACACACATTTAGATAAGTGGAGATGTGCAAGTGGTAAATGGATGATCCCGAGGCACGAGTGAAGTCCTCGTTATCGGATTGCACATGGTTGGAAAATTTGAGTATGAATGTGTCATCAAGGCACTTGAGAACTTATGAAGCAAAAAGAACCGAGGAGCATCTTTATTTTTTTCTTTATTTTATTTCCTTCTCATTTTTCTCTCTTTCTTTTTTTCACTTTATTCTTCCTATTTTTCTTACTTTTCTTTTCTTCTTATCATATTTTTTTTCATTTTTCATTTTTTTCTCTTTTTTTCTTTTGCTCCTCAAAACTTTTTGCAACATAATACTTACATAGCATTTGTGTCAGAGAATGACTCCTCCCCCATGCTTGAACGATGCTCGTCCTCGAGCATAAAAGAGAGGGGAAATGACTGCTAAAGTAAGTATAAATTCCATAATATTGGGGAATATTTGAATCTCCATCGAGAATTTTACTCCATACTCAAATTGGGTTATGGATAAGGAGGTGATCACAAAAATATGTTTTTGTTTAGGGTGGATGCCCAGCGAAGTTTGTGTAATTTTCGATGTGAAAACCCACAATGCATGGATAAAAAGGCTAGCTTGAAATAGTTACACAAAGGAATGACCAGCTTCTTAGTCTCGAACCATAGAAATCAATCCTAATCCAACTCATCAAAACATATGTTTGCAATCTACGGGTTTTGTTATCATAAAACATGTATGTATATGGCTTTGGTAGGTAGAAATTTCAAGAGCGTCACAAACATGTAGATAGCATAAAAGTTAAGTTTTCATAAAAACAACAAGTTATCCGGCTATCCATAAACTTAAATCGAAGAGCAAAGATATGTATGTGGGTCTAGAGCATAGTCATTTCACCTCCACAAATAAAAGAGCCGGTATTTAAACTAATTTCAGATCATATTATAGAGAGAAATTAGCCAAGACATGTATAACTTCATGTAGGCAAAACAAAGCGGCAACTTTCATCATCTTTCCGTAAGCATAGACAATATAAAACATCGAGGTGAACACATGGTCATGCCTATCAATTGAAAGTAAAAAGAAACCTAGGTTTTCCTCCTAGTAGACATGTTATTGTTGGAAGAGAAAAACAAAAGGTTGCACCAAGTTGAGGTTGAAGGCATACTTACAAGCATTTGTGTTCGGAAAAGAGAAGGTCCATGGAGATGTTACCATCCTTTGTAATTCTTCATTGCCTTCTTTCGACATCTCCATGTATCAATGTGGCTTTTTCTTTTGTTTTTATTTATCAATGCTCCTAAACTTCTGAATTTAATCTTGTATGCTTAATGGAGTCATTGGTCGCCCTTCTTTTCAATGTTGTCATCACCATCTCCTCTTTCTTGTTCTCATCATCTCCTTGCAGTCTTCTTTTGATGGATTCCCCCTCTATCCAGAACAGAACATATATCGAAATATAGCTCTATTGAAAATTTTATGAAATTACCTTTCCAACGTGTGGTCATTCATCGAAAACGGAGTTCAAACAAGGGAGCTATGTCCATTTTACTTCAGCGCTGTGTGCTGTCCAAAACTGATTTCAGGATGTGTTGCACTCGGTGATTCGGGCATAACCGCTTGTAGAAACCTCTGATTGTCTTGATTCTTGATTTGTTGGAATCGTAACTTTATGGGGCTTTTAAATATCCAAAAATATTTAGTGTTTTCCCTTTCAGACCATGCAGAATTTTGATGAGATCGGTGGCTTCTTGCACATTGATCCGGAGACATTAATGTCTTGATCTTTCTATCTTCTAGAGCATCATGTTGCACTTCCGTGTTGAAGATTCAGGGTCTCCCCCATGCTTACCATTTTGCTCGTCATGGAAGAAGAAGACAAAGCATTTTTTATCTTAGCCATCATTCAATTTCTTTGTAGTAAGGGTCTTTATCTTGCCTGCAAGACATTTTAAACGCACATTCTTCCCCCAAGGTGACAGTTGGGAGTAGATAGAATTGCCAACAATCCAACTATACCTCCTAATAATCTTAACTTGTGGCATAATTAGTCTAATGATTAATAGAAACCAAATGAGTGTACGTGGTGCAAGGTGTGTATGCACATGAGAGGAGAGCATATAAACAAAGACAATGTTTTCACCTAGTTCTAAACACCATGTTTACAACTAGGTTGCCGAATTTCTCCATAGCCAAAAAGATTTATTTATCAAGGGTTAAAACACCATGTCTATCCCTAAATCAATAACTCTTATAGCACAAGAAAAATTAAGCACATTGCAAAGCTTATAAACTAACCAAAGCAACATGAAAACATAGCAAAAGCTAGCAAGGTCTATCTAACTTAACGATGATGGTCCGCAATCATGTTTAAACACCACGTTTACACAAGATCACAAAAGGAAAATACTCATAGGGCCCTATGAAGCATTAACATGGAAACTGAAGCATGCATCCTTAAGCCTTAAAACAACCAAGCCAACTATATGCAAAACATGTACATGCAAAGAAACATCACATTGATAACAAAATGCAATGCATGCAAATAAATAAATATGAGCATGAACATGATGGTGGTTCTAAAAAGAAAACTTAGATTAATAACCACAAGTTCATCATCATAAGATGGTGTCATTCTTTATTCTCTCTAAGAAAGGAATAAAAACATAAACAAACGGGTTGCCTCCCGAAAAGCGCTTCATTTAAAGTCATAGAGCTCGACTTTCTCACATACCTTCTTTTCGTTGCATAGCCATGGCCCTTCATGCAAGAAGAAAAGGTACCAATGCAGCTTTAATTTACTTCCCATGTTGTGCTTGATCACTTATAGAAGACTTGCCCAAAGCATCCTTTTATTTCATCGCTATCTCCTTCATTATCATCCTTCGGTGCTTCCTTCACTACATGATTTTTTTCTTTAATATCCAGAACTGAAAGTATACTCAAGCTCTACTCCATTGCACAGTGCACAAAATTTCCTTTCCAACGAGTTTTTATTTTCCCAAATCGGACTCCGGACAATAGAGTTACGTCCATTTTACTACGGCGATGAAGTCTGTCCTGAAATTTCAGAACACGCAACGCTCAATGTTTTCTCCATAACTCCTTGCACGGGTCTTCAAACTTGTTGGTTCTTGATGCGTTGGAATGGTAACTTGATGGAGCTTCTGGATATCTCATTTTCTCCATTTGTACACCTCTGAACAAGCTCTCAAATTGATGAAGACAGCAACATCCATTGCGGGATTTGGAGAGGTTGATGATTTATCTTGCAACTCTATAAGCATGACTTCTCTTTTCATTATTCAAGCCTTCTCTACATGGTTAGAGAAAATTGGGCCTTCTTCCGACATGTGCTTTTTTAAGGTCATTAGCTTGACCAAGCGCAAAGCATGATCGAGATTTACAAACCTTATTGTAAACATACGCGTCCATAATTAACACCACATGTGAATTGTAGCAACAAGTCAAGGTGTAAATAAAAGAAGCATATGTTTCATGCATAGCACTTAGCTCATCATTAGGCAAAGGTTCTTTAGGTGTGAGATTAATTGGATCAAACATAAATGTTTCCTCTTTTTCATTCTCAAGAAAATCTAGCCTATCAACATGATCACTATTGGAACAAGGCATAGACATTAAACTATCATTCATACTATTGGTTGAGCATGAGTATTTGAATTTATCAACATCAATACCAATAATATCTTGAGATTTCAGCACGTACCTTGGCCTTAGAGATTTTTCAACAAGAGTGATATTTGGTTCATCTAGCGGTGTTGAAGGCGAATCAATCTCAACGAGTGAAGGTGTCTCTTTGTTACCTTTTTGCACCCCCTCCATCTCATCATGTGGAACGTGTAATCCATCAACTTCATTTGCATTTGTCTCTTCTTTTAAGTCTTCATTGTCATCCCAATCTTCGTCTTCAAAGTCTTGTATGTTACTTTTTTTATCTCCCGTGTACCACATGTCATCAAGATCGCTCATCGTTGCTATTGTGTGGGCTTCAATAGAACATAAGCTATAGCCTTCTAACTTGAGTCCTTTCTCCTCCCATTTATCCTTCGAGTCACTAGGTTCGTCACGGTTGTACTCTTTTCTTTCTTCACCATAAATTCTTGAGTTGTCAAACCGGTAGATCCATCCTTCATCTCCTTCTTCTGTTTCTTCTTCAAACATCTTCTGGATCGACTCTCCACTCATCTCTTGATCAAATATATCTTCAACTAGTTTGGCAACGTGTCGGCGTTCCTCCTTCCTTCGGTAGTTGATTAGTGGGGCGAAATCAACTTGAACCCAACTGGATTGATTGAACTCCGCCAATGGTCTAGCATTCCACATACTTCGGCCTACATTCATGTTAGTTTCAACATTTTTAACATCCGAAATGACTTCTCTTACCTTGGGAAGTGGATCTTCAATTTTTTGTATGGTCGGTTCACCTTCCTTGACCTCCGGTTCATCTTTTTCAGAAATTTCAGCAAGCACCTTGGGCTTGCTTTTGTCGTTTTGCTCCTCTCGACAACGTCTTTGCCAATCTCGTTGCGTTCTTTGTCCATTGCTTATCCTTTGTAAGATCTGTGTAGCTTCACTAATTGTTTTATCCATTATATCACCGCCTGCACACATGCTTACAAAACGAGACGAGTTAGGGGTTAGTGGAAAATAAAAGGTATGCAACATCAAGTCACCGGAAAATCCCAAGTTCGGGGCCTCGCTCAAGTAGTTCATTAAAACGGTTCCATGCTTCATCAATTCCTTCATCCTCTCCTTGCTTGAAAGTGAGCACTTGCCTCCTTAAGTCTTGGACCTTGCTTATGGGAAAGAACTTCAAAAGAAACTTCTTCACTAGCTCACCCAATTTCCTTTTGCTTCAACGGATGCAAGTGTGTACCATCTTCGCGCTTCATCTTCGAGATAGAACGAAAAAAGATTCCACTTGAACCAAGTGACCAGAACTCCTTTTTGTTGCACCGTGTTGCATATCATCGTGAATTTCTTAATGTGTCTATATGGGTTGTCATCCTCCAGTCCTCTAAATGGTTTTGTCGCCACTAACTTGATGATTCTAGGCTTCACTTCGTAGTGGGTTGTAGCAATCATCAAATCTGATTTTTGTATCTCAATGTCTTCCATTGACGGCATTGCTAGCTCCCTTAGCGACATCTCTTCATCTTCCAATGGTGATGTGAACAAATCCATCTAGGCACAAGAAAAGTTGAAAGAAAACAAAAAAAGATTTTTTTTCTAGAAGATAAGGGTTAGGTGTTAGTATTCAACAAAATTAATACTAGATTAAACGTAGCAAACTGGCTATCTCACCGGCAACGACGCCAGAAAAAGGGGCTTGTTGACGGATAAAACTTGTATCCACCTACGATCCGCAAGCGTGCGGACCTACACCTTTTTCACCACGGGATTCCCAAGGTTCTTGTCAATCCGCGGAGCAAGGGGATTACTAGCGCTTAACCAAGTACCAATCTAGTTGAATGGAAAACCTTTGAAAGAGTATTAATCTAAAGGTAAAGACAATCTAACCTAAGTCAATCTAAGAAATCTAAGGTTAAACTAGATGGTAAAGGGTAGACATAAGAGAGTGATTAAGAAAGATAAGCGTTCCCTCCCTAGGATCTAGGATAACATGGATATGCATCTACTACACGAGAGTGGTAAACCAATCTACCGGGGGTTGTGACCACGGTTTCGCCCTTTCCCTCCCCTCATACTGTCACCGCCACGATCTGATTGAAAAATGCGGGTGCTACTTATCAAAGAGCTATGAGCTTAATATTTCATGATTTGCTTGGCATCATAGTAGAAGTTTATATCGATGATATTGTTGTCAAATCGGATGGAGATAATTCTTATTTAGCTGATTTAAGACTTGCATTTGAGAAAATGCGTTTATATAAATTAAAAATGAATCCACTCAAATGTGCTTTTGGTGTATCGGCTGGGAAGCTCTTAGTCTTCATTGTACATGAGAAAGGCATAGAGATAGATCCTAAAAAGATTGAGGCAATCCAGAGTGTTAAAGCACCTACTTGTAAAAAGGATTTTGCAAAAGTTCTTGGGCAAGGTAAATTATTTGAGGAGGTTCATTTGTAACTTGTCCGGGAAGGTGAATGCTTTTACTCCTTTACTTCGGTTGAAAAATGATGTTGACTTCAGTTGGGGGCAAAGCAACAAGAGGCATTTGATGAGATAAAGAGTTATTTGACTTCGCCACCCGTTCTTCAAGCACCCAAGAGTGGTATTCCTTTCAAGTTGTATGTAGCGGCTGAAAAGGATGTTAGGTGTTTTGACTCAAGAGACCGAAGGCAAGGAGTACATTGTTGCATATGAGAGTAGAAGATTATTAGACGCCGAAACAAGGTACACTTTTATTGAAAAGTTGTGTTTATCGTTATATCATAATTGTACCAAGTTGAGGCATTATTTATTACCCAGTACTTGCATAGTAGCACGTCAAACCGACATAATCAAATATATGTTGCTTAAACCAATTTTAAGTGGTAGTGTCGGCAAATGGGCTTATGCTTTAGTTGAATATGATTTACATTGTCAGCCATTAAGTTCTATGAAAGGTCAAATTGTTGCTGACTTTATTGTTGGACATAGAGTAGATAAGCAACTTGATTTGAATGTCGGTTATGTTACTTTTACTCCATGGAAGTTGCATTTTGATGGATCGGTTTGAAAAGATGGTTGTGGTGTTGGAGTTGTCATTGTTTCGCCAAGTGGGGCTGTTTTTAAGCTCTTAACCGATTGGATCATGATTGTACAATATGAGGCTCTTCTATTTGGATTGGAGATTTTGCATGACATGGGAGTAAAACATGTGGAAGCAAATGGAAATTCTTTATTGGTGGTGTAGCAAGTTTCCAAGGTATGTCAATGTTTAAATGGTTTTTTAAATGCTTATATTGATAAGTGTTTAGACATCATATCTTGCATGGATGAATTTGTTATCTATCATGTGCCACGAGAGGAAAATCCTAGAGCTAATGCTCTGGCTCAGCAAGCATCTGGTTAAAATGTTTGAAAAAGAAAATTTCAAGAACACAAACCATTGCTTACAGCCGAGTGCTTTTCTCTAGAGGCACCGGTCAGGCCGAACGGTCTAACTGGTGACACCGGTCTAACCGATGTCACCAAACGGTCTGACCGGTTCCTCAGATCTGGGCTAGTTCATGGCGCCGGTCTGACCGATGACCATGACCGGTCTGACCGGTCCCCTGATAAAAATTCCTCCTCGGTTTTTTTTGATAAAAATTTTGTGGAGGATTGGAGGAAGCCTCTGGTTGATTATTTGCATAATCCTAGCAGTTCATTTGATAGAAAAGTCCGACAATGGGCTCTTAAGTTTGTTCTCGATGATGGTGAATTATATCGTCAGACTGTGGATGATTTGCTCTTAAAATGTTGGGGTCCTGATCATGCTAGGTTGGCTATGGCAGAGGTTCATGAGGGTATTTGTGGTACTGATCAATCGGCTCCTAAGATGCAGTGGCTCCTCAGGCGATCTTGCTTTTATTGGCCTACCATGATATCCAATTGTTTTAGATACTACAAAGGTTGTGAAGAGTGACAAAAATATCGACATGTTTAGTTGGTGCCTGCTGCATTGATGCATCCGATCATTAAGCCTTGGCCTTTCAGAGGATGGGGTCTGGATTTTATTCCAAGATTCATCCTTCATCGTCAAAGGGGCATTGTTTTGTGATTTGGCTACTGATTACTTCACCAAGTGGACTGAAGCTATCCCTTTGAAGAATATGACGCATAGAGAGGTGATTGAGTTTATTATTGGGCATATCATACATAGGTTTGGCATTCCGCAGAATTTGACTACGGATCAATGGACTTCATTTATATCTAAAGAGGTGCGTGAATTTGTTGATTCCTATGGTATTAAATTGCTCAATTCATCTCCATATTATGCTCAAGCCAATGGTCAAGTCGAATCTAGCAACAAAACTTTGGTAAAGCTCATTAAGAAGAAGATAGAAGACAATCCTAGAAGATGGCATGAGGTATTATCTGAAGCTTTATGGGCTCATCGTATTTCTAGACATGGTGCTACTAAAGTTCCTACTTTTGAGGTTGTGTATGGTCAAGAGGCTGTTTTGCCCGTTGAGGTGAATCTAGGCGCATATAGACGTGAGAAGCAAAATAACCTTAGTGTTGAGTCATATTATGCTTTGATGATAGACAATATTGATGAAGCGACCGACAAGCATATGGAGGCTTTGTAAGAAAATGAGAAGGATAAGAGGTGAGTGGCTAGAGCATACAACAAGAAGGTAAAGGCCAAATCTTTTTAGGTAGGTGACTTGGTTTGTAAGACGATTTTGCCTATTGGATCTAAAAGTAACAAGTTCGGCAAGTGGTCTCCAAGTTAGGAAGGTCCGTACAAGGTTGTCAAGGTTTGTCCTTGGAATTCTTACATGGTAGAAACTTTGCAAGGACAGCGACTTCCAAGAGTTCTCAACGAGAGGTACTTGAAGATATTTCATCCAAGTGTCTGGCAAGATGCTTGATAGGATATGGCCTATTTAAAGTAAAAATCGCCCTTTGACCAAAAAATGGATGGTGAAGTCTCGCAACGACCTTAGAATTATTTTTTAGACATCAGGCTTTACTAAAAGACAGGGGGGCATATGTTCGCACCCCAATTTGGCACATGGCCGATCAGGTTGATGCCACCGGTCAGACCGTTGTCCCTTAACGGTCTGACCGGTGGGGCGTCCTGTAGCCGATCCGGCAATGGCCACACCGGTCTAACCGGTGGGCCTGACCGGTCTGACCGGTGGACCCCGAGTCCGAGTAGAATTGAGAAGTCCTTGCGAATTTTGAGTTGCAAAATGATTCCTTGCGGGGCAAGACCTCCCCACCCTATAAATATAAAAAGCCACGACCGTTTGATGTGGAATCACCCAATCGATCATTACTTTTTACAACTTTTATCTCTCAAACCCTAGCTTTTCCAACCTCGTGCTTTCCTTGCTTGTCTGGACGACGATCAGGGACATTCTGAATGGCCTTGCCAACCTGGGAGAAACCCTAGGCACACCACCTCCGACGGGTCCCTCCCGAGGCGGCGATCTTAGGTTTTTACAGTGCGTCTGCGTGCACCGGTGAGACCAGTGCCCCTGACCGGTCTGACTGGTCCGGGCAGGAGCTAGGAGAGTTCAGCATTTCGACTTTTCGCACGATCTAGCGCTCGTGTGTGTTGACCAGAAAAGCGTCAACAATTAGTGACTTGAAACAATGGTTCGAGGCCTTATTTCAAATGGATGCATCTGTGTATTCCGTCATAGTGAAATGCTTGTATGTAAGGAGTGTAAATCCAATTATACACGAGCTTAAACCAGCTAATTGAACATGTCAATAGAGGAAATGGGTGGATTGGTCCCGGCCGTGTAAGTTTTTGTTAACCATTTTGGTGCAACCATGTCCCAAAAATTTTGTGTGAGAAGCAAGCTCATCGGCAGCACCAGAGATGGCGAGCAACACTGAGGGTCATGTGTCACTAGATGGGTTCCAGATCGGGGACGAATGTGCTGATGAGAGGGGGTAGTTGTTGTTGAAGGTGTTGCTGAAGGCAGTGAAGGTCTAGAAGCGATTATTGAAGAGTTAGTTGTTGACCGCAATGCCATAGATGTGGAGGAAAAATCGAAGGTGACCCTATTTGGCTAGATCCATGGTCCAAGTGCCCTTTTCATCATAACAAAAATCGCGCTCCATCTCCACCATCCTATGGTGGAACTGGATTCTCCGAGGCTGGTCCCTCCCATCACTAGCAGCCATGACCACTTTCATTTATTAACTCGACTCTCTAAGTTCCCTACACTACAAGAAAATTGTTGACTAGTGATGCAACCAAATTTTAGTGTCATTGATTTATGATGTTCCTCAATGATCTCATCATAATATATCACTTCTGAGCAAATTTTGTGACAAAAAAACTTTTGTCGTGACAGTTGCTACTGTATGCGAGCATTCCCTGTTCCATGCTTGATTTATGATGTCATAAGTCCTCAATGGCGTCATAAACCAACTTTGGTCCCACATGTAAGCATTATTTAAAAAATAGAGTTTTCCAAAGCGTCATAAAATTTAGTAGGTCACTTGGCTTGTGCTAAGTCACCTGCGATGAACGTGATGTGTCCGGTAGCCCACCAAGGTCACTGGACATGCCAGGTCGCAAAATGTTGCAAAAACATTTGCCATCGCAAGGGTTCGAAATAGAGACAGATGGGAATAAGACTGTGTTGTTTACCACTGCACTACATCTTGGTTATGTCAATCTTATGGGAAACACATCTAATAGTTTCATGCAAATTCTTTACAGTGACTAGGTCCCACATGTATGTTTTAGGTGAGTCTATCTATAATTTCGTATGTAATGGCTAGCAAGATGCTTTACTTAGACTTCGCAAAGACTTTTGACTTCCACTATGCAGATCTGCAATGGCTCATGATAGGAATGGAGGATCCTAGCGACAAGGAGAAGATGGTTGCACCGCCACCTCCCAGCAACAAGAGTATGAGACAACATGATGAGGCTGGTCCTCTGGTTTGAACCGCTATATTTTCTCCTATCTTCCTAAGGTTGGGGTTGTTTAGATTTGGGGATCTAAAGGATTGATGAGCATATATGGTAGATTCAGATTTCATTATAGTACCTTTAGATTTGCACTTCGATTTGTTTCAGAAGTTGATAGCCTATAGACAATTCATGTTATATTCTGTTAGTTTTCAATTTGCATCGTCTTACGGTAGGTTCTGTATTTTAGTAGCTTCTAGATGTGCTTCAAGGTACTGGTAGTGGCAGATCGGGTCCTCATGATGCTGAATGGTATGCTAGGACAATCAAGCCTTGCTGAGTTTATGTTGGTAGCAAATAACCAAGCTTTGTGATGTTTTATGTTTGTTTTATTGTACTCGTACAATTGGGTTTTTTTATAGACTGAGTTGAGTTTATTTTCAGATGGAGATGAGTTTTGTCCAAGGATAAGTTTAATTCTCAAAGAATATCTTAATATTTTTTTAGAAGATCTGCATGTCTCGTCCCGGGGAAGGACTCATTAGGATCTGCAGGGAAATTGAAAACATGATATCTCAATTAGCTATGAAAGAGAAAAAACTTTAGTACTCACCTAACAACAAGGATGCTAAGGGTAGAGCTGCCTCTGAAGGCTAAAGACATTGGAATAAATGTGTCAATGAATGGGTAGATCATTTAGTTTGTTTGACTAGTTCATTCTTTTAAATGTTCAAGAAGTTCGTTGTCCGTTGGACTGAAATGGGTACCCTTACCTACTAGGGCCTGAGAGACATGGGTACCCATGGGTCCCCACCGACTAGGGTCCTGGAGGTCCCTGACAAGTGGACTCGACCTACCAGAAGCCCTACCGACCTGCAAGTGGGCCCAAATAACTTATCCACAATCCCAGCGACCTTGGAAGACCACTAACGACCTTATCCAGACTCCGAGAGGTCTGCCGGGCTTCAGGCGCATGCTTTTCCCTTGATCGTGGCAGCGGCGCCGCTAGTAGGTCTGACGATCGCGGGATCCTCTCTGTAATCACGGAAGTAGACCTTCCTAAATCTGTAACCGACCCCGATGAGGGTCCACCGACCTCGAATGGAAACCCTAGCCCACCGGCCAAATAAGGCGGCCTAGAGCTCCATTCGAAGTGACTTCCCCATTTACGCATAATCCCACCACACTGGACGTAGGGTTTTACTCTCCGGAGGCCTGAACCATTCTAAAATCCCTTGTGTCCTTGCCATACTCGCCGAGTTCTGAGTTCGGTCCAGGAACTACCACCTACACTCTTAGGTCTCGATCCCCCCACTAGTCAACTTACAACCACTTGGGTAGCCCCCTTGTGGATTTGTCCAGGTCTCACCCCCTGACAGTTGACGCGCTAGGTAGGGGACATCGGGAACTCGCTGTGTAGCATGGTGGCATGATCAGGTGTCGTTTTCTCGGTGAGCTTGGCGGACATCCTTGCCAACCCCGAGGAGAGATGCTTTGGCTCCTTAACGGCGACCTCGACCACACTGGCGGCAGCGACCTTCCCGACGACCTCCGCAGAGGCTCCCGCAACGCCTGACGCCGCTCCCAGCTCCAGCGAGAAGTCGAGGATCCACCCGCCCAAACACTATGACATCATTCACGGAATGGAGCGTGTCATCGACATGATGGAGGAAACCCTCCAGATCTGCGAAAGAGCCCAACGCTCAACGCAAGATGTGTCGCACCGCAAGACCTTCCCTTTCGGCTTGTGGCCATCCAGCGACGCATACGCTCGTCAGGCGGTGAAGTCGATCCGGATCCAATCTGGGCGACAGCAACCATCTGGCGACCTGAAAGTCGAAACTCACACCCGTCGCGACCCATTAGACGTGTCGTGCATCTTCCACAAGGGCGCACGACACACTCTCCATGGATGCTATCTATGGGAGAAGATCGACCAGGAGCGCGACGCCTCACGTGCTGTACGGGCTCCCACATCTCGGGACGACTGTGAGTTACAGAAGGCCCAGATCCGCATCTCCCCCAACGACCAAAGATCCACGCGGCAGCGCGTCCTAGTGGTTTCGACGAATGACCCACCATGGGTGGCGTGACGGATTCTGAGGAGGCACATTGGATCCAAGCCAATGCGAACCGTGCCCAGATGCGGGGTGGAGGAGCAGCGCCAGGCGGTACCCCCGTGCGCTCGCAACCTACACCTCGAATTCCAAGAGGGAGGACTACCGATGTTCAACAACCCCCCAGGCCAACATGGGCGTGGCGTTGGCACGTGTCCAGTCGGCCAATCCTTCGCTCGAGGCCAATGCAGCCAATACAATCGTCCTGCGCAGAGCAAGCTCCCCACTATCCAGGAGGAGGTCAACCAACCCCGAGCGAACGCCGCACCAGGCGTCGAACTACGCGCCAATCTCGACTACAACCGGCGCGGTCACGATGCTCGCGGCTACATCGACCAGCACCACCGCGAGAGCGAAGAGCGAGAGCTCCGATGTCGCCTTGACTACGATCGTGAGTACGGCCCCCCGGGCGCCGTCCATCGGATCATGGAGCGCGAAGAACGTGATCGCCACAATGTCGAGAACCGGCGGCGTGCCCAGTACTAGGCAGACTATGGTGATCCTGAGGGTCCGGTGCCTAACCCGGACCGTCAGCCTAGACCTCAGATCGTGGCTGCAGCACAAGATGACGTCGCGGCTCAGGTCAGCGACAATGGTGACGACATGGTGATCACTGCCTTCCCCGCATTGGCGCCACGTCTCCGATCGGTCGCTTACCTCGACAACTTCAAGACCAACATCCAGAAGTACGACGGTCACTCCGACCCCAACATCTTGCTATCGACCTACTACGTCACTATCAAGAGGGCCGACGGCAACTTCGATCACATGGCGGCCTACTTCCCGCTGGTGATGGGCGACGCATCGTCGCTCTGGCTCAACAACCTCCCAGGAGGCAGCATCACATCATGGGTCGACCTGTCTCAGGCCTTCACCTTGAACTTCTAGGCGACCTATAATCGCCCTGGAAACGCCTTCAACCTCGGGAGGGTGACCATTAAAGCCGGTGAACAGCTGCGGGACTACACCAACCGGTTCTTCGAGAACCGCAACACCTGCGTCGACGTTCGGGATGACCAGGTCGTCGACAACTACAATAAAGGTCTCAGGGACCGTAAGGTCTTTGAGAAGATCCACGAGTCTGGCGCCATGAAGGTCGCGCCACTTATGGAGGTCATCAACAAGCTCATTGACATCGTGGAAGCCCAGGTCAACCAGTTTGACCACGACGGCATGCAGGATGCTGGCACCTCTGGCGCAGCCGGGGATTCTATCTCAAAGTTGCGCAAGCGACCTTCGAAGGTACTCGCGGCAGACGTACATCGACCTTAGATGTTAAACGTCGAGGAGTTCAATGCGGTGCAGGACAGCCCCTGCACATTCCATGAAGGGGGCACTCACATAGTCCGCGAGTGCCAACAGTTCGAGAGGGCGTTCCGCACGCCCGATGACCCGAAGCGACCTAGAAGTGATGGGGACAGGTCATCCTCACGTCGCTACAAAAACAACCGCCGCGATGACCGATGTGGCCACGGGGACAATGATCGCCATGACGACCGGTGACGTGACAACCAGCAGCTGGAAGACCGTCACGATGAGCGCTGAAGGACTGAAACGGTGAACCATAGAGGGGGGTGAATGGGAGCCGATAAAAATTCTTGTCAAAGGAGATAGAATATCCAACAAGATGAACACGGCTTCCAACACATGTTTCCGACTAACTAACCAAGTTGGCCAAGACCACGCAGCCACTGAAGTGCTACTGGCCCTAGGAACCAACAACCAACTTCACGGACCCAAGAACGCAGCAGAACACCAACTCGATCCTCACTGACCTTCACTGGTCAGGCTAGTGAGAAGCACCGGTCAGACCGGTCCCTGCTGGAGAGACCTGGGAACTTCCACAGAAAGGCCCCTACACCGGTCAGTCCGATGTAGCTCACCGATAACACCGGTTCAAGCCAAGAAACTCAAAATCTACCAAATAGGCCTACCGAGCTCCAAACTGAACCAAACTTGAAACAGCACCAACACGAGACAAAAGCGAACTTACCCAGACGTTCACCCGAGCAGAACTCGACACAAGTCTGCACCGGTCAGAACGGTGAGAGGCACCGGTCAGACATGTGACCTGAGCTCTCGGGATGAACAGCACCCGCGGATCAACTCCCCCAAATCCAACTCCCAATCTCCCAAATCGCTCCATGGATTTGCGCAAGACTTTGGGGATAGTAGGGGGTACTCCATAGCCAAGATTTGGTCCACCAAAACTTGCTAACCCGAGAGGAATCGAAGAAATCCCGCCAAGAACTCCTCTATCCCTAAAACACCGAAAACCCCAAAATTGAGCCCCTTTGCTCATGGATTTGGGAGGGGAATCAAAGGGAAAAGAACCACGAAGGGTTCATGCATACATCCCCCACCAAATCCCAAAGAGAAAGGCCTCGAAATCGCACCAAAAAAATCACCAAGAAAAGGATCCAAAAGTCACCAAAAAGAACGAACGGGAACAACACATCCAAGCCTTGAGGAACCACGCCGAATCATCTATACATCACAAAGAGGTACATACAAGGTCTAGCTTGCCGCCCGACCATCCTTCCCTCTCACAAGATCTCACCATGAAGCTTTCAAGCTAGTCCTAAAGAATTCCTAGGGAAAATTGGAAGGGAAAAATAGGAAAACCAAATGAGCCAGGGTTCCAAGAGGTGGCTGCCATCCTCTCACCACTTGGGTTATATGTAGGCAACTGAAAGTTTAAAATACCCTTACTAGCTAATTAGGGATACATGCCCCTCAAGGGCGAATTCGGAATTCTTTCTCATCACTCCATAGGACGGATGCCCAACGACCACAAACTTGCTTAGCCTCGACACAAGCCTTGCAATCCTGACGCGTGTCCTCCGCTTCGAAGTCTTGGAACTGGGTCGTCGCACACCGGTCAGACCGGTACCTCTGGTCAGACCCATCGGTTAGACCGGTCCGATACTGCTGCACCTCCATCTTCGGTTCTTCGGTCTTGGCTTTGTGGATCAGCCAAGGAACCTAGTGTTTTCTGGTGACCCACCGGAGACCCCGCGAACTCGATGTAGCCTCCACCAATAGCCACTCATGACTCGGCTCCCACGTAGTCCCTCCTCGACCTTTGATTTGAGGCTTAACCAAGAAACCGTCCATGACCTCATCTTGCCATTGTTGCCACCAAGCGGCCCGCACTTTACTCAACTGACCATCAGGTCCCTCGAACGAAGAATACTTGTCTTCTCCACACCTGGAGGCCTCACCAGCAACGACCTTTCACGCTTGTTCTTCACCTGCACCAATGCTAGTCAAGACGCAACATGCACCTGCAATACTTAGCCAAGAATTAGTCCACACAATGTTGTCAATCACTCATCACACCAGGAAGCGACCATCCACCGGTCCTTGAACCAGACATAGTCCTCAATCTCCCCCTTGATGAGTGCAATGACAACACACACATATAGTAACCTGAAAGAAAAGAAAAAGAAAGGAAACAAATAAAAAGAAACTCCAACAAGCGATCGAAAGCCAAAGAAAGGCAAAGAGCAAGATCACTTGAAGAAGACAAGTCTCAGACCCCTTAGGCAAGGGCAACGGCTCGACTCATTCGAGACAAAATTATGCTCAAGCAAAGAGCACAAAGCACCAAACCAAATCTCGAAAACCACAAAGAGCTCCCTCTGCACACATGCAAGCTCCCTCTAAACCAATGCAACTCCCCCTGGATGAATGCATGCGAACCACTTCATGAAGCAGTGCAGCTGCAATAGTTCAGCACTGACCGGTCAGACTGGTCACCATCAGACCGGTGGACAAGATCACCCAGCACCTGGGAACTACACTGGTCAGACCGGTGCCCTTCACCGGTCAGGCTCATGCCACCTGGGAAACTGCCCGAGCTCAAAAATAGCTCGAAACCACTTGGAAACCTTCTAAATGCGTGCAACAAGGCAAATTAAGCTCGAACTTCTCCCCCTTATTGCTAGTGCATGAATCAAGGCAAAAATGCAAAAAATTCAACCTAGAGCTTCTCAAATAGACAAAATTCAACATAGGATGCTACACCAATTAAGCATAGCCAAGCCACTAAAACATGTCAAGATCATATAAAGGCATTTACTCACAAGAGAGCATACATATTACATTTTTCAAAAGCATAGCCATCGACCATAGATATAACCCAATATTATCAAGAGCTAAGCGAAACTAACCATAGCTTACCAAACAAGCTCACAAAGACATACATATCATTCCATGGTGAACAATGTATATAGGAGAAGCTTTTCCTAACCAATGCATATGATACAAAATGCATGCAATCTAAGATACAAGGATGCCTATACATCATGTTACATATGCCATGCCACATGAAAGAAATGCACAAAGGAAATCTATACATATGCTACAAAGGAGCTCCCACACACCCAACTCATGAAATCATACACACACCAAGCTCCCCCGCAAACGAGTGAAAGTTGCTTGATCTAGGGGTTTGGTGAAAATATCAGCCAGTTGGTCATGTGTGGGTACATGGATCAAAGCTATCTTCCCTTTCTCTATGTTGTCTCTCAAAAAATGATACCTCACTTCTATGTGCTTGGTTTTGGAATGAAGAACTGGGTTCTTTGCTACACTTATGGCACTTGTGCTATCACATTGAAGTGGGACATGGTGTATGTGATCCAAAGGAGCTGAGAGGAACAACTAGTTGCGGCAACATACTCTGCCTCGGTAGTGGATTGAGCAACACTTGACTGTTTGTGGGAAGACCAAGACACCAAAGAAGATCCCAAGAACTGGCAAGTCCCAGAAGTGGACTTCCTATCCAACCAACACCCGACAAAATCCGCGTCTGAAAAAATATGAAGAGCCAAAGAAGAAGACGTGGAGTACCAAAGGCCAAAATCAGGAGTGTGACGTAAGTGCCTGAATATGCGCTTAACCGCTTGCCGATGCGGAGTCCTTTGAGACGCTTGAAAATGAGCGCACAAACATACCGAGAACTGGATGTCCGGCCTCGTCGCCGTCAAGTTGAGGACCATGTGTGGTTCGAGGACCGGTGGATGGTCGCTTCCTTGTGTGATGAGTGATTGACAACGTTGTGTGGACTGATTCTTGGCTAAGTATTGCAGGTGCAGGCTGCGGCTTGACTCGTGTTGGTGCAGGTGAAGAACAAGCATGAAAGGTCATTGCCGGTGAGGCCTCCAGGTGTGGAGAAGACAAGTAGGCTTCGTTCGAGGGACTCGGTGGCCAGCGGGGTCGAGTGCGCGCCGCATGGTGGCAAGAACAGCAAGATGAAGTCGGTGGACGGTTTCTTGGTTGAGCCACAAAATCAAGGTCAAGCCGGGACTTCATGGGAGCCAAGTCATGAGTGGTGATTGGCGGAGGCTACATCAAGTTCGCGGGGTTTGCGGTGGTTCACTAGAAAATCACTGGGTTAGTCGGCTGAGCCACAAAGCCGAGGCCGAAGACCGGGCGTGGCAGTCTGGCCAAAACCGGCCTGACCGGTTTGGAGAACTGGTCTGACCGGTTTGGGGTCGCAGGGCGCCGGAAGCTTCGAGGCGGAGGACACGCGTCGGGATCGCAAGGCTTGCGTGGAGGCTACGAGAAGTGCGGTCGCCGGGCATCCGTCCGATGGTGCTACGAAGACAATTTCCCAAAGTGCCCTTGGTGGGCGTGTATCTTAGTTTAGGCTTTAGGGGCATTTTAGTCTTGCGGCTGGCCTCCATATAACCCAAGGGGTGAGAGGATGGCAGCCAACTCTTGGAACCCTAGCTCATTTGTTTTCCCATTTTCCTTCCTATTTTCCTTAGGTTTTCCATAGGACTAGCTTGAGAGCTTCGCGGAGAGATCTTGTTGAGAGGGATGGATGATCGGGTGGCTTGCTAGACCTTGTATGAACCTTTGTTTCATGTATAGATGATTCGGCGTGGTTCCTCATGGTTTGGATGTGTTTTCCCCGTTTGTTCTTGGTGGTGATTTTCGGAGCCTTCTCTTGGTGATTTCTTTGGGTTGTTTTTGGGACCTTTTTCTTGGGGATTTGATAGGGGAAATTTGTGGGAACCCATTGTGGTTCTTTGGGTTGTGATTCCCCTCCCAAATCCGTGAGTAAAGGTGCTCGATTTTGGGGTTTTTTTAGTTCTTGGGTTGGAAGTGCTCTTGGCGGGATTTCCTTGATTCCTCCTTTTTGGACGAGTTTTGGTGGGATTAAACTTGGCTATGGACTCCTCATGAGGTGTTCCTAATATCCCCCAAAGTCTTGTTCAAGTCCGTGGAGCGATGCGGGAGATCGAGGTTTGGTTTTGGGGGAGTTGACCCGCGGGCTGTGTTCTTCCCGACTGTCCATGCAAAAACTAGCCTGACTGGTTTCCCAAACCGGTCTGACCGGTTTCGCCCTGTGGGCTGTCGAGAAAGGTTTTTTAGAAAGGAAGTCTCTGTTGCTCCATGGCTTCGTTTGTTCAGATGTGGAAAGGCTCTTGAGGTGTTTGGGGTTTTTGGGGAGTTTCTGGACAAAATCGGTCTTACCGGTTTGCCAAACCGGTTTGACCGGTTTCCCCTGCCTGCGTGAGGCTAAGTCCAACAGAAGCGGTCTGACCGGTTTCAGAAACCGGCCTGACCGGTTTGGGCTACCAGTAGCCGTGTCTTGTGTGTTTCCGCTGCGTGTGTGTTAAGGCTGTTGTTCGGGTGTTGCTCCTAGGTTCAGTAGCACTTTAGTGGCTACGTGAACTTGGCAAGGGAAGCTTGCGGAGGTGCACGAGTGAAATTGGGTTCATAGGCCAAATTCTTGAATAGAATTTTTATCGGCTCCCATTCACTCCCCTCCTCTCTGGTTCGCCGTTTCGGTCCTTCACAAGTAGAGGACTGACCCGATCATGCTTCAGTACTCCTTCTGGTCCATGTGTTCACCTTCCTCATCTACATCAAGAGTTGTAGTCGTACTCATAGGCATCACCATGGCCTTGGAATCCTCCATCTTGAACTTCCTCACAATGTCCTTGGTGTACTTAGCTTGGTGCACAAATGTTCCTTCCTCTGATTGTTTGATTTGTAGCCCAAGGAAGAACTAGAACTCACCCATCATCCTCATATCAAATTCCCAGCTCATGTCCTCTGCAAACCTTGCAACAAGAGAGTTAGACGAGCCACCAAAGACAATATCATCCAATTACACCTTCATAATGATGATATCTCTGCCCTGCCGGAGGAGAAACAAGGTCTGATCGACCTTCCCCATCTCGAATCCTCTCTCAAACAAGAACCCCCTCAACCTGCCGTACCAAGCTCTAGGCGCCTGCTTCAACCCATACAACACCTTCAACAACTTGTACACCCGATGGGGGTACTGCTCACTCTCAAATCCCAGTGGATGCCTCACAAACACTTCTTCCTCCAACACACCATTCAAGAAGGCACTCTTCATATCCATCTGGTATAACTTGAACCCTTTAGCCACGTTAAAGGCTAGAAGGATCCTGATCGCCTCCAAACGAGCTACAGGAGCAAAGGTCTCCTCATAGTTGATCCCCTCTTTCTTACTATACCCCTGAGCAAAAAGCGTTGACTTGTTTCTCACCACTTCACCTTTCTCTCCCTCTTTGTTCTTCCACACCCATTTTGTCCCAATCGGATTACACCCTAGGGGAGGGACAACCAATTTCAAAACTTGGTTCCTCGCAAAATTCTCCAACTCCTCTTGCATTGAATTAACCCAATTATGATCTGATAGTGCGTGTCCAATGTCTTTGGGCTCATAGGTGACAACAAAGGCAGCATGAGCAAAATGAGAATTGTTCTGAACCCTCGACTGCGTAGTACGTTCATTCATGTTGTTGATGATCCTTGAAGCTTGGTAGTCCACTTGAACTCGCCGGGGAGGTTCGCGTCTTGATGCTACCTCCCCCTCAATAGTAGCTTCTCCTTGTACTTGGTTTGTTGTTGTAGGTGTGGGAGAGGGCCCGTCCTCAATCGTCGTCGAAGTAGTAGGTACATGTTCAGCCGCGGGCACCACACCACCATCTTCATCATCTCCATGTTAATGCTCCTCCTCCTGAAAGATCTCCTCGCCAAGTTCATCATCACCTGCACACTCAGAGACAAGTTGACTACGTGGCTGTGTCTCGTCGAAGGTTACCTCGCAAGTCTCCACGGTTTGGTTAGTTTCAAGATTGAGCACACGATATGCTCTAGAGTGAGATGCATAACCAAAGAAAATACCATCGACCGACCTAGCCTCAAACTTGTCCAACTTCTTCCCTTTATTAAGAATAAAGCACTTGCAGCCAAAGACATGGATGTGACTCACCTTGGGTATGTGACCGTGCATCAACTCGCAATAGGTTTTCTTCTTGTGCACTTTGAGGTAGATCCTGTTCGAAACATAGCACGTGATATTGAACGCCTCAGCCCAGAACCTTCTCGGAGTCCTATGCTCATCAACCATCGTCCGAGCCATCTCACACAAGGTTCTGTTTTTCCTTTCCACCACGCCATTCTGGGGAGGTGTATATAGACTCGAAAACCGGTGTTCAAGATCCAAGTCATGGAAAAAGGTTTCGAAGGGAGAGTTTCTGAATTCCGAGGCATTGTCACAGCGGATCGCTCGTATGGCATCTCCGTGCCTCTTGTTCCTCAACCTCAAGACAAGATCTCGAACAAAACCAAGTGTCTACGCATACCGATAGAAGTCGTCCAACACAACCAGGACGTACCACTTCCCACCCACAGATCACACACGAGCTGGGCCAACAAGGTCCATATGGAGCAGCTCACATGGACACTCAGTCATCACATCGGTGAGAGGCGGGTGAGAAGAGACTACCATCTTGGCATTCCTACACGGCGCACAAACCAACGCTTTCTCAAGCCTCAACCGTGGCAATCCTCCGACCAAATTGAGCTTACTCAAGTGAGACAAAAGGTCAAAGCTCGAGTGACCCAACTTCCTATGCCACTTCCACAACTCACTCGAAGATCCGGCCAAGAAACAACGCTCAACACCATAAAACTGAGAAAAATCAGCTCAAAACACCGGACCCTCGGGAACGACCATACAGACAAGGTCCCCTCGAGAATCTAAGATCCGAAAACCACCAGGCCGAAACAACACCTTAAAGCCTTCATCCAATAGCTGAGACATGGAAAGAAATTGTATCCAAGCGATTGAACAAGAGCAACACGCCTGAGAGTGATCTTGTCACTTACATTAATCTCACCTTCTGACAACACACGCCCTCGCCAATTATCCCCAAAGGTGATGTACCTCTTTGCCTCCACTAGGACGAGACTTGAGAGTCACCCCTTGTCTCCGGTCATATGCCTCGAGCAACCGGAGTCAATCAACCAAATATTCTTCAAGTCTCCCACCTGAAATTCAAAAGCGAGCACGTGAGTGAACAAACGACTCAGCACTGGAGTTAGTACCAAAAGAGTAGAACCAGTGCCGAGCCATTTGCTCCAAAGTGGGGTTGACACAATCCAAAACATCTCTCCTAACAAAGCTACCTCCATGAACACCACCACGGTAACCACTACGAGGGAAACAACCCTCTCTAATTAGAGGAGAACCAAAACCACAAAAAGAAGACCGTGGACCATTCCTCCTCTCCATATCAAAGCTACAACTCCTCCTATCCTCGTATTGAGCTCAAGGGGGAGAACGCCTAGCAAACTGACCACCTGCAAACTTTCCAGACCAACCACCAAAACCACGACCTCTTGAACCAAACCAAGACTCATCATGGGCACGAAAACCAGCCCCCTGTCTACCCAGACCTGCACTAGTCTGACCAGTGTGGCGCACCGGTCTGACCGATGTAGCCCGGCTAGCAGCACTTCCTGCAGCCTTTCGATCTCCCCAAGCCGGAGCCAACCTCACAATCGCCTTGGCCCTGGGCATCTGCACACGAGGCTCAAGTACACCATTAGAAGGGCGGTACTTGTCATTGTTAGCCCACTCCTTCGCCATTCTCTCCTCATGCTTCATCTTGAAGCAAAACTCACCCTTGTGACCATCTCTCCCACAATAGTCACAATGAAACCGCACGAGCTTAGGTTTAGGCTTGGGTTGGGGCTGCTCACTTGGTTTCTCTTCACTCGGCTTCTCAACCGGTTTCTCCTCACTTGGCCTCTCAACCGGTTTCTCCTCATTTGGCTTCTTAATTTCTTTCCCAAAGAATATATTCCCCAATGTGCTCTTGAACTTGATCGGCTTTTGGAAATCATTTGTGGAGTGAGGGAGTATGGGTGGATCTGGGTTTGTGTCGAGTTTGTTTTGTAGTGGGTTGGGTTTAGGAGTGAAGGTATTCTTGTGGTAGGTTGTTGCTGGAGCTAGGATATCACCAATGTTTTCTCCTCCCTCACCACTAACTTCTCAACCTTCTCTGACCCAAGTGCTTTCCCATCTTGGCGCTTATAGGTCTCCATCATCATCTTGAGTTGGGGTTCATGCCCCGACAACCAACCCATCATTCTTCTCAACTTATCATTCTCATCTTGCAAGTGATTCACATAGTGTGCAAGTGCCACATTTTTCAAAGCATGCACTTCACAACTATAACAAGAAGTGGGAACATGTTCTTTCAGCTTAGCCTCAAGCGAAACAATATAAGCATGCATCTCATCAATTTTTCCATGGAAAACAGGGCAAGAAGTGCAAGCACCTAGCAAAGCAGGTCTAGACTTAAGCTAAGCCACTTCAACCCTAAGCACATCTAGTTCCTCACACTTGGAGGCATGCTTTATATTAAACATAGCAAGATCAGCTAGAAAAATAAGACAATCAGCACATTCAACTTCATCAAAAACAACAGGTGAATAGCATTAAGTGAATCAATCTCAAGCTTAGCATTTAGGTTCTGTGTTTCTAACTCAGCCACTCTAGTCCTAGCATCCTCAAGCGAAGCCCTAAGTCCTTTCCTCATCTTCTTAGCCACTCTAAGCATATCATCATGGTTATCAAGCAACAAGCCAAGTCGTTCATTTTCCTGACTCAAGAAGGG
Source organism: Cenchrus americanus (assembly GCA_947561735.1). Classification (NCBI taxonomy): domain Eukaryota; kingdom Viridiplantae; phylum Streptophyta; class Magnoliopsida; order Poales; family Poaceae; genus Cenchrus; species Cenchrus americanus. The sequence continues at coordinate 190,484,184 of OX387244.1, forward strand.
AAGCTCGTCACGTACCTCATCCTCGGCATTAGAGTCTGAGTCGCTCTGGTGACTCTTCTTGCTGCCAGAGCTAAGCGCCATGGTGCAGAAGCCATCTCTAGCGAAGCAGCTTAGCCCACCCAGGTTCTTTGACGACTTCTTGCCCTTGTGCCGATCACCTTCATCTTCATTGCTGCTCGAGCTCGAGGTGGAGTACACTGAATTGGAGTCGACGTCGCTCGCTCTAACCATTGCTTGGGCCTTGCCTCGGCCATCCTTCTTCCTCGATCGTGGCTCGTCCTTGTGCTTGCTCTGGTGCTTGTGCTTGTGGTCACGCCTTGATCGGTACATGCCATCCATCTTTGACTTGTGCTTGTAGTTGTCCTTGTTCTCGACCTTCTCGGGAAGTCGGCGACGAAGTGTCCAGGCTTGCCACACTGGAAGCATGTCCTCGTGTTCCTCCTCATGTTCACCCGGTTCTCGTGCATCCTCTCGAATCACCTGGTCAGCAACGCCAGCTCGTCCTCTCCAAGCACGTCGCACTCCTCATCTCGCACAGACATCAAAGAGGACAAGGAGAAATCCTAGTGGATGGGTTATTGTTTGATTTTCCTTTCGAGCCACCGATGAGGGCAAGACTTTGAGATTCAGTCGGGCCTTCAATCTTGGCTGTTATACCCCGATCCACCTCAGCCAACTTGAGCTTCGAGAGCAGCTCTTCACAGTCAGAGTGTCATACTTCTCCGACTCTATAATGACCTCGAACATTCCGCCCCAAACCGTACAATCCAGCGAGTGTAAGAGCTTGACAACCCTATCATGATCATCATACGGGAGCATGTCCACATTGGCCCGTATGTTGTTTACCACCACCGTAAACCCCTGAAACAAGGCATCGATGGACTCACTGGGGAGATGAGTGAAGTTCTCACACTCTCTCTGGTAAGTCGCATACATTTGTGCCTGAACTTGAGTGTTTCCAGTATGAGCTTCCTTCAACACCGACCAGATTCTACAAGCCAAGTTCTCCGTATGCACCCGATCGAATTCAGATTGACACAGAGCACGAAACAAGTAGTCGACCGTCTTATTGTTGGCATCGAACATATCCCTCGATCCTGGAGCAAGGAAGTTCATCGATTGGACATAACCTGTGTCCACCGTGACATCCCAAAGGGCCTGACCCTTTCCGCGGAGGAACGCTGCCATCCGCTTACTCCACATCTGGTAGTTTTTGCCATCGAAGTGTGGAGGCCCTGAACCCCGTTCTTGGTACGCCATCCTTGGATCTTATACTAGTTAGATTCAATCAAGACTCGTAACCGGCTCTAATACCTCTTGAAGGACCGAAATGGCGAACCAGAGAGGGGGGAGTGAATTGGAGCCGATAAAAATTCTTCTCGAAGGAGATAGAAGCTCCAACAAGATGAACACTACTTCCAATACACGTCTCCGACTCACTACCCAAGTTGTCCAAGACCAGGTAGCCACTGAAGTGCTACTGTCCCTAGGAACCAACAACTAACTCCACGGACCCGAGAACGCAGCGGAACACCAACTCGAGCCTCATTGACCTACACCGGTCAGGCTGGTGAGCACCACTAGTTAGACTGGTCCTTGCTTGTGAAACCTGGGAACTTCCACAGAAAGGCCCCTAAACCAGTCAGGCCGATGTAGCTCACCGGTCAGACAGGTTCAAGCCAGGAAACTCCAAATCTACCAAACAGGCCTACCGAGCTCCAAACTGAACCAAACTTGAAACAATAGCAACACGAGACAACAACAAACTTACCCAGACATTCACTCGAGAAAAACTCAACATGAGTCTGCACCCGTCAGACCGGTGAGAGGCACCGGTCAGACCGGTGTGACCTAAGCTCTTGGGATGAACATCACCCGCGGGTCAACTCCCCCAAATCCAACTCCCGATCTCTCGAATCGCTCGACGGATTTGCACAAGACTTTGGGGATAGTAGGAACACCTCACGGGTACTCATAGCCAAGATTTTGTCCACCAAAACTTGCTTAATCAAGAGGAATCGAAGAAATCCCGCCATGAACTCCTCTAACCCTAGAACACCAAAAGCCCTAAAATCGAGCCCCTTTGCTCACGGATTTGGGAGGGGAATCAATGGGAAAAGGACCACGAACGGTTCATGTCGGTGTTTTATACCGGCAACCTACCAAGGGGAGTACCCGAGGTAGATGAATGTGGCCTCGCCGAGATCGGTAACTCGAATGAAGAGACACGTGGCACACAATTTAGACAGGTTCGGGCCGCGAGGTGCGTAATACCCTACGTCCTATATGCTGCGTAGCTGTAGATTGATTGGATGAGTTTACAAGATGATGCGTATCTGAGAGAGAGGGGTCCCTGCCTCACCTTACATAGTCCGGGAGGCGGGGTAACAAGTCGGTTCAAGGAGAGAGTACTAGTCGGGTACGTCTAGGAGTTCTCTACACAGTACAGGACATGTACAGCTTCCTATCCGAGTACTTCTCCACCGTAGTCCTTGCGCCTCACGTCATCAGGTGCCGTGTGGCACAAGCCGAGTAGTCCTAGGGGCCCACCGAGTAGTCAGTCCTGGTACACACCGAGGCAGTGGGCCCAGGGAGGTCCATACGACACGAACCTAAAGCTACGATCGTTCCTAAAAGACATATACGGCAAACCAGAGGGGGGGAGTGAATGAGAGCCATAAAAATTATTCTCGAAGGAGATAGAGGCTCCGACAGGATGAACATGGCTTCCAACACACGTCTCCGACTCAACTACCCAAGTTAGTCAAGACCACGTAGCCACTCGAGTGCTACAGATCCTAGGAACCAACAAACAACCTTTTGAGCCAAAACTCACCAACACGCACAATGGAAACATGCACAGCTTGCTCCCTGTGCTACACTGGTCAGACTGATGGCCTGCGCCAGTCAGAACAGTGACACCGGTCAGACCGGTGGACAGAACCGGTCAGGTCGGTGGCTACAGCAGCTGCACAACAAATGTTCCAGAGAGCCTCAGTGACTTCTCTAGGCCCTGGAACAAAAACACCCCCAAAACACAGCCTGCACGGAAGAAGAGCTCTACACAAAGCCAACCAAAACACCTCCAAAACTGCCAGGAACTGACCAGCACCAACACAACCCAAAGACGCATGGATTAAGCAACTCACCCGAGGAAATTCCCACAAAGGGCTTACACCGGTCAGATTGGTCAAGAGCACCAGTCGCCCGGTGTAACCTGGGCAGCTCGGGATGAACAGAACTCGTGGGTCAACCCCTCCAAATCCAACTATCGATCTCCCGATTCGCTCCATGGATCTGAACTAGACTTTGGGGATAGTAGGAACACCTCATGGGTACTCCATATCCAAGTTATGGTCCACCAAATCTCGTTGAATCAAGGGGAATCGAAGGATTTCCGCCAAGAACACACCAAACCCTAGAACAACGAAAACCCTAAGAATGAGCCCCTTTTCTCATGGATTTTGGAGGACAATCAAAGGGAAAAGAACCACGAAGGGTTCATGCATACATCCCCCAACAAATCCCCAAGAAAACGGCCTCAAAATCTATCTAAGAAATTCACTAAGAAAAGGCTTCGAAAATCACCAAAAAGAACGAACCGGAACAACACATCCAAGCCTTGAGGAACCACGCCGAATCATCTATACACCACAAAACGGTTCATACAAGGTCTAGCTTGCCGCCAGATCATCCATCGCTCTTAGAAGATCTCACCATGAATCTCTCAATCTAGTAGGCAATTAGGAAATTAGGAAGGGAAAATAGGAAAACCAAATTAGCTAGGGTTCTAAGAGTTGGCTGCCATCCTCTCACCTCTTGAGTTATATGTAGGCAACTGAAAGCCTAAAATGCCCTACTGGCTAATTATGGATACATGCCCATCGAGGGAGAATTCGAAAATCTTTGTCATCTCTCCATCGGACGGATGCCCAGCAACCGCAAACTTGCTTAGCTTCGATGCAAGCTTTGCGATCCCGACGCGTGTCCTCCGCTTCGAAGTCTCCGGACTGCATCATCGCACACCGGTCAGATCGGTGCTCCTCACCAGCCAGACCGGTCAAACCCACCGGTTAGACCAGTCTGGAGGTGCTGCAACTCTGTGTTCGGTTCTTCGGTCTTGGCTTTGTGCATCAACCAATGAACCAAGTGGTTTTCTGGTGAACAACTAGAAACCCCGCCAACTTGGTGTAACCTCCGCCAATCGCCACTCATGACTCAGCTCCCACGTAGTCCCAGCTCGATCTTGATTTTGAGGATCAACCAAGAAACCGTTGTTGATGGTTAATAGTTGTATCAAAGTTCGTTTAGACTTGTAAGCGGACAAGTCTCCGATCGTAGTCAAGGGACCCTTCTTCCCTCGAGTGGTGAACCCAAGGTATCGAATCCGTGCAACAAATGTGTGACGCAAAAGATGATCTAGTAAAGCCAAGCAACATCAATCTTCGATAAAGAGAAACCCTAATGCATCTAGATAAAGAACACAAAACTAATCTAATCTACTGAAGACCGGAGATAACAAAGATAGATAGGGTAGATAAACCGATCTAGAGAGATCAGGTTAAGCCTTTTGTTGAAGTTCCAAGCAACAGAAGAAATAGCAAATCGAATCTTATTAGAAGCCTCTTTAAATCGTTGTTTCCCGTCCGACTCCGAAAAGGCCCGCCTTTCTGAACCTCCGTTCTTTCACAACGTATCCCTACTCATGCGGGTAGTCTAGGGCGAGTCCAAGGACAAGTCGAGTTCTTTTGGAAGATCCGGCGTGTACCTCTGGCCACCGCGGCTACAAGAACACCCTATGTGGTCTATCTCGAGAATAGATCTAGAATAAGCAAAGCCGATCGAAAAACGAAATCATCGAAGAAACTCTTGATCGCTAGAACTAGATTCAACTTGATAATTCAACTAATACAATGATACATAAACAAGATCACCACCGGGATCCTACCTTGATCTTGCTTCTAGCTCTGGGAACTCCGACATGGTCTTCCGTGCAAGGTTCCCACGTCGGCTAGGGAGACCCTAGTCAACTAGCTCGACCCTCTCCTCTCCAGGATGGTGTCTCTCTCTTCTCTACTCCTCGGCGGCCGATGACGAATTGGATGATGCGTGGCTCTCGACCGCGGGGCTATAAATAGCCCGAATGGCAGTTAGGTCAAAGGAGGGGGGGATTGGGCCCTAGACTGGACTGGGCCGGACGGCCTGAGCCGACCGGCCTGGGCCCATCCAGGCCCAGTTTCCGGCCTCCTTCGCGTGGTGTCGGTTTCCGAGTCTTCTAGATCCTTCCCCCTTCTGCATGTAGGCCCTTCCCGAATTGGACGTAGCTCCTTGTCGCACAAGATTCGGCACTTTTCTGGTTAGGTCCTCCGAATTTTTCATCTTCTCAGGTTGAGTCCCTGGCTTCTTGGAGTCAAGTTTGCTTCATTGCATGACTTGTACGGGGCTTCAAGGTCTTGTCACAAGGTGCTTGATGAACTTATCCCGAAAGTCTTGCTTTCAGCGCTAAAACCCTACATAAACACTAAACTCCAAAACTGACATGCACAAGTGAACTTGTTATACCACGGGGATCAGTACCAATGGATAAGGTATAAAACTTATGCCAACACCGAAGGTAAACTCATGGCTAAGTTGACGGATTTTCACCGTCAACATCTCCCCCATGCTTAAACCTTGCTCGTACTCGAGTAAGCCTTCGATGGATATCATCGTTGCCCATCAATGTTTAAACCTTGCACTTGATCATACATGAGAAAACATAATGCTCTCAAAATTTTAATTTGTTAAAGTTCCATAATGTACTAGCCTTCACCTCTATGGAGGGTAGTTTCTTGATTAAGCTTACCCCACAAGTATTAACATGCTCCCAAAATTTAAATAGATCTTAGAAATTTTGAAATGAAGAATGAGATGGAAAAGAGCTAAAACAAGTTCACAAATTTAAACAATCTTGCATATTGCTCATGAACTCTCATCTCATCTTGTCTCTCAAGCCCATATATTCTACTCCTTTCCCTCTCTTAACATATATGTGATAGGCTTTATATGGAGCTTTTTGGGAAAGTTTAGTCCTACCAAGATTTTATAAATGAGGTGTTATTAAACAAGACAAGCTTCTCATGGTCTTACCGAGACTCGTCAAAAAGGTCATTGGAAATAATGTATATCAAGGAGGGGAAGGAGAAAAATACACACACTATACGTGGACATGTGCAAATGGCAAAGAGTGATCCCGAGGCACAAAGGAAGTCCTCGTTATCGGATTGCACATGGTTGGAAAGTGAGTATGGATCTTTTAATCTTGAAGCCTTGCAATTCCTAATGCACTTTAGAGAACCGAGGAGTTCACTTTTTTATTTTTACACATACTCATATTTGTTTTTCATTTTTCTCATATATATATTTTTTTCTTTCTTTCTTTCTTTTGAATTTTTTTTATTATTTGCTCCCCTTTGAACTCTAAAATTACATCGTACCTACCTCCTCCCCCATGCTTAGACGTTGCTCGTCCTCGGGCAAAGAGGCGATAAATAAGGTAGGCACCGGAATTATTTTTCCTTCAGAAATACTTAAATTCTTCAATGTTGGCACTGTCTTGCGATCTTCCTTGAATTGATGATCCATTCTCAACGATAGGTTGTGGTCAAGGAGGATCAAAAAAGATGATATTTGGTTTTAAGGGTGGATATCCGGCGAGGTTTGTGAGATCTCCAATGTGGGGATACACAATGCACGGATAAAAGGCTAGCAAAAAGATAGATACGCAAAAACGGAATGACCAGCTTCTTAGTCTCGGGCCAGAGAAATCATGGCTTGCAATAACTCACTCAAGAATAAATCTTGTACACTAAGGTTTATAACCTCAAATATATATAAGGCTTTGGATAGATTGAGCAACACACAAGTGATATTCATGACAAGGTTAGCGATATTTTTGGGCATAAAAACCATCTTTAATCTATCTATAACTTGAGAGCACATAAAACACTATGGGTATTTATTTTAATTACATCCTCCGCTAAAGATTAAGCTAGCATTTAGATAAATTCAGATTCGTATATTAAAAGAGCACTAGCTTTAACATGCATAAATCAAATACAAAGATAAACAAAGCGGCAATTATAATCATATATCATCATGGCACAAATTTTGTAACTTTTCCAATGGTGTAAACAAGGTGGTGTCTTTATTAATGATGAAAACAAACTGAAATACATGCTGAAAATAAACTTGCACACTTGCTGAATTCTAAATGAAAACTGAAAACATTACGCAAACACAAGAAAACACAAGCTGGAAATTACAGAAAAAGGTAAAAGAAAAGAAAACTAAAGTTCCTTCTTCTTCCTAATCCTCCGCCGGTGGTTGGTGTTGATAATATTGGTAGTTGTACCATTGCTCGTAGTAGGGTTGGACATCCCCTCCAACGAATTAATTCGGCTGCACTAGGTTGAGGCGCCCAAGCTCATAGGCAATATTAGCATTGCCCTCACCAAGTTGAGCCACGTTGGATTGGATGGCTGCGACGTTTTGCATGTTTCTCACAACATACCCTCCAATTATGGCCATACTTTGTTGTGGTTGGGGATATTGTGCGTAGGTTACGTTGGGCACCACATAATTTGGTGGGGGCACCGGTGCACCACCCCCCATGCTTGCATTTGTGGCCCTTCGTAATAACTTGGCGGAGTAGGGATCCCGCCGAATGGTGGCTCATAGTTAGGTTGTGCACCACTCGCTTGCGCGTAGGAAGATTCCTCCTCTACAATTCTTTCTCTTTTATTTTTCTTTGCCGGTACAAGGAGTCCCTCTTCCAACCAATCTTCCCTCCCTTGAATGAAAAGCCTAAGCCTTGGATCCGAAAGGGGTAGGTTCACCTTGGCCACATGAAAGCCTCCTCTCTCATCTCCACTAATATATTTACCTTGTTTCAAATACTCAAGGCCGAGAGAGGTCCCACGTAAAAGATGTTCAGGGTTTCTTGTGATCCCCGGCCTTAGGGAGATGGCCAACATAGAGAGGTAGCACCCCGAACCAATATCTCCCCATCCCGATGTTGCCTCGCAACACCATCGGTTGATCATAAGGTATGAGGGGTCTATTGGCTGCTTGGCAATTAAAGACGAGTAGAGCCAATTCAACTCCGTGTCGGTCACCTTCGTCTCCCTCATCCTCCCCAATATCCTCTTGCTCATCCAAGAGTGGAATACTTGGATAATGGGGTTACGGATGCAATTGCGTTATTGGTGGGCTTCTCTGGAGATTAAATTCCAAAACCCATATAACAAGCCGTCTGGCACGTCCACTTTCTCTAGAGCTCCCTTTTGGAACCCAAGTAGCTCCCTAAATATTCGTAGGGAACCACTTGTTGGATTCCCTCCAAATGGAATGATAAACTTTGCACCCCCTCATCAAGGATAGACGCAATAGTCATCAAGATTTCCAAGGCAAACTCCTTGTGGGTGTTTGCCGACACCTCGTTGGAGAATTGCATCCATCCAAGGTGCTCCAACATATAATATATGTCTGTGCCGAAACCCAAGTAGTTGAGTGCTTGATCGTCGAAGTCGACGTTGGCCACAAGCCTCTTCTCAAGACGAGAGAGTTTCTTCTCCTCCTCCTCCGACGATATGATGAAGCCATATGTGGAATACCGCGGAGTGTATGGAGGTGGCGTGGATGAATGGGTTGATTGTTGAGGTGGGACGGGCAGCTCCTCCGTGCGCCCTTGAGGTTCGGTAAACCTCATGGACGTGCTCCTTGTTGCCCTCATGCCACCGAGGAAGAGAGCGTCGTTGCTCCTTGGCGGTGTCGTGTCCTCCTCCATGCTCCGAGGAGACTCGGAAACCGAGTGCCTCCTCGAAGACGTCGTTGAAGACGGCTTGGATGACGATGACCCCTTCTTCTTGGTGAAGAGACTTGTGGTTTTCTTCCACATGATTGCAGCACTCTTCTCTCCACTAAAATTTCGGGTTGCAACCGGTAACTAGGCACTTAAAAACTTACTTTGGAATGTGGACTTTGAGTGGATTAAGGTTGTGAATTGTTTGAGCTATCAAGCTTGGGAAGGTTGGCTATGTCTACGGTGGTTTTGGGCACAAGGACTTGAGCACACAAACTGAGGAAGGAGAGGGATGCTTGCCTAAAAAAGACGGGAGCCGGGGGGCTCCTTTTGTAGGGGAGGCCGGCCGGCCTGGGCCGACCGACCTGCGTGGCCGCGTGCCTCCCTAGGGCTCCGTTTTCTCCCAGCGTGATCATTTCTCCTCCATGACTTTCTTGCCCGCGTGCTCCACGAGTTGCACCGTCCAAACGCTCTCGTCCACTCCTTTTCTTGCATTATTGGTCCTTCCACTTGATGCTTCATGCTTTGAGTCATGTCCATGCTCCCTAGCTCCACTTGCTTCACATGTCACCATGAATTTCTGCAAAGTTATGCTTGCTGCCCACCCATGCTTGTCCTTTGCATGTGGTCTTGATGAGAGTTGATGAAAGAGCATCCAATGGTGCATGCATGATTAACTTAAACTAGAATGCCTCCCTCTAAGTATCTTTAAGGCTAAGCACTCCTCTAATTTCGATAATTTTAAAATATTTTCAGAGCTATGGAAGAGCTCAAGCATAAATTTAGAGAAGTTTTTAAACCATTAAAAACAAATGTAAGTCGAAAATATTTTCTGACTACGTTGATATCGGTATAGTTTGCCTTCATTGGTTGAGAGCAAACTTTTCCCGGCTTGATCATGGGGGCATAGGTTTAGGTTCTAATTTTGGCTAAATGAGAGAGATTTTGAATAAAACAAAATTAAATGAGGCTTAGCAAAATTCTAATCCTAGAGAAACCAAGGATATAGATTTTTAAACCAACCAAAAGTTTAGTTTCTAGGTTCACGCGAGTCCTACCACGTGCTGAAATTTAATTAACACCTAGGTATAAGCCGTGGCTCTACTCATGTGTTTTTAGCATGAAAAATAAGTCAACCACAACACCATAATAAGGATGAAGGGTTGAGTTAGGTTCTGAATTTATTTGGTTGTGGTTTCTCGAAAAAGAAACAAACAAACACATAGGAGGGTTCAAGTAAAGGGTTTATGATCAAGCAAAATATTCAACCAAGAATTATGTCTCTAATATTGTTCGACCACTTCTAAGTCTAATGTCTTTGCGTAATAAAATTCATAACTAAATTATTAAAAATACTCGAAAAACCTGGAATCGGGTTGTCCTCCCGGTAGCTTATTCTTGACTCGACGAAACGGGTTGCCTCCCGCCTAGCGCTTCGTTTATAGTCCGTGGCTAGAGTTCTTCACTTGATTACTTAGGATCAACGCTCTTTGCGGGCGTTGCAATCTTGGGTACCCACTTCCGCACCATCTTGGGCATGGGCTTATCTTCCAGCTTAGTCATTTTTTGGTCTTCACAGGCGGCTTTTCTTCGTTTGTCTTGACAGATGCAACACCTTCCTTGGTATTCTTTATGTCCTTCTTCTTCGGCTCTTTCTTCTTTTTTAGCCCTTCCTTCTTCCTTGGTTCTTCCTTAACAATGCGACAATGAGGTGGAACATCTTTAACATCAATCATATTGCATGTCTCGAGTCGTGGTTGGAACTTGAAAGAACTCCTTTCTCCGTTAATGTTGAACATGATCTCCCCCTTTCCAACATCAATAGTGGCTCCCACAGTCTTGAGGAAAGGCCTCCCAAGGATGAGTGGCGGCTTCTCCCTCTCTCCCATCTCGAGCACCATGATGTCGACGGGGATCAAGTGGTGTCCGACCTTCACGAGTACATCTTCGGCAATGCCCAAGGGATAGTGAATGGAGTTATCTCCCAACTCCAAACACATACCCGTAGGCTCCAACGATAGGCGTAGCTTATTGAACACATCTCTTGGCATGACACTCACACTTGCTCCAAGGTCGCGCAACGCCTTCGCGAAATTGAATGAACCAACGGAACATGGAATTGTAGGGCATCCGGGGTCCTTTTGCTTCTCTAGCCCATTAGCAATAGTGGCACTATACTCCTCGGACATCTTGACATGATCTACCCCGAGTGTTGCTATCTCATATTTATTTGCAAGTATGTCTGTAAAGTAACGAGAATATGTAGGTACTTTTAGGGCATCTAATAATGGCATGTTGATGCTAAGTCTACGCACAACCTCCACAAACTTCTCAAAGTGGTTGTCAAGTTTACCTCAGAAGTAGCGTGGCTTGAGTTGTGGTATCCTCGTGTCTTCTTCCGGCATCTCAAATTCGGGCTCTTCAGTGACAATCCCCGTAACCTTCTCCTTAGCAATTCCTTCCATCTCGGCAGATGGTTTAGGCTTCCTTGCTCCCGTGTAACGTTCCGGATCTCGAGTCTCCTATCCCGAACGTGTTTGAATGGCCTTTGCCGATTCGGGACCTTTGGGTTGTCTCGGAAACTTCCCTTCATCATTAGTGAGGCGCCCGGCAAGTTGTCCCACTTGTGTCTCGAGCATCTTCATCATGTTGAGCACTTGATGGTCGGAGCTTCCGACCTCCGTCACTTTGCTATCGATGTTCTCCAACACCTTGTCTATGGCTTTGAACTTGGTGACAGTGTCCTTGTTGATCTTAGCTTGCTCGTCCATGAATTCCTTCAATTGTATACGAAGTGGAACCGAATTCCGAATGGATGAGCTTGCATTTAATTGAGGTCTACCTTGCCCATAGCGGAAGTTCAGCAATTCTCCCTTCCTCATGTAGTTGAGCACTTTGGCTTCCTCCGAACAATCTTTGTGGACATGGACATACTCTCCGCGTTCTTCGCATGTGGATCTTGCTTTGGCGGCCTTCAAGTCTTGAGCCTCTTTCTTTTCTATCTCCATCTTTTCCAATCTCCTCATTAGTGAATCAATCTTGCCTTCAAGTATGTTCTCCTTCTCCACTTGCAAGACTCCCTTGACATTCCCCGTGGGTTGGACCGGATGTCGGTGCCCGGATGACACCCATGTGTCATTATCCGCGACCTTCTTGAATAGAGTGAAAGCTTCCGTCGGTGTAAGCTCGATGATAGATCCCCCGGCCGATGCATCAATGATCGTCCTTGACGCCATGGTGAGTCCTTGATAGAACTTTTGCATGAGGTCTTCCTTCGGGAACATGTGATGTGGAATCGCCCGAGTGTACTCATTGAAGCGCTCGAATGCCTCCGAGATAGTTTTCGTAGGATATTGAACAAAGGTGGCAATCTTATTACGCAAACTTTGAGTTTTACCCGGCGAGTAGTATTCCTTCATGAAAGCCTTCATCAACGTATTCCAATTTTGCACCGTCTCCGCCGGTTGAGAGTGGAACCATTGCAAAGCCTTCTCGAGTAGCGAGTGTCGGGGACCGCCCTAGGGGTCCCCTTAAACAACGGGGAATCCTCACTTAATCTCGGTATCAAAACACGCTAAGCCTAACCATGCAGGTAACTAACCATGCAGGACACGGCCTGCGTCGGGATCCTGACGGCCCACCAAGACGGCCCACGGAGAAGACCCCTCGAGCAGGCCCCGCTTTGCTCGAGGACGCGCTCCCCCTCGGGCGGGCTCCGCCCCGTTCGAGGGGAAACCCTTTCCCTCGAGCGGTCCCGCCCCGCTCGAGGGATCGCCCCCCCCCCTCGAGCAGGTCTCGACTCGCTCGAGGGTTCGCTCCGCCCTCGGCCGGGGCCCGCCACGCTCACGGGTGCGCCCGCACGCGTGCGCCGGCCCCGTACTTGGGCATTTAGCGCCCGACGACGCGGGACGGCGCCATCATGCGCCGGGGCTCACGCCCCGGTGCCGCCGCGCCAACTCCCCGGGGGAGGAGCCCATCCCCTCCACCGTGGGATGGACCGTGCGGTACGGCCGGTGTCGGTCCCAGGACACCGTGCGCCCACTACGAGACGGCTAACGCGCCCGACCCTCGAAAAGGGGCCGGGCGCACCCTCGACTCCACTTTCCCCGTGACCTTGCGAGGTTGGGTGAGGGGCGCTAGGCCGGTGGGTGGCCATCCCGGTCACCGTAACGGCGCGCGCCGCCGTACCCACGCGTGCGGTGCGCACGCCCGACACCGCAGCGCACGCCCGAGCACCTGCAAAGAACCACTCCCGCCGCCGCGGAACGCACCGGGAAGGAACGCCGTTCGCCCGCGCCCGTTCCCCCGTACCGGCCATCATCGCACCTCCCCTCGAAGCCTATCAAAGGACACCACCGCCATCTGCCGCCTTCCCCGCCCTCGAACCGCCACTGTTCGGGTACGGGGTAGGCCATCATGGCCGGATCGCAGCGAAGATCGTCCGGACGGCCGCCCACTCTACACCGTAGCGCGACGTGCTCCCTCACGTAGCTAGGTAGCGCGGCGTGCATGTAACCCGTCGCCCCCTTGGCCTATAAAAGGGGGAGGCGAGCCCCCAGCCGCGGGGGGGAACGAATTCAGAGGAACACAACACACCGTGCACTCACTCTCTTATTCTCCCACAACATCTTCAGCCACTCACCCAGGGACTTGGAAGCCACGCTTCCTCTCCCGCCTCGCTTGTACTTGCCCCACTACAAGCACCCCCGGTGCCGAACAATACAAGTGCCACGAGCACGCCCCTGTCGGACGTACGGCCCCCTCGGCCGGAACCAGGATAAAACCTTGTGTCATTTGTTGCTTAGCATCGACCATTGAGGGATAGACCTAGGCGTTATCTACTGGTTAGTGTCGGGACCATATTCCGCACCGACAGTTGGCGCCCACCGTGGGGCAAACGAGCGCCTGAGGTCATTTCACTAACTCCCTCCATGGTGATTCGCACCGAGTATCGTGCTACACGCTACTCCATGGGTAGCTCGGACCCTCTCCCGGCCGGGTTCGAGATCCGCTTCGGATACTTGAACTTCCAGGCCACGGGGAACGGCTATCTCATGCGCCTCACTAATCGTGAGGAGCTTCGCGCGCAACGCGAGGCCAGGTCCGCTCTGGTCTCCGCCGAACGCACGACACCGCGCGGCGCCCGCAGCACGGATGCCGCAGTCCGTCGACGCCGCGACACCGTCGTCGCTCCGGGCCGCGCTCACGCCGGCGCGGTCCGAGCGGCGGCAGCCGAGCGCGCCGCCGCCCAACGCGGTGCGCCCACGGTCACAACAGCCGCCACCGCCCCCGCGGGACCGCGCGCGGCCTCGGACCGCGCATCCCCATCGGGCCGCGTGGCGCCACGACGGCCCATAACGCCAACGTGAACACGACGATGCGCCGGGTTCCACCTCGGCCGTCACGTCTTCGTCGCCGGGGACCCCGGCACCTCGGCCAGCGACGAGTCGTCCCCCGGGCTCCGTCGACACGATGCCACCCGCCAACCGTCACGGGTACGCGGAGTGGGGACTTCTCCGGCGTGCCGGACCCGGGCCGCGTTCGGGCGCTTCCTCGACGCCACGGACTACGGTTTGGTCGCTCCGACGACTCCAAGACCGGGAGCTACGACCCCGCGCGGGAGTGTTGCGCCGTCATCACCAACGACCCGGCTAACGCCGCCGGTGCGGCGGGTGCCGGAGATGGGGAAGTCACGCCCGCCCGGGGATCGCCACGCGCCCGGCCGCGGGGCCGAGCGCTCCCGCCGGGGCCGACGTCGACGCACACGGCGGCCCAAGCCCGCGATCTCGAGGCCAAGCCGGCGGAGGAGTACGGACGAGACGGCCGCTCCGCGCCTCAATGGCAGGGGAGGCTTCTGCGCGCGGCGAACGCGCGAGGGAGCTGGGCCGACATGTCCGTGACCGCCTCAACCCCGTCCCCAACGTCGACAACGCGGATACTCCACCACGGGCGAGCCAAAAGCTCATCGCCGCCGCGACGTTGCTACGTGCCATGCCGGCACCCTCGACCCCCGAGGCTCGGGACATGCACCGCGAGGTGCAGACTCTCCTTGAGCAAGCGGCCGTCCAGCAGGCCGAGAGCTCAGCCTCACGCATCCGCCAACAGGGGGACGCACGGGATGATGATCCCGCACCAGGAGGCGAACCCTCGGTGCACGTGGGTCAACCCGCTGACCAGGGGCGCACGCCGGCCAAGGAACGGCTCCTCGACACGCGCAGGGCGCTGGATGGCGATGCCCGCAACGTCATCAACGCCAGGCGCACCAGCAAGGCGGACGCGCGAGCGGCTAGAGGTTACCACCCTCGAAGGGGTGGACGCTACGACAGCGGTGAGGATCGCTCCCCGACGCCGGAGCCCCCGGGCACCCGTGTGTTCAGCCGGGAGATCCGCACGGCGGCGTTCCCCCGCGCTTCCGTCAGCCCTCGACAATCGTCAAATACAACGGGGAGACGGACCCCCGCGTCTGGCTCAACGATTACCGCCTAGCCTGTCAGCTGGGCGGGGCCACCAACGACGAAGTGATTATCCGCAACTTGCCCCTGCACCTGGGCGATGCGGCCCGGACATGGCTCGAGCACTTGCCCGCCAGCCAGATCCATGACTGGGACGATCTAGTCCGTACGTTCGTGGGCAACTTCCAGGGCACGTACGTGCGCCCTGGGAATTCCTGGGATCTGCGTTCCTGCACGCAGAAACCCGGCGAGTCGCTGCGGGACTTCATACGGCGCTTCTCCAAGCGCTGCACGGAGCTCCCCAGCGTGGCACAGTCCGAGATTGTGCACGCGTTCCTCGAGGGCACCACGTGCCGGGACCTTGTGCGCGAGCTGGGACGCAGCCCGCCCACGGACTCGAACGAGCTGTTCGACATTGCCACCAGCTTCGCCTCCGGAGAGGAGGCCGTGGGGGCAATCTTCGACGGCAAGAAGGGCAAACGCTCCGAGGACACGCCCGCGGAGGGCAGCGGGTCCAAGGAGCCGCGCCGCAACGACAAGCGGGGTAAGAAGGGGAAGAAGCCGCGCCGCGAGGTGCGCGAGCAGGGGCTGTTGACGGTTAATGTTTGTATCAAAGTTCGTTCGTGACTCGCAAGCGTACAAGTCTCCCGTCGTAGTCAAGGGATCCTTCTTCCCTCGAGTGGTGAACCCAAGGTATCGAATCCGTGGAACAAATGTGTGACGCAAGACTTAATCTATTAAAGCAAAATAACTGCAATCTTCAATAAAGAACCAGATACATCTAAGTAAAAGAAACAAAACAGATCTAATCTACTAAAAACCAGAGAAAACAAAGTAAGATTGGGTAGATAAACCGATCTAGAGGGATCGGGGTAAGCCTTTTGTTGAAGTTCCAAGCAAAAGAAGAAGTAGCAAATCGAATCTTAATAAAAGCCTCTTTAAATCGTGGTTTCCCGTCCAAATCCAAAAACATCCGCCTTTCGAGACCCCCGTTCGTCACAACGTATCCCTATTCATGCGGGGAGCTTAGGGCGAGTCAAAAGACAAGTCGAGATTCTTTCGGAAGATCCGCGTGTACCTCTAGCCACCGCGGCTACAAGAACACCCTATGTAATCTATCTCGAGAATAGAATTGGAATAAGCAAAGCCGATCGAAAAACGAAATCTTCGAGGAAACACTTGATCGCTGAGAAAAGATTCAACTTGATAATTCAACTATAACAATGATACATACACAAGATCACCACCGGGATCCTTCCTTGATCTTGCTTCTAGCTCCGGGAACTCCGACGTGGTCTTCCGTGCAAGGTTCCCACGTCGGCTAGGGGAACCCTAGTCAACTAGCTCGACCCTCTCCTCTCCTAGATGATGTCCCTCTCTTCTCTGCTTCTCGGCGGCCGAAGACGAAATCTTCTCTGCGTGGCTCTCGGGCAGGGGACTATAAATAGCCCGATTGGCGGCTAGGGCAAAGGGCGTCGGATTTGGGCCCTAAATGGGCCTGGGCCGACCGGACTGGGCCGGCCGGCCTGGGCCCATTTAGGCCCAGCCCGCGGGCTCCTTTGCCCGAGGTCGGTTCCCTTGCTTCCCGGATGCTTCCCCCTTCGCATGTAGGTCCATGTCGTCGGTTTCTCTCCGAATTGGACTCAACTCCTTGTCTTGCAAGCTTCGAGACTTTTCCGGTCGGGTCCCCGGAGTTTGTCGTCTTCTCGGATCGAGTCCCCGGCTTCTTGGAGTTAATATTGCTTCATTGCATGACTTGTTCGGACTTCAAGGTCTTGTCATGAGGTGCTTGATGAACTTATCCCAAAAGTCTTGCATTCAACACTAAATCCCTGCATAAACATTAAACTCCAAAAACGACATGCACACGTGAACTTGTTATACCACGGGGGTTAGTACCAATGGATAAGGTATAAAATTCATGCCAACACCGAAGGTAAACTCATGGCTAGGTTGACGGATTTTCACCGTCAACATCTCCCCCATGCTTAAACCTTGCTCGTCCTCGAGTAAGCCTTCGATGGATGTCATCATTGCTAAACAATGTTTAAACCTTGCACTTGATTACACATGAGAAAACATAATGCTCTCAAAATTTTAATTCATTAAAGTTCCATAATGTACTAGCCTTCATCTCTACGGAGGGTAGATTCTTATTAAGCTTATCCCACAAGTATTAACATGCTCACAAGGTTTTAAATAGATCTCAGAATTTTTGAAATGAAGAACGAGATAAGAAAAGCTAAACCAAATTCACAAATTTAAATCATCTCGTGTATTGCTCATAAACTCTCATCTCCCTTGTCTCTCAAGCCTATATATTCTACTCCTTTCCCTCTCGTATATATGTGGTAGGCTTTATATGGAGCTTTGGGAAAGTTTAGTCCTAACAAGAATTTATAAATGAGGTGTTGTCAAAACAAGACAAGCTTCTCATGGTCTTACCGAGACTCGTCAAAAAGGTCATTGGAAATAATGTTAAATCAAGGAGGGGAAAGAGAAAAATACACACACTTTAGATGAGTGGACATGTGCAAATGGCAAAGAGTGATCCCGTGGCCCCGGAAGCGCTCGACAAGCCGAAGACGTCCCCGACGCACGCCCCAATCCTTACGCCGCCACGAGACGGCGAACCCCTCCAACTCTACGTGGCCGCAACCACCCGGGTGGTCGGCGCCGTGATCGTTGTGGAGCGCACGGAGGAAGGGCATGCCTTGCCCGTGCGAGGCCGGTCTACTACATCGGCGAAGTCCCGTCGGACACGAAGACGCGCTACCCCCGCATCCGAGAGTCGTTGTACGCGGTAGTCCTCGCGCGGCGCAAGCTCCGCCACTACTTCGAGGCCCACCCGCTTACGGTGGTCTCTTCCTTCCCGCTAGGAGAGATCATCCGCAACCCCGACGCGGCGAGCGCACTTGCCAAGTGGTCCGTGGAGTTGATGGGCGAGACGCTCGCCTACGCTCCGCGCAAGGCCATCAAGTCGCAAATCCTAGCCGATTTCGTCGCTGAGTGGACGGACACGCAGCTGCCGCCCCCTCGCATCCAAGCGAGTGCTGGACTCTGTTCTTCGACGGCTCGGTGATGAAGACGGGAGCGGGCGCGGGCCTGCTCTTCGTGTCACCCCTCGGGGAACACATGCGCTACGCAGTGCGCCTCCACTTCCCCGCATCCAACAATATGGCGGAATACGAGGCCCTTCTCTGCGGCCTCAAAATCGCCATTGAGTTGGGCGTCAAGCGCCTCGACGTACGAGGGGATTCGCAGCTCGTGATCGATCAAGTCATGAAGAACGCGAGCTGCCACGATGACAAGATGGAGGCCTACTGTAAAGCCGTGCGGGCCCTCGAAGACAAGTTCTACGGCATCGAGCTTAATCACGTACCCCGCCGGTACAACGAAGAAGCGGATGAACTTGCCAAGATCGCGTCCGGGCGGATCACCGTTCCCCCGAACGTTTTCGCACGCGACATCGCGCAGCCCTCGGTCACCTTCGAGCCTTACCCCTCGAGCGACGGCGGACCCTCGGGGGCTCCCTCGAACCCAGCGGGTACGGAACCCATGGAAGAGGACCCCTCGAACGAGGCGTACGTGCTCTCCCTTCTCGACGGGTACGGCTCCCACGAGGCTGTCGCAATGGACATCGAGCCGGCTCCCATCCAGGCGGACTGGCGGGAGAAGTACATCGCCTGGATTGCTCGAGGGGAACTTCCCGCAGACCGGGCCGCGGCCAGGCGCATCGCCAGGATGGCCAAGTCATTCACCCTCGTCGACGGCGAGCTGTACAAGCGCGCCGCATCAGGCATCCTGCAGCGGTGTATACCCATTCCCGAGGGGCGCGAGCTCCTACGGGACATCCACGCGGGGATCTGTGGCCACCACGCCGCGCCGCGCACCCTCGTTGGCAACGCGTTCCGCCAAGGCTTCTACTGGCCTACCGCGGTCGCGGATGCCAGCGAAATAGTGCGCACCGCGAAGGGTGCCGCTTCTACGCCCGCAAGTCCAATTTGCCCGCTCACGCCCCCGCAAACGATCCCCCGTAACATGGCCGTTCGCCGTGTGGGGGTTGGACATCGTCGGGCCCCTCGCGGAAGGCGCCCGGGGCTTCACCCACCCGCTTGTCGCGATTGACAAATTTTCCAAATGGGTGGAGGTGCGCCCCATCACGAATTTGAGGGCCTCGGCGACGATGGGGCTGAACGCGACGGGCGTCCTCGCCTTCCTCCATCATAGGCGGGTCGTGCCCTTGATGGAGAGGCCGCTCTGCATCTTCGAGATGACAGAGGCGGCCAACCCCGTCGACCTGGCGAGGTCGCGGATGCTCCCGACGCCCCTCGAGCGGCCATATGCGCTCACCCGGGCGCGGAGCGCCGTCGACACCCGGACGCCGCCGATGCCTGCGGGTCGGACCCCGTGGGACCTCGAGATGCTCCCCACCGGCCAGCTGGTGAGTTTGGCTTTTGATTTCGTTTTAGTTCTTTGTGTTGTCTTTGCCTCCGACGCGCCCTTGTTGCTCCTGTGTGCAGCTGGTGACCTTCACCATCGCCAAGTCCGTTCCGCCCACCCCCGACTCCCGCGCGCGCCGGGCCGGGCGGCGCGCAAGATGGCGGGGCCGAGAGGAGGCGGCGCGCAAGAGGGAGCACGCGAGGCGACGTCCAAGCGCGTCGCGACCGGCGGGCCGCGGAGTACCGGCGGCGTGAAGAGCCGGGGCTCTCCTCCCCGGGACCGAAGAGTGCTCGTCCTCGGAGGAGGATGAAGAGGAAGAGGCCGAGGGGGAGGGCCCCTCTCGACGGGTGGCGGCTGCGCCCCCGTCACCGGAGCCGGCGCCGGCGGCGAGGGCGGCATCGCCCGGGGCGGGCGCGCGGCCGCCGCCCGCCGCCGGCCATCGACATCGAGGGCGGCTCGTGCCGCGGAGGCGCCGCCGCGCTCGTCGGGGGCGCGCACGGCGAGCGCGCCGACGCGCGCATCGAGCATGCCCGCGCGCGGGAGGAGCGCGTCCGCGCGCGCGCGCGACGTCGTCGGGGAGCGTGGCGGCGGGCGCATCCGCACGCGGGGCGAGCGTACCGCGCGTGCGGCGGCGCCGTCGGGGAGGCGCTACATCGAGCGTGACCGCGCGCGCGGCGGCGCGCGCCGCGCGCGCGGCGGCGCCGTTAGGAGACGCGGCGGCGGGCGCGCCGCCCGCGCCGGCCTCATCTGCTGAGGCTTCGAGGAAGAGGAAGCGCGCCTTTTCCTCCTCGAGGTGAGGGACTCGATGCTTTGCTCGGTTTAATCTGTTGATGATCAGGCGTCCTAACCCTCTGTTCGTGCCTGCGCAGGGTGGTGCCAACCGTGCTTCCTTTCGCACCTGCCAAGGTGCTGAGGACGGATGCGTCCATCCCCACCCGGCGGCGCTCGTCGAGGGCGCCGCGGGCGGGGACAAGCACGGCGGCGGCGGGCGAAAGCTCGCGAGGGCGCGGGCCGGGGCCCCGAGGCCTCGGCCAACGGATCGCCCGCCGCGGCGCGGTCGGCGGTCGCCGTGGAGCGGCCGGCGCCGGCCGTCGTGGGGGCGCGGCCGCGGCGGCGGCGGTGGTGGAGGCGCAGCCCCGCGGGGCTGGTCGCCGTGGAGGAGGCGGAGCGGGAGCAACCCGCGGCGCCCGTGGCCGCGGAGGCGCGGCCGCAGGTGGTGGCCGTGGCGCCGCATCCGCGCCCACGGCCGCGGAGGCGCGAGTGGAGGCGCCGGCGGAGGCGCACGAGCGGCGGCGCCCGCCGGCGTTTTGTAGGCGGAGGTGGTGGAGGTCTCGGACGACTCCCCGCCGCCCGGGTGGGACCACCGGGCCGGCCGGCCCGCGAACTCCCCCCGAGCCCCGGGAGGGGGCCCTCGTAAGGCGGCGCGAAGGTCACCTCGGTGGTGGGGGGTCGAGGACATGGTGCCGAGGCCTCGTCCTCCCGCGCCGGCCGCCCTCGCCCCGGTGGAGGTGGCCGTCGATGATCCCCCTGCGTTTGCCGACGCCAGGGGGGAGCAGGAACTCTGGGGCGAGCTCCGGAGCCACGGCGCTACGCTCAACCGCACGCTAACCGAGGCGCTGTTGGTCCATGGCGGCCCGGCGTGGCTCGTCTTCCAGGTTAGTCGTGGTTGCTCGTTCTCTCCTTTCCTTCGTTTGTGCATGCTGCCTTCGTATCACGGCACTTATGGGTTTTGATTCTGTGGTTGCCAGGAGCTCGAGCATCGCGCCCACGACAAGTATGATGCGTTCGACCGGGTGAACGCCGAGGTCCACCAGCTCTGGGAGCGGTGCAGCGCTTTCGACGTGCTTGCCGACGCTCCCCGCGTCCCCCGGATAGGGCCGGCTAGCGTACGGGCCCCGGCCCGGCTCGACGAGCCGCCCGAGGGCTCGAGGCAGACACGCCGCGCCGCTCGAGCCTCGAGCGGGTGCGCGCAGCCCTCATCGATCGTGATGAGGCGCTGTGGCACGCGTGCGAGGACTTGGAGAAGACGCGGACGCTGGCCGCTAACTGGGAGGCGGAGGTGGCGACCGTCCGCACCGAAGCCCGTGAGCTTCGCTCATCGCTTGAGGGTGCGCGAGCACGGCGGCGCCGGCCGAGGAGCGGGCGCGCGAGCCGGGAGCGGCGGGCCAAGGAGGCCGACGACCTGAAGGCCGCCCTCGACGCCAAGGCCGCGGCCCTCGTCGTCGCAGAGGAGCGGCTTCTGCAAGAGAGCACCGCCCGCCAAGGGGCTGAGGAGCGGCTCCAGCAGGGGCAGGCCGCCCTCACCGACGCCCGTGTCGCGCTGGAGCAGGAGCGCGCCGCCCACGAGGTGACGCAGAAGACCTTGGCGGATCGGGACGCCAAGCTCTCCAAGGCCGAGGGCGAGGTGATTATGCTCAGCATCACCAACGCCAATCAGGAGATGTCCCTCCGGGAGCAGGGCGAGACCGTCGAGCGCCTCGAGCTGACGGTCGAGGCCGTGCGCCGCGACCTCGAGATGGAGAAGAAGCAAGTCGAATGTGAGCCACAATCTGACTCTTGTCTTGTTGGGTTTTCGATTGGGAACTCGCATTCCCTTTTTCTGATTTATTTCTTGCCTTGGTGTTCCCAGGATTGCGCACTGCTCTGGGGCACGCGGCAGAGCGGGCCGAGGCGCTGCAGGCCTCCTACAACTCCTCCGAGCAGAGCCGTGGGAGCCGCGCGATGCGGCCCTCGAGACCTCGCCGCACCGTCGAGGAGGGCGAGGCACGGGCCGGCGGTTCGGCGGCCGCCGCCTACGCGCCCTTGGTGGCCATGTCACCGAGCGGATGCGCCGGCGCCGGCACCGGGCGTCCGAAGGCCCTCGGAGTGGTGCGATCCCACTACGAGGTTGACTTCGAGGCGCTGGCGGAAGGCTACGTCATTCCCGAGGGTGTCGAGGACGAGGTGGCCATGGAGCGTGTGGATGCGCTCGCTGCCGACGCCGCCGGGTCGCTCGCCGAGGCCTTCGAGGAGTTCCTCTTCCCGGACGTCGCCGATGCTGCTGCTCCTCCCCGCCCCGAAAGCGCTTGGGCGCTAGGCCCATTTTTTGTTTATGTGTATCAGTATTCTGGCCTCGTGGCCTTTTGTAAATAAACAAGTTGTTTCATGAACATGCGTATTTGCTGTAAATGAAGTTGTTTGTTTATCGCGCTTTTTGTTTCTCCTTCTTCCTGAGTAGATTCAAGTTAGGGGAGTTCGATTTTCGCAGGGGGCCCGCTGGGTTGGAGGCGAGAGAGAAGGGCCATAGCCACGCGGCGTAGGCTATCTCTGGCTCGCACGCTCCTTCCGCTGTGCCGCCTGCGCCCTGTTCGAATCGTGGCTCGAGGTTGAAGTAGGAAACAAACTTAGCGCGTATGGGTTGTTGCGTTTTTTGCGCGAAAAAATGGGACCATTTTGGGGGGGGGGATGCCCCCCGCAGTAGCCCCCGAGGGTAACTTGGGTTTCAGGGGAAAACCGAGTTGCCCTTTTGAAGGACCGATAAGGCGACCAGAGAGGGGGGGAGTGAATGGGAGCCGATAAAAATTCTTCTCGAGGGAGATTGAAACTCCGACAAGACGAACTAGCTCGGTCGAACCCCCGAAATCACACGCTCCGCACTTCTACCTCCCGTTTGCCAAAACCACGTAGCCACTGGAGTGCTACCGGTCCTAGGAACAAACTCTACCAGCAACCACAACACACACGCAGCACCGACAGCGGAAACAACTCGAAAGCCGGCTAACCGCAGGGGGGCGGTTAGACCGGGTATAGGGGGCGGTTAGACCGCCTCCACCCCGGCAACCAAGAAATCCTCCGAAACGCCTCTTCCGAGCACCAAAACACACCACGGTTTCACCAACAGAGATCTCTCGGTCAAGGCCATGCTAGCTACCGTAAAATCTTGGCGAAAACCAAACCTTCACCCAAGGGCCTAGGGGCGGTTAGACCGGCTACCCGGGGCGGTCTAACCTCCCGTACCCAAAGAACGAACTCCAACCAAGAACACCTAGCAAACCGCGCGAGAACGGCTCCAAATTTCACCCGTACACTCCTCCGATCAAGGCGAACGAACTCACGGAGGAAAATCCGGCGAAACAAAACTTTGACCCGGAAACACCCCCGGCGGTTAGACCGCCCCCCGCATGCGGTTAGACCGCCCCTTCCGAGAACAGGAACCCGCGGGTCAAACCTCAACTTCCTTGCGCTCAATCTCTCGAATCACTCCACGGATTGCAGCCAAACTTCGGGGATAGTCAAGTTACCTTCCGGGCAACCTCTACCTCAAAGGAATCGACCCGAAACGCTCACAATCAAGAGGAATCGAAGAAATCGCTTCTCTAGGTCAAGAACTCGCCCAACTCGAAAAACCACCAAATCGAGTCCGATTCAAAGGGGATTTGGGGGCAAAGTCACCAGCCAAAGAGGCACAAGAACCTCATACGTGACACCCACCAAAAACCCCAACAAATCGTTCTCAAAACACCGCCAAAAAGAGCTCCGAAAATCAACATCAAAGAGACGGGAAAACCACCATCAAGAACCACGCCGAACCTTCTATACATGCCATGAATGGTTCGTACAAGGTCTAGTTTGCCACCCAAACATCCATCCCTCTCTCTAGATCTCACATGAAGCTCTCAAACTAGCCTTCTAAAAAACCTAGGGAAAAATAGAGAACGAAAATGAAAAACGAAATGAGCTAGGGTTCCAAGAGTTGGCTGCCAACCTCTCACCTCTTGGGTTATATAGGCGGCAACCGAATGTC
Source organism: Cenchrus americanus (assembly GCA_947561735.1). Taxonomy (NCBI): domain Eukaryota; kingdom Viridiplantae; phylum Streptophyta; class Magnoliopsida; order Poales; family Poaceae; genus Cenchrus; species Cenchrus americanus. The sequence continues at coordinate 190,508,704 of OX387244.1, forward strand.
TAAAATGCCCCTCTCTACTAACTAGGGATACATGCCCCTCAAGGGCGGATTTGGAATTCTTGATGTCTTCACCATCGGACGGATGCCCGGCGACCGCACCCTCGCGTAGCCTCGACGCACGCCTTGCGATCCCGACGCGTGTCCTCCGCTTCGAAGCTTCTCGGCGCCGGCGGCCAGGGCGGTCAGACCGCCCCCCCGGGCGGTTAGACCGGCCCGGCCAATCTGACCGGCCCCGGGCGGTCTGACCGCCCCTCCTGGGCGGTTGAACCGGCCTGGGTGGCCGCACCTCCTCGTCGAGTCTTCGGCCTCGGTTTTGTGGCTCAACCGAGTAACCCATTGGTTTTCTGGTGAACCACTGCAAACCCCGCGAACTCGGTGTAGCCTCCGCCAATCTCCACTCATGACTCGGCTCCCACGTAGTCCCGGCTCGACCTTGGTTTTGAGGCTCTACCAAGAAACCGTCCACGACTTCATCTTGCTGTTCATGCCACCATGCGGCCCGCACTTGACCCCGCTGGCCACCGGGTCCCTCGAACGAAGCCTACTTGTCTTCTCCACACCTGGAGGCCTCACCGGCAACGACCTTTCGCGCTTGTTCTTCACCTGCACCAACACGAGTCAAGCCGCAGCCTGCACCTGCAATACTTAGCCAAGAATCAGTCCACACAACGTTGTCAATCACTCATCACACAAGGAAGCGACCATCCACCGGTCCTCGAACCACACATGGTCCTCAATCTCCCCCTTGATGAGTGCATTGACAACACACTCAAATGAAGTAACACAAGAGAAAAGGAAAAGAAAAGAAACAAAATAAAAGGAAACCCCAACAAGCGATCGAAAGCCAAAGAAAGGCAAAGAGCAAGATCACTTGAAGAAGACAAGTCTCGGACCCCTTAGGCAAGGGCAACGGCTCGACACATCCGAGACAAAACACAGCTCAAGCAAAGAGCGCAAACCACCAAAGGAAAACTCGAACACCACAAAGAGCTCCCCCTGCACAAATGCATGCTCCCCCTGAGCCACAGCACACTCCCCCTGAACACATGCATCAATGCAACTCGGGAATGCAACAAAGAGCAAAAACCTGCTCACACTGCCCAGGCGGTTAGACCGCCCGCCCGTGGCGGTTGGACCGCCTCTCGCCCGAACGTACCGACGCGGGGGGGCGGTTAGACCGCCCGAAGAAACCGGCCCTGCACCAAACTGCTCAAAAACTGCCCGAAACAATTGGAACACCTTCCAAACACTCCCCGTGTGCCCAAAACATGCACAAACTTCTCCCCCTTGTTGACAATGCATGAATCAAGGCAAAATGCGAAAACTTGCAACATATAGCTTCTCGAATATACAAAATTCATCACAAGGAGCTACACAAGTCCAAATGAGCAAGTTAGATACTCGACAGTTCGTAATGACCTTAACTACATGATCACCAAGTTTCACAATCATTGGACAAGGCTAAAAAGGATTTGAGTAATTTTGCGAAAAGTTACGCTCTCACAAGCAAATACCTCAACATGAGCAAAACATATCAAAATGGCAAAGCCACTCAAACTTCATGCTAGGACAGCCATTCTAAGCATAAGACCATCATAAACACCCAAAAGCACCTCATGTCATGTCAAAGCCACCGAGCCATGTGCCTACTTCTATGTATGAGACTTCTCATTGGTAGGCATCATGCAACGGTTTAGCACCCAAAGCAAATTAATTTCAGCACATATGACATGGGAACATATTTTCCACGCATTTTTCATTTCATTTTCAGATTTATAAATGGTACATGAAATGTCTTTGCGACAAAAAGGAACTTATGCCCCTCCACAAGATTAAGCAAGAGGGCTAAACATTCATGATGGCAAATGAGCCTTTGGCCCCATATGATCAATAAACTAGCTATCCAACCACAAAGTAAGCATAGCAAAGCCACTAAAATATGTCAAGATCATATATAGGCATTTACACATGAGAGAGCATGTATGTGACATTTTTCAAAAATTAGCCATCAACCATGGATCATTCATCAAGATCATCAAAAGCTAAGTCAAACTAACCGTAGCATATCAAACAAGCTCACAAGAACATATATAGCAACCCATGGTAAACATTGTATATAGGAGAAGCTTTTCCTATCCGATGCATATGATACAAAATGCATGCAATCTAAGATACACGGATGCCTATACATCATGTTACATATGCCATGCCAAATGCAAGAAATGCACAAAGGAAAGCTATACATATGCTACAAACCGGCTCCTCGAGGGGAGGCAAACCGGCTCGACACCACCGCAAAGTAAAGCCCCCCACACACCCAACTCAAGAAATTAAACACACACCAAGTTCCCCCCGCAAACGAGTGAAAGTTGCTTGATCTAGGGGTTTGGTGAAAATATCGGCTAGTTGGTCATGTGTGGGTACATGGATCAAAGCTATCTTCCCTTTCTCTACGTTGTCTCTCGGGAAATGATACCTCACTTCTATGTGTTTGGTTTTGGAATGGAGCACCGGGTTCTTTGCAATGCTTATGGCACCGGTGCTATCACAATGAAGTGGGACATGGGTATACTCCTCACCAAAGTCACTCATGGTGTAGGTGATCCAAAGGAGCTGAGAGCAACAACTAGCAGCGGCAACATACTCGGCTTCGGTCGTGGATTGAGCAACACTCGACTGCTTACGAGAAGACCAAGACACCAACAAAGAACCCAAAAACTGGCAAGTCCCAGAAGTGGACTTCCTATCCAACCGACACCCGGCAAAATCCGCGTCTGAAAAGCCATGAAGCGCCAAAGAAGAGGACGCGGAGTACCAAAGGCCGAAGTCGGGAGTGTGACGCAAGTACCTGAAAATTCGCTTCACTGCTTGCCGATGCGAAGTCCTCGGAGACGCTTGGAAACGAGCGCACAGACACACCGAGAATCGTATGTCCGGCCTCGTCGCCGTCAAGTAGAGGAGTGACCCGATCATGCTCCGTACTCCTTCGGTCCACGTGTTCACCTTCCTCGTCCGCATCAAGAGCCGTAGTCGTACTCATCGGCGTCGTCATAGCCTTGGAGTCCTCCATCTTGAATTTCCTCACAATGTCCTTGGTGTACTTAGCTCGGTGCACAAATGTTCCTTCCTTTGATTGCTTGATTTGTAGCCCGAGGAAGAACCGCAACTCACCCATCATACTCATCTCGAACTCCCCGCTCATATCATCCGCAAACCTCGCAACAAGAGAGTTAGACGAGCCACCAAAGACAATATCATCCACGTACACCCGCACAATCGGGATATCTCCCCGCCCCGCCCTCAAGCAAAAACAAGGTCTCGATCGACCTTCCCCATCTCAAAACCTCTCTCAAACAAGAACCCCCTCAACCTCGCCATACCAAGCTCTAGGCGCCCGCTTCAACCCATACAGCGCCTTCCTCAACTTGTACACCCGGTGGGGGTACTTCTCACTCTCAAACCCCGGAGGTCGTCTCACATACACTTCTTCCTCCAACACTCCATTCGAAAAAGCACTCTTCACATCCATTTGGTGCAACTTGAACCCTTTAGCCACGTAAAAGGCTAGAAGGATCCTAATCGCCTCCAAACGGGCTACGGGAGCAAAGGTCTCCTCGTAGTCGATCCCCTCCTTCCGACCGAACCCCCGAGCAACAAGTCTCGACTTGTTCCTCACAACCTCACCCTTCTCTCCCTCTTTGTTTTTCCACACCCACTTTGTACCAATCGGCTTACACCCCCGGGGGAGGGTCAACCAACTCCCACACCCGATTCCTCTCAAAGTTCTCCAACTCCTCATGCATCGAGTTAACCCAATTGTGATCGATAGTGCATGTCCAATGTCTTTGGGCTCAAAAGAAGCAACAAACGCAGCATGAGCAAAATGGGAATTGTTTCGAACCCTCGACCGTGTAGTGCGTTCATTCATGTCGCCGATGATCCTCGAAGCTGGGTGATCCACTTGAACTCGCCGGGGAGGTTCTCGCCTCGAAGCTACCTCCCCCTCAACATCGCCTTCTCCTCGTTCTTGATTTGTCGTCGTAGGTGTAGCAGAGGGTCCATCCATCATCGTAGTCGAAGTAGTGGGTACATGTCCAGCCGGGGGCACCGCACCGCCATCTTCATCATCACCATGTTCATGCTCCTCCTCCCCGAAAGATCTCCTCGCCAAGCTCATCATCACCCGCACACTCAAAGACAAGCCGACTACGTGGCTCGTCTCGTCGAAGGTTACCTCGCAAGTCTCCACGATTTGGTTAGTTTCAAGATTGAGCACACGATATGCTCTAGAATGAGATGCATAACCAGAGAAAATGCCATCGACGGACCTAGCCTCAAACTTATCCAACTTCCCCGCCCTTTTTCGAATAAAACACTTGCAACCAAAGACATGGAAGTGACTCACTTTGGGTGTGCGACCATGCATCAACTCATAGCATGTCTTCTTCTTGTGCACTCTGAGGTATATTCTGTTCGACACATAGCACGCGGTATTCACCGCCTCAGCCCAATACCTCCTCGGAGTCCTATGCTCATCAAGCATCGTCCGAGCCATCTCGCACAAGGTCCTGTTCTTCCTTTCCACAACACCATTCTGGGGAGGCGTATACGGACTCGAAAACTGGTGCTCAAGACCCAAGTCATGACAAAAGGTTTCAAAACGAGAGTTCCTGAATTCCGAGCCATTATCATTGCGGATAGCTCGTATGGCATCCCCGTGCCTCTCGTTCCTCAACCTCAAGACTAGATCTCGAACAAAACCAAACGTCTCCCCCCTTCTCCTCAAGAAAGAACACCCACGCATACCGAGAAAAGTCGTCCACCACAACAAGGACATACCACTTCCCACCCGCATCGCACACGAGCCGGGCCAACAAGGTCCATATGGAGCAGCTCGCATGGACGCTCGCTCATCACATCGGTGAGAGGCGGGTGAGAAGAAGCCACCATCTTGGCATGCCTACACGGAGCACAAACCAACTCTTTCTCAAGCCTCAAACGTGGCAATCCTCGGACCAAATTGAGTTTACTCAAGCGAGACAAGGTCAAAGCTCAAGTGACCCAACTTCCTATGCCACTTCCACAACTCACTCGAAGAACCAGCCAAGAAACAACGCTCAACACCCGAAGACTGAGAAAAATCAGCACGAAACACCTGACCCTCGGGAACGACCATACGTACAAGGTCCCCTCGAGAGTCCACAATCCGAGAACCACCAGGCCGAAACAACACCTCAAAACCCTCATCCAACAACCGAGACACGAAAAGCAAATTGTACCCCAGCGATTGAACAAGAGCAACACGCCTCAGAGTGATCTTGTCACTCACTTTTATCTCACCTTCTGAAAGCACACGCCCACGCCCATTGTCCCCAAAAGTGATGTACCTCTTCGTCACCACCGGGACGAGACTTGAGAACCACCCCCCGTCTCCGGTCATATGCCTCGAACAACCGCAATCAATCAACCAAATGTTCTTCAAGTCTCCCACCCGAAATTCAAAAACAAGCACGTGAGCGAACAAACGACTCAAAGACCGGGGTTAGTACCAAAAGAGGAAAATCAGTGCCGAGCCATTTGCTCGAAAGTGGGGTTAGCACCAACCAAAGCATCTCTCCTACCAAAGCTACCTCCACGAACACCACCTCGGTAACCACTCCGAGGAAACCACCCCTCACTGCCTGGAGGAGGACCAAAACCACGGAAGACAACCCGTGAAGCGTCTCTCCTCTCCTTCTCAAAGCTACGACTCCTCCCATCCCCGTAGTGACCTCGAGGGGGAGAATGCCTAGCAAACTGACCACCTGCTGTCTTTCCAGACCAACCACCAGCAACTCCACCTCCAGACCTGAAACCTCTCGACTCACCACCTCGAAAACCACTACGCCCGCACTCGGGGGGGGGGGCCGGTTAAACCGCCTAGCCAGGCCGGTCTGACCGCCCCCCTCTAGGATGGGCCGGTCTGACCGCCTAGCCAGGCCGGTCTGACCGCCCCCTCCAGAACAGCTCCTCAGCTGCGAGAACTCACGTCTCCCCATGCCGGAACACTTCTCACCACAGCCTTACCCCTGGACAGTGGCATACGAGGCTTAGGTACACCATGGGAGGGGTTGTACCTATCCTTGTTCGCCCACTCCTTTGCCATCCTCTCTTCCCCGCTTCCTCTTGAAGCAAAACTCATCCTTGTGACCCTCTTTCCCACAATGGCCACAACGGAACCTCACAAGCTTAGGTTTTGGCTTGGATTGGGGCTGCTCGCTTGGTTTCTCTCCACTCAACTCCTCCACCGATTTCTCCTCACTTGCCTTCTCTTTCACTTTCCCAAAGAACACTTTCCCCCGAAGTGCTCACAAACTTGATGGGCTTTTGAAGATCATTTGTGGGTGTAGAAAATATAGGTGGAGCCGGGGTTGTGTCTAGTCGGTTCCTAAGATGGTTGGGTTTTGGAGGGAACTCATTCTTGTGGTGGGTTTTTGGTGGCTCGGGATATTCTCTCCACTTCCCTCACCAACCTTGTTTGCTCCAAGCCCCTCACCATCTTGCCTCTTAAAGGCCTCAATCATCATCCTCAACTGAGGCTCGTGACCGGACAACCAACCCATCAACTTCCTCAAATCATCATTCTCATCCTGCAAACGATCAACATAATGTGCAAGCTCCAAATTTTTCAATGCATGCATTTCACAGGTAGAGCAAGATGTAGGCATGGGTTCCTTCAATTTAGCCTCGAGCGAACTAGTGTAAGCATGCAACTCATCAATCTTAGCATGCAAAACGGGCAAGAAGTGCAAGCACCTAGCAAAGCAGGTCTAGACTTAAGCTCAGCCACTTCAACCCTAAGCACATCTAGTTCCTCACACTTAGAGGCATGCTTCTCCTTAAACAAAGCAAGATCGCAAGGAATATGGAGCAATCAAGACAATCATTTTCATCGGCAACAACAGGGCCGGCCTTAAGCGAATCAATCTCAAGCTTGCTATCAAGCACCCGTGTCTCTAGCTCGGCCCACTCTAGTCCTAGCATCCTCGAGTGAAGCCCTAAGCTCTTTCCTCATTTTCTTGGCCTCTCTAAGCATGTCATCACGGTTATCAAGCAAAGAGCCAAGCCTCTCATTCTCCCGGCGCAAGAAGGGAAGTTCATCACGCACCTCGTCGTCGGACTCGCAGTCCGAGTCGCTCCGTGTGCTCTTCTTGCCGCCGGAGCTCGCCGCCATGGTACGAAGCCGTGTCTCTCGCGGCGCCTCCCCCGCTCGTGTTCTTGGATGACCTCTTGTTCTTAAGGCGATCTCCCTCGTCGTCGCCGCCGCTCGAGCTCGAGGTGGAGTACGCGGAACCGGAGTCGACGTCGCTCGCTCCAACCATCGCTCGGGCCTTGCCTCGGCCCTCCTTCTTCCTCGATCGTCGCTCGTCCTTGTACTTGTTCTTGTGCTTGCTCTTGTGGTCGCGCCTCGAACGGTACTTGTCGTCGTTCTTCCTCGGCTTGTGCTTGTAGCCGTCCTTGTTCTCGGCCTTCTCCGGCGGTCGGCGACGAAGTGTCCCGGCTTGCCGCACCGGAAGCAGGTCCTCGTGTTCCTCCTCATGTTCACGCGGTTCTCGTGCGGCCTCTCGAACCGCCTCGTCAACGCCGCCCCTCACTCCTCTCCAAGGTCATCAAACTCCTCATCCGGCATAGATATCGCAGAGGAAAACGAGAACATCCCGGTGGATGGGTTAGAGTTAGTCTTTCCTTTGGAACCACCAACGAGGGCAAGACTATGGGAGTCGGTCCGGTCCCTCGAGCTTGGCGCTCATGCCCCTATCCACCTCGGCCCGACTTGAGCTTCGAGAACAGCTCGTTCACCGTCGCAGTGTCGTACCTCTCCGACTCGACTATGGCCTCGAACTTTCCGCCCCATATCGTACGATCCAAAGAGTGTAAGAGCTTGACCGCTCTATCATGATCATCGTACGGGAGCACGTCCACATTGGCCCTCATGTTGTTCACCACCACCGTGAACCTCTCGGAACAAGGCATCGATGGACTCACCGGGGAGATGAGTGAAGTTCTCGTACTCTCTCCGTAGGTCGCATACAACCGTGCCTCGAACTCCGGGCGTTCCCAACATGAGCCTCCTTCAACACCGCCCAAATCCTACAAGCCAAGTGCTCGGTGTGCACCCGATCGAACTCGGGCCGACACAAAGCACGAAACAAGTAGTCGACCGCCTTATTGTTGGCGTCGAATCCGTCCCTCGACCCCGGAGCAAGGAAATCCATCGGCCGGACATAGCCTCGTGTCCACCGTGACATCCCAAAGCAACCGACCCTTTCCGCGGAGGAACGCACCCATCCGCTTGCTCCACATCCGGTAGTTCTTGCCATCGAAGTGTGGAGGACCCGAACCCCGTTCTCGGTACGCCATCCTTGGATCTTAGACCGGTTAGAGTCAATAAAGACCCGAACCGGCTCGATACCACTTGAAGGACCGATAAGGCGACCGGAGAGGGGGGGGAGTGAATGGGAGCCGATAAAAATTCTTCTCGAGGGAGATTGAAACTCCGACAAGACGAACTAGCTCGGCCGAACCCCCGAAATCACACGCTCCGCACTTCTACCTCCCGTTTGCCAAAACCACGTAGCCACCGGAGTGCTACCGGTCCTAGGAACAAACTCTACCAGCAACCACAACACACACGCACAAGACCGACAGCGGAAACAACTCGAAAGCCGGCTAACCGGAGGGGGCGGTTAGACCGGTATAGGGGGCGGTTAGACCGCCTCCACCCGGCAACCAAGAAATCCTCCGAAACGCCTCTTCCGAGCACCAAAACACACCACGGTTTCACCAACGAGAGATCTCTCGGTCAAGGCCATGCTAGCTACCGTAAAATCTTGGCGAAAACCAAACCTTCACCCAAGGGCCTAGGGGCGCTTAGACCGGCTACCCGGGGCGGTCTAACCTCCCGTACCCAAAGAACGAACTCCAACCAAGAACACCTAGCAAATCGCGCGAGAACGGCTCCAAATTTCAACCGGACACTCCTCCGATCAAGGCGAACGAACTCACAGAGGAAAATCCGGCGAAACAAAACTTTGACCCGGAAACACCCCGGGCGGTTAGACCGCCCCTCGCATGCGGTTAGACCGCCCCTTCCCGAAACAGGAACCCGCGGGTCAAACCTCAACTTCCTTGCGCTCAATCTCTCGAATCACTCCACGGATTGCGCCCAAACTTCGGGGATAGCCGGGTTACCTCCCGGGCAACCTCTACCTCAAAGGAATCGACCCGAAACGCTCACAATCAAGAGGAATCGAAGAAATCGCTTCTCTAGGTCAAGAACTCGCCCAACTCGAAAAACCACCAAATCGAGTCCGATTCAAAGGGGATTTGGGGGCAAAGTCACCAGCCAAAGAGGCACAAGAACCTCATACGTGACACCCACCAAAAACCCCAACAAATCGTTCTCAAAACACCGCCAAAAAGAGCTCCGAAAATCAACATCAAAGAGACGGAAAACCACCATCAAGAACCACGCCGAACCTTCTATACATGCCATGAATGGTTCGTACAAGGTCTAGTTTGCCACCCAAACATCCATCCCTCTCTCTAGATCTCACATGAAGCTCTCAAACTAGCCTTCTAAAAAACCTAGGGAAAAATAGAGAACGAAAATGAAAAACGAAATGAGCTAGGGTTCCAAGAGTTGGCTGCCAACCTCTCACCTCTTGGGTTATATAGGCGGCAACCGAATGTCTAAAATGCCCCTCTCTACTAACTAGGGATACATGCCCCTCAATGGCGGATTTGGAATTCTTGATGTCTTCACCATCGGACGGATGCCCGGCGACCGCACCCTGCGTAGCCTCGATGCACGCCTTGCGATCCCGACGCGTGTCCTCCGCTTCGAAGCTTCTCGGCGCCGGCGGCCGTGGTGGTCGACCGCCCCCCCGGGCGGTTAGGACCGGCCCGGGCCGATCGACCGGCCCCGGGCGGTCCGACCGCCCCTCCCCGGGCGGTTGAACCGGCCCGGGTGGCCGCACCTCCTCGTCGAGTCTTCGGCCTCGGTTTTGTGGCTCAACCGAGTAACCCGGTGGTTTTCCCCGGTGAACCACCGCAAACCCCGCGAACTCGGTGTAGCCTCCGCCAATCTCCACTCATGACTCGGCTCCCACGTAGTCCCGGCTCGACCTTGGTTTTGAGGCTCTACCAAGAAACCGTCCACGACTTCATCTTGCTGTTCATGCCACCATGCGGCCCGCACTTGACCCCCGCCGGCCACCGGGTCCCTCGAACGAAGCCTACTTGTCTTCTCCACACCCGGAGGCCTCACCGCAACGACCTTTCGCGCTTGTTCTTCACCCGCACCAACACGAGTCAAGCCGCGCCCGCACCTCGCAATACTTAGCCAAGAATCAGTCCACACAACGTTGTCAATCACTCATCACACAAGGAAGCGACCATCCACCGGTCCTCGAACCACACATGGTCCTCACCTTTTTATTGAGCTTAAAGCTTTTACATAGTTGCAACCAACTGGGGCGTTGGCCGTGCGGTTTTTACAACAAAAAATACTTGGAAATCCTGGCTAAGGGTAGAAGCGACGTAGCTGTTGGATGTTCCAAGCGTTGGTGAGTTCTTCACCGTCCTCGTTGGCTAACTTGTATGTGCCGGGCTTGAGTACCTTCACCACGACGTAGGGTCCTTCCCATGGGGGCGATAGCTTGTGGCGCCCTCGGTTGTCTTGGCGTAGCCTTAGGACCAGGTCCCCTTCACTGAAATCCCGCCGGCGTATCTTGCGTGCTTGATAGCGCCTGAGGGACTGCTGGTACTTTGCGGAATGCATCAAGGCCACGAGGCGCGCTTCGTCCAGCTGGTCCAACGAGTCCTCGCGGGCTCGTTGGTTAGCATCCTCGTTATAGCCTCGAACCTTGGGCGACCCGTATTCTGAGTCCGTGGGGAGGACGGCCTCCGCGCCGTGGACTAGAAAAAACGGGGTGAACCCAGTGGCTCTGCTCGGGGTGGTCCTTAGGCTCCACACAACCGCTGGTAGTTCTTGGAGCCATTTCCGCCCAGATTTGTTCAACTGGTCGAAAATTCTGGGCTTGAGGCCTTGTAAGATCATGCCATTGGCACGTTCTACTTGACCGTTGGTCTGTGGGTGCGCCACAGCTGCCCAATCCACACGGATGTGGAACTTGTCGCAGAACTCCAAGAACTTCTTGCCCGTGAATTGGGATCCATTATCGGTGATGATGAAGTTTGGCACTCCAAAGCGGTAGACGATGTCGGTGAAGAATGTCACCGCCTGCTCTGCCCTTAGATTTGTGATGGGTCGCACCTCCACCCACTTGGAGAATTTGTCAATCGCGACCAACAAGTGGGTGAAGCCCCCGGGCGCCTTCCGCAGGGGCCCGACGATGTCCAGCCCCCACACGGCGAACGACCATGTTACGGGGATGGTTTGTACGGCATGGGCGGGCAGGTTGGTCTTGCGGGCGTAGAACTGGCACCCCTCGCAGGTGCGCACGATCTCGCTGGCGTCTGCGACCGCAGAGGGGCCGCAGAAGCCCCGGCGGAACGCGTTGCCGACGAGGGTGCGGGGCGCGGCGTGGTGGCCACAGATCCCCGCGTGGATGTCCCGAAGGAGCTCGCGCCCCTCGGGAATGGGCACGCACCGTTGTAGGATGCCAGAGGCGGCGCGCTTGTACGGCCCTCGCCGTCGACGAGGGTGAACGATTTGGCCATCCCCGGCGATGCGCCTAGCCGTGGCCCGGTCCGCGGGGAGTTCCCCTCGAGCGATCCGTGCAATATATTTCTCCCGCCAGTCCGCCTGGACGGGGGCCGGCTCGATGTCCATCACGTCGGCCTCGTGGGAGCCGTACCCCTCAAGAAGGGAGAGCACGTACGCCTCGTTCGAGGGGTCCTCGTCCATGGGCTCCGCACCCGCTGGATTCGAGGGAGCCCCCGAGGGTTCGTTGTGATTCGAGGGGTAGGGCTCGAAAGCGACCGAGGGTTGAGCGATGTCGCGTGCGAAAACGTTCGGGGGGACAGTGATCCGCCCGGACGCAATCTTGGCGAGTTCATCCGCCTCTTCGTTGTACCTGCGGGGCACATGGTTGAGCTCGATGCCGTAGAACTTGTCTTCGAGGGCTAGCACGGCTTTGCAGTAGGCCTCCATCTTGTCGTCGTGGCAGCTCGCGTTCTTCATGACTCGATCGATCACGAGCTGCGAGTCGCCCCTTACGTCGAGGCGCTTGACGCCCAACTCAATGGCGATTTTGAGGCCGCAGAGGAGGGCCTCGCATTCGGCCATGTTGTTAGACGCGGGGAAGTGGAGGCGCACCGCGTACCGCATGTGTTCCCCGAGGGGTGACACGAAGAGCAGGCCCGCGCCCGCCCCCGTTTTCATCACCGAGCCGTCGAAGAACGAGAGTCCAGACTCCGCTTGGATCTGTGGCGGCGGTAGCTGCGTGTCCGTCCATTCGGCGACGAAATCCGCCAAGATTTGGGACTTAATGGCCTTGCGTGGGGCGTAGGCGAGCGTCTCGCCCATCAGCTCCACGGACCACTTGACGATCCTCGCCCGCGGCGTCGGGTTACGGATGATTTCTCCTAGTGGGAAGGAGGAAACCACCGTGACGGGATGGGCCTCGAAGTAGTGGCGGAGTTTGCGCCGCGCGAGGACCACCGCGTACAGCAACTTCTGGACCTGTGGGTAGCGCGTCTTCGTGTCCGAGAGGACCTCGCTGATGTAGTAGACCGGCCGCTGCACCGGCAAGGCATGTCCTTCCTCCGTGGGCTCCACAACGATCACGGCGCTGACCACCTGGGTGGTCGCGGCCACGTAGAGCTGCAGGGGCTCACCGTCCTGCGGCGGCGTGAGGATCGGGGCGTGCGTCAGTGACGCCTTTAGCTTGTCGAGCGCGTCCTGGGCCTCGGTGGTCCAGGAGAAGCATTCGTGCTTCTTGAGTAGGCGGTAGAGGGGCAGGCCCTTCTCACCGAGCCGTGAGATGAAGCGGCTCAAGGCGGCAAGGCACCCCAACACCTTCTGCACCCCCTTGAGGTCCCGGATCGGACCCATCCGTTCGAGGGCCGCGACCTTTTCAGGGTTGGCCTCGATTCCCCGTTGGGAGACGATATATCCCAGGAGCATGCCTCGCGGCACTCCAAAGACACATTTTTCGGGGTTTAACTTGACCCCATTGGCCCGTAGGCAGTTGAACGCGACGCCAAGGTCGCCAACCAGGTCGTCCGCCTTCCTGGTCTTCACGACGATGTCGTCCACGTACGCTTCGACCGTCCGCCCGACGTGATCCCCAAAAACGTGCTGCATGCAGTGTTGGTATGTTGCACCCGCGTTTCTGAGGCCAAACGGCATCGTGACGTAGCAGAACGTCCCGAACGGTGTGATGAATGAAGTCGCGAGCTGGTCGGACTCTTTCATCTTAATCTGGTGGTATCCGGAATAAGCATCAAGGAAACAGAGCGAGCCGCACCCGTACCGTTGAGTCCACAATTTGATCAATGCGTGGCAAAGGAAAAGGAACTTTAGGGCATGCTTTATTGAGACTAGTGTAGTCTATACACATCCTCCACTTCCCATTCTTTTTCTTTACAAGCACGGGGTTTGCTAGCCACGTTGGGTGGAACACCTCCTTGATGAATCCGGCCTCGAGAAGCTTCCGCAGCTCCGCTCCGATTGCCCGTCGCCGCTCCTCGTCGAAGCGGCGGAGCCGTTGCTGTACGGCGCGAGCATTTGGCAGGATGTCAAGGGAGTGCTCGGCGACTTCCCTCGGGATGCCTGGCATGTCCGAGGGGCTCCACGCGAAGATGTCGGCGTTGGCGTGGAGGAAGTCGACGAGCACTGCTTCCTATTTGGGGTCGAGGGTGGAGCTGACCCTCAACGCCTTGCCCTCGGGGGCCGAAGGGTCGAGGGGGCCCCCTTGGTCTGCTCCGCAGCCTCGAAGGTGCCTACATGCTTGGCGGCGGAGTTGAGGTCTTCGTTGACCATCTTCTCCGGCCGTGTTCACCGCCTTCATCCGGCCGCTAGTGCCTCTGCGTGCTCCACGCATTCGACATCGCAGTCGAACGCGTGCTCGATCGACGAGCCAACGGTGATGACGCCGTTCGGGCCAGGCATCTTCATCTTTAGGTAGGTATAATTGGGGACCGCCATGAATTTGGCATAGCAGGGTCGCCCAAGTATAGCATGGTAGGCCCCTTTGAACCCCACCACCTCGAAGGTGAGGGTCTCCTTGCGGAAGTTCTTAGGGGTGCCAAACCAGACCGGCAAGTCGATCTGCCCGAGGGGTTGAACCTGCTTGCCGGGCGCGATGCCGTGGAACGGCTTCGTGCTGGGCCGCAGCTGGTCCAATCCGATCCCCATCAGGCGCAGCGTATGCGCGTAGAGGATGTTGAGGCTGCTGCCTCCGTCCATGAGGACCTTCGAGAACCGGGCGTTCCCGATGATGGGGTCAACCACCAGGGGGTACTGGCCCGGGTTGGGGACGCGGTTCGAGTGGTCCTCCCGGCTGAATGTGATGGCGTCCTCCGACCAGTTGAGGAAGGACGAAGGCGCCCTCTCAGCGGCGAGGACTTCGTGCCGCTCCTTCTTGCGTTGGCGTGTCGACATGTCGACAGTTGGTCCCCCGAAGATGAGGAACACATTTTCGACGGCGGGGAAGCAGCCGGCGTCGCCATCGCCTTCGTCTTTCTTGTCCTCTGCCTCCTTCGCGGCGGCACGGCCGTAAAATTTCTTGAGCATGTCGCACTGCTCAAGGGTGTGGTGCACTGGGGTCTTATGGTAGGGACATGGCTTCTTTAGCATGTCATCAAACACCCCCTGGACTCGATGGGCCGGTCGAGGGCCCCGTCGAGCCGGGTCGACAGCGTGGGCCTCGGCGTTGCCGCCGTCGCGCGCCCCCCCGCGCGCCCGCGGCGCGGCTTTTTCCCCTTCTTGCCCCGCTTGTCGTTGCGGTGCGGCTCCTTGGACTTGCTGCCCTCCGCTGGTGCGTCCTCGGAGCGTTTGCCCTTCTTGCCGTCGAAGATTGCCCCCACGGCCTCCTCCCCGGAGGCGAAGCTGGTGGCGATGTCGAACAGCTCATTGGAGTCCGCAGGCGGGCTGCATCCCAGCTCCCGCACGAGGTCCCGGCACGTGGTGCCCTCGAGGAAGGCATGCACGATTTCGGACTGTGCCACGCTGGGGAGCTCCGTGCAGCGCTTGGAGAAGCGCCGTATGAAGTCCCGCAGCGACTCGCCGGGCTTCTGCGTGCAGGAGCGCAGGTCCCATGAGTTCCCAGGGCGCACGTATGTGCCCTGGAAGTTGCCCACGAACGTGTGGACTAGGTCGTCCCAGTTATGAATTTGGCTGGCGGGCAAGTGCTCGAGCCATGTCCGGGCTGCATCGCCAAGATGTAGGGGCAGGTTGCGGATGATGACCTCGTCGCTGGTGGCCCCGCCCAGCTGTCAAGCCAAGCGGTAGTCATTGAGCCACACGCGGGGGTCCGTCTCCTCGTTGTACTTGACAATCGTCGAGGGTTGGCGGAAGCGTTGGGGGAACGCTGCCGCGCGAATCATCCGGCTGAACACGCGGGTGCCCGGGGGCTCCAGCGTCGGGGAGCGGTCCTCGCCGCTGTCATAGCGCCCACCCCGTCGAGGGTGGTAGCCCCTTGCCGCTCGTGCGTCCGCCTTGCTGGTGCGCCTGGCGTTGATGACGTTGCGAGCGTCGCCATCCAGCGCCCTGCGCGCGTCAAGGAGTCGCTCCTTGGCCGGCGTGCGCCCTTGCTCGGTGGGTTGCCCCGCTCGTCTTCCCGCGTGCACCGAGGGTTCGCCTCCCGGTGCAGCTTCGTCGCCTCGAGCATCCCCTTGTTGGCGGATGCGTGAGGCCGAGCTCTCGGCCTGCTGGACGGCCGCTTGCTCGATGAGAGTTTGCACCTCGCGATGCATGTCTCGAGCCTCAGGGGTCGAGGGTGCTGGCATGGCCCGCAGCAGCGTCACGGCGGCGACGAGCTTCTGGCTTGCCCGCGGGGGTACGTCCGCGTTTTCGACGTTGGGGACGGTGTTGATGCGGTCGCGGACCTGTCGGCCCAGCTCCCCGCGCGCGTTCGCCGCGCGCGCAGTCTTCCCCCCGCCATTGAGGCGCGGAGCGCCCGCACCGTTCGGTATTCCTCCGCCGCCTTGGCCTCAAGCTCGCGGGCTTGGGCAAGCCGTGCGTCGACGTCGGCCCCAGCCGGGGCGCTTGGCCCCGCGGCCGGCGCGCGCGGCGATCCCTAGGGCGGGCGTGACCTCCCCGTCTCCGTCGCCGCCCACCGCACCGGCGGCGTTGGCCGGGTCGTTGGTGATGACGGCGCAAGCACTCCGCGCGCGGGGTCGTAGCTCCCCGTGCTGGAGTCGTCGGAGCAGCCGAACCGCAGTCCGCGGCGTCGAGGAAACGCCGGAACGCGACCGGGGTCCCGCACGCCGGAGAAGTCCCACTCCGCGTATCCGTGGCGGTTGGCGGGTGGCATCGTGTCGACGGAGCCCAGGGATGACTCATCCGCCGCCGAGGCACCGGGGTCCCCGGCGACGAAGACGTGGCGGCCGGCGGAACCCTCGCGCATCGTCGTGTTCACGTTGGTGTTGTAGGCCGTCGTGGCGCCCACGCAGCCCCAATGGGGATGCGCGGTCCGAGACCGCGCGCCGCCCCGCCGGGCGGTGGCGGTCGTGGTGGAGGGCGCACCGCGCCGGGGCGGCGCGCGCGCTCGGCCGCCGCCGCTCGGATCGCGCCCGACGCGAGCGCCGCCGCAGCGACGGTGGCGTCGTGGCGCCGACGGGCCCGCGGCATCCGAGCCCGCGGGTGCCCGCGCCGTGGTGGTGTGCGCGGCGGGGGCCAATGCTGACCTAGCCTGGCGCTGCGCGCGGAGCTCCTCACGGTTGGTGAGGCGCATGAGATAGCCGTTCCCCGTGGCCTGAAAGTTCGGGTCCCCCGAAGCGGATTTCGAACCCGGGCCGGGAGGGGGTCCGAGCTACCCATGCGGTAGCGTGTAGCACGGTACTCGGTGCGAATCACCATGGAGGGAGTTGGTGGAATGACCTTAGGCGCTCGTTTGCCCCACGGTGGGCGCCAACGTCGGTGCGGAATATGGTCCCGACACTAACCGCAGATAGCGCCGAGGTCTATCCCTCAATGGTCGATGCTAAGCAACAAGTGACACAGGGTTTTTATCCTGGTTCCGGCCGAGGGGGCCGTACGTCCAGCAGGGGTGTGCTCACGGCACTATATTGCTCAGCACCGGGGGTGCCTGTAGTGGGGCTGCTACAAGCAAGGCGGGAGAGGAAGCGTGGCTTCCAAGTCCCTAGCGGAGTGACCGAAGATGTTGTGGGAGAATAAGAGAGTGAGTGCACAGCGTGCTCTTGGTCTGTGGCCTTGAGCGTGTCGCTGTTCTGTGTGTCCTCCTCCCGTCGTCGTCACCCCGCGGCTGGGGGGTTCGTCCCCCTTTTATAGATCAAGGGGGAGGCGAACTACATGCATGCCGCGCTATTTAGCTACATGGAGAAGCACGACGTGCTATGCTGTAGAGTGGGCGGCCGTCCGGGCGATCCTTGCAGCGATCTGGTCATCATGGCCTGACTTGTACCCGAACAGTGGCGATTCGAGGGTAGGGGAGCAGCGGATGGCGGTGATGTCCTCTGATAGGCTCGAGGGAGGTGCTGACGCAGGCCCGTACGGCGCACAGGAGTTGGCAGAACGGCGTTCCTTCCCGACGTGCTTCACGGGGCTGGAGTCGTTGCTACAGGGCCCGGCGTGCGCCTGCACGCGCGGGTACGGCGGCCACGCCGCGCGCGGGCGGGGATGGCGGTCCACCGGCCCTAGCGCCTCCACCTAACCCCCGTAGGGTCACAAGAAAGTACATCGAGGGTGCGCCGGCCCCCTTTCGAGGGCTCGGCGAGTTAGCCGTACTGGGGCGTGCGCGCGGTGTCACGGGACTGACACCGGCCGCACCGCACGCACCCTCCCACGCGGGCGGGGATGGGCTCCTCCCCGAGGAGTTGGTGCGGCGGCACCGGGGTGCGAGCCCCCGGCGCATGATGGCGCCGTCCCGCGCGCGTCGTGGCGTTAAATGCCCGTGTACGGGGCCGGCGTACGCGTGAGGGGCACCCCTCGAGCGTGGCGGACCCCGCCGAGGGCGGGGCGTACCCTCGAGCGAAGCGGAGCCCGCTCGAGGGAAGTGGTGCCCCTCGAGCGGGGCGATGCCTGCCCGAAGGGAGCGCGCAGCCTCGAACGAGGCGGAGCCTGTTCGAGGGGATCCTTATGTGGGCCGCCTCGATGGGCCGTCGGAGTCTCTGTGGGCCGTGTCCTGCATGGTTAGTCCCGAAGGACCGATAAGGCGACCGCAGAGGGGGGGGAGTGAATGGGAGCCGATAAAAATTCTTCTCGAGGGAGATTGAAACTCCGACAAGACGAACTAGCCTCGGTCGGACCCCCCGAAATCACACGCTCCGCACTTCTACCTCCCGTTTGCCAAAACCACGTAGCCACCGGAGTGCTACCGGTCCTAGGAACAAACTCTACCAAAGAACCGCAACACACACGCAAGCACCGACAAGGGAAACAACTCGAAAGCCGGCTAACCGCAGGGGGCGGTTAGACCGGTATAGGGGGCGGTTAGACCGCCTCCACCCGGCAACCAAGAAATCCTCCAAAACGCCTCTTCCGAACACCAAAACGCACCACGGTTTCACCAACAGAGATCTCTCGGTCAAGGCCGTGCTAGCTACCGTAAAATCTTGGCGAAAACCAAAACTTCCCCCAAGGGCCTAGGGGCGGTTAGACCGGCTACCCGGGGGCGGTCTAACCTCCCGTACCCAAAGAACGAACTCCAACCAAGAACACCTAGCAAACCGCGCGAGAACGACTCCAAATTTCACCCGGACACTCCTCCGATCAAGGCGAACAAACTCACGAGGAAAATCCGGCGAAACAAAACTTTGACCCGGAAACACCCCGGCGGTTAGACCGCCCCCCGTAGGCGGTTAGACCGCCCCTTCCAGAACACGAACCCGCGGGTCAAACCTCAACTTCCTCGCGCCCAATCTCCCGAATCACTCCACGGATTGCAGCCAAACTTCGGGGATAGCCGGGTTACCTCCCCGGGCAACCTCTACCTCAAAGGAATCGACCCGAAACGCTCACAATCAAGAGGAATCGAAGAAATCGCTTCTCTAGGTCAAGAACTCGCCCTACTCGAAAAACCACCAAATCGAGTCCGATTCAAAGGGGATTTGAGGGCAAAATCACCAGCCAAAGAGGCACAAGATCCTCATACGTGACACCCACCAAAAACCCCAAGAAATCGTTCTCAAAACACCGCCAAAAAGAGCTCCGAAAATCAACACCAACGAGACGGGAAAACCACCATGATGAGCAACGCCAAACCTTCTATACATGCCATGAATGGTTCGTACAAGGTCTAGCTTGCCACCCAAACATCCATCCCTCTCTCTAGATCTCACATGAAGCTCTCAAGCTAGCCTTCTAAAATCCTAGAGAAAATAGAGAACGAAAATGGAAAAACAAATGGGCTAGGGTTCCAAGAGTTGGCCGCCAACCTCTCACCTCTTGGGTTATATAGGCGGCAACCGAATGTCTAAAATGCCCTTCACTAATGACTAGGGATACATGCCCCTCAAGGGCGGATTTGGAATTCTTGATGTCTTCACCATCGGACGGATGCCCAAGCAACCGCACCCCGCGTAGCCTCGACGCAAGCCTTGCGATCCCGACGCGTGTCCTCCGCTTCGAAGCTTCTCGGCGCCGGCGGCCGTGGCGGTCGGACCGCCCCCCCCGGGCGGTTAGGACCGGCCCCCGGAACCGACCGACCCCGGGCGGTCCGACCGCCCCTCCCCGGGCGGTTGAACCGGCCCGGGTGGCCGCACCTCCTCGTCGAGTCTTCGGCCTCGGTTTTGTGGCTCAACCGAGTAACCCGCGTGGTTTTCTCGGTGAACCACCGCAAACCCCGCGAACTCGGTGTAGCCTCCGCCAATCTCCACTCATGACTCGGCTCCCACGTAGTCCCGGCTCGACCTTGGTTTTGAGGCTCTACCAAGAAACCGTCCCCGACTTCATCTTGCCGTTCATGCCACCATGCGGCCCGCACTTGACCCCCGCCGGCCACCGGTCCCTCGAACGAAGCCTACTTGTCTTCTCCACACCCGGAGGCCTCACCGGCGACGACCTTTCGCGCTTGTTCTTCACCCGCACCAACACGAGTCAAGCCGCAACCCGCACCCGCAATACTTAGCCAAGAATCGGTCCACACAACGTTGTCAATCACTCATCACACGAGGAAGCGACCATCCACCGGTCCTCGAACCACACATGGTCCTCAATCTCCCCCTTGATGAGTGCATTGACAACACACTCACATGAAGTAACATAAGAGAAAAGGAAAAGAAAAGAAACAAAATGAAAGGAAACCCCAACAAGCGATCGAAAGCCAAAGAAAGGCAAAGAGCAAGATCACTTGAAGAAGACAAGTCTCGGACCCCTTAGGCAAGGGCAACGGCTCGACACATCCGAGACAAAACACACTCAAGCAAAGAGCGAAACCACCACAAGACAACTCGAACACCACAAAGAACTCCCCCCCGCACAAAAGCAAGCTCCCACCGAGCCACAAGACACTCCCCCCCCCTCCCCCCCCGAACACATGCATCAATGCAACTCGGAATGCAACAAAGAGCAAAACTTGCTCACACCGCCCGTGGCGGTTAGACCGCCGCCCATGGCGGTTAGGACCGCCCCCGCCCGAACCGACCGCCCGGGGGGCGGTTAGACCGCCCAAAGAAACCGGCCCCGCACCAAACTCGCTCAAAAATTTCCCGAAACAATTGGAACACCTTCCAAACACTCCCAGTGTGCCCAAAACATGCACAAACTTCTCCCCCCTTGTTGACAATGCATGAATCAAGGCAAAATGCGAAAACTTGCAACAAATAGCTTCTCGAATATACAAAATTCAACACAAGGAGCTACACAAGTCCAAATGAGCAAGTTAGATACTCGACGATTCGTAATGGCGTTAACTACGTGATCACCAAGTTTCACAACCATTGGACAATGCTAAAAAGGATTTGAGTAATTTTGCGAAAAGTTACTCTCTCACAAGCAAATACCTAAACATGAGCAAAACATATCAAAATGGCCAAGCCACTCAAACTTCATGCTAGGACAACCATTCTAATCACAAGACCATCATAAACACCCAAAAGCACCTCATGTCATGTCAAAGCCACCGAGCCATGTGCCTACTTCTATGTATGAGACTTCTCATTGGTAGGCATCATGCAACGGTTTAGCACCCAAAGCAAATTAATTTCAGCACATATGACATGGGAACATATTTTCCAAGCATTTTTCATTTCATTTTCAGATTTGTAAATGGTACATGAAATGTCTTTGCGACAAAAAGGAACTTATGCCCCTCCACAAGATGAAGCAAGAGGGCTAAACATTCATGATGGCAAACGAGCCTTTGGCTCCATATGATCAATAAACTAGCTATCCAACCACAAAGTAAGCATAGCAAAGCCACTAAGACATGTCAAGATCATATATAGGCATTTACGCATGAGAGAGCATGTATATGACATTTTTCAAAAGATTAGCCATCAACCATGGATCATTCAACAAGATCATCAAGAGCTAAGCCAAACTAACCGTACCATATCAAACAAGCTCACAAGAACATATGTAGCAACCCATGGTAAACATTGTATATAGGAGAAGCTTTTCCTATCCGATGCATATGATACAAAATGCATGCAATCTAAGATACAAGGATGCCTATACATCATGTTACATATGCCATGCCAAATGCAAGAAATGCACAAAGAAGAGCTATACATATGCTACAAACCGGCTCCTCGAGGGGAGGCAAAACGGGCTCGACACCACCGGCAAACGAAAGCCCCCACACACCCAACTCAAGAAATCGACACACACCAAGTTCCCCCCGCAAACGAGTGAAAGTTGCTTGATCTAGGGGTTTGGTGAAAATATCGGCTAGTTGGTCATGTGTGGGTACATGGATCAAAGCTATCTTCCCTTTCTCTACGTTGTCTCTCGGAAATGATACCTCACTTCTATGTGTTTGGTTTTGGAATGAAGCACTCGGGTTCTTAGCAACGCTTATGGCACTGGTGCTATCACATTGAAGTGGGACATGGGTATACTCCTCACCAAAGTCACTCATGGTGTAGGTGATCCAAAGGAGCTGAGAGCAACAACTAGCAGCGGCAACATACTCGGCTTCGGTCGTGGATTGAGCAACACTCGACTGCTTACGAGAAGACCAAGACACCAACGAAGAACCCAAAAACCGGCAAGTCCCGAAGTGGACTTCCTATCCAACCGACACCCGGCAAAATCCGCGTCCGAAAAGCCATGAAGCGCCAAAGAAGAGGACGCGGAGTACCAAAGGCCGAAGTCGGGAGTGTGACGCAAGTACCCGAAAATTCGCTTCACCGCTTGCCGATGCGAAGTCCTCGGAGACGCTTGAAAACGAGCGCACGGACACACCGAGAACCGTATGTCCCGGCCTCGTCGCCGTCAAGTAGAGGAGTGACCCGATCATGCTCCGTACTCCTTCGGTCCACGTGTTCACCTTCCTCGTCCGCATCAAGAGCCGTAGTCGTACTCATCGGCGTCGTCATAGCCTTGGAGTCCTCCATCTTGAATTTTCTCACAATGTCCTTGGTGTACTTAGCCCGGTGCACAAATGTTCCTTCCTTTGATTGCTTGATTTGTAGCCCGAGGAAGAACCGCAACTCACCAATCATGCTCATCTCGAACTCCCCGCTCATGTCATCCGCAAACCTCGCAACAAGAGAGTTAGACGAGCCACCAAAGACAATATCATCCACGTACACCCGCACAATCGGATATCTCTCGCCCCGCCTCTCGCAAAAACAAGGTCCGATCGACCTTCCCCATCTCAAAACCTCTCTCAAACAAGAACCCCCTCAACCTCGCCATACCAAGCTCTAGGCGCCCGCTTCAACCCATACAACCGCCTTCCTCAACTTGTACACCCGGTGGGGGTACCTCTCACTCTCAAACCCCGGAGGTCGCCTCACATACACTTCTTCCTCCAACACTCCATTCGTAAAAGCACTCTTCACATCCATTTGGTGCAACTTGAACCCTTTAGCCACGTAAAAGGCTAGAAGGATCCTAATCGCCTCCAAACGGGCTACGGGAGCAAAGGTCTCCTCGTAGTCGATCCCCTCCTTCCGATCGAACCCCCGGGCAACAAGTCTCGACTTGTTCCTCACAACCTCACCCTTCTCTCCCTCTTTGTTTTTCCACACCCACTTTGTACCAATCGGCTTACACCCCGGGGGAGGGTCAACCAACTCCCACACCCGATTCCTCTCAAAGTTCTCCAACTCCTCATGCATCGAGTTAACCCAATTGTGATCGATAGTGCGTGTCCAATGTCTTTGGGCTCGAAAGAAGCAACAAATGCAAGATGAGCAAAATGGGAATTGTTTCGAACCCTCGACCGTGTAGTGCGTTCATTCATGTCGCCGATGATCCTCGAAGCTGGGTGATCCACTTGAACTCGCCGGGGAGGTTCTCGCCTCGAAGCTACCTCCCCCTCAACATCAGCTTCTCCTCGTTCTTGATTTGTCGTTGTAGGTGTAGCAGAGGGTCCATCCATCATCGTAGTCGAAGTAGTGGGTACATGTTCAGCCGGGGGCACCGCACCACCATCCTCATCATCTCCATGTTCATGCTCCTCCTCCCCGAAAGATCTCCTCGCCAAGCTCATCATCACCCGCACACTCAAAGACAAGCCGACTACGTGGCTCGTCTCGTCGAAGGTTACCTCGCAAGTCTCCACGATTTGGTTAGTTTCAAGATTGAGCACACGATATGCTCTAGAATGAGATGCATAACCAAAGAAAATGCCATCGACGGACCTAGCCTCAAACTTATCCAACTTCCCCGCCTTTCTTCGAATGAAACACTTGCAACCAAAGACATGGAAGTGACTCACCTTGGGTGTGCGGCCATGCATCAACTCATAGCATGTCTTCTTCTTGTGCACTCGAGGTATATCCCGTTCGACACATAGCATGCGGTATTCACCGCCTCGCCCCAATACCTCCTCCGAGTCCTATGCTCATCAAGCATCGTCCGAGCCATCTCGCACAAGGTCCCGTTCTTCCTTTCCACAACACCATTCCGGGGAGGCGTATACGGACTCGAAACTCGATGCTCAAGACCTAAGTCATGACAAAAGGTTTCAAAACGAGAGTTCCCGAATTCCGAGCCATTATCACCGCGGATAGCTCGTATGGCATCTCCGTGCCTCTCGTTCCTCAACCTCAAGACTAGATCTCGAACAAAACCAAACGTCTCCCCCTTCTCCTCAAGAAAGAACACCCACGCATACCGAGAATAGTCGTCCACCACAACAAGGACATACCACTTCCCACCCGCATCGCACACGAGCCGGGCCAACAAGGTCCATATGGAGCAGCTCGCATGGACGCTCGCTCATCACATCGGTGAGAGGCGGGTGAGAAGAGGCCACCATCTTGGCATGCCTACACGGAGCACAAACCAACTCTTTCTCAAGCCTCAAACGTGGCAATCCTCGACCAAATTGAGTTTACTCAAGCGAGACAAAAGGTCAAAGCTCAAGTGACCCAACTTCCTATGCCACCTCCACAACTCACTCGAAGAACCCGCCAAGAAACAACGCTCAACACCCGAAGACCGAGAAAAATCAAGACGAAACACCCGACCCTCGGGAACGACCATACAAACAAGGTCCCCTCGAGAGTCCACAATCCGAGAACCACCAGGTCGAAACAACACCTCAAAACCCTCATCCAACAACCGAGACACGAAAAGCAAATTGTATCCCGCCGATTGAACAAGAGCAACACGCCTCGCAGTGATCTTGTCACTCACTTTTATCTCACCTTCCGAAAGCACACGCCCACGCCCATTGTCCCCAAAAGTGATGTACCTCTTCGTCACCACCGGACGAGACTTGAGAACCACCCCCTCGTCTCCGGTCATATGCCTCGAACAACCGGAGTCAATCAACCAAATGTTCTTCAAGTCTCCCACCCGAAATTCAAAAACAAGCACGTGAGCGAACAAACGACTCAAAGATCGGGGTTAGTACCAAAAGAGGAAAACCAAGGCCGAGCCATTTGCTCGAAAGTGGGGTTAGCACCAACCACAAGCATCTCTCCTACCAAAACTACCTCCACGAACACCACCTCGGTAACCACTCCGAGGCAACCACCCCTCACTGCCTGGAGGAGGACCAAAACCACGGAAGACAACCCGTGGAACGTCCCTCCTCTCCTTCTCAAAGCTACGACTCCTCCCATCCCCGTAGTGACCTCGAGGGGGAGAATGCCTAGCAACCGACCACCCGCCCGTCTTTCCGCACCAACCACCGCAACTCCACCTCCGCACCCGAGACCTCTCGACTCACCACCTCGAAAACCACTCCGCCCGGACTGGGGGGGCCGGATTAAACCGCCTAGCCGTGCCGGCCTAACCGCCCCCCCTCTCGGGCCGGGCCGGTCCGACCGCCTAGCCGGGCCCGGTCCGACCGCCCCCCTCCCCGAACGGCCTCCTCGGCCGCGGGAACTCGCATCTCCCCATGCCGAACACTTCTCACCACGCCCTTACCCCCGGGCGGTGGCATACGAGGCTTAGGTACACCATGGGAGGGGTTGTACCTATCCTTGTTCGCCCACTCCTTTGCCATCCTCTCTTCCCGCTTCCTCTTGAAGCAAAACTCATCCTTGTGACCCTCCTTCCCACAATGGCCACAACGGAACCTCACAAGCTTAGGTTTTGGCTTGGATTGGGGCCGCTCGCTTGGTTTCTCTCCACTCAACTCCTCCACCGATTTCTCCTCACTTGCCTTCTCTTTCACTTTCCCAAAGAACACTTTCCCCCGAAGTGCTCACAAACTTGATGGGCTTTTGGAGATCATTTGTGGGTGTAGGAAATATAGGTGGAGCCGGGGTTGTGTCTAATCGGTTCCTAAGATGGTTGGGTTTTGGAGGGAAATCATTTTTGTGGTAGGTTTTTGGTGGCTCCGGATATTCTCTCCACTTCCTTCACCAACCTTGTTTGCCCCAAGCCCCTCACCATCTTGCCTCTTAAAGGCCTCGATCATCATCCTCAACCGAGGCTCGTGACCGGACAACCAACCCATCAACTTCCTCAAATCATCATTCTCATCCTGCAAACGATCAACATAATGTGCAAGCTCCAAATTTTTCAATGCATGCATTTCACAAGTAGAGCAGATGTAGGCATGGGTTCCTTCAATTTAGCCTCGAGCGAACTAGTGTAAGCATGCAACTCATCAATCTTAGCATGCAAAACAGGGCAAGAAGTGCAAGCACCTAGCAAAGCAGGTCTAGACTTAAGCTCAGCCACTTCAACCCTAAGCACATCTAGTTCCTCACACTTGGAGGCATGCTTCTCCTTAAACAAAGCAAGATCAGCAAGGAATATGGAGCAATCAAGACAATCATTTTCATCGGCAACAACAGGGCTAGCCTTAAGCGAATCAATCTCAAGCTTGCTATCAAGCACCCGTGTCTCTAGCTCGCCCACTCTAGCCCTAGCATCCTCGAGTGAAGCCCTAAGCTCTTTCCTCATTTTCTTTGCCTCTCTAAGCATATCATCGCGGTTATCAAGCAAAGAACCAAGCCTCTCATTCTCCCCGGCGCAAGAAGGGAAGTTCATCACGCACCTCGTCGTCGGACTCGCAGTCCGAGTCGCTTTGTGTACTCTTCTTGCCGCCGGAGCTCAACGCCATGGTACGTGGCCGTCTCTCGCGAAGCGCCTCACCCCCGCTCGGTTCTTGGACGACCTCTTGTTCTTGCGGCGATCTCCCTCGTCGTCGGCGGCCGCTCGAGCTCGAGGTGGAGTACGCGGAACTGGAGTCGACGTCGCTCGCTCCAACCATCGCTCGGGCCTTGCCTCGGCCCTCCTTCTTCCTCGATCGTCGCTCGTCCTTGTACTTGTTCTTGTGCTTGCTCTTGTGATCGCGCCTCGAACGGTACTTGTCGTCGTTCTTCCTCGGCTTGTGCTTGTAGCCGTCCTTGCTCTCGGCCTTCTCCGGCAACTGGCGACGAAGTGTCCCGCTTGCCGCACCGGAAGCAGTGTCCTCGTGTTCCTCCTCATGTTCACGCGGTTCTCGTGCGGCCTCTCGAACCGCCTCGTCAACGGCGCCGCCTCGTCCTCTCCAAGGTCATCAAACTCCTCATCCGGCATAGACATCAAAGAGGAAAACGAGAACATCCCGGTGGATGGGTTAGAGTTAATCTTTCCTTTGGAACCACCAACAAGGGCAAGACTATGGGAGTCAGTCGGTCCCTCGAGCTTGGCAGTCATGCCCCTATCCACCTCAGCCGACTTGAGCTTCGAGAACAGCTCGTTCACCGTCAGAGTATCGTACCTCTCCGACTCGACTATGGCCTCGAACTTTCCGCCCCATATCGTACGATCCAAAGAGTGTAAGAGCTTGACCGCTCTATCATGATCATCGTACGGGAGCACGTCCACATTGGCCCTCATGTTGTTCACCACCACCGTGAACCTCTGGAACAAGGCATCGATGGACTCACCGGGGAGATGAGTGAAGTTCTCGTACTCTCTCCGTAGGTCGCATACAACCGTGCCCGAACCTCGGGCGTTCCCAACATGAGCCTCCTTCAACACCGCCCAAATCCTACAAGCCAAGTGCTCCGTGTGCACCCGATCGAACTCGGG
The DNA here is from genome assembly GCA_947561735.1 of Cenchrus americanus. Classification (NCBI taxonomy): domain Eukaryota; kingdom Viridiplantae; phylum Streptophyta; class Magnoliopsida; order Poales; family Poaceae; genus Cenchrus; species Cenchrus americanus. Next base: position 190,536,488 of record OX387244.1, read on the forward strand.
GCCGACACAAAGCACGAAACAAGTAGTCGACCGCCTTATTGTTGGCGTCGAATCCGTCCCTCGACCCCCGGAGCAAGGAAATCCATCGGCCGGACATATCCCGTGTCCACCGTGACATCCCACGCAGTCCGACCCTTTCCGCGGAGGAACGCACCCATCCGCTTGCTCCACATCCGGTAGTTCTTTCCATCGAAGTGTGGAGGACCCGAACCCCCGTTCCCGGTACGCCATCCTTGGATCTTAGACCGGTTAGAGTCAACAAAGACCCGAACCCGCTTCCGATACCACTTGAAGGACCGATAAGGCGACCGCAGAGGGGGGGAGTGAATGGGAGCCGATAAAAATTCTTCTCGAGGGAGATTGAAACTCCGACAAGACGAACTAGCTCGGTCGGACCCCCGAAATCACACGCTCCGCACTTCTACCTCCCGTTTGCCAAAACCACGTAGCCACCGGAGTGCTACCGGTCCTAGGAACAAACTCTACCAAAGAACCGCAACACACACGCAAAGACCGACAATGGGAAACAACTCGAAAGCCGGCTAACCGCAGGGGGCGGTTAGACCGGGTATAGGGGGCGGTTAGACCGCCTCCACCGGCAACCAAGAAATCCTCCAAAACGCCTCTTCCGAACACCAAAACGCACCACGGTTTCACCAACAGAGATCTCCGGTCAAGGCCGTGCTAGCTACCGGAAAATCTTGGCGAAAACCAAAACTTCCCCCAAGGGCCTAGGGGCGGTTAGACCGGCTACCCGGGGCGGTCTAACCTCCCGTACCCAAGAACGAACTCCAACCAAGAACACCTAGCAAACCGCGCGAGAACGACTCCAAATTTCACCCGTACACTCCTCCGATCAAGGCGAACAAACTCACAGAGGAAAATCCGGCGAAACAAAACTTTGACCCGGAAACACCCCGGCGGTTAGACCGCCCCCCGTAGGCGGTTAGACCGCCCCTTCCATAACACGAACCCGCGGGTCAAACCTCAACTTCCTCGCGCCCAATCTCCCGAATCACTCCACGGATTGCAGCCAAACTTCGGGGATAGCCGGGTTACCTCCCGGGCAACCTCTACCTCAAAGGAATCGACCCGAAACGCTCACAATCAAGAGGAATCGAAGAAATCGCTTCTCTAGGTCAAGAACTCGCCCTACTCGAAAAACCACCAAATCGAGTCCGATTCAAAGGGGATTTGAGGGCAAAATCACCAGCCAAAGAGGCACAAGATCCTCATACGTGACACCCACCAAAAACCCCAAGAAATCGTTCTCAAAACACCGCCAAAAAGAGCTCCGAAAATCAACACCAACGAGACGGAAAACCACCATGATGAGCAACGCCAAACCTTCTATACATGCCATGAATGGTTCGTACAAGGTCTAGCTTGCCACCCAAACATCCATCCCTCTCTCTAGATCTCACATGAAGCTCTCAAGCTAGCCTTCTAAAATCCTAGAGAAAATAGTGAACGAAAATGGAAAAACAAATGGGCTAGGGTTCCAAGAGTTGGCCGCCAACCTCTCACCTCTTGGGTTATATAGGCGGCAACCGAATGTCTAAAATGCCCTTCACTAATGACTAGGGATACATGCCCCTCAAGGGCGGATTTGGAATTCTTGATGTCTTCACCATCGGACGGATGCCCAAGAACCGCACCCCGCGTAGCCTCGACGCAAGCCTTGCGATCCCGACGCGTGTCCTCCGCTTCGAAGCTTCTCGGCGCCGGCGGCCGTGGCGGTCGGACCGCCCCCCCCCGGGCGGTTAGACCGGCCCCGGGAACCGACCGACCCCGGGCGGTCCGACCGCCCCTCCCCGGGCGGTTGAACCGCCCGGGTGGCCGCACCTCCTCGTCGAGTCTTCGGCCTCGGTTTTGTGGCTCAACCGAGTAACCCGACGTGGTTTTCTCGGTGAACCACCGCAAACCCCGCGAACTCGGTGTAGCCTCCGCCAATCTCCACTCATGACTCGGCTCCCACGTAGTCCCGGCTCGACCTTGGTTTTGAGGCTCTACCAAGAAACCGTCCCCGACTTCATCTTGCTCGTTCATGCCACCATGCGGCCCGCACTTGACCCCCGCCGGCCACCGGGTCCCTCGAACGAAGCCTACTTGTCTTCTCCACACCCGGAGGCCTCACCCGCGACGACCTTTCGCACTTGTTCTTCACCCGCACCAACACGAGTCAAGCCGCAACCCGCACCCGCAATACTTAGCCAAGAATCAGGTCCACACAACGTTGTCAATCACTCATCACACGAGGAAGCGACCATCCACCGGTCCTCGAACCACACATGGTCCTCGCTTAGGCACCCGCATGGTTGGGTTTAATGTTTTTGGGTTTCGTTGCGGGTTTTAAGTGAGGTTTTCCCCATTGTTTAAGTGAGGTTTTCACCAGTTGCCGAAGGTGCGGAGCATGCTGCACCAACCGAAGATTCTGGCTCTCCCAGCGGCTCCCGAAGTCGCGAAGATGGGGAGGTTCAGTCTGACGGCGGCGAAGACCTCGGATGTGTGGATGCCGGTGTCGACGATCTGGTTAAACTAAGGACTTCCGGCCCGTTGCCACCCTCACTCAGCTTTGGAGAGTCGAAGGTGACAAGCAACACGATTCGGGAATATGAGAAGGCTGGATTCTTCTCTCCTGGTGCTGGGCGCGCCCCGCTCGACGAGCAGATCCCTACTCCCAAGGACGGAGAAATTGTTGTCTTTCGGGATTACTTTATCTGCGGGCTGAGGTTCCCCTGCGACCTCGTCTTGCCAGCTATTCTCGATGCATTTTCGGTGAAAATCTACCAGCTTTCTCCGACATCTTTCCTTGAAGTGTCGAAGTTTATCTGGATTTTGAAAACCTTCGGTTGCAGTCCTAGCGTCGACGCTTTCACCAGATTCTACGAACTGGTGATCATCCCCGAAGTTGTCAAGGGTGAAGACAGGCAGTTCTGCCACAGTCAGCACGCGTGCTGCACCTTCAACATGCGACGTCAAAATACCCGACAAGGAAACACCCGAATCCAGATCGCTCCTTGCTGCAAATCCAACCTTACCGATGATTGGAGATCTTACTGGTTTTATCTGAAGATCGACATGCCAAAGCTGTCATGCCCGATCGCGCGTCTTACCGCGGTGAATGTTGGGAAGTTCAACCAGCGGGCCTTGGGAATCAGAAGCTGTGAGAATGCATTTCACCTGGCGAGCACCATACTTGGTGGCCGAGACATCATCGAAGAATTCGTCGCCGCCCGGGTCTGGCCTATCTCGAACGGTTGGTCCCCTACTGATCTCGTGTACTACAATGTCAACTGGGCAGACCAGAAGGTGCCTTTCCTGAAGTTCGGGATCAAGCTTCGCGAAGGCCAGAGCGCCAAGGACTTCATGGACGAAGTGGATAAAAGGGTGAACGTCATGGTAGGCGAATATACCATGAACGAGTACAAGGCATATAAGGCCCTGGTGAAGCATAGGAAGAATATCAACCGCATCTTTTCGGAAATTTGTGGTGACAAAATTTTCAGCTCTCGAGGCCCTGGTCCCAAGTTGAAACTTCCCGCCGTCGCTGTGGCCAGTTGCTCAGCCGCCCCTATCAACGCTCCCCGAATAAGGTCGTCGAAGCGAGGCTCGTCACCTGCCAGCGAGGGGCCCTCTTCGGGAGTTAAGCCTTCGCGGACTAGATCGCTGGAATCGTCGAAGCGGGAGCGAAAGACTTCCGAACTTTGAACTTTGTATGTTGAACTCTAGGCTGCTCCGGGGCTTGCCCAGATGAGCCGCAAGAGATTGAAGAAGGCTGTGAAGAAAGTTTCTTCCACCGGCGTTCGGCGAGTCCCATCCGCCTTTGACGACGACACCTTCGAGGACATAGACAGCCTCAAAGGTGTTTTCCTTTGGCCACTGTTTAACTTTCGAGACAGCTGTCCATCTGGTTCCGAGAATGAATTCGTGGATGTTGATTTCTTTTTAGATGCTGCCCCCGAAGTTCAAAAGGAGACCGCTGCTGCCGCTGCTGAGAAGTCCATTGTTGCTGCTGACGTTGCTGTCCCCACTGAGTCCCCCGCTGCTGCCGAAGCTCCTGTTGCTGAAGTCCCTGCTGCTGACCAAGCCTCCTCCGACCCGCCCGGACCTTGAGCTTACTATTCAAAGGGGAGACAATCCTACCGAACATGTTCCTTTGGTTGAAGTTCGGGAGATTGTCCCCGAAGACCAGGCGCCCTCTCCTTCCTTAGCCGCTTTTAACAAAAGCTTTGGTACGTCTCATCGCGGCAAGCTATTGTGTGTTGGTTTCGAGACAAGTGGCGTTGGGAGCAAGACCTCCAAGTTTTTAACTCTGTGGAAATCGTCCGCAATTGTTGATAAAACAGGAGAGGAGGCCTCAGAACGACCCGAAGAAGCTGCTCAAGACTCCGAGAGGAGGCCTCTCTCTGTCTCCGAAACCACTCCTTCGCCTCGAGGGAAAACTTCTTCTGGTTCGACTAAACAAGTCACCATGCAGCATTTTAGTAAGCAAGGTTCGTTCATTCTCACTACCTTTTTATGTCTTTTGCGATTATTGAATCTTGGTCTGAGACTTACTCCTGAATTTTTCATAATTCAAGAATCTTCTGCATTCCTACTCTCCTTCAAAGCTTGCACGCTTCCAAGAGGATTATGCCCTCAAGCACTCTATGCTCGAGAAGGTTGCCATAGAGCGGCTCGCTGAACAGGAGAAGATTAACGAACAGCTTTCCGAGAAGTCCAAGGAACTGGAGCGTAACTTCGCCCTCGCGCAATCCACGAACATGGAACTCGAGAAAAAGGTGGCTGAGTTGGCGGAGGCTTTGAAGACGAGTCAGGATGAAAAGAAGGTCGCAAAGGCAACGCTCGAGCAGTCCAAGAAAGAGCTTGAAAAGGTTCGAAAATCTCACGAAGATGAGCTGAGCGTGATTGATAAGCTTCGGGAGAAGTAAGAGCAAGCTACAAAAACCGCCGAAGATCTTCCTATTAACAATGCCATTCTTGCCAAATCCCTGAGCGCAAAGGACCGCAAAATCGTGGATCTTGAGAAGGCGCTGGCTGAACAAAGTGAGGCCTCGAAGAAAAACACCTCAGAGATTCTGGAAAAGCTGAAACTGCTCTATGAGGAGTACCAGAAGTCCTTGAATGAATTCGGTGTTCGTCCAGCCCCTCTTCCAGATAACATAGAGATTCCCGAATTCATGGATTGGCTGGAGGCCGAGTTCAAGGCCCTTACTGAGGTTATCTCCGGTGCCAGCGACTTTGCTGCTGCTTTCTCTGTGGAGAGCATCTTGAAGATTTTTCATGACTATGACTGCGTCGACCTAGAGAAATTTCGTGAAAAGATCTCTCAATTCCCCAGCGCCACAAGTGATGTGATACTTCGAGCCAATGCCGATGTTCAAGCTATCAAAATCAAGTTCGCAAGGGAGTTCTGGCTGACCAGCGGGAAGGAGGCCGTTAAGCTCATTGCTCGCGCTAAGCTCGCTAAGGTAATTTTTTGTTCGATTTGGTGACTTGTGCTTGCTGCGAATGTTTTAGTCTCGCGAACTTTCTTCACGTTTACTTTCCTTTCTCAGCTTAACGAAGAGGAGAACCGTGACAATATCGCCGCATCTCCCGAAGGGTCGACCTCCGGCGAAAGTTCAAGCGACTCAGGCGGAGGTGGCTCAAGCGGTAGCAGCAGCAGTAGCAGCAGTAGCGACGGCGAGCAGGCCCCCGAACAGGAGGACGATTCCCTGAAGGTGGATGTTACGAACTGAACAATATGTCCGAACCTTGGGTGAATTCGAGATTGCTTGTACATTCATGTAGTTTCACTAAACTTCCCTGAACAATTGTTTTGTATACTTTAACCTGCGCAGGTCCTGCAAGCAGGGCCTGCGCAGGACATCTTGCCGCTGCGAATTCATCGAGATAGTATGTTCGTTAGTGGTGAAGCATGGCGCCTATTCAAGCGAGCATATCCTGAACAAGATTTTTCCGATTTTTGGCTTGAGGCCTCACTTAAGTTTTCTATAGGTTGTTTTGAGCGCTCTTCATTTTTCTTGTTTCGTAAAAAGAGTCGTTCTGCGTCCTCCACTTTGCGATCCACGAGAATTCCGAAGACGGAGCCCCTTAGCCCCTTAGCTGGTTCATCTGACTTCGCCTATGCTAGCGATATGGCTGAAAACAGCATTTGTAAACCAGGACATGTTGTAGAACTTTCATTCTAACTTTCGCACTGATTGTTGTAATTATTGAGGAACTATTCGGAGGTTTTTATGCGAATAAGGCAATGAATACGTTTTTTCTTGAAAAAACGTCACCCTCCCCCACCTTGCCGTTTTGCATGAAAACTTGAAGGCAGGTTCACGAATCTTACTATTCCCGGATTTCGAGCATATCTTTTAGGAGAAATCTTCGTTAATTTTTGAAAATTTCAACCGTCGATGTACAAGTCGACAAAATTTGTTTTTCGAATTTTGTGGACTTGCCCCAATTGGCAGACTTGCCTCGGTTGAAATTGCAACCCTCAGTTGCTTCAACCAAGATTTTTCTACAATTCTCTGATGGAGCCCCTTGCCCTTTTCTTACAATGATGGTACCTGAAAATTTTTCAACAATCTATACTGAGTGAGAATACGCAGGCAAACTCTTAGGCATTCACTTTCTCGAAATCATCATGCGAACTTTCTGGTGGGAATCCCTTCGTGGATGGGATTTTTCTAGGCCACAACTTGTTGTTGTCTCAGGCCCTTTCGGTGGGAATCCCTTGATGGATGGGATTTTTCTAGGCCACAACTTGTTGTTGTCTCAGGCCTTTTCGGTGGGAATCCCTTGATGGATGGGATTTTTCTAGGCCACAACTTGTTGTTGTCTCAGGCCTTTTCAGTATGAATCCCTTGATGGATGGGATTTTTCTGGGCCACAACTTGTCATTGTCTCAGGCCTCTTTTTCGTTGATGGAATTCTGGCTGCCACGAAGCCTTTCTCACGAACTTTTCCTTTTTTCACGATGGAGTTTCAGCTATCACGAAGCCTTTGTCACAAACTTTTTCTTTTTTCACGATGGAATTTCGGCTATCACGAAGCCTTTCTCACGAACTTTTTTTTCACGATGGAGGAATTAGTTGAACTGGCATTGAAGGCAGATTCTGTTGATTTCCCGTCTTCTGGCACGCTTCACATTGCCGAACCAACATCTTGGCATCGATGTTTATGGTGGGCCAATAGAATCCCTGCTTTATCGCCTTTCCAGCTAAAGCCCTGGTTCCTATGTGTGCCCCACAGAATCCGCTGTGAATTTCTTTCAGAAGTTCCCGACCTTTTTCGGAGGTGATGCAGCGCAGCAAGGGCTCAGTGACTCCTGATTTGTATAATTCTCCATTTACTACTGTATAGCCCCGAGCCCTTTGCTTCAATCTTTTTTCCTCCAATTCATCTTGTGGTTCATAATGTCCTCTCAGATATGCCATGATTTCTGCTCTCCAGTCTGAAATTTCCACTATATTCACGATTTGGGCCCTCGAATCTTTGATGGAGGGCTCTCTGATGATTTCGAAGAACACATCCGGTGGTAGTTCTTGATTTCTGGCTGCTGCCTTCGCCAGTTTGTCTGCCTCATTGTTATCATCCCTTGGGATATGCTGGACTGAATACCCTTTGAAGTGTTTTTCCATTTCTCTGACCTTTTCGAGATATTTCATGAGAACTGGATTCCTGGCCTTGCTTTCCTTCTCAATATGTTCTTGGATCACCTTCGAATCCGTTCTGATTATGAAGGTCTGCTGCCCCAAGGCTTTCATTTTTCTTAATGCCAGCAGTAAAGCTTTGTACTCCGTTGTGTTGTTCGTGGAATGTTCATTGTTCGCGAATACGAGCCGCGCTGTGTATCTTATGACTACGCCCGTCGGGGACGTTACAACAGCCGAAATTCCAACCCCCTTGTAACACCATGCTCCATCACACTGCACTATCCAAGGTTCGGGTATATTTTCCTCGAGATTTTGAGTGGGTGAAGTCCAGTCCACGACAAAATCTGCCAGAACTTGCGATTTTATTGCACATCTTCTCTCGAAGTCTACCACGTACTCAGAGAGTTCGGCACCCCACTTGATGATTCGGGTGGATGCCTCCCTATTTGCGAACAAGTCACTCAACGGCTGGTTGGTGATGACTCTTATTCTGTGACCCTCGAAGTAATGTCTTAGCTTTCTTGCTGCCATGATGACCGCATATGCGATCTTTTCCAGCTCGGAATAAAAGACCTTGGAACCAGACAATGCTTCAGAGGCGAAGTATACAGGAATTTGCCTGAGCTTTCCTTCTTCTTCCTTTTCCTGCACCAGCACTGCGCTTACTGCCGAATTTGATGCGGACACATACAGCAAAAGTGGCGATTTTGGTTCAGGAGGACAAAGTTTGGTCATGGTGGACAAATAATCCTTCAGTTTGCGAAAGGCCTGTTTCTGAGGTTCAGACCACTGGAAATTCTTGGCACTTCTGAGGACTTGGAAGAACGGTAAACTTCTTTCTGCGGCTCTGGGAATAAATCTGTTGAGGGCAGCCACTCTCCCTGTTAGCTTCTGAACATCTTTCACTGAGATTGGATCTTGCATTTCCATCAGAGCCTTTATTTTGTCAGGATTCGCTTCTATGCCCTTCGTTGAAACTAGGCATCCAAGAACTTCCCCCTTGTGAATGCCGAACACACATTTTTCCGGATTTAGCTTTAAGTTTGCTGCCCTCATGTTCGCGAATGTTTCCGCCAGGTCACTGATATGGTCTCCCCTCTGAACACTTTTGACAACTATGTCATCTACATATGCCAAAATGTTTCTCCGAATCTGCTGGTGCAGCACTATTGCTATCATTCTCGAAAACGTGCATCCTGCATTCTTCAGCCCCTCTGGCATTCTCACGAAACAAAATGTTCCGAAAGGAGTAATGAAACTCATTTTCTCCTCGTCCTCTCTGCGAACCCTGATCTGATGATACCCGGAGAACATGTCCAGGAGTTAAAGCATCTCACTGTTGGCTGCATCATCCACGATTTTGTCTACCCTTTCCAAGGGGAAATCGTCCTTCTTGCATGCCTTGTTCAAATCGGTGAAGCCCACACACATTCTCCATTTTCCATTTTTCTTCTTAACTGGCACAGTGTTGGCTAACCAGACTGGGTACTTGACTTCTCTGATTACTTGGGCATCCTGCAACCTCTGAACTTCTGCTTCCACTGCTTTTACTTTTTCCTCGGACATTTTCCGAAGTTTCTGCTTCTTGGGTGGTATTCTCTCATCTGTTTCCAGGGCATGTTCGATGATATCCCTGTCAACGCCTTGCAAGTCCTTAGCTAACCATGCGAAAACATCCTTGTTTTTATTCAGGAATCGTGTAAGCTCCCTGTCTTCTTCGGCGTTGAGGTTTGCCCCTATTATGACTGCTCTGTCGGGCATGTCATCCAAATACACTTTCTTCGTTTCATCTTTTGCGGTTATTTCGTTTTTTTCCTTGTCGCGCTTAGGCTCTTCATAAGTTTCCGTCCTCTCATCAGCTGCTTTTAGCTGGTACACATTTGTTTGGCCGGGCGTGTGGCCTTTTTCTATATTCCTGGCCTCCTGCTGATTGCTGAACACGGTGATGACCCCTTTGGGCGCAGGCATCTTCATGCATAGGAATTGTTGCCTTATGACAGCATCAAACTTGTTAATGAAACCTCTGCCGAAGATCGCGAGGTATGGGTGATATATGTCAACTACATCGAAAGTGAGGCTCTCCGTTCTGGCATTCTCAAGATCTCCGAAAGAAACTGGGAGTGATATTTTTCCCACTGGCTTGATGGGCTTTCCTCCGAACCCCTGCAATGGTTACTCTGGCGGATCCAACATGTGCTGGCTCAGATTCATTTTCTCGAATGTTTCAGGTACAAGATATCCGTCGAACTCCCGTTGTCAACCAGGACTTTTCCTATGGCCCACCCAGCAATATTGACCTCAATGACCATGGCATCATTATGAATCGCGGATTTCAGCCTGAAATCTTCTTCTGTAAAGGTGATTGGCACCTTTGCCCACTCCGGGCGCGCAGCTGGTCCATCATTGATGATGGTGTTCACAGATCTGAAGTAATTGCTTCTCTGCTTCTTTGTTTCGAATTCCATAGCAGATCCGCCCGTGATTGGCATGGTAGTCTTAAACGATGGCAATGCCTTGGAGTTCTGAGGTCCCGAACTTGACTGAGGTCTTGACGAACTTTCCGGGGGTGGTGGCAAGATTTCTCGAATGGGTTGTGGTTGCTGGATTGACTGGATCGCTTGCGAGTGAGGGAAAAATTGCTGCGACGGCTGCCATGCTGGCTGTGGTTGTGGAAATTGCTGAACTGAGACAGAGCTTGACTGCGGGTTCGCGAACTGCGGTTGCCAGAAGTTCGGACGAAACTGGCTTGGCATCGAGGATGCGATGCTCATTAGTGCTTTCTCTTGTTGGATTCTTGCCATGTTCTTCTTTGTTTCTAGGCACCCTTCGGTGCTGTGGCCTCTTCCATGATACTGGCAGTAGAAGTGAGGATCTTTTGGGTTGTGGTTCGTGAGTCCTGGGGTTCCTCTTCCTCTCCCCCTTCCTCTGGGACTGAATCCTCCCCTGGTGGTTGGCCTGTTGTCTTGTTGTGGTTGGGAGTTTCCGACGCTGTTGACATTTCGTGGATGTTGGGGTGGTGCCCGCCAGGTCATATCTCTGTTGCCCTGTTTAGCCTCGTTTCGCTCAGCTACCCTCTTGCGGTGGTCGTCATCAGACAGAATGTACTCTTCCAATTCTCGAAAAAGTTCCTCAACTATTTCGGGCTTCTTTCTCGTGAGATGGGAAGCTGCTGGCCCTGGGGTGAGACCTTTGATCAGTGCCTTGATTGTTTTCTTGTCATCAGCGTCAGGAATGTGAGACCTCTGTTGCATGAACCTTCTCACGAAGTTCCGCAGTGGTTCTCTGTCCTTCTGCTTGCAGCTGTACAGATCTGAGGCTTCGGCTGTTGTGTCATGGAACATCTGAAATGCTTGCATGAACTTTTTCTTGAGGTCTACCCAGCTGTAGACCGAGTGTGGAGGCAGCAGTGAGTACCAATTCAGTACTGGTCCTTCGCAAGCTATGATGAAGGATTTGGCCAGTGCAACATCATCTCCTCCTGCCGAGTTCACAGCTGATTCGTATCTCATAAGAAACTGCCTAGAGTTTCCGAAGCCGTTGTATTTGGGAAGAGAGATAGGCTTGAACTTCGGCGGCCAAGGTGCTGTTTGCAGCCCTATTGACAGCGGCGATTCAGAATCCACGAAGTGTGAGACTCCGTTTCCCGCGAAAAAGTTTTCTTTCGGGGACTCTCTTGCAGGTGCAGGGTTCTAAAGCGGTGACTCCTGCCATAGGGAACTGTTCTCTTGTTCTTTCATTTCATCAATTTCTTTTTGCATTGCTTCTATCTGCTCTTTTGCTTTGTTCAGCTGCTCTAGCTTTTCGGAGATTTTCCTCTTTGCTTGTAATTGAGCTGCGAACTTTTCCTTGTCTTTTTGCAGCTGCTGTATCTTTTGCTGAACCATGGCTAGCTCTCTGTCTATGGCATCATCATCATCATCCACATTATCGAACTCCTGCTGCTCAGCGAATTGTTCTTGGATGCGAGCTGTCTTTTCTGCTCTTGCCTTCATGAGGGCCTCGAGCTTTTCTCTTCGTTCTTGGTCTGTTATGTTCGAGGATTCAGGAACAAACGAGGTTTCATTCCGTTGGGTGAGATGGCGATCGTCTCGGTTAGCCTGTGCTGGGACAGTCTTCTTGGACTTCTTCTGAGGTGGCATTGTGAGTTTCCTTTCGGCTGGAACACGGTGGGCGCCAATGTTGGGGGGTTACCCGAAAAATTCGGGTGACTGCCCTAACACGAGTGAGAGTTCTTAACACGTTCAAGTACAAAGTGAGAGCGCAAAGAGACTGTGATTCCCTCTGCAAGTAGCACAAGTTCCAAAAAGTCTGAATCCGTTTACACGTGCCCTTGCGCCCCCTTTTATAGGGAGACGAAGGGAGTTTTACATACCGAAAACACCCTCGGACTCAAGGAATATTCCTAGTGTGAACACATACAAGAATGTCTTTTTCACCCAACATATTTACAAATCTGCCACTAGTTCACACTCTAAACCCGGACTTTTTGGGACAACAACTTTGACTTTGCTTCTCTCTTGGTTCGTGAATACCTTCGCGTGAAACTCTCGAATTGGGTCTTCAATAGATTCCCGAACTTGCCTTCATTTCCTTGCTGGTTCGCGCGTGTCCTCGCCTGCGACCCCCGAACTCAACCCTCGACAGATTCCCGAACTGGCCGTCCTCCGAAGTTCGAGCCACCGACACTTCAAGACACCGAGCTTCCGCATGTTCGTGACCCCATGTCTTCACCGAATCAAGATCCCCGAATTTCACATATTCGCGAATTCGTGGCTTCACAGGCTCCAGGCTTCCGAAAATCATGAATTCCCTGCTCCTGAAAAACATGTTTCGAGAACTTTGTTAGACTCAACGTTTCGAGGGTGACGGGTTTTCCTGAATTCCCCAACAACCGGTCAGACCGGTTTGGGAAACCGGTCAGGCCTGTTTTTGCCTGGACAGTCGAGAAGAACATAGCCCGCGGGAAAAACTCAACACTCCCTCCAATCGATCTCCAGATTCGTTCCACGGATCAAAGTGAGACTTTGGGGATAGATGGGGTACCTCGTGGGCTACCCTTGGCTAGAAGCTCGGTCCCCAAAACCTACTCAATCAAGAGGAATCGAAAGTCAACCCTCAAGAGCACCTCCAACCCTAGAACTCCGAAACCACAAACATCGAGCCCCTTAACTCACGGATTTGGGAGGGGAACACAGCCCAAAGAACCACGAAGGGTTCCCACAAATTTCCCGCATCAAATCCCCAAGAGCAAGGTGCCGAAAACACCCCGAGAAAATCACCAGGAGAGGGAACCAAAAATCACCAACAAGAACAACCGGGAACAACACATCCAAACCTTGAGGAACCACGCCGAATCATCTGTACATGCCACAAAGATTCATACAAGGTCTAGCTTGCCGCCCGATCATCCAACCCTCTCAACAAGATCTCTCCATGAAGCTTTCAAGCTAGTCCAATGCAAATCCTAAGATAATAGGAAGGGAAAATAGGAAAGCAAATGAACTAGGGTTCCAAGAGATGGCTGCCATCCTCTCACCCCTTGGGTTATATGGAGGCAAGCCGAAAGACTAAAATGCCCCTAAAGCCTAAACTAAGATACACGCCCACCAAGGGCACTTTTGGAATTTGTCTTCGCAGCATCATCGGACGGATGCCCGGCGACCGCACTTCACATAGCCTCGACGCAAGCCTTGCGATCCCGACGCATGTCCTCCGCCTCGAAGCTTCCGGCGCCCTGCGACCCCAAACCGGTCAGACCGGTTCTCCAAACCGGTCAGGCCGGTTTCAGCCAAACAGCAACGCCCGGTCTTCGGCCTCGGCTTTGTGGCTCAGCCGAGTAACCCGGTGATTTTCTGATGAACCACCGCAAACCCCATGAACTTGATGTAGCCTCCGCCAATCACCACTCATGACTTGGCTCCCATGAAGTCCCGGCTCGACCTTGGTTTTATGGCTCAACCAAGAAACTGTCCACCGACTTCATCTTGCTGTTCTTGCCACCATGCGGCCCGCACTTGATCCCGCTGACCATTGGGTCCCTCGAACGAAGCCTACTTGTCTTCTCCACACCTGGAGGCCTCACCGGCAACGACCTTTCGCGCTTGTTCTTCACCTGCACCAACACGAGTCAAGCCGCAACGTGCACCTGCAATACTTAGCCAAGAATCAGTCCACACAACATTGTCAATCACTCATCACACAAGGAAGCGACCATCCACCGGTCCTCAAACCACACATGGTCCTCAATCTCCCCCTTGATGAGTGCATTGGCAACACACACATTTGGTAAGCAAAGAGAAAAGGAAACAGAAAAGAAACAAATAGAAAGAAACTTCAACAAGCTATCGAATGCCGAGAAAGGCAAAGAACAAGATCACTTGAAGAAGACAAGTCTCGGACCCCTTAGGCAAGGGCAACGACTCGACACATCCGAGACAAAACCATGCTCAAGCAAAGAGCACAAACCACCAAAGCACACAAGAGCTCCCCCTGCACATATGCAAACTCCCCCTGGACAGGTGCCAACCCTGGGCACAAACCGGTCAGACCGGTTCCCATAACCGGTCAGGCCGGTTCCACCAAAACCGGTCAGGCCGATTTCACATAACAGACCACCCCCAAAAGCCAAAAATGCAAAAGAAATGCACAAGCTCCCCCTTGACACTTGGAATAGGTTCCAGAGATGCAATGCAACTTTTCTCCACCTTCCTTTCTCCCCCTTGTTGCCAATACATGAATCAAGGCTCAAATTTGAAAAAATGCAACCTAGAGCTTCTCCAGTATACAAAATTCATCACAAGATGCTACACATGTCCAAATGAGCAAGTTAGATACTCTACAGGTTCGTAATGACCTCAACTACATGATCACCAAGTTTCGCAACCATTAGAGAAGGCTAACAAGGATTTGAGCAATTTTGCGAAAAGTTACTCTCTCATGAGGAAAAACCTAAACATGAGCAAAACATGTCAAAATGGCAAAGCCACACAAACTTCATGCTAGGACAACCATTCTAATCATAAGACCATCAAAACACCCACAAGCACCTCATGTCATGTCAAAGCCAACGAGTCATGTGCCTACTTCTATGTATGAGACTTCTCATTGGTAGGCATCATGCAACGGTTTAGCACCCAAAGCAAATTAAATTCAGCACACATGACATGGGAGCACATTTTCCAAGCATTTTACATTTCATTTTCAGATTCATAATTGGTACATGAAATGTCTTTGCGACAAAAAGGAACTTATGCCCCTCCACAATATGAAGCAAGAGGGCTAAACATTCATGATGGCAAATGAGCCTTTGGCCCCATATGATCAATAAACTAGCTATCCAACCACAAATTAAGCATAGCAAAGCCACTAAAACATATCAAGATCATGTAAAGACATTTACACATGAGAGAGCATATATGTGACATTTTCAAAAACATAGCCATCAACCATGGATTATTCATCAAGATCATCAAGAGCTAAGCCAAACTAACCATAGAATACCAAACAAGCTCACAAAGACATAAATAGCATTCCATGGTGAAGAGAAGCTTTTCCTACAAAATGCATATGATACAAAATGCATGCAATCTAAGATACAAGGATGCCTATACATCATGTTAGATATGCCATGCCAAATGCAAGAAATCCACAAAGGAAAGCTATACATATGCTACAAAGGAGCTCCCACACACCCAACTCAAGAAATCAAAAACACACCAAGTTCCCCCCACAAACGAGTGAAAGTTGCTTGATCTAGGGGTTTGGTGAAAATATAGGCTAGTTGGTCATGTGTGGGTACATGGATCAAAGCTATCTTTCCTTTCTCTACGTTGTCTCTCAGAAAATGATACCTCACTTCTATATGCTTGGTTTTGGAAGGGAGCACTGGGTTCTTTGCAATGCTTATGGCACTAGTGCTATCACATTGAAGTGGGACATGGGTATACTCCTCACCAAAATCACTCATGGTGCATGAAATCCAAAGGAGCTAAGAGCAAGAACTAGCAGCGGTAACGTACTCGGCCTCGGTAGTGGATTGAGCAACACTCGACTATTTGCGGGAGGACCAAGACACCAAAGAAGAACCCAAAAACTGGCAAGTCCTAGAAGTGGACTTCCTATCCAACCGACACCCGGCAAAATCCGCATCTGAAAAACCATGAAGCACCAAAGAAGAGGACGCGAAGTACCAAAGGCCGATGTCGGGAGTGTGACGCAAGTACCTGAAAATTCGCTTCACCACTTGCCGATGCGAAGTCCTCAGAGACACTTGAAAACAAGTGCACAGACATACCGAGAACTGGATGTCCGGCCTCGTCGCCGTCAAGTAGAGGAGTGACCCGATCATGCTTCGGTACTCCTTCTGGTCCACATGTTCACCTTCCTCGTTCGCATCAAGAGCTGTAGTCGTACTCATCAGGGTCGTCATAGCCTTTGAATCCTCCATCTTGAACTTCCGCACAATGTCCTTGGTGTAATTAGCTTGGTGCACAAATGTTCTTTCCTTTGATTGCTTGATTTGTAGCCCGAGGAAGAACTGCAACTCGCCCATCATGCTCATCTCAAATTCCCTGCTCATATCCTCTGCAAACCTTGCAACAAGAGAGTTAGACGAGCCACCAAAGACAATATCATCCACGTACACCTGCACAATCAGGATATCTCTGCCCTGCCTCAGTAAAACAAGGTCTGATCGACCTTCCCCATCTCAAAACCTCTCTCAAACATGAACCCCCTCAACCTGCCATACCAAGCCTAGGCGCCTGTTTCAACCCATAAAGCGCCTTTCTCAACTTGTACACCCGGTGGGGGTACTTCTCACTCTCAAACCCTGGTGGTTCCCTCACATACACTTCTTCCTCCAACACACCATTCAGGAAAAAGCACTCTTCACATCAATTTTGTGCAACTTGAAGCCTTTAGCCACAGAGAAGGCTAGAAAGATCCTACTCGCCTCCAAACGGGCTACGGGAGCAAAGGTCTCCTTGTAGTCGATCCCCTCCTTCTGACTGATCCCCTGAGCAACAAGCCTCGACTTGTTTCTCACAACCCCACCTTTCTCTCCCTCTTTGTCCTTCCACACCCACTTTGTACCAATCGGCTTACACCCTGGAGGAGGGTCAACCAACTCCCAAACCTGATTCCTCTCAAAGTTCTCCAACTCCTCATTGATCGAATTAACCAATTGTGATCAGATAGTGCGTGTCCAATGTCTTTGGGCTCAAAAGTAGCAACAAATGCAGCATGAGAGAAATGATAATTGTTCCGAACCCTCGACCGTGTAATGCGTTTATTCATGTCGTCGATGATCCTCGAAGCTGGGTGATCCACTTGTACTCGCTGGGGAGGTTCGCGCCTCGATGCTACCTCCCCGTCAACAACAGCTTCCCCTCGATCTTGATTTGTCGTCGTAGGTGTAGGAGAGGGTCCGTCCACCACCGTAGTCGAAGTAGTGGGTACATGTTCAGCCAGGGGCACCACACCGCCATCTTCATCGTCTCCATGTTCATGCTCCTCCTCCTGAAAGATCTCCTCGCGAAGCTCATCATCACCTGCACACTCAAAGACAAGCTGACTGCATGGCTGTGTCTCGTTGAAGGTTACCTTGCAAGTCTCCACAATTTGGTTAGTTTCAAGATTGAGCACATGATATGCTCTAGAATGAAATGCATAACCAAAAAAAATACCATCGACAGACCTAGCCTCAAACTTATCCAACTTCTTCCCTTTTTTTAGAATAAAGCATTTGCAACCAAAGACATGGAAGTGACTCACCTTGGGTGTGCGACCATGCATCAACTCATAGCATGTTTTCTTCTTGTGCACTCTGAGGTAGATCCTGTTTGACACATAGCATGCGGTATTCACCGCCTCAGCCCAATACCTTCTTGGAGTCCTATGCTCATCAAGCATCATCCGAGCCATCTCGCACAAGGTCATGTTCTTCCTTTCCACAACACCATTATGGGGAGGCATATACGGACTCGAAAACTGGTGCTCAAGACCCAAGTCATGGCAAAAGGTTTCAAAACGAGAGTTTCTGAATTCCGAGCCATTGCTCATATGGCATCTCCGTGGCTCTCGTTCCTCAACCTCAAGACTAGATCTCGAACAAAACCAAACGTCTCCCCCTTATCATCGAGAAAGAACACCCACGCATACCGAGAATAGTAGTCCACCACAACAAGGACACACCACTTCCCACCCGCAGATCGCACACGAGCTGGGCCAACAAGGTCCATATGGAGCAGCTCGCATGAACGCTCAGTCATCACATTGGTAAGAGGCGGGTGAGAAGAGGCTACCATCTTGGCATGCCTACACGGCGCACAAACCAACTATTTCTCAAGCCTCAACCGTGGCAATCCTCGGACCAAATTGAGTTTACTCAAGCGAGACAAAAGGTCAAAGCTTAAGTGACCCAACTTCCTATGCCACTTCCACAACTCACTCAAAGAACCAGCCAAAAAACAACGCTCCACACCCGAAGACTGAGAAAAATTAACACGAAACACCTGACCCTCGGGAACGACCATACAGACAAGGTCCCCTCGAGAGTCCAAAATCCGAGAACCACCAGGCCGAAACAACACCTCAAAACCCTCATCCAACGAGTCGGGACACGAAAGCGATTGTACCCCGGCGATTGAACAAGAGCAACACGCCTGAGAGTGATCTTGTCACTCACCTTAATCTCACCTTCTGAAAGCACACGCCCACGCCCATTGTCCCCAAAAGTGATGTACCTCTTTGTCACCACCGGGACGAGACTTGAGAACCACCCCCTATCTCCGGTCATATGCCTTGAGCAACCGGAGTCAATCAACAAAATGTTCTTCAAGTCTCCCACCTGAAATTAAAAAACGAGCACGTGAGCGAACAAACGACTCAACACTGGGGTTAGTACCAAAAGAGTAAAACCAGTGCCGAGCAATTCGCTCGAAATTGGAGTTAGCACACACCAAACCATCTCTCCTACATAAACTACCACCACGAACACCACCTCGGTAACCACTCCGAGGAAACCCCATTCTCTGCCTAGAGAAGGACCAAAACCATGAAAGGAGAACCGTGGATCGTCCCTCCTCTCCATCTCAAAGCTACGATTCCTCCCATTCCCGTATATAACATGAGAGGAAAAACGCATAGCAAACTGACCACCTACTAACTCTCCAGACCAACCACCAGAACCACGACCACCTGAGACAAACCGAGACTCCTCACGAGCACGAAGACCTGACTTGCCACTCTGTAGACCCCAAACTGGTCTGGCCAGTTCCAAAACCGGTCTGACCGGTTTCACTCCTCCAGCAACACCTCCTGCACTCTTTCGCTCTCCCCAAGCCGAAATTATCCTCACCCTTGCCTTGGCCTTGGGCATCTACACACGAGGCTGAAGTACACCACTGGAAGGGTGATACTTGTCCTTGTTAGCCCACTCCTTTGCCATTCTCTCCTCTCGCTTCCTCTTGAAGAAAAACTCATCCTTATGACCATCTCTCCCCCAATAGCCACAATGAAACCTCACAAGCTTAGGTTTGGGCTTGGATTGGGGCTGCTCACTTGGTTTCTCTCCACTCGACTTCTCCACCGGTTTCTCCTCACAAGCCTTCTCACTCTCTTTCCCAAAGAACACTTTCCAGGAAGTGCTCACAAACTTGATAGGATTTTGGAGATCATTTGTTGGTGTAGGAAACACGGGTGGAGTTGGGGTTGTGTCTAGTCGGTTCCTATGATGGTTAGGTTTTGGAGGGAAATCATTTTTATGGTGGGTTTTTGGTGGCTGTGGGATATTCTCTCCACTTCCCTCACCAACCTTGTTTGCCCCAAGTCCCTCACCATCCTTCCTCTTAAATGCCTCGATCATCATCCTCAATTGAGGCTCATGACCAGACAACCAACCCATCAACTTTCTAAGCTCATCATTCTCATCCTGCAAACGATCAACATAATGTGCAAGTTCCAAATTCTTCAAAGCATGCATTTCACAGGTAGAGCATGATGTAGGAATGGGTTCTTTCAGCTTAGCCTCAAGAGAACTAGTGTAAGCATGCATCTCATCAATCTTAGCATGCAAAACAGAGCAAGAAGAGCAAGCACCTAGCAAAGCAGGTCTAGATTTAAGCTCGGCCACTTCAATTCTAAGCACGTCTAGCTCCTCACACTTGGAGGCATGCTTCTCCTTGAACAAAGCATGATCAACAAGAAAGATGGAGCAATCAGCACAATCAACCTCATCCGAAACAACAGGGCTAGCCTTAAGGGAATCAATCTCGAGCTTGCTATCTAGAACCTATGTTTCTAGCTCAGCCACTCTAGTCCTAGCATCCTCGAGTGAAGCCCTAAGCTTTTTTCTCATTTTATTGGCCTCTCTAAGCATGTCATCATGGTTATCAAGCAAAGAGCCAAGCCTCTCATTCTCCTGGCGCAAGAAGGGAAGTTCATCACGCACCTCGTCGTCGGACTCAGAGTCCGAGTCGCTTTGTGTTCTCTTCTTGCTGCCGGAGCTCAGCGCCATGGTGCAAAAGTCGTCTCTAGCGAAGTAGCTCAGCCCGCTCAGGTTCTTTTACAACTTCTTGCTCTTGCGACAATCACCTTCATCCTCACTACTGCTAGAGCTCGAGGTGGAGTACGTGGAACTAGAGTCGACGTCGCTCGCTCTAACCATCGCTCGGGCCTTGCCTCGGCTCTCCTTCTTCCTCGATTGTCGCTCGTCCTTGTGTTTGTTCTTGTACTTGTTCTTGTGGTCACGCCTCGAACGGTACTTGCCATCCGTCCTCTACTTGTGCTTGTAGCCGTCCTTGTTCTCGACCTTCTCTGGGCAGTCGGCGACGAAGTGTCTCGGCTTGCCGCACTGGAAGCATGACCTTGTGTTCCTCCTCATGTTCACTCGGTTCTCGTGCAGCCTCTCGAACCGCCTCGTCAGGAGCGCCAGCTCGTCCTCTCCAAGCACATCGAACTTCTCATCTCGCATAGACATCAAGGAGGACAAAGAGAACATCCTGGTGGATGGGTTAGTGTTAGCCTTTCCTTTCGAACCACCAACGAGGGCAAGACTATGGGAATCAGTCGGACCCTCGAGCTTGGCAGTCATGCCCCTATCCACCTCAGCGGACTTGAGCTTCGAGAATAGCTCGTTCACCATCAGAGTGTCATACTTCTCCGACACCACAATGGCCAAACGGCATTGTGGAGTCAGAGAAGTATGACACTCTGATGGTGAACGAGCTGTTCTCGAAGCTCAAGTCGGCTGAGGTTAATAGGGGCATGACTGCCAAGCTCGAGGGTCCGACTGATTCCCATAGTCTTGCCCTCGTTGGTGGTTCAAAAGGAAAGGCTAACACTAACCCATCCACCAGGATGTTCTCTTTGTCCTCCTTGATGTCTATGCCTGATGAGGAGTTCGATGTGCTTGGAGAGGACGATCTGGCACTCCTGACGAGGCGGTTCTAGAGGCTGCACGAGAACCGAGTGAACATGAGGAGGAACACGAGGACATGCTTCCAGTGCGGCAAGACGGGACACTTCGTCGCCGACTGCCCGGAGAAGGTCGAGAACAAGGATGGCTACAAGCACAAGTCGAGGATGGATGGCAAGTACCGGTCGAGGCGCAACCACAAGAACAAGCACAAGAACAAGTACAAGGACGAGCGACGATCGAGGAAGAAGGAGAGCCGAGGCAAGGCCCGAGCGATGGTGGGAGCAAGCAACGTCGACTCCAGTTCCACGTACTCCACCTCGAGCTCGAGCAGCAGTGAAGACGAAGGTGATCGTCGCAAGAGCAAGAAGTCGTCCAAGAACCTGAGTGGGTTGAGCTGCTTCGCGAGAGACGGCTTCTGCACCATGGCGCTGAGCTCCGACAGCAAGAAAAGTACACAGAGCGACTCGGACTCTGATTCCGACGACGAGGTGCGTGAGGAACTTCCCTTCTTGCGCCAGGAGAATGAGAGGCTCAGATCTTTGCTTGATAACCGTGATTGCATGCTTAGAGAGGCCTTGAAAATGAGAAAAGAGCTTACGGCTTCACTCGAGAATGCTAGGACTAGAGCGGCTGAGCTAGAAACACATGTGCTTGATAGCAAGCTTGAGATTGATTCCCTTAAGACTAGCCCTGTTGTTTCGAATGAGGTTGATTCTGCTGATTGCTCCATCTTTCTTGTTGATCTTGCTTTGTTTAAGGAGAAGCATGCCTCCATGTGTGAGGAACTAGATGTGCTTAGGGTTGAAGTGGCTGAGCTTAAGTCTAGACCTGCTTTGCTAGGTGCTTGCACTTCTTGCCTTGTTTTGCATGCTAAGATTGATGAGATGCATGCTTACACTAGTTCTCTTGAGGCTAAGCTGAAAGAACCCATGCCTACATCATGCTCTACCTGTGAAGTGCATGCTTTGAAGAATTTGGAACTTGCACATTATGTTGATCGATTGCAGGATGAGAATGATGAGCTGAGAAAGTTGATGGGTGGGTTGTCTGGTCATGAGCCCCAGTTGAGGATGGTGATCGAGGCATTTAAGAGGCAGGATGGTGAGGTGAGGACCGTGTGTGGTTCGAGGACCAGTGGATGGTCGCTTCCTTGTGTGATGAGTGATTGACAACGTTGTATGGACTGATTCTTGGCTAAGTATTGCAGGTGCATGTTGCGGCTTGACTCGTGTTGGTGCAGGTGAAGAACAAGCACGAAAGGTCGTTGCAGGTGAGGCCTCCAGGTGTGGAGAAGACAAGTAGGCTTCGTTCGAGGGACCCGGTGGCCAGTGGGGTCAAGTGTGGGCCGCATGGTGGCATGAACAGCAAGATGAAGTCGTGGACGGTTTCTTGGTAGAGCCTCAAAACAAAGGTCGAGCCGAGACTACGTGGGAGCCGAGTCATGAGTGGAGATTGGCGGAGGCTACACCGAGTTTGCGGGGCTTGCAGTGGTTCACCAGAAAACCACTGGGTTACTCGGTTGAGACACAAAACCAAGGCCGAAGACTCGACGAGGAGGTGCGGCCACCCAGGCCGGTTCAACCGCCCAGGAGGGGCGGTCAGACTGCCTGGGGCCGGTCAGATCTCCCGGGCCGGTCTAACTGCCCAGGGGGGCGGTCTGACCGCCCTTGCCGCCGGCGCCGAGATGCTTCGAAGCGGAGAACACGCGTCGGGATCGCAAGGCTTGCATCGAGGCTAAGTAGGTTGCGGTCGCCGGGCATCCGTCCGATGGTGAAGACATGAAGACTTCCAAATCCGCCCTAGAGAGGCATGTATCCCTAGTTATTAGTGAAGGGTAGTTTAGTCTTTTGGGTACCTCCATGTATACTCATTGAATGGGTGGATGGCAGCCAACTCTTGGAACCCTAGCTCATTTATTTTTCCATTTTCGTTCTCTATTTTCCTTAGGTTTTTAGAGGACTAGCTTGAGAGCTTCATGTGAGATCTAGAGAGAGGGATGGATGTTTGGGTGGCAAGCTAGACCTTGTACGAACCTTTCATGGTATGTATAGATGGTTCGGCGTTGTTCATCATGGTGGTTTTCCCGTCTTGTTTGTGGTGATTTTCGAGGCTCTTTGTTGGCGGTGTCTTGAGGACGATTTCTTGGGGTTTTTGGTGGGTGTCACGTATGAGGTTCTTGTGCCTCTTTGGCTGGTGACTTTGCCCCCAAATCTCCTTTGAATCGGACTCGATTTGGTGGTTTCTTGAGTTGGGCGACTTCTTGACCTAGAGAAGCGATTTCTTCGATTCCTCTTGATTGTGTGCGTTTGGGGTCGATTCCTTTAAGGTAGATGTCGCCCAGGAGGTAACCCAACTATTCCCGAAGTTTTGCTGCAATTCGTGGAGTGATTCGAGAGATCGGGCGCGAGGAAGTTGAGGTTTGACCCGCGGGTTCGTTTTCTGGAAGGGGCGGTCTAACCGCCTGCAAGGGGCGGTCTAACCGCCCTGGGTGTTTCCAGGTCGAAGTTTTGTTTCGCCGTATTTTCCTCTGTGAGTTTGTTCGCCTTGATCAGAGGATTGTCTGGGTGAAATTTGGGGTCGTTCTCGTGCTGTTTGCTAGGTGTTCTTGGTTGGAGTTCGTTCTTTGGGTACGGGAGGTTAGACCGCCCCCGGTAGCCGGTCTAACCGCCCTAGACCCCTGGGTGGAGTTTTGGTTTTCGCCAAGATTTTCTGGTAGCTAGCATGGCCTTGACCAGAGATCTTTGTTGGTGAAATCGTGGTGAGTTTTGATGCTCAGAAGAGGCGTTTCAGAGGATTTCTTGGTTACCAGGTGGAGGCGGTCTAACCGCCCCTTATACCCGGTCTAAGCGCCCCCCTCTGGTTAGCCGGCTTTCGAGGTGTTTCCGCTGTCATTGCTGCGTGTGTGTTGTGGTAGCTGGTAGAGTTTGTTCCTAGGACCAGCAGCACTCCAGTGGCTACGTGGTTTTGGCAAACGGAAGGTAGAAGTGCGGAGCGTGTGACTTCGGGGGTTCGACCAAGCTAGTTCGTCTTGTCGGAGTTTTGATCTCCCTCGAGAAGAATTTTTATCAACTCCCATTCACCCCCCCCTCTCTGGTCGCCTAATCGGTCCTCCATGAGGGACTTGGGGTAAACAAGGCTGGTGAGGGAAGTGGAGAGAATATCCCAGAGCCACCAAAAACCCACCACAAAAATGATTTCCCCGCAAAACCTAACCATCTTAGGAACCGACTAGACACAACCCCAGCTCCACCCGTGTTTGCTACACCTGCAAATGATCTCCAAAAGCCTATCAAGTTTGTGAGCACTTCTGGGAAAGTGTTCTTTGGAAAAGAGAGTGAGAAGGATAGTGAGGAGAAACCGGTGGAGAAGTTGAGTGGAGAGAAACCAAGTGAGCAGCCACAACCCAAGCCTATGCCTAAGCTTGTGAGGTTCCGTTGTGGCTATTTAGGGAGAGATGGCCATAAGGATAAGTTTTGCTTCAAGAGGAAGCGAGAGGATAGAATGGCGAAGGAGTGGGCTAACAAAGACAAGTGCCACCCTTCTGATGGTGTACTTGAGCCTCGTGTGCACATGCCTAGGGCTAAGGCAAGTGTGAGGACAGTTCGGGCTTGGGGAGAGCGGAAGGCTGTTGGAGGTGTTGCTGCCCAGGCTACACCGGTCAGACCGGTGTGGGACAACGGTCAGACCGGTGCAGGCCTGGACATGCAACAGTTTGGGTTTCGAGCTCGTACAGGTGCGAGGGTTGTTTCTGGAGGTCGTGGTTCTGGTGGTTGGGCTGGAGAGTTTGCAGGTGGTCCGATTGCTAGGCATTCTCCCCCTCGAGTTCACTACAGGGATGGGAGGAGTCGTAGCTTTGGGAAGGAGAGGAGGGCCGGTCCACAGGCTTTCTTTTGTGGTTTTGGTCCTCCTTCAGGCAGAGAGGGGTGGTTCCCTCAGAGTGGTTACCGTGGTGGTGTTCATGGAGGTAGCTTTGGTAGGAGAGATAGTTTGGTTTGTGCTAACCCCACTTTCGATCAAATGGCTCGGCACTGGTTTTACTCGTTTGGTACTAACCCTAGTGCTGAGTCGTTTGTTCGCTCACGTGCTCATTTTTGAATTTCAGGTGGGAGACTTGAAGAACATTTGGTTGATTGACTCCAGTTGCTCGAGGCATATGACCGGAGACAGGGGGTGGTTCTCAAGTCTCGTCCCGGTCGTGACAAAGAGGTACATGACTTTTGGGGACAATGGGCGTGGGTGTGTGCTTTCAAAAGGTGAGATCAGAGTGAGTGACAAGATCACTCTCAGGCGTGTTGCTCTTGTTCAATCGTTGGGGTACAATTTGCTTTTTGTGTCCCAGCTGTTGGATGAGGGTTTTGAGGTGTTGTTTCGGCCCGGTGGTTCTCGGATTTTAGACTCTCGAGGGAACCTTGTCAGTATGGTCGTTCCCGAGGGTCAGGTGTTTCGTGCTGATTTTTTTCAGTCTTCGGGTGTGAAGTGTTGTTTCTTGGCTGGTTCTTCGAGTGAGTTGTGGAAGTGGCATAGGAAGTTGGGTCACTTGAGCTTTGACCTTTTGTCTCGCTTGAGTTAACTCAATTTGGTTTAAGGATTGCCACGGTTGAGGCTTGAGAAAGAGTTGGTTTGTGCGCCGTGTTGGCATGCAAAGATGGTAGCCTCTTCTCACCCGCCTCTCAACGATGTGATGACTGAGCGTCCATGCGAGCTGCTCCATATGGACCTTGTTGGCCCAGCTCGTGTGCGATCTGCAGGTGGGAAGTGGTATGTCTTTGTTGTGGTGGACGACTATTCTCGGTATGCGTGGGTGTTCTTTCTCGAGGATAAGGGGGAGACGTTTGGTTTTGTTCGAGATCTAGTCTTGAGGTTGAGGAACGAGAGGCACAGAGATGCCATACGAGCAATCCGCAGTGATAATGGCTCGAAATTCAAAAACTCTCATTTTGAAAGCTTTTGCCATGACTTGGGTCTTGAGCACCAGTTTTCGAGTCCGTATACGCCTCCCCAGAATGGTGTTTTGGAAAGGAAGAACAGGACCTTGTGCGAGATGGCTCGGACGATGCTTGATGAGCATAGGACTCCGAGAAGGTATTTGGCTGAGGCGGTGAATACCGCATGCTATGTGTCAAACAGGATCTACCTCAGAGTGCACAAGAAGAAAACGTGCTATGAGTTTATGCATGGTCGCACACCCAAGGTGAGTCACTTCCATGTCTTTGGTTGCAAATGCTTTTTTCTGAAGAAAGACAAAAATTTGGATAAGTTTGAGGCTAGGTCTGTCAATGATATTTTCTTTCGTTATGCATTTCATTCTAGAGCATATCGTGTGCTCTATCTTGAAACTAACCAAATCGTGGAGACTTGCGAGGTAACCTTCGACGAGACACAGCCACGTAGTCAGCTTGTCTTTGAGTGTGCAGGTGATGATGAGCTTGGCAAGGAGACCTTTCAGGAGGAGGAGGAGCATGAAGATGGCGGTGTGGTGCCCCCGGCTGAACATGTACCCACTACTTCGACTACGGTTGTGGACAGACCCTCTCCTACACCTACGACGACAAATCAAGAACGAGGAGAAGCTGTTGTTGAGGGGGAGGTAGCATCGAGGCGAGAACCTCCCCGGCGAGTACAAGTAGATCACCCAGCATTGAGGATCATCGGCGACATGAATGAACGCACTACACGGTCGAGGGTTCGAAACAATTCTCATTTCGCTCATGCTGCATTTGTTGCTACTTTTGAGCCCAAAGACATTGGACACACACTATCTGATCACAATTGGGTTAATTCGATGCATGAGGAGTTGGAGAACTTTGAGAGGAATCAGGTATGGGAGTTGGTTGACCCTCCCCCAGGGTGTAAGCCCATTGGTAGAAAGTGGGTGTGGAAGAACAAAGAGGGAGAGAAAGGTGAGGTTGTGAGAAACAAGTCGAGGCTTGTTGCTTAGTGGTTCAGTCAGAAGGAGGGGATCGACTACGAGGAGACCTTTGCTCCCGTAGCCCGTTTGGAAACGATTAGGATCCTTCTAGCCTTTTCCGTGGCTAAAGGGGGCAAGTTGCAACAAATGGATGTGAAAAGTGCTTTCCTGAATGGTGTGTTGGAGGAAGAAGTGTATGTGAGGCAGCATCCGGGGTTTGAGAGTGAGAAGTACCCCCGCCGGGTGTACAAGTTGAGGAAGGCGATGTATGGGTTGAAGCAGGCGCCTAAAGCTTAGTATGGCAGGTTGAGGGGGTTCTTGTTTGAGAGAGGTTTTGAGATGGGGAAGGTCGATCAGACCTTGTTTCTACTTAGGCAGGGCAGAGATATCCTGATTGTGCAGGTGTACGTGGATGATATTGTCTTTGGTGGCTCGTCTAACTCTCTTATTGCAAGGTTTGCAGAGGATTTGAGCAGGGAATTTGAGATGAGCATGATGGGCGAGTTGCAGTTCTTCCTCGGGCTACAAATCAAGCAATCAAAGGAAGGAACATTTGTGCACCAAGCTAAGTACACCAAGGACATTGTGGAGAAGTTCAAGATGGAGGATTCCAAGGCTATGACGACGCCGATGAGTACGACTACAGCTCTTGATGCGGACGAGAAAGGTGAACACGTGGACCAGAAGGAGTACCGAAGCATGATCAAGTCACTCCTCTACTTGACGGCAACGAGGCCAGACACCCAGTTCTCGGTGTGTCTATGGGCTCGTTTTCAAGCGTCTCCGAGGACTTCGCATCGGCAAGCAGTGAAGCAAATTTTCAGGTAATTGCGTCACACTCCCGACTTTGGCCATTGGTATTCTGCGTCCTCTTCTTTGGCGCTTCATGGTTTTTCAGACGCGGATTTTGCCGGGTGTCGGTTGGATAGGAAGTCCACTTCTAGGACTTGCCAGTTTTTGGGTTCTTCTTTTGTGTCTTGGTCGTCCCGCAAATAGTCGAGTGTTGCTCAATCCACTACCGAGGTCGAGTACGTTACCGCTGCTAGTTCTTGCTCTTAGCTCCTTTGGATTTCATGCACCATGAGTGATTTTGGTGAAGAGTATACCCATGTCCCACTTCAATGTGATAGCACTAGTGCCATAAGCATTGCAAAGAACCCAGTGCTCCCTTCCAAAACCAAGCATATAGAAGTGAGGTATCATTTTCTGAGAGTCAACGTAGAGAAAGGAAAGATAGCTTTGACCCATGTACCCACACATGACCAACTAGCCGATATTTTCACCAAACCCCTAGATCAAGCAACTTTCACTTGTTTGTGGGGGGAACTTGGTGTGTTTTTGATTTCTTGAGTTGGGTGTGTGGGAGCTCCTTTGTAGCATATGTATAGCTTTCCTTTGTGCATTTCTTGCATTTGGCATGGCATATGTAAAATGATGTACACGCATCTTTGTATCTTAGAATGCATGCATTTTGTATCATATGCATTGGATAGGAAAAGCTTCTCCTATATGCATTGTTCACCATGGAATGATATATTTGTGTTTGTGAGCTTGTTTGGTATGCTATGGTTAGTTTGGCTTAGCTCTTGATGATCTTGATGAATTCCATGGGTGATGGCTATGTTTTTGAAAAATGTCACATATATGCTCTCTCATGTGTAAATGCCTTTACATGATCTTGACATGTTTTAGTGGCGTTGCTATGCTTAATTTGTGGTTGGATAGCTAGCTTATTGATCATATGGGGCCAAAGGCTCATTTGTCATCGTGAATGTTTAGCCCACTTGCTTTATCTTGTGGAGGGGCATAAGTTCCTTCTTGTCGCAAAGACATTTCATGTACCAATTATAAATCTGAAAATGAAATGTAAAATACTTGGAAAATGTGCTCCCATGTCATATGTGCTAAATTTAATTTGCTTTGGGTGCTAAACCGTTGCATGATGCCTACCAATAAGAAGTCTCATACATAGAAGTAGGCACATGGCTCGGTGGCTTTGAGATGACATGAGGTGCTTGTGGGTGTTTGTGATGGTCTTATGATTAGAATGGCTGTCCTAGCATGAAGTTTGTGCGGCTTTGCCATTTTGATATGTTTTGATCATGTTTAGGACTTCGCTCATGAGAGGCAAGTTTTTCGCAAAATTGCCCAAATTCATCTTAGCTTCGTCCAATGATTGTTAAACTTGGTGATCATGTAGTTGAGATCGATACGAAGCTATAGAGTATCTAACTTACTCATTTGGACATGTGCAGCATTCTATGTTGAATTTTGTCTATTTGAGAAGCTCTAGATTGAAAGTTTTGCATTTTTGGATTAATTAATGCATTGCCAACAAGGGGGAGAAGTTTGAGCTTGAAATGGCTTGCTGGATGCATTTAGAAGGTTTTCAGGTGGTTTCGAGCCATTTCTGGGCTCTGTTGTGCACCGGTCTGACCGGTCTGGCACTGCTGCAGCACCGTCTTCGGTTCTTCGGCCTCGTCTTTGTGGCTCAGCCGAGTAACCCGGTGATTTTCTGGTGAACCACCGCAAACCCCACGAACTTGATGTAGCCTCCGCCAATCACCACTCATGACTTGGCTCCCATGATGTCCCGGTTCGACCTTGGTTTTGCGGCTCAACCAACAAACCGTCCACCGACTTCATCTTGCCGTTCTTGCCACCATGCGGCCCGCACTTGATCCCGCTGGCCATTGGGTCCCTCAAACGAAGCCTACTTGTCTTCTCCACACCTGGAGGCCTCACCGGCAACGACCTTTCGCGCTTGTTCTTCACCTGCACCAACACGAGTCAAGCCGCAACGTGCACCTGCAATACTTAGCCAAGAATCACTCCACACAACGTTGTCAATCACTCATCACACAAGGAAGCGACCATCCACCGGTCCTCGAACCACACATGGTCCTCAGCTGTTAGTAAAAAAATCGAAAAAAGTGTGAAAGAAAGAGCCAAAAAAAGAAAAAATGAGAAAGAAAGGATATTCGAAAGGTTGCAAGGGGTTGTGTTGCGGATCTGTTATCAAAAGTTTCATGTTCATATATTAAGTTGGTACGTGTTGATTCTGGACAGCAACATTTACATCTTGTTTGGATGGTTTGTTGCACTTGGTTATAGTACCATAGCCTCCCTTGAATAGACACCTATAGCTCCACAAAAATCCATAACTAGAGCTCTTCATTCGTATCCTTTCAACTGCTTAATCACGAGTTTGGTTATGCCACTTTCAGCACACTCACGATCCTTGAGAACGAGTAAGAACTTGGGTAAGCAAGAGGTGAGGTTGTGTGTTTCCACATATTTTTTCCCTATTCGACTATATCTTGCAAACCCTAGCATGGCAGGATCTGATTCAAGTGTTCGTGGTGGGAATCATGGAGATGCCGAGCCCCCTATCTCACGGGTTGAGATGCGCAATATGGCCAACTCGCTTGTTGAGGCAATGGAGAGGATGCTTGATGAACGTCTTCCTGCCGCGAGACGATGAGCTCCACATCACCATGATGAATCTGGTGATGAAAATTCTGGTTTCGGGCATTGTTTTCGTGACCATTTTCAAGGTGGTCGTGATGGTGGTGGAAGGCGTGCTGGTCATGAGAATCGGCGTGCAAGAGGTGATCATGATCATGATCGTCGTGTTCGCTTTTATGGTGAAGCTAACTCTCAGGGCAGCAATGAGGAAGAGTATGATGATGATGAGAATCCGTTTGTGCACTGTGGACCATTTGAAGGTCACCGAGAACGTTGTCGTGCTACTGGTCATGACGGTGACAGTCGTCGTGGTCACAACAGGGCTGATCCGAACAGCATTGCTCGTGTTAAACTCGGTGTTCCAAAATTTTAAGGAAAGGAAGATGCTAATGCATATCTTGATTGGGAAGAGCAGTGTGATCAAATTTTTAGAGTGCATAATCTGTCTGATCGGAGACGTGTTAGGCTTGCTTCCATTGAATTCTTTGGTTATGCTCTCACTTGGTGGAATCAAATACAAGAAAATCAGCTTGTGTTGGGATGTGATCATATCAACACATGGGCTGAATTGAAGCGTGTGATGAGGAGGCGCTTTATTCCATCAAGCTATCGTCGTGACCTCCGTAACCGGTTACAAACATTGAAACAAGGTTCTAAATTAGTTGACGAATATTTCAAAGAGATGGAGTTGCTCTTGATTCGGTCTGACATTAGAGAAGATGAAGGATCAGGAATGGCAAGATTTTTGCATGGTCTCAATGATGATATTTCAAGTTTTGTGGAGATGTTTCCATATCAAACTTTGCAAGATCTTGTTGATCAAGCTATGCACACCGAGAGGAAAATTCAGCAAGAAGGACGTGGGCGGTCCTATGGGGGTCGATCTGTCTCCACTCCATGGCGTCGGTAGCAGCCCGATACCTCTATTGGTGGTGTTAGATCTCAAGGTGCTGCAGCTAGGTCCTTTCCATCCATTGGTGATGCAAAGAAAGCATTCTCTAGTGCTTCTTCACCTGCAAATTAGCAAGAAAATCGTTGTCCTGCTACAAGTGTAGCAGCTCCTTCAGCTACATCAGCCGCTGCATCATCTTCACATAGCTGAGGCATTGTTTGTCACAAGTGCCAAGGTCGTGGACACATTGGTAATGAGTGTCCTAGTAAAAGGACTATGCTTGTGAATGAGCAAGGTGAATGGGAATCTGAAATTGATGAGGACCATGTGTGGTTCGAGGACCGGTTGATGGTCGCTTCCTGGTGTGATGAGTGATTGACAACATTGTGTGGACTGACTCTTGGCTAAGTATTGCAGGTGCAGGTTGCGGCTTGACTGGTGTTGGTGCAGGTAGAGAACAAGCATGAAAGGTCGTCGCCGGTGAGGCCTCCAGATTTGGAGAAGACAACTAGGCTTAGTTCGAGGGACCCGGTGGCCAGCGGAGTCAAGTACGGGCCGCATGATGGCAAGAACGGCAGGACGAAGTCGTGGACGGTTTCTTGGTTGAGCCTCAAAACCAAGGTCGAGCCGGGACTACGTGGGAGCCGAGTCATGAGTGACGATTGGCGGAAGCAACACCGAGTTCACAGGGTTTGCAGTGGTTCACCACAAAACCACTAGGTTACTCAGTTCAACCACAAAGCCGAGGCCGAAGACTCGACAAGGAGGTGCGGCCACCCAGGCCGGTCTATCTGCCCACGAGGGGCAGTCTGACCGCCTTGTCGGTCTAACAACCTAAGGGGGCGGTCTGACCGCCCTGGTCGCTGCCGCCGAGAAGCTTCGAAGCGGAGGACACGCGTCGGGATCGCAAGGCTTGCTTCGAGGCTAAGCAGGTTGTGGTCGCTGGGCATCCGTCTGATGGAGAAAATCCGAAGACTTCCAAATTCGCCCTTGAGGGGCTTGTATACCTAGTTAGTAAGTAAGGGTAGTTTAGTCTTTTGGGTGCCTCCATATAAACACTTGAGGGGATGGATGGCAGCCAACCCTTGGAACCCTAGCTCATTTGTTTTTCCATTTTCGTTCTCATTTTCCTCTAGTTTTTTCTAGGACTAGCTTGAGAGCTTCATGTGAGATCTTGAGAGAGGGATGGATATACGGGTGGCAAGCTAGACCTTGTACGAACCTTCATGGTATGTATAGATTTTTCAGCGTGGTTCCTCAAGGTAGTGTGGTGCTTTTTCCCGTCCATCTTTGTGGTGATTTTCGGAGCTCTTTGTTGTGATTTTCTTAGCGGACTTTTGAGGACAATTTCTTAGGGGTTTTGTTGGGTGTCACGTATGAGGACCTTGTACCTCTTTGGCTGGTGACTTTGCCCTCAAATCTCCCTTGAATCGGACACGATTTGGTGCTTTTTCGAGTTGCTCGAGTTCTTGCCTCAGAAATCTAAAATCTTCGATTCCTCTCGATTGTGAGCGATTCGGGTCGATTCCTTGGAGGTAGAGGTTGCCCAGGAGGTAACCCAGCTATTCTCGAAGTTTCGCTGCAATCCGTGGAGTGATTCGGCAAATCGGGCGATGGGAATTTGAGGTTTGACCACCGGGTAGGTTTTCTGGAAGGGCCGGTCTAACCGCTTGGGGGGCGGTCTAACTGCCCTAGGCCTTCCAGGTCAAGGTTTTGATTTTGCCGGATTTTCCTCTGGGAGTTTGTTCGCCTTGATCAGAGGAGAGTTGAGGTAAAATCTTGGGTCGTTTTCATGTTGTTTGCTAGGAGTTCTTGCTTGGAGTTCTTTGCTGGGTACAGGAGGTTAGACCGCCCCTGGTAGCCGGTCTAACCTCCCCTAGGCCCTTGGGTGAAGTTTTGGTTTTCAACAAGATTTTCAATTAGCCAGCTTGGCCTTGATCAGAGATTTCTGCTGGTGAAACCGTGAGGTGTTTTGGTGCTCGTAAGAGGCTTTTCGAATGATTTCTTGGTCACCAGGTGGAGGCGGTCTAACCGCCCCCATACCCGGTCAGACCGCCCCCTCCTGTCAGCCGGCTCCCGAGTTGTTTCCGCTGCCGTATTCGTGTAGGAGTCGAGGCTGCTGGTAGTGTTTGTTCCTAAGAGCAGTAGCACTCCAGTGGCTACATGGTTTTCGCAAACAGAAGGTGGAAGTGCGGAGCATGTGATTTTGGGGGTCCGACCGAGCGAGTTCATCTTGTTGGATTTCCAATCTCCTTCAAGAAGAATTTTTATCGGCTCTCATTCACTCCCCACCATTTATGTCGCCTAATCAGTCCTTCAATTGGTATCAGAGCCAGTTCGGGTCTTCATTGACTCTAGCCAGTCTAAGATCCA
This sequence comes from Cenchrus americanus, assembly GCA_947561735.1. Taxonomy (NCBI): domain Eukaryota; kingdom Viridiplantae; phylum Streptophyta; class Magnoliopsida; order Poales; family Poaceae; genus Cenchrus; species Cenchrus americanus. The sequence continues at coordinate 190,570,207 of OX387244.1, forward strand.
AAGATGGCGTACCAAGAATGGGGTTCGGGTCCTCCACACTTTGATGGAAAGAACTACCAGATGTGGAGTGAGCGGATGGCGGCATTCCTCCATGGAAAGGGTCAGATCCTTTGGGATGTCACGGTGGACACATGTTATGTCCAACTGATGAACTTCATTGCTCCAGGATCAAGGGACATGTTCAACGCCAACAACAAGGTGGTGGACTACTTGTTTCGTGCTTTGTGTCAGCCTAAATTCCATCGGGTGCACAACGAGCACTTGGCTTGTAGAATTTGGTCGGTGTTGAAGGAAGCTCTTGTTGGGAACACCCAGATTCAGGCTCGGATGTATGAGACTTACCGGACAGAGTACGAGAACTTCACTCATCATCCTGGTGAGTCCATCGATGCCTTGTTTCAAAGGTTTACGGTGGTCGTGAACAACATGAGGGCCAATGTGGACGTGCTCCCGTACGAGGATCATGATAGAGATGTCAAGCTCTTACACTCTTTGGATCGTACGGTTTGGGGCGGAAAGTTTGAGGCCATAGTCGAGTCTGAGAAGTATGATACCCTGACCGTAAACGAGTTGTTCTCGAAGCTCAAGTCGGCTGAGGTGGATCGGGGCATGACAGCCAAGATGGAGGGCCCGACTGACTCTCATAGTCTCACCCTCGTCGGTGGCACGAAAGGAAAATCTAATGCTAACCCATCCACCAGGATGTTCTCCTTGTCTTCTTTGATGTCTTTGCCAGATGAGGAGTTCGACGTGCTCGGCGAGGATGAGCTGGTGTTGCTGACCAGGCGGTTCGAAAGGATGCACGAGAACCGGGTGAACACAAGGAGGAACACGAGGACTTGCTTCCAGTGCGGCAAGCCGGGACAGTTCCTTACTGATTGCCCAGAGAAGGTCGAGAACAGGGACATCTACAAGCACAAGTCAAACATGAATGGATAGTACCGGTCGAGGCGCGACCACAAGAGCAAGCACAAGGGCAAGCACAAGGATGAGCGACGATCGAGGAAGAAGGAGAGCCGAGGCAAGGCCCGAGCGATTGTTAGAGTGAGCGACGTCGACTCCAGTTCCGCGTACTCCACCTCGAGCTCGAGTAGCAGTGAAGATGAAGGTGGTCATCACAGGGATAGGAAGTCGTCCAGGAACCTGAGCGGGCTGAGCTGCTTCGCCAGAGCCACCAAAAACCCACCACAAAAATGCTTTCCATCCTAAACCGAACAATCTTAGGACTCGACTAAACACAACCCCAGCTCCACACGTGTTTCTTCCACAAACAAATGATTTCCAAAAGCCTATCAAGTTTGTGAGCACTTTGGGGAAAGTGTTCTTTGGGAAAGAAAGTGAGAAGGTACATGAGGAGAAGTCAGGTGAGAAGCCTAGTGAGGAGAAACCGGTTGAAAAACCGAGTAGAGAGAAACTAAGTGAGCAGCCCCATCCTAAGCCTAAGCCTAAGCCCATAAAATTTCATTGTGGCTATTGTGGGAAAGAGGGTCACAAGGATGAGTTTTGCTTCAAGAGGAAGCGTGAGGAAAGAATGGCAGAGGAGTGGGCGAACAAGGATAGGTACAACCCTTCCCAAGGTGTACCTAAGCCTCGTATGCCACTGCCCAGGGGTAAAGCTGTGGTGAGAAGCGTTCCAGCATGGAGAAAAGTGAGTTCCCGAAGCTGAGGGGTGTTTCTGGAGAGGGCGGTCAGACCGGCCTGGCTAGAGGGGGCGGTTAGACCGACCTGGCTAGGCGGTTCAACCACCCCTAGAATTTTGAGCCAATAGGTTTTTGAGGTGGTGAATCGAGTGGTTTCAGTTCTTGAGGTCGTGGTGCTAGTGGTTGGTATGAAGAGTCTGGAGGTGCTCAGTTTGCTAGACGTTCTCCCCTCGTGCTCAATATGGGGATGGGAGGAGTCGTAGCTTTGAGATGGAGAGGAGGGACGGTACACGATTTTCCTTCTGTGGTTTTGGTCCTCATCCAGTTGGAGAGGGATGGTTCCCTCGTAGTCATTTTCATTGTGGTGTTCGTGGAGGTAGCTTTGGTGGGAAAGATGTTTTGGATTGTGCTAACCCCACTTTTGAGCAAATGTCTCAGCACCGGTTTTACACTTTTGGTACTAACGCCAGTGCTGAGTCATTTGTTCACTCACGTGCCCGTTTTTTGATTTTCAGGTGGGAGACCTGAAGAACATTTGGTTGATTGACTCCGGTTGCTCGAGGCATATAACCGGAGACAAGGGGTGGTTCTCAAGTCTCGTCCTGGTGGTGACAAAGAGGTACATCATATTTGGGGACAATGGGCGAGGACATGTGACAAAGATCACTCTCAGGCGTGTTGCTCTTGTTCAATCACTTGGATACCATTTACTTTCTGTGTCCCAGCTTTTGGATGAGGGTTTTGAGGTGTTGTTTCGTCCTACTGGTTCTCGGATTTTGGACTCTCCAAGGGACCTTGTCTGTATGGTCGTTCCCGAGGGTCAGGTATTTCAAGCTTATTTTTCTCAGTCTTCTGGTGTTGAGCGTTGTTTCTTGGCTGGTTCTTCGAGTGAGTTGTGGAAGTGGCATAGGAAGTTGGGTCACTTGATCTTTGACCTTTTGTCTCGCTTGAGTAAACTCAATTTGGTCTGAGGATTGCCACGGTTGAGGCTTGAGAAAGAGTTGGTTTGTACGTGTTGTAGGCATGCCAAGATGGTAGCCTCTTCTCACCTGCCTCTCACCGGTGTGATGACTAAGCGTCCATGCGAGCTGCTCCATATGGACCTTGTTGGCCAAGCTCGTGTGCAATCCGTGGGTGGGAAGTGGTATGTCCTTGTTGTGGTGGACGATTACTCTCAGTATGCATGGTTCTTTCTTGAGGAGAAAGGAGAGACATTTGGTTTTGTTCGAGATCTTGTCTTGAGGTTGAGAAACGAGAGGCATGGAGATGCCATACGAGCTATCCATAGTGACAATGGCTCAGAATTCAGAAACTCTTGTTTTGAAACCTTTTGCCATGACTTGGGTCTTGAACACTAGTTTTCGAGTCCGTATATGCCTCCCCAGAATGGTGTTGTGGAAAGGAAAAACAGGACCTTGTGTGAGATGGCTCGGATGATGCTTGATGAGCATAGGACTCCGAGAAGGTTCTGGGCTGAGGCGGTGAATACCGCGCGCTATGTTTCAAACAGGATCTACCTCCGAGTGCATAAGAAGAAAACCTGTATGAGTTGACGCACGGTCGCACACCCAAGGTGAGTCACTTCCATATCTTTTGTTGCAAGTGTTTCATTCTTAATAAAGGAAAGAAGTTGGATAAGTTTGAGGCTAGGTCGGTCGATGGTATTTTCTTTGGTTATGCATCTCACTCTAGAGCATATCATGTGGTCAATCTTGAAACTAACCAAATCATGGAGACTTGTGAGGTAACCTTCGACGAGACACAGCCACGTAGTCAGCTTGTCTTTGAGTGTGCAGGTGATGATGAACTTGGTGAGGAGATCTTTCAGGAGGAGGAGCATGAACATGGAGATGACGAAGATGGGGTGTGGTGCCCGTGGCTGAGCATGTACCTACTACTTCAACAACGGTGATGGACGGCCCCTCTCCCACACCTACGTCGACAAGCCAAGATCGAGGAGAAACTACTGTTGAGGGGGAGGTAGCATCAAGGTGAGAACCTCCCCGGCGAGTACAAGTGGATCGCCCAGCTTCAAGGATCATCGGTGACATGAATGAACGTACTACACGATCGAGGTTTCAGAACAATTCTCATTTCGCTCATGCTACATTTGTTGCCACCTTTGAGCCCAAAGACATTGGACACACACTATCTGATCATAATTGGGTTAATTCGATGCATGAGGAGTTAGAGAACTTTGAGAGGAATCAGGTTTGGGAATTGGTTGACCCCCCCTGGGTGTAAGCCGATCGGGACAAAGTGGGTGTGGGAGAACAAAGAGGGAAAGAAAGGTGAAGTGGTGAGAAACAAGTCAAGGCTTGTCGCTCAGGGGTTTATTCAGAAAGAGGGGATCAACTACGTGGAGACTTTGCTCCCGTAGCCCGCTTGGAGGCGATTAGGATCCTTCTAGCCTTTTTCGTGGCTAAAGGGTTGAAGTTGCACCAAATGGATGTGAAGAGTGCCTTCTTGAATAGTGTGTTGGAGGAAGAAGTGTATGTGAGGCAACCACCGGGGTTTGAGAGTGAAAAGTACCCCCACAGGGTGTACAAGTTGAGAAAGGCGTTGTATGGGTTGAAGCAGGTGCCTAGAGCTTGGTATGGTAGGTTGAGGGGGTTCCTGTTTGAGCGAGGGTTTGAGATGGGAAAGGTCGATCAGACCTTGTTTTTACTCAGGCAGGGTAGAGATATCCTGATTGTGCAGGTGTACGTGGATGATATTGTCTTTGGTGGCTCGTCTAGGTTTGCAGAGGATATGGGCAGGGAATTTGAGATGACCATGATGCGTGTGTTGCAGTTCTTCCTCGGGCTACAAATCAAGCAATCAAAGAAAGGAACATTTGTGCACCAAGCTAAGTACACCAGGGACATTGTGCGGAAGTTCAAGATGGAGGACTCGAATGCTATGGCGACGCCGATGAGTACGACTATAGCTCTTGATGTGGATGAGGAAGGTGAACACATGGACTAGAAGGAGTATTGAAGCATGATCGGGTCACTCCTCTACTTGACGGAGACGAGGTCGGACATCCAGTTCTCGGTACGTCTATGCGCTCGTTTTCAAGCGTCTTCGAGGACTTCGCATCATCAAGCGGTGAAGTGAATTTTCAGGTACTTTCGTCACACTCCCGACTTCGGCCTTTGGTACTCCGCGTCTTCTTGTTTGGCGCTTCATGGTTTTTCAGACGCAGATTTTGCCGGGTGTCGCTTGGATAGGAAGTCCACTTCTGCGACTTGCCAGTTTTTGGCATCTTGTTTGGTGTCTTGGTCTTCCCGCAAACAGTCGAGTGTTGCTCAATCCACTACCGAGGCAGTGTACGTTGTCACAGATAGTTGTTGCTCTCAGCTCTCTTGGATCACATACACCATGAGTGACTTTGGTGAGGAGTATACCCATGTCCCACTTCAATGTGATAGCACAAGTGCTATAAGCGTTGCAAAGAATCCAGTGCTCCATTCCAAAACCAAGCACATAGAAGTGAGATACCATTTTCTGAGAGACAATGTAGAGAAAGGGAAGAAAACCTTGATCCATGTACCCACACATGACCAACTAGCCGATATTTTCACCAAACCTCTAGATCAAGCAACTTTCACTCGTTTGCGGGGGGGGGAGCTTGGTGTGTGTTTGATTTCTTGATTTAGTATGTGGGAGCTCCTTTGTAGCATATGTATAGCTTTCTTTTATGCATTTATTGCATTTGGCATGGCATATGTAACATGATGTATAGACATCTTTGTATATTAGGTTGCATGCATTTTGTACTATATGCATTGTTTTAGGGAAAGCTTCTCCTATATACATTGTTCACCACGATGTGCTATATATTATCGTATGAGCTAGTTTGGTATGCTATGGTTAGTTTGGCTTAGCTCTTGATGATCTTTATTTATATCCATGGTTGATGGCTATGTTTTTGAAAAATGTCACATATATGCTCTCTTATGTGTAATTGCCTTTATATGATCTTGAAATGTTTTAGTGGCTTGGTTATGCTTAATTTGTGGTTGCATGGCTAATTTAGATCATATGGGGCCAAAGGCTCATTTGCCATCATGAATGTTTAGCCCTCTTGCTTTATCTTGTGGAGGGGAATAAGTTCCTTTTTGTCGCAAAGACATTTCATGTACCAATTATGAATCTTTAAAATGCTTGGAAAACATGCTCACATGTCATATGTGCTTTATTTGATTTTGCTATGGGTGCTAAACCGTTGCATGATGCCTACCAATGAGAAGTCTCATACATAGAAGTAGGCACATGGCTCGGTGGCTTTGACATGACATGAGGTGCTTGCAGGTGTTTGTGATGGTCTTATGATTAGAATGGTTGTCCTAGCATGACGTTGGTGTAGCTTTGCTATTTTGACATGTTTTGCTCATATCTAGGACTTTGCTCATGAGAGGGTAAATTTTCGCAAAGTTGCTCAAATCCTTTTTAGCCTCGTCCAATGGTTGTGAGACTTGGTGATCATGTAGTTGAGCTCATTACGCACCTGTAGAATATCTAACTTGCTCATTGGGACATGTGTAGCACCTTGTGATGAATTTTCACATTTTGCTTTGATTCATGCATTATCAACAAGGGGGAGAAGTTTGTGCGTGATTTGGGCACCTGGAAGCATTTGGAAGGTGTTCCAATTGGTTTGGGCAGTTTTTGAAAAGTTTGGTGCAGGGCCTGTCTCTTGGGACGGTCTAACTGCCCCCAAGTGGTCAGGTGTTTGCTAGGTGGTCTAACCGCCCTGGTCAAAGTGAGCAGAGTTTTGCTCTTTGTAGCATTCTCATGTTGCATTGCTGCATTGGTTCTGGGGGAGTGTGCTTTGGCTCAGGGAGAGCTTGCATATGTGCAGAGGGATCTCTTTGTGTTGTTCGAGCTTTGGATTGGTGGTTTGTGGTCTTTGCTTGAGCATGGTTTTGTCTCGGATGTGTCGAACCGTTGCCCTTGCCTTTGTCTTCTTCAAGTGATCTTGCTCCTTGCCTGTCTTTGGCTTTCGATCGCTTGTTGAGGTTTCTTGTCATTCGTTTCTTTTCTTATTCTTTTCTCTCGGGTTACTATATGTGTGTGTTGTCAATGCACACATAAAGGGGGAGACTGAGGACCATGTGTGGTTCGAGGACCAGTGGATGGTCGCTTCCTGGTGTGATGAGTTATTGACAATGTTGTATGGACTGACTCTTAGCTAAGTATTGCAGGTGCAGGTTGCAGCATGACTGGTGTTGGTGCAGGTGAAGAACAAGCACGAATGGTCGTTGCCTGTGAGGCCTCCAGGTGTGGAGAAGACAACCAGGCTTGGTTCGAGGGACCCGGTGGCAAGCGGAGTCAAGTCCAGGCCGCATGGTGGAAACAACAGCGGGACGAAGTCATGGACGGTTTCTTGGCTGAACCTCAAAACCAAGGTCGAGCCGGGACTACGTGGGAGCCGGGTCATGAGTGGCCATTGGTGGAAGCTACACCGAGTTCATGGAGTTTGCAGTGGTTCACCAGAAAACCACTAGGTTACACGGTTGAGCCACAAAACCGAGGCCGAACACACGACGAGGAGGTGCGGCCTCCCAGGCCGGTCTAACCGCCTAGCAGGGGTGGTCTGACCGCCTTGTCGGTCTAACCGCCTAGGAAGGGCGGTCTGACCGCCCTGGTTGCTGCCGCCGAGAAGCTTAGAAGCGGAGGACACACGTCGGGATCGCAAGGATTGCATCGAGGCTAAGCTGGTTGCCATGGCTAGGCATCCGTCCGATGGAGAAAATGTGAAGACTTCCAAATTCGACCTTGAGGTGCTTGTATCCCTAGTTAGAAAGAAAAGATAGTTTAGTCTCTTGGGTGCCTCCATATAAACACTTGAGGGGATGGATGGTAGCCAACCATTGGAACCCTAGCTCATTTGTTTTTCCATTTTCGTTCTCATTTTCCTCTAGTTTTTCCTAGGACTAGCTTTAGAGCTTCATGTGAGATCTTGAGAGAGGGATGGATCTACGGGTGGCAAGCTAGATCTTGTACGAACCTTCATGGTATGTATAGATGGTTCGGCGTGATTCCTCAAGGTTGTGTGGTGCTTTCCCGTCCTTCTTTGTGGTGATTTTCGTAGCTCTTTGTTGTGATTTTCTTGGCGGAGTTTTGAGGACGATTTCTTGGGGATTTTGTTGGGTGTCACATATGAGGACCTTGTACCTCTTTGGCTTGTGACTTTGCGCTCAAATCTCCCTTGAATCGGACTAGATTTGGTGGTTTTTCGAGTTGCTCGAGTTCTTTCCCTTGAGAGCCGAAATCTTTGATTCCTCTCGATTGTAAGCGATTCGGGTCGATTCCTTTGAGGTAGAGGTTGCCCAGGAGGTAACCCAGCTATTCCCAAAGTTTCACTGCAATCCGTGGAGTGATTCGGGAGATCGGGCGATGGGAAGTTCAGGTTTGACCCACAGGTAGGTTTTCTGGAAGGTGTGGTCTAACCGCCTAGGGGGCGGTCAAACCCTGTTGACGGTGAAATTCCACCAACCTAGCCATGAGTTTACCTTCGGTGTTGGCATGAGTTTTATACCTTATCCATTAGTACTAACCCCCGTGGTATAACAAGTTCACTTGTGCATGTCGGTTTTGGAGTTTAGTGTTTATGCAGGGTTTTAGCGTTGAAAGCAAGACTTCCGGTATAAGTTCATTAAGCACCTCATGACAAGACCTTGAAGCCGGTAGAAGTCAAGCAATGAAGTGAACACGACTCCAATAAGCCCAAGGACCCAGCCCGAGAAGATGGAAAACTTCGAGGACCTAGCCAGACAAGTGCTGAATCTTGCGAGACAAGGAGCTTCGTCCAATTCGGAGAGAAACTGACAACATGGGCCCACATGGAGAAGGGGGGAGGATCTAGAAGACTTGGTAAGCAACGTCGGGCGAAGGAGGCCGCGGACTGGGCCGAAGTGGGCCTAGGCCGGTCGGCCTAGGCTAGCCGGCCCAGCCCATTTCGAGGCCCAGTCGCCCCCCCTTTGACCTAGATGCATCTCGGGCTATTTATAGCCCCCTGACCGAGAGCCACGCATTAATCAATTCGTCATCCGCCGCCGAGGATCAGAGAAGCTTGAGGGACACCATCTCGAAGATGAGGGTCGTGCTAGTTGTCTAGGGTCTCCCTAGCCGACGTGGGAACCTTGCATGGAAGACCACGTCGGAGCTCCGAAGCAAGGATCAAGATCGAGGTAGGATCTCGGTGGTGATCTTGTTCATGTAATCATTCATGGTGAAGTTTTTATAGTGAATCCGATTTCTAGCGATCAAGTGCCTTCTCGATGATTTTGTTTTCTTCTTGGTTTTGCTTCTTCCCCAATCTAGTCTATAGCTAGATTGCATACTGTGCTCTTGTAGCCGCGGTGGCTAGAGGTGCATACCGGACCGACCAAGTGATTTCAACTTGTTCTTATCGAACTCGCCCTAGACTACCCGCATGAATAGGAATACGTTGTGACAAAACGGGGGTTCCGAAAGGCGGGCGTTTTCGGAATCGGACCGGAGGCCACGGTTTAATGATGCTTTTAATGAGATTCGCTTTCCTATCTTCATCTATCTTGTTTGGAGCTACAACATAAGCTTGATCTAGATTCTCTAGATCGGTTATCTCTTTGCTTTCTCTTGCTACCTCTTTAGTATATTAGATTAGATTAGATTAGATGTATTTGTTTTATGAGTTAGTAGATTAGATGCAACTTAGTTCTTCATAAGATAGCTTTCCTTGCTTTACTAGATTGAATCCTTGCGTTGCACATTGTTCCACGGATTCGATACCTTGGGTTCACCACTCGAGGGAAGAAGGGTCCCTTGACTACGACGGGAGACTTGTCCGCTTGCAAGTCTAGACGAACTTTGATACAACTATTAACCGTCAACAAGCCCCTTTTTCCGGCGCCGTTGGCAGGGAACAAGCAATCAAGATCCGATCTAGTATCGCTTATTTTTCAGTTTTTCTTTTGATTTTCTTTTGCATCTCCTAAGTTTGATCATCGTCAAAAAGAAAAAAATCAATCTAATCTAGTTTTGATTGACCCTAATTTTTCTTTTTTTTAGATTTTTGTTTTTGCTAACCCTAACCGGAGATGGTTGGCTACCTCTCCAAGAAACCCAAACTTTCTTTTGTGGATGATCCAGGAAAACTTTACAGGCAAAGGAGACGTGCAACACAAGCTAAAGGGTTGGAAACCCTAGATTCAAAAGCCGAAGTTAAAGCACCGCCGGAATCTCCAAGGGAATCACCACCTCCAAGTCCAAAGGAAGATCAACCTAAACCGACATCGTTGATCTACCTATCATAAACCTTCAAGACGCCGGAAGGCCGTTCAAGATCAAGGTCTCAACTATCCGCATGATGATTGCGGGAGATTTGGAGTGTTTCAATGAATACATACGAGCCGGATTCCTTGAGTGGCATATCGGTTTACTTAAGAGGAGGATGGAGCAGATGGAGATAGAGAAAGAAGCTCAACACCTAAAGGCTCAATATCCACATGCGATGAGTGTGAGGAGTATGACCATGTACAAGATCAACAAGGACGTCGTCACTAAGTTTGAGGCTATGGAGAAAATATTGAGGAATTTAGATGGCAAGGTGATGGAGGTCGGAAGCTCTTTACGTGAAGATATCATCGTGATGAAGATGCTAGAGATGCAAGTGGGACAACTTGCCGGACAACCGATGGGTGACAAAGAAGAATTTCCGAGACAACCCCAAGGTCCCAAGACGGCGAAGGCTACACAAACTCATTCGGGAGACATGGAGGATCACACTAAGGAGACCATGAAGATCACAACCGAAGGACCGGAGTTTGAGATGCTGAGCCATTACAGGAAGGAAGTTGTTGCATCCGTCAAGACCAAAGGACAAAGCCAGCTTCTGAAGACCAAAAATATGACTAAGCCAAAGAATAAGTCCGTGCCCAAGATGGTGCGGAAGTGGGTACCCAAGATTGCAACGCCCACAAAGTGCATTGATCCGAAGTAATCAAGTGAAGAAGTCTAGCCATGGATTATAAACGAAGAGCTAGGCGGGAGGCAACCCGTTTCGTCGAGTCAAGAATAAGCTACCGGGAGGACAACCCGATTCCAGTTTTTTGAGTCTTTTCAAGTAATTTAGTTTTTAATTTTAATACGAAAGACATTAGACTTAGAATGGTTGAACAATATTAGAGACATAATTCTTGGTTGAATATTTTGTTTTGATCATAAACCCTTTACATGCACCATCCTATGTGTTTGTTTGTTTCTTTTCGAGAAACCACAACAAAAAAAAATTTAGAATCTAACTCAACCATTTATCCTCTTTATGATGTTGTGGTTGACTTGTTTTCATGCTAAAAACACATGAGTAGAGCCACAACTTGTATCTATATGTTATTTAAATTTCAGCACGTGGTAGGACTCGCGTGAACCTAGAAACTTGACTTTTGGTTGATTTAAAAATCCATATCCTTGGTTTATCTAAGATTAGAATTTTTCTAAGCCTCATTTAATTTTATTTCATTCAAAATCTCTTTCATCTAATCAAAATTAGAACCTAAACCTATGCCCCCGTGATCAAGCCGGGAAAAGCTTGCTCTCAACTAATGGAAGCAAACGATACCGGTAAGACCAAAATAAAAGTAGTCAGAAAATATTTTCGACTTACATTTGTTTTTAATGCTTTAAAAACTCCTCTAAATTTATATTTAAACTCATTAATAGCTCTGATTTTATTTTTTATTCTCGAAATTAGAGGAGTACTTAGCATTAAAACATGCTTAGAGGGAGGCAATCTAGTTAACCTAACCATACATGCACCATGATGCATCATGGGATGCCCCTTCAACATCTTTTATCGAACCACATGCAAAGGACAAGCATGGGGGGGCAGCCAAGGCTTTGTTTTGTGGGAATATCATGGAGGCATGTGAGGCAAGGGAGTATGGAAGTGACTCAAAGCGAAAACATCAAGTGGAAGGAGCAATAATGCAAGCAAAGGAGTGGACGAGAACGTTTCGAAGGTGCACGCGGTCACGATGAGTGCGCTAGAGAAGAACCGAGCTAAGAGGAGGAGAGAGGTAAGTCTCCCATCCAGCTCTTTGTTCGTGTGCTCTAGTTTGTAGTCCGGAACCACCTTACACTTAGCCATCCACCCCGCTTGTTTCGTGCAACAAAACACATCCTAATTCCAGACTCCAAAATAATATTTGTGTACCTTGTTACCGGTTGAAAACCCCGGATATATATTTGTGAGGGAGAGTGCTGCAATCATAAAAGAAACCTACAAGCTTTTTTCACCAAAGAAGAAGGGATCATCGTCATGTAAGCCATCATCCATAACCTCTTCGAGGAGGCGCTCGGTTTCCGAGTATCCTCGGAGTATTGAGGAGGACACAGTACCGCCGAGGATGAACCACACTCTTCTCCTCGGTGGCATGAGGGCCACATGAAACTCATTTATGAGGTTCACCAGACCTCAAGGACATATGGAGGAGTCGCCCGTCCGACCTCACCACTCGACACGATCATCCGCTCCACCTCCATACGCTCCACGGTATTCCAGTTTGTCATCATGACGGAGGAGGAGGAGAAGAAGCTCACATGCCTTGAGTAGAAGCTTGTAGCGAAAGTCGACTAAGACGACCAAGCTCTCCAAATATTGGGTTTTCATACGGGACGCCGAGGTTGGGTGCAATTCTCTAACGGAGTGTCGGCAAACACCCACAAGAAATTCGCCTAGGAAATTCTCATGACATGGCGCATATCCTTCATGAAGGAGTGCCGAGTCTCTCATTCCGTTTGGAGAGAGCCATTCGCACCAGGAGGCCATCCACAAACTAGAGAGAGAAGAGGGAGATCTCCGGAGGGAGATCAACCACCTCGAAGGAAGCACCCACAAGTGGAGAAGAAGGAAGACACCGTCGGAAGGGTAACCGTGATCAACGGTGCTATGTCTAGTACCTTGATGGGTTAATCTGCTTTCATCGATGGGTTGTAATGATCTTGAGATGTAATCATACTTTGTTGGATTATCTATCATCTTGTGTTGAATATACTTTAATGCTTAAGGTTAGCTACCATGCCGTAAAGGGAGCAAGAGCTCCAATGCTTCCTTGGATCCATTCAATACGCCGTGTCCATCATAGGTCTAGTCATGAATACCTTTGCGTAGTGAGTACGTGAGGAGGGAAAGGGCGAAACCATGGTCACAGCCCCCGATAGATTAGATTGGTTTTCATGTTCAAAACGATTGCATGTTCTGGTATCGTAGACCCATGGGCGAGTGTCTCCTATCTTGATTGAACAAGCGGTTCCCTATGTATTAGGGAATAGCTCGGTTTTCAAAACGGAGCCCCGAAACAAGTGGATGTGCATGAAGGCACCTGGAAGGTTTTTGGAGTGTGATCGCGGGAGAAGACCATCAACGAAGAAATACTATCCGGAACCCCATCATCCAAGTTTTTCACTCATATGTGCAAAAGGATTTTGGGGAGAATGAGAGAAACAAAGGTAACCGACACGGAGTTGAGTTGGCTTTACTCGGCTTTGATTGCCAGGCAGCCAATCGACCCCACTCACCAATGATCAACCGGTGGTGTTGTGAAGCGACATTGAGTTCGAGATATATTGGTTCGGGGTGTTACCTCTCCATGTTGGCTATCTCTTTGAGACTGGGTATTACAAGGAACCCGAAGTATCTCCTACTTGAGACCTCCCTTGGATTTGAGTATATGAAGAAAGGAAAATATATAAGTGAAGATGAGAGAGGAGGTTTCAAAGTGGCCAAATTAAATGTCCCCCTTCCGGATGGAAGATTAAGACTTGTTCTTGAGGGGAAGAAGATTGGTTAGAGGAAGGACTTCTTGTGCCGGCGAAGAAAAAAAAGTAAAAGAGGAAGGATTGTAGAAGAAAGATTATCCTCGGCACAAGAAGGAGGTGCGCAACAAATTTATGTGCCACCATTTAGAGGAATCCCGGCGCCGCCGAGTTACCAATGCAAGCATGGGGGAGTGGTGCAGCCATGCCCCTCACCATTTTTGTGGTGCACAACGTAGCCTTTGCGGAGCCATATGCACATCTTCCTCAACCACAACAAAGTGGCCACCATTGGAGGATACGCTGCAAGAAAGCATGCAAATTATTGCAGCCATCCAAACCAATGCAAACCAAATGGGTGAAGGAAAGGCAAACTCGCTTATGAGCTTTGACACCTTCACTTAGCACCGTCATACAATTAATAGGAGAAGCGGTGCAATCCTATTATGAGTAAGGGTACAACAACCAAGACTATCAATATCAACCACCGGCGGAAGATTAGAGAAAGGAGGAGCTTTAGTTATCTTTCCTTTATCCCCTTTTCTTTAATTTTCAGCTAGTATGCGCCTATGTATGCGTAGTATTTTCAGCTTTTACTTTAGTTTTTAGTTTTACTTTAATTTTCAACATGTGTGTTAGTGTCTATTTTCATCATGAATAAAGTCACCACCTAGTTTTTACCATTGGTAAAGTTACAAAGTTTGTGCCATGATGATATATGATTATAATTGCCGCTTTGTTTATCTTTGTAATTGTTTTATGCATGTTTAAGCTAATGCTCTCTTGAAATACGAATCTGAAATTATCTAAAAGCTAGCTTAATCTTTAGCGGAGGTTATGATAAAAATAAAGACCCATAGTGTTTTATGTGCTCTCAAGTTTTAGATGGATTAAAGATGATTTATTTTTGTTCTTAAATGTAAAGCTTACCTTGTCATAAATACCACTTGCGTGTTGCTCTACCTATCTATAGCCATATAAATATTCGAGTGCAAAAACTTAGTATACAAGGTTTATTTTTGGGTGAGTTATTTCAGGCCTTCATTTCTCTGGACCGAGACTAAGAAGTTGGTCATTCCGTTTTTGCGTATCTATCTTTTTGCTAGCCTCTTATCCGTGCATTGTGTATCCCCACATCGAAGATCTCACAAACCTCGCCGGACATCCATCCTTAAACCCAAATATCATCTTTTGTGATTACCTCCTTGACCACAACCTATCGTTGAGTACGGATCATCAATTCAAGGAAGATCGATGGTGCCAAGATTGAAGACTTCAAGTATCTCTCCAAAGGAAAAGTATTTCCGGTACCTACCTTATCTTTATCACCTCATTGCCTGAGGACAAGCAAACGTCTAATCATGGGGGAGGAGGTAGGTACAATGCAATTTTAGAGTTCAAGGGGAGCAAACAAAAAAAAATTGAGAAAGAAAAAGAAAAAATGAGAAAAATAAAGAAATAACAAAAATATGAGTATGAGAAAAAAAGAAGAAAAGAAAAAAAATATGAGTATGTGTAAAAATAAAAATAAAGTGAACTCCCCGGTTCTCCAAAGTGCATTAGGAATTTCAATGCTTCAAAAGATCCATACTCATTTTCCAACCATGTGCAATCCCATAACGAGGACTTCCTTTGTGCCTCGGGATCACTCTTTGCCATTTGCACATGTCCACCCATCTCAAGTGTGTGTATTTTTCTCTTCCTCTCCTTGATTTAACATTATTTTCCAATGACCTTTATGACGAGTCTCGGTAAGACCATGAGAAGCTTTTCTTGTTTTGTCAACATCTCATTTATAATATCTTGTTAGGACTAAACTTTCCCAAAAAGTTCCATATAAAGCCTGACACATAAATGAATGTTATGAGAGGGAAAGGAGTAGAATAAATAGGCTTGAGAGACAAGATGAGATGAGAGTTCATGAGCAAGATGCAAGGTGGTTTAAATTTGTGAACTTGGTTTAGCTCTTTTTCATCTCGTTCTTTATTTCAAAATTTCTGAGATCCATTTGAATTTTGGGAGCATGTTAGCACTTGTGGGATAATCTTAATTATTAAGCTACCCTCTGTAGGGATGAAGGCTAGTACATTATGTAACTTTAACGAATTAAACTTTTGAGAGCATTATGTTTTCTTGTGTATGATCAAGTGCAAGGTTTAAACAACGAAGGGCAACGATGATATCCATCAAAGGCTTACTCGAGGACGAGCAAGGTTTAAGCATGGGGGAGATGTTGACGGTGAAAATTCCGTCAACCTAGCCATGAGTTTACCTTCGGTGTTGGCATGAGTTTTATAACTTATCCATTGGTACTAACCCCCGTGGTATAACAAGTTCACTTGTGCATGTCGGTTTTGGAGTTTAGTGTTTATGCAGGGTTTTAGCGTTGAAAGCAAGACTTCCAAGATAGGTTCATTAAGCACCTCAGGACAAGACCTTGAATCCCGATAGAAGTCAAGCAATGAAGTGAACACGACTCCAAGAAGCCCAAGGACCCAACCCGAGAAGATGGAAAACTCCGAGGACCTAGCCAGAAAAGTGCTGAATCTTGTGAGATAAGGAGCTTCGTCCAATTCAGAGAGAAACTGACGACAAGGGCCCACATGTAGAAGGCGGGAGGATCTAGAAGACTCGGGAAGCAACGTCGGGCGAAGGAGGCCGCGGACTGGGCCGAAGTTGGCCCAGGCCGGTCGGCCCAAGCCGGTCGGCCCAGGCCGGCCAGCCCAGTCCATTTCGAGGCCCAGTCGGCCCCCCTTTGACCTAGATGCATCTCGGGCTATTTATAGCCCCCTGACCGAGAGCCACACATCAATCAATTCGTCATCCGCCGCCGAGGAGTAGAGAAGCTTGAGGGACACCATCTCGGAGATGAGGGTCATGCTAGTTGTCTAGGGTCTCCCTAGCTGACGTGGGAACCTTGCATGGAAGAACACGTCGGAGCTCCGGAGCAAGGATCAAGATCGAGGTAGGATCCCGGTGGTGATCTTGTTCGTGTAATCATTCATGGTGAAGTTTTTATAGTGAATCCGATTTCTAGCTATCAAGTGCCTTCTCGATGATTTTGTTTTCTTCTTGGTTTTGCTTCTTCCCCAATCTAGTCTATAGCTAGATTGCATACTGTGCTCTTGTAGCCGTGGTGGCTAGAGGTGAATACCAGACCGACCAAGTGATTTCATCTTGTTCTTATCGAACTTCCCCTAGACTACCCGCATGAATAGGAATACGTTGTGACAGAACGGGGGTTCCGAAAGGCGTGCGTTTTCGGAATCGGTCCAGAGGCCACGGTTTAAAGATGCTTTTAATGAGATTCACTTTTCTATCTTCATCTATCTTGTTTGGAGCTATAACATAAGCATTATCTAGATTCTCTAGATCGATTATCTCTTCGCTTTCTCTTGCTACCTCTTTAGTAGATTAGATTAGATTAGATGTGTTTCTTTTATGAGTCAGTAGATTAGATGCAACTTAGTTATTCATAAGATAGCTTTCCTTGCTCTACTAGATTGAATCCTTGCGTTGCACATTGTTCCACGGATTCGATACCTTGGGTTCACCACTCGAGGGAAGAAGGGTCCCTTGACTACGACGGGAGACTTGTCCGCTTGCAAGTCTAAACAAACTTTGATACAACTATTAACCGTCAAAACCCCCCTAGGCCTTCCAGGTCAAGGTTTTGATTTTGCCGGATTTTCCTCTGTGATTTTGTTCGCCTTGACCAGAGGAGCGTTCAGGTGAAATCTTTGGTCGTTTTAATGTTGTTTGCTAGGAGTTCTTGCTTGGAGTTCTTTGTTGGGTACAGGAGGTTAGACCGCCCCTGGTAGCCGATCTAACCGCCCCTTGGCAATTGGGTGAAGTTTGGGTTTTCACCAAGATTTTTTGATAGCCAGCTTGGCCTTGATCAGAGATTTCTTCTGGGGAAACTGTGAGGTGTTTTGGTGCTCGGAAGAGCGTTTTCGGAGGATTTCTTAGTCACCAGGTGGAGGTGGTCTAACCGCCCCCATACCCGGTCAGACCGCCCCCTCTTGTCAGCCGGCTTCTGAGTTATTTCTGCTGCCATGTTCGTGTAAGAGTCGAGGCTGCTGGTAGTGTTTGTTCCTAGGACCAGTAGCACACTCTAGTGGCTACGTGGTTTTGGCAAACAGAAGGTAGAAGTGCAGAGCATTTGATTTTGGGGGTCCGACCGAGCGAGTTCATCTTGTTGGAGTTTCAATATCCTTCGAGAAGAATTTTTATCGGCTCCCATTCACTCCCCCCCCCTCCGTGGTCGCCTAATCGGTCCTTCAGTTGATGAAGACGGTGCTCCAATATATGATGAAGAAATCGGGAATGATGAGACTGAGATTCAACCTAATGAAGGTGATAATAATTGCTTTATTTCTCAATGTGTGCTTAGTGTTACTGCAGTGAAAGAAGAAAATAATCAGCGACACAATTTTTTTACACTTGAGGCATGATCAAGGACAAGCTTTGTCGGATCATTGTTGATAATGGCAGCTGCAATAATATTGCAAGTCAACAATTGGTTGAGAGATTGGGGTCAAAACAGCGGCGTCATCCTTCTCCATACAAGATTCAATTGTTGAATGAGTGTGGTACGCTGCGTGTGCGCAATATTGTGTCTGTTCCTTTTTCTATTGGGCGATATAGTGATCAAGTGGAGTGTGATGTGGTGCCAATGCAAGCATGCCAATTGCTGCTAGGAAGACCACGGTTATATGACCGTGATGTTCAGATTTGTGGTCGTACTAACAAGGTTGTTTTCATGTACAAAGGAGAGCGCATCACTTTGCTTCCTTTTTCGACAGAGGACATTTTGAAAGATGATCTGAAACGAAAACAGTGAGAGAGCAAGAACCACTTATAAGTGAGCCACATACATAGTGAGGGAGTGATTCCTGTTGATGGTGTATATTTGTATCAAAGTTCATATGGATTTGCAAGCGGACAAATCCCCCGTCATAGTCAAGGGATCCTTCTTCCCTCGAGTGGTGAACCCAAGGTATCAAATCCGTGGAACAATGTGCAACGCAAGGATGCAATCTAGTAAAGCAAGGAAAGATATCTATTGAAGAACCAAAGTGCATCTAATCTAAGATATCATCAAGTAAACACGTGTAATATAATCTACTAAAGAGGTAGCAAGAGAAAGAAAGAGATAACCAATCTAGAGAGTCTAGATCATGCATATGTTGTAGCTCCAAACAAGATAGATGAAGATAGAAAAGTGAATCTCATTAAAAGCATCTTTAAACCGTGGCCTCCGGTCCGATTCCGAAAACGCCCGCCTTTCAGATCCCCCGTTCTGTCACAACGTACTCCTATTCATGCGGATAGTCTAGGGCGAGTTCGACAAGAACAATTTGAAATCACTTGGTCGGTTCGGTATGCACCTCTAGCCACCGCGGCTACAAGAGCACCCTATGCAATCTAGCTATAGACTACATTGGGGAAGAAGCAAAACCAAGGGGAAAACAAAATCATCAAGAAGACACTTGATCGCTAGAAATCGGATTGACTTAAAGACTTCACCATGAATGATTACATGAACAAGATCACCATCGGGATCCTACCACGATCTTGGTCCTTGGTAGGGAGCTCCGATGTGGTCTTCCATGCAAGATTCCCACGTCGGCTAGGGAGACTCTAGAAAACTAGCACAACCCTCATCTCCGAGATGGTGTCCCTCAAGCTTCTCTGCTCCTCGGCGGCGGATGACGAATTGATTGATTCGTGGCTCTCGGTCAGGGGGCTATAAATAGCCCGAGAGGCACCAAGGTCAAAGGGGGGCCGATTGGGCCTCGAATTGGGCTGGGCCGACCGGCTAGGGCCCATTTCGGCCCAGCCCTTGTCCTCCTTTGCCCGGTGTTTCTTCCCGAGTCTTCTAGATCCTTCCCCCTTTTGCATGTAGGCCCTTGTCGTTAGTTTGTTTCCGAATTGGATGAAGCTCCTTGTCTCGCAAGATTCAGCACCTTTCTGTCTAGGTCCTCGGAGTTTTCCATGTTCTCGGGTTGGGTCCTTGGGCTTCTTGGAGTCGTGTTCACTTCATTGCTTGACTTGTACCGGGCTTCAGGGTCTTGTCATAAGGTGCTAAATGAACTTATCCCGGAAGTCTTGCTTTCACCACTAAAACCCTGTACAAACAATAAACTCCAAAACTGACATGCACAAGTGAACTTGTTATACCACGGGGGTTAGTACCAATGGATAAGATATAAAATTCATGCCAACACCGAAGGTAAACTCATGGCTAGGTGGAATTTCACCGTCAACATCTCCCCCATGCTTAAACCTTGCTCATCCTCGAGTAAGCCTTCGATGGATATCATCGTTGCCCTTCAATGTTTAAACCTTGCACTTGATCATACACGAGAAAACATAATGCTCTCAAAAGTTTAGTTTTCTAAAGTTCCACAATGTACTAGCCTTCATCCCTAGGGAGGGAAGATTATTAATTAAGCTTATCCCACAAGTATTAACATGCACCCAAAATTCAAATGGAGCTCACAAATTTTGAAATAAATAATGGGATGAAAAAGAGCTAAACCAAGTTCAAAAATTTAAACCACCTTGCATCTTGCTCATGAACTTCTCATTTCATATTGTCTCTCAAGCTTATTTCTTCTACTCCTTTCCCTCTTAAAACATATATGTAAGTGGTAGGCTTTATATGGAGCTCTTTGGGAAAGTTTAGTCCTACCAAGATATTATAAATGAGATTTTGTCAAAACAAGACAAGCTTCTCATGGTCTTACCAAGACTCGTCAAAAAGGCCATTGTAAAATAATGTTATATCAAGGAGGGGGGGGGGAGAAAAATAAACACACTTTGAGATAGGTGGACATGTGCAAATGGCAAAGAGTGATCCCGAGGCACAAAGGAAGTCCTCGTTATCGGATTGCACTTGGTTGGAAAATGAGAATGGATCTTTTAATCTTGAGTCCTTGAAATTTTTAATGTACTTTAGAGAACCGGGGAGCTCATTTTATTTTATTTTTATATCATACATACTCATATTTTTTTCATACTTATATTTTTTCTTTCTCTCTTTTTCTTTCTATCTCTTACTCATTTTTTTTCTCTTTTTCTTTCTCATCATTTTTTATTTGCTCCCCTTGAACTCTAAAATTGCATTGTACCTACCTCCTCCCCCTTGCTTAGATGTTTGCTCGTCCTCGAGCAAATATGTGATAGAGATAAGGTAGGTACCGGAAATACTTTTCCTTTGGAGAGATACTTGAAATCTTCAATGTTGGCACCGTCTTGCGGTCGTCCTTGAATTGATGATCCATCCTGAACGATAGGTTATGGTCAAGAAGGTAATCACAAAAGATGATATTTGGTTTTAAGGGTGGATATTCGGCGAGGTTTGTGAGATCTCCGATGTGGGGATACACAATGCACTGATAAAAGGCTAGCAAAAAGATAGATATGCAAAAACGGAATGGACAGCTTCTTAGTCTCGGGCCAGAGAAATCAAGGCCTGAAATAACTCACCCAAAAATAAATCTTTTCTACTAAGTTTTTGCACTCAAATATATATGGCTCTTGGATAGGTTGAGCAACATGCAAGTGGTATTTATGACAAGGTTAATATTGCTTTTAAGAACAAAAATAAATCATCTTTAATCCATCTAAAACTTGAGAGCACATAAAACACTATGGGTCTGTATTTTTATCATAACCTCCATTAAAGATTAAGCTAGCATTTAGATAATTTCAGATTTGTATTTTAAAGAGAGCACTGGCTTTAACATGCATAAATCAAATACAAAGATAAACAAAGCGGCAACTATAATCATATATCATCATGGCATAAATTTCATAACTTTAACAAAGATAAAAAACAAAGTGGTGTCTTTATTCATGATGAAAACAAATTAACACACATGATGAAAATTTAAATAAAAACTGAAAACACTACGCATACATAGGCGCGTACAAGCTGAAAAATGAAGAAAAGGAGGGAAAGGAAAGATAACTAAAGCTCCTCCTCTCTCTAATCTTCCGCCGGTGGTTGATATTAATAGTCTTGGTTGTTGTACCCTTTCTCATAGTCGGATTGCACCACTCCTCCTATGAATTGTCTTGGTGTTGCTAAGTGAAGGCATCCAATCTCATAAGCGATGTTTGCATTTCCTTCACCCATTTGGTTGGCATTGGTTAGGATGGCTGCAATATTTTGCATGTTCCTTGCAGCGTATCCTCCAATAATGGTCACACTTTGTTGTGATTGAGGAAGATGTGTGTATGACTCTACAAAGGCTACGTTGGGCACCGCAAATTTTTATGGGGGGTATGGCTGCATCACTCCCCCATGCTTGCATTGGTACACCACCGTAGTAACTTGACGGCGCCGGAATTCCTCCAAATGGCGGCACATAATTTTGTTGCGCACCTCCTTCTTGGGCCGTGGAAGAACCTTCTCCTATTATCCTTCCTCTTTTATTTTTTTTCTGCCGGCACAAGAACTCCTTCCTCTAACCAATCTCCTTTCCCCTCAAGAAAAAGTTTTAATCTTCCATCCGATAGGGGCAAATTTACTTTGGCTACTTTGAAGCCTCTTCTCTCATCTCCACTTATGTTCTTGCCTTGCTTCATAAATTCAAATGGGAAGTCCTGGGTAGGAGATGCTTTAGGTTCCTTTTAATACCCGGTCTCAGAGAGATAGCCAACATGGAGAGGTAACACCCCGAAGTTGAGTGGGGACGGTTGGCTGCCTGGCAATCAAAGCCGAGTAAAGCCAATTCAACTTCGTGTTGGTTATCTTTGTCTATCTCATTCTCCCCAAAATCCTTTTGCACATCCATGAGTGAAACACTTGGATGATGGAGTTCCGAATAAAATTTCTTTATTGCTACGCTTCTCCCGCGATCATACTCAAAAAACCTTCCAATGTGCCTTCATGCACATACACTTGTTCCGGGGCCCCCTTTTCAAAACCGAGTAATTCCCAAATATACTCATAGAGATCCACTTGTTCAACTCCCTCTGAACGGAATGAGAGACTAAGCACTCCTTCATCAAGGATATGCGCCATGGTCAATTTCCAATGGAGAATCCCTTGTGGGTGTTTACCGACACTCCGTTGGAAAATTGCACCCAACCTCGGTGTTCTGTATGAAAACCCAATATATGGAGAGCTTGGTAGTCGAAGTCGACGTTCTCTACAAGCCTCTACTCAAGGCGAGCGAGCTTCTCCTCCTCCTCCTCCATCATGATGATAAACATATTGGAATACCACGGAGTGTGTGGAGGTGGAGCGGATGATCGTGTCGAGCGGTAAGGTCGGATGGGTGGCTCCTCCGTACATCCATAAGGTTTGGTTGTAACATCCTTGATGTTTATTTGTGCTTATGACCTTACCTAGCTGTGATAATCAAGATTAATTAGCCTCTAAGCATGTTGACATGTTTGGTCACACTCTTGCACAAAAGACCTTGGTCAAAATCCCAAACCACGGTCAAACCCTAAGTGCTCCTTAAAGGCTGGATTGGTTTTCTTGCGCGTTCTCAAAATTTCACTATAGAACTTCAAAATCGGCCAATGCCAAAGTTGCTCAGTTTTTCCGGGAACACATTTCAATAAATTACTGGCATTTCAAATTTTGAGGTTTGGGCACTCAAAAACTCAGTCAAAGCTCTGCTGAACAGTTGACCGAGCCATAAAAATCTGCAACTTCAAAGAAGTTTATCTCGAAATCTCTTGAGAACTTGATAGGTCGGCCTTTGTAAAAGTTGAAGCTGGTTGTCCGCTCTACAACTTTTAGTTTGGCAGATTTTGAAGTTTAGTTCAACTTTTCATTGTTTGAACCAATCGAACAGGGCTACTCTAAAACGTTCCTGCGCGACCGCGCGCTCTGGCCGTGGCGTCGCGACGTCGGCGCGCCTCGGCGTTCCCGACCCGACCGATGTACTTTCGGCCGTACGTCGACGTCATGGGCCGGGGATGCGGCGGCGCCCTCCCCACACACCGGCCAAGTGGTCTCGCGCCGCGGGCGGGCCGGCGACCGCGCCACGACGGCCACGCCGCGGCGGTGCACACGAGCCGCACGCACGTGCCCCCGCCCGCGCCGCATGCGCGGCGGTCGGCCAACCGGCGGGCCTAGGCGAGGCGCCCCCAACACCTCGCGCACGCCACGCACCTCCTCCTTCCTCGCATTCGCTCGGGCGCAGCTCAGAGCCGCCCCTCCGTGCCCGCCGTCGCCGCCGGTCGTAGCTCACCGGTGTGACCCCCTGTCCACCACCCCTGCTCGAGTTCAAGCGTCATAGTAGCCTCCACCCGCACCCCTTGGACCCTCCCGTGCACGTGCATTAATCGGCCGACCCGCACCGCTCGCCGGCATTGCGGCCGACGCGGCCCGACCGCCGCCTCCCACGCCGCCGACCGTCGCCGGAGCTGCTTCCTGCCGAAGCGACCCCACCAAGTGACCGAGGGTGAATTCAAACCCCACCCTAGCCACTCACTCGCCGGAGTCCGGCCGTCTGTCGCCGCCGGCCAGCCTTGCTCCACCGACGGGGACCCGATTGTAATCTCATTTTTTTTTCGTGGGGCCTTGCTGCAAAATGACATCTTCAGATCTAGGGTTAAAAGTCTTAGTCTTGTAAAATCGATATAAAATCACAGGAAATTGTAAAAATACAAACTCAACTATTCTGGAATCCGTGTGAGGAAACCTAACTTTCCTAGAAAGGGAGTTTGAAATTTCAGTGTGGATTTTAAATGATTTTGAATTGATTAGTTTGAGTAAAATTGAAATAACGTGAAATATATAAATGCTATGGATGTGAATTTTGGATATATTGTGAAGATTATCATTACTGGCACTGTGTTGAAAATTGGCACTTAAATCATCTTTATATCTTCAATTATGAATTTATACTGATTTCAGCCTGTTCTCCATTTATGAATTGTTAAAATTTATCTGTTAATCAAATGCCTTCAAATTTTCTGCTGTAGATCTGCAATGCTTATTAGTATATGTCATAAATCAGAGATTAATTTTTGACAGGTGTAGTTTGCTCTGCTAATTTATGGTGGTTAGTTTGAGTTAAATTCAAATCCATATTTCTACTGCAACAATGGATGTAATTTTTGGTGTGTGAGACAAATATGCCCTTATCCTGTTGAGTGCCAATTTATAGCCTCAGATTCTATGTATGTTTTGTTTTATGATTTATTCATACTCCTAGTAGCTTAAACTTGTCGCATTTATCATATTTATTCAGTAGCTTTGTGTTATTTCGTTTTTTGTCAGAATTTATGTGTTGTTGTTACTTGCATGCTGGTAAAATTTCCTGGTCAGTTTGTTTATACATTTGTCATAATTGATTTCCTAAGTAATCAAGCTTTGAATGAACAAAATATAGGAAAAACAGACATATCTCCATTTGCAGCTTAAATTCATGCTTGGGATGTATGAAACCATCTCTGAACAGCCCCAAATCACTTTAGTTAAGTTTACTTAACTAATGAGCTTATATATGTACACAATCACCATTAAACAAAAATAAAGTTTCACACTCCTCCACTTGTCTTGGTGAAGAAAAGTTCAATTAAAAAAACCTATTAAGGTGAATATGTCCAACAAAAACACCTATGTTTATCCTTGAATTCAGAACTGAATTTAATTTCTTAAGTTTGTATAATTGAATCATAATGCATCTGCATATCGTATAGAACTTCCCGACGGAAACTACGAGCTGGTGCCTGAGTCTGAAGGAGAACCAGCAGAGGGAGAAGTGAACGTGGTGGAAGTGCAGCAAGACCCGGACCAAAGTTCGGAGGATCTCGCTTCTGACTTTGCCAGTGAAGGCAAGCCCTGGAGCATAACCTATTTTTGTTAACTCCTGCAACTTTTCCTTTCAAGTGATGCTTGTGCATTTACGTTCAGGAGTTGAATTGAAGCCTTAGATGCATGATCATAGGTTCCTATGTTCAAATACTAGCATGTCAGGTCGCTAGATGCCATGATTAGGACCACGGTAGAAGTCGAGTGATGACCGT
The DNA here is from genome assembly GCA_947561735.1 of Cenchrus americanus. Taxonomy (NCBI): domain Eukaryota; kingdom Viridiplantae; phylum Streptophyta; class Magnoliopsida; order Poales; family Poaceae; genus Cenchrus; species Cenchrus americanus. Next base: position 190,595,634 of record OX387244.1, read on the forward strand.
CACTCGCGAGCTATAGGTCTCTTATGTAGGAATCATAAGATTGTTGAACTTATCTGCTCATGTGGTAAGAGCATGGGACCGACTTCGGTCAATAGATGTCAGTGGTTAAGCTTTTGAACGTACTAAACATTTGTCGGGAATGGGACCGGTAAGCCTAGTACTTTACTGATCTGGCAAGGGAACTCTCTACCACTAAACCCGGGAGTGATCCCCAGATACTAGGCAGTGGTACAGGTGTGGATCCGGGCGGTCAGATACCGTGACCGTGTAACCTTGTACCAGGGACTGTGGACTTGATCCTGAACTGAGGACGGTTGGGAACCGCCTGGTTGGTGTATACCCCACCTCTTTGGTTTTATTTGGCATTCTTGGGGTATGCACTCTACTGTATGTTTAGTTCCACCTTGCAAGGTTACTAATCGATCGATCGTCGGCCTCTCACCGTTATCTGAGACTGCTTAACCATCCACTCTATATCCCTTAATGATGGAATTGAGAAGGAATTTGTATACTTGTTTAATTTGTATTGACAACTCATGCTTGAATTAGTTGGCTAATCTAGTAATGGTTAAATGAATAGAATTTGGAGCTAAAATTTGAAAGTAAGGATATACTCTTTGTTACTTTTCTGCGAAACAACCCACTAGCCATAAAGCCTTACATGTCTAGAGAGTTGGTGATTTACCAATCACCCGACGTTTAAGTCTTGCTGAGTATTAGTATACTCAGCCATGCTTTTGTTGATGCTTTTCAGGTAATGATCTGTGTGATGATGGCATTCCGTGTCCTGGTTCTTTCCCACCCTGTTGGGAGTACGAGTGGGAGGATGACAGTGCTTAGTGGTATCACAGATGGCCTCGTGTGATGTTGCTTTTGTCGTTTAGTACTTTATTTACGTTGTGTGTCGGACTCTGAACTATTTACCTTTATGTTAAAGACCTGGTTTGTAAAAATGAACCTTTGAAGGATGTTGTGTAATAATTTGTGATGTGTTTATCTCTAGACTCTCCTTCGTGTGAGTTTTGATGTACATTTCTCGATCTTGTGATGTAAGCGATTTACCGGGTTTGACCCGGCAGAGACGACAAGTTACTTCTATATTATTGCTTAATGGCCAAAAGGAGTGGTTTAGGCAATAATATGTAATTAATTTGAGCGGTTCTGTCACATTGGTGAACCTCATAGACGAGCTTCGTGTGGCCCTCATGCCACTGAGAAGAAGAGTATCGTTCCTCCTCGGCGGTGCCATGTCCTCCTCCATGCTCCGAGGAGACTCGGAAACCGAGTGCCTCCTCGAAGAGGTTGTCGATGATGGCTTGGACGGCGATGATCCCTTCTTCTTGGTGAAAAGACTTGTAGTTTTCTTCCATGGTTGCAGCACTCTCCTCACAAATATATATCTGGGGTTTTCAACTGGTAACAAGGTACATGAATATTATTTTGGAGTATGGACTTTAAGTTGTTAAGGATGTGATTTGTTGCACGAAACAAATGGGATGGATGGATAAGTCTAAGGTGGTTATGAACTACAAACTTGAGCACACGAACAAAGAGCTAGATTGGAGACTTACCTCTCTCCTCCCCTTGGCTCGGTTCTTCTCTAGAGCACTTGCTTCGTGACCGCGTGCACCTTCCAAACGTTCCCGTCCACTCCTTTGCTTGCATTATTGCTCGTTCCACTTGATGTTTTCGCTTTGAATCACCTCCATGCTCCCTTGCCTCACATGCCTCCATGATATTCCTGCAAAACAAAGCCTTGGCTGCCCCCCATGCTTGTCCTTTGCATGTGGTTTGATAAAATATGTTGGAGGGGCATCCCATGATGTATCATGGTGCATGTATGGTTAGGTGAACTAGATTGCCTCCCTCTAAGCATATTTTAATGCTAAGTACTTCTCTAATTTTGAAAATAAAAAATCAAATTAGAGCTATTAAATATAAAGTTAGAGGAGTTTTTAAAGCATTAAAAACAAATGTAAGTCGAAAATATTTTCCGACTACTTTTATGTTGGTCTCACCGGTATTATTTGCCTTCATTAGTTGAGAGCAAACTCTTCCCGGCTTGATTATGGGGGCATAGGTTTAGGTTCTAATTTTGATTAGATGAGAGAGATTTTGAATGACATAAAATTAGATGAGGCTTAGAAAAATTCTAACTCTAGAGAAACCAAGGATAAGGATTTTTAAACCAACCAAAAGTCAAGTTTCTAGGCTCACATGAGTCCTACCATGTGCTGAAAATTAAATAACATCCAGATAGAAGTCGTGGCTCTACTCGTGTGTTTTTAGCATGTAAAACAGGTCAACCACAACATCATAAAGGGGATGAATGGTTGAGTTAGGTTCTGAATTTATTTGGTTGTGGTTTCTCGAAAAGAAGCAAACAAACATGTAGGATGGTTCATGTAAAGGGTTTATGATCAAAATAAAGTATTAAACCAAGAATTATGTCTCTAATGTTATTCAACCATTCTAAGTCTAATGTCTTGCGTAGTAAAATTAAAAACTGAATTATTTAAAAAGACTCAAAAAACCTGGAATCGGGTTGTCCTCCCGGTAGCTTATTCTTGACTCCACGAAACGGGCTGCCTCCCGCCTAGCGCTTCGTTTGTAGTCCATGACTAGACTCCTTCACTTGATTACTTCGGATCAACACTCTTTGTGGGCATTGCAATCTTTGGTACCCACTTCTGCAACCATATTGGGCATGGGCTTATTCTTCGGGTTAGTCATTTTTTTTGGTCTTCACAGGCTGGCTTTGTCCTTTGGTCTTGACGGATGCAACAACTTCCTTCATGCAGTGGCTCGGCATTTCAAACTCCGGTCCTTCGGTCGTGATCTTTGTGGTCTCCTTAGTGTGATCCTCCATCACTCCCGAGTGAGTTTGAGTAGCCATCGTCATCTCGGGACCATGAGATTGTCTCGGAATTCTCCTTTGTTACCCATCGGTTGTCCGGCAAGTTGTCCCACTTGCGTCTCTAGCATCTTCATCATGATGAACACTTCACGTAAAGAGTTTCCGACCCCTGTCACCTTGCCATCTAAATTCTCCAATACTTTCTGCATAGCCTCGAACTTAGTGACGGCGTCCTTGTTGATCTTAGCTTGCTCGTCCATGAAGTCCTTCAATTGTGTACAAACAGGAACCAAATCTTGAATGGACGAACTTGCATTAAATTGGGGTTTACCTCGGACATGGTCGTGCCCCTCACACTCCTCGCATGTGGATCTTGCCTCGGCATCCTTTAGGTCTTGAGCTTCATTCTCTATCTCCATCTTCTCCATCCTCCTCTTAAGTAAACCGTTATGCTACTCAAGGAATTCAGCTCGCATGTATTCATTGAAACACTCCAAAGCTTCCGCAATCGTCTCGGTGAAAGGCGAGTGTTGCACCATGCAGATAGTTGAGACCTTGATCTTTAACGGCCTTCCGGCGTCTTGAAGGTTTATGATAGGTAGATCAACGACTTATGTGGTGCATAGCTCGATCTTGCGCTCTGGTTGCGGTTGTTCTCCATGGGTGGCGGTTGAGGCTGATCTTCCTTTGGACTTGGAGGTGGTGATTCCCTTGGAGATTTCGACGATCCTTCAACTTTGGCTTTTCGATATTGGGTTTCCAACCCTTTTGCTTGTGTTGCACGTCTCCTTTGCCTGTAAAGTTTTCCTGGATCATCCACAAAAAGTTTTAGGTTTCTTGGAGAGGTAGCCCACCATCTCCGGTTACAGTTAGCAATAAAAAAAATCTAAAAAAAGAAAAATTTGGGTTAATCAAAACTAGATTATATTGTTTTTTTCTTTTTCAGGACGATCAAACTTAAGAGATGCAAAAGAAAATCAAAAGAAAAACTGAAAAATAAGCGATACTAGATTGGATCTTGATTGCTTGTTCTCCGGCAACGGTGCCAAAGAAGGGGCTCCTTGACGGTGTATATTCGTATCAAAGTTCATATGGATTTGCAAGTGGACAAATCCCCCGTCGTAGTCAAGGGACCCTTCTTCCCTCGAGTGGTGAACCCAAGGTATCGAATCCGTGGAACAATGTGCAATGCAATGATTCAATCTAGTAAAGCAAGGAAAGCTATCTATTGAAGAACCAAATTGCATCTAATCTAAGATATTATCAAGTAAACACATCTATTCTAATCTACTAAAGAAGTAGCAAGAGAAAGCAAGAGATAACCAATCTAAATAGTCTAGATCATGCATATGTTGTAGCTCCAAACAAGATAGATGAAGATAGAAAAGCGAATCACATTAAAAGGATCGTTAAACCGTGGCCTTCGGTCCGATTTCGAAAACACCCGCCTTTCAGAGCAACCGTTTTGTCACAACGTACTCCTATTCATGCGGGTATTCTAGGGCGAGTTTGATAAGAACAAGTTGAAATCACTTGGTCGGTCCGGTATGCACCTCTAGCCACCACGGCAACAAGAGAACCCTATGCAATCTAGCTATAGACTAGACTGGGGAAGAATCAAAACCAAGGCGAAAACAAAATCATCGAGATGGCACTTGATCGCTAGAAATCGGATTCACTTAAAGACTTCACCATGAATGATTACATGAACAGGATCACCAACGGGATCCTACCTCGATCTTGATCCTTGCTCCGGAGCTCCGACATGGTCTTCCATGAAAGGTTCCCACGTCGGCTAGGGAGACCCTAGACAACTAGCATGACCCTCATCTCCGAGATGGTGTCCCTCAAGCTTCTCTGCTCCTCGGCAGCGGATGACGAATTGATTGATTCGTGGCTCTCGGTCAGGGGGCTATAAATAGCACGAGAGGCACCTAGGTCAAAGGGGGGGCGTCTGGGCCTCGAAACGGGATGGGCCGACCGGCCTGGGCCCATTTCGGCCCAGTCCACGGCCTCCTTTACCCGGTGTTGCTTCCCGAGTCTTCTAGATCCTTCCATCTTTTGCATGTGGGCCCTTGTTGTCAGGTTCTCTCCGAATTGGACGAAGCTCCCTGTCTCCCAAGATTCAGCACCTTTCTGGCTAGGTCCTCGGAGTTTTCTATCTTCTCGGGTTGGGTCCTCGGGCTTCTTGGAGTCGTGTTCACTTCATTCCTTGACTTGTGCTGGGCTTCAAGGTCTTGTCATAAGGTGCTTAATGAACTTATCCCAGAAGTCTTACTTTCAACACTACAACCCTGCATAAACACTAAACTCCAAGACCGACATGCACAAGTGAACTTGTTATACAACAGGGGTTAGTACCAATGGATAAGATATAAAATTCATGCCAACACCGAAGGTAAACTCATGGCTAGGTTGATGGAATTTCCCCGTCAACAATTCCACACCCAAATAAAACTCCACAGCTGCAACGAACCGAGCCACAGGGAAAATAGGGATTAGTAATGATGGCTAGGAAAGGGGATTTAAAAGAATTGATTGAACCCATTGGGGTGCAGCAAAGAGAAGGCATTTAACGAGCTCACAACGACATTGACAACAGCCCCACTCCTTGCACTTCCGGACTTCGGTAAGACTTTTGAAATTGAATGTGATACAAGTGGTGTATGGATTGGACGCGTGCTCATGGAAGAAGGAAGTCTCATTGCATATTTCAGTGAAAAGCTAAGTGGTCCCATTCTGAATTATTCTGTTTATGATAAAGAACTTGAAGCTTTGTGAGGAAAGCTTGCCTCATGTGGAGTTTGCATACAACAGGGCGGTTCATTCAACCACAAAATTTAGTCCCTTTGAAATTGTATATGGCTTCAAACCTGCTGGCGATATATTGCCTTTACCTATGCAGGAACGTGTGAACTTCGATGCAAGCAAGCGTGATGAATTTGTTAAGACACTCCATGAATGAGCAAAATCTAACATTGAGAAGATGACCAAGATGTATGAGAAGCATGCCAACAAGGATCGCAAAAAGATTGTGTTTGAACAAGGAGACTTGGTTTGGGTGCACCTATGCAAGGTTGATTCCAAAACCAATGCAAGAGCAAGCTGCAGCCACGTGTTGATGTACCATTGAAAGTGCTTCGCAAGATCAATGACAATGCATATGAAATTGATCTTCCAAGTACATATGGTGTTAGTACAAGTTTCAACGTCGCCAACCTTTCTCCATTCTTTGGGGTGGCAGAGTCGAGGACAACTCCTTTTCAAGAGGGGGCGGATGATGTGGACATCCCAAGAGATACACAAGTGGACGAAGACAACACACCAATAAATAAAAAACAAGGACCAATTTCACGAAGTCATGCCAAGAAAGTGCAACAAGAGGTGAACTCTCTCCTAGCTGAAATTAACTTTAACATATATGAGAATGTGATACTACCTAAATGTACTACATTGGTTGTACTTAGGTATATATGTGAGAGGGGTGGTGCAGCTATACATGGAGAGGAAGCAAAGAAGAAGAAACCAGTGGATCAGTTCGGACCGAGGGTAAACCAGCAAGTTCAGTTCAGACAAGTTTGGACGGATCTGTTCAGACATGTTCGGACAGATCAGTTCGGACAGTCAGTTCTGACATGTTCGAACCTGCATAATGATTTGATCATAACTCTTAAATCCCTATAGCTCTGGAGCTGCATGAGCACGTCATGGAACCGTCTTGAAGTCAATTTTCAAATGCAATAAACCGCATGTACATTGGACTTCCCAATAAAACGATATGATAGATTTAGTGGAGGCTGGACAGATGGTTAACAGCCACGCGAGTCCACCTCGGGAGTTGATTTCTGGGGAGCCTTTTCACATGCTTAGCCTCTTCATTTCCATCTCGAATTCACACCCAACTAGGAGGGTTGTTCCTAGTCTAAATACCCCCTATGTACTACTAAAAAACCAAGTTTTGATTATTGAGAATAGACGACCACACATGGTTTTCTTGCAGCCAAGCTGCTGAGTGCCTTCCACACCATTGTTCTTCTTGTTCTTCTTGCACTTGTGAAGAGATCCCTCTGGGTTCCGCTACTTCGTGCTCACAGATTCCAGCTTTGTTGCACCGTATTGTGTGGATTAATTCCAGCTTGTGGTTTTGTAGTCGTTTGGAGATCGAGTTGAAGTCTTCGCGGTTTCGGTGACGTCTCCACGACGCTTGGTCGCATCCAACCTTTGTCAGGTATAAAGCATTTACCCGCTGCTTGCAGCGATTTATCTTGTTACGAAACCTACTGTCGTGAAGATCGGGCCATCCCTGGGACCTATCTTGCAACGGTCCCAATCACTTTTTGCCAAAGAACTCGTTCCCCACGTCACTTTTGAACTTGATGAGTTTGTGGAAGTTGTTGGTTTGTGGAGGAAACACAGGTGGAGCTGGGTTGTGTCTAGTCAGTTCCTAAGATGATTCGGTTTAGGAACAAAGATATTTTTGTGGTGGGTTCTTGGTGATTCTGGGATATCTCTGATCTTCCCCTCATTCTCGCCACTTCCCTCGCCAACCTTGTTTGCCCCAAGCGCTTCTCCATCCTAGCACTTAAATGCCTCGATCATCATTCACAACTGAGGCTCATGACCAGACAACCAACCCATCAGTTGTCTCAACTCATCATTCTCATCCTGCAAGCGTTCAACATAGTGCGCATGCTCCATATTCTTCACAGCATTCATTTCACAAGTGGAGCATGATGTATGAATAGGAGCTTTCAGCTTATCTTCTAGAGATCTAGCATAGACAAGCGAAACATCTAGCTTCTCATGCAAAACAGGACAGGAAGTGCAAGCAAGGCGGGTCTAGATTTCATCTCATCTAGCTCAACCCTAAGCACATCTAGTTCCTCCACCTTCGTTGCATACTTCTCCTTAAGCACAGTCAATTCACCCAGAAAAGTGGAACAATCAGTGCATTCAGGTTCATTGGTCAAAATAGGAGCAGACTTAGCATTAGTCCTTGAACCATATACGAGAGACAGATGATGAGGGTCAGTCGGGTTCTCGATCTTGGCACGCACCCCACGGTCCACCTCAAACGAAGTCAGCTTGGAAAATAGTCGTCCACCATGAGGGTCTCATACTTCTCCCATTATAGGATGGCCTTGACCTTCCCACTCCACACGATACGATCCAGAGAATGCATGAGCTTGACAGCCCTGTCATGGTCATCATACTGGAGCACGACCACATTAGCCCTCATGTTGTTCACGATCACCGTGAAATGTTGAAACATGGCATCTATGGACTCACCAGGGAGATGAGTGAAGTTCTTATACTCTCTCTGGTAGGTCGCAAAGAGCCGAGCCTGAACTTAAGCATTCCCGACATGAGCATTCTTCAACTGCTCCCAAATACTGCACGCCAAATCCTCTGTCTGAACCCGTTTGAATTCGAATTGACACAGAGAACGGTACAGGTAGTCAACCGCCTTGTTGTTGACGTCGAATGTGTCCCTCGATCCTGGAGCAAGGAAGTTCAGCAGATGAACATAAGTTGTGTTCACTGTGACATCCCACAGTATTTGACCCTTGCCGCTGAGGAAAGGATCCATCCGCCTTTGCCACATCTGGTAGTTCTTACCGTCAAAGTGTGGAGGACCCGAACCCCGTTCCTGGTATGCCATCTTTTCATCTTAGAATGCTTAGAATCACGAAGATCCATAACCTGGCTCTGATACTAATTGAAGAACTGATTAGGCGACCAGAGAAGGGGGGACTGAATGGGAGCTGATAAAAATTCCTCTCCAAAGAGAGAACTCGCACTATGTCCCAAGTTCACAACTATGGATTCCCACACGAATTTGCCAAGGTCACATAGTCACAACAGACCTACCAACCCTAGGAACAAACCCCAAACAATCCTGAAGCGGAAGCACGACTCAAGAAGCAAAGGACTTAGCTGTCTTGTAAATCACCTGGTGGACTGTCCGCGACCTCCGGGCGGACCGTCCGCGAGCTGTGGCAGACTGTCCAAAAAACGTTCCCGAACCTCCAGTACTGCACCCTCAATAACAGACCATCCACGATGGGCCAGCGGACTGTCCGCCACGCCACGTACCGTCCACCACTGTAGTATGGACCGTCCGCAAACTTCGTGCAACAAAAATCCACTGACAAAATGGACCGAATGAAAGACACGCAAGAACTCGCGAAGAACACGAAGATCACTTGGGCTGTTAGGCTCCTCGCAGACCGTCCGACACGCTCACATGGACTATCTGCCAGGAGAAATTCTGTAGCCCAAGCCTGACCTATTGAAGGTCAAACCTTCCTCCCCTTTGCCCGATTTCCCAAATCAACCAAGGGAAAGCTACCAAATCAAAGGTGAAGATGAAGCACCTCTAGGAGATGCCATACCTCCGAATTTGTAGCCTCAAACCCACTGAATCGATACGAATCGAGATTCTACCGAACTCAACAAAAAACTTAGAGTCCAACCGAAATCATTCAATCGGAGGCCGAATTCGAAGATTAGGGGGGTCAAGATCAAGCACAAAGATGCACGAGGAAACTATCCATGATCCCCAACAACAAATCCGAACCCAAACACCTCAGAATCGAAGGAACAAGCCGCACACGAAAAACTGACGAAAATAGCTCGAAAAATAAACAAAAATCTAACAAGCTACAAGCGGGAAACCGATGCAACCTTGAAAGCTTCCATTCACTCGGAGGTCAGATTCTTTACAAAGCGGAGGAAAAATCTAACCCTATGGAGCAAGGAAATGAGAAGCAATCTGGATTGATGGTTTGCCTGGAAACCCTAGAGCTAATATACATGTGTCCCTCCCGGGCCAGGCAAAAGACCACACTACCCCTAACACTGAAGTTGTGATACAAACTCCTCAGGGCCTTATAGGTCATGTAGCACTCCTCTTCATCGCACGGCCACGCTATTGCCGTAGACCGCGTCCTCCCGATGCAAGCCCTGCGATTCCGCCATGCGTCCGCCGGCATCGAAGCTTCTCGGCACGCCTGGATCTCGTCTCCGCCCACCGAGCCTCCGGTCTTGGTTTTCTGGCTCAACAAAGTAACCCGATGTTTTTGTGGTGAACTGCCGCAAACCCGGCGTGTAGACTCTGGTCTTGAGCCGCTACCCTGCACCAACTCTGATCGATGACTTCGTCTTGCTTTTCTTGCCACCATGCGGCCCGCACTTGACCCGTGGCCACCGGGTCCCTCGAATCAGGCCTACTTGTCTCTCAACTCCTCGGAGGCCCCGCAAGGCATAGACCTTTCGCTCCCACTCTTCACCTGCACCAATGCTAATCAAGCCACAACCAGCACCTACAATACTCGGCCCAGAGTCAGTCCACACCACGTTGTCAATCGCTCATCACAGCCAGGAGCGACCATCCACCAGTCCTCAGACGCTCCGGTCCTCACCCGACGAGTGTCCTCCGCTTCAAAGTCTCCGGACTACGTCGTCACACACAGGTCAGACCGGTGCTCTTCACCGGTCACACCAGGCAGATGATGCTGCTTTTGCTTCTTCGGATGGTTTGTGGATCAACCAAGGAACCCAGTGGTTTTCTGGTGAACCACTGGAAACCCCGCGAACTCAGTGTAGCCTCCGTTAATCGCCACTCGTGACTCGGCTCCCACGTAGTTCCGGCTCGACCTTAGTTGTGAGGCCCTACCAAGAAACCGTCCATGACATCATCTTGCTGTTCTTGCCACCATGTGGCCCGCACTTGACTCCGCTGGCCACCGGGTCCCTCGAGCGAAGCCAACTTGTCTTCTCCACACCTGGAGGCCTCACCGGCAATGACCTTTTGCACTTGTTCTTCACCTGCACCAACACCAGTCAAGCTGCAACCTGCACCTGCAATACTTAGCCAAGAATCAGTCCACACAACATTGTCAATCACTCATCACACCAGGAAGCGACCATCCACCGGTCCTCGAACCACACATGGTCCTCACTCTCCCCCTTGATGAGTGCATTGACAACACTCACATATAGTAACCTGAGAGAAAAGAAAAAGAAAAGAAACGAATAAAAAGAAACTCTAACAAGTGATCGAAAGCCAAACAAAGGCAAAGAGAAAGATCACCTGAAGAAGATAAGTCTCGAACCCCTTAGGCAAGGGCAACGGCTCGACACATCCGAGACAAAATCATGCTCAAGCAAAGAGTGCAAACCACCAAACCAAAGCTCGAAAACCACAAAGAGCTCCCCCTACACATGCAAGCTCCCCATGAACCAATGCAACTCCCCCTAGACGAATGCATGCAACCCACTTGATGAAAACAGAGCAGCTGCAACAGCTCAGCTCTGACCGGTCAGGCCGATACCACCTGGGAAACTGCTTGAGCTCAAAAATAGCTCGAAACCACTTGGAAACCTTCTAATTGCGTGCAGCAAGCCAATTCAAGCTCAAACTTCTCCCCCTTGTTGACAATGCATGAATGAAGCCAAAAATGCAAAACCTTCAGCCTAGATCTTCTCAAATAGACAAAATTCAACATAGGATGCTACACATGTCTAAATGAGCAAGTTAGATACTCTATAGCTTCGTAATGACATCAACTTCATGACCACCAAGTTTCACAACCAATGGACGAAGCTAAAATAGAATCGAGCAATTTTGCGAAAATTTACCCTATCATGAGCAAAGTCCTAAATATGAGCAAAACATATCAAAATGGCAAAGCCACACAAACTTCATGCTAGGACAACCATTCTAACCAAAAGACCATCACAAACACCCACAAGCACCTCATGTCATGTTGAAGCCACCGAGCCATGTGCCTACTTCTATATATGAGACTTCTCATTGGTAGGCATCATGCAACGGTTTAGCACCTAAAGCAAATTAAGTTTAGCACATATGTCATGGGAGCACATTTTCCAAGCATTGTACATTTCATTTTCAGATTCATATTTGGTACATGAAATGTCTTTGCGACAAAAAGGAACTTATGCCCCTCCACAAGATAAAGCAAGAGGGCTAAACATTCATGATGGCAAATGAGCCTTTGGCCCCATATGATCAAAATATGCTATCCAACCACAAATTAAGCATAGCCATGCCACTAAAACATGTCAAGATCATATAAAGGCATTTACTAACAAGAGAGCAGACATGTGACATTTTTCAAAAACATAGCCATCAAGCATGGATATAAACCAAGATTATCAAGAGCTAAGCCAAACTAACCATATCTTACCAAACAAGCTCACAAAGACATACATATCATTCCATGGTGAACAATGTATATAGTAAAAGCTTTTCCTAACCAATGCATATGATACAAAATGCATGCAATCTAAGATACAAGGATGCCTATACATCATGTTACATATGCCATGCCAAATGCAAGAAATGCATAAAGGAAAGCTATACATATGGTACAAAGGAGCTCCCACACACCCAACTCAAGAAATCAAACACACACCAAGCTCCCCCGCAAAAGAGTGAAAATTGCTTGATCTAGGGGTTTGGGGAAAATATCGGCTAGTTGGTCATGTGTGGGTACATGGATCAAAGCTATCTTCCCTTTCTCTACGTTGTCTCTCAGAAAATGATACCTCACTTCTATGTGCTTGGTTTTGGAATGGAGCACTGGGTTCTTTGCAACACTTATGGCACTGGTTCTGTCACATTGAAGTGGAACTTGGGTATACTCCTCACCAAAGCCAAAGAAGAAGATGAGGAGTACGAAAGGCTAAAGTCAGGAGTGTGACGCAAGTACCTGAATATGTGATTGACCGCTTGCCGATGCGAAGTCCTTGGAGACGCTTGAAAATGAGTCCACTGACATACCGAGAATTGGATGTCCGGCCTCGTCGTCATCAAGTAGAGGAGTGACCCGATCATGCTCCGGTACTCCTTCTGGTCCACGTGTTCACCTTCCTCATCCACATCAATAGTTGTAGTCGTATTCATAGGCATCGTCATGACCTTGGAATACTCCATCTTGAACTTCCTCACAATGTCCTTGGTGTACTTAGCTCGGTGCACAAATGTTCCTTCCTTTGATTGCTTGATTTGTAGCCTGAGGAAGAATTCCAACTTGCCCGTCGTGCTCATCTCAAATTCCATGCTCATATCATCTGCAAACCTTGCAACAAGAGAGTTAGACCAGCCACCAAAGACAATATCATCCACGTACACCTGCACAATCAGGATATCTCTGCCCTGCCTGAGTAGAAACAAAGTCTGATCGACCTTTCCCATCTCAAAACCTCGCTCAAACAGGAACCCCCTCAACCGACCATACCATGCTCTAGGCGCCTATTTCAACCCATACAACGCCTTCCTCAACTTGTACACCCGGTGGGGGTACTTCTCACTCTCAAACCCAGTGGCTGCCTCACATACACTTCTTCATCCAACACACCATTCAAGAAAGCACTTTTTACATCCATATGGTGTAAATTGAACCCTTTAGCCACAGAGAAAGCTAGAAGAATCCTGATCGCCTCCAAACGAGCCACGGGAGCAAAGGTCTCCTCGCAGTCGATCCCCTCTTTCTGACTGAACCCCTGAGCAACAAGCCTTGACTTGTTTCCCACAATTTCACCTTTCTCTCCCTCTTTGTTCTTCCACACCGATTTTGTCCCAATCGGCTTACAACCTGGGGGAGGGTCAACCAATTCCCAAACCTGATTCCTCTCAAAGTTCTCCAACTCCTCATGCATTAAATTTACCCAATTATGATCAGATAGTGTGTATCCAATGTCTTTGGGCTCAAAGGTGGCAACAAAAGAAGCATGGGCGAAATGATAATTGTTCCGAACCCTCGACCGTGTAGTACGTTCATTCATGTCGCCGATGATCCTTGAAGCTGGGAGATCCACTTGTACTCACCGTGGAGGTTCTCGCCTTGATGCTACCTCCTGCTCAACTATAGCTTCTCCTTGATCTTGGTTTGTCGTTGTAGGTGTGGGAGAGGGGCTGTCCATCACCGTAGTTGAAGTAGTAGGTACATGCTCAGCCGCGGGCACCACCCTGCTGTCTTCATCATCTCCATATTCATGCTCCTCCTCCTGAATGATCTCCTCGCCAAGTTCATCATCACCTGGACACTCAAAAACAAGCTGACTACGTGGCTGTGTCTCGTCGAAGGTTACCTCGCAAGTCTCCATGATTTGGTTTGTTTCAAGATTGAGCACATGATATGCTCTATAGTGGGATGCATAATCAAAGAAAATACCATCGACCGGCCTAGCCTCAAACTTGTCCAACTTCTTCCCTTTCTTAAGGATAAAGCACTTGCAACCAAAGACATGTAAGTGACTCACCTTGGGTGTGTGACCATGCATCAACTCATAGCAGGTTTTCTTCTTAGGCACTCGGAGGTACCTGTTCGAAACATAGCACGCGGTGTTCACCGCCTCAGCCCAGAACCTTCTCAGAGTCCTATGCTCATCAAGCATCGTCCGAGCCATCTCACACAAGGTTCTGTTTTTCCTTTCCACAACACCATTCTGGGGAGTCGTATACGGACTCGAAAACTGGTGTTCAAGACCCAAGCCATGGAAAAGTATTTGAAAGCAAGAGTTTCTGAATGCTGAGCCATTGTCATTGTGGACCGCTCGTATGGCATCTTCGTGCCTCTCTTTCCTCAACCTCAATACAAGATCTCAAACAAAACCAAGCATCTCTACTTTCTCCTCAAGAAAGAACACCAACGCATACTAAGAATAGTCGTCCACCACAACAAGGACATACCACTTACCACCTGCAGATCGCACATGACCTGGGCCACAAGGTCCATATGGAGCAGCTCGCATGGATGCTCAGCCATCACATCGGTGAGAGGCGGGTGAGAAGAGGCTACCATCTTGGCATGCCTACACAGCGCACAAACCAACTCTTTTTTAAGCCTCAACCGTGGCAATCCTTAGACCAAATTGAGTTTACTCAAGCGAGACAAAAGGTCAAAGCTCAAGTGACCCAACTTCCTATGCCACTTCAACAACTCACTCGAAGAACCAGCCAAGAAACAATGCTCAACACCAGAAGGCTGAGAAAAATCAGCTCAAAACACCTGACCCTCGGGAACAACCATACAGACAATGTCCCCTCGAGAACCGAGAACCACCAGGCCGAAACAACACCTCAAAACCCTCATCCAATAGCTTGGACACGGAAAGCAAATTGTATCCAACCATTTGAAAAGGAGCAACACGCTTGAGAATGATCTTGTCACTAACCTTAATCTCACCTTCTGATAACACAAGCCCTCGCCCATTGTCCCCAAAGGTGATGTTTGTCATCACCGGGACGAGACTTGAGAACCACCCCTTGTCTCCGGTCATATGCCTCGAGCAACCGGAGTCAATCAACCAAATGTTCCTCAAGTCTCTCACCTGAATTCAAAAATGAGCACGAGAGCGAACAAATGACTCAGCACTGGGTTAGTACCAAAAGAGTAAAACCAGTGTCGAGCCATTTGCTCCAAAGTGTGGTTAGCACAATCCAAAACAACTTTCCTACCAAAGCTATCTCCACAAACACCACCACGGTAACCACTCCGATGGAACCAACCCTCTCTAACTAGAGGAGGACCAAAACCACGAAAGGAAGAACATGGATTGTCCCTCCTATCCATCTCAAAGCTACGACTCCTCCCATCACCGTATTGAGAACGAGGGGGAGAACTCCTAGCAAACTGACCACATGCAAACTCTCTAGACAAACCACCAGAACCACGACCTCCTGAACCAAACCTAGCACTTGTACGAGCTTGGAACCCAAACTACTGTCTGTCGAGACCTGCACCGGTCTGACCAGTGCGCGCACTGGTCACACCGGTGTAGTCTTGCCGGCAGCACCTCCTGCAGCCTTTCGCTCTCCCCAAGCTGGAACTCACTACTAGGAATATGTTGATACATGACGGTTTTCTGGTGATAGTTTCTCAAATGGTCATAAAAATTTCAGTACATGACGATTTGATAAATAGGTGCTAAATCAATGACGGTTTGAATCATTCGTCAATACCATGATTATCAATGATGATTTTAATAAACATCACTAATGTGTAAGAGGTGACATGGTCTGCGGGATGGGAGCATGGATGGCCATGTGGACGTGACGTGGCGGTGGATTGTCTTGTAGACTGAAAACTGAAACAAAAAAGAAGCTCAGCTAGGATTCGAACCCCCGACCGACCAAGCTAGAGAATGGAGCCTTACCATTGAGTTACGATAGGATTCGTGTTTGAGATATAATGTAAATTTCTTTTAATAAATGAAATATCTGTTACAACAAGGGTAAAAAATCATAAAACCAAATCGAATCCCGCGGCAGTGGCTTTTGTAGAAACAACCAAATCGAAGAACGACAGGGGTGGGGGCGGCGACGGCTGCGACTGGGACGGCTACTGCGACTGGGATGGTGTCGTCAGTGGGTGTGTTGGGGACAATGCCGGTGTGGAGTTGAGCCTGGTGTAGGTGGTGAAGTTGGGGTGCGGCAGGCGGCAGGCGGCGGGCCACAACGGCAAAGGTGTGGGCTGACGAATGCGGCTGGCAGCACCAGCGCAGTCTAGGGGCGGTAGCAGGGAAGGCGGCGGGGTGCAGCAGCCGCGAAGGCAAGGTGCGGTAGTGGCAGTTGGTCCTCTCCTACCGAGATCTACGGCGTGACTACTCCAGCTTGGCTATAGACAACCTCCATTGGGGTCCTCTGAAGCTCACTCTCCGATTAGCCTGGTATGTATTTGAGGTGCTATTCAATGAGAAAATGATTTGTTGGTTGTATAGGTAGTTCAAGTACGGCTATTGGATTTGATGTATGGTGTATAGTAACAGATGGATTGGAGATGGATACATGGCACACTCTTGACAACTGAATATGTCCATGGTGTTTGAAGTTTCATGGATTTTGTTGATGAGAGATTTCCTATGGATGCAGCAATTTTGTGCCCATGTAGTCATTGTCTTAACCATAAATCCATCAGTTAAACAGAGGTGCAGATGCACTTATTGCTCAATGGGATATCCAGTACATATACAAGGTGGATCCATCATGGAGAGTCTAATGATGGTCACGTTTTGGAGCAACCAGTAAATGTGGATCCACATTCTAATCATATGGAACATGAGAACAATGATTGGGATCATGTTGATGATATCTTAACAGATCATCACAGTACATTTGTACCTTTTAATGAGGCAACAACTAGTGATGGAAACCCATCAAGTAACCCTGATTGTGTTTTCGAAACTCTGATGGAAGAGGCAAAGCTTGAGTTGTATCCTGGCTACAGTGAGTTTTCAAAGTTCTCATGGGTAGTCAAGATGCTCCATTTGAAGTCATATTATAGGATCACCAACTCATCCTTTACTAAACAATTGCAAATCTTGAGCAAATCTCACACAGATAATAATTGTATTCCCAAATCATTTGAAGAGGCAAAGAAATTGTTACATACATTACGACTGGGTTATGTGTCAATACATGTTTGCCCAAACAATTGCGTGTTTTTTAGAGGACATATGCAAATCTTGATAACTGTCCAAAATGTGAAGCATCGAGATGGAAAGATCCTGTCAATAAGAAAGTTCTAGAAAAAGTATTGCGGCATTTCGATTGAAACCAAGGCTTCAACGAATAATTGCTTGCAAGAAAACATCGGAGGAAGCACAATGGCATAAACGAAAAAGGGTTACCAAAGAGAAGGAAATGTCCCATCCGTCAGACGAAGAAGCATGGAAAGATTTCGACAAATGCTAGCCAAAGTTTGTTGATGATCCAAGGAACCTTAGACTTGGTCTGGCCACAGATGGTTTCAATCCGTTTGGGAATATGAGATAATCTTATATTATGTGGCCTGTTATTTTGATTCTATTTAATTTTCCTCCTTGGGCCTGTGTGCAACAATCAAATTTCATGAAGGCTTTGTTGATTCCTGGTCCAACATCACTTGGCAAAGACTTTGATGTTTTCCTCCAACCTCTATAGAGGATTTACTTAGTCTATGGTCAGGTGTGGATACAATTGATGCTCTGACAGGAAAAGAGTTTAAGCTTCATGCTGCTGTGTTATGGTGCATTCATGACTATCCAGCACTTAGTACTCTGTCTGGTCGTACAACAAAAGGTTCTTTTGCTTGTCGCCATTGTGACAAAGATCCTCTGTCATATTCCACAAGGGGAAAGATTTTTACATTGGACACTACCGTTTCCTTCATAGGCATCATCGTTTGTGCACGAACAATGAATATCCCTCTCTACATGAAAGCAAAGATAGGCCAGGTACATTCACAGTTGAAGAGGTGTTAGAACAACTAGCCAAGTTAAGTGATGAAGCATCGGGCAAAAAAAGGAAGTGTCCATCGGGGCATTTGCCAATTTGGGGTGGCAAATGAATTTATGGGATTTACCATATTGGGCATCTTTAAAGCTCAAACACAATCTAGATGTTATGCACATTGAGAAGAATATCTATGAAGCCCTCCTTGGTATCATTCTTGCTATATGTGGGAAATCAAAAGACAACATTAATGCTAGGCTTGATCTTGCAGATTTGAATATTAAACCAGAATTGCAATTAGTGCCAAATGGAGATGATTTTGACATGCCTGAAGCTAGGTACACATTGTCTAGGGCAAAAAAGATTAAATTCTGTGAGTTTTTGAAGGAATCAAAGTTTCGAGATAGCTATCCTGCAAATATTGAGAGATGCATAACTGCAGAGGGAACCAACTTGCATGGCCTTAAAACTCATGACTTCCACATTATATTGCAAAGAATATTACCTGCTGGTATGAGAGGTATTCTGGATGATGATATATATGTGGCGATTGCGGAGCTTGTGAGGTTTTTTAGGGAATTATGCAGCCAAACACTGAACAAAGACATCTTGGTTCGAATGAAGTTAGAAATACCAGTAATACTATGCAAGTTTAAAAAAATATTTCCACCTGCTTTTTCGATGTAATGGTTCACCTTGCTGTCCATTTGCCTAACGAGGCAATTCTTCGAGGGCTAGTGCAATTTGGGTGGATGTATCCTGTTGAGCGACGATTGTTCACTTTTAAGAGGTCGATTAGGAATAAGGCACGTCCAGAAGGCTCGATTGCTGAGGCTTGTGTTGCAGATGAAGCACTCACATTCTGCTCTAGGTATTTGGATGATGTGGAGACTAGGCTCAATCGAGCACCGAGAAATCAAGGATTCTAAGACCCATCGGCCTATACTGTTGAGGTTTTTGGACATGGTGTTAATCTAATTGGTGCATATGACTTTGGTTACCCTGAAGATTATGATCAGTTGGAATGGTATGTCTTATACAATTGTGATGAGGTCCAAGATTATCTAAAGTAAGTTCTACCCATTGTTTGAAATTGTTTAGATTTTTCTGGAAGCATCTTTTTTCCATAAAATATGACTTGGTTTAGACTTTTAATTGCTGAAATATAATTGTTTGTTCACATAATGTAAGTTGTGTAGCATCTTTTTTTGATATACATTGGTTCAACTAATACACCGTACCCAGTCATATGCAACTCCAAAGAATTGTGCCAGGAAATGTCAATTTTTTTCAAAAGAAGGCCACATGATAAAACTCTTGATTCTAGGAAAACATCTTCAATACATTGGACTTAAATGTCATTACATAAGTTGTTCACTTCTAGAACTACAACTAGGACAACAAGAAAAATATGAAGAAATGACCAAAGGGAATTCATTTCTTCCACACAATTCCAACCAGGACAACAAGAAAAATAGCCATGAAAATAGCAGCACCACCAATTGGACTTATTCCCTCCTTCATACCTTTCAGTTCCTTCACTTCGGTCTTCAAGTTGCCAATCTCCAATTTCATTTCCCCAATCAGGAGCCCTTCAACATGACCAACAGACTGCTGGACAATTTGCCTCTCTAGGGTAGGAGGCTGAGTTTGTGGGATTTTGTAGCGAACATGGCCCCATTTGCCATTAGTTCGAGTTTGATTTTGGTGATTCATGACAACATGATCAATGGGACTAACCATATTGTTTAGCATGTCTTTGTAGACATTTCTAGGTCCCAAGGATGCCAAAATATCACATGCCAAATTGAGAAGATAGTCTATTTTTCAAGGGTCAAAAACGAGAAAGAAATGAAAAAGAAAAGACACCGTCGGATGAACTGACGGTACATTTTTTATAGCGTCGGTGCAATCGTCGAACGAGTTGGTACACTGGGTGAAAACAAAGGCACCGTCGGATGAACCGACGGTCCATTTTCTAGTAGCGTCGGACGAGTTGCAGAGGAAGAGCAGCGACGACAGTAGCACCAGATGATCCGACGGTCTGAGTGAGGACACCATCGGTCTATCCGATGCTCAGTTTAATCAAGACAGAGACGCGCCAAGATGAAGTCTTCAACACCGGATAAACCGATGCCTTGGTCAAGGGAAGCGTCGGTCTATCCGACGGTCGCGTGAAAGCTAACAGAGACGACTTGACCGCGGGGTCTTTAGCACCGGATGAACCGACGCATCGTCGGTGCAATGTGTCGGAGCAGTTGTGTCAGCGGATCTCCAATGACTACGTGACGTGGAGGGCACCGAATGAACCGATGCCTAGAAAAAGCATAGCATCGGTTCATCTGACACTACCTTTTTCAGTGGTCATTAGCCAACGGCTCTTTGGATGCCTTGGGCTATTTATACCCCCTCCACTCACCCATTTGAGGTTGCTGGATTGTGTGAAAGTGCAGTAGAGTTCACGACACCTAGAATATCATATCCAATCCATCCAAGTGCTTAATTGCTCATCCATATACTTGCATATGCTTAGTGTATGTGCTCAGTGTTAGGCTTAGCTTAGAGCTGAGTGGGTGCAAGGTTGTGCCAACCTTGTGAAGTGATTCTTGAGTGGATCAAGTTGTACAAGGTTCGCCGGAAGCCTTAGGGCCTAAGTGGCTCACCGGCAATCGTCATCGACCCTCCGACTTTGTGTGGAGCGGCGAGGACACTTTGTGTGGTGTCACACCTGCTTTTCCAAAGAAAACCAATTGCATAACTATATGCATGCCAAGATCAAGTTTCATGCATATAGTGACATAAAAGTGAATACAGGAACAATATCACGTATGAAAAAGAAAGATTATCAGAGATTTACGCTTAGTCCTAGAAACGAAGACCACAAAACATCACAGGCAGTCGACTAGGGGTTGCGTATGCCTAGCACCAATGAAATCTTCACAAGACTTCCGATCAGTTTCCTCCTTCTGAGCAACAATGTTTATAGCAAGGGTGAGCACTTGTCGTAATCAGCAAGTGTGGGGGAAAGAATGAATGCAAAGGCTATACAGTGGACTAGCTCAAAGCATTTAGCATTTTTAGTTGCTCAAATTTTATTAGCACCTGGTTACTAACAATGTATAAGTTTATACCAACCCAGATGAAGCACAAGATAAGAGGTACGCCATAAGCACATGGCAAGCATAACTAGAGAGAATGATTTAAGTCCATCTTCAAGTTCAGTTATCATGTGAGGGTCGAGGCCGCTCTTGACCGTGAACACGGCTAATCGATTAGTTCTACACTCTGCAGAGGTTGTACATCTTTACCCACAATTCACGTAAAAGTCTCGAAGAACTTTGGACCCAACCATGCGATGCTGCGCAGGCATCATACTACACTACCGAGGTGTGATTGCATAGGGACGCTACGAGGCCTTTATGAAGAGTCCTCCCGTGCATATTAGTCCATAGTAGTATGTAATAGAGGCTATCTTTCGTACCACACTTCTATTCACGGACGGTCAGCCATAGAGTACTTCCGTTCCAACACCACTCCGGAATAGAAGAGCCATAAAATCATTCCTCCATCCCAAACCTACTATGCGAGTAATGACCACACAAAGACTTCACTAATTACTCGGCCAAGACCAGAGCCATATAGTTCTTGTGGTTGCACTGTTGTCCTGGGTGGTTCTCCATGCTCCGATTAAACATATGGTCTTGTATTAAGCATCCAAAGAGATAACAGAAAGGTATAGTATGATTCATCATTATTGTCCATTAAAACCACCATAACCCAGATATAGCAACTAAGCATAGCTACCAAACATAAATGTAAACCCAAGTTAACAAGGAGTGACAATAAAATACTAGGATAAACCTTAATAGGACCCATCAATATTAATGCAAAGCAATGCAAAGTGATTAATCATAGTTATTGGGACAAAAGCACAAGGACACACTTGCCTTTAACCAAAGTAGTTGCTCAGAATATCTTCACCATCACGCTCTTCAAAGCTCCTCGGACAACGTTCACTCTACTCGCATCAATCATCGGGCACAAGCATACAAAACAAACAAACAATCATATATTAAGAACAAAGCATCAATCAAAAGAAAACTTTAAAACAGCGCACTAAGGGATAGGCTCGATTAGATGGATCATTAAAGCACACAAACCGTGCTTAGAGGAAGAAAAGCTTTAACTTTAAGGAGATGGTTGTGAAAGATTGAGTAAGGCCGAAAGATCACATCGAGATAGAGCTCGATTCTATTGGTTACGCAAGCGCAAGAAATGCTGAAAACAGAACTAAGCTCGAAACTATTGTGAGATCATTATCAAACAACAAAAGACTACGCTTGGCACATTTTAATTAAGAAATCATGTGAAAGAATATTTCAGAGAAATACTCAATGTTACCATTAAACAAGTTACATTTAATTAAAGAAATCACAATAAACCTAATCATGTTTTATTTATATCATTCGAGTGGAAGTTATGTCAAATTAACAATTACTTTAGAAAGATAAAGCAAGTATAAGATATGTAGACGAGTAACTTTATGTCACGTGTTCAACTAAACATATTTAATATTGAAAAGGCATTTATGATGTCATTAAGCATATTGACTTTATTAAGGAAACCGATGTTTAACGCTAAGCATCTTTTATTTAAAAAAAGCTAGTTATAAATACGAATTAACCAAATTAGATCTTAGCTTATTAAAATCGGGATAGAACCTAGTCACTTTTATTAAAAAGTAATGGAATAAATATTAGTCAAGATTAACATGTAACATAGTGTTAAAACAAGTAGCAGGTGTTACTCATGCTAACGTTAGGTTATTGTGAAACGAAACTAGAACAGCAGAAACGAACTAGCAGACGCACAAGAAAATCTTAGGCTAGGGTTTAGGAAAACTAGTCTACGAAGAGAACTAGACCGAAGGGCAACAACTGAGCAAAAGGTAAGCTAAACTAGTTGGTAAAGGAACCGATAACAAGATTTGCTCTAAAGAAAGGTATAGCTACGGAAGATTGGGCATAAGAACATAGCTGATTTATAAAAGGACAACCTAACAGAGATGGGATAAACATCAACTAGCTAGATGCTGATAAACAGGATTCTAAGATAAACATGAAACAAGAGTAATAAGATTACTTGATAGGAAAATGAGCAGTGCAAACTACTCACATAGATAAAGCTACTAAGCTAAGCAGAAACTCTAAGGCTTGATTGGATGCACATGGTTTAGCTTGGGCTAACACTAGAAAGGTTTAGAGCTTCTGATAAACTTGATAAAAAGAGATACTAAGATAAAGCTGACACCGAACGTCTAACGAATTATTTACATTTATCATGGAACAAGATTATGAGCTAGGTTCATTTTAATTAACAAAACAAATATAAAAGATATTTCAGAAATAAAATACACTATGTTGGAATTAATGTAATATTAAACTTTGTTAACGAAGCCGGTGTAAAAAACTAATCAAGTTTTATTAATAAAGATTCATATATTGATTAAACCGATTAAACATTTAATTTAGAAAAACAAAACTATATGAACAATCTGAACGAATCTTTGTAATTCGAGTGGATCATATTATTATTAAAAACATTATGGAACTGACATTAATCATATTAACATTTATTATAAAAGCCGATGTAAAAGCCTAATCAAATTTTAATTAGAAAAGATTAATTAACTATTAAACAAATTAACATTTGGTTTACGAAAACCGAGATAAAGACCTATTTAACTTTTATGTACAAAAACATGTGATAGAAACATTAATCAAATTAAATTTGCTTATGAAAAACGATGTATATATTTATATTACTTTTATTTATAAAAGGCATGTATAACTACACATTAATCAAAACTAATATTAATTTTATTTTTAGAAGACAAAACATGATAAAAACGCACCACTAACGCGTGCTTTACATTATTAGGATCCTAACGCAACTTGAACGGATTAAAACGGAGCTAAAATGAAGATTTTACGAGATAAACAAGATTGGAGGACCTATCTGCAATTAACTATAAACTTCAGGGGCTAGCTGAGAAGAAACCCGAGACACAAGAAACAATGCTCGTGAATAAATCTAAAATCAGGGTTAGATCTATAAAAGATGTCAGGATGGATCTGAATGAAAGAATCTAAAGTATCTAGGGTTTTATTTGGAAAACTTGCAAGACATAGAGTAAACAGATCTATTACATGGTTCTCCAGGGGCTAATCCGCAAAACTACCACATCTTCTTCCTCCTCTGTCCAGGGGTGAACAGAGGGGCGGTGGCTCTAGGGGGATGTCGGCGCCGATGACCTGGAGGCTTAGGGGCTCGATTGAGATGTGGAATTGGAAGAGGAGGTTGAGGTGGTCATGTAGGGTGGCTCACCGGCAGCGAAGACGCGGGGACGCGACCGGAATCCGGCCGGCGGCGGTCCGGTGCTTGGCTAGCGACGGGGAGGGGTGCAGTACGTGCGGCTCGGCGCCCGGAGCTCACGGTGGCGTCCGTTTGCCTCGAGGAAGGACGACGACGACGAAACGACGATCGCGGCGGCGCTCCCACGACTGCGGCTGCGGTGACGGCGCGGCCCCTGCCGGGCACGGGCGTGGGGGCGGCGGGACGGCGCGGTAGGGCACGCGAGGGGCTCGGGCGTGCGGTTAAATAGGGCGCGGACCGCAAGGAATCCCAGGCACGCACGCCAAGAGCGTCGGCGGCGGCGCCATGGCGACTTCGGCCTCTAGCCGAAGGCCGGGCTCAGATGGGCCCGTACGGGCCGACGGCTGGGCCAGTGGGTAGGGTCAGGCCCAAGGGCTCGGCCCAATCCGGTAGGATAGGTTTTCTTTTTTTCTAATTTATTTTTAATGCCAGAAACAATTCCAGAAAATCTAGAAATAGTTTTAAAGGCACGAAAAATACTCGTAAAATCACAAAAATTTCAGGAAAATTCCCAGAGCTAGATTGGAACATGAACAATCCAAATAAAGCATTTGGAACTCATAAAAAAGATTTTAGAGCCTTCTAATAAATAGAAAATGCTCAGAGAAAATGAGAATAAATTCCAGAAAAATACAGAAAATTCTCGAAAGAATTTGGACAACTCCTAAACGCATTTTGAAACCTTTTGCACTCAAGAAGCATCAAGATGCATCGAAATGAATGCAACACTCACAACTTTTATTTGATTCAGAAAATCAAACAAGGATTTTTCCTATAATATATTTCCTGAAGAGAAAAAAATTAATGTTGAAAATTTTTTAAAATTATGATAAAATAGTTATTTAATTATTCTTTCTATTCACATCCTGAAATTGGAAATTTCAAGGTGTGACATGAGGGGGACGTGGAGACCCCCTTGCTTGGTGGAGAAGCTCCTTAGTGGAGGTAGCATCAAGGTGACCAAGGGAGCTTGGCAAGTGCCTAAGTGGCTAGCCTTTGTGGCGAGTCAAGTGGTGCTCTTGGGAGAGACTTGGTGAACGGGAAGCAATACTCTTGTGTGAGTGCTTCAACAACATGGACTAGGGGTGCCTTAGTACCTACCGATACCACGGGATAAATTGTGTGTCAAGAGTTTGCTTCCTCTCATCCCCTTTACGTTTCCGCATTTACTCTGTTGCAAGCTTTGCTTGCCTTTTCTTTCCTAGAGTAGTATCATGCTAGGATTGGCTATAGGTTGCAAACCTTGTTTTGGGATGGGGGTTTCATACTAGAACAACCCTAGTTGCACATATATATAGTATGTTCTAATTTATCTTTGTGTAAAAATAGTGAAGTCGTACGTTAAGGTTTTAAGTTGCCTAATTCACTCCCTCCCCCTCTTAGACTACGAGCATCTGATTCCTTACAAGTGGTATCAGAGCCAGAGCTCACTTACTTCACAAGGAAACACCAATTCAGTTGGTAAATTGTGAAAGCTGGCTCATTAGAACGGTTAGGCCTCACCGCCTAGTGAGTGGCTCTATAGAGGAATGAAAGGAGTGGATACCTTAGGTTTGGCTCCACATTTCGATGGCACGGGCTATCCTTGGTGGAAGGTTCTCATGGAGGCCTATCTCCAAGCAAAGGACCTTGATGTTTAGAGAGTCACCGATGAGGGCATGAAAAATGGTACTAAAAAGGAGAAGCAATTTGATGTGATTTCTAAGAGTATAATTTTGTCCTCCCTAGATGTAGTAATTTTCAATAGAGTTCTTAATTGCGAAAATTCTCATGAGCTATGGAAAACCATCAAGGAGGAAAACGAGGGTTCAAAAGAAGTTGCTAATGAACACTACGGTTGTCTCCTTAAGGAATTCAATAGCTTTAAGCAACTTGCAAATGAAAATGTCGAATCTATGTACTCACGCCTAAATGTGCTTGTCAATGAGATTAATGCCTTAGGTGTGAAGGACATCACGGACTTGAACATCAACCGCAAGATCCTTCAAAGTCTCCGAAAGCCCGACTATGACTTGGTGAAAGCAATCATCTACGAGAAGAAGCTCGAAGATTTGAAGCCATCGCATATCTTGAGCAAGATCATGGCACATGAGCTTCAACTAATGCCCAAGTCAGAGAAGGCGCCCCAAGAAAAGCCCCAAGAACCATCTTCTCCAACCACAAGCCATGCTCTCTCAAGCCGACAAGAGAAAATGTTGAGTAGGATGGCTACTCGTGGAAGCTCAAGCGAAGATGATGGTGGTGATGGTGATAATGAAGATTCCTCAAGTGATGAAGAGGTTGAATCTATGGTGGCCGAGTACGTGAAGAAGATCTTCATGTATGTGAAGAAAGTCAACATGTACAGCTACATCATCGACTTGAGAGAAGGGCGCCATCATCAACACATCAAATTCACCAAGATTGAGCACAAGCCCAAAAGGAAGGTGGTCAAGGAGAGAAGACCAAGGCAAGAAGCAACCTTCGCCGTCCGCGAGTGGACAAGTGGTGGATCAAGTTCTTCTAGCTCATGCGATGAATCAAGAAAGAACTTCACCACCCGCTTCATGCAAGGTCCTTCATCATCACACATGTGCCTCATGGCCAAAGGTATGGAAAGCAATGTAAGTGATGACGAATCCGACACCACCTCTCTCAATGATCTTGTTGAGCTAATCCATGAGCAAAAAGGAATGCTTGAACAACGAGCTAATGAAATTAAAGAACTCAATGCTCTCAATGATCTTAGTGACACCCTTGCTACAAATTATGAACATTTGTTGTGCAAATTCAAATTGCTTAGCAAGGAGTGTGATGAGCTAAAATCTAAGCTTGAGAGCAATGAGACTAAAACAAGTAATTCCTTTGAGCTTGATGAAACATCTATCCCTTGTGCAATTCCTATCTCCAAGGTAGATGCTTCAACTTCTTGCATTGATTTAATTGATGAATCTTGCTCACCATCTTGCCATGAGAATGTTGTTGTAGAATCATGTGATTATCTCATAGGCAAGGAAAATGATGAGCTCAAGCAAGAAGTGAAATGGCTCCGAGAGAGGTTGGCAAACTTGATGGGCAAGAGCAAGAACGATGAAGAACAAGTGGACATCTCTCAAGACCTGAAGAGCCAAGTCCAACCTTCTCAAGATAACCGTGATCCCATGGTGAAGAAGCTTGAGAAGGGTGCAACCGTGACTTGCTACAAGTGTCATGGAGAAGGGCACAAGTTCTACAAATGCCCTCAATTTGTCAAGAAGATGGACAAGGGCGCAAAGAAGAAGTTGAAGCCCAACATCAAGAGCTCCCTCATCTACACCAAGCCCAACCGCAAGAACAAGACCAAGAGCAACACCTACGTCATCAAGAAGAAGGCAAATGGCAAGGTGGTTGCACACAAGGTTGGGAAGATGAAGGAAGAGCGGGGTTGGAACCAACCTATTTGGGTGCCCAAGGAAGTCATCACCAACATGAAGGGGCCTCAAATGGTTTGGGTTCCAAAGGCCACTTGAAGGCCTTAAGAGTGGGAACTTGGGAGGCTTGGCACAATCAAGATGAGAAGATTCAAGCCTATAAGCCAAGCTTGCAAATTGGACATGTGTTGCCCAAGTTCCCCGATTGAGGTAATGGAAACTAGTACCTATCTCTTGCATCATTGTAGCTCCATTGCCTTGTTTAGGTTGCATTTGTTGCAATGTTTACATATGGTAGGTTGCTTGTGTCATGTGCTAACCCATGAGCAATCTACATGGTTTGATTAGTGTGTAGGAAAGCTACACTTGTTCTTCCATGGTGCATGTTTTCATATATATCTCTTTGCATCATGAGCAAGCTATAGGGTTAGCTTCCCTTTTGTTATCATAAACAATGTGCATACAATTGGTTGGTGATTCAAACACTAAATGCACACATTTAGGGGGAGCTCATCCTATGGTTTGGTTATGGGACTAATGTTGTTTCAAGCTTTTCTTATGTAGTCCCTTAGCGACGCGTTCCGGTGCAGTGTTTCATTCTAAGAGAATGCTATTTCACTCTCAATGTGATCTAACATCTCTAAAAGAGTGAATATAGCAATATGAGCTTCATGCTATTGAGTCGTGTCCTTGCGAGCTTATGTATCTATATAAGTTCAAAGGCAATGTACTCATACATTCCTAATCCTTGTGGTACCCCAAGTGCCTTCTATACAAGCTTCTTTCAAGTGGTGTCACCTAGTGATATCATTTCCAAGTGGCTCATCTCAATGTGGTGCCAACAAGGTAGAGAGGATCGACCCCCGGAGGTATGCAATAATCAAAAGACTACAAGTGATATCTACAAGTGGTAATGTAACAAGAACCCATTTGTTTTATCTCTTGTCCTATAAGCTGCCTCTTTGCATGATATGCTCTAAGCTTCCTTGTTTTTACAAGTTTGTAGTTGTGCACTTGTCTCTCACTACCCTTGTCTTGCAAGTGGTATTCTTTTTATGCACACACTTAGGGGGAGCTTAGTTTGTATCATGCTAGTCTCATGAGCATGTGATCCACCTTAGTTATTCTCACATATGGTATCTTCATCGATATCATACATACGGATCATGGTTCATGCGGCTTTCTCCCTTGCATTTAACATCTCTCCCTTGAGCTATGGTTGCTAGATCTTGCTAGTTTCCTTGGACCCGTTTGCTTTGGACTTTTTGGAGATTTTATTCCAAAGGGGGAGAATGTGAGACTAAAGCAAGCTTGTGGCTTAAGCTTACAAGTGGGCTCAAGGATGCTTACGAGTGATTTCAAGGATATGAGACCAAAGGGGGAGAATGCGAACATAAGATCAAAAAGGGGGAAGTTTGATCTAGGGGGAGTTTGGATGATGGTAAGCATCCAAGCAAGTGTAAGTGGTTCTAATTTTGTCAATTCTAGCAAATTTATGCTTGCTTTGGTTGTGTTGTCATAAATCACCAAAAAGGGGGAGATTGTAGCGAACATGGCCTTATATGCCATTTGTTCGAAGTTTGATTTTGGTGATTCATGACAACATGATCATTGGGACTAACCATATTGTTTGAGCATGTCTTTGTAGACACTTCTAGGTCCCAAGGATGCAAGAAAACCCCATGCAAAAATGCCAAAACAAAGGGTCAAAACCGAGCAAGAAAAGGAAAAGCAAAGACACCGTCGGATGAACCGACGGTCCCTCAAATACAAGTGTCGGTGCAATCGTCGGACGAGTTGGTACACAGGGTGAAACCCTAGGTACCGTCGGATGATCCGACGGTCCATTTTCTACATGCGTCGGACGAGTTGCAGAGGAAGAGCAAGGAAGGCAGTAGCACCGGATGATCCGACGGTCTAAGTGGGGACCCCGTCGGTCTATCCGACGCTCAGTTTGAATCAAGACAAAGACGCGCCAAGACGAAGCCTTCGACCGGATGATCCGACGCCTTGGTCAAGGCATAGCGTCGGTCTATCCGACGGTCCGTTAGAAGCTAACGATCGACACGGACGCGAGGCCTTCGACACGGATGATCCGACGTAGCGTCGGAGCATAGCGTCGGAGCCGCTTGTGTCGAGAGAACCTCAACGGCTACGTGACGTGGGAGGGGCACCGGATGAACCGACGCCCTGGAAAAGCATAGCGTCGGATCATCCGACGGTACCTTTTTCACTGGACGTTAGCCAACGGCTAGTTTGATGCCTTGGGCTATTTATACCCCCTCCACTCACTCATCTGAGGTGGCTGGATTGTGTGGAAGTGCAGAGGAGTTCAAGACACATTGAAGATCATATCCAATCCATCCAAGTGCTTAATTTCTCATCCTTAGTGCATGCTTTGTGTATGTGCTTAGTGCTAGGCTTAGCTTAGAGCTGAGTGAGTGCAAGGTTGTGCCAACCTTGTGAGGTGATTCTTGAGTGAATCCAGTTGTACAAGGTTCGCCGGAAGCCTTGGGGCCTAAGTGGCTCACCGGCAATCGTCATCGACCCTCCGGCTTGGTGTGGAGCGGCGAGGACACTTTGTGCGGGGGACGTGGAGACCCCCTTCCTTGGTGGAGAAGCTCCTTAGTGGAGGCGACATCAAGGTGACCAAGGGAGCTTGACAAGTGCCTAAGTGGCTAGCCTTTGTGGCAAGTCAAGTTGGTGCTCTTGGGACACACTTGGTGACCGGAAGCAATACTCTTGTGTGAGTGCTTCAACAACGTGGACTAGGGGTGGCTTAGTGCCTACCGATACCACGGGATAAATCGCGTGTCAAGAGTTTGCTTCCTCTCATCCCCTTTACGTTTCCGCATTTACTCTCTTGCAATCTTTGCTTGCCTCTACATTCCTAGAGTAGTATCATGCTAGGATTGGCTATAGGTTGCAAACCTTCTTTTGGGATGGGAGTTTCACACTAGAACAACCATAGTTGCACATATAGATAGTATGTTCTAGTTTACCTTTGCGCAAAATTAGTGAAGCCATAGGTTAAGGTTTTAAGTTGCCTAATTCACCCCCTCCCCCTCTTAGGCTAACGGGCATCCGATTCCTTACAAGAAGGCGCCCCAAGAAAAGCCCTAAGAACCATCTTCTCCAACTACAAGTCATGCCCTTTCAAGCCAACAAGAGAAGATGTTGAGTAGGATAGCTACTCATGGAAGCTCAAGCGAAGATGATGGTGATGATGGTGACGATAAAGATTCCTCAAGTGATGAAGATGTTGAATCCATGGTAGCCGAGTATGTGAAGAAGATCTTCAAGTATGTGAAGAAAGTCAACATGTACGACTACAATGTCCACTTGAGAGAAGGGTGTCATCATCAACACATCAAGTTCACCAAGATCGAGCACAAGCCCAAGAAGAAGGTGGTCAAGGAGAGGAGACCAAGGCAAGAAGCAACCATCATCGTCCGTGAGTGGACAAGTGGTGGAGAATCAAGTTCTTCTAGCTCAAGTGATGAATCAAAGAAGCAACTTCACCACCCGCTTCATGCAAGGTCCTTCATCATCACTACACCTGTGCCTTATGGTCAAAGGTATGGAAAGCGATGTAAGTGATGACGAATCCAACACCACCTCTCTTGATGATCTTGTTGAGCTAGTCCATGAGCAAAGAGGAATGCTTAAGAAACAAGCTAATGAAATTAAAGAACTCAATGCTCTCAATGATCTTAGTGCAACCCTTGCTACAAATTATGAACATTTGTTGTGCAAATTCAAATTGCTTAGCAAGGAGTGTGATGAGCTAAATCTAAGCTTGAGAGTAATGAGACTAAAACAAGTAATTCCTTTGAGCTTGATGAATCATCTATCCCTTGTGCTATTCCTATCTCCAAGGTAGATGCTTCAACTTCTTGCATTGATTTAATTGATGGATCTTGCTCACCATCTTGCAACGAGAATGTTGTTGTAGAAACATTTGATTGTCTCATAGGCAAGAAAAATGATGAGATCAAGCAAGAAGTGAAATGGCTCCGAGAGAGGTTGAGAAACTTGATGGGCAAAGGCAAGAACGATGAGGAACAAGTGGACATCTCTCAAGACATGAAGAGCAAAGTCCAACCTTCTCAAGAGAACAGTGATCCCATGGTGAAGAAGCTTGAGAACGGTGCAACCGTGACTTGCTACAACTGTCATGGAGAAGGGCACAAGTTCTACAAATGCACTTAATTTGTCAAGAAGATGGACAAAGGCGCAAAGAAGAAGTTGAACCCAACCATCAAGAGCTCTCTCATCTACACCAAGCCCAACCGCAAGAACAAGACCAAGAGCAACACCAATGTCCTCAAGAAGAAGACTAATGGCAAGGTGGTTGCACATAAGGTTGGGAAGATGAAGGAGGAGCGGGGTTGGAACCAACCCATTTGGGTGCCCAAGGAAGTCATCATCAACATGAAGGGGGCTCAAATGGTTTGGGTTCCAAAGGCCACTTGAAGGCCTTTGAGAGCGAGGACTTGGGAGGCTTGGCACAATCAAGATGAGAAGATTCAAGCCTATAAGCCAAGCTTGCAAGTTGAACATGTGTTTCCCAAGTTCCCCGGTTGAGGTAATGGAAACTGGAACTTATCTCATGTATCATTGTAGCTCCATTGCTTTGTTTAGGTTGCATTTGTTGCAATGTTTGCATATGGTAGGTTGGTTGTGTCTTGTGCTAACCCATGAGCAACCTACATGGTTTGATTAGTGTGTAGGAAAGCTACAGTTGTTCTTTCATGGTGCATGTTTTGATATATATATATATATCTTTTTGCATCATGAGCAAGCTATAGGGTTAGCTTCCCTTTTGTAGTCATAAACAATCTGCATACATTTGGTTGGTGATTCAAACACTAAATGCACACATTTAGGGGGACCTCATCCTATGGTTTGGTTATGGGACTAACATTGTTTCAAGCTTATTTTATGTAGTCCCTAGACGATGCATTCCGGTGTGGTACTTCGTTCTAAGAGAATGCTATTTCACTCCCAATATGATCTAACATCTCTAAAAGAGTGAATATAGCAATATGAGCTTCATGCTATTGAGTCATGTCCTTGTGAGCTTATGTCTCTGTATAAGTTCAAAGGTAATGCACTCATACATTTCTAATCCTTGTAGTACCCCAAGTGTCCCCTATGCTAGCCTCTTTCAAGTGGTGTCATCTAGTGATATCATTTCAAAGTGGCTCATCTCAATGTGGTGCCAACAAGGTAGAGAGGATCATCCCCCGGAGGTATGCAATGATCAAAAGACTACAAGTGATATCTACAAGTGGTAATGTAACAAGAACCCATTTGTCTTATCTCTTGTCCTTTAAGCTACATCCTTGCATGATATGCTCTAAGCTTCCATTGTCTTACTAGTTTGTAGTTGTGCACTTGATTTTCACACTATCTGCTTGTGCACACAGTTAGGGGAGCTTAGTTTGTATCGTGCTAGTCTCACGAGCTTGTGATCCACCTTAGTTATTCTTACATGTGGTATCTTCATTGATATCATACATATGGATCATGGTTCATGTGGCTTTCTCCCTTGTATTTAACATTTCTCTTTGAGCTATGTTTGCTAGGACTTGCTAGTTTCATTGGAGCCCCTTTGTTTTGGACTTTTTCAAGATTTTATTCCAAAGGGGGAGAATGTGGGACCAAAGCAAGCTAGTGGTTCCAAAGTGGGAAGAGGCAAGCTATGTGTAAATATAGGAAGAGAAGATCAAAAAGGGGGAAGTTTGATCTAGGGGGAGTTTGGATGATGGTAAGCATCCAAGAAAGTGTAAGTGGTTCTAATATTGTCAAATTTTGCAAATTTATGCTTGCTTTGCTTGTGTTGTCATAAATTACCAAAAAGGGGGAGATTGTAGCGAACATGGCCCCATTTGCCATTAGTTCGAGTTTGATTTTGGTGATTCATGACAACATGATCAATGGGACTAACCATATTGTTTAGCATGTCTTTGTAGACATTTCTAGGTCCCAAGGATGCCAAAATACCACATGCCAAATTGTTTAGCATGTCTTTGTAGTCTATTTTTCAAGGTTCAAAAACGAGAAAGAAATGAAAAAGAAAAGACACCGTTGGATGAACTGACGGTACCTAAATTGCAAGCGTCGGTGCAATCGTCGAACGAGTTGGTACACTGGGTGAAAACAAAGGCACCGTCAGATGAACCGACGGTCCATTTTCTAGTAGCGTCGAACGAGTTGTAGAGGAAGAGCAGTGACGACAGTAGCACCGGATGATCTGACGGCCCGAGTGAGGACACCGTCGGTCTATCCGATGCTCAGTTTGAATCAAGACAGAGATGCCCCAAGATGATGTCTTCAGCACCGGATGAACCGACACCTTGGTCTAGGGGAAACATCGGTCTATCCGACGGTCACGTGAAAGCTAACAGAGACGACTTGGCCGCGGGGTCTTCAGCACCGGATGAACCGACGCACCGTCAGTGCAATGCATCGGAGCAGTTGTGTCAGTGGATCTCCAACAGCTACGTGACGTGGAGGGCACCGGATGAACCGACGCCTAGAAAAGAATAGCATCGGTTCATCTGACACTACCTTTTTCCGTGGTCGTTAGCCAACAGCTCTTTGGATGCCTTGGGCTATTTATACCCCCTCCACTCACCCATTTGAGGTTGCTGGATTGTGTGGAAGTGCAGGAGAGTTCAAGACACCTAGAAGATCATATCCAATCCATCCAAGTGCTTAATTGCTCATCCATATACTTGCATATGCTAAGTGTATGTGCTTAGTGCTAGGCTTAGCTTAGAGCTGAGTGAGTGCAAGGTTGTGCCAACCTTGTGAGGTGAATCTTGAGTGGATCAAGTTGTACACGGTTCGTCGAAAGCCTTGGGGCCTAAGTGGCTCACCGGCAATCGTCATCGACCCTCTGGCTTGGTGTGGAGCGGCGAGGACACTTTGTGCGGGGGACGTGGAGACCCCCTTCCTTGGTAAAGAAGCTCCTTAGTGGAGGTGGCATCAAGGTGACCAAGGGAGCTTGGCAAGTGCCTAAGTGGCTAGCCTGTGTGGCGAGTCAAGTGGTGTTCTTGGGAGAGACTTGGTGACCGGGAAGCAATACTCTTGTGTGAGTGCTTCAACAACGTGGACTAGGGGTGGCTTAGTGTCTACTGATACCACGGGATAAATCGTGTGTCAAGAGTTTGCTTCCTCTCATCCCCTTTATGTTTCCGCATTTACTCTAATGCAATATTTGCTTGCCTTTTCTTTCGCAGAGTAGCATCATGCTAGGATTGGCTATAGGTTGCAAACCTTGTTTTGGGATGGGAGTTACACACTAGAACAACCCTAGCTTCACATCTAGATAGTATGTTCTAGTTTATCTTTGTGTAAAAATAGTGAAGCCATAGGTTAAGGTTTTAAGTTGCCTAATTCACCCCCTCCCTCTCTTAGGCTACGAGCATCCAATTCCTCACAGATTTCAAAATCCTCAAACCACCATTTACCACAACTTCGTGGGCACTTGTAATACCAATTGTCTTTCTCGCTCAATTTCTTGATAGCAGGCACTAAGCATTGGAGACAATTGACGAGAGGGATAGCCCTCCCCAGCTGTGAAGAGCTCGAACCTGTGGTCGGCATTGGCATGATGTCACTTGCTGGGAACAACAGATGGATCAGCAAAGAATTTGGACTGTGGTGCCATTTCACCGAACACCTTAAGGGCAGAGGAGGTGCTCACTAGGGATCGATGTAGTACTAGCCGAGACAACGAGGAGGACACCGTGGACGGATTTAGTAGGAAGTCGACCGGCGCACGGTGGAGTGGAGTCCAGGGTCGTAGAGTCCACCAGTGGAGTCCAGGGTCGTGGAGTCCAACAGTTTGGGTGAGGCCTGCGCGAGCAGTGACGACAGGCGCGTGTCGCTGAGGTTACGCGAGCAGTGATGATGGGCGCGGCTGAAGGACCGATACGGCGAACCAGAGAGCTGGTGAATGAATGGAAGTTGATAAAAATTCTTCTCGAAGGAGTTGGAGGCTCCAACAAGATGAACACGGCTTCCAACACACGTCTCCGACACACTACCCAATTTGGCCAAGGCCATGCAGCCACTAGAGTGCTACTGGCCCTAGGAACCAAAGCAAATTAAATTTAGCACATATGACATGGGTGGACATTTTCCAAGCAATTTACATTTCATTTTCAGATTCATATTTGGTACATGAAATGTCTTTGCGACAAAAAGGAACTTATGCCCCTCCACAAGATAAAGCAAGAGGGCTAAACATTCAAAATGGCAAATGCGCTTTTGGCCCCATATGATCAAAATTAGCTATCCAACCACAAAATAAGCATAGCCAAGCCCCTAAAACATGTCAAGATCATATAAAGGCATTTACTCACAAGAGAGCATGAATGTGACATTTTTCAAAAACATAACTAGCCACCATGGACATAAACCAAGATCATCAAGAGCTAAGCCAAACTAACTATAGCATATCAAACTAGCTCACAAGATCACATATACCACATCATGGTGGACAATGTATATAAGAGAAGCTTTTCCTACAAAATGCATTTGATACAAAATGCATGCAACCTAAGATACAAAGATGCCTATACATCATGTTACATATGAGATGCAAATGGAAGAATGCATAAAAGGAAAACTAAACATATGCTACAAAGGAGCTTCACCACCAACTCAGGAAACCAACCACACACAAAAAGCTAACAAACGACCGGCTCCTAGAGGGGGAGGCAAAAAGGGCTCGACACCACCGGCAAAAGAGCAAAAAAGCACAAAAACCACAAGCTCGCCCTAAACCCATGCATTAAGGCCAAAGAGCATACAAAGCTCACCTTACACACATGAGATAGCGCATAGAGCAAAACTAACAAACTTGAAGGTCACAAATTCACTTACCTTTGTCAATTCTTCAGAAGTCACTCATCCTTGTCTACCATCCCCGAAAGTGATGTACCTCCATGTCACCACCGGGGTATGAGGCTGGAGAACCACCCCCGATATCAACCAAATGTTCTCCGAGCCTCCCAGCTGCAACTCAAAACCAAGAGCGAGAGCGAGCAAATGACTCAACACTGGGGTTAGTTCGAAAGGTGTTAAACCAGTGTTGGGCCATTTCCTCGAAAGTAGGGTTAGCAACACTCATCCTACCGCGCCTATCAAAACTTTGATCCATCCTGTCAAACCTATCAAACCTGAAACCACCAAGGGAAAACCAGTCCCGTCTCACTGGAGGAGCATGAGTACCACGAAAGAAAGACCATGGTCCGTAGCCCCTGTGTGACTCAAAACTGCGACCTCTCCTAATCTTGTATTGATCACGAGGTGGAGAACATCTAGCAAACTCAACACCACCAAACTCAAGGTGCTTACCATCTGTTCCACGACTGAAAGGACTGAGCCCTCTAGCATCACGACCAAGGAAACCAAACTCTCCAGCACTCTGCCTAGCACCGGTCTGACCGGTCACTCTGACCGGTCTGGCCGGTGGTCCTCAACCAGCAAAGTTGCCTCCATTTGAGGCACTCCTATCTCTCCATACTGGAACCGTATGCACAAAACCTTTTCCGTTAGGTAATGGCATACGAGGCTCAGGCACACCATGAGAAGGATGGTACCCGTCCTTGTTTGCACACTCCTTAGCCATTCTCGCTTCTCTCCTTTTCTTGTATCAAAACTCTCTCGTGTGACCATCCTTTCCACAATACTCACAACGGGAACAGATTGGTCTCGGCTTAGGCTTGGGGTGAGGTTCTTCACAACGCTTATCACTAGGCTTTCCTCATGATTCTCGCTCGGTTTTTCTCTCGGTTTAAGCACATGGTTTGTCTTTGATGCAAACTTGTCTTTGGGTGTGGGTTGTGGTGGAGTTGAAACATTCCCGAATTTCCTTCTCTCTCACCACTACCCTCACCAACCTTATCCAATCCCAAAGCCCAACCATCAAAGTGCTTACAACTAGCAATCATCATTTCAAGCTGAGGTTCCTGACTAGATAACCAACTCAGCACTTCACGCAACATATCATTCTCATCTTGCAAGTGACCAACACATTTTGCAAGATCCAAATTATTTATAGCATGTAATTCACATGTAGAATAGGAAGTAGGAATAGGCACTTTCAAATCAGCCTCAAGTGAAACAATACGAGGTTGAAGCTCAACAATTTTTTCATGCAGACCAGGGCAAGAAGTATATGCACCAAGCAAAGCGGGTCTAGATTGTAGCTCACCCAACTCAACCCTAAGCACATCTAGTTCCTCACACTTGGAGGCATGCTTTTCCCTAAGAGCAGTCAAATCTGCTAGGAAAACAGAGCAATCAGCACAATCAATCTCCTCAGAAATCATAGGGCTAGCCTTAAGAGAATCAATTTCATGCTTGCCATCAAGAACTTGTGTTTCTAGCTCAGCCACTGTAGTCCTAGAATCTTCAAGCAAAGCTCTATGCTCCATCTTAAGCTTCTTAGCCTCTCTAAGCATGTGATCGCGATTATCAAGTAAGTCAACCAACTCCTCATTCTCCTGGTGCAAAGAAGAGAGCTCATCACGCACCTCATTGTTGGAGTCGGAGTCTGAGTCGCTCTGTGTGCTCTTCTTGCTGCCGGAGCTCAGTGCCATGGTGCAGAAGCTGTCCCTAGCGAACCAACTCAGCCCGCTCAGGTTTTTGGACAACTTTCTGCCCTTGCGACGATCACCTTCATCTTCACTGCTGCTCGAGGTCGAGGTGGAGTACGCGGAACTCGAATCGACGTCGCTCGCTCTAACCATCGCTCGGGCCTTGCATCAGCTCTTCTTCTTCCTTGATCAAGATGCATTTGATACAAAATCATCAAGTGCTAAGCCAAACTAACTATAGCATATCAAACTAGCTCACAAGATCACATATACCACATCATGGTGAACAATGTATATAAGAGAAGATTTTCCTATAAAATGCATTTGATACAAAATGCATGCAACCTAAGATACAAAGATGCCTATACATCATGTTACATATGAGATGCAAATGGAAGAATGCATAAAAGGAAAACTAAACATATGCTACAAAGGAGCTTCACCACCAACTCAGGAAACCAACCACACAAACAAAGCTAACAAACGACCGGCTCCTAGAGGGGAGGCAAAAAGGGCTCGACACCACCGGCAAAAGAGCAAAGAAGCACAAAAACCACAAGCTCGCCCTAAACCCATGCATTATGGCCAAAGATCATACAAAGCTCACCTTACACACATGAGATAGCGCAAAGAGCAATACTAACAAACTTGAAGGTCACAAATTCACTTACCTTTATCAATTCTTCAGAAGTCACTCATCCTTGTATACCATCCCCGAAAGTGATGTACCTCCATGTCACCACCGGGGTATGGGGCTGGAGAACCACCCCCGATATCAACCAAATGTTCTCTGGGCCTCCCACCTGCAACTCAAAACCGAGAGCGAGAGCGAGCAAGTGACTCAACACTGGGGTTAGTTCGAAAGGTGTTAAACTAGTGTTGGGCCATTTCCTTGAAAGTAGGGTTAGCAACACTCATCCTACCGCGCCTATCAAAACTGTGATCCATCTTGTCAAACCTATCAAACTGGAACCACCATGGGAAAACCACTCCCGTCTCACTGGAGGAGCACAAGTACCACGAAAGAAAGACCATGGTCCGTAGCCCCTCTATGACTCAAAACTGCGACCTCTCCTAATCTCGTAATGATCACGAGGTGGAGAACATCTAGCAAACTCAACACCACCAAACTCAAGGTGCTTACCATTTGTTCCACGACTGAAAGGACTGAGCCCTCTAGCATCACGACCAAGGAAACCAAACTCTCCAGCACTCTGCCTAGCACCGGTCTGACCGGTCACTCTGACCGGTCTGGCCGGTGGTCCTCAACCAGCAAAGTTGCCTCCACCAGAGGCACTCCTATCACTCCATACTGGAACCGTATGCACAACACCTTTTCTCTTAGGTAATGGCATACGAGGCT
This sequence comes from Cenchrus americanus, assembly GCA_947561735.1. Classification (NCBI taxonomy): domain Eukaryota; kingdom Viridiplantae; phylum Streptophyta; class Magnoliopsida; order Poales; family Poaceae; genus Cenchrus; species Cenchrus americanus. The sequence continues at coordinate 190,635,538 of OX387244.1, forward strand.
TAGGCACACCATGAGAAGGGTGGTACCCGTCCTTGTTTGCACACTCCTTAGCCATTCTCGCTTCTCTCCTTCTCTTGTATCAAAACTCTCTATTGTGACCATCCTTTCCATAATACTCACAACGGAAACGGATTGGCCTCGGCTTAGGCTTGGGGTGAGGTTCTTCACAACGCTTATCACTAGGCTTCTCTCATGATTCTCGCTCGGTTTTTCTCTCGGTTTAAGCACATGGTTTGGCTTGGATGCAAACTTGTCTTTGGGTGTGGGTTGTGGTGGAGTTGAAACATTCCCGAATTTCCTTCTCTCTCACCACTACCCTCACCAACCTTATCCAATCCCAAAGCCCAACCATCAAAGCGCTTACAAGTAGCAATCATCATTCCAAGCTGAGGTTCCTGACTAGATAACCAACTCAGCACTTCACGCAACTTATCATTCTCATCTTGCAAGTGACCAACACATTTTGCAATCCAAATTATTTATAGCATGTAATTCACATGTAGAACAGGAAGTAGGAATATGCACTTTCAAATCAGCCTCAAGTGAAACAATACGAGGTTGAAGCTCAACAATTTTTTCATGCAAAACAAGGCAAGAAGTATATGCACCAAGCAAAACGGGTCTAGATTGTTGCTCACCCAACTCAACCGTAAGCACATCTAGTTCCTCACACTTGGAGGCATGCTTTTTTCTAAGAGCAGTCAAATCAGCACAATCAATCTCCTCAGAAATCATAGGGCTAGCCTTAAGAGAATCAATTTCATGCTTGCCATCAAGAACTTGTGTTTCTAGCTCAGCCACTGTAGTCCTAGAATCTTCAAGCAAAGCTCTATGCTCCATCTTAAGCTTCTTAGCCTCTCTAAGCATGTGATCGCGATTATCAAGTAAGTCAATCAACTCCTCATTCTCCTGTTGCAAAGAAGAGAGCTCATCACGCACCTCATTGTCGGAGTCGGAGTCCGAGAGGCTCTGTGTGCTCTTCTTGCTGCCGGAGCTCAGCGCCACGGTGCAGAAGCTGTCTCTAGCGAACCAACTCAGCCCGCTCAGGTTTTTGGACGACTTTCTGCCCTTGCGACGATCACCTTCATCTTTACTGCTGCTCGAGCTCGAGGTGGAGTACGCGGAACTCGAGTCGACGTCGCTCGCTCTAACCATCGCTCAGGCCTTGCATCAGCTCTCCTTCTTCCTCGATCGTCGCTCATCCTTGTGCTTGCTCTTGTGGTCACGCCTCGACTGGTACTTGCCATCCGTCTTCGACTTGTGCTTGTAGTTGTCCTTGTTCTTGACCTTCTCTAGGCAATCGGCGATGAAGTGTCTCGGCTTGCCACACTGGAAGCATGTCCTCGTGTTCCTCCTCATGTTCACCTGGTTCTCGTGCAACCTCTCGAGCCGCTTTGTCAGCGACGCCAGCTCGTCCTCTCCAAGCGCGTCGAACTCCTCATCTGGCATAGACATCAAAGAGGATAAGGAGAACATCCTGGTGGATGGGTTAGCGTTAGTCTTTCCTTTCGAACCATCGATGAGGGCGAGACTATGAGAGTCAGTCGGACCCTCAATCTTGGCTATCATGCCCCGATCCACCTCAGCCGACTTGAGCTTCGAGAACAGCTCGTTCACAGTCAGAGTGTCATACTTCTCCGACTCCACAATGGCCTCGAACTTTCCGCCCCAAACTGTACGATCCAAAGAGTGTAAGAGCTTGACAGCTCTATCATCATCATCATCATCGTACAGGAGCACGTCCACATTGGCCCTCATGTTGTTCACCACAGCTGTGAACCTCTGAAACAAGGAATCGATGGACTCACCAGGGAAATGAGTGAAGTTCTCATACTCTCTCTGGTAAGTCGCATACATCTGAGCCTGAACCTGGGTGTTTCCAACATGAGCTTCCTTCAACACCGACCAGATTCTACAAGCCAAGCTCTTCATGTGCACCCGATCAAATTCAGGCTGACACAGAGCACGAAACAAGTAGTTGACCTCCTTGTTGTTGGCGTCGAACATGTCCCTCGATCCAGGAGAAAGGAAGCTCATCGGCTGGACATAGCCTGTGTCCACCATGACATCCCAAAGGATTCGACCCTTTCCGCGGAGGAATGCAGCCATCCGCTTACTCCACATCTGGTAGTTTTTGCCATCGAAGTGCGGACGACCTGAACCCCATTCCTAGTACGCCATTCTTGGATCTTAGACTGGTTAGAGTCAATCACGACCCATAACCAGTTCTGGTACCAAGTAAAGGACCGATACGGTGAAACAGAGAGGTGGGGAGTGAATGGGAGCCGATAAAAATTCTTCTCGAAGGAGATGGAGGCTCCAACAAGATGAACACGACTTCCAACACACGTCTCCGACTCACTACCCAAGATGGCCAAGACCACATAGCCACTGGAGTGCTACTCGCCCTAGGAACCAACAACCAACCTCACAGACCCGAGAACGCAGCGGAATACAAACTTTGAGCCTGAATGACCTACACCGGTTAGGCCGGTGAGCACCACTGGTCAGACCGGTCCCTGCTGGTGAAACCCGGAGACTTCCACAGAACAGCTCCTACACTGGTCAGGCCGCTGTAGCTCACCGGCCAGAACGGTTCAAGCCAGAAAGCCCCAAAACACCAAACAGACCTACCGAGCTCCAAACGACCCAAACTCGAAACAGCTGCAACACGGGACAACAATGAACCCACTCAAATGTTCACCTGAGCAAAAACCCAACTGGGCTCTCGGGATGAACATCACCCGCGGGTCAACTTCCCCAAATCCAACTCCCGATCTCCCGTATCGCTCCACAGATTTGCGCAAGACTTTGGGGATAGTAGGAACACCTCACGGGGAGTCCATGTCAAAGATTTTGTCCACCAAAACTTGCCAAATGAAGAGGAATTGATGAAATCCCGCCAAGAACTCCTCTAACCCTAGAACACCTAAAACCACAAAATCGAGCCCCTTTGCTCACGGATTTGGGAGGGGAATCAAAGGGAAAAGAATCACGAAGGGTTCATGCATACATCCCGCACCAAATTCCCAAGAGAAAGGTCCCGAAATCACTCCAAGAAAATCGCCAAGAAAGGGCTCCGAAAATCACCATAAAGAACGAAGGGAACAACACATCCAAGCTTTGAGGAACCACACCGAATAATCTATACATCACAAAGAGGTTCATACAAGGTCTAGCTTGCAGCCCGATCATCCTTCCCTCTCACAAGATCTCACCATGAAGCTCTCAAGCTAGTCCTATAGAAATCATAGGGAAAATAGGAAGGGAAAATAGGAAAACCAAATGAGCTAGGGTTCCAAGAGATGGCTGCCACTCTCACTTTTTGGGTTATATGGAGGCAACCAAAAGTCTAAAATACCCTTCATAGCTAATTAGGGATACATGCCCCTCGAGGGCGAATTTGGAAATCTTTGTCATCACTCCATCGGACGGATGCCCAGCGACCGCAAACTTGCTTAGCCACGACGCAAGCCCTGCGATCATGACGCGTGTCCTCTGCTTCGAAGTCTCCGGACTGCGTCATCGCACACTGGTCAGACTGATAGCCACCGATCAGACTGGTTAGACTGGTCTGGAGCTGCTGCATCTCCGTCTTCGGTTCTTCGGTCTTTGCTTTGTGGATCAACCAAGGAACCCAGTGGTTATCAGGTGAACCACTGGAAACCCTGCGAACTCGGTGTAGCCTCCGCCAATCGCCACTCATGACTTGGCTCCCACGTAGTTCCGGCTCAACCTTGGTTTTGTGGCTCAACCAAGAGATCGTGCATGACTTCATCTTGTTGTTCATGCCACCATGCGGCCTGCACTTGACTCCGCTGGCCACTGGGTCCCTCGAACGAAGCCTACTTGTCTTCTCCACACCTGGAGGCCTCACTGGTGACGACCTTTCACGCTTGTTCTTCACCTGCACCAACACTAGTCAAGCCGCAACCTGCACCTGCAATACTTAGCCAAGAATCAGACCACACAACGTTGTCAATCACTCATCACACCAGGAAGCGACCATCCACCGGTCCTCGAACCACACATGGTCCTCAGCGGCGGCGGTCTTGCGCCAAGGCGACGGGTGACAGTGGGCGGACTATGGGAGCGGTAGTGGCTGCTATGGCAGTGTGAGTTTGGAAAACGAGGGCGGAGCGGGGCGGGCAGAGGGGAAAAGAGGCCATGTAAGCGTGTCGTGGGAAAAAGAAGGCAAAGAGCAAAAATGAAGGATCCACTCGGGTTCGAACTCGGGACACCAGTTTCAATACTGTATACTATAACTATTGCGCTATGAATATGTTTTGCTATTGACTCGGTTTAAAAATTTTAAAAAGGAAGACGATATAATTCAATAACCATTCATATGCATCCGCATTTACAGACATTAAACAAGGCAAAGATATTTCTTTTAAATCTCTGCTAAAGTTTTGTAAGTGGTCTTTCTCCATCATATAAGCTCCAAATGATATCATTTTTTCTAAAAAATTCTAAAATCATTCTCTATCACGTTGTTATGAATTTGCTGCTATTCCTTTCATGTGACAAATTTTGAACAACTCCAAATTTGAAATTCAAATTTTGAGAATTCCAAATAGAAAATTGGGACAGCTAAAGACTTCAATTGAAAACTCATGAATACCAACATTGAATAACTCATGAAGATCTACAAATCTTATTTGGTCTCTTCCTCAAATGAGGAAGTGATACTAACGTGGTGTAACAACCAGACATATATCTCCTACAGTTATAGGGAACTATACGGGAGACACGTGAATTCTGTGAATCATGTCATTATCAATTCCTCAGGTGAGTAAATGACCAAAATAAGATTTATAGATCTTCATGAGTTATTTAATGTTGGTATTCATAAGTTTTTCAGTTGAAGTCTTTTGGTGTCCTAATTTTCTAACTAGAGTTCTCAAAATTTGGATTTCAAATTTGTAGTTGTTCAAATTGAGTCATATGAAGAAATGACCAACATACACACTGTAGATCTCGAGGAGCTATTGATTGTTCATATTCATGACTTCTCCAATTGGAGCCTTAAAGTGCCCCGAATTTTCTTTTGGAGTTCTCAAGAATTCAAATTCAAATTTCAATTCTACAAACTAACTTATACAACCAATCCTACAAATGACCAACATCATATACATAGGTCAAAGTTAGTCAAAAAGATTTTGGTTCATGACCTTTTTATAGCACAACTTATTTATTATAATTCTAATTTAAAATTAAACATATTTGTCATAGTAGTAAAATAAAAACTGAAAGCATTATATCCTTAACTAGGCCTGCAATCCAAACAGACCATGTTTCAGCGCCAAATTATCGCCTGTGCGCGCGGAGGAGTGAAAATTTCGACAGGGAAAAAGATGATTCTATCCTTCCTTCTAATGTTGCTCAAAGTTTAATCTGGATGGACTTTTAGGTAATTGCGCATGCAATCTCTGGTTCGTATAAAGGCGTCTTCTAATGTTCCCCGTCTCCATCCCAGCCGCCTCCAAACCCTACCCACTGTCGTCTCCCGCAGTAGAGCTCCGCCTCCAAACCCTATCCGCCGTCGTCCCCCACCGTAGAGCTCTGCCTCCAAACCCTACTGCCGCCATGACTCCTCCACCTCCACCCCCTGACAATCCAGGCCGCCAAACTCGTACTGGCCCCAACCCCGATGACGTCTCCCAGATCCGAAACTACCGTCTTCGCCAGCTCCAGCCACTCGACATAACCGTCAAGACCGACAAGAACCACTCTATCTCCATTGCACCACCGTAGAAGCCGTCGACGCTGCAAGGCGGCACCACCGCAAAGCAGTCGGTGCCGCAAGCTGTCCCCGCTGCAAAGCAGTCGAGGCCGCAAGCCCTCCCCGCCTCAAAACAGCTGGCGCAGCAAGCCGTCCCCACGGCGAAGTCGTCGGCGCAGCAAGCCGTTCCCACCGCGAAGCCGTCAGTACCGCCAGTCGTCGCCGCCGCAAAGCCATCGGTGCCGAAAGCCGTCCCCAACGCAAAGCCGCCGCCGCCAGCCGTCGCCGTCACAAAGCCGTGTCTCCGTCGACGCAAGTCGTCACCACCGCCAATCTCGGCCAATGCGGGTACACAGTCCACGAAGCCAATCCCGCCACAAATGGCATCGATGTTGAAAGGGCAAAGAAAGAGGCCACAGTCTCCACCCATGATTGAAGGTTAATTTTCTCTGTTAAAATTGTTCATGCTTCAGTTGTGTCCTATACAAATAGGCTAATGGCGACGAATTAGTCCTATACATGTGTAGTTCTGTTCTAAGGTCAGTTTTCTATGCCATGCTTTCTACAATCTGTTGGACTAGTCCTATAGATGTTTGGATTGTTCAGTTGGCCTGGGGCAACTAAGATGTGCAGTTCTGTTTTACATGACAATAGGATAAGGTACTCAGTTGTGAATGAGATGTGTAGTTCTGTTCCTGCAATGTTCAGCTGGGTTAAGATGTGCAGTTCTATTTTTCTGACTATTATTATGCTTCTATTTGTTTCATCGAATCCATTGGTCACTGGGCAGTAATGACATCACTGCATTTCATTCCCTTCAAATTACTCTGGCATCCTAATGTATTTATCTGAGCCCTTTAATGCCTAAATATTTGGCTCTGATTATCCATTTTATATGTAGAACCCCAAGTCTGTGAGTATGAATTGCAAAGGATAAGAAGATGTGAACAAGACAATGCTATGATGGAACATCTAGGACTACCAGTGTTGTCATATTGTGTTCAACAAATCAGATGCACATCAAACTAAGGAAAAGAAAAGGCACAATGATGACCCTTACTTTGATTACAATGGTGAATATGAAAATATCAGTGAGGATGATCTAAGTGATGATATCCTACTACCTGCCTAAAGGACCGATTAGGCGACCAGAGATGGTGGAGTGAATGGGAGCTGGTAAAAATTCTTCTCAAGAACTTGGCCTATACCCCAAATCACTTCGAAGAATCTCGCACACACTTGCCAAAATCACGTTAGTCACAACGAACCTACTGACCCTAGGAACAAATTAGATCAATACTAAGACCAAAGCGGAAGCAAGCGCCAAAAGAACCGAGAGAAAAGGCTAGCACAAGGCAAACTGGAGCGGAAATTGTCGGTACTACCGGCCCCAGGTCGATACTACCGATAAGGGCTTACTGGTACCTAAAAACCAGGTTGTCGGTACAACCAGCACTGGGTCGGTACTTCCGACTATCGGTACTACCGACCTTGTGTCGGTACTACCGATAAAGACTCTCTGGCAGCTGAAAATCAGGTCATTGGTACTTCATGCACAGTGTCGGTAGTACCGCCCCCCTAAAAAATCAGCCCGCGAAACAGCCCCAAACTTTCGATTGACGAATCTCCCAAACCACTTGGAGTCTTGAGACAAAATTTTGGGGAGATGATGAACACCCCAAGGAGAGGTTATGCCCCAAAAATTACGGCCTCAAACTTCCTACAACTTCCGGAATCACAAATCCTTGCCACCACCACTCGCTCCTTCTTCTTGTGACTACCACTCTTCCTTGGCCTCCGCTCGGACTTGTTCTTGCCCTTGTAGTCGTCCCTCGAGCGGTGCTTGTGGTCAGTCCTCAAGTGGTGTTTCTACTCAGGCTTGACCTCTGTGGCTCGGGCACTCGACGATGAAGTGCCCATGCTTTCTGCATCGGTAACACATGCCTGAGCTCCTCCGAGCATTCTTCCGGTTCGTGTACATGCGCTCGAACCGCCTGCTCAGCAAAGTGAGATCCTCATCACCCAGCACGTCGAACTCCTCATCTGGCATGGACACAAGGCAAGACAAAGAAAATTTTCTTGAAGACATGTTAGCTTTAGTCCGTGAACCAGACACGAGAGCCAGACCATGGGGATCAGTCGGGTTGTCGATCTTTGCACGCACCCCACGGTCCACCTCGGACGACTTGAGCTTGGAAAACCACTCATCCATTGTGAGGGTCTCATACTTCTTTGACTCTAAGATGGCCTCAACCTTCCCACTCCACACGGTATGATCCAGAGAATGCAAGAGCTTGACAGCCCTGTCATGGTCATCATACGGGAGCACGGCCACATTAGCCCTCATGTTGTTCACGATCACCGTGAAACGTTGAAACATGGCATCTATGGACTCACGGAGGAGATGAGTGAAGTTCTCGTACTCTCTCCGGTAGGTCGCAAAGAGCCGAGCCTGAACCTGAGCATTCCCAGCATGAGCATTCTTCAGCTGCTCCCAAATCCTACACGCCAAATCCTCTGTCCGAACCCATTCAAATTCGTATTCACACAAAGAACGGTACAGGCAGTCGACCGCCTTGTTGTTGGCATCGAACATGTCCCTCGATCCTGGAGCAAGGAAGTTCATTGGACGAACATAGGCTGTGTTCAACGTGACATCCCACAAGATCTAACACTTGCCGCGGAGGAAAGCGGCCATCCGCCTTTGACACATATGGTAGTTCTTACCATCAAAGTGCGGAGGACCCGAACCCCGTTCATGCTATGCCATCTTTTGATCTTAGACTTGTTAGAATCACGATGATCTGTAACTGGCTCTGATACCAATTGAAGGACCGATTAGGCGACCAGAGAGGGGGAGTGAATGGGTGCCGATAAAAATTCTTCTCGAGGACTTGGCCTATACCCCAAATCACTTCCGAAGAATCTCGCACGCACTTGCCAAGATCACGTAGTCACGACGGATCTACTAACCCTAGGAACAAGTTAGATCAAGCCTAAGAACAAAGCGGAAGCAAGCGCAAAAAGAACCGAGAGAAACACCTAGCGCGAGGCAATCTGTAGCAAAATTTATTGGTACTGCCGGCCCCAGGTCGGTACTACCGATAAGGGCTTACTGACACCTAAAAACTAGGTTGTCAGTACAACCTGCACTGGGTCGGTACTTCTGACTATCGGTACTACCGACCTTGTGTCAGTACTACCAATAAAGACTCTCTGGCAGCTGAAAATCAGGTTATCGGTACTTCCTGCATAGTGTCGGTAGTACCGCCCCCCCCTAAAAAATCAGCTCAGCAAACAGCCCCTAACTTTCGATCGACGGATCTCCCAAACCACTTGGACTCTTGAGACGAAATTTTGGGGAGATGATGAACACCCCAAGGAGAGGTTATGCCCCAAATATTATGGCCTCAAACTTCCTACAACTCCCGGAATCGCAAATCCTTGCCAAGAACACTAAGACATTGGGTTCATCCAAAAGTCAACGAATCGAAGACCAAATCCAACATTTGAGGGGTCAAGATCATCCACAAAGAGGCACAAGGCACTCACCCATGTTCCCTCAAAGAAATCCAGAGAGAAACGCCCTCAAATCGACGAATCAAGCGACGAACGAAAAACCCAAGAAAAGGCTCCGAAAATCACCGAAAAAGAGAAACGGGAGGAGCAACAAGAACATAAGAGGAATCACGCCAAACCTTTTATACACACCATTAAAGATTCATACAAGGTCTAGCTTGCCTCCTCAACATACATCCCTCTCTCAAGATCTCACCATGAAGCTCTCAAGCTAGTCCTTTGGAAAACCTAAGGAAAATAGGTAGCGAAAATAGCAAAGGGAAATGAGCTAGGGTTTCGAGAGTTGGATGCCATCCTCTCTCCTCTAAGTATATATGGAGATAGACGAAAGATACCCCTATTACATAAAACTAGGACACACACCCCCGAGGGGCACTTTGGGAATTCTCGTCTTAGCACCATCGGACGGATGCACGGCGACCGCACCTCGCTTAGCCTCGACGCAAGCCTTATGATCCCGACGCGTGTCCTCCGCTTCGAAGCTTCTCGATGCACCCGGATCCTGTCTCCGCCCACCGAGCCTCCAGTTTTGGTTTTGTGGTTCAACCAAGTAACCCGACCGGTGCAGGCGAAGAGCGATGAACTGGTGCGCAAGAACAAGTCGCTCCGCAATAAGAACAAAGGTACACTGCTGTCTTGTCGAGTACCTATTGGAAGTACCCTGCAGTAGTCTGACATCGCCTTCTTTGTTGATTGCAGAGCTTAAGACCCGGGTTGAGCACCTGAAAGGCTCAGAAGTCGACATGAAGAATCTCTTCTACTGAGAGAAGAAGGCCCTGCGAGGTACTTGAATATGATTATAAGCAGTTGGCTTATGAGTGCGATGAGTGCGTGGAGCTTCGTATTGCCTCGGATCGTGATCTTGTCAACTGCTACAAATCCCCGCAAAAGCTGAACGAAGATTGCGAGAAGCTGCGGGGACAACTCAAAGAACTTGAAGAAGCCGTACTTCCCATTGCAAGGCTGCTGGTGCCTCATCCGGGCGGGCCGAAGATTGCTCATTTGGTTGACCAGCTGAGAGAGGCTCCCGATCATCTGGCAACGTACGTCAAGCATTTGGCGAAGTCCATCCCCAATCATGTCTTGGCGTACATGAAGTCGTAGTTCTCAAAGGCTCCAGTGGACGTAGTCGCGGGTGGACTAGCCGCCAACTGTACTGATGAGCAATACATGGAGCTCCTAGAGCAGATGGCTCCAATAGCTGAACAAGTCGCCGAAAAGCTGAACCTCCAGTAGGCATGTAGGGTTAGCTTGTAGCAATAGTTGTATATAAACAAAGTTGTAATGAACTTATTTAAGTATGAATGAGAAATCTTCCGTAAATGAGTACTCGTTGTCGCGAGATATATATGCGGAGTGCTCATCGTGGAGTTGTCACGGGTAGTAGTACTCGCCAGTAGGCCTGTTGAGGGAGACACAGTAAGTTAGTTGACAGATAATCAAACTTTATTACTGAAAGAAGTACACCTGGATGGCCAGGGCCGTTTTACAAGTGTAGTCGCTAGGACCCGGAGGCCGCCTAAGGCTAAGTAGTGCTAGGGTTCGTAGCCGCTTACAGCAGTAGATCCGTTAGTAGCCGTATAGGCTGGATCTAGTAGTACATGGTCCCTTGATAGACCGCTGCTGGAGTCCTTTGACGCTGTGAGCACCCCGAGATCCGTTAGTAGCCTTTAACGCTGGATCTTGGAGTAAAGTAGTCCGGAGACTAGTGCTTGGACCCGGAGGCTGCTTACAACAAAGGGGTCTTGAAGTAGTCGTGCAGACTTGAGCCCCCAGGGTAGTCGAGAGACTAGGCGTAGAAATCGACAGAGGTGGTCGATATTCCACAAGTTGCTGATGTCTTCACCTTCGAGTGTCTGGAGGCGATAGGAGCCTGGTCCGGTCACCTTTGCAACTGTGAAGGGACCTTCCCATGGCGAGCTGAGCTTGTGCAGTCCTTCCGTGTTTTGGATGTGGCAGAGGACGAGATCGCCAACATTGAAGGAGAGTTCCTTAACGTTGCGATCATGGTAGCGTCGGATACCCTCAAGGTACCTTGCTGATTGGATGAGGGCGACACAACGAGCTTCTTCAAGTCCATCGATATCAACTCGCCTGCTATCTTCAGATATGCCTTCGTCGTATTGCTCTACTGCCGGCGAATCCCACATGACGTCGGCAGGGAGAATTGCTTCGGAGCCGTAGACCAGGAAGTATGGCGATTGTCCCGTTGGCTTGGAGGGTTGAGTATGCAGCCCCCAGAGCGCATTGGGAAGTTCCTTGATCCACTTGCCTATTTTTGAGTTAGCAGCATCATGCAATTGCTTCTTGAGAGGGTCGAGTACCATCCCGTTGGCACGCTCGACTTGTCCATTGGCCCGAGGATGGGCCACTAAGACATATTGGACATAGATCCCGCTCTTCTCGCAGTATTCCCAAAACTGATGATTGTTGAAGTTGGAGCCCAAGTCTGTGATGATGCGATGGGGGTAGTCCGTAGCGATGCACGAGTTCATCCAAGAAGTCGAGTACTCTGTCGGCCTTGGGGCATGTGACCGGCTTGACCTCGATCCACTTGGTGAACTTGTCGATGGCCACCAAGACTCTATTGAATCCGCCTCGCGCAGTTGGGAGAGGCCCAATCATGTCGAGCCCCCAACAAGCGAAGGGCCAAGTTGGTGTTATGGTGACTATCTTGTAGGCCGGGACATGTTGTTGCTTGGCGAAGTATTGGCACCCTTGGCACCTTCTGACGAGTTCTTCGGCATCGCTCAGAGCTGTGGGCCAGTAGAAAGCTCGTCGGAAAGCCTTGCTGACTAGTCTGCAAGAAGACGTGTGGTTGCCGCAGACGCCTTTATGGTTCTCCTCCAAGATGCCCTTTCCTTTTTCTTGGGGGACACACTTCTTGAGTACTTCGGAAGATGCGCCCCGCCTGTACAGCTTGTCTCCGACTGGGACGTAAGACTTGGCGCGGCGGATGAGTTGCTCGGCGAAGTTCTTGTCCGTGGGAACCTTCTGCTCGCGGATGTAGTCGATGAAGGGTTGCCCCCAGTCCACATCTATCATTATGACCTCCTGGCCAGCTGGGAGATGTGCTGGATCAGTGGTCGGTGGCACCGGCTCTGGTATGGATGGCGCGTGAAGCTCATGGACGAAGACACCCGCTGGTACTTCAGTGCGAGTAGAGCCAAGCTTCGACAGGACATCTGCTGCAACATTGTTGTCACAGGCGAAAGATGGAACTCGAGACCGTAGAACTTGTTCTCGAGCTTGCGGACTTCTAGACAGTAGGCATCCATGTTCTCTTTGTTTCGGTCCCAGGACTTATTGACTTGGTTGATGACCACTGCGGAGTCGCCGTTGACTAGTAGTCGCTTAATGCCCAATGAAGCTGCGAGACGGAGCTTGTGTAGTAGAGCTTCGTACTCGGCTTCGTTGTTTGAGACCTATCAAAAGATATGCAGAACGTAGTTGAGTTGTTTGCCCGTTGGGGAAATCAGGAGTACCCCTGCACCTGCGCCTTCAAGCATGAGCGAGCCGTCGAAGTACATCACCCAATGCTCTGGGCGCTTAGTTGGAGTAGGTAGCTGATTTTCCCGCCACCCTACCATGAAGTCGACTAGTGCCTGCAACTTGATGGCAGTTCGTGACTTGAAGTCGATGTTGCGGGCGCTGAGTTCGACTGCCCACTTCGAGATCCTTCCAGTAGCATCTTGGTTCCGCAAGATGTCACCAAGCGAGTAGTCGGTGACGACGGAGATCGAGTACTCCTGGAAGTAGTGTCATAGCTTCTGCGAGGTGATGAGCACTGCGTACAATAACTTCTGTACTGGTTAATAGCGTGCCTTAGATTCCAACAGGACCTCGTTGACGAAGTAGACTGGTCGCTGGACTGGGTAGGCGTGGCCGTCTTCCTGCTGCTCGACGACCATGGCAGTACTGACCACGTGAGTAGACACAGCGAGGTAAAGCAGTAGATGCTCCTTTTTGCGAGGAGCCGTGAGGACTGGTGGCTTGGATAAGATGTCCTTGAGCTGAGCAAGGGCTTGGTCTGCCTTTGGAGTCCACGCGAACTTCTCTTGATGCTTGAGTAATTTGAAGAAGAGGAGCCCCCATTCTCCGAGTTTCGAGATGAATCTGTTCAAGGCCGCCATGCACCCGGTTAGCTTCTGCACATCTTTGATGCAGGTGGGAGCTTTCATGCTGGTGATGGTGGAGATCTTCTCAGGATTGGCTTCGATGCCGCGATGGCTGATGATGAAGCCGAGTATTTTACCCGACGATATGCCGAAGACGCACTTGTTCGGGTTGAGCTTCCAGCGGTACTCTCGCAAGGATGCGAAAGTCTCTGCAAGATCGGCGATGAGCGTGTCGGAAATTCTGGTCTTGACGACCACGTCATCCACATAGGCTTCGACGTTCTTGTTGAGCTGCCTCTTGAAACAGGCCTGGATAGCTCGCTGGTAGGTAGCGCCGGTGTTCTTCAACCCGAAGGACATGGTCGTGTAGCAGTACGCGCCAAACGAGGTGATGAATGCGGTCTTCTCCTAGTCTTCTTCCTTGATAGCGATCTGGTGGTACCCGGAGTAGCAGTCGAGGAAGCAGAGCAGGTCACAGCCCACTGTGGAGTCGATGACCTGGTCTATCCACGGCAACCCAAAGGGGTCCTTGGGGCAGTGCTTGTTGAGATCGGTGTAGTCGACACACATCCTCAACTCGTTCGAGTTCTTCTTGCGGATGAGGACGGGGTTAGCTAGCCACTTAGAATGGAAGACTTCTCTGATGAAGCCGGCCGCGAGTAGTTCGGCGAGTTCCTTCTTGATGGCATCCCGTTTGTCGTCGGCGAAGCGGCGGAGGTGTTGTCGCTTCGGGGTAGCTTTAGGGTCGACGTTGAGTGAGTGCTCGACCAGATTCCTGGGAACCCCTGGCATGTCCGCTGGTTTCCATGCGAAGATGTCTCGGTTAGCCCGGAGGTAGCTGACGAGTGCATCTTCCTATTTCGGGTCGAGGCCCGCCCTGATGGTGGTGGTCTTGCTGCTGTTGCCTGTCCCAAGGTCAATCGTCTTGACTTGAACCTCCTCAGCTGGCTGAGGCTTGTTGGCGTTGTCCCACTTCTCTGGGATGTCGAGTTCACTTGGGGCAAGCTTCTTGGATGCAGCGTAGATTTCCATCATTGCGTTGGGTACTTAATTTGTGGCTGTGAGTTCCACAGCTTCTGTGTCGTAGTCGAAGGATATCTTCAAGTCCCCTTGCAGCGAGAGTACACCAGCCAGACTTGGCATCTTGAGTACCAAGTATGTGTAGTGAGGTACCGCCATGAACTTGGCGATAGCTGGCCTGCCGAGGATGGCATGGTAGTCTCGAAATCCGCGACTTCGAACTTGATGTACTCCGTGCGGTAGTTTTCCCTTGTCTCCCCAAAGGTAACTGGCAGGACCACTGACCCCAGTGGGATAGTCGCATTCCCGGGGACGATGCCGTAGAAAGGCGAAGTGCTCTTGGTGAGCATGTGGGTGATGTCGAGCTTCATCTTCTCCAGGGTCTTGGTGAAAAGGACGTTGAGCCCGCTTGCACCGTCGATGAGGACCTTGTTGAGTCTGGAGCCCGCGACTACCGACTTCAGGACAAGTGGAAACCGTCCTGGTTCAGAGAAGCTTCTCCATTGATCCACGCGGGATAAGGTAATGGGTACCTCCGACCACCGGAGAGGGGTCGGGACCGCTGGTTCAATGCTTAGGACTTCTCGTTGGGTGGCCTTCTGAGCCTGTCGGTTGGGTAGTCCGCCGAAGAGGACGTTCACCGTCTTATCGGGTTCCCGGAAGTTGCCGTTGCCCTCGTCGGCCTTTTCTTGCCTTTCTTGTCGTGAGGGCGTCGTGTTTCTAGAGTGTCCTTGAGTGCTCGCCGGAGTTGGTAGCACTGCTCGGTGGTGTGGTTGCCGTCCAGATGCCATGGGCACTTCTCTTTCAGCAAGTCCTTGAAGCCGCCGGAGGTCTTCTTCGGGTTGTCTTTCGCAGGGCGCTGGATAGCCGCGACAGTGTTGTCTAGCTTGCGCTTGCGATTAGGACCCGAGTAGTTGTTGCTGCGACCGCCTTGGTTCCCGTTGTTGTTGCTGTTGCCGCCCATGTTCTGCTTGCTCTTGCCAGGGATGGCGTCGTACTTGGCGTTAGCCTTGTCTTCTTCACCAGTCGGTGATCATGTCCTTGAGGTGGTGATGGAGCTCGGGCAGCGACGACCGAAGTCTTCGAAGGTGTGACGGTGGTAGAGACCATCTCGGAAGAGGTCGATGACCTCCTTGTCGGTGACGTCGACTACGATGGCGCGCTTGTCAAAGAAGCGCCGCATGTACTTGCGAAGGGTCTCGCCCTATTCCTGCTTCACCATTGTCAGGTCCATGCGAGTACCTAAGCGACCCATAGCGCCCGCGAAGTTGCTGGTGAACTGTTACTTGAGCTGGTCCCAATTGTTGATCGAGTACTTCTCGAGCGACTTGAGCCATGTAAGTGGAGCTTGATCCAGGCAGAAAGGAAAGTAGAGGCACTTTGTGTCATTATTGCCACCAGCGTTTTCCATGGAGAGGGCGTAGCATCTGAGCCACTATACTGGATCTTGCTTCACATCATACTTGGTGATCCCCAAAGGTTTGAATTTCTCCGGGAGAAGTAGATTGCGAAGCCGTGCAGAGAAGGCGGGGAAGTCGTCGTTGTCGTCTGCCGTGCAGGACTTTTTGCGTCATAGTTCTTTGATTTTTTGGCGGGCATCTAAGCCGCCGCGTGATACACCGGAGGCGTGGCTGTTCGCGAGGCCTCGGTCGATGCGGTCGCCTCCGCCCCCAGCTTTTCTGCCAGCCCCATGAGAGGAGCTCTCGCCGTCACTGCCTCCGCCGCCAGGATCGCGGTGAGGGACGATATCGCGGTTACTGCCAGCACCGCCGGCGCTGTTGCCACCATTAGAAGGTCCACAGGCTGATTCCCGGGTATGGTTGGGATTAGCCGGTAGCTCTCCTCGAGTATGGTTGGGACCGTTGTCAGCTGGACTGTGACTTGTGGCTTCGTTGTCGGGTTGGCGATTCCTGACGGGGGGCACTTGAGCGATTCTGTTATCAACTCGCATGAAGTAGGCATCCTCCGCGAGCTTGGCGATGACTTCTCCCGCGCGCATCCCGTGAGCCTGACGTGCTATCGTGGTGATAGACATGAGGTATTGCTCTGGGGTAGTGTGCACCCGGGTTTCAACTTGTTCGAGAGCCTCTACGAGATTCCGTATGGGTAGGGACTCGTGCAGCCGTCGGCGCCGTTCGTTCTGCCTTCTGTTGCGTTCACGTCGGGCGTTCTTTTTGGAATCGGACTCGTCTGCGGGTGCATTGGCAGACAACTCGTCTGCTGAGATATCCTCGAGATATCGGTCAGGGTGTGTCCCTGAGGGTCCTGGCGTCTAATTGGTAGTCACGAAGACTTGACGATCAGGAGAGCCGAGGCTGGAGTCACTAGTCGCTACCTCTGTTGGGGTGTGCTCCTCAGCTGGGGCTAGCGGTGTTCCCTCCTGGAAGGGAAGTGAGTCGAGGTAGGCGACGCAGCGTGAGTTCTCGTCCGTCGTGCCGCGGGCTTGCGTCCGGCCGCAGACGAATCCGCCGGCGGGTGTAGATGTTATAACCAGGCCGGAGGCTGGTCCTGACAGTGGTTGCTTAGTCGTATGGTCCTCGAACTCGGGCTCGTTGGGGTCTGCCCAAAGTCGAACTCGTAGGAGGAGTCAGAGTAGTAGCCGGAGACGGGGTTGGAGTCCGATTTGTACTCGGAGGTGATCTCCTTCCCGGCTCGGCGTGCAGAAAGAGCTTCTACGTGGGCCCTACTGGTGTTGCAGAGGCCGTATGGGAAGTGCTCATAGAGTGGGGAGTCCGCACATGATGGTCGATAGCCGACTCGCATGCGATGACCCACGGGGACGTCGAGTTCGAGTTGGAAGCGGATCCGAGCTCGAAGTCGGTGTGTTTGTTGTGGAGCGAAATTTCGCCGAACTTTCCGGCGAGATCGCCCGTGACTACTTCGGGAAGCGTCACGAGCTCGGTCTTCGGGTTGGGCGGCATGGTGAGGTGGCGCTGGAAAGATCCGGCACCGTCGGCAGTGCAGACCCAGGAGCCGAAGACAAAGGTGTCGCCGCGGTTGAAGGCGACAGTTGGTTTCATGAAGATTGAAGCCGTCGAGTTCGCCATGTGATCTTCGGCGAGAGCCCCTACCTAGCGCGCCAGCTGTCGGTGTTTTAGACCGGCAACCTACCAAGGGGAGTGCCCAAGGTAGATGAATGTAGCTTCGCCGAGATCGGTAACTCGAAAGAAGAGACACGTGGCACACAATTTAGACAGGTTCGGGCCACGAGGTGCTAATACCCTACATCCTGTATGTTGTGTAGCTCTGGATTGATTGGGTGTGATTACAAGATGATGCGTATGAGAGAGAAGGGTCCCTGCCTCGCCTTATATAGTCCGGAAGGTAGGGTTACAGGTCGGTTTAGGGAGAGAGTACTAGTCATGTCCGTCTAGGAGTCCTCTACACAGTACAAGGTAAGTATAGCTTCCTATCCCAGTACTTCTCCACCGTAGTCCTTGCGCCTCACGCCATCAAGTGTCGTGTGGCACAAGCCAGGTAGTCCCGGGGGCCCACCGAGTAGTCGGTCCTGGTACCCACCGCGGCAGTGGGCCCAGGGAGGTCCATACGATACACCCAGATCCCGTCTCCGCCCGCCGAGCCTCCGGTCTTGGTTTTGTGGTTCAGCCAAGTAACCCGACCGGTTTTGTGGTGAACCGCCGCAAACCCCGCGCGCAGACTCTGGTCGTGAGCTGCTACCCTGCACCGGCTCCGATCGACGACTTTGTCTTGCTTTTCTTGCCACCATGCGGCCTGCACTTGACCCCGCTGGCCACCGGGTCCCTCGAGTCAAGCCTACTTGTCTCTCCACTCCTTAGAGGCCCCGCAAGGCATAGACCTTTCGCGCTCACTCTTCACCTGCACCAACGCAAATCAAGCCGCAACCTACACCAGCAATACTCGGCCAAGAGTCAGTCCACACCACATTGTCAATCACTCATCACAGCCAGGAGTGACCATCCACCGGTCCTCGGACGCTCCGGTCCTCACTGCCAATATGAAGTCTCCACATGGATGTAGCAAACTTAAGGTATGACTTATATCCAGTCATTAATGCTTTACCACCTTTCACAAAAATTCACTACTTATGGATTATTTACATGTTCATTTCATTCACTCCTTATAGCCTACTATGAATTGTAATGTCCTCGGGGGAAAGAGTTGTGGCACCAGAGGTTGAAGCTGTTTGTGCTCAAGATGAAATCCCTATCCAGGATTCAAGTGATGTTCATGCAGCAGATATTGAAGATGGTACTACCTTCACTACGCATGTTGGGGGTATCCGAAAATCCGGATAGGATCCCCGAACACGAGAGAAAGGAAAACAGACACGTTCAGTTCAATTACACAGATGACGCTAAAGGAGACAAGGAATCTCCAAAAGATTGCTCAAGCCTCAAAAGTTGTGAATCCTTTTACATGTGCCCTCGCGCCCCCTTTTATAGGGAGACGAAGGGACTTTTACATTCTAAAAATACCCCTCGGACCCAAGGAATATTCCTGGTGTGTACATGTTCATGAATGTCTTTTACATCTCATACATTTACAAGCCTGCCACTAGTTCACACACCAAACCCGGACTTTTTGCAACGACGTCTTTGACTTGGCTTCCCAGTGATTCGTGAATCTCCACATCCAGGAAATCTTCATACGTCATGACTTCTAAACTCGAACCTCAGAAAATTCCCGAACTTCGCAGATTTCCGATTTTGTGACTTCGTAGGTTCATGACTCCGGGTCTTCACAGGTTCGCGACCTCAGGGCTTCACAGGTTCAAGATTCCAGATCTTCACAAGTTCACGACTCTGAGCTTCGAGGTCCAGGGCTTCCGATCTCCGCAAGTTCGCGACTTCGGAGGTTCGCAGGTTCAAGACTCCTGAAAACTTATTACACGAATTTCATAAGACTCGGCATTTCGAGGGTGACGGGTTTTCCTGAATTCCCCAACACTAGCCCCTCGAGGCAGCGGGTTGATTCTGACGATCCGATTCCTTGAAAATCTTAGAACTTCAGTAAAAAATGTCACCCTCGAAACGTCGGAGTGGACACGCGTCCTCCGGAAATATCGGAACGGTCGAATCGAGGTAGGTTCGCGAAACTGCCCCCCTTGTCCCTATAAATAGAGAGTTGTCGCTGTAAAAAATTTTCAGCGCTTCCTTGTTTTCCTACGAACTTTAGCTTGCACTTTCGCAGAAAAGCGCCTCGCGACCAAGTGTTCAAAGCTTCAAGACTTCCTCAAACTTTCTACGGTATTTCTTTCTTTGTTACTTAGTTATCGTTTCTACTTTTCATCGTAATCGTATATTTTGTTTTGCAAATTTCATTCACGAACGCCGTTTTATTATTTCATACGAATGCTGTCTAGCAGGTGGCACGAACTAAAACCACTGCCAGACCTATGACGACCGAGGAGTTGTCTGCGGTTGGCCTTCCGATCGATCCAGAAGTTCAGAATCCTGAAACCGCACAGCTCCCCGAAGGGCACTGATCTCCTGCTGCTAGCGGGTGTAGGAGTCACGAATATGGAGAGGTCAGGTCAGACGTTGAAGACGTCGGAGATGTTGACGTCCACGTCAAAGATCTGATCACAGCCAAGCAGTCGGGGCCTCTTCCTCTGTCTCTTGTTTTCGGAGAATCCAATGTTACAGCCAACATGGTCAAAGATTTCGAGGTTGCTGGGTTTTTCCCCGTGGGCACTGGACGTGCTCCACTAGACAAATAGACTCCTACTCCCGAAGCTGGTGAAGTTGTTGTGTTCCGCGATTTCTTCACCTTCGGACTAAGATTTCCCTGCGATCTTGTTCTTCCTGCAATTTTGGACGCTTTCTCTGTGAAGATTCATCAGCTTTCGCCTAACTATATCTTGGAAGTGTCCAAGTTTGTTTGGATGAAGACCTTCGGCTGCAACTTAGGAGCTGATGCTTTCACCTGATTTTTTGAGTTGGTCATCGTGCCAGATGTCATTAAGGTCGACGACGGTCAGTTCTACGAGGCTCACTATACATGCTGCACTTTCAACACTCATCGACAGAATACGCGAAAAGGGATTACGCAAATTCAGATCGCGCCTTGCTGCAAAACAAATTTCACAGAAGACTGGAGCTCGTATTTGTTCTATGTCAAAGTTGACATGTCTACGATCCTTGGCTATGAAGGTCCAGCTCATCCTCTCTCCTCGCCTATTGAGGCCTTAACTGCTGTGAGCACTACGGCCTACAACCATGGGGTAGTTGGGATCAGCAGTTGCGAGAATGCATTTCAACTTGCGAGTACTATCCTTGGAGGTCGCGACATTATTGAAGAATTCATTGCTACTCTAATTTGGCCGATTTCTTATGGTTGGGCCCCGACCGAGATCGTGAACTTCAATGTTAACTGGGCAGCGCAAGATGTTCCTTTCCCGAAGTTCGGCTTTCAACTGAGGGACGGCCAGAGTGCCGACGATTTTATGCTTGAAATTGAAAGGAGAGTGAACCTCATGATTGGTGAATACACCATGAATGAGTACAAAGCATACATGATCTTGGTGAAGCACAAGAAGAGGATAAATCGTGTGTTCTCTGAAGTTTGCGGGGACAAATCTTTTCACTCTTGACGCCTAGATCGCAAACTGAAGATACCCGCGGTTGCTGTAGCCAGCTGCTCAGCTGCTCCATCGAGAAGAAGATCTTCCAAGAGCAGCCTTTCGATTGCCGACGAGATAACATCCTCTGGTGTTGTACCCTCAAAAACAAAGTCTCTCGAGTCGTCGAAACGCAAGCGCAAATCTTCCGAACAAGTTTCAGACGTTGAACTCTAGGCAGCCTACAGCCTTGCTCAGATGAGGCACAAGAAAGCTAAGAAGGTCGTTAAAAAGATTGTCTCTTCTGAAGTTCGGTGGGTCCCTTCCGCTTTCGACGATGATTTCCCGATGGAGCTGCACAGAAAGGTTTTTCCTCTTGGCCTTTCCCACGATTCTACTTTCCTGCCCAGCATACTCCATGTTCTGAAAATGAATTCATGGATATTGGCTCTTTTTCAGATGTTGCTGAAAAATTTCAGAAGGAGGTCATTTCTACTGCTGCTACAGAGGCTCCTGCTGCTGCTATGGATACTGCTGTTCGTCAGTCTGCCCATCCTCAAGAGGAAGCATCTCCCGATTTCACGAGAGATCTTGATCTAACTGTTCACAAGGGCGATGAGCCCATCCAAGATGTTGCCTTGCTTGAGACTCGCAAAGATCTCCCCGAGGGCCAGGATCCTTCTCCTTCTGTAGCCGCCTTTAACAAAAGTTTTGGTATGTCACATTGCAGTGAATTGTTAAGTGTTGGCTGTGAAGTGGCCAGAAACAAGGGTGGCGCACCCAGGGTTTTAACACTTTGGAAATCGTCTGGGCTTGTTGATGAAACAGGGGAGGGGGGTTCGGAACAATCACTTCACTCGCTCGGAGAAGTTGCTCGCAATTCCGGAAAGGAACCTCGCTCCTCTCTGAAGGGGGGAGTGAATGGGAGCCGATAAAAATTCTTCTCGAGGGAGATTGAAACTCCGACAAGACGAACTAGCTCGGTCGAACCCCCGAAATCACACGCTCCGCACTTCTACCTTCCGTTTGCCAAAACCACGTAGCCACTGGAGTGCTACTGGTCATAGGAACAAACTCTACCAGCAACCAAGACACACACGCAGCAACGACAATGAAACAACTCGAAAGCCGACTAACCGCAGGGGGGCGGTTAGACCGGGTATAGGGGGCGGTTAGACCGCCCGCACCTCGGTAACCAAGAAATCCTCCGAAACGCCTCTTCCGAGCACCAAAACTCACCTCGGTTTCACCAACAAAGATCTCCGGTCAAGGCCATGCTAGCTACCAGAAAATCTTGGAGAAAACCAAAACTCCACCCAGGGGCCTAGGGGCGGTTAGACCGGCTACCAAGGGCGGTCTAACCTCCCCGTACCCAAAGAACGAACTCCAGCCAAGAACACCTAGCAAACAAGACGAGAACGACCCCAAATTTCACCCCCGACACTCCTCCGATCAAGGCGAACAAACTCACGGAGGAAAAATCCGGCGAAACAAAACTTCGACCTCGGAAATACCCGGGCGGCGGTTAGACCGCCCCCGCAGCGGTTAGACCGCCCCTTCCAGAAAACGAACCCGCGGGTCAACCTTCAACTTCCTCGCGCCCGATCTCCCGAATCACTCCACGGATTGCAGCAAAACTTCGGGAATAGCTGGGTTACCTCCTGGGCAACCTCTACCTCAAAGGAATCGACCCGAAACGCTCACAATCAAGAGGTATCGAAGAAATCGCTTCTCTAGGTCAAGAACTCGCCCAACTCGAGAAACAACCAAATCGAGTCCGATTCAAAGGAGATTTGGGGGCAAAGTCACCAGCCAAAGAGGCACAAGAACCTCATACGTGACAGCCACCAAAAACCCCAAGAAATCGTCCTCAAAACACCGCCAAAAAAGAGCTTCGAAAATCAACACAAAAGAGACGGGAAAACCACCATGATGAACAATGCCGAACCATCTATACATGCCATGAAAGGTTCGTACAAGGTCTAGCTTGCCACCCAAACATCCATCCGTCTCTCTAGATCTCACATGAAGCTCTCAAGCTAGTCCTCTAAAATCCTAAGGAAAATGGAGAACGAAAATGGAAAAACAAATGAGCTAGGGTTCCAAGAGTTGGCTGCCATCCACCCATCCAATGAGTATATATGGAGGCACCCAAAAGACTAAACTACCCTTCACTAATAACTAGGGATACATGCCCCTCAAGGGCGGATTTGGAAGTCTTCATGTCTTCACCATCGGACAGATGCCCGGCGACCGCAACCTGCTTAGCCTCGACGCAAGCCTTGCGATCCCGACGCGTGTCCTCCGCTTCGAAGCTTCTCGGCGCCGGCGGCCAGTCAGACCGCCCCCCTTGGGCGGTTAGACCGGCCCGGGAGATCTGACCGGCCCCGTGCGGTCGACCGCCTCTCTCGGGCGGTTGAACCGGCCCGGGTGGCCGCACCCCCTCGTCGAGTATTCGGCCTCGGTTTTGTGGCTCAACCGAGTAACCCCGCGAACTCGGTGTAGCCTCCGCCAATCTCCACTCATGACTCGGCTCCCACGTAGTTTTGGCTCGCCTTTGGTTTTGAGGCTCTACCAAGAAACCGTCCACGACTTCATCTTGCTGTTCATGCCACCATGCGTCCCGCACTTGACCCCGCTAGCCACCGGGTCCCTCGAACGAAGCCTACTTGTCTTCTCCAGACCTGGAGGCCTCACCGCAACGACCTTTCGCGCTTGTTCTTCACCTGCACCAACACGAGTCAAGCCGCAACCTGCACCCGCAATACTTAGCCCGAGAATCGGTCCACACAACGTTGTCAATCACTCATCACACAAGGAAGCGACCATCCACCGGTCCTCGAACCACACATGGTCCTCAATCTCCCCCTTGATGAGTGCATTGACAACACACTCACATGAAGTAACACAAGAGACAAGGAAAAGAAAAGAAACAAATAAAAAGAAACCTCAACAAGCGATCGAAAGCCAAAGAAAGGCAAAGAGCAAGATCACTTGAAGAAGAAGAGTCTCGGACCCCTTAGGCAAGGGCAACGGCTCGACACATCCGAGACAAAACACAGCTCAAGCAAAGAGCGCAAACCACCGAAACAGAGCTCGAACACCACAAAGAGCTCCCCCTGCACATATGCAAGCTCGCCCTGAGCCAAAGCACATTCCCCCTGAACAAATGCAGCAATGCAACGCGGGAATGCAACAAAGAGCAAAAACCTGCTCATTCTGCCCAGGGCGGTTAGACCGCCTATGCAGGGTGGTTAGACCGCCTGTGCCACATCTGACCGCCTGGGGGGCGGTTAGACCGCCCCAAGAGACCGGCCCTACACCGAACTGCCCAAAACTTGCCGGAACCAATTGGAACACCTTCCAAACACTCCCAGGTGCCCAAAGCATGCACAAACTTCTCCCCCTTGTTGACAATGCATGAATCAAGGCAAAATGCGAAAACTTTCAACATATAGCTTCTCAAATATACAAAATTCATCACAAGGAGTTACACAAGTCCAAATGAGCAAGTTAGATACTCGACAGGTTCGTAATGACCTTAACTACGTGATCACCAAGTTTCACAACCATTGGACAAGGCTAAAAAGGATTTGAGTAATTTTGCGAAAAGTTACTCTCTCATAAGCAAATACCTAAACATGAGCAAAACATATCAAAATGGCAAAGCCACTCAAACTTCATGCTAGGACAGCCATTCTAATCATAAGACCATCATAAACACCCACAAGCACCTCATGTCGTGTCAAAGCCACCGAGCCAAGTGCCTACTTCTATGTATGAGACTTCTCATTGGTAGGCATCATGCAACGGTTTAGCACCCAAAGCAAATTAATTTCAGCACATATGACATGGGAGCATATTTTCCAAGCATTTTTCATTTCATTTTCAGATTCATAATTGGTACATGAAATGTCTTTGCGACAAAAAGGAACTTATGCCCCTCCACAAGATAAAACAAGAGGGCGAAACATTCATGATGGCAAATGAGCCTTTGGCCCCATATGATCAATAAACTAGCTATCCAACCACAAATTAAGCATAGCAAAGCCACGAAAACATGTCAAGATCATATAAAGGCATTTACACATGAGAGAGCATATATGTGACATTTTTCAAAAAATTAGCCATCAACCATGGATCATTCATCAAGATCATCAAGAGCTAAGACAAACTAACCATAGCATACCAAACAAGCTCACAAGAACATATATAGCAACCCATGGTGAACAATGTATATAGGAGAAGCTTTTCCTATCCAATGCATATGATACAAAATGCATGCAATCTAAAATACAAGGATGCCTATACATCATGTTACATATGCCATGCCAAATGTAAGAAATGCACAAAGGAAAGCTATACATATGCTACACAAGGAGCTTCACCACCAACTTAGGAAACCAACTACCCACAAAGCTCACAAAAGACCGGCTCCTCGAGGGGAGGCAAAAAGGGCTCGACACCACCGGCAAAAGAGCAAAAGAGCACAAAACTCACAAGCTCCCCCTAAACACATGCACTAGGGCCAAAGAGCATACAAAGCTCACCCTACATACATGATATAGAGAAGGAGCAAAACAAACCAAGTGGCTTGACCAAGGCCACACACTCGAAGGTCACAAAGCACTTACCTTTATCATTTCTTCACAATTCACTCATCGTTGTCCACCATCCCCGAAAGTGATGCACCTACATGTCACCACCGGGGTATGAGGCCGAAGAACCACCCCCGATATCAACCAAATGTCCTCCGGCCCTCCCACTTGCAACTCAAAACCAAGAGCGAGAACGAGGAAATGACTTAACACTGGGGTTAGTCCCAAAGGTGTGAAACCAGTGTCGGGCCATTTCCTCAAAAGTAGGGTTAGCAACTTTCATCCTACCCTGCCTATCAATACAGCGATCTATCCTGTCAAACCTATCAAACCTGGAACCACCATGGGAAAACGACTCCCGTCTCACTGGAGGAGTACGAGTACCACGAAAAAGAAAGCATGGTCCATAGCCCCTCTGAGACTCAAAGCTGCTACCTCTCCCAAACTCGTATTGATCACGAGGTGGAGAACGTCCAGCAAACTCAACACCACCAGACTCAAAGTGTCTACCATCTGCACCATGACCAAGGGAACTGAAACCACCAGCATCACGACCTCGAAAACGGAACTGCCCAGAAATCTGGGGAGGGCCGGTCTTACCGCCTAGCCAGGCCGGTCTGACCTCCCTTCCCTGGGCAGGGCCGGTCTGACCGCCTAGCCAGGCCGGCCTGACCGCCCTCTCCAGACCACCACCGCGACTACGGGATTTCTCATCTCCCCATGCTGGATCCTTACGCACAAAGCCCTTTCCCTTAGGCAGTGGCATACGAGGCTCAGGCACACCATGAGAAGGGTGGTACCTGTCCTTGTTCGCCCACTCCTTAGCCATTCTCGCCTCTCTCTTTCTCTTATAGCAAAACTCTCTCTTGTGACCATCCTTCCCACAAAACTCACAATGGAAAAGGATTGGTTTGGGCTTAGGCTTGGGGTGAGACTCTTCACTTGGTTTCTCACTAGGCTTTTCACTAGGTTGGTTTGGCTTGGATGCAAACTTGTCTTTGGGTGTGGGTTGTGGTGGAACTGAAACATTCCCAAATTTCCTTTCTCTCTCACCACTGCCCTCACCAACCTTATCCAATCCCAAAGCCCGACCATCAAAGCGCTTACAACTAGCAATCATCATACCAAGCTGAGGTTCTTGACTCGACAACCAACTCAGCGCTTCACGCAACTTATCATTCTCATCTTGCAAGCGACCAACACATTTTGCAAGATCCAAATTCTTCATAGCATGCAACTCACATGTAGAGCAAGAAGTAGGAATAGGCACTTTCAAATCAGCCTCAAGCGAAACAATGCGAGAACGGAGCTCAGCAATTTTCTCATGCAAACTAGGACAAGAAGTGCAAGCACCAAGCAAAGTGGGTCTAGATTGTAGCTCAGCCAACTCAGCCCTAAGCACATCTAGTTCCTCACACTTGGAGGCATACTTCTCCCTAAGATCAGTCAAGTCAGCTAGGAAAGCAGAGCAATCAGCACAATCATTTTCATCAGAAACAACAAGGCTAGCCTTAAGCGATTCAATTTCAAGCTTGCTATCAAGAACCTGTGTTTCTAGCTCAGCCACTCTAGTCCTAGCATCCTCGAGCAAAGATCTAAGCTCCTTCCTAAGATTCTTAGCCTCTCTAAGGATGTGATCGCGATTATCAAGCAAGTCAACCAACTCCTCATTCTCCTTGCGCAAAGAAGAGAGCTCATCACATACCTCATCCTCGGAATCCAAGTCCGAGGCGTCCTTCTGACTTCTCTTGCTGCTCGAACTGCGAGCCATGCCACAGAAATCGTCCTTGAGGCTTAGGCCTGTCACACAAAGGCCGTTGAGATACTTGCCGAGGTTCTTCTTTTTCTTCTTCTTCTTGACATCCTCTTCATCTTCATCACTCGAGCTTGAAGACGTGTCCTCGGAGTCGGACTCGATGTCGCTTGATCTCTTCATCTTTTCTCGAGACCGAGCCTTCTTCCCATGTTCATGATCCTTCTTCTTGGACTTCCTCCTCTTGTCCATGAGCTTGTGCTTGTCGTGGTTGTTCACCTTCGGACACTCGGTGAAATAGTGTCCAGTCTTGCCGCACTTGAAGCATGTCCTCGTGTTCCTCCTCATGTTCACCTGGTTCTCGTGCAGCCTCTCGAACTGCCTCGTCAGGAGCGCCAGCTCGTCTTCTCCAAGCACGTCGAACTCCTCATCTGGCATAGACATCAAAGAGGACAAAGAGAACATCCTTGTGGATGGGTTAGTGTTAGCCTTTCCATTTGAACCACCGATGAGGGCGAGACTATGAGAGTCAGTCGGGCCCTCGATCTTGGCTGTCATGAAGGACCGATTAGGTGACCTGAGAGGGGGGGAGTGAATGGGAGCCGATAAAAATTCTTCTCGAGGGAGATTGAAACTCCGACAAGACGAACTAGCTCGGTCGAACCCCCGAAATCACATGCTCCGCACTTCTACCTTCTGTTTGCCAAAACCACGTAGCCACTGGAGTGCTACTGGTCCTAGGAACAAACTCTACCAGCAACCGCAACACACATGCAGCAACGACAGCAGAAACAACTCGAAAGCCGGCTAACCAGAGGTGGGCGGTTAGACCGAGTATAGGGGCGTTTAGACCGCCTCCACCTGGTAACCAAGAAATCCTCCGAAACGCCTCTTCCGAGCACCAAAACTCACCCCGGTTTCACCAACAAAGATCTTTGTTCAAGGCCATGCTAGCTACCAGAAAATCTTGGCGAAAACCAAAACTCCACCCAGGGGCCTAGGGGCGGTTAGACCAGCTACCAAGGGCGGTCTAACCTCCTGTACCCAGCAACGAACTCCGCCCAAGAACACCTAGCAAACAAAGACGAGAACGACCCCAAATTTCACCCGGACACTCCTCCGATCAAGGCGAACAAACTCACGAGAGGAAAATCCGGCGAAACAAAACTTCGACCCGGAAATACCCGGGCGGTTAGACCGCCCCCTGCGCAGCGGTTAGACCGCCCCTTCCGTAAAACGAACCCGCGGGTCAACCTTCAACTTCCTCGCGCCCGATCTCCCGAATCACTCCACGGATTGCAGCAAAACTTCGGGAATAGCCGTGTTACCTCCCCGGGCAACCTCTACCTCAAAGGAATCGACCCGAAACGCTCACAATCAAGAGGTATCGAAGAAATCGCTTCTCTAGGTCAAGAACTCGCCCAACTCGAGAAACAACCAAATCGAGTCCGATTCAAAGGAGATTTGGGGGCAAAGTCACCAGCCAAAGAGGCACAAGAACCTCATACGTGACACCCACCAAAAACCCCAAGAAATCATCCTCAAAACACCGCCAAAAAAGAGCTTCGAAAATCAACACAAAAGAGACGGGAAAACCACCATGATGAACAATGCCGAACCATCTATACATGCCATGAAAGGTTCGTACAAGGTCTAGCTTGCCACCCAAACATCCATCCCTCTCTCTAGATCTCACATGAAGCTCTCAAGCTAGTCCTCTAAAATCCTAAGGAAAATGGAGAACGAAAATGGAAAAACAAATGAGCTAGGGTTCCAAGAGTTGGCTGCCATCCACCCATCCAATGAGTATATATGGAGGCACCCAAAAGACTAAACTAACCTTCACTAATAACTAGGGATACATGCCCCTCGAGGGCGGATTTGGAAGTCTTCATGTCTTCACCATCGGACTGATGCCCGGCGACCGCAACCTGCTTAGCCTCGACGCAAGCCTTGCGATCCCGACGCGTGTTCTCCGCTTCGAAGCTTCTCGGCGCCGGCGGCCGGGCGGTCGACCGGCCTCCCTTGGGCGGTTAGACCGGCCCGGGAGATCTGACCGGCCCCCGGGCGGTCCGACCGCCCCTCCTGGGCGGTTGAACCGGCCTGGGTGGCCGCACCCCCTCGTCGAGTCTTCGGCCTCGGTTTTGTGGCTCGACCGAGTAACCCAGTGGTTTTCTGGTGAACCACTGCAAACCCCGCGAACTCGGTGTGGCCTCCGCCAATCTCCACTCATGACTCGGCTCCCACGTAGTTCCGGCTCGCCCTTGGTTTTGAGGCTCTACCAAGAAGCCGTCCACGACTTCATCTTGCTGTTCGTGCCACCATGCGGCCCGCACTTGACCCCGCTGGCCATCGGGTCCCTCGAACGAAGCCTACTTGTCTTCTCCACACCTGGAGGCCTCACCGGCAATGACCTTTCGCGCTTGTTCTTCACCTGCACCAACACGAGTCAAGCCGCAACCTGCACCTGTAATACTTAGCCAAGAATCAGTCCACACAACATTGTCAATCACTCATCACACAAGGAAGCGACCATCCACCGGTCCTCGAACCACACATGGTCCTCACTCTCTGAAGAAAACTTCTGCCTCCTTAGGTAAATCTTCTTTGAGTTCAGGGAAGAAGGTCACCATACAAAACCTAAGCGCAAAAGGTTCATCTCTTTTCGTTAATCCTTGTGCCTCTCAGCTATATGATTTTTTGCTTATGACTTTAATCATGGAATTTTTTTAGAGTTTAAATATCTTCTTCGTTCATACTCGTCGTCCAGACTTGCGAAGTACCAAGAAGATTATGCCCTCAAATCCTCCATGCTTGAGAAAATTGCTGCTGAATGGCTTATCGAACAAGAGAAGGTCAACAAACAGCTATCTGATGAGCCTAAAGAGGTTAAACGCATTTTCGCTCTCGCTCAAGCTGCAAATCTCGACCTTGAGAAGAAGGTAGCCGAACTGGCGGAAGCCCTTAAGCGTTGTCAGCATGAGAAGAAAGCTACTGAAGAGGCACTTGACCGGTCTAAAAAAGATCTTGAAAAACTACAGAAGACACATGATGATGATTTGCGACTAATCGAGAATCTTCGTAAGGATCCTGACAAATCCTTAAAAACTGCTGAAGATCTTTGTACCAACAACGCTGATCTTGCCAAGTCTTTGAGCAGCAAGGAATGAAAGATACAAGATCTTGAAAGAGCATTAACTGATCAGTGGGAACCTTCGGAGAGAACCGTTTCTGAAATTATCAGCAGGTTGAAGAATCTATTTGAAGAGTACAGAAAATCTCTGAACGAGTTTGGTGTCCATCCTGCGCCACTCCTTGTAGACTTAGGACTTCCTGAGTTCATGGAATGGATCGATGCTTAATTCAAAGCACTCCCCAAGGTTATCTCTAGTGCTAACGATTTTGCGGCAGCCTTCTCTTTAGAAAGAATCTTGAAGCTTATTCACGATTTCGACTGTGTGGATCTTGTGAAGTTTCGTGAGAAACTTCCACAATTTCCAGATGCCCTGAGCACCTCAATACTTCGGCTTAATGAAGATGTTCAAGCTATCAGGTCTAAGTTCGCAAGAGAGTTCTGGCTCGCTAGTGGGAAGGAAGCTGTCAAAAGCATCGCGCGTGCTAAGCTTACCCAGGTTGATTTCCGAACGATTCTATTCGCTTCTGCTAATTCGCAAAGTTTTCTCTTCTGATTTTTTTATATCTCTTTCTTTGCCTCCCTTAGTTAATTGAAGAAGAGAAGCGAGGAAAGGGGACTGCGCTTCCAGAATCTTCTACCGAAGATGACGAAAATGAAGAATCAACAGACTCGGGCGGGGAAGACTCCGGCGATAGCAGTGACGACGGCAATGACGACGATCATACCTTTGAACATGAGGAAGACTCCCCGAAGGTTGACATCATGGGCTAATCATTGATGATACATTTGCCCTTCGTAGCCGTTATGTACATATGTAAATTCATTAGGCTGTAACATTTTGTCTGAATGAGTTGTCTTGTAACTTTAACCTGCGCAGGTCCTGCAAGTTGGGCCTGCGCAGGATGTGATGCCGCTGCGAATTCATCGCGGTAATATGTTTGTCAATGATGAAGCATGGTGTCTGTTCTAAGAGGCTTATCCCAATCAAGACTTTTCCGATTTTTGGCTTGAAGTTTCGCTTAAATTTTCTATGGACTGTTTTGATCTTTCTTCTTTCTTCCTTCTTCGTAAAGATGAGAACTCTACTGCTGCGAACTCAAGCTCTTCGATGATACCGAAGATGGAGCCCCTTAGCCCTATCACTACTGAGCTCGACTTCGCCTATGCTAGCGACATTGCAGAAGATAATAGCCGCGAACCAGGACACGTCGTTGAACTTTCATTCCAGGGATTGTATTTCTCAATGTGATTGTTGTGAAACTGTGTCAAAATTTTTATGTGACTAAGGCAATAAAGACGTTTTCTTTGAAAAAACGTCACCCTCCCCCACCTTGCCATTTTGCATGAAAATTTCGAGACAAGTTAAAGAAATTTTATTGTAATTCGATCGTCTTGATTATATACGCTTTTGAGAAATTTTCGCGAGTTTTGAAATTACAAATACTATGACGCAAGTTGACAAAATTTGTTCACGAATTTTGTGGACTTGACCCGCTTGGCATACTTGCCTTGGTTGATACTGCAACCCTCAGTTGCTTCAACCACATTTTTCCACGAATGTTCACTCGAGCCCCTTGCCCTTTTAACGAAACATATTCATTGCGAAAAATTTTCATGAGTTTCTGCCAAAAAATTCTTACATAATGACATATACATTCGCTTATCCGCAATTATCATTAATTATCATGATGGAAACTCAGGCTACAACTTATTGTTGTCTCAAGCCTTTTGGGTGGGAATCCCTTTGACGGTGGGATTTTGGCCACAACTTGTTGTTGTCTCAGGCCTTTCGCTGGGAATCCCTTCGACGGTGGGATTTAGGCCACAACTTGTTGTTGTCTCAGGCCTTTCGGTGGGAATCCCTTTGATGGTGGGATTTAGGCTTTCCTGGAGCCTCAGGCTATCACGAAGCCTTTTTACAAACTCTTCCTCTTCTCACAATAAGATTCTGGCTATTCCTACGAAGCCTTTCACACGAAATTTCTTTTTTTTCACAATGGAATTTTGGCTATCAAGAAGCCTTTCACACGAATTTTTTTCTTTTTTCACGATGGAATTCTGGCTATCAGGGAGCCTTTCACACGAACTTTTTTCTTTTTTCACGATGGAATTCTGGCTATCAGGGATCCTTTCACATGAACTTTTTCTTTTTTCACGATGGAATTCCGGCTATCAAGAAGCCTTTCACACTAACTACTTTCTTTTTTCACGATGGAATTCTGGCTATCAGGGAGCCTTTCACACGAACTTTTTTCTTTCACATGGTAGGATCTCGGCTGTCATGGAGCCTTCTCACGAATTTTTCTTTCACATGACGGAATTTCGGCTATCATGGAGCCTTTTGACGAATTTTTCTTTCACATGATGGAATTCTTAAAAAAGATGCACGATGTGGTGGAAGACTCTTTTCATATATATCACAAAGAGTATTTACATAGGATCCGCCTCGTTAAATACCTTGCCTCTTGATTTAGAGCACCCTTTGCAAGGAAAAGAGTATGATCCTCCTTATTCTACTGTAAATGTGAAAAGGAAAGCTAACTTTTTTTTCTCCGAAATCACTTATAGACTCGTGATTCAGCTTTTAGGTTTTCTAGAGAGTAAACTTACAAAAAATGAAAAATACTCTAAATTAAATCCTACCTAATTTTAGAACTCTTATGGGTAGTACCTTTTCAAGCTGTCGGCATTCCACGAATATGGCAATTCTTCACCATTCTGTTCTAGCAAACGAAAAGCCCCTGGCATATCTGTTTTTTTTTGCTATGTATGGTCCTTCCCACGATTCATAAAGTTTCCCTGGGTTTTCCTAGTTCTTCTTTCTTGTCAACACCAAATCGCCAGTTTTGATGTCCTTTCAACCCACTTTCTTGTCTTTCCATGCCTTTGTCTCATTCTAGTACTTCTCGGTGTTCTCAATAGCTTAAAGGATTGTCAGCTCAATCATGTCCTTTTCTACCTTTTGGTCAACTTCTTCGATTTCTTTTTCTTTCAGTACTCTCATGCTTTCATTCTTGATTTCCTCTGGTGTCATTGCTTCTGTGCCGAAGAGCAGGCGAAATGCTGTGAAACATGTTGCCCTGGACACAGCGGTGTTGTGAGACCAGATCACTTTTGGCAATCCATCTACCAATTTACCCTTCTTTTGATCGAACAAGCACTTCTTGATTCCTGAAAATATCAGAGCATTTGCCCTTTCAACTGCTCCGTTGAACTGCGGATGATAAACTGATGAGAATTTCGCATGAGTGCCTAAGGATTTGCAATATTCTTTGAAAATGTAATAGTCGAACTGTTTCCCATTGTCGACAGTCAGTTCGGAACTCCAAATCTGCAGATTATGTTCTGCTAAAAGAACTTCTCAATTATAGGTACTTTGATGTTCGCGAGTGGTTTCTCCTCTACCCACTTCGTGAATTAGTCGACATCAACAACTGCGAATCTGCAATTTCCTTGAGCCGTTGGCAATGGTCCAACTAGATCCATCCCCCACCTTTGCAGTGGCCATGATGGTGGAATTAGATGAACTGGCATAGAGGGTAGATTCTGTTGATTCGCTGTTTTCTTGCATGTTTCACGTTGTCGAACCAGTGCTTTCGCATCTATGTTTATGGTAGGCTAATAGAATCCTTGCTTTATCGCCTTTCCTCTTAGAGCCCTGTTGCCTATGTGTGCACCGCAGAATCCACTGTGAGTTTCTCTGAGAAGTTCAAGGCCTTTTTCGGAGGTAATGAACCTTAGCCAAGCCTTAGTGACTCCCGATTTGTACATTTCTCCATTTACCATTGCATAGCCCCTTGCCCTTTGTTTTAACCTTTTTTCTTCCAATTCATCTTGTGGTTCATAATGGCCTCTCAGATAAGCCATGATTTTTGCTCTCCAATCGGGGGTTTCCACAACATTCACGATTTTCGGCCGTGATTCCTTGATAGATGGTTCTCTGATGATTTCGAAGAACACATCGGGAGGCAATTCTTGATTTTTGGTTGCTGCTTTCGCCAGTTTGTCTGCTTCGTTGTTGTCATCTCTTTGAATATGTTGCACTGAATAACCTTTGGAATGCCTTTCCATTTCTCTACCTTTTCAAAGTATTTCATCAAGACAGAATTCCTTGCTTCACTTTCTTTCTCGATATGTTCTTGAATAACTTTTGAATCCGTCCTAATTATGAAGGTTTGTTGACCCAAGGCTTTCATCATTCTCAGTGCCAAGAGTAAGGCTTCATATTCTGTTATGTTGTTCGTGGAGTGCTCATTATTCGCGAATACGAGCCGTGTTGCGTATCTTATCACGACTCCCGCCGAAGATGTTACCACCGCCGAAATTCCAACTCCCTTGTAGCACCAGGCTCCATCACACTGCACTATCCAAGGCGTAGGTATCTCTTCATCAAGATTTTGAGTTGGTGAAGTCCAATCCACGACAAAGTCTGCCAAGACTTGCTATTTTATCGCGCTTCTTCTCTCGAAATCCACGATGTATTATGAGAGTTCAGCGCCCCACTTGATTATTCAGGTAGATGCCTCTCTATTTGCGAACAAGTCACTTAGTGGTTGATTGGTGATGACCCTTATCCTGTGACCCTCGAAGTAGTGCCTCAGTTTCCTCGCAGCCATGATGACTGCATATGCAATCTTTTCCAACTCAGAATAGAAGATTTTTGAGCCAGACAGGGCTTCTGAAGCGAAATATACGGGAATCTGTTTGAGCTTTCCTTCTTCCTTTTCTTGCACTAATACGGTGCTCACTGCCGAATTTGATGCAGACACGTATAGGAGAAGTGGCGATCTTGGTTTGGGAGGGCACAACTTGGTCATGTTGGACAAGTAGTCTTTTAGTTCTTGGAAAGCTTGTTTCTGGGTTTTGGACCACTGAAAGTTCTTAACACTTATAAAAACATGAAAGAATGGTAAACTTCTTTCTGCAGCCCTAGGAATAAACCTGTTGAGCGCGGCTACTCTTCCTGTCAATTCCTGCACATCCTTCACGGAAACTGGATCTTGCATTTCCACCAGTGCCTTGATTTTGTCGGGATTGGCCTCTATACCCTTTGTTGAGATTAGGCATCCGAGAACTTTCCCTTTGCGAATGCCGAAAACGCACTTTTCAGGATTCAGCTTCAAATTCGCTACTCTCAAGTTCGCGAATGTCTCTGCCAGATCACTGATATGATCTCTTACCTACACCCTTTTGACGACTATGTCATCCACGTATGCCGAAATGTTTCTCCGAATTTGAGGGTGGAGGATAATCGCTATCATTCTCGAGAATGTGCATCCTGCGTTCTTCAGCCCCTCTGGCATTCTTACGAAACAAAATGTTCCGAAGGGAGTGATAAAACTTATCTTTTCTTCGTCTTCCTTACGAACTCTGATCTGATGATATCCTGAAAACATGTCCAGGAGTGAAAGCATCTCACTGTTAGTGGCATCATCTATGATTTTATCTACCATTTCGAAGGGAAAATCGTCTTTCTTGCATGCTTTGTTCAAATCTGTGAAATCTACACACATCCTCGACTTTCCATTCTTCTTTTTCACTGGTACAGTGTTGGCCATCCAGACTAGATACTTCACTTCTCTAATCACTTTCGCATCTTGTAGCCTTTGAACTTCAGCTTCAACTGCCTTCACTTTTTCGTCGAACATTTTCCAAAGTTTTTGCTTTTTGGGAACTATTCTTTCGTCTGTTTCCATGGCATGTTCAATGATGTCCCTGTCAACGCCTTGCAGGTCCTTGGCTGACCAGGCAAAAACGTCTTTGTTCCTATTCAGGAATTGAATGAGCTCTTTCTCCTCTTCGGGACTGAGGTTAGCCCCAATTGTGACTGCTCTATCGGGCATATCATCCAGGTATACTTTCTTGGTTTCACCATCAGCTGCTATCTCAATCTTCTCTTTATCCCGCTTAGCCTCTTCTTAAAGTTCCTTCCTTTCTTCAGCTGTTTCAGCTGGTACACATTTGTCTGGCCTAGAGTATGGCCTTTTTCTATGTTTTTGGCCTCTTGTTGATCGCCGAACACTATGATAACACCCTTGGGTGCCGGTATCTTTATACACAAGAATTGTTGTCTTATGACCGTGTCGAACTTGTTCATGAAGCCTCTAACGAAAATCGCAAGGTACGGGTGATAGATGTCAACCACATCAAAGGTGAGAGTCTCTGTCCGGGCATTGTCAAGATCTTCGAAAGATACAGGAAGCAATATCTTTCCAACTGGCTTCATTGGCTTTCCTCCGAAACCTTGCAGTGGGTATACTGGCGGATGCAACATGTGCTGGCTTAGGTTCCTTTTCTCGTTAGTTTTCAAGAATAAAATATCTACCGAACTTCCATTGTCTACTAGGACTTTTCCAATGATCCGTCCAGCTATGTTTACCTCGATGACCATGGCATCATTGTGAATCACGGATTTCAGTCTGAAGTCTTCTTCGGTTAAAGTGATTGGCATCTTGGCCCATTCTGGTCGCGCAGTGTTCACAGTCCTGAAATAATTGTTCCTTTGCTTCTTAGTTTCGAATTCCATGGCAGACCCTCCCGAAATTGGCATGATGGTCCCGAACAATGGCAAGGCTTTCGAGTTCTGGGGTCTTGAAGTTGATTCTGGTCTTGACAAACTGTCTGGTGGTGGTGGCAAGATTTATCGAATTGGCTGTGGTTGCTGGATTGACTGAATTGCCTGCGATTGAGGGAAAAATTGCGGAGAGGGTTGCAATGATGGCTGTGGTTGTTGAAATTGCTGCATTTCGACTGGACTTGGTTGAGAGTTCATGAACTGTGGCTGCCAAAAATTCGGGCGTAGTTGGTTCGGCATTGAGGATGCGATGCCCATGAAAGCTTTTTCTTGCTGAATTCTTGCGATGTTTTCTTGGTTTTTGGGCACCCTTCATTGCTGTGTCCTCTGCCATGATACTGACAATAGAAATATGGGTCTCTTGGGTTGTGATTCGTGAGTCTCGGGGGTCCTCTTCCTCTTCCTCTTCCCCTAGGTGTGAACCCTCCTCTTGTGTTTGGTCCGGCTCGTTCCGGTCGGCCGAGGATTTTCCACATTGTTGATGTTTCGTGGATTCTGAGATTGTGATCTCAAACTCATTTCTCTGTTGCCTTGCCATGCTTCATTTCGCTCGGTCACTCTTTTGCGATGATCATCATCGGACAAGATGTATTCTTCCAGTTCATGAAAAAGTTCTTCAACCGACTTGAGTTTCGTTCACGTCAGATGCGAAGCTGTTGGTCCTAGAGCGAGACCCTTAATCAATGCTTTGATCGTTGTTTCTTCATCGGCTTCTGGGATCTGGGATCTCTGCTGCATGAATCTTCTCACGAAGTTCCGCAATGGCTCTCTGTCTTTCTGCTTGCAGTTGTACAGATCTTATGACTCAGCTGTTGTGTCGTGGAACATCTGAAATGCCTGCATGAATTTTGTCTTAAGGTCTACCCAGCTACAGACTGAGTGCGGTGGTAGCAAAGAATACCAATTCAGGATTGTTCCTTTGCAAGCAATGATGATGGACTTGGCCAGTGCAACATCATCTCCTCCTGCTTAATTCACAACCGATTCATACCTCATGAGGAACTGCCTGGAATTTCCGAAGCCATTATACTTCGGGAGAGAGACCGGTTTGAACTTTGGTGGCCATGGTGCAGTTTGCAACCCTATGTATAGTGGTGATTCAGAATCTACAAACTGTGAGATTCCATTTCCCGCGAAGAAATTTTTTTTCGGGGTTCTTCTGGTTGGTCCAGAGTTCTGGTGTGGTGATTCTTGCCACAGTGAACTGTTTTCTTGTTCTTTCATTTCATATATATCTTTTTGTATTGTTTCAATTTGTTCTCTTTCCTGGTTGAGCTGTTCTAGCTTCTCAGAGATCTTTCTTTTTGCCTGCAATTGGCTTGCGAATTTATCTTTCTCTTTCTACAGTTGTTGTATCTTCTGCTGAACTCTTTCTAGTTCTATGTCTATGGTCTCGTCATCATCATCATTGTTTTCATGCGTTTGTTGTTCAGTAGGTTGTTCCTGAATGTGTGTTGTCTTCTCAGCTCTTGCCTTCATCAGAGCTTCAAGTTTTGCTCTTCGTTCTTGATCTGTGATGTTTGAAGGTTCGGGAGCGAAAGAGGTTTCATTGCCTTCAAGATGATGGTGCTCTTCTTGATCTGTCTCAACTGGAATGTTCTTCTTGGACCTCTTCTGTGGTGGCATCGTGAGTTGTTTTTCGGCTGAAACACGGTGGGCACCAATGTTGGCGGTATCCGAAAATCCGGATAGGATCCCCGAACACGAGAGAAAGGAAAATGAACACGTTCAGTTCAAGTACACAGATGAAGCAAAAGGAGACAAGGAATCTCCAAAAGATCGCTTGAAGGACCGATACGGCGAACCGAGAGGGGGGGGGGAGTGAATGGGAGCCGATAAAAATTCTTCTCGAAGGAGATGAAGACTCCGAAGAAGACGAACGCGGCTTCCAACACACGTCTCCGACTCACTACCAAGGTTGGTCAAGCCCACGTAGCCACCGAAGTGCCACCGGACCTAGGAACCAACACGCAACCTTCCGACCCGAGAAACGCAGCGGAAAAACCAAACCTCGAGTCTACGAGACCCACACCGGTCGGACCGGTGAGCACCACCGGTCGACCGGTCCCCGCCGGTGAAACCGAGCAACTTTCACTAAGTGACTCTACACCGGTCAGACCGGTGAGACACACCGGTCAGACCGATGGCAGCCCGAAAGCCCCCAAGGCACCAAACAGGCCAACCGACCACGAAACGGACCCAAACTTGAAACAGCAGCAACACGGGACAACAACGAACTCACCAAGACGTTCACCCGAGCAAAATCCCACAAGGGCTTGCACCGGTCAGACCGGTCAAGAGCACCGGTCAGACCGGTGTGGCACCGGCGGCTCGGGATGAACAACGACCCGCGGGTCAACTCCCCCAAATCCAAATCTCGATCTCCCGAATCGCTCCACGGACTTGAACAAGACTTTGGGGATATCATGAACACCTCATGAGGAGTTCATAGCCAAGTTTAATCCCACAAAAACTCGTCCAAAAAGGAGGAATCGAAGAAATCCCGCCGAGAGCACCTCCAACCCAAGAACTCAAGAAACCCCCAAAATCGAGCACCTTTACTCACGGATTTGGGAGGGGAATCACAGCCCAAAGAACCACGAAGGGTTCCCACAAATTTCCCCCATCAAATCCCCAAGAGAAAAGCCTCGAAACCAACCCAAAGAAATCACCGAGAAAGGGCTCCGAAAATCACCACCAAGAACAACCGGGAAAAACACATCCAAACCTTGAGGAACCACGCCGAATCATCTATACATGAGATAAAGGTTCGTACAAGGTCTAGCAAGCCGCCCGATCATCCATCCCTCTCTACAAGATCTCTCCGTGAAGCTCTCTTGCTAGTCCTAAGAAAAACCTTGAGAAAATAGGTGGAAAATAGGAAAACTAATGAGCTAGGGTTCCAAGAGTTGGCTGCCAACCTCTCACCTCTTGGGTTATATAGGCGGCAACCGAATGTCTAAAATGCCCCTCTCTACTAACTAGGGATACATGCCCCTCAAGGGCGGATTCGGAATTCTTGATGTCTTCACCATCGGACGGATGCCCGGCGACCGCACCCCGCGTAGCCTCGACGCAAGCGATGCGATCCCGACGCGTGTCCTCCGCTTCGAAGATTCCGGACCGCGTCGTCGCACACGGTCGGACCGGTGCTCCTCACCGGCCGGACCGGTCCCCACCGGTCGGACCGGTCGGACCCACCGGTCGAGGGACCGGTCCGTGCCGCCGCACCTCCGTCTTCGGTTCTCCCGGTCTTGGCTTTGTGGATCAACCAAGGAACCCGGTGGTTTTCTCGGTGAACCACCGGAAACCCCGCGAACTCGGTGTAGCCTCCGCCAATCTCCACTCATGACTTGGCTCCCACGTAGTCCCGGCTCGACCTTGGTTTTGAGGCTCAACCAAGAAACCGTCCACGACTTCATCTTGCCGTTCATGCCACCATGCGGTCCGCACTTGACCCCCGCCGGTCACCGGGTCCCTCGAACGAAGCCTACTTGTCTTCTCCACACCCGGAGGCCTCACCGGCGACGACCTTTCGCGCTTGTTCTTCACCCGCACCAACACGAGTCAAGCCGCAACCTCGCACCCGCAATACTTAGCCAAGAATCAGTCCACACAACGTTGTCAATCACTCATCACACAAGGAAGCGACCATCCACCGGTCCTCGAACCACACATGGTCCTCAATCTCCCCCTTGATGAGTGCATTGACAACACCCACACGAAAGTAACAAGAGAGAAAAGAAAAAGAAAGGAAACGAACAAAAAGAAACTCCAACAAGCGATCGAAAGCCAAACAAAGGCAAAGAGCAAGATCACTTGAAGAAGACAAGTCTCGGACCCCTTAGGCAAGGGCAACGGCTCGACACATCCGAGACAAAGCAAAGCTCAAGCAAAGAGCACAAACCACCGAAACAAAACTCAAAAACTCTCAAAGAGCTCCCCCTGCACACATGCAAGCTCCCCCTGAACCAATGCAACTCCCCCTGGACGAATGCATGCAAAACAAACAAAAACGGGGCAGGCTGCAGCATTTCAGCTCACACCGGTCAGACCGGTCATCACCACCGGTCAGACCGGTGCCTAACATGTGTACAGGACCAGCACTCACACCGGTCAGACCGGTGCTCTTCACCGGTCAGACCGGTGTAAAACAGAGCCCAGAAATGGCTCGAAACCACCTGAAAACCTTCTAAATGCATCCACTAAGCCATTTCAAGCTCAAACTTCTCCCCCTTGTTGGCAATGCATGAATCACGCCAAAAATGCAAAACTTTCAACCTAGAGCTTCTCAAAGATACAAAATTCAACAAAGAATGCTACACACGTCCAAATGAGCAAGTTAGGTACTCTACGGCTTCGTATCGATCTCAACTACATGATCACCAAGTTTCACAACCATTGGACGAAGCTAAGATGGATTTTGGCAATTTTGCGAAAAACTTGCCTCTCACGAGCAAAGTCCTAAACATGATCAAAGCATATCAAAATGGCAAAGCCACACAAACTTCATGCTAGGACAGCTATTCTAACCATAAGACCATCACAAACACCCACAAGCACCTCATGTCATGTCAAAGCCACCGAGCCATGTGCCTACTTCTATGTATGAGACTTCTCATTGGTAGGCATCATGCAACGGTTTAGCACCCAAAGCAAATTAAATTCAGCACATATGACATGGGAGCACATTTCCAAGCATTTTTCATTTCATTTTCAGATTTGTAAATGGTACATGAAATGTCTTTGCGACAAAAAGGAACTTATGCTCCTCCATAAGATAAATCAAGAGGGCTAAACATTCATGATGGCAAATGAGCCTTTGGCCCCATATGATCAATAAACTAGCTATCCAACCACAAATTAAGCATAGCAAAGCCACAAAAACATGTCAAGAGCATGTAAAGGCATTTACACATGAGAGAGCATACATGTGACATTTTTCAAAAGCATAGCTATCAACCATGGATTATTCATCAAGGTCATCAAGAGCTAAGCCAAACTAACCGTAGCATACCAAACAAGCTCACAAAGGCATATATCTCATTCCATGGTGAACAATGTATATGAGAGAAGCTTTTACTAACCAATGCATATGATACAAAATGCATGGAATCTAAGATACAAGGATGCCTATACATCATGTTACATATGCCATGCCAAATGCAAGAAATGCACAAAGGAAAGCTATACATATGCTACAAAGGAGCTCCCACACAAAACTCACAAACCACCGCTCCTCGAGGGGAGGCAAAAAGGGCTCGACACCACCGCAAAAGAGCAAAGGAGCACCAAACTCACAAGCTCCCCCTAAACACATGCACTAGGGCCAAAGAGCATACAAAGCTCA
This sequence comes from Cenchrus americanus, assembly GCA_947561735.1. Lineage (NCBI taxonomy): Eukaryota > Viridiplantae > Streptophyta > Magnoliopsida > Poales > Poaceae > Cenchrus > Cenchrus americanus. The sequence goes on from OX387244.1 coordinate 190,677,932, forward strand.
CCCTACGCACATGAGATAGAGAAGGAGCAAAACAAATCAAGTGGCTTGACCAAGGCCACACACTTGAAGGTCACAAATACACTTACCTTTATCATTTCTTCACAATTCACTAATCCTTGTCCACCATTCCCGAAAGTGATGCACCAACATATCACCACTGGGATATGAAGCCGAAGAACCACCCCCAATATCAACCAAATGTTCTCCGGGCCGTCCACCTGCAACTCAAAACCAAGAGCGAGAGCGAGCAATCGACTCAACACTGGGGTTAGTTCCAAATGTGTAAAACCAGTGTCTAGCCATTTGCTCGAAAGTGGGGTTAGCACAAATCAAACCATCTTCCCTACCAAAGCTACCTCCACGAACACCACTACGGTAACCACCATGAGGGAACCAACCCTCTCTCCTCCCGGAGGAGGACCAAAACCACGAAAGAAAGCCCGTGGACCATCCCTCCTCTCCTTCTCAAAGCCATGACTCCTCCCATCCCCGTAGTGAGCACGAGGAGGAGAATGCCTAGCAAACTGACCTCCTGCAAACTTTCCAGACCAATCACCAGAACCACGACCTCCAGAAACAACCCTCGCACCTGTACGAGCTCGAAACCCGAACCGCCGCTCGTCCAGGGCTCGCACCGGTCCGACCGGTGCTCCACACCGGTCCCGACCGGTAGCTCGGGCAGCGACACCTCCAACGACCTTCCGCTCTCCCCAAGCCCGAACTGACCTCACACTCGCCTTAGCCCTGGGCAACTGCACACGAGGCTCAAGTACACCATCGAAAGGGTGGTACTTGTCCTTGTTAGCCCACTCCTTCGCCATTCTCTCCTCACGCTTCCTCTTGAAGCAAAACGCTCTCTTGTGACCATCCTTTCCACAAAACTCACAATGGAAACGGATCGATCTGGGCTTAGGCTTGGGATGAGGCTCTTCACAAGGCTTCTCACTTGGTTTCTCACTAGGCATTTCACTTGCCTTCTCACTCGGTTTTTCTCTTGGTTGGTTTGGCTGGGATGCAAACTTGTCTTTGGGTGTGGGTTGTGGTGGAACTGAAACATTCCCAAATTTCCTTTCTCTCTCACCACTGCCCTCACCAACCTTATCCAAACCCAAAGCCCAACCGTCAAAGCGCTTACAGCTAGCAATCATCATACCAAGCTGAGGTTCTTGACTCGACAACCAACTCAGCGCTTCACGCAACTTATCATTCTCATCTTGCAAGCGACCAACACATTTTGCAAGATCCAAATTCTTCATAGCATGCAACTCACATGTAGAGCAAGAAGTAGGAATAGGCACTTTCAAATCAGCCTCAAGCGAAACAATGCGAGAGCGGAGCTCAGCAATTTTCTCATGCAAACTAGGGCAAGAAGTGCAAGCACCAAGCAAAGTGGGTCTAGATTGTAGCTCAGCCAACTCAACCCTAAGCACATCTAGTTCCTCACACTTGGAGGCATACTTCTCCCTAAGATCAGTCAAGTCAGCTAGGAAAGCAGAGCAATCAGCACAATCATTTTCATCAGAAACAACAGGGCTAGCCTTGAGCGAATCAATTTCAAGCTTGCTATCAAGAACCTGTGTTTCTAGCTCGCCACTCTAGTCCTAGCATCCTCGAGCAAAGATCTAAGCTCCTTCCTAAGCTTCTTAGCCTCTCTAAGCATGTGATCGCGATTATCAAGCAAGTCAACCAACTCCTCATTCTCCTTGCGCAAAGAGGAGAGCTCATCACATACCTCATCCTCGGAATCCAAGTCCGAGGCGTCCCTCTCGGCTTCTCTTGCTGCTCGAACTACGAGCCATGCCGCGAAGTCGTCCTTGAGGCTTAGGCCCGTCACACAAAGGCCGTTGAGATACTTGCCAAAGTTCTTCTTCTTCCTCCTCTTCTTCTCATCCTCTTCGTCTTCATCACTCGAGCTTGAAGACGTGTCCTCGGAATCGGACTCGATGTCGCTCGATCTCTTCATCTTCTCTCGAGACCGAGCCTTCTTCCCATGTTCATGATCCTTCTTCTTGGACTTCTTCCTCTTGTCCATGAACTTGTGCTTGTCGTGGTTGTTCACCTTCGGACACTCGGCGAAATAGTGTCCAGCCTTGCCACACTTGAAGCATGTCCTCGTGTTCCTCCTCTTGTTCACCCGGTTCTCGTGCAGCCTCTCGAACCGCCTCGTCGGAGCGCCGCCTCGTCCTCTCCAAGCTCGTCGAACTCCTCATCCGGCATAGACATTAAAGAGGAGAAAGAGAACATCCCGGTGGATGGATTAGTGTTAGCCTTTCCTTTCGAACCACCAACGAGGGCAAGACTATGGGAATCGCTCGGTCCCTCGAGCTTGGCGAGTCATGCCCCTATCCACCTCGGCCGACTTGAGCTTCGAGAACGGCTCGTTCACCGTCGAGTATCATACCTCTCCGACTCGACTATGGCCTCGAACTTTCCGCCCCATATCGTACGATCCAAAGAGTGTAAGAGCTTGACCGCTCTATCATGATCATCGTACGGGAGCACGTCCACATTGGCCCTCATGTTGTTCACCACCACCGTGAACCTCTCGAAACAAGGCATCGATGGACTCACCGGGGAGATGAGTGAAGTTCTCGTACTCTCTCCGTAGGTCGCATACAACCGTGCCCGAACCTCGGGCGTTCCCAACATGAGCCTCCTTCAACACCGCCCAAATCCTACAAGCCAAGTGCTCGGTGTGCACCCGATCGAACTCGGCCGACACAAAGCACGAAACAAGTAGTCGACCGCCTTATTGTTGGCGTCGAAGCCGTCCCCTCGATCTCGGAGCGAGGAAATCAACCGCCGGGACATAGCTTGTGTCCACCGTGACATCCCAAAGGATCCGACCCTTTCCGCGGAGAAAAGCACCCATTCGCTTGCTCCACATCCGGTAGTTCTTGCCATCGAAGTGTGGAGGACCCGAACCCCCGTTCTCGGTACGCCATCCTTGGATCTTAGACGGTTAGAGTCAACAAAGACCCGAACCGGCTCGATACCACTTGAAGGACCGATACGGCGAACCGCAGAGGGGGGGGGGAGTGAATGGGAGCCGATAAAAATTCTTCTCGAAGGAGATGAAGACTCCAACAAGACGAACGCGGCTTCCAACACACGTCTCCGACTCACTACCAAGGTTGGTCAAGCCCACGTAGCCACTGAAGTGCCACTGGACCTAGGAACCAACACGCAACCTTCCGACCCGAGAAACGCAGCGGAAAAACCAAACCTCGAGTCTACGAGACCCACACCGGTCAGACCGGTGAGCACCACCGGTCAGACCGGTCCCTGCTGGTGAAACTGAGCAACTTTCACTAAGTGGCTCTACACCGGTCGACCGGAGACACACCGGTCGGACCGATGGCGACCGAAAGCCCCCAAGGCACCAAACAAAGCCAACCGACCACCAAACGGACCCAAACTTGAAACAGAAGCAACACGGGACAACAACGAACTCACCAAGACGTTCACCCGAGCAAAATCCCACAAGGGCTTGCACCGGTCGGGCGGCCAAGAGCACCGGTCGACCGGTGTGGCTCGCGGGCAGCTCGGGATGAACAAGCACCCGCGGTCAACTCCCCCAAATCCAAATCTCGATCTCCCGAATCGCTCCACGGACTTGAACAAGACTTTGGGGATATCAAGAACACCTCATGAGGAGTTCATAGCCAAGTTTAATCCCACAAAAACTCGTCCAAAAAGGAGGAATCGAAGAAATCCCGCCGAGAGCACCTCCAACCCAAGAACTCAAGAAACCCCCAAAATCGAGCACCTTTACTCACGGATTTGGGAGGGGAATCACAGCCCAAAGAACCACGAAGGGTTCCCACAAATTTCCCCCATCAAATCCCCAAGAGAAAAGCCTCGAAACCAACCCAAAGAAATCACCGAGAAAGGGCTCCGAAAATCACCACCAAGAACAACCGGGAAAAACACATCCAAACCTTGAGGAACCACGCCGAATCATCTATACATGAGATAAAGGTTCGTACAAGGTCTAGCAAGCCGCCCGATCATCCATCCCTCTCTACAAGATCTCTCCGTGAAGCTCTCTTGCTAGTCCTAAGAAAAACCTTGAGAAAATAGGTGGAAAATAGGAAAACTAATGAGCTAGGGTTCCAAGAGTTGGCTGCCAACCTCTCACCTCTTGGGTTATATAGGCGGCAACCGAATGTCTAAAATGCCCCTCTCTACTAACTAGGGATACATGCCCCTCAAGGGCGGATTCGGAATTCTTGATGTCTTCACCATCGGACGGATGCCCCGCGACCGCACCCCGCGTAGCCTCGACGCAAGCGATGCGATCCCGACGCGTGTCCTCCGCTTCGAAGATTCCGGACCGCGTCGTCGCACACCGGTCGGACCGGTGCTCCTCACCGGCCGGACCGGTCCCCACCGGCCGGACCGGTCCGGACCCACCGGTCGGGACCGGTCCGGTGCCGCCGCACCTCCGTCTTCGGTTCTCCGGTCTTGGCTTTGTGGATCAACCAAGGAACCCGGTGGTTTTCTCGGTGAACCACCGGAAACCCCGCGAACTCGGTGTAGCCTCCGCCAATCTCCACTCATGACTTGGCTCCCACGTAGTCCCGGCTCGACCTTGGTTTTGAGGCTCAACCAAGAAACCGTCCACGACTTCATCTTCTTCGTTCATGCCACCATGCGGTCCGCACTTGACCCCGCCGGTCACCGGGTCCCTCGAACGAAGCCTACTTGTCTTCTCCACACCCGGAGGCCTCACCGGCGACGACCTTTCGCGCTTGTTCTTCACCCGCACCAACACGAGTCAAGCCGCAACCCGCACCCGCAATACTTAGCCAAGAATCGGTCCACACAACGTTGTCAATCACTCATCACACAAGGAAGCGACCATCCACCGGTCCTCGAACCACACATGGTCCTCACTGCTCAAGCCTCAAAAGTTGTGAATCCTTTTACACGTGCCCTCGTGCCCCCTTTTATAGGGAGACGAAGGGACTTTTACATCCGAAAATACCCCTCGCACCCAAGGAATATTCCTAGTGTGAACATGTACATGAATGTCTTTTACATCTCATACATTTACAAGCCTGCCACTAGTTCACACACCAAACCCGGACATTTTGAGATGACGTCTTTGACTTGGCTTCCCACTGATTCGTGAATCTCCTCATCCAGGAAATCTTCATACGTCATGACTTCCAAACTCGAACTTCAGCAAATTCCCGAACTTCGCAGATTTCTGATTTCGTGACTTCACAGGTTCATGACTCCGGGTCTTCATAGGTTCGCGACCTCAGGGCTTCACAGGTTCAAGATTCCAGGTCTTCACAAGTTCACGACTCCGAGCTTCGCAGGTCCAGGGCTTCTTATCTCCGCAAGTTCGCAACTTCGGAGGTTCGCATGTTCAAGACTCCTGAAAACTTATTTCACGAATTTCATAAAACTCAGCGTTTCGAGGGTGACGCGTTTTCCTAAATTCCCCAACAACGCACACTGAAGAAGGTTTGTGCAAACTATAACAACAAGTAGTACATTCAAAGCAAATCCCATGCATTGATACCTATCACTAACTCTGTCATGAATTATTTGAGGTGTTGGATGCGACAATGATAGCAACGTGGACACTACCCCCATCCTTGATGAGCACACTCTTCATGATACATTCTTTGCTGCCCCCGAAGGTATCTTTGCCTAATTAAGACACTTTAATACCATTCTAAAGTCACCACTCCACACATGTTAATTGTACCTTTGTGAAGGACCGATTAGGCGACCAGAGAGGGGGGAGTGAATGGGAGCCGATAAAAATTCTTCTCGAGGGGGATTGAAACCCCGATAAGACGAACTAGCTCGGTCGAACCCCCGAAATCACACGCTCCGCACTTCTACCTCCCGTTTGCCAAAACCACGTAGCCACTGGACTGCTACTGGTCCTAGGAACAAACTCTACCAGCAACCACAACACACACGCAGCAATGACAGCGGAAACAACTCGAAAGCCGGCTAACCAGAGGGGGCGGTTAGACCGGTATAGGGGGCGGTTAGACCGCCTCCACTCGGCAACCAAGAAATCCTCCGAAACACCTCTTCCGAGCACCAAAACTCACCACGGTTTCACCAACGAGAGATCTCTCGGTCAAGGCCATGCCGCCTACCGTAAAATCTTGGTGAAAACCAAAACTTCACCCAAGGGCCTAGGGGCGGTTAGACCGGCTACCCGGGGCGGTCTAACCTCCCGTACCCGGCCGACAAATTCCAACCAAGAACTCCTAGAAAACCGCACGAGAACGACCCCAAATTTCACCCGGCGCTCCTCCGATCAAGGCGACCAAACTCACAGAGGAAAATCCGGCGAAACAAAACTTTGACCCGAAACACCCGGGCGGTTAGACCGCCCCCGTAGGCGGTTAGACCGCCCCTTCCCGTAAAACGAACCCGCGGGTCAAACCTCAACTTCCTCGCGCCCAATCTCCCGAATCACTCCACGGATTGCAGCCAAACTTCGGGAATAGCCGGGTTACCTCCCGGGCAACCTCTACCTCAAAGGAATCGACCCGAAACGCTCACAATCAAGAGGAATCGAAGAAATCACTTCTCTAGGTCAAGAACTCGCCCAACTCGAGATACCACCAAATCGAGTCCGTTTCAAAGGGGATTTGGGGGCAAAGTCACCGACCAAAGAGGCACAAGAACCTCATACGTGACACCCACCAAAAACCCCAAGAAATCGTCCTCAAAACACCGCCAAAAAGAGCTCCGAAAATCAACACCAAAGAGACGGGAAAACCACCATGATGAACAACGCCAAACCTTCTATACATGCCATGAATGGTTCGTACAAGGTCTAGCTTGCCACCCAAACTTCCATCCCTCTAGATCTCACATGAAGCTCTCAAGCTAGCCTTCTAAATTCTAAGGAAAAATGGAGAACGAAAATGGAAAAACAAATGAGCTAGGGTTCCAAGAGTTGGCTGCCATCCACCCATCTAATGAGTATATATGGAGGCACCCAAAAGACTAAACTACCCTTCACTAATAACTAGGGATACATGCCCCTCAAGGGCGGATTTGGAATTCTTGATGTCTTCACCATCGGACGGATGCCCGGCGACTGCACCCTGCGTAGCCTCGACGCAAGCCTTGCGATCCCGATGCGTGTCCTCCGCTTCGAAGCTTCTCGGCACCAGCGACCAGGGCGGTCAGACCGCCCCCCCTGGGCGGTTAGACCGGCCTAGGGGATCTGACCGGCCCCAGGCGGTCTGACCGCCCCTCCTGGGCGGTTGAACCGGCCTGGGTGGCCGCACCACCTCGTCGAGTCTTCGGCCTCGGTTTTGTGGCTCAACCGAGTAACCCAGTGGTTTTCTGGTGAACCACTGCAAACCCCGCAAACTCGGTGTAGCCTCCGCCAATCTCCACTCATGACTCGGCTCCCATGTAGTCCCGGCTCGACCTTGGTTTTGAGGCTCTACCAAGAAACCGTCCACGACTTCATCTTGCTGTTCATGCCACCATGCGGCCCGCACTTGAACCCGCTGGCCACCGGGTCCCTCGAACGAAGCCTACTTGTCTTCTCCACACCTGGAGGCCTCACCGGCAACGACCTTTCGCGTTTGTTCTTCACCTGCACCAACACGAGTCAAGCCGCAACCTGCACCTGCAATACTTAGCCAAGAATCAGTCCACACAACGTTGTCAATCACTCATCACACAAGGAGGCGACCATCCACTGGTCCTCGAACCACACATGGTCCTCAATCTCCCCCTTGATGAGTGCATTGACAACACACTCACATGAAGTAACATAAGAGAAAAGGAAAAGAAAAGAAACAAATAAAAGGAAACCTCAACAAGCGATCGAAAGCCAAAGAAAGGCAAAGAGCAAGATCACTTGAAGAAGACAAGTCTCCGACCCCTTAGGCAAGGGCAACGGCTCGACACATCCGAGACAAACACAGCTCAAGCAAAGAGCACAAACCACCAAAGCAAAGCTCGAACACCACAAAGAGCTCCCCCTGCACATATGCAAGCTCCCCCTGAGCCAAAGCACACTCCCTCTGAACAAATGCAGCAATGCAACGCGAGAAACAACAACAAGCAAAAACCTGCTCACACTGCCCAGGGCGGTTAGACCGCCTGTACAAGGCGGTTAGACCGCCTGTGCCTGATCTGACCGCCTGGGGTGCGGTTAGACCGCCCCAAGAGACCGGCCCTGCACCCAACTGCTCAAAATTTGCACGAAACAATTGGAACACCTTCCAAACACTCCCAGGTGCCCAAAATATGCACAAACTTCTCCCCCTTGTTGACAATGCATGAATCAAGGCAAAATGCGAAACCTTTCAACATATAGCTTCTCGAATATACAAAATTCATCACAAGAAGCTACACAAGTTCAAATGAGCAAGTTAGATACTCGACAGGTTCGTAATGACCTTAACTACGTGATCACCAAGTTTCACACTCATTGGACAAGGCTAAAAAGGATTTGAGTAATTTTGCGAAAAGTTACTCTTTCACAAGCAAATACCTAAGCATGAGCAAAACATATCAAAATGGCAAAGCCACTCAAACTTCATGCTAGGACAGCCATTCTAATCATAAGACCATCATAAACACCCAAAAGCACCTCATGTCATGTCAAAACCACCGAGCCATGTGCCTACTTCTATGTATGAGACTTCTCATTGGTAGACATCATGCAACGGTTTAGCACCCAAAGCGAATTAATTTCAGCACATACGACATGGGAGCATATTTTCCAAGCATTTTTCATTTCATTTTCAGATTTATGATTGGTACATGAAATGTCTTTGCGACAAAAAGGAACTGATGCCCCTCCACAAGATTAAGCAAGAGGGCTAAACATTCATGATGGCAAATGAGCCTTTGGCCCCATATGATCAATAAACTAGCTATCCTACCACAAAGTAAGCATAGCAAAACCACTAAAACATGTCAAGATCATGTAAAGGCATTTACACATGAGAGAGCATATATGTGACATTTTTCGAAACAAATAGCCATCAACCATGGATCATTCAACAAGATCATCAAGAGCTAAGCCAAACTAACCATAGCATACCAAACAACCTCACAAGAACATATATAGCAACCCATGGTGAACAATGTATATAAGAGAAGCTTTTCCTATCCAATGCATATAATACAAAATGCATGCATGCTAAGATACAAGGATGCCTATACATCATGTTACATATGCAATGCCAAATGCAAGAAATGCACAAAGGAAAACTATACATATGCTACAAAGGATCTCCCACACACAAAGCTCACAAACCACCGGCTCCTCTAGGAGAGGCAAAACGGGCTCGACACCACCGGCAAAAGAAAGCTCCCACACACCCAACTCAAGAAATCAAACACACACCAAGTTCCCCCCGCAAACAAGTGAATGTTGCTTGATCTAGGGGTTTGGTGAAAATATCGGCTAGTTGGTCCTGTGTGGGTACATGGATCAAAGCTATCTTCCCTTTCTCTACGTTGTCTCTCAGGAAATGATACCTCACTTCTATGTGTTTGGTTTTGGAATGGAGCACTGTGTTCTTTGCAACGCTTATGGAACTGGTGCTATCACATTGAAGTGGAACATAGGTATACTCCTCACCAAAGTCACTCATGGTGTAGGTGATCCAAAGGAGCTGAGAGAAAAAACTAGCAGCGGCAACATACTCGGCTTCGGTCGTGAATTGAGCAACACTCGACTGCTTGCGGGAAGACCAAGACACCAAAGAAGAACCCAAAAACTGGCAAGTCCCAGAGTTGGACTTCCTATCCAACCGACACCCGGCAAAATCCGCGTCTGAAAAGCCATGAAGCGCCAAAGAAGAGGACGCGGAGTACCAAAGGCCGAAGTTAGGAGTGTGACGCAAGTACCCGAAAATTCTCTTCACCGCTTGCCGATGCGAAGTCCTCGGAGACGCTTGAAAACGAGCGCACGGACACACCGAGAACCGTATGTCCGGCCTCGTTGCCGTCAAGTAGAGGAGTGACCCGATCATGCTCCGTACTCCTTCTGGTCCACGTGTTCACCTTCTTCGTCCGCATCAAGAGCTGTAGTCGTACTAATCGGCGTCGTCATAGCCTTGGAGTCCTCCATCCGGAACTTCCTCACAATATCCTTGGTGTACTTAGCCTGGTGCACAAATGTTCCTTCCTTTGATTGCTTGATTTGTAGCCCGAGGAAGAACCGCAACTCACCCATCATGCTCATCTCAAACTCCCCGCTCATATCATCCGCAAACCATGCAACAAGAGAATTAGACGAGCCACCAAAGACAATATCATCCACGTACACCCGCACAATCGGATATCTCCGCCCCCGCCTCGGCAAAAACAAGGTCCGATCGACCTTCCCCATCTCAAAACCTCTCTCAAACAAGAATCCCCTCAACCTGCCATACCAAGCTCTAGGCGCCTGCTTCAACCCATACAGCACCTTCCTCAACTTGTACACCCGGCGGGGGTACTTCTCACTCTCAAACCTCGGAGGCTGTCTCACATACACTTCTTCCTCCAACACTCCATTCAGAAAAGCACTCTTCACATCCATTTGGTGCAACTTGAACCCTTTAGCCACATAGAAGGCTAGAAGGATTCTAATCGCCTCCAAACGGGCTACGTGAGCGAAGGTCTCCTCGTAGTCAATCCCCTCCTTCTGACTGAACCCCGGAGCAACAAATCTCGACTTGTTCCTCACAACCTCACCCTTTTCTCCCTCTTTGTTTTTCCACACCCACTTTGTACCAATCGGCTTACACCCTGGGGGAGGTTCAACCAACTCCCACACCTGATTCCTCTCAAAGTTCTCCAACTCCTCATGCATCGAATTTACCCAATTATGATCAGATAGTGCGTGTCCAATGTCTTTGGGCTCAAAAGAAGCAACAAATGCAGCATGAGCGAAATGGGAGTTGTTTCGAAACCTCGACCGTGTAGTGCGTTCATTCATGTCGCCGATGATCCTCGAAGCTGGGTGATCCACTTGAACTCGCAGGGGAGGTTCTCGCCTCGAAGCTACCTCCCCCTCAACATCAACTTCTCCTCGTTCTTGATTTGTCGTCGTAGGTGTAGCAGAGGGTCCATCCATCATCGTAGTCGAAGTAGTGGGTACATGTTCAGCCGGGGGCACCGCACCGCCATCTTCATCATCACCATGTTCATGCTCGTCCTCCTGAAAGATCTCCTCGCCAAGCTCATCATCACCTGCACACTCAAAGGCAAGCTGACTACGTGGCTCTGTCTCGTCGAAGGTTACCTCGCAAGTCTCCACGATTTGGTCAGTTTCAAGATTGAGCACACGAATTGCTCTAGAATGAGATGCATAACCAAAGAAAATGCCATCGACAGACCTAGCCTCAAACTTATCCAACTTCCTGCCTTTCTTCAGAATGAAACACTTGCAACCAAAGACATGGAAGTGACTCACCTTGCGTGTGCGACCATGCATCAACTCATAGCATGTCTTCTTCTTGTGCACTCTGAGGTATATCCTGTTCGTCACATAGCACGCGGTATTCACCGCCTCAGCCCAATACCTCCTCGGAGTCCTATGCTCATCAAGCATCGTCTGAGCCATCTCGCACAAGGTCCTGTTCTTCCTTTCCACAACACCATTCCGGGGAGGCGTATACGGACTCGAAAACTGGTGCTCAAGACCCAAGTCATGGCAAAAGGTTTCAAAACGAGAGTTCCCGAATTCCGAGCCATTATCACCGCGGATAGCTCGTATGGCATCTCCGTGCCTCTCGTTCCTCAACCTCAAGACTAGATCTCGAACAAAACCAAACGTCTCCCCCCTTATCCTCAAGAAAGAACACCCATGCATACCGAGAATAGTCGTCCACCACAACAAGGACATACCACTTCCCACCTGTGGATCGCACATGAGCTGGGCCAACAAGGTCCATATGGAGCAGCTCGCATGGACGCTCAGTCATCACATCGGTGAGAGGCGGGTGAGAAGAGGCCACCATCTTGGCATGCCTACACGGAGCACAAACCAACTCTTTCTCAAGCCTCAACCGTGGCAATCCTCGGACCAAATTGAGTTTACTCAAGCGAAACAAAAGGTCAAAGCTCAAGTGACCCAACTTCCTATGCACTTCCACAACTCACTCGAAGAACAAGCCATGAAACAACGCTCCACACCCGAAGACTGAGAAAAATCAGCACGAAACACCTGACCCTCGGGAACGACCATACAAACAAGGTCCCCTCGAGAGTCCACAATCCGAGAACCACCTGGCTGAAACAACACCTCAAAGCCCTCATCCAACAACTGGGACACAGAAAGCAAATTGTACCCCAGCAATTGAACAAGAGCTACACGCCTCAGAGTGATCTTGTCACTGACTTTGATCTCACCTTCTGAAAGCACACGCCCACGCCCATTGTCCCCAAAGGTGATGTACCTCTTCGTCACCACCGGGACGAGACTTGAGAACCATCCCCTGTCTCCGGTCATATGCCTCGAGCAACCGGAGTCAATCAACCAAATGTTCTTCAAGTCTCCCACCTGAAATTCAAAAACAAGCATGTGAGCGAACAAACGACTCAGCACTAGGGTTAGTACCAAAAGAGGAAAACCAGTGCCGAGCCATTTGCTCGAAAGTGGGATTAGCACACATCAAGCCATCTTTCCTACCATAACCATCACCACGAACACCACCTCGGTAACCACTCCGAGGAAACCACCCCTCACTGCCTGGAGGAGGACCAAAACCACGGAAGACAACCCGTGGAACGTCCCTCCTCTCCTTCTCAAAGCTACGACTCCTCCCATTCCCGTAGTGACCTCGAGGGGGAGAATGCCTAGCAACCGACCACCCCGCTCGTCTCTCCCGTACCAACCACCAAGATCTCCACCTCCCGTACCCGAAACCTCTCGACTCACCACCTCGAAAACCACTCCGTATAGAATTCCGGGGGGGGTTAAACCGCCTAGCCGGCCGGTCTAACCGCCCCCCTCCGGGCCGGGCCGGTCCGACCGCCTAGCCGTGCCGGTCCCGACCGCCCCCTCCGTACCCCGCTCCTCGCGCCGGAACTCGCATCTCCCCATGCCGGAACACTTCTCACCACAGCCTTACCCCTGGGCAGTGGCATACGAGGCTTAGGTACACCATGGGAAGGGTTGTACCTATCCTTGTTCGCCCACTCCTTTGCCATCCTCTCTTCCCGCTTCCTCTTGAAGCAAAACTCATCCTTGTGTTCCTCTTTCCCACAATGGCCACGACGGAACCTCACAAGCTTAGGTTTAGGCTTGGATTGGGGCTGCTCGCTTGGTTTCTCTCCACTCAACTCCTCCACCGATTTCTCCTCACTTGCCGTCTCACTCACTTTCCCAAAGAACACTTTCCCGGAAGTGCTCACAAACTTGATAGGCTTTCGGAGATCATTTGTGGGTGTAGGAAATATAGGTGGAGCTGGGGTTGTGTCTAGTCGGTTCCTAAGATGGTTGGGTTTTGGAGGGAAATCATTTTTGTGGTGGGTTTTTGGTGGCTATGGGATATTCTCTCCACTTCCTTCACCACCCTTGTTTGCCCCAAGTCCCTCACCATCTTGCCTCTTATAAGCCTCAATCATCATCCTCAACTGAGGCTCATGGCCAGACAACCAACCCATCAACTTCCTCAAGTCATCATTCTCATCCTGCAAACGATCAACATAATGTGCAAGTTCCAAATTTTTCAATGCATGCATTTCACAGGTAGAGCATGATGTAGGCATGGGTTCCTTCAATTTAGCCTCAGGCGAACTAGTGTAAGCATGCATCTCATCAATCTTAGCATGCAAAACAGGGCAAGAAGTGCAAGCACCAAGCAAAGCAGGTCTAGACTTAAGCTCATCCACTTCAACCCTAAGCACATCTAGTTCCTCACACTTGGAGGCATGCTTCTCCTTAAACAAAGCAAGATCAGCAAGGAATATGGAGCAATCAGCACAATCATTATCATCCGAAACAACAGGGCTAGCCTTAAGCGAATCAATCTCAAGCTTGCTATCAAGCACCTCGTGTCTCTAGCTCGGCCCACTCTAGTCCTAGCATCCTCGAGTGAAGCCCTAAGCTCTTTCCTCATTTCTTGGCCTCTCTAAGCATGTCATCACGGTTATCAAGCAAAGAGCCAAGCCTCTCATTCTCCGTGCGCAAGAAGGGAAGTTCATCACGCACGTCGTCGTCGGACTCGCAGTCCGAGTCGCTCCGTGTGCTCTTCTTGCCGCCGGAGCTCGGCCCATGGTACGAAGCCATCTCTCGCGAAGCAGCTCAGCCTGCTCAGGTTCTTGGATGACTTCTTGTTCTTGCGACGATCGCCTTCGTCTTCACTGCTGCTCGAGCTCGAGGTGGAGTACGCGGAACTAGAGTCGACGTCGCTCGCTCCAACCATCGCTCGGGACTTGCCTCGGCTCTCCTTCTTCCTCGATCGTCGCTCGTCCTTGTACTTGTTCTTGTGCTTGCTCTTGTAGTCGCGCCTCGAACGGTACTTGCCGTCCTTCCTCGGCTTGTGCTTGTAGGCGTCCTTGTTCTCGGCCTTCTCCGGCAAGCGGTCGGCGATGAAGTGTCCCGGCTTGCCGCACTGGAAGCACATCCTCGTGTTCCTCCTCATGTTCACGCGGTTCTCGTGCAGCCTCTCGAACCGCCTCGTCAACAGCGTCAGCTCGTCCTCTCCAAGGTCATCAAACTCCTCATCTGGCATAGACATCAAAGAAGAAAAGGAGAACATCCTGGTGGATGGGTTAGAGTTAGTCTTTCCGTTGGAACCACCAACGAGGGCAAGACTATGGGAATCAGTCGGTCCCTCAAGCTTGGCGCTCATGCCCCTATCCACCTCGGCCCGACTTGAGCTTCGAGAACAGCTCGTTCACCGTCAGAGTGTCATACTCCTCCGACTCGACAATGGCCTCGAACTTTCCGCCCCATATCGTACGATCCAAAGAGTGTAAGAGCTTGACCGCTCTATCATGATCATTGTACGGGAGCACGTCCACATTGGCCCTCATGTTGTTGACAACCACCGTGAACCTCTGAAACAAGGCATCGATGGACTCACCGGGGAGATGAGTGAAATTCTCGTACTCTCTCCGGTAGGTCGCATACATCCGTGCCTGAACCTGGGCGTTCCCAACATGAGCCTCCTTCACCTGCACCAACACGAGTCAAGCCGCAACCTGCACCTGCAATACTTAGCCAAGAATCAGTCCACACAACGTTGTCAATCACTCATCACACAAGGAAGCGACCATCCACCGGTCCTCGAACCACACATGGTCCTCAATCTCCCCCTTGATGAGTGCATTGACAACACACTCACATGAAGTAACATAAGAGAAAAGGAAAAGAAAAGAAACAAATAAAAGGAAACCTCAACAAGCGATCGAAAGCCAAAGAAAGGCAAAGAGCAAGATCACTTGAAGAAGACAAGTCTCGGACCCCTTAGGCAAGGGCAACGGCTCGACACATCCGAGACAAACACAGCTCAAGCAAAGAGCACAAACCACCAAAGCAAAGCTCGAACACCACAAAGAGCTCCCCCTGCACATATGCAAGCTCCCCCTGAGCCAAAGCACACTCCCTCTGAACAAATGCAGCAATGCAACGCGGGAAACAACAACAAGCAAAAACTTGCTCACACTGCCCAGGGCGGTTAGACCGCCTGTACAGGGCGGTTAGACCGCCTGTGCCTGATCTGACCACCTGGGGTGCGGTTAGACCGCCCCAAGAGACCGGCCCTGCACCCAACTGCTCAAAATTTGCCTGAAACAATTGGAACACCTTCCAAACACTCCCAGGTGCCCAAAACATGCACAAACTTCTCCCCCTTGTTGACAATGCATGAATCAAGGCAAAATGCGAAACCTTTCAACATATAGCTTCTCGAATATACAAAATTCATCACAAGAAGCTACACAAGTCCAAATGAGCAAGTTAGATACTCGACAGGTTCGTAATGACCTTAACTACGTGATCACCAAGTTTCACAACCATTGGACAAGGCTAAAAAGGATTTGAGTAATTTTGCGAAAAGTTACTCTTTCACAAGCAAATACCTAAGCATGAGCAAAACATATCAAAATGGCAAAGCCACTCAAACTTCGTGCTAGGACAGCCATTCTAATCATAAGACCATCATAAACACCCAAAAGCACCTCATGTCATGTCAAAACCACCGAGCCATGTGCCTACTTCTATGTATGAGACTTCTCATTGGTAGACATCATGCAACGGTTTAGCACCCAAAGCGAATTAATTTCAGCACATACGACATGGGAGCATATTTTCCAAGCATTTTTCATTTCATTTTCAAATTTATGATTGGTACATGAAATGTCTTTGCGACAAAAAGGAACTTATGCCCCTCCACAAGATTAAGCAAGAGGGCTAAACATTCATGATGGCAAATGAGCCTTTGGCCCCATATGATCAATAAACTAGCTATCCTACCACAAAGTAAGCATAGCAAAACCACTAATACATGTCAAGATCATGTAAAGGCATTTACACATGAGAGAGCATATATGTGACATTTTTCAAAACAAATAGCCATCAACCATGGATCATTCAACAAGATCATCAAGAGCTAAGCCAAACTAACCATAGCATACCAAACAACCTCACAAGAACATATATAGCAACCCATGGTTAACAATGTATATAAGAGAAGCTTTTCCTATCCAATGCATATGATACAAAATGCATGCAAGCTAAGATACAAGGATGCTTATACATCATGTTACATATGCAATGCCAAATGCGAGAAATGCACAAAGGAAAACTATACATATGCTACAAAGGATCTAACACACACAAAGCTCACAAACCACCGGCTCCTCTAGGAGAGGCAAAACGGGCTCGACACCACCGGCAAAAGAAAGCTCCCACACACCCAACTCAAGAAGTCAAACACACACCAAGTCCCCCCGCAAACGAGTGAAAGTTGCTTGATCTAGGGGTTTGGTGAAAATATCGGCTAGTTGGTCCTGTGTGGGTACATGGATCAAAGCTATCTTCCCTTTCTCTACGTTGTCTCTCAGGAAATGATACCTCACTTCTATGTGTTTGGTTTTGGAATGGAGCACTGTGTTCTTTGCAACGCTTATGGCACTGGTGCTATCACATTGAAGTGGAACATAGGTATACTCCTCACCAAAGTCACTCATGGTGTAGGTGATCCAAAGGAGCTGAGAGCAACAACTAGCAGCGGCAACATACTCGGCTTCGGTCGTGGATTGAGCAACACTCGAATGCTTGCGGGAAGACCAAGACACCAAAGAAGAACCCAAAACCGGCAAGTCCCGCAGGTGGACTTCCTATCCAACCGACACCCGCAAAATCCGCGTCCGAAAAGCCATGAAGCGCCAAAGAAGAGGACGCGGAGTACCAAAGGCCGAAGTCGGGAGTGTGACGCAAGTACCCGAAAATTCTCTTCACCGCTTGCCGATGCGAAGTCCTCGGAGACGCTTGAAAACGAGCGCACGGACACACCGAGAACCGTATGTCCGGCCTCGTTGCCGTCAAGTAGAGGAGTGACCCGATCATGCTCCGTACTCCTTCCGGTCCACGTGTTCACCTTCTTCGTCCGCATCAAGAGCCGTAGTCGTACTCATCGGCGTCGTCATAGCCTTGGAGTCCTCCATCTTGAACTTCCTCACAATGTCCTTGGTGTACTTAGCTCCGGTGCACAAATGTTCCTTCCTTTGATTGCTTGATTTGTAGCCCGAGGAAGAACTCGCAACTCACCCATCATGCTCATCTCAAACTCCCTCGCTCATATCATCCGCAAACCTTGCAACAAGAGAATTAGACGAGCCACCAAAGACAATATCATCCACGTACACCCGCACAATCGGGATATCTCTCGCCCTCGCTCAAAAAAAACAAGGTCCGATCGACCTTCCCCATCTCAAAACCTCTCTCAAACAAGAATCCCCTCAACCTCGCCATACCAAGCTCTAGGCGCCCGCTTCAACCCATACGAGCGCCTTCCTCAACTTGTACACCCGGTGGGGGTACTTCTCACTCTCAAACCCCGAAGGCTGTCTCACATACACTTCTTCCTCCAACACTCCATTCAGAAAAGCACTCTTCACATCCATTTGGTGCAACTTGAACCCTTTAGCCACAGAGAAGGCTAGAAGGATTCTAATCGCCTCCAAACGGGCTACGTGAGCGAAGTCTCCTCGTAGTCAATCCCCTCCTTCTGACTGAACCCCTGAGCAACAAATCTCGACTTGTTCCTCACAACCTCACCCTTTTCTCCCTCTTTGTTTTTCCACACCCACTTTGTGCCAATCGGCTTACACCCTGGGGGAGGGTCAACCAACTCCCACACCTGATTCCTCTCAAAGTTCTCCAACTCCTGATGCATCGAATTTACCCAATTATGATCAGATAGTGCGTGTCCAATGTCTTTGGCCTCAAAAGAAGCAACAAATGCAGCATGAGCAAAATGGGAGTTGTTTCGAAACCTCGACCGTGTAGTGCGTTCATTCATGTCGCCGATGATCCTCGAAGCTGGGTGATCCACTTGAACTCGCAGGGGAGGTTCTCGCCTCGAAGCTACCTCCCCCTCAACATCAACTTCTCCTCGTTCTTGATTTGTCGTCGTAGGTGTAGCAGAGGGTCCATCCATCATCGTAGTCGAAGTAGTGGGTACATGTTCAGCCGGGGGCACCGCACCGCCATCTTCATCATCACCATGTTCATGCTCGTCCTCCTGAAAGATCTCCTCGCCAAGCTCATCATCACCTGCACACTCAAAGACAAGCTGACTACGTGGCTCTATCTCGTCGAAGGTTACCTCGCAAGTCTCCACGATTTGGTCAGTTTCAAGATTGAGCACACGAATTGCTCTAGAATGAGATGCATAACCAAAGAAAATGCCATCGACAGACCTAGCCTCAAACTTATCCAACTTCCTGCCTTTCTTTAGAATGAAACACTTGCAACCAAAGACATGGAAGTGACTCACCTTGCGTGTGCGACCATGCATCAACTCATAGCATGTCTTCTTCTTGTGCACTCCGAGGTATATCCCCGTTCGACACATAGCACGCGGTATTCACCGCCTCGGCCCAATACCTCCTCGGAGTCCTATGCTCATCAAGCATCGTCCGAGCCATCTCGCACAAGGTCCCGTTCTTCCTTTCCACAACACCATTCCGGGAGGCGTATACGGACTCGAAAACGGTGCTCAAGACCCAAGTCATGGCAAAAGGTTTCAAAACGAGAGTTCCCGAATTCCGAGCCATTATCACCGCGGATAGCTCGTATGGCATCTCCGTGCCTCTCGTTCCTCAACCTCAAGACTAGATCTCGAACAAAACCAAACGTCTCCCCCTTATCCTCAAGAAAGAACACCCACGCATACCGAGAATAGTCGTCCACCACAACAAGGACATACCACTTCCCACCCGCGGATCGCACACGAGCCGGGCCAACAAGGTCCATATGGAGCAGCCTCGCATGGACGCTCGCTCATCACATCGGTGAGAGGCAGGTGAGAAGAGGCCACCATCTTGGCATGCCTACACGGAGCACAAACCAACTCTTTCTCAAGCCTCAACCGTGGCAATCCTCGGACCAAATTGAGTTTACTCAAGCGAGACAAAAGGTCAAAGCTCAAGTGACCAACTTCCTATGCCACTTCCACAACTCACTCAAAGAACCAGCCAAGAAACAACGCTCCACACCCGAAGACTGAGAAAAATCAACACGAAACACCTGACCCTCGGGAACGACCATACAAACAAGGTCCCCTCGAGAGTCCACAATCCGAGAACCACCTGGCCGAAACAACACCTCAAAGCCCTCATCCAACAACTCGGGACATAGAAAGCAAATTGTACCCCGGCGATTGAACAAGAGCAACACGCCTCGCAGTGATCTTGTCACTCACTTTGATCTCACCTTCTGAAAGCACACGCCCACGCCCATTGTCCCCAAAGGTGATGTACCTCTTCGTCACCACCGGACGAGACTTGAGAACCACCCCCTGTCTCCGGTCATATGCCTCGAGCAACCGGAGTCAATCAACCAAATGTTCTTCAAGTCTCCCACCTGAAATTCAAAAACTAGCATGTGAGCGAACAAACGACTCAGCACTGGGGTTAGTACCAAAAGAGGAAAACCAGTGTCGAGCCATTTGCTCGAAAGTGGGATTAGCACACATCAAGCCATCTTTCCTACCATAACCATCACCACGAACACCACCTCGGTAACCACTCCGAGGAAACCACCCCTCACTGCCTGGAGGAGGACCAAAACCACGGAAGACAACCCGTGGAACGTCCCTCCTCTCCTTCTCAAAGCTACGACTCCTCCCATTCCCATAGTGACCTCGAGGGGGAGAATGCCTAGCAAACGACCACCCTGCTCGTCTCTCCGGACCAACCACCGGCATCTCCACCTCCAGACCCGAAACCTCTCGACTCACCACCTCGAAAACCACTCCGTATAGAATTTCGGGGAGGGGGGCGGTTAAACCGCCTAGCCGGGCCGGGCCACCGCCCCCCTCGGGCCGGGGCCGGCTCGACCGCCTAGCCGTGCCCGGGCCCCGACCGCCCCCTCTAGACCTCGCTCCTCGGCGCAGGGAACTCGCATCTCCCCATGCCGAACACTTCTCACCACGCCCTTACCCCCGGCGGTGGCATACGAGGCTTAGGTACACCATGGGAAGGGTTTTACCTATCCTTGTTCGCCCACTCCTTTGCCATCCTCTCTTCCCGCTTCCTCTTGAAGCAAAACTCATCCTTGTGTTCCTCTTTCCCACAATGGCCACGACGGAACCTCACAAGCTTAGGTTTAGGCTTGGATTGGGGCTGCTCGCTTGGTTTCTCTCCACTCAACTCCTCCACCGATTTCTCCTCACTTGCCTTCTCACTCACTTTCCCAAAGAACACTTTCCCGGAAGTGCTCACAAACTTGATAGGCTTTTGGAGATCATTTGTGGGTGTAGGAAATATAGGTGGAGCTGGGGTTGTGTCTAGTCGGTTCCTAAGATGGTTGGGTTTTGGAGGGAAATCATTTTTGTGGTGGGTTTTTGGTGGCTATGGGATATTCTCTCTCTTCCTTCACCACCCTTGTTTGCCCCAAGTCCCTCACCATCTTGCCTCTTAAAAGCCTCAATCATCATCCTCAACTGAGGCTCATGGCCAGACAACCAACCCATCAACTTACTCAAGTCATCATTCTCATCCTGCAAACGATCAACATAATGTGCAAGTTCCAAATTTTTCAATGCATGCATTTCACAGGTAGAGCATGATGTAGGCATGGGTTCCTTCAATTTAGCCTCAAGCGAACTAGTGTAAGCATGCATCTCATCATTCTTAGCATGCAAAACGGCAAGAAGTGCAAGCACCTAGCAAAGCAGGTCTAGACTTAAGCTCGCCCACTTCAACCCTATGCACATCTAGTTCCTCACACTTGGAGGCATGCTTCTCCTTAAACAAAGCAAGATCAGCAAGGAATATGGAGCAATCAAGACAATCATTATCATCCAAAACAACAGGGCTAGCCTTAAGCGAATCAATCTCAAGCTTGCTATCAAGCACCTGTGTCTCTAGCTCAGCCACTCTAGTCCTAGCATCCTCGAGTGAAGCCCTAAGCTCTTTCCTCATTTTCTTGGCCTCTCTAAGAATGTCATCACGGTTATCAAGCAAAGAGCCAAACCTCTCATTCTCCTGGCGCAAGAAGGGAAGTTCATCACGCACCTCGTCGTCGGACTCAGAGTCCGAGTCACTCTGTGTGCTCTTCTTGCCGCCGAGCTCGGCGCCATGGGTACGAGGCCATCTCTCGCGGCGCCTCACCTGCTCGTGTTCTTGGATGACTTCTTGTTCTTGCGACGATCGCCTTCGTCTTCACCGGCCGCTCGAGCTCGAGGTGGAGTACGCGGAACTGGAGTCGACGTCGCTCGCTCCAACCATCGCTCGGGACTTGCCTCGGCTCTCCTTCTTCCTCGATCGTCGCTCGTCCTTGTACTTGTTCTTGTGCTTGCTCTTGTAGTCGCGCCTCGAACGGTACTTGTCGTCCTTCCTCGGCTTGTGCTTGTAGCTGTCCTTGTTCTCGGCCTTCTCCGGGCAGTCGGCGACGAAGTGTCCCGGCTTGCCGCACTGGAAGCACGTCCTCGTGTTCCTCGTCATGTTCACGCGGTTCTCATGCAGCCTCTCGAACCGCCTCGTCAACAGCGCCAGCTCGTCCTCTCCAAGGTCATCAAACTCCTCATCTGGCATAGACATCAAAGAAGAAAAGGAGAACATCCTGGTGGATGGGTTAGAGTTAGTCTTTCCGTTGGAACCACCAACGAGGGCAAGACTATGGGAATCAGTCGGTCCCTCAAGCTTGGCAGTCATGCCCCTATCCACCTCAGCCGACTTGAGCTTCGAGAACAGCTCGTTCACCGTCAGAGTGTCATACTCCTCCGACTCGACAATGGCCTCGAACTTTCCGCCCCATATCGTACGATCCAAAGAGTGTAAGAGCTTGACCGCTCTATCATGATCATCGTACGGGCGCACGTACACATTGGCCCTCATGATGTTGACAACCACCGTGAACCTCTGAAACAAGGCATCGATGGACTCACCGGGGAGATGAGTGAAATTCTCGTACTCTCTCCGGTAGGTCGCATACATCCGTGCCTGAACCTGGGCGTTCCCAACATGAGCCTCCTTCAACACCGCCAAAATCCTACAAGCCAAGTGCTCGGTGTGCACCCGATCGAACTCAGGCTGACACAAAGCACGAAACAAGTAGTCGACCGCCTTATTGTTGGCGTCGAATCTGTCCCTCGATCCTGGAGCAAGGAAATCCATCGGCTGGATATAGCCTGTGTCCACCGTGACATCCCAAAGAAGCTGACCCTTTCCGCGGAGGAACGCACCCATCCGCTTGCTCCACATCTGGTATTTCTTGCCATCGAAGTGTGGAGGACCCGAACCCGGTTCCTGGTACGCCATCCTTGGATCTTAGATTGGTTAGAGTCAATAAAGACCCGAACCGGCTCTGATACCATGGCGCTGAGCTCTGGTAGCAAGAAGACCACACAGAGCGACTCGGACTCTGATCCCGACGACGAGGTGCGTGATGAACTTCCCTTCTTGTGCCAGGAGAATGAGAGGCTTGGCTCTTTGCTTGATAACTGTGATGACATGCTTAGAGAGGCCAAGAAAATGAGAAAATAGCTTAGGGCTTCACTCGAGGATGCAAGGACCAGAGTGGCTGAGCTCGAGACACAGGTGCTTGATAGCAAGCTTGAGATTGATTCCCTTAAGGCTAGCCCTGTTGTTTCGGATGAGGTTGATTGTGCTGATTGCTCCATCTTTCTTGCTGATCTTGCTTTGTTTAAAGAGAAGCATGCCTCCAAGTGTGAGGAACTAGATGTGCTTAGGGTTGAAGTGGCTGAGCTTAAGTCTAGACCTGCTTTGCTAGGTGCTTGCACTTCTTGCCCTGTTTTGCATGCTAAGATTGATGAGATGCATGCTTACACTAGTTCACTTGAGGCTAAATTGAAGGAACCCATGCCTAAATCATGCTCTACCTATGAAATGCATGCTTTGAAAAATTTGGAACTTGCACATTATGTTGATCGTTTGCAGGATGAGAATGATGACTTGAGGAAGTTGATGGGTTGGCTGTCTGGTCATGAGCCTTAGTTGAGGATGATGACCGAGGCGTTTAAGAGACAGGATGGTGAATGACTTGTTGCAAACAAGGTTGGTGAGGGAAGTGGAGAGAATATCCCGGAGCCACCAAAAACCCACCACAAAAATGATTTCCCCCCAAAACCTAACCATCTTAGGAACCGACTAGACACAACCCCAGCTCCACCGGTGTTTCCTACACCCACAAATGATCTACAAAAGCCTGTCAAGTTTGTGAGCACTTCGGGGAAAGTGTTCTTTGGGAAAGAAAGTGAGAAGGCTAGTGAGGGGAAACTGGTGGAGGATTTGAGTGCAGAGAAACCAAGTGAGCAGCCACATCCCAAGCCTAAGCCTAAGCTTGTGAGGTTCCATTGTGGCTATTGTGGGAGAGATGGCCATAAGGAGGAGTTTTGCTTCAAAAGGAAGCGAGAGGAGAGAATGACGAAGGAGTGGGTTAACAAGGACAAGTACCACCCTTCCGATGGTGTACTTGAGCCTCGTGTGCAGATGCCCAGGGCTAAGGCGAGTGTGAGGACAGTTCGGGCTTGGGGAGAGCAGAAGGCTGTTGGAGGTGCTGCCGCCTGTGTCACACCGGCCGACCGTGTGGGGCACCGATCAGACTGGTGCAGGCCTGGACAGGCAGCATTTTGGGTTTCGTGCTCGTACAGGTGCGAGGGCTGTTTATGGAGGTCGTGGTTCTGGTGGTTGGGCTGGAGAGTTTGCAGGTGGTCAGGTTGCGAGGCATTCTCCCCCTCGAGTTCACTACGGGGATGGGAGGAGTCGTAGCTTTGAGAAGGAGAAGAGGGACGGTCCACGGGTTCTCTTTCATGGTTTTGGTCCTCCTCCAGGCAGATAGGGGTGGTTCCCTCAGGGTGGTTACCGTAGTGGTGATCGTGGAGGTAGCTTTGGTAGGAGAGATGCTTTGGTTGGTGCTAACCCCACTTTCGAGCAAATGGCTCGACACTGGTTTTACTCTTTTGGTACTAACCCCAGTGCTGAGTCGTTTGTTCGCTCACGTGCTCGTTTTTGAATTCCAGGTGGGAGACTTGAAGAACATTTGGTTGATCAACTCCGGTTGCTCGAGGCATATGACCGGAGACGGGGGGTGGTTCTCAAGTCTCGTCCCGGTGGTGGCGAAGAGGTACATCGCCTTTGGGGACAATGGGCGTGGGCGTGTGCTATCGGAAGGTGAGATCAAAATGAGTGACAAGATCACTCTGAGGCGTGTTGCTCTTGTTCAATCGCTGGGGTACAATTTGCTTTCTGTGTCCCAGTTGTTGGATGAGGGCTTTGAGGTGTTGTTTCGGCCAGGTGGTTCTAAGATTTTGGACTCTCAAGGGGACCTTGTCTGTATGGTCATTCCCGAGGGTCAGGTGTTTCGTGCTTATTTTTCTCAGTCTTCGGGTGTTGAGCGTTGTTTCTTGGCTGGTTCTTCGAGTGAGTTGTGGAAGTGGCATAGGAAGTTGGGTCACTTGAGCTTTGACCTTTTGTCTCGCTTGAGTAAAATCAATTAGGTCGAGGATTGCCACGGTTGAGGCTTGAGAAAGAGTTGGTTTGTGCACCGTGTAGGCATGCCAAGATGGTAGCCTCTTCTCACCCACCTCTCACCGATGTGATGGCTGAGCGTCCATGTGAGCTGCTCCATATGGACCTTGTTGGCCCAGCTCGTGTGCGATCTGCGTCCTTGTTGTGGTGGACGACTATTCTCGGTATGCGTGTGTGTTCTTTCTCGAGGATAAGGGGAAGACGTTTGGTTTTGTTCGAGATCTAGTCTTGAGGTTGAGGAACGAGAGGCACGGAGATGCCATACGAGCTATCCGCAGTGATAATGGCTCGGAATTCAGGAACTCTCATTTTGAAACCTTTTGCCATGACTTGGGTCTTGAGCACCAGTTTTCGAGTCCGTATATGCCTCCCCAGAATGGTGTTGTGGAAAGGAAGAATAGGACCTTATGCGAGATGGCTCGGACGATGCTTGATGAGCATAGGTCTCCGAGGAGGTATTGGGCTGAGGCGGTGAATACCGCGTGCTATGTGTCAAACAGGATATACCTCAGAGTGCACAAGAAGAAGACATGCTATGAGTTGATGCATGGTCGCACGCCCAAGGTGAGTCACTTCCATGTCTTTCGTTGCAAGTGTTTCATTCTGAAGAAAGGCAGGAAGTTGGATAAGTTTGAGGCTAGGTCTGTCGATGGCATTTTCTTTGGTTATGCATCTCATTCTAGAGCATATCATGTGCTCAATCTTGAAACTAACCAAATCGTGGAGACTTGCGAGGTAACCTTCGACGAGACAGAGCCACGTAGTCAGCTTGTCTTTGAGTGTGCAGGTGATGATGAGCTTGGCGAGATCTTTCAGGAAAAGGAGCATGAACATGGAGACGATGAAGATGGCGGTGCGGTGCCCGTGGCTGAACATGTACCCACTACTTCGACTACATTGATGGATGGACCCTCTACTACACCTACGACGACAAATCAAGAACGAGGAGAAGCTGATGTTGAGGGGGAGGTAGCATCGAGGCGAGAACCTCCCCGGCGAGTACAAGTGGATCACCCAGCTTCGAGGATCATCGGCGACATGAATGAACGCACTACACGGTCGAGGGTTCGAAACAATTCCCATTTCGCTCATGCTGCGTTTGTTGCTACTTTTGAGCCCAAAGACATTGGAGACGCACTATCTGATCACAATTGGGTTAATTCGATGCATGAGGAGTTGGAGAACTTTGAGAGGAATCTGGTGTGGGAGTTGGTTGACCCTCCTCCAGGGTGTAAGCCGAATTGTACAAAGTGGGTGTGGAAGAACAAAGAGGGAGAAAAAGGTGAGGTTGTGAGAAACAAGTCGAGGCTTATTGCTCAGGGGTTCAGTCAGAAGGAGGGGATCGACTACGAGGAGACCTTTGCTCCCGTAGCCCGTTTGCAGGCGATTAGGATTCTTCTAGCCTTATCTGTGGCTAAAGGGTTCAAGTTGCACCAAATGGATGTGAAGAGTGCTCTTCTGAATGGTGTGCTGGAGGAAGAAGTGTATGTGAGGCAACCTCCGGGGTTTGAGAGTGAGAAGTACCCCCACCGGGTGTACAAGTTGAGGAAGGCGCTGTATGGGTTGAAGCAGGCGCCTAGAGCTTGGTTTGGTAGGTTGAGGGGTTCTTGTTTGAGAGAGGTTTTGAGATGGGGAAGGTCGATCAGACCTTGTTTTTGCTGAGGCAAAAGGCGTAGATATCCCGATTGTGCGGTGTGTACGTGGATGATATTGTCTTTGGTGGCTCGTCTAACTCTCTTGTTGCAAGATTTGCAGATGATATGAGCAGGGAATTTGAGATGAGCATGATGGGCGAGTTGCAGTTCTTCCTCGGGCTACAAATCAAACAAGCAAGGAAGGAACATTTGTGCACCAGGATAAGTACACCAAGGACATTCTGCGGAAGTTCAAGATGGAGGACTCCAAGGCTATGATGACGCCAATGAGTATGACTACAGCTCTTGATGCGGACGAGCAATGTGAACACGTGGACCAGAAGGAGTACTGGAGCATGATCGGGTCACTCCTCTACTTGATGGCGATGAGGCCAGACATACAGTTCTCGGTGTGTCTATGCGCTCGTTTTCAAGCGTCTCCAAGGACTTCGCATCGGCAAGCGGTGAAGCGAATTTTCAAGTACTTGCGTCACACTCCCGACTTCGGTCTTTGGTACTCCGCGTCCTCTTCTTTGGCGCTTCATGGTTTTCAGACGCGGATTTTGCCGGGTGTCGGTTGGATAAAAAGTCCAGTTCTGGGAATTGCCAGTTTTTGGGTTCCTCTTTGGTGTCTTGGTCTTCCCGCAAACAATCGAGTGTTGCCCAATCCACTACCGAGGCCGAGTATGTTGCCGCTGCTAGTTCTTGCTCGCAGCTCTTTTGGATTTCATATACCATGAGTGACTTTGGTGAGGAGTATACCCATGTCCCACTTCAATGTGATAGCACCAGTGCCATAAGCGTTGCAAAGAACCCAGTGCTCCATTCCAAAACCAAGCACATAGAAGTGAGGTACCATTTTCTGAGAGACAATGTAGAGAAAGGAAAGATAGCTTTGATCCATGTACCTACACATGACCAACTAGCCGATATTTTCACCAAACCCCTAGATCAAGCAACTTTCACTCGTTTGCGGGGGGGAACTTGGTGTTTGTTTGATTTCTTGAGTTGGGTGTGTGGGAGCTCTCTTTGTAGCATATGTATAGCTTTCCTTTGTGCATTTCTTGCATTTTGCATGGCATATGTAACATGATGTATAGGCATCCTTGTATCTTAGATTCCATGCATTTTGTATCATATGCATTGGATAGGAAACGCTTCTCTCATATACTTTGTTCACCATGGAATGGGATATATGTCTTTGTGAGCTTGTTTGGTATGCTATGTTTAGTTTGGCTTAGCTCTTGATGATCTTGATGAATAATCCATGGTTGATAGCTATGTCTTTTGTAAATGTCACATGTATGCTCTCTCATGTGTAAATGCCTTTATATGATCTTGACATGCTTTAGTGGCTTTGCTATGCTTAATTTGTTGTTGGATAGCTAGTTTATTGATCATATGGGGCCAAAGGCTCATTTGCCATCATGAATGTTTAGCCCTCTTGTTTTATCTTGTGGAGGGGCATAAGTTCCTTTTTTTCGCAAAGACATTTCATGTACCATTTACAAATCTGTTTGGTGCCTTGGGGGCTTTCAGGCTGTGATCGGTCTGACCGGTGTGTCTCACCGGTCTGACCGGTGTAGAGCCACTTAGTGAAAGTTGCACAATTTCACCAGCAGGGACCGGTCTGACCGGTGGTTCTCACCGGCCTGACCGGTGTGGGTCTGTAGACTCGAGGTTTGGTGTTCCGCTGCGTTCTCGGGTCGGAAGGTTGTGTGTTGGTTCCTAGGTCCAGTGGCACTCGAGTGGCTACGTGGGCTTGGCCAACTTGGGTAGTGAGTCGGAGACGTGTGTTGGAAGCCTTGTTCATCTTGTTGGAGTTCCCATCTCCTTCGAGAAGAATTTTTATCGGCTCCCATTCACTCCCGCCTCTCTGGTTCGCGGTATCGGTCCTTCAGACCCTTGTATGCATTTAACAATTTATTCATTTAATGTTGCTTTGACTGCTAGGCTAAAATGGAGATGAAGCCTGCTGCACTTGTTGAGGATGGTGGTCAACAGAAGTCCATTGATGATGCAGTTTTTGAAGTTCTTGCTGAGAAAACAAAGAAGAATAAATTTCTTGTGAATGTGGGGATTCTCGCCGCAAGCTACAGGAAGCATTGGTGTCAGAGAAGCAGACCTCAGCAAATCTTAGGGACCTGGTGAACATTCAACGCCAACAGTTGGATGAGATGGTCAAGAAAATGCAGGAAATGCAAGAATAAAGGAAGAAAAGTGATGAGGAGTCAAAGGTGAGGCAAGCCGAGACTGACACTACTCAGACGATTGATGGCCTTGATTCCTTCGAGTGAGGCAACAAGGTAATGCTGTGACGTGTGGCTGCTACCTTTGGTATGATGAGAATCCGTGATATGCTCATGTAGTGGTTCTTTTGTGAAACTGTTTGGCTGCTAGCCATGCGGGCTTCATTTTGAGACTTGAGTAAACATTAGAAATTCTGTGGAGACAATCTGTGATGTAATATTTTGGATTTGTGGTTCAATTTGAACCTGTGATTGTGAAGGACCGATACGGCGAACTAGAGAGGGGGGAGTGAATGGGAGTCGATAAAAGATCTTCTCGAAGGAGATGAAAACTCCAACAAGACGAACGCGGCTTCCAACACAAGTCTCCGACTCACTACCAAGGTTGGTCAAGCCCACGTAGCCACTGGAGTGCCACTGAACCTAGGAACCAACACATCACCTTCAGACCCGAGAAACGCAGCGGAAAAACCAAACCTCGAGTCTACAGACCCACACCGGTCAGACCGGTGAGCACCACCGGTCAGACCGGTCCCTGCTGGTGAAACTGAGCAACTTCCACTAAGTGGCTCTACACCGGTCAGACCGGTGAGACGCACCGGTCAGACCGATGGCAGCAAGAAAGCCCCCAAGGCACCAAACAGGCCAACCGACCACCAAATGGACCCAAACTCGAAACAGCAGCAACACGGGACAACAACGAACTCACCAAGACGTTCACCCGAGCAAAAACCCACAAGGGCTCGCACCGGTCAGACCGGTCAAGAGCACCGGTCAGACCGGTGTAGCTCCGGGCGACTCGGGATAAACAGCACCCGCGGGTCAACTCCCCCAAATCCAAATCTCGATCTCCGGAATCGCTCCACGGACTTGAACAAGACTTTGGGGATATCAGGAACACCTGATGAGGAGTCCATAGCCAGGTTTAATCCTAAATCTCGTCCAAAAAGGAGGAATCGAAGAAATCCCGCCGAAAGCACTTCCAACCCAAGAACTCAAGAAACCCCAAAATCTAGCACTTTTACTCACGGATTTGGGAGGGGAATCACAGCCCAAAGAACCACAAAGGTTTCCCACAAATTTCCCCCATCAAATCCCCAAGAGAAAAGTCCTGAAAACAACCCAAAGAAATCACCGAGAGAGGGCTCCGAAAATCACCACCAAGAACAACCGGGGAAAACACATCCAAACCTTGAGGAACCACGCCGAATCATCTATACATGAAACAAAGGTTCGTACAAGGTCTAGCAAGCCGCCCGATCATCCATCCCTCTCTACAAGATCTCTCCGTGAAGCTCTCTTGCTAGTCCTAGAGAAAACCTAAGGAAAATAGGTGTAAAATAAGAAAACTAATGAGCTAGGGTTCCAGGAGTTGGCTGCCATCCTCTCACCTCTTGGGTTATATGGAGGCAACCGAAAGTCTAAAATGCCCTTCTCTAACAACTCGGGTTACAAGCCCCTCAAGGGCGGATTTGGAATTCTTGATGTCTTCACCATCGGACGGATGCCTGGCGACCGCACCCTGCGTAGCCTCGACGCAAGCTATGCGATTCCGACGCGTGTCCTCCGCTTCGAAGATTCCGGACTGCGTCGTCGCACACGGTCGGCCGACCGGTGCTCCTCACCGGCCGACCGGTCCCCACCGGCCAGACCGGTCAGACCCACCGGTCAGACCGGTCAGACCCACCGGTCAGACCGGTCTGGTGCTGCTGCACCTCCGTCTTCGGTTTTCCGGTCTTGGCTTTGTGGATCAACCAAGGAACCCAGTGGTTTTCTGGTGAACCACCGGAAACCCCGCGAACTCGGTGTAGCCTCCGCCAATCTCCACTCATGACTTGGCTCCCACGTAGTCCCGGCTCGACCTTGGTTTTGAGGCTCAACCAAGAAACCGTCCACGACTTCATCTTGCTGTTCATGCCACCATGCGGCCCGCACTTGACCCCACTGGCCACCGGGTCCCTCAAACGAAGCCTACTTGTCTTCTCCACACCTGGAGGCCTCACCGACGACGACCTTTCGCGCTTGTTCTTCACCTGCACCAACATGAGTCAAGCCGCAACCTGCACCTGCAATACTCAGCCAAGAATGAGTCCACACAACGTTGTCAATCACTCATCACACAAGGAAGCGACCATCCACCGGTCCTCGAACCACACATGGTCCTCAGATTGAACCAAAATTTTGTGATGTATTGGATGTAAAATTTTGGATTTGTGGTCCAATTTAAATATTTGTGGTTCAATTAAAATTAGTGGTTGAATTTTAATATGTGGGCTTTCCTGATATGCTGTTATTGGGCTTCTGGCGTTTAAGTAGGCCAGCTTAATATGTTAAGAAATTGGGCTTAGTCAAATTGAATGAAATAGGTTGAACACAATATAAAAAAAGAAAGGATTGACAAAATTTGAAAAATAAATGGGTCGTCGAGTGAAAGTTTTGTCCTAGCAGTCACTCTGGCCCAGCCCACCATTCCTGCCAATCCCATCCTTATTTGTAAATAAAAAGAGAAAAAAATGTAGCCACATCATCAAGCTAATGTGTCTGTTTCTGCCATGTCTGATTCCACCTCGCCACGTGGACATGGTCCATGACGTCCACTTTTGTCACTGATCAAGTCTCTAAACCATGTAAAAACCCAATCTGTGACGATGAGAAATCATCACTGATGTAGGCGTCTATGACGGAATTTTGAGCAAGCAGTAATTATGACGAGGATTCTATGATGAATTCCAGGACCAACACAAATAACAAGCTGTGACAATTTTTAGGCCGTCTATGACCAATTGAATACGTCATGTATCACAACAATCCTAGTAGTGACTGTTCTCACACTCACCTTGGCCCTGGGCATCTGCACATGAGACTTAAGTACACCATTGGAAGGGTGGTACTTGTCCTTGTTAGCCCACTCTTTTGCCATTCTTTCCTCACGCTTCATCTTGAAGCAAAATTCACTCTTGTGACCATCTCTCCCACAATAGTCACGGACTCGAGAACGCAGCGGAACACCAACTTGAGCCTCACTGACCTACACCGGTAAGGCTGGTGAGCACCACCGCTCAGACTGGTCCATGCTGGTGAAACCTAGGAACTTCCACAGAAAGGCCCCGACAAAGGTCAGGCCGGTGTAGCTCACCAGTCAGACCGGTTCAAGCCAGAAAACCCCAAATCTACCAAACTGCCCTACCGAATTCCAAACTGACCCAAACTCGAAACAACAGCAACACGGGACAACAACGAACTCACCCAAACGTTCACCCAAGCAAAACATAATAGGAGTCCTCACCGGTCAGACCAGTGAGAGGCACCGGTCAGACCGGTGTGACCTGAGCTCATCGGAATGAACAACACCTGTGGGTGAACACCCCCAAATCCAACTCCCAGTATCCCGAATCGCTTCACGGATTTGCACAAGACTTTGAGGATAGTAGGAACACCTCATGGGCACTCCATAGCCAAGATTTTGTCCACCAAAACTTGCTAAATCAAGAGGAATCGAGGAAATCCCACCAAGAACTCCTCTAACCCTAGAACACCGAAAACCCAAAAATCGAGCCCCTTTGCTCACGGATTTGGGAGGGGTATCAAAGGGAAAAGAACCATGAACGTCTCATGCATACATCCCCCACCAAATCCCAAAGAGAAAGGCCTCGAAATCGCTCCAAGAAAAATGCCAAGAAAAGGCTTTGAAAATCACCCAAAAGAACGAACGAGAACAACACATCCAACCCTTGAGGAACCACGCAAAATCATCTATACATCAAAAAGAGGTTCATACAAGGTCTAGCTTGCCGCCCGATCATCCTTCCCTCTCACAAGCTCTCAAGCTAGTCCTATAGAAATCCTAGGGAAATAGGAAGGGAAAATAGGAAAACCAAATGAGCTAGGGTTCCAAGCGTTGGCTACCATCCTCTCACCTCTTGGGTTATATGGAGGCAACCGAAAGTCTAAAATACCCTTACTAGCTAACTAGGGATACATGCCCCTCGAGAGCGAATTCAGAAGTCTTTGTCTGTCGTATGGACCTCCCTGGGCCCACTACCTCGGTGGGTACCAGGACCGACTACTCGGTGGGCCCCTAGGACTACCCGACTTGCGCTACACGGTACCTGAAGGCGTGGAGCACAAGGACTACACAGGAGTAGTACTCGGTTAGGGAGCTGTACATGTTCCGCACTGTATGGAGGACTCCTAGACGTACTCGACTAGTACTCTTTCCCTACTCCGACTTGTAACCCTGCCTCCCGGACTATATAAGGCGAGGCAGGGACCGAACACCTCATCAGATCTCATCTCATACAACTCACGGCGCACTATTGCACCATCTTGTAATCGTGCCCAATCAATCCAGAGCTACGCAGCATACAGGACATAGGGTATTACACACCTCGCAGCCCGAACCTGTCTAAATTGTGTGCCACATGTCTCCTCCTTCGAGTTACCGATCTCGGCGAGTCACATTCATCTACTTCGGGTACTCCCCTTAGTAGGTTGCCGGTCTAAAACACCGACAGCTGGTGCGCCAGGTAGGGGCTCTCGCCCGAGATCACATGGCGAACTCGACGGCTCCCGTCTACTTCAAGCTAACCGTCGCCTTCAACTGCGGCGATACCTTCGTGTTCGGCGCCTGGGTCTGCACTGCTGACGGCTCGGGCTCCTTCCAGCGCCGCCTGACCATGCAACCCAACCCGAAGACAGGCTTCGTGACGCTTCCTGAAGTTGTCACAGGCGAACTCGCCGGCAAGTTCGGTGAAATCTCGCTCTTCAACCACCACGCTGACTTTGAGCTCGAGTCCGCTTCCAACTCAAACTCGACGTCTCCATGGGCCATCGCATGCGAGCCGGCTGCTCAGCCACCGCAGGTGGACCCCTCACCTCGTGAGCGCTCCGCGCGCGGCCCCCGCACCCTCAGCCGGGCCCGCACGGGGGCTCCCACATCGCGCCGGGTCGGCAAGGAGCCCGTACCCGAGTACAACTCGTACTCCGACACCGCCCCCGGTCCCGCTTCGGACTCCAGCCCTCTCTCCGAGTTCTACTCGAACCCCGATTATGAGTTCGACTTCGGGTCGGACCCTAAGGAGCCCGAGTTCGAGGACAACTCCACTGAGCTTCCCTTGTCAGGGCCGGCCTCTGGGCTGGTTATAACATCCACACCGGCCGGGAGATTTGTCTACTGGCCAGACCGCAAGCCCACTGACCTGATAAGCGGAGACTCACGCTACATCGCCTACATCGACTCGCTACCATTCCAGGAGGGAACGCTACTTGCCCAGGCTGACTCAAACACACCAACTGAGGTGGCGGTTTCTGTGTCCAGCATTGGCACCCCCGATCGCCAAGTCTTCATGGCTGCCGGCGACACCCCAGGGCCTTCAGGCACGGCTCAAGACAAGTACCTGGAAGACATCTCCTCCGACGAGCTCTCTGCCGATGCCCCAGCAGACGAAACCACCGCCAGCAGAGACGCTCGACGTGAGCGCAACCGGAAGCGCAGCGAACGTCGGCGACGCCTTCGCGACAACTTCCCCGTCCGCAACCTTGCGGAAGCTCTCGAGGCGGTCGAGAGTAGGGTACACACTACCCCCGAGCAATGCCTCATGTCAATCACAGCGATCGCACGTCAGGCTCAGGGCATCCGCGCTGGGGAGGTCATCGCCAACCTTGCTGAAGATGCCTACTTCATGTGAGTCGACAGCAGGGTCAACCAGCCTCCCCCCGCCAGGCAACGCGACAACGAGGCTACGAGTCGCAGCGCTGGCAACGGTCCCAACCGTACTCGAGCTGACCTCCCAGGCCGAACCCAACCGCACCCGCTCCAATGCCGGCGGACGTCCACGCGCGTGATAACTGCAACCGCGAGGTCGTCCCCCACCGCGCTCCGGCCGGCGGCGGCGGCCACAACCCCGACGGCGGCGGGGGCGGCGACGACCGAAGCTCCAACCATGGAGCCAACAGAGGGCGGGCGGCGGCGGCAGTCGCGGCGGCCGAGGCCACGCGAACAGCCATGCCTCTGGCACCTCACAAGGCGGCTACGACACCCGCCAGAAGATTGAGGAGCTGCGACGGAAGAAGTCGACCACCGCGGGTGACGGCGACGGCTTCCCCGCCTTCTCACCTCGACTTCGCAACTTTCTCCTCCCTGACAAGTTCAAGCCTTTGGGGATCACCAAGTACGACACGAAGTAGGATCCCATCCAGTGGCTTAGGTGCTACGGCCTCTCCATCGAGAACGCTGGCGGCAACAGCAACACCAAGTGCCTCTACTTCCCCTTCTGCCTGGACCAAGCACCACTCACATGGCTCGAGTCGCTGGACAAGCACTCGATCGACAAGTGGGACCAGTTGAAGGAGCATTTCACCAGCAACTTCGCAGGCGCCATGGGCCGATCGGGTACTCGCATGGACCTGGCCATGATCAAGCAGGAACAAGGTGAGACCCTCCGCAAGTACATGCGCCGCTTCTTCGACAAGCGCGCCACCGTCGTCGATGTCACCGACAAGGAGGTCATCGACCTCTTCCAAGACGGCCTCTACCACCGCTGCACCTTCGAAGACTTTGGTCGTCGCCACCCCAGGTCCATCCCCCACCTCAAGGACATGATCACGTCCTGGGCGGATGAAGAGGATAAAGCCAACGCCAAGTATGACGCCATCCGTGGCAAGACCAAGCAGAACCAGGCGGCGGCAGCGGCGGCAACTCGAACCAAGGCGGTCGCAACAACAACAACTACTACTACTCGGGTCCCAACCGCAAGTGCAAGCCAGACAACACTGTCGCGGCTATCCAGCGTCCTGCGAAAGGGAACTCGAAGAAGAACTCCGACGGTTTCAAAGACCTGCTGAAGGAGAAGTGCCCGTGGCATCCGAACGGCAACCACACCACCGAGCAGTGCTACCAACTCAGGCATGCACTCAAGGATACGCCGGAGCCACCGCACCCTCACGACCAAAAGGGCAAGAAGAAGGACGGCGACAACAACGACTTCCAAGAGCCGGACAAGACCGTCAACGTCCTCTTCGGCGGGCTACACAGCAGGCGGGAGTAGAAAGCTACCCGTCGTGAAGTCATGTCCATTGAACCAGCGGTCCCGACCCCTCTCAGGTGGTCAGAGGTACCCATCACCTTCTCCCGCGCGGATCAATGGACCAGCTTTTTCAAACCAGGACAATTCCCCTTCGTCCTGAAGCCAGTGGTCGCGGGCTCCAAACTCAACAAGGTGCTCATCGACAGTGGAAGCGGGCTCAACGTCCTTTTCACCAAGACCTTGAAGAAAATGAAGCTCGACATCACTCACATGCTCACCAAGAGCAACACGCCCTTCTACGGCATCGTCCCCGGCAACGCGGCTATTCCACTGGGCTTAGTGGTCCTGCCAGTTACCTTCGGGGCATCTCGGGACAACTACCATACCGAGTACATCAAGTTCGAGGTCGCGGACTTCGAGACTTCCTACCACGCCATCCTCGGCAGACCGGCCATTGCCAAGTTCATGGCTGTGCCCCACTACACTTACTTGGTACTCAAGATGCCAAGCCCAGCTGGTGTACTCTCCCTCCAAGGGGACCTGAAGATCTCCCACGACTGCGACACAGAAGCCGTGGAGATCGCCTCCACAAATCAAGTACCCAACGCGATGATGGAGGTCTACGCTGCGTCGAAGAAGCTTGCCACAAGTGAACTCGACATCCCAGAGAAGTCTGACAGCGCCAACAAGCCTCAGCCACCTGAGGAGGTACTCGTCAAGACGACCGACCTCGGAACAGGCGACCCCAGCAAGACCACTACCATCGGGGCCGGCCTCGACTCCAAATAGGAAGACGCGCTCATCAGCTTCCTCCGGGCTAACTGCGACATCTTCACGTGGAAGCCAGCGGACATGCCAGGAGTGCCCAGGGAGCTGATTGAGCACTGCCTCAACGTCGATCCTAAGGCCACCCCGAAGCGACAACACCTCCGACGCTTTGCCGATGACAGACGGGACGCCATCAAGAAGGAACTCGCCAAACTACTCGCGGCTGGCTTCATCAGAGAAGTTTTCCATCCTGAGTGGCTCGCCAACCCCGTCCTCGTCCGCAAGAAGAACTCGAACGAGTGGAGGATGTGCGTCGACTACACCGACCTCAACAAGCACTGCCCCAAGGACCCCTTCGGGTTGCCGCGGATTGATCAGGTCATCGACTCCACATCGGGCTGCGACCTGCTCTGCTTGCTCGACTGCTACTCCGGGTACCACCAGATCGCGATCATGGAAGAAGACCAGGAGAAGACCGCGCTCATCACCCCGTTTGGCGCGTACTGCTACACGACCATGTCCTTCGGGGTGAAGAACGCCGGCGCCACCTACCAACGAGCTATCCAGGCCTGCTTCAAAAGGCAACTCAACAAGAACGTCGAAACCTATGTGGATGACGTGGTCGTTAAGACCAGAAACTCCAGGACCCTCATCAACGACGTTGAAGAGACTTTCGCATCACTACGCGAGTACCGCTGGAAGCTCAACCCGAACAAGTGTGTCTTCAGCGTACCTTCGGGCAAACTACTCGGCTTCATCATCAGCCAAGGCGGCATCGAAGCCAACCACGAGAAGATCTCTGCCATCACCAGCATGAAAGCTCCCACGAGCATCAAAGACGTCCAAAAGCTGACCGGGTGCATGGCGGCACTGAACAAATTTATCTCGAGGCTCGGAGAACGGGGACTCCCCTTCTTCAAACTACTCAAGCATCAAGAGAAGTTCGTGTGGACCCCAGAGGCGGATCAAGCCCTTGCCCAGCTCAAGGACTTCCTATCAAAGCCGTCGATCCTCACGGCTCCTCGCAAGGGCGAGCAGCTATTGCTCTACCTAGCTGCGACTTCTCATGTGGTCAGTACTGCCATCGTTGTCGAGCGGCAAGAAGACGGCCACACCTAGCAAGTCCAGCGCCCAGTCTACTTCGTCAGTGAGGTCCTATCAGAGTCCAAGGCACGCTATCAGCTTGTGCAGAAGCTACTGTACGCAGTACTCATCACCTCGTGGAAACTACGACACTACTTCTAGGAGTACTCGATCTCCGTCGTCACCGACTACCCGCTCGGCGACATCCTGCGGTACCAAGATGCTACGAGAAGAATCTCCAAGTGGGCAGTCGAGCTCGGTGCCCTCACCATCGTCTTCAAGCCATGTACAGCCATCAAGTCGCAGGCGCTAGTCGACTTCATGGCGGAATGGCGCGAGAACCAGCTGCCAACTCCAACCGTGCGACCAGAGCATTGGGTGATGTACTTCGACGGCTCACCCAACCTCGAGGGCGCAGTGCGGGTACTCCCCGATCTCTCCAACGGCGAACAACTCAAGTACGTCCCGCATCTTCTCGGAAGGTCTCAAACAACGATGCCAAGTACGAAGCTCTCCTACACAGGCTCCGCCTCGCGGCTTCACTAGGCATCAAGCGGCTACTAGTCTACGACGACTCCGTAGTGGTCATCAACCAAGTCAACAAGTCCTGGGACCGCAACAAGGAGAACATGGACGCCTACTGCCTAGAAGTCCGAAAGCTCGAGAACAAGTTCTACGGTCTCGAGTTCCACCATATTGTCTGCGACAACAACGTTGCAGCGGACGTCCTCTCGAAGCTTGGATCTACCCGCGCTCAAGTACCAACGGGTGTCTTCGTTCACGAGCTTCACGCGCCATCCATCCCGGAGCCGGCGCCACCGACCACTGCCCTCGCTCACCCACCACCGGGCGGAGGTCATGATGATCGACGTGGACTGGAGGCAACCCTTCATCGACTACCTCAGCGAGCAAAAGGTTCCCTCAGACAAGAACTTGGCTGAGCAGCTCGTCTGCCGCGCCAAGTCCTACGTCCTCGTCGGAGACAAGCTTTACAAGCGGGGCGCATCTTCCGGAGTACTCATGAAGTGTGTCCCTTGTGAAGAAGGCAAGGACATCTTGGAGGAGATCCACAAGGGCGTACTGCTACACGACCATGTCCTTCGGGCTGAAGAACGCCGGCGCCACCTACCAACGAGCTATCCAGGCCTGCTTCAAAAGGCAACTCAACAAGAACGTCGAAACCTATGTGGATGACGTGGTCGTTAAGACCAGAAACTCCAGGACCCTCATCAACGACGTTGAAGAGACTTTCGCATCACTACGCGAGTACCGCTGGAAGCTCAACCCGAACAAGTGTGTCTTCAGCGTACCTTCGGGCAAACTACTCGCTTCATCATCGCCCAAGGCGGCATCGAAGCCACACCACGAGAAGATCTCTCGCCATCACCAAGATGAAAGCTCCCACGAGCATCAAAGACGTCCCGTAAGCCGACCGGTGCATGGCGGCACTGAACAAATTTATCTCGAGGCTCGGAGAACGGGGACTCCCCTTCTTCAAACTACTCAAGCATCAAGAGAAGTTCGTGTGGACCCCAGAGGCGGATCAAGCCCTTGCCCAGCTCAAGGACTTCCTATCAAAGCCGTCGATCCTCACGGCTCCTCACAAGGGCGAGCAGCTATTGCTCTACCTAGCTGCGACTTCTCATGTGGTCAGTACTGCCATCGTTGTCGAGCGGCAAGAAGACGGCCACACCTACCAAGTCCAGCGCCCAGTCTACTTCGTCAGTGAGGTCCTATCAGAGTCCAAGGCACGCTATCAGCCTGTGCAGAAGCTACTGTACGCAGTACTCATCACCTCGTGGAAACTACGACACTACTTCTAGGAGTACTCGATCTCCGTCGTCACCGACTACCCGCTCGGCGACATCCTGCGGTACCAAGATGCTACGAGAAGAATCTCCAAGTGGGCAGTCGAGCTCGGTGCCCTCGCCATCGTCTTCAAGCCATGTACAGCCATCAAGTCGCAGGCGCTAGTCGACTTCATGGCGGAATGGCGCGAGAACCAGCTGCCAACTCCAACCGTGCGACCAGAGCATTGGGTGATGTACTTCGACGGCTCACTCAACCTCGAGGGCGCAGTGCAGGGGTACTCCTGATCTCTCCAACGGGCGAACAACTCAAGTACGTCCTGCAGATCTTCTAGAAGGTCTCAAACAACGATGCCAAGTACGAAGCTCTCCTACACAGGCTCCGCCTCGCGGCTTCACTAGGCATCAAGCGGCTACTAGTCTACGACGACTCCGTAGTGGTCATCAACCAAGTCAACAAGTCCTGGGACCGCAACAAGGAGAACATGGACGCCTACTGCCTAGAAGTCCGAAAGCTCGAGAACAAGTTCTACGGTCTCGAGTTCCACCATATTGTCTGCGACAACAACGTTGCAGCGGACGTCCTCTCGAAGCTTGGATCTACCCGCGCTCAAGTACCAACGGGTGTCTTCGTTCACGAGCTTCACGCGCCATCCATCCCGGAGCCGGCGCCACCGACCACTGCCCTCGCTCACCCACCAGCTGGGCAGGAGGTCATGATGATCGACGTGGACTGGAGGCAACCCTTCATCGACTACCTCAGCGAGCAAAAGGTTCCCTCAGACAAGAACTTGGCTGAGCAGCTCGTCTGCCGCGCCAAGTCCTACGTCCTCGTCGGAGACAAGCTTTACAAGCGGGGCGCATCTTCCGGAGTACTCATGAAGTGTGTCCCTTGTGAAGAAGGCAAGGACATCTTGGAGGAGATCCACAAGGGCGTCTGCGGTAACCACGCGTCCTCACGCACGCTGGTCAGCAAAGCCTTCCGGCGAGCCTTCTATTGGCCCACAGCTCTGGGCGATGCCGAAGAACTCGTCAGAAGGTGCCAAGGATGCCGCACTTCGCCAAGCAAAGAACATCGTCCCGGCCTACAAGCTAGTCATCATACCGCCAACCTAGCCCTTTGCCTGCTGGGGGCTCGACATGATTGGGCCACTGCCAACTGCGCCAAGTGGTTTCAACAGAGTACTGGTGGCCATTGACAAGTTCACCAAGTGGATCGAAGTCAAGCCGGTAACATGCCCCAAGGCTGACAGAGTACTCGACTTCTTGGATGAACTCGTACATCGCTACGGACTACCCCACCGCATCATCACAGATCTGGGCTCCAACTTCAACAACCACCAGTTCTGGGAGTACTGCGAGAACAGTGGGATCGACGTCCGGTACGTCTCAGTTGCCCATCCTCGGGCCAACGAACAAGTCGAGCGCGCCAACGGGATGGTGCTCGATGCTCTTAAAAAGCGGCTACACGACGCTGCTAACTCTAAAAGAGGCAAGTGGATCAAGGAACTACCCAATGCACTCTGGGGGCTACGGACTCAGCCATCCAAGCCAACGGGGCAATCCCCTTACTTCCTGGTCTACGGCTCCGAATAAATCCTCCCTGCCGACGTCATATGGAACTCACTGGCAGTGGAGCACTACGACGAAGGCGTCTCAGAAGAAAGCAGACGAGTCGATATCGACAGCCTCGAAGAAGCTCGCTGCGCTGCCCTCGTCCAATCAGGAAGGTACCTAGAGGGTATCCGACGCTACCATGACCGCAACGTCAAGGAACACTCCTTCAACGTTGGTGACTTTGTCCTCCGCCGTATCCAGAACACGGAAGGACTACACAAGCTCAGTTCCCCCTTGGAGGGTCCCTTCACCGTCGCAAAGGTGACCGGGCCGTGCTCGTACCGCCTCCAATCACTTGAAGGCGAAGACATCAACAACTCGTGGAACGTCGACCAGCTCTGTGGATTCTACGCTTAGTCTACACGACTACTCCGGGGGTCAAGTC
The DNA here is from genome assembly GCA_947561735.1 of Cenchrus americanus. Lineage (NCBI taxonomy): Eukaryota > Viridiplantae > Streptophyta > Magnoliopsida > Poales > Poaceae > Cenchrus > Cenchrus americanus. The sequence continues at coordinate 190,719,677 of OX387244.1, forward strand.
TACACGACTACATCAACACCCCTCCGCCGTTAGCGGCCTCCGGTCCCGGCTCCGGGCCTCCGGGACTACTCCTCTCCAGGATCCAGCCCGCGCGGCTACCTACGGATCCTGGGCTGCAATGAGCGTCAAGGACTCTAGCAGCGGTCTACTGAGAGACCACACTCTAAGATCCAGCCGTACGGCTACCTACGGATCTACGATCCAGCCTACACGGCTACCTACGGATCTACTGCTGTAAGCGGCTACCCGCTCTAGCACTACTTAGCTGTAAGCGGCCTCCGGGTCCAGGCGACTACTCTGTAACTACGGTCCTGGCCATCCAGGTGTACTTCTTCAGTAATAAGGTTTGATTGTTCATCAACTTCTTTACTGTCTACTCCCTACAACGGGATCACCACTGCCGAGTACGACTACTCGTGTCTACTCCACAATGGGGCTCCACACTCTGAGATCGCGGCTACGAGTACTCATTGCTGGAAATTTCCTTTCATTGATACTTAAGCAATTACATTACAATTGTTTTTGTACAACTTTGGCTACTAGCTACCTATTACAGGGCTACTGGAGATTAAGCTTCTCAGCTACCTGCTCTGTGATGGGAGCCATCTGCTCCAGCAGCTCCGAGTACTGCTCATCAGTACAGTTGGCGGCTACCCCGCCAGCGACTACCTCCACTGGGGCCTTCGGGAAGTAGGACTTCATGAAGGCCAAGACCTGCTTCGGGATTGACCTCGCCATGTGCTTCACATAAGCAGCCAGCCGGCTGGGGCCTTCCCTCAGCCGATCCACCAGTGGAGCAATCTTGGGGCCGCCTGGGTGCGGCACCAGGAGCCTTGCGATCGGCAGCGCGACGTCCTCAAGCTCCTTCAGTTGGGCCCGCAGCGCCTCACAGACTTCATTCAACTTCTGCAATGATTTGTAGCAGTTGACGAGATCTCGGTCAGAAGCAATCCGGAGCTCCATGTGCTTCTCGGACTCGAAGGCAAGTTCCTTGTAGTCGAGCTCGAGTACCTGGCGGGCTTCTTGCTCCCGGTAGAAGAGATTTTTCATGCTCGTCTCCGAAGACTTCAGCTACTCCACCTGGCCCTCAAGCTCGCAACACAAAGAACAAGATACGGCGGGTCGTGGACCTCTCGACCCTCAACAAGTACCCGACAAGTTCAGCGGCGTACCTTTGTTCTTGTTACGGAGGCCCTTGTTCTTCCGCACCAAGTCGTCGCCCTTCGCCTGCAACTCTTGGACATCATTATGGTATTTGGCGAAGGCAGCGTCGAGCCTAGACTGCATGGCGGCCGCGTGTTTCCGCGACTTCAAAAGCTGCTCTTCTAGTGCTTCAGCCTGGAGCACCACATCACCATAGCCTTGCAGCATGTTGGACTTCTCGCGGGACCTCTCCGCAACATCCTGCACAGACAACTCAAGTCACACGAGTACTCAACGACAGAGGATTGACTACTCAGAAAGCTACGGCTACTTACCTTCATCCACTCCTTGTCCTGGCGGACCGCCTCTAGGTGCTTAGCCACCATTGCCGGGTCAACGAGATCGTCCGCGAGCAGCTCTATACCGCCACGACTACTCGCGGCGGCCTCCGTCATCGGCGTAGAGCGGATGGGCTCTGCGTCCTGGATCTCCGGGGAGCGGATAGCCACCTCCAGAGCGACCTCTGGCAACATGGTGACACCCTCTCCTCCGGTCGCCACGACGGCTTTCTCGACGACTTCCTCCACTGGCTCAGGGGCTCCTCCGGCAGCCTCTGGCACGCCTGGTGTCGACTTCTGCATGGGCACCCCCGCAGGGATGTCACTCCTTTCGGCTTCGGCACCTGTCAAAGAGACAAGTGTATTAGCGTCTACGACTACCCCTCGAGGAGCTCCACAGCTTCAAAAGAGTACTCACTATCGACCACGCGGGCCTCCGGCAGCAGCGCTTCGGTAGCCGGCGGCTCGGGTACCTCCTAGGAAGCAGGAGCGGACTCCTCGGCGGGTGGCGTGACTTCTTCCTCCACCGCCGCGAAGGGTTCATCCCCCTCCCAAGACAGATCTGTCGATTTCCTGCAGAAGCACACACAATTGGTCATCAGTCAACCTCGACTAATACAACAAGTACATACAAGTTTGACCGTACTATCGTTACGGCCGAGGCACCAGTCCACCCTCGGCGGACGCCTCCTCCTGCGCCCTGTGGCTACCGCATCCTCTGCAACGGCGGCCGGCGCAGTACCCTCCTACGCTTCAGTAGTCTCCACCTCTTCAACGGTGGCGGCCACGGGCTCTGTGCTCCCCTGTGGAGCAGGGGCTGGCGCTCCAACTGCGCCAAGAGCTCCTCGACAGTGGGGGCTGGACTACGACTTCCGGTCGGCTCCCCCACTGTGTCCCATCCGCCTTCGTCGCCCTCCTCGACGGGCTCCGCTGGCGGCACCTACTGCATACATGGAAGACTACTCATCAAACAAGTGTACCCATACGATGGGTACTCGACTACTCTAGTCAAGACATCTCACCTCTTGATGCGTGGTCCCCGTGACCTTCATCTTCTTCGCCACCCGCTTGCGGGCGGGGTTGCGCGGCTTCCATGGCGGCGCAGCCAGGCTAGCCTCTAGGCTAGCCGGAGGGTCTTGTACCAGAGGCACATGAGGTAAGCTTGGACGGCTAAACCTCGACCGCAACTGAAAGCGGTCCTGCATTGTCTCCTCGTCGTCGTCGTCGTCGTCATCATCGGTGGTGTCCTCCACGATGACGGTGTCATCGCCTTCGCCGACCTCTCGCCGATCTTTGGCTTTGGCTTTCCCTTCCTGCGGGATCTCGATCCCATGAGGGGGCAGCTGCGGCTTGGAGACGAACTTTTTTCAAGTCATCCTGCAAAACACACGACATCAGCACGTCTACTCCAAGCAAGGACTACTCGAGTGGGGTAGCACGACTACTCACCTCCTTCGGCGGGCGCGCGGCGGAGTACTCCTGGACAGGGCACGCCGTATACGGCGGCATATCCTTGAAGATCCGCGTCAGCCTCTCGCTGATGTCGCCGTCATCCAGCTCGCCTCCGGGCATCCGCGACGTGTCGTCGTCGCCGGTGTACTCGAAGGCCAAGGTGTCTCGAGCCATCAGTGGCTGCACCCTCCGCTTCATGAAACTGAAGGCCACATGCTCGGCCGTCAGTCCGGTTTCCCTGAGCACCTTGATGCGTGCAAGTAGTTCGGGAAGCTGGATCCCTTCCTGCATGGTGGGCTCCGAGTTCCACCACTCGCGGTGCCTGGGCTGCCTTCCGCTCGGCTTCGGCAGGCCAGGGTGGTGGTTCGTGATGTAGAACCATCTCGTCTTCCAATCGGTGTTGGAGTCAACGAGCTTGTACGCCAGGTACTGCTCCGCGGCGTCTTCTCTCAATTGGATGCCGGCCCCTCCGACTACTCTTGGATTGGTGGCGCTCGGCTGCGGCTTCACCCGGAAAAACTTCCGGAAAAGGATCCAGTGCGGCTTGATCCCAAGGAAAGCCTCGCAGAAGTGCACAAAGACCGCGGTATGAAAGATACCGTTCGGGTTCAGATTTAGGTACTCAACTCCACGAACCGCGCAAACATAGGGATCTCGTCTTCGGCTTTCTCCATCGGATATGGATCTCCAGCGGTGGCCCTCCACATGTCAACCTCCTTCTCCCGGATGAATCCGCTGTTCAGAAGGGCCAAGATATCTTCGGTCTTCACCTTTGACTTCTTCCATTCACGGCTTGGATCTGCTCGTGGTGGAGACATCGGCGGCGCTGCTCCAGTGGCAGCCGCGGCGGCCTCTCCACGGTCCCTTTTCTTCCCGGCGGCTTTCGTAGACTTGGACGGTGAAGCCTTCATTCTCCAAGTGCAAATCGTCTTCACGCGCATCCGCTCGGGGGCTACCCTAAAAGCTCTGGATGGCAGCGCACTTAGATCTACTACGGCGGCAGTGTGCGCTGGGAGTGGATCTACCTCAGATGGAATCGAAAGACTGCAGCTCGAATGGGTGAAAAACCCTAAGGGTTTTTGGCTTCTATTTATAAGTCAAACCGGCTCCGCAACGGCCGATTGGATAAGCCCACGAGCGGCTGACTCAGCGGCTACGCGTGACCCTTTGCATTCTACTAGTCCACGCGCCTCACCCCGGGGGCTCGGCTACTTCTACTCGACTACTTGGGAAGCGACAAGACTCAGGAGCATCTCAGGACAAATTCTTCAAGATGACCCTACAAATCGAGAGGAAGTACTCGACTTAAGGCTCGGGGCTCCGTGCCACGTGTCCTTCGGTTTTTTCTCTCCAGATTTTTTGCGATTTTCTTGCCAAGACTTCAGATGGACCCTCAGCCAGAGCCTACGGCTCAACCTAAGGCTCGGGGGCTACTCCATATGGAGTGCGATTTTGCAATCGCACCTCCATATCAGCTCCGGCTTCAAGACAAGACGGGCATTTTTTTGAAGACCTTCGAAGGCAGTGCTCGAGGACGCTTGGGACTACTTGAGAAGACTTCAAGATTGCTCAAACATTAGCTGGAGTACATTCCAGCCTCGGGATACTTCGACTACTCTTGAGGACTTTTGACTTGTCGTACTCAGGGACGCTTGAGGACTACTCGTTAAGGCTGTCAAGACTATTTGAAGTTATCCTTCTCAACTACAAAGTACTCGGGGGTTGTCGTATGGTCCTCCCTGGGCCCACTACCTCGGTGGGTACCAGGACCGACTACTCGGTGGGCCCCTGGGACTACCCGGCTTGCGCTACAAGGTACCTGAAGGCGTGGAGCACAAGGACTACACAGGAGTAGTACTCGGTTAGGGAGCTGTACATGTTCCGCACTGTATGGAGGACTCCTAGATGTACTCGACTAGTACTCTTTCCCTACTCCGACTTGTAACCCTGCCCCCCGGACTATATAAGGCGAGGCAGGGACCGATCACCTCATTAGATTTCATCTCATACAACTCACGGCGCACTATTGCACCATCTTGTAATCGTTCCAAATCAATCCAGAGCTACGCAGCATACAGGACGTAGGGTATTACGCACCTAGCGGCCCGAACCTGTCTAAATTGTGTGCCACGTGTCTCTTCCTTCGAGTTACCGATCTCGGTGAGTCACATTCATCTACTTCGGGTACTCCCCTTAGTAGGTTGCCGGTCTAAAACACCGACATTGTCATCGCTCCATCAGACGGATGCCTCGTGGCAAGCCTTGCAATCCTAACGCATGTCCTCAGCTTCGAAGTCCTCGGACTACGTCGTCGCACAACGGTCAGACCGTTGCACCTCACCGGTCAGACCGGCACCCACCGGTCAGACTGGTCAGACCCCCCGGTCAGACTGGTCAGGAGCTGCTGCAACTCCGTCTTCAGTTCTTCAGTCTTGGATTTGTGAATCAACCAAGGAACCCATGTTTTTTCTGGTGAACAACTGGAAAACCCGCGAACTTGGTGTAGCCTCTGCCAATCGCCACTCATGACTCGGCTGCCATGTAGTCCCGACATGACCTTGGTTTTGAGGCTCTACCATGAAACTGTCCATGACTTCATCTTGCTGTTCTTGCCACCATGCGGCCCGCACTTGACTCCGCTGGCCACCAGGTCCCTCGAACGAAGCCTACTTGTCTTCTCCACACCTGGAGGCCTCACTGACAATGACCTTTCGCATGTGTTCTTCACCTACACCAATACTAGTCAAGGCGCAACTTGCACCTGCAATACTTAGCCAAGAATCAGACCACACAACGTTGTAAATCACTCATCACACCAGGAAGCGACCATCCACCGGTCCTCGGACCACACATGGTCCTCTTCAACAAAACCCCCACACTTGACCTTTGCCCGTCCCAAGTGAAGGTGAGAGACATGTGTTGTTCGAGGACCGGTGGATGGTCGCTTCATTGTGTGATGAGTGATTGACAACATTGTGTGGACTGATTATAGGATAAGTATTGTAGGTGCAGGTTGCAGCTTGAGTGGTGTTGGTGTAGGTGAAGAACAAGCGCAAAAGTTCATTGCCGGTGAGGCCTCTAGATGTGGAGAAGACAAGTAGGCCTGGTTCGAGGGACCTGGTGGATAGTGTAGTCAAGTGCGGGCTGCATGGTGGCAAGAATTGCAAGATGAAGTCATGGACAATTTCCTGATTGAGCCTCAAAACCATGGTCGAGCCGGGACTACGTGGAAGCCGAGTCATGACTAGTGATTGGGGTAGGCTACGCTGAATTCGCGGGGTTTCCGATGGTTCATAAGAAAACTACTAGGTTCCTTGCTTGATCCATAAAGCCAAGACCGAGGAACTGAAGACGGATGTGTAGCAACATCAGACCGGTCTGACCAGTGGGTCTGATCGGTCTGACCGGTGTGTGACGACACAGTCTGAAGATTTCGAAGTGGAGGACACACGTCGGGATCGCAAGGCTTGTGTCGAGGCTAAGCAAGTTTGTGGTCGCTGGGCATCCGTCCAATGTAGCAAAGACAGAGACTTCCGAATTCGCCATTGTGGGGCATGTATCCCTAGTTAGCTAGTAAGGGTATTTTAGTCTTTAGGTTGCCACCATATAACGCAATTGATGAGAGGATAGCAGCCATCTCTTGGAACCCTAGCTCATTTGTTTTCCTATTTTTCCTTCCTATTTTCCCTAGGAGTTTTATAGGACTGGATTGAGAGCTTCATGGTGAGATCGTGTGAGAGTGAAGGATCATCGGGCGGCAAGCTACACCTTGTATGAAGCTCTTTGGTAGGTATAGATGATTCGACATGGTTCCTCAAGCCTTGGATGTGTCTTTCCCATTTTTCCTTTTTGGTGATTTTCGGAGCCTTTCTTGGTGATTTCTTTGATGCGATTTTGAGGCCTTTCTCTTTGGGATTTTGTGGGGGGATGTATGCTTGAACCCTTTGTGGTTCGTTTCCCTTTGATTCCCCTCCCAAATCCGTGAGCAAAGGGGCTCAATTTTGTGGTTTTCTTGGCTCAAGGGTTAGAGGCATTATTGGTGGGATTTCATTGATTCCTATCGATTTAGCAAGTTTTAGTGACCAAATCTTGGCTATGGAGTGGCCATGAGGTGTTCCTACTATCCCCAAAGTCTTGCACAAATCCATGGAGCAATTCGGGAGATCGGGAGTTGGATTTAGGGGTGTTGACCCGCGAGCGCTGTTCATCCGAGAGCTTAGGTCACACTGGCCTGACCGGTGCTGCACACCAGTCTGACCGGTGCAAAATCTCTGTTGAGTTTTGCTCAGGTGGATGTCATGGTGTGTTCCCTGGTACCCTCTGTTGCTGATGTTTCGAGTTTGGTTCGTTTTGGAGCTCGGGAGGTTAGGTTTGTGTTTTGGGGCTATCTGGCTCAGACAGTCTGACCGGCGTGCTACACCTACCTACCGATGGAGGAGCTTTCTATGGAAGTTTTCAGAAGTTGTCTGGGTGCTATAGTAGGGACCGATCTGACCGGTGTGTGCGACCAGCCTGATCGATGTAGTCGAGTAGCTACTTGAGTTGGTTTTTCCGCTGAGTTTTCGGGTTAGCTTTGGTGGTTGTTGGTTCCTAGGACCAGTAGCACTTTAGTGGCTACGTGGCCTTGACCAACTTGGGTAGTTGAGTCGAAGATGTGTTTTGGAAGCCGTGTTCGTCTTGTTGGAGTTCCCATCTCATTCGAGATGAATTTTGATCGGTTTTCATTCACTCCCCCCTCTCTGGTTGGCCTAATCAGACCATCAATTGGTATCAGAGCTGGTTCGAGTCTTCATTGACTCTTGCCAGTCTAAGATCCTAAGATGGTGTACTAGGAATGGGGTTCGGGTCCTCCGCACATCGATTGGAAGAACTACAAGATGTGGCAAAGGAGAATGGCTGCGTTCCTCCGCGGAAAGGGTCAGTACCTTTGGGATGTCATAGTGAAGACATCTTATGTTTATTCTATGAACTTCCTTGCTTCAGGATCAAGGGACATCTTCAAAGCCGACAACAAGGCGGTCGACTACCTGTACCGTGCTCTATGTCGATCCAAATTCGATCGGGTTAAGACAGAGGACTTGGTGTGTAGGATTTAGTTGGAGCTGAAGAATGCTCATGTTGGGAATGCTGAGGTTCAGGCACGATTGTATGCTACTTACCGGAGAGAGTATGAGAACTTCACTCATCTCCCCCATAAGTCTATTGATGCCTTGTTCCAACGGTTCATGGTGGTTGTGAACAACATGAGGGCCAGCATCGACGTCCTCCCGTACGATGACCATGATAGAGTTGTGAATCTCTTACACGCGGTGGATCGTACCGTGTGGGATGGAAAGGTCGAAGCCATTCTTGAGTCCGAGAAGTACACCACTATGATGGTGAACGAGCTGTTCTCAAAGCTCAAGTCTACTAAGGTTCATCATGGTTTGACAGCCCGTCTTGAGAGCCCGACTGACTCCCATAGTCTAGCTCCCATCAGTGGCAAAGTGGCTAAGTCTAACGCTAATGCATCCTCCAAGATGTACTCTCTATCCTCTTTGATGTATTTGCCAGACGAGGAATTCGACGTGCTTGTAGAGGACAAGCAGGCGTTCTGTCCAGGCGGTTCGAGAGGCTGCACGAGAACATGGTGAACAAGGGAGGACAACACGGACGTGGTTTTAGTGCAGCAAGCCAGGACACTTCGTCGCTGACTGCCCGGAGAAGACAGAGAACAATGACGACTACAAGCACCGTTCAAGCAAGTACGACAATACCAATCAAGGCGCGATCACAAGCACAAGAACAAGCACAAGGACGAGTGATAGTCGAGGAAGAAGGATGGTCGCGGCAAGAAGGCTCAAGCGATGGTTGGAACAAGCGACGTCAACTCCAGTTCCACCTACTCTTCTTCGAGCTCGAGTAGCAGCAAAGATGAAGGTGATCGGCACAACAACAAGAAGGCGTCCAAGAACTTCCGTGGGTTGAACTGCTTCGCAGGAGATGGCTTCTACGGCATGGCTCATAGCTCTGGCAGCAAGAAGAGTCACCAGAGCAACTCAGACTCTGACTTCGAGGATGAGGTACGTGATGAGCTTCCCTTCTTTCCTGAGTAGAATGAGCGTCTTGGAAAGATGCTTGATAACCGTGATGACATGCTTAGAGAGGCCAAGAAGAAGAGGAAAGAACTTTGGGCCTCACTAGAAGATGCTAGGAACCATGTAGCTGAGCTAGAAACCCAGAACCTATGTGTTAAGCTTGAGATTGATTCTCTTAAGGCTTCTCCTGTAGTTTTTGATGAAATTGATTGTTGTGATTGCTCTGTGTACCTAGCTGATTTTAGTTTCTCTTAAGGATAAGCATACCTCTACTTGTGATGAACTAGATGTGGCTAGGTGCTTGCACTTCTTGCCCTGTTTTGCATGGAAAGATTGATGAGATGCATGCTTACACTGTTTCGCTTGAGGCTAAGTTGAAAGAGCCTAATCCTACTTCTTGCTCTACCTATGAAGTGCATGCTGTGAAAAATCTGGAACTTGCACATTATGTGGATCATTTGCATGATGAGAATGATGAGTTGAGGAAAATGATGGTTTGGTTGTCGAGGCAAGAACCTCAACTTAGGATTATGATAGAGGCTTACAAGCACTATGATGGGCAAGCGCTTTGTTCGGAGAAGGGAGGAGAGAAGATTGGTGACATCAAAGCCCCTCCAAAAACCTTCCACAAAAATGCCTATGCTCCTAAGCCCAACCCACTGAAAAATAAACTTGACACAACCCCCGATACTCCCATATTCCCTCACTACACAAATGATTTACAAAAACCCATCAAGTTCAACAGTGACTTGGGGAATGTGTTATTTGGGAAAGAGGGTGTGAAGCCTAGTGAGGACAAACCGGTTGAGAAGCCGAGTGGAGAGAAACCAAGTGAGGAGCCCCATCCCAAGGCCAAATTTAAGCTCGTGCACTTTGATTGTTACTATTGTGAGAGAGATGGTCACAAGGGAGAGTTTTTCTTCAAGAGGAAGCGTGAGGAGAGAATGGCAAAGGAGTGGTATAACAAGGACAGATACCATCCCTCAAATGGTGTACCTGAGCCTCGTATGCAAATGTCCAAAGCCAAGGCAATCGTGAGGACAATTCCAGCTTAGGGAGATCGAAAGGTGGCAGGTGGTGTTGCTGGTCGAGCACCACCGGTCAGACCGATGCACTCCATCGGTCAAATCGGTGCTGGTCTAGGCAGACAGCAGTTTGGTTTCTGTGCTTGTGAGGATGCTTGGTTTGGTTCTGGGGGTCGTGGTTCTAGTGGTTGGTATGGGAAGTCTGCAGGTGGTCAGTTTGCTAGACGTTCTCCACCTCATGCTCAATACAATGGTGGGAGGAGTTGTATCTTTGAGATGGAGAGGTGGAACGGTCCACAGTCTTCCTTTCATGGCTTTTGTCCTCCACCAACTAGAGAGGATTGGTTCCCTTGTAGTGGTTACCGCGGTGGTGTTCGTCGTGGTAACTTTGATAAGTGTGATGATATGGTTTGTGCTAACCCCACTTTGGAGCAAATGGCTCAGCACAAAGTTTTATCTTTTGGTACTAACCCAAGTGCTAAGTCGTTTGTTCACTCACATGCTTGCTTTTGAATTTCAGGTGGGAGAATTGAGGAACGTTTGGTTGATTGACTCCGGTTGCTCGAGGCTTATGACCGGAGACAAGAGGTGGTTCTCAAGTCTCGTCCCGGTGGTGTCCAGGACATACATCACCTTTGGGGACAATGGGCGAGGGCGTGTGCTTTCGAAAGGTGAGATCAAGGTAAGTGACAAGGTCACTCTCAGGCGTGTTGAGGGGCCCTCTCCCCCACCTACAATGACAAACCCAGAACAAAGTGAAGCTTCTGTTGAGGGGGAAGTAGCATCAAGGTGAGAATCCCCCCGGTGAGTGCAAGTGGATCACCCAGCTTCGAGAATCATCGGCGACAGGAATGAACGTACTACACAGTCGAGGGTTCGGAACAATTGTCATTTCGCTCTTGCTGCTTTTGTTGCACCTTTGAGCCCAAAGACATTGGACACGTGCCATCTGATCATAATTGGGTTAATTCGATGCGTGAGGAGTTAGAGAATTTTGAGAGCAACCAAGTTTGGGTGTTGGTTGACCCTCCCCCAGGGTGTAAGCCTATTGGGACAAAATGGGTGTGGAAGGACAAAGAGGGAGTGAAAGGAGAAGTGGTGAGAAACAAGTCAAGGCTTGTTGCTCGGGGGTATAGTCAGAAAGAGGGGATCGACTACGAGGAGACCTTTGCTCCCGTATCTCATTTCGAGGTGATTAGGATCCTTCTAGCCTTTTCCGTGGCTAAATGGTTCAAGTTGCACCAAATGGATGTGAAGAGTGCCTTCCTGAATGGTGTGTTAAAGGAAGAAGTATATGTGAGGCAACCACTGGGGTTTGAGAGTGAGAAGTACCCCCACCGGGTGTACAAGTTGAGGAAGGGGCTGTATGGGTTGAAGCAGGTGCCTATATCTTGGTATGGTAGGTTGAGAGAGTTCCTGTCTAAGAGAGGCTTTGAGATGGGGAAGTTCTATCAGACCTTGTTTCTCCTTAGGAGGGCAATCCTGATTGTGCAGGTTTACGTGGATGATATTGTCTTTGGTAGCTCGTCTAAGTCTCTTGTTGCAAGGTTTGAAGAGGACATGAGCATGGAATTTGAGATGAGCATGATGGGTGAGTTGCAGTTCTTCCTTATGCTACAGGTCAAGCAATCAAAGGAAGGAACATTTGTGCATCAAGCAAAGTAGACCAAGGACATTGTGAGGCAATTCAAGATGGAGGACTCCAAGGACACAGCAACGCCTAAGATTGCGAAAACAGCTCTTGATGCAAACGAGGAATGTGAGCACGTGGACCAGAAGAAGTACCGAATCCTGAGCAGATCACTCCTCTACTTGACGACGACGAGGGCGGACATCCAGTTCTCGGTAAGTCTGTGCACTCGTTTTCAAGCGTCTCCAAGGACTTCGCATCGGCAAGAGGTCAAGCACATATTCTGGTATTTGCGACACTCCCTACTTCGGCCTTTGGCACTCCGCGTCTTCTTCTTTACCTCTTCATGGTTTTTCAGACGCGGATTTTACCAGGTATCGGTTGGATAGGTAGTCCATTTCCGGGAATTGCCAGTTTTTGGGATCTTGTTTGGTGTCTTGGTCTTCCCACAAACAGTCCAGTGTTATTCAATCCACTACCGAGGCAGAGTATGTGGCCGCAGCTAGTTGTTGCTCTCAGCTCTTTTGGATCACATACACCATGAGTGACTTGGGTGAGGACTATACCCTTGTCCTACTTCAATGTGACAGCACTAATGCCATATGTGTAACAAAGAACCCAGTGCTTCACTCCAAAACCAAGCACATAGAAGTGAGGTATCATTTTCTGATAGATAATGTACACAAAGGAAAATCTCTTTGATCCATCTACCCACAAATTGAGGACCATGTGTGGTTCGAGGACTGGTGGATGGTCGCTTCCTAATGTGATGAGTGATTGACAATGTTGCGTGGTCTGATTCTTGGCTAAGTATTGCAGGTGCAGGTTGCGGCTTGACTGGTGTTGGTGCAGGTGAAAAACAAGTGCGAAAGGTCGTTGCTGGTGAGACCTCCAGGTGTGGAGAAGACAAGTAGGCTTCGTTCGAGGGAACCTGTGGCCAGCGGAGTCAAGTGCGGGCCGCATGGTGGCAAGAATGGCAAGATGACGTCATGGACGGTTTCTTTGTTGAGCCACAAAAAGAAGGTCGAGCCGGGACTATGTGGGAGCCAAGTCATGAGTGGTGATTGGCGGAAGCTACACCAAGTTCGCGGGGTTTCCAGTGGTTCACCAGAAAACCACTGGGTTCCTTGGTTGATCCACAAAGCTAAGACCGAAGAACCGAAGACGGAGTTGTAGCAGCTCCAGACCGGTCTGACCGTGGGGTACCGGTCTGGCCGGTGAGGAGCACCGGTCTGATCGGTGCGCGACGATGCAGTCCGGAGCCTTCGAAGCGGAGGACACGCGTCGGGATCGCAAGGCTTGCGTCGAGGCTAAGCAAGTTTGCGGTCGCTGGGCATCCGTCTGATGGAGCGATGACAAAGACTACTGAATTCGCCCTCAAGGGGCATGTATCCCTAAATAGGTAGTAAGGGCATTTTAGACTTTTGGTTGCCTCCATATAATCCAAGAGGTGAAAGGATGGCAGCCACCTCTTGGGACCCTAGCTCATTTGGTTTTCCTATTTTCCCTTCCTATTTTCCTTAGGATTTCTATAGGATTAGCTTGAGAGCTTCATGGTGAGATCTTGTGAGAGGGAAGGATGATCGGGCGGCAAGTTAGACCTTGTATGAACCTCTTTGTGATGTATACATGATTTGGCGTGGTTCCTCAAGGCTTGGATGTGTTGTTCCTGTTCGTTCTTTTTGGTGATTTCGGATCATTTTCTTGGCAATTTTTTTGGAGCGATTTCGAGGCCTTTCTCTTTGGGATTTAGTGGGGATGTATGCATGAACCCTTCGTGGTTCTTTTCCCCTTGATTCTCCTCCCAAATCTGTGGGCAAAGGGGCTTGATTTTGGGGTTTTCGGTGTTCTAGGGTTAGAGGAGTTCTTGGCAGGATTTCTTCGATTTTCTCGTATTGAACGAGTTTTGGTGGACCATAACTTGGCTATGGAGTGCCCATGAGGTGTTCCTACTATCCCCAAAGTTTTGTTCGGATCTGTGGAGCAAATTGGGAGATCGGGAATTGGATTTGAAGGAGTTGACCCGTGGGTTCTGTTCATCCCGAGCTGCCCAGGTTACACCAGTCTGACCGGTGTGAGCCCTTTGTGGGATTTTCCTCAGGTGAGTTGCTGAATCCGTGTGTCTTTGGGTTGTGTTGGTGCTGGTCAGTTTTTGGCAGTTTTGGATGTGTTTTGTTTGGCTTTGTGTAGGGTTCTTCTTCCGTGCAGGTTGAGTTTTGAGGGTGTTTTTATTCCAAGGCCTAGAGAAGTCACTGAGGTTCTCTGGAACATTTTTTGTGCGGCTGCTTTAGCCAACGGCCTGACCGGCTCTGTCCACCGGTCTGACCGGTGTCAGCGGTCTTACCAGCGCAGACCATCAGTCTGACCGGTGTAGCACAGGCAGCAAGCCAAGCAAGTTCCGCTGTGCGTGTTGGTGAGTTTTGTCTTGGAAGGTTGTTTGTTGGTTCCTAGGATCAGTAGCACTCCATTGGCTACGTGGTCTTGACCAATTTAAGTAGTTCAGTCGGTGACGTGTGTTGGAAGCCATTTTCATCACGTTGGAGCCTATATCTCCTTCGAGAAGAATTTTTATCGGCTCGCATTTACTCCCCCCTCTCTGGTTCGCCGTATCAGTCCTTCAAGTGGTATTAGAGCCGGTTATGGGTCTTGATTGACTCTAACCAGTCTAAGATTTATGGATGGTGTACCAGGAACGGGGTTCGGGTCCTCCACACTTCGATGGCAAAAACTACCAGATGTGGAGTAAGCGGATGGCAGTACTCCAGCTGATGTCTGAGTAATCCTGAAGTCTTCTCGAGTAGTCCCAAGCGTCCTCGAGTGCAGCTCTTGAAGGTCTTCAACAATACCCATGTTGTCTTGAAGCCGAAGCTGATATGGAAGTGCGATTGCAAAATCGCACTCCATATGGAGTAGCCCCCGAGCCTTAGGTTGAGTTGCAGACTCTGGCTGAGGGTCCATCTGATGTTCTGGCAAGATTATCCCATAAAATCCGCAGAAAAAACTGAAGTACACGTGGCACGGAGCCCCCGAGCCTTGAGTCGAGTACTTCCTCTCGAATTGAAGGGTCATCTTGTATTTAGAAAGTGTCCTGAGTTTCTCTTGAATCTTGCCGCTACCCAGGGAGTTGAATAGATGTAGCCGAGCCCCCGAGATGAGGCGCATCGACTAGTAGAAGTTGAAAGGTCAGGCGCCGCCGCTGACTCAGACGTCTGGAGACTTATCCATCCGGCCGTTGGAGGAGCCGCAGTTGACTTATAAATAGAATCCGAAACCCTTAGGTTTCTCCACCCCACGCACTTGCAGCCATTGCTAGCAGATTGTGCCTACAAACCACCGCCAGTGCGCACTGCCACCACAGAGGAGAGTGTAGATCCAAGCGCTCCGCCGCCGCCGGAAGCCACCGCCCTAGCCCCCGAGCGAATGCGAGTGAAGACCCGTTGCACTTGGAGAATGAAGCCCTCGCCGTCGAAGAGCCTGAAGACTGCCGGTGGGAAGAAGAGGTCCCGCGAGGAAGCTGCCGGATCCGCCGCGGGGACATCGCCGCCGGTGTCTCTGCCGCGGCCAAATCCCAACCAGGAGTGGAAAAAAGTCCAAAGCGAAGACTGAAGATCTGCTGGCACTCCTCAACAGTGGGTTTCTGCGGGAGAAGGAAGTCGATATGTGGCGTGCCGCTGCGGGAGATCCGTATCCCATGGAGAAGAACCCAGAGGATATCCCCATGTTCACGCGATTCGCGGAGCGAGGGTTGTCTCTCCCGGCAAGAGATTTCTTCAAGGGACTATTGGAGTACTACGGCATCGAGTACCTCAACCTCAACCACAATGGTATCTTCCACACTTCCGTCTTCGTTCACTTCTGCGAAGCTTTCTTAGGGATCAAACCCTACTTGTTACTTTTCCAGAAGTTTTTCCGAGTGAAGCCCCAGCCTAGTGCCAACAACACCCAAGTAGTTGGGGGAGCCGGCATTCAGATGCGCGAGGATGCCGCGGAGTAGTACCTCGTGTACAAGCTGATCGACTCCAACCCAGATTGGAAGTCAAAGTGGTTCTACATCACCAATCACCACCCGGAGCTGCCGAATCCGAGCGGGAAGCAGCCGAAGCACCGGCCCTGGTGGAACTCCGAGCTGACGATGCAGGAGGGTATCCAGCTACCCGAGCTGCTGGCGAAGATCAAGGCTTTGAGAGAAGCCGAGCTGAGGGCCGAGCATGTGGCCTTCAGATTCATGAAGCGAAGGGTGCAGCCGCTGATGGCCCGCGACACCTTGGGCTACCAGTACATCGGTGATGGCGACTCGTCCCGGATGCCCGGTGGTGAAGTCGACGATGACGACATCGTTGATAGATTGGGCGGGATCTTCAAGGATGCCCTGTGCCCGAGTACTCCGCCGCGCGTCCACCCAATGAGGTCAGTAGACGCACGCAAGTCGAGTACTGGTTATGTAGTAGTAGTCGTGCTCATCCAATGTGCTTCTTGCAGGAAGACATAGTGAAGTTCGTCTCCGAGCCGGCGTCGCCGCCTCGACTTGTCGAGATCCCAGATGTGACGCCCCAGGTTTTTAATTACCGTCATTAACGCTAATGACCGGATTAGCCGGTCAAATGGTCGACCGAGGTCAAACCTAGGTCAACCTGGGCCCTCACCCCGGAAAACTCACTAACACACCCTAGTGACCCTAGATGAATAGTAAACAAACTTGTGGGGCCAACCCATGGTCAAAGGTTGGCTCAAACCCCTTGCCACCCCAGTGTCCATAGGTGTCTGCCGGAACTTTTGCTGCGTTCTCCAAAATTTACCTAAACACATAAAATTCTACCTTTAGGAAAGTTGTAGGTCTTGTTGAGGGACACAACTTTCATGTAGATTGGCATTTCAAATTTGGAGAGGAAAATCTTGAAAAATCTCTTTCAAGGCAGAAAACACTGTTGGTCAAAATAGGCTGACATTCAAAGTTGGCATTCAAATAATTTCAAATCCAGGCAGAAAAACCCTATATAGCCTTTGTAAAAAATGTTGCTGGTACCTAGATCTACAACTTTGGTATTCATCACTTGGTCCAGTTCTGTTTGAAAATTTTGAGAAAAATCGTGTTGAACAGAGCACCAGCAACACACTTGTGCCAGAGCGCCGCCACGCGCGACGTCGCGCGCGCCCGCGCGCCGCCGTCGCCGCCCATGCGCCGCCGCGCCCGGCGTCCGCGCCCACGCCTCCCGAGGCCGCACCCGCCCCAAGGCGCTCCATCCCGATGCCCCGCGTCCCCGCAGCGCCCGTCCCAAGGATGCCCCGAGGCCCGCGCCGCCGTACGCGCGCACGCGCCACGGACAGAGGTCCGTCGGCGGCGTCGCCGCCCTACGCGCGCGCCTCGAGCCGCCGTAGCACGGCCGGCATCTCCGCCGTCACCCCCTCGTCACCCACGGGCGGGCCGAGCCGCGTATTTAAGCCCCCTGTCCCTCCCCGCGCGCCACCCCCGAGCCGCCCCGCGCCATTGCCGCCGCCGCACGCTATTGGAGCTCACCGCCGGTGCTCGCCGTCGACCAACCGCGCTGGTAGCCTCCTTAGGACCTAGTGAAGCTCCAGTACCCGCTTGTTTGCCAGAAATCCACCCCCACGCCGCCGTTCACCGGGCCGCCGCGGGTACCACCGCTGGCCGCCGCCGTGCGCCCTCGCCGCAGCTCGCCCCGACCCCGCCACCACCGCCCATCGAACCGTGGTGAGGCCAATTGCGCCCCTGTGCCACGTGTTGTCCTTGCCCGGCCCCACATCGCCGCCGGCGAGCCCTCCCTCCGCCGCGAGGGCACGATTGTGAATTCCAAGGGCTTAGTTGCAAGGAAACGTAACTAAGTTTTATTGCAGATCAGTCCAGAGCCTTAGAAAATCCCAAGAAATTCACAGCAAAATCAGAAAAATCGCAAAGCAATTTTGTAGGGTTCAGGATGATAAATCCCACCTCTTTTGTTATATACTCATGGCTAGATTCTAAATAGTTTTAGCATGAAAAATACAAAGGTGTTACACATAGATCTGTCATAACTTGAAATCTATAACTCCTCTGTAGCCAAATTTTGTATATGTTGAGTGTTATGATATGACTAAATGTTGTGCCAAAAATTGCACAAAGCTATACAGAAGACCTTGCTAAATAAATTCTTTTCCATTCCTGCAGTAGCTGCTTAAATGATTTTTCCTGTTAAATATATTTATGTCCTTTAGCCCAACTTGTGCACACTGTCTTGTAATACCAAAATACACATCCTGTGAATTAATCATGAATTTTGGATTAACAAAAATAATTATTCTAGATTTATGCATGTATTCCTTTGTAAATTAAATAACCAAGTTCAGTAGAGGTTCCATGTGAGCATGCTGGTTCTTTAGGCTTGTTTAGGACCAGAGAGCATGCACAAGAAAGTTTGAATCATTTTGATGCTTATTTATTTTCGTATGCATTTAAAATGGAATCACTAGCTAGCCTTGTTATTTTCAATAATGTTTAAATTCCTAGCATCCAACACTTACATGTGGGTCCAATGGACCAGGATAGGTGCTAGTAGGCTTAAGAAACACTCATTTAATTTTTGGTAATTTAATTGTTTAATAAAACGCTTAAAAGCCCTTTTAATATTAAAGGGAAATTGAATAAAGAAAAATCCCTAATTAATTCTTTTTCCTTTTTGAAAGTATTATTTAATATAATTAAAAGATAATTAAATATCATCACTAATCAGAAAGTAATTCATAAAGAAAAGTGCTATTTATGCCCTTGCTTGTGAAGATAAAAGGAAATGAAGCTTTCACATGAAATGATAAGCTTAATAAAAACCTTTATTCAAATGTGGAATAAAAGAGTAACCCATGTACAACCAATAACCTTCCTAAAAGAGAAACCTTAGATATATGCTTGTTAAGGTGAATATGACCAACTAGAGTTGGATAAGACAACAAACTATCACATCACCTAAAGTGCATTGCATTCACTACAAGAAACTATTTAATCTGTGACGTAACCATTCTGTCACGGATTAAATAAAATTCGTTGCAAATCAGCATCCGCGACGATTTACATTTTCGTGGTGGAATGAGCGTCATTGATTAAATCTCTCGACGTTCCCTTAATAAACGTCGCGATCCGTGACGTATCTGAATCGTCACGGAGCAGCCCGAGGCCCATGCAGCCCAACCCATGGCTCACTATCCGTGACAAAATAAAATCGTCACGGATTGCTACGGACTCATGTGACATGGCTGCTGACTTGGATGCCACCTGGACGTGGCGTGCCACCTGGCTACCAACGTGGCGTGCCACCTGGCTGCCGACGTGGCGTGCCACATGGCTGCTGACTCGGATGGTTTTGATGACATGGACAATGACGCAGTTTGCCACATGGCCGCCGACGTGGCAGTGACACCGGACGACCGAATGACGTGGACAATGACGTGGCATGATGACGTGGAATTTTTAGGACCCTTGTGTGACAGGCCTTATTCTAGCAGTGGGCCACATTTCGGCCCAGAATTTCAGCCTGCTGAAATCAATTCAGCCCACGAAAAATACCCATCACATTTAACTAACAGAATAATAGACACAAAAATTTTTCATACAGAATTCAGCCCAGATACAATCAAATTCAGCACATAAGACAATCACATAATTTTCTGTAATTTAACATTTGTATCTTTTCCAGTCTCATTTTGCATCACAACACAAATCTGTTGCAAAGTTTGCATTGGCAGCATATATACAACAGGTCCTCGTCAGCATCTATTCAGCGGCAAAAATGAAGCTCCACAAACAGAAGTATGAACCAACAAAAAACTCTATATAGCAGCCACATTTTCCATCAGAAGTATGGCAAGGCCAACAAAAAAGACATGCAAAAAAGACATGCAGGTCGCCAGGAGCATCAGTTGTACATCACACCATGAGCCAACAACTTCTCACCATGAACCACTAATAGGTCTCCAGGATGTGAACCTCGAAACCAAAAGAATAAGACAGTTAACTTGCAGTGCTAACAAGACAAAAACAATATTATGTAGCTATTATCATGCCAGATTGTTTAGAAATATTAGAAAAACTAGGTGGAACAGATGTGCCCAAATATCTAAATCACAAATCCACATCAAGTATCATGTTAGTATTAACAAGCTAACAAGTAACATAAACTTCTAGAGAGCTAACATGCTCGCATGCTGTGTGCATCCATCAAGGGTAAACAAGGATCCAGATCCATGCAAGGACAAGCAAAGGGCAACATATGGCAATCCAACTAGCAAAACAACATATTCTTGGTTCCAGGAAAATATAACATACCCTCATGCCTGACCAAGCAAACGTTCAAGTTTTGCTTCCAAAGCAACTTGCTTCTTCTCATATCCTCCTTGTCTCTTATCCTTGCCTGTTCCATTTCCTGCAGTTGCCTTGACAAAACTTCAATTTCGACACGCTAACTGCTCACAACAGATCGAAGGTCACCATTGGCCCTTATCTCCACTTCTAGTCGTGCTTGAACACTCTTTGCACTAGATCTTGGTTTCCCAGACACGATCCCCGCATTCTGAAGGAATGTATTGTTTTTGCACTTTTCATTGAGGACATCAGCTACAACCAGAGTTGCAGGCCTTGGTTCTTCACCTTCAATTGGTGCTGCCGCCAACCGATTCTCCATTTCATTCTTGCAAGACATCAGCAAATAACATTTGTAACTTAGAACAATTTAAAATAAGCAACTAAAAACATCATGCATAGGAGAACAAACTTACAATGGCAGATTGTACATTAGGCATGTAGCCCTTCTTCCTCTTGCTGAAGTGAGTCAGCTTGAACAAACCAAATGCATCCAATTCATTACCCTCATTCTCGCCTGCCTGAAAAGAATGTGCAGCAAGAAACTTCATATTTGTGCAGCAAGAAACTTAAGGTTTGTGCATCAAGAAACTTCATGTGTGCAAGCAACGAACTTTGTATTTGTGCAGGCATGAAATTAAACATAATTAATTTGCTAAAACCTAACAGAACAGCATGTTAACTTGAACAAAACTGGTTTTCAATTGTTGCAAATAACCATGGCTAACTTACCAGTTTCTCTACAAAAACTGGATAGCTACATGATCCAGTTGTACCAGGGAATTTGACCAAATCCCGGTTGTCTTTGTTCTTTTGACAGCTCGCCTACATCATATAAAGAACAAAAGTTAGACAAGTGCCAAAGTAGGAAGTACAAGGCAATAGTTGGTTTTTTGTACCATTTTTTCAGGTTTCTTCCATGCTTCCACAAGGTGAAGCCACTCATCATCACTTGTCAGCGGGTTCATTAGAGAAGTCCTCGTGACCAAATGAAGTAGGAAAGGATCAAAAAATTTTTCCTTCAGCCTATGACGTTGTTGGCGAACTACAGTTTTCATCATCTCAACACAACCCTTTCTAATTGTAGCATCATCAGTGTTGATGTCAAACTTGGCCTATCCAGATGGAACACGTATGAGAACTATAACATTTGAAAAAATAAATAGCTTGCAGGACATTTAACTTCAGCTTATCAATTGTTTTCAGATAAGATAAATATCAAACAGTACACAGTTGTCGTCAGCTTATTAGTTATCATGTCTAAAAACAGTCATGTCATGAACAGAAACAACTCAAAAGTTGTGTATAAGTAGCAGCTACAAAATGAGTACCATTTCACTAATTTAACATAGTTGTAAGCTAAAAGTCATGTCATGATTCCTACCACATTTGGTAGCAGATTCGGAAAGTTTAGAGAATAACTTACACGAAGGCATCCCAGAAAAGCTTCAATCAATGCAGGTCTTTTCTTGTACTCCTTCCAATGCAACAACACAGGCGCATGGTTTCTAACTGCAATATTGCATTCAGTGGCAAACTTGGCAGCAATGATAGGTGTGAGGGGCCTGATGCTTCCTTCAGGTATAATGATGTGTAGCTTGCCACAGCGAGATATGTTTATCCTCTGGAGGCCATGCCCCATGTTAGCTCCTCGATTCCAAGGCACCTCTACTCCTTGTAATAAATGATCAATGAAATTGCTATTAGCGTGCAGTAACATAACCAGCAATGTGATATGTAACATGACAAATAATGAACAACCACCTTCAATGTTATCCTCGTCACCATCATTCTGGGGAATGCCATGAGCTCCATCATGTAGTAAGAAGATGTAAGTTAGCATTCATCACAAATCAAAGGTTAGCATGAGTGGTACACACATGGAACTAGAAAGAACCACCTTCGCTGGCCATATGAGTGAGATTGTGAGACTGAGAAATGGCATCAATTGCATCATCTAAAGAGATGTAGCAAGTTAGATTGCATTAATCATGTAAACAAATGTTACAGAATGATAGAAGAACCATGGTACTCACCATGAGCAAGAATCGGCACATGAAGCTCACTTAGTTCAGCGGCAAATGGCACATGATCACTTGGTTGGACAGCTGCCACACGGTCACTTGGTTCAAGAAACTGCCATGTGGTCACTTGGTTCGGCAAGCCGCCACGTGATCACTTGGTTCAGCAGTGCCACATGGTCACTTGGTTCGGCCGCCGGCATGTGGAGGTGGAGGTCACTTGGTTCAGCAGGGCCGAGCATTGCTTTCCTTTGACTTTTTACGTCTAGTGGGTGGTTCATGTGCAAAACCCCTCTTACGAGACCCAAATCTAACACCACACGAAGGAGCAACTCGAAGTTTGATTCTTAGTGCCTGTAGCATCTCTTCGTCTTACTTGGCCCGGGTAGAAATAGAAGCATGGATTACCGAATAGAGTTTTCATAGAAGGAAAAATGTATTAGTAAGCACACAACAATTGAAAGGATTGAGAAGTTGGAAAAATTGGCACCTTTGCGGTGCCATTTGATGAGATGGCATCTCCTTCGACATCATCATCTTGTAAAGGATCATATTCGGATTCGAGTTTTCACTATGTCGTTTGGTATTGTTATTTCCTTGAGAAATGGCGGATGTTCGAAAGTATGGATAGTTGTCAACGATTCCTAGCTGCTTTAGCCGTGCACTGTTTTGCATACAATTTCGGAGACGCAGCTCTTCGTACTCCTCCAACGGTGTTTCTAAGAGACAAGAGAAAACAAGAACATATTAGGGCCTCCACAGCATGGTTGCGATGCCCGTAAATAA
This sequence comes from Cenchrus americanus, assembly GCA_947561735.1. Taxonomy (NCBI): domain Eukaryota; kingdom Viridiplantae; phylum Streptophyta; class Magnoliopsida; order Poales; family Poaceae; genus Cenchrus; species Cenchrus americanus. The sequence goes on from OX387244.1 coordinate 190,742,493, forward strand.
TTGCTATCTACTTCTGTGTGAATAGTTTACAGTGCTACCTATACCCATCTCACCTCCTCTCTCCTGCACTCCTAGCTGTTTCTTTCAGGTGAATACCAGTTGAGGGAATGAGCAGACAGACCACTCCTGGCTTTTGCTTGCTACTAGTTATATATGCCAGCCCAATGATTTCATATACCGGTGCTGCTGGGTCTATTTATGGCTTGCAAATAATACAGCAAGCCAGGCAGCAGCAAGAAGCTTGTCCATTATATTGCATTGGCTGCCACCACCACAACCACAATGCACACACACACAAAAAAGAAACCGATCGACAAGTAGAGTGCATGTAAGGCAAGTCATCTATTATCAGTACCTCACACTTTACCATAGTTTTAGAACACAGTACTACACTTTACCATAGCTTGCAAATGGTTCAACAAGAATTAAATATTCCATGCTACCAAAGACAGTGCTACCATCATAGCTGTAATATAACACCAAAAGGTACAGATGCATCACCAGTTTCAGGTTTTCAGAGTCCTATAAGGCTTTAGACTGTCAATTAAATGTTATATGTTTCATCATGGATTTGACCATAGTAATATATGCTAACATTCTTCCATGACTAATTGAGAAAGTCACTGACAAAGGTTTGCAAATCACTGCGCGAAATAAACATAAGCTAACACTGACAGAGGTAAATCATTGCTATGCAAGTATGCAATGGCAAGTCATCCCATCATAAAAGTAGGAGATTAACACTGACAGGTAAATCATAGTTATGCACCCTAAGCACTCATCCCATCATAAAAGTAGGAGATTAAACCATACATAGGAGGTATGTGAAAGGAACACAAACTTGTGATCTAACGTGGTGCTTGTGGCTTCTTTTGCGCACCACCCTTCGCCGACATGGTGGAGGTCATGGTCTTCGTGCTGGTGGTCTTTTGGTTCGCGCTGGAGATCTTGGGGTCGGTGCAGTACGTCTTGGGGTAAGAGCTTGAGCTTGCCAGTGGTAGGTGTACACCGGCCGCGCCGCCATCTTCTCATACATGTACGCTCGCCGCACCACCCGCTTTTGGTAATCCAATTAGTGTAACTTAGTCAAATAAACTCCACAAATACACTTAAGGCAATAATCATAGCAGTATAGCAGAAGCATATTGAATGCTGAATACGGAAATAGGAGTACTCATAATCAGATGTGAGCAAACCAGACAATCAGGTTAACAAATATCAGCCTTGAATTTATTTACATTCAGATTAACATGTACACAGATTAAATATACTTGACATCACAACATGAATAATTCTGAACATTGAATAATTCTGAACAAATATCAGCATTGAATTTATGAATAACAACACTAGATTGAGAAGCAAGAGTTTACAAATAATGAGTAACAGTTTGCAAATTACAACTGCATAATTACAAGTGCAAACAATTAGCCCCACACTAATTACATTTCATGACATTGACATCATATCATTTACATCATTGCCTCAGGTTAACAAATTGGCCTCAGATGATTTGATATTAAAAGCAGTAACAAATGGTTCATGGCAACCATGGAAGCGTGAGACACATCCAGCCCAGTATTTGAAAAACATAGGCATGGATGTGTCACACGTTTTGATGAGTGCCATGAGAGGTAATATACATCTGATCATCATCATAGGCAATAGTGGAGCAAAGGAAGAACACAGAATGTTGGCCTCAGATATGTTTGCATTTCATTTGAACTTGAACTTGGAGCTTAAGGATAGAAAGCAGTAACAAAGAGGATGTCATGGCAGGCATGGAACCATGGGAGACATCCATCCTAGTCATGATAGATTGCCTGGGAATGGATGTGTCCCATGGTTTGATGACAGACATGAATAATAGAACAGGAAAAATAAACATCTTCATAGGCAAAACAGAACAGACGACCAACAGCTCCAGTCCCTCACAAGTTCAAGTTCATCAATTCAAGTATCATCATAGGCAGTTAGGTAGACAGTAAACATTGGCCTCATCTTGTATTCCAGATAAGGGCTCACACAAATAACCAACAGAAGCTACACAAATAGTATAAAGTAACAGATAAAAAACAATATGGCAGAAGAGACCCACCGCGGCGGCCATCAGTGCTGCGCCGCCACGTCGGCCGTCGGTGCCGCGCTGGCCCTCGATGCCGCACCACCCGCTTCTGGTAATCCAATAGTGTAACTTAGTCAACAAATAAACTTAAGGCAATAATCATAGCAGTATAGCACAAGCATATTGAATGCTGAATACGGAAATAGTAGTACTCATAATCAGATGTGAGCAAACCAGACAATCAGGTTAATAAATATCAACCCTGAATTTATTTACATCCAGGTTAACAAGTCTTACACAGATTAAATATACTATCCGACAACAAGATTTGCATCCTACATTCTATCCAGTACTCAGAACAATTAAACCTACTTCTATCCAGTACTCAGGACAATTACTAAATAACAGCAAGCAAACCTTCCCAAGAGAAAACACATAAACATCATGAATTTCCTGTTGCCACCTGCTGACTAAATAACAACATAAGGTTTTCTCTAGATCATAGCAGCACACAAACAAACAGCTAACAAACATTCTACTGCATATGACAGCAAACAAACAGCAGCTATTGCAACAAAGGAGATGGCAAGTGTCGATATCCCAAGTGCACAACAGAATTCCACATCGATGGAGCAGGGGGAAGGAGCACAAACTTGTTATCTGGCGTGGTGCTGTTGGCGTGGTGGAGGTCTTGGGGTAGGAGCCATCTTCTGGTAGGTGGAGACCCGCACGCAGCGGATCCGTCGGTGCTGCGCCGACCGCTGGTTGTGGGTGTTGCGCCGCCGCGTCGGCCGTCGGTGCCGTGCGGCCCTCGATGCCGCACCACCCACCGGCCATCGGCCCCGCGCCGTCGCGCCTGCCATCGGTGCTGCGCCGCACGCCAGTGGTAGATGGATGGCCGACGAGTCCTTGAAGCGTCGGTCCTTGAAGCGAGACATCGATCCAGGGTTGCGACACCGCGGCTGCGGGATGGGGAAATGCGGCTGTGGGATGGGGAAATGGGGCTAGGGTTGCGGACCCGGGCGGGGCGTCGTGCGCCGTCGAGGGGCGGACCCGGCCGGGGCACCCGCGGCTGAGGAGGCTAGGGTTTCAGAGGCGGCTGAGGAGAGGAGAGGCCGAGAGGAGAGGGGGAGAATGAGTGGGTGGGTGGAATGGATTTGGGGGATTTCACATCCCACACCCGCGATGTGCGCCCGCGGTGGGTGGGCGAATGACGTTGACGAACTTGCCACTGGGTCAATGACGTGTGGGTCCCAACTTGGTTGGGCCCACACGTCAGCCACTGAAGTGTGGGTTTTCATGTCGCACTGACAGGTGGGCGGGCTGAGCGGGGGTGGGTGGGCTGCCGAGAGGGACGGACGAGTGGGCCCGGTTTTGAGATGAGATTGGAATGGTATGGTGTTTGACTTTGAACAAATCCATATTTAAAATGTACTTGAATGAAGAACAAACTAAAACTAAACTTGTAGAAATTGAATTTAGAAAAATTTAGAAAAAAGAATCAACCGATTTGGAGTTCCTACGAGGAAGAAAAACAGTTTACAAGTTTTATCCGAAGATTAAAAACAGAAATTTACACTTGCTATGAACTGGGATGAACAATTGTGGTTTCCCTTTTTAATCTTTGACTAAAACTTGTAACTAGTTTTTATGCCTCATAAAAACTCCAAATTGGTTGATTCTTTTTTCTAAAATTTTCTAAAATCGAAATCTATCTATATAATGTATTTGTTTTTGTCATTTGTGCTGTGATGAAGTTTTAACAATTCAAGATTAGAAATGTTTTTCAAAGTGGTGATTTCAGACCACGTTTTGAAACCCTGAATGATTTAAGTTGAAGCAGTGATGAATACCAAAGTTTTAAGACTCATCCATATCTACAAACTTATGGCTAATCCAAATGTAAATCATTAGTTTGGCAACAGTTTGATATGGATAATTCAAACTTACACTTCGAATATACTGTGTAGAAATTCAAATTATATCGTAAAATGCTCCGATGGTTCTACGAATTGACGTGGTAACATAATTTGGGTCCATAAACTTGTCATAAAAATTTCAAATGATTTCAATAATGGCGGAACACACGTTGTTTGTAAACAGATACATGTCTCGCACACTTTCTTGAAATGTTACTTGAACATTCAAGTGCATCATACCTTTCTGAAATTTCGAATTCACATAAACTTGAAACTTGACCGTAAGGTTGTGCTTAGTTCATTATTGCAAAATACGAAGTTACATTACTAATATTTGTCGAAAACAAACTCTTTTTCTAATCGGTATTTTTGAGGAACTAGATAAATGGACATAAATAAGATCTGCAAAATTGAATCTGTACAAAAAAACTTCATTAAAGAAAGACTGTGATTTTAGAAAAATTCAGGAAAAAAAGCGTCGAAATCGGATTATGTATGACGAAGAAATACTAGTTGCAAGATTTAATTCCAGATCAAAAGAATAAATACCAACAATCCATGTGTTCTTCACTGCCAAGATAGCCGAGCCAATAGGGTGCTGACACCTGGTAGCCCTTACGGTGTATTGTATGAGTAAGTTAATTTCAACACTTATAAATGAATTTACATATGGCGCAGTGGTGTGACTTCCTTAAGTTGTAGTTGTCGGTCTTGAGTTCGAGTCGTGGCTCGTCCCAATTTTTGGACAAATTTTTTGGTTTAAATTTTTGGACAATTTTAAAAAATTGTGCTATGGGGGCTGAAGAGTCATAGCCAGCCCACCCAAGCTCGACCGGCGAGGGTGAAGCCCAGCGACAAGAGCTCGAGTGGGCCGAGGCAGCCCACTAAGCCCCACATAGCAGGATAAGCAAGCACTGATGGATATTATGTCGGAATTCGAAAGTGTCAGTACCGCCTGCACTTTTAAGGTGGGTTGCGCTCTTCTACGGCGCCGAGGTGAGACTAAAATCTACACTGAGATGCGCCAAGGGGGAAATAGTTTGTTGGGCCGGCGCTCTCGCCTTCTGCGCTCTCGCCTTCGTTTTGTTCTTGCCACCGCGCCCCTTCGCCATTAGAGCACTTCTTCTTCCTTCCGTCCTCCGTTCTCGGATCCCTTGTCTTTTCTCATGGCGCCGCTTCCGCCCCTCACGATCCTCGACCCGTACGCATGGGAGCGGTGGCCCTCAGCGACCTGGTCTCCGCCGGCCAGCTGGCGGCGAACGAGGGGGGCCGGCCGGCATAGTGGATCGTGCCGCCGGCGGGGGACCACGCGCCCAACCCGCCGGAAGGCTACGTGGTGAGCTTCATCCGCTTCCACGAATGCGGCTTCGCAGCGCCGGCGAGCCGCTTTATGCGGGCGCTCTGCCACCTCTACGGCGTGGAGCTGCATAACTTCGTGTCGAACGCGATTTCGCAGACGGCCACGTTCGTGGGCGTCTGCGAAGGGTACCTGGGGATCCCAGTGAACTGGGATCTCTGGGTACACCTCTTCCGCGCGGAGCTGTTCACGCAGCCGACGACGGAGCAGAGGACCCGCCGCGCGGTGCGCGCTGGCGGCATGTCGCTCGCCCTGCGGACGCAGTACAAGGACGACTACATCCCTTGTACCATGACGACCAACAACGCCGGCTGGGAGCGGGGGTGGTTCTACCTTCGCAACACCGAGCCCGGCCTCCCCCCCTACACCGGTCTGGTGCTCCGGGAGAAGCCCAACTCCTGGGGCCACGGGGTGTCCACGGTCCAGCATCGGAGGCGGCTGGACTCGCTCCTGGCCGCCCTGCAGAATCTGGTGACGCGCGGGCTGACCGCGGCGGGCGTCCCCGCCTTCCTCCACCACCGGCGGATCGTGCCTCTGATGGAGAGTCCGCTCTGCATCTTCGAGATGACGGAGGAGGCGGACCCCGTCGCGCTGGCGAGGTCGCGGATGCTCCCGACCCCCCTCGAGCGGGGGTATGCGCTCACACGGGCGCGGAGCGCCGTCGACACCCGGATGCTTTGCGCCGGGGCCCCGGTCCCCGTGGGACCTCGAGATGCTCCCCACCGGCCCGCTGGTGGGTATGATTCTTGGCCCTGTTTTCGTTCTTGACGTTGCCCCTGGCTCCTGACGTGCTTTTGACGTTCTCGCCTGCAGCTGGTGAGCCTGAGTGCCACGAAGTCCGTTCGGCCCACCCCTGACTCCCGCGCGCTCGGTCGGGCGGCGCAGCAACGGGAGCGGGAGCGGGCGGCGCGCAAGAGGGAGCGCGCGAGGCGGCACCGCGAGCGCCGTGAGCGGCAGAGCGAGAAGTACCGGCTGCGCGAGAAGCAGGGGCTCTCCTCTCCGAGGACCGAGGAGTATTCGTCCTCGGAGGAGGACGAGGAGGAAGAAGCTGGGAGGCAGGGCTCCTCTGATAGGTGGGAGCCTGCACCGCCGTCGTCGGAGCCAGCTTCGGCGGCAAGGGCGGCATCGCCTGGGGCGGGTGCGGCGGCGCCCGCCGCCCGGCAATCGACGACGGGAGCGGCGCGGGCCGCCGAGGTGCCGGCGCTCGCCCGCGAGACGCAACCGGTGGTCGTCGAGGAGCGCCGGCGCCGGTCGTGGCGGGGACGCGGTCCGCGGCGCCGGTTGCGGTGGAGATGCGGCCGCGGTGGGCGCCGCGACGGAGGCGCGGTCCCGCGGCGCCGGCCGCGGCGGAGGCGAGCGGGCGGCGGTGGGCGAGGAGGGCGGTCGGGCGCCCGTGGTCGCGGAGGCGCGGCCGGAAGCGGTGGCCGCGGCGCCGCGTCGGCGCCCGCGGCTACGGAGGCGCAAGTGGAGGCGCCGACGGAAGCGACGTAGGGGCGGCGCCGCCGGCGGCTCCCGGCGGTGGTGGTGGAGATCCCGGACGACGACTCCCCGCCGCCCGGGTGGGATCAGTGGGCGAGCTTCCCCACACTCTCCCCAGAGTCCCAGGAGGGGGCCCTCGTGAGGCGACGCGACGGCCACATGGTGGCAGGGGGCCGAGGCCACGGTCCCGAGGCCTCGTCTTCTCGCGCCAGCCACTCCGCTCCGGTAGAGGGGTTTGCTGGCGACCCGCCCGCGTTCGCCGACTCCCAGGGAGAGCAGGAGCTGTGGGTGGAACTCCGAAACCACGGCGCCACGCTCAACTGAGCGTTGAACGAGGCGCTGAGGGTCCATGGCGGCCCCGCGTGGCGCGTCTTCTAGGTGGGGCATCGTTGCCTGCTTCTTTCCTTTTTCTCGTTTCTGCGCGCGATCCTTGCGTCATGGTGCTTACGGGTTTTGACTTGTGGGTGACAGGAGCTCGAGCGCCGCGCCAGCGACAAGTACGGCGCCTTCGACGAGGTGAACGCCGAGCTCCACCAGCTCCGGGAGCGGTGCGACGCCTTCGACGCGCTCGCCGACGCCCTCAGTACCCCGGACGGCTAGTTATCGTACCGGGCCATGGCCCTGCGCGATCAACTCCATGAGAGCGCGAGGCAGGACCCTGCGCGTCCCTCTAGCCTCGAGCGGGTCTGCACAGCCCTCATCGACCGGGATGAGGCGCTGCGGCAGGCGCGCTCAGACCTGGAGAAGATGCGCACGGCCGGCGGCCAACCGGGAGGCGGAGGTGGCCGGCGTCCGCAACGAGAACCGGGGGCTCCGCTCGTCGCTCGAGGGGGCGCGGGCGCGGCGGCCGCCGGGCGAAGAGCAGGCACGCGCGCTCAAGCAAAGGGCCAAGGAGGCCGATGACATGAAGGCCGCCCTCGACGCCAAGGTCGCGGCGCTCGCCGTCCGTGAGGACCGCCACGCGGGAGCGCACCGCCCGCCGGGGGCCGAGGGGCGGCTCCGGCGGGGAGCGAGCCGCCCTTGCCGACGCCGGTCGGCGGCCGGGAGGAGGAGCGCGTCGCGCGCGAGGCGGCGCAGAAGTCGCTGGAGGACCGGAACACCGAGTTCTCCAAGCTCGAGGGCGAGCTGATGGTGCTCAGCATCACGAGCGCGAGCCAGGAGATGACCCTTCAAGAGCAAGGCGAGACCCTCAAGGGCCTTGAGCGGGCGGTCGAGGCCGAGCGCCGCGCCCTCGAGGCGCCGAGCAAGTCGAAGGTGAGCCGCTGTTTGACTCCTGTTTCGTTGGTTTTCTATTAGAGGGTTCGCACCCTTTTTCTGATTTCTTTCTCAACTGACAACTCCAGGCTTGCGCACCGCGCTGGGGCACGCGGCTGAGCGGGCCGAGGCGCTGCAGACCTCCTACAACTCCTCCGAGCAGGAGCTGCAGGAGTTGTGCAATGTAGCCCTCGAGACCTGCCGGGCCGTAGAGGAGGGCGAGGCACAAGCCGGTAGCTCGGCCGGCCGGCCGCTGCGCGCCCTTAGCGGCCACGTCACCGGGCGCATGCGCCGGGCGCTACATCTTGGCGTGCAGAAGGCCCTCGAGGTGGTGCGGTCCCACTACGAGGTTAACTTCGAGGCGCTGGCGGAGGGCTACGTCGTCCCCGAGGGTGTTGAGGACGAGATGGCGATGGAGCGTGTGGACGCGCTCGCCGCCAACACCGCCGGGACACTTGCCGAAGCCTTCGAGGAGTTCCTCTTCCCGGACGCTGCTGGCGCCGCCGCTCCTCCCGCCTGAAGACAGCCGGGCGCTAGGCCCGTTTTTGTTAATGTATCAGTACGCTGGCTGCGCGGCCCTTGTAAATAAACAGATTATCTTTGTCATAAACATTTGCCAATGTGAAGTGAAGTCTTTTGTTTATTACGCTTTTTTGTTTCTCCTTCTTGCTGAGTAGATTCTAGTTAGGGGAGTTCGATTTTCGCGGGCGGCCTGCTGGGTTGGAGGCGAGACAGAAGGGCCGTATCCTCGCGGAGGCGTAGGCTATCTCTGGCTCGCGCGCTCCTTCCGCTAGGCTACCTGCGCCCTGTTCGAATCTTTGCTCGAGGCCGAAGTAGAAAACAAACTTAGCGCGTGTTAGTTGTTTCGTTTTTGCGCGAAAATGGGACCATTTTGGGGGGGATGCCCCCCGTAGTAGCCCCCAAGGGTAGCTTGGGTTTCAGGGGAAAGCCGAGTTGCCCTTCTCATTAGACTTATGACGTTCACATAGTTGTCACCAACTGGGGCGTTGGTCATGTGATTTTTACAACAAAATACATGGATATCCTAGCTAGGGGTAGAAGCGACGTAGCAGTTGAATGTTCCAAGCATTGGTGAGCTCTTCACCGTCCTCGTTGGCCAGCTTGTATGTGCCGGGCTTGAGTACCTTCCCCACGACGTAGGGTCCCTCCCATGGAGGCGATAGCTTGTGGCGTCCTCGGTTGTCTTGGTGTAGCCTTAGGACCAAATCCCCTTCGCTGAAGTCCCGTCGGCGTATCTTGCGTGCTTGGTAGCGCCTGAGGGACAGCTGGTACCTTGCGGAGTGCATCAAGGCCGCGAGGCGTGCTTCGTCTAGCTGGTCAAGTGAGTCCTCGCGGGCTCGCTGGTTGGTACCCTCGTCGTAGCCTCGAACCCTGGGTGACCCGTATTCTAAGTCCGTGGGGAGGACGGCCTCCGCGCCATGGACTAGGAAAAACGGAGTGAACCCGGTGGCTCTGCTCGGGGTGGTCCTTAGGCTCCACACGACCGCTGGTAACTCTTGGAGCCATTTCCGACCAGATTTGTTTAGCTGGTCGAAAATTCTAGGCTTAAGGCCTTGTAGGATCATGCCGTTGGTACGCTCTACTTGGTCGTTGGTCTGCGGGTGTGCCACAGCTGCCCAATCCACACGGATGTGGAATTGGTCGCAGAACTCCAAGAATTTCCTGCCCGTGAACTGGGACCCGTTGTCTGTGATAATGGAGTTTGGCACTCCAAAGCGATGGATGATGTCGGTGAAGAACGTCACCGCTTGCTCCGCCCTGAGATTCGTAATGGGGCGCACCTCCACCCACTTGGAGAACTTGTCGGTCGCGACCAACAAGTGGGTGAAGCCCCCGGGCGCCTTCCGCAGGGGCCCGACGATGTCCAGCCCCCACACGGCGAACGGCCATGTTATGGGGATGGTCTGCAGGACATGAGCGGGAAGGTTGGACTTGCAGGCGTAGAACTAGCACCCTTCGCAGGTGCGTACAATCTCGCTGGCGTCCGCGACCGCGGTAGGCCAGTAAAAGCCTTGGTGGAAAGCATTGCCAACGAGGGTACGAGGCGCCGTGTGATGGCCACAGATCCCAGCGTGGATGTCCCGCAGGAGCTCGCGCCCCTCGGGGATGGGCACGCACCGCTGCAAGATGCAGGAGGCGGCGCGCTTGTACAGCTCGCCATCGACGAGAGCAAAGGACTTGGCCATCCTGGCGATGCGCCTGGTCGTGGCCCGGTCCGAGGGGAGCTCCCCTCGGGCCATCCAGGCGATATACTTGTCGCGCCAGTCAGCCCTGACAGGGGTTGGCTCGATATCCATCACGTCGGCCTCGTAGGAGCCATACCCCTCGAGGAGGGAGAGCACATACGCCTCGTTCGAGGGGTCCTCGTCCATGAGTTCCGCACCCACTGGACCCAAGGGAGCCCCCGAGGGTTCCGCGTGGCTTGAGGGGTGAGGCTCGAGGACGACCGAGGGCTGAGCGATATCGCGGGCAAAAACGTTCGGGGGGACGGTGATCCGCTCGGAAGCGATCTTTGCCAGCTCGTCCGCCTCCTCGTTGTACCGGCGGGGCACGTGATTGAGCTCGATGCCGTAGAACTTGTCCTCGAGGGCTCGTACGGCCTTGCAATAGGCCTCCATCTTATCGTCAAGGCAACTCACGTTCTTCATGACTTGGTCAATCACGAGTTGCGAATCCCCCCGCACGTCGAGGCGCTTGACGCCTAACTCAATGGCGATCTTGAGGCCGCAAAGGAGGGCCTCGTACTCAGCCATGTTGTTCGACGCGGGGAAGTGGAGGCGCACCGTGTACCACATGTGCTCCCCAAGGGGCGACACGAAGAGCAAGCCCGCGCCCGCCCCTGTTTTCATCACCGAGCCGTCGATATCCAGAGTCCAGCACTCTGCTTAGATCTGTGGCGGCGGTAGCTGCGTATCTGTCCACTTAGCGACGAAATCCGCCAGGATCTGGGACTTGATGGCCTTGCACGGGGCGTAGGCGAGCATCTCGCCCATCAGCTCCACTGACCACTTTGCGATCCTGCCCGCCGTGTCTGGATTGCGGATGATCTCCCCTAGCGGGAAGGAGGAGACCACTATGACGGGGTGGGCCTCGAAGTAGTGGCGAAGCTTGCGTCGCGCGAGGACCACCGCATACAGCAGCTTTTGGACATGAGGGTAGCGCGTCTTGGTGTCAGACAAGACCTCGCTGATGTAGTAGACCGGCCGCTGGACCGGCAGGGCGTGCCCTTCCTCCGTGCGCTCCACCACAATTATGGCGCTGACCACCTGGGTGGTTGCGGCCACGTAGAGCTGCAGGGGTTCGCCGTCCTGCGGCGGCGTGAGGATTGGGGCGTGGGTCAAGGACGCCTTCAGCTTGTCGAGCGCGTCCTGGGCCTCGGCGGTCCAGGAGAAGCGGTCGTGCTTGTGGAGTAGGTGATAGAGGGGTAGGCCCTTCTCGCCGAGTCGCGAGATGAAGCGGCTCAAGGCGGCAAGGCACCCCAGCACCTTTTGCACCCCTTTGAGGTCCCGGATCGGGCCCATTCGTTCGAGGGCCGCAACCTTCTCGGGGTTTGCCTCGATCCCCTGTTGGGAGACGATGTATCCCAGGAGCATGCCTCGCGGCACCCCAAAGACACACTTTTCGGGGTTTAATTTGACCCATTGGCCCGTAGGCAGCCGAACGTGATGCCGAGGTCGCCAACCAGGTTGTCCGCCTTCCTGGTTTTTACGATGATGTCATCCACATACGCCTCGATCGTTTGCCCGATGTGATCTCCGAAAACGTGTTGCATGCAGCGTTGATACGTCGCGCCTGCGTTTCGGAGGCCAAAGGGCATCATGACGTAACAGAACATCCCGAACGGCGTGATGAACGAAGTCGCGAGCTGGTCGGACTCCTTCATCTTTATTTGATGATACCCGGAGTAGGCATCAAGGAAGCAGAGCAGCTCACACCCAGCCGTTGAGTCAACAATTTGATCAATACGTGGCAAAGGAAAAGGAACTTTAGGACATGCTTTATTAAGACTAGTGTAGTCTATACACATCCGCCACTTCCCGTTCTTTTTCTTTACAAGTACAGGGTTTGCTAGCCACGTTGGGTGGAACACCTCCTTGATGAACCCGGCCTCGAGAAGCTTCCGCAGCTCCGCTCCGATAGCCCGTCGCCGCTCCTCGTCGAAGCGGCGGAGCCGTTGTTGCACGGCGCGGGCATTAGGCAGGATGTCAAGGGAGTGCTCGGCGACCTCCCTCGGGATGCTTGGCATATCCGAGGGGCTCCACGCGAAGATGTCGGCGTTGGCGCGAAGGAAGTCGACGAGCACCACTTCCTATTTGGGATCGAGGGTGGAGCTGACCCTCAACGCCTTGCCCTCGGGGACCACGTGTTCGAGGGGCACCTCCTTCGTCTGCTCCGCGGCCTCAAAGGTGCCGGTGTGCTTGGCGGTGGAGTCGAGGTCCTCGTTGACCATCTTCTCCAAAGTGGTCACCAGCTCTTCATCCAGCGCCAGCGCCTCCGCGTGCTCTATGCGCTCGACGTCGCAGTCGAATGCGTGTTCGATGGACGAGCCCACGGTGATGATGCCGTTCGGTCCCGACATCTTCATCTTCAAGTAGGTGTAGTTGGGGACCGCCATGAACATGGCGTAGCAGGGCCGCTCGAGTATGGCGTGATAGGCGCCCTTGAACGCCACCACCTCGAAGGTGAGCGTTTCCTTGCGGAAATTCTTCGCGGTGCCGAACCAAACCGGCGGGCAGTCAATGCGCCCGAGGGGCCGGATTCGCTTGCTAGGCGCGACGCCATGGAACGGCGTCGTGCTGGGCTGCAGCTGGTCCAACCCGATCCCCAGCAAGCACAGCGTATGCGCGTAGAGGATCTTGAGGCTGCTGCCTCCGTCCATCAAGACTTTTGAGAACCGTGCGTTCCCAATGATCGGGTCGACCATCGGCGGGTGCGGCGAGGTTGGGGATGCGGTTCGGATGGTCTTCCCGGTGAAGGTGATGGCGTCCTCCGACCAGTTGAGGAAGGAGGGAGGCGCCTTCTGCGGCGAGGACCTCGTGCCACTCCCGCTTGCGCTGGCGGGTCGACATGTCGACGGTGGGTCCCCCGAAGATGAGGAACACGTTCTCCACGGCGGGGAAGCCGCCGACGTCGCCATCTCCCCCGTCTTTCTTGGCCTCCGCCTCCTTCGCGGCGGCGCGGCCATAGAACTTCTTGAGCATGTCGCACTGCTCAAGGGTATGGTTCGGCGGGGTCTTGTGGTAAGGACATGGCTTTTTCGCGTGTCATCAAACACCCCCCGGACCTCGAGGGGAAGGCCGCCGCGCGCATCTCCCCGGCCGAACACACGGGTCCCCGGGGTTCGGCGTCGGGGAACGGTCTTCATCACTGTCGTAGCATCCACCCCGTCGAGGGTGGTAGCCTACCGCCGCTCGCGCATCCGCCTTGCTCGTGCACCGGGCGTTGATAACGTTGCGAGCGTCACCATCCGGCGCCCTAAGCGTGTCAAGGAGCCGCTCCTTGGCGGCGCGCGTCCCGAGTTGGAGGGACACCCCCGCAACTTCACTGCGTGGACCGAGGGTTCGCCCCCCCCGTGCGCCCCCGCCTCCTCGTGCACCCCCCCGTTGGCGGATACGTGAGGCCGAGCTTTCGGCTGGCCGGACGGCCGCTTGCTCGAGGAGAGTCCGCACCTCGCGTTGCGGGTTCCGCGCCTCGGGGGGTCGAGGGCGGCCGCATAGCCCGCAGCAGCGTCGCGGCGGCAATGAGCTTCTGACTTGCCCGCGGAGGCGCGTCCGGGTTGTCGACGTTAAAGTCGGCGTTGATGCGGTCGCGGGCCTGTTTGCCCAGCTCCCGCGTGCGTTTGCCGCGCGCGGAGGCTTCCCCAGCCATCGAGGCACGGAGCAGCCGCACCGTTCGATATTCCTCCGCCAGCTTGGCCTCGAGCTCGCGAGCTTGGGCTAGCTGTACGTCGACGTCGGCCCCGGCAGGGGTGCTTGGCCCCCGCCCGGGCGCGGAGCGATCCGTGGGGGCGGGCATGGCCTCCCCGTCGCCGGCGCCTACCGCGCCGGTGGCGTTGGCTGGGTCGTTGGCGATGACGACGCGAGCACTCCCGCGCGGGGTCGTAACTCCCGGTCTTTGGAGTCGTCGGAGCAGCCGAACCAGTAGTCCGTAGCGTCAAGGAAGCGCCTGAACATGACCGGGTCCGGCACGCCGGAGAAGTCCCACTCCGCGTACCCGTGGAGGTTGGCGGGTGGCAACGCTTCAAGGGAGCCTAGTGACGACTCATCGCCGCGGAGGCGCGGGGTCCCCGGCGACGAAGACGTGACCGGCCGGGGGAACCCGCGCATCGTGCCGTTGACGTTGACGTTGTGGGCCGCCGCGGCACCACGCGGACCAATGGGAAAGCGCGGTCCGAGACCGTGCGCCGCGCCCGCCGGGGTGGCGGTTGCCGTGGTGACGGGCGCGCCGCGTTGAGAGGCGGTGCGCTGCGCCCGCCGTCGCTCGGACCGTGCCCGGCGCGAACGCCGGCCGAGCGGCGACGGCGTCGCGGCGTCGACGGGCCCGCGGCGTCCGCGGCCGGCGGGCGTCCCGCGCCGTGGTAGTGCGTGCGGCGGGGACCGGAGCGGACCCGGCCTGGCGCCGCGCACGGAGCTCCTCACGGTTGGTGAGGCGCATCAGGTAGCCGTTCCCCGTGGCCTGAAAGTTTAGGCCCCCGAACCGGATTTCGAACCCGGCGGGGAGGGGGTCCGAGCTGCCCATGCAGTAACGCGTCTTTGCGGTACTCAGTGCGGATCACCATGGAGGGAGTTGACGGTGGATTGACCTTAGGCGCTCGATTGCCCCACGGTGGGCGCCAACTGTCGGTGCGGAATGTGGTCCCGACACTAACCAGTAATAAGCGCCAAGGTCTATCCCTCAATGGTCGATGCTAAGCAATAAGAGACACAGAGTTTATCCTGGTTCCGGCCGAGGGGCCGTACGTCCCGGCAGTGGTGTGCTCAAAGCACTATATTGCTCGGCACCGGGGGTGCTGTAGTGGGGGCTGCTACAAGCAAGGCGAGGAGAGGGAGCGTGGCTCCCAAGTCCCCGGTGTAGTGGCCGGAGAGCAAGAGCGTGGTGCGACTTTGTCTCGTGTTGCGTTGTGTTTTTTGTCTTGTCTCTCCGTCCGTCCCCCGCGGCGGGGGGGGTTCGTCCTCCTTTTATAGACCAAGGAGAGAGCGAATCACATGCATGCCGCGCTATTTAGCTACGCGAGGGAGCGTGATGTGCTATGTTGTAGAGTAGGCGGCCGCCGGACGATCCTTGCAGCGATCCGGCCATCATGGCGTGTCTTGTACCCGAACGAGGGCGGCTTCGAGGGTAGAAAGGCAGCGGACGGCTGTGATGTCTTTTGACGGGCTTGAGGGAGTTGTCGACGTCGGTCCGTACGAGGCACGGTGGCGGGTAAGGTGGCATCCCGTTCCCCGCACGCTCCACGGCGCCGGCGTTGTTGCCACAACACCCGACGTGTGCCCGTACGCGCGAGGGCAGCAGCCATGCCGTTAACAGTGGCAGGGATGGCGTCCCACCGGCCTAGCGCCTCCACCTAACCCTGCAAGATCACAAGAAAGCAAGTCGAGGGTGCGGCCGGCCCCCTTTCGAGGGCTCGGCGCGTTGGCCGTACCGGAGCAGGCGGCGCGGCGTCACGGGACGGCACGGCCACGCCGCACGGTTCCTCCCACAGTGGCGGTGATGGGCTCCCTTTTGGGGAGTTGGTGCGGCGAGCACCGGGCGCGAGCCCCGGGCGCATGATGGCGCCACCCCGCCGTTGTCAGGGCATTAAATGCCCGTGTACGGGAGCAGGCGCGCGCGTGCGGAGCGCCCTCGAGCGAGGCGGACCCCTGTTCAAGGGCGGAGCGGACCCTCGAGCGAGGCGGAGCCTGCTCTAGGTAAGCGTACCCCCTCGAACGGGACGGAGCCCGCCCGTGCGAGGCGCGCGTCCTCGAGCGAGGCGAAGCCTGCTCGAGGGGATCTTCGAGTGGGCCGCCTTGGTGGGCCGTTGGGGCCTCCGCGGCGTGGGCCGTGTCCTGCATGGTTAGGCGAGGCGTGTTTGGCTTTGGCTTTGTTGCGGGTTCTAAGTGGGGATTTCCCAGTTGTTAAAGGGGACCCCTAGGGCTGTCCCTGACAATTAGAAAAACCTATGTTCCTTGGTTCCCGATTAAATCTTGTTTTAACACCATCCAAGTATCTAAAGCAAAATGTCAAAAATTCATCGGCAATATATGCCTCAGCTATAGACCCTTCTGGTCGAGCCCTGTTCCTCACATAGCGCTTCAAACTATACAACCGCCTCTCAATTGGGTACATCCACCCATATTGCACAGGGCCTCTGAGCAAAGCCTCATCAGGTAAATGTACAGCAAGGTGTATCATCACATCAAACAAATCCGGGGGGAATATTTTCTCAAGTTTCACCAGAATTATAGGGATCTCTTTCTTCATTTCAGCCAACACATCCTTGTTAAGGGTTTTGCTGCAGAGTTCCCTAATAAACTTCCCTAATTCTGCTAATGCTTCATATATATCCTTGTCCAAAAAACCTCTCATAGCAGCAGGTAATATTCTTTGCAACAAGATATGACAATCATGCGTTTTGAGTCCTTGTAGCTTGGTTCCATCAGCATTTATACATCTTGAGATATTGGAAGCAAAGCCATCTGGAAACTTTACCTCTCTTAGAAAATCACAAAAGGCCGCCTTCTTTTTTTGGAAAAAGTATATCGAGCATTTGGCATCTCACATGAATCTTCATTCTCTTTAAATTGCAACTCCTTTCTAATTCCAAGATCTTTCAAATCCAGCCTAGCTTTAACTGTGCCATTGTCTTCCCAAGTATATTGAGAATTGTCGCAATCAAGCTCTCACATATGTTTTTCTCGATGTGCATGACATCGAGATTGTGCCTTAACTTCAATTTATGCCAGTATGGCAACTTCCATAAGCACATCATGCGGCTCCATATTTTCACATGAGCACCTTCAGAGTTTGAACGTTTCCTTTTCCCACATACTTGTGGATTCATTGCTTTCTCCAGTTCAGCTAACAACTCTTCCATAGTGAATTGACCTGGTGGATCATCGGTTTCATGAAGGTCGACAAACAGATTGTTTCTCCGCAATGGATGTCCCTCTGGAAGGAAACGGTAGTGTCCAAAATAACCAATTTTGGACCTTAGGCCGTAGGAAAGAAGGCGCTTGTCACAGTGAGTACATGCAAAATAACCTTTTGTGGTTCGACCTGAAAGAGTGCTCAAAGCAGGGTAATCATGGATGCACCAGAAAACTGCAGCATGAAGGTCAAACATTTTGCGAGTATTGGCATCATAAGCACGCACACCTTTCCAAAGCTCAATCAAATCTTCCACCAGAGGCTCCAAAAATACATCAAAATCCTTCCCAGGGGATTTAGGACCTGGTATAAGCAAAGCCATAATAAAGTTGGACTCCTCCATGCATGCCCAAGGTGGAAGGTTGTATGGCACCACAAACACAGGCCACATGTTGTATCTTGTGTTCTGTTCTGAAAATGGGTTGAACCTGTCAGTAGCAAGGCCAAGCCTGATGTTTCTTGCATCTCTAGCAAATTCTGGATATTCTTTGTTGAAATCTTGCCATGCATCACCATCAGCTGGGTGACTCATTTCCTTCTCACTGGGTTGCCGCTGTCGGTTGTGCCATTGTGCTAGTAGTGATGCTTCTTTGGTTGCAAAGAGCCTCTTCAGCCTAGGTGCTAGCGGAAAATGCCTCAACACCTTCTGTGGAATCTTCTTTATTTCTACATCCTTCCATCTTGAAAGACCACAAACTGGACACTTGTCAAGGTGGGCATAACTCTTTCTGAACAAAACACAATTATTGCCGCACGCATGTATCGATTCGTATCCAAGACCTAATTCCTTCAAAAGATTCTTTGCTTCATTGTACGATTTGGGGAGTGCATTGCCCTCTGGGAATGCTTCAGCCAACAACTTCAATATTGCAGAAAATGCAGAATTGCTTATCCTGTACAAGGACTTCATATGAAGAAGGTTAACCACAAATGAGAACCTTGAAAACTTGCTACAACCAGGATAAAGCTGACGCTTTGCCTCTCTCATATCTCGTAGCGCATCCTCATTTTCTGCATCCTCATTTTCTCGCATCCTTTCTTCCTTCTCTTCGCTGCGGCATGTAGGTTTCCTGTAAGGTTCCCCAAACGATCAGCACCGCCATCTTCTCCCACATTTTCCCCACAACCAACACCGCAATCCTCTCCCACATTTCCCCTATCACCACTGTCATGCACATTAATAGGGTGCTCAACAACATCTACATTGACATCCTCTCCATGATGAAACCAACGAGTATAACTACTATCCATACCATTCATCAAAATGTGCTTCTTCACAACAGGCTGACAGTGATACTTGTGATTCAGGCATCTTGAACACGGGCACAAAATCTCAACATTTTCACTGAACTTCTCTGCAACGAAGCTCATAAATTGTCTGACTCCATCAATGTGTTCAGAGGAAAACAACCTTCAATGAACCCATCTTCTTTCCATCTAACCAAGCATTACACAAAAGACACAAATCAACACCTCTGCACCAATTCAAATCTATAAGTATAACAAAGTCAAGAAACAAATGTACCTTTCCTGGGCGCCTTGGATGCGTCAATGGACTAGCAATGCTGCACGCATTATCTCACCATCCACCACCATGGACACGGGCACCACCACTGGAACAAGCACATGCATGGTGGTGACGGTCGAAAGGATGAAGGGGATGTGGTGTTAGCCACCCCTTGTTCAGGCGGAAGCTCGTGGTACCGACGGGAGTTCAGGCGGAAGGGGGCAGCGGGAGGAAAGGCGACGGCGGCGCTGCGGGATGGCATGGTGGGCGGTGGCGTCATGGATGGCAGCATTGGCAGGGGCAGCAGCGAGATGCGGATGGTGGGCGGTGGCGTCATGGATGGCGGCATTGGCAGGGGCAACCAGCGGCTTGGTAGGCAACGGCGGCGGTGTGGGGGCGTCGGTTCGGTAGGGCGGCGGCACGGCACGGACGGCGGCGGCGGTGCGGGGCGGCGCCGCCGGTGGTAGGCAGCGGCGGCGCAAGGGAAGTCTGCATCTGGATTGATGTGAAACTTCAATCCTTTTACTCTTCTGGGTAGATAGGTTCAAAGGCATTTAAATGTTAGATACAGTCACAAACAACGTTGTAACCCAGTGGTAGAAGCAAGCCTGGGTCAGGTGTGAGGTTGGGGGTTCGATTCCCCTTTGCTGCAGGTTTTCCTTTTTTTAGAGGAACTCATGCCTTGGGTGAGATGGCGCTTGTGTGGCAGTGAAGTGGGCCCTAGATGCTTGCGTGGCAGTGAGGTGGCATCTGGGTGAGGTGGCGCTTGCGTGGCAGTGTGGTGGGCCCTGGGCGCTCACGTGGTGGTGACGTGGCGCCTGGGTGACGTGGCGCCTGCGTGGCAGTGTGGTGGGCCCTAGATGCTTGCGTGGCAGTGAGGTGGCATCTGGGTGACGTGGCGCCTGCGTGGCAGTGTGGTGGGCCCTAGAAGCTTGCGTGGCAGTGAGGTGGCAACTGGGTGACGTGGCGCTTGCGTGGCAGTGTGGTGGACCCTAGGCGCTCGCGTGCTGGTGACGTGGCGCCTGCGTGGCAGTGTGGTGGGCCCCAGATGCTTGCGTGGCAGTGAGGTGGCATCTGGGTGACGTGGCGCCTGCGTGGCAGTGTGGTGGGCCCTAGATGCTTGCGTGGCAGTGAGGTGGCAACGGGGTGACGTGGCGCCTGCGTGGCAGTGAGGTGGGCCCTGGGCGCTCACGTGGTGGCGACGTGGCGCCTGCATGAGGTGGCGCCTGCGTGGCAGTGTGGTTGGGTCCTAGGTGCTGGTGAGGTGGCTGTTTTTTTACGCATCGCGACGAATCTGCTAAAACGTCACGGTGTTGTGGGCCGTATTGCGACGAATTTAACAAATCGTCGTGATGGTTTGGGCTTCAATATCCATCCATGCACGTCCGTGACGAAAAAATATGAATACGTCGTAGAATCGCGATAAACTTATCAAATCATCGCAGTGTTTGTGACGAAAAAAAGGAATACGTCATAGAATCGCGACGAATTTAACAAATCGTCGTAGTGTTTTGGGCTTCGATGCAAATCCGTGACGAAAAAAAGGAATACGTCGTAGAATCGCGACGAATTAAAGAAATCGTCGCAGTGTTTTGGGCTGCAATGCACATTCGTGACGTTTTCTGAAAACGTTGTGGAGAAAGCGTCACAGATTAAATAGTTTCTTGTAGTGATTCCGTGTAGATCTTCTGGACGGAGATTACTCCCTTGTCCCGGAAACCAAAGAAGGAGGAGCGGAAGGCTCTCTGCAGTACGTGGAAGTACTCGACACCGAGGGTGCCAAAGCTAACCTAGATGACGAAGGCAAGCTCCGGTGCATCTAACCTAGTTTTTAAAATTCTTTATTCAATTATATATGAATGGTTGTGCATTTACGTATAGGAGTTGAATGTAACCCTAGATGCATGATCCCTAGGTACCTTGTCCTTACTAGTATGATAGGTCGATAGCTGCTATGCTTTAGGACCGTTACAAGTCGGGTGATGACCTCACTCGCGAGAATAGGTTCCTAGATAGGAATCATACTATATCCTTAAATGGATTGCTCACGTGGTAAGAGCATGGGATCTGGGCTCCGGTCCAGTGGTTATGTGGGTTACGTTTTGAACGTACTAAGCACATGTCGAATATGGGACCAGTAAGCCTAGTACATTAATGAGACGGCTAGGTATGGAACTGTCACTACTCTTGGGATTCGCTCTCACGGCTCGCCACTGGTGGTGTATGGTGACTCCGGGTATCTCGCGGGGTATGCCGGATAGCCTGCACCAAAGACTGTGGCCTTTCATCCCGACTTGGGGATTTTTGGGGACGGCCTGGGAAAGTTGTCCTCGCGGGGGCAGCCTACCGTGTGTAATAAATAAACCCCTCGGGGTACGAATTCGGATATGAACGTTGTTGTATCTCTGGACTCGCCTTCGAGTGAGTTTTAATGCATATATTCGATCCTTGTGCTCTTCAAGTGATTTACTGGGCGTTAACCCGGCAACTTACGACAGGATGGTACTTTATTATTGCTTAAGGACCAAAGTGGATCGATCTTAGGCGATAGTACGGTATTTTCCTGGGCGGGTTGACACAGTTGGCATCAGAGCTTATATGCACCGGAGATTGTATGATTTTTCCAAAATACGTCTTAGGTGATAGTACGGTATTAATGAATGATTTTTGAATAAAATATGCCAAGATTGTCTGATATTTCCAAAATACGTTGGTCCTCTAAGGATAAACTAGACCGAGGGGGCCTAGAGGAAATTTTGGGTTCTTTGAGGTGGCTTAATTAACTTATGGTATATTTTGCTAACTCCCAGCACATTACTTTATGTCAGACTTACTTTCTTGCACAAAGAAACTAGGAGCCACGTGTTTTATACGTGTGCTGTTCCACATCACGGGAATTGCGAGGGTTGATGGAGTGACCCATTCCACGGATCCCATCTTCGCGTCCGTTTATGAGTTGTGTGTCGCCACGTGTTTCATACATGTGCATTCCGCATGTCGCTCATGCGAGGCAAGGATACACTCCATTCAAACGGAGGGTGTCCGAGGTTGGACGCTGTCCATGCAGCGGCTTAACGCATGGATACCGTTTCTATAGTGAGCGGTAATGTATGTGGACGCTTTCGTGACGTGCTGGCTCGAAAGGTTCATTTTTTGCAGGTACATAACAGTGCTTCGTTAGTTGTTAAGCGAGTACCGTATAGCTCTCGACTAGATATTATAGGGAGAGACGAATAAAAGCCTTGCCACCGGCACTAACTTCCATTTTTGGCTTGATGGCCATGTGAGGTCGAATAGGACGTCTTGCATGCATGTTAAAAATCGAACAACTAAAATGGACCCAGAAATTGGAATTCCATATGTGCTCTAAGGAAGTTTATGCTAGTATGTGCTTTTTATAAACTAGAGTACCTCTCATACCTAGCCGTCATGCTGCCGAAATTTTGTGAAAAATTGTTTACCTTGTGCTAGGTTTAATTAAAACCAAACGGTTAAAAATAATTGCTCCTCAACTAGCTGTCTTGTAATAGCAAATCTCAATCCTAGTTTCGATGGGTTGGTTCACATTCCCTAGGCACATCCAGGTTAAGGACCATTTATCTTATTCCTTGATCGATGCTCAACCTTAAAAAGCTTAATTAAAAGTATTAAAGGTTAATTTAAAACTTGGGAAATTTTTGAGGTTTCTGGATTTTTTGGTTATGAATTTTTATTCACATCTGCCAGAACATCACCATTTGACATGCCGTTCTCTTTGAGATCTGACATGAGTTACATTTGTGTACAGATGGATTTCCCCGTGTTCCACCAGTTCGACGCTGACGGTACGATCTGTACCAACGGGTTGCACTGGGAGGGTTTTCCGCACTTGGCATGGGAAGCACTCAGTGCCGCAGGCTACCTTACCCCACCGACTTACGAGGTGAAGGAGTTTGAGTGCTTTGGCGTTCCCCGCTGCAGAGTTATCGTTACTGTTCTGCCCCACCCAGACCACGCCGACTGGTTTGACCTGAGCTTTATTTACTAGGGATTTATCACTCACGAGTCTGTGGAGTCAGCCGCCCTCAGAGTGCTGACAGACTTCTGTGACCACAACCCCACCGTGGTAGCCCTTTCTCCGTTTGGACTGTTTCCTGCTGTGAGTCCTCACGACCCAGCTTGGTTGGACCGTATGGACCACCTACGGGAGCTACTGACCCTAGCGAGCCGTTGGATGTTACTCAGACGCTTGCCCGTTGTCTGAACATGGTCTTCACACTCCAGAGGCTGCGTTATAACACCGCGGCGATTATTGCACGGCGCTTGGAGGCATCTAGGCGCGACCCGGGAGCAGCTTTCGGCGGCGCACCGGCGGCCTGAACTTCACGGTTATCCGTGGGATGCGGCAGGAGAACGACAGGCTGCATGCTAGGAGGTTCCAGTTGGAGCTTGAGAGAGGTGACCGCCTACAGAGGATCGTGGATCTAGAGGCCGAGAACCATGCACTAGAGGAGGATGTCGGCGCTCACGAGATAGAGAGGCTGACACTACTGCAGAACATTGCTGAGATGCAGGAGCACGTGCAGGAGGCCGAGGTACGGTGTGGCGGCCTTACGACAGCTATAGTGGCCTTACGGCCCATCGCCCCCGATGCGAGCACACCGCGAGGAGCGAGCAGGGCGTGTCCGGTCTGGATCAGACGAGCCAGGAAGGACCACCGCTACTGACTCCCCCAGCTTCGGCTTCGTACAATGGTGCTTCAATGGGCAACTAGGTTGCCGACAGCAGGAATTAGGAGGATGTCGATCCTATCGAGTTGTCTTTGAGGTGTTAGAGTAGTTGGCTTGACAGCACGTCTTCGTGCCAAGCAACTATTGTATCGTGTCATGTCATGATGTTTCGAATTCGAGTTGTAATGTCTTTGAACCTTGTTCTGTCATGTTGTAATAAGAATGCTTAAGCTTGTATCCTTTAAGTAAATTTCGCTGTCATTCAATTTGAAATTTTCTTGCGTTGAATACCAGATCCTTAGGTAAATCGTTGCAAATGACCACGCTTGTCAATGTTGCATTCTCTCCTAAAAACGTTGGTATAACAAAGCATTTTTAGGAACATCACTCGTTGCCAGCGAATAAGTGCTCGTTTGTATACCACCTTCTTTGGTGTCTGAAATGACGATGATCGTTCGAAAGTAATTATAAGTCGTGCAATTGAGTAATCGCCGTCCTAACCGGTTGAGAAGAACGATTCTATGAATCTTGGTGGCTATAGAATATTGTTGCCTGTTGCTGTCCTCATTGTTTAAGTACTAATGAGATGTGATTATGCATGATCGTGCTTGTCATCATTTGGAGTAAGCTTTTGGTTATCTCACTAATAAAGCTCACTTTTCAGATGGTGGGAACCACGCGCAGCTCTCCCAACGGTTTCGGAGCGAGTGGTAGTGGTGACTTGCCACCACCCCCGCCCATGACACCGACGGAGGCTTTCATGGCCACCCAAACTGAGGTGCTGCGCCTGATCCTGTAGACGTAGCAGCAGATCGCCCAGCAGATGAACCGAGGGCCGCCACACGGGGCCAACCACGAGGGGCCTAACCAGGTCACCACGTACGCCCAGTTCATCTCCATGAAGCCGCCAACCTTCGCTAAAGCAGAAGACCCTCTGGAAGCTGAGGCTTGGGTCAAGGCCATAGAGGCAAAATTCTCTGCATTTGTGCTGCCTTGCTCCGAGGAGAACAAAGCGAACTTCGCAGCGCTGCAACTGCGAGGGGAAGCTTTGATGTGGTAAGACCACTTCAAGTCCATGCAGCGAGGCCACGCTGTGACTTGGGATGAGTTCAAGCAGGCTTTCAAGAGCCACCACATTCCCAAGGGTCTGATGGACAGAAAGATGAGGGAGCTGTTGGCCCTCCGTCAGGGATCTGACTCCGTGTACCGCTATGCTCAGAAGTTCAATAGCTTATGCCAGTACGGTGGGCATCATGTTGATACTGATGCCAAGAAGATGGAGAGGTTTCGTGACGGGCTTGATGGCAAGCTGTGTGAGCGCCTGAATCTGCTCGAGCCCGCAAACTTCCACGAGCTAGTGAAAAAGGCTATCTCACAAGAGGATGCTATGAAGAAGGCCCATGGGGACAACAAGAGGATGTCCGGTTTCACCCCAGGCAGCGGAACAAACAAGAAGTTTCGCTTTGTGAAGAAGGAAGCTCCAGGCCCATCCCAGCAATCATCAACTGGACGCTGGACGATGAAGGCACCCCAAGGCAAACCTGTCGGGAACTTCCAGTTCCGCCGTGCCTAGCAGCAGGCTCCAAAGCCTAATGCACCCCCCCTCACGATGTTGGAGATCGTCGTTGCTACAACTATGGCCAGCCAGGGCACTACATTAGTGAGTGTCCTAAGCCCAGGCAGATCAAGCCCAACCCGCAGAATCAGGGTACGGGAAGCAAGCCTACAACTCCGGCCAAGAAGCCTATGGTGCAAGTGCGCCAAGGCAAGCT
Organism: Cenchrus americanus; assembly: GCA_947561735.1. Lineage (NCBI taxonomy): Eukaryota > Viridiplantae > Streptophyta > Magnoliopsida > Poales > Poaceae > Cenchrus > Cenchrus americanus. Next base: position 190,767,702 of record OX387244.1, read on the forward strand.
GAACTTCACTACCATGAATGACACCCAGCAAGAGCTCCAGTACTCACGGGTACATTCTCTCTCAACGACATTCCTGTTAAGATTTTGTTCGATTCGGGAGCTACCCATAGTTTCATCAGTGAAAGGCTAATAAACAAACTGGGTTTGAAGGGTTTTCATACCACTTCTGTTTACAAGATAACTACTCCCGGAGGCCAAATCACCTCCAATATCTTAATCCGAGGAGTGAAATTTGGTTTAGGTAGTAAAATCATTCCAACAAACCTTATCGTCATAAACTTGGTTGGAATGGATGTTATCTTGGGTATGGAATGGATGAATCAACATAAGGTGATTCTAGATATATCGGATAGGGTCGTAGAGATCAACTCTCCTACGGTCAGGCACGTTACCTTGTACCTACCTTTCCGGGACAGTACCGACTCTTGTGCCTATGTGACCATTATCTCCTCTCTTGATGAAATTCCAGTAGTGTGTGAGTACCCGGATGTTTTTCCCGATGAGTTGCCTGGTATGCCACCAGACAGAGATGTCGAGTTTGTGATCGAACTCCAGCCTGGTACCGCACCCATTTCCAAAAGATCTTATCGCATGCCACCCAAAGAGTTAGCTGAATTAAAAACCCAACTCCATGAATTGTTAGATAAGTGTTACATTCGCCCGAGCTCTTCTCCTTGGGGTTGCCCTGCTCTCTTTGTCAAAAAGAAAGATGGTAGCTTGAGAATGTGCGTAGACTATCGACCATTCAATGCAGTCACCATCAAAAACAAATACCCGCTTCCTCGAATTGATGTTCTTTTCGATCAATTGGCTGGTGCCAAAGTCTGCTCTAAGATCGATCTTCGTTCTGGCTACCACCAAATCAAGATTCGACCGTGTGACATTCCCAAAACCGCTTTTTCCACTCGTTATGGTCTTTACGAGTTCTTGGTCATGTCCTTCGGCATCACTAATGCGCCTGCCTACTTCATGTACCTCATGAACTCCGTGTTCATGACGGAGCTCGATAAATTTGTCGTGGTCTTTATCGATGATATTCTCATCTATTCTAAGAGCGAGAAAGATCACGCCAATCATCTCCGAGTTGTCCTTCAGTGTTTGCGAGATCACAAGCTTTATGCTAAGTTCTCCAAATGTGAATTCTGGTTGAAAAGTGTCAAATTCTTAGGGCACACCATTTCCCACAATGGTATCTCCGTAGATCCTAGCAAAGTTCAAGAGGTGATGGATTGGAAACCACCCAAATCCGTGCATCAAATCCGCTGTTTCCTAGGATTGGCGAGATACTACCGTCGATTCATTCCTGACTTTTCTAGAATCGCAAAACCCATGACCGAATTACTCAAGAAGGGAGTAAAATTCGTGTGGAGCGAAGCATGTGAGAAAGCTTTCCACACCCTCAGACAACATCTAACTTGAGCCCCAGTGCTACCTCAACCCGAAAATTCCAAACCGTTTGAAGTCTTCTGTGACGCATCAGGCACGGGTCTCGGCTGTGTCCTTATGCAAGAAGGCCGAGTCATTGCCTATGCTTCACGGGAACTTCGACCCCATGAGCTCAACTATCCTGCCCAAGATTTTGAGTTGGCTGCTGTTGTTCATGCCCTCAAGATATGGAGACATTACCTAATGGGCAATCATTGCAATATCTTCACTGATCACAAGAGCCTCAAATACATCTTCACCCAGTCAGAATTGAATATGAGACAGAGAAGATGGCTTGAGTTGATTAAGGATTATGATCTAGAAGTGCACTATCATCCCGGCAAAGCAAATGTTGTTGCAGATGCTCTTAGCTGCAGAGATCATTGCAACCACCTAGAGTTGGAGCCAGTCAGTGAACCCTTGTGTGAAGAAATGAGGAGGCTCAACTTAGAAGTGCTACCGCAGGGAATTCTTTATGCCTTGACGGTAGAGTCAAATCTTTATGACAGGATTGTCACTGCCCAGCGCAATGATGCAGATGTTCAAACCATCAGGCAGAAACTAGCAGAAGGAGACCCAATGTACACTTGTTTCCGGAAGGATCACCAAGATGTGGTCTGGTTTGGGAAACGTCTAGTGGTCCCCGTTGACCCAGAAATTAAGAAAATCATTCTAGATGAAGCTCACAAGTCCAAGTTCTCTATTCATCCCGGTAGTACCAAGATGTACCAAGATCTAAAGCAGAACCTTTGGTGGTCCAATATGAAGGTGGATGTAGCCAAGTATGTAGCCGAGTGCGATACTTGCCACCGGATGAAAGCAAGTCATTTGAAATCGGCCGGAATACTCCAACCCCTGTCGATACCTATGTGGAAGTGGGTCGATATTAGTATGGATTTCATTGTGGATTTACCCTTAACCCCTAGAAAGAAGGATTCTATTTGGGTAATTGTGGATAGACTCACCAAGACCGCTCACTTCATTGCCGTGCACACCATTTACTCCGTACAACAATATGCAGAGTTGTACGTGGACCATATAGTTCGTTTGCATGGAATCCCAAAGACTATAATCTTTGATAGAGGGACTCAGTGTGTAGCCCATTTTTGGGAACAGTTGCATGAGTGTTTGGGAACTCAGCTACTCCGCAGTTCCAGTTATCATCCGCAGACCGATGGTCAGACGGAGAGGATAAATCAGATTCTGGAGGACATGTTGAGAGCAAGCATCTTGCACTTTGACAAGAGTTGGGACAAGTGTTTGTCTTTGGCAGAGTTCTCTTACAATAACAGCTATCAAGCCAGCTTGAAAATGGCACCGTTCGATGCCCTATACGGACGTAGATGCCGCACTCCGCTGAATTGGTCAGACGTCGGAGAGAGAACACTCTTTGGACCAGAGTTAGTTAAAGAGGCCGTAGAAAGGGTGCAAGTGATAAGAGAAAATTTGAAGATGGCACAGATGAGACAAAAGAGTTACCATGACAAGGGAACCGCACCTCGACACTTTGATGTGGGAGATCATGTATATTTGAAGGTATCCCACACAAAAGGTGTGCAAAGGTTCGGAGTCAAGGGAAAGTTAGCCCCGCGCTACATTGGACCATATGAAGTAATAGAAGTATGTGGACCCGTGGCTTACCGTATCCAATTGCCAGAACGGTTTGCCGCAGTTCACAATGTGTTCCATGTAACTCAGTTGAAGAAGGGAATGCCTGTTCCGGAGAATGAAATCTTCACGGAAGCTAATGCTTGGATCGAGCCGGATTTCTCACTCGTCGGGCATCCATTGAAAGTGCTAGATCAGAAAGAGCGAAAGACCCGAAGGCAGACCGTGCGAATGTACAAGATCCAATGGAGCCATCACACGGAAGAAGAAGCCACATGGGAGACGGAGGATTATCTTAACACCAAGTATCCGGGCTTCCTCCAATCTCGAAACCGTGAGTTCCTTCTCCCCATCTCTTCGTTGTCAAATCGAATCTCGGGACGAGATTCCGTTTAAGGGGGGTAGGCTGTGACGCCCCAGGTTTCTAATTACCGTCATTAACGCTAATGACCGGATTAGCCGGTCAAATGGTCGACCGAGGTCAAACATAGGTCAACCTGGGCCCTCACCCCGGAAAACTCACTAACACACCCTAGTGACCCTAGATGAATAGTAAACACACTTGTGGGGCCAACCCATGGTCAAAGGTTGGGTCAAACCCCTAGCCACCCCAGTGTCCACAGGTGTCTGCCAGAACTATTGCCGCGTTCTCAAAAATTCACCTAAACACTTAAAATTCTACCTTTAGGAAAGTTGTAGGTCTTGTTGAGGGACACAACTTTCATGTAGATTGGCATTTCAAATTTGGAGAGGAAAATCTTGAAAACCCCCTTGCAAGGCAGAAAACACTGTTGGTCAAAACAGGCTGACATTCAAAGTTGGCATTCAAATAATTTCAAATCCAGGCAGAAAAACCCTATATAGCCTTTGTAAAAAATGTTGCTGGTACCTAGATCTACAACTTTGGTATTCATCACTTGGTCCAGTTCTGTTTGAAAATTTTGAGAAAAATCGTGTTGAACAGAGCACCAGCAACACACTTGTGCCAGAGCGCCGCCACCGCGCGCGCGCGCGCGCCGCGCCCCGGCCGTCCGCGCCCACGCCTCCCGAGGCCGCGCCCGCCCCAAGGCGCTCCATCCCAATGCCCCACGTCCCCGCAGCGCCCCGTACCAAGGATTCCCCAAGGCCCGCGCCGCCGTACGCGCGCACGCACCACGGACCGGCGGTCCGTCGGCCGGCGTCGCCGCCGCCGTCGCGCGCGCCTTGAGCCGCCGTAGCACCGGCCGGCATCTCCGCCGTCACCCCCTCGTCACCCACGGGCAGGTCGAGCCGCGTATTTAAGCCCCCCCCGTCCCTCCCCGCGGGCCACCCCGAGCCGCCCCGCGCCATTGCCGCCGCCGCACGCTGTTGGAGCTCACCGCCGGTGCTCACCATCGACCAACCGCGCTGGTAGCCTCCTTAGGACCTAGTGAAGCTCCAGCACCCGTGTGTTTGCCAGAAATCCACCCCCACTCCGTCGTTCACCGGGCCGCCGCGGGTACCGCCACTGGCCGCCGCCGTGCGCCCTCGCCGGGCTCGCCCCCGACCCCCGCCACCACCGCCCATCGAACCGTGGTGAGGCCAATTGCACCCCTGTGCCACATGTTGTCCTGGCCCGGCCCCACATCGCCGCCGGCGAGCCCTCCCGCCGCCGCGAGGGCACGGTTGTGAATTCCAAGGGCTTAGTTGCAAGGAAACCTAACTTAGTTTTATTGCAGATCAGTCCAGAGCCTTAGAAAATCCCTAGAAATTCACAGAAAAATCAGAAAAATCCTAAACCAATTTTGTAGGGTTCAGGATGATAAATCCCACCTTTTTCGTTGTATACTCATGGCTAGATTCTAAATAGTTTTAGCAAGAAAAATACAAATGTGTTACACATAGATCTATCATAACCAGAAATCTATAACTCCTCTGTAGCCAAATTTAGGATATGTTGTGTGTTAGGATATGACTAGATGCTGTGCCAAAAATGGCACAAAGTTATGCAGAAGATCTTGCTAAATAAATTCTTTTCCATTCCTGCAGTAGCTGCTTACATGATTTTTCCTGTTAAATATATTTATGTCCTTGAGCCCAACTTGTGCACACTGTCTTGTAATACCACAATTCACATCCTGTGAATTAATCATGATTTTTGGATTAACAGAAATAATTATTCTAGATTTATGCATGTATTCATTTGTAAATTAATAAACCAAGTTCAGTAGAGGTTCCATGTGAACATGCTGGTTCTTTAGGCTTGTTTAGGATCAGAGAGCATGCACAAGAAAGTTTGAATAATTTTGATGCTTATTTATTTTTGTATGCATTTAAAATGGAATCACTAGCTAGCCTTGTTATTTTCAATAATATTTAAATTCCTAGCATCCAACACTTACATGTGGGTCCAATGGACCAGGATAGGTGCTAGTAGGCTTAAGAAACACTCATTTAATTTTTGGTAACTTAATTGTTTAATAAAAAGCTTAAAAGCCCTTTTAATATTAAAGGGAAATTCAATAAAGTAAAATCCCTAATTATTTCTGTTTCCTTTTTGAAAGTATTATTTAATATAATTAAAAGATAATTAAATATAATCACTAATGAGAAAGTAATTCATAAATAAAAGTGCTATTTATGCCCTTGCTTGTGAAGATAAAAGGAAATGAAGCTTTCACATGAAATGATAAGCTTAATAAAAACCTTTATTCAAATGTGGAATAAAAGAGTAACCCATGTACAACCAATAACCTTCCTAAAAGAGAAACTTTAGATATATGCTTGTTAAGGTGAATATGACCAACTAGAGTTGGATAAGACAACAAAATATCACATCACCTAAAGTGCATTGCATTCCATGTAGATCTTCTGGACGGAGATTACTCCCTTGTCCCGGAAACCGAGGAAGGAGGAGCGGATGGCTCTCTGCAGTACGTGGAAGTACTCGACACCGAGGGTGCCCAAGCTAACCTAGCTGACGAAGGCAAGCTCCGGTGCATCTAGCCTAGTTTTTAAAATTCTTTATTCAATTATCTATGAATGATTGTGCATTTACGTACAGGAGTTGAATGAAACCCTAGATGCATGATCCCTAGGTACCTTGTCCTTACTAGTATGATAGGTCGATAGCTGCTAAGCTATAGGACCGTTACAAGTCAGGTGATGACCTCACTCGCGAGAATAGGTTCCTAGATAGGAATCATACTATATCCTTAAATGGATTGCTCACGTGGTAAGAGCATGGGATCTGGGCTCCGGTCCAGTGGTTATGTGGGTTAAGTTTTGAACGTACTAAGCACATGTCGGGTATGCGACCGGTAAGCCTAGTACCTTAATGAGACGGCTAGGGATGGAACTGTCACTACTCTTGGGATTCGCTCTCACGGCTCGCCACCGGTGGTGTATGGTGACTCCGGGTATCTCGCGGGGTATGCCGGATAGCCTGCACCAAAGACTGTGGCCTTTCATCCCGACCCGAGGATTTTTGGGGACGGCCTGGGAAAGTTGTCCTCGCGGGGGCAGCCTACCGTGTGTTTGGGTCTACCTTGCAAGGTTTAAATCAATCGATTGTCGGCCTCTCACCGTTGTCCGAGACTACTTACTCCACTAGTCATGTGATCCCTAATGATGGAAGTCGATGAATATTATGCTTGATTAATTGTGTTGTACAACTTTATTTGTACTAGTTGGCTAATGTAGTAAAGATTAAACCTACTAGAACTTGTGCTAAAATCTTGAAAGTAAGGACCTACTCTTTGTTACTTTTTAGCAAAGGCAACCCAGTAGCCAAAAAGCCTTTCATGGTCTAGATTTGGTGAAGTAGATATCACCGACGGGTAAGTCTTGCTGAGTATTAGTATACTCAGCCTTGCTATAATGTGTTGATCCAGGTAATGCCTTCAGTGATGTGTGGCCCGGAGAGATCCCGCCCAGCTAGGAGCTGGAGTGGGTGGAGGACGACTGCTGAAAGCATCATGGATGGCCTCTCGTGGTGTCTTCGCTTCCGCTAGTTTATTTCCGCTGCTTTTCGAAAACTCTGAACTATTTCATCATCACAAAAACTATGGGTTGTAATAAATAAACCCCTCGGGGTACGAATTCGGATATGAATGTTGTTGTATCTCTGGACTCGCCTTCGAGTGAGTTTCAATGCATATATTCGATCCTTGTGCTCTTCAAGTGATTTACCGGGTGTTAACCCGGCAACTTACGACAGGATGGTACTTTATTATTGCTTAAGGACCAAAGTGGATCGGTCTTAGGCGATAGTACGGTATTTTCCTGGGCGGGTTGTCACACCAGATGAGGGGAAAGGCAAGGCCAAGGAGCGCCGCGAGGTCGGTGAAAGAGACGACACAGTAGTCGTTGAAGATACGTCGGACGAAGGCGATGGAGAGAGCTGCGGTCAAGGTTCAGCCGCCCTGGACTATAGCATGTCCCTCTCGTTCAGGATCCGCCAACTAGCCTGGAGGCTAGTTTGCCTGCGCCGCCAAGGAAGCCGCGCAACATGGACCGCAAGAGCGTGGCCAAGAAGCTTAAGGTCACAGAGACCACATCCCAGGAGGTAAGCTTCCTTGAGTAGGGTAGTCGAGTACTTGTTTCTCGATGTAGTGTGCTGACGATGAAACTCCATTGCTTGCAGGAGATTCCACCTTCCGGCCCCGTATAGCAGGGGGACGAAGGCGATTGGGATACGGTGGGAGAGCCGGCTGGAGGTAGCCCCAGCCCCCACCGTGGAGGAGCTCGTGGCGCAACTGACACGCCAGCCCCCGCTGTCTGAGGGGGAGCACCGAACCGCCCGCCGGCATCGGCCGAAGAGCCGGCGGGCCGCCGAGGCCCAAGAGGAGGCGCTGCGCCGAGGCCGGGAGTCGGTCGACATCGCCAGCATCCTCGGCGCCCCAGCCGTGACGGTAGTCCGGTCGAGCCTGTAAGTGAAGATCTTTCCCGAGTAGTACATTTGGTTTGGTAGTCATACTGGGTTGACAACCAGTTGTGTACTCTGCAGGAAATCGACGGACTTGACCTGGGATGGGGATGACCCACCGCAGTGGTGGCGGAAGAGGAATCCGCGCCAGCCGCTGAGGAGTCCGCTCCTGCTCCTCAGGCAGAATCCGAGGCGCCGGACGTGGAGGCTGCATTGCCAGAGGCCAACATCGTAGAAGGTGAGTACAATGCGCGAGTGCAGATAACCTCAAGGAGTAGTCGTAGTCACCGATGGTGACTAATCCCATGTCTTTTTGTTGACAGGTGCTGAAATCGAGGGAAGCACTATTTCCGAAGTGGTGCCCGTGGAAAGGCAGGCACCGGAGACCCAAGGAGCTTCCGGAGGAGCCCCCGAGCCGATGGAGGTAGCCGGCGGAGAAGCCCCCACGATGGCCGGAGGAGAACACGATGACGTGCCACCAGAATCGACTCTGGAGGTTGTCGTCCATTCGCCGGAGATCCAGGACGCGGAGCCGATCCGCTCGGCGCCAATGTCTGGATCCGCCACGAGTAGTCGTGGTGGAATTGAGTTGCTGGCAGATGACCTTCTCGACCCAGCGGTGGTACCACGTCACTTGGAGGCGATCCGCCAGGCCGAACAATGGATGAAGGTGAGTTGTCGACGCCCTTGAGTAGTCGATCTGCTGTGGATTTTGAGTACCCAATTGACATCTGTTGTCTGCTGCAGGACGTCGCGGAGAGATCCCGCCAGAAGTCTGGCATGCTCCAGGGGTATGGCGACGCAGTGCTCCGGGCGGAAGCCTTAGAAGAACAACTCGTGAAGGCCTGGAAGCACTCCGCCATGCTTCAGTCAAAGCTGGACGACACCTTCGCCCAGTACCACAACGAAGTCCAAGACATGTAGGCGATGAGCGACGAGCTTGTGCCGAAGAACAAGTCGCTTCGCAACAAGAATAAAGGTATGTGTTGTATTGTCGAGTACCTAATGGGAGTACCTTGTAGTAGTCTGACCCGCCTTGCTTGTTGATTGCAGAGCTTGAGACTCGTGTCGAGCAGCTGAGGGCCTCAGAAGTCGACATGAAGAACCTCTTCTACCGAGAGAAGGAGGCCCGTGAGGTACTTGAGTATGACTACAAGCAGTTTGCTTACGAGTGAGATAAGCACATGGAGCTGCGCATTGCCTCGGATCGTGACCTCGTCAACTGCTACAAATCTTTGCAAAAGTTGAACGAGGACTGCGAGAAGCTGCTGGCCCAGATGAAGGAACTCGAGGAGGTCGCACTTCCCATCACGAGGCTACTGGTGCCTCATCCGGGCGGACCGAAGATAGCTCCACTGGTGGACCCGCTGAGTGAGGCTCCCAGTCGTCTGGCGACGTACGTCAAGCACTTGGCGAAGTCGATCCCGAACCAGATCCTGACGTATATGAAGTCCTACTTTCCAAAGGCTCCAGTTGACATGGTCGCCGGCGGACTAGCCGCCAACTGCACAGACGAACAATATGCGGAGCTACTGGAGCAGATGGCGCCGATTGCTGAACAATTTGCCGAGAAGCTCAACCTTCAGTAGTCCTGTAGGGTTAGCTCGTAGCAGTAGTTGTAGATAAACAAAGTTGTAATGAACTTGTTTAAATATGAATGAGAAAAACTTCCATGAATGAGTACTTGTTCTCGCGATGTGTATGTGCGGAGTCCCATCATGGAGTTGTCACGAGTAGTTTTACTCGCCAGTAGGCCTGTTGAGGGAAAGAGACAGTAAATCAGTTGATGGATAATCAGAATTTATTACTAAGAAAAGTACACCTGGATGGCCAGGGTCATTTTACAAGAGTGGTCGCCAGGACCCGGAGGACGCCTACAGCTAAGTAGTGCTAGGGCGTACAGCCGCTTACAGCAGTAGATCCGTTGGTAGCAGCGTAGGCTGGATCTAGGAGTACATGGTCTCTCAGTAGACCGCTGCTGGAGTCCTTTGTTGCTCGAAGCAGCCCAAGATCCGTTAGTAGCCGTTAGCACTAGATCTTGCAGTAGAGTAGTCTAGAGACTGGTGCCTGGACCCGGAGGCTGGTTACGGTGAAGGGGTCTCTAAGTAGTCATGTAAACTTGAGCCCCAAGGGTAGTCGGTAGACTACGCGTAGGATAGACAGAGCTGGTCGATATTGCACGAGTTGTTGACGTCTTCGCCTTCGAGAGTCTGGAGGCAATAGGAGCCTGGTACGGTCACCTTTGCAACTGTGAAGGGACCTTCCCATGGTGAGCTGAGCTTGTGTAGTCCTTCCGTGTTCTGGATGCGGCGAAGGACAAGATCACCAACATTGAAGGAGAGTTCCTTGACGTTGCGATTGTGGTAGCGTCGGATACCCTCGAGGTACATTGCAGATTGGACGAGGGCGGCATAGCAAGCTTCTTCGAGTCCATCGATGTCAACTCGTCTGCTGTCTTCAGATATGCCTTCGTCGTATTGCTCTACTGCTGGTGAGTCCCACATGACATCAGCAGCTAGGATTGCTTCAGAGCCGTAGACCAGGAAGTATGGCGATTGTCCTGTCGGCTTGGAGGGTTGAGTACGTAGGCCCCAGAGCGCATTGGGTAGTTCCTTGATCCGCTTGCCTTCTTTGGTGTTGGCAACATCATGTTGCCGTTTCTTGAGAGCGTCGAGCACCATCCCATTGGCGCACTCAACTTGTTCGTTGGCCCGAGGATGGGAAACTGAGACATATCGGACGTCGATCCCGCTATTCTCGCAGTACTCTGAGAACTGGTGATTGTTGAAGTTGGAGCCCAGTTCTGTGACGATGCGGTTGGGTAGTCCGTAGAGATGAACGAGTTCATCCATGAAGTCGAGTACTCTGTCAACCTTGGGGCATGTGAAGGATCAGATGGCGACTAGAGAGGGGGGGAGTGAATAGGAGCCGGTAAAAATTCTTCCCAAAGAACCCGGCCTATGTCCTACTCAAATCCCGGTCACACACGAGCGATGGATCGAATCACTCACCAATCGCCAAGACCACGAGGTTATGGATCAACCTCTAGCCTTAGAAACGATTCCTCAAAGCACACGCGGAAGCACTAGAAAGGGAGGAAGGAATCGAACCAAAAAGCAAAGCACACAGGCTCTGGCGGACCGTCCGCGCAAGGGGGGCGGACCGTCCGCAAGAGCCGCGCGGACCGTCCGGCCGGTATCGCGGACCGTCCCGCACCCGGCCGCGGACCGTCCGGCCTTAGCCGCGGACCGTCCGTTAATTTACACGAACGACCCAAAGACACCCGCGTGTCACGGACCGTCCGCGGGGAGCACGCGGACCGTCCGCCTAGCACCCGCGGACCGTCCGCCCGACACCGCGGACTGTCCGAAACTTCGTCCAACCAAAAACCAAAATCACAACGGATCGAAACAAAAGACGAGCACGAACACGAAGAACACGGGATGAACTGGACCCGCGCGGACCGTCCGCCAGGAGGCCGCGGACCGTCCGCGAGGCTCGGACAGAACAGAGAAATGCCCGACCTCGAAAGTCAACCCCCCCAAATCATCATCGGATTTCCCAAACGGTTGAAGCTGTGGAGACAAGGGTTTGGGTACTTGAAAAGCGTCACACAAGGATGCTATAGCCCAAAAATCTTGCCTCCTAACTCCCTAAATCACCGGGAATCGCGAATCCTTTGAGCACCACCAAAACCTAGAGCACCGAACGAAAACTCACGAATCGAAGTAGTTTCCCGGCGTTTGAGGGCACAAGATCAAGCACAAAGATGCACAAGACATCTATCCATGTTTCCCTCAAAGAAATCCGGAAAGAAACTCACTCAAATCCGCGGAATCACACCGAGAACAAAGGCACGAAAATAGGCACAAAAAGGCACGAAAAACAACCCCGAATCTTCTATACAAACCAGGAAAGATTCACAAGGTCTAGCATGCCGCCCTAGCATCCATCCCTCTCAACAAATCTCTCATGAAGCTCTCATGCTAGCCTAGAGAAAATAGGAAGAAAAATGGCTACGAAAATGAGAAAGAGAAGGGGGGAAATGAAACCCTAAGTCGCGAGAGAGAGAGCCATCAACACACACTCCAGGCTTATATATCGGTCCCGCCGGAGTGGTAAATGACTCGACTACCCCTAACTACACTACTGGCGATACAACCCACGTAGGGGCATTTTTGTAATGTTTGTGGGTCTTGCCATCGGACGGCCACGCCTTTGCCGCACCCCGCGTCCTCCCGACGCAAGCCATGCGATCCCGCCGCGTGTCCTCCGCTTCGAAGCTTCCCGACACGCCCGGATCCCGTCTCCGTCGTGTTGGGCCCTCGGACTTGGTTTTGAGGCCCAAACCAAGAAACCGTCCGCCGATGGTTTTGTGGGCAAACCACCAAACCCCGCGTGCCCGGTCCGGCCTCCCGCCAAACCACTTGACTTGACCGCCACCGTGCACCGGCTCACTTGTCCATGACTTCGTCTTGCTTGTGTCGCCACCATGTGGCCCGCACCCGATCCCGCCGTCCACCGGGTCCCTCGAACCGAGCCTACTTGTCTCTCCATCTCCCGAGGCCCCTCAAGGCCGAAGACCCTTCGCGCCCGTTCTTCACCTGCAACAACACGAACTAGGCCGCAGCCTACACCTGCGCACTAAGCCAAGAGTCAGTCCAACACCCGTTGTCAATCACTCATCACTAAGGAGCGGTCATCCACCGACCACTGGGACGCTCCTGGTCCTCAGCATGTGACCGGCTTGACCTCGATCCACTTGGTGAACTTGTCGATGGCCACCAATACTCTGTTGAATCCACCTGACGCAGTTGGAAGTGGCCCAATCATGTCGAGCCCCCAGTAGGCAAAAGGCCAGGTTGGCGGTATGGTGACTAGCTTGTAGGCCGAGACGTGTTGCTGCTTGGTGAAGTATTGGAACCCTTGGCACCTTCTGACAATTTTTCGGTGTCGCCCAGAGCTGTGGGCCAATGGAAAGCTCGTCGGAAGGCCTTGCTGACCAGCGTGCGAGAGGACGCGTGGTTGCCACATACGCCTTTGTGGATCTCCTCCAAGATGCCCTTGCCTTCATTTCGGGGAACGGACTTCATGAGTACTCTAGAAGATGCGCAACGCCTGTAGAGCTTGTCTCCGACTAGGACGTAGGACTTGGCGTGGCGGATGAGTTGCTCAGCCAAGTTCTTGTCCGAGGGAACCTTCTGCTCACTGAGGTAGTCGATGAAGGGTTGCCTCCAGTCCGTGTCGATCATCATGACCTTCTAGCCAGCCGGGGGATGTGCTGGATCAGTGGTCGGTGGCACCGGCTCCGGGATGGATGGCGCGTGTAGCTCGTGGACGAAGACACCCGCTGGTACTTGAGCGCGAGTAGAACCAAGCTTTGATAGGACGTCCGCTGCAACATTGTTGTCGCGGACGACGCGATGGAACTCGAGACCATAGAACTTGTTCTCGAGCTTGTAGACTTCTAGGCAGTAGGTGTCCATGTTCTCCTTGTTGCGATCCCAAGATTGTTGAGTTGGTTGATGACCACTGCGGAGTCGCCGAAGACTAGTAGGCGCTTGATGCCCAGTGAAGCCGCATGGCGAAGCCTTTGTAGCAGAGCTTTTTACTCGGCTTCGTTGTTTGAGACCTTCCAGAAGATCTGCAGGATGTACTTGAGTTGTTCGCCCATTGGAGAGATCAAGAGTACCCCTGCACCCGCGCCTTCGAGGTTGAGCGAGCCGTCGAAGTACATCACCAAGTGCTCTGGGCGCTCGGTTGTAGTAGGTAGCTGATTCTCCCACCACTCCGCCATGAAGTCGACTTGCGCCTGCGACTTGATGGCTGTGCGTGGCTTGAAGTCGATGTTGAGGGCGCCGAGTTTGACTGCCCACTTGGAGATTCTTCCAGTAGCATCTTGGTTCCACAGGATGTCGCCGAGCGGGTTGTCGGTGACGACAGAGATCGAGTACTCCTGGAAGTAGTGTCGTAGCTTCCGCGAGGTGATGAGAACTGCGTACAGAAGCTTCTGTACTGGCTGGTATTGTGCCTTGGATTATGACAAGACCTCGCTGACGAAGTAGATTGGGCGCTGGACTGGGTAGGCATGGCCATCTTCCTGCCGCTCGACGATGATGGCAGTACTGACCACATGAGTAGTTGCCGCGAGGTAGAGCAGCAACTGCTCGCCTTTGCGAGGGGCCGTGAGTACTGGTGCCTTGGATAGGAAGTCCTTGAGCTGGGCAAGGGCTTGGTCTACCTCTGGAGTCCACACAAACTTCTCTTGATGTTTGAGTAGTTTGAAGAAGTGGAGCCCCCATTCTCCAGGCTTCGAGATGAATCTGTTCAGAGCCGCCATGCACCCGGTCATCTTCTGCACGTCTTTGATGCACGTGGGAGCTTTCATGCTGATGATGGCAGAGATCTTCTCGAGATTGGCTTCGATGCCGCAGTGGCTAATGTTGAAGACGAGTAGTTTGCCCGACGGTACGCTGAAGATGCACTTGTTCGGGTTGAGCTTCCAGGGATACTCTCGCAGGGATGTGAAAGTCTCTTCAAGATCGGCGATGAGCATGTTGGAGTTTCTGATCTTGACGACCACGTCATCCACATAAGCTTCGACGTTTTTGTTGAGTTGCCTCTTGAAGCAGGCCTGGATAGCTCGTTGGTAGGAAGCGCCGGTGTTCTTCAACCCGGAAGACATGGTCATGTAGCAGTACGCGCCAAACGGGGGGATGAACGCGGTCTTTTCCTGGTCTTCTTCCTTGGTCATGATCTGGTAGTACTCGGAGTAGCAGTCGAGGAAGCAGAGTAGGTCGCAGCCCGCCGTGGAGTTGATGACTTGATCAATCTGCGGCAACCCGAAGGGGTCCTTGGGGCAGTGCTTGTTGAGGACGGTGTAGTCGACGCACATCCTCCACTCGTTCAAGTTCTTCATGCAGACGAGGACGGGGTTGGCGAGCCACTCAGGATGGAAGACTTCTCTGATGAAGCCAGCCGCGAGTAGTTTTGCAAGTTCCTTCTTGATGGCATCCCGTCTGTCGTCGCGAAGCGGTGGAGGTGTTGTCGCATCGGGATAGCTTTAGGGTCGACGTTGAGTGAGTGCTCAATCAACTCCCTGGGCACCCCAGGCATGTCCACTGGTTTCCACGTGAAGATGTCGCGGTTAGCCCGGAGGAAGTTGATGAGCGCGTCTTCCTATTTGGGGTCGAGGCCCGCCCTGATGGTGGTGGTCATGCTGCTGTCGCCTATCCCGAGGTTAATTGTCTTGACTAGAACCTCCTCAGCTGGCTGAGGCTTGTTGGCTTTGTCCGACTTCTCTGGGATGTCGAGTTCACTTGGGGCAAGCTTCTTCGACGCAGCGTAGATCTCCATCATTGCGTTGGGTACTTGATTCGTAGCTACGAGTTCCACAGCCTCTGTGTCGCAGTCGAAGGATATCTTGAAGTCCCCTTGCAGCGAGAGTACACCCGCTGGACTTGGCATCTTGAGTACCAAGTAGGTGTAGTGGGGTACCGCCATGAACTTGGTGATAGCCGGTCTGCTAAGGATGGCATGGTAGGACGTCTCGAAGTCCGCGACTTCGAACTTGACATACTCGGTACGGTAGTTGTCCCTTGTTTCCCCGAAGGTAACTAGCAGAACAACTGAGCCCAGTGAGATAGCCGCGTTCCCGGGGATGATGCCGTAGAAGGGCGAGGTGCTCTTGGTGAGCATGTTGGTGATGTCGAGCTTCATCTTCTTTAAGGTCTTGGTGAAAAGGACGTTGAGCCCGCTTCCACCGTCGATGAGGACCTTGTTGAGCTTGGAGACTGCGACCACCGGCTTCAGGACGAGTGGGAGACGTCTTGGTTCAGAGAAACTTGTCCACTGATCCGCGCGGGATAAGGTGATGGGTACCTCCGACCACCGGAGAGGGGTCAAGACCGCTGGTTCAATGCTCATGACTTCTCGACGGGTAGCTTTCTGAGCCCGTCGGTTGGGTAGTCCTCCGAAAAGGACGTTCACCGTCTCGTCAGGTTCCTGGAAGTCACTGTAGCCTTTGTTGGTCTTCTTCTTGCCTTCCTTGTCGTGAGGGTGTCATGGCTCTAGAGTATCCTTGAGTGCTCGCCGGAGTTGGTAGCATTGTTCGGTGGTGTGGTTGTCGTCCAGATGCCACGGGCACTTCTCTTTCAGCAAGTCTTTGAAGCCGCCAGAGGTCTTTTTCGAGTTCTCCTTCGCAGGGCGCTGGATAGCCGCGACAGTGTTGTCTGGCTTGCGCTTGTGGTTGGGACCCGAGTAGTTATTGCTGCGACCGCCTTTGTTCCCGTTGTTGCTGCTGCCATCGCCCGTGTTCTGTTTGCTCTTGCCACGGATGGCGTCGTACTTGGCGTTAGCCTTGTTTTCTTCATCAGCCCAGGAGGTGGTCATGTCCTTTAGGTGGGTGATGGAGCTTGGGTGGCGACGAACGAAGTCTTCGAAGGTGCGATGGTGGTAGAGGCCGTCTTGGAAGAGATCGATGACTTCTTTGTCAGAGACATCGACCACGGTAGCACGCTTGTCGAAGAAGTACCGCATGTACTTGCGATGGGTCTCGCCTTGTTCCTGCTTCACCATTGCCAGGTCCATGCGAGTACCCGAGCGGCCCATAGCGCCCGCGAAGTTGCTGGTGAACTGCTCCTTCAGCTGGTCCCACTTGTCGATCAAGTACTTCTCGAGTGACTCGAGCCATGTGAGCGGGGCTTGGTCCAGACAGAAGGGGAAGTAGAGGCACATGGTGTCGTTGTTGCCGCCATGGTTCTCGATGGAGATGGCATAGCATCTGAGCCACTGAACTGGATCTTGCTTCACGTCGTACTTGGTAATTCCCAGAGGCTTGAATTTCTCTGGGAGGAGTAGGTTACGATGTCGCGCAGAGAAGGCGGGGAAGCCGTCGTTGTCGCCTGTCGTTGAGGCTTTCTTGCACCGTTGTTCTTCAATTTTCTGGCGGGCTTTGAAGCCGCCACGTGAGGCACCGAAGACGTGGCTGTCCGCGTGGCCTCGGCCGCCGTGGTCGCCACCGCCCCCAGCTCTCCTGTTAGCCCCATGGTTGGAGCTCCCGCAGTCGCTGCCTCCACCGCCAGGATCGCGGTGAGGAACGATCTCCCGATCGCCGCCGGCGATGTTTCCACCATGAGAGGGTCCACCAGCTGTTCCCCGAGTACGGTTGGGGTTAGCTGGTAGCTCCGCTCGAGTACGGTTGCGACCGATGCCTGCACTGCTACTTTTAGCTTCGTTGTCGCGGTTCCTGACGGGGGGCACTTGGCCGACCCTATTGTCAACTCGCATGAAGTAGGCGTCCTCCGCGAGCTTGGCGATGACTTGAGGCACTACTCTGGGGTAGTGTGTACCCGGCTGAGCCTAACATGCTATTGTAGTGATAGACATGAGGCGCTTCTCTGGGGTAGTGTGTACCCGGCTCTCGACTTGGTCGAGTGCTTCTGCGAGGTTGCGGATGGGGAGGGACTCGCGAAGTCGTCGGCGCCGTACGTTCCGCTTTCTGTTGCGTTCACGTCAGGCGTCTCTGTTGGCGTTGGTCTCGTCGGCGGGCGCGTTGGCGGACAATTCGTCCGCTGAGATGTCCTCAAGGTATTTGTCAGGAACCGTCCCTGAGGGCCCTGGCGTCTCGTTGGTAGTCATGAAGGCTTGTCGGTCGGGAGAGCCAAGGATGGAATCGCTTGTTGCCACCTCTGTCGGAGTGTGCTCCACAGCTGGAGCAAGCGGTGTTCCCTCCTAGAAGGGAAGTGAGTCGAGGTAGGCGATGCAGCACGAGTTCCCTCCTGTCAAGTCTGTGGGCTTACGGTCTGGCCAGTAGACAAATCTCTCGGCGAGTGTAGATGTTATAACCAGGCCGGAAGATGGTCCTGACAGGGGTTGCTCTGTGGTGTTGCTCTCGGACTCGGGCTCATCAGGGTCCGAACCGAAGTCGAACTCGTAGCCGAAATCCGAGTAGAAACCGAAGAGAGCGTTGGAGTCCGAGTTGTAGCCGGGGACGGTGTCGGAGTCCGAGTTGTACTTGGGTACGATCTCCTTGCTGGACTGGCGCGAGGTGGGAGCCTTCGTGTGGGCCCTGCTGACGTTGCGGGGGCCACGTGTGAAGCGCTCACAAAGTGGGGATGCCACACGCGATGGCTGGGAAGCCGACTCACATGCAATAGCCCACGGGGACGTCGAGTTCGAGATGGAATCGGGTCCAAGCTCGAAGTCGGCGTGTTGGTTGTAGAGCGAAATTTCGCCGAATTTTCCGGCGAGATTGCCCGTGACTACTTCAGGAAGCGTCACGAGCCCAGTCTCCGGGTTAGGCGACATGGTGAGGCGGCGTTGGAAGGGTCCAGCGCCGTCATCGGTGCAGACCCAGGAGCCGAAGACGAAGGTGTCGCTGCGCTTGAAGGCGACAGTTGGCTTGATGAAGATGGAAGCCGTCGAGTTCGCCATATGATCTTCGGCGAGATCCCCAACCTGGCGCGCCAGCTGTCTGTGTTTTAGACCGGCAACCTACTAAGGGGAGTACCGAAATAGATGAATGTGGCCTCGCCGAGATCGGTAACTCGAAGGAAGAGACACGTGGCACACAATTTAGACAGGTTCGGGCCGCGAGGTGCGTAATACCCTACGTCCTGTATGCTGCGTAGCTCTGGATTGATTGGATGTGATTACAAGATGGTGTAATCTGATGCGTATGAGAGAGGAGGGTCCCTGCATCGCCTTATATAGTCCGGGAGGCAGGGTTACAGGTCGGTATAGGGAGAAAGTACTAGTCGTGTATGTCTAGGAGTCCTCTACACAGTACATGGCATGTATAGCTTCCTATCCGAGTACTTCTCCACCGTAGTCCTTGCGCCTCACGCCAACAGGTACCGTGCAGCACAGGTCGGGTAGTCCCTAGGGCCCATCGAGTAGTCGGTCCTGGTACCCACCGAGGTAGTGGGACCAGGGAGGTCGGTACGACAGGTTGACAGGTCTGACCGATCAGAGCAAAGCTGAAGTAGCTGCTCTGTTTTATGAGGTGGTTTGCATGCATTTGTCCAGGGGGAGTTGCATTGGTGTGATGCCCCAGGTTTTTAATTAGCGTTATTACCGCTAATGACCGAATCAGCTGAGTCAAACCTGCTGGCATTGGTCAAACCCTGGTCAACCTGGGTCATCACCTCGAAAACCTCGCCAACAAACCCTATTGAACCCTTTGACCAAGTCAACACACCCTTGTGGTCAACCCTTGGTCAAAGGCACGGTCAAACCCCGCTTAACCATTGACGCCGGCGAATGTCGTCCGGAACTTTTGCCGTGTTCTCCAAATTTCACCTAAACACTTCAAAATCTACCTTTATGAAAGTTGTCCATCTTGTTGAGGGACACAACTTTCATGCAGATTGGCATTTCAAATTTTGAGCGGAAAAGGGGGAAAAACATGGTCAACTGGCAGTACCTCCTGTTCACCGAGGCATGGCGGCGTTCAATGTTGGCAAGCCGATTCTGCAAAATCCGTGGAGAAAAACACCCTAGAGCCTTCGTAAAAGTTGTAGAGGGTAGTGAGATCTACAACTTTCCTATTCATCACTTGGTGCACTTTAGTTGCAAAATTTTGAGTTTTTATCACTCAAACAGGGCAAGTCCAACATTTCTAGGCAGACTGCGACGTCACCCGTGCGCCGGCCGCGCGCCGCGCGCGCGCCGTGCCGCCTCGCATCCGGGCTGCCGGCCCACGCTCCTAGGGTGGCCGCACCGTCCGAGGCCCCGTTTCCCGAAGCCACGCACCGTCCGGAGGCCGCCTCGAAGTTGCCCCCCTCCTCGCGCCGCGCGCCGGCCGGGTCGGACGAGCGCCCAACAGACCGCCGGTCGGTTCCACGCCTCCCCTGCCGTGCACTCCTGCCGTGGCCGGCTCATGCACCTAGAGGCGTCGCCGTCGATCTTTTGGTCACAGGCAGGCACACTTGTCGCCCATAAAAGGGTCGCTGCCCTCCTCATCCCGCGCCGAGCCACGCCACGCTCCTGCTTGCCGCGCACCGCACCTCCCTGGACAACGCTCGGCGAGCTTTTCTCCACAAAGCCGGCGATGGCTAAGTAGCACTTGAGCCTCGCCGTGGACACCTAGGGCCGCTATCGCGCCTCCTCACCCGCCGGTCGGTGCCCCTGTCGCGCCCCGGCACGCCGGCGGCGGCCACCGACACCGACCACCGGTGCCCCACCTCGGCCGGCCTTCTCCCCCGCCCAACCAAGCCCAGGAATCGACCCCCAAGGACCCGAGGGTTGATCCCCGCCCGCGCCCGGCCGGTCCCGGCCGGTGGTTTGCCGGAATTTGGCCGGACCGCCGCCGGACGGTGCTCGGGGACCACATTTCGAAGTCCCAAATCTTCCTGAGGACCTAATCGCAAACTGAGGGTACTTTTGTAAGCATCTTAAACTTCTAGGGGCCTGCGTGAAATTGTGTTCTAGAATAGTGTTGCTAGTTTAATTCCGCTGTTTCAAAACTCTGAATTACTTCTTTACGACAAAAATTTCGGTTTGTAATAATTAAACCCTTCAGGGTACAAATTTAGATGTTAATGATGTTGTATCTCTGGACTCGCCTTCGAGTGAGTTTTAATACATATATGTCGATCCTTGTTGCTATTCAATTGAATTACCGGGCATTAACCCGACGACTATCGACAGGATGATTCTTTATTATCGCTTAATGACCAAAGTGGATTGGTTTAGGCGATAGTACAGTATTTCCCTGGGTGGGTTGTCACAGTTGGCATCAGAGCAATTATATGCACCAGAGATTAATTAATAACCTTAATCACTGGTTTTTGAATAAAATTTGCCAAGATTGTCTGATTTTCCAAAACACGTTGGTCCGTTAAGGATAAACTAGACCAAGAGGCCCTAGAGGGAATTTTTGGGTTCTTTCAGGTGTCTTATTTCACCTATGGTTTATTTTGCTAACTTCCAGGACATTACTTTATGTCAGACTTACTTTCTTGCACAACCAAACTAGATGAGCCACGTGTTTTATACGTGTGTTGTACCGCATCGCGGGAATTGTGAGGGTTGATGGAGTGATCCATTCCACGGATCTCATCTTCGCGTCTGTTTATGAGTTGTGTTGTCGCCACGTGTTTCATACGTGTGCATTCCGCATGTCGATCATGCAAGGCAAGGATACACTCCATTCAAACGGAGGGTGTCTGAGGTTGGACGCTGTCCATGTAGCGGCTTAATGCATGGATGACGTTTCTATAGTGAACGGTAATGTATGTGGACGCTTTCGTGATGTGCTGGCATGAAAGGTTCGTTTTCTGCAGGTACATAACAGCGCTTCGTTAATCGTTAAGCAAGTACCGTGTAGCTCTCGACTAGATATTATAGGGAGAGACCAATAACAGCCATGCCACCGGCACTAACTTCGATTTTGGCTTGATTGCAATGTGAGGTTGAATAGAACGTCTTGCATGCATATTAAAAATTGAAACAAATAAAATGGACCCAAAACTGAACTTCTATATGCTCTCTAAGGAAGATTTTGCTAGTGTGTGCTTTTTATAAACTAGATTACCTCTCGTGCTTAGCTGTTATGCTGCCCAAAATTTGTAAAAGTTTGTTTGTCTTGCTTTTGCACCATGTTCTAGAAGTAATTATAATAGGAGTTCTAAACCAAAGTTGCTCCAAATCTAATCTAGTTGCTGCTTGCAAAAATTCATGGTCATAGCTTCATTCTATCTCAGGTTATGCTCAGATTTGGGAACCCCAGTTTTGCTGTTTTACAGAACTCAGTCCAAACCTTGCTCAATTGAGCAACCTTCCTAGCTTTCTAGCTCAGCATTTGAGTACCAAAAATACGTCTCTTAAACTTGATGAGTTACCACCCAAAAGTTGGGAATTTTTGGAGCTCTTGGTTTAAGTTATGAATTTTTGTTCACAACTGCCAGAACTTTATGTCATTATGTATGTGAGCTCGCTTCGAGTTCTAACATACAACTGTGCCTTTGTACACGCGACTACCCAGCATGGCTCAGCATGAGAAAAGAAGTTATGCTATTTTACCATGTCAGTGGGAATGTCTTGATTTTAGATTTGAACCTTTAGTGGTAATTTTCTCCCATCAGCATGTTATGTCCATCGACTTGTATTTCACTCCAACCCTTTTGTCGTTAAACATGTTGAAGCACTAAGATCTTCTTTGTATTGATATCCTTATCCTGGTTACTTCGAAGTTTCAATAGTGAGCCTATTCTCATGGTCTTGATCACGACCTTTTGAAAAATAAATAAATAATTATGTCCCTTCTTTAGCATGCATTTGCATAGCATGTGCATTTGGGAACCTTGGGTGAACTAATGTGCATACGCGCGGAGTGTTTCAATATTTTCCACTCTATCATTTATGTGGGTGACGTTGTTATCTCGTAACTAATGGTGCTGCGACGGAACCTAGGGCATCATATGTGCTGCAGCCATACGATGGCCACTGGGAGCGCGCTAGGTATCTTGGTTGTGAGAATGCGACTCGCCACGCATACTCCTTCTCAACCTGTGATTGTCCTCTCAATCACTAACTCGTTTTGTGGGTAACCGAGTCATGCTAACATGCATCATAAGCACCATACTACCTGAGCATATGCATCGTGTCTTCATAAACATGTGCATCACATCACTTTTTGAACAACATTGCACCGTAGTGGTACATCAATGCCACCTAAGGTTGCAACCTAAATGTCATGTGAGCAAGATCGTTCAAAAAATCCTATACCAATTTATCTGTCCATACCTTCCGATTGCATCCTCGAGTATAATTAGTGCAAAAGCTTTCCATTACTTGTCGCCCTTGACTACTCCTATGGGCTAATCTTGAGCCGATGGTGGTTATGCTCTTTACCCAATAATCCCATCGTGTTGCTCCCTCAGAGTAATTTCAGAAAATTCGAGAGGACCACTTCCCTATTTCCCTATCTTGTCCTTGGAATTTCGAATCTCGGGACGAGATTCTTCTTAAGGGGGGTAGGCTGTGACGCCCCAGGTTTTTAATTAGCGTCATTAACGCTAATGACCGAATCAACTGAGTCAAACCTGCTGACATTGGTCAAACCTTGGTCAACCAAGGTCATCACCACGAAAACCTCGCCAACAAACCATATTGAACCCCTTGATCAAGTCAACACACCCTTGTGGTCAACCCTTGGTCAAAGGCACGGTCAAACCCCGCTTAACCATTGACGTCGGCGAATGTCGTCCAGAACTTTTGCCATGTTATACAAATTTCACCTAAACACTTCAAAATCTACCTTTATGAAAGTTGTCCATCTTGTTGAGGGACACAACTTTCATGTAGATTGGCATTTCAAATTTTGAGCGGAAAAGGAGGAAAAACTTGGTCAACTGGCAGTACCTCATGTTCACTGAGGCATGGCGGCATTCAGTGTTGGCAAGCCGATTCTGCAAAATCCGTGGAGAAAACACCCTAGAACCTTTGTAAAAGTTGTAGAGGGTACTGAGATCTACAACTTTCCTATTCATCACTTAGTGCACTTTAGTTGCAAAATTTAAGTTTTTCTCGCTCAAATAGGGCCAGTCCAACATTTCTAGGCAGACTGTGACGTCTCCCGTGCGCCGGCGCCGCGCCCGCACGCACGCCGTGCCGCCCTGGCGTCCGGCAGCCGGCCCGCGCTCCTAGGTTGGCTGTACTGCCCGAGGCCGCATTTCCCGAAGCCACGCACCGTCCCGAGGCCGCCTCGAAGTTGCCCCCCCTCCTCGCGCGCGCGCACCGGCCGGCCGGACGAGCGCCCAACGGACCGTCGGTCGGTTCCGCGCCTCCCCTGCCGTGCACTCCTGCCGAGGCCGGCGCATGCACCCAGAGACGTCATCGTCGATCTTTTGGTCGCAGGCAGGCACACTTGTCGCCCATAAAAGGGTCGCTGCCCTCCTCATCCCGCGCCGAGCCACGCCACGCTCCTGTTCGCCGCGCACCGCACCTTCCTGGACAGCGCTCGGCGAGCTTTTCTCCACCAAGCCAGTGATGGCTAAGCAGCACTTGAGCCTCGCCGTGGACACCTAGGGCCGCTATCGCGCCTCCTCACCCGCCGGTCGGAGCCCCTGTCGCGCCCCAGCACGGCGGCGGAGGCCACCGACGCCGCCGCCGGGTGCCCCACCTCACCGGCCTTCTCCCTGCCCAACCAAGCCCAGGAATCGACCCCCAAAGACCCGAGGGTCGATCCCCGCCCGCGCCCGGTCGGTCCCGGCCGGTGGTTCGCCGGAATTTGGCCAGACCGCCGCCGGACGGTGCTCGAGGACCACATTGCGAAGTCCCAAATCTTCCTGAGGACCTAATCGCAAACTGAGGGTACTTTTGTAAGCATCTTAAACTTCTAGGGGCCTGCTTGAAATTGTGTTCTGGAATAGTGTTTGACCTTTTGCAGAAACTTGTAAAATCCATATAAAATCGTAGGAAATTCAGAAAAATGCAAACTCAATTTTGTTGGATTCGATGTAAAGAATACTACAACTTTTGTTATTCTCACATGGTATGGTTCTGTACATTTGTAACATGAAAAATAGGAACGTGAAAAATCTAGATCTTCCATAACTCAAAACCTATAGATCCTCTACATCCAAATTTGGGATATGTTGTGTATCATGGCATGACTAGCTCTTGTGCCAAAAATTGCACAAAGTTATGTTGTAAATCTTTTTATATAAATTATTTTCCTTTTATGCAGAATCTGCTTAGATGATTTTTTGTAGCTAAAAATGTTTATGTTTTTCTGCCCAACTTGTGCATGCTGCCTTGTTATGTCAAACACACCTTTGGTGAATTAATCATTATTTTTGGTTTATCAGAAATATTTAATCTTAATTTGTGCATGTTTTCCTTTGTAAATTAATGAAGCAATATCAGTAGAGCTTATAGGTATGCTTGCTGGTTCTTTAAGTTTGTATAGGACCAGAGAGCATGCATGAGAAAGATTGGAACAGTTAGATGCTTATTTTTTTTTTGTATGCATTTAATTTGAATCACTAGCTAGTCTTTGCTATTTTCCAAAGTATTTTATTTCCTAGCTTCCAAGCCTTGCATGTGGGTCCAGTGGTTCATTATGGGTGTTGTAATGCTTAAGAAACACTTCTTGAAAATTTTAGTTATTTATTGCTTAATAAAAAGCCTTAAAGCCTTTTTAAAGATTAAATATTAAATAAATAAGGAAAATGCATTTTTAATTCTTTTCACTTTTTGGGAAGTATAACCTAACTTAATTAAATGCTAAGAAAACACTCTTGCTGATAAAGGGATTAAATTATAAATAAATATCCTTGTACACACCTTGCTAGTGAGAGGTAAAAGGATTAAACCCTCACATGAAATGACAAGTATAAAAGAGACATTAATTCAAGTGTGCAATAAAGGAATAATCCTCATATAATTAATAACCTTCCTAGAAGGATTTTAATATGTAATTATTTGTCAAGGTGAATATGACCAACAAGAGTTGGATAAGATAAACAAACTGTCACATCACCTGAACCCTGCATTGCATTCCGTGTAGGTCTTCCTGACGGTGACTACTCACTCGTCCCAGAACCCGAGGAAGGAGGAGCAGAAGCTTTACTGCAGTAAGTGGAAGTACTCGACGACATCGAGGGTGCTCAGGCTAACCTAGCTGACGAAGGCAAGCCCTGGTGCATCTGACCTAGTTTTCAAATTTTTTCTTATTCAATTATCTATGGATGCTCGTGCATTTAAGTTCAGGAGTTGTATGGAACCTTAGATGCATGATCCCTAGGTACCTTTATCCTTACTAGTATGATAGGTCGATAGCTGCTAAGCTATAGGACCGTTAAAAGTCGGTTGATGACCTCACTCGTGAGAATAGGTTCCTAGATAGGAATCACAAGATATCCTTAATTGGATTGCTCATGTGGTAAGAGCATGGGATTTGGGCTCCGGTCCAATGGCTATTGTGGGTTAAGTGTTTGAACGTACTAAGCACTTGTTGGGAATGGGACCGGTAAGCCTAGTACCTTATTGAGACGGCTAGGGATTTAACTGTCACTACTCTTGGGGTTTGTCTCACGGCTAGCTACCGGTGGTGTATCGTGAGTCCGGGTGCTTCGCGGGGTATTCCGGATAGCCTGCACCAAAGACTGTGGCCTTTCATCCTGACCCGAGAATTTTTGGGAACTGCTTGGTGGTTGTCCTCGCGGGGGCATCACACCGTGTGTTTAGGTCTACCTTGCAAGGGTTGAATCAATCGATTGTCGGCCTCTCACCGTTATCTGAGACTACTTACTCCACTAGCCATGAGATCCCTAATGATGGATGTTGATGAATACTATGCTTGATTAATTGCATTGCACAACTTTGTTTGTACTAGATGGCTAATTTAGTAAAGATTAAACCCACTAGAACTTGTGCTAAAATCTTGAAAGTAAGGACATACTCTTTGTTACTTTTCAACAAAAAGAAACTCAGTGGCCAAAAGCCTTTCATGTCTAGAGTTGGTGAACTAGATATCACCGACAGGTAAGTCTTGCTGAGTATCAGTATACTCAGCCTTGCTATAATATCTTGATCCAGGTAATGCTTTCGGTGATGTGTGGCCCGGAGAGATCCCGCCCGGCTGGGAAAGATTCACAAGGTCTAGCATGCCGCCCTAGCATCCGTCCCTCTCAACAAATCTCACATGAAGCTCTCATGCTAGCCTAGAGAAAAATGGAGAAGAAAAATAGCTACGAAAATGAGAAAATGGGAGGGGGAAATGAAACCCTAAGTCACGGAGAGAGAGAGCCATCCACACACACTCATGGCTTATATATCGGGTCCCGCCGGTGTGGAAAATGACTCGACTACCCCTAACTCAACTACTGGCGATACAACCCACGCAGGGGCACTTATGTAATGTTTGTGGGTCTTGCCATCAGATGGCCACGCCTTCGCCGCACCCCGCGTCCTCCCGACGCAAGCCATGAAATCCGACCGCGTGTCCTCCGCTTCGAAGCTTCCCGACACGCCCGGATCCAGTCTCCGTCGTGTTGGGTCTTCGGACTTGGTTTTGAGGCCCAAACCAAGAAACCGTCCTTCGATGGTTTTGTGGGCAAACAACCAAACCCCCCATGCTCGGCCCGGCCTCCCGCCAGGCCCCTTGACTCGACCGCCACCGTGCACCGGCTCGATCGTCCATGACTTCGTCTTGCTCGTCTCGCCACCATGTGGCCCGCACCTAGTCCCGCCATCCACTGGGTCCCTCGAACCAAGCCGACTTGTCTCTCCATCTCCCGGAGGCCCCTCAAGGCTGAAGACCTTTCGCGCCCGTTCTTCACCTGCAACAACACGAACTAGGCCGTAGCCTACACCGTGTGCACTGAGCCAAGAGTCAGTCCAACACGCGTTGTCAATCACTCGTCACTGAGGAGCGGTCATCCATCGACCACTTGGACGCTCCTGGTCCTCATTGGGCCCAGACAAGACTTATCCAGTCATTGTGAGCAACGAGTTGAGTCCCGAAGAAAATGAGAAGTTGCTGATTTTATTGAAAAAACATAGGAAGGTGATTGGATATTCGATTAATGATCTCAAAGGTCTTAGCCCAGCCTTTTGCACTCACCGTATACCAATGGATGACCAATGTAAGCCCGTAGTGGACCACCAAAGGAGGCTAACTCATGCCATGCGAGAGGCAGTAAAGAAAGAGGTCATCAAGTTACTTGATGCCGGAATCATCTACCCGGTTCCGCAGAGAGAATAGGTGAGGCCAGTACATTGTGTACCAAAGAAAGGAGGTTTAATCGTGGTGAAGAATGAGAAGGACAAACTGATACCACAAAGAACCATGACAGGGTGGCGGATGTGTATCGATTATCGTAAGCTTAACAAAGCAACAAAAAAGATCGCTTCCCCCTACCATTCATTGACGAGATGCTCGAGAGATTAGCGAACCACACTTATTTTGGCTTTCTCGACGGGTATTCGGGGTTCATGCAAATTCCCATTCACCCAGACGATCAACACAAAACAACGTTCACATGCCCTTATCAAACATTTGCATATAGAAGGATGCCCTTCAGTCTATGCAACGCTCCGACCTCTTTTCAATGTTGCATGACGGCCGTATTCTCAGATATCATCAAAAAAATTGTCAAGGTATTCATGGATGATTTTTCCGTTTATGGGAAGACGTTCATGGGTTGCATGGCAAACTTGGATAAGGTCCTCACGAGGTGTGTGGAGGTAGACTTGGTGTTAAATTTGGAAAAGTCCCATGTCATGGTTAAGCAAGGCATAGTGCTCGAACATGTTATATCCGAGAAAGGCATTGAAGTGGACAAGGCTAAGGTAGAGACGGTTGAGCAACTCCCACCTCTGACGGATGTTAAGTCCTTGAGGAGCTTTCTAGGTCATGCCAGATTCTATAGAAGATTTATTAAGGACTTCTCAAAGATCGCTAAGCCTTCAACGCATCTCCTTCAAAAGGATGTGGCTTTTGACTTTGATGAGAAGTGCCTAGCGGCATTCTGGACCTCGAAAAGTGCTTTGGTGAGTGCTCCCATTATTTAACCTCCGGATTGGAACCAACCTTTCGAGATCATGTGTGATGCAAGTGACTACACCGTAGGCGCGGTTTTGGGTCAAAGAAAGGAAGACCGAGTTCATGCCGTTTACTACGCTAGTAAAACTCTTAATGAGGAACAATTAACTTATGCCACTATACAGAAAGAGTTGCTAGCAGTGGGATTCGCCTTTGAAAAATTCAGATCTTATATCGTAAACTTGATGGTCATTGTTTACACCGATCACGCGGCCATCAAGTATCTCTTGTCTAAGAAGGATGCTAAACCACGATTGATCCATTGGATCCTTCTTCTTCAGGAGTTTGATGTTCAAATTCGTGATAAGAAGGGGGTGGAGAATGTTGTGGCCGATCATTTGTCTAGAATGATCCCTGAACAAGATGATAAAGAGCCCATAGAAGACAAGATGAGAGATGACCACCTCTATCGAGTTCTCGATAAAGACACTTGGATGATTGATATCATTCAAGCGATTTGGAAGATGCCTCTTGACCATGTAGATAGAAACTCTCAAAGGAGGATAATCTCCCAAAGTAAGAAATACTTTTGGGATGCACCATACCTCTTCAAACTTGGCAATGATGGAGTCATGAGAAGATGTGTGCCAAGAGAAGAGAGGCTAGAAATCTTGAGAAAGTGCCACTCGGCGAAGTATGGTGGACACTTTAGCCATTTCAGGACCCATGCAAAAGTGTGGTCTAGCGGATTCTATTGGCCGGATATGCATGAAGATACTAAAAGATATGTTGCATCATGCCCCGAATGCCAAAGAACTGGAAACATCCCTCAGAGAAATCCTATGACTTTAAAATACAATCTACAAATCGATTTATTCGATGTGTGGGGTATAGACTTCATGGGGCCTTTCAAAAACTCACACGGATATGAGCATATCCTAGTCATGGTTGATTACGTATCCAAGTGGGTAGAGGCCATGCCATGTCGTAAAGCTTCCACGGAGGAGTCCATTGCTATGATCAAGAGCATGATTTTTCCTTGTTTCGGTACACTGAGAATGTTGATTAGCGATGGAGGAACTCACTTCACTGGAAAGAATTTTAAAAGGTGCTTGTCCAAGTTGGGATTTGAACATAGGGTCTCTACGGCCTATCATCCACAAACCAACGGACAAGCGGAAACGTCGAATAGGCAATTAAAAAGCATTCTCAACAAAACCATAGTGAAGGGAGGCAAGGATTGGTCAGAGAAATTATACGGAGCTTTATGGGTATATCGAACGACGTTTAAGACACCGATAGGTATGACCTCTTATCAATTCGTCTATGGAAAAGCTTGCCACCTCCTGGTCGAGTTGGAACATAAGGCCTATTGGGCGATCAAAGAGATGAACCTTGTGTCGGTATTTTAGACCAGCAACCTACCAAGGGAGTACCCGAGTTAGATGAATGTGGCCTCGCCGAGATCGGTAACTCGATGGAAGAGAAATGTGGCACACAATTTAGACAGGTTCGAGTCGAGAGGTGTGTAATACCCTACGTCCTGTATGCTGCGTAGCTCTGGATTGATTGGATGAGTTTACAAGATGATGCGTATCTGAGAGACAGAGATCCCTGCCTCGCCTTATATAGTCCGGGAGGCAGGGTTCAAGTCGGTTCAGGGAGAGAGTACTAGTCAGGTACGTCTAGGAGTTCTCTACACAGTACAGGACATGTACAACTTCCTATCCGAGTACTTCTCCACCTTAGTCCTTGCGCCTCACGTCATCAGGCGTCGTGTGGCACAAGACGAGTTGTCCCAGGGGCCCACCGAGTAGTCGGTCCTGGTACCCACCAAGGCAGTGGGCCCAGAGAGGTCCATACGACACCTTGATCTCGATGCCGCAGTGGTAAAACGAATAATTCAAATAAGCGAGCTAGAGGAGATGAGGTTGAAAGCATACAAAAATGCAAGCATATACAAAGAGAGAATTAAAAGGTGGTATGATAAAAGGTTGAAGGAGAAAGAGTTTAAAGAACGAGATAAGGTCCTCCTCTACAATTCGAGGTTTAAAACATTCGGAAAGGGGAAATTGCAAAGCAAGTGGGACAGACCTTATGTTGTGCATTCGGTGCTCTCCAACGGAGTGGTAACCATTATGGATGTGAAAGGTGGTCAATTCATGGTGAATTGTCAACGGCTTAAGATTTACTACGAACCCGACGTTGTGCCCCTTCACCACATTGATGTCTTCACCATGGAAGAAGAGCCCGAACATCCAGGCTATGACGAAAAACAAGGCATGGATTTTTGTAAATAGTATTTCTTTTATTTTTCTGGAGTTTCTCGCAAAGATTTACTGGGCCAAGTTTTCCCCATGGGCTAATAAAGCGAAAAAGGGCGGTACACGGGAAACCGGACTGGACCGGCCCTCGGAACAGGGTGGGTCGGCCGGCCCGGACCGACCGGCCTAGTGGGGCCCCGGTGGCGGTTCACCCCGATTTATCCCTGGAATGCTCCTTTTCGACTTCCTTCATCGGTCAAAAAATTTTAAGGGAAGTTTTAATAAGGAAAACGAGGTTCCTAGGGTTTTCCTTTTGGGACTATTTATTTGGCCAAATTGGGAGCTCGGGAATCCATCCCATCTAACATTCTTTTGCACCCACGGAGCAGCCATGGTGTCCCCGAGGAGCATAGAGTTGAAGCAAGGCGCCGAGGAGCCATCGATGGAGGAGGCAAAGCGATGCGAGCTCAAGCTACCCGTCGAGATCAAGAGGGCCACCCGCATCTGTTGCGGAGGGCGTGTCTCGACCGGAGCTATCACATATGGCAACCCCGTCAATGAGGAGAAGGTCCCTACTCCTGTTCGAAGGTTGGCGCGCATCCGTGGCATGAAACGGAAGGACTACAAGGAGGTGTCGCCCGAGCCTAAGGACTATAGGGATAGTGACTACTCCGACGATCGTAGACCGAGCTCGTGGGCGGCCTCCGAAAGAGATGATAACGATTTGTACATTGGGAAGAGGTGCCCAAGGAGAAGACTCCCGACGGCCCCAACAGCGGTGGCAACGACAATGGTGATGGCGACGACGGTCGCGACGACGGCGGAGACCCTGGCGATGACGACCCTTTCGGGATGCATCCGATGTGTTGTGCGGCTTGCCGTCACTCCATCTCAGAGCTCTACACATCGGTCGATGAATGTTTCCAGGCCATGGAGGCGATGAGACAGCGTATGGCGGATTTGGAACGCGTGGTCGAAGACGACTACAAGTTCGTAAATCGCAACTGGCGCAAACTTTTTGGCATGGTCGGGAACATGAGGGGCAAGTGGTGCAATAGTTGCGGAAAGTACTACTAGGTTTATTTTTCCCCCTTAGGATTTTTGTAAGATACGACGAGGACGTCGTATGAGTTTAGCGTGGGGGCGAGCTAGCTAGCTATCATTTAGCTTTTGAGCTTCAAGTTTAGATTGGTTCGGTTTAGTTTTCGAGAGAGTTTTAGAGTTTAAGAGTCTTTAGTTTTTTAGTATGTTTTTAAAATTTTTGCAAGTTTGAAGTGTCTTAATTTAGTGTCGCGTCAACGAAAACCAAATAAAAAGAGTCCTTTAAATTTTGTGTCTCGTGTGATGCTTATCTTGATTCACTCGTTTGTTCGTCTTTAGTTCTTGATATATGAACATTAGTGTGGTTTGAAAAACGTTTACCGTGGTGCTTAGTGGAATTGCTACTTCTCAAAGTACCCATACCGTGCTTCGATCTTGAGCTTTTTATTTTGGTTGTGCTATGTGAGGACCATGTGTGGTTCGAGGACTGGTGGATGGTCGTTTCCTTGTGTGATGAGTGATTCACAACGTTGTGTGGACTGATTCTTGGCTAAGTATTGCAGGTGCAGGTTGTGGCTTGACTAGTGTTGGTGCAGGTGAAGAACAAGCACAAAAGGTCGTTGCCGGTGAAGCCTCCAGGCGTGGAGAAGACAAGTAGGCTTCGTTCGAGGGACCCGGTGGCCAGTAGGGTTAAGTGCGGGCTGCATGGTGGCATGAACAGCAAGATGAAGTTATGGATGGTTTCTTGGTAGAGCCTCAAAACCAAGGTCGAGTCGGGACTACGTGGGAGTCGAGTCATGAGTGGCGATTGGCGGAGGCTACACCTAGTTTTCGGGGTTTCCAGTGGTTCACCAGAAAACCACTGGGTTCCTTGGTTGATCCACAAAGCCAAGACCGAAGAACCG
Organism: Cenchrus americanus; assembly: GCA_947561735.1. NCBI lineage: Eukaryota > Viridiplantae > Streptophyta > Magnoliopsida > Poales > Poaceae > Cenchrus > Cenchrus americanus. The sequence goes on from OX387244.1 coordinate 190,800,324, forward strand.
AAGACGGAGATGCAGCAGCTCTAGTCCGGTCTGACCGGTGGGTACCGGTCTGACTGGTGAGGAGCACTGATATGACCGGTATGCAACGATGCAGTCTGGAATCTTCGAAGCGGAGGACACGCTGTTGACGGCTAATAGTTGTATCAAAGTTCGTTTATGAGTCGCGAGCGGAAAAGTCTCCCGTCGTAGTCAAGGGACCCTTCTTCGCTCGAGTGGTGAACCCAAGGTATCGAATCCGTGGAACAAATGTGTGACGGAAAAGTTGATCTAGTAAAGCCAAGTAACTCCAATCTTTGGTAAAAGAAACCCTAATGCATCTAGATGAAAGACACGAAACTAATCTAATCTACTAAAGACCGGAGATAACAAAGTAAGATTGGGTAGATAAACTGATCTAGAGAGATCGGAGTAAGCCTTTTGTTGAAGTTCCAAGCAACAGAAGAAGTAGCAAATCGAATCTTATAAGAAGGCTCTTTAAATCGTGGTTTCCCGTCCAAATCCGAAAACATCCGCTTTTCGGAACCCCCATTCTGTCACAACGTATCCCTACTCATGCGGGGAGTATAGGGAGAGTCAAAAGACAAGTCGAGATTCTTTGGGAAGATCCGGCGTGTACCTCTAGCCACCGCGGCTACAAGAACACCCTATGTAATCTATCTCAAGAATAGAATTGGAATAAGCAAAGTCGATCGAAAAATGAAATCTTCGAGGAAACACTTGATCGCTAGGAAAAGATTCAACTTGATAATTCAACTATGACAATGATACATACACAAGATCACCACCGGGATCCTTCCTTGATTTTGCTTCTAACTCCGGGAACTCCGACGTGGTCTTCCGTGCAAGGTTCCCACGTCGGCTAGGGAAACCCTAGTCAACTAGCTCGACCCTCTCCTCTCCGAGATGGTGTCCCTCTCTTCTCTGCTCCTCGGCGCCCGATGACGAATTGGATGATGCGTGGCTCTCGGTTAGGGGGGTATAAATAGCCCGAATGGCGGCTAGGGCAAAGGAGGGGGCAAACGGGCCCTGGACAGGGCTGAGCCGACCGGCACCGAGCGAGCCGGCACGGGCCCATCCGAGCCCGGCCCCGAGGCCTCCTTTGCTCTACGTCGGTTCCCTTGCTTCCTGGATGTTTCCCCCTTCTGCATGTAGGTCCATGTCGTCTGTTTCTCTCCGAATTGGGCATATCTCCTTGACTTGCAAGATTCAGCACTTTTCAGGTTAGGTCCTGGGAGTTTGTCATCTTCTCGAATCAAGTCCCTGACTTCTTCGAGTTAAGTTTGTTTCATTGCATGACTTGTACGGGGATTCAAGGTCTTGTCATAAGGTTCTTGATGAACTTATCCCAAAAGTCTTGCTTTCAATGCTAAAACCCTGCATAAACACTAAACTCCGAAACCGACATGCAGACGTGAACTTGTTATACCACGGGGGTTAGTACCAATGGATAAGGTATAAAACTTATGCCAACACCGAAGGTAAACTCGTGGCTAGGTTGACGGATTTTCACCATCAACACACACGTCGGGATCGCATGGCTTGCATCAAGGCTAAGCAGGTGCGGTCGCCTGGCATCCGTCCAATGGAGAAAATCAAAATAATTCCAAAACCGCCCTTGAGGGGCTTGTATCCCTAGTTATTAATTAAGGGTATTTTAGACTTTTGGTTGCCTCCATATAACCCATGAGGTGAGAGGATGTCAGCCATCTATTGGAACCCTAGTTCATTTGCTTTCCTATTTTCCTTCCTATTTTCTTAGGATTTCCATAGGACTAGCTTGAGAGCTTCATGGTGAGATTTTGTGAGAGGGTGGATGATCAGGCGGCAAGCTAGACCTTGTATGAACCTCCTTGGTATGTATAGATGATTCGGCGTGGTTCCTCAAGGCTTTGTTGTGTTGTTCCCAGTTGTTCTTGGTGGTGATTTTCGGGGCCCTCTTTTGGTGGTTTTCTTGGTGTGTTTTCGAGACCTTGCTCTTGGGGATTTTGAGGAGTTGACCCGCGGGTGCTGTTCATCCCGAGCTGCCCGGGTTACACTTCCTACTATCCCCAAGGTCTTGTTCAAGTTCGTCGAGCGATTGGGGAGATCGAAGTTTGGATTTGGAGGAGTTGACCCGCGGGTGCTGTTCATCCCGAGCTGCTCAGGTTACACCGATCTGATCAGTGCTATTGAGCAGTCTGATCGGTGCGAGCCACTTGTGGGATTTTCCTCGGGTGAACTGCTTGACTCGTGTGTCTTTGGGTCTTGGTGCTGCTGGTCAGTTCTTGGTCTGTTTGGAGTTGTTTTGTTAGGTTTTGTGTAGGGTTTTTCTTCCATGCAGGTCGTGTTTTGGGGGTGTTTTTGTTCCAGGGCCTAGAGAAGTCACCGAGGCTTTCTGGAACGCTTGTTGTGCGGCTGCTGTAGCCACCGGCCTGACCGGCTCTGTCCACCGGTCTGACCAGTGTCACCGGTCCGACCGGCGCAGGCCATCAGTCTAACTGGTGTAGCACAGGTAGCAAGCCGTGCATGTTTCCGCTGTGTGTGTTGGTGTGTTTTGGCTCGGAAGGTTGTTTGTTGGTTCCTAGGTCCAGTAGCACTTCTGTGGCTGCGTAGGCTTGGCCAGCTTGGTAGTGAGTCGGAGACGTGTGCTGGAAGCCGTGTTCGTCTTGTTGGAGTCTCCATCTCCTTCGAGAAGAATTTTTATCGGTTCCATTCACTCCTCCTCTCTGGTTCGGGTCTTTATTTACTCTAACCAGTCTAAGATCCAAGGATGGCGTAGCAGGAACGGGGTTCGGGTCCTCCACACATCGATGGCAAGAACTACCAGATGCGGAGTAAGAGGATGGCGACGTTCCTCCGCGGAAAGGGTCAGATCCTTTGGGATGTCACGGTGGACAACAGCTATGTCCAGCCGATGAACTTCCTCGCTCCAGGATCGAGAGACATGTTCGACACCAACAATAAGGCCGTCGACTACTTGTTTCGTGCTTTGTATCAGCCTGGGTTCAATCGGGTGCACACCGAGCACTTGGCTTGTAGAATCTGGTCAGTGTTGAAGGAAGCTCATGTTGGGAATGCCCAGGTTCAGGCTCGGATGTATGCAACTTGCCGGAGAGAGTACGAGAACTTCACTCATCTCCCCGGCGAGTCCATCGATGCCTTGTTTCAGAGGTTCACGGTGGTTGTGAACAACATGAGGGCCAATGTGGACATGCTCCCGTACAATGATCATGATAGAGCCGTCAAGCTCTTATAATCCTTGGACCGTACAGTTTGGGGCGGAAAGATCGAGGCCATTGTGGAGTCGGAGAAGTATGACACTCTGACGGTGAATGAGCTGTTCTCGAAGCTCAAGTCGGCTGAGGTGGATAGGGGCATGACAGCCAAGCTTGAGGGCCCGATTGACTCTCTTAGTCTTTCCCTCGTCGGTGGTTCGAAAGGAAAGGCTAACACTAACCCATACACTTGGATGTTCTCTTTGTCCTCTTTGATGTCTATGCCAGATGAGGAGTTCGACGTGCTTGGAGAGGACGAGCTAGCGTTGCTGACGAGGAGGTTCGACAGGCTGCAGGAGAACCGGGTGAACATGAGGAGGAACACGAGGACATGCTTCCAGTGCGGCAAGCCGGGACACTTCATCGCTAACTTCCCGGAGAAGGTCGAGAACAAGGATGGCTACAAGCACAAGTCAAGAATGGATGGCAATTACCGGTCAAGGCGCGACCACAAGAGCAAGCACAAGAACAAGCACTAGGACGAGCGACGATCAAGGAAGAAGGAGAGCCGAGGCAAGGCTCGAGCGATGGTTGGAGCGAGCGACATCGACTCCAGTTCCGCGTACTCCACCTCGAGCTCAAGCAGTAGTGAAGATGAAGGTGATCGTCGCAAGAGCAGGAAGTCGCCCGAGAACCTGAGCAGGCTGAGCTGCTTCGCTAGAGAGGACTTCTGCACCATGGCGTTGAGCTCCGGCAGCAAGAAGAGCACACAGAGCGACTCGGACTCTGATTCCGATGACGAGGTGCGTGATGAACTCCCCTTCTTGCGTCAGGAGAATGAACGTCTTGTCTTGTTGCTTGATAATCGTGATGACATGCTTAGAAAGACTAAAAAAATGAGGAAATAGCTTAGGGCTTCACTCGAGGATGCTAGGACTAGAGTGGCCGAGCTATAAACACAGAATTTGGATGCTAAGCTGGAAATTGATTCTATGAAATCTTCACCTATTGTTTCTGATGATGTTGAATGTGTTGATTGCTCTATTTTCCTTGTTGATCTTGCCTTGTTTAAGGAAAAGCATGCCTCCAAGTGTGAGGAACTAGATGTGCTTAGGGTTGAAGTGGCTGAGCTTAAGTCTAGATCTGCTTTGCTAGGTGCTTGCACTTCTTGCCCTATCTTGCATGCTATAATGGAGGAGATGCATGCTTACATTGTTTCTCTTGAGGCAAAGTTGAAAGAACCAATTCCTACATCTTGCTCTACATGTGAATTGCATGCTTTGAATAATTTGGAACTTGCACATTATGTTGATCGTTTGCGAGATGAGAATGATGAGATGAGAAAGTTGAGGGGTTGGTTGCCTGGTCATGAGCCTCAGTTGAGGATAATGATCGAGACATTCAAGAGGCAGGATGGTGAGGGACTTAGGGCTAATAAGGACAAGTACCACCCTTCCGATGGTGTACTTGAGTCTCGTGTGCTGATGCCCAGGGCCAAGGCGAGTGTGAGGACAGTTCAGGCTTGGGGAGAGCGAAAGGCTGTTGGAGGTGCTGTTGGCCGGGCTACACTGGTCAGACCGGTGAGGGGCACCGGTCAGACCGGTGCAGACCTGGACAAGCAGCAGTTCGGGTTTCGTGCTCGTACAGGTGCAAGGATTGGTTCTAGAGGTCGTGGTTCTGCTGGTTGAGCTGGAGAGTTTGCAGGAAGTCAGTTTGCTAGGCGTTCTCCCCTCGTGCTCAATACGTGGATGGGAGGATCCGTAGTTTTGAGATGGAGAGGAGGGACGGTCCACAGGCTTTATTTCGTGGTTTTGGTCCTCCTCCAGGTAGAGAGGGTTGGTTCCCTCATGGTGGTTACCATGTTGGTGTTCGTGGAGGTAGCTTTGGTAGGAAAGATGCTTTGGAGTTTGCTAACCTCACTTTGGAGCAAATGGCTCAGCACTGGTTTTACTCTTTTGGTACAAAATCCAATGCTGAGTTGTTGTTCGCTCACATGCTCGTTTTTGAATTTCAGGTGGGAGACTTGAAGAACATTCCGTTGATTGACTCCGGTTGCTAGAGGCATATGACTGGAGACAAGGGGTGGTTCTCAAGTCTCGTCCCGGTGGTGACAAACAGGTACATCACCTTTGGGGACAATAGGCGTGGGCATGTTCTTTCAAAAGGTGAGATTAAGGTGAGTGACAAGATCACTCTCAGGCGTGTTGCTCTTGTTCAATCGCTTGGATACAATTTGCTTTCTATGTCCAAGCTGTTGGATGAGGGTTTTGAGGTGTTGTTTCGGCCTGGTGGTTCTCGGAATTTGGATTCTCGAGGGGACCTTGTCTGTATGATCGTTCCCGAGGGTCAGGTGTTTCGAGCTGATTTTTCTCAGTCTTTTGGTGTTGAGCGTTGTTTCTTGGCTGGTTCCTCGAGTGAGTTGTGGAAGTGGCCTAGGAAGTTGGGTCACTTGAACTTTGATCTTTTGTCTCGCTTGAGTAAACTCAATTTGGTCCGAGGATTGCCACGTTTGATGCTTGAGAAAGAGTTGGTTTGTGCGCCATGTAGGCATGCCAAGATGGTAGCCTCTTCTCACCCACCTCTCACCGATGTGATGACTAAACGTCCATGCGAGCTGCTCCACATGGACCATGTTGGCCCAGCTCGTGTGTGATCTGCGGGTGGGAAGTGGTATGTTCTTTTTGTGGTGGACGACTACTCTCGGTATGTGTGGACGTTCTTTCTCGAGGATAAGGGGGAGCCAATCGGTTTTGTTCGAGATCTTGTCTTGAGGTTGAGGAACGAGAGGCACGGATATGCCATAAGCAATCCGTAGTGACAATTGTCGGGGACCGCCCTAGGGGTCCCCTTAAACAATGGGGGAACCCTCACTTAAATCCCAACGTCGAAACACGCTAAGCCTAACCATGCAGGAAACTAACCGTGCAGGGCATGGCCTACGCCGCGGGACTCCGACGGCCCACCAAGACGGCCCGCCTGGAAGACCCCTCGAGCGAGCCCCGCCTCGCTCGAGGGGTCACCCCTCCTCGAACGGGCTCCGCCCCGTTCGAGGGGCGACCCTTCCCTCGAGCGGTCCCGCCCCGCTCGAAGGCTCGCTCCCCCCTCGAGCGGGTCTCGTCTCGCTCGAGGGTCCACTTCGCCCTCGGCCGGGGCCCACCACGCTCACGGGCGCTCCGCACGCGTGCGCCGGCCCCGTACTTGGGCATTTAACGCCCGACGCCGCCGCAGGGACGGAGCCATCATGCGCCGGGGCTCGCACCCCGGTGCCGCCGCACCAACTCCCCAGGGAGGAGCCCACCCCCGCCACTGTGGAGATGGACTGTGCGGTACGGCCGGTGTCAGTCCCATGACACCGAGCGCCCACTACAGTACGGCTAACGCGCCCGACCCTCGAAAGGGGGCCGGGCGCACCCTCGATTTCACTTTCCCGTGACCCTACAGGTTAGGTGGGGGGCGCTAGGCCGGTGGATAGCCATCCCGGTCACTGTAACGGCGCGGCCGCCGTACCCACGCGTGCAGGCGCACGCCCGACACCGCAGGCGCACGCCCGAGCACCGCAAAGAACCACTCCCGGCCCCGCCGCGGAACGCATTGGGAAGGAACGCCGTTCGCCCGCGCCCGTTCCCCGTACCAGCCATCATCAGCACCTCCCTCGAAGCCTATCAAAGGACACCACCGCCATCTGCCGCCTTCCTACCCTCGAACCGCCACTGTTCGGGTACGGGGTAGGCCATCATGGCCGGATCGCAGCGAAGATCGTCCGGACGGCCGCCCACTCTACAGCATAGCACGACGTGCACCCCCACGTAGCCGGATAGCGCGGCGTGCATGTAACTCGCCGCCCCCTTGGCCTATAAAAGGAGAGGCGAGCCCCCAGCCGCGGGGGGGGGGGGGGGGGGACGATTTCAGTTGGACACATCACACCGTGCACTCACTCTCTTATTCTCCCACAATATCTTCAGCCACTCCACCAGGGACTTGGAAGCCACGCTTCCTCTCCCGCCTTGCTTGTATTTGCCCCACTACAAGCACCCCCGGTGCTGAGCAATATAGTGCCACGAGCACAACCCTGCTGGACGTACGGCCCCCTCGGCCGGAACCAGGATAAAACCTTGTGTCATTTGTTGCTTGGCATCGACCATTGAGGGATAGACCTAAGCGCTATCTACTGGTTAGTGTCGGGACCATATTCCGCACCGACAGTTGGCGCCCACCGTGGGGCACACGAGCGCCTAAGGTCATTTCGCAAACTCCCTCCATGGTGATTCGCACCGAGTATCGTGCAACACGCTACAACATGGGTAGCTCGGACCCTCTCCCGGCCGGGTTCGAGATCCGCTTCGGAGACTTGAACTTCCAGGCCACAGGGAACGGCTATCTCATGCGCCTCACCAATCGTGAGGAGCTTCGCGCGCACGCGCGAGGCCGGGGTCCGCTCCGGTCTCCGCCGCACGCACGACACCGGCGCGGGCGCCCGCGGCACGGATGCTTGCGGGTCCGTCGACGCCGCGACGCCGTCGTCGCTGCGGGCCGCGCTCACGCCGGGCGCGGTCCGAGCGGCGGCAAGCCGAGCGCGCCGCCGCCCAACGCGGTGCGCCCACCATCACAACGGCCCGCCACCGCCCGGCGGGGGACCGCGTGCAGTCTCAGGACCGCGCATCCCCATCGGGCTGCGTGGCGCCACGACGGCCCATAACGCCAACGTGAACACGACGATGCGCCGGGTTCCACCTGGCCGCCACGTCTTCGTCGCCAGGGACCCCGGCACCTCAGCAGCAGACGAGTCGTCCCTGGGCTCCGTCGACACGATGCCACCCGCCAACCGCCACGGGTACGCGGAGTGGGACTTCTCCGGCGTGCCGGACCCAGTCGCGTTCAGGCGCTTCCTCGACGCCACGGACTACTGGTTTGGCTACTCCGACGACTCCAGCACTGGGAGCTACGACCCCACGAGGGAGTGTTGCGCCGTCATCACCAACGACCCGGCCAACGCTGCCGGCGCGGCGGGTGCCGGAGACGGGGAAGTCACGCCTGCCCCGGGGATCGCCGCGCGCCCGGCCGCGGGACCGAGCGCTCTCGCCGGGGCCGACGTCGACGCACGGCGGCCCAAGCCCGCGAGCTCAAGGCCAAGCCGGCGGAGGAGTACGGACGGTGCGGCCGCCGCTCCGCGCCTCGATGGCGGGGGAGGCCTCCGCACGCGGCGAACGCGCGCGGGAGCTGGGCCGACAGGTCCGTGACCGCCTCAACCCCGTCCCCAACGTCGACAACACGGATACTCCGCCACGGGCAAGCCAGAAGCTCGTCGCCGCCACGACGCTGCTGCGGGCCATGCCGGCACCCTCGACCCCCGAAGCTCGAGACATGCACCGCGAGGTGCAGACTCTCCTTGAGCAAGCGGCCGTCCAGAAGGCCGAGAGCTCAGCCTCACGCATCCGCCAACAGGGGGACGCACGGGGTGATGATCCTGCACCAGGAGGCGAACCCTCGGTGCACGTGGGTCAACCCGCTGACCAGGGGCGCACGCCGGCCAAGGAACGGCTCCTTGACACGCGCAGGGCACTGGATGGCGATGCCCGCAACGTCATCAACGCCCGGCGCACCAGCAAGGCGGACGCGCGTGCGGCAAGGGGCTACCACCCTCGAAGGGGGTGGACGCTACGACAGCGGTGAGGATCGCTCCCCGACACCGAGCCCCCGGCACTCGTGTGTTCGGCGGGAGATCCGCACGGCGGCGTTCCCCCGGCGCTTCCGTCAGCCCTCGACAATCGTCAAGTACAACGGGGAGACGGACCCCCGCGTCTGGCTCAACGACTACCGCCTAGCTTGTCAGCTGGGCGGAGCCACTAACGACGAAGTGATTATCCGCAACTTGCCCCTGCACCTGGGTGACGCGGCCCGAACATGGCTAGAGCACTTGCCCGCCAGCCAGATCCATGACTGGGACGATCTAGTCCACATGTTCGTGGGCAACTTCCAGGGCACGTACGTGCGCCCTGGGAACTCCTGGGACCTGCGCTCTTGCACGCAGAAGCCCGGCGAGTCGCTGCGGGACTTCATACGACGCTTCTCCAAGCGCGGCACGGAGCTCCCCAGCGTGGCACAGTCCGAGATCGTGCACGCGTTCCTCGAGGGCACCACGTGCCGGGACCATGTGCGCGAACTAGGACGCAGCCCGCCTACGGACTCAAACGAGCTGTTCGACATCGCCACCAGCTTCGCCTCCGGAGAGGAGGCCGTGGGAGCGATTTTCGACGGCAAGAAGGGCAAGCGCTCCGAGGACGCACCCGCGGAGGGCAGCGGGTCCAAAGAGCCGCGCCGCAACGACAAGCGGGGCAAGAAGGGGAAGAAGCCGCGCCGCGAGGCGCGCGAGCAGGGACGCAACTACGGCAACGCCGAGGCCCTCGCTGTCGACCCGGCTCGACGGGGCCCTCGACCGGCCCCTCGAGGTCCGGGGGTGTTTGACGACATGATGAAAAAGCCATGCCCCTACCACAAGACTCCCGTGAACCACACTCTTGAGCAATGCGACATGCTCAAGAAGTTCTACGGCCGTGCCGCCGCGAAGGAGGCAGAGGCCAAGAAAGATGGAGGCGATGGCGACGCGGGTGGCTTCCCCGCCCCGTCGAAAACGTGTTCCTCATCTTTGGGGGACCTACCGTCGACATGTCGACCGAGCGGCGCAAGAAGGAGCGGCATGAAGTCCTCGCCGCAGAAAGGGCGCCTCCAGCCTTCCTCAACTGGTCGAAGGATGCCATCACCTTTAGCCGGGACGACCACCCATACCGCATTCCGAACCCGGGCCAGTACCCGCTGGTGGTCGATCCCATCATTGGGAACGCCCGGTTTTCGAAGGTCCTTATGGACGGGGGCAGTAGCCTCAATATCCTCTTCGCGCATACTTTGCGCCTGATGGGGATCGGACTGGACCAGCTGCGGCCCAGCACGAAGCCGTTTCACGGCATCGCGCCCGGGCAAGGTGTCCAACCACTCGGGCGGATCGATGCGCGATGCAGTTTGGTACCCCCAAGAATTTCCGCAAGGAAACCCTCACCTTTGAGGTGGTAGGATTCAAAGGGGCCTACCATGCCATACTTGGGCGACCTTGCTATGCCAAATTCATGGCGGTCCCCAACTACACGTACCTGAAGATGAAGATGCCGGGTCCAAACGGCGTCATCACCGTCGGGTCGTCGATCGAGCACGCATTCGACTGCGACGTCGAGTGCGTGGAACATGCAGAGGCACTAGCGCTGGATGAAGCGCTGGTGAACACGCTGGAGAAGATGGTCAACGACGACCTCAGCTCCGCCGCCAAGCACGTCAGCACCTTCGAGGCCGCCGAGCAAACCAAAGGGGTCCCCCTCGACCCTTTGGCCCCCGAGGGCAAGGCGTTGAGGGTCAGCTCGACCCTCGACCCTAAATAGGAAGCAGTGCTCGTCGACTTCCTCCGCGCCAACGCCGACGTCTTCGCGTGGAGCCCCTCGGACATGCCAGGCATCCCGAGGGAGGTCGCCGAGCACTCCCTTGATATCCTGCCAAACGCCCGCGCTATACAGCAGCGGTTGCGCCGCTTCGACGAGGAGCGGCGACGGGCGATCGGAGCGGAGCTGCGGAAGCTCCTCGAGGCCGGGTTCATCAAGGAAGTGTTCCACCCTACGTGGCTAGCTAATCCTGTGCTTGTAAAAAAGAAAAATGGGAAGTGGAGGATGTGCATAAACTACACTAGTCTCAATAAGGCATGTCCAAAAGTTCCTTTTCCTTTGCCACGTATAGATCAAATCGTTGATTCAACGTAGGGTGTGAACTCCTCGTTTCCTTGATGCCTACTCGGGATATCACCAAATAAAAATGAAGGAGTCCGACCAGCTCGCGACTTCGTTCATCACACCATTCGGGACGTTCTGTTACGTCACGATGCCTTTCGGCCTCAGAAACGCGGGCGCAACATATCAGCGCTGCATGCAGCACGTTTTTGGGGATCACATCGGACGGACGGTCGAAGCCTACGTGGACGACATCGTCGTCAAGACCAGGAAGGCGGACGACCTGGTTAACGACCTTGGCGTCGCGTTCAGCTGCCTACGGGCAAACGGGGTCAAGCTAAACCCCGAAAAATGTGTCTTTGGAGTGCCGCGGGGCATGCTCCTAGGGTACATCGTCTCCCAGCGGGGAATCGAGGCCAACCCTGAAAAGGTCGCGGCCCTCGAGCGAATGGGTCCAATTCGGGACCTCAAGGGGGTGCGAAAGGTGTTGGGGTGCCTCGCCGCCTTAAGCCGCTTCATCTCGAGGCTCGGTGAGAAGGGCCTGCCCCTCTACCGCCGCTCAAGAAGCACGAGCGCTTCTCTTGGACCGCCGAGGCCCAGGAAGCGCTCGACAAGCTGAAGGCGTCTCTGACGCACGCCCCAATCCTTACGCCGCCGCGAGACGGCGAACCCCTCCAACTCTACGTAGCCGCAACCACCCAGGTGGTCAGCGCCGTGATCGTTGTGGAGCGCACGGAGGAAGGGCATGCCTTGCCTGTGCAGAGGCCGGTCTACTACATCAGCGAAGTCCTGTCGGACACGAAGACGCGCTACCCCCAGGTCCAGAAGCTGTTGTACGCGGTAGTCCTCGCGCGGCGCAAGCTCCGCCACTACTTCGAGGCCCACCCAGTTACGGTGGTCTCTTCCTTCCCGCTAGGAGAGATCATCCGCAACCCCGACGCGGCAGGCAGAATTGCCAAGTGGTCCGTGGAGTTGATGGGCGAGACGCTCGCCTACGCTCCGCGCAAGGCCATCAAGTCGCAAATCCTAGCCGATTTCGTCGGCCGAGTGGACGGACACGCGTGCCGCCGCCCCCTCAGATTCAAGCAGAGTGCTGGACTCTGTTCTTCGACGGCTCGGTGATGAAGACAGGAGCGGGCGCGGGCCTGCTCTTCGTGTCACCCCTCGGGGAACACATGCGCTACGCAGTGCGCCTCCACTTCCCCGCATCTAACAATATGGCGGAATACGAGGCCCTTCTCTGCGGCCTCAAAATCGCCATTGAGTTGGGCGTCAAGCGCCTCGACGTACGAGGGGATTCGCAGCTCGTGATCGATCAAGTCATGAAGAACGCGAGCTGCCACGATGACAAGATGGAGGCCTACTGTAAAGCCGTGCGAGCCCTCGAAGACAAGTTCTACGGCATCGAGCTTAATCACGTACCCCACCGGTACAACGAGGAAGCGGATGAACTTGCCAAGATCGCGTCCGGGCGGATCACCGTTCCCCCGAACGTTTTCGCACGCGACATCGCGCAGCCCTCGGTCACCTTCGAGCCCTACCCCTCGAGCGACGACGGACCCTCGGGGGCTCCCTCGAATCCAGCGGGTGCGGAACCCATGGAAGAGGACCCCTCGAACGAGGCGTACGTACTCTCCCTTCTCGAGGGGTACGGCTCCCACGAGGCTGTCGCGATGGACATCGAGCCGGCTCCCCGCCCGGGCGGACCGGGCGGGAGAAGTATACCGCCTGGATTGCTCGAGGGGAACTCCCCGCAGACCGGGCCATAGCCAGGCGCATCGCCAGGATGGCCAAGTCATTCACCCTCGTCGACGGCGAGCTGTACAAGCGCGCCGCATCAGGCATTCTCCAGCGGTGTATACCCATTCCCGAGGGGCGCGAGCTCCTACGTGACATCCACGCGGGGATCTGTGGCCACCACGCCGCGCCGCGCACCCTCGTCGGCAACGCGTTCCGCCAAGGCTTTTACTGGCCTACCGCGGTCGCAGACGCCAGCGAAATCGTACGCACCTGCGAAGGGTGCCAGTTCTACGCCCGCAAGTCCAACTTGCCCGCTCATGCCCTGCAAACGATCCCCGGGACATGGCCGTTCGCCGTGTGGGGGTTGGACATCGTCGGGCCCTTGCGGAAGGCGCCCGGGGGCTTCACCCACCTACTAGTCGCGATCGACAAATTCTCCAAGTGGGTGGAGGTACGCCCCATCACGAATTTGAGGGCTGAGCAGGCGGTCACGTTCTTCACCGACATCGTCTACCGCTTTGGAGTGCCAAACTCCATCATCACGGACAATGGGTCCCAGTTCACGGGCCGGAAGTTTTTGGAGTTCTGCGACAAGTTCCACATCCGCGTGGATTGGGCGGTCGTGGCACACCCACGGACCAACGGCCAAGTGGAGCGTGCCAACGGCATGATTCTGCAAGGCCTCAAGCCCCGAATTTTTGACCAGCTCAACAAATGCGCCGAAAATGGCTCCAAGAACTACCCGGCGGTCGTATGGAGCCTAAGGACAACCCCAAGCAGAGCCACCGGGTTCACCCCGTTTTTCCTAGTCCATGGCGCGGAGGCCGTCCTCCCCACGGACCTGGAATATGGGTCGCCAGGATTCGAGGGTACGACGAAGATGCTAACCAGCGAGCCCGCGAGGACTCGCTGGACCAGCTAGATGAAGTACGCCTCGTGGCGTTGATGCACTCCGCAAGGTATCAACAGTCCCTACGACGTTACCAAGCACGCAACATACGTCGGAGGGATTTCAGCGAAGGGGATCTTGTCCTAAGGCTACGCCAAGACAACCGAGGGCGCCACAAGCTATCGCCCCCATGGGAGGGACCCTACGTCGTGGTGAAGGTGCTCAAGCCAGGCACATACAAGCTAGCCAACGAGGACGGCGAAGAGCTCACCAACGCTTGGAACATCCAACAGCTACGTCGCTTCTACCCTTAGCTAGGATTTTCCGAGTGTTTTTTGTTGTAAAATCACATGGCCAACGCCCCAGTTGGTGTCAATTATGAAAATACTACAGGTCTAATAAAAGGGCAACTCGGCTTTCCCCTGAAACCCAAGTTACCCTCGGGGGCTACTGCGGGGGGGCACCCCCCCCCAAAAAATGGTCCCATTTTTCGCGCAAAAGTAAAAAACAACTCACACGCGCTAAGTTTGTTTCCTACTTCAACCTCGAGCCATGATTCGAACAGGGCGTAGGCGGCACAGCGGAAGGAGCGTGCGAGCCAGAGATAGCCTACGCCGCGTGGCTATGGCCCTTCTCTCTCGCCTCCAACCCAGCGGGCCCCCTGCGAAAATCGAACTCCCCTAACTAGAATCTACTCAGGAAGAAGGAGAAACAAAAAGCGTAATAAACAAGCAATTTCATTTACAGCAACTGTTTATGTTCGCGAAATAACTTGTCTATTTACAAAAAAGGCCACAAGGCCAGAATTCTGATACACATAAACAAAAAATGGGCCTAGCGCCCAACGGCTTTCAGGCGGGAGGAGCAGCAGCATCGGCGGCATCCGGGAAGAGGAATTCTTCGAAGGCCTCGGCGAGCGACCCGGCGGCGTCAGCAGCAAGCGCGTCCGCGCGCTCCATGGCCACCTCGTCCTCGACGCCCTCGGGAACGATGTAGCCCTCCGCCAGCGCCTCGAGGTTGACCTCGTAGTGGGATCGCACCACTCCGAGGGCCTTCCGGACGCCTAGGTGCAACGCCCGGCGCATCCGCTCCGTGACGTGGCCGCCTAGGGCGCACGGGCGGCCGGCCGCCGAGCTGCCCGGCCCGGGCCTCGCCTTCCTCGACAACGCGGCGGTCTCGAGGGCCGCGTCATGCGGCTCCCGGCAGCCTCCCCGCTCGGAGGAGTTGTAGGAGGCTTGCAGCGCCTCAGCCCGCTCAGCTGCGTGCCCCAAGGCAGTGCGCAAGCCTGGAACCGACAAGACCAGAAGAAATCAGAAAAAGGGGGTGCGAGCTCCCAAACAAACCAGCAAGCAAAAGTCAAGCAGTGGCTCACCTTCGACTTGCTTCCTCTCCATCACGAAGTCCCGGCGCACGGCCTCGAGCGACGCCGAGGCGCCGGACGGTTTCGCCTCGCTCGCGGAGGGCCGCCTCTGGTTGGCGGCTCGCCGATGCCGAGCACGAGCGCCTCGTCCTCAACTTTGGAGAGCGCGGAGCTCCGCTCCTCCAACGACTTCCGCGTCCCCTCGTGGGCGGCGCGCTCCCCGCTCCGCGTCCTGCACGGGCATCTACGAGGGCGGCTCGCCCCCCGCTGCGGCCGCTCCTCGGCCCCTTGGCGGGCGGCGCTCTCTTGCGGAGCCGCTCCTCGGCCGACGACGAGAGCCGCGGCTTTGGTGTCGAGGGCGGCCTTCGTGTCATCGGCCTCCTTGGCGCGCTCGCTCCCGCCCCCGCGCGCCCGCTCCTCGGCTCGGCGGTGCGGCGCCCGCGCCCCCTCGAGCGACGTGCGGAGCTCCCGAGCTTCGACGCGAGCGGTGGCCACCTCCGCCTCCCGCCTTGGCGGCCGGCGTCCGCGCCTTCTCCCGTGTCCACGCGCGCATTCCACGGCGCCTCGTCGCGATCGACGAGGGCCGCACGAATCCGCTCGAGGCTCGAACGCCGCGGGGGCGTCCCCGTCCCGAGCTCTCCCGGGAGCTCGTCGCACCATGCCGTCGCCCGATACGCCGGCCCGGCCGTCCGGCGTCCTAAGAGCGTCCGCAAGCGCGTCGAAAGCGCCGCATTGCTCCCCGAAGCCGCCGGGCTTCGGCGCTCACCCGGTCGAAGGCGTCGTACTTGTCATGGGCACGACGCTCGAGCTCCTGGCAATTACAGAATCGAAGCCCGTAAGCGCCAAGACTTGAATGTAGTATACGAAAACGAAAGGGAAAAAGAGCGAACGATCGCAGCCTACCTGGAAGACGAGCCAGGCCGGGCCGCCGTGGACTCGCAGCGCCTCGTTCAACGCGCGGTTGAGCGTGGCGCCGTGGCTCCGAAGCTCGCCCTAGAGCTCCTGCTCCCCCCTGGCGTCAGCGAACGCAGGGGGATCCTCCACGGCCCCCCCACCCCCCGGGCGGGGGCGGCCGGCGTGGGAGGACGAGGCCTCGGCACCGCGTCCTCGGCCCCCCACCACCATGTGACCCTCGTGCCGCCTCACGAGGCCCCCTCCTGGGGCTCGGGGAAGTTCGTGGGCCAGCTGGCCCACTGATTCCACCCAGGCGGCGGGGAGTCGTCCGAGAGCTCCACCACCTCCGCCTGCAAATCGCCGGCGGGCGCGGCCGCTTGCGCCGCCTCCGCCGGCACCTCCACCCGCGCCTCCGCGGCCACGGCGCCCGCCGCGCCGCCGTGGCCGCCACCTCCGCGCTACCGCCGCATCCACGGGCGCTCCCGCGGTTGCGCCGGCTCCACCTCCTCCCGCAGTGGCGCCCGGCGCCGGCTCCACCACTACCGTCGCCGCCGCCGCGGCCCGCGTCTCCGTGGCGACCGACGCCGGCCGCCCCCCGCCGACCGCCCGGGCCGCGCCGCGGCGGACCGATCCGCCGGCCGGGGCCTCGAGGCCCCGGCCCGGCCTTGCGAGCTAGTGCCCGCCGCCACGCTTGTCCCAGGGGCGTGACCCCCTCGACGAGCGCCGCCGGGTGGGGATCGATGCGTCCGTCCTCAGCACCTTGGCCGGTGCAAGAGGAGGAACGGTTGGCACCGCCCTGCGCAGGCACGAACGGAGAGTTAGAGCATCTAATCACCAGCAAATCAAACCAAACAAAGGAGGACAAGCTCCTTACCTCGCGGAGGAAAAGGCCCGTTTCCTTTTCCTCGAGGCCTCTGCGGAAGAGGCCGGCGCAGCGGCCGCGCCCGCGCGCGCGCCTCCCCCGACGGCGCCGCCGCACGCACGGGCACGCCCGCCCCGTGCGCGGGCGCGCCCGATGCCGCACCCCCCGAAGATGCCACCGCGCGCGGGGGCACGCTCGCCCCGCGCGCGGGCGCGCGCCCGCCGACGCGCCCCTCGACGATGACGCGCGCGCGCGCGCACGCTCCCCCGCGCGCGGGCACGCTTGACGCGCGTGCGGCGCGTCCGCGCGCGCATACCTCCGCGGCACGCGCCGGCACCTCCGCGGCGCGTGCCGCCCCCGATGATGAGTGCCCGGCGGGAGGCGCCGATGCGCCCGCCCCGGGCGAAGCCGCCCCTGACGCCGGCGCGGGTTCCGGCGACGGGGGCGCAGGCTGCCACCTGTCTGAAGGGCCCTCCCCCTCAGACTCTTCCTCCTCGTCCTGCTCCGAGGACGAGGGCTCCTCGATATCCGGGGAGGAGAGCCCCAGCTCCTCGCGCCGCCGGTACTCCGCGGACCGTCGGTCGCGGCGCGCTTGACGACGCCTGGCGTGCTCCCTCTTGCGCGCCGCCCGCTCCTGCTGCTCCTGCTGCGCCGCCCGGCCGAGCGCACGGGAGTCGGGGGTGGGCGGAACGGACTTGGCGATGTTGAACTTCACCAGCTGCACACAGGAGCAACAAAGGCGTGTCAGGAGGCAAAGGCAACGTTAAAGAACCAAAACGAGATCGAGAACCACACTCACCAACGGGCCGACGGGGAGCATCTCGATGTCCCACGGGGTCCGCCCCGCAGGCGGCGGCACCCGGGTATCGACGGCGCTCCGCGCCGGGTGAGCGCGTATGGCCGCTCGAGGGGCGTCGGGAGCATCCGCGACCTCGCCAGGTTGACGGGGTTGGCCGCCTCTGTCATCTCGAAGATGCAGAGCGGCCTCTCCATCAACGGCACGATCCGCCGGTGATGAAGGAAGGCGAGGACGCCCATCGCGTTCAGCCCGTCCCTCGCCAGCCGCTGCAGGGCGGCAAGGACGGACTCCTGTCGCCTCCGATGCTGGGGTGTGGACACCCCGTAGCCCCAGGAGGCAGGCCTCTCCTTGAACACCCGGCCGGTGTAGGGGGGAAGGCCGGGCTCGGCATTGCGCAGGTAGAACCATCCCCGCTCCCAGTCGGCGTTGTTCGTCGTCATGGTGCAGGGGATGTAGAAATCCTTGAGCTGCCCCCGCAGGGCCAGCGACATCCCGCCGGCGCGCACCGCACGGCGGGTCCTCGGCTCCGATGTGGGCTGCGTGACGAGCTCCCCGCGGAAAAGATGAACCCGCGAGATCCCGGTTGGCGGGATCCCCGGGGGACCCTTCGCGGACGCCCACGAACGTGGCCGCCGCGAGATCGCGTTGGGGGCGAAGTTGTGCAGCTCCACCCCGTAGTAGTAGCACATTGCCCGCATGAAGGTGCTCGCCGGCGCGTTGAAGCCGCGCTCGTGGTAGCGGAGGAAGCTCACCACGTAGCCCTCCGGCGGGGTTGGGCTCGTGGTGCGCCGCCGGCGGCACGATCCACTCCGCCGGGCGCCCTTCTTCGTTGGCCGACAGCTGGCCGGCGGCGACCAGCTCGCCAAGCGCGAGCCGGGTCACTATCGACTTCTCCCAGGCGTATGGCTCCAGGATCCTAACGGGAAGCTGAGGTGGCGCCATGAAGGGGGACGAAGGAATGCGAAGGCGGAGAACGAGGAGCGGAGGAAAAAAGCTCTAACAGCGAGCCTGCGCGATGGCAAGAGCAAGACGAAGGCGAAGGGATGGGGGACTGAAAGTGGTAAGGTGCCAAGGTAAAAAACTGCCGTCCACTCCTCCCCGCAGTTTTATAGGCGACGGGCGAGCTCTCCGGAGCGGACGCCCCGGCTAGCATTAACTGCAGGGAATCTTCCCATCGCGTCGACGGGCGGGCCCCACCACGACCGCAGCGGCTCTAACACTGCAGGCGGGTCATCATTACGGCGAGGACCGGCTGCGACCGAGGCAAAACCGTCACGTCCGCCTGCCGCGCCGCCCACTACGCGCGCGCGCGCGCGGCGCCTAAAAAGGCGCGCCCGCGCTGCAAAACCGCGGCCACGACCGCAAGGCAATTAAATGCCCGGGTCCCTTGCCAAGCAAGGAGAGCCCTCGAGCGAGGCGAACCCTCGGCTCGAAACAAAGGCGACCCTCGATGGGATACCCGCATGAGAAGGTCGCCCGGGACCTGCTCGACGTAGAGCAGGCAACCGCGGGCACCCATGCCACGTAGAACCCTCGAGCGGCATGACCCTCGACTCGAAACAAAGGCGACCCTCGATGGGATGTTAGCGTGAGAAGGTCGCCCGGGACCTGCTCGATGTAGAGCAGGCAACCGCGGGCACCCATGCCACGTGAAGCCCTCGAGCGGCATGACCCTCCGGCTCGAGACAATGTCAACCCTCTAAAAGAAGGCACGCGCGTAAGAGGATCGCCCAGGTCACGCTTGAAATAGAGCGGCACCGAAAGCACTCATGCCGCGCCGTGCGCCAACAAGCACCTCGAGGGTCGGCACGCCCAGACCCCTCGACGGCCGCAAACGTGAAAAGACGGGGCTGTCCAGGCACGGCCCCGCACGGCCTTGCGATCGAGGTTCGAAGCCCGACCCTCGACGGGTTCGAACAGGCGCCCCAGATCACAGAGTTAGGGACGACGAGGGCACGCGCATATGAGCCGTTCCTCGAGCCCGTCGGCTCGAGGGTGCCCCACATGTCGTGTTCGAGAGCCAGCGAGGGCAGCTAGCGGGGGGATCCCACCGAGGGAGAGCTTCCGCGCCCTCGGTCCCTAGCGAACGGGACCGAGCCCCACCTAGCAAACCCACGCAAGCGCTTCCATGGACGTGTCTCCGGACCGCGCGGCCTACCCTTATCGAACGGGGCATGGACGTCCACTCGAACCACCCGCTAGCGAGCTCGATGAGGAATCCGCGATTCGCGACCCGCTCGATGGGAGTCGTGGAAACCTCACCCTCCGTCCCGCGGAGGGACGGCGAGGGCGCGTTAAAAAAAAAACAAGTCGTCGGGCTCGACCCGATCGCCTCGAACGGGCCAAGGCTCGGGGGCTTGACGCACGGCTACACCTCCTTGAAATTGCACCCGCCGAGACAACGGTGACGAGGGGAGCGTGCACCCCCGAAGCCGGCCGAAACACCGCCGATGCCGGTTGGCATATGTGCCACGCCTTTCGACCAAAGTTCTCGCGGTTAACCCCTCGCGGGAGAACCCACACTCTGCCCGGGGCTTCGGGGGCTAGACCCGCGGGTCCGCCGACGCGGCCCCACGGAAAGCGTTCGCAAACAAGGAGGGAAGAACGTCCTATCAGTAGGTTCCAGCATCTGCGGGAGCCTCAATGGCAAACCCGCAGATGCTCGGGGGCTACTGTCGGGGACCGCCCTAGGGGTCCCCTTAAACACTGGGGGAACCCTCACTTAAATCCCAACGTCGAAACACGCTAAGCCTAACCATGCAGGAAACTAACCGTGCAGGGCATGGCCTACGCCGCAGGACTCCGACGGCCCACCAAGACGGCCCGCCTGGAAGACCCCTCGAGCAGGCCCCGCCTCGCTCGAGGGGTCACCCCTCCTCGAACGGGCTCCGCCCCGTTTGAGGGGCGACCCTTCCCTCGAGCGGTCCCGCCCCGCTCGAAGGCTCGCTCCCCCTCGAGCGGGTCTCGTCTCGCTCGAGGGTCCACTCCGCCCTCGGCTGGGGCCCGCCACGCTCCCGGGCGCTCCGCACGCGTGCGCTGGCCCCGTACTTGGGCATTTAACGCCCTGACGCCGCAGGACGGAGCCATCATGCGCCCGGGGCTCGCACCCCGGTGCCGCCGCACCAACTCCCCAGGGAGGAGCCCACCCCCGCCACTGTGGAAATGGACTGTGCGGTACGGCCGGTGTCAGTCCCATGACACCGAGCGCCCACTACAGTACGGCTAACGCGCCCGACCCTCGAAAGGGGGCCGGGCGCACCCTCGATTTCACTTTCCCGTGACCTTACAGGTTAGGTGGGGGGCGCTAGGCCGGTGGATAGCCATCCCGGTCACTGTAACGGCGCGGCCGCCGTACCCACGCGTGCGGCGCACGCCCGACACCGCGGCGCACGCCCGAGCACCGCAAGCAACCACTCCGCCGCCGCGGAACGCATTGGGAAGGAACGCCGTTCGCCCGCGCCCGTTCCCCGTACCGCCCATCATCAGCACCTCCCTCGAAGCCTATCAAAGGACACCACCGCCATCTGCCGCCTTCCTACCCTCGAACCGCCACTGTTCGGGTACGGGGTAGGCCATCATGGCCGGATCACAGCGAAGATCGTCCGGATGGCCGCCCACTCTACAGCATAGCACGACGTGCACCCCCACGTAGCCGGATAGCGCGGCGTGCATGTAACTCGCCGCCCCCTTGGCCTATAAAAGGGGAGGCGAGCCCCCAGCCGCGGGAGGACGATTTCAGTTGGACACATCACACCGTGCACTCACTCTCTTATTCTCCCACAATATCTTCAGCCACTCCACCAGGGACTTGGAAGCCACGCTTCCTCTCCCGCCTTGCTTGTATTTGCCCCACTACAAGCACCCCCGGTGCTGAGCAATATAGTGCCACGAGCACAACCCTGCTGGACGTACGGCCCCCTCGGCCGGAACCAGGATAAAACCTTGTGTCATTTGTTGCTTGGCATCGACCATTGAGGGATAGACCTAAGCGCTATCTACTGGTTAGTGTCGGGACCATATTCCGCACCGACAACAATGGCTCAGAATTCAGAAACTCCCGTTTTGAAACCTTTTGCCATGACTTGGGTCTTGAATACTAGTTTTCGAGTCCATATACGCCTCCCCAGAATGGTGTTGCGGAAAGGAATAACAGAACCTTGTGTGAGATGGCTCTGACGATGCTTGATGAGCATAGGACTCCGAGAAGGTTCTGGGCCGAGGCGGTGAATACCGCGTGCTATGTGTCGAACATGATCTACCTCAGAGTGCATAAGAAGAAAACCTGCTACGAGTTGATGCACGGTTACACACCCAAGGTGGGTCACTTCCATGTCCTTGGTTGCAAGTGCTTTATTCTGAAAAAGGGGAAAAAGATGGATAAGTTTGAGGCTAGGTCGGTCGATGGTACTTTTTTGGTTATGCATCTCATTCTAGAGCATATCATGTGCTCAATCTTGAAACTAACCAAATCATGGAGACTTGTGAGGTAACCTTCGACGAGACATAACTAAGTAGTCAGCTTGTCTTTGAGTGTGCAGGTGATGATGAGCTTGGCGAGGAGATCTTTAAGGAGGAGGAGCATGAACGTGGAGATGATGAAGATCGCGGTGTGGTGCCCCCGGCTAAACATGTACCTACTACTTCGACTACAGTGGTTGACGGCCCCTCTCCTACACCTACGACGACGAATCAAAATCGAGGATAAGCTACAGTTGAGGTGGAGGTAGCATCAAGGCGAGAACCTCCTCAGTGAGTACAAGTGGATCACCCAGCGTCAAGGATCATTGGAGACATGAATGAACGTACTACACGGTCGAGGGTTTGGAACAATTCTCATTTCGCTCATGCTGCATTTATTGCTACTTTTGAGCCCAAAGACATTGGACACGCACTATCTAATCATAATTGGGTTAATTCGATGCATGAGGAGTTGGAGAACTTTGAGATGAATCAGGTTTGAGAATTGGTTGACCCTCCCCTAGGGTGTAAGCCGATTGGTACAAAGTGAGTGTGGAACAACAAAGAGGGAGAGAAAGGTGAAGTGGTGAGAAAGAAATCGAGGCTTGTTTCTCAGGGGTTCAGTCTGAAGGAGGGGATCGACTACGAGGAGACCTTTGCTCCCGTAGCCCATTTAGAGGCGATAAGGATCCTTCTAGCCTTTTCCGTGGCTAAAGGGTTCAAGTTGCACCAAATGGATGTGAAGAGTGCATTTCTGAATGGTGTGTTGGAGGAAGAAGTGTATCTGAGGCAACCACCGGGGTTTGAGAGTGAGAAGTACCCCCACCGGGTGTACAAGTTGAGGAAGGCGCTTTATGGGTTGAAGCAGGCACCTAGAGCTTGGTATGGTAGGTTGAGGGGGTTCTTGTTCGATAGAGGTTTTGAGATGGGATAGGTTGATCAGACCTTGTTTCTACTTAGGCAGGGCAGAGATATCCTGATTGTGAAGGTGTACGTGGATGATATTGTCTTTGGTGGCTCGTCTAACTTTCTTGTTGCAAGGTTTGCAAAGGATATGAGCAGGGAATTTGAGATGAGCATGATGGGAGAGTTGCAGTTCTTCCTCGGGCTACAAATCAAACAATCAAAGGAAGGAACATTTGTGCACCAAGCTAAGTACACCAAGGACATTGTGCAGAAGTTCAAGATGGACGACTCCAAGGCTATGATGACGCCGATGAGTACGACTACAGCTCTTGATGGGGATAAGGAAGGTGAACACGTGGACCAGAAGGAGTACCGAAACATGATCGGGTGACTCCCCTACTTGACGGCGACGAGGTTGGACATCCAGTTCTCGGTATGTCTGTGCGCTCGTTTTCAAGCGTCTCCGAGGACTTCACATCGACAAGCGGTGAAGCGAATTTACAGGTACTTAGGTCACACCACCGACTTCGGCCTTTGGTACTCCGCGTCCTCTTCTTTGGCTCTTCATGGTTTTTCGGATGCGGATTTTGCCGGGTGTTGGTTGGATAGGAAGTCCACTTCTGGGACTTGCCAGTTTTTGGGAACTTTTTTGGTGTCTTGATCTTCCCGCAAACAGTCGAGTGTTGCTCAATCCACTACCGAGGCAGAGTACGTCGCTGCTGCTAGTTGTTGCTCTCAGCTCCTTTGGATCACATACACCATGAGTAACTTTGGTGAGGAGTATACCCATGTCCCACTTCAATGTGATAGCACCAGTGCCATAAGTGTTGCAAAGAATCCAATGCTCCATTCCAAAACCAAGCACACAGAAGTGAGGTATCATTTTCTGAGAGACAACATAGAGAAAGAAAAAAAGCTTTGATCCATGTACCCACACATGACCAGCTAGCCTATATTTTCACCAAACCCCTAGATCAATCAACTTTCACTCGTTTGCGGGGGGAGCTTGGTGTGTGTTTGATTTCTTGAGTTGGGTGTGTGGGAGCTCCTTTGTAGCATATGTATAGTTTCCTTTGTGCATTTCTTGCATTTGGCATGGCATATGTAATATGATGTATAGGCATCCTTGTATCTTAGATTGCATGCATTTTGTATCATATGCATTGGATTGGAAATGCTTCTTCTATATACATTGTTCACCATGGAATGCTATTTATGTCTTTGTGAGCTTGTTTGGTATGCTATGGTTAGTTTGGCTTAGCTCTTGATGATCTTGATTTATAATCCATGGTTGATGGCTATATTTTTGAAAATCATCACATGTATGCTCTCTCTCATGTGTAAATGCCTTTATATGAACTTGACATGTATTAGTGGCTTGGCTATGCTTAATTTTTGGTTGGATAGCTATTTTATTGATCATATGGGGCCAAAGGCTCATTTGCCATCATGAATGTTTAGCCCTCTTGCTTTATCTTGTGGAGGGGCATAAGTTCCTTTTTGTCCCAAAGACATTTCATGTACCAAATTTGATTCTGAAAATGAAATGTAAAATGCTTGAAAATGTGCCCACGTTATAAGTGCTAAATTTAATTTGCTTTGGGTGCTAAACCGTCGCATGATGCCTACCAATGAGAAGTCTAATATAAAGAAGTAGGTACATGGCTCGGTGGCTTTGACATGACATGAGGTGCTTGCGGGTGTTTGTGATGGTCTTATGATTAGAATGGCTGTCCTAGCATGAAGTTTGTGTGGCTTTGCCATTTTGACATGTTTTGATCATGTTTAGGACTTTGCTGATGAGAGGTAAATTTTTCGCAAAATTGTCCAAATCAATCTTAGCTTCGTCCAATGGTTATGAAACTTGGTGATCTTGTAGTTGATGTCAATACGAAGCTATAGAGTATCTAACTTGCTCATTTGGACATGTGTAGCATCCAATGTTGAATTTTTCCTATTTGAGAAGCTCTAGGTTGAAAGTTTTGCATTTTTGGCTTGATTCATGCATTGCCAACAAGGGGGAGAAGTTTGACCTCGAAATGGCTTGCTGGGTGCATTTAGAAGGTTTTC
This sequence comes from Cenchrus americanus, assembly GCA_947561735.1. Taxonomy (NCBI): domain Eukaryota; kingdom Viridiplantae; phylum Streptophyta; class Magnoliopsida; order Poales; family Poaceae; genus Cenchrus; species Cenchrus americanus. The sequence continues at coordinate 190,825,259 of OX387244.1, forward strand.
AGGTGGTTTCGAGCCATTTCTGGGCTCTGGTGTACACCAGTTTGACCGGTCGAGGTCACCGGCCTGACCGGTTAGAGTGCTGGTTCTGTTCACATGTTGCACACTGGTCAGACCGGTGGTGCTGACCGGTCTGACCGGTCAGGGCTGAGTTGTTGCAGCTGCCCTATTTCAAGTGGTGTTTTGCATGCTTTGGTCCAGGGGGAGTTGCATTTGTTCAGGGGGAGCTTGCATGTGTGCAGGGGGAGCTCTTTGTGGTTTTTCGAGCTTTGGTTTGGTGGTTTGCGCTCTTTGCTTGAGCATAGTTTTGTCTCGAATGTGTCGAGCCGTTGCCCTTGCCTAAGGGGTCTAAGACTTGTCTTCTTCAAGTGATCTTGCTATTTGCCTTTGTTTGACTTTCGATTGCTTGTTGGAGTTTCTTTTTATTTGTTTCTTTTCTTTTTCTTTTCTCTTGTGTTACTTTATGTGAGTGTTGTCAATGCACTCATCAAGGGGGAGATTGAGGACCATGTGGGGTTCGAGGACCGTTGGATGGTCGCTTCCTTGTGTGATGAGTGATTAACAACATTGTGTGGACTGATTATTGGCTAAGTATTGCAGTTGCAGGTTGTGGCTTGACTAGTATTGGTGCAGGTGAAGAACAAGTGCGAAAGGTCATTGTCGGTGAGGCCTCCAGGTGTGGAGAAGAAATTAGGCTTTGTTCGAGGGACCCGGTGCCCAGTAGGGTTAAGTGCGGGCCGCATGGTGGCATGAACAGCAAGATGAAGTTAGGGATGGTTTCTTGGTAGAGCCTTGTATGAACCTCCTTTGTATGTATAGATGATTCGGCGTGGTTCCTCAATGCTTTGTTGTGTTGTTCCCGGTTGTTCTTGGTGGTAATTTTCGGAGCCCTCTTTTGGTGGTTTTCTTGGTGTGTTTTCGGGACCTTGCTCTTGGGGATTTGATGGGGGAAATATGTGGGAATCCTTCGTGGTTCTTTTTCCTTTGGTTCCCCTCCCAAATCCGTGAGTTAAGGGGATAGATTTTGGGGTTTTCGGTGTTCTAGGGTTAGAGGAGTTCTTGGCGGGATTTCTTCGATTCCTCTTCATTTGCCAAGTTTTGGTGGACAAAGTCGTGGCATGGACTCCTCATGAGGTGTTCCTACTATCGCCAAAGTCTTGTTCAAGTCCGTGGAGCGATTGGGGAGATCGAAGTTTGGATTTGGTGGAGTTGACCCACGGGTGCTGTTCATCCCGAGCTGCTTAGGTTACACCGGTCTAACCGGTGCTCTTGACCAGTCTGACCGGTGCGAGCCACTTGTGGGATTTGCCTCGGTGAACTTCTAGACTCGTGTGTCTTTGGGTCTTGGTGCTGCTGGTCAGTTCTTTGTCTCTTTGGAGTTGTTTTGTTAGGTTTTGTGTAGGGTATTCCTTCCGTGCAGGGTTGTGTTTTGGGGGTGTTTTTGTTCCAGGGCCTAGAGAAGTCACTAAGGCTTTCTGGAACGCTTGTAGTGTGGCTGCTGCAGCCACCGGCCTGACCGGCTCTGTCCACCGGTCTGGCCGGCGCAGGCCATCGGTCTGACCGGTGCAGCACAGGCAGCAAGCCGTGCAAGTTTCCGCTGTGTGTGTTGGTGTGTTTTGGCTCGGAAGGTTGTTTGTTGGTTCCTAGTTCTAGTAGCACTTCAGTGGTTGCGTGGGCTTGGCCAGCTTGGGTAGTGAGTCGGAGACGGGTGTTGGAAGCCGTGTTCGTCTTGTTGGAGTCTCCATCTCTTCGAGAATAATTTTTATCAGCTCTCATTCACTCCCCCTCTCTGGTTTGCCGTATCGGTCCTTCACTATGTTCGATGCTAAAAGTTGGAGGAAGTCAGTTTTGAAAATTATCTAAAAACCCTTGTAATAAAGGTTAGCAAAACCTCTCTTTCCATGTTGAGAGAAGAAAAAGATACTATACAAAGCCAAACTTATTTTTTTGCTCCACCATAAGTGTGATTAGCGTAATGAGTTGGGCCAGGACCCTTCTCTCTTGGGTGTTTTAATTTCGAGCAATGATCATGTCCTTGTGCTTATCTTTTGTGCTAGCCTCGTCATGCATTCGGTAACGTGACTTTCACATCGGAAGTCCCGTACATCGCCGAATTCCATACCCAATCCTATACATCTCTTTTGTACATCACATTTCTTGAACACAACCTACTTTCAAAGTTTTGTCTCGTCTATAGCATGGTTTTTGATTAAAATTCAGATTGTGTACATGCAAGAAAGAGAGGAGTTGAGAGCTTTGAAAAGAGAGGAAAAGATGTCAAGAGAGGGAAAATAAAAAGAAAAATAGAAAAGAAAAGAGAAAACAAATATATATGTATGAGAAAGAAAAGAAGAAAAAGAGAGAAGAGGAGTGGCAAGAAAGATATGAGAGGGATGAATCAAATGTAAGAAAAATAAAAGTGCAAGGAAGGATGTCACATTGTTGAGAGACGAAACATTCACTCTTTTTCCAACCGTGTGCAATCCGACAACGAGGACATCAATGGTGCCTCATAGTCATATTTTCTTTTGCCCTTGCACATGTCTACCATTCTAAATCTTCTCACCCTTGGTATCCCACATATGGATTAGTTCTCATGATCATTGGCTTTGAAAGGTAAACACCCACTAGAGGAAGTTCTTAGTTTGACAATATTTGTGTTGATTGTGCTAGCCCTACCTATAGCTCCACTTTACATGTCATATGATAGACTTATGGGAGCTGAGAGTTTTATAAAACTTGTTTAGGATAGCCACTTATATGAGCGACTTGAGAGAGTTTGCAGAAAGATTTTTGTCTAATACTTGTTGCAGGAATTTTGTTTTTGAAAATTATAAAAACCCTCCAATGGAAGCAAAGAGGTAAGCATGGTTGAGAAGGCTTCGAGTGAAGTGTTCGAGATGTGGGGTAAATCTTGATGTGGTAAAAATTCTAAACGCCCATGTTAATGTTTGATGATCATTACGGCTAGGTTAGCCTGAGCACCCTCGGTGTCGTCGAGCACTTCCACGTACTACAGCGAAGCTTCTGCTCCTCCTTCCTCAGATTTCGGGACGAGTGAGTAGTCACCGTCAAGAAGATCTACATGGAATGCAATGCAAGGTTTAGGTGATGTGACAATTGGTTTATCTTACCCAACTCTTGTTGGTCATATTCACCTTACAAATATTTAAATATTAAGTTCCTTTTAGGAAGGTTATTAATTACATGTGGTTTATTCTTTTATTGCACATTTGAATTAATGTTTCTTTTGTACTTGTTATTTCATGTGAAGGTTCGAACCTTTTTCCTCTCACTAGTAAGGTGTGTACAAGGATATTTATTTAACTTAATTGCTTTATCAGCAAGGGTTTAACATTTAATTAGGTTAGGTAACACTTCCCTAAAAGGAAAGAATTAAAAGCATTTTCCTTGATTACTCACCCTTTAATCTTTAAAAGGGCTCTAAAGCTTTTTATTAAGCAATAAATCACTAAAATTTTAAGAAGTGTTTCTTAAGCATAACAACACTCATACTGAACCACTGGACTCAAATGCAGGGCCTGGAAGCTAGAAAACAAAACATTTTGGAAAATGACAAAAGACTAGCTAGCAAAAAAATCAAATGCATACAAAAAATAAATAAGCATCAAACTGCTTCAATCTTTCTTATGCATGTCCTCTAGTCCTAAACAAACCTAAAGAACCAGCAAGCACACCTAGAAGCTCTACTGATCTTGCTTCATTAACTTACAAAGGAAAATTGCACAAATTAAGAATAAATATTTCTGACAAACCAAAAATCATTATTAATTCACCAGAGGTGTGATTTGGCATAACAAGACAGCATGCACAAGTTGGGCACATAAACATAAATATTTTTACCTACAAAAATCATCTAGACAGATTCTGCATAATAGGGACTGAATTTATATAAAACTATTTACTGCATAACTTTGTGCAACTTTTGGCGCAGGAGCTAGACATGACATGATACACAACATATCCAAAATTTGGATGCAGAGGATTTATAGTTTTTGAGTTATGGCAGATCTAGATTTTTCACATTCCTATTTTTCATGTTAACAATATCCAGAATCAGACCTTGTGAGAATAACAAATGTTGTAGTATTCTTCACAGCGAATCCAACAAAATTGGTTTTGCATTTTTCTGAATTTTCTACGATTATCTACACATTTTACAAGTTTCTGCAAATCTGCAACACTATTGAAGATTCAATCTTACACCGAAACCCCTAGAAAGAAATAAACTCTCACGGATAGGTCCCTCGTTCACACAAAACTCCCTACTAAGATTTCGAGCCTTGCAATTGGGTCCTTGGTCGTGGGAGGCGGCGGGCTCGCCGGGATTCCGGCGGCTACGGCGGCTCTCCCGGTCGGGGAACGGCAGTGGGGTCTGTGCATGCTCACCTAGGGGCTGGGCGTAGCCGGAGTTGGGGCGGAGAGCACGCCGGCGTGGGGAATCGGCGGTGGCCGGCGGCGGTTGCCGCGGCGGCGTGAGCTCCGGCGAGGCTACGGGTCGGGGTGGACAACAAGCGAGCCAGGGACGTCAAGTGGTAGCTAGGGAAGGTGCCACGCAACTCACATGGCGCCGAGGGTGAGCGGAGCTAGGGTTTCGGCGGCGGCGCTAATGGTGGCCGGTGGCGGACGAGGAAGAACGGCAGGACGACGCGGTTGGGGAAGAATTCGACGGCCTTTTATACACGTGGACTCGGGGTGATGGACAGGTGACGACGGGGGATGCCGCCGTGCTACGGCGCCTCGGCCGGCGCACGTACGGTAGGCGCCGCGGACGGACCGGGGGTCCGCCGCGTGCACGACGCGCGTACGGCGCCTCGGCGGCGCGGTTCGAGGCGCCTCGGGCAAGGAGACGCGTTGGGAGGTGGGGCTTCGGGTGGCGCGCGGCCTCGGGCGAGAGGTGTTGGGAAGGCACGCGGGGCACGACCGTCGAGGGCCGGCCGGTGCACGGCCGGCGACGCGCGCGCGCGCGGCGCGCGCGACGTCGCAGCGTGGGCGCGCCCTGCCCAGAACGATTTTGCTGATCACTTCTTTGAAAAGGAAATACTCCAATCATTTGAATAAAAGCTCTCTAACCGCTGAACATGAAAGTTGTAGATCTAACTACCCTCTATAATTTTCAAAAAGTCTATATAGGGTTTTTTCGAACATAATTTGCAAAAAACAGTTGCCAATTTTGAATGTCAGTCTGTTTTCTTGAACAATAGATGCGGTCTTTGGAAAAAGGTTTTCAAGCTTTTCCACTCAAAATTTGAAATGCCAATCTACATGAAAGTTGTGTCCCTCAACAAGATGGACAACTTTCAAAAAGGTAGATTTTTAAGTGTTTAGGTGAATTTTGGAGAACGTGGCAACAGTTCTGACAGACAGCTATGGACACTAGTGGTGAAGGCGGTTTGACCAAGTCCTTGACCATGGGTTGGCCCCACAAGTGTGTCTACTAGCCAAAAGGGTTCATTAGAGTAGGTTAGTGAGTTTTCTGATGTGAGGTCCCAGGTTGACCATGATTTGACCACTGTCAGCCGAGCTGACCGACAGTTAGGGTTAATTAAAATCCTGAGGCATCACAGCCTACCCCCTTAAACGGAATCTCATCCCGAGATTCGACTTGAATCAATGGGATGGGGAGAAGAACTCACGGTTTCGAGATTGCAGGAAGCCCAGGTACTTAGTGTTAAGGTAGTCTTTCGTCTCCCAAGTCGCTTCTTCTTCCGTGTGATGACTCTATTGGATTTTGTACATTCTTACTGTTTTTCTTCGGGTCTTTTGCTCTTTTTGATCTAGTACTCTCAATGGGTGCTCGATGAGCAAGAAATCCGGCTCAATCCAAGCATTAGCTTCTGTGATAACTTCGTTCTCCGGCACAGGCATTCCCTTCTTCAGTTGAGTTACATGAAACACATTGTGGACTACGGAAAACCGTTCTGGCAACTGAATACAATAAGCCACTGGCCCAAATACTTCTATAACTTCATATGGTCCAATGTAGCACAGAGCTAACTTTCCTTTGACACTGAACCTTTGCACACCCTTGATGGGGGACACTTTCAAATACACGTAATCTCCCACTTCAAAGTGTCGGGGTGCGGTTCCCTTGTCGTGGTAACTCCTTTGTCTCATCTGAGCCATCTTCAAATTCTCTCTTATCACTTGCACTTTTTCTTCGGCATCCTTAACTAAGTCCAGACCAAAGAGTGTCCTTTCTACGGCTTCTAACCAATTCAACGGAGTGCGGCATCTTCGTCCGTAAAGAGCATCGAACGGTGCCATCTTCAAACTGGCTTGATAACTATTGTTGTAGGAGAATTATGCCAAGGAAAAACACTTGTCCCAAATCTTGTCAAAGTGCAAGATGCTTGCTCGTAGCATGTCTTCCAAAATCTGATTTATCCTCTCCGTCTGACCATCGGTCTGCGGATGATAACTGGAGCTGCGAATTAGCTTGGTTCCTAAGCACTCATGCAATTGCTCCTAGAAGTGAGCTACAAACTGAGTTCCTCAGTCAGAGATTATAGTCTTCGGAATTCCATGCAAACGAACTATGTGGTCCCTGTACATCTCTGCATATTGTTGTACTGAATAAGTGGTGTGTACGGCAATGAAATGAGCGGTCTTTATGAGTCTGTCTACGATCACCCAAATAGAATCTTTCTTTCTGACTGTCAGGGGTAAACCCACAATGAAATCCACACTAATGTCATCCCACTTCCACATGGGTATCGACAGGGGTTGGAGTACACCCGCTGATTTCAAATGGCTTGCTTTCATCCGGTGGCAAGTATCGCACTCGGCTACATACTTGGCTATATCCAGCTTCATATTGGACCACCAAAAATTTTGTTTCAGATCTTGGTACATCTTGGTACTGCCGGGATGAATAGAAAATTTGGACTGGTGAGCCTCATGTAAGATGATCTGCTTAATTTTCGGATCAATGGGGACCACAAGGCGTTTTCCAAACCAGACCACATCCTGGTGATCTTTCTGGAAACAAGTATACTTGGGATCTCCCTCTGCTAGTTTCTGTATGATGGTTTGTATATCCTCGTAATTGCGTTGTGTCACACCCGATTTTCCGAAGAAAACCAAATGCATCTCATATGTGCGCCGGGATCGAGTTTACACACATATGATAGACGTCATGAGTGAAATATCAATAAACGAGCAATAAAAATCGTACAAGAGTTAAACCATTACATTATCTCTTTATTACACTCAGACGTTAGACTCGAAGGTCTTTACAACGATCAAACATTAACTATGAAGACGCAACTCCATCTTCATCTTCCACAGGCACATGACTGGGGGCACGCAAGCCTCAGAACTCCTCATAGCCGCTGAAGTACTCTCCTCCGGTGTTCTCCTCTCGAACGGCGGGTAAGCAAGGGTGAGCACACTTATGGTTGGAGCTCAGCAAGTGGGGGAAGAATGCAAGGCCATCAAGGATAGGCTAAGAGTTTGTGCGGTTAGCATTTTGATGTTGGTCAAATTTTATTAGCAAGCACCTAATTACTAGGTGTAAGTTTATACCAACCCACTTAAGCTTTTAGGAAAGCATCTCCTCTCAAAAACCCATAAGAAACCACGATTTAATTCCATCTTCAAGTTTATTAATCATGTGAGGGTCCAGGCCACTCTTGACCGTGAGCACGGCCGATCGATCGGTTTACACTCTGCGAGGTTGTACACTTTACCCACGCTTCGTGTTCCCCATGTTGCCGGGTTGATCGACCCTTAAACACTTCCGAGGTGAGTGGCTAGGGGTCCACTACGAAGCCTTTACAAAGGAAAGAAGAGAAACCAACGGCCCGCAACGAGTTACAGCGGCGGAGCGGCCATAACCCTCCCTAGTGGTCAACACCTTAGCCAAGGCCGCTACCCCAAAAGGACCGGGCTATACCCCTTCAACTCCGGCCCCCCGTGCCCCTCTCGGAAAAGAGCTATCGCCTAACCCACTCTCCTAATTAATCGGCTAAGCCAGAGCCATATGGACTGTGGTTGCACTGTTTTCCTGGGTGGTTCTCCATGTTCCGATTAAACCATATTATCTTGTTATTAACCATAAGCACACACATACATGTATATCATCCAAGCTATCATGGTCAACATTCATCATATTGCAAAAGATTCATCATATAGCAACTAAGCATTTCTACCCAAAACATTTATTTAAAAAGGGTTGTCCAAGGTAATGAAGGTAAAAGTCTAGTCATGTCCTTAGAAAGGTGATTTCCCATCAAGTTTATGCAATACAACATTTAAAAGTAAACTTAGTTATCATGCAATTGTTTAGGACAAAGAAGAATATGCGAGAGGGAGAAGTCCACTTGCCTTCCTTGCTTAAACACTGGAGTTCTTCTTCTTCAAACACTTGCTCTTGATCTACTCCAACCGGCTGCTCACTTGAAACCGGCACGATGTCTACGAGCACACAAGAAAGCATACAATAAACAAAACAATACACCAAGCAAAGGTAAACCGATCCGACGGAAGAAACGATAACAAGGTAGCTTTAAGGAAAGGTGGTTAGGAAAGATTAGGTGTAAGAACATAGTTGATTCACCAAGAGAGAACAAGGATTGGCTCTAGGAACGCGAACACAAAAGCACTAGGAACTATCGAGAGCTTTGGATGATCTCAAACAAGAGCTAGCTATGTGCTTGGTATATTTTAATTAAGTAAAATCATGTGTATAGGTTATTTCAGAGAAATACCCTATTTATAATTAAGCAAGTTATATTTATATTTAAAAGACGGTGTAAGCCTAGTTCAATTTTACTTATAAATATTCAAGTATGATTTATGCAAATTAAACATTTTAATTCAAAACAAGCATGTAAAAGCATCTAGGCGCTTATCTTTATATTTTGAGTTATTCTAATCAAATTACAATTTAAAAACACATTTATATTCATATTAATCAAATTAACAATTTAATTAAGAAAACTCGAGATAAACCTATATTGCTTTTATATAGGAAGCAAATTGCATAATCATTAATCAAATTAAGTTTGATTATAAAACCGAGGTATACATCTAATTAGCTTTTAGCTATAAGAAATATTTGACTAGTATTAAGCATATTAACTTTCTTATGAAAACACGTGTTGAACTCTAACTAGGTTTTAATTAGAAAAGCATGCATAATAAGATTTAATCATATTAATCATTTAAATAAATTATAAAACAAGGAACATGCACAACATTGGTCCTATCACGTAGTTTTCGTTGATATGAGCCTAACGCAACTTGAAACGGTGGAAATGGAGCTAAAACGCACAAGATACGGCCAAAACAAGGTTCTAAAACTGACGGGCTTGAAAAGACGGTCGCGTGGACACCAAGAACGCTTAAAACGGAGCTAGGACGGAAAAGATATGGCTAAAACAAGTTTCAGGGGCTTTTCTGCGAAGAAACTAGGCTTCCAGGGGCTTAACTGCAAGAAACCAGGGGCTAAAACAGAATTATAGATATAAACAGAGGGGTTTATATGTGAACATGAGTGAAAAGGACCTCTGGTGGGGAAAAACTAAAAAGCTCAGGGGCTTAAACGAAGAAATCAGGACCTAACTGTAAGGATTTCTATAGGTGGAAGGGCATGGTTGTGAAAAAGATAAGGACAGGGACCTTTTTGCAAAACTGCCAAGGCAGCCGGCGGGTGAGTTGTGGAGGCGCCACGTGGCGGGCTCCGATTGGCTGGGCTGACGCGATGCTGACGCCATGCTGACGCAAAGCTGTGGACCGGCGCATGTGGACCTGGTCCACCGGTCCACGGTGGACCGATCTAAGGGGTATGCCCCGATTTAATCTGGGACGTCCGCTATGGATCGGGCGGCCGGGGGTCGCCCGCGAAAAGCGCGGCGGCGGAGACAGGGGGCCCGGCGGCGCCGGCGGGGCCGGCGGCGGAGCTCGGCGGCGGAGCTCGCTCGATCTCGAGCTCGGGGCCTCGGTTTGGGACGCGGCTAGGCTCTACGTGGAGCTAGGAGGACGGTGGAACTTATCCGGGGTTACGGGGCGGCGGCTCGGGTGACGTACGGGGGCCTCCACGGCCGGTGGCGGACGGCCAACTCCGGCGAGCGCGGGGCGGTGCGGACGCGTGGAAAGCGCGGACAAAAAAAAAGATTGGGGTTCTTCACCTCGCTATGGTACTCCGCATGAAGAAGACGATGACGGGAGGCAGCGGCGAGGCAGATCGATAACGAGCGGCGGCCGGCGGCGGACAGCTTCGGTGACGGCACGGTTCTTCGAGGAAGGAGAAGCTCCGGGGCACCGGGTCCTCGTGCAGACGGCGCACGCAACAAAAGAGGACGAGGAGGCACCGAGGAAATGCTTCACCGGCGACGAGGCTCCCGGGCGGCCGGCAATGGCGCGGCGGCGAGATCCTCCGGGCGGCGGCACGTACACGAAGGTGGAGAGGTGCGGAGCTTGTACGGGTGCGGAAAAAGGGAGCGCGCAAGGCTCGAGCATGCCCTTATAGGCTAGGAAGGAGGAGAGGGAGCGGCGTCCGGCCAATTGGCCATCAATGGCCATGGCGGCGGCCGGTTGCCTCCCGAGCAATTAAGGGGGGCGCTTGATTAGGGAAAATCGATTGGAGAATTGATGGGGAAGATAAAACCGGTGCATTAGTGCTCCTTGATGGCGGCTTGAAGGAGGGAAGGGGCGGGGGACGCGGGGAAATGGCCGGCGGCGGCGCTGGATGCGGAGCAGAGGAGGCGCGGGAGGTGGGAGGCGAGCCTGACATGCGGGGCCGGCCTGGCAGCGAGAGAGGAGAGGAAGAAGGGAAAGGAGAAGGGGCTGACGAGCGGGCCCCATGTGGCAGCGACTATAAGAAAAAGAAAAGGGGGAGAGGGAGAAGGGGAAGATGGGCCGGCGGCGGGAGGCTGGATGGGCCGGTGGGCCGTGAGGGAGAGGAAGGGAGGTGGGCCGCCGGTTGGGGTTTGGGATTAGATAGGTTTTGTTGTTTTTTTTTTCAAATCCATTTCAAACCAATTTCAAACCCCTTTTAAATTCAAATCTTTAAACAAGTTTTCACAAACTTTTCTCAATTATTTTTAAGGACTTTTTCGCAAATATTTTAAGAATTTTTAAAACCACACCACAATCAAAACTCATGCATTCCAAATCATGATGCACAAGCACTTATTGCTTCTAAAATTATTAGAATGATATTTAAATATTTTTAAGGCCAAATTTATTTGATAATTTATTTAATCCTTACAAAATAAAATCTAAAACACCTTGTTGCTTACATTAATTTAGTGATGGAAAATTAGGGTGTCACAAATCTACCCCCCTTAAAAAGAATCTCGTCCCGAGATTCGGAGAGATTGAAAAGAACTAAGGGTATTATTCTGAATCCATCTTGTATACTGAGCTCTTCTGGCAGTCATAGCTTCTTCTTTTGCTTTCCTTTGTCTTAATTCACTTTTCCTTCCTTCTTGGACGGGGCAGTCGTGGCAACTTCAATCCTATCTCCTTGTGGGCTGGTTAAGAGCACTGACTTCTTGGCACACAGAATTATTCCATCACATTCGCCTAACCAATCCATTCCTAGTATCACATCTATTCCACTAGAGGTAAGATCTACTATGTCAGCTTGAAAATCTATTCCCCTGATTTTAAGATTGACTCACGGGCATACATGGGTGGATTTTATTTCACCGTTCGGGGAACTAATCAGCAAATGTGTCTTCATAGAACTCATAGGTGTATCATGCTTTGCCACGAATTGTTCAGTAACGAAAGGATGTGATGCTCCGGAATCAAATAAAACTATTGCGGGCACAGAGTTGACAGGAAAACGTATCCAGCACAATATCAGGAGCGTCTTGAGCTTGTTCAGTTGTCACGTGGTTTACTCTGCCACGCACGTAATTTCGTTGACCTTTGTTGATCTGGGAATTATCACTTCCATGGTGTATCTGAGATGTTGGTTGTCCGAACCTTTGACCATTGTCTTTCTGGGGAGTCTAGATGTTATGATTTGGGCAGATGCTGGTATATCATTCCAATTCTCCACAATTGAAACAACCATTAGAGTGAACTTGAGAGTCGTTTCTCATTAGGCACATAAGCGATCTCGATGATGATTTGGAACATGTGGTGTTTCTTAGCTGAAATGTTGGAACTGCTGAGTTGAACACTGCAACCGAGAATTTTTGCAAATAATTTCCACTTGATCCACCAGAACTAAACTGAGAACTCTATGATGAGTTGAAGCGGGGACGTGTTTTGCTAGATTGCCCATGTGTCCGGAACTTGCGCTTTTGTTCACCCGGTTCCACAAGTTTATTCTCTACACCTATGTTTTGTTTAGTAATGTTGCGAAGTCCGAGAAGCCGTGACTCGTAGTTGATAGTTGAGTGGCCCTATCGGATCATCCAGGAAATGTTCTTGCCTCTTTGGGTCGGTATTAACTTCGTCGATGCATAGCTAGACGACCGAATAAACTTGTCCAGATACTCGTTAACTAACGTATTACATTGTTTTAGAGTGAGGAACTCTCTTTGCTTAAGCTTGATCACACCAGAGGGAATATGGTGCACGTGAAAACTATCCCCGAACTCCTCGCTCGGTGATGGTGTTAGATGTAGCATGTGCGACAATGTACGCATTCCAACATTCAATTTGTTTAATCCTCACATACAACCTGCCGTATACAAGATCATCTCTCGATCGTGCATTGTGTCATCTTCAACTTCTTGGTGACGAGTCTTTAATCAATCATCAATATCCAATGTATCGATTGAGTAGGAGTATGTGGGAGAGTGGGAGGATGGTGACTCATGAATTCCTTATGCTTGTCCACCGGTGCCGGTGGTAGCCGACTTCGCCGAGCTTGAATGTTTGATTAGTGGCAGACAGGTTTTGGATTAGCTGCATGTGAACGGCAAGAGATTGTTGCGTACTTGATCCATTGCTTTGGGTTGGGGAATGGGGATGGTGCTTGATTCGTTGATTAGTAGTATGAGCACAAACAACGAGGTGGAATATCTTGACCTTCTTCTGACCTAATGCTTACTATCTGATTGTTGGAGAAAAGTGTCTCAGATAGGAATAATGAACTAATGCATGAAGAGATGAACTCAAAAAGATAAGACAACATGAACTTTCAATTTAAGACAAATTCTCATCCCGAGATTCACAAAGGCTAGCATGAAACAAGAGTTCGGGTGTTTAGCATCCAACACTGCTTATCTTGCTTCCATATAATTCGTCTTGCACAAGCTCCATAAACATAATTCTTTATTCTTCACAACTCACTCTATAAACATTACTGGAATATTCAACCTAACTCCCGCTTGTGACTGTCCATTCCCTTTTCTCGACTCTGTTGATTTGCCTTTGTAGGATTTTTCTTCTTTTCTTGATAAAGTGATTTGAATAGAGCTGGATCGACTCCATAATTGTTTCTTTTCCTAAGCTTTGCCATCTCGAATTATACTTCGGATCCTCATACACAATCTTTTAATATTCTTCTCCATTTGATCCAAAGGCTTCTTGGGTACTGACTTATGAAATGTCCCTCTTAGTTACAATAGGAACATGCTTTTCTTGCTTTAGTATCTTGGCGATTGTATGTTTGACTAGAAGTAAGGGTATTGAGACTTCGATCCTGGGGTTGATTACTATCCTCTTTTGCAAACCAACTAGCAAGATGTTCATTTTCTCCACACTTGAAGCAATATAATCCCCCGTGACTAGGCAAAATCCTTTTACACTTTGTTGAACAATTATTAACATAGTGGCCTTCTTTACCGTATCTGAATCACAGTCTTTTAATACTTTTGTCTTGGCTTTCTTCACTTGCATGCTTCTTGAGTTGTTTGATTCCGTCAGGCTGAAATTCATTGAGAGTTATACTCCAATCCTCAAGGTTGATAATCTGATTACTATCTATAGCTTGAGCAATTTTTTTTAGGACTGGATTTTGGGTACATAACTTCCTTTTCTTATTGATATTCAAATGATAACATTGTCTAGCCTCATTTGTCATTAGGCTGGCTTCTTTTTGGAGACATGAACGACCATAATGCTCACAACATGGGCTTGTTCTTGTAGTCTTCATATGTTCTTGTTGTTCATTCGTCCACAATTCTAATGCTCTATGACTTCTCTGATTATTTTGATGATTCCATACTTCTACAACTTGTTTTTTTTTACTGGTCCGGCAGGAACTCCAGTTTTGGTTATCTCTGTGTTATGAGGGGATGATGTGTTGTTCTGCTTCTATCCTTGTAAGACTTGAGCTTGCATGACTTTCTTTGTCCAATGACAGTGGAACAGATGAAATCTGACGGTTATCACCCAAAGCAAGATTGGGGTTCTTAGGATTTGATGCTTGCTCTATAATATACTGATGGATATTACCCATGGTTTGAGTCATTGCTTGTAGAGTCTGAATTTGTGTTGCCATATACTCTAGCATCTTGCGTTCAATTGCTGAGGTTGTAGATGGAATGTCGATGTTTCCTTTGTTGTCTTTATCTTCGCGATTTCTATTGGGACTCGCCATCTGGTTGTGTGATAAAGGTAAGCTCAGAAGAGATTGGAAACAGATTGAAGAGCAGGGTAAAATTATTGATATCAGATCCATCTTTTCTTGTTGTTATTGTAATCACACTGTGATAGAGAGGAGAATAACAGGGATGAAAGAAATTGACCATCTTTTCTTTAACTTCTTTCATATGTTGATGTCCGTATATGCTTGTAGATTTCTGGTTGATGAGGTTGATGTTACTTCTTAGACTTTGATCTTCTGACATCCTCTAACCAACTCGAATGGCAGATAGGGATAAACCAGATTTGAACCCAAACTATCTTTATTAACCTAACAATTTATTTCATGTTGCATTTGTGGCCATCACTCCACAATACAACTCACACAAGCAAAGATCCAAATCAAACATGTGTTCAAACAACAAACATCAACACAACGATCGTCCTCACAGAAACGTTTCTATCGAAGTTGATAAGGGGTAGGCAATCTAAGAACTTATATTAGACAACCTTGGTGGTGAAGATTCAGCTGATAGCACAAGAAACGAACTCAGAATAGATCAAAACAAACGATGTGTTTTAACAAGAAGACAAGATTAAATTAGATTTTATACGTAAAATAAGTCAATTTTGAAGGATGACAGGCTTTCTAGAACATGAATCCTTACTTTTCGACCATTTCTAACTTAAGGCTGCGTCCTACAGTCATCACTGCTCTGATACCACTCTGTCACACCTGATTTTCCGAAGAAAACCAAATGCATCTCATATGTGCGCCAGGATCGAGTTTACACACATATGATAGACGTCATGAGTGAAATATCAATAAACAGCAATAAAAATCGTACAAGAGTTAAACCATTACATTATCTCTTTATTACACTCAGACGTTAGACTCGAAGGTCTTTACAACGATCAAACGTTAACTATGAAGACGCAACTCCATCTTCATCTTCCACGGCACATGACCGGGGGCACGCAAGCCTCGTAACTCCTCATAGCCGCCGAAGTACTCTCCTCCGGTGTTCTCCTCTCGAACAGCGGGTAAGCAAGGGTGAGCACACTTATGGTTGGAGCTCAGCAAGTGGGGGAAGAATGCAAGGCCATCAAGGATAGGCTAAGAGTTTGTGCGGTTAGCATTTTGATGTTGGTCAAATTTTATTAGCAAGCACCTAATTACTAGGTGTAAGTTTATACCAACCCACTTAAGCTTTTAGGAAAGCATCTCCTCTCAAAAACCCATAAGAAACCACGATTTAATTCCATCTTCAAGTTTATTAATCATGTGAGGGTCCAGGCCACTCTTGACCGTGAGCACGGCTGATCGATCAGTTTTACACTCTGCAGAGGTTGTACACTTTACCCACAGTTCGTGTTCCCCATGTTGCCCGGGTTGATCAGACCCTTAAACACTTCCGAGGTGAGTGGCTAGGGGTCCACTACGAAGCCTTTACAAAGGAAAGAAGAGAAACCAACAGCCCGCAACAGGCATACAGCGGCGGAGCGGGCCATAACCCTCCCTAGTGGTCAACACCTTAGCCAAGGCTGCTACCCCAAAAGGACCGGGCTATACCCCTTCAACTCCGGCCCCCTGTGCCCCTCTCGGAAAAGAGCTATCAGCTAACCCACTCTCCTAATTAATCGGCTAAGCCAGAGCCATGTGGACTGTGGTTGTACTGTTATCCTGGGTGGTTCTCCATGTTCCGATTAAACCATATGATCTTGTTATTAACCATAAGCACACACATACATGTATATCATCCAAGCTATCATGATCAACATTCATCATATTGCAAAAGATTCATCATATAGCAACTAAGCATTTCTACCCAAAACATTTATTTAAAAAGGGTTGTCCAAGGTAATGAAGGTAAAAGTCTAGTCATGTCCTTAGAAAGGTGATTTCCCATCAAGTTTATGCAATACAACATTTAAAAGTAAACTTAGTTATCATGCAATTGTTTAGGACAAAGAAGAATATGCAGAGGGAGAAGTCCACTTGCCTTCCTTGCTTAAACACTGGAGTTCTTCTTCTTCAAACACTTGCTCTTGATCTACTCCAACTGGCTGCTCACTTGAAACTGGCACGATGTCTACGAGCACACAAGAAAGCATACAATAAACAAAACAATACACCAAGCAAAGGTAAACTGATCTGACAGAAGAAACAGATAACAAGGTAGCTTTAAAGAAAGGTGGTTAGGAAAGATTAGGTGTAAGAACATAGTTGATTCACCAAGAGAGAACAAGGATTGGCTCTAGGAACGCGAACACAAAAGCACTAGGAACTATCGAGAGCTTTGGATGATCTCAAACAAGAGCTAGCTATGTGCTTGGTATATTTTAATTAAGTAAAATCATGTGTATAGGTTATTTCAGAGAAATACCCTATTTATAATTAAGCAAGTTATATTTATATTTAAAAGACGGTGTAAGCCTAGTTCAATTTTACTTATAAATATTCAAGTATGATTTATGCAAATTAAACATTTTAATTCAAAACAAGCATGTAAAAGCATCTAGGCGCTTATCTTTATATTTTGAGTTATTCTAATCAAATTACAATTTAAAAACACATTTATATTCATATTAATCAAATTAACAATTTAATTAAGAAAACTCGAGATAAACCTATATTGCTTTTATATAGGAAGCAAATTGCATAATCATTAATCAAATTAAGTTTGATTATAAAACCGAGGTATACATCTAATTAGCTTTTAGCTATAAGAAATATTTGACTAGTATTAAGCATATTAACTTTCTTATGAAAACACGTGTTGAACTCTAACTAGGTTTTAATTAGAAAAGCATGCATAATAAGATTTAATCATATTAATCATTTAAATAAATTATAAAACAAGGAACATGCACAACATTGGTCCTATCACGTAGTTTTCGTTGATATGAGCCTAACGCAACTTGAAACGGTGGAAATGGAGCTAAAACGCACAAGATACGGCCAAAACAAGGTTCTAAAACTGACGGGCTTGAAAAGACGGTCGCGTGGACACCAAGAACGCTTAAAACGGAGCTAGGACGGAAAAGATATGGCTAAAACAAGTTTCAGGGGCTTTTCTGCGAAGAAACTAGGCTTCCAGGGGCTTAACTGCAAGAAACCAGGGGCTAAAACAGAATTATAGATATAAACAGAGGGGTTTATATGTGAACATGAGTGAAAAGGACCTCTGGTGGGGAAAAACTAAAAAGCTCAGGGGCTTAAACGAAGAAATCAGGACCTAACTGTAAGGATTTCTATAGGTGGAAGGGCATGGTTGTGAAAAAGATAAGGACAGGGACCTTTTTGCAAAACTGCCAAGGCGGCCGGCGGGTGAGTTGTGGAGGCGCCACGTGGCGGGCTCCGATTGGCCGGGCCGACGCGCGATGCCGACGCCATGCCGACGCAAAGCCGTGGACCGGCCGCATGTGGACTCGGTCCACCTGGGTCCACGGTGGACCGATCTAAGGGGTATGCCCCGATTTAATCCGGGCCGTCCCCTATGGATCGGGCGGCCGGGGTCGCCCGCGCGGGCAAGCGCGGCGGCGGAGACGGAGGTGCCGGCGGCGCCGGCGGGGGCCGGCGGCGGAGCTCGCCGGAGCTCGCTCGATCTCGAGCTGCCCGGGCCTCGCTTTGGGACGCGGCTAGGCTCTACGTGGAGCTAGGAGGACGGTGAACTTATCCGGGGTTGCGGGGCGGCGGCTCGGGTGACGTACGGGGGCCTCCACGGCCGGTGGCGGACGGCCAACTCCGGCGAGCGCGGGGCGGTGCGGACTCGCGTGGAAAGCGCGAGAAAAAAAAAAGATTGGGGTTCTTCACCTCGCTATGGTACTCCGCATGAAGAAGACGATGACGGGGAGGCGGTGGCGGGGCGATCGATGACGAGCGGCGGCGGCGGCGGGCGGCTTCGGTGACGGCACGGTTCTTCGAGGAAGGAGAAGCCCCGGGCACCGGGTCCTCGTGCAGACGGCGCACGCGACAAAAGAGGACGAGGAGGCTCCGAGGGAGTGCTTCACCGGCGACGAGGCTCCCGGGCGGCCGGCAATGGCGCGGCGGCGAGATCCTCACGGTGGCGGCGCGTGTGCGAAAGGTGGAGAGGTGCGGAGCTTGTACGGGTGCGGAAAAAGGGAGCGCGCAAGGCTCGAGCATGCCCTTATAGGCTAGGAAGGAGGAGAGGGAGCGGCGTCCGAGCCAATTGGCCATCAATGGCCATGGCGGCGGCCGGTTGCCTCCAGGCAATTAAGGGGGCGCTTGATTAGGGAAAATCGATTGGAGAATTGATGGGGAAGATAAAACCGGTGCATTAGTGCTCCTTGATGGCGGCTTGAAGGAGGGAAGGGGCGGGGGATGCGGGGAAATGGCCGGCGGCGGCGCTGGATGCGGAGCAGAGGAGGCGCGGGAGGTGGGAGGCGAGCCTGACATGCGGGGCCGACCTGGCAGCGAGAGGGGAGAGGAGGAAGGGAAAGGAGAAGGGGCTGACGAGCGGGCCCCAGGTGGCAGCGACCGGAAGAAAAAGAAAAGGGGGAGAGGGAGAAGGGGAAGATGGGCCGGCGGCGGGAGGCTGGATGGGCCGGTGGGCCGTGAGGGAGAGGAAAGGAGGTGGGCCGCCGGTTGGGGTTTGGGATTAGATAGGTTTTGTTGTTGTTTTTTTTTCAAATCCATTTCAAACCAATTTCAAACCCCTTTTAAATTCAAATCTTTAAACAAGTTTTCACAAACTTTTCTCAATTATTTTTAAGGACTTTTTCGCAAATATTTTAAGAATTTTTAAAACCACACCACAATCAAAACTCATGCATTCCAAATCATGATGCACAAGCACTTATTGCTTCTAAAATTATTAGAATGATATTTAAATATTTTTAAGGCCAAATTTATTTGATAATTTATTTAATCCTTACAAAATAAAATCTAAAACACCTTGTTGCTTACATTAATTTAGTGATGGAAAATTAGGGTGTCACACGTTGAGCGATGACAATTCTATCATAAAGATTTGATTCTGCCGTTAAGGCATAAAGATTTCCTTGCGGTACCACTTCTAAGTTGAGCCTTCTCATTTCTTCACATAATGGGTCACTAACTGGCTCTAACTCTAGACCGTTGCAGTGAGCTTTGCGGCTAAGAGCATCCGCCACAACATTCGCTTTGCTGGGGTGGTAGCGCACTTCTAGGTCATAGTCCTTAATCAACTCAAGCCATCTTCTTTGCCTCATATTCAACTCTGACTGGGTAAAGATGTATTTGAGACTCTTGTGATCAGTGAAGATGTTACAACGATTACCCATCAGATAATGTCTCCATATCTTGAGAGCATGGACAACAGCAGCTAACTCAAGATCGTGGGTGGGATAATTGATCTCATGAGGTCGAAGTGCCCGTGAAGCATAGGCAATGATTCGGCCTTCTTGCATAAGGACACATCCGAGACCCGTGCCTGATGCATCCCAGAAGACTTCAAAAGGTTTGGAATTATCTGGTTGCACTAGCATTGGGGCTGAGGTCAAGTGTTGCCTCAGGGTGTGGAAGGCTTTCTCACATGCTTCGCTCCACACGAACTTCACTCCTTTCTTGAGCAGTTTGGTCATAGGTTTTGCGATTCTAGAGAAGTCAGGAATGAATTGACGGTAGTATCCCGCCAATCCTAAGAAACTGCGGATCTTGTGTACGGACTTGGGTGGTTTCCAATCAATCACCTCTTGAACTTTGCTAGGATCTACAGAGATACCATCTTAGGAAATGGTGTGCCCCAAGAATTTCACACTCTTCAACCAGAATTCACATTTGGAGAACTTAGCATGAAACTTACGATCTCGCAAACGCTGAAGGACAACTCAGAGGTGTTTGGCATGTTCTTTCTCGTTTTTGGTGTAGATGAGGATATCATCGATAAAGACCACTACGAATTTGCCGAGCTCCGTCATAAACACGGAGTTCATAAGGTACATGAAGTAGGCTGGGGCATTCGTGAGACCAAAGGACATTACCAAGAACTCGTAAAGACCATAACGAGTGGAGAAAGCGGTTTTAGGAATGACACAAGGTCGAATCTTGATTTGATGATAACCATAACGAAGGTCGATCTTGGAGAAAACTTTGGCTCCAGCCAATTGATCAAAAAGAACATCGATTCGGGGAAGAGTGTGACGCCCCAGGTTTTTAATTGGACATAATAGCCGGTCAAATGGTCAACAGTGGTCAAACCACGGTCAACCTGGGTCCTCACCTCGAAAAACTCACTAATCCACCCTAGTGACCCTGTTTGACTAGTAAACACACTTGTGGGGCCAACCCATGGTCAAAGGATGGTCAAGCCCCCTTGCCACTCTAGTGTCCACCGATGTCTGCCGGAACTTTTGCCACGTTCTCCAAATTTCACCTAAACACTTAAAAATCTACTGTTATGAAAGTTGTCCATCTTGATGAGGGACACAACTTTCATGTAGATTGGCATTTCAAATTTTGATGGGAAAAGCTTGGAAAATAAGTTGCAAGGCAGATTTTACTGTTTGCCAAAACAGGCTGACATTCACTTTTGGCATTCAAATAACTTCAAATATGGGCAGAAAAACCCTATATAGCCTTTGTAGAAAATGTTAAGGGTAACTAGATATACAACTTTGGTATTCATCACTTGGTCGACTTCTGTACAAAAATTGTGAGTTTTGCAATTTCCAAAACAGTCCCCCGAAGAAACAAAGCAGGAACCGCCGGCGCGCGCGCGACGTCCGCGCGCCCGCGCGCCCGCCCGTCGCCGGCCGGCCGCCGCGGCGCCGGCGTCCGCGCCCGCGCCGCCCGAGGCCAAGCGCCACCCGAGGTCCCGCGCCCCGACGCACCCCAACCCGAGATGCCTCGAGTCCGCACCGCCGTACGCGCGCGGACGCCGCGACCGCCGCACGTCGGCCGCGTCGCCGCCGTACGCGCGCCGCCCGAGCGCCGTAGCACGGCGGGGGCATCTCCGCCGTCACCCCCTCGTCACCCCGGACGCGCCAATCCTCGTATAAAAGTGCCGCCCGGTGCTGGAGCTCACCGCCCGTGCTCGCCGCCGTCCAGCTGCCAGATTGCTTCGCGTAAAAGCCCACGCCGCCCGGCCGGCCAAGGGCCAGATTGCTTCGATTTGAATATTTCTAGGGTGTTTCGCGTAAAAGTCCAGGACATAGTTGTTAAGAACCCTATCTAAGTTTCTTTACAGTTCAGTCCAGCACCTTATAAAATTCTTATAAATGCGTAGAAAAATCAGAAAAATACCAAACCAATTTTGTTGGGTTCAGGAAGAGAAATACCATCGCTTTTGTTATTTGCACATGGCTGGATTCTAAATAGTTTTAGCTTGAAAAATACAAAGGTGAAAAACCTAGATCTAGTATAACTTTAAATCCATAACTCCTCTGTATCCCAGTTTTGGATACGTTGTGTGTTAAGTCATGACTAGATGTTGTGCCAAAAGTTGCACAAAGTTATGCTGTAGATCTTGTTAAATAAATTCTTTTCCATTCCTGCAGAAACTGCATAGAGGATTTTTCTTGCTAAATATATTTATGTTTTTGAGCTCAACTTGTGCACACTGTCTTGTAATGTCAAAATACACATCGTGTTAATTAATCATGATTTTTGGCTTACCATAAATAATTATTCTACATTTATGCATGAATTCGTTTGTAAATTAATAAGCTAAGATCAGTGAAGTTCCTAGGTGAACATGCTGGTTATTTAGGCTTGTTTAGGACCAGAGAGCATGCATGAGAAAGTTTAGCTCATTTTGAGGCTTATTTATTTTTGTATACATCTAATTTGAATCAATAGCTAGCCTTTGTTATTTTCAATAGTATTTATTTTCCTAGCATCCAACACTTACATGTGGGTACAATGGACCATGATAGGTGCTAGTATGCTTGAGAAACACTCCTTTAATTTTTGGTAGTTTAATTGCTTAATAAAAAGCTTAAAAGCCCTTTTAATATTAAAGAGAAATTAAGTAATGAAAAGGCCCTATTTAATTATTTTTCATTTTTGAAAGTATTATCTAATTTAATTAAATGATAATTAAATACCCTTGCTGATAAGAAGTTAATTCATGAATAAAAATATTATTCACACCCTTGCTAGTGGGAAGGAAAAGATTAAAGCCTTCACATGAAATACCAAGTGCAAGGAAACATTTATTCAAGTGTACAATAAAAGAATAACCCTTGTACAACGAATAACCTTCCTAAAAGAGAAACACTATCTAGATGCTTGTTAAGGTGAATATGACCAATAAGAGTTGGGAAAGATAACAACCTATCACATCACCTGAATTTGCATTGCATTCCGTGTAGATCTTCCGGACGGAGATTACTCCCTTGTCCCGGAAACCGAGGAAGGAGGAGCGGAAGCTTCACTGCAGTACGTGGAAGTGCTCAACACCAAGGGTGCCCAGGCTAACGTAGTTGACGAAGGCAAGCTCTCGTGCATCTAACCCAGTTTTAAAATTCTTTATTCAATTATCTATGAATGATTGTGCATTTAGGTTCAGGAGTTGAATGAAACCCTAGATGCATGATCCATAGGTACCTTTGTCCTTACTAGTATGATAGGTCGATAGCTGCTAAGCTATAGCATCGGTACAAGTCGGGTGATGACCTCACTCGCAGGAATAGGTTCCTAGATAGGGATCATAATATATCCTAAATAGATTGCTCACGTGGTAAGAGCATGGGATCTGGGCTTCGATCCAGTGGTTATGTGGGTTAAGTTTTTGAACGTACTAAGAACATGTCGGGTATGGGACCGGTAAGCCTTGTACCTTAAAGAGGCGGCGAGGGATCCTACCATTATTACTCTTGGGATTCGCTCTCACGGCTAGCTACCGGTGGTGTATGGTGACTCCGGGTATCTCGCGGGGTATGCCGGATAGCCTGCACCAAAGACTGTAAGATTCGATCCCGACCGGAGTATTTTTGGAAACAGCCTGGGAAAGTTGTCCCTTTGTGGGCAGCCTACCGTGTGTTTGGGTTTACCTTGCAAGGTTTAAATCAATCGATTGTCGGCCTCTCACCGTTACCCGAGACTACTTACTCCACTAGTCATGAGATCCCTAATGATGGAAGTTGATGAAGATGATGCTTGATTAATTGTATTGTACAACTTTGTTTGTACTAGTTGGCTAATGTAGTAAAGATTAAACCTACTAGAACTTGTGCTAAAATCTTGAAAGTAAGGACCTACTCTTTGTTACTTTTTAGCAAAAGCAACCCAGTAGCCAAAAAAGCCTTTCATGGTCTAGATTTGGTGAAGTAGTTATCACCAATGGGTAAGTCTTGCTGAGTATTAGTATACTCAGCCCTGTTGTAATGTGTTGATCCAGGTAATGCCTTCAGTGATGTGTGGCCCGGAGAGATCCCGCCCGGCTGGGAGCTGGAGTGGATGGAGGATGACTACTGAAAGCATCATGGATGGCCTCCCGTGGTGTCTTCGCTTCCGTTAGTTTATTTCCGCTGCTTTCGAAAACTCTGAACTATTTCTTCATGGCAAAAAACTATGGTTTGTAATAATTAAACCCTTCGGGGTACGAATTTGGATATTAATGTTGTTGTATCTCTAGACTCTCCTTCGAGTGAGTTTTAATGCATATTTTCGATCCTTGTTGCTATTCAAGTGATTTGCCGGGCATTAACCCGGCAACTAACGACAGTATGATACTTTATTATTGCTTAATGACCAAAGTGGATCGGTCTTAGGCGATAGTACGGTATTTTCCTGGGCGGGTTGTCACAGTTGGCATCAGAGCTTATATGCACCAGAGATTAATTAATAAACTTTAATCAATGGTTTTTGAATAAAATATGCCAAGGTTGTTTGGTTTTCCAAAATACGTTGGTCCGCTAAGGATAAACTAGACCGAGAGGCCCTAGAGGGAATTTTGGGTTCTTTCGGGTGGCTTATTTAACTTATGGTTTATTTTGCTAACTCCCAGCACATTACTTTATGTCCGACTTACTTTCGTGCACAACCAAACTAGGACCATGTGTTTTATACGTGTGCTGTTCTGCATCACGGGAATTGCGAGGGTTGATGGAGTGATCCATTCCACGGATCCCATCTTCGCGTCTGTCTATGAGTTGTGTGTCGCCACGTGTCTCATACGTGCGCATTCCGCATGTCGCTAATGCGAGACAAGGATACACTCCATTCAAACGGAGGATGTTCGAGGTTGGACGTTGTCCATGCAGCGTCTTAACGCATGGATACCGTTTCTATAGTCAACGGTAATGTATGTGGACGCTTTCGTGACGTGCTGGCACGAAAGGTTCGTTTTCTGCAGGTACATAACAGCGCTTCGTTAGTCGTTAAGCGAGTACCGTAAAGCTCTCGACTAGATATTATAGGGAGAGACGAATAAAAGCCTTGCCACCGGCACTAACTTCGATTTTTGGCTTGATTGCCATGTGAGGTCGATAGGACGTCTTGCATGCATGTTAAAAATCGAAACAACTAAAATGGACCCAAAAATCGAAATTCCATATGATCCCTAAGGAAGATTATGCTAGTGTGTGCTTTTTATAAATTAGAAGTACCTCCCATTCCGAGCTGTCATGCTGCCGAAATTTTGAAAAAGTTGTTACCTTGTGACAGGTTAATTCAACCAAATTGTTAAAAACAATTGCTCCTTAACTAGTTATCTTGTAATAGCAAGTCTCAATCCTAGTTTCGTTTGGGTTGGTTCACACTTTCCTAGGCACATCCAGGTTCAGGACCATCCACCTTGTTCCTTGTTCGATGCTCAACCTTAAATTTTAATTAAGTGTTAAAGGATTTATTTTGAACCGGGAAGACTTGGGATGTTTTGAGGTTTCTAGATTTTTGTTATGAATTTTTATTCACAGCTGCCAGAACTTCACCATTTGACATGCCGTTCTCTTTGAGATCTGACATGAGTTACATTTGTGTACAGATGGCTTTCCCTGTGTTCCACGAGTTCGACGCTGACGGTACGATCCGTACCAACAGGTTGCACTGGGAGGGTTTTTCGCGCCTTGCGTGGGAAGCACTCAGTGCCGCAAGCTACCTCAAACCACCGACTTACGAGGTGAAGGAGTTCGAGCGCTATGGCGTTCCCCGTTGCAGAGTGATTCTCACTGTTCTGCCACACCCGGACCACGCCGACTGGTTCGACTTGAGTTTTATCTACTGGGGATTTATCACTCACGAGTCCGTTGAGTCAGCCGCCCTCAGAGTGCTGACAGATTTCTGTGACCACAACCCCACCGTAGTAGCTCTCTCTCTGTTTGGATTGTTTCCTGCTGTGAGTCCTCACAACCCAGCGTGGTTGGACCGTATGGATCACCTACGGGAGCTGTTGACACTAGCAGAGCCGTTGGATGTTACTTAGACGCTAGCTCGTTGTCTGAACTTGGTTTTCACACTTCAGGGGCTGCGCTACAATACTGCAGCGATCATTGGGCAGCGTTTGGAGGCATCTAGGCGTGATTGGCAGCAGCTTTCAGCAGCACACCAGCACCTGAACTTTACTCTTACTCAGGTGCAGCAGAAGAATGACAGGTTGTGTGCTAGGAGATTTCAGTTAGAGCTTGAGAGAAGCGACTTCCTACAGAGGATTGTAGATCTGGAGGCCGAGAACCATGCACTAGAGGAGAATTCCGATGTACATGAGATCGAGAAGCTGACGTTACTTCAGAACCTTGCTGATATGCAGCAGCAGGTGGAGGAGGCCGAGGTACAGGTGGCAGCCTTGCAAGCTATAGTGGCCTTACGGCCATCGCCCCCCAGACAGCACACCGGAGGAGCGAGCGGGCTTTGTCCGGTCCGGATCGAACGAGCCGGGCAGGACCACCGTTACCGACTCCCCCAGCTTCGCCTACGTACAGTGGTGCTTCAGTGGGCAACTAGGTTGCCGATAGCAGGAATAAGAAGGATGTCGATCCTAGCGGGTTATCTTGAGATGTTTAGAGTCGTTGGCTTGTCAGCACGTTTTCGTGCCAAGTATTGCTTGTATCGTGTCATGTCATGTTGTTTCAAATTCGAGAGTTGTAATGTCCCTGAACCTTTTTCTGTCCTTTTGTAATAAAGAATGCTTAAGCATGTGTGCTTTAAGTGGATTCGCTTGTCTTTCAGAAAGGGAAGTTTCGTCGTGTATGACTCAAATTCTTGATTAAACCGTTGCAAATGACCACGCTTGTCAATCTTGCATTCCCGCTTAAAAATGTTGGTAAACCAAAGCATTTCTAGGGGCATCGCTCGTTGCCAGCGATTAAGCGCTCGTTCGTGTACCACCTTCGTTGGTACCCAAAGTGACAGGAATCGTCCGAGGGTAAATGTGGGCCGTGTATTCGAATGATCGCATCCCTAACCGTGTAAAGAAAACGATTCTATGAATCTTGGTGGCTATGGAATGTTGTTCGACTGTTGCTGTCCTCCTCATTTAAATATTAATGAGATGTGCTTATGCATGATCATGCTTGTCATCATTTTAGAGTAAGATTTTGGCTATCTCACTAATAAGGCTCGCTTTTCAGATGGTGGGAACCACGCACAGCTCGTCCAACGGTTTCGGAGCAAGTGGTAGCGGTGACTTACCGCCACCCCCGCCCATGACGCCGTCGGAGGCCTTCATGGCCACCCAAACCGAGGTGCTACGCCAGATCCTGCAGACGCAGTAGCAGATCGCCCAACAGGTGAACCGAGGACCGCCACACGGGGCCAACCACGAGGGGCCTAACCAGGTCACCACGTATGCCCAGTTCATCGTTGTGAAGCCGCCGACCTTTTCTAAAGCAGAAGACCCCCTAGAAGCTGAGGCTTGGATCAAGGCCATAGAGGCAAAGTTCTCTGCCTTTGTGCTGCCTTGCTCCGAGGAGAACAAGGCTAACTTCGCAGCGCTGCAACTGCGAGGAGAAGCTTTGATGTGGTGGGACCACTTCAAGTCAATGCAGCGAGGGCACGCTGTGACTTGGGATGAGTTCAAGCAGGCTTTCAAGAGCCACCACATTCCTAAGGGACTGATGGATAGGAAGATGAGGGAGCTGTTGGCCCTCCGACAGGGATCTGACACAGTGTATCGCTATGCTCAGAAGTTCAATAGCTTGTGCCAATATGGCGGGCATCACGTTGATACTGATGCAAAGAAGATGGAAAGGTTCCGTGACGGGCTTGATGGCAAGCTGTATGAGCGTCTGAACCTGCTCGAGCCCGCAAACTTCCACGAGCTAGTGCACAAGGCTATCTCCCAAGAAGATGCTATGAAGAAATCCCATGGGGACAAGAAGAGGATATCTGGTTTCACCTCAGGCAGCGGAACGGGAAAGAAGTTTCGCTTTGTGAAGAAGAACGCTCCAGGCCCATCCCAGCAATCTTCAACTGGACGCTGGACGATGAAGCCACCTCAGAGCAGACCCACAGGGAACTTCCAGTTCCGCAGTGCTCAGCAGCAGGCTCCAAAGCCTAATGCACCTCCTCGCAACGTTGGTGGTCGTTGTTGCTACAACTGTGGCCAGCTAGGGCATTACATTAATGAGTGCCCCAAGCCTAGGCATATCAAGCCCAACCAGCAGAATCAGGGTGCAGGAAACAAGCCTGCCACTCCGGCTAAGAAGCCCATGGTTCAAGTACGCCAGGGCAAGCTCAATTTCACCGCCATGAGTGACATCCCAGAAGGAGCTTCAGTGCTCACGGGTACATTCTCTATCAATGACACTCCTGTTAAAATTTTATTTGATTCGGGAGCCACTCATAGTTTCATAAATGAGAGTCTACTAGACAAGTTGGGTCTAAAGGGAGTACAAATCCAATCAGCTTATAAAATTACCACACCACGTGGGAATATCACGTCTCATTTAGTAACTTTTGGAGTTCCTCTAAGACTAGGAAGTAAGGTTATTCGATCTAATCTTATAACCATTAAATTGGGAAGCATGGATGTTATCTTGGGGATGGAATGGATGAATCAACATAAGGTGATTCTGGATATCAGATAGGGTCGTAGAAATCAATTCACCTATGGTCGGGCACACCACCTTGTACCTGCCTTTCAGGGACGGTACCGATTCTTGTGCCTATGTGACCATTATCTCCCCTCTTGATGAAATTCCAGTAGTGTGTGAGTACCCGGATGTCTTTCCGGATGAGTTGCCTGGTATGCCACCAGACAGCGATGTCGAGTTTGTGATCGAACTCCAGCCCGGTACCGCACCCATTTCCAAAAGACCTTATCGTATGCCACCCAAAGAGCTAGCTGAACTAAAAAGCCAACTCCAAGAATTGTTAGATAAGGGTTACATTCGCCCGAGCTCTTCTCCTTGGGGTTGCCCTGCTCTCTTTGTCAAAAAAGAAAGATGGTAGCTTAAGGATGTGCGTAGATTACCGACCTCTCAATGCAGTCACCATCAAAAACAAATACCCTCTTCCCTGAATCGATGTTCCTTTTGATCAATTGGCTGGTGCCAAAGTCTTCTCTAAAATCGACCTTCATTCTGTCTACCACCAAATCAAGATTTGACCTTGCGACATTCCCAAAACCTCTTTTTCCACTCGTTATGGTCTTTACGAGTTCTTGGTAATGTCTTTCGGACTCACTAATGCCCCCGCCTACTTCATGTACCTCATGCTTGCATCTTGCACTTTGAGAAGAGTTGGGACAAGTGTTTGTCCTTGGCAGAGTTCTCCTACAATAACAGCAATCAAGCCAGTTTGAAAATGGCACCGTTCGATGCTCTTTACGGATGTAGATGCTGCACTCCGCTGAATTGGTCTGAGGCCGGAGAGAGAACACTCTTTGGACCAGAATTAGTTAAAGA
This sequence comes from Cenchrus americanus, assembly GCA_947561735.1. Classification (NCBI taxonomy): domain Eukaryota; kingdom Viridiplantae; phylum Streptophyta; class Magnoliopsida; order Poales; family Poaceae; genus Cenchrus; species Cenchrus americanus. Next base: position 190,854,563 of record OX387244.1, read on the forward strand.
GGACGAAGAAAGGGTGCAAGTGATAAGAGAGAATTTGAAGATGGCACAGATGAGGCAAAAGAGTTACCATGACAAGGGAACCGCACCTCGACACTTTCAAGTGGGAGATTATGTATATTTGAAAGTATCCCCCACCAAAGGTGTGCAAAGGTTCGGAGTCAAGGGAAAGTTAGCCCCGCGCTACATTGGACCATATGAGGTTATAGAAGTATGTGGACCCGTGGCTTACCGCATCCAATTGCCAAAACGGTTTTCCGCAGTTCACAATGTGTTTCATGTAACTCAGTTGAAGAAGGGAATGCCCGTGCCGGAGAATGATATCATCATAGAAGCTCATGCTTGGATTGAGCCGGATTTCTCGCTCATCGAGCACCCATTGAAAGTACTAGACCAAAAAGAGCGAAAGACCCGAAGGAAGACCGTGCAAATGTACAAGATCCAATGGAGTCATCACACGGAGGAGGAAGCAACGTGGGAGACGGACGACTATCTTAATACTAAGTATCCGGGCTTCCTACAATCTCGAAATCATGAGTTCTTCTCCCCATCTCTTCGTTATCAAATCGAATCTCGGGACGAGATTCCGTTTAAGGGGGGTAGGCTGTGACACCCCAGATTTTTAATTGGACATAATTGCCGGTCAAATGGTCAACAGTGGTCAAACCACGATCAACCTGGGCCCTCACCTCGAAAAACTCACTAACCCACCCTAGTGACCCTATTTGACTAGTAAACACACTTGTGGGGCCAACCCATGGTCAAAGGATGGTCAAGCCCCCTTGCCACTCTAGTGTCCACCGATGTCTGCCGGAACTTTTGCCGCGTTCTCCAAATTTCACCAAAACACTTAAAATTCTACCTTTATGAAAGTTGTCCATCTTGATGAGGGACACAACTTTCATGTAGATTTGCATTTCAAATTTTGAGGGGAAAAGCTTGGAAAATAAGTTGCAAGGCAGATTTTACTGTTTGCCAAAACAGGCTGACATTCACTTTTGGCATTCAAATAACTTCAAATCTGGGCAGAAAAACCCTATATAGCCTTTGTAGAAAATGTTAAGGGTAACTAGATCTACAACTTTGGTATTCATCACTTGGTCGACTTCTGTACAAAAATTTTGAGTTTTGCAATTTCCAAAACAGTCCCAGCAAAACAAAGCACGCAGAACGCTGGCGCGCCACGACGTCGCGCGCCCGCGCGCCTCCCGTCGCCGGCCGCCGCCGGCGCGCCCGGCATCCGTGCCCGCGCTGCCCGAGGCCAAGCGCCGCCCGAGGCATGCGCCGTCCGAGGTCCCGCGCCCCGACGCACCACCACCCGAGGTGCCTCGAGTCCGCGCCGCCGTACGCGCGTGCACGGCGGGGCATGTTCGCCGTCACCCCCCTCGTCACCCCGGACGCGCCAAGCCTCGTATAAAAGTGCCCCATCGCCCCTCCGCGCGCCGGCCCGGCCCGTACGCCGCCATTGCCACCGCCGCCGGTCGCCGGAGCTCACCGCCCGTGCTCGCCGCCGTCCGGCCCCCCCGTTAGCTCCCCTAGGCCGTAATGAAGCTCACGCGTTCGCTTGTTGCCACTCTTTTCGCCCCCTCGCCGGAATTCCCCGAGCCGCCGCGGCCACCGTCGCCGGCCGCCGCCGAACCTCGTCGCCGGCCACCTCTCTCGCCCAAACCCCGCGCACCCCACGGCCCCTAGGTGAGTATGTGGTCATGCCGAGCCGCTTGCCGGCCGGCGGCGCCTCCCGGCTCGCCGATGGCGGCCGCGCCCGCGCCGCCCGGCCGGCCGCCGCCGCCCGCTCGCCGACGCCGGCCGCGCCCGCACCGCCCGGCCGGCCAAGGGCCTGATTGCTTCGATTTGAATATTTCTAGGGTGTTTCGCGTAAAAGTCTAGGGCATAGTTGTTAAGAACCCTATCTAAGTTTCTTTACAGTTCAGTCCAGCGCCTTATAAAATTCCTAGAAATTTGTAGAAAAATCAGAAAAATACCAAACCAATTTTGTTGGGTTCAGTAAGAGAAATACCACCACTTTTGTTATTTGCACATGGCTGGATTCTAAATAGTTTTAGCTTGAAAAATACAAAGGTGAAAAACCTAGATCTGATATAACTTTAAATCCATAACTCCTCTGTATCCCAATTTTGGATATGTTGTGTGTTAAGTCGTGACTAGATGCTGTTCCAAAAGTTGCACAAAGTTATGCTGTAGATCTTGTTAAATAAATTCTTTTCCATTCCTGCAGAAACTGCCTAGAGGTTTTTTCTTGCTAAATATATTTATGTTTTTGAGCTCAACTTGTGCACACTGTCTTGAAAATGTCAAAATACACATCTTGTGAATTAATCATGATTTTTGGCTTACCATAAATAATTATTCTACATTTATGCATGAATTCGTTTGTAAATTAATAAGGTAAGATCAGTGGAGTTCCTAGGTGAACATGCTGGTTATTTAGGCTTGTTTAGGACCAGAGAGCATGCATGAGAAAGTTTGGATCATTTTGAGGCTTATTTATTTTTGTATACATCTAATTTGAATCACTAGCTAGCCTTTGTTATTTTCAATAGTATTTATTTTCCTAGCATCCAACACTTACATGTGGGTCCAATGGACCATGATAGGTGCTAGTATGCTTGAGAAACACTCCTTTAATTTTTGGTAATTTAATTTCTTAATAAAAAGCATAAAAGCCCTTTTAATATTAAAGAGAAATTAAATAATGAAAAGGCCCTATTTAATTATTTTTCCTTTTTGAAAGTATTATCTAATTTAATTAAATGATAATTAAATACCCTTGCTGATAAGAAGTTAATTCATGAATAAAAATATTATTCACACCCTTGCTAGTGGGAAGGAAAAGATTAAAGCCTTCACATGAAATACCAAGTGCAAGGAAACATTTATTCAAGTGTACAATAAAAGAATAACCCTTGTACAATGAATAACCTTCCTAAAAGAGAAACACTATCTAGATGCTTGTTAAGGTGAATATGACCAATAAGAGTTGCGCAAGATAACAACCTATCACATCACCTGAATTTGCATTGCATTCCGTGTAGATCTTCCGGACGGAGATTACTCCCTTGTCCCGGAAACCGAGGAAGGAGGAGCGCAAGCTTCGCTGCAGTACGTGGAAGTGCTCAACACCGAGGGTGCCCAGGCTAACCTAGTTGACGAAGGCAAGCTCCGGTGCATCTAACCAGTTTTAAAATTCTTTATCCAATTATCTATGAATGATTGTGCATTTATGTTCAGGAGTTGAATGAAACCCTAGATGCATGATCCATAGGTACCTTTGTTCTTACTAGTATGATAGGTCGATAGCTGCTAAGCTATAGGACCGGTACAAGTCGGGTGATGAGCTAACTAGCGAGAATAGGTTCCTAGATAGGAATCAAAATATATCCTAAATGGATTGCTCACGTGGTAAGAGCATTGGATCTGGGCTCCGGTCCAGTGGTTATGTGGGTTAAGTTTTTGAACGTACTAAGCACATGTCGGATATGGGACCGGTAAGCCTAGTACCTTAATGAGGCGGCGAGGGATCCTACCATTACTACTCTTGGGATTCGCTCTCACTTCGGCTAGCTATCGGTGGTGTATGGTGACTCCGGGTATCTCGCGGGATATGCCGGATAGCCTGCACCAAAGACTGTAAGATTCGACCCCGACCCGAGGATTTTTGGAAACGGCCTGGGAAAGTTGTCCCTTTGTGGGCAGCCTACCGTGTGTTTGGGTTTACCTTGCAAGGTTTAAATCAATCGATTGTCGGCCTCTCACCGTTATCCGAGACTACTTACTCCACTAGTCATGACATCCCTAATGATGGAAGTTGATGAAGATGATGCTTGATTAATTGTATTGTACAACTTTGTTTGTACTAGTTGGCTAATGTAGTAAAGATTAAACCTACTAGAACTTGTGCTAAAATCTTGAAAGTAAGGACCTACTCTTTGTTACTTTTTAGCAAAAGCAACCCAGTAGCCAAAAAGCCTTTCATGGTCTAGATTTGGTGAAGTAGTTATCACCAACGGGTAAGTCTTGCTGAGTATTAGTATACTCAGCCTTGGTGTAATGTATTGATCCAGGTAATGCCTTTAGTGATGTGTGGCCCGGAGAGATCCCGCCCAGCTAGGAGCTGGAGTGGGTGGAGGACGACTACTGAAAGCATCATGGATGGCCTCCCGTGGTGTCTTCACTTCCGTTAGTTTATTTTCGCTGCTTTCGAAAACTCTAAACTATTTCTTCATGGCAAAAAACTATGGTTTGTAATAATTAAACCCTTTGGGGTACAAATTTGGATATTAATGTTGTTGTATCTCTGGACTCGCCTTCGAGTGAGTTTTAATGCATATATTCGATCCTTGTTGCTTTTCAAGTGATTTACCGGGCGTTAACCCGGCATATAACGACAGGATGATACTTTATTATTGCTTAATGACCAAAGTGGATCAGTCTTAGGCGATAGTACGGTATTTTCCTGGGCGGGTTGTCACAGGATATTTGTTCTTGATGGTGACTGCATTGAGCGGTCGGTAATCCACACACAATCTCAAGCTACCATCTTTCTTTTTGACGAACAGAGCGGGGCAACCCCAAGGAGAAGAGCTCGGACGAATATAACCACGAGGAACCAAGTTGAGAAGCACCTTGGTCCGTGTGTGATTAGTGATTGACCGGATGGTTTGAAGCTTTGTGTGTGTAGTGTTGAGTTGTGTTGTGTGTGTTTTATTTTATGTATTTACCTAATTGTTTATGTGGTGTGTTGTCAATGCACTCGTGAGGAGTGGTTGACAACATTGTGTGGACTGACTCTTGGCCTAGTATTGCAGGTGTTGGTTCCGGCTTGGTTTGCGTTGGTGCAGGTGAAGAACAGGCGCGAAAGGTCTTAGCCTTGCGGGGCCTCCGACGAGTGGAGAGACAAGTAGGCTTGGTTCGAGGGACCCGGCAGCCGACAGGATCAAGTGCGAGCCGCATGGTGCAAGAAGAGCAAGACGAAGTCGTGGACATGGAGCCGGTGCATCGGTGGTGGCCATGTCAAGGAACGAGGCAAGACTGAGTAGAACGTCCGGGGGCCGGAGGTGAAAGGATTGGCGGGCTCGACGCTAGGCGTGGTGAGGCCGGGCCGTGTACGCGGGGTTTGGTGGTTTGGCCACAAAACCATCGGAGGAGGGTTTCTCGGTTTAGGCCTCAAAACTGAGCCCGAGGGCCTCGAATGACGGAGACGGTATCCGGGTGCGTCGGGAAGCTTCGAGGCTGGCGACACGCGGCATGATCTAGGTGCTTGCGTCGGGAGGACGTGAAGGCCTGATGGATGCGCGGCCGTCCGATGGTGAACTTCATGTGTTGACCAAAATGCCCCTGTGAGGGCTTGTGTTGTACTCCTAGTGTACGGGCACTTCGATCTTTTCCGGAGGGCCTATATATAGGAGGAGGGGGCTGAATTTTCAGCCAACTCTTGGGCTAGCAGGTTGCGGTACTCTTTCATTTTGGAGTGCTTTGGGAGAGAGGGAGAGAGGAGAGAGTGGCTCTTTGATTGGAGCTTTTTGCCATCTTAGATTTGGATTCTAGGAGTGGCTTGTAATCGATTGGACAAGATATTCATAGTGAATTCATCCTCTAAATCTTGTGCCAATCTTTCTATTCCCGAGTTGCTCTTGTTGCATTTTCGGAGCTCCTTTTGTGCTATTTTCGTGCTTGACTTGTTTCATCGATTTGAGGGCGTTTCTATCCGGATTTCTTTGAGGGAATCATGGGTGAGTGCTTTGTGCCTCTTTGTGGATGATCTTGACCCCTCAAACGCCGGATTTGGCCTTCGATTCGTTGACTTTTGGATGAACCCTAGGTCATAGTGTTCTTGGCAAGGATTTGCAATTCTGGTAGTTGTAGGATGTTTGAGGCTGTAATTTTTGGGGCATAACCTCTCCTTGGGGTGTTCATCATCTCACCAAAATTTCGTCTCAAGACTCCTTGTGGTTTGGGAGATCCATCTATTGAAGTTTGAGGTTGTTTCTCGTGTTCCTCGGCTGTGCTGATTCGCACCTGGTGGACTGTCCGCGAGGTCACGGCGGACCGTCCGCGAGGTGCCTGACAGCCCAGCTGTTCTTCGTGTTTTTGCGGGTTCTTGAGTGCCTCTCTTTTGATTCATTTTGTCGGTGGGTTTTTGCTGCATGAAGTTTGCGGACGGTCTGTACTAGAGTGTCGGACGGTCGGTGACGAGGCGGACGGTCCGCGGGTCCATCACGGACGGTCTGTTTTTCTCGGTGCAGTACTGGAGGTTCGGGTAGCAATTTCAGACGGTCCGTGCCCTCCTCGCGGACAGTCCGCGCCCTCCTCGCGGACAGTCCGCCCGGACACTGCGGACGGTCCGCCCGGTGCCTTCTAGATTGCCTAAGTCCCTTGCTTTTTGAGTTGTGCTTCCGCGTTGGATTGGTTTGGGACTTGTTCCTAGGGTTGGTAGGTCCTTTGTGACTACGCGACTTTGGCAAGCTCGTGTTGGAATCCTTGTTTGTGGATTTGGGGCATAGGCCGAGTTCATCCTTCGGGAAGAATTTTTATCGGCTCCCATTCACTCCCCCCCCCCTCTCTGGTCGCTTAATAGGTCCTTGAAACCCTCATCTAATAGTTCATGGAGTTGATTTTTCAGTTCGGCTCATTGTTTGGGTGGCATACGATAAGGTCTTTTGGAAATGGAGGCGGTACCCGGTTGGAGTTCAATCACAAACTCAACATCTCTGTCTGGTGGCATAACAGGCAACTCATCAGGAAAGACATCCGGATACTCACACACTACTGGAATTTCATCAAGAGGGGAGATAATGGTCACATAGGCACAAGAGTCCGTACCATCCTTGAAAGGTAGGTACAAGGTAGTGTGCCCGACCGTAGGTGAATTGATCTCTACGACCCTATCTTATATATCTAGAACCACCTTATGTTGGGTCATCCACTCCATACCCAAGATAACATCCATGCCTTCCAATTTTATGGTTATGAGATTAGATTGAATAACCTTGCTTCCCAATCTTAAAGGAACCCCAAAAGTTACTAGGTGAGAAGAGATGATTCCACCTGGTGTGGTAATTTTATAAGCTGATTTGGTTAGCATTCCTTTTAGACCAAATTTGCCTAATACATTCTCACTTATGTAACTGTGGGTGGCTCCCGAATCAAATAAAATCTTAATAGGAGTGTTGTTGATAGAGAATGTACCCGTGAGCACTGAAACTCCATCTGGAATATCACTCATGGTGGTGAAGTTCAACTTGCCTTGGCGTACTTACACCATAGGTTTCTTAGCCGGGGTGGCTGGCTTATTCCCTACACCTTGATTCTGGGATTGGGCTTGATCTGCCTGGGCTTGGGACAATCACTGATGTAATGCCCCAGTTGACCACAGTTGTAGCAACGACGATCACCAACATTGCGAGGAGGTGCATTAGGCTTTGGAGCCTGCTGCTGAGCATTGCGGAACTGGAAGTTCCCTGCGGGTTTGCTCTGGGATGGCTTCATCGTCCAGCGTCCAGTTGAAGATTGCTGGGATGGGTTTGGGACGTTCTTCTTCACAAAGCGAAACTTTTTACAAGTTCCGCTGCCTGGAGCAAAACCTGATGCCCTCTTTGTGTCCCTGTGGGCCTTTTTTCATGGCATCCTCTTGGGAGATGGCCTTGTTTACAAGCTCATGGAAGTTTGCGGGCTCGAGCAGGTTCAGTCGCTCGTACAAGTTGCCATCTAGCCCGTCGCGGAATCTTTCCATCTTCTTCGATTCAGTGTCTACGTGATGCCCACCACACTGGCATAAGCTGTTAAACTTCTGGGCGTAATGGTACACTGTGTCGGACCCCTGCCTAAGGGCCAACAGCTTGAAGGACCGATACGGCGAACCAGAGAGGGGGGAGTGAATGGGAGCCGATAAAAATTCTTCTCGAAGGAGATGGAAACTCCAACAAGATGAACACGGCTTCCAACACACGTCTCTGACTCACTACCAAGGTTGGTCAAGCCCACGTAGCCACTGGAGTGCTACTGGACCTAGGAACCAACACACCACCCACCGACCCGAGAAACGCAGCGGAAAAACCAAACCTCGAGTCTTCAGACCCACACCGGTCAGACCGGTGAGCACCACCGGTCAGACCGGTCCCTGCTGGTGAAACTGAGCAACTTCCACTAAGTGGCTCTACACCGGTCAGACCAGTGAGACACACCGGTCAGACCGATGGCAGCCTGAAAGCCCCCAAAGCACCAAACAGGTCAACCGACCACCAAACTGACCCAAACTCGAAACAGCAGCTACACGGGACAACACAGAACACACCAAGATGTTCACCCGAGCAAAATCCCACAAGGGCTCGCACCGGTCAGACCGGTGTAGCCTGGGCAGCTCAGGATGAACAGCACCCGCGGGTCAACTCCCTCAAATCCAAATCTCGATCTCCCGAATTGCTCCACGGACTTGAACAAGACTTTGGGGATATTATGAACACCTCATGAGGAGTCCATAGCCAAGTTTAATTCCACCAAAACTCGTCCAAAAAGGAGGAATCGAAGAAATCCCGCCGAAAGCACTTCCAACCCAAGAACTCAAGAAACCCCCAAAATCGAGCACCTTTACTCACGTATTTGGGAGGGGAATCACAGCCCAAAGAACCACAAAGGGTTCCCACAAATTTCCCACATCAAATCCCCAAGAGAAAGGTCCCGAAAACAACCCAAACAAATCATGGAGAGAGGGCTCCGAAAATCACCATCAAGAACAACCGGGGAAAACACATCCAAACCTTGAGGAACCACGCTGAATCATCTCTACATGAAACAAAGGTTCGTACAAGGTCTAGCAAGCCGCCCGATCATCCATCCCTCTCAACAAGATCTCTCCGTGAAGCTCTCTTGCTAGTCCTAAGGAAAACCTAAGGGAAATAGGTGGAAAATAGGAAAACTAATGAGCTAGGGTTCCAAGAGTTGGTTGCCATCCTCTCACCTCTTGGTTTATATGGAGGCAACCGAATGTCTAAAACGCCCTTCTCTACTAACTAGGGATACAAGCCCCTCAAGGGCGGATTTGGAATTCTTGATGTCTTCACCATCGGACGGATGCCCGGCGACCGCACCCTGCGTAGCCTCGACGCAAGCCATGCGATCCCGACGCGTGTCCTCCGCTTCAAAGTATCCGGACTGCGTCGTCGCACACCGGTCAGACCGGTGCTCCTCACCGGTCAGACCGGTCCCCACCGGTCAGACCGGTCTGGCGCTGCTGCAGCTCCGTCTTCGGTTCTCCGGTCTTGGCTTTGTGGATCAACCAAGGAACCCAGTGGTTTTCTGGTGAACCACTGGAAACCCCGCGAACTCGGTGTAGCCTCCGCCAATCTCCACTCATGACTTGGCTCCCACGTAGTCCCGGCTCGACCTTGGTTTTGAGGCTCAACCAAGAAACCGTACACGACTTCATCTTACTGTTCATGCCACCATGCGGTCCACACTTGACCACGCTGACCACCGGGTCCCTCGAACGAAGCCTACTTGTCTTCTCCACACTTGGAGGCCTCACCGGCGACGACCTTTCGCGCTTGTTCTACACCTGCACCAACACCAGTCAAGCGGCAACCTGCACCTGCAATACTTAGCCAAGAATCAGTCCACACAACGTTGTCAATCACTCATCACACAAGGAAGAGACCATCCACCGGTCCTCGAACCACTCATGGTCCTCAATCTCCCCCTTGATGAGTGCATTGACAACACCCACACGAGAGTGACAAGAGAGAAAAGAAAAAGAAAAGAAACGAACAAAAAGAAACTCCAACAAGCGATCGAAAGCCAAACAAAGGCAAAGAGCAAGATCACTTGAAGAAGACAAGTCTCGGACCCCTTAGGCAAGGGCAACGGCTCGACACATCCGAGACAAAGCAAAGCTCAAGCAAAGAGCGCAAACCACCGAATCAAAACTCAAACAACCACAATAAGCTCCCCCTGCACACATGCAAGCTCCCCCTGAACCAATGCTCCTCACCGGTCAGACCGGTGTACAAAAGAGCCCAGAAATGGCTCGAAACCACCTGAAAACCTTCTAAACACGTCCAGCAAGCCATTTCAAGCTCAAACTTCTCCCCCTTGTTGGCAATGCATGAATCAAGCCAAAAAATGCAAAACTTTCAACCTAGAGCTTCTCAAATAGACAAAATTCAACAAAGAATGCTACACATGTCCAAATGAGCAAGTTAGATACTCTACAACTTCGTATCGATCTCAACTACATGATCACCAAGTTTCACAACCATTGGACGGAGCTAAAAAGGATTTTGGCAATTTTGCGAAAAACTTGCCTCTCATGAGCAAAGTCTTAAACATGATCAAAGCATATCAAAATGGCAAAGCCACACAAACTTCATGCTAGGACAGCCATTCTAACCGTAAGACCATCACAAACACCCACAAGCACCTCATGTCATGTCAAAGCCACCGAGCCATGTGCCTACTTCTATGTATGAGACTTCTCATTGGTAGGCATCATGCAACGGTTTAGCACCCAAAGCAAATTAAATTCAGCACAAATGACATGGGAGCATATTTTCCAAGCATTTTTCATTTCATTTTCAAATTTGTAAATGGTACATGAAATGTCTTTGCGACAAAAAGGAACTTATGCCCCTCCACAAGATAGAACAAGAGGGCTAAACATTCATGATGGCAAATGAGCCTTTGGCCCCATATGATCAATAAACTAGCTATCCAACCACAAATTAAGCATAGCAAAGCCACAAAAACATGTCAAGAACATGTAAAGGCATTTACACATGAGAGAGCATACATGTGACATTTTTCAAAAGCATAGCTATCAACCATGGATTATTCATCAAGATCATCAAGAGCTAAGCCAAACTAACCGTAGCATACCAAACAAGCTCACAAAGACATAAATCTCATTCCATGGTGAACAATGTATATGAGAGAAGCTTTTCCTAACCATGCAATCTAAGATACAAGGATGCCTATACATCATGTTACATATGCCATGCAAAATGCAAGAAATGCACAAAAAAAAGCTATACATATGCTACAAAGGAGCTCCCACACACAAAGCTCACAAACCACTAGCTCCTCGAGGGGAGGCAAAAAGGGCTCGGCACCACCGGCAAAAGAGAGCTCCCACACACCCAACTCAAGAAATCAAACACACACCAAGTTCCCCCCGCAAACGAGTGAAAGTTGCTTGATCTAGGGGTTTGGTGAAAATATCGTCTAGTTGGTCATGTGTGGGTACATGGATCAAAGCTATCTTCCCTTTTTCTACGTTGTCTCTCAGAAAGTGGTACCTCACTTCTATGTGCTTGGTTTTGGAATGGAGCACTGGGTTCTTTGCAACACTTATGGCACTGGTGCTATCACATTGAAGTGGGACATGGGTATACTCCTCACCAAAGTCACTCATGGTGTAGGTGATCCAAAGGAGCTGAGAGCAACAACTAGCAGCGGCAACATACTCGGCCTCGGTCGTGGATTGAGCAACACTCGACTGCTTGCGGGAAGACCAAGAGACCAAAGAGGAACCCAAAAACTAGCAAGTCCCAGAAGTGGACTTCCTATCCAACCGACACCCGGCAAAATCTGCGTCTAAAAAGCCATGAAGCGCCAAAGAAGAGGATGCGGAGTACCAAAGGCCGAAGTCGGGAGTGTGACGCAAGTACCTGAAAATTCTCTTCACCGCTTGCCGATGCGAAGTCCTTGGAGACGCTTGAAAACGAGCGCACAGACACACTGAGAACTGTATGTCCGGCCTCGTCGCCGTCAAGTAGAGGAGTGACCCGATCATGCTCCGGTACTCCTTCTGGTCCACATGTTCACCTTCCTCGTCCGCATCAAGAGCTATAGTCGTACTCATCGGCGTCGTCATAGCCTTGGAGTCCTCCATCTTGAACTTCCTCACAATGTCCTTGGTGTACTTAGCCTGGTGCACAAAAGTTTTTTCCTTTGATTGCTTGATTTGTAGCCCGAGGAAGAACTGCAACTCACCCATCATGCTCATCTCAAATTCACTGCTCATATCATCTGCAAACCTTGCAACAAGAGAGTTAGACGAGCCACCAAAGACAATATCATCCACGTACACTTGCACAATCAGGATATCTCTGCACTGCCTCAGTAGAAACAAGGTCTGATCGACCTTCCCCATCTCAAAACCTCTCTCAAACAAGAACCCCCTCAACCTGCCATACCAAGCTCTAGGCGCCTACTTCAACCCATACAACGCCATCCTCAACTTGTACACCCGGTGGGGGTACTTCTCACTCTCAAACCCCGGAGGCTGCCTCACATATACTTTTTCCTCCAACACACCATTCAGAAAGGCACTCTTCACATCCATTTGGTGCAACTTGAACCCTTTAGCCACAGAAAAGGCTAGAAGAATCCTAATCGCCTCCAAACAGGCTATGGGAGAAAAGCTCTCCTCGTAGTCGATCCTCTCCTTCTGACTGAACCCTTGAGCAACAAGTCTCGACTTGTTCCTCACAACCTCACCCTTCTCTCCCTCTTTGTTTTTCCACACCCACTTGGTACCAATCGGCTTACACCCTGGGGGAGGGTCAACCAACTCCCACACCTGATTCCTCTCAAAGTTCTCCAACTCCTCATGCATCGAATTAACCCAATTGTGATCAGATAGTGCATGTCCAATGTCTTTGGGCTCGAAAGAAGCAACAAATGCAGCATGAGCGAAATGAGAGTTGTTCCGAACCCTCGACCGTGTAGTGCGTTCATTCATGTCGCCGATGATCCTCGAAGCTGGGTGATCCACTTGTACTCGCCGGTGAGGTTCTCGCCTTGATGCTACCTCCCCCTCAACATCAGCTTCTCCTTGTTGTTGATTTGTCGTTGTAGGTGTAGCAGAGGGTCCATCCATCATCGTAGTTGAAGTAGTGGGTACATGTTCAGCCAGGGGCACCGCACCGCCATCCTCATCATCACCAAGTTCATGCTCCTCCTCCTGAAAGATCTCCTCGCCAAGCTCATCATCACCTGCACACTCAAAGACAAGCTGACTACGTGGCTCTGTCTCGTCGAAGGTTACCTCGCAAGTCTCCACGATTTGGTTAGTTTCAAGATTGAGCACACGATATGCTCTAGAATGAGATGCATAACCAAAGAAAATACCATCGACAGACCTAGCCTCAAACTTATCCAACTTCCTGCCTTTCCCCAGAATGAAACACTTGCAACCAAAGACATGGAAGTGACTCACCTTGGGTGTGCGACCATGCATCAACTCATAGCATGTCTTCTTCTTGTGCACTCTGAGGTATATCCTGTTCGACACATAACACGCGGTATTCACCGCCTCAGCCCAATACCTCCTCGGAGTCCTATGCTCATCAAGCCTCGTCCGAGCCATCTCGCACAAGGTCCTGTTCTTTCTTTCCACAACACCATTCTGGGGAGGCGTATACGGACTCGAGAACTGGTGCTCAAGACCTAAGTCATGGCAAAAGGTTTCAAAATGAGAGTTCCTGAATTCCGAGCCATTATCACTGTGGATAGCTCGTATGGCATCTCCGTGCCTCTCATTCCTCAACCTCAAGACTAGATCTCGAACAAAACCAAACGTCTCCCCCTTATCCTCGAGAAAGAACACCCACGCATACCGAGAATAGTCGTCCACCACAACAAGGACATACCACTTCCCACCCGCAGATCGCACATGAGCTGGGCCAACAAGGTCCATATTAAGCAGCTCGCATGGACACTCAGTCATCACATCAGTGAGAGGCGGGTGAGAAGAGGCCACCATCTTGGCATGCCTACATGGAGCACAAACCAACTCTTTCTCAAGCCTCAACCGTGGCAATCCTCGGACCAAATTGAGTTTACTCAAGCGTGACAAAAGGTCAAAGCTCAAGTGACCCAACTTCCTATGCCACTTCCACAACTCACTCGAAGAACCAGCCAAGAAGCAATGCTCCACACCCGAAGACTGAGAAAAATCAGCACGAAACACCCGACCCTCGGGAATGACCATACGGACAAGGTCCCCTCGAGAGTCCAAAATCCGAGAACCACCCGGCCGAAACAACGGCTCAAAGCCCTCATCCAACAAGCGGGACACGAAAAAGCAAATTGTACCCCGGCGATTGAACAAGAGCAACACGCCTCAGAGTGATCTTGTCACTCAATTTGATCTCACCTTCTGAAAGCACACGCCCACGCCCATTGTCCCCAAAGGTGATGTACCTCTTTGTCACCACCGGGACGAGACTTGAGAACCACCCCCTGTCTCCGGTCATATGCCTCGAGCAACCGGAGTCAATCAACCAAATGTTCTTCAAGTCTCCGACCTGAAATTCAAAAATAAGCACGTGAGCGAACAAACGACTCAGCACTGGGGTTAGTACCAAAAGAGGAAAACCAGTGCCGAGCCATTTGCTCGAAAGTGGGGTTAGCACCAACCAAAGCATCTCTCCTGCCAAAGCTACCTCCACGAACACCACCACGGTAACCACCCTGAGGGAACCACCCCTCTACGCCTGGAGGAGGACCAAATCCACGCAAGAAAGCCCGTGGAACATCCTTCCTCTCCAACTCAAAGCTATGACCCCTCCGATCCCCGTATTGAGCACGAGGAGGAGAACGCCTAGCAAACTGACCACCAGCACCCTTTCCAGCCCAACCACCAGAACCACGACCACCAAAAACAACCCTCGCGCCTGCACGAGCTCGAAACCAAAACAGCTGTCTTTCCAGGCCTGCACCGGTCTGATTGGTGTCCCACACCAGTCTGACCGGTGTGGCCTGGGTAGCAGCACCACCAGCAGCTTTCCGCTCGCCCCAAGCCCGAACTGTCCTCACACTCGCCTTGGCCCTGGGCATCTGCACACGAGGCTCAAGTACACCATCAGAGGGGTGGTACTTGTCCTTGTTAGCCCACTCCTTTGCCATTCTCTCCTCACGCTTCCTCTTGAAACAAAACTCATCCTTATGGCCATCTCTCCCACAATAGCCACAATGGAACCTCACAAGCTTAGGCTTAGGCATGGGATGTGGCTGCTCACTTGGTTTCTCTCCACTCAACTCCTCCACCGGTTTCTCACCACTAGCCTTCTCACTCTCTTTCCCAAAGAACACTTTCTCGGAAGTGCTCACAAACTTGATAGGCTTTTGTAGATCATTTGTGGGTATAGGAAACACGGGTGGAGTAGGGGTTGTGTCTAGTCGGTTCCTAAGATGGTTAGGTATTGGGGGGAAATCATTTTTGTGGTGGGTTTTTGGTGGCTCCGGGATATTCTCTCCACTTCCCTCACCAACCTTGTTTGCCCCAAGTCCCTCACCATCTTGCCTCTTAAAGGCCTCGATCATCATCCTCAACTGAGGCTCATGACCGGAAAACCAACCCATCAACTTCCTCAAATCATCATTCTCATCCTGCAAACGATCAACATAATGTGCAAGCTCCAAATTTTTGAATGCATGCATTTCACAGGTAGAGCAAGATGTAGGCATGGGTTCCTTCAATTTAGCCTCAAGAGACCTAGTGTAAGCATGCATCTCATCAATCTTAGCATGCAAAACAGGGAAAGAAGTGCAAGCACCTAGCAAAGCAGGTCTAGAATTAAGCTCAGCCACTTCAACCCTAAGCACATCTAGTTCCTCACACTTGGAGGCATGCTTCTCCTTAAACAAAGCAAGATCAGCAAGGAATATGGAGCAATCAGCACAATCATTCTCATCAGAGACAACGGGGCTAGCCTTAAGGGAATCAATCTCAAGCTTGCTATCAAGCACCCTGTGTCTCTAGCTCAGCCACTCTAGTCCTAGCATCCTCGAGTGAGGCCCTAAGCTCTTTCCTCATTTTCTTGGCCTCTCTAAGCATGTCATCACGGTTATCAAGCAAAGAGCCAAGCCTCTCATTCTCCTGGCGCAAGAAGGGAAGTTCATCACGCACCTCGTCGTCGGACTCAGAGTCCGAGTCGCTCTGTGTGCTCTTCTTGCTGCCGGAGCTCAGCGCCATGGTGCAGAAGCCGTCTCTCGCGAAGCAGCTCAGCCCGCTCAGGTTCTTGGACGACTTCTTGTTCTTGCGATGATCTCCCTCGTCTTCACTGCTGCTCGAGCTCGAGGTGGAGTACGCGGAACTGGAGTCGACATCGCTCGCTCCCACCATCGCTCGGGCCTTGCCTCGGCTCTCCTTCTTCCCCGATCGTCGCTTGTCCTTGTACTTGTTCTTGTGCTTGCTCTTGTGGTCGCGCCTCGAACGGTACTTGCCGTCCATCCTCGGCTTGTGCTTGTAGCTGTCCTTGTTCTCGGCCTTCTCCGGGCAGTCGGCGATGAAGTGTCCCGTCTTGCCGCAATGGAAGCAAGTCCTCGTGTTCCTCCTCATGTTCACGCGGTTCTCGTGCAGCCTCTCGAACCGCCTCATCAACAGCGCCAGCTCGTCCTCTCCAAGGTCATCAAACTCCTCATCTGGCATAGACATCAAAGAAGAAAAGGACAACATCCTGGTGGATGGGTTATAGTTAGCCTTTCCTTTGGAACCACCAACGAGGGCAAGACTATGGGAATCAGTCGGTCCCCCGAGCTTGGCAGTCATGCCCCTATCCACCTCAACCGACTTGAGCTTCGAGAACAGCTCGTTCACCGTCAGAGTGTCATACTTCTCCGACTCGACAATGGCCTCGAACTTTCCGCCCCAAATCGTACGATCCAAAGAGTGTAAGAGCTTGGCCGCTCTATCATGATCATCGTACGGGAGCATGTCCACATTGGCCCTCATGTTGTTCACAACCACCGTGAACCTCTGAAACAAGGCATCGATGGACTCACCGGGGAGATGAGTGAAGTTCTCGTACTCTCTCCCGGTAGGTCGCATACATCCGTGCCCGAACACGGGCGTTCCCAACATGAGCCTCCTTCAACACCGCCCAAATCCTACAAGCCAAGTGCTCGGTGTGCACCCGATCGAACTCGGTGGACACAAAGCACGAAACAAGTAGTCGACCGCCTTATTGTTGGCGTCGAATCCGTCCCTCGATCTCGGAGCGAGGAAGTCCATCGGCTGGACATAGCCTGTGTCCACCGTGACATCGCAAAGGATCTGACCCTTTCCACGGAGAAACGCACCCATCCGCTTGCTCCACATCTGGTAGTTCTTGCCATCGAAGTGTGGAGGACCCGAACCCCGTTCCTGGTACGCCATCCTTGAATCTTAGACTGGTTAGAGTCAACAAAGACCCGAACCGGCTCTGATACCACATTAAGGACCGATACGGCGAACCAGAGAGGGGGGGAGTGAATGGGAGCCGATAAAAATTCTTCTCGAAGGAGATGGAAACTCCAACAAGATGAACACGGCTTCCAACACACGTCTCCGACTCACTACCAAGGTTGTTCAAGCCCACGTAGCCACAGGAGTGCTACTGGACCTAGGAACCAACACACCACCCATCGACCCGAGAAACGCAGCGGAAAAACCAAACCTCGAGTCTACAGACCCACACCGGTCAGACCGGTGAGCACCACCGGTCAGACCGGTCCCTGCTGGTGAAACTGACCAACTTCCACTAAGTGGCTCTACACCGGTCGGACCGGTGAGACACACCGGTCAGACCGATGGCTGCCTGAAAGCCCCCAAGGCACCAAACAGGTCAACCGACCACCACACGGACCCAAACTCGAAACAGCAGCTACACGGGACAACACGGAACACACCAAGACGTTCACCCGAGCAAAATCCCACAAGGGCTCGCACCGGTCAGACCGGTCAAGAGCACCGGTCAGACCGGTGTAGCCTGGGCAGCTGGGGATGAACAGCACCCGCGGGTCAACTCCCTCAAATCCAAATCTCGATCTTCCGAATCGCTCCACGGACTTGAACAAGACTTTGGGGATATTATGAACACCTCATGAGGAGTCCATAGCCAAGTTTAATTCCACCAAAACTCGTCCAAAAAGGTGGAATTGAAGAAATCCCGCCGAAAGCAATTCCAACCCAAGAACTCAAGAAACCCCCAAAATCGAGCGCCTTTACTCACGGATTTGGGAGGGGAATCACAGCCCAAAGAACCACAAAGGGTTCCCACAAATTTCCCCCATCAAATCCTCAAAAGAAAGGTCCCGAAAGCAATCCAAAGAAATCACTGAGAGAGGGCTCTGAAAATCACCATCAAGAAGAATCGGGGAAAACACATCCAAACCTTGAGGAACCACGCCGAATCATCTATACATGAAACAAAGGTTAGTACAAGGTCTAGCAAGCCGCCCGATCATCCATCCCTCTCAACAAGATCTCTCCGTGAAGCTCTCCTGCTAGTCCTAAGGAAAACCTAAGGGAAATAGGTGGAAAATAGGAAAACTAATGAGCTAGAGTTCCAAGAGTTGGCTGCCATCCTCTCACCTCTTGGGTTATATGGAGGCAACCAAATGTCTAAAACGCCCTTCTCTACTAACTAGGGATACAAGCCCCTCAAGGGCGGATTTGGAATTCTTGATGTCTTCACCATCGGACGGATGCCCGGAGACCGCACCCTGCGTAGCCTCGACGCAAGCCATGCGATCCCGACGCGTGTCCTCCGCTTAGAAGTATCCGGACTGCGTCATCGCAAACCGGTCAGACCGGTGCCCACCGGTCAGACCGGTCAGACCCACCGGTCAGACCGGTCTGGCGCTGCTGCAGCTCCGTCTTCGGTTCTCCGGTCTTGGCTTTGTGGATCAACCAAGGAACCCAGTGGTTTTCTGGTGAACCACTGGAAACCCCGCGAACTCGGTGTAGCCTCCGCCAATCTCCACTCATGACTTGGCTCCCACGTAGTCCCGGCTCGACCTTGGTTTTGAGGCTCAACCAAGAAACCGTACACGACTACATCTTGCTGTTCATGCCACCATGCGGTCCACACTTGACCCCGCTGGCCACCGAGTCCCTCGAACGAAGCCTACTTGTCTTCTCCACACCTGGAGGCCTCACCGGCGACGACCTTTCGCACTTGTTCTTCACCTGCACCAACACCAGTCAAGCCGCAACCTGCACCTGCAATACTTAGCCAAGAATCAGTCCACACAACGTTGTCAATCACTCATCACAAAAGGAAGCGACCATCCACCGGTCCTCGAACCACACATGGTCCTCACAGTTCCCTCATCTTCCTATCCATTAATCCCTTAGGGATGTGGTGGCTCTTGAAGGCTTGCTTGAACCCATCCCAAGTTACAGCATGCTCTCGCTGCATTGACTTGAAATGATCCCACCACATTAAAGCTTGTCCTCGCAGTTGCAGAGCTGCAAAGTTGGCTTTGTTCTCCTCGGAGCAAGGCAGCACAAAGGCAGAGAACTTCACCTCGATGGCCTTGACCCAAGCTTCAGCTTCCAGGGGGTCTTCCACTTTGGAGAAGGTCAGCGGCTTCATCCCGATGAACTGAGCATACGTGATGACCTGATTAGGTCTCTCGTGATTGGCCCCGTGTGGCGGCCCTCGGTTCATCTGCTGAGCGATCTGCTGCTGCGTCTGCAGGATCTGGTGCAGCACCTCAGTTTGTGTGGCCATGAAGGCCTCTGACGGCGTAATGGGCGGTGGTGGCGGCAAGTCACCGCTACCGTTCGCTCCGAACCCATTGGGAGAGCTGCGCGTGGTTCCCACCATGTGAAATGTGAGCCTTGTTAGTCACATAACCAAAAGCTTACTCGGAAATGATGACAAGCACAATCATGCATAACCATAGCTCATTAGCATTCATATTATGATGTCAGCAACAGTCGAAAGGTATCACATAGCCAACAATAGATTCATAGAACCGTTCTTCGTCACAGTTAGGAAATGCGGCCACTTGAGTAACTCGAGCCAACATTCACTCTCAGGGCAATTTCTTCCATTTCGGGTGCCAACGAAGGTGACATGCAACGAGTACCTATTGGTTTGGCAGACGATGGACGCCCCTAAAAACACTTCGGTTTCCCAACACTTATGTGAAATGCAAGTTTTGGCAAGCGTGGGCATTGCAATGATTCGCTCAAAATTCGGCAATCATACGCAATAAAATTTCAACATATGGGGTGAACAAGCAAATTTCAATTAAAACACCACATGTTTAAGCATTCATTATTACAACAAGATGGAACAAGGGCCCAAGGATATTACAAGGCTTAAATTTGAAAACACCACAGTACGACAAGGTTACAAGTAGCTACTCTGCACGTAGACGTGCTCAAAAGCTAACTATTCCAAACATCTCGAAGATAACACCATAGGATCGCAATCCTTCTTATTATCGCTGCCGGCAACCTAGTTGCCCACCGAAGCACCACTGCCCGTAGGTGAAGCCGGGGGAGTCGGTAACGGTGGTCCTGCCTGACTCGTCTGATCCAGACCAGACAGACCCTACTGCTCCTCCGGGTGTGCCTGTACTGGAGGCAGTGGCTGTAAGGCCACTATAGCCTGCAAGGCTGCCACCTGTACCTCGTCCTCCTCATCCTCCTCCACCTACTGCTGCATATCAGCAATGTTCTGAAGTAGCGTCAACCTCTCAATCTCATATGCATCGGCATTCTCCTCCAGGGTGTGATTCTCCGCCTCCAGATCTACAATCCTCTGTAGGCAGTCGCCTCTCTCTAACTCTAACTGGAATCTCCTAGCACGCAGCCTGTTATTCACCTGCTGCATCCGAGTAAGTGTAAAGTTCAGCTGCTGATGGGCTGCTGATAGTTGCTGCCAATCCCGCATAGATGCCTCCAAACGCTGCCCGATATTGCGGTGTTATAGCGCAGCCCCTGAAGTGTGAAGACCATGTTAAGACAGTGAGCCAGCGTCTGAGTGACATCCAGTGGCTCCGCTAGCGACAACAGCTCCCGTAGGTGATCCATACGGTCCAACCATGCCCGGTCATGAGGACTCACAGCAGGAAACTGCCCGAACGGAGAGAGAGCTACCACAATGGGGTTATGGTCACAGAAGTCCGTCAGCACTCTGAGAGCTGCTGACTCGACGACCTCGTGGGTAATAAATCCCCAGTAGATAAAACTCAAGTTGAACCAGTCGGCGTGGTTCGGGTGAGGCAGCACAGTGACGATCACTCTGCAACGGGGAACGCCATAACGCTCGAACTCGGACACCTCATAAGCGGTGGGGTGAGGTAGGCAGCGGCGCTGAGTGCTTCCCACGCAAGGCGTGGAAAACCCTCCCAGTGCAACCTGTTGGTACGGATCGTACCGTCAGCATCGAACTCATTAGACATGGGGAAAGCCATCTGTACAAAAATGTAACACATGTCAGGTCTCAAGGAGAACGGCATGTCCAATGGTGAAGTTCTGGCAGCTGTGAATAAAAATTCATAACCAAAATTCCAGAACCCTCAAAAATCTTCCCCCAAGTTTCCCGGCTACTACAAAGTTCCTTTACACACTTTTGGTTTTCAAAGGTTGAGCTAGATCAAGGAACAAGGTGTGAGGATCCAAAGTCTAGATGTGCCTAGAGAGGTGTAACCCAAGCCGAAAAATACCATAATCGGAACTTGCGACTACAAGCTAGACTGGGCAAGGAGCAATTGTTCTTAACAAATTGGTTTAATTAACTCTAGCACGAGGTACAACAAGGTGAACAAGCTTTTTTTTCAAATTTTTGGCAGCACGACAGCTAAGCATGAGAGGTACTCTAGTTTATAAAAAGCACACACTAGCAAAATCTTCCTTAGAGAGCATATAGAAGTTCGGTTTTGGGCCCATTTTAGTTGTTTCGATTTTTAATATGCATGCAAGACGTCCTATCCGACCTCACATGGCAATCAAGCCAAAAATCGAAGTTAGTGCCGGTGGCAAGGCTTTTATTCATCTCTCCCTATATTATCTAGTCGAGAGCTATACGTTACTTGCTTAACGACTAACGAAGCGCTGTTAGATACCTACAGAAAACGTACCTTTCGTGCCAGCACGTCACGAAACCGTCCACAATCATTACCATTCACTATAGAAACGGCATCCATGCGTTAAGCCGCTGCATGGACAGCGTCCAACCTCGGACACCCTCCGTTTGAATGGAGTGTATCCTTGCCTCGCATGATCGACATGTGGAATGCACACGTATGAAACACATGGCGACACACAACTCATAAATAGACGCAAAGATGGGATCCGTGTAATGGATCACTCCATCAACCCTCGCAATTCCCGTGATGCGGTACAACACACGTATAAAACACGTGGCTCTTCTAGTTTGGTTGTGCAAGAAAGTAAGTCTGACATAAAGTAGTGTGCTGGAAGTTAGCAAAATAAACCATAAGTTAAATAATCCACCTGAAAGAACCCAAAAATTCCCTCTAGGGCCTCTCAGTCTAGTTTATCCTTAATGGACCAACGTGTTTTGGAAAATCAGGCAATCTTGGCATTTTTATTCAAAAATCAGTGATTAAGGTTATTAATTAATCTCTGGTGCATATAATTGCTCGGATGCCAACTGTGACAACCCGCCCAGGAAAATACCATACTATCGCCTAAACCAATCCACTTTGGCCATTAAACGATAATAAAGTATCATCCCGTCGTTAGTCGCCGGGTTAACACCCGGTAAATCACTTAAATAGCAACAAGGATCGACATATATGCATTAAAACTCACTCGAAGGCGAGTCCAGAGATACAACATCATTAACATCCAAATTTGTATCCCGAGGGGTTTATTTATTACAAACCGAAGTTTTGTCACCATGACGTAGTTTAGAGTTTTAGAAACAGCGGAATTAACTAAGCGGAAAGCGAGAACACCACAGGAGGCCATCCATGATGCCTTCAGTCGTCATCCTCCATCCACTCCAGCTCCCAGTCGGGCGGAATCTCTCCGGGCCACACATCACCGAAAGGATTACCTGGATCAACATATTATAGCAAGGCTGAGTATACTAATACTTAGCAAGACTTACCCATCGGTGATAACTACTTCACCAACTCTAGACATGAAAGGCTTTTGGCCACTGAGTTTCTTTTGCTGAAAAGTAACGAAGAGTATGTCCTTACTTTCAAGATTTTAGCACAAGTTCTAGTGGGTTTAATCTTTACTAAATTAGCCATCCAGTACAGACAAAGTTGTACAATACAATTAATCAAGCATGGTATTCATCAACTTCCATCATTAGGGATCTCATGGCTAGTGGAGTAAGTAGTATCATATAACAGTGAGAGGCCGACAATCGATTGATTCAAACCTTGCAAGGTAGACCTAAACACACTGTGGGATGCCCCTCACGAGGACAACCACCAAGCGGTTCCCAAAACTCTTTGGGTTGGGATCGAATCTTACAGTCTTTGGTGCAGGCTATCCGGCATACCCCGCGAGGCACCCGGAGTCACCGTACACCACCAGTAGCTAGCCGTGAGACGTATCCCAAGAGTAGTAATAGTAGGATCCCTCACCGCCTCATTGAGGTACTAGGCTTACCGGTACCATTCCCGACAAGTGCTTAGTATGTTCAAACACTTAACCCACAATAGCCATTGGACCGGAGCCCAAATCCCATGCTCTTACCACAAGAGCAATCCATTTAAGGAGATTTTATGATTCCTATATAGGAACCTATTCTCTTGAGTGACATCATCACCCGACTTGTAACGGTCCTATAGCTTAGCAGCTATCGACCTAGCATACTAGTAAGGACAAAGGTACCTAGGGATCATGCATCTAAGGTTCCTTACAACTCCTGAACTCAAATGCACAAGCATCTATAGATAATTCAATAATCAAAAATTTGAAAACAAGGTTAGATGCACCGGGGCTTGCCTTCGTCTGCTAGGTTAGCCTGAGCACCCTCGGTGTCGTCGAGTACATCCACATACTGCAGCGAAGCTTCTGCTCCTCCTTCCTCGGATTCCGGGACGAGTGAGTAGTCACCGTCAGGAAGATCTACATGGAATGCAATGCAAGGTTTAGGTGATGTGACAATTGGTTTATCTTACCCAACTCTTGTTGGTCATATTCACTTTACAAATATTTAAATATTAAATTCCTTTTAGGAAGGTTATTAATTACATGTGATTTATTCTTTGATTGCACATTTGAATTAATGTTTCTTTTGTACTTGTTATTTCATGTGAAGGTTCAAACCTTTTTCCTCTCACTGGTTAGGTGTCTACAAGGATGTTTATTTAACTTAATTCCTTTATCAGCAAGGGTTTAACCTTTAATTAGGTTAGGTAACACTTCCTAAAAGGAAAGACTTAAAAGTATTTTCCTTGATTACTCACCCTTTAATCTTTAAAAGGGCTCTAAAGTTTTTTATTAAGCAATAAATCACTAAAATTTTGAAGAAGTGTTTCTTAAGCATAACAACACTCATACCGAACCACTAGACACACATGCAATGCTTGGAAGATAGAAAACAAAACATTTTGGAAAATAACAAAAGACTAGCTAGCAAACAAATTAAAT
Source organism: Cenchrus americanus (assembly GCA_947561735.1). NCBI lineage: Eukaryota > Viridiplantae > Streptophyta > Magnoliopsida > Poales > Poaceae > Cenchrus > Cenchrus americanus. Next base: position 190,878,936 of record OX387244.1, read on the forward strand.
GCATACAAAAAAAATAAATAAGCATCAAACTACTTCAATCTTTCTTATGCATGTCCTCTGGTCCTAAACAAACCTAAAGAACCAGCAAGCACACCTAGAAGCTCTACTGACCTTGCTTCATTAATTTACAGAGAAAAACATGCACAAATTAAGAATAAATATTTTTGTTAAACCAAAAATCATGGTTAATTCATCAGATGTGTGATTTGGCATAACAAGACAGCATGCACAAGTTGGACATATAAACATAAATATTTTTAGCTACAAAAATCATCTAGGCAGATTCTGCATAATTGGAAAACAATTTATACAAAACGATTTACTGCATAACTTTGTACAACTTTTGGCACAGGAGCTAGTCATGACTTGATACACAACATATCCAAAACTTGGATGCAGAAGATTTATAGTTTTTGAGTTATGGCAGATCTAAGGTTTTCACATTCCTATTTTTCATGTTAAAATTATCCAGAATCAGACCATGTGAGAATAACAAATGTTGTAGTATTCTTCACAACGAATCCAACAAAATTAGTTTTGCATTTTTCCAAATTTTCTACGATTTTTTACACATTTTACAATTTTCTGCAAATCTGCAACACTATTGAAGATTCAATCTTACACCAAAACCCCTAGAAAGAAATAAACTCTCACGGATAGGTCCCTCATTCACACAAAGCTCCCTACTAAGATTTCGAGCCTTGCAATTGGGTCCTTGGCCGTGGGTGGCGGCGGGCTCATCGGGATTCCGGCGGCTCCAGCGGCTCTCCCGGCCGAGGAACGGCGGTGGGGTGTGTGCATGCTCACCTAGGGGTTGGGCGTAGTCGGAGTTGGGGTGGAGAGCACGCCGGCGTGGGGAATCGGCGGCGGCTGGTGGCAGTTGCCGCGGCGGAGTGAGCTCCGGCGAGGCTACGGCTCGGGATGGACAACAAGCGAGCTAGGGACGTCAAGTGGTAGCTAGGGAAGGTGCCAAGCAACTCGCACGGCACCGGGGGTGAGCGGAGCTAGGGTTTCGGCGGTGGCGCTAATGGTGGCCTGCGGCGGACGGGGAAGAACGGCGGGACAGCGCGGTTGGGGAAGAATTCGATGGCCTTTTATATGCGCGGACTCGGGGTGACGGCGAGGTGACGACGGGGGATTCCGCTGTGCTACGGCACCTCGGTCGGCGCACGTACGGCTGGCGCCGCGGACGGACCGGGGGTCCGCCGCGCGCACGCGCGCGCGTACGGCGCCTCGGCGGCGCGGTTCGAGGCGCCTCGCGCAAGGAGACGCGTTGGGAGGTGGGGCTTCGGGTGGCGCACGGCCTCGGGCAGAGAGGTGTTGGGAAGGCGCGCGGGGCACCGCCGTCGAGGGTCGGCCGGTGCGCGGCGCGCGCGATGTCGCGGCGTGGGCGCGCCCTGCCCAAAACGATTTTGCTGATCACTTCTTGGAAAAGGAAAAACTCCAATTTTTTGAATAAAAGTGCTCTAACTGTTGAACATCAAAGTTGTAGATCTAACTACCCTCTATAATTTTCAAAAAGGCTATATAGGGTTTTTCCCAACAGAATTTGCAAGAAACAGTTGTTAATTTTGAATGTCAGCCTGTTTTCTTGAACAGTAGATGCTGTCTTTGGAACAAGTTTTTCAAGCTTTTCCACTCAAAATTTGAAGTGCCAATCTACTTGAAAGTTGTGTCCCTCAACAAGATGGACAACTTTCATAAAAGTAGATTTTTAAGTGTTTAGGTGAATTTTGGAGAACGTGGCAAAAGTTCCGATAGACAGCTATGGACAATAGTGGTGAGGGGGGTTTGACCAAGTCCTTGACCATGGGTTGGCCCCACAAGTGTGTCTACTAGCCAAAAGGGTTCATTAGAGTAGGTTAGTGAGTTTTCCGAGGTGAGGGCCCAGGTTGATCGTGATTTGACCACTGTTGTAACATCCCTGATGTTTAATGTGCTTATGACATCACCTAGCTTTATTAATCAAGATTAATTAGCCTCTAATCATGTTTAACAATTGTGGGTCACACTTTTGCGCAACGAACCTTGGTCAACACCCTAAATCGTAGTCAAAGCCCAAGTGCTCCTTAATGCTGGATTTGTTTTCTTGCGCGTCCTCAAAATTTCACTATAGAACATCAAAATCGACCAACACCAAAGTTGCTCAGTTTTTCCGGGAACACATTCCATTCCATTGTTGGCATTTCAAATTCTGAGGTTTGAACCCTCAAAAACTCTGTCAAAGTCCTGCTGAACAGTCTGACCAAGCCATACAAATCTGTAACTTTGAGGATGATTATCTCCAAATCCGTTGAGAAATTGATCCGTCGTCCTTTACAAAACTTGGAGAAGGTTAGCTGGTCTACGACTTTCGTATTTGCCGAATTTAAACTTTAGTTCGAATTTTGTGAGTTTGAATCGGTCAAAGTCGGGCATAGCGAAACGTTTGTGAGCTGGGACGCCAGAGCGCGCCCAGCGCGCGACGTTGCGCCATCGGCGCCGCGCCGGTGCCGTGCGCCGGGCCTACATCGCTCGTCGTCCGTACGCCGTCACGGCGAGACCACATGTCGGTCATCGTGGCCGGGCCCACGGCCTCGCGCCGCACGCCCGTGCGATCGCCCGCACGCGCGCGCGCCGACGGTCGGGCCGCGCACCGCGTGCACCGTCGCCGCAGCCACGTGCCGCGCCTCGCACGTCCGGGCCCGCCGGCCGAGCCACCTGGCACGCATGTGCGCCGTTAGTTCCTCCCGACACCCCACGCACCTTCCCCTCCCTCGCATTCACACGGGTGCTGCTCAGAGCCGCCTCCCGCGCCCGCAATTGCCGCCGGCCGGAGCTCACCGGTGCGCCCCTTGGTCCGTCGCCCCTACTCGAGTTCGAGCGCCGCGAAAGCCTACATTCGCACCCCTTGAACACTCCCGTGCACACACATTGGCCGGTCGACTCTCCCGCTCGCCTAAACCAATCCACTTTTGTCATTAAGCAATAATTAAGTTTCATCTTGTCGTTAGTCGCCGGGTTAACACCCGGTAAATCACTTCTATAGCAACAAGGATTGTCATATATGCATTAAAACTCATGCGAAGGTGAGTCCAGAGATACAAAATAATTAACATCTGAGTTTGTCCCCGAAGGGTTTAATTATTAAAAAATGAAGTCTTTGACATGATATCGTAATTCAGAGTTTTTAAAACAGCGGAATTAAACTGAACGGAAAGCGAGAACATCACGGGAGGCCAGCCATGATGCCTTCATTCATCGCCCTCAACCCACTCCAGCTCCCATCTGGGAGGGATCTCTCTGGGCCACACATCACCAAAGGCATTACCTGGAGCAATAGATTATAGCAAGGCTGAGTATACTAATACTCTGCAAGACGTACCCGTCGATGATAACTACTTCACCAACTCTAGACATGACGGGCTTTTCGGCCACTGGGTTTCTTTTGCTGAAAAGTAGCAAATAATATGTCCTTACTTTCAAGGTTCTATCACAAGTTCTAGTTTGTTTACTCTTTTCTAAATTAGCCATCTAATAAAACCATAAGTTGAGCAATACAATTAATCAAGCATAATATTCATCAGCTTCCATCATTAGGGATCTCGTGGCCAGTGGAGTAAGTAGTCTCAGATAACGGTGAGAGGCCGACAATCTATTGGTTTATAACCTTGCAAGGTAGATCTAAACACACAGTGGGATGCCCCCACCAGGACAACCACCAAGCGGTTCCCAAAAATTCGTGGGTCAGGATAAAAGGCCACAGTCTTTGGTACCGGTTATTTGGCATACCCCGCAAGGCACCCAGAATCACACGTGCACCATCGGTAGCTAGCCGTGAGACGCATCCCAAGAGTAGTGGCAGTGAAATCCCTAACCGCCTCATTAAGGTACTAGGCTTACCGGTCCCATTCCCGACAAGTGCTTAGTACGTTCAAACACTTAACCCACGAAAGCTATTGGACCGGAGCCCACATCCCATGCTTTACCACATGAGCAATCCATTTAAGGAGATCTTAAGATTCCAACATAAGAACCTATTCTTGCGAGTGACAACATCACTCGACTTGTAACGGTCCTATAGCATAGAAGATATCAACCTACCATACTAGTAAAGGACAAAGGTACCTAGGGATCATGCATCTAGGGTTTCATATCAACTCCTGAACGTAAATGCACAATCATCCATAGATAGTTTCATAAGAGTTTTAAATTACTGCGGTAAATGTACTAGGGCTTGCCTTCATCAGCAGGGTTAGTCTGAGCACCCTCGGTGTCTTCGAGTACTTCCATGTACTGCAGTTCAGCTTCAGCTCCTCCTTCCTCGGCTTCCGGCACGAGCGAGTAGTCACCGCCACGAAGGTCTACACGGAATGCCATGCAGGGTTCAGGTGATGTGATAGATTAATTATTTTACCCAACTCTTGTTGGCCACATTCACCTTAACAATAATCATTTATTAATTCTTTTTCAATAAGGATATTATAGGCATGGGTTTATTTTTTTAATAAAAACTTAATTAATGCTATCTTGTATGGTTGTTATTTCAGTGAGGTTTTATTATTCCACTTCTCCGTGGAAAAAGGGGTGCACATAAATGTAATTAATTACTTTTAAATTCTTTAAACAGCAAGGGTGTACTCATAGATCCTAAATAAGCTTTGCAACCATTTTACAAAGGGTTACAAGGAAAAAGGTACATTTTCCTATTTAGCAATCCAAGGCTTGTATTAAAACAGTAAATCATTTAAAATTCAGTGTAGGGTTCCTTAATAACAAAATTACCTATAGTAAGCCACTGAACCTACATGAATACTTGGAAAGTTGGATAATTAGTTATATCGAAAATAACAAAAGCTAGCTATTTAAGCGAGATAAAAGCACACAAAAATAAATAAGCATCCAATTGCTCCAAACTTCCTCACACATGTTCTCTGTCCCAAAACCATCTTAGGAATGCAGCAATCACACCTAAAACTACCACTGATCTTGCATTATTAATTTACAAAGGAAAACAAACATATATCAAGAATAAATACTTCTGATCATTATAAAATTGTGATTAATTCACGAGAGGTGCATCTTGGCATAAAGAGACCACATGCAGAAGTTGGGCATAAAACATTATTATTATTAGCTAAAAAATCATCTAGACAGATTCTGCATAAATGGAAAACGATTCATATAAAACGATTCACATCATAACTTATTGCAATTTTTGGTACAGGATCTTGTCATTATATAATACGCAACATATCCAAAAATTAGCTACACTTATGGACTTTGAGATATCACAGATCTAGGTTTTTCACATTTCTATTTTTCATGCCAAAAATACCAGGAAACGGCGTAGTGAAGTTTAACAAAAGTTGTAGTGCTCTTCACGAGGAGTCTAACAAAATTGAGTTTGCATTTTTCCGATGTTTCTACGATTTTCTAGAGATTTTACAAGAATCAGAAATTTGACTAAACTATTGAAGATGTACTTTTCAGCCTAGGCCCCTAGAGGTTTTCAAAGTCTCACACAAACACCCTTCCCGTGCACCTAGACCCTCGGGTAAAACCCAATCCTCACACATATGCCCTTACGCCGCCGGGTGGGCTCGCCGGCGCCGATGGCCGGCCGGCCCCGGCCATCAAGCGGCGCGGGACCCCCTAGGGGCTCACCTAGGGTCGATTGGAGGGGTTGGCCGGCGTGGGCCCGGCTCCCGGCGAGGACGCACGGCGGCGGTCGACGGTGGCAGCCGCAACAGGCTGTGGCTCCGGCGGGGGAGAGGTAATGTCGGGCAACGTGCGGCGGCGCAAGCTTCTACAGGTTATAGGGAGGAGGTTCGGGCGGTTGGAAGCACTGGGGAAGGATGGAGGGCAAGTTCACTGGCGACTGGCCATGGCGGGCGCGGTGGACTGCGGGAGCAGCGGTGGCCGGCGCGAGGAGGAAAGGCGGCAGCCTTAAATAGGGATTGCTCGCACGTGACGTCGTGGTGACGGTGAAGATGCCGTCGTACCACGGCGCTCCTCGGCCAGCGCGCGTACGGCCGGGGGCCGCGGACGGGCGGCGGTCGCGCGCGCGCACGCGCGGGACGGCGCGGCGACGGGGAGGCGTGTGGCGCGCGGGGATTTGATGCGTCGTGGGGTGCGGGTCGATCTAGGAACGGAGCGGGGACTCGGGCGGCGTGCGGCCTCGGACGGTGCGGTGCCGGCGCGGATGCCGAGGCGGCGCGGCGTGCGCGGCGCGACGTCGCAGCGTAGAGCGCCGGTTGACTAGAAACCGTGTTGCTGAGCCCCTGTTTGAGCACGATTTTCTCCAAAAATTTGTACTGAAGTGCAACAAGTGATGAATAGGAAAGTTGTAGATCTCACAACCCCTTACAACCTTCACAAAGGCCATATGGTGTTTTTCTCAACAGATTTTGCGTAAAAGGCACACAAAGTTTGAATGCCATTTTGCAATGAACAGGAGGTACTGTCAGTTGACCAAGATTTCCACCCTTTTCCACTCAAAATTGGAAATGCCATCCTACATGAAAGTTGTGTCCCTCGACAAACTAGACACCTTTCATATTGGTAGATTTTGAAGTGTTTAGGTGAAATTTGGAGAACGTGACAGAAGTTCCGGCAGACATTTTGGGTCACTAGGGTTTAGGTAGGGTTTGACCGTGCACTTGACCAAAGTTTGACCACACATATGTATAGACTTGATCAATAGGGTCATTAGGGCTAGTTGGTGAGGTTTTCGAGGTAAAGACCCAAGTTGACCGTGGTTTGACCATTGTCAGAAGAGTTGACCGACCATTATGTTTAAATAAAAACCTAGGGCGTCACAGCCTACCCCCCTTAAACGGAATCTCGTCCCGAGATTCGATTTAAGAAAACAAGATATGCATCAGAGACTCACAGTTTCGAGATTGCAAGAAGCCCGGATACTTGGTGTTGAGATATTCTTCCGTCTCCCAAGTCGCTTCTTCCTCCGTTTGATGACTCCACTGTATCTTGTACATTCTTACGGTCTGCATTCGAGTCTTTCTCTCCTTTCGGTCCAACACTCTCAGTGGATGCTCGATGAGCGAGCAATCCGGCTCAATCCAAGCATTAGCTTCTGTGATTACTTCGTTTTCTGGCACAAGCATTCCGTTTTTTAATTGAGTCACATAAAACACATTGTGGACTGTGGAAAACCGTTTTGGCAGTTGAATACGATAAGCCACTGGCCTACATACTTCTATGACTTCATAAGGTCCAATGTAGTGTGGAGCTAACTTCCCTTTAACACCGAACCTTTGGTAGGGGAAACCTTTAGGTACACGTAATCTCCTACCTCAAAGTGTCGGGGTGTCGTTCCCTTATCATGATAGCTCTTTTGCCTCGTCTGATCTAGCTTCAAATTTTCCTTTATCACTTGCACTTTTTCTTCGGCATCTTTAACTAAGTCCGGACCAAAGAGTGTCCTTTCTCCGGCTTCTGACTAGTTCAACAGGGTGCGACATCTTCGTCTGTAAAGAGCATCGAATGGCGCCATCTTCAAACTAGCTTGATAGCTATTGTTGTAAAAGAACTCTGCTAAGGACAAACACTTGTCCCAACTCTTATCAAAGTGTAAGATGCTTGCTCGCAGCATGTCTTCCAAAATTTGATTTATCCTTTCGGTCTAACCATCGGTCTGTGGATGATAGCTGGAACTATGGATCAACTTGGTTCCTAAGCACTCATGTAACTGCTCCCAGAAGAGAGCTACAACAGCTGCTAACGCAAGATCATGGGTGGGATCATTGATCTCATGAGGTCGAAGTGCTCGTGAAGCATAGGCAATGACTCGGCCTTGTTGCATCAGAACACAACCGAGACCCGTGCCTGACGCGTTACAGAAAACTTTGAATGGTTTGGAATTGTCTGGTTGCACTAGCACTGGGGCTAAGGCTAAGTGTTGCCTCAAGGTGTGGAAGGATTTCTCACATATTTCACTCCACACGAACTTCAGTCCTTTCTTGAGCAGTTCAGTCATAGGTTTAGCGATTCTGGAGAAATCCAGAATGAATCGACGGTATTAACCCGCCAAACCTAAGAAACTGTGGATCTGGTGTACGGACTTGGGTGGTTTCCAATCAATCACCTCATGCACTTTGCTAGGATCTACGGAGATACCATCTTTAGAAATAGTGTACCCCAAAAGTTTCACACTATCCAACAAGAATTAGCATTTGGAGAACTTAGCGTAAAGCTTATGATCTCACAAACGCTGTAGGACATTTCGAAGATGTTTGGCATGCTCTATCTCATTTTTGGAGTAGATGAGGGTATCATCGATAAAGACCACTACGAATTTTTCGAGCTCCGTCATAAACACGGAGTTCGTGAGGTACATGAAGTAGGCTGGGGCATTTGTGAGACCAAAGGACATCACCAAGAACTCGTAAAGACCATAACGAGTGGAAAAGGCAGTTTTAGGAATATCACAAGGTTGAATTTTGATTTGGTGGTAACCAGAACGAAGGTCGATCTTGGAGAAAACTTTGGCTCCAGCCAATTGATCAAAAAGAACATCAATTCGGGGAAGAGGATATTTGTCCTTCATGGTCACTGCATTAAGCGGTCTATAGTCAACACACAGCCTCAAGCTACCATCTTTATTTTTGACAAAGAGTGCACGACAACCCCAAGGTGAAGAGCTCAGGCGAATATAACCCTTATCTAACAGCTCCTAGTGTTGGTTTTTCAGTTTGGCTAGTTCCTTGGGAGGCATACGATAAAGTCGTTTAGAAATGGGTGAAGTACCTGGTTGGAGTTCAATTACAAACTTGACATCACGGTCTGGCAGCATACCAGGCAATTCGTCAGGAAAGACATCTGGATACTCACACACTACTGGAATTTCATCAAGATGAGAGATAATGGTCACATAGGCACAAGAGTTTGTACCGTCCTTGAAAGGTAGGTACAAGGTAGTGTGCCCGACCGTAGGCGAATTGATCGCTACAACTCTATCTGATATATCTAGAACCACCTTATGTTAGGTGATCCAGTCCATACCCAAGATAACATCCATGCCTTCCAAACTTATGGCTATGAGGTTTGTTGGAAAGATTTTACTACCCAATCCCAAACGTACTCCACGGATTGAAGTACTAGAGAGATTTGCCCACCCGGAGTGATAATTTTGTAAGCTGAATTGGTATGAGAACCCATCAAACCCAATTTCCCTAATAGATTTTCACTTATGAAACTATGGGTAGCTCCAAAATCAAACAAAATTTTAACAGGGTTGTCATTGATACAGAATGTACCCGTCAGCATTGAAGCTCCTTCTGGAATGTCACTCATGGTGGTGAAGTTCAGCTTGCCTTGGCGAGCTTGCACCATTGGCTTCTTAGCCGGAGTGGCAGGCTTGTTACCCGCACCTTGATTCTGCTGGTCGGGCTTGTTCTGCTTGGGCTTGCAGAAATCACTGATGTAGTGCCCCAGCTGACCACTATTGAAACAGCGGAGATCACTGATGTTACGTGGGGGTACATTAGGCTTTGGAGCCTGCTGCTGAGCATTGCAGAACTGGAAGTTCCCTGAAGGTTTGCCCTGGGGTGGCTTCATCGTCCAGCGTCTAGTTGAAGATTGCTGGGATGGGTTAGGGACATTCTTTTTCACAAAGCGAAACTTCTTGTTAGTTCCGCCACCCAGAGCAAAACCAGACGGCCTCTTCTTGTCCCTATAGACCATTTTCATTGCATCCTCTTGGGATATAGCCTTGTTCACGAGTTCATGGAAATTCTCTGGCTCGAGCAAGTTCAGTCGTTCATACAACTTGCCATCTAGACCATCACGAAACCTTTCTATCTTCTTGGCGTCAGTATCCAAGTGATGTCCACCGTATTGGCAAAGGCTATTGAACTTCTGGGCGTAATGGTACTTCGTGTCAGATCCCTGCCTGAGGGCCAGTAACTCCCTCATCTTCCTATCCATTAATTCTTTAGGAATGTGATGTCTCTTGAAAGCTTGCTTGAATTCATCCCAAGTGACAGCACATCCTTGTTGCATAGTCTTGAAAGGATCCCACCACATTAAGGCTTCTCCTCGCAGTTGCAAAGCTGCGAAGTTGGCCTTGTTCTCCTCAGAGCAGGGCATCACAAAGGCAAAGAACTTGGCTTCGATCGCCTTGATCCAAGCCTCAACTTCCAGGGGGTCTTCCGCCTTGGAAAAGGTCGGTGGCTTCATCCCAATGAACTGAGCATATGTGGTGACCTAATTAGGCCCCTGTTGATCTATAAAAAACGTATCCACCTACGATTAGCAAGCGTACGGACCTACACCTTTTTCACCACGGAATTCCCCAGGTTCTTGTCAATCCGCGGAGCAAGGGGATTACAAGCGTTTGATCTACCTCTACTCACTAACTACTCAAACCCTAACTATGATTATACTAGAAAACAACTAAACTACACTAGAGAGAATGATTAAGCTATCAAGACAAAAGACACTCGCCCATGGGTCTACGATCCTAGAACATGCAATCACTTTAAACAAGAAAACCAATCTAATCTATCGGGGGTTGTGACCACGGTTGCGAAGGTAATCGTGACTAGACCTATGATGGGCATGACGTATTGAATGGATCCAAGGGAGCATTGGAGCTCTACTCCCTTTACGGCATGGTAGCTAACCTTAAGCAATAAAGTATATTCAACACAAGATGATAGATAGATGTTCCAGCAAAGTACGATTACATCTTAAGATCGATTACAACACATGGACGAATAAGAAGATTACCCCATCAAGGTGCTAGACATAGCCCCATTGATCATGGTCACCCTTCCGACGGTCTCTTCCTTCTTCTCCACTTGTGGGTGCTTCCTTCGAGGTGGTCGATCCCCCTCCGGAGATCTCTCTCCTCTCTCTCTCTAGTTTGTGGATAGCCTCCTTGTACGAATGGCTCTTTCCTCTACGAAAGGCGGCACCTCTCGGTCGTTAGCATGGAAGATCCTTCGGGTGCAAGGAAAGGGGGGGGCGAACCGACCCCCGGATTGGGCTGGGCCGGCCGGCCTAGGCCGATTGGCCCAGGCCCACCTCGGCCTAGTTCGGTCACTCCTTCACTCCCGTGGGTCCTCGTGCATTTATGCACTTTGCCCCTTCCACTTGCATGATTTTGACGATGTCATCCTCACGTCCAAGATGGAGGTTCTCCGTGCATGAAGCTCGGTCTTTTACGCTTCAATCCCCCGGGGTGTTCCTTCGTAACACTTCAGTCCTCGCCACCATTGGAAGTGATTTCATCAATCTCAAGAACACGAACAAGACTCCGTAAATGCTCATTTGAACTTGTTGCGAATTCATCCTTTATGTCCATGTTTTCCTACATAAACACAACACTTCCAAATGCATGCACAAAGATGAACTTGTTATATGATTAGTGTGCCTAGTGGTGGGTTAGTTCCATAATCAAATCCAAACCAAAGTGTAATGAACATGTTTGGTGTACCAAAATACAAACTCAACATCTCCCCCATGCTTAGATCTTGCTCGTCCTCGAGCAAGTACTCGTAAAAGAACTTCGTCCAAGGCGTTGTAATCATGTTCCGCTAAATCGTTTTTCACAAGTTAGTCAATCCTTTATCTTTAATACATAAACATAAAGTAATGATCATAATACACAAACATGGGCGTTTAGAATCTTTACCACGTCAAGATTTACCCCACAACTCAAACTCTTCACTCGAAGCCTTCAATCTCAGCCATGCTTACCTCTTTGCTTCCATTGGAGGGTTTTTATGATTTTCAAAAACAAAATTCCTGCAACAAGTATTAGACAAAAACCTTTCTCCAAGCTCTCTCAAGTCGCTCATATAAAGTGGCTATCCTGAACAAGTTTTATAAAACTCTCACCTAACATAAGTCTCTCATATAACATGTAAAGTGGAGCTATAGGTAGGGCTAGTATAATGAACACAAATATTGTCAAACTGAGAACTTCCTCTAATGGTTGTTTACCTTTCAAAGCCAATGATCATGAGAATTAATCCATATGTGGGGATATCAAGGAATGAGAAGGTTTAGAATGGTGGACATGTGCAAGGGCAAAAGAAAATATGACTACGAGGAACCGATGACGTCCTCGTTGTCGGATTGCACATGGTTGGAAAAAGAGTGAAAGTTTCGTCTCTCAACAACGTGACATCCTTCCTTGCACTTTTATTTTTTCTTTTTACTTGATTCATCCCTCTCATATATTTTTTTCCACTCCTCTTCTCTCGTTTTATTCTTCTTCTTCCTTTCATATATATTTTTTCCCTCTTTTCTTTTCTATTTTTCTTTCTTTTCCATACACATACTATTCTCTTTATTTTTCCCTCTCTTGACATCTTTTTCTCTCTTTTCAAAGCTCTCAACTCCTCTCTTTCTTGCATTCACACAATCTGAAATTTTAAATAAACCATGCTAGAGACGAGACGAAACTTTGAGTGTAGGTTGTATTCAAGGAATGTGATGTACAAAAGAGATGTACAGGTTCGGGTATGGAATTCGGCGATGTACGGGACTTCCAATGTGAAAGTCACGTTACCGAATGCATGACGAGGCTAGCAACAAAAGATAAGCACAGGGACATGATCATTGCTTAAAATTAAAACTCCCAAGAGAGAAGGATCCTAGCCCAAGTCATCGTGCTAATCACACTTGTGGTGGAGCAAAAAATAAATTTGGCTTTGTATAGAATTTTTTCTTACTCTCAACTTGGAAAGAGAGGTTTTGCTAACCTTTATCACAAGGGTTTTTAGATAATTTTCAGAACTGAATTTCTCCAACTTTTAGCATTGAACATAGCACAACCAAAATAAAAAGCTCAAGATCGAAGCACGGTATGGGTACTTTTAGAAGTAGCAATTCCATTAAGCACCATGGTAAACGTTTTTCAAACCACACACTTATGTTCATATATCAAAAACTAAAGACGAACAAACAAGTGAATAAAGATAAGCATCACACAAGACACAAAATTTAAAGGACTCTTTTTATTTGATTTTCTTTGACGCAACACTAAATTAAGATGCTTCAAACTTGCAAAAATTTAAAAACACACTAAAAACTAAAGACTCTTAAACTCTAAAACTCTCTCGAAACTAAACCGTACCAATCTGAACATGAAGCTTAAAAGCTAGAGGCTAGCTAGCTAGCTCTCCCTCATGCTAAAATTATACGACGTCCTCGTCGTATCTTACAAAAATCCTAAGGGTAAAACTAAACCTAGTAGTACTTTCCGCAACTATTGCACCACTTGCCCCTCATGTTCCCGACCATGCCAAAAAGTTTGCGCACGTTGTGATTCAGGAACTTGCAGTCGTCTTCGACCACATGTCCCAGATCCTCCATACGCTGCCTCATCACCTCCATGGCCTGGAAACATTCGTCACCGATGCGTAGAGCTTCGAGATGGAGTGACGGCAAGCCGCACAACACATCGGATGCAGCCCAAAAGGGTCGTCATCGCCAGGGTCTCCGCCGTCTCACCATCACCGTTGTCGTCACCGCCGTCGTCGTTGTCGCCGCCGTTGGGGCCTTCGGGAGTCTTCTCTTTGGGCACCTCTTCCCAAATGTAAAGATCATTATCATCTCTTCCGGCGGCCGCCCACGAGCTCGGGCTACAATCGTCGGAGTAGTCGCTATCCCCGTAGTCCTTAGGCTCGGGGGACACCTCTTTGTAGTCCTTCCGCTTCATGCCACGGATGCGCGTCGACCTTTGAACGGGAGTAGGGACCTTCTCCTCTTCGATGGGGTTGCGAGAAGCGATAGCTCCGGTTGGGACACGCCCTCCGCAACGGATGTGGGCGGTCCTCTTGATCTCGACGGGTAGCTTGAGCTCGCATCGTTTCGCCTCCTCCATCGATGGCTCCTCGGTGCCTTGCTTCAACTCTACGCTCTTCAGGGACACCATGGCTGCTGTGTGGGTGCAAAAGAATGCTAGATGGGATGGATTCCCGAGCTCCCAATTCAGCCAAATAAATAGTCCGAAAAGGAAAACCCTAGGAACCTCAATTTCCTTATTCAAACTTCCCTTCAAATTTTCTGACAGAAGAAAGAAGTCGAAAAGGAGCATTCTGGGGAAAACCGGGGTGAACCGCCGCTGGGGCCCCACTGGGCCGGTCGGACCGGGCCGGCCGGCCCACCCTACTCCTGGGGCCAGTTCGGTCCGGTTTCCCGTGTACCACCCTTTTTTCGCTTTCTCAGCCCATGGGAAAAAGTTGGCCCAGTAAATCTTCGCGAGACACTCCAGAAAATTAAAAGAAAAACTATTTACAAAAATCATGCCTTTTTTTCGTCCTAGGCCGGACGTTCGGGCTCTTCTTCCATGGTGAAGACATCAATGTGGTGAAGGGGCACAACGTCGGGTTCATAGTAAACCTTAAGTGGTTGACCATTCACCATGAATTGATCACCTTTCACATCAATAATGGTTACCGCTCCGTTGGAGAGCACCGAATGCACAACATAAGGTCTGTCCCACTTGCTTTGCAATTTCCCCTTTCTGGAGGTTTTAAACCTCGAATTGTAGAGGAGGACCTTATCTCCTTCTTTAAACTCCTTCTTTTTCAACCTTTTATCATACCACCTTTTAATTCTCTCTTTGTATATGCTTGCGTTTTCATATGCTTTCAACCTCATCTCCTCTAGCTCGTTTATTTGAATTCTCCGTTTTACCTCCGCGGTATCGAGATCAAGGTTCATCTCTTTGATCGCCCAATAGGCTTTATGTTCCAACTCAACCGGAAGGTGGCAAGCTTTTCCATATATGAAATTATAAGGGGTCATACCTATCAGTGTCTTGAACGTCGTTCGATATGCCCACAAAGCTCCGTCTAATTTCTTTGACCAATCCTTACCTCCCTTCTCTATGGTTTTGTTAAGAATACTTTTCAATTGTCTATTTGACGTTTCCGCTTGTCTGTTGGTTTGTGGATGATAGGGCGTAGAGACCCTATGTTCGATTCCCAACTTGGACAAGCACTTTTTGAAATTCTGCTGGGTGAAGTGAGTCCCTCCATCGCTTGTCAAGATTCTCGGTGTACCGAAACGTGGAAAAATCATGTTCTTGATAATAGTAATGAACTCCTCCGTGGAAGCTTTACGACATGGCATAGCCTCTACCCACTTGGATACAGAATCAACCATGACTAGGATATGCTCATATCCATGTGAGTTTTTGAAAGGCCCCGTGAAGTCTATACCCCACACATAGAATAAATCGATTTGTAGATTGTATTTCAAAGGCATAGAAATTCTCTGAGAGATGTTTCCAGTTCTTTGGAATTCGGGGCATGATGTAACATATATTTTAGTATCTTCATGCATCTCCGGCCAATAGAATCCGCTAGAGCACACTTTTGCTTGGGTCCTAAAATGGCTAAAGTGTCCACCATACTCCGCCGAGTGGCACTTTCTTAAGATTTCTAGCCTCTCTTCTCTTGGCACACATCTTTTCATGACTCCATCATTGCCAAGTTTGAAGTAGTATGGTGCATCCCAAAAGTACTTCTTACTTTCGAAGATTATCTTCCTTTGAGAGTTTCTATCTAGATGGTCAAGAGGCGTCTTGCGAATCGCTCGAATGATATCAATCATCCAAGTGTCTTTATCGAGCACTCGATAGAGGTGGTCATCTCTCATCTTATCTTCTATGGGCTCTTTATTATCTTGTCCACGATTCGTTTTAGACAAATGATCGGCCACAACATTCTCCACCCCCTCTTATCACGAATTTCAACATCAAATTCTTGGAGAAGAAGGATCTAGCGGATCAAACATGGTTTAGCATCCTTCTTAGCAAGAGATACTTGATGGATGCGTGAACGGTGTAAACAATGACCTTCGAGTTCACGATGTAAGATCTCAATTTTTCGAAGGCGAATACCACTGCTAGCAACTACTTTTCCATAGTGGCATAGTTTAATTATGCCCCATTAAGAGTTTTGCTAGCGTAGTAAACAGCGTGAACTCGACCTTCCTATCTTTGACCCAAAACTACTCCTATGGCGTAGTCACCTGCATCACACATGATCTCGAAAGGTTGGCTCCAATCCGGAGGTTGAATAATGGGAGCACTCACCAACACACTTTTCAAGGTCCGGAATGCTGCTAGGCACTTCTCATCAAAGTCGAAAGCCACATCCTTTTGAAGGAGATGCGTCAAAGGCTTAGTGATCTTTGAGAAGTCCTTAATAAATCTTCTATAAAATTTGGCATGACCTAGAAAGCTCCTCAAGGACTTAACATCCGTCGGAGGTGGGAGTTGCTCAACTGTCTCTACCTTAGCCTTGTCGACTTCAATGCCTCTCTTGGATATAACATGTCTTAGCACTATTCCTTGATTAACCATGAAGTGGCACTTTTCCCAATTTAACACCAAGTCTTTTCCGCACACCTCGTGAGGACCTTATCCAAGTTTGCCAAGCAATCCATGAACGTCTTCCCATAAATGGAAAAATCATCCATGAATACCTCGACAATTTCTTCGATGAATTCCGAGAATACGGCCATCATGCAACGTTGAAAAGATGCCGGAGCGTTGCATAGACCGAAGGGCATCCTTCTCTATGCAAACGTTCCATAAGGGCATGTAAACGTTGTTTTGTGTTGATTGTCTGGGTCAATGGGAACTTGCATGAACCCCGAGTACCCACCGAGAAAGCAAAAATAAGCGTGGTTCGCTAATCTCTCGAGCATCTCGTCAATGAACGCAAGGGGGAAGTGATCTTTCTTTGTTGCTTTGTTAAGTTTACGATAATCGATTCACATCCACCACCCGGTCACGGTTCTTTGCGGTATCAATTCGTCCTTCTCATTCTTCACCACGGTTAAACCTCCTTTCTTTGGTACACAATGTACCGGGCTCACCCACACGCTATGCGGGACCGGGTAGATGATTCCGGCATCAAGTAACTTGATGACCTCTTTCTTTACTACCTCTCGCATGGCATGAGTTAGCCTCCTTTTGTGGTCCACTACGGGCTTACATTGGTCTTCCATTAGTATACAATGAGTGCAAAAGGCTGGGCTAAGGCCTTTGAGATCATTAATCGAATATCCAATCACCTTCCTATGTTTTTTCAATAAAATCAGCAACTTCTCATTTTCTTCGGAACTCAACTCGTCACTCACAATGACTAGATAAGTCTTGTTTGGGCCTAGAAATCCATACTTTCATCCTTTGGGCAAAGGTTTATGGTCTACCTCAGGCACTTATGGCTCCTCGGGTTTAGTTTCTCCTATGTGCTCGAATTTTTCCTCCTCCGGGCTTCCATCTTGTGGTTCCAAGACATTTGTTGCTTCTTCCAGCTCTTCGTCTTGTTGATCATTAATTTGATTTTCTATCGCCCTTTGCAGCGGGTCTCTAAGGGTTTCAACAAAACAAAGACTATCTACTTCCTCTACTTTATCTTCGGGAGGAAAGGGTGTAGTGTGTTTAGAAACGTGAAGAAAGTTATATGTGTACTTCTTTTCATTGAGATTCATTGTTACTTTGCCTTTTTCGACATCCAACACGGCATCAACCAACTTAAGAAAGGGCCTACCTAGAACTATATGATCATGATTAATACGGTAAGCATCAATAACAAAGAAATCATTTGGTATACATTTTCCAGAGATTTTTACATTCATGTTGCAAGCAATATCTAGAGGTCTAATAGTTCTACCATCTCCCATGATTAATTTCGTTGATGTTGGAGCTAAGTCTAGGTTGTGGTGTTGAACTTTATCGTAAATTTTAGAAGATAGGACACTTACTTGGGCTCCGATGTCGCATAAAGCTTTGCATTGAACTCCGTTGATCTCTCAACTCAAGTGTGGTGCCGTCTTCTCTTCTTCTTCGGATCCTATCGCGAAGACTTCAGCGAGGTGAGCATATGGCGATGCTTCAGGCTTGATCCCCATGATTCTTTTCACCTCGACTATGTGTTCCGGATCCACTTCATCATCTCCAAAGAGCTTTTGAAAGATCTCACCAGTGGTTTCAAGGTCGTATGAATCTTCCGCTTTCTTTTCCTGTGGGAAATCCACTTCCAATGCTCTTGTCATCCCCTTTTGATCACGGAACGATCTTCTCTTATCGAATACTTCTCCGTAATCGATTGGAACCCAATCCATTGGTTCGAACTCCCTTAGTGGCTTCGCGCTTGACATGCTTCTCTTGTTTGTTTCATTTGATACGGCAAAGTCAACGCTCGGGGTAGTTCTTGACTTGATGTGTTCTTGTTCAAGCTTTTCCGGGATCGGCTCCTCTTTTGTGACTTCTGAGGTTGCCTCTTCAGAAAATTCAGCACACTTCTTCATCCTTGAATTATATTCCGGCTCTTCCGCAAGTCTTGTTTCCCAATCTCTTCGCATGGCAGCTGCTTTACTAATTTTTTCTAGAAGTTGAGCGGCTTCCGTGAGTGTTTTCTCCATGAGATCCCCACCTGCACACATTTGGATGTGTTGCATGCAACTTGGGGTTAGGGAAAAGAAAAATGTATGCAAGAGTACGTCACCGGAGAAGCCGAGTCTTGGTCCTTGTTCGATCAACTCATTAAACCTATTCCAAGCTTGGTCTATCCCTTCCTCTTCTCCGGTGATGTTGAACCTTGCTAATTGGAAAGAACTTCTCGCAAAACATCTTTGTCAACTTGTTCCAATTGCCTTCAACTTCAAAGGATGCAAACGAGTACCACGTCTTTGCTTCACCGGCAAGTGAGTAGGGAAAGAGATTCCATTTCAACCATTCATTGGGAACTCCTTGACGCACCGTGTTGCATAACGTTGTGAAACGCCTTATTTGTCTATATGGTTTCTCCATTACCATCCCTCCAAACAGGTTTGCCGCCACCATCTCGATGATCTTGGATTTAATCTCATACTTGGTCGCTTCAAGCATCGAATCCGACTCTTGTACTTTTATGTCTTCACATCGAGGACTAGTGTAATCCCTTAGTGATTTCTCCAGTTCTTCCACGGGTTGATTAGCGAACGCCATCTAGAGAACAAGATAAAAACAAAAACAAAAACAAACAAAGTGGTTTTGTAGATAATATGTGTTAGATATAGCAAATAGAAGATAAACTAAATATAAACCTAAGTTAAATGCAAACCAAACGATGTAAACTAGCTTTCTCCCTGGCAACGGCTCCAGAAAAAGGGGCTTGTTGACGGATAAAAGACGTATCCACCTACGATCCGCAAGAGTACGGACCTAAACCTTTTTCACCACGGGATTCCCAAGGTTCTTGTCAATCTGCGGAGCAAGGGGATTACAAGCGTTTGATCTACCTCTACTCACTAACTACTCTAACCCTAACTATGATTAAACTAGAAAACAACTAAACTACACTAGAGAGAACGATTAAGCTATCAAGATAAAAGACACTCGCCCATGGGTCTATGATCCTAGAACATACAATCGCTTTAAACAAGGGAGCATTGGGGGTTGTGACCACGGTTTCGCGCTTTCCCTCCCCTCGTACTGTCACTACGCGAAGGTAATCGTGACTAGACCTATGATGGACACGGCGTATTGAATGGATCCAAGGGAGCATTGGAGCTCTACTCCCTTTACGGCATGGTAGCTAACCTTAAGCAAAAAAGTATATTCAACACAAGATGATAGCTAGATGTTACAACAAAGTACGATTACATCATAAGATCGATTACAACCCATGGACGAAAAAGAAGATTACCCCATCAAGGTGCTAGACATAGCACCGTTGATCATGGTCACCCTTCCAACGGTGTCTTCCTTCTTTTCTCCACTTGTGGGTGCTTCCTTCGAGGTGGTCGATCCCCCCCGGAGATCTCCGTCCTCCCTCTCTCTATCTTATGGATGGCCTCCTGGTACGAATGGCTCTCTCCTCTGCGAATGGCGGCGCCTCCCGGGCTTTAGTGTTGAAGATCCTTCGGGTGCAAGGAAAGGGGGGCCGAACCGACCCCTAGAGTGGGCTAGGCCGGCCGACCTAGGTCCACCTCGGCCCGGTTCGGTCGCCCCTTCGCTCCCATGGTTCCTCATGCATTTATGCACTTTGCCCCTTCCACTTGCATGATTTTGACGATGTCATCCTCTCGTGCAAGATGGAGGTTCTCCATGCATGAAGTTCGGTCTTTTACACTTCAATCCCCGAGGGTGTTCCTTCGTAACACTTTGGTCCTCGCCTCCATTCGATGTGATTTCATCAAGCTCATGAAAATGAACAAGACTCCGCAAAAGCTCCTTTGAACTTGTTGCGAATCCGTCCTTTATGTCCATGTTTTCCTACATAAACACAACACTTCCAAATGCATGCACAAAGATGAACTTGTTATATGATTAGTGTGCCCAGTGGCGGGTTAGTTCCATAATCAAATCCAAACCAAAGTGTAATGAACATGTTTGGTGTACCAAAATACACCGTCAACAACCCCTCGTAATTGGCCCCATGTGGCTGCCCTCGGTTCATCTGTTGGGCTATCTGTTGCTTCGCTGCAAGATTTGGCACAACACCTCAGTTTGAGTGGCCATAAAAGCCTCCGACGGCGTCATGGGTGGTGGTGGCGGCAGGTCACTGCTACCGGTCGCTCCAAACACGTTGGGAGACCTACGCGTGGGTCCCGCCATCTGAAATGCGAGCCTTTATTAGACACATAGCCATAATCTTACTTAGAAAATGATGACAAGTGTAAACATGCAAGACAATTGCTCATTTGTGCATTCACACTATAATGGCAGCAACAGTCACAAGATATCTCGCATCCAACCGCAGATTCATCGAATCATTCTTCAAAGTTGGTAAATACAACATCTCATACGCTTCAAAGTTGGCTTTCAACCCCTCTACGATTTTCTGTTTCGCATGCCCGAAGAAGGTAATTTGCGGGAGGTTACTTAGCTGTTTCGGCAGCCTACCGACACTCACCGAAAACTCTGTAGTTCTCTCATTTCTTATGCAAAATGCTACATTTTGGCGAGCGAGGTTATTTTAACATTCCGCACAACTTTGGTATTCAACGCGTAACAAGATTCCAATAAGTTGGTTAAACACATCGAACTCAATTTTGATCACAACGTGGTTAAGCATTCTTTATTAGAACATGAAGGATAAAGGGTTCATAGAACACTACAAGACTCAAAGTCTAAAAACACCACCGTTTAACAGGGTTACATTGCAAACACACTGCGCAAAAGCATACTCTTAAGCTACCTACCACAACAATCCCGAAGGTTACACTTAGGAGCACAATTCTTCTTAATGCATTACCCTGGCAACCTAGTTGCCAACTGAAGCACCACTACCAGCAGGTGAAGCTGGTGGGGTCGGTAACGGCGGTCCAGCCTCACTCGTCTGGTCCAGACCAGACTGTCCCTGCTGCTCCTCTGGAGGTTCCTGCACTGGAGGTAGCAGTTGTAAAGCCACTATGGCCTGCAAGGCTGCAACCTGCACCTCGGCCTCTTCAACCTGCTGCTGCATTTCGGCAATGTTCTGTAATAGTGCCAACCTATCAATATCATTAGCATCTACGTCCTTGTAGAGGGTAGTAACCTCAGCCTCAAGGTTCACGATCCTCTGAAGACGGTCACCTCTTTCTAACTCCAACTGAAACCCCTGGCACGTAGCCGACCATTCTCCTGCTACATCTGAGTGAGAGTAAAGTTCAGCTACTTGTGAGCTGCTGAAAGTCGCTGCCAGTCCAACCCAGCTGCCTCCAAATGCTGACCGATCACTGCTGCGGTGTTGTAATGCAGCCCCCGAAGTGTGAACACGACGTTGAGGCAACGCGCTAGTGTCTGAGTGACGTCTAGCATCTTAGCTAGCAGAAGCAGCTCCCAAAGATGATCCATACGATCCAGCCACGTCTAGTCGTGAGGACTCACAACTGGAAACAACCCGAATGGAGAGAGAGCTACCACTGTAGGGTTGTGGTCGCAAAAGTCCGTCATTACCCGAAGAGCGGCTGACTCGACAGACTCGTGCCCAGGAAAACCCCAGTAGACGAAGCTCAAGTTAAACCAGTCGGCGTGGTCCAGGTGTGGTATCACAGTGATGATCACCCTGCAACGCGGAACGCCTAAGCGCTCAAGCTCGAACACCTCGTAGGTCGGCAGAGTGGTGTAGCCAGCGGCGCTAAGTGCTTCCCACGCAAGGCGTGGAAAACCCTCCCATTGCAACCCGTTGGTACGGATCATACCACCAGCGTCGTACTCGTGAAACACGTGGAAAGCCATATGTACAAAAGATGTAACACATGTCAGGTCTCAAAGAGAACATGTCAAATGGTGAAGTTTTGGCAGTTGTGAATAAAAATTCATATCTAAGAATCCAGAACTTCATAAATTCCCAAATTTTACAGGCTACTCTGCATGGTTTTTATACACACTTTTGGTATTCAAAGGTTGAGCTAGATAAAAAAGGAATGAGGCGAAAAGATGCAAAGTTTGAGGTGTTGATTCTGAAAACATCAAGACCTATGTTCGTTTAGAAAGGTGCAACTCAAGATTGAAAGAATCTACGATCAAGAATTTTTTGCGTTAAAAAATTAGCGTAGATAAGGAGCAACTTTGGTTTAGAAAATCTATTCTAAATACTTCTAGAACATAATGCAAACGTAAGACAAACAAACTTTTACAAAATTTTGGGCAACACAACGCCTATGCATGAGAGGTATTCTAGTTTACAGAAAGCACAAACTAGCAATTCTTCCTCAGATAACATACAAGGTTCTGTTTTTGGGTCCATTTTAGTTTGTTTCGATTTTTAATATGCATGCAAGACATCCTATTTGACCTCACATGGCAATCAAGCCAAAAATCAAAGTTACTGCCGCTGGCAAGGCTTTTATTCGTCTCTCCCTATATTATCTAGTCGAGAGCTACTCGGTACTCACTTAGATAAACTCCAACAGTTTGGGATAATTTGTTAGGCAAATCTTGATTTTTGGCAACTCCCCAAATGTTATGGCAAATGAAAAAATTGTACATCTCCAACAGCTCCCCACAATTCACTTGGCAAAACAAATTTTGGGCCTATGCTAATTTTTTTCCGCGATCCCTTGCCTTTCCCGTGCAAAAACAAATTTGTGAGCCACGATCTGGCAGTCGCGCTCGCGCCATACGCCGCCGCCACGATCTCCTGACCGGGCGCCAGGCTTACATCTTCTCGCCGGCCATCATGTGCCCTCCGTGGCAGGAGGCAAGGAGCAGAGTAGGCACACCATCCGCCGGCCATCACCCCTCTGCTGACCCTCACGTACACTTCGCCGGGCATCACGTACTGCACCCTTCGTTGCAGAAGCAGCAGGCACCATCCGTCGGTCATCGTATTCCACCGGCCATCACCCTTCATACGACCTCCACGGCAACGTATCTCACAGGTTACTGTTGTGTTCATCAATCTTGAGTGGTTAGGAAAAATATCTGATCTTGTGCAATTGACCTTCATAGGAGTAAATCATGAGTGTTTTCAACAAATTACTTCTCCAAAGACAGTTGGATGATGATTCATCTTCTGATGACGATGATTATTTAATCATCACAACTCGTGCAATTGTGCAAACCTTTTCTGGTCACAAATGAAGACCTGGTGGTTCTGTTCCTGGGCATATTGTTATTTATCGATACAGAGAAGCTGGGCATCAAATGATGGTCCAAGATTATTTGGCAGCAAATCCGACATGTGGTCCACATCTATTCCATCAAAGGTTGGTGTTAATTAAGCTTTTAGTTGTTGCGCAGAATATGTATTTATATGTGTTGATTGTTGTTTTTTCAGATATAGGATGAGGAGGGACCTTTTCCTACGCATAATGAATGACGTGGAAGCACACGATGATTACTTTGTGCGATAAAGAAATGCAGCCAATGTACTTGGATTGAGTTGCTTCCAAAAAGTCAACGCTGCAATTCGTATGCTCACTTATGGGGTCCCAGCTGATTTAACAGATGAGTACATTCGCATTGCTAAAAGTACTGCACTCGAGAGCCTATGTATATTTGTTGCTGTAGTTGTTGATACTTTTGAAGATGAATACTTGAGAAATCCCAATGAGGCTGACACAACACGCTTACTGGCACTCGGTGAGCAAAGTGGTTTTCCTGGAAAGTTCGGGTCTATCGATTGTATGCATTGGCCGTGGAAGAATTGTCCAGTTGCAAAGCAAGGTCAGTACAAGGGGCATGTGGACAAGCCCACTATCATTTTGGAGGCGGTTGCTGCGCATGACCTTTGGATCTGGCATGCCTTCTTTGGAATGCCTGGGTCTAATAATGACATAAATGTCCTTCACCGGTCTCCTTTGTTTGCAAACTTGACAGAAGGTAGTGCTCCATATGTGAACTTTACTATTAATGGGCATGATTATATGATGGGTTACTATCTTGCAGATGGTATATATCCCTCATGGGCTACTTTAGTCAAGACTATCTCTCAACCTATGGGGAACAAGAACAAATATTTTGCCAAAGCACAAGAAGCAGCAAGGAAGGATGTTGAGAGAGCTTTTGGGGTTCTCCAATCTAGGTTCTCCATTGTTCGAGGGCCAGCTCGCATTTGGGACATAGAGACACTAGGAATGATCACGAGGGCTTGTGTGATCATGCACAACATGATTGTTGAAGATGAAGGACCCGTAGAACCTAACGAGCGATTCGAGAAGGGTGGTGACAATGTGGAACCTGGTCACGGGAAGGCTACTCGTACACTTGATGAATTTATTGAGGCACACATAAAGATCAGAGACAAGGAAACACATGTGCAGTTGAAAGAAGACCTCGTCGAACACCTTTGGAACCATCATCCTGATTTGTATACATAGTTATTTTATTTAGTTGTTTGGAAGACCGATATATTTAATTCTCAAGTGTAACGCACATCTTATATTTAAGTGAACAACTTTATATACTGGTTATATTAAACAAATATCTTCTCTGAAAATTTTCCACCATGTCAACAGTAGCATGCATACCACAAATGTTGATCGCTTCGGGATCATATTGAACACATATTATGTCAGGTACAGGTGCAACAAAAATGACCACAACATCATTCGCATAAAAAGAAAAAAAAGCCTAGACCCCAGCACCACAACAGGAGCATGCATGCTATCGAGAGGAGCATGCATGTTAACAGGACCATGCAAGCCACCAGCGACAGGAGCATGCAGCCAGGTATGTACAGGAGAATGAAAAATAGCAACACCAGCATCCGTTTGCCACCTACAAGAGCATGCACGGCCAGCTACAGCACCATGCAGGCCAGCGACAACACCATGCTCAAGTGCATACAGAGACTATTTAAGTGGAAATAAGTATCAATCATGAAATTGTATTGTGATAATGCTTCTGCTGAATCAAAATAGGTTCTGGTGAATTGAAAAATAAACTAAAGTTTAGAAGTTCCACAACTGAACTGATTAGGACTAAATTTAATTTGCCAAACGCCTAGCAACAATCTTCTACTGCATTATCTCATAGTATTGGTGCTGTAGTGGGCTGAGGGAAGTCATATCGATTGAAATTATTTCCCTTTCCTCTTTAATCAATTTTGCCTCAGCTTTTTTAGCTTCAGTTAAGGCTCGCTGCTTCTCTAGCTCGAGTGAAAGCTTGAACCTCTCCTCTTTTGCATTCTCTTTTTCCTGGTCGAAAGCCTCCTTCTTTGCCCACATCTTATCCACAGCCTCCATGCAAGCTTCACCACCTCCTCGCCTAAGAGTTTCTTTTGCCTTCTTTATCCCCGGTGGCCTTGTATTTGGTTTGATTCCCGAAGCAACATCTTGTTGAACTTGTTCATTGTTGGTGGCTTCTACATACCTTGACCTAGACACCTTGGTGGACTTAGGTTTATTCTTGCTTGTTTTTTCTGCCTCAGCAAACTCCATCATCTTGGCTTTCCACTTGTCCTCATCCTTCAAAATGTTCCAGCAATGTATAAGAGTAAATGCCTTGTTGTCATTGTCCAATCCCTGGAACATCTTGGCTGCTTCTGCAATCTGTAAAGGGAATGTTCCAATGTATATATCATTTGCTAATAAATAAAATTTAAGAAATTGATTGAATAAATATTGTATACCTTGTTTTGGATAGTTGATCCACTTTGATTCCTTCACAAAATTGCCTCATAGCAAGAACAGAAATTGTTCACTATTGTCTGAATTGTCAGCCACCTATGCATAACGGAACTCTGTGTCCATGGAACTTTATCTTTAATGTGCTCCTTCATATGTTCCTCAAAGAAAACATGTACTCTACTCCAAAACGTGGAACGAAATTGATTGACCCCTTGAATGGGATCTTTGCTAATGTTCAACCAGCTTGAGCATACAACTTCGCCTTCCTTGGAATTAAAATTTTTTGTCCTCTTGGATCCCTTTGTACCGCAACTTGGCTGCATTTCCACATCAACTTCAGAAAGAATGTTTTGTGTGGTCGGAATGGTGCCATCCTCCATACCAGCAACACCATCATCTTCTCCATTGAGCAGGAAGTCGGTATATGATGCATATCCTTCCATTTGAATGAACCTAAAAAGAGATCAATGGCCAGGAATAATATAAATGAGAACAAACTTAATTACCAGTTCCACAAGTATACACAGAACATACTTATAAGTCTTTTCATAGGAATGATAAACTTTGTGTTCTTTTACATCAGCATAAATTATTCTATAGATGTAGACAGTTCAAAATTGGTTTCAAAATTAAGTGTATAATCGTATGAACAAAAGGAGAGGTCCAATGTACTGTGAAAATGAGATATGTTGATGTAGGTTCTGCTATCCTACTCGGCTGCATAATCTATATATGTAGATAGTTCAAAACTGGATTAATAATTAAGTGCATAATCATATGAACAAAAGGAGAGGTCCAATGTATTGTGAAAACGAGAATTGTCGAGGTAGCTGCTGCTATGTCCTACTCGGCTGGATCAGATGGTGTGATCAATAAAGCTAGCAACAGTTTGGCCGGCGACCTTACACCAATCGACCTTGCACTCAATAAAGCTACCGATCGGTCTTGCCTTGCCCTTGCACCGCTCGAGCAGTTGACTGCCATCAACCCTTGCAACCAGACCAATAGTTTGGGATCATACCTGGCCTGTCGTTCGGCAAGTGCGCGTCTCCTCCCTGGCGACCACGTGCCGATCCGATCCTATCGATGTGCCGCCCCTCGCGACCGTGGCAATGGACCCTGGCAATCGATCTACCTAGCCGCCTGCTGGACAAAAAGGAAGCGTCTAGGGACGATAGGGAGACCTGCAGCGGGAGAAAACGAGGCGCGCGGGCCGCGAGAGAAAACGAGGCGCGCGGGAACCCTTCGCGCACGGGGGAAGTGTGGAGGCGGCGCCAAAAAAACGAGATGGAAATCGCGATGGCAAAACATCACCGCGCGCATATATGCGCCCTCGGCACAGAGGGAAGGCAAGTTTCCATTGATGCCAAGTTGTTTTACCAATCTGTTGGAGGCTATTTTTCCTTGTTTTGCTAAAATTGGATGGATGCCAAGTTCATATACCAAACGGTTGGAGTTGCTCTTAGCTACTAACAAAGCGTTGTTATGTACCTGCAGGAAAAGAACCTTCTGTGCCAGCACGTCACGGAAGCATCCACATACATTATCGTTCACTATAGAAACGACATACATGCGTTAAGCCGCTACATGGACAGCATCCAACCTCGGACACCCTCCATTTGAATGGAGTGTATCCTTGCCTCGCATATTCAACATGCGGAATGCTCACGTATGAAACACGTGGCGATAACACAACTCATAACCAGACGCAAAGATGGATCCGTGGAATGGATCACTCAATCAACCCTCCAAATTCCTGTGATGCGGCACAGCAGACATATAGAACACGTGGCTCATCTAGTTTGGTTGTAGAAGAAAGTAAGTCTGACATAAAGTAAATGTGCTGGAAGTTAGCAAAATAAACAATAGGTTAATAAGCCACCTGAAAGAACCCAAAAATTCCCTCTATGGCCACTCGGTCTAGTTTATCCTTAGCGGACCAACGTGTTTTTGCAAATCCAAACAATCTTGGCAAATTTTAATCAAAAACTAGTGAATAAGGTTATTAATTAATCTCCGGTGTATATAATTGCTCTGATGCCAACTGTGACAACCCGCCCAGAAAAATACCGTACTATCGCCTAAACCAATCCACTTTGGTCATTAAGCAATAATAAAGTATCATCCTGTCGTTAGTCGCTGGGTTAACGCCCGGTAAATCACTTATATAGCAACAAGGATCGTCAAATATGCTTTAAAACTCACACGAAGGCGAGTCCAGAGATACAACATAATTAACATCCGAATTTGTCCCCGAAGGGTTTAATTATTACAAAACGAAGTCTTTGACATGACACCGTAATTCAGAGTTTTTAAAACAGCGGAATTAAACTGAACGGAAAGCGAAAACACCACGGGAGGCCAGCCATGATGCCTTCATTCATCGTCCTCCGCCCACTCCAGCTCCCAGCCGGGCGGGATCTCTCCGGGCCACACATCACCAAAGGCATTACCTAGAGCAACAGATTATAGCAAGGCTAAGTATACTAATACTCGGCAAGACTTACCCATTGGTGATAACTACTTCACCAACTCTAGAAATGATGGGCTTTTTGGCCACTGGGTTTCTTTTGCTCAAAAGTAGCAAAGAGTATGTCCCTACTTTCAAGGTTTTAGCACAAGTTCTAGTTGGTTTACTCTTTTCTAAATGAGCCATCTAATATAAGGCACCCAGACTCGCACGTGCACCACTGGTAGCTAACCGTGAGACGCGTCCCATGAGTAGTGGCGGTGAAATCCCTCACTGCCTCATTAAGGTACTAGGCTTACCAGTCCCATTCCCGACAAGTGCTTAGTACGTTCAAACACTTAACCCACGAAAGCCATTAGACCAGAGCCCACATCCCATGCTCTTACCACATGAGCAATCCATTTAAGGATATCTTATGATTCCAACATAAGAACCTATTCTCGCGAGTGACAACATCACTCGACTTGTAACGGTCCTATAGAATAGAAGCTATCAACCTACCATACTAGTAAAGGACAAAGGTACCTAGGGATCATGCATCTAGGGTTTCATATCAACTCCTGAACGTAAATGCACAACCATCCATAGATAGTTGCACAAGAGTTTTAAATTACTGGGTTAAATGCATCGGGGCTTGCCTTCGTCAGCAGGGTTAGCCTAAGCACCCTCGGTGTGTTCAAGTACTTCCACGTACTGCAGTTCAGCTTCAGCTCCTCCTTCCTCGGCTTCCGACATGAGCGAGTAGTCACTGTCAGGAAGGTCTACGCGGAATGCAATGCATGGTTCAGGTGATGTGATAGATTAATTATTTTACCCAACTCTTGTTGGCCACATTCACCTTTACAATAATTATATATTAATTCTTTTTCAATAAGGTTATTATAGGCATGGGTTTATTTTTTTAATAAACACTTAATTAATGCTTTCTTGTATGGTTGTTATTTCATGTGAGGTTTTATTATTCCACTTCTCCATAGAAAAAGGGGTGCATGTAAATGTAATTAATTAATTTTAAATTCTTTAAACAGCAAGGGTGTACTAATAGATCCTAAATAAGCTTTGCAACCATTTTACAAAGGGTTACAAGGAAAAAGGTACATTTTCCTATTTAGCAAAACATTAAATCTATAATTGCCTCCAAGGCTTGTATTCAAACAGTAAAACATTTAAAATTCAGTGGAGGGTTCCTTAATCACCAATACCTATACTAAGCCACGGAACCTACATGAATACTTGGAAAGTTGGATAATTAGTTATATCAAAAATAACAAAAGCTAGCTATTTAAGCAAGATAAAAGCACACAAAAATAAATAAGCATCCAATTGCTCCAAACTTCCTCACACTTGTTCTGTGTCCCAAAACCATCTTAGGAATGCAGCAATCACACCTAAAACTACCACTGATCTTGCATTATTAATTTACAAAGGAAAACAAGCATATATCAAGAAAAAATAATTCTGATCATTATAAAAATGTGATTAGTTCACCAGAGGTGCATCTTGGCATGAAGAGACGTCATGCAGAAGTTGGGCACAAAAACATAAATATTTTTATCTACAAAAATCATCTAGACAGATTCTGCATAAATGGAAAAAAATTCATATAAAAAGATTTACATCATAACTTTGTGCAATTTTTGGTACAGTAGCTAGTCACCATATAATACACAACATATCCAAAAATTAGCTAACGAGGACTTATGGACTTTCCGATATCACAGATCAAGGTTTTTCACATTTCTATTTTTCATGCCAAAAATACCAGGAAACGGCCTAGACAAGTTTAACAAAAGTTGTAGTGCTCTTCACCAGGAGTCTAACAAAATTGAGTTTGCATTTTTCCGATGTTTCTACGATTTTCTAGAGATTTTACAAGAATTAGCAATTTGACTAAACTATTGAAGATGTACTTTTCAGCCTAGGCCCCTGGAAGTTTTCAAAGTCTCACACAAACACCCTTCCCTTGCACCCAGACCATCGGGTAAAACCCAATCCTCTCACATATGCCCTTCCGCCACTGTGTGGGCTCGCCGGCAGCGATGGCCGGCCGGCCCTAGCCATCAAGCAGCACGGGACCCCCTAGGGGCTCACCTAGGGTCGATTGGAGGGGTTGGCCGACACGGGCGCGACTCCGTAAAGGGTGCGCAACGGAGGCCGCGGCGGGCTGTGGCTCCGGCGGGGGAGAGCTAATGTCGGGCAACGTGCGGCGGCGCAAGCTTATACAAGTTATAGGGAGGAGGTTCGGGCGGTTGGGAAGAACTTGGGAAGGACGGAGGGAACGTTCACCGGCGACCGGCCATGGCGGGCGCGGTGGACTGCGGGAGCGGCGGTGGCGGGCGTGAGGAGGAAAGGCGGCATCCTTAAATAGGGACTGCTCGTGTGTGATGTCGTGGTGACGGCGAAGATGCCACTGTACCCCGGTGCTCCTCGACCGGTGCGCGTACGGCCGGGGCCGCGGACGGATCGGCGGTCCGGCCGCGCGCACGACGCGGGTACGGTGTGGCGACGGGGATGCGCATGGCGCGCGAGATTCGATGCGTCGTGGGGTGCGGGTCGGCACCGGGAAAGGAGCGGGGACTCGGGCGGCATGCGGCCTCGAGCGGCGCGTCGGCGGGGACGGATGCCGAGGTGGCACGGCGCGCGGGCGCGGTGTGCGCTGCGCGATGTCGCGGCGCAGAGCGCCAACTGGCTCAAAACCATGTTGTTGAGCCCCTGTTTGAGCACGATTTTCTCCAAAATTTTGTACTGAAGTGCAACAAGTGACGAATATGAAAGTTGTAGATCTCACTACCCCCTACAACTTTCACAAGCGATATGGTGTTTTTCTCAACAGATTTTGCATAAAAGGCACCCAATGTTTGAATGCCATTCTGTGTCAATGAACATGAGTTACTGTCAGTTGACCATGATTTCCACCGTTTTCCACAAAAAATGGAAATGTCATCCTACATGAAAGTTGTGTCCCTCGACAATAGGGTCATTAGGGCTAGTTGGTGAGGTTTTCGAGGTGATGACACAGGTTGACCGTGGTTTGACCATTGTCAGAAGAGTTGACGGACCATTATGTTTAAATAAAAACCTGGGGCGTCACAACGTGGGAGTCGAGTAATGAGTGGTGATTGGCAGAGGCTACACCGAGTTCACGGGGTTTCTGGTGGTTCACCAGAAAACTACTGGGTTCCTTGGTTAATCCACAAAGCCAAGACTAGCTTGATAGCTTCATGGTGAGATCTTGTGAGAGGGAAGGATGATCGGGCAGCAGCTTGACCTTGTATGAAGCTCTTTGGTATGTATAGATGATTCGGCGTGGTTCCGCAAGGCTTGGATGTGTTGTTCCCATTCGTTCTATTTGGTGATTTATGGGCCCTTTTCTTGGCGATTTCCTTGGAGCGATTTCGAGGCCTTTCTCTTTGGGATTTGGTGGGGGATATATGTTGAGCCCTTCGTGGTTCTTTTCCCTTTGATTCCCCTCCCAAATCCGTGAGCATTCTTGGTGGGATTTCTTCGGGGTTTCCGGTGCTCTAGGGTTAGAGGCATTCTTGGTGGGATTCGCTTCGTGAAAAACTGGCTTTGGTGACGGGCGTAGATCGCCTTTGGTAACAGGCAATGCGCCTGTTACCGATCAAGTGTTACAAACAACCCAAGAAAGGTAACAAGCAGATGCCCGTTACTGATAAGACAGTCGTAATGGGTATTAAACAACGACCGTTAGCACAACTAGCCACCGGTCATGTGAAAATGACTGTTTCTCTGGGCCCACAGCGAACTTTGGTAACGGGCACCAAAACAAAGCCCGTTACTGTGAACTCAATATCAGAGACGCGTGTGGTGAACCTGCGTCTCCGATGTCTCAACGAACGGGCCACATATTGGTAACGGGCTTTTACGGTGCCCGTTACGGGTGCTCCAATTGAAGCCCGTTACTCAGTGGTCAGTGTTTATAACGAGCTTTAATTAACGCCAGTTACAGATGCATAGGCCACCCCTATAGTAACCTTCGATCGCTTTCGGCCGCATCCCGGATCCGGCCCGGATTTGGCGGCCATCAGGGGCTGCATCCTGGAACCAGCCAGGATATGACTAAATTCACAGAAATTAGATCCAGCATCTAAATTCACAGAAATCCTCAATTCACATGCATCATATGACAAAATTCAGCATCGTCATCTCATACAAGGAGGAAATGCATCTCCCAAGGAGGAATGCAACAATATCACAAAAATTCATGGACAATGAGGAATGCAAAAATTCATGGACATGGAGGAATGCAAAAATTTCCTAGTCAACAAACACAATATTAGCCCACACAGTTTCATCAGCATGAAATTTTCCTCCGACTATGATGACCTGTTCCATGAGGAATGTGGCAATTCTTTCACAAACATCTGCTAGCAATGATTTGTCGAGAGGATGCTCATCTAGCCCTAATCTCTGGATATAATAATGTCACCAGTCAGCACACATATATAGGTGGTTACCAAACATGTGTAGTGCTAATAAGCAAGAACTGTGCTCAGTTGTAGGTTTTACAAATGAAGATCCCAAGAAAGTACCTTCATATGTGTGCTGCTATATTTTAATTGAAGCATGTGATAGGCACAATAGAAGTCACAGAGTCTGGATCCAGTAGGTTGTTGGTGGCACTGCAATAAACGTACAGAGAAAAGTAGTGGTGATCGAGAAGAAATAAACTCAAGCTTTAGTACTAGCTTCCACAGGAAGGAAATAAGTGGTATGTACCTCAACATCTTTGACATGTTTCAAGGGGCCACGACGCGAGAACTTTTTGCGGCAGTAACGATTCCAAGCCCTACAATGAAAATATCAACAATGTTTAGGACACTATTAATTAATATACTCTGTACAGTTTGTTGAGGAACGTCCGCAGGTTAAGAAAGAAATAACTTACTCATTAATGATTAGCTCTAAAGGGCCAGTATTAATATTAATTGTCTTCAATGAATCAAGATAGTAGACCTTCCGCGGCTTCGGAATGATCGCCACTGCAATCCAGTTGTTCATACTGAGATAAGCGGTAAGCATTAAATCCTTTGTAGCATGTTGTTCGAAGGCTCTGGGCATATAGTCAACAGAGAAAGAAATAGTGTTATCCGTGCTGTTCAACGTTGTCGAGCAAAGGCATTCAGGATCAAGGTAGCCAACTTCAGCGCCCTTGTTGTCAACTTCTACGGTCATATTCTTATTAGTTAGAAAAAACAAAGTATAAGGAGGCAAAATACATGGTAATAAAGATGATGTGAGGCAAAAAGCACAGTTCGATAGAGGATGTGATTAGTGAGAAGCAGATTAAATTTTCAAGCAACTTAAAGGATGAAGCAGCGGAGAAGTGTCAGATCCAAAGCATCCAAGTTGAAGAGATCGTACAAATCACTGAGTTGCACAGGCATCTGCTGGAGTGCGTTTGACAATTCATCTCTCTTCAACCATGCATTGGTCCTGGGCCCAAGTGCGACCATAATGTCAGAAGCATCATCTGACTCACCACGTTGCATGTAGAATGTGTGGAGCTTTCTGGTAAAAGGAGCAGCCTTTTTGAGATCACCATCACTGAGAATGTTCTTTCCGAATGTGTAATTTGGGTTAGCCACAGCACAAGGATTCTTCTCAGTGTCACTCTCAGACTGCTTTGGGTTAGTCATATATCGACGATTCTCCTTGGCGTTTCTTTTAGATCGCTTTCTAGTAGGCCTCTTAGAGGTTTTATTTACAGCAATTTCCTTTTCCTGCTGCTTTGAGATGACTGAAGAAGGTTTCTTAAGGGCTTGCTTGCTTGCTGTAGGTGCTATAGAGCTGTTATTTTTGGCAAGTTTCTCTTCTTGCAACTTTGAAATGGCTAAAGGTTTCTCAAGGGCTTTCTTGCGTAGTGGTGTCTCACCAGGACCTATTACAGTGGTATTAGGCCCAGATGTACCTACTGTGGCATGATTGTTTTGAGCACTTCCGTTTGGGGGTGTAGGTTTTGTTGTTTCACGAGGAGGAGAAGGAGGATGAGGTGGTGGGTGTGGTGGTGGGGATGGAATATTTGGTATCTGTTGCGGATGTGGGGATGTAAGTTTTTCTATTTTTTTAGGACTAGGAGTAGGTGGGGATGGAATATTTTGTGTACCTTCCGGATGTGGGGATGGAATGTGTGGAGATTGAGGAGGAGGAGGAGGAGGAGGAGGAGGAACCATCTGAGGAAGGAACCTATACCGTACTGTGTGAACTACAAGGAATCTGTACAATAGCCTGTGAACGAGATATACATGTTGCTGCTCCTTTGATGTCAATCCGACACCTTCTCCACTATAACCTCTGTCCTTGAGCTTGTCCGAGTTTCATCACCTCTTCATTAGGAGGGTATTCCAACAGTTCATCCACAAAGATAGTATATACAGTGATCACTTCAACCACAACACAGTCTTCATGAATCGGGACTGTTTGTAGCGTAGCCTCCTTTGGATGAACAAGACCAAGTGCAGCCTCACATTGAATCCCCCTCCACGTGATCCATAGGCCACAGTGTGCGGGTTCAGTCAACATGTCTATAAGGTCTTCATGTGTACGATCGTCACAGCGCACCTCCGTCGCCAACTCTGCAGTGCCATCGATCAAACCTACATCTACGGACGCACAACTCTCTTCAGTGTGGCGGGTGAAGGGCTTGCGCGATTGGACATTGGTGACAACACCATCTGGTGACAACACCACCTCTGCATCTTCATGTTCTGCATCCGCATCTCAGCCACTAGTTCTTGCTTGATTTGTTCCTTTATCTTTTCCGTATCAATTGATGTGTCGGTCTTCGTCCTCTTCTTCTTCCTGTACATCTCGACGTGCTGAGGCTATGCATACTTCTAGCCCTGGTAGCTAGAGACACCACGCACATGACCGTGTTGTTCAGGGCGGCCCAAGCACTGACTTAGCACATCATACTCCCTCTGCCCTGCCATTCCTGAAGATTCTGCACATGCAATCTTCTCTTTGATGTCCGCAGCCAATTTTTCTGCCTCTTTCTTGTTGAACACTATCACGGCAACTCGGTCTTTAATCACTAGCTTACTCCTTGCTTGTATCCAATTCTTGGAACGACCGTCAGGGTAGGCGTCATATGGGTTGGGGATACCAGCTGCAGCTAATTGTCTTTCCTCTTCCTCCCATTGTTCTAGTTTTACAGTATAACCAGCTGGACCCATGTTGTGCTTGCTTGTGTTCCGGCTTCGGAGTTCTTTGAACTTGACACTAGCAGATGAGGCTTGCTCGGTTTCTGCCTGTTTCATGAACTCCTTCCACTGTTCCGGGACAATAAACGGGTGCCTTTTAAATGACTCAAGTCCTTTTCTGATAAAATCTCGCCTAAGCTGAAATCTGAATTGTCTCCATGCCTTGGCTGCTGTCTTCCAGAAAAGCTTGAATGCCTGCGGTTTCGCATCTTCCTGGAACTTCAAGTGTTTATGCACATGCTTATCAAACAAGTCTCACTTTTCATCATTGCTTAGTTCTTTAATTTCCGACAAGTTCAAAGGTATCTTTTGTCTAGCAACACGCCCCGCAAGCGCCCTGAACCTAGGCTCTTGAGTCAATGGTAGCTGCATCCCCACTATGTCGACCTCAGTGGCTATCATTGTGTCACTTGGCCACTTTGTGGATGTCCTTGGCGCTATGCCTCGGCGCTGAGCCCCACCCATCTTGTCTTGTTGTGCACTAACAGTGCCATAACCCTCTTCTTCATCTTGTGGCCCAGGTCTATAGTCCTTGTTAGAATTATCCTGTGAATTAATAGTCAAGGAAATTACAGTAACTACTTTAGCCCACTGTAATATCATTGGTTTTGGTAAACCACTAACATAAATTAGTGCAGGCAAAGCGACCATACCATTTTAAAGAGCAAGATGCAAGCTACCTCAGTTGCTGATGAGGTACTTATTCAACTTGGAGAGAATGTGGAGGTGTGCATAGGAACAAGAGCAAAACCAAATGTAAGAGTCAATCTAAAAGGAAATGCTAAGTATGTATACGATCGACAGCTAAGTATGTCCACATGTACTTATACAAAGGAGCCACGACATACCCTGCAATTGCCAAAAGTACAAGTATATTATACGCATTTATATAAAAAGAAAACCATACACATGCATATGTTGTATACTTGATTACCTGAACGCATTTGTGCTGCAAAAGAGCGCTTGGCCTAATTCTATAAACTCGAGCAAATATACCAAATTACCTTATCACTGAATTGTTGTTAATTTTACAATTATTACCTAGTTGGTAGAATGCATTTACCGAATTGTATAAGACATTTTTAGAGCGGCATACCATAAACTCAGATCCTAGATTCGCCACTAACCTTCGCACTACCAGAGCGGAGGGATCTCTGCTCGCCGCCACGTCCTCTTCCTCGCGTCGACCTTGTGGCTGGATCCCTCCTCCTCCTAGACATCGTCGTCGTCGCTGGATCCCTCCTCTAGTCGTCGTCGCCGCTGCCGCAGCTGGGTCCCTCCTCCCCTAGATTTCGCTGTCAGAGGTGTGTTGCACGTCGCACTGAGCGTGATGTGGCACGCGTCTCAGCGAAGGGGTGTAGAGTAGGTCGCGGCGTGGGGGAGGTGAGGGGGATGAATGCGAGGGGGAGAAACTGGCGGCGGCGGCGCGAGGGGAGAGTGGGAGGAGACTGCGTGAGGGAGGCGTCCTTCCCTACTAAGTACTAACCTAGGGTGAGTGGACTTGTGTGGGCCTTAAAACGAGTAATGTAGGTCACATCACCAAGCAAACTAACTCATACTCCCTCCGGCCCAAAAAGACCGTTCGTTTAGAAAATTTAGGACATGCTAGTAGTTGTGACAAATGACCTTGTTACCCTTAATTAATATGCATTAGAACTTATACACCTTATATTGTTCCTTATAAGTACAACATATAAATCATATTTTTTTACACAACCATTACTAATTAAGCTTTGCATTTCATAATCTTATGGTGAACATAAGGTTATGTTAAAATATCAAATGCATATGAGTTCGAACATGTTTTAAAGTGTGGAAAACTTCAATGTTGAAGTAACATTCTAATAAACTAGGTGAGAGATGTAGACATTTGTACACAAGTATAATTTTCTGTTTTCGAAACCATTTGAATTTTTGTAGATAAGCTTAAGGACTTAAATTTTATTGCCAAGTCAATTTGTAGAATTTTTAGAACACACTAAGACGTTATTATAATTATTATATCGTAAACAAGAGATAAAAATTCTAATTTTAAGAAATTTTGTTAGAAAAGTGTGGTTGTTGATATTTTATTCAAATACTAAATTACCAACTATAAATTATTCGTATTTTTTACGAATTTTTTGGTGTTGTTTACGGGGTATAATATTTGAGGGAAGAAAGTTTCAATTCAGAAAAAATAGTCTCGGGCGCACGCGTCAACGTCAGAATCCTATATAAAAAAGATAATTGTAGCCTACCCGACCGACAAAGGCGATCTGGGTAGACTAACAATCGTCGCCAATGAAGGGGCGGGGCCAGGTCTGTTCGAATGAAGAATAGTTTGCTTTTCCCCTTTTAATTTGCAATCAAATTTTGTATCACGTTTTTCTCCGCTAACCGTGATCCAAATTTGATGATATTTGTTTCTGAATTTTTCTAACATCAACATCTATTCATTAATGACATTTTTTCTATGTAATTCCATTTCTTGGATGTTGTTTATACACCTTATATTGTTCCTTATAAGTACAACATATAAATAATATTTTTTTACACAATCATTACTAGTTAAACTTTGCATTTCGTAATCTTATGGTGAACATAAGGTTATGTTAAAATTTCAAATGCATATGAGTTCGAACAAGTTTTAAAGTGTGGAAAATTTCAATGTTGAAGTAACATTCTAATAAACTAGGTGAGAGATGTAGACATTTGTACACAAGTATAATCTTCTGTTTTCGAAACCATTTGAATTTTCGTAGACAAGCTTAGGGACTTAAATTATGTTGCCAAGTTAATTTTTAGAACACACTAAGACATTATTATAATTATTATATCGTAAACAAGAGATAACAATTCTAATTTTAGGAAATTTTGTTAGACAAGTGTGGCTATTGATATTTTATTCAAATACTAAATTACCAACTATGAATTATTCGTATTTTTTACGAATTTTTTGGTGCTGTTTATGGGGTATAATATTTGAGGAAACAAGTTTCAATTCAGAAAAAATAGTGTCGGGCCCACGCGTCAGTGTCAGAAGCCTATATAAAAAAATATAACCGTAGCCTGCCTGACCGACAAAGGTGATCCAGGTAGACTAACCATCGTCGCCAATGAAGGGGTGGGGCTAGGTCTGTTCGAATGAAGAATAGTTTGCTTTTCCCCTTTTAATCTGCAATCAAATTTGGTATCACGTTTTTCTCCGTCAACCGTAATCCAAATTTTATGATGTTTGTTTCTGAATTTTTCTAAAATCAACATCTATTCATTTATGACATTTTTTCGTATGTAATTCCATTTCTTGGATGTTGTTTATATACCTTATATTGTTCCATATAAGTACAACATATAAATAATATGTTTTTACACAACCATTACTTGTTAAACTTTGCATTTCGTAATCTTATGGTGAACATAAGGTTATGTTAAAATTTCAAATGCATATGAGTTCGAACATGTTTTAAAGTGTGGATAACTTCAATGTTGAAGTAACATTCTAATAAACTAGGTGAGAGATGTAGGCATTTGTACACAAGTATAATCTTTCGTTTTCGAAACCATTTGATTTTTTGTAGACAAGCTTAGGGACTTAAATTATG
The DNA here is from genome assembly GCA_947561735.1 of Cenchrus americanus. Classification (NCBI taxonomy): domain Eukaryota; kingdom Viridiplantae; phylum Streptophyta; class Magnoliopsida; order Poales; family Poaceae; genus Cenchrus; species Cenchrus americanus. The sequence continues at coordinate 190,918,226 of OX387244.1, forward strand.
TTGCCCGAGAAATTTTTAAAACACACTAAGACATTATTATAATTATTATATCGTAAGCAAGAGATAAAAATTCTAATTTTAGGAAATTTGGTTAGACAAGCGTGGTTGTTGATATTTTATTCAAATACTAAATTACCAACTAGGAATTATTCATATTTTTTACGATTTTTTTGGTGTTGTTTATGGGGTATAATATTTTAGGGAAGCAAGTTTCAATTCAAAAAAAATAGTGTCGGGCTCTCGCGTTAGCGTCAGAAGCCTATATCAAAAAAGATAACCATAGCCTGCCTAAGCGACAAAGGCGATCCGAGTAGACTAACCATCGTCACCAATGAAGGAGTTGGGCCAGGACTGTTCGAATGAAGAACAATTTGCTTTTCCCCTTTTAATCTGCAATCAAATTTTGTATTACGTTTTTCTCCGTCAACCGTAATCCAAATTTGATTATATTTGTTTCTGAATTTTTCTAAAATTAACATCCATTCATTTATGACATTTTTTGTATGTTATTCCATTTTTTGGATGTTGTTTATGCACCTTATATTGTTCCTTGTAAGTACAACATATAAATAATATTTTTTTACACAACCATTACTAGTTAAACTTTGCATTTCGTAATCTTATGGTGAACATAAGGTTATGTTAAAATTTCGAATGCATATAAGTTCGAACATGTTTTAAAGTGTGGAAAACTTCAATGTTGAAGTAACATTCTAATAAACTAGGTGAGAGATGTAGACATTTGTACACAAGTATATTTTTCTGTTTTCGAAACCATTTGAATTTTTGTAGATAAGCTTAAGGACTTAAATTTTATTGCCAAGTCAATTTGTAGAATTTTTAGAACACACTAAGACGTTATTATAATTATTATATCGTAAACAAGAGATAAAAATTCTAATTTTAAGAAATTTTGTTAGAAAAGTGTGATTGTTGATATTTTATTCAAATACTAAATTACCAACTATAAATTATTCGTATTTTTTACGAATTTTTTGGTGTTGTTTACGGTGTATAATATCTGAGGGAAGAAAGTTTCAATTCAGAAAAAAATAGTCTCGGGCGCACGCGTCAACGTCAGAATCCTATATAAAAAAGATCATTGTAGCCTACCCGACCGACAAAGGCGATCTGGGTAGACTAACAATCGTCGCCAATGAAGGGGCGGGGCCAGGTCTGTTCGAGTGAAGAATAGTTTGCTTTTCCCCTTTTAATTTGCAATCAAATTTTGTATCACATTTTTCTCCGCTAACCGTGATCCAAATTTGATGATATTTGTTTCTGAATTTTTCTAACATCAACATCTATTCATTAATGACATTTTTTCTATGTAATTCCATTTCTTGGATGTTGTTTATACACCTTATATTGTTCCTTATAAGTACAACATATAAATAATATTTTTTTACACAATCATTACTAGTTAAACTTTGCATTTCGTAATCTTATGGTGAACATAAGGTTATGTTAAAATTTCAAATGCATATGAGTCCGAACAAGTTTTAAAGTGTGGAAAACTTCAATGTTGAAGTAACATTCTAATAAACTAGGTGAGAGATGTAGACATTTGTACACAAGTATAATCTTCTGTTTTCGAAACCATTTGAATTTTCGTAGACAAGCTTAGGGACTTAAATTATGTTGCCAAGTTAATTTTTAGAACACACTAAGACATTATTATAATTATTATATCGTAAACAAGAGATAACAATTCTAATTTTAGGAAATTTTGTTAGACAAGTGTGGCTATTGATATTTTATTCAAATACTAAATTACCAACTATGAATTATTCGTATTTTTTACGAATTTTTTGGTGCTTGTTTATGGGGTATAATATTTGAGGAAGCAAGTTTCAATTCGGAAAAAATAGTGTCGGGCCCACGCGTCGGTGTCGAAGCCTATATAAAAAAAGATAACCGTAGCACCGCCCGACCGACAAAGGTGATCCGGGTAGACTAACCATCGTCGCCAATGAAGGGGTGGGGCTAGGTCTGTTCGAATGAAGAATAGTTTGCTTTTCCCCTTTTAATCTGCAATCAAATTTGGTATCACGTTTTTCTCCGTCAACCGTAATCCAAATTTTATGATGTTTGTTTCCGAATTTTTCTAAAATCAACATCTATTCATTTATGACATTTTTTCGTATGTAATTCCATTTCTTGGATGTTGTTTATATACCTTATATTGTTCCATATAAGTACAACATATAAATAATATGTTTTTACACAACCATTACTTGTTAAACTTTGCATTTCGTAATCTTATGGTGAACATAAGGTTATGTTAAAATTTCAAATGCATATGAGTTCGAACATGTTTTAAAGTGTGGATAACTTCAATGTTGAAGTAACATTCTAATAAACTAGGTGAGAGATGTAGACATTTGTACACAAGTATAATCTTCGTTTTCGAAACCATTTGAATTTTCGTAGACAAGCTTAGGGACTTAAATTATGTTGCCAAGTTAATTTTTAGAACACGGTAAGACATTATTATAATTATTATATCGTAAACAAGAGATAACAATTCTAATTTTAGGAAATTTTGTTAGACAAGTGTGGCTATTGATATTTTATTCAAATACTAAATTACCAACTATGAATTATTCGTATTTTTTACGAATTTTTTGGTGCTGTTTATGGGGTATAATATTTGAGGAAGCAAGTTTCAATTCAGAAAAAATAGTGTCGGGCCCACGCGTCAGTGTCAGAAGCCTATATAAAAAAAGATAACCGTAGCCTGCCTGACCGACAAAGGTGATCCAGGTAGACTAACCATCGTCGCCAATGAAGGGGTGGGGCTAGGTCTGTTCGAATGAAGAATAGTTTGCTTTTCCCCTTTTAATCGCAATCAAATTTGGTATCACGTTTTTCTCCGTCAACCGTAATCCAAATTTTATGATGTTTGTTTCTGAATTTTTCTAAAATCAACATCTATTCATTTATGACATTTTTTCGTATGTAATTCCATTTCTTGGATGTTGTTTATATACCTTATATTGTTCCATATAAGTACAACATATAAATAATATGTTTTTACACAACCATTACTTGTTAAACTTTGCATTTCGTAATCTTATGGTGAACATAAGGTTATGTTAAAATTTCAAATGCATATGAGTTCGAACATGTTTTAAAGTGTGGATAACTTCAATGTTGAAGTAACATTCTAATAAACTAGGTGAGAGATGTAGGCATTTGTACACAAGTATAATCTTTCGTTTTCGAAACCATTTGATTTTTTGTAGACAAGCTTAGGGACTTAAATTATGTTGCCCAGTAAATTTTTAAAACACACTAAGACATTATTATAATTATTATATCGTAAGCAAGAGATAAAAATTCTAATTTTAGGAAATTTGGTTAGACAAGCGTGGTTGTTGATATTTTATTCAAATACTAAATTACCAACTATGAATTATTCATATTTTTTACGATTTTTTTGGTGTTGTTTATGGGGTATAATATTTTAGGGATGCAAGTTTCAATTCAATAAAAATAGTGTCGGGCTCTCGCGTTAGCGTCAGAAGCCTATATCAAAAAAGATAACCATAGCCTGCCTAACCGACAAAGGCGATCCGAGTAGACTAACCATCGTCACCAATGAAGGAGTGGGGCCAGGTCTGTTCGAATGAAGAACAATTTGCTTTTCGCCTTTTAATCTGCAATCAAATTTTGTATTACGTTTTTCTCCGTCAACCGTAATCCAAATTTGATTATATTTGTTTCTGAATTTTTCTAAAATTAACATCTATTCATTTATGACATTTTTTGTATGTTATTCCTTATATTGTTCCTTGTAAGTACAACATATAAATAATATTTTTTTACACAACCATTACTAGTTAAACTTTGCATTTCGTAATCTTATGGTGAACATAAGGTTATGTTAAAATTTCGAATGCATATAAGTTCGAACATGTTTTAAAGTGTGGAAAACTTCAATGTTGAAGTAACATTCTAATAAACTAGGTGAGAGATGTAGACATTTGTACACAAGTATAATTTTCTGTTTTCGAAACCATTTGAATTTTTGTAGATAAGCTTAAGGACTTAAATTTTATTGCCAAGTCAATTTGTAGAATTTTTAGAACACACTAAGACGTTATTATAATTATTATATCGTAAACAAGAGATAAAAATTCTAATTTTAAGAAATTTTGTTAGAAAAGTGTGATTGTTGATATTTTATTCAAATACTAAATTACCAACTATAAATTATTCGTATTTTTTACGAATTTTTTGGTGTTGTTTATGGTGTATAATATCTGAGGGAAGAAAGTTTCAATTCAGAAAAAAATAGTCTCGGGCGCACGCGTCAACGTCAGAATCCTATATAAAAAAGATAATTGTAGCCTACCCGACCGACAAAGGCGATCTGGGTAGACTAACAATCGTCGCCAATGAAGGGGCGGGGCCAGGTCTGTTCGAATGAAGAATAGTTTGCTTTTCACCTTTTAATTTGCAATCAAATTTTGTATCACATTTTTCTCCGCTAACCGTGATCCAAATTTGATGATATTTGTTTCTGAATTTTTCTAACATCAACATCTATTCATTAATGACATTTTTTCTATGTAATTCCATTTCTTGGATGTTGTTTATACACCTTATATTGTTCCTTATAAGTACAACATATAAATAATATTTTTTTACACAATCATTACTAGTTAAACTTTGCATTTCGTAATCTTATGGTGAACATAAGGTTATGTTAAAATTTCAAATGCATATGAGTTCGAACATGTTTTAAAGTGTGGAAAACTTCAATGTTGAAGTAACATTCTAATAAACTAGGTGAGAGATGTAGACATTTGTACACAAGTATAATCTTCTGTTTTCGAAACCATTTGAATTTCGTAGACAAGCTTAGGGACTTAAATTATGTTGCCAAGTTAATTTTTAGAACACACTAAGACATTATTATAATTATTATATCGTAAACAAGAGATAACAATTCTAATTTTAGGAAATTTTGTTAGACAAGTGTGGCTATTGATATTTTATTCAAATACTAAATTACCAACTATGAATTATTCGTATTTTTTACGAATTTTTTGGTGCTGTTTATGGGGTATAATATTTGAGGAAGCAAGTTTCAATTCAGAAAAAATAGTGTCGGGCCCACGCGTCAGTGTCAGAAGCCTATATAAAAAAAGATAACCGTAGCCTGCCTGACCGACAAAGGTGATCCAGGTAGACTAACCATCGTCGCCAATGAAGGGGTGGGGCTAGGTCTGTTCGAATGAAGAATAGTTTGCTTTTCCCCTTTTAATCTGCAATCAAATTTGGTATCACGTTTTTCTCCGTCAACCGTAATCCAAATTTTATGATGTTTGTTTCCGAATTTTTCTAAAATCAACATCTATTCATTTATGACATTTTTTCGTATGTAATTCCATTTCTTGGATGTTGTTTATATACCTTATATTGTTCCATATAAGTACAACATATAAATAATATGTTTTTACACAACCATTACTTGTTAAACTTTGCATTTCGTAATCTTATGGTGAACATAAGGTTATGTTAAAATTTCAAATGCATATGAGTTCGAACATGTTTTAAAGTGTGGATAACTTCAATGTTGAAGTAACATTCTAATAAACTAGGTGAGAGATGTAGACATTTGTACACAAGTATAATCTTCTGTTTTCGAAACCATTTGAATTTTCGTAGACAAGCTTAGGGACTTAAATTATGTTGCCAAGTTAATTTTTAGAACACACTAAGACATTATTATAATTATTATATCGTAAACAAGAGATAACAATTCTAATTTTAGGAAATTTTGTTAGACAAGTGTGGCTATTGATATTTTATTCAAATACTAAATTACCAACTATGAATTATTCGTATTTTTTACGAATTTTTTGGTGCTGTTTATGGGGTATAATATTTGAGGAAGCAAGTTTCAATTCAGAAAAAATAGTGTCGGGCCCACGCGTCAGTGTCAGAAGCCTATATAAAAAAAGATAACCGTAGCCTGCCTGACCCACAAAGGTGATCCAGGTAGACTAACCATCGTCGCCAATGAAGGGGTGGGGCTAGGTCTGTTCGAATGAAGAATAGTTTGCTTTTCCCATTTTAATCTGCAATCAAATTTGGTATCACGTTTTTCTCCGTCAACCGTAATCCAAATTTTATGATATTTGTTTCTGAATTTTTCTAAAATCAACATCTATTCATTTATGACATTTTTTCGTATGTAATTCCATTTCTTGGATGTTGTTTATATACCTTATATTGTTCCATATAAGTACAACATATAAATAATATGTTTTTACACAACCATTACTTGTTGAACTTTGCATTTCGTAATCTTATGGTGAACATAAGGTTATGTTAAAATTTCAAATGCATATGAGTTCGAACATGTTTTAAAGTGTGGATAACTTCAATGTTGAAGTAACATTCTAATAAACTAGGTGAGAGATGTAGGCATTTGTACACAAGTATAATCTTTCGTTTTCGAAACCATTTGATTTTTTGTAGACAAGCTTAGGGACTTAAATTATGTTGCCCAGTAAATTTTTAAAACACACTAAGACATTATTATAATTATTATATCGTAAGCAAGAGATAAAAATTCTAATTTTAGGAAATTTGGTTAGACAAGCGTGGTTGTTGATATTTTATTCAAATACTAAATTACCAACTATGAATTATTCATATTTTTTACGGTTTTTTTGGTGTTGTTTATGGGGTATAATATTTTAGGGAAGCAAGTTTCAATTCAAAAAAAATAGTGTCGGGCTCTTGCGTTAGCGTCAGAAGCCTATATCAAAAAAGATAACCATAGCCTGCCTAACCGACAAAGGCGATCCGAGTAGACTAACCATCGTCACCAATGAAGGAGTGGGGCCAGGTCTGTTCGAATGAAGAACAATTTGCTTTTCCCCTTTTAATCTGCAATCAAATTTTGTATTACGTTTTTCTCCGTCAACCGTAATCCAAATTTGATTATATTTGTTTCTGAATTTTTCTAAAATTAACATCTATTCATTTATGAAATTTTTTTGTATGTTATTCCATTTTTTGGATGTTGTTTATACACCTTATATTGTTCCTTGTAAGTACAACATATAAATAATATTTTTTTACACAACCATTACTAGTTAAACTTTGCATTTCGTAATCTTATGGTGAACATAAGGTTATGTTAAAATTTCGAATGCATATAAGTTCGAACATGTTTTAAAGTGTGGAAAACTTCAATATTGAAGTAACATTCTAATAAACTAGGTGAGAGATGTAGACATTTGTACACAAGTATAATCTTTCGTTTCCGAAACCATTTGAATTTTTGTAGACAAGCTTAGCGACTTAAATTATGTTGCCAAGTAAATTTTTAGAACACACTAAGACATTATTATAATTATTATATCGTAAACAAGAGATAAAAATTCTAACTTTAGGAAATTTTGTTAGACAAGTGTGGTTGTTGATATTTTATTCAAATAATAAATTACCAACTATGAATTATTTGTATTTTTTACGTTTTTTTTGGTGTTATGGGGTATAATATTTTAGAAAAGCAAGTTTCAATTCAAAAACAATAGTTTCAGGCCCACGCGTCTGCGTCAGAAGCCTATATAAAAAAGGATAACCTTAGCCTGCCTGACCGACAAAGGCGATCCAGGTAGACTAACCATCGTCACCAACGAAGGGGTGGTTTCGGGTCTGTTCGAATGAAGAACAATTTGCTTTTCCCCTTTTAATCTGCAATCAAATTTTGTATCACGTTTTTTTCCGTCAACCGTAATCCAAATTTGATGATAACTGTTTCTGAATTTTTCTAAAATCAACATCTATTCATTTTTGACATTTTTCGTATGTAATTCCATTTTTTGGATGTTGTTTATACACCTTATATTGTTCCTTATAAGTACAACATATAAATAATATTTTTTTACACAACCATTACTAGTTAAACATTGCATTTCGTAATCTTATGGTGAACATAAGGTTATGTTAAAATTTTAAATGCATATGAGTTCGAACATGTTTTAAAGTGTGGAAAACTTCAATGTTGAAGTAACGTTCTAACAAACTAGGTGAGAGATGTAGACATTTGTACACAAGTATAATCTTCCATTTTCGAAACCATTTGAATTTTTGTAGACAAGCTTAGGGACTTAGATTATGCTGCCAAGTAAATTTTTAGAACACACTAATACATTATTATAATTATTTATCGTAAACAAGAGATAAAAATTCTAATTTTAGGAAATTTTGTTAGACAAGTGTGGCTGTTGATATTTTATTCAAATACTAAATTACCAACTATAAATTATTCGTATTTTTACGATTTTTTGGTGTTGTTTATGGGGTATAATATTTTAGGGAAGCAAGTTTCAATTCAGAAAAAATAGTGTCGGGCCCACGCATCAGCGTCAGAAGCATATATAAAAAAAGATAACCGTAGTCTGCCTGACCGACAAAGGCGATCCAGGTAGACTAACCATCGTCGCCAATGAAGGGGTGGGGCCAGGTTTGTTCGAATTAAGAACAGTTTGCTTTTCCCCTTTTAATCTGCAATCAAATTTTGTATCACGTTTTCTCCGTCAACCGTAATCCAAATTTGATGATATTTGTTTCTGAATTTTTCTAAAATCAACATCTATTGATTTATGACATTTTTCGTATGGAATTCCATTTCTTGGATAATGTTTATACACCTTATATTGTTCCTTATAAGTACAACATATAAAAAATATTTTTTGACACAACCTATACTAGTTAAACTTTGCATTTCGTAATCTTATGGTGAACATAAGGTTATGTTAAAATTTCAAATGCATATGAGTTCGAACATGTTTTAAAGTTTGGAGAACTTCAATGTTGAAGTAACATTCTAATAAATTTGGTGAGAGATGTAGAAATTTGTACACAAGTATAATCTTCCGTTTTCGAAACCATTTGAATTTTTGTAGACAAGCTTGGGGACTTAAATTATGTTGCCAAGTCAATTTGTAGAATTTTTAGAACACACTAATATGTTATTATAATTATTATATCGTAAACAAGAGATAAAAATTCTAATTTTACGAAATTTGGTTAGACAAGTGTGGCTGTTGATATTTTATTCGAATACTAAATTACCAACTATGAATTATTCGTATTTTATACGATTTTTTTGGTGGTGTTTATGGGGTATAATATTTGAGGGAAGCAAGTTTCAATTCAGAAAAAATAGTGTCGGGCCCACGCGTCAGCTTCAGAAGCCTATATAAAAAAAGATAACCGTAGTCTGCCTGACCGACAAAGGCGATCCAGGTAGACTAACCATCGTCGCAAATGAAGGGGTGGGGCCAGGTCTGATAGAATGAAGATCAGTTTGCTTTTCCCCTTTTAATCTGCAATCAAATTTTGTATCACGTTTTCTCCGTCAACCGTCATCCAAATTTGATGATATTTGTTTCTGATTTTTTCTAAAATCAACATCTATTGATTTATGACATTTTTTCGTATGTAATTCCATTTCTTGGATAATGTTTATACACCTTATATCTTTCCTTATAAGTACAATATATAAATAATATTTTTTGACACAACCATTACTAGTAAAACTTTGCATTTCGTAATCTTATGGTGAACATAAGGTTTATGTTAAAATTTCAAATGCATATGAGTTTGAACATGTTTTAAAGTGTGGAAAACTTCAATGTTGAAGTAACATTCTAATAAATTAGGTGAGAGATGTAGACATTTGTACACAAGTATAATCTTCCATTTTCGAAACCATTTGATTTTTTGTAGACAAGCTTAGGGACTTAAATTATGTTGCCAAGTCAATTTGTAAAATTTTTAGAACACACTAATATGTTATTATAATTATTATATCGTAAACAAGAGATAAAAATTCTAATTTTATGAAATTTGGTTAGACAAGTGTGGCTGTTGATATTTTATTCGAATACTAAATTACCAACTATGAATTATTCGTATTTTATACGAATTTTTCGGTGCTGTTTATGGGGTATAATATTTGAGGGAAGCAAGTTTCAATTCAGAAAAAATAGTGTCGGGCCCACACGTCAGCATCAGAAGCCTATATAAAAAAAGATAATTGTAGCCTGCCCGACCGACAAAGGCAATTCGGGTAGACTAATAATCGTCGCCGATGAAGGGGCTGGGCCAGGTCTGTTCAAATGAAGAACACCTTGCTTTTCCCCATTTAATTCGCAATCATATTTTGCATCACATTTTTCTCCGTCAACCATAATCCAAATTTGATTATATTTGTTTCTGAATTTTTCTAAAATTAACATCTATTCATTTATGACATTTTTTTGTATGTTATTCCATTTTTGGATGTTGTTTATACACCTTATATTGTTCCTTATAAGTACAACATATAAATAATATTTTTTACACAATCATTACTAGTTAAACTTTGCATTTCGTAATCTTATGGTAAACATAAGGTTATGTTAAAATTTTAAATGCATATGAGTTCGAACATATTTTAAAGTGTGGAAAACTTTAATGTTGAAGTAAAATTCTAATAAATTAGGTGAGAGATGTAGACATTTGTACACAAGTGTAATCTTCCATTTTCGAAACCATTTTAATTTTGGTAGCCAAGCTTAGGGACTTCAATTATGGTGCCAAGTCAACTTGTAGAATTTTTACAACAAACTAAGATATTATTATAATTATTATATCGTAAACAAGAGATAAAAATTATAATTTTAGGAAATTTGGTTCGACAAGTGTGGTTGTTGATATTTTATTCAAATACTAAATTACCAACTTTGAATTATTGGTATTTTATACGAATTTTTTGGTGCTGTTTATGGGGTATAATATTTGAGGGAAGCAAGTTTCAATTCAGAAAAAATAGTGTTGGGCCCACGCGTCAGCGTTAGAAGCCTATATAAAAAAAGATAACTGTAGCCTGCCCGACCGACAAAGGCGGTCCGAGTAGACTAATAATCGTCGCCAATGAAGGGGTTGGGCCAGATCTGTTCAAATGAAGAACAACTTGCTTTTCCCCTTTTAATCAGCAATCAAATTTTGTATCACGTTTTTCTCTGTCAACCGTAATCCAAATTTGATGATATTTGTTTCTGAATTTTTCTAAAATCAGCATATATTCATTTATGACATTTTGTCGTATGTAATTCCATTTCTTGGATGCTGTTTATACACCTCATATTGTTCCTTATAAGTACAACACATAAATAATATTTTTTTGCACAACCATTACTAGTTAAACTTTGCATTTCGTAATCTTATGGTAAACATAAGGTTATGTTAAAATTTTAAATGCATATGAGTTGGAACATATTTTAAAGTGTGGAAAACTTTAATGTTGAAGTAACATTCTAATAAATTAGGTGAGAGATGTAGACATTTGTACACAAATGTAATCTTCTGTTTTCGAAAACATTTTAATTTTTGTAGACAAGCTTAGGGACTTAAATTATGTTGCCAAGTCAATTTGTAGAATTTTTAGAACAAACTAAGACATTATTATAATTATTATATCATAAACAAGAGATAAAAATTGTAATTTTAGAAAATTTGGTTAGACCAGTGTGCTTGTTGATATTTTATTCAAACACTAAATTACCATCTATGAATTATTGGTATTTTATATGAATTTTTTGGTGATGTTTATGGGGTATAATATTTGAGAATCAAGTTTCAATTCGAAAAAAAAATAGTGTTGGGCCCACGCGTCAGCGTTAGAAGCCTATATAAAAAAAGATAACTGTAGCCTGCCCGACCGATAAAGGCGGTCCGAGTAGACTAATAATTGTCGCCAATGAAGGGGTTGGGCCAGGTCTGTTCAAATGAAGAACAACTTGCTTTTCCCCTTTTAATCAGCAATCAAATTTTGTATCACGTTTTTCTCCGTCAACCGTAATCCAAATTTGATGATATTTGTTTCTGAATTTTTCTAAAATCATCATATATTCATTTATGACATTTTTTCGTATGTAATTCCATTTCTTGGATGTTGTTTATACACCTTATATTGTTCCTTATAAGTACAACATATAAATAATATTTTTTTACACAACCATTACTAGTTAAACTTTGCATTTCTTAATCTTATGATAAACATAAGGTTATGTTAAAATTTTAAATGCATATGAGTTCGAACATATTTTAAAGTGTGGAAAACTTTAATGTTGAAGTAACATTCTAATAAATTAGCTGAGAGATGTAAACATTTGTACACAAGTGTAATTTTCCATTTTCGAAACCATTTTAATTTTGGTAGCCAAGCTTAGGGACTTAAATTATGGTGCCAAGTCAACTTGTATAATTTTTAGAACAAACTAAGACATTATTATAATTATTATATCATAAACAAGAGATAAAAATTGTAATTTTAGAAAATTTGGTTAGACCAGTGTGCTTGTTGATATTTTATTCAAACACTAAATTACCATCTATGAATTATTGGTATTTTATATGAATTTTTTGGTGATGTTTATGGGGTATAATATTTGAGAATCAAGTTTCAATTCAGAAAAAATAGTGTTGGGCCCACGCGTCAGCGTTAGAAGCCTATATAAAAAAAGATAACTGTAGCCTGCCCGACCGATAAAGGCGGTCCGAGTAGACTAATAATTGTCGCCAATGAAGGGGTTGGGCCAGGTCTGTTCAAATGAAGAACAACTTGCTTTTCCCCTTTTAATCAGCAATCAAATTTTGTATCACGTTTTTCTCCGTCAACCGTAATCCAAATTTGATGATATTTGTTTCCGAATTTTTCTAAAATCATCATATATTCATTTATGACATTTTTTCGTATGTAATTCCATTTCTTGGATGTTGTTTATACACCTTATATTGTTCCTTATAAGTACAACATATAAATAATATTTTTTTACACAACCATTACTAGTTAAACTTTGCATTTCTTAATCTTATGATAAACATAAGGTTATGTTAAAATTTTAAATGCATATGAGTTCGAACATATTTTAAAGTGTGGAAAACTTTAATGTTGAAGTAACATTCTAATAAATTAGCTGAGAGATGTAAACATTTGTACACAAGTGTAATTTTCCATTTTCGAAACCATTTTAATTTTGGTAGCCAAGCTTAGGGACTTAAATTATGGTGCCAAGTCAACTTCTATAATTTTTACAACAAACTAAGACATTATTATAATTATTATATCGTAAACAAGAGATAAAAATTATAATTTTAGCAAATTTGGTTAGACAAGTGTGGTTGTTGATATTTTATTCAAATACTAAATTACCAACTATGAATTATTGGTATTTTATATGAATCTTTTGGTGCTGTTTATGGGGTATAATATTTGAGGGAAGCAAGTTTCAATTCAGAAAAAATAGTGTCGGGCCCACGCGTCAGCGTCAGCGTCAGAATCCTATATAAAAAAAAGATAACTGTAGCCTGCCCGACCGACAAAGGCGATCCGAGTAGACTAATAATCGTCGCCAATGAAGGGGTTGGGCCAGGTCTATTCAAATGAAGAACAGCTTGATTTTCCCCTTTTAATCGGCAATCAAATTTTGTATCACGTTTTTCTCCGTCAACCGTAATCCAAATTTGATGATATTTGTTTCTGAATTTTTCTAAAATCAGCATATATTCATTTATGACATTTTGTCGTATGTAATTCCATTTCTTGGATGCTGTTTATACACCTTATATTGTTCCTTACAAGTACAACACATAACTAATATTTTTTTGCACAACCATTACTAGTTAAACTTTGCATTTCGTAATCTTATGGTAAACATAAGGTTATGTTAAAATTTTAAATGCATATGAGTTCGAACATATTTTAAAGTGTGGAAAACTTTAATGTTGAAGTAACATTCTAATAAATTAGGTGAGAGATGTAGACATTTGTACACAAATGTAATCTTCCGTTTTCGAAAACATTTTAATTTTTGTAGACAATCTTAGGGACTTAAATTATGTTGCCAAGTCAATTTGTAGAATTTTTAGAACAAACTAAGACATTATTATAATTATTATATCATAAACAAGAGATAAAAATTGTAATTTTAGGAAATTTGGTTAGACCAGTGTGCTTGTTGATATTTTATTCAAATACTAAATTACCATCTATGAATTATTGGTATTTTATATGAATTTTTTGGTGATGTTTATGGGGTATAATATTTGAGGGAATCAAGTTTCAATTCAGAAAAAATAGTGTTGGGCCCACGCGTCAGCGTTAGAAGCCTATATAAAAAAAGATAACTGTAGCCTGCCCGACCGACAAAGGCGGTCCGAGTAGACTAATAATTGTCGCCAATGAAGGGGTTGGGCCAGTGTCCGTTCAAATGAAGAACAACTTGCTTTTCCCCTTTTAATCAGCAATCAAATTTTGTATCACGTTTTTCTCCGTCAACCGTAATCCAAATTTGATGATATTTGTTTCTGAATTTTTCTAAAATCATCATATATTCATTTATGACATTTTTTCGTATGTAATTCCATTTCTTGGATGTTGTTTATACACCTTATATTGTTCCTTATAAGTACAACATATAAATAATATTTTTTTACACAACCATTACTAGTTAAACTTTGCATTTCTTAATCTTATGATAAACATAAGGTTATGTTAAAATTTTAAATGCATATGAGTTCGAACATATTTTAAAGTGTGGAAAACTTTAATGTTGAAGTAACATTCTAATAAATTAGCTGAGAGATGTAGACATTTGTACACAAGTGTAATTTTCCATTTTCAAAACCATTTTAATTTTGGTAGCCAAGCTTAGGGACTTAAATTATGGTGCCAAGTCAACTTGTATAATTTTTACAACAAACTAAGACATTATTATAATTATTATATCGTAAAAAAGAGATAAAAATTATAATTTTAGCAAATTTGGTTAGACAAATGTGGTTGTTGATATTTTATTCAAATACTAAATTACCAACTATGAATTATTGGTATTTTATATGAATCTTTTGGTGCTGTTTATGGGGTATAATATTTGAGGGAAGCAAGTTTCAATTCAGAAAAAATAGTGTCGGGCCCACGCGTCAGCGTCAGCGTCAGAATCCTATATAAAAAAAAGATAACTGTAGCCTGCCCGACCGACAAAGGCGATCCGAGTAGACTAATAATCGTCGCCAATGAAGGGGTTGGGCCAGGTCTATTCAAATGAAGAACAGCTTGATTTTCCCCTTTTAATCGGCAATCAAATTTTGTATCACGTTTTTCTCCGTCAACCGTAATCCAAATTTGATGATATTTGTTTCTGAATTTTTCTAAAATCAGCATATATTCATTTATGACATTTTGTCGTATGTAATTCCATTTCTTGGATGCTGTTTATACACATTATATTGTTCCTTATAAGTACAACACATAAATAATATTTTTTTGCACAACCATTACTAGTTAAACTTTGCATTTCGTAATCTTATGGTAAACATAAGGTTATGTTAAAATTTTAAATGCATATGAGTTGGAACATATTTTAAAGTGTGGAAAACTTTAATGTTGAAGTAACATTCTAATAAATTAGGTGAGAGATGTAGACATTTGTACACAAATGTAATCTTCCGTTTTCGAAAACATTTTAATTTTTGTAAACAATCTTAGGGACTTAAATTATGTTGCCAAGTCAATTTGTAGAATTTTTAGAACAAACTAAGACATTATTATAATTATTATATCATAAACAAGAGATAAAAATTGTAATTTTAGGAAATTTGGTTAGACCAGTGTGCTTGTTGATATTTTATTCAAATACTAAATTACTATCTATGAATTATTGGTATTTTATATGAATTTTTTGGTGATGTTTATGGGGTATAATATTTGAGGGAAGCAAGTTTCAATTTAGAAAAAATAGTGTTGGGCCCACGCGTCAGCGTTAGAAGCCTATATAAAAAAAGATAACTGTAGCCTGTCCGACCGACAAAGGCGGTCCGAGTAGACTAATAATCGTCGCCAATGAAGTTGTTGGGCCAGGTCTGTTCAAATGAAGAACAACTTCCTTTTCCCCTTTTAATCTGCAATCAAATTTTGTATCACGTTTTTCTCCGTCAACCGTAATCCAAATTTGATGATATTTGTTTATGAATTTTTCTAAAATCATCATATATTCATTTATGACATTTTTTCGTATGTAATTCCATTTCTTGGATATTGTTTATACACCTTATATTGTTCCTTATAAGTACACCATATAAATAATATTTTTTTACACAACCATTACTAGTTAAACTTTGCATTTCGTAATCTTATGATAAACATAAGGTTATGTTAAAATTTTAAATGCATATGAGTTCCAACATATTTTAAAGTGTGGAAAACTTCAATATTGAAGTAACATTCTAATAAATTAGGTGAGAGATGTACATATTTGTACACAAGTATAATCTTCCGTTTTCGAAACCATTTGAATTTCTGTAGACAAGCTTAGGGACTTAAATTATTATGCCAAGTCAATTTGTAGAATTTTTAGAACAAACTAAGACATTATTATAATTATTATATCGTAAATAAGAGATAAAAATTCTAATTTTAGGAAATTTGGTTAGACAAGTGTGGTTGTTGATATTTTATTCAAACACTAAATTACTAACTATGAATTATTCGTATTTTTTACGAATTTTTCGGTGCTGTTTATGGGGTATAATATTTGAGGGAAGCAAGTTTCAATTTAGAAAAAATAGTGTCGGGCCCACGCGTCAGTGTCAGAAGCCTATATACAAAAAGATAACCGTAGCCTGCCTGATCGACAAAGGCGATCCGGGTAGACTAACCATCGTCGCCAATGAAGGGGTGGGCCGAGGTCTGTTCGAAGGAAGAATAGTTTGCTTTTCACCTTTTAATCTGCAATCAAATTTTGTATCACGTTTTTCTCTGTCAACCGTAATCCAAATTTGATGATATTCGTTTCTGAATTTTTCTAAAATCAACAACTATTCATTTATGACATTTTTCATATGCAATTCCATTTCTTGGATGTTGTTTATATACCTTATATTGTTCCTCATAAGTGCAACATATAAATAATATTTTTTTACACAACCTTTACTAATTAAACTTTGCATTTCGTATCTTATGGTGAACATAAGGTTATGTTAAAATTCAAATGCATATGAGTTCGAACATGTTTTAAAGTGTGGAAAACTTTAATGTTGAAGTAACATTCTAATAAAGTAGATGAGAGATGTAGACATTTGTACACAAGTATAATCTTTCATTTTGAAAACTGTTTGAATTTTTGTAGACTAGCTTAGGGACTTAAATTATGTTGCCAAGTCAATTTGTAGAATTTTTAGAACACACTAAGACGTTATTATAATTATTATATCGTAAACAAGAGATAAAAATTATAATTTTAGGAAATTTGGTTAGACAAGTGTGGTTGTTGATATTTTATTCAAATACTAGATTACCAACTATGAATTATTGGTATTTTATACGAATTTTTTGGTGCTGTTTATGGGGTATAATATTTGAGGGAAGCAAGTTTCAATTCAGAAAAAATAGTGTCGGGCCCACTCGTTAGCGTCAGCGTCAGAAGCCTATATAAAAAAAAGATAACTGTAGCCTGCCCGATCGACAAAGGCGATCCGAGTAGACTAATAATCGTCGCCAATAAAGGGGTTGGGCCAGGTCTGTTCAAATGAAGAACAACTTGCTTTTCCCCTTTTAATCGGCAATCAAATTTTGTATCACTTTTTTCTCCGTCAACCGTAATCCAAATTTGATGATATTTGTTTCTGAATTTTTCTAAAATCAGCATATATTCATTTATGACATTTTTTCGTATGTAATTCCATTTCTTGGATGCTGTTTATACACCTTATATTGTTCCTTATATGTACAACACATAAATAATATTTTTTTACACAACCATTACTAGTTAAACTTTGCATTTCGTAATCTTATGGTAAACATAAGGTTATGTTAAAATTTTAAATGCATATGAGTTCGAACATATTTTAAAGTGTGGAAAACTTCAATGTTGAAGTAACATTCTAATAAATTAGGTGAGAGATGTACACATTTGTACACAAGCATAATCTTCAGTTTTCGAAACCATTTGAATTTCTGTAGACAAGCTTAGGGACTTAAATTATTTTGCCAAGTCAATTTGTAGAATTTTTAGAACAAACTAAGACATTATTATAATTATTATATCGTAAACAAGAGGTAAAAATTCTAATTTTAGGAAATTTGGTTAGACAAGTGTGGTTGTTGATATTTTATTCAAATACTAAATTACCAACTATGAATTATTGGTTTTTTATACGAATTTTTTGGTGCTGTTTATGGGGTATAATATTTGAGGGAAGCAAGTTTCAATTCAGAAAAAATAGTGTCGGGCCCACGCATCAGCGTCAGCGTCAGAAGCCTATATAAAAAAAGATAACTGTAGCCTGCCCGACTGACAAAGGCGATCCGAGTATACTAATAATCGTCGCCAATGAAGGGGTTGGGCAAGGTCTGTTCAAATGAAGAACAGCTTGCTTTTCCCCTTTTAATCGGCAATCAAATTTTGTATCACGTTTTTCTCCGTCAACCGTAATCCAAATTTGATGATATTTGTTTCTGAATTTTTCTAAAATCATCATATATTCATTTATGACATTTTTTCGAATGTAATTCCATTTCTTGGATGTTGTTTATACACCTTATATTGTTCCTTATAAGTACAACATATAAATAATATTTTTTTACACAACCATTACTAGTTAAACTTTGCATTTCTTAATCTTATGATAAACATAAGGTTATGTTAAAATTTTAAATGCATATGAGTTCGAACATATTTTAAAGTGTGGAAAACTTTAATGTTGAAGTAACATTCTAATAAATTAGGTGAGAGATGTAGACATTTGTACACAAGTGTAATCTTCCATTTTCGAAACCATTTTAATTTTGGTAGCCAAGCTTAGGAACTTAAATTATGGTGCCAAGTCAACTTGTAGAATTTTTACAACAAACTAAGACATTATTATAATTATTATATCGTAAACAAGAGATAAAAATTATAATTTTAGGAAATTTGGTTAGACAAGTGTGGTTG
Organism: Cenchrus americanus; assembly: GCA_947561735.1. Classification (NCBI taxonomy): domain Eukaryota; kingdom Viridiplantae; phylum Streptophyta; class Magnoliopsida; order Poales; family Poaceae; genus Cenchrus; species Cenchrus americanus. Next base: position 190,937,236 of record OX387244.1, read on the forward strand.
TTGATATTTTATTCAATACTAAATTACCAACTATGAATTATTGGTATTTTATACGAATTGTTTGATGCTGTTTATGGGGTATAATATTTGAGGGAAGCAAGTTTCAATTCAGAAAAAATAGTGTTGGGCCCACGCGTCAGCGTCAGCGTCAGAAGCCTATATAAAAAAAGATAACTGTAGCCTGCCCGACCGACAAAGGTGATCCGAGTAGACTAATAATCGTCGCCAATGAAGGGGTTGGGCCAGGTCTATTCAAATGAAGAACAGCTTGCTTTTCCCCTTTTAATCGGCAATCAAATTTTGTATCACGTTTTTCTCCGTCAACCATAATCCAAATTTGATGATATTTGTTTCTGAATTTTTCTAAAATCAGCATATATTCATTTATGACATTTTTTCGTATGTAATTCCATTTCTTGGATGCTGTTTATACACCTTATATTGTTCCTTATAAGTACAACACATAAATAATATTTTTTTACACAACCATTACTAGTTAAACTTTGCATTTCGTAATCTTATGGTAAACATAAGGTTATGTTAAAATTTTAAATGCATATGAGTTCGAACATATTTTAAAGTGTGGAAAACTTTAATGTTGAAATAACATTCTAATAAATTAGGTGAGAGATGTAGACATTTGTACACAAATGTAATCTTCCGTTTTCGAAAACATTTTAATTTTTGTAGATAAGCTTAGGGACTTAAATTATGTTGCCAATTCAATTTGTAGAATTTTTAGAAGAAACTAAGACATTATTATAATTATTATATCATAAACAAGAGATAAAAATTGTAATTTTAGGAAATTTGGTTAGACCAGTGTGCTTGTTGATATTTTATTGAAATACTAAATTACCAACTATGAATTATTGGTATTTTATATGAATTTTTTGGTGATGTTTATGGGGTATAATATTTGAGGGAAGCAAGTTTCAATTCAGAAAAAATAGTGTTGGGCCCATGCGTCAGCGTTAGAAGCCTATATAAAAAAGATAACTGTAGCCTGCCCGACCGACAAAGGCGGTCCGAGTAGACTAATAATCGTCGCCAATGAAGGGGTTGGGCCAGGTCTGTTCAAATGAAGAGCAACTTCTTTTTCCCCTTTTAATCTGCAATCAAATTTTGTATCACGTTTTTCTCCGTCAACCGTAATCCAAATTTGATAATATTTGTTTCTGACTTTTTCTAAAATCATCATACATTCATTTATGACATTTTTTCGTATGTAATTCCATTTCTTGGATGTTGTTTATACACCTTATATTGTTCCTTATAAGTACAACATATAAATAATATTTTTTTACACAACCATTACTAGTTAAACTTTGCATTTCGTAATCTTATGATAAACATAAGGTTATGTTAAAATTTTAAATGCATATGAGTTTGAACATATGCATTTAATCTTCCGTTTTCGAAACCATTTGAATTTCTGTAGACAAGCTTGGGGACTTAAATTATTTTGCCAAGTCAATTTGTAGAATTTTTAGAACAAACTAAGACATTATTATAATTATTATATCGTAAACAAGAGGTAAAAATTCTAATTTTAGGAAATTTGGTTAGACAAGTGTGGCTGTTGATATTTTATTCCAATACTAAATTACTAACTATGAATTATTCGTATTTTTTACGAATTTTTTGGTGCTGTTTATGGGGTATAATATTTGAAGGAGTGGGGCCAGGTGTATTCGAATGAAGAACAGCTTGCTTTTCCCCTTGTAATCTGCAATCAAATTTTCTATCACGTTTTTCTCCGTCAACCGTAATCCAAATTTGATGATATTTGTTTCTGAATTTTTCTATAATCAGCATATATTCATTTATGACATTTTTTAGTATGTAATTCCATTTCTTGGATGTTGTCTGTACATCTAATATTGTTCCTTATAAGTAAAACTTATAAATAATATTTTTTTACACAACTATTACTAGTTAAACTTTGCATTTCGCAATCTTATGGTGAACATAAGGTTATGTTAAAATTTCAAATGCATATGAGTTTGAACATATTTTAAAGTGTGGAAAACTTCAATGTTGAAATAACAGTCCAATAAATTAGGTGAGAGATGTAGACATTTGTACACAAGTATAATATTCCGTTTTCAAAACCATTTGAATTTTTGTAGACAAGCTTAGGGACTTAAATTATGTTGCCAAGTCAATTTGTAGCATTTTTAGAACACACTAAGAAGTTATTATAATTATCATACCGTAAACAAGAGATAAGAATTCTAATTTTAATAAATATGGTTAGACAAGTGTGGCTATTGATATTATATTCAAATACTAAATTAGCAACTATGAATTATTTGTATTTTTTACGGTTTGTTTGGTACTGTTTATGGGGTATAATATTTGAGGGAAGCAAGTTTCAATTCAGAAAAAATAGTTTCGGGCCCACGCGTCAGCGTCAGCGTCAGAAGCCTATATAAAAAGAAGATAACTGTAGCCTGCTCGACCGACAAAAGCGATCCGAGTAGACTAATAATCGTCGCCAATGAAGGGGTTGGGCCAGGTCTGTTCAAATGAAGAACACCTTGCTTTTCCCCTTTTAATCGGCAATCAAATTTTGTATCACGTTTTTCTCCGTCAACCATAATCCAAATTTGATGATATTTGTTTCTGAATTTTTCTAAAATCAGCATATATTCATTTATGACATTTTTTCGTATGTAGTTCCATTTCTTGGATGCTGTTTATACACCTTATATTGTTCCTTATAAGTACAACACATAAATAATATTTTTTTACACAACCATTACTAGTTAAACTTTGCATTTCGTAATCTTATGGTGAACATAAGGTTATGTTAAAATTTCAAATGCATATGAGTTCGAACATATTTTAAAGTGTGGAAAACTACAATGTTGAAGTAACATTCTAATAAATTAGGTGAGAGATGTGGACATTTGTACACAAGTATAATCTTCCGTTTTCGAAACCATTTGAATTTTTGTAGACAAGCTTAGGGGCTTAAATTATGTTGCCAAGCCAATTTGTAGAAGTTTTAGAACACACTAAGATATTATTATAATTATTATATTGTAAACAAGAGATAAAAATTCTAATTTTAGGAAATTTGGTAAGACAAGTGTGGCTGTTGATATTTTATTCAAATACTAAATTAGGAAATATGAACTATTCATATTTTTTACGAATTTTTTGGTGCTGTTTATGGGGTATGATAGTTCAGGGAAGCAAGTTTCAATTTAGAAAAAATAGTGTCGGGCCCACTCGTCAGCTTCAGAAGCCTATATAAAAAAAGATAACCGTAGCCTGCCTGATCGACAAAAGCGATCCGGGTAGAATAACCATTATCGCCAATGAAGTGGCGGGGCCACGTTTGTTCGAATGGAGAACAATTTGCTTCTCCCCTTTGAATCCACAATCAAATTTTGTATCACGTTTTTCTCCGTCAACCGTAATCCAAATTTGATGATATTTGTTTCTGAATTTTTCTAAAATCAGCATATATTCATTTATGACATTTTTTCGTATGTAATTCCATTTCTTAGATGTTGTTTGTACACCTTATATTGTTCCTTATAAGTTCAACATATAAATAATATTTTATTACACAACCATTACTATTTAAACTTCGCATTTAGTAATCGTATGGTGAACATAAGGTTATGTTAAAATTTCAAATGAATATGAGTTCGAATATATTTTAAAGTGTGGAAAACTTTAATGTTGAAGTAACATTCTAATAAACTAGGTGAGAGATGTAGACATTTGTACACAAGTATAATCTTCTGTTTTCGAAACCATTTGAATTTTTGTAGACAAGCTTAGGGACTTAAATTATGTTGACAAGTCAATTTGTACCATTTTTAGAACACACTAAGATGTTATTATAATTATTATATCGTAAACAAGAGATAAAATTTCTATATTTAAGAAATTTGGTTAGACAAGTGTGGCTATTGATATTTTATTCAAATACTAAATTACCAACTATGAATTATTCGTATTTTTTACGATTTTTTTGGTGTTGTTTATGGGGTATAATATTTGCGGGAAGCAAGTTTCAATTCAGATTGTGTCGGGCCCACGCGTCAGCGTCTGCAGCCTATATAAAAAAAGATAATTGTAGCCTGCCCGACCGACAAAGGCGATCTGGGTAGACTAACCATTGTCGCCAATGAAGGGGTGTTCATGCATTTTGGTGCTGCCATCCAATTAATGCATGTCTTTCCACTTTCACTTCACACTTTTTTCCATAAATAATTAGTATCAGCTTCTTTATCTTGCGAAAGTTCATTGCCTGACACATGCCTCCTATATATTTGATTATGATGTACAATCTTTGTTATCTAAATCTAATCTAATAAATTCTCCTTTCACTTAGGAAATCGTTCAATTCCGATCTCAGTAATACTTTCACTGACATGTTCCTCCTAAAACGTAGATTAGTTTTGTACCATTTAAGTGCGTTTTATGATGATTGGTGTACTGTTTTTAATTTAGATTGTTTGATTGCTAGAACATGTGTGCTCCGGATGTTTTGCTTGTGCTCGATGATTGATGCGCATAGAGTGAACATAGTTCGTGAAGCTTTGAAGAGCATGAAGATGAAGACACTCCGAGCAACTATTCTTTGGTTAAAGGCAAGTGTGTGGTTCCTTTTCCTAATAACTATTTAATCACTATTGCATATGCCTTGCATTAATTTGATGGGTTCCTGTTAAGGATGACTAGCCTCATTGACTATTGTCTTGACCCTGGTTTTTAATTAATTTTGATGGTAGCTATTGCTTAGTTGCTATACCTTGGGATATGGTGGTGCTAATGAACAACAATGATGAACATGCTTTACTTTAATGATATATATCTCTGGTTAATACAAGATCATATGATTAATTGGAACATGGAGCGACCACCCAAGACAACAGTGCAACCACAAGACATATGGCTCTGTCTTGGCTGAATAACTAGAGAACTTGGTGTTAGGTATGCTTTACATGATAAGGGTTGGGGGCTGACGGTAGATGGCGCATGGACCTGCTTGGGCGTAGGTGTGGGCTTAGCTAAGACACGGTACTCATCCGAGAGCTTTATACACTGCGCTGATCAGGTAACCTAGTGGGCAGCCTGCACTAGGGGATCTTCGTAAAGGCCTCGTAGCGTCCCTATGCAATCACACCTCGGTAGTGTGGTATGATGCTTGGTCGGCATCGCATGGTTGGGTCTAAAGTTCTTCGAGACTTTTACGCGACTTGTGGGTAAAGATGTACAACCTCTGCAGAGTGTAAAACTAATCGATTAGCTGTGCTCACGGTCAAGAGCGGCATGGACCCTCACATGATAATTGAACTTGAAGGTGGACTTAAATTGTGTTCTCTGGTTATGCTTGCCATATGCTTATGGCGTATCTTATCTATCTCTTTATGATAATTGTGGGTTGGTATAAACTTATACTTTATTAGTAATCAGGTGCTAATAAAATTTGACCAACTAAAATGCTAAATGCTTATAGCCCAGTCCACTATAAAGCCTTTGCATTCATATCTTTTTCCACACTTGCTGAGTACGACAAGTGCTCACCCTTGATATAAACAATGTTGCTCAGAAGGAGGAGGCTACTCTGAAGTCTTGTGAAGATGTTGATGAGTGCTAGGCATACGCAACCCCCAGTTGATTGCTTGTGGAGTTTGGTGCCTTCGTTTCCAGGATTTAAGCGTAAATCTCTGATAATCTCTCTTTTTCTTACGTGATACTATTTTTGTATTCACTTATATGTCACTATATGCATGAAACTTGATCCTGGCATGCATATAGGTATGCACTTGGTTTCCTTCGGAAAATCGGGTGTGACAGACGGCGAGGCAAGTTTCTCTGAATCTCACTGCTTTTTTACTTGTTCTATAGATGGAGCTTAAGGTAGCTTGAGCTTGAGCTTCATAAAGTTGATGTCTTCCATGCTTGTCATGATCTTAATTATACCAAGTTCTGAGGTAAATCAGTTCTGAACTAATTTCTTCTTTTACTTGTCACATCCTGCTCCAAGGTCTGAGGCAAATTAGTTCTGAATTAACTATGTTGTTCTTATACCATGTTTAACCCTATTTCAGGCAAAACTCTTTGAGTCGCGAGCAGAGCTTGAGTTACTTCTTAACCTTAATGTTTGGGATTATGTGAAACCTGAGTTTGATAAAATCACAAAAGAAGTGAACATCCTCATCAAAAAGGCTAAGCACATAAGGAGGTACAATTATACTACTGAACAAACTCTTGATCCCATTAAGGATGCGCTAGAAGGGCTTGAAGAATCCTTGGTTGCTTACGAAGAGGCTGCAAAAAGAGCCAATATCCTGATGGGGCATGATCTAGTTCAAGCTTGTTGATGTGCAGGGTAAGTAGCCATACTTTTGTGGATGTTCAAGGGGCATGCCTTTGTTGATGTGTATGGTCAGATAGCATGAACATAGTAAATAATGTGATGGACTAGTTAAGTCCTAGCCTGATATATGGACAAGTTAACCTTTTGTAATAATTATCTTTATTCCTGTGGATAAGTTATCTTCATCTTTGTGGACAAGTTATCTCTCTTATGATGTCTGTTTTGTCTCGGAAGATATGTGTGTTGATTATGCCTATATGTCGAAATGGAAGCAATGAGAGATGGATTGAGTTGACCTGTCAATGAGGACAGACTCAAAGGAGATGATGATTAACAAACCTCTGTCTCATTTGTTTACCAACGCCACACTCCCGCTACACGGCAGTTGAGTGCTCTCAGACTTCAATTATTGGGCTATGAAACTAGTAACGAGCGTCAAATACTCATCGGTAACGGACATTATAGCACGTTACCAATACAGAGTGATCAGTAACGGACTTAAGTAGCCCGTTACCGATAGGTTTAACATTTGTAACAGGCTCTTTTAAAATTCGTTACAACGAATTTATGTAACGGGCGTTTAAGAAGCCCGTTACCAGAAGTCCACATTGGTAACGGGCGTTGTGGAGGCCAACCCCGGGGTCGTCCTGGCGTGCTTATAGGTAACGAGCGCCAAACAACAACCGTTACAAATGTGGGTGCATGTAACAGGCATTAAGGGCCCGTTACAAATGCTGCGTGACCTATTTGAGGTTTTCACGTAGTGATTTCTTAGATTCCTCTCTATTTAGCAAGTTTTCGTGGACCAAATCTTGGCTATGGAGTGCCCATGAGGTGTTCCTACTATCCCCAAAGTCTTGCACAAATGTGTGGAGCGATTCGGGAGATCGGGAGTTGGATTTGGCGATGTTAACTCGCGGGTGTTGTTCATCTCGAGAGCTCATGTCAAACCGGCCTAACCGGTGCCTTACACAGGTCTGACCGGTGCAGACTCTCTATTGAGTTTTGCTCGGGTGAATGTCTTGGTGTGTTCCCTGTTGCCCTGTGTTGTTGTTGTTTCTAGTTTGGTTCATTTTGGAGCTCGGGAGGTTAGGTTTGTGTTTTGGGGCTTCCTGGCTATTGTCGGTGTATATGCGTATCAAACTTCATTTGGACTTGTAAGCGGACAAGTCCCCCATCGTAGTCAAGGGACCCTTCATCCCTCAAATGTGAACCCAAGGTATCGAATCCGTTGAACAAATGTGTGATGCAAAATCCTATCTATTAAAGCCGAGAACACTTAGATCTTCAAAGGGGAATCTTATGCATCTAATCTAAAAAACATCATAAAAACGAATCTAATATAAAGAGATTGGATCAAGATTTTGTTGAAGTTCCAATCAAAGAAAAAAATAACCAAGTTGAATCTCATGAAAAGCATATTTAAATCACGGTTTCCCGTCCAACTCCGAAGACGCCCACATTTTGGAGCCACCGTTCTGTCACAATGGACAAATTGCAATCTCTCGGAAGGTCTGGCATGCACCTCTAACCACCACGGCTACAAGAACACCCTCTATGATCTATCTCGAGAATAGATCTTAAAGTAAGAAAAGTCGATTGAAATAAAAAATCGTAGGAGAAACACTCGATCGCTAGAAATCGGATTGCAACGTGATAAGTCAACATAGTACATGATACATAAACAAGATCACCATCGGGATCCTACCTTGATCTTGCTTCTAGCTCCTGGATTTCTGATGTGGTCTTCCTTACAAGCTTCCCACGTCGGCTAGGGAAACCCTGGACAACTAGCTCGACCCTCTTCTTTCCGGAATGGTGTCCCTCTCTTCTCTCCTCCTCGGTGATGAATGACGAATGTGTTGATGCGTGGCTCTCGGCCAGGGGGCTATAAATAGTCTAAATGGCATCTAGGTCAAGGGGGTTCCAATGGGCCCGAAATGGGCTGAAAAGCTGTCCGGCCTAGGCCCATTTCGGCCCATCCCGCGGCCTCCTTTGGTGATGCTTCCTAAGTCTTCTAGAGTATTCTCCCTTCTGCATGTGGGCCCTTGACGTCAGTTTCACCATGGTTTAGATGAAGCTCCTTGTTCCGCAATATTCAACATTTTCTGTGCAGGTCCTCGGAGTCTTCTATCTTCAAAGGTTGGTCCTTGGGCTTCTTGGAGTCATGTTCACTTCATTGCTTGACTTGTACCGGGCTTCAAGGTCATGTCACAAGGTGCTTAATGAACATTACCCGAAAGTCTTGCTTTCAACGCTAAATTCCTGCATAAACACTAAACTCCAAAACCGACAAGCACGAACGAACTTGTTATACATAGGGGGTTAGTACCAATGGATAAGATATAAAATTCATGCCAACACCGAAGGTAAACTCATGGCTAGATTGATGGAAATTCACCGTCAACATCTCCCCCATGCTTAAACCTTTCTCGTCCTCCAATAAGCCTTCGATTGATATCATCGTTGCCCTTCCTTGCTTAAACCCTGTACTTGATCATACACGAGAAAACATAATGCTCTCAAAAGTTTAGTTCGTAAAAATTTCATAATGTACTAGCCTTCATCCCGATGGAGGGTAGATATTAATTAGGCTCTTCCCACAAGTATTAACATGCCCCCAAAATTCAAATGGATCTCAGAAATTTTGAAATAAAGAAAGAGATGAAAAAGATCTAAACGAAGTTCAAAATTGAGACCACATTGTATCTTGCTCATGAACTCTTATCTCATATTGTCTCTCGAGCCTATTTATTCTACTCCTTTCCCTCTCATAACATACTTATATGGTAGGCTTTATATGGAGTTTTTTGGGAAAGTTTAGTCCTACCAAGATAATATAAATGAGATATTGTCAAATCAAGACAAGATTGTCATGGTCTTACCGAGACTCGTCCAAAAGGTCATTGGAAAATAATGTTATATCAAGGAGGGAGAGAACAAAATACACACACTTTGAGATAAGTGGACATGTGCAAATGGCAAAGAGTGATCCCGAGGCACAAAGGAAGTCCTCGTTATCAGATTGCACATGGTTGGAAAGATGTGTTTGGATCTTTTTAAATCTTGAAACCTTGAAATTCCTAATGCACTTTAGAGAACCGGGGAGTTCACTTTATTTTATTTTTATATCATACATACTCATATTTTTCTTTTCTCATATTTTTTTCTTTTTCTCTTTATACTCTCTTTTTTTTTATTTTCTCCCCTTTGAACTTTAAATTGCATTATACCTACCTCCTCCCCTATGCTTAGACGTTTGCTCGTCCTCGGGCAAAGAGGTGATAGAGAAAAGGTATGTACTAGAAATATTTTTTCCTTTGGAGAGATACTTGAAATCTTCAATCTTTGCACCATCTTGCGGTCTTCTTCGAATTGACAATCCATACTCAATGATAGGTTGTGGTTAAGAGGTATACACAAAAGATCATTTTTTGTTTCAAGGGTAGATATCCGACGAGGTTTGTTAAATCTCTGATGTGGGGATACACAATGCACAGATAAAAGGGCTAGCAATAAGATAGATATGCAAAAACTTAATGACCAGCTTCTTAGTCTCGGGCCAGAGAAATCATAGCCTGAAATAACTCACCCAAAAATGAACCTTGTATAATAAGTTTTTGCACTCAAACATATATATGGCTCTGGATAGGTAGAGCAACATGCAAGTGGTATTTATGACAAGGTTAGCATTACTTTTAAGAACAAAAATAAATCATCTTTAATCCATCTAAAACTTGAGAGCACATAAACACTATGGGTCTTTGTTTTTATCATAACCTCCTCTAAAGATTAAGCTAGCATTTAGATAATTTCAGATTTGTATTTTAAGAGAGCATTAGCTTAATCATGCATAAAACAAGCACAAAGATAAACAAAGCGGCAACTATCATCATATATCAACAAGGCACGAAATTTGTTACTTTTCCAAAGGTAAAAACAAGGTGGTGACTTTATTCATGATGGAAATAAACACTAACACACATGTTGAAATTTAAATAGAAACTGAAAATACTACGCATGCATGGCACATACAAGCTGAAAATTAAAGAAAAAGGGAAAAGGGAAAGATTAAATTAAAACTCCTCTCTCTAATCTTCCGTTGGTGGTTGATATTGATAGTCTTGATTATTGTACCCATGCTCATAATAGGATTGCACCGCTTCTCCTATGAATTGTCCCGACGGTGCTATGTGAAGGCGCCCAAGCTCATAAGCGATGTTTGCATTTCCTTCACCCATTTGTTTTGCATTGGTTTGGATGGCTGCGACATTTTGCATATTTCTTGCAGCGTATCCTCCAATTATGGCCACACTTTGTTTTGGTTGAAGAAGATGTTAATAAGGTTCCGCAAACGCTACGTTGGGCACCGCAAAATTTGGTGGGGGCATGGCGGCACCACTCCCCCATGCTTGCATCATTACACCACCATAGTAACTCGACGGCACTGGAATTCCTCCAAATGGTGGCACATAATTTTGTTGCGCACCTCCTTCTTGGGCCGTGGAAGAACCTTCTTCTATAATCATTCCTCTTTTATTTTTCTTCGCCGGCACAAGAAGTCCTTCCTCTAACCAATCTTATTTCCCCTCAAGAAAAAGTCTTAATCTTCCAACCAGAAGTGTCAAATTCACATTTGCCTCTTTGAAGCCTCCTCTCTCATCTCCACTTATGTACTTGCCTTGCTTCATATACTCAAATCCAAGGGAAGTCCCGGCTAGGAGATGCTTTGGGTTTCTTGGAATTCCCGGACTCAAAGAGATAGCCAACATAGAGAGATAACACCCCGAGCCAATATCTCCCGAACCCGATGTTGCTTCATAACACCACCGGTTGATCATAAGGTGAGTGGGGTCGATTGGCTGCCTAGCAATCAAAGCCGAGTAAATCCAATTCACCTCCGTGTCGGTTACCTGGGTCTCTCTCATGCCCCCCAAAATCCTCTTTCACATCCATGAGTGAAAAACATGGATGATGGGGTTCCGGATACTATTTCTTTGTTGGTGAGCTCCTCCCGTGATCATACTCCAAAAACCTTCCAATGTGCCTCCATGCACATCCACTTGCTTCGGGGCTCACCTTTGAAAACCGAGTAATTCCCTAACATACTCGTAGGGAACCACTTGTTCAACTCCCTCCAAATGGAATGAGACTCAGCACTCCTTCATCAAGCATAGGCACCATGGTCATGAGTACGCTGGAGAAAGACGGAGCCGGGGTTGCACCACCAAAATGCTCTCGTCACTCCTTTGCTTGCATTATTGCTCCTTCCACTTGATGATTTTCCTTTGAGTCACTTCCATGCTCCCTTGCCTCACATTCCTCCATGATATTCTTGCAAAACAAGGCCTTGGCTGCCCCCCATGCTTGTCCTTTGCATGTGGTTTGATGAAAGATGTTGGAAGGGCATCCCGTGATGCATCATGGTACGTGCATGGTTAAGTTAATCGAATTGCCTCCCTCTAAGCATGTTTTAATGCTAAGCAATCCTCTAATTTCCAAAAATAAAAATAAACTCAGAGCTTGCAATGAGTTCAAATATGAATTTAAAGCAGTTTTAAAGCATTAATTATAAATGTAAGTCGAAAATGTTTTCCGACTACTTTTGTTTTGGTCTCACCGGTATTGTTTGCTTCCATTAGTTGAGAGAGGGCTTTCCCAGCTTGATCATGGGAGCATAGGTTTAGGTTCTAATTTTGGCTAAGTGAGAGAGATTTTGAATGACATAAAATTAAATGAGGCTTAGAAAAATTCTAATCCTAGAGAAACCAAGGATATGAAATTTTAAACCAACCAAAAGTCAAGTTTCTAGGTTCATGCGAGACCTACCATACGTTGAATAAATAACATCTATGTACAATGTGTGGCTCTACTTGTGTGTTTTTGGCATGTAAAGCAGGTCAACCATAACATCATGAAGAGGATTAAAGGTTGAGATAGGTTCTGAATTTTTTTGGTTTTGGTTTCTCGAAAAGAAGCAAATAACACATAGGATGGCCCATGTAAAGGGTTTATGATCCAAATGAAATATCCAACCAATAATTATGTCTCTAACATTATTCAACCACTCTAAGTATAATGTCTTGCATAGAAAATTTCAAAACTAAATTACTTGAACAAATTCGAAAAATCTTGAATTGGGTTGCCCTCCCGATGGCTTATTCTTGACACGACGAAACGGGTTGCCTCCCGCCTAGCGCTTTGATTATAGTTCATGGCTAGACTTCTTCACTTGATTACTTTGGATCAATGCTCTTTCTGGGCATTGCAATCTTGGGTACCCACTTCCGCACCATCTTGGGTGCGGGCTTATTCTCAGGCTTAGTCATCCTTTTGGTCTTCACAGAAGGCTTTTGCTCCTTTCTCTTGACGGATGCAACAACCTCTTTGATTTCCTTCGCTTCCTTCTTCTCCGACTCTTCCTTTTTCTTGGCTCTTCCTTACTTACGCGACGATGAGGCAGAATATATTTAACTTTTATAATATTGCATACCTCAAAGCGTGGTCAAAACTTGAAAGAACTTCTCTCGCTGTTGATGTCGAACTTGATCTCCCCCTTGCTGACGTTGATGGTACCTCCCACTTTCTTGAGGAAAGGCCTCCCAAGGATGGTTTGTGGCTTCTCCCTCTCCCATCTCGAGCACCACGAAGTCGACGGGGATGAAGTGGTCCGACCTTCACGGGCACATCCACGGTGATGCCCAAGGGGTAGCGAATGGAGTTGTCACCCAACCCCAAGCACACGGCCGTAGGCTCCAACTCTGGTAGGTGTAGCTTCTCGAACACATCTCTTGGCATGACGCTCACACTTGCTCCAAGGACGCATAATGCCTTCTCAAACTTGAACAAACCAACAGAACATGGAATCTCCTTGCTTCTCTAGTTCGTTCGCAATAGTGTCGCTACATTGCTCGGACATCTTGACATGATCTACCCCGAGTGTTGCTACATCATACTTGTTTGCAAGAATATCTTTGGAGTAGCGAGAATATGTTGGAACTTGAAGGGCATCCAATAGCGGCATGTTGATGCTTAAAGTGATTGTCAAGTTTACTTCAGAAGTAGTGTGGCTTAAGTTGCGGTATCTTTGTGTCTTCTCCGGCATCGGGCTCTTCAGTGAAGATCTCGGTAACCTCCTCCTTAGCAAATTCCTCCGCCTCAGCGGATGGTTTAGGCTTTCTTGCTCCTGCGGGACGCTCTGGATCTACGATCTCCTTCCCTAAATGAGTTTGAATGGCCTTCGCCATCTCGGGACCTTAAGGTTGCCCAGAAGCTTCCCTTCATTAGCAGATAGGCGCCCAACAAGTTGTCCCACTTGCGTCTCAAGCATCTTCATCATGTTGAGCACTTGATAGTTGGAGCTTCCGACCTCCGTCACCTTGCTACCGATGTTCTCCAACACCTTGTCTATGGCTTTAGACTTGGTGATGGTGTCCTTGTTGATTTTAGTTTGCTCGTCCATGAAGTCCTTCAATTGTATACGAAGCAGAACCGAATTTGGAATGGATGATCTTGCATGAAATTGAGGTCTACCTTCCCATAGCGGAAGTTCGGCAAAGTCCCCTTCCTCATGTAGTCGAGCATCTTGGCTTCCTTCGGGAAATCCTTTTGGATATGGCCATATTCTCTGCACTCTTCACATGTGGATCTTTCTTGGGCAGCCTTTAAATCTTGAGCTTCTTTCTTCTTTATCTCCATCTTGTCCAACCTCCGCATAAGTGAATCGATTTTGCCTTCGAGTATGTCTTCTTTCTCCACTTGCAAGACTCCTTTGACATTCCCCGTGGGTTGAACCGGGAGTAAGCGTCAAAAGAGAAAAAGAGCACAAAACTCACAAGCTCCCTCTAAACACATGCACTAGGGCCAAGGAGCATACAAAGCTTACTCTAGCCACATGTGAGAAGGCGAAGAGCGAAAGAGACCATGTGGCTTGACAAAAGCCACACACGACAAAGTCTCCAAACTACTTACCTTGATCACTCGCTCTCGTCCATCATCCCTGAAAATGATGTTCTCTTTTGACATCAATCGGGTGAGGCTTGAGGACCACCTTCGATCTCCGGTCACCATCCTCCGGAGTTGATCCACCAAAAGTCCTCCAAGCCTCCCGCCTGCAAAACGAAAACCAAGAGTGAAAGGGAGCAATCGACTCAACACTGCAGTTAGCACAAAAAGTGTCAAACCAGTGCCAAGCCATTTGCTCAAAAGTGGGGTTAGCAAAATCCATCCTATCAAAGCTATGACCACCACGAGAAAACCATTCCCAACTCGATAAATGAGTACGAGCACCATAATAAGGGATGCGTGGTCCATAGTCCCTTTGAAACTCAAAACTGCGACCCCTCCCATACATGTATCGACCATGAGGTGGAGAGTGTCCAGCAAACTCAACACCACCAGACTTAACACACGAACCAAAAAAAAGCTCCAAAGATCTCAATTGAGTACCATAGAAAGGATACCATTTGAAAGATCACAAGTGGCTATCAAAAGCCAAGGCAAACTCTTGAAACCAAATTCCCGTAAAAAGGCCAAGCTCCCCCTCAACCGATAGCAAGCAAAAGAAGGGAAAAGAAGGAGCAAAAGAAAAGCTCTAAAGCCAAATGAAAAGAAGAAGCAAAACACAACCACAAGACAATACAAGCCCAAGCCACAAGGGAAGCTCAAAACATTCTACACAATGCGTTGACAATACCAATTAAGATAAATAAAGCATTGTAACATGATTCCACATATATGATAAGCATGGGCTAGCAAACATGTCAACAAGGTGCATGACTATACAACAAGCCTAGCACAAAAAGATACCAAAGAACAACATGCCAAACATGATACAAGAACTAAACAAAGGCATGATAGAAGTTCACATGGATTAACCACCAAGATATATCACAAAGCAAACATGCTAACACGAGAGGATACCATGGAGCTAGACAAAAATGATATGGATGAAAAACATGACATAGCCACACAAGAACAATGATAAGGCATGACATGAACTTCATAAATATCACCTACCAGAGTATCATACAAAGAATAGCAAGATAGGTATACAAAACCACAAAGCTATCATGAACAAAGTGGCTAGCCAACCATGGTTTATATGCAAGCATGACACAAGAGCAAAGCATGCAACAAGTATACAAGTGAGTACAAGGAGAAATGAAAAGTCACTATACATGTGTCCAAAGGCTTTCAAAATCCATCCAAAGCGGTGTGGAGAACCATCTTGTCTTGATCACTTCACGGAAAAAAGATCAACTACAACCGAGCTCATGTTCTCCAACCACGTCTTCATACCTACACACAAGGAGACAGATAAGACTAAGCCTTGGATCCCAAAGGGTTAGCAAGCACATACTTGGGAATCCAATACTTGGTCACACGGGTAAGTGATGCACTCAACTTATCAAGTGGGTTAGCATGATGCAAATGCCGGTTCGAATGAAAAGGATTTTGAACACTCTTAGAATCATGCCTCAATGGAGCAACTCGCCAAGAAAACCGAGTGCTACCATAAGAAAAAAGGCAAAGATCCCTCGAGGTCGTAGGAGATGAACAGACACAAGCAGCACTGGAAGCATGTCGCAGACCAACACAGGAAGCACTAGAAACATGTCCACAAGCATGGTCTAACTCACTAGAAAAAGTATCATAAAACCCGTCAACAAAATGTGCCTTCTTATGCTCACAAGTGTTCATGCCATGAAAAGGGCCATGAACAACCAAAGTTCTGGAAGCACAAGCTTGGCGCATTTTCCTTGCACGACGGTAGCAAAAGCTCTCTTGATGCCCATCCTTCCCACAAAGAGAGCAATGGTAAAAAGGCCTATCGAGAGGCACGGTCCGAGTGGACGAATCACCATTCTCTTGTAAGTGAGAAGTCCCTTGGGACTTAGAGCAAGAAGGATCCACTACGTGAAAAACTCTCTTTGGTAACAGGCATAGATTGCCTTTGGTAATGGGCAAAGCGCCCGTTACCGATCATGTGTTACAAATAAGCCAGGAAAGCTAACGGGCAGATGCCCGTTACTGATAAGACATATTCATAATGGTCATTAAACAATAACCATTACCACAACTAGCCACCGGTCACGTGAAATGGCTGTTTCTCTGGGCCCATAGGGAACTTTGGTAACGGGCACCAAAGCACAACCCGTTTCAGTAGCTCAATATCGGAGACGCCTGTTGTGCTCCTGCGTCTCCACTATCATGAAAAACTGAGACGTGTCTATTTCACATGCGTCTCAACACATATAGGATGCGTAACGGGCATCATGCAATGGTCGTTACCACAACTAGTCACCGGTCACGTGAAATGGCTGTTTCTCTAGGCCCACAGGGAACTTTGGTAACAGGCATGAAAACAGAGCCCGTTACTGTGAAATTAACATTAGACACGCGTTCTGTGAACCTGCATCTCCTTTTATCTCGATGAATGGGCCAGGTCCTAGGGCCCACCAGTCATGACTGGTAACGGGCTTTTACACTGCCCGTTACATTGTTGGCATGTTTGTAATGGGATTTCCAAATGAAGCCCGTTACTCGCTGATCAGTGTTTGTAACGAGCTTTAATTAGCGCCCGTTACAAATACATAGGCCACCCCTACAGTAACTTGCCCGCTTGTCGGCTGCATCCTGGAACACGCCAGGATTTGGCAGCCATCAAGGGCTGCATCCTGAAACAAACCAGGATATGGCTGCCACCACAGCAAGGAGACATCACAAACACATTCTCACATCACAGATATAGGCAAAGCAATATCACATTTATAGACAAGCAAGATCACATTTATAGACAAGCTAGGATCACATCAAGTTTCAAGTTACTCTCATTAGGGTTTGTTTGGATGGAGTCATGATAAAGAAGCTAACTAGGTTTCTTAGGCAACAACACCTGACTAAAGAAGACTGAATGAGTTTCAAGTTTTTGGTCATAATAAACTCACGGTGCACCATTGTAGAAGTTGCCATTTCGGCCGATGGTCACCTTAAGAATGTACTCGCACAACATCTCCCGAACACGCTTTAGATCTTCTGTGGAAACATATACAGGAGATTTGAAAACCTGCAAAACAAAATCATTTATGAGAATACAAATAGAAATCAGTTTCTAAAATCAGATGGATAATATGAGCAGAGACAAGGTTGAGCATTATTATCTACTTACAGCAACCTTATTGATGTCAGGTATGTCATTGAGTAGTCTTAACATATGGAATTCCACATGGAATCCACACAAAGAGGACACCCATGGCTCCTGAGCACACTGCATCGAGGTACCAAAATGACAAGTTAATGCAGTACCAAATAAGAAGAAGTCCATTTTTGGCCATTGAACTATTGTCAAAGTTTGATTTTGACCATCGAACGTGAAAACCAGAAATCTTTGGCCCTCAAACTCTTGAAACCGTTCGTTTTTGGCGATCTAGCGGTTTTGCAAGGTGGTTTCGGTGACGTGGATGCCACGTGGCGGCGGGCCCACATGTCATCCCCATCTCTCCTCCATCTGTATTCTCTCCTCTCCCTCCTCTCTCTTCTCCTCTCTCCTCCACGGGCGTCCATCCTCCACGCCTCCCAGCAACGGTAGAGCTCGAGCTCGCCCGGCCGGCAGCGCTGGCCCGCGGGGAAGCTCTAGCTCGCTCGCCCGACGGCATTGCCCGCGGGGGAGCTCGAGCTTGCCGGCCAGCTGCACTAGCCCCCGGCCGGCCACATTATCTCGCGGTGGAGCTCGAGCCCTTCGCTGGGTGCTGCAAGTGCAGCGAAGTGCAATGAGGGTTGGGGAGTGAGGAGGACGAGCTACAAGCTCGGGGAGGAGGGAAGCCGCCGCTGCCGCCAAGAGCCACGCGTGCGAGCTCCACAAGGTCCGGCCGCCGAGCTCCATTGCGTCACCGAGCTTGGGAGAGGATGCCCACCGTCGAAGGAGGGATGCCGCTTTGCTCCCGCGGCCTCCCAATTCCAACCCGGCGGCGCTCCGACCGGCCCAGAGGTGCTTTAGATTTGGCCTCACTGTGCTAGGACAAGGAGGGCCATGCTCGAGCCGCCGTCAACGAGCCAGCGCCGAGGCAGACGAGGCGTGCTCCTACTCGCTTGCTCATGTCGTCGTTCCCTGCTCCACGGGAACCGACGTCAACAAGGAGTAGGGGCGCACCCCACTACGACCGAGCTCTGCCACGGGCCAACACCGCCAGGGAGCAAGCTGGAGCTTCGCCACGGGCTAGTGAGGCCGGCCTGTGAGTCCGACCTCTGCCGCGGGCAGCGCCGCCGGGTGACCTCGAGCTCTGTCGTCGCCAGGACTCAGGAGGTGCCGGGGCACCCAGAGGCGCGGGGGTTGGCCGCCGACGGAGGAGAGAGGAGAAGAGAGAGGAGAGAGAAGAAAGAGGAGGGAGAGTGGTGGAGAGATGGGGATGACATGTGGGCCCACCGCCACGTGGAAGCCATGTCACCGAAAGCACCTTGCAAAACCGCCGGATGGCCATAAATGAACGGTTTCAAGAGTTCGAGGGCCAAATATTTCTGGTTTTCGCGTTCGATGGTCAAAATCAAACGTTGACAATAGTTCGATGGCCAAAAATGGACTTCTTCCTACAAAATAAGTAAAAAGGCACCATAAAAAAACCTCTGACTTACAATGAGATTTGTTTTGTGCTTGAGTGTGTCTTTTGCCTTTTTTCTTTCCTTTCGTCACTCCGTCCTGTGCATGTTCACCAAAGGCCCTGCATGATCAGCAATACCAATTAGAAACACTAAGAGATTGAATTTTTGTGAACAAAACCTACAAATACTGTACCAAAGGCCATGCATGGTCAGCAATACCAATTAGAAACACTAGGAGATTGAATTTTTCTGAACAAAACCTACAAGAAACTAACTAGTTCACAAGAAGTTGGAGGTCGGAGAACTTTAGCGGGGGATGTTGTTTAGCAGAATCTCGATACCAAACCTCTTTGAACTTCATACAGATGATCACTGTTACCCAGTGGCTAGTGCAGTAGGCACCCACCACGTAGTCGTTGTTCATTGCATTTGAGATTGCTTTGCCAACTTGGTGAGAACACTGAGAAATATTTGTGGAAGTAAACAAATCTGGATCTAAAAACCCAACACTGATCTGCATCTCTGCTGCCTTGTCCATCATTTTCATACAAAAAATCAAATTGTTTGCATGGATGAACTTTGTGGTCAAAATTAAAGAAATATCTTTTTAGGTTTTAAAGGACTTACAATGTCCAGAACCTCATGAAGGTAACATCTAGAGAAGCCAACATTATAAGGTTATACATGCTACTGAATGCAATGTTTAACATTAAAGCACCACAACCACCCTTAAAGTAGTCTTGATCCACCTTTGCTGGAAAGGCAAGATTATCCTTACTGTGTTCCATAACGTAAGCATGCAACTTGGCACAATTTGGTCAAGCAGCCTCAAAGTTTGCTTCTAACAACATAGGTGCACCAGGCTTGTATTTTGGTCGTTCATATTCTGTCCCAGTAATACAGTTAAGAATCTCATCTTTAGACAGAGGTTTCCTGGCCTGGTTCCCCTTCTGCAGTGGAGATTGCCTGGGCTCCTCCTGTTGCAGAGGTTGTTGTACTTGTTGCATCTGCTGCTTAGGGGGGAGATTGTCTGCGCTCCTCCTCCTACTCCTGGAGAGGCTGATGTTTCATTTGTTGCTTATACCCTTGTTGCAGCTGCTACTTAGGCTTAGTTTGCCTGGGCTCCTCCTGCTATTGTCGACACTCCTGCTGCTGGAGAGGCTGCTGTTTCATCTGTTGCTTATCCTCATGTTGCAACTGCTGCTTAGGCATAGTTTTCCTGGGCTCCTCCTGCTATTGTCGAGACTCTTGTTGCTGGAGTGGCTGCTGTTTCGTTTGTTGCTTATCCTCAAGTTGCAACTGCTGCTTAGGCGGAGTTTGCGTGGGCTCCTCCTCCGGTTGTTGTCAACGCTCCTGCTGTGTAGTTTTTCTGATCTGCTGCTGCTGCTGCTGTTGAGCCTTCTCTTGCTGACACTATGCTGCAGTACCTCCATCTGATGTTGTACCCCTGATACCTGTTTCTACTTCAAGGTTGGGATGTCTCATCATGGGTGGTATAAGGATTTTATCCTTTGGCCATTGGATCCATTTAACGAGAGCCTCAACTAGGGTTGCTATCTCACCCCCATCAATTGGTACAGGCACAGAGTAGTGACCCGCATTGGCCCACACATAAGTAGGTTGTACCACAACATACCCATCCTGCACGGGTACTAAATGGCAAGCCTTTTGAATTGGAAAGATTTTTGCTAGTGCGAGCTCCACATTAATCCCAGTTCCATCCAAAAGGTTGCACGTGGTTGATTCTGTCACCTTATCTATTGTGTCCAGCATAGGTGATCGACTATCATTGTCCACTTGATTCGCTTCATCACCATTGGCATTCAATGATCTTGCTCTCTGCCACACACATTTTCCTCACTGTCATGCGCGTGTTCTTCCTCGCGGTCATGCACATCTTCTTCCTCGCTGTCCTGCACATCTTCTTCCCCACTGCTACTGACGGGCATTGGTAATTGGGAAGGAAGAAGTACATTTTTCGGTATTTTGATGCTTGATAGTCTTAGAGCATGGACAGTTGATTTAAATGTTATGTCCATCATATTATGAGCATTAGACCTCTTGTTCCTCTTCTTCCTGTACATTCCAGCGAACTCTTCACCAAACCCTTTACCCCAGCCAAGTGAACTAGACACGCCTCGGACCCGACATCGATGCTCTGGAGTCTCAAGTACTACGGTGAGGATATCATCCTCCCTGACCACAGAGAAAGAACCATCACTACCCTGAGCTGCAAGTGTCTCCCTATCTGCTACCCCGACTACCGAAGGGTTACTGAATATTATGCCCCCCACTTCCTTCACTAGTATTGTTCTTCTTCTTCCCTACCCTTGCCCGCAGATAAGATCTTGAATGTCCAGGAAATTGGTCCCAAGGGTTATGTTTTCCTTCTGCAGCTAGCTTTGCATCCTCCTCCTCCCACTCTTTCCTTTTACCACGATAACCTTTTCTACCCGTCTTGTGTGTCTTATTATGCAATGCTCTCTTTTGTTTCATCTCTTGGCTCAATTGCTGAAATGAAGGAGAATTGGTTTCCTGCACAAACAGGTCCCAGTCTTGTTGCTGCAAAAAGGCATGCTTCACAAAGGGAGTCTCCTCTTCACACACATATTTTTTTCTTAAATGGGCCTTGAACCGACGTTGCAAGGTTACAATATCTGATATAGCTACCATAACTGCCTTCTTACAAACAGATTCTTCCAGATTGACTGGGTAATCTTGCTTTTTCTCTAAAACTGTGAACAGATGGTCCTTCTCAATTGGTGAGAGATCATCAACCACCTTGTTGATTGACAGCCTCTCCTGAGCAATGAGACCACAGACCAATACAAATATATCCCACGCAGCATCTGGGGTAGGCCAAAAATTGGCATCAAGTCCAGTTGTAGTAAACTTATCTTCTAGCCATTTGGTTTGTGTCCTTGACCCTCGGGATCGAGTAATACTCGTAGCAGTCTGTGTTGAGTGACCCTGTGAAGAAGGTTCACTAACGATGGGCTACGATGATGCAATGGAGGTAGAGGAGTTTGTTGTTGTGGGAGACTGCATAGATGAGATGTCAATATAGCAACATAAGCAAGACTAAAAATTAAAAAAAAATTCTTATTAGATAAATTCATTTTCTCTGACAGGCAAAATAGCTGATACAGTCGTAAATAAAATCAGCATAGACATACACAATTCATATTTTACTTAATTAACATACAGAGATAGGTTCTAATCATTTTGACAGGGACACAACAGTATGCTTATATATCAAAGCAGAGAATAAATTCCTTCAACTGCTTACTTGTCCAACTTCAGTAGCGATGGATTGTGTGTTCCATGTGTACATGCAACAAGAGGATAAAGCAATGGTCATGACAATATATATGACACTAGTGAAACAACCATCACAACACATCATGACACTAACAATAACAATTTATATGACAGTAGTGAAACAATTAACACTCACAACAAAGCAATTCCCACTGACATTATGTGGCCATCAGAATTAAAATATGCTAACAGGTCCAAAGCATAACTGTCGATCTGGTACATTCAAAGCATAGCAGAATTAAAGTATCCTAATAGGTCCAAAGCATAACTGTCGATCTGGTACATTCAAAGCATAGTAGAACTAAAGTATGCTAACATCCTCAATGCTTTTCATGAATTTACAGTGCAAAAATTGTAGCACCAGGAACATGAAAATGAATTTCAACAGTTCATATAACTACATCTGTTAGCAACAATTTATTCAAACAGTCTTGAGGCAACAAAATCCATCCATCGAATCCACAGTCCATCAATTAAAGATGAACTATCAAGGCATTTCTCCCTAATCCACATTGACATGAATATATAGCAGATTTGGTGGCCGAGGAGAGAGAGGGTGTTGGGGGTTCAAGTAGGACTAACCTCTGTCGCGAAAGAAGCAGTTGTTCTCCTGATGGTCAGAGGGGCCAGATCCATGTCGACTCGTGGCCTGAGGCAGCCGGCTCGTCGTCGTGGCTGGGGACGACATCGACGGATCCGCGTCAACCGTCTTTGGGTTGGCCGAGAAGACGTCCGCACGCCTATAACCGGGTCCTCGTCACCGTCGTCACGCACAGAGCAGTGGGGCTAGAGAAGAGCAGGGCTGCGGTGGGGAGAGAGCAGCGAAGGCGAGCGGGGAGAGTGGCAGCGGCAGTGGGGAGAGTGCGAGCATTGTGGATCTGTCTAGCGAGGAGCCGAATATGAATGGCACGCGTAACTGCAATTAATGAAACTACTGGTGTGCCTTTAACGACTCTGTGCTGCAATTGGAATTCCATGGGCATTACAGTCAATATAGGTGGGAAATTTTGAGCAAGCCACGCACGGTTTGCTTGATGACGCTGATGAGTGGGCCAGTGTCATAGGCGATGATGGTTAGTGAACCCGCATTGCCTTTGTTGGGAGTTGGGTCGAGCGGTCGGGCAGTGGTTATCTTTTTATTTTGGCTGCTCACGCTGACATGTGGTCCAACCACTATTTTTTCGAATGAAACGTGCATCCCTAAAATACTAGAGACCATAAAACAACACCTAAAAATCGTAAAAATACGAACAATTCGTATTTAGATATTTTCTATTTGATCAAAATATCAATAGTCACACTTGTGTGCCCCAGATTCTTAGAATTCATTTTTACATTACATGTTAATGATGGAATAATTCTACTAACATTCAGTGTGCTCTAAAAAATTTACAAATTGACTTGCCAACATACTTTGGGTACCTAGACTTGTCTTCAAAATTTCAAATGGTTTCGATGAAGGAATAATATACTTGTGTACAAATATCTACATCTCTCACATAGTTTCCTAGAATGTTCCTTGAACATTGAAGTTTTCCACACTTTGACATGTTTGAACTCATATGCATTTGAACACTTAACAAAACCTTGTGGTTCACCTTAATATTACGAAAATGCAAAGTTTCATTACAAGAGGTGTGGAAAACAAATATTATTTATATGTCGTACTTACACAGAACAAGATAGGGCATATAAACATTGTTCAAGAAACTGAATATACACTAAACAATGGAAATAATGTAAACATGGTCATTTTAGAAAAATGTAGGAAAAAATAATCAAATTTGGACTAATTACGACGGAAAAATACATGTTACAAAATTCGATTGCGGATTAAAAAGAGAAATGCCGTCGGCGACGCGGGGCAGATAAATTGTTCTTCATTCTCCAATAGAACAAAGGAGGAAGCAGAGGGCACCGCCGCCGCCCCCGCCATGCCCTCTTTAGTGGTCTTGACACCCAAGAGGGCATCACGCAGCTCATCATCGACTACTCCTTGCGCCGCGACTTCGTCTTGCGGCCACGCTGGCTCTACTTCAGACATGTCGTGCGTCGTGACTACTTGTCTCGCGACAACACTAGCTCTACTTCGAGTACGCCGCGCGCCGCCACGACGCCGTCTTTCGGTCGCATCGTGTTGACCATTCATCTCGACTAGTTCTCCAAACTAGTCGAGAACGGCAGTCACGCCCCCAACAACTAGTTGGAATCAACTCTGACTAGTCAACTTCAGCAACAACCGTCGTGGCTGCATTGCCGACCGCCACAGCTTCAGCAACAGTCTGCCTAGGCAGCAATAGCTAAGTCATTTATTTAAATGATTACTTTTTTCTTTCTTGGCTTGTTTTCCTCATCATGTAGGATAACATGCCGGCTACTCATTTGTGTACGCTTCTCGGCGGGTTTTCACGGGAGCTACACTCTGCTGACTACTCTTGGGGTATATTAATCAAGTCACCACGAGTCTACTTCATCAACTCGGGGGCTATCCTTAGGAGGCAGCTTCTAAAGTCCGCTCCGTGCAGCAACTTAAAGTCGACTCCGGTCGCATCTTCACCTGCTTTGGTGGCATACTACGTGTGTAAGCTTCGATGGAACCTTGCTATAAGTGGCCCTCGGGTCCTGGCGACGATGGAACCTAGCTGCACATGGTCTTCACGCTCTGTACCATGGGTCCAAGTACCCTAAGTACTCGCACTCCGTACCTTGGGTCTGAAATCCATGGCCCAGGTACACCAGTCAACTCCGGTCGCACCTTCAAGTCCACTACGGTGGCACTCGTACCTTGGGTCTGAAATCCATGGCCCAGATACAGAAGTCGACTTTGGTCACACCTTCAAGCCCGCTCTGGCGGCAATCGTACCTTGGGTCTGAAATCCATGGCTCAGGTACTCAAGCCCACTCCGGTGGCACAAGTCGATGCTAACGGTCGCACCCAAGCCCACTCCGGTGGCACAAGTCGACGCTAATGGTCGCGTCCAACGCAGAAGGAGGAGATGGCGTCGAGGAGCCCGCCACCGTCGAAGAGGGGACGAAGGGAGGACGACAATAACGAAAGCCGCTATCAGAAGAAGTTGGAGAAGGGGAAGAAGCCGGCGACCAAGGACACCGACAAGGAACCGTTCTTCAACGACACTAAGTTCGCTGTCGACCGGCTCAAGAGCGCCTTCAGAAAGTTTAAAAATGTTGGCACGGCCTTCGACATCAAGGTGCATCATCATGTGTACAAGGACAAGAGCATGAAGGGTCTCACCTTCACGATCCACGGGTTGGCTGAGAAGCTTGAGAACCTCCCCGTGGTCAAGCGGGCTGCCCGCTGCCACTTCGTCTTCGACGACAGCGGCTTCGACCGCAGCTGCGGCGGCGACTACGGCGACGACAGCGATGACGGCGGGACTGCGACCAATTGATCTCCTCTACCAATTAGTAACAATGTGTGTGTGCTTTTGTGTCTTCGTCAGGTTGTTGGACATGAGCTGCTTAGTTTGTCTGTCAATCATGAACTGCTTAGTTAATTAGTTTGATTGTTAGATTTTGTATGTCATGAACTCGATCTAATAGACGCAAGTAAATCCATCTGCATTGTGATGAACTGGAGATCTGTTGTGATGAACTGGAGATCTGTTGTGATAAATTAGATCTTAGAGACAATGAATAGTCATTACCGATGCAGGTTAGCCTACTGATGCTGACGTTGACGCGTGGGCCAGTGTCATTGGCAATGATGGTTAGTGAACCCGCATCACATTTGTTGGCAGTTGGGTCCGGGCAGGTAGGCAACGATTATCTTTTTTGTATTGGCTTCTGACGCTGACACATGGGACCGTCACTATTTTTTTGGAATGAAACTTGCTTCCCTAAATTATTAAAGCCCATAAAACAACACCTAAAAATAATAAAAATACGAACAATTCATATTTGGACATTTAGTATTTGAATAAAATATCAACAGTCACACTTGTGTGCCCAAAATTCATATATTTCATTTTTACACCCCATGGTAATTATATAATAATTCTAATAACATCAAATTTGCTCTAAAAATCTACAAATTGACTTGGCAACATAAATTGGGTACCTAAACTTGTCTTTGAAATTTTAAATGGTATCGATGAAGGAAAACTATACTTGTGTACAAATGTCTACATCTCTCACATAGTTTCCTACAATGTTGTTGGAACATTGATGTTTTCCACACTTTGCAACATGTTCGAGCTCATATGCATTTGAAAAGTTAACAAAACCTTGTGTTCACCTAAAGCTTACGAAATGCAAAGTTTCATCACTAATGGTTGTGTAAAACAAATATTATTTGTATGTTGTACTTACAAAGAAGAAAATAAGGCATATAAACATTATTTAACAAACGAAATATACACTAAACAATGAAATTAATGAAAATATGGTGATTTTAGAAAAAAAATAGAAAAGTATTCAAATTTGGACTAGTAACGACGAAGAAATACTTGTTACAACATTTGATTGCAGATTAAAAGTAGAAATGGGAACTGTTCTCATTTGAATAGAACTAGGCCCCGCAGTCATTAGCGACGCGGGGCTGATAACCCGCGTCAGCTTTGCTGCCCTCCCAAAATTTTACACAGACAATTCGAGTATCATACAAAAGCTAATCTACTACTGATTTCCTATTCCATTACTCCGTTCGAACTTCACCATTTCACAGTAGAGCCTATAGTCTTTGCTGCAAAACAGAGAAATTTCAAGCCATCCTTTATCCACGCCGCAGCAGCCGCCGTTGCCTGCGCACGGCTGATCGCCGCGCACTTGTGCCAGAGGCGGCAACGGTTCACCCCAAATGGGCCAAGTCGAGGAGTGGATCGCACGTGCGGCCTTCTCGTGAAAAGGCAGACACCCCTCGTTGCTCAGCCATCTTGACGTCGTACTGCCCCCGCCCGCGACCCGCCTCATGTACCGCTTCGCGGTGTCATCGGTGGCGGCACCGCCATTTTCTCTGTAGAGCAAGATGATGTGTAGATAGGCCACCGCATCGTGCCCAACCTCGGCGGCACGCCAGAGATTATTGCATCTCCTGTTTTCCATGAAGACGGCTTTGATCCCAGAGAAGAAGCAAGCCTCCGGATTCCCAGGGTCGGTCAGCATAGCAAGGAATGCTTTGTAAGTTGTTGGGTTCCACACCCAAGAAATCTCATCTCGTATACCCTCTATCGACAAACGCTGGCCGACGTAGCCGTGGCCGCACACGCTGCGCATGGTCGCGCAAGTACCGCATAGACTACGGAGGTCAGCCAAGGGCCGCTGTGAGGTCGCAACGATGTGCACCACAATCTCAATGCGGAGGTCTTGAGGGAGGCCCAGCTGTCGGTGTTTTAAACCGTCAACCTACTGTTGACGGTTAATAGTTATATCAAAGTTCGTTTGTGACTTGCAAGCGGACAAGTCTCCCGTCGTAGTCAAGGGACCCTTCTTCTCTCGAGTGGTGAACCCAAGGTATCGAATCCGTGGAACAAATGTGTGACGCAAAACTTAATCTAGTAAAGCCAAGTAACTTCAATCTTCGATAAAAGAAACCCTAATGCATCTAGGTAAAAGACACGAAACTAATCTAATCTACTAAAGACCGGAGAAAACAAAGTAAGATTGGGTAGATAAACCAATCTAGAGGGATCGGGGTAAGCCTTTTGTTGAAGTTCCAAGCAAGAGAAGAAGTAGCAAATCGAATCTTATAAGAAGCGTCTTTAAATCGTGGTTTCCCGTCCAAATCCGAAAACATCCGCCTTTCAGAACCCCCGTTCTGTCACAACGTATCCCTACTCATGCGGGGAGCTTAGGGCGAGTCAAAAGACAAGTCGAGATTCTTTCGGAAGATCCGGTGTGTACCTCTAGCCACCGCGGCTACAAGAACACCCTATGTAATCTATCTCGAGAATAGAATTGGAAAAAGCAAAGCCGATCGAAAAACAAAATCTTCGAGGAAACACTTGATCACTAGGAAAAGATTCAACTTGATAATTCAACTATAACAATGATACATACACAAGATCACCAACGGGATTCTTCCTTGATCTTGCTTCAAGCTCCGGGAACTCCGACGTGGTCTTCTGTGCAAGGTTCCCAAGTCGGCTAGGGAAACCCTAGTCAACTAGCTCGACCCTCTCCTCTCCGAGATGGTGTCCCTCTCTTCTCTGCTCCTCAGCGGCCGATGACGAATTGTATCATGCGTGGCTCTCGGTCAGGGGGCTATAAATAGCCTGATTGGAGGCTAGGGCAAAGGGGAGCCTCACTGGGCCCTGGACAGGGCTGGGCCGACCGGCCTAGGCCGGCCGGCCTGGGTCCATCCAGGCCCAGCCCGAGGCCTCCTTTGCTCTACGTCGGTTCCCTTGCTTCCTGGATGTTTCCCCCTTCTGCATGTAGGTCCATGTCGTCAGTTTCTCTCCGAATTGGGCATAACTCCTTGTATTGCAAGATTCAGCACTTTTCTGGTCAGGTCCTCGGTGTTTGTCGTCTTCTCGGATCAAGTCCCTGGCTTCTTGGAGTTAAGTTTGCTTCATTGCATGACTTGTACGGGGCTTCAAGGTCTTGTCATAAGGTGAACTTGTTATACCATGGGGGTTAGTACCAATGGATAAGGTATAAATTTTATGCCAACACTGAAGGTAAACTCATGGCTAGGTTGACGGATTTTCACCGTCAACATCTCCCCCATGCTTAAACCTTGCTCGTCCTCGAGTAAGCCTTCGATGGATATCATCATTGCCAAACAATGTTTAAACCTTGCACTTGATCATACACGAGAAAACATAATGCTCTCAAAATTTTAATTCATTAAAGTTCCATAATGTGCTAGCCTTCATCTCTACGGAGGGTAGATTCTTATTAAGCTTATCCCACAAGTATTAACATGCTCACAAAGTTTAAATAGATCTCAGAATTTTTGAAATAAAGAACGAGATAAAGAAAGGCTAAACCAAGTTCACAAATTTCAATCATCTTGCATATTGCTCATGAACTCTCATCTCGCTTGTCTCTCATAACATATATACGTGGTAGGCTTTATATGGAGCTTTGGGAAAGTTTAGTCCTAACAAGATTTTATAAATGAGGTGTTGTCAAAACAAGACAAGCTTCTCATGGGCTTACCGAGACTCGTCAAAAAGGTCATTGGAAAATAATGTTAAATCAAGGAGGGGAAAGAGAAAAATACGCACACTTTAGATGAGTGGACATGTGCAAATGGCAAAGAGTGATCCCGAGGCACAAAGGAAGTCCTCGTTATCGGATTGCACATGGTTGGAAAATGAGAATGGATCTTTTAAACTTGAAGCCTTGAATGCACTTTTAGAGAACCGGGGAGTTCACTTTACGCATACTCATATTTTTTCTTTCTCTCATATTTCTCCTTCTTTTATTTATTTCTTTCTTTCTTTCTTTCATTCATTATATATATATATACATATATATATATATATATTTTCTTGTGAGACATTCACCTTGGAAGTCACGTACATCGCCTTTGAATTTTCTTTCATACATTTTTTTAAAATTGCTCCCCTATGAACTCTAAAACTGCACCGTACCTACCTCCTCCCCCATGCTTAGACGTTGCTCGTCCTCAAGCAAAGAGGTGATAAATAGGGTAGGTGCCGGAAATATTTTCCTTTGGAGAGATACTTGAAATCTTCAATGTTGGCACCGTCTTGCGATCTTCCTTGAATTGATGATCCCTTCTCAACGATAGGTTGTGGTCAAGGAGGTAATCACAAAAGATGATATTTGGTTTTAAGGGTGGATATCCGGCGAGGTTTGTGAGATCTCCAATGTGGGGATACACAATGCACGGATAAAAGGCTAGCAAAAAGATAGATACGCAAAAACTGAATGACCAGCTTCTTAGTCTCGGGCCAGAAAAATCAAGGCCTGCAATAACTCACTCAAAAATAAATCTTGTACACTAAGGTTTATGCACTCAAATATATATTAGGCTTTGGATAGGTTGAGCAACACACAAGTGATATTTGTGACAAGGTTAGCGATATTTTTTGAGCATAAAAGACATCTTTAATCTATTCATAACTTGAGAGCACATAAAACACCATGGGTCTTTATTTTAATCATAACCTCCGCTAAAGATTAAGCTAGTATTTAAATAAATTCAGATTCGTATTTTAAGAGAGCACTAGCTTAAACATGCATAAATCAATTACAAAGATAAACAAAGCGGCAATTATAATCATATATCATCATGGCACAAATTTTTGTAACTTTTTCAATGATATAATTATGGTGGTGTCTTTATTAATGATGAAATCAAGTTGAAATATAAACTAAAAATAAACAAAAACACTTGCTGAAATTTAAATAAAAACAGAAAATATTACGCAAACACACATAAACAAAAGCTGAAAATTACAGAGAAAAAGAAAAGAAAAGAAAACTAAAGTTCCTAAATCTTCTAGTCCTCCGCCGGTGGTTGGTGTTGATGATCTTGATAGTAATACCCTTGCTCATAATACGATTGGACATTCCCTTCGACGAATTGATTCGACTCCACTAGGTGAAGGCGCCCAAGCTCATAGGCAATATTTGCATTGCCCTCACCAAGTTGAGCCGCGTTGGCTTGGATGGCTGCGACGTTTTGGGAGTTTCTCGCAACATACCCTCCAATTATGGCCATGCTTTGTTGTGGTTGGGGATATTGTGCGTAGGGCTCCACGAAGTTAGCGTTGGGCACCACATAATTTGGTGGGGGTACCGGTGCACCACCCCCCATTCTTGCTCTTGTGGCCCTCCGTAATAACTTGGTGGAGGAGGGATCCCGCCGAATGGTTGCACATTGGGTTGTGCTCCACTCGCTTGTGCGGAGGATGTTCCCTCCTCTACGATTCTTCCACTTTTGTTCGTCCTTGCAGGGACAAGGAGTCCCTCTTCCAACCAATCTTCCCTCCCTTCGGTGAAAAGCCTAAGCCTCTCATCGGGAAGGGGTAGGTTCACTATGGCCAAACGATAACCTCCTCTCTCATCTCCACTAATGTATTTGCCTTGCCGCAACTACTCAATGCCGAGAGAGGTACCACGCAAAAGATGGTCGTGGTTCCTTGCGATCCCCGGCCGTAAGGAAAAGGCCAACATGGAGAGGTAGCACCCCGAACCGATATGTCCCGCCCCCGATGTTGCTTCACAACACCAACGGTTGATCATAAGGTAAGAGGGGTCTATTGGCTGCCTGGCAATCAAAGCCGAGTAGAGCCAATTCAACTCCGTGTCGGTCACCTTCGTCTCCTTCATCCTCCCCAATACCCTCTTGCACATCCAAGAGTGAAATATCCGGATAATGGGGTTGCGGATGCAATTGCGTTGTTGATGGTCTTCTCCGGAGATTAAATTCCAAAATCCCGCTAACATGCCAAGTGGCACGTCAACCTTCTCCGGAGCTCCCTTATGGAATCCAAGTAGCTCCCTAACATGCTCGTAGGGAACCACTTGTTGGACTCCCTCCAAACGGAATGACAAGCTTTGCACCCCATCATCAAGGATAGGTGCAATGGTCATCAAGATTTCCAAGGTGAACCCCTTGTGGGTGTCCGCCGATACTCCGTTGGAGATTTGCACCCATCCAAGGTGCCCCAACATGTAGTATATGTCGGTGCCAAAACCCAAGGTGTAGAGTGCTTGGTCGTCGAATTCGACGTTGGGCACATGCCTCTTCTCAAGACGAGAGAGCCTCTCCTCTTCCTCCGATGACAAGATGATGAAGCCGTACGAAGAATATATCGGAGTGTAAGGAGGTGGCGCGGTCGAACGGGTCGATCGTCGTGGTGGCACGGGCTGCTCCTCTGTGTGCCCTTGAGGTTCGGTAAACCTCATGGACGTGCTCCTTGCAGCCTTCATACCACCAAGGAGGAGAGCATCGTTCCACCTCGGTGGTGTCGTATCCGTCTCCATGCTCCAGGGAGACTCGAAAACCGAGTGCCTCCTCGAAGACGTCGTTGATGACGGCTTGGATGATGATGAACTCTTCTTCTTGGAGAAGAGACTTGTTGTTTTCTTCTACATGTGTAACATCCTGGAATTTTCTCCCGGAATGTTAGCAATGCAAAAATGTGGATTTTAAAATTTCGATTTGAAATTGAATGCATAATTAAAATATAAGGCTGTCTTCTTTGATCCTTCCCTAATTTCTTAGATTTAATTTGAGCTAAATCATAAAAATTAGGAATTATAAAAATGCTAGGGTGAGAACCTTGGATTTTATGGGACTTATTTTGCATCTTAATTGTGTGGGGTTCAAATTTGAATTCTAAATTCAAATTCGAATCATAGTTTAATTAGGAGCTAGGTGTTTAGAAAATAGGGAAAAACCTTCTCTGCAGCTTGGGCCTCAACTCAATACTCTAAGTCCTTTAGGCCACCCCGAAGCCTTTCTTCCCTTCACCACACCGCAGCCCGCCTTGCCCTTTTCAGCCCACCAGACCGCCGGCCCATCTCCCACTTTTTGTTTCACTTACAAGTGGACCCCAGCCGTCAGACCTTATCTCTTCTCCCTGCCTCTCTTTCTTTCCCCATCGCGACCGCACGCAGGGGCGAGCCGCGCCGGCCCCATGGCCGACGCCAGCCATGGCCGCCCCCTCCCTGCTGCGCTGCGCCACCGGATGGCCTCCACGCGCCCCTGAATGGATTCCCAGCCGTCCGCTCCCGCATCTCCAAACCCTAGCAGCCGCCCTACAAATAGCCGCCCAACCGGCCTCCCTGTACTGCGCCGCCGCCATGGGGGATTTCCCCTGAATCCGCCGCCATCCACGCAAATCAGAAGGGGGGAGAAGGAGTGGAGGAAGGGAGGAGGCGCTAGAGGCGAGGGAGAAGTTGAGGGCTGCTTTGGT
Organism: Cenchrus americanus; assembly: GCA_947561735.1. Classification (NCBI taxonomy): domain Eukaryota; kingdom Viridiplantae; phylum Streptophyta; class Magnoliopsida; order Poales; family Poaceae; genus Cenchrus; species Cenchrus americanus. Next base: position 190,970,359 of record OX387244.1, read on the forward strand.
GCGTGGGCCGTGCCGCCGGACCCCGCAGGCTCCATGCTCCTGCCCGAGCTGCTGATTCGGGAAGAAAAAGAAAGGGACCAGGGGGAGAAGAAGAAGAGAAGGAGGAGAGGGGGGGCTGCACTGCTGCGCCGCCGGACCGCCACGTCGCCGCCCGGTCTGCACTGCCACGCCGCCGGACCGAGGAGGCCGCCGCTGCCCGAAGCCGGAGGTCGCCGCGTTCAAGGAAGCGCCGAGGAGGCCATGAAGCCATGGACCGCGCCGCCCCGCTTCTGCTCCAGGCCGTTCCTCTACCCTTCACCGCGCCTTCCACGCCACCGTCCCGGTTCTGCATCCCCTGCTCTGCGCCCGCTTTGCTGCCGCGCCTCGACACCGCCACCTCGCCGTCGTGTCCAGGAACGCGAGGTGAGTTCCCCCTTCACCTTGATGTGGACCCGGCCTTCGAGCCGAGGATGGACCGAGCCTTGTGAGCTCGCTGATTGTGTGATGGCCGCTGTCCCGCATCGCGCCGCCGCACAGACCCGCCTTCGCTTGAGAGCCGGCCATCGAGCCGAGCCGGTCGTTTTGCAGGTGCCGCTGCCGTCGTCGCCGCGCGCGCTCCCTTGCTCTGCAATTTTGTCGTGCCCTTGTCCCGACGAGCGCACGCCGATTTCCGGCTCGCCGTCGGCACCCACACACTGAGCACGCCACCGTCGAGCGAAGGCCCTGCCTTTTTGGGCCAGGAGTTGTGCGAGCACAGACCCTCGTCGTGCGCACTTCCCCGCTCGCCGTCGCCCTGTTTATGTCCCTGGTTGTGCACATGTTGTTGGCGTTGTGCCATCGCCACGGCTGTGCCGCCGACTTTTACCCGCACACACCAACACCGGGTCGAGGCCCTGTCCTTCCTGGCCGAACCTGTGCACGCGCACTTGCGCACACGCGAGGTCGATCGCCGGCGTATGTCCCCAACCAACGCCACCGGGCCGTTCCTCGCCGTTCTCCCCGTCCTTGTTCCTTGCCTAGTGCACACCATCAATTTTGTGTCGCTGCCAAGGCCGAGCCGTCGGCGTTCGGCACGCACACATACGCACACAACCGAGAGGCCGAGCCCCCTCGCTTCACCTATCCGTGGCCGTACTCGACATTCCGTCGTGCCGTCGCCGCGAACCCCAACGCACCGCGCACGAGTGTTGTCGAGCCATCGACCCCAAGTTCGGACCTTTCGGCCACTTCGACCCCGAACACCGCCTCGCCTAAATCCGCTCGTTGAGCTCTCGTCTCCGTGTCGTTGCCATGCACGCGCCGTCGGTTTTGTGTCGCCCCCGTGGCCACGCCGCCGACGTTCGCACAAATACAAGCACGTACACCCGAGGAGTCGAACCCCTCTGCTCTCCTTGTCCAACCAATGCATGCACGCCCGCCAGGGTGAGACTCTGCCTCCCTAGCCGAACGAGTGCGCACGCCCGCACGCACGCGCGCGAGAGAGCGACCACGCCAGCGTGGACACCCTAGTCCTTGCCGTCGTGTCGCTCCACTTCGCCACGCTACACGTGGCCTCACGGCTGCACAACGCGCGTGTCGCCCGTACCACGCCCTTGTGCTTGTCGGGCGAGCCGTTGATGTTTTGTTCGAATGCTGGCACTTTCACCTCTCGTTCTGCCGCCTCGCCGGCGCTTTGTCCACCGCCAGGGGTCTCTGTTTCCCGTCCGACCCGCGACCTCGTCGCCGAGGGTTGACGCCGGCCAAGACCGCTCTTCTCTCTACCCTATCAGTGCCCTAGCATCTCTTTTCACACTTCGTGTCTTACTTTGTCCAACCGTGTGCACACACGTGCCCGTGTGAAGGACGTCGACGCTGCGCGAGGAACCGCGCCGCTGAGCCGTCTTCGTCGCCCGGGGCTTTGCCCTTGTCGCGACTGCGTCGCCGTCCTTCTTGCTATCGCCGTCGTGGCCGAGCCACCGGCACTCACCCGCGCCAACCCAGTCGTCGCCTTCCCCACCTCCAGTGAAACTGAAGCACCCAGTTCACGACCGCCCCGCCGCTCTATTTCACCTCGCTGCCGAGGACGTCTTTCCGCCTAGGCGCACGAGCGTCAGGCCAAGTCAGTGCTTGTGTTCGCCCACACGCCCGCACGCAAGCGAACACCCCGGCGTGCCACCGTGGAGCTCGCCTTTTTGTGGCCAGACCTCGTGTGAACTCAAACACGCGCCGCCGACCTTCTCATTGTCGCCAGGAAAACCCCGTTCTTGACCGTGATCTTCTGTTCGCAAGACAACGTCCCCGCCGTGTAGTGCGTTGTCTCTGTCAACCTTCGCCGCGTCGGGCCGCTCTCTTTCGCCGCCGACGTTCTGCTCACGCACACCCGCACCCGCGGGAGTCGAGCCCTGCTCTCCCTGTCCAAACGGTGCATGCGCATGTTCACATGCACGCACGCCCTCGCAAGCGAGCTGCCACGCCGCCGCGGACACCCCAGGGCCGCGACGACGCGGAGCTCGAGCCGCACCAAGCCGTTTACCTTCGCACCGCCGTGCTCGTCCGGGAGTTTCGTCTCACAGACGCACGCTCGTGCATGAGCTCGACCAAGCTGTCGCCTTTGCTCTCCTTGCTCGAGTCCGGTGAACACGCTCACGCGTGTGAGCCGAACCTGACCGTCGCTCAGCCTGTCGCGACCGGAACCCCGTCGTCAAGAGCAACCTTTCCGCCGAGGCGCGCGAGCGCCGAACCAACTCGTGTACGCGTTCGCCCTCAGGCACGCGAGCGCATACAACCTCATCGACGCCGACCACCCGAATCTTGTCGCCGAGACCTTCTGCTTTGCACCGCGCGCCAAGCTGCTCTCCGTCACTGTCGTGCTGAGTTTCCTACCAAGGCAACCCTTTTCTTTGCCTAGATGAATCCCTAGGTGTACCAGAGCTGCGTCGAGTCGCGTGAGGTCGAGTCACCGACCAACTTCGCCGCCGACGAGCCCCCGCAGGGGATAGTTGCACACACGCGCCCACACGCCTTCGTCACCGCAAAGGGATCCCCGTTGGATCTAGTGCGGTCGACCAACCACAAAAGCACCACACCTCTGCCGCTCGGCCGCGAGCCGCGACAGATCCGACCGAGATCGTTTGTGGCAGCCACACCTTCAGCCATGTGGGCAGCCACTTGTGCATGGGTCAGTTTATAGCTACCTATGTGGCAGCCATGTGAGCTCGAAGAGCTAGCTTGCAGCCAGCCTGTAGGTAGCTTAGAGCCCTTTTGAGCCTGCCAGTAGTTAGCTTATATTTAAGTGTATTATGTATGTGTATTTTAATTTCAGAAATCTATTTTATCTTTGGAAAATCCCAGAAAACTCATTTCAACTCCGAAAATTGTGAAACCTTTTCCAAAGCCCTTCTAAAATTATAAACTCCGTGTTAGGCTAGTGTTCGCTCTCTTTTGGCTCTTTATTTGTTGTTCATTTGGAGTTAATTGCAATAGGACCCGCCTTTATTTTAATTGCGCGTTAATAGGAACAGCTGGAGCTGGGGAGCTGAGCTCGGAGGTCGACTACAACGACGACTACGTCACCGACGACTACTCGCACGCAGGTGTTCACGCCCGACTGATTCTGAAATACCTATTAGGCATTGCTATGTAGAATGCTAGCGCTTTACTTTAAATGCATGATGATGAACCTTGCACTGCCTACTTTTATTATCCTGTCCTTGATTGTCCTACTACTATATATGTGTATATAAGCGTGTATATGCGCTGAGCTTCGCGATGCATGTGTTTGGGATGGGGATAGTGGTTCTTGGCGTGAGTGGGGTAAAAACCGGCAGGAGAAGGCGTTTTGGGTACTTTGGCGGGGGTGAGCTCGAGACAACCGATCTGGGATCGGGGATAGGAATGCACTCCTCAGTGTATCCCTACTTTGACGGTTTTTGGAGCCTAGGTGTTGGGGTTTTACTTGCGGATGGAGGACATGAGCTTGCCCCGGTCTGAAAGCGAGTGGATCAACTTGTCGATAGGACTTTCGTACACACCACCTCGCCGAGAGTGGGGATAGGGCCGAGTTGAGCTCGGCAAGTGCGGAACCATACCTGCTTAGGAAGGATAGAGGGTATCCGTGGGGGAGCGGTGGAGGTGAGACCACCCTCTCGGAGCGTCTCCCGTGTGGCCACACGGGAGCATTTCACGGTTCCAAGGCAATTCCCTTTGCGAGGGGGATCGCTTTGAGGGCCGGATGCGGGATGGGACCGAAACTACCGAGAGTTCGCACGGTAGGATGGGCTCGGTTGGCCGATCACCGTCGGGTACCATCCCGAGTTGGGTACGGGTGTACACGCTCCGCAGTTTTTGATCTATACGTATAGCCGCGTCCTCGGTCATGGACAAACCTTGAAGACATGTTCGTTCCTCATGTTTTGGGATTTCTACCTCCCCCTGTAGTTGAGAGTGTGGTGAGCCGTGGTTGCAGTCGGCTAGAGGAGAGTGGCTCCCTCTACCTCGTCGATCCGATTGCAATCATTGAGGTGCGAGGAGAGGAAGTTCTCGCATCGACCCTAGATGGAGATAGGTTGTGGAGACGGGACCCCGGGTTACCGGTGTGGTTCCGAGCCGTGTCCGAGAGATTGGTTTGGGACCTATATGGAGATGATTTCGTTTATGCTTGCTGCTGCTGCATAGGAAATCTGAGCTTCTACCTTACCTCTTTTCTTGCCCTTTAGAGGATAGGCCACTTAAAGCTGCATACAGTCGGTGACGTGAACCTATCCCACTCCTTGGGGATAGACTTTGAGCGTGCAGGTTATGAGTTTGACTTCGACAGCAACACAGACGGATGGTACGACTGAGGGATGCGTCGCTTCGCTCAAGGATGCCTGTGGGCGTGAAGAACAGAAGATGGAGACCCTTCCGAGATGCTAGCTGCCGCCGCGTAGAATTTTACTCTGATTCAGCCTTGAGGCTTGTAATGTTGTACTCCATTTTGGACATGTAATAAAATATGTACTAATACTTGTGTGATGCGATGTACGGTTGTGATTTACCTACTGTGATGAGATCTGTACGCGATAGCTACTGATCCCGGGACTATCGCAAGGGTACAGGGACTCGGGTTTTCCTCACCGAAAATCCGGGGTCGTTTCAGGTGGTATCAGAGCCAGGTTGACCGTAGCACGTATCCCTAGAAATGGCCGACAGTAAATGAGGATTCTATACGTTTCCTTCCTTTATATAAACCCCTTGGATTATTTTATAAAAGCTTTCCCCCTTTGAAAAGCTTCTCTCTTACCTACGAGCTTCAACTATTCTCACGAGGACACGACCTTTGGTCGAGAACTTGTCCTGAACACGATGAAGTGGAGCAGTGTTGAAACACCATACTAGGCACAACCCCTCGGAGACCTTTTGACGATAGACTAGATCGTTGATGTGCTCGCGACCTCTGAGGCCTGAGTCACCCTCGAGGAAGCTTATATGTGTATCTATCAAGTTTGCTGAGTGTTTGGCTCTTAATGGAGTTTATTGAGTTTTGATGCATCTTCCCTTTGAGTGATAGGATATATAATTAGTGATATTTTCATGATTGTGTCTGACTCATTGGTTGGTGAGTGACGTTGTCTAGAGTTTTGTTTCCCTGGTCATGTTTTCCAAAAGGATGTCGATCCGAAGGCCGGGTCGCCTGCTGGCACGCTTTGAAGAAGCTGCCAAGGAAGAAGAAGTTCCACAGGTTCGTGGCCGTGCCGCCACCACCGCCACCCGAGGACCCTGAAGCTGATGACGAAGAGAAGGAAGCTGAGCCCGAACCGGAGCAAGGCCAGCCTGAGACGGAGCAGCTGCCACCGCCACCACTCGAATTGGTGGACGTGATGGCCCTGCAGACTCAGCTGATGCAGAGGATGGCGGAAACCATGGAGCATCGAAGCAATGGTGGGAACCGCAATGCCCTGCCAGGGGTGGATCTCACAAAGAAATTGAGGGGTTCATTCGCTTGAAGGCCCCCACCATCAGCTACTCGGACAAGCCGCTCGATGCCGACGACGGGATGGGGGTAATCGAGACCAAGCTCGACCCCACTGTCTACACCGGAGAGGAGTGTGTTGCCAACACCGCGCACCAGCTGGATGGTTCATCCAAGTCTTGGTGGGACAATTACGCCGCTAGCCACCCGAACCCAGTGTTCATCACTTGGCTAGGGTTTTGCAAGGCGTTCTGCAAGCAGTACCTGCCCAGCGAGTTGATGGTCCAAACGACTCAAGAGTCCTGCACCATGACACAGGGTGCGATGAGAGTGGAGGAGTACGAGCGCCACTTCATGAAAATGATGCGCTACGCTCCCGAGGACACCAACCTCGAACAGCAGAAGCAGTTCTGGTTCCCGCGAGGCCTTCACCACGGCCATCGCCGAGGACCGAAGGCAGGTGAGCACAACTCTCTACGCCACCTCGTGATCCGCGCCATCGCACTCGAGGGTGAGAGAAGGGTCGGGAAGACCACATAAAGGACATGAAGAGGATAGGAGATCAGGACCACTTCGACCGATCGTTCCAGAAGTCGAGAGATGGGTCAAGCAACATGAAGAGTGGGAATTTCCGCTCAGGGATTAACCAACAAGGAAGCAACTTCGGAGGAGGCAACAACTACTGCTCAGGAGGATGGAGTTTCGACTACCAGCCGCAAAATGGAGGATATAATCGCCCGTAGCCGAGCACTCCAAGACCCAACATCAGAGGGTTTACCCCAACTTGCTTCGCTTGTGGCAAGCTTGGGCAAGATCTTCCAGTGCCCCGACAAGAAGACCGCAGCTGTGCCCGCGAAAGCACCGACTCCAGGAGGAGGACATCCTCAGTCTACTCTTCAACGATCTGCAAGCCGTGGAAGGTTTACCCATATAAAGAAAGGAAAAGCTACCAACACTTCTGCCACCGCGATCGGAGAATTTTAAGTTGGATCGCATTGGCTCTAACTCCTTTTGATGATGGAGCAACTCTTTTCTTCTGTTTTCTCATCTCTTCAAAAATCGAGAATCAGCTCTTAATCTCGGGGACGAGATTCTTGTGAGGGGGGGAGTCCTGTAACATCCTGGAATTTTCTCCCGGAATGTTAGCAATGCAAAAATGTGGATTTCAAAATTTCGATTTGAAATTGAATGCATAATTAAAATATAAGGCTGTCTTCTTTGATCCTTCCCTAATTTCTTAGATTTAATTTGAGCTAAATCATAAAAATTAGGAATTATAAAAATGCTAGGGTGAGAACCTTGGATTTTATGGGATTTATTTTGCATCTTAATTGTGTGGGGTTCAAATTTGAATTCTAAATTCAAATTCGAATCATAGTTTAATTAGGAGCTAGGTGTTTAGAAAATAGGGAAAAACCTTCTCTGCAGCTTGGGCCTCAACTCAATACTCTAAGTCCTTTAGGCCACCCCGAAGCCTTTCTTCCCTTCACCACACCGCGGCCCCGCCTTGCCCTTTTCGACCCACCGCACCGCCGGCCCATCTCCCACTTTTTGTTTCACTTACAAGTGGACCCCGGCCCGTCGACCTTATCTCTTCTCCCCCCCTCTCTTTCTTTCCCCACCGTGACCGCACGCGGGGCGAGCCGCGCCGGCCCCATGGCCGACGCCGCCCATGGCCGCCCCCTCCCTCGCCGCCGCGCCGCGCCACCGGATGGCCTCCACGCGCCCCCGAATGGATTCCCGGCCGTCCGCTCCCGCATCTCCAAACCCTAGCAGCCGCCCTACAAATAGCCGCCCAACCGGCCTCCCTGTACTGCGCCGCCGCCATGGGGGATTTCCCCTGAATCCGCCGCCATCCACGCAAATCAGAAGGGGGGGGAGAAGGAGTGGAGGAAGGGAGGAGGCGCTAGAGGCGAGGGAGAAGCTGAGGGCTGCTTTGGTGCGTGGGCCGTGCCGCCAGACCCCGCAGGCGCCATGCTCCTGCCCGAGCTGCTGATTCGGGAAGAAAAAGAAAGGGACCAGGGGGAGAAGAAGAAGAGAAGGAGGAGAGGGGGGGGCCGCACCGCGCGCCGCCGACCCCCACGTCGCCGCCCCGTCCGCACCGCCACGCCGCCGACCGAGGAGGCCGCCGCCGCCGCCGAAGCCGGAGGTCGCCGCGTTCAAGGAAGCGCCGACGAGGCCATGAAGCCATGGACCGCGCCGCCCCGCTTCTGCTCCAGGCCGTTCCTCTGCCCTTCACCATGCCTTCCACGCCACCGTCCCGGTTCTGCATCCCCTGCTCTGCGCCCGCTTCGCTGCCGCGCCTCGACACCGCCACCTCGCCGTCGTGTCCAGGAACGAGAGGTGAGTTCTCCCTTCACCTTGATGTGGACCCGGCCTTCGAGCCGAGGATGGACCGAGCCTTGTGAGCTCACTGATTGTGTGATGGCCGCTGTCCCGCATCGCGCCGCCGCGCAGACCCGCCTTCGCTCGAGAGCCGGCCATCGAGCCGAGCCGGTCGTTTTGCAGGTGCCGCTGCCGTCGTCGCCGCGCGCGCTCCCTTGCTCTGCAATTGTGTCGTGCCCTTGTCCCGACGAGCGCACGCCGATTTCCGGCTCGCCGTCGGCACCCACACACTGAGCACGCCACCGTCGAGCGAAGGCCCTGCCTTTTTGGGCCAGGTGTTGTGCGAGCACAGACCCTCGTCGTGCGCACTTCCCCGCTCGCCGTCGCCCTGTTTATGTCCCTGGTTGTGCACATGTTGTTGGCGTTGTGCCATCGCCACGGCTGTGCCGCCGACTTTTACCCGCACACACCAACACCGGGTCGAGGCCCTGTCCTTCCCGGGCCGAACCCGTGCACGCGCACTCGCGCACACGCGAGGGGTCGATCGCCGGCGTATGTCCCCAACCAACGCCACCGGCCGTTCCTCGCCGTTCTCCCCGTCCTTGTTCCTTGCCTAGTGCACGCCATCAATTTTGTGTCGCTGCCAAGGCCGAGCCGTCGGCGTTCGGCACGCACACATACGCACACAACCGAGAGGCCGAGCCCCTGCTTCACCTATCTGTGGCCGTACTCGACATTCCGTCGTGCCGTCGCCGCGAACCCCAACGCACCGCGCACGAGTGTTGTCGAGCCATCGACCCCAAGTTCGGACCTTTCGGCCACTTCGACCCTGAACACCGCCTCGCCTAAATCTGCTCGTTGAGCTCTCGTCTCTGTGTCGTTGCCATGCACGCGCCGTCGGTTTTGTGTCGCCCCCGTGGCCACGCCGCCGACGTTCGCACAAATACAAGCACGTACACCCGAGGAGTCGAACCCCTTTGCTCTCCTTGTCCAACCAATGCATGCACGCCCGCCAGGGTGAGACTCTGCCTCCCTAGCCGAACGAGTGCGCACGCCCGCACGCACGCGCGCGAGAGAGCGACCATGCCAGCGTGGACACCCTAGTCCTTGCCGTCGTGTCGCTCCACTTCGCCACGCTACACGTGGCCTCACGGCTGCACAACGCGCGTGTCGCCCGTACCACGCCCTTGTGCTTGTCGGGCGAGCCGTTGATGTTTTGTTCGAATGCTGGCACTTTCACCTCTCGTTCTGCCGCCTCGCCGGCGCGCTTTGTCCACCGCCAGGGGTCTCTGTTTCCCGTCCGACCCGCGACCTCGTCGCCGAGGGTTGACGCCGGCCAAGACCGCTCTTCTCTCTACCCTATCAGTGCCCTAGCATCTCTTTTCACGCTTCGTGTCTTACTTTGTCCAACCGTGTGCACACACGTGCCCGTGTGAAGGACGTCGACGCTGCGCGAGGAACCGCGCCGCCGAGCCGTCTTCGTCGCCCGGGGCTTTGCCCTTGTCGCGACTGCGTCGCCGTCCTTCTTGCTATCGCCGTCGTGGCCGAGCCACCGGCACTCACCCGCGCCAACCCAGTCGTCGCCTTCCCCACCTCCAGTGAAACTGAAGCACCCAGTTCGCGACCGCCCCGCCGCTCTATTTCACCTCGCTGCCGAGGACGTCTTTCCGCCTAGGCGCACGAGCGTCAGGCCAAGTCAGTGCTTGTGTTCGCCCACACGCCCGCACGCAAGCGAACACCCCGGCGTGCCACCGTGGAGCTCGCCTTTTTGTGGCCAGACCTCGTGTGAACTCAAACACGCGCCGCCGACCTTCTCATTGTCGCCAGGAAAACCCCGTTCTTGACCGTGATCTTCTGTTCGCAAGACAACGTCCCCGCCGTGTAGTGCGTTGTCTCTGTCAACCTTCGCCGCGTCGGGCCGCTCTCTTTCGCCGCCGACGTTCTGCTCACGCACACCCGCACCCGCGGGAGTCGAGCCCTGCTCTCCCTGTCCAAACGGTGCATGCGCATGTTCACAAGCACGCACGCCCTCGCAAGCGAGCTGCCACGCCGCCGCGGACACCCCAGTCGCGACGACGCGGAGCTCGAGCCGCACCAAGCCGTTTACCTTCGCACCGCCGTGCTCGTCCAGGAGTTTCTTCTCACAGACGCACGCTCGTGCATGAGCTCGACCAAGCTGTCGCCTTTGCTCTCCTTGCTCGAGTCCGGTGAACACGCTCACGCGTGTGAGCCGAACTCTGACCGTCGCTCGGCCCCCGTCGCGGCCCCGGAACCCCCGTCGTCAAGAGCAACCTTTCCGCCGAGGCGCGCGAGCGCCGAACCAACTCGTGTACGCGTTCGCCCTCAGGCACGCGAGCGCATACAACCTCATCGACGCCGACCACCCGAATCTTGTCGCCGAGACCTTCTGCTTTGCACCGCGCGCCAAGCTGCTCTCCGTCACTGTCGTGCTGAGTTTCCGACCAAGGCAACCCTTTTCTTTGCCTAGATGAATCCCTAGGTGTACCAGAGCTGCGTCGAGTCGCGTGAGGTCGAGTCACCGACCAACTTCGCCGCCGACGAGCCCCGCGAGGGGATAGTTGCACACACGCGCCCACACGCCTTCGTCACCGCGCAAGGGATCCCGTTGGATCTAGTGCGGTCGACCAACCACAAAAGCACCACACCTCTCGCCGCTCGGCCGCGAGCCGCAGCAGATCTGACCGAGATCGTTTGTGGCAGCCACACCTTCAGCCATGTGGGCAGCCACTTGTGCATGGGTCAGTTTATAGCTACCTATGTGGCAGCCATGTGAGCTCGAAAAGCTAGCTTGCAGCCAGCCTGTAGGTAGCTTAGAGCCCTTTTGAGCCTGCCAGTAGTTAGCTTATATTTAAGTGTATTATGTATGCGTATTTTAATTTCAGAAATCTATTTTATCTTTGGAAAATCCCAGAAAACACATTTCAACTCCGAAAATTGTGAAACCTTTTCCAAAGCCCTTCTAAAATTATAAACTCCGTGTTAGGCTAGTGTTCGCTCTCTTTTGGCTCTTTATTTGTTGTTCATTTGGAGTTAATTGCAATAGGACCCGCCTTTATTTTAATTGCGCGTTAATAGGAACAATCGGAGCCGGGGAGCCGAGCTCGGAGGTCGACTACAACGACGACTACGTCACCGACGACTACTCGCACGCAGTGTTCACGCCCGACCGATTCGAAATACCTATTAGGCATTGCTATGTAGAATGCTAGCGCTTTACTTTAAATGCATGATGATGAACCTTGCACTCGCCTACTTTTATTATCCTCGTCCTTGATTGTCCTACTACTATATATGTGTATATAAGCGTGTATATGCGCTGAGCTTCGCGATGCATGTGTTTGGGATGGGGATAGTGATTCTTGGCGTGAGTGGGGTAAAAACCGGCAGGAGAAGGCGTTTTGGGTATTTTGGCGGGGGTGAGCTCGAAACAACCGATCTGGGATCGGGGATAGGAATGCACTCCTCAGTGTATCCCTACTTTGACGGTTTTTGGAGCCTAGGTGTTGGGGTTTTACTTGCGGATGGAGGACATGAGCTTGCCCCGGTCTGAAAGCGAGTGGATCAACTTGTCGATAGGACTTTCGTACACACCACCTCGCCGAGAGTGGGGATAGGGCCGAGTTGAGCTCGGCAAGTGCGGAACCATACCTGCTTAGGAAGGATAGAGGGTATCTGTGGGGGAGCGGTGGAGGTGAGACCACCCTCTCAGAGCGTCTCCCGTGTGGCCACACGGGAGCATTTCACAGTTCCGGTGCAATTCCCTTTGCGAGGGGGATCGCTTTGAGGGCCGGATGCAGGATGGGACCGAAACTACCGAGAGTTCGCACGGTAGGATGGGCTCGGTTGGCTGATCACCGTCGGGTACCATCCCGAGTTGGGTACAGGTGTACACGCTCTGCAGAGTTTTGATCTATACGTATAGCCGCGTCCTCGGTCATGGACAAACCTTGAAGACATGTTCGTTCCTCATGTTTTGGGATTTCTACCTCCCCCTGTAGTTGAGAGTGTGGTGAGCCGTGGTTGCAGTCGGCTAGAGGAGAGTGGCTCCCTCTACCTCGTCGATCCGATTGCAATCATTGAGGTGCGAGGAGAGGAAGTTCTCGCATCGACCCTAGATGGAGATAGGTTGTGGAGACGGGACCCTGGGTTACCAGGTGGTTCCGAGCTGTGTCTGAGAGATTGGTTTGGGACCTATATGGAGATGATTTCTGTTTATGCTTGCTGCTGCTGCATAGGAAATCTGAGCTTCTACCTTGCCTCTTTTCTTGCCCTTTAGAGGATAGGCCACTTAAAGCTGCATACAGTCGGTGACGTGAACCTATCCCACTCCTTGGGGATAGACTTTGAGCGTGCAGGTTATGAGTTTGACTTCGACAACAACACAGACGGATGGTACGACTGAGGGATGCGTCGCTTCGCTCAAGGATGCCTGTGGGCGTGAAGAACAGAAGATGGAGACCCTTCCGAGATGCTAGGCGCCGCCGCGTAGAATTTTACTCCGATTCGGCCTTGAGGCTTGTAATGTTGTACTCCATTTTGGACATGTAATAAAATATGTACTAATACTTGTGTGATGCGATGTACGGTTGTGATTTACCTACTGTGATGAGATCTGTACGCGATAGCTACTGATCCCGGGACTATCGCAAGGGTACAGGGACTCGGGTTTTCCTCACCGAAAATCCGGGGTCGTTTCAACATGGTTGTTGCACTCTTTTCTTCTACTAAAACTCCAGGTTGCAACCGGTAACTAGGCACCAAAACTCTTACTTCAGATGTGGACTTTGAGTGGATTGAGGATGTGGATTTTTTTGAGCTATCAAGCTTGGGAAGGTTGGCTATGTCTACGGAGGTTTTGGGCACACAAATTTGAACACACAAACAAAGGAAGGAGAGGGAAGCTTGCCTGCAGAAAACGGGAGCCGGGGGCTCCTTAAATAGGGTAGGCCGGCCGGCCTAGGCCGACCGGCCTGGGGTCCTCGGTGCACCTCCCCGCCTCGTCTTTCTTCCAGCACGATCATTTCGCCTCTACAACTTTCCTGCCCGCGTGCTCCACGAGTTGCACCGCCCAAATGCTCTCGTCCACTCCTTTTCTTGCATTATTGGTCCTTCCACTTGATGCCTCATGCTTTGGGTCTTGTCCATGCTCCCTAGCTCCACTTGCTTCACATGCCACCATGAAATTCCTGCAAAGTTGATGCTTGCTGCCCACCATGCTTGTCCTTTGCATGTGGATTTCGTGAAAGTTGATGAAAGGGAATCCAATGGTGCATGCATGATTAATTCAAACTAGATTGCCTCCATTTAGGTATGTTTAAGGTTAAGCACTCCTCTAATTCGAAATTTAAAATATTTTTCAGAGCCATGCAAGAGCTCAAACATAATTTTAGATAAGTTTTTAAACCATTAAAATTAAATGTAAGTCGAAAATATTTTCCGACTATGTTGATTTCGGTCTCACCGGTATAGTTCGCCTCCATCGGTTGAGAGCAAACTTTTCCCGGCTTTATCATGGGGGCATAGGTTTAGGTTCTAATTTTGGCTAAATAAGAGAGATTTTGAATAAAACAAAATTAAATAAGGCTTAGAAAAATTATAATCCTAGAGAAACCAAGGATATAGATTTTTAAACCAACCAAAAGTTTTGATTCTAGGTTCACGCTAGTTCTACCACGTGCTGAATTTTATTAACACCTAGATATAAGTCGTGGCTCTACTCGTGTGGTTTTAGCATGAAAAATAAGTCAACCTTAGCACCATAATGAGGGTGAAAGGTTGAGTTACATTCTGAAATTATTTGGTTGAGGTTTCTCGAAAAGAAAAGAACAAACAAGCACATAGGAGGGTTCATGCAAAGGGTTTATGATAAAGCAAAACATTCAATCAAGAATTATGTCTTTAATATTGTTCAACCACTTCTAAGTCTAATGTCTTTGCGTAATAAAACTCAAAACTAAATTATTAAAAAGACTCGAAAAACCTGGAATCGGGTTGTCCTCCCGGTAGCTTATTCTTGACTCGACGAAACGGGTTGCCTCCCGCCTAGCGCTTCGTTTATAGTCTATAGCTAGACTTCTTCACTTGATTACTTCGGATCAACGCTCTTTGCGGGCGTTGCAATCTTGGGTACCCACTTCCGCACCATCTTGGGCACGGGCTTGTCTTCCGGCTTAGTCATTTTTTTGGTCTTCACAGGCGGCTTCTCTTCCTTTGTCTTGACGGATGCAACACCTTCTTTGATTTTCTTTACATTCATTTTTTTCGGCTCCTTCTTCTTTTTCAGCTCCTCCTTTTTCTTTGGTTCTCCCTTCACTCCAATCATGTTGCATGCCTCGATTCTTGGAAGGAACGTGAAGGAACTCCTTTCTCCGTTGATATCGAACATGATCTCCCCCTTGCCAACATCAATAGTAGCTCCCACGGTCTTGAGGAAAGGCCTCCCGAGGATGAGCGGCGGCTTCTCCCTTTCTCCCATCTCGAGCACAACGAAGTCGACGGGGATGAAGTGGTGTCCGACCTTCACGGGTACATCTTCAGCAATGCCCAAGGGATAGCGAATGGAGTTGTCTCCCAACTCCAAACATATACCCGTAGGCTCCATTGGTAGGCGTAGCTTCTCGAACACATCCCTCGGCATGACACTCAAACTAGCTCCAAGGTCGCATAACGCCTTCTCGAAGTTGAAAGAACCAACCGAACATGGAATTGTAGGGCACCCGGGGTCCTTTTGCTTCTCTAGCCCATTAGCAATAGCGGCACTACACTCCTCGGACATCTTGACATGATCTACCCCGAGTGTTGCTATCTCATATTTATTTGCAAGTATGTCTTTAAAGTAACGAGAATATGTAGGTACTTGTAGGGCATCTAGTAATGGCATGTTGATGCTAAGTCTACGCACAACCTCCACAAACATCTCAAAGTGGTTGTCAAGTTTACCTCGGAAGTAGCGTGGCTTGAGTTGCGGTATCCTCGTTTCTTCCTCCAGCATCTCAAATTCGGGCTCTTCGGTGACGATCCCCGTAACCTTCTCTTTTGCAACTCCTTCCACCTCGGTGGATGGTTTAAGCTTCCTTGCTCCCGCAGAACATTCCGGGTCTTCGGTCTCCATCCCCGAACGTGTTTGAATGGCTTTCGCCGATTCGGGACTTTTGGGTTTTCCCGGAAGCTTCCCTTCATCATTAGTGAGGCGCCCCGCAAGTTGTCCAACTTGCGTCTTGAGCATCTTCATCATGTTGAGCACTTGATGATTGGAACTTCCGACCTCCGTCACTTTTCTATCGATGTTCTCCAACACCTTGTCTATGGTCTTGAACTTGGTGACGGTGTCCTTGTTGATCTTAGCTTGCTCGTCCATGAACTCCTTCAATTGTATACGAAGTGGAACCGCATTAGGAATAGATGAGCTTGCATTAAATTGAGGTCTACCTTGCCTGTAGCGGAAGTTTGGCAATTCTCCCTTCCTCATGTAGTCGAGCACTTTGGCTTCCTCCGGACAATCTTTGCAGGCATGGCCATACTCTCCACATTCTTCGCATGTGGACCTTGCTTCGGCGGCCTTAAAGTCTTGAGCCTCTTTCTTTTCCATCTCCATCTCCTCCAACCTCCTCATGAGTTTGTCGATCTTGCCTTCAAGTATGTTCTCCTTCTCCACTTGCAAGACTCCTTTGACGTTCCCCGTGGGTTGAACCGGATGTAGGCGTTCGGACGACGCCCATGTGTCATTATCCGTGACCTTCTTGAATAGAGTGAAAGCTTCCGTCGGTGTAAGTTCTATGATGGATCCTCCTGCCGATGCATCGATGATCGTCCTTGACCCCATGGTGAGTCCTTGATAGAACTTTTGCACGAGGTCTTCCTTCGGGAACTTGTGATGTGGAACCGCCCGGGTGTACTCGTTGAAGCGCCCGAATGCCTCCGAGATAGTTTCCGTAGGATATTGAACAAAGGTGGCAATCTTATTACGCAAGCTTTGAGTTTTACCCAGCGAGTAGTATTCCTTCATGAAAGCCTTCATCAACGTGTTCCAATTTTGCACCGTCTCCGCCGGTTGAGAGTGGAACCATTGCAAAGTCTTCTCGAGTAGTGAGAACGGAAAAAACCTTGCCCTCATTTGATCTTGAGTCACCCCATCCATGTTGAAAGTCTGACATAGTTGAATAAATGCTTGGAGGTGAAGGTTCGGATCCTCTTTACCGGTGAAGGGTGAATGTTGCACCATGCGGATTGTTGAGGTCTTGATCTCGAACAGTCTTCCGATCTCCTCGAGGTTCAAGATTGGTAGGTCGATGATGTCCGGGGTCCATAGCTCCTGAATCTTGTGTTCTTGCAGTGGTTGGTCACCCATCGGTGGAAGTCGATTCTCCCGAGGACTTTGAGGTGGTGAATTCTTCGGAGATTCCTGCGATCCTTTGTTTTCCGACTCCGAATCTACAAAATCTAGCTTTTTAGCTTCATGTGCTTCGCGTCTCCTTAGCCTGTCAAGTTTTTCTGGATCATCCGCAAAATTATCGGGTTTGTTGGAGAGGTAGCCGTCCATCTCCTGTTAGGGTTAGCAATAAACAAAGTATGCAAAAACTAGAAAGTAAAAACAAATCTATAAAAACTAGGGTTAGACAAACTAGATCAGATGTATTTTGAGGATGATCAAAATTTAGTAGATGCAACAATAAAAACAAAAAGAAAACTGAAAATTACAAAAAGGCAATAAAAAATCAAATCTTGATCACTTGTTCCCTGGCAACGGCGCCAGAAAAAGAGGCTTGTTGACGGTTAATAGTTATATCAAAGTTCGTTTGTGACTTGCAAGCGGACAAGTCTCCCGTCGTAGTCAAGGGACCCTTCTTCCCTCGAGTGGTGAACCCAAGGTATCGAATCTGTGGAACAAATGTGTGACGCAAAACTTAATCTAGTAAAGCCAAGTAACTTCAATCTTCGATAAAAGAAACCCTAATGCATCTAGGTAAAAGACACGAAACTAATCTAATCTACATCGAAGACCGGAGAAAACAAAGTAAGATTGGGTAGATAAACCGATCTAGAGGGATCAGGGTAAGCCTTTTGTTGAAGTTCCAAGCAAGAGAAGAAGTAGCAAATCGAATCTTATAAGAAGCGTCTTTAAATCGTGGTTTCCCGTCCAAATCCGAAAACATCCGCCTTTCGGAACCCCCGTTCTTTCACAACGTATCCCTACTCATGCGGGGAGCTTAGGGTGAGTCAAAAAACAAGTCGAGATTCTTTCGGAAGATCCGGCGTGTACCTCTAGCCACCGCGGCTACAAGAACACCCTATGTAATCTATCTCGAGAATAGAATTGGAATAAGCAAAGCCGATCGAAAAACGAAATCTTCGAGGAAACGCTTGATCGCTAGGAAAAGATTCAACTTGATAATTCAACTATAACAATTATACATACACAAGATCACCACCGGGATTCTTCCTTGATCTTGCTTCTAGCTCCGGGAACTCCGATGTGGTCTTCCGTGCAAGGTTCCCACGTCGGCTAGGGAAACCCTAGTCAACTAGTTCAACCCTCTCCTCTCCGAGATGGTGTCCCTCTCTTCTCTGCTTCTCGGCGGCCGATGACGAATTTTATCATGCGTGGCTCTCAGTCAGGGGGCTATAAATAGCTTGATTGGCAGCTAGGGCAAAGGGGAGCCTCCCTGGGCCCTGGACAGGGCTGGGCCGACCGGCCTGGGCCGGCCGGCCTGTGTCCATCCAGGCCCAGCCCGAGGCCTCCTTTGCTCTACGTCGGTTCCCTTGCTTCCTGGATGTTTCGCCCTTCGCATGTAGGTCCATGTCGTCGCTTTCTCTCCGAATTGGGCATAACTCCTTGTCTTGCAAGATTCAGCACTTTTCTGGTCAGGTCCTCGGAGTTTGTCGTCTTCTCGGATCAAGTCTCTGGCTTCTTGGAGTTAAGTTTGCTTCATTGCATGACTTGTACGGGGCTTCAAGGTCTTGTCATAAGGTGCTTGATGAACTTATCCCGAAAGTCTTGCTTTCAACGCTAAAACCCAGCATAAACATTAAACTCCAAAACCGACATGCACACGTGAACTTGTTATAGCACGGGGGTTAGTACCAATGGATAAGGTATAAAACTTATGCCAAAACCGAAGGTAAACTCATGGCTAGGTTGACGGATTTTCACCGTCAACACCTACTAAGGGGAGTACCCGAATTAGATGAATGTGGCCTCACCGAGATCGGTAACTCAAAGGAAGAGACAGTGGCACACAATTTAGACAGGTTTGGGCCGCGAGGTGTGTAATACCCTACGTCCTGTATGCTGTGTAGCTCTGGATTGATTGGGTACGATTACAAGATGGTGCAATTGTACGCCGTGAGATGAGATATGAGAGAGGGGTCCCTGCCTCACCTTATATAGTCCGGGAGGCAGGGTTACAAGTCAGAATAGGGAGAGAGTACTAGTCGAGTACGTCTAGGAGCCTTCCATACAGTGCGGGACATGTACAGCTTTCTAACCGAGTACTTCTCCTCTGCAGTCCTTGTGCTTCACGCCATCAGGTGCCGTGCAGCGCAAGTCGGGTAGTCCCAGGGGCCCACTGAGTAGTCGGTCCTGGTACCAACCGAGGTAGTGGGCCCAGGGAGGTCCATACGACAAGCCCCCGAGTACTTTGTAGTCGAGAAGGATAGCTTCAAGTAGTCTTGACGGCCTTAACGAGTAGTCCTCAAGCGTCCCCGAGTACTACAAGTCAAAAGTCCTCAAGAGTAGTCGAAGCATCCCGAGGCTGGAATGTACTCCAGCTGATGTTTGAGAAATCTTGAAGTCTTCTCGAGTAGTCCCAAGCGTCCTCGAGTGCTGCCCTTGAAGGTCTTCAACAATGCCCGTGTTGTCTTGAAGCCGAAGCTGGTATGGAAGTGCGATTGCAAAATCGCACTCCATATGGAGTAGCCCCCAAGCCTTAGGTTGAGTTATAGACTCTGGCTGAGGGTCCATCTGAAGTTTTGGCAAGAATATCCCGAAAAATCCAGAGAAAAAACCGAAGGACACGTGGCACGGAGCCCCCGAGCCTTGAGTCGAGTACTTCCTCTCGAATTGAAGGGCCATCTTGTAGAATGTGTCCTGAGATGCTCCTGAGTCTTGTCACTTCCCAGGTAGTCGAGTAGAAGTAGCCGAGCCCCCGAGGTGAGGCGCGTCGACTAGTTGAAGTTGAAGAGTCACGCGCGGCCGTTGAGTCAGCCGAGTGCAAACTTATCCATCCGACCGTTGGAGGGCCGCGTTGACTTATAAATAGAAGCCGAATCGCTTAGGGTTTTTCACCCTACGCAGTTGTAGCCATTCCAAACACATCTTGGCCAGAAATTTCCACCAGTGCGCGCTGCCTCCGCTGAGTGAAGTGTAGATCCGAGCGCGCCGCCAGAGGGAGCCACCGTGGTAGCCCTCGAGCGAATGCGCGTGAAAACCCCGTGCACTTGGAGGATGAAGCCATCTCCCTCCAAGACCGCGAAGGCCGCCGGCGGGAAGAAAAGGAGCCGTGACGAAGCCGCCGGATCTGCCGCAGGGACATCACCGCCGGTGTCCCCACCGCGGCTAGATCCGAACCGCGCATGGAAGAAGTCGAAGGCGAAGACCGAAGACTTGCTCGCCCTGCTGAACAGTGGATTCCTCCGCGAGAAGGAAGTCGACATGTGGAGGGCCACCACCAGGGATCCATACCCGATGGGGAAAAGTGAAGACGAGATCCCGATGTTCACGCGATTCGCAGAGCGTGGGCTCTCCCTCCCAGCGAGCAACTTCTTCAAGGGGCTCATGGGGTACTACTGCATCGAGTACCTCATCCTCAACCCCAATGGTATTTTCCACATTGCAGTCTTCGTTCATTTCTGCGAAGCTTTTCTGGGGATCAAGCCCCATTGGATCTTGTTCCGGAAGTTCTTCCGGGTGAAGCCGCAACCAAGCGCCAGCAACCCGCGGGTACTCGGAGTAGCGGGAATCTAGATGCGGGAGGACGCCACCGAGCAGTACCTCTCGTACAAGCTCATAGACTCCAACCAAGACTGGAAGGCAAAGTGGTTCTACATCACGAACCACCATCCGGGGCTGCCGAAGCCGAGCGGGAAGCAGCCCAAGCACCGCCCGTGGTGGAACACGGAGCCGACGATGCAGGAAGGGATCCAGCTCCCCGAGTTGTTGGCGCGGATCAAGGCGCTGAGGGAAGCCGGGCTGAGGGCCGAGCACGTGGCCTTCAGCTTCATGAAGCGCAGGGTGCAGCCACTGATGGCTCGCGACACCCTGGGGTTCGAGTACACCGGCGACGACGACACGTCGCGGATGCCTGGAGACAAAGTCGACGACGACGACATTGTCGATAGGCTGGCGCGGATCTTCAAGGACATGCCGCCGTACACGGCGTGCCCCGTACCGGAGTACTCTGCCACGCGCCCACCAAAGGAGGTAAGTAGCTGCACCCCTAGTCGAGTACCCATTCCATGTGAGTAGTCACACTGATGAGTTGTGTCTTGTAGGATGACTTGAAGAAGTTTGTCTCCGAGCCGCCGCTGCCCCCTCAGGAAGTCGAGATCCCAAAGGAGGGGAAGACCAAGGCCAAGGAGCGGCGTGAGGTCGGTGAAGGGGACGACACCGTAGTCGTGGAGGACACGTCTAACGATGAAGACGACGAGGAGACGCTGCAAGACCGCTTCCAGCTGCGGTCGAGGTTCAGCTGTCCTTGCCTACCTCACGTCCCTCTTGTCCAGGATAAGCCGGCTAGCCTGGAGGCTAGTCTGGCCGCGCCGCTGCGGAAGCTGCGCAATGCGTCCCGCAAGCGCGTGACGAAGAAATTGAAGGTCACTGAGACCACGTCCCCAGAGGTAAGCCGTCTTGAGTAGTGTAGTGGAGTACTAGTGTCTCGAGTGCACTCGTCGATGAAGAAGATTCCTTGCTTGCAGGAGTTGCCGCCTACGGAGCCCCTTGATCAGGGCGACGAAGGCGACTGGGATACGGTGGGGGAAGCCGCTGGGAGTCGTATCCCAGTCCCCACTGTTGAAGAACTCTTGGCGCAGATGGAGCGCCAGCCCCCTGCTCCTCAGGAGAGCACGGAGCCCGCTGTTGCTGCTGCGGGAGAGGTGGTGGCCGCAAAAGCGCAGGGGAGCGCTGGACCCGCTGCTGTCACTGCAGAAGGGGCAGTGGCCGCAGAGGCGCAAGAGGAGGCGCCCGCCGAGGCTGGACTGGTGGACATCGCCAGCATCCTCAGCGCCCCGACCGTGACGGTAGTCCGGTCAAGCCTGTAAGTGTTGAATCTTCCCGAGTAGTACTTGATCTGGTAGTCGAACTTCGCTGACAACCGACTTGTGTACTCTGCAGGAAATCAACGGACCTATCCTGGGAGGGGGATGAACCCGCCGCAGCGGTGGCGGAGGAAGAAGCTGCGCCACCCGTTGAGGAGTCCGCTCCCGCCCCTCAGGCGGAGCCCGAAGCACCGGCCGCTGAGGCTACATTGCTCAAAGCCAGCGTAGTTGAAGGTAAGTACTCTGCTGAGGCTGTAGTGTCCCCGAAGAGTAGTCGTAGTCGTCAGATATGACTGATGCATTTGTCTTCTCGTTGACAGGCGCTTAGGCCGAAAAGAGCAATATCCCAGCGGTGGTGCCCATGGAGAACTTGACACCAGAAACTCGGGAGGCTGCCGGAGGAGCCCCCGAGCTGATGGAGGTGGCCGCTGGAGAGGCCGCCGCGACGACCGGGGGAGAGGAGGGCACCATGCAGCCAGAACCCGCTCTGGAGGTGGTCGTTTGCTCCCCGGAGTTCCAAGACGCGGAGCCCGTCCGCTCTGCACCCATGACCGAAGCCGCCACGAGTAGTCGCGGCGGGGTCGAGTTGTTGGCGGACGACTTGGTCGACCCAGCAACGGTGGCTAGGCATCTGGATGCGGTCCGCCAAGCCGAGTAGTGGATGAAGGTGAGTAGTCGTAACTCTAGAGTAGTCAATCCTCTAGCGTTGAGTACCCATCTGACATATGTTGTTTGTGCAGGACGTCGTGGAGAGGTCCCGCGAGAAGTCCAACATTCGTCAAGGCTTCGGCGACGCGGTGCTTCGGGCGGAGGCGCTAGAGGACCAACTCGTGAAGTCCCGGAAGCACGCCGCCGCAATGTAGTCAAAGTTGGACGCCGCCTTCACCAAGTACCATAACGACATCCAGGAGATGCAGGAGAAGGGCGATGACTTGGTGCGGAAGAATAAGTCGCTTCGCAACAAGAACAAAGGTACACCCCCTGACTTGTTGAGTACTTGTTGGAGGTCGAGAGGTAGTCTAACCCGCTGTTCCTTGTTGTTTGCAGAGCTTGAGACCCGGGTAGAACAGTTGAAGACTTCAGAGACGGATCTGAAGAATCTCTTCTACCGGGAGCAGGAGGCCCGCCAGGTACTCGAGTTAGATTATAAGGAGCTTGCCTACGAGTGCGACAAGCACATGGAGCTCCGTATTGCATCCGATCGTGACCTCGTCAACTGCTACAAATCGTTGCAGAAGCTGAACGAGGACTGCGAGAAGCTGCGGGCCCAGCTGAAGGAGCTTGACGAAGCCGCGCTCCCCATCGCGAGGCTACTAGTGCCTCACCCCAGCGGTCCCAAGATAGCACCACTGGTGGATCGACTGAAATAAGCCCCCAGCCGGCTGGCGGCCTATGTGAAGCATCTGGCGAAGCCGATCCTGAACCAGGTGCTAGCCTTCATGAAGTCATACTTCCCGAAGGCCCTCGTAGATGTAGTCGCCGGCGGACTAGCCGCCAACTGTATGGACGAGCAATATGAGGTGCTGCTGGAGCAGATGGCGCCCATTGCGGAGCAAGTCGCCGACAAGCTTAATCTCCAGTAGTCCTGTAATAGTTAGCTCATTGCAATAGATGTACAAAAACAATTGTAATTGTTTAAGTATTAATGAAAAGAAGTTCCATCAATGAGTACTCGTAGTCACGATCTCAGAGTGCGGAGTCCCATCGTGGAGTTGTCGCGAGTAGTCGTACTCGGCAGTAGTCCCGTTGAGGGAGGTAGGCAGTAAAAAAGTTGATGAATAATCAAACTTTATTACTGAAGAAGTACACCTGGATGGCCAGGGCCGTAGTTACAGAGTAGTCGCCAGGACCCAAAGGCCGCCTACGGCTAAGTGGTGCTAGGGCGAGTAGCCGCTTACAGCAGTAGATCCGTAAGTAGCCGTATAGGCTGGATCTAGAAGTACATGGTCTCTCAGTAGACCGCTGCTAGAGTCCTCGGTCGCTCGTCGCAGCCCAGGATCCGTAGGTAGCCGCATGGGCTGGATTCTGGAGAAGAGTAGTCCGCAGACTGGTGCCTAGACCCGGAGGCTGCTTACAGCGAAGGAGTAGTCCGGAGACTGGAGCCAGGACCCGGAGGCCGCTTACAGCGAAGAAGTAGTCCGGAGACTGGAGCCAGGACCCGGAGGCCGCTTACGGCGGAGGGGTCTTGATGTAGTAGTGTAGACTTGAGCCCCGGAGTAGTCGCGTAGACTAGGCGTAGAACCGACAGAGGTGGTCGACGTTCCACGAGTTGTTGACATCTTCACCTTCAAGTGTCTAGAGGCGGTAGGAGCCCGGCCCGGTCACCTTTGCTACTGTGAAGGACCTTCCCAGGGGGAGCTGAGCTTATGTAGTCCTTCCGTGTTCTGGATGCGACGGAGGACGAGATCGCCAACGTTGAAGGAGCGTTCCTTGAC
This sequence comes from Cenchrus americanus, assembly GCA_947561735.1. NCBI lineage: Eukaryota > Viridiplantae > Streptophyta > Magnoliopsida > Poales > Poaceae > Cenchrus > Cenchrus americanus. The sequence goes on from OX387244.1 coordinate 190,994,299, forward strand.
GTTGCGGTCGTGGTAGCGTCGGATACCCTCCAGGTACCTTGCTGATTGGACGAGGGCAGCGCAGCGAGCTTCTTCGAGTCCATTGATGTGAACTCGTCTGCTGTCTTCAGAGACACATTCGTTGTAGTGCTCTACTGCTGGTGAATCCCATATGACATCAGCAAAGAGGATTGCTTCGGAGCCGTAGACCATGAAGTAAGGGGATTGCCCCGTTGGCTTGGAAGGCTGAGTACGTAGCCCCCAGAGTGCATTGGGTAGTTCCTTGATCCACTTGCCTCCTTTAGAGTTAGCAACGTCGTGTAGCCGCTTCTTGAGAGCGTCGAGCACCATCCCATTGGTGCGCTCGACTTGTCCGTTGGCCCGAGGATGGGCAACTTAGACATATCGGACGTCGATCCCGCTGTTCTCGCAGTACTCCCAGAACTGGTGGTTGTTGAAGTTGGAGCCCAGGTCTGTGATGATGCGATGGGGTAGTCCGTAGCGATGCACGAGTTCATCCAGGAAGTCGAGTACTCTGTCAGCCTTGGGGCATGTGACCGGCTTGACCTCGATCTACTTGGTGAACTTGTCGATGGCCACCAATACTCTGTTGAATCCACCTGGCGCAGTTGATAGTGGCCCAATCATGTCGAGCCCCCAGCAGGCAAAGGGCCAGGTTGGCGGTATGGTGACTAGCTTGTAGGCTGGTGCGTGTTGCTGCTTGGCGAAGTATTGACATCCTTGGCACCTTCTGACGAGTTCTTCAGCGTCGCCCAGGGCTGTGGGCCAGTAGAAGGCTCGCCGGAAGGCCTTGCTGACCAGCGTACGAGAAGACGCATGGTTGCCACAGACGCCCTTATGGATCTCCTCCAAGATGTCCTTACCTTCTTGCTTGGGGACGCACTTCATGAGTACTCCAGAAGATGCGCCCCGCTTGTAAAGCTTGTCTCCGACGAAGACGTAGGATTTGGGGCGGCGGATGAGCTGCTCAGCCAAGTTTTTGTCCGAGGGAACCTTCTGCTCGCTGAGGTAGTCGATGAAGGGTTGCCTCCAGTCCGCGTCGATCATCATGACCTCCTGGCCAGCTGGCGGATGCGCTAGGACAGTGGTCGGTGGTGCCGGCTTCGGGATGGATGGCGCATGAAGCTCGTGGACGAAGACACCCGCTGGTACTTGAGCGCGAGTAGAACCAAGCTTCGACAGGACGTCCGCTGCAACGTTGTTGTCGCGGACGATGTGGTGGAAATCAAGACCGTAGAACTTGTTCTCGAGCTTGCGGACTTCTAGGCAGTATGCGTCCATATTCTCCTTGTTGCGGTCCCAGGACTTGTTGACTTGGTTGATGACCACTGTAGTGTCGCCATAGACTAGTAGCCGCTTGATGCCCAGTGAAGCCGCGAGGCGGAGTCTGTGTAGGAGAGCTTCGTACTCGGCTTCGTTGTTTGAGACCTTCCAGAAGATCTGCAGGACGTACTTGAGTTGTTCGCCCGTTTGAGAGATCAAGAGTACCCCTGCACCTGCGCCCTCGAGGTTTAGTGAGCCGTCGAAGTACATCACCCAATGCTCTGGTCGCACGGTTGGAGTAGGTAGCTGATTCTCTCGCCACTCTGCCATGAAGTCGACTAGAGTTTGCGACTTGATGGCTGTGCGTGGCTTGAAGTCGATGGTGAGGGCGCCGAGTTCGACTGCCCACTTGGAGATTCTTCCAGTAGCATCTTGGTTCTGCAAGATGTCGCCGAGCGGGTAGTCGGTGACGACGGAGATCGAGTACTCCTGGAACTAGTGTCGTAGCTTCCGCGAGGTGATGAGTATTGAGTACAGAAGCTTCTGTACAGGCTGGTAGCGTGCCTTGGACTCTGACAGGACCTCATTGACAAAGTAGACTGGGCGCTGGACTGGATAAGCGTGTCCATCTTCCTGCCGCTCGACAATGATGGCAGTACTGACCACATGAGTAGTCGCAGCGAGGTAGAGCAGTAGTTGCTCGCCTTTGCGAGGAGCCGTGAGGACTGGTGGCTTCGATAGGAAGTCCTTGAGCTGGGCAAGGGCTTGGTCCGCCTCTGGAGTCCACACGAACTTCTCTTGGTGCTTGAGTAGTTTGAAGAAGGGGAGCCCCCGTTCTCCAAGCTTCGAGATGAATCTGTTCAAGGCCGCCATGCACTCGGTCAGCTTCTGGACGTCTTTGATGCATGTGGGAGCTTTCATGCTGGTGATGGCGGAGATCTTCTCGGGGTTGGCTTCGATGCCGCGTTGGCTGATGATGAAGCCGAGTAGTTTGCCCGAAGGTACGCTGAAGACGCACTTGTTCAGGTTGAGCTTCCAGCTGTACTCGCGCAGAGATGCGAACGTCTCTTCAAGGTCGTCGATGAGGGTACTGGAGTTTCTGGTCTTGACGACCACATCATCCACGTAGGCTTCGACGTTCTTGTTGAGTTGCCTCTTGAAGCAGGCCTGGATAGCTCGTTGATAGGTGGCGCCGGCATTCTTTAACCCGAAGGACATGGTCATGTAGCAGTACGCGCCAAACGGGGTGATGAACGCGGTCTTCTCCTGGTCTTCTTCCTTGATCGCGACCTGGTGGTACCCGGAGTAGCAGTCGAGGAAGCAGAGCAGGTCGCAGCCCACCGTGGAGTCGATGACTTGGTCAATCTGCGGCAACCCGGAGGCGTCTTTGGGGCGGTGCTTGTTGAGATCGGTGTAGTCGACGCACATCCTCCACTCGTTCGAGTTCTTCTTGCGGACGAGGACGGGGTTGGCAAGCCACTCCGGATGGATGACTTCTCTGATGAAGCCAGCCGCGAGTAGTTTGGCGAGTTCCTTCTTGATGGCGTCCCGTCTGTCGTCGGCGAAACAACGGAGGTGTTATTGCTTGGGGGTGGCCTTAGGATCGACGTTGAGGCAGTGCTCAATCAACTCCTTGGGCACTCCTGGCATGTCCGCTGGCTTCCACGTGAAGATGTCGTGGTTAGCCCGGAGGAAGTTGATGAGCGCGTCTTCCTATTTGGGGTCGAGGCCGGCCCCGATGGTAGTGGTCTTGCTGCTGTCGCCTGTCCCGAGGTCGATCATCTTGACCAGGACCTCCTCAGCTAGCTGAGGCTTGTTGGCTTTGTCAGACTTCTCTGGGATGTCGAGTTCACTTGTGGCAAGTTTCTTCAACACAGCGTAGACCTCCATCATAACATTGGGTACTTGATTTGTGGAGGCGATCTCCACAGCTTCTGTGTCGCAGTCGTGCGAGATCTTCAAGTCCCCTTGGAGAGAGAGTACACCTGCTGGGCTTGGCATCTTGAGTACCAAGTAGGTGTAGTGGGGCACCGCCATGAACTTGGCGATGGCTCGGCCTCCGTCGAGGATGGCATGGTAGGATGTCTCGAAGTCCGCGACCTCGAACTTGATGTACTCGGTATGATAGTTGTCCCGAGATTCCCCGAAGGTAACTGGCAGGACCACTAAGCCCAGCGGGATAGCCGTGTTACCGGGGACGATGCCGTAGAAAGGCGTGTTGCTCTTGGTGAGCATGTGGGTGATGTCGAGCTTCATCTTCTTCAAGGTCTTGGTGAAAAGGACGTTGAGCCCGCTTCCACCGTCGATAAGGACCTTGTTGAGCTTGGAGCCCGCGACCACCGACTTAAGGACGAGAGGGAACCACCCTGGTTCGAAGAAGCTGGTCCATTGATCCGCGCGGGAGAAGTTAATGGGTACCTCCGACCACCTGAGGGGGTCGGTACCGCTGATTCAATGCTCATGACTTCTCGACGAGTAGCCTTCTGCTCCCGTCTGCTGGGTAGTCCGCCGAAGAGGACGTTGATAGTCTTGTCGGGTTCCTGGAAGTCGTCGTTGTCTCCGTCGTTCTTCTTCTTGCCCTTCTTGTCGTGAGGGTGCGGTGGCTCTGGAGTACTCTTGAGTGCTCGCCTGAGTTGGTAGCACTGCTCGGTAGTGTGGTTGCTGTCCAGATGCCACGGGCACTTCTCCTTCAGCAAGACTTTGAAGCCGCCGGAGTTCTTCTTCGAGTTCTCCTTCGCATGGCGCTGGATAGCCGCGACAGTGTTGTCTGGATTGCACTTGCGGTTGGGACCTGAGTAGTTGTTGTTGTTGCTGCGACCGCCTTGGTTCCCGTTGTTGCCACTGCCGCCGCCCGTGTTTTGCTTGTTTTTGCCACGGATGGCATCGTACATGGCATTGGCCTTGTCTTCTTCATCCGCCCAGGACGTGATCATGTCCTTGAGGTGGGGTTTGGACTTGGGGCGGCCACGACCGAAGTCTTCGAAGGTGCGGCGGTGGTAGAGGCCGTCTTGAAAAAGGTCGATGACCTCCTTGTCGGTGACGTCGACTACGGTAGCGCGCTTGTCGAAGAAGCAGCGCATGTACTTGCGGATGGTCTCGCCTTGTTCCGGCTTGACCATGGCCAGGTCCATACGAGTACCCGAGCGACCCATGGCGCCCGCAAAGTTGCTGGTGAACTGCTCCTTCAGCTGGTCCCACTTGTCGATCGAGTGCTTGTCCAGCGACTCGAGCCATGTGAGTGGGGTTGGTCCAGGCAGAAGGGGAAGTAAAGGCACTTGGTGTCGTTGTTGCCGCCAGCGTTCTCGATGGAGAGGGCGTAACACCTGAGCCATTGGATGGGGTCCTGCTTTGCGTCATACTTGGTGATCCCCAAAGGCTTGAACTTGTCGGGGAGGAGCAAGTTGCGAAGTTGAGGTGAGAAGGTGGGGAAGCCGTCGTTGTCGCATGCGGTGGCCGACTTCTTCCGCTGCATCTCTTCAATCTTCTGGCAAGGCGTCGTAGCCGCGTTGTGAGGCTCCGAAGGCGTGGCTGTTCGCGTGGTCTCGACCGCCGCGATTGTCGCCGCCGCCGGCCCTCCTGTTGGCTCCGTGGTTGGAGCTTCCGTCGTCGCTGTCGCCGCCATCGGGGTCGCGTCCGCCACCGTCTGGAGCGCGGTGAGGGACGACCTCACGGTTGCTGTTGCCACCCTGTGAGGGTCCGCCGGCATTTGCACGAGTACGGTTGGGGCCGAAGCCGGAGCTCGGCTACGGTACGGTTGCGGGCGAGGTCGGCCGCCGCGACTTGTAGCTTCGTTGTCGCGGTTTACGCGGGAGGAGGCCGGTTGACCCTGTTGTCGACCCGCATGAAGTTAGCATCTTCAGCGAGCTTGGCGATGACCTCTCCAGCGCGTATTCCCTGAGCCTGGCGTGCGATCGCTGTGATCGACATGAGGCATTGCTCGGGGGTAGTGTGTACTCTGCTCTCGACCGCCTCGAGAGCTTCCGCAAGGTTGCGGATGGGGAGGTTGTCTCTGAGACGCCGGCGTCGTTCGTTGCGCTTCCTGTTACGCTCACGTCGAGCGTCCCTGTTGGCGGCGGTCTCGTCTGCAGGTGCATCAGCAGACAACTCGTCTGCAGAGATGTCTTCAAGGTACCTGTCCTGAGCTGTCCCTGAGGGTCCTGGTGTGTCGCCGGCAGCCATGAAGACTTGGCGATCAGGGTTGCCAAGACTGGATTCAGAACTCGCCACCTCAGTTGGGGTGTACGAATCAGCTCGGGCAAGTGGTGTTCCCTCCTGGAACGGGAGCGAGTCGAGGTAGGCGACGTAGTGTGAGTCTCCACTTATCAGGTCTGTGGGCTTGCGATCTGGCCAGTAGATGAGGACCATGTGTGGTTCGAGGGCCGGTGGATGGTCGCTTCCTTGTGTGATGAGTGATTGACAAAGTTGTGTGGACTGATTCTTGGCTAAGTATTGCAGGTGGAGGTTGCGGCTTGACTCGTGTTGGTGCAGGTGAAGAACAAGCGCGAAAGGTCGTTGCCGGTGAGGCCTCCAGGTGTGGAGAAGACAAGTAGGCTTCGTTCGAGGGACCCGATGGCCAATAGGGTCAAGTGCGGGCCGCATGGTGGCATGAACAGCAAGGTGAAGTCGTGGTCGGTTTCTTGGTAGAGCCTCAAAACCAAGGACGAGCCGGGACTACGTGGGAGCCGAGTCATGAGTGGAGATTGGCGGAGGCTACACCGAGTTCGCGGGGTTTGCAGTGGTTCACCAGAAAACCACTAGGTTACTTGGTTGAGCCACAAAACCGAGGCCGAGGACTCGACGAGGAGGTGCGGCCACCCAGGCCGGTTCAACCGCCTAGGAGGGGCGGTCGGACCGCCCGGGGCCGGTCGCATCTCCCGGGCCGGTCTAATCGCCCGGGGGCGGTCCGACCGCCCGCCGCCGCGCCGAGAAGCTTCGAAGCGGAGGACACGCGTCGGGATCGCAAGGCTTGCGTCGAGGCTAAGCAGGTTGCGGTCGCCGGGCATCCGTCCGATGGTGAAGACATGAAGACTTCCAAATCCGCCCTCGAGGGGCATGTATCCCTAGTTATTAGTGAAGGGTAGTTTAGTCTTTTGGGTGCCTCCATATATACTCATTGAATGGGTGGATGGCAACCGACTCTTGGAACCCTAGCTCATTTGTTTTTCCATTTTCGTTCTGCATTTTCCTTAGGATTTTAGAGGACTAGCTTGAGAGCTTCATGTGAGATCTAGAGAGAGGGATGGATGTTTGGGTGGCAAGCTAGACCATGTACAAACCTTTCATGGCATGTTCATCATGGTGGTTTTCTCCTCTCCTTTGTGTTCATCATGGTGGTTTTCTCCTCTCCTTTGTGTTGATTTTCGGAGCTCTTTGTTGGCGGTGTTTTGAGAACAATTTCTTGGGGTTTTTGGTTGGTGTCACGTATGAGGTTCTTGTGCCTCTTTGGCTGGTGACTTTGCCCCCAAATCTCTTTTGAATCGGACTCGATTTGGTGGTTTCTCGAGTTGGGCGAGTTCTTGACCTAGAGAAGCGATTTCTTCGATTCCTCTTGATTGTGAGCGTTTCGGGTCGATTCCTTTAAGGTAGAGGTTGCCCAGAAGGTAACCCAGCTATTCCCGAAGTTTTGCTGCAATCCGTGGAGTGATTCGGGAGATCGGGCGCGAGGAAGTTGAGGTTTGACCCGCGGGTTCGTTTTCTGGAAGGGGCGGTCTAACTCGTAGCGGGGCGGTCTAACCGCCACGGGTGTTTCTATGTCGAAGTTTTGTTTCGCCGGATTTTCCTCTCGTGAGTTTGTTCGCCTTGATCGGAGGAGTGTCCGGGTAAAATTTGGGGTCGTTCTCGTGCTTGTTTGCTAGGTGTTCTTGGTTGGAGTTCGTTGCTTCGGGTACAGGAGGTTAGACCGCCCCGGTAGCCGGTCTAACCGCCCCTAGGCCCCCGGGTGAAGTTTTGGTTTTCGCCGAGATTTTCCCGGTAGCTAGCATGGCCTTGACCAGAGATCTTTGTTGGTGAAACCGTGGTGAGTTTTGGTGCTCGGAAGAGGCGTTTCGGAGGATTTCTTGGTTACCAGGTGGAGGCGGTCTAACCGCCCCCCTCTGGTTAGCCGGCTTTCGAGTTGTTTCCGCTGTCGTTGCTGCGTGTGTGTTGTGGTTGCTGGTAGAGTTTGTTCCTAGGACCAGTAGCACTCCAGTGGCTACGTGGTTTTGGCAAACGGAAGGTAGAAGTGCGGAGAGTGTGATTTCGGGGGTTCGACTGAGCTAGTTCGTCTTGTCGGAGTTTTAATCTCCCTCGAGAAAATTTTTTATCGGCTCCCATTCGATGCCAACAACAAGGCGGTCGACTACTTGTTTCGTGCTTTGTGTCAGCCTGAGTTCGATCGGGTGCACACCGAGCACTTGGCTTGTAGGATTTGGGCGGTGTTGAAGGAGTCTCATGTTGGGAACGCCCAGGTTCAGGCACGGATGTATGCGACCTACCGGAGAGAGTACGAGAACTTCACTCATCTCCCCGGTGAGTCCATCGATGCCTTGTTTCAGAGGTTCACGGTGGTTGTGAACAACATGAGGGCCAATGTGGACGTGCTTCCGTACGATGATCATGATAGAGCAGTCAAGCTCTTACACTCTTTGGATCGTACGATTTGGGGCGGAAAGTTCGAGGCCATTGTGGAGTCGGAGAAGTATGACACTCTGACGGTGAACGAGCTGTTCTTGAAGCTCAAGTCGGCTGAGGTGGATAGGGGCATGACTGCCAAGCTCGAGGGACCGACTGATTCCCATAGTCTTGCCCTCGTTGGTGGTTCAAAAGGAAAGGCTAACTCTAACCCATCCACCAGATGTTCTCTTTCTCCTCTTTGATGTCCATGGCAGATGAAGAGTTCGACGAGCTTGGAGAGGACGAGCCGGCGCTCCCGACGAGGAGGTTCGAGAGGCCGCACGAGAACCGCGTGAACATGAGGAGGAACACGAGGACTTGCTTCCGATGCGGCAAGCGGGACACTTCGTCGCCGACTGCCCGGAGAAGGCCGAGAACAAGGACAACTACAAGCACAAGCCGAGGATGGACGGCAAGTACCGTTCGAGGTGTGACCACAAGAGCAAGCACAAGAACAAGTACAAGGACGAGCGACGATTGAGGAAGAAGGAGAGCCGAGGCAAAGCCCGAGCGATGGTTGGAGCGAGCGACGTCGACTCCAGTTCCGCGTACTCCACCTCGAGCTCGAGCGGCAGTGAGGATGAAGGTGATCGTCGCAAGAACAAGAAGTCATCCAAGAACCTGAGCGGGCTGAGCTGCTTCGCGAGAGACGCGCTCGCACCATGGCGCCGAGCTCCGGCGGCAAGAAGAGCACACGGAGCGACTCGGACTGCGAGTTCGACGACGAGGTGCGTGATGAACTTCCCTTCTTGCGCCGGAGAATGAGAGGCTTGGCTCTTTGCTTGATAACCGTGATGACATGCTTAGAGAGGCCAAGAAAATGAGAAAAGAGCTTAGGGCTTCACTCGAGGATGCTAGGACTAGAGTGGCCGAGCTAGAGACACAGGTGCTTGATAGCAAGCTTGAGATTGATTCCCTTAAGGCTAGCCCTGTTGTTTCGGATGAGGTTGATTGTGCTGATTGTTCCATATTCCTTGCTGATCTTGCTTTGTTTAAGGAGAAGCATGCCTCCAAGTGTGAGGAACTAGATGTGCTTAGGGTTGAAGTGGCTGAGCTTAAGTCTAGACCTGCTTTGCTAGGTGCTTGCACTTCTTGCCCTATTTTGCATGCTAAGATTGATGAGATGCATACTTACACTAGTTCACTTGAGGCTAAATTGAAGGAACCCATGCCTACATCTTGCTCTACCTGTGAAATGCATGCATTGAAAAATTTGGAACTTGCACATTATGTTGATCATTTGCAGGATGAGAATGATGACTTGAGGAAGTTGATGGGTTGGTTGTCCAGTCATGAGCCTCAGTTGAGGATGATGATCGAGGCGTTTAAGAGGCAGGATGGTGAGGGTCTTGGGGCAAACAAGGTTGGTGAGGGAAGTGGAGAGAATATCCCACAGCCACCAAAAACCCACCACAAAAATGATTTCCCTCCAAAACCCAACCATCTTATGAACCAACTAGACACACCCCAGCTCCACCTATATTTCCTACACCAAAAATGATCTCCGAAGGCCTATCAAGTTTGTGAGCACTTCCGGGAAAGTGTTCTTTGGGAAAGTGAGTGAGAAGGCTAGTGAGGAGAAATCGCTGGAGGAGTTGAGTGGAGAAAAACCAAGCGAGCAGCTCCAATCCAAGCCTAAACCTAAGCTTGTGAAGTTCCGTTGTGGCCATTGTGGGAAAGAGGGTCACAAGGATGAGTTTTGCTTCAAGAGGAAGCGGGAAGAGAGGATGGCAAAGGAGTGGGCGAACAAGGATATGTACAACCCTTCCCATGGTGTACCTAAGCCTCGTATGCCACTGCCCAGGGGTATAGCTGTGGTGAGAAGTGTTCCGGCATGGGGAGATGCGAGTTCTCGCAGTCGAGGAGCAGTTCTAGAGGGGGCGGTCGACCGCCCGGCTAGGCGGTCGGACCGGCCCCGGCCCGAGGGGGCGGTTAGGCCCGGCTCGGCTAGGTCGTTTAACTCCCCCCCGTGCACCCCGGGGCGGAGTGGTTTTCGAGGTGGTGAGTCGAGAGGTTTCGGTGTCCGAAGGTGGAGTTGCCGGTGGTTGATCCGGAGAGACAAGCGGTGGTCGGCTTGCTAGGCATTCTCCCCCTCGTGTTCACTACGGGGATGGGAGGAGTCGTAGCTTTGAGAAGGAGAGGAGGGACGGTCCACGGGTTGTCTTCCGTGGTTTTGGTCCTCCTCCAAGCAGTGAGGGGTGGTTTCCTCGGAGTGGTTACCGAGGTGGTGTTCGTGGTGGTAGCTATGGTAGGAAAGATGGCTTGATGTGTGCTAACCCCACTTTCGAGAAAATGGCTCAGCACTGGTTTTCCTCTTTTGGTACTAACCTTAGTGCTGAGTCGTTTGTTCGCTCACGTGCTCGTTTTTGAATTTCAGGTGGGAGACTTGAAGAACATTTGGTTGATTGACTCCGGTTGCTCGAGGCATATGACCGGAGATAGGAGGTGGTTTTCAATTCTTGTCCCGGTGGTGACGAAGAGGTACATCACCTTTGGGGACAATGGGCGTGGGCGTGTGCTTTCAGAAAGTGAGATCAAAGTGAGTGATAAGATCACTCTGAGGCATGTTGCTCTTGTTCAATCGCTGGGGTACAATTTGCTTTCTGTGTCCCAGTTGTTGGATGAGGGCTTTGAGGTGTTTTTTCGGCCAGGTGATTCTCGGATTTTGTACTCTCGAGGGGACCTTTTCTGTATGGTCGTTTCCGAGGGTCAGGTGTTTCGTGCTGATTTTTCTCAGTCTTCGGGTGTGGAGTGTTGTTTCTTGGCTGGTTCTTCGAGTGAGTTGTAGAGGTGGCATAGGAAGTTGGGTCACTTGAGCTTTGACCTTTTGTCTCGCTTGAGTAAACTCAATTTGGTCCGAGGATTGCCACGGTTGAGGCTTGAGAAAGAGTTGGTTTGTGCTCCGTGTAGGCATGCCAAGATGGTGGCCTCTTCTCACCCGCCTCTCACCGATGTGATGACTGAGCGTCCATGCGAGCCGTTCCATATGGACCTTGTTGGCCCGGCTCGTGTGCGATCTCGCGGTGGGAAGTGGTATGTCCTTGTTGTGGTGGACGACTATTCTCGGTATGCTTGGGTGTTCTTTCTCGAGGATAAGGGGGAGACGTTTGGTTTTGTTCGAGATCTAGTCTTGAGGTTGAGGAACGAGAGGCACGGAGATGCCATACGAGCTATCCGCAGTGATAATGGCTCGGAATTCAGAAACTCTCGTTTTGAAACCTTTTGCCATGACTTGGGTCTTGAGCACTAGTTTTCGAGTCCATATACGCCTCCCCAGAATGGTGTTGTGGAAAGGAAGAAAAGGACCTTGTGCGAGATGGCTCGGACGATGCTTGATGAGCATAGGACTCCAAGGAGGTATTGGGCTGAGGCGGTGAATATCGCGTGCTATGTGTTGAACAGGATATACCTCAGAGTGCACAAGAAGAAGACATGCTATGAGTTGATGCATGGTCGCACACCCAAGGTGAGTCACTTCCATGTCTTTGGTTGCAAGTGTTTCATTCTGAAGAAAGGCGGGAAGTTGGATAAGTTTGAGGCTAGGTCTGTCGATGGCATTTTCTTCGGTTATGCATCTCATTCAAGAGCATATCGTGTGCTCAATCTTGAAACTAACCAAATCGTGGAGACTTGCGAGGTAACCTTCGACGAGACAGAGCCACGTAGTCAGCTTGTCTTTGAGTGTGCAGGTGATGATGATCTTGGCGAGGAGATCTTTCAGGAGGAGGAGCATGAACATGGAGATGATGAAGATGGTGGTGCGGTGCCCCCGGTTGAACATGTACCCACTACTTCGACTACGATGATGGATGGACCCTCTGCTACACCTACTATGACAAATCAAGACGAGGTGAAGCTGATGTTGAGGGGGAGGTAGCATCAAGGCGAGAACCTCCCCGGCGAGTACAAGTGGATCACCCAGCTTCGAGGATCATCGGCGACATGAATGAACGCACTACACGGTCGAGGGTTTGAAACAACTCCCATTTCGCTCATGCTGCATTTGTTGCTTCTTTTGAGCCCAAAGACATTGGACACGCACTATCTGATCACAATTGGGTTAATTCGATGCATGAGGAGTTGCAGAACTTTGAGAGGAATCAGGTGTAGGAGTTGGTTGACCCTCCCCCAGGGTGTAAGCCGATTGGTACCAAGTGGGTGTGGCAAAACAAAGAGGGAGAGAAGGGTGAGGTTGTGAGGAACAAGTCGAGACTTGTTGCTCAATGGTTCAGTCAGAAAGAGGGGATTGACTACGAGGAGACTTTTTCTCCCGTAGCCCGTTTGGAGGCGATTAGGATCCTTCTAGCCTTTTCCGTGGCTAAAGGGTTCAAGTTGCACCAAATGGATGTGAAGAGTGCTTTCCTGAATGGTGTGCTAGAGGAACAGGTGTATGTGAGGCAGCCTACGGGGTTTGAGAGTGAGAAGTACCCCCACCGGGTGTACAAGTTGAGGAAGGTGCTGTATGGGTTGAAGCAAACGCCTAGAGCTTGGTATGGCAGGTTGAGGGGGTTCTTGTTTGAGAGAGGTTTTGAGATGGGGAAGGTCGATCAGACCTTGTTTTTGCCGAGGCGGGGGCGGGAGATATCCCGATTGTGCGGGTGTACGTGGATGATATTGTCTTTGGTGGCTCGTCTAACTCTCTTGTTGCAAGGTTTGCGGATGATATGAGCGGGAGTTTGAGATGAGCATGATGGGTGAGTTGCAGTTCTTCCTCGGGCTACAAATCAAGCAATCAAAGGAAGGAACATTTGTGCACCAGGCTAAGTACACCAAGGACATTGTGAGGAAGTTCAAGATGGAGGACTCCAAGGCTATGACGACGCCGATGAGTACGACTACAGCTCTTGATGCGAACAAGGAAGGTGAACACGTGGACCAGAAGGAGTACCAGAGCATGATCGGGTCACTCCACTACTTGACGGCGACGAGGCCGGACATACAGTTCTCGTTGTGTCTGTGCGCTCGTTTTCAAGCGTCTCTGAGGACTTCGCATCGGCAAGCAGTGAAGCGAATTTTCAGGTACTTGCGTCACACTCCCGACTTCGGCCTTTGGTACTCCGCGTCCTCTTCTTTGGCGCTTCATGGTTTTTCAGACGCGGATTTTGCCGGGTGTCGGTTGGATAGGAAGTCCACTTATGGGACTTGCCAGTTTTTGGGTTCCTCTTTGGTGTCTTGGTCTTCCCGCAAGCAGTCGAGTGTTGCTCAATCCACGACCGAGGCCGAGTATCTTGCCGCTGCTAGTTGTTGCTCTCAGCTCCTTTGGATCACCTACACCATGAGTGACTTTGGTGAGGAGTATACCCATGTCCCACTTCAATGTGATAGCACCAGTGCCATAAGCGTTGCAAAGAACCCAGTGCACCATTCCAAAACCAAGCACATAGAAGTGAGGTACCACTTTCTGAGAGACAACGTAGAGAAAGGAAAGACCGCTTTGATCCATGTACCCACACATGACCAACTAGCCGATATTTTCACCAAACCCCTGGATCAAGCAACTTTCACTCGTTTGCGGGGGGAACTTGGTGTGTGTTTGATTTCTTGAGTTGGGTGTGTGGGAGCTCCTTTGTAGCATATGTCTAGCTTTCTTTTGTGCATTTCCTGCATTTGGCATTGCATATGTAACATGATGTATAGGCATCCTTGTATCTTAGATTGCATGCATTTTGTATCATATGCATTGGATAGGAAAAGCTTCTCCTATATACATTGTTCATCATGGGTTGCTATATATGTTCTTGTGAGCTTGTTTGGTATGCTATGGTTAGTTTGGCTTAGCTCTTGATGATCTTGATGAATGATCCATGGTTGATGGCTAAATCTTTGAAAAATGTCACATATATGCTCTCTCATGTGCAAATGCCTTTATATGATCTTGACATGTTTTAGTGGCTTTGCTATGCTTAATTTGTGGTTGGATAGCTAGTTTATTGATCATATGGGGCCAAAGGCTCATTTGCCATCATGAATGTTTAGCCCTTTTGCTTCATCTTGTGGAGGGGCATAAGTTCCTTTTTGTCGCAAAGACATTTCATGTACCATTTATCAATCTGAAAATGAAATGAAAAAATGCTTGGAAAATATGCTCCCATGTCATATGTGCTGAAATTAATTTGCTTTGGGTGCTAAACCGTTGCATGATGCCTACCAATGAGAAGTCTCATACATAGAAGTAGGCACATGGCTCGGTGGCTTTGACATGACATGAGGTGCTTTTGGGTGTTTTTGATGGTCTTATGATTAGAATGGCTGTCCTAGCATGAAGTTTGAGTGGCTTTGCCATTTTGATATGTTGCTCATGTTTAGGTATTTGCTTATGAGAGAGTAACTTTTCGCAAAATTACTCAAATCCTTTTTAGCCTTGTCCGATGGTTGTGAAACTTGGTGATCACGTAGTTAAGGTCATTACGAACCTGTCGAGTATCTAACTTGCTCATTTGGACTTGTGTAGCTCCTTGTGATGAATTTTGTATATTTGAGAAGCTATATGTTGTAAAGTTTCGCATTTTGCCTTGATTCATGCATTGTCAACAAGGGGGAGAAGTTTGTGCATGCTTTGGGCACCTGGGAGTGTTTTGAAGGTGTTCCAATTGGTTCGGGAAATTTTTGGGCAGTTTGGTGCAGGGCCGGTCTCATGGGGCGGTCTAACCGCCCCCGGCGGTCAAATGTGGCACAGGCGGTCTAACCGCCCCGTACGAGGCGATCCTAACCGCCCGGGCGAGTGAGCGAGTGTTTTTTGCTCTTTGTTGCATTCCCGCGTTGCATTGCTGCATTTGTTTAGGGGGAGTGTGCTTTGGCTCAAGGGGAGCTTGCATATGTGCAGGGGGAGCTCTTTGTGGTGTTCGATCTCTGTTTCGGTGGTTTGCGCTCTTTGCTTGAGCTGTTCTTTGTCTCGGATGTGTCGAGCCGTTGCCCTTGCCTAAGGGGTCCGAGTCTTGTCTTCTTCAATTGATTTTGTTGTTTGCCTTTGTTTGGCTTTCGATCGCTTCTTTGAGTTTCTTTTTGTTTGTTTCTTTTCTTTTTCTTTTCTCTCTTGTTACTTTCGTGTGGGTGTTGTCAATGCACTCATCAAGGGGGAAAATTGAGGACCATGTGTGGTTCGAGGACCGGTGGATGGTCGCTTCCTTGTGTGATGAGTGATTGACAACGTTGTGTGGACTGATTCTTGGCTAAGTATTGCAGGTGCAGGTTGCGGCTTGACTCGTGTTGGTGCAGGTGAAGAACAAGCGCGAAAGGTCGTTGCCGGTGAGGCCTCCAGGTGTGGAGAAGACAAGTAGGCTTCGTTCGAGGGACCCGGTGGCCAGTAGGGTCAAGTGCGGGCCGCATGGTGGCATGAACAGCAAGATGAACTCGTGGACGGTTTCTTGGTAGAGCCTCAAAACCAAGGATGAGCCGGGACTACGTGGGAGCCTAGTCATGAGTGCAGATTGGCGGAGGCTACACCGAGTTCGCGGGGTTTGCAGTGGTTCACCAGAAAACCACTGGGTTACTCGGTTGAGCCACAAAACCGAGGCCGAGGACTCGACGAGGAGGTGCGGCCACCCAGGACAGTTCAACCGGCCAGGAGGGGCGGTCAGACCGCCTAGGGCCGGTCAGATCTCCCGGGCCGGTCTAACCGCCCAGAGGGGCGGTCTGACCGCCCTGGCCACCGGCGCCGAGAAGCTTCGAAGCGGAGGACACGCATCGGGATCGCAAGGCTTGCATCGAGGCTATGCAGGTTGCGGTCGCCAGGCATCCGTCTGATGGTGAAGACATGAAGACTTCCAAATCCGCCCTCGAGGGGCATGTATCCCTAGTTATTAGTGAAGGGTAGTTTAGTCTTTTGGGTGCCTCCATATATACTCATTGAATGGGTGGATGGCAGCCAACTTTGGAACCCTAGCTCATTTGTTTTTCCATTTTCGTTCTCCATTTTCCTTAGGATTTTAGAGGACTAGCTTGAGAGCTTCATGTGAGGTCTAGAGAGAGGGATGGATGTTTGGGTGGCAAGCTAGACCATGTACGAACCTTTCATGGCATGTATAGATGGTTCGGCGTTGTTCATCATGGTGGTTTTCTCCTCTCCTTTATGTTGATTTTTGGAGCTCTTTGTTGGTGGTGTTTTGAGGACGATTTCTTGGGGTTCTTGGTGGGTGTCATGTACGAGGTTCTTGTGCCTTTTTGGCTGGTGATTTTGCCCCCAAATCTCCTTTGAATCGGACTCGATTTGGTGGTTTCTCGAGTTGGGCGAGTTCTTGACCTAGAGAAGCGATTTCTTCGATTCCTCTTGATTGTGAGCGTTTCGGGTCGATTCCTTTAAGGTAGAGGTTGCCCAGGAGGTAACCCAGCTATTCCCGAAGTTTTGCTGCAATCCGTGGAGTGATTCGGGAGATCGGGTGCGAGGAAGTTGGGGTTTGACCCGCGGGTTCGTTTTCTGGAAGGGGCGGTCTAACCGCCCGCGGGGGCGGTCTAACCGCCCCGGGTGTTTGCGAGTCGAAGTTTTGTTTCGCCGGATTTTCCTCTGTGAGTTTGTTCGCCTTGATCAGAGGAGTGTCTGGGTGAAATTTGGGGTCGTTCTCGTGATGTTTGCTAGGTGTTCTTCGTTGGAGTTCGTTGCTGGGTACAGGAGGTTAGACCGCCCCTGGTAGCCGGTCTAACCGCCCCTAGGCCCCTGGGTGACGTTTTGGTTTTCACCAAGATTTTCTAGTAGCTAGCATGGCCTTGACCAGAGATCCTTGTTGGTGAAACCGTGGTGAGTTTTGGTGCTCGGAAGAGGCATTTCGAAGGATTTCTTGGTTACCAGGTGGAGGCGGTCTAACCGCCCCCCTCTGGTTAGCTGGCTTTCGAGTTGTTTCCGCTGTCGTTGCTGCATGTGTGTCGTGGTTGTTGGCAGAGTTTGTTCCTAGGACCAGTAGCACTCCAGTGGCTACGTGGTTTTGGCAAACGGAAGGTAGAAGTGCGGAGAGTGTGATTTCGGGGGTTCGACTGAGCTAGTTCGTCTTGTCGGAGTTTCAATCTCCCTCGAGAAGAATTTTTATCAGCTCCCATTCACTCCCCCCCCTCTCTGGTCGCCTAACCGGTCCTTCAGTAGACGAATCTCCCGGCATGTGTGGATGTTATGACCAGCCCAGAGGCCGGCCCTGATAAGGGGTGATCTGTAGTGTTGTCCTCGGACTTGGGATCCTCTGGGTCCGATCCGAAGTCGAACTCGTACGTGGAGTCCGAGTAGAAACCGGAAAGGGGGTTGGAGTCCGAAGCGTGGCTGGGGGCGGTGTCGGAGTCCGAGTTGTACTCGGGTACGGGCTCCTTGCCGGCCCGGCGCGAAGAGAGAGCCTCCGTGCGGGCCCTGCTGATGTTGCGAGGGCCACGCGCAGAGCGCTCGCGGGGTGGTGAGACCACCTGCGATGGCAGAGTAGCCGGCTCGCATGCGATAGCCCACGGCGACGTCCAGTTCGAGTTGGAAGTGGACCCGAGCTCGAAGTCAGCGTGATGGTCAAAGAGCAAAATTTCGCCGAACTTGCCGGCGAGTTCGCCCGTGACAACTTCAGGGAGTGTCACGAAGCTGGTCACCGGGTTGAGCGGCATGGTGAGGCGGTGTTGGAAGGATCCCGCGCCGTCAGCAGTGCAGACCCAAGAGCCGAAAACGAAGGTGTCGCCGCGGTTGAAGGCGACGGTTGGCTTGAAGTAGACAGGAGCCGTCGAGTCCGCCATGTGATCTCGGGCGAGATCCCCTACCTGGCGCGCCAGCTGTCGGTGTTTTAAACCGGCAACCTACTAAGGGGAGTACCCGGAGTAGATGAATGTGGCCTCGCCGAGATCGGTAACTCGAAGGAAGAGACATGTGGCACACAATTTAGACAGGTTCGGGCCGCGAGGTGCGTAATACCCTACGTCCTGTATGCTGCGTAGCTCTGGATTGATTGGGTACGATTACAAGATGGTGCAATTGTACGCCGTGAGATGAGATATGATAGAGGGGTCCTTGCCTCGCCTTATATAGTCCGGGAGGCAAGGTTACAAGTCAGAATAGGGAGAGAGTACTAGTCGAGTACGTCTAGGAGCCTTCCATACAGTGCGGGACATGTACAGCTTCCTAACTGAGTACTTCTCCTCTACAGTCCTTGTGCTTCACGCCATCAGGTGTCGTGCAGCGCAAGTCGGGTAGTCCCAGGGGCCCACCGAGTAGTCGGTCCTAGTACCCACCGAGGTAGTGGGCCCAGGGAGGTCCATACGACACCAGCAGCGATGACAGTTGGTGCCGCCTGCTTCTTCCCGGCATGCTATTCATCTCCACCCAGGAATGGTGATG
Source organism: Cenchrus americanus (assembly GCA_947561735.1). Lineage (NCBI taxonomy): Eukaryota > Viridiplantae > Streptophyta > Magnoliopsida > Poales > Poaceae > Cenchrus > Cenchrus americanus. The sequence continues at coordinate 191,012,501 of OX387244.1, forward strand.
ATGAGGAGTAGGCATCTATGTTTTTCTCAGGTAGATGAAGGGGTAGGGAATCTAAATTATTTTGGAAGGAGAAGATATTGGAGATTTGTTTCCAGACACAATTTAAGTATGCAATGGAGACGACATTTGGCTAATCCACATATCATTTAATTCTCCATTAGAGACGATGTTTGGCTAATCCGTGTAGTATCCTTTAATTCTCCATTGGAGACGATGTTTGGTTAATTCGTGTATCATTTAATTCTACATTAAAGTCACTGCCTCTACTCTCAGCCATTGACTGGCAACAGTTTCCCCATTGACCGGATCTTGGGAACCTTCTGAGGACCATGTGTGGTTCGAGGACCAATGGATGGTCGCTTCCTTGTGTGATGAGTGATTGACAACGTTGTGTGGACTGATTCTTGGCTAAGTATTGCAGGTGCAGGTTGCAGCTTGACTCGTGTTGGTGCAGGTGAAGAACAAGCGCGAAAGGTCGTTGCCGGTGAGGCCTCCAGGTGTGGAGAAGACAAGTAGGCTTCATTCGAGGGATCCGGTGGCCGGCGGGGGTCAAGTGCGGGCCGCATGGTGGCATGAACGAGCAAGATGAAGTCGTGGACGGTTTCTTGGTAGAGCCTCAAAACCAAGGACGAGCCGGGACTACGTGGGAGCCGAGTCATGAGTGGAGATTGGCGGAGGCTACACCGAGTTCGCGGGGTTTGCAGTGGTTCACCAGAAAACCACTGGGTTACTCGGTTGAGCCACAAAACCGAGGCCGAAGACTCGACAAGGAGGGTCGGCCACCCAGGCCGGTTCAACCGCCCAGGAGGGGCGGTCAGACCGCCAGGGGCCGGTCAGATCTCCCGAGCCGGTCCTAACCGCCCGGGGGGGCGGTCGGACCGCCCGGCCGCCGGCGCGAGAAGCTTCGAAGCGGAGGACACGCGTCGGTATCGCAAGGCTTGCGTCGAGGCTAAGCAGGTTGCGGTCGCCGGGCATCCGTCCGATGGTGAAGACATGAAGACTTCCAAATTCGCCCTCGAGGGGCATGTATCCCTAGTTATTAGTGAATGGTAGTTTAGTCTTTTGGGTGCCTCCATATATACTCATTAGATGGGTGGATGGCAGCCAACTCTTTGAACCCTAGCTCATTTGTTTTTCCATTTTCGTTCTCCATTTTTACCTAGTTTTTAGAGGACTAGCTTGAGAGCTTCATGTGAGATCTAGAGAGAGGGATGAATGTTTGGGTGGCAAGCTAGACCTTGTACAAACCTTTCATGGCATGTATAGAAGGTTTGGCGTTGTTCATCATGGTGGTTTTCCCGTCTCTTTTGTGTTGATTTTCGGAGCTCTTTTGGCGGTGTTTTGAGGACGATTTCTTGGGGTTTTTGGTGGGTGTCACGTATGAGGTTCTTGTGCCTCTTTGGCTGGTGACTTTGCCCCCAAATCCCCTTTGAATCGGACTCGATTTGGTGGTTTCTCGAGTTGGGCGAATTCTTGACCTAGAGAAGCGATTTCTTCGATTCCTCTTGATTGTGAGCATTTCGGGTCGATTCCTTTGAGGTAGAGGTTGCCCGGGAGGTAACCCGGCTATTCTCGAAGTTTGGCCGCAATCCATGGAGTGATTCGGGAGATCGGGCGCGAGGAAGTTGAGGTTTGACCCGCGGGTTCGTTTTCCGGAAGGGGCGGTCTAACCGCCCACGAGGGGGCGGTCTAACCGCCCGGGTGTTTTCGGGTCAAAGTTTTGTTTCGCCGGATTTTCCTCTCGTGAGTTTGTTCGCCTTGATCGGAGGAGTGTCCGGGTGAAATTTGGGGTCGTTCTCGTGCGGTTGCTAGGTGTTCTTGGTCGGGATTCGTTCTTCGGGTACGGGAGGTTAGACCGCCCCCGGTAGCCGGTCTAACCGCCCCTAGGCCCTTGGGTGAAGTTTTGGTTTTCGCCAAGATTTTACGGTAGCTAGCATGTCTTGACCGAGAGATCTCTGTTGGTGAAACCGTGGTGAGTTTTGGTGCTCGGAAGAGGCGTTTCGGAGGATTTCTTGGTTGCCGGTGTGGAGGTGGTCTAACCGCCCCCTATACCCGGTCTAACCGCCCCCTCTCGGTTAGCCGGCTTTTGAGTTGTTTCCGCCTGTCGGTGCTGCGTGTGTTTTGTGGTTGCTTGGTAGAGTTTGTTCCTAGGACCGGTAGCACTCCGGTGGCTACGTGGTTTTGGCAAACGGAAGGTTGAAGTGCGGAGTGTGTGATTTCGGGGGTTCGACCGAGCTAGTTCATCTTGTCGGAGTTTCAATCTCCCTCGAGAAGAATTTTTATCGGCTCCCATTCACTCCCCCCCTCTCTGGTCGCCTATTCGGTCCTTCAAGTGGTATCAGAGCCGGTTCGGGACCTTATTGACTCTAACCAGTCTAAGATCCAAGGATGGCGTACCAGGAACGGGGTTCGGGTCCTCCACACTTCGATGGCAAGAACTACCAGATGTGGAGCAAGCGGATGGGTGCGTTCCTCTGCGGAAAGGGTCGGCTTCTTTGGGATGTCACGGTGGACACAGGCTATGTCCAGCCCATGGATTTCCTTGCTCCAGGGTCGAGGGACAGATTCGACGCCAACAATAAGGCGGTCGACTACTTGTTTCGTGCTTTGTGTCAGCCTGAGTTCGATCGGGTGCACACCGAGCACTTGGCTTGTAGGATTTGGGCGGTGTTGAAGGAGGCTCATGTTGGGGACGCCCAGGTGCAGGCACGGATGTATGCGACCTACCGGAGAGAGTACGAGAACTTCACTCATCTCCCCGGTGAGTCCATCGATGCCTTGTTTCAGATGTTCACGGTGGTTGTGAACAACATGAGGGCCAATGTGGAAGTGCTCCCGTACGATGATAATGATAGAGCGGTCAAGCTCTTACATTCTTTGGATCGTATGATCTGGGGCGGAAAGTTCGAGGCCATTGTCGAGTCAGAGAAGTACGACACTCTGACGGTGAACGAGCTGTTCTCGAAGCTCAAGTCGGCTGAGGTGGATAGGGGCATGATTGCTAAGCTCGAGGGACCGACTGATTCCCATAGTCTTGCCCTCGTTGGTGGTTCCAAAGGAAAGGCTAACTCTAACCCATCCACCAGGATGTTTTCCTTTTCCTCTTTGATGTCTATGCCAGATGAGGAGTTTGATGACCTTGGAGAGGACGAGCTGGCGCTGTTGACGAGGCGGCTCGAGAGGCTGCACGAGAACCGCGTGAACATGAGGAGGAACACGAGGACGTGCTTCCAGTGCGGCAAGCCGGGACACTTCTGTAACACCCTAATTTTACTAAAAATTTGGCTTTATTAAAATTTGCTAGAAACCATTTAATTGCTTAAGGAATATAAGGTTGCTTTATTTCTTTTTAGGCATTTGAAACTCTTTCTAAAATAAAGTCAATGGAATATAGGAATTAATTGTGGCATTCATGCTGGTGCATTATTTTTGGTTGCTGGAATTCAAATTCAAATTTGAATTCTATTTGTTTGAAGCCTTTGCCTAAACCTTAATTCCCAAACCTCGCCCGCAGAGGCTGACAGCGGGGGCCCGCGTGTCATCCCCTCCGCTAAGCCGTCCCCGCCCGGACTCCGCCACCGCCGCCCGAGTCCGACCGGGCACGCATCCCCGTGCGTGGCCCGCACGCCAAGACGTCCACCCGGCTTTTTAAAGCGCGCCGCCGCCCCCTGGACGCCCCACCCGAGAAACCCGAGCCTCCGCCTCTTGCGCCGCACCTCGCCCGAAACCCTAACCCGCGCCGCCGCCTTGGATCCTCGCCGTCGTCGCCGCTACATCGTTGAGGAGCATGTCCAGAGCTGCGCCAGGAGGTGAGCGTCGTGCCGGTGCCGTTCGTGTTGACCCCGCGCCTTCCGTCGCCCCCAGTGACCTCGCCGGAGTTCGTGGGCCGCGCCGCCGCGTCGACCGGCCGCTCCGTCGCAGCTCCGCCGCGACCGCCGCCCCGTCTCGCTTCGCGTGCTCGCGCGCCGCGCTTAGATGCCATCCGCGCCTCAAACCGTGGCCAAAAACCCTAGATTAGGGTCTTCACCGGCGAGCTCGCCGCCGCCCGCCGCCGCTCGCCGCCGTCGGCTCGCGCTTCCCGCCGCCGGCCGCTTGCTCGCGATCCGAGCCGTCGGATCCGGATCCGACGCGTCCCGCCGTCCCCGCCGCCCCGCGAGCCACCGCGGCCGCGGCATCTGGATCCAACGGTCCCAGATCTAGTCAACTCGAGTCAAGCCAGGTCAAACCCCGCCAGCCCTGGCAGTTTTGCAGAAAAACCCCTGGGTTTTCCGATATTCACAAAAATACCCTTCCACCTTAGAAGTTTCTTTACAGTTTAGTCCTTTTTCTTTAGTTTAGCCCAAAACCTTTTCAAATCTTTACAGATTGGTCCCTACACCTTCCCTAAGCCATAACTTAGTCGTTTTAGCTCCGATTTTAGCACTCTTTATGTCCACGCGTTCGTCTCGAAGCGTAGATTAGTTTTATGCTACTGTTTAGATCTGTTTGATCTGTTTGGTGACTGTTTCTTATTTATTCCTATTGTATGCTTGTATGTGATGATTGTGGACCGTAGAGAGCGATTCGTTCGAAGGATTTGAAGATCAAGTCGTGCAAGAGTTTGAGCAGCAAGGCTTGGTTGAAGGCAAGTATTCCTTGATGCATGCCCGCTTGTCCTACATAACATGCATTTAAATTCACTGTCTTTACTTTTCCGCTTGCAATAATTTGATGGGAACCTATTAAGAATCATGCCTAGCTTTTTACTACCTTTACCTTGATACCGGGAAGTAAATTAATCTTGTGGTAGCTATTGCTTAGCATGCTCAACTGTGAATTGGTATTAATCAACTTGGATACCTTTTGTTATTCTATGTTCCATTTATGATCTTTTACTTTACAAGACCACTTTAATATGTTAATCGGAACATGGAGAACCACCCAGGAAAACAGTACAACCACAAGAACTAATAGGCAATGGTCTTGGGCGAATAATTAGGAACTTTAGCTTGGGATGGTCTTACCCGATAAGGACAAGGGATCGGCGGTACTGTGGGGTATGGACTCGCTCTAGCGGGGGTTGGGTGAGTTATTCTTTTATGGTGGGGTATCGACCTGCTAGGGGACTTTATACCTTGCTAAGCGATCCGGACCTTGTGGGTCATAACTTGCTAGGGAACCTTTGTAAAGGCCATGTAGCGTCCCTATGCAATCACACCTCGGAAGTGTGATATGGTGCCTTGCAAACACCGCATGGTTGGGTCCAAAGTTCTTCGGAGCTTTTACGCTGCTTGTGGGTAAAGATGTACAACCTCTGCAGAGTGTTAAACTAATCGATTAGCCGTGCTCACGATCAAGAGCGGCCTAGACACTCACATGATTAAATTATGGAACTTTAATGTTTAATTGCTATGATATTCTTTATTTATGATGCTTATATCTTATTAATTGGGTTGGTATGAACTTACACCCTTAGTAATCAGGTTGCTAATAAAACTTAACCAACTAAAATGCTAAAGTGCTTGAACCTTAGCCATCCACCATATGGCCTTGCATGTCATGTTGTTCTCTCTTGCTGAGTACGATATGTGCTCACGCTTCTTTATTCTCTTGCATCTACAATACCCGGAATTGCTGCTCAGACTGGGAGAACTTTGAAGACGATCCAGGAGACTTCCAGGAGTTCTAGGTGTGCGTAGTCTTCAGTCAGCTGCCTGTGGAGGCATTTTTGTCCGCTGCGAGAACTCGTTTATTTAAGATTCGTTTAAGACTATGGTTTGTAATAACTCATTATTCGTGTGGCACTGATTTTGGTATTCATAATGTCTAAGCGTGTGTGTAACTTGATCCTAGCGCACACGTGATCAATGCATTCGGTTTTGCCTTTAAAACCGGGTGTGACAGAGTGGTACCAGAGCTGTGTTGACTGTAGGAACGCTAGCCTAGATAGAAATGGTCGAATTAAGGATTTTATACTCATAGAAGCTTTCTCTTACATGCTTGCTTTATTCTTATTAACCTTACTCTTGCCTTTTTGCTTCACTCTTGAGTTGTCTGCATTCTTTACCTTGTGCTTGCATTAGCTCTCATCCTTTTGCCTTACCATCCTTCTCATTCTGCACTGCACTACAGATAGTTCGTAGCTTGAAGACCTCTCAGGATGGAGCAGTCCATCAGTATGCTCCACAGTAACAGTACAATGACTTGCATGATGGAGACACAGATGAGAAGATTGAGATGGAGCCTGCACCTATGGTTTTCCCTAACCTTATCATGGTGCCTGATGATGAGGAAGATCCGGAGGAGATGATTCCAGAGGAGGATGAGCTAGCTGAACAGCCAAACCTAGAGGAGCAAGCGCCGGAGACGATGAGGATCACCTTGATCAAGAGATGGAGGAAGAAGAACAAGAGCAAGAGGAGGAAGCTGAGGAAGCGATCTGGGAAGTGTACCACTACAGAGCTGATGGAGTAGGCATTCCCATGGCAGACCACCTGAGAGCGATGGTACTCCGCCTGGGCTATGATAAGGCCCCTGTCTACCATTGTGAGTTGTGGACTCATCCGTGGTTCGAGCCCCATTGGGAGGTTGCTACCATCTTGGAGGAGTACATTCCATGCCGTGGAGTGAAGGAGGTGTCCAAGCATCATGATGTGGCTCACAGGACTACTATGGATGCTGGGATAGCAGAGTCAGCTCGTAGGGCACTCTATGTGCTCTCTCACAAGGAGCGTGACAGGTTGGAGGATACCCACTGCCGTTACACACCTTTCAGAGCAAGTGGGGAAGCCAAGACTTACATCGCCCCAGCACCAGCCTATGAAGGAACGCTCAACAATGTCGGAGTCTACTTGCAGCTGTGAACGCCGCATTGGATGATGCCAACAACACTCTAAATGCAGCACAGCAGTAGATTTTCACTCTGGAGACGCAGAGGCGTGCCCTAGAAGCTGCACTTCAGAATAGGGAGCAGCCAGAAGCCCATGAAGCCACAGAAGGATGTACCTCCCCGTCACCCAAGAGGCCACACTATGACTCCCCTGACGCCCGCACAGATGCCATGGCAGAAGATAGTCCTTAGGTTTAAGATTAAGGATAGGATCTCTTTATAATCGCTAGTAGACGATCGGTAAAGTGTGTTTAGTTTAGAGGTGTGGTTGAATGCTTGATTTTGTGCTTAATGTATGAGTTGGATTTTTTGGTTGAGTGCCATGTGTTGTGGAGTGATGACCACAACGACATTGGTTTAGTAGTAAGTTTGTGGGGGTTAACTTTCGGTCTCAATCAGTTATCTATCTTAATCTTTTTGTCCCTTTAAGTTTTCCCTTAATGCAAATTCGAGATCCCTAAATCTGTTCGCGCAGCTTTCTGAGTCAGCTCCACTGTTTTAATTTTACCTCAATCTACAGAACTCCGATTGCAGTAAAACCAATTGAAAAAGTTAAGAATTTCGTGACTGATTTTCTGTTAAAAAATCAGAATAGTTGGATGGATAATCAGAGAGTTATGACTGAAACATTACAGCCTCACGAATCTGTTAAACACTGCTGACCTACCTGACATGTTTATTTTATAACCAGAGTTACACAACTCCGATTGAGGTGATTCCAGTTGGAGTAGTTTCGTAATTTCATTACCTTTTATCAGTCTAAAATCCATAATTTTTGGTTACACGCACTAAGAGCTATGCCTCATTGTTTGGAGTCAACAGAACCTGTCTTATCTGAATATCATTGCTATCTTATCTTCCTGAGTTTAACCCTTGGTGCAATCATCTAAAATAATGTCCCTAACACCCAGATGGTGAACACCAGGTCAAGATCAGGTGTTGATCAACCAGCAGGAAGAGCACCCCAGCCAGTGCAAATGGATCCCGCTATGCAGCAGTTCCTGGAGGCACAGACCCAGCTCCTCCCGTAACTTGACCAACACCGTGACAAACTTGCAAGCCCGAGTCAACAATCCACCGGTGCCGCCACCCGCGCCTCGCAACAAGCACCGGAGTTCATGAGTCATCACCCTCCCGTGTTTACTCACGCCGCCGATCCACTCGAAGCTGAAGATTGGCTAAAGACAGATGCGAAAATGCTCACTACCCGTCGGTGTGACGACGAGAGAGAAGGTCCCGTATTTGCGGGACGACTTCAAGGATCTGCAGCCGCTTGGTGGGATGCGTACTCTGCAGCTCATGCCGCCCCAGACACTATAACTTGGGAGGAGTTTACCACCAACTTCAGGAGCCATCACATACCCTCTGGAGTCATGAAGGTCAAGAAGAAGGAGTTCCTTTCTCTGAAGCAGGGAGGAATGTCAGTAGCTGAGTACAGAGACAAGTTCACTGAGTTGTCTCGCTATGCAGCTGAGGAGGTTGCTGAAGATAGGAAGAAGCAGGAGGCCGTTCCTGGATGGGTTAGATGGTTCGGCTGCGGTACCGGTCGATGTCCTATCCTTTTCTCGTCTTTCGGCCAGGCCTAGTTGATGCCGCCATCCGCTTGGAGCACAAGCGCAAGGAGCTCGGAGAGCGAGAAGAGGAAGGCCGCCGGCTGCGGGCGCTTGGGAGTGCGTCTCGCCCGCGCTACAACCCACCGCCGAACACCCCGTTCCGCTTTGGGGGACCGGGTGGAAACTTTGGGCGGCGGCGGTCCCCGGCGGTCGCTCGGCGGTTTCGAGCGTCCCGTTCCTCGCAGTCCCCGCCCGGTTCCCGGCGAGTCGGCCAGAGAGCCCCGGTTGGCACACACACGTAAGGTCCGTGGCACCGCCCAATCCTCGCCACCACTACTTGCTTCATGTGCGGAGAGCTTGGTCACTATGCCAATGCTTGCCCAAAGAGGAACCCTCCACACACCCCCGTGCGAGAACCGAGCGAGCGGACAAGGAGCGGAAGCCAAACCCCACAGTCTAACAAAGGACAACAGAGCTATGCACGAGGCAAGGCGATGCACGTTGATGTTGAAGTCGCTCAAGAGAACCCCAGAGTAGTGCTCGGTATGTTTCTAGTCAACTCTACTCCTGCCTCAGTTTTGTTTGATTCTGGAGCATCCCATTCTTTCATTACATCCCAGTTCGTAGCTCAACATAATCTACCTATCAATCCCATGTCTTGCCACATGTTAGCTACCTCACCTGGGGGTGAATTGAAAGCCATCTATAAATGTGATAACATCCATCTCAAGATTGTGGGCAGAGATTTCCGTGCCAATCTTATAATCTGGGATTCAAAGGGGATCGATGTGATATTGGGAATGGGATGGTTGACCGCGTGTGATGTGGTGATACAGTGTGCTAAGAGATCAATCCTTCTTACAAGTCCAGCTGGTGAAAGGTTTGAGTTTGCGGCGAGATCCCGCACCATCAAACACCGGTGCGGTGAATAAGCTTGATGGAGCGGCCTTGGAAGACATACGAGTAGTGTGCGATTATCCTGATGTGTTTCCCGAGGAGTTGCCAGGTATGCCCCCTGACCGAGATGTTGAGTTCGTTATTGATCTTTTACCTGGTACTGCTCCTATCTCTAAGCGCCCATATAGAATGTCTAGTGATCAGTTACAAGAACTTAAAGCTCAGATTAAAGAATTATTGGGTAAAGGGTTCATTCGTGCTAGTTCATCACCTTGGGGAGCACCCGTTATCTTTGTGGGTAAGAAAGATGGCACACAGAGGATGTGTGTTGATTACAGGTCCCTTAATGATGTTACCATCAAGAACAAGTATCCTCTGCCAGGTATTGAAGATTTGTTTAATTAGATGAGAGGAGCTAAAGTGTTTTCTAAGATCGATCTGCGATCTGGTTATCATCAGTTGAAGATTAGGCCTTCGGATATTCCTAAGACAGCTTTTACTACCAGGTACGGACTTTATGAGTACACAGTTATGTCCTTTGGGTTAACCAATGCACCCGCATACTTCATGTATTTGATGAACAAGATCTTTATGGAGTATCTGGACAAGTTTGTTGTGGTATTCATTGATGACATTTTGATCTACTCCAAGAATGAGGAAGACCATGAGGAGCATTTGAGGCTTGTGTTGCAGAAGCTGAGAGAGCATGAGTTATATGCAAAGTTCAGCAAGTGTGAGTTCTGGATCAAGGAAGTGTCTTTTCTAGGTCATATCATCACCAACGGAGGTATTGCGGTAGACCCTAGCAAGGTTAGTGATGTATTGAAGTGGGAAGCCCCTCGTACAGTGTCTGAGATCCGGAGTTTTCTTGGACTTGCTGGTTACTATCGTCGGTTTATTGAAGGATTCTCCAAGATTGTGAAGCCTCTCACTACACTGCTAGAAAAGGACAGGGAGTTCAAATGGACAAGTGCATGTCAGTCCAGTTTTGAAGAATTAAAGAAGCGGTTAACCACAGCACCTGTTCTAGTAATGCCTGATCTACGAAAGAGCTTTGACATATATTGTGATGCATCTCGACAAGGTCTAGGATGTGTGTTGATGCAAGAAGGTCATGTTATAGCCTATGCATCTCGTCAGTTGAGGAAGCATGAGTTGAACTATCCTACGCATGATCTTGAGTTAGCAGCAGTGGTTCATGCATTGAAAATTTGGAGACACTACATTATGGGAACTAAGTGTCAGATCTATACTGATCACAAGAGTCTGAAGTATATCTTCACTCAGAAGGATCTCAATCTAAGACAGCGTCGTTGGTTAGAGTTGATCAAGGACTATGATCTAGAGATTCAATATCATCTTGGTAAAGCGAATCTGGTTGCTGATGCTTTGAGTCGGAAGGGCCACACTAACATGGCTATGATCATTCCGTTTCTTGATGAGTTGGTAAAAGAGTTTGAAAGGCTCAACTTGAAAGTGGTTGCACATGCAGAAGGAGTGACTTTGGAAGTACAGTCCACTCTGGAGCAAGAGATACGTAAGTGGCAGCTAGAGGATGCTGGAATACAGAAAAATAAGGAGAGTATGCAACAAGGAGAAGCCCCAGATTTCACAGAAGATGAGCAAGGAACCGTGTGGTTTAAGAACCGGTTGTGTGTACCAGAGACAGGAGATCTCAGAGAGACTATCTTGAGAGAAGCTCACGACTCAGCTTACTCTATCCATCCGGGCGGTACTAAGATGTACCGGGATCTCAAGCAGAGGTATTGGTGGTACGGTATGAAGAGAGACGTGGCCGCACATGTGGCTTTGTGTGACACTTGCCACCGGGTTAAGGGTGAACATCAGAGACCCGCTGGTTTGCTTCAACCATTGAAGGTGCCTGAGTGGAAGTGGGAAGAGATCGGAATGGACTTCATAGTGGGTTTACCCCGAACCCGAGATGGTTATGATTCGATTTGGGTTATTGTGGATCGTTTGACCAAGGTAGCTCACTTCATTCGGTAAAGACTACTTATACGGGAGCTAAGTTGGCGAGCTATACATGTCCAGGATTGTATGTTTGCATGGTGTACCAAAGAAGATCGTGTCGGACGAGAGGTACTCGGTTTACTTCTCGTTTACGGGGGAAGTTGCATGAGTCTCTGGATGCTAAACTAAATTTCAGCTCGGCTTATCATCCACGGACGGATGGACGGACGAGAGAGAACCAATCGGATCCTAGAAGACATGCTGAGAGCATGTGCGCTTAAGCATGGTGGTAGTTGGGATAAGAGCTTGCCATATGCTGAGTTCTCTTATAACAACAGCTACCAAGATAGTCTCAAAATGTCACCCTTTGAGGCCCTGTATGGAAGGAAGTGTAGAACCCCGTTATACTGGAGTGAGACAGGCGAAAGGCAGTTATTTGGGGCAGATATCATCAGAGAAGCGAAGAAACAAGTTCAGATCATCAGAGGAAATTTGAGGATTGCTCAGTCTAGACAGAAAAGTTATGCAGATGGCAAACGAAGGGATGTGGTCTTTCAGGAAGGCGATTATGTGTACTTAAAGGTGTCACCTATCAGAGGTTTGCATCGATTCAGAGTTAAAGGAAAATTGTCACCTCGGTTTATTGGACCTTTCAAGATCCTTGAGAGAGTGGGAGAAGTGGCTTACAGATTGGAGTTGCCAGTCCAGCTAGCTGATGTGCATGATGTATTCCATATCTCTCAGTTGAAGAAGGGTTTTGGTCCTCATGACAAGGAGCCGCTACCCTTGGATGATCTAAACGTGAAAGAGGATCTCACTATTGTTGAACACCCTGTTCGGATATTGGAAACAATGACAAGGGTCACCAGGAATAGTGTGATTAAGATGTGCAAAGTACAGTGGAGTAATCATGTAGAGGATGAGGCAACATGGGAAAGAGAGGATGAGCTCAAAGCAGAGTTTCCAGATCTTTTTTCCCAATCCGTCCGAATCTCGAGGACGAGATTCTTCTTAAGGGGGGTAGGATTTGTAACACCCTAATTTTACTAAAAATTTGGCTTTATTAAAATTTGCTAGAAACCATTTAATTGCTTAAGGAATATAAAGTTGCTTTATTTCTTTTTAGGCATTTGAAACTCTTTCTAAAATAAAGTCAATGGAATATAGGAATTAATTGTGGCATTCATCTTTGGTGCATTATTTTTGGTTCTTTGGAATTCAAATTCAAATTTGAATTCTATTTGTTTGAAGACTTTGCCTAAACCTTAATTCCCAAACCTCAAACCCTTAACTCCTTATCCCCTTTCAACCCAACACCCCCTCCCGGCCCGCGCGGCCCCCGGCCGCGTAGCGGCCCGAGCGACCCCGGCGGCCGGCCCGCGTAGCCGCCGGCCGCAATAGCGAGCCGTAGCCCGCTTCTCTCCGCTCGCGGCCCGGCTTCGCTCGGTCTTTCGGCCCGGCCCGGCCCGCCGCCGCCGCGCGCTCTCCCCTCGCCCGCGAGAGGCCGGCGGGGGGCCCGCGTGTCATCCCCTCCGCTAAGCGGTCCCCGCCCGGGACTCCGCCGCCGCCGCCGGAGTCCGGCCGGGGCACGCATCCCCGTGCGTGGCCCGCACGCCAAGACGTCCACCGGGCTTTTTATAGCGCGTCGCCGCCCCCTGGACGCCGCACCCGAGAAACCCGAGCCGCCGCCTCTTGCGCCGCACCTCGCCCGAAACCCTAACCCGCGCCGCCGCCTTGGATCCTCGCCGTCATCGCCGCTACATCGTCGAGGAGCACGTCCAGAGCTGCGCCAGGAGGTGAGCGTCGTGCCGGTGCCGTTCGTGTGGATCCCGCGCCTTCTGTCACCCCAGTGACCTCGCCGGAGTTCGTGGGCCGCGCCGCCGCGTGGACCGGCCGCTCCGTCGCGGCTCCGTCGCGGCCGCCGCCCCGTCTCGCTTCGCGTGCTCGCGCGCCGCGCTTAGATGCCATCCGCGCCTCAAACCGTGGCCAAAAACCCTAGATTAGGGCCTTCGCCGGCGAGCCCGCCGCCGCCGCCGCCGCTCGCCGCCGCCGTCGGCTGCGCTCCCCGCCGCCCGCCGCTTGCTCGCGATCCGAGCCGTCGGATCTAGATCCGACGCGTCCCGCCGTCCCCGCCGCCCGCGAGCCACCGCAGCCGCCAGATCTGGATCCAACGGTCCCAGATCTAGTCAACTCGAGTCAAGCCAGGTCCAACCCCGCCAGCCCTGGCAGTTTTGCAGAAAAACCCCTGGGTTTTCCGATATTCACAAAAATACCCTTCCACCTTAGAAGTTTCTTTACAGTTTAGTCCTTTTTCTATAGTTTAGCCCAAAACCTTTTCAAATCTTTACAGATTGGTCCCTACACCTTCTCTAAGCCATAACTTAGTCGTTTTAGCTCCGATTTTAGCGCTCTTTATGTCCACGCGTTCGTCTCGAAGCGTAGATTAGTTTTATGCTACTGTTTAGATCTGTTTGATCTGTTTGGTGACTGTTTCTTATTTATTCCTATTGTATGCTTGTATGTGATGATTGTGGACCGTAGAGAGCGATTCGTTCGAAGGATTTGAAGATCAAGTCGTGCAAGAGTTTGAGCAGCAAGGCTTGGTTGAAGGCAAGTATTCCTTGATGCATGCCCGCTTGTCCTACATAACATGCATTTAAATTCACTGTCTTTACTTTTCCGCTTGCAACAATTTGATGGGAACCTATTAAGGATCATGCCTAGCTTTTTACTACCTTTACCTTGATACCGGGAAGTAAATTAATCTTGTGGTAGCTATTGCTTAGCATGTTCAACTGGGAATTGGTATTAATCAACTTGGATACCTTTTGTTATTCTATGTTCCGTTTATGATCTTTTACTTTACAAGACCACTTTAATATGTTAATCGGAACATGGAGAACCACCCGGAAAACAAGTACAACCACAAGAACTAATGGGCAATGGTCTTGGGCGAATAATTAGGAACTTTAGCTTGGGATGGTCTTACCCGATAAGGACAAGGGATCGGCGGTGCTTGTGGGGTATGGACTCGCTCTAGCGGGGAGTTGGGTGAGTTATTCTTTTATGGTGGGGTATCGACCTGCTAGGGGACTTTATACCTTGCTAATCGATCCGGACCTTGTGGGTCATAACTTGCTAGGGAACCTTTGTAAAGGCCATGTAGCGTCCCTATGCAATCACACCTCGGAAGTGTGATATGGTGCCTTGCAAACACCGCATGGTTGGGTCCAAAGTTCTTCGGAGCTTTTACGCTGCTTGTGGGTAAAGATGTACAACCTCTGCAGAGTGTTAAACTAATCGATTAGCCGTGCTCACGGTCAAGAGCGACCTAGACACTCACATGATTAAATTATGGAACTTTAATGTTTAATTGTTGTGATATTCTTTATTTATGATGCTTATATCTTATTAATTGGGTTGGTATGAACTTACACCCTTAGTAATCAGGTTGCTAATAAAACTTGACCAACTAAAATGCTAAAGTGCTTGAACCTTAGCCATCCACCATATGGCCTTGCATGTCATGTTGTTCTCTCTTGCTGAGTACGATATGTGCTCACGCTTCTTTATTCTCTTGCATCTACAATACCCGGAATTGCTGCTCAAACTGGGAGAACTTTGAAGACGATCCAGGAGACTTCCAGGAGTTCTAGGTGTGCGTAGTCTTCAGTCAGGTGCCTGTGGAGGCATTTTTGTCCGCTGCGAGAACTCGTTTATTTAAGATTCGTTTAAGACTATGGTTTGTAATAACTCTTTATTCGTGTGGCACTGATTTTGGTATTCATAATGTCTAAGCGTGTCTGTAACTTGATCCTGGCGCACACGTGATCAATGCATTCGGTTTTGCCTTTAAAACCGGGTGTGACAACTTCGTCGCCGACTGCCCGGAGAAGGTCGAGAACAAGGACAGCTACAAGCACGAGCCGAGGAAGGACGGCAAGTACCGTTCGAGGCGCGACTACAAGAGCAAGCACAAGAACAAGTACAAGGACGAGAGACGATCGAGGAAGAAGGAGAGCCGAGGCAAGTCCCAAGTGATGGTCGGAGCGAGCGACGTCGACTCCAGTTCCGCGTACTCCACCTCGAGCTCGAGCAGCAGTGAAGACGAAGGCGATCGTCGCAAGAAAAAGAAGTCGTCCAAGAACACCGAGCGAGCCGGGCGCCGCGAGAGAGATGGCTTCTGCACCATGGCGCTGAGCTCCGGCAGCAAGAAGAGCACACAGAGCGACTCTGACTCTGAGTCCGACGACGAGGTGCGTGATAAACTTCCCTTCTTGCGTTAGCAGAATGAGAGGCTTGGCTCTTTGCTTGATAACCGTGATGACATGCTTAGAGAGGCCAAGAAAATGAGGAAAGAGCTTAGGGCTTCACTCGAGGATGCTAGGACTAGAGTAGCTGAGCTAGAGACACAGGTGCTTGATAGCAAGCTTGAGATTGATTCGCTTAAGGCTAGCCCTGTTATTTCGGATGAGAATGATTGTGCTGATTGCTCCATATTCCTTGCTGTTATTGCATTGTTTAAGGAGAAGCATGCCTCCAAGTGTGAGGAACTAGATGTGCTTAGGGTTGAAGTGGCTGAGCTTAAGTCTAGACCTGCTTTGCTAGGTGCTTGCACTTCTTGCCCTGTTTTGCATGCTAAGATTGATGAGATGCATGCTTACACTAGTTCGCTTGAGGCTAATTGAAGGAACCCATGCCTACATCATGCTCTACCTGTGAAATGCATGCATTGAAAAATTTGGAACTTGCACATTATGTTGATCGTTTGCAGGATGAGAATGATGACTTGAGGAAGTTGATGGAGTGGTTGTCCGGTCATGAGCCTCAGTTGAGGATGATGATCGAGGCCTTTAAGAGGCAAGATGGTGAGGGACTTGGGGCAAACAAGGCTGGTGCGGGAAGTGGAGAGAATATCCCGAAGACACCAAAAACCTACCACAAAAATGATTTCCCTCCAAAACCCAACCATCTTAGGAACTGACTAGACACAACCCCAGCTCCACCTATATTTCCTACACCCACAAATGATCTCCGTAGGCCTATCAAGTTTGTGAGCACTTCCGGGAAAGTGTTCTTTAGGAAAGTGAGTGAGAAGGCAAGTGAAGAGAAATCGGTGGAAGAGTTGAGTGGAGAGAAACCAAGCGAGCAGCCCCAATCCAAGCCAAAACCTAAGCTTGTGAGGTTCCGTTGTGGCCATTGTGGGAAAGAGGGTCACAAGGATGAGTTTTGCTTCAAGAGGAAGCGGCAAGAGAGGATGGCAAAGGAGTGGGCGAACAAGGATAGGTACAACCCATCCCATGGTGTTCCTAAGCCTCGTATGCCACTGCCCAGGGGTAAGGCTGTAGTGAGAAGTGTTCCGGCATGGGGAGATACAAGTTCCCGCAGCCGAGGAGCAGTTCTGGAGGGGGCGGTCAGACCGGCCTGGCTAGGCGGTCAGACCGGCCCAGCCCAGAGGGGGATGGTTAGACCGGCCTGGCTAGGCGGTTTAACCAGCCCCCCCCCCAGAATTATGGGCGTAGTGGTTTTCGAGGTGGTGAGTCGAGAGGTTTCAGGTCTGGAGGTGGAGTTGCTGGTGGTTGGTCAAGAGAGACAGCAGGTGGTCAGTTTGCTAGGCATTCTCCCCCTCGATCTCACTACGGGGATGGGAGGAGTCGTAGCTTTGAGAAAGAGAGGAGGGATGTTCCACGGGTTGTCTTACGTGGTTTTGGTCCTCCTCCAGGCAGTGAGGGGTGGTTTCCTCGGAGTGGTTACCGAGGTGGTGTTCGTGGTGGTTATGGTAGGAAAGATGGCTTGATGTGTGCTAACCCCACTTTCGAGCAAATGGCTCGGCACTGGTTTTCCTCCTTTGGTACTAACCCCAGTGCTGAGTCGTTTGTTCGCTCACGTGCTTGTTGTTGAATTTCAGGTGGGAGACTTGAAGAACATTTGGTTGATTGACTCCAGTTGCTGGAGGCATATGAACGGAGATAGGGGGTGGTTCTCAAGTCTCGTCCCGGTGGTGACGAAGAGGTACATCACTTTTGGGGACAATGGGCGTGGGCGTGTGCTTTCAGAAGGTGAGATAAAAGTGAGTGACAAGATCACTCGAGGCGTGTTGCTCTTGTTCAATCGGCGGGGTACAATTTGCTTTCTATGTCCCGGTTGTTGGATGAGGGTTTTGAGGTGTTGTTTCGGCCGGGTGGTTCTCGGATTGTGGACTCTCGAGGGGACCTTGTACGTATGGTCGTTCCCGAGGGTCGGGTGTTTCGTGCTTGATTTTTCTCGGACTTCGGGTGTGGAGCGTTGTTTCTTGGCTGGTTCTTCGAGCGAGTTGTGGAAGTGGCATAGGAAGTTGGGTCACTTGAGCTTTGACCTTTTGTCATGCTTGAGTAAACTCAATTTGGTCCGAGGATTGCCACGGTTGAGGCTTGAGAAAGAGTTGGTTTGTGCTCCGTGTAGGCATGCCAAGATGGTGGCCTCTTCTCACCCGCCTCTCACCGATGTGATGACTGAGCGTCCATGCGAGCTGCTCCATATGGACCTTGTTGGCCCAGCTCGTGTGCGATCTGCGGGTGGGAAGTGGTATGTCCTTGTTGTGGTGGACGACTATTCTCGGTATGTGTGGGTGTTCTTTCTTGAGGAGAAGGGGGAGACGTTTGGTTTTATTCGAGATCTAGTCTTGAGGTTGAGGAACGAGAGGCACGGAGATGCCATACGAGCTATACGCAGTGATAATGGCTCGGAATTCAGGAACTCTCATTTTGAAACCTTTTGCCATGACTTGGGTCTTGAGCACCAGTTTTCGAGTCCGTATACGCCTCCCCAGAATGGTGTTGTGGAAAGGAAGAACATGACCTTGTGCGAGATGGCTCGGACGATGCTTGATGAGCATAGGACTCCGAGGAGGTATTGGGCTGAGGCGGTGAATACCGCGTGCTATGTGTCGAACAGGATATACCTCAGAGTGCACAAGAAGAAGACATGCTATGAGTTGATGCATGGTCGCACACCCAAGGTGAGTCACTTCCATGTCTTTGGTTGCAAGTGTTTCATTCTGAATAAGGGCAGGAAGTTGGATAAGATTGAGGCTAGGTCTGTCGATGGCATTTTCTTTGGTTATGCATCTCATTCTAGAGCATATCGTGTGCTCAATCTTGAAACTAACCAAATCGTGGAGACTTGCGAGGTAACCTTCGACGAGACAGAGCCACGTAGTCAGCTTTTCTTTGAGTGTGCAGGTGATGATGAGCTTGGCGAGGAGATCTTTCAGGAGGAGGAGCATGAACATGGTGATGATGAAGATGGCGGTGCGGTGCCCCCGGCTGAACATGTACCCACTACTTCGACTACGATGATGGATGGACCCTCTGCTACACCCACGACGACAAATCAAGAACGAGGAGAAGATGATGTTGAGGGGGAGGTAGCTTCGAAGCGAGAACCTCCCCGGCGAGTTCAAGTGGACGCACTACACGGTCGAGGGTTCGAAACAATTCCCACTTTGCTCATGCTGCGTTTGTTACTTCTTTTGAGCCCAAAGACATTGGACACACACTATCTGATCACAATTGGGTTAACTCGATGCATGAGGAGTTGGAGAACTTTGAGAGGAATCAGGTGTGGGAGTTGATTGACCCTCCCCCAGGGTGTAAGCCGATTGGTACCAAGTGGGTGTGGAAAAACAAAGAGGGAGAGAAGGGTGAGATTGTGAGGAACAAGTCGAGACTTGTTGCTCAAGGGTTCAGTCAGAAGGAGGGGATTGACTACGAGGAGACCTTTGCTCCCGTAGCCCGTTTGGAGGCGATTAGGATCCTTCTAGCCTTTTCCGTGGCTAAAGGGTTCAAGTTGCACCAAATGGATGTGAAGAGTGCTTTTCTGAATGGAGTGTTGGAGGTAGAAGTGTATGTGAGGCAGCCTCCGGGGTTTGAGAGTGAGAAGTACCCCCACCGGGTGTACAAGTTGAGGAAGGCGCTGTATGGGTTGAAGCAAGCGCCTAGAGCTTGGTATGGCAGGTTGAGGGTGTTCTTGTTCGAGAGAGGTTTTGAGATGGGAAAGGTCGATCAGACCTTGTTTTTGCTGAGGCAGGGCAGAGATATCCTGATTGTGCAGGTGTACGTGGATGATATTGTCTTTGGTGTCTCGTCTAACTCTCTTGTTGCAAGGTTTGCAGATGATATGAGCAGGGAGTTTGAGATGAGCATGATGGGTGAGTTGCAGTTCTTCCTTGGGCTACAAATCAAGCAATCAAAGAAAGGAACATTTGTGCACCAGGCTAAGTACACCAAGGACATTGTGAGGAAGTTCAAGATGGAGGACTCCAAGGCTATGACGATGCCGATGAGTATGACTACGGCTCTTGATGCGGACGAGGAAGGTGAACACGTGGACCAGAAGGAGTACCGGAGCATGATCGGGTCACTCCTCTACTTGACGGCGACGAGGCCGGACATACAGTTCTCGGTGTGTCTGTGCGCTCGTTTTCAAGCGTCTCCGAGGACTTCGCATCGGCAAGCAGTGAAGCGAATTTTCAAGTACTTGCGTCACACTCCCGACTTCGGCCTTTGGTACTCCGCGTCCTCTTCTTTGGCGCTTCATGGTTTTTCAGACGCGGATTTTGCCGGGTGTCGGTTGGATAGGAAGTCCACTTCTGGGACTTGCCGTTTTTGGGTTCCTATTTGGTGTCTTGGTCTTCCCGCAAGGGGCCGAGTGTTGCTCAATCCACGGCCAGAGGCCGAGTATGTTGCCGCTGCTAGTTGTTGCTCTCAGCTCCTTTGGATTACCTACACCATGATTGACTTTGGTGAGGAGTATACCCATGTCCCACTTCAATGTGATAGCACCAGTGCCATAAGCGTTGCAAAGAACCCAGTGCTCCATTCCAAAACCAAACACATAGAAGTGAGGTATCATTTCCTGAGAGACAACGTAGAGAAAGGGAAGATAGCTTTGATCCATGTACCCACACATGACCAACTAGCCGATATTTTCACCAAACCCTTAGATCAAGCAACTTTCACTCGTTTGCGGGGGGGAACTTGGTGTGTGCTTGATTTCTTGAGTTGGGTGTGTGGGAGCTCTCTTTTGCCGGTGGTGTCGAGCCCATTTTGCCTCCCCTCGAGGAGCCGGCGGTTTGTAGCATATGTGTAGCTTTCTTTTGTGCATTTCTTGCATTTGGCATGGCATATGTAACATGATGTATAGGCATCCTTGTATCTTAGATAGCATGCACTTTGTATCATATGCACTGGATAGGAAAAGCTTCTCCTATGTACATTGTTCACCATGGGTTGCTATATATGTTCTTGTGAGCTCGTTTGGTATGCTATGGGTAGTTTGGCTTAGCTCTTGATGATCTTGTTGAATGATCCATGGTTGATGGCTAATTGTTTTGAAAAATGTCACATATATGCTCTCTCATGTGTAAATGCCTATATATGATCTTGACATGTTTTAGTGGCTTGGCTATGCTTAATTTGTGGTTGGATAGCTAGTTTATTGATCATATGGGGCCAAAGGCTCATTTGCCATCATGAATGTTTAGCCCTCTTGCTTCATCTTGTGGAGGGGCATAAGTTCCTTTTTGTCGCAAAGACATTTCATGTACCAATTATGAATCTGAAAATGAAATGAAAAATGCTTGGAAAATATGCTCCCATGTCATATGTGCTGATTTTAATTTGCTTTGGGTGCTAAACCGTTGCATGATGCCTACCAATGAGAAGTCTCATACATAGAAGTAGGCACATGGCTCGGTGGCTTTGACATGACGTGAGGTGCTTTTGGGTGTTTATGATGGTCTTATGATTAGAATGGCTGTCCTAGCATGAAGTTTGAGTGGCTTTTGCCATTTTGATATGTTTTGCTCATGTTTAGGTATTTGCTTGTGAGAGAGTAACTTTTCGCAAAATTACTCAAATCCTTTTTAGCCTTGTCCAATTGTTGTGAAACTTGGTGATCACGTAGTTAAGGTCATTATGAACCTGTAGAGTATCTAACTTGCTCATTTGGACTTGTGTAGCTCCTTGTGCTGAATTTTGTATATTCGAGAAGCTATATGTTGTAAAATTTCGCATTTTGCCTTGATTCATGCATTGTCAACAAGGGGGAGAAGTTTGTGCATGCTCTGGGCACCTGGGAGTGTTTGGAAGGTGTTCCAATTGGTTCGGGAAAGTTTTGATCAGTTTGGTGCAGGGCCGGTCTCTTGGGGCGGTCTAACCGCACCCCAGGCGGTCAGATGAGGCACAGGCGGTCTTGTCGGTGCGGAATGTGGTCCCGACACTAACCAGTAATAAGCGCCGAGGTCTATCCCTCAATGGTCGATGCTAAGCAACAAGGGACACAGAGTTTATCCTGGTTCCGGCCGAGGGGGGTGTACGTCCAGCAGTGGTGTGCTCGTGGCACTATATTGCTCAGCACCGGGGGTGCCTGTAGTGGGGCTGCTACAAGCAAGGCGGGAGAGGAAGCGTGGCTTCCAAGTCCCTGGCGTAGTAACTGAAGGCGTTGTGTTGCGTCGTGTGTGTGTGTGTGTCGTGTGTGCTCGTTGTCCTGTGTCCCCTGCGGCAGGGGGGTTCGCCCTCCTTTTATAGATCAAGGAGGGGACGAATCACATGCGCTCCGCGCTATCTAGCTACGTGGAGAAGCACAACGTGCTATGCTGTAGAGTGGGCGGCCGTCCGGACGATCCTTGCAGCGACCCGGCCATCATGGCCTACCTTGTACCCGAACAGTAGCAGCTTCGAGGGTAGAAGGGTGGCGGGGGGCTGTGATGTCTTCTGATAGGCTCGAGGGAGCCGCTGACGTCGATCCGTACAGGGCATAGTGACAGGCAAGGCATCGTCCCGTTCCCGTACGCTCCGCAGCGCCAGAACCGTTGCCACAGCGCCCGGCGTGGGGCTCGTACGCGCGGGGGCGGCAGCCATGCCGTCAACAGTGGCGGGGATGGCGTCCCACCGGCCTAGCGCCTCCACCTAACCCTGCAAGGTCACAAGAAAGCAAATCGAGGGTGCAGCCGGCCCCCTTGCGAGGGCTCGGCGCGTTAGCCGTACCGGAGCACGCGGTCGGCGTCACGGACCGGCACCGGCCGCGTTGCACGGCCCCCCCCCCCACGGTGGATGGGGATGGGCTCCCTCTCGGGGAGTTGGTGCGGTGGTGCGGGGCGCGAGCCCCGGCGCATGATGGCGGCTGTCCGCCGGTGCCGGGGCGTTAAATGCCCGCGTACGGGAGCGGGGCGCACGCGTGCGGGGCGCCCTCGAGCGAGGCGGGCCCCGGTCGAGGGCGGGGGCGGACCCTCGAGCGAGGCGGAGCCTGCTCGAGGGGGAGCGGGTCCTCGAGCGAGGCGGAGCCTGCTCGAGGGAAGCGCACCCCCTCGAACGGGACGGAGCCCGCCCGAGGGAGGCGCGCATCCTCGAGCGAGGCGAAGCCTGCTCGAGGGGATCTTTGAGAGGGCCGCCTTGGTGGGCCGTTGAGGTCCCCGCGGCATGGGCCGTATCCTGCATGGTTAGGCAAAGTGTGTTTGGCTTTGTTGCGGGTTTTAAGTGGGGATTTCCCAGTTGTTAAAGGGGACCCCTAGGGCTGTCCCCGAACGCAGCCCCCGAGCATCCGTGGGTTTGCCATTGAGGCTCCCGCAGATGCTGGAACCTACTGATAGGACGTTCTTCCCTTCTTGTCTTGCGAACGCTTTCCGTGGGGCCGCGTCAGCGGACCCGCGGGTCTAGCCCCCGAAGCCCTGCAGGAGCGTGGATGCTCATGCAGGGGTTAACCGTGAGAGCTAGTCAGAGGGCGTGGTACATGTTTCAACCGGCGCCGGCAATGTTTCAGCCGGCTTCGGTGATGCACGCACTGCTGGCACTGTCTCCGGCGGGTGCAATCCAAGGCGGTGTAGCCGTGCGTCAAGCCCCCGAGCCTGGGCCCGTTCGAGGCGATCGGGTAGAGCTTTACGACTTGTTTTTTAACGCGCCCTCGCCGTCCCTCCGCGGGACGGAGGGTGAGGTTTCCGCAACCCCCATCGAGCGGGTCGCGAATTGCGGATTCCTCGTTGAGCTGCTAGTGGGCGATTCGAGTGGACGCCCATGCCCCGTTCGATAAGGGTAGGCTGCGTGGTCCAGAGACACGTCCATGGAAGTGCTTGTGTGGGTTTGCTATGTGGGTCTCGGTCCCGTTCGATAGGGACCGAGGGCGCGGAAGCTCTCCCTCGGTGGGATCCCCCGGCTAGCTGCCCTCGCTGGCTCTCGAATACGACATATGGGGCACCCTCGAGCCGACGGGCTCGAGGAACGGCTCGAATGCGCGTGCCTTCGTCGTCCCTGACTCTGCGATCTGGGGCGCCTGTTCGAACCCGTCGAGGGTCAGGCTTCGAACATCTGATCAGTAGGGCCGTGCGGGGCGGCACCTGGGCGGCCCCGTCTTTGCGTCTGCGATCGTCGAGGGGCCGGGGCGAGCCGGCCCTCGAGGTGCTGATTAGTAGCTATGGTGCGGGGCGGCGGCTAAGCGCTCCCGGCCTGGCATCTGCGACCACCTAGGGGCCTGGGCGAGCCAGCCCCCGAGGCGCTGACCAGTAACACAGCGCGGCATGGGTGCTTGCGGCGCCTGCTCTGTTTCAAGTAGGCCCCAAGGCGACCTTCTCACGCCTGTGCCCTTTAGAGGGCTGACATCGTCCCGAGCCAGGGGCTCGTGCCTCTCGAGGGTTTTGCGTGGCATGGGTGCTTGCGGTGCCCGCTTTGCTTCAAACGGGCCCCGAGGCGACCTTCTCACGCTAATGCCCTTTAGAGGGTTGACATCGTCTCAAGCCAGGGGCTCGTGCCGCTCGAGGGTTCTGCGTGGCATGGGTGCTTGCGGTGCCCGCTTTGCTTCAAACGGGCCCCGAGGCGACATTCTCACGCCAATGCCCTTTAGAGGGTTGACATCGTTTCGAGCCAGGGGCTCGTGCCGCTCGAGGGCTCTGCGTACCATGTAAGGAACCGAGCCATTAAATGCTATGCAGTCGGGGCTGTGATTTCACGTCGTCGGCGCGCCTTTTTAGGCATTGCAACCGCGCGCGCGGGTAGTGGGCGGCGTGGGTAGGCGGACGTGACCGCTGTCACGGTCCCTGCCATTCTCCGCCGTGATGATGGCTTATTCGCGGTGGCGTGGCCGCCGCGGTCGTGGTGGGGCCCGCCCGTCCGCGAGAAAGAAGATTCCCTGCAGTTAATGCGCGCGGGACGTCCGCCCCGGAGAGCTCGCCCGTGGCTTATAAATCTGAGGGGAGGGAAAAACGGCGGTTTTTTACCTTAGCATTTCGCCGTTCTGGCCCCTTGTGCTCTCGCCTTCGGTTTGCTCTTGCCATCGTGCGCCTTCGCCATTAGAGCTCCTCTTCCTTTCCTTGTTTTCCACTCTCGCATTCCTTGTCCTTTCTAATGGCGCCGCCTCCGCCCCTCACGATCCTCGACCCGTACGCCTGGGAGCTGTCGACGGTGACCCGCCTGGGCCCTTGGCGAGCCGGTCACCGCCGCCGCCGTTGGCGGCAAACGAGGAGGGCCGCCCGGCGGAGTGGATAGTGCCGCGGCGGGAGACCACGCGCCCAATCCGCCGGAGGGCTATGTGGTGAGCTTTATCCGCTTCCACGAGCGCGGCTTCACCGCGCCGGTGAGCCGTTTCATGCGAGCGCTGTGCCACTACTACGACGTGGAGTTGCATAACTTCGCGCCGAACGCGATTTCACAGGCGGCCACGTTCGTGGGTGTCTGCGAGGGGTATCTAGGGATCCCAGTCAACTGGGAGCTCTAGGTACACCTCTTCCGCGCGGAGCTCTTCACACAACCCACGACGGAGCAGAGGACCCACCGAGCGGTGCGCGCCGGTGGGATGTCGCTCGCCCTGCGGGGGCAGTTCAAGGACGACTACATCCCCTGCACCATGACGACGAACAACGCCGGCTGGGAGCGGGGGTGGTTCTATCTTCGCAACGCCGAGCCCGGCCTCCCCCCTACACCGGTCGGGTATTCAAGGAGAAGCCCGACTCCTGGGGCTACGGGGTATCCACGCCCCAGCATCGGAGGCGGCAGGACTCGGTCCTGGCCGCCCTGAGGAACCTGGCGACGCGCGGTCTGACCGCGGCGGGCGTTCTCGCCTTCCTCCACCACCGGCGGGTCGTGCCTCTGATGGAGAGGCCGCTCTGCATCTACGAGATGACAGAGGAGGCAGACCCCGTCGCGCTGGCGAGGTCGCGGATGCTCCCGACCCCCCTTGAGCGGGCGTATGCGCTCACGCGGGCGCGGAACGCTGTGGACACCCGGATGCTGCGCCAGGGCCGGTCCCCGTGGGAGTTCGAGATGCTCCCCACTGGCCCGCTGGTGAATATGATTCTTGATTCCGTTTTAGTTTTTGGTGTTGCCTCTGCCCCCGACGCGCCTTTGACGTTTTCGCATGCAGCTGGTGAACTTCACCGTCGCAAAGTCCGTTCCGCCTACCCCCGTCTCCAGCGCGCTCGGTCGGGCGGCGTAGCAACGGGAGCAGGAGCGGGCGGCGCGCAAGAGGGAGCGTGCGAGGCGGCACCGCGAGCGCCGCGAGCGGCGGAGCGAGGAGTACCTACGGCGGTGCGGCCGGGCGGGGCTCTCCTCGCCGGAGACCGAGGAGTACTCGTCCTCTGAGGAGGACGAGGAGGAAGAAGCTGGGGGGCAGGGCCCCTCTGATAGGTGGGAGCCTCGCGCCCCGCCGCCGGGAGCCGACTTTAGCGGCAAGGGCGACATCGCTCGGGGGAGGGCGCAACGGCGCCGCCGCCGAGCAATCAACGACAGAGGCGGCGCGGGCCGCGGAGGTACCGGCGCGCGCGCGGGGAGGCGCGCGCAGCAAGCGTGCCCGCGCGCGGGCGGGGCCCGTGTGCGCGGCGGAGGCGTCGGGGGCGCGGCGACCGGCGCGTCGGCCGCGCGAGCCTCATCCGCCGAGGCCTCGAGGAAAAGAAAGCACGCCTTCTCCTCTTCGAGGTAAGGGGCTTGCCCTTCTGCTGTGTTTGAGTTTTTGGTGACCAGGTGTTCTGACTTTTGCCTATGCTTGGTCAGGGTGGTGCCAACCGTGCCTACCCTTGCACCGGCCAAGGTGCTGAGGGCGGACGCGTCCATCCCCACCCGGCGGCGCTCGTCGAGGGCGCCGCGGGCGGGGACGAGCACGGCGGCGGCGGGCGAGGGCTCGCAAGGCGCGGGCGAGGCCTTGAGGCCTCGGCCGGCGGATCGGCCCGCCGCCGCGCGCGCCGGCGGTCGTCGAGGAGGGGCGGGCGCGGCGGTCGCGACGGAGGCGCGGCCCGTGGCGGCGGCGATGGTGGAGACGCGGCCGCGGTGGCCGCCGTGACGGAGGGCGCGGCGCGTGGCGCCGTGGGCCCGCGCGGCGGAGGCGAGCGGGTGCGGCTGCGACGGCGCCCGTGGTTGCGGTTGAGGAGGGCGGACGGGCGCCCGTGGTCGCGGAGGCGCGACCGGAGGCAATGGCCACGGCGCCACGGCGGGCGCCCGTGGCCGTGGAGGCGCGAGGGGAGGCGCCGGCGGAGGTGGCGCAGGGGCCGGCACACGCCGGCCGGCTCCCGGCGGTGGTGGTGGAGGTCCCGGATGACGATTCCCCACCGCCCGGTGGGAACAAAGGGTCGGCCTTCCCCACGCCGTCCCCCGAGTCCCGGGGAGGGGGCTCTCGTGAGGCGGCGCGAGGGCCACATGGTGGCGGGGGGCCGAGGGCATGGCGCCGAGGCCTCATCTTCCCGCGCCGGCCACTCCGCCCAGGTGGAGGGGGTCGCTGACGACCCGCCCGCGTTCGCCGACGCCCAAGCGGAGCAGGAGCTGTGGGGAGAGCTCCGCAGCCACGGCGCCACGCTCAACCGTGCGCTGAACGAGGCGCTGAGGGTCCACGGCGGCCCCGCGTGGCATGTTTTCCAGGTAGGGCATCGCTGCTCGTTTTCCTCTTTCGCTCCTTTCTGCGCGTTGTCTCTGTATCATGATGCTTACAAGTTTCGAATCGTGGGTGGCAGGAGCTCGAGCGCCGTGCCTTCGACAAGTACGGCGCCTTCGATCTGGTGAACGCCGAGCTCCACCAGGTCCGGGAGCGATGCGGCGCCTTCGACGCGCTCGCCGACGCCCTCGGGACTCCGGACGGCTGGTTGGCGTACCGGGCCATGGCCTTGCGCGACGAACTCCCCGAGATCACGAGGCAAGACCCAGCGTGTCGCTCTAGCCTCGAGCGGATCTGCACAGCCCTCATCGACCGAGATGAGGCGTTGTGGCAGGCACGCTCGGACCTGGAGAAGATGCGGACGCTGGCGACCAACTGGGAGGCGGAGGTGGCCGGCGTTCGCAGCGAGAACCGGGGGCTCCGCTCGTCGCTCGAGGGGGTGCGGCGCGCGTAGCGCCCGGCCGAGGAGCGGGCGCGCGCGCTCGAGCAAAGGGCGAAGGAGGTCGACGACTTGAAGGCCGCTCTCGACGCCAAGGCCGCGGCGCTCGCCGCCTCGAGGACCGCCCTTCTGCGGGAGCGCACCGCCCGCCAAGGGGTTGAGGGGCGGCTCCGGCGGGGAGCAGCCGCCCTCGCCGATGCCCGGTCGGCGCTGGAGCAGGAGCGCGTCACTCGCGAGGCGGCGCAGAAGTCGCTGCAGGAGCGGAACACCGCATTCTCCAAGGTCGAGGGCGAGCTGATAATGCTCAGCATCGCGAGCGTGAACCAGGAGCTGACCTTCCAGGTGCAGGGCGAGACCGTCAAGGGCCTCGAGCTGGCGGTCAAGGCCGAGCGCCGTGCCCTCGAGGTGGAGAAGAAGCAGGTCGAAGGTGAGCCGCTGCTTGACTCCTGTTTGGTTGGTTTTCTGTTTGGGAATTCGCACTCCTTTTTCTGATTTCTTTCTTGTCTTGGTGACTCCAGGCTTGCGCACTGCTTTGGGGCACGCGGCCGAGCGGGCCGAGGCGCTGCAAGCCTCCTACAACTCCTCCGAGCAGGAGCTGCAGGAGTTGCGGAACACGGCCCTCGAGACCTTTCGGGTCATGGAGGAGGGCGAAGCACAGGCCGGCAGCTCGTTGGCCAGCCGCCTGCGCGCCCTTGGCGGCCACGTCACCGAACGGATGCGCCGGGCGTTGCGTCTTGGCGTCCAGAAGGCCCTCGGAGTGGTATGATCCCACTACGAGGTCAACTTCGAGGCGCTGGCGGAGGGTTATGTCGTCCCCGACGGTGTTGAGGATGAGGTGGCGATGGAGTGTGTGGACGCGCTCGCCGCCGACGCCGCCTGGACGCTCGCTGAAGCCTTCGAGGAGTTCCTCTTCCCGGACGCTGTTGACGCCGCCGCTCCTCCAGCCTGAAGACAACTGGGCGCTAGGCCCGTTTTTGTTTATGTATCAGTACGCTGGCCGTATGGCCTTTGTAAATAAACAAGTTGTTCTTGACATAAACATTTGTTGATGCGAAATGAAGTCTTTTCTTTTACTACGCTTTTTGTTTCTCCTTTTTCCTGAGTAGATTCTACTTAGGGGAGTTCGATTTTCGCGGGTGGCCTGCTGGATTGGAGGCGAGAGAGAAGGGCCGTATCCTCGCGGCATAGGCTATCTCTGGCTCGCGCGCTCCTTCCGCTGGGCTGCCTGCGCCCTGTTCAAATCGCTGCTCGGGATCGAAGTAGAAAACAAACTTAGCGCGCGTGAGTTGTTTTGTTTTTGCGCGAAAATGGGACCATTTTGGGGGGGGGATGCCCCCCGCAGTAGCCCCCGAGGGTAACTTGGGTTTCAGGGGAAAGCCGAGTTGCCCTTTTCATTAGACTTATGGCGTTTACATAGTTATCACCAACTGGGGCGTTGGTCATGTGATTTTTACAACAAAAATACTTGGAAATCCTAGCTAGGGGTAGAAGCGACGTAGCTGTTGGATGTTCCAAGCGTTGGTGAGCTCTTCACCGTCCTCATTGGCCAGCTTGTATGTGCCGGGCTTGAGTACCTTCACCACGACGTAGGGTCCCTCCCACGGAGGCGATAGCTTGTGGCGCCCTCGGTTGTCTTGGCGTAGCCTTAGGACCAAGTCCCCCTCGCTGAAGTCCCGTCGGCGTAGGTGATCCGTATTCTAAGTCCGTGGGGAGGACGGCCTCCGTGCCATGGACTAGGAAAAACGGGGTGAACCCGGTGGCTCTGGTTGGGGTGGTCCTTAGGCTCCACACGACTGCTGGCAATTCTTGGAGCCATTTCCGACCAGATTTGTTTAGCTGGTCGAAAATTCTGGGCTTAAGGCCTTGTAGGATCATGCCGTTGGCACGCTCTACTTGGCCGTTGGTCTGTGGGTGTGCCACAGCTGCCCAATCCACACGGATGTGGAATTTGTCGCAAAACTCCAAGAATTTCCTGCCCGTGAACTGGGACCCGTTGTCGGTAATGATGGAGTTTGGCACTCCAAAACGGTGGACGATGTCGGTGAAGAACGTCACCGCTTGCTCGGCCCTAAGATTTGTGATAGGGCGCACTTCCACCCACTTGGAGAATTTGTCGATCGCGACCAGCAAGTGGGTGAAGCCCCCGGGTGCCTTTCGCAGGGGCCCGACGATGTCCAACCCCCACACATCGAACAGCCATGTTATGGGGATGGTCTGCAGGGCGTGAGCGGGAAGGTTGGACTTGCGGGCGTAAAACTGGCACCCCTCGCAGGTGCGTACGATTTCGCTGGCGTCTGCGACCGCGGTAGGCCAGTAAAAGCCTTGGCGGAACGCATTGCCGACGAGGGCATGAGGTGTTGCATGATGGCCGCTGATCCCGGCGTGGATATCCCGCAGGAGCTCGCGCCCCTCGGGGATGGGCACGCATCGCTGCAAGATGCCGGAGGCGGCTCGCTTGTACAGCTCGCCGTCGACGAGGGCGAAGGACTTGGCCATCCTGGCGATGCGCCTGGCCACGGCCCGGTCCGTGGGGAGTTCCCCTCGGGCCATCCAGGCCACATACTTGTCACGCCAGTCAGCCTTGACGGGAGCTGGCTCGTTGTCCATCACCTCAGCCTCGTAGGTGCCATACCCCTCGAGGAGGGAGGGCACGTACGCCTCGTTCGAGGGGTCCTCGTCCATGGGTTCCGCACCCGTTGGATTCGAGGGAGCCCCCGAGGGTTCTGCGTGGTTCGAGGGGTGAGGCTCGAGGGCGACCGAGGGCTGAGTGATATCGCGGGCGAAAACGTTCGGGGGGACGGTGATCCGCCCGGACGCGATCTTGGCCAGCTCGTCCGCCTCCTCGTTGTACCGGCGGGGCACGTGATTGAGCTCGATGCCGTAGAATTTGTCTTCGAGGGCTCGCACGGCCTTGCAGTAGGCCTCCATCTTGTCGTCATGGCAGCTCGCGTTCTTCATGACCTGGTCAATTACGAGCTGCGAGTCCCCTCGCACGTCGAGGCGTTTGACGCCCAACTCGATGGCGATCTTGAGGCCGCAAAGGAGGGCCTCGTACTCGGTCATGTTGATCGAGGCGGGGAAGTGGAGGCGCACCGTGTACCGCATGTGCTCCCCGAGGGGTGACACAAAGAGCAGGCCCGCGCCCGCCCCTGTTTTCATCACTGAACCGTCGAAGCTACGCAGTCCGGCACTCGCTTGGATTTGCGGCGGCCGGCAGCGCGCGCTCCCGTCCACTCGGCCGACAAAATCCGCCAGGATCTGGGACTTGATGGCCTTGTGCAGGGCATAGGCGAGCGTCTCGCCCATCAGTTCCACGGACCACTTGGCGATCCTGCCCGCCGCATCAGGATTGCGGATGATCTCCCCCAGTGGGAAGGAGGAGACCACCGTGACGGGGTGGGTATCGAAGTAGTGGCGGAGCTTGCGCCGCACAAGGACCACCGCATACAGCAGCTTCTGGACTTGAGGGTAGCGCGTCTTGGTGTCAGACAAAACCTCGCTGATGTAGTAGACCGGCCGCTGGACCGGCAGGGCGTGCCCTTCCTCTGTGCGCTCCACCACGATCACAGCGCTGACCACATGGGTGGTCGCGGCCACGTAGAGCTGCAGAGGTTCACCGTCCTGCGGCGGCGTGAGGACCGGGGCGTGCGTTAAGGATGCCTTCAACTTGTCGAGCGCCTCCTGGGCCTCGGCGGTCCAGGAGAAGCGCTCGTGCTTCTTGAGTAGGCGGTAAACGGGCAGGCCCTTCTCGTCGAGCCGCGAGATGAAGCGGCTCAAGGCGGTAAGGCACCCCAGCACTTTTTGCACTCCTTTGAGATCCCGGATCGGACCCATTCGTTCGAGGGTCGTGACCTTCTCGGGGTTGGCCTCGATCCCCCGTTGGGAGACGATGTAGCCCAGGAGCATGCCTCGCGGCACCCCAAAGACACACTTCTCGGGGTTTAATTTGACCCCATTGGCCCGTAGGCAGCCGAACGCGATGCCAAGGTCGCCAACCAGGTCGTCCGCCTTCCTGGTTTTCACGACGATGTCATCCACGTACGCCTCGACCGTTCGTCCGATGTGGTCTCCGAAGACGTGCTGCATGCAGCGCTGGTATGTCGCACCTACGTTTCGGAGGCCGAACGGCATCGTGACGTAGCAGAACATCCCGAACGGCGTGATGAACGAGGTCGCGAGCTGATCGGACTCTTTCATCTTTATCTGGTGATACCCGGAGTAGGCATCAAGGAAGCAGAGCAGCTCACACCCAGCCGTTGAGTCAACAATTTGATCAATGCGTGGCAAAGGAAAAGGAACTTTAGGACATGCTTTATTAAGACTAGTGTAGTCTATACACATCCGCCACTTCCCATTCTTTTTCTTTACAAGTACAGGGTTTGCTAGCCACGTTGGGTGGAACACCTCCTTGATGAACCCGGCCTCTAGAAGCTTCCGAGGCTCCACTCCAATAGCCCGTAGCCGCTCCTCGTCGAAGCGGCGCAGCCGTTGTTGCATGGCACGGGCGTGAGGCAGGATGTCAAGGGAGTGCTCGGCGACTTCCCTCGGGATGCCTGGCATATCCAAGGGGCTCCACGCGAAAATGTCGGCGTTGGCGCGAAGGAAGTCGACGAGCACCACTTCCTATTTGGGATCGAGGGTGGAGCTGACCCTCAACGCCTTGCCCTCGGGGGCAGAAGGGTCGAGGGGGACCTCCTTGGTCTGCTCTGCGGCCTCGAAGGTGCCGGCGTGCTTGGCGGCGGAGTCGAGGTCTTCGTTGACCATCTTCTCCAAAGTGGTCACTAGAGCTTCATCCAGCGCCAGTGCTTCTGCGTGCTCTACGCACTCGACGTCGCAGTCGAATGCGTGCTCGATGGACGAGCCTACGGTGATGACGCCGTTCGGTCCTGGCATCTTCATCTTCAAGTAGGTGTAGTTGGGGACCGCCATGAACTTGGCATAGCAGGGCCGCCCAAGTATGGCATGGTAGGCGCCCTTGAACCCCACCACCTCGAAGGTGAGTGTTTCCTTGCGGAAATTTTTCGCTGCGCCGAACCAAACCGGCAGATCGATCTGCCCGAGGGGCTGGACCTGCTTGCCGGGCGCGACGCTGTGGAACGGCTTTGTGCTGGGCCGCAGCTGGTCCAACCCAATCCCCAGCAGGCGCAGCGTATGCACGTAGAGGATGTTGAGGCTGCTGCCTCCGTCCATCAAGACTTTCGAGAACCGCGCGTTCCCGATGATTGGATCAACCACCAGCGGGTACTGGCCCGGGTTGGGGATCCGGTTCGGATAGTCTTCTCTGCTGAAGGTGATGGCGTCTTCCGACCAGTTAAGGAAGGATGGAGGCGCCCTTTCCGCGGCGAGGATCTCGTGCCGCTCCCGCTTGCGCTGGAGGGTCGACATGTCGACAGTTGGCCCCCCAAAGATGAGGAACACGTTCTCCACGGCGGGGAAGCCGCCGGCGTCGCCATCGCCTCCGTCTTTCTTGGCCTCCGCCTCCTTCGCGGTGGCGCGGCCATAAAACTTTTTGAGCATATCGCACTGCTCAAGGGTGTGATTCACTGGGGTCTTGTGGTAAGGACATGGCTTCTTCAGCATGTCATCAAACACCTCGGGCCTCGAGGTGCCGATCGAGGGCCCCGTCGAGCCGGGTCAACAGCGAGGGCCTCGGCATTACCACCGTCACGCCCCTGCTCGCGCGTCTCGCGGCGCGGCTTCTTTCCCTTCTTGCCCCGCTTGTCGTTGTGGTGGGGCTCCTTGGGCTTGCTGCCCTCCGCGGGCGCGTCCTCCGAGCGCTTGCCCTTCTTGCCGTCGAAGATCGCCCCCACCGCCTCCTCTCCTGAGGCGAAGCTGGTGGCGATGTCGAACAGCTCGTTGGAGTCCGCGGGGCCGGCCGCGCCCCCGGCTCTCGCACGAGATCCCCCGCACGTGGTGCCCTCGAGGAAGGCATGCACGATCTCGGACTGTGCCACGCTGGGGAGCTCCGTAAACGCTTGGAGAAGCGTCGTATAAAGTCCCGCAGTGACTCGCCGGCTTCGGGTGCGGGAGCGCGAGTCCCGAGAATTCCCTGTGGCGCACGTACGTGCCCGGAAGTTACCCACGAACGTGCGGACCGCATCGTCCCGGTTGTGGATCCGGGCCGGCGGGCGGTGTGCTCGAGCCATGTCCGGGCCGCATCGCCGAGGTGCAGGGGCAAGTTGCGGATGATGACCTCGTCGCTGGTGGCCCCGCCCAACTGGCACGCCAGGCGGTAGTCGTTGAGCCACACGTGGGGATCCGTCTCCCCATTGTACTTGACAATGGTCGAGGGTTGGTGGAAGCGTTGAGGGAAGGCCGCCACGCGGATCTCCCGGCTGAACACACGGGTCCCCGGGGGCTCCGGCATCGGGGAGCGGTCCTCGTCGCTGTCGTAGCGTCCACCCCGTCGAGGGTGGTAGCCCACCGCTGCTCGCGCGTCCGCCTTGCTCGTGCGCCGGCGTTGATGACGTTGCGGGCGTCGCCGTCCCGGCGCCCTGCGTGCGTCAAGGAGCCGCTCCTTGGCCGGCGTGCGTCCCGGGTTGGCGGGTCGCCCCCGCCGCTCCTCCCCGCGTGGACCGAGGGTTTGCCCCCCCCGTGCGGCCCCGTCGTCCCGCGCGTCCCCCGCTTGGCGGATGCGCGACGCCGAGCTCGGCCCGCCGGACGGCCGCTTGCTCGATGAGAGTCCCGCACCTCGCGGTGCGGGTCTCGCGCCTCGGGGGTCGAGGGTGTCGGCATGGCCCACGGCGGCGTCGCGGCGGCAATGAGCTTTTGGCTCGCCTCCGCCGGCCAGCCTCGAGCTCGCGGGCTTGGGCCACTTGCGCGTCGGCGTCGGCCCCGGCGAGAGCGCTTGGCCCCCGCGGCCGGGCGCGTGGCGATCCCTGGGGCAGGCGTGATCTCCCCGTCTCCGGCGCCCACCGCGCCGGTGGCATTGGCTGGGTCGTTGGTGATGACAGCGTAGCACTCCCAAGCGGGGTCGTAGCTCCCGGTGTTGGAGTCATCGGAACAGCCAAACCAGTAGTCTGTAGCGTCGAGGAAACGCTGGAACGTGACTGGGTCCGGCACGCCAGAGAAATCCCACTCCGCGTATCCGTGGAGGTTAGCGGGTGGTGGCGCGTCAAGGGAACCCAGGGACGATTCATCGCCGGCTGAGGCACTGGGGTCCCTGGCGACGAAGACGTGACGGCCAGGGGGAACCCTGCGCATCGTGGTGTTGACATTGGCGTTGTAGGCCGTCGTGGCTCCACGCAGCCCAATGGGAAAGCGCGGTCCGGAGACCGCGCGCTGTCCCGTTGGGGTGGCGGATGCCGTGATGGTGGGCGCGTCACGCTGAGAGGCGGCGCGCTCGGCTGCCGTCGCTCGGACCGCACCCGGCGCGAACGCGGACCAGAGCGGCGGCGGCGTCGTGGCGTCGACGGGCCCGCGGCGTACGTGCCGGCGGGCGTCGCGCCATGGTGGTGCGGGCAGCCGGGGCCGGAGCGGACCCGGCCCCGGCACCGCGCACGGAGCTCTTCACGGTTGGTGAGGCGCATGAGGTAACCGTTCCCCCGTGGCTCGAAAGTTCGAGCCCCCAAACCGGATTTCGAACCCGGCGGGGGAGGGGGGTCCGAGCGCCCATGCGGTGCGCGTACCGCGGTACTCGGTGCGGATCACCATGGAGGGAGTTGGTGGAATGACCTTAGGCGCTCGGTTGCCCCACGGTGGGCGCCAACGTCGGTGCGGAATGTGGTCCCGACACTAACCAGTAATAAGCGCCGAGGTCTATCCCTCAATGGTCGATGCTAAGCAACAAGGGACACAGAGTTTATCCTGGTTCCGGCCGAGGGGGTCGTACGTCCAGCAGTGGTGTGCTCGTGGCACTATATTGCTCAGCACCGGGGGTGCCTGTAGTGGGGCTTCTACAAGCAAGGCGGGAGAGGAAGCGTGGCTTCCAAGTCCCTGGCGTAGTAACTGAAGGCGTTGTGTTGCGTCGTGTGTGTGTGTCGTGTGTGCTCGTTGTCCTGTGTCCCCTGGGGCAGGGGGGTTCGCCCTCCTTTTATAGATCAAGGAGGGGGCGAATCACATGCGCGCCGTGCTATCTAGCTACGTGGAGAAGCACGGTGTGCTATGCTGTAGAGTGGGCGGCCGTCCGGACGATCCTTGCAGCGACCCGGCCATCATGGCCTACCTTGTACCCGAACAGTAGCAGCTTCGAGGGTAGAAGGGCGGCGGGGGGCTGTGATGTCTTCTGATAGGCTCGAGGGAGCCGCTGACGTCGATCCGTACAGGGCACAGTGACAGGCAAGGCATTGTCCCGTTCCCGTACGCTCCGCAGCGCCAGAACCGTTGCCACAGCGCCCGGCATGGGGCTCGTACGCGCGGGGGCGGCAGCCATGCCGTCAACAGTGGCGGGGATGGCGTCCCACCGGCCTAGCGCCTCCACCTAACCCTGCAAGGTCACAAGAAAGCAAATCGAGGGTGCAGCCGGCCCCCCTGCGAGGGCTCGGCGCGTTAGCCGTACCGGAGCACGCGGCCGACGTCACGGGACTGGCACCGGCCGCGTTGCACAGTCCCCCCCCCACGGTGATGGGGATGGGCTCCCTCCCGGGGAGTTGGTGCGGCGGTGCGGGGCGCGAGCCCCGGCGCATGATGGCGCCGTCCCGCCGGTGCCGGGCGTTAAATGCCCGCGTACGGGGAGCGAGGCGCGCACGCGTGCGGGGCGCCCTCGAGCGAGGCGGTGCCCCGGTCGAGGGCGGGGCGGACCCTCGAGCGAGGCGGAGCCTGCTCGAGGGGGAGCGGGTCCTCGAGCGAGGCGGAGCCTGCTCGAGGGAAGCGCACCCCCTCGAACGGGACGGAGCCCGCCCGAGGGAGGCGTGCATCCTCGAGCGAGGCGAAGCCTGCTCGAGGGGATCTTGGAGAGGGCCGCCTTGGTGGGCCATTGAGGTCCCCACGGCATGGGCCGTATCCTGCATGGTTAGGCAAAGTGTGTTTGGCTTTGTTGTGGGTTTTAAGTGGGGATTTCCCAGTTGTTAAAGGGGACCCCTAGGGCTGTCCCCGACAGGTCTAACCGCCCTGTACAGGCGGTCTAACCGCCCTGGGCAGAGTGAGCAGGTTTTTGCTCTTTGTTGCATTCCCGTGTTACATTGCTGCATTTGTCCAGGGGGAGTGTGTTTTGGCTCAGGGGGAGCTTGCATATGTGCAGGGGGAGCTCCTTGTGGTGTTTGAGCTTTGCTTTGGTGGTTTGCGCTCTTTGCTTGAGCTGTGTTTTGTCTCGGATGTGTCGAGTCGTTGCCCTTGCCTAAGGGGTCCGAGACTTGTCTTCTTCAAGTGATCTTTCTCTTTGCCTTTCTTTGGCTTTCGATCGCTTGTTGAGGTTTCTTTTTATTTGTTTCTTTTCTTTTCCTTTTCTCTTGTGTTACTTCATGTGAGGGTGTTGTCAATGCACTCATCAAGGGGGAGATTGAGGACCATGTGTGGTTCGAGGACCAATGGATGGTCGCTTCCTTGTGTGATGAGTGATTGACAACGTTGTGTGGACTGACTCTTGGCTAAGTATTGCGAGTGTGCGAGGTTGCGGCTTGACTCGTGTTGGTGCGGGTGAAGAACAAGCGCGAAAGGTCGTTGCGGTGAGGCCTCCGGGTGTGGAGAAGACAAGTAGGCTTCGTTCGAGGGACCGGTGGCCGGCGGGGGTCAAGTGCGGGCCGCATGGTGGCATGAACAAGCAAGATGAAGTCGTGGACGGTTTCTTGGTAGAGCCTCAAAACCAAGGTCGAGCCGGGACTACGTGGGAGCCGAGTCATGAGTGGAGATTGGCGGAGGCTACACCGAGTTCGCGGGGTTTGCGGTGGTTCACCGTAAAACCACCGGGTTACTCGGTTGAGCCACAAAACCGAGGCCGAAGACTCGACGAGGAGGGTCGGCCACCCAGGCCGGTCCAACCGCCCGGGGGGGGGCGGTCGGACCGCCCGGGGCCGGTCGGATCTCCCGGGCCGGTCCTAACCGCCCCGTGGGGGGCCGTCCGACCGCCCGCCGCCGCGCCGAGAAGCTTCGAAGAGGAGGACACGCGTCGGGATCGCAAGGCTTGCGTCGAGGCTAAGCGAGGTTGCGGTCGCCGGCATCCGTCCGATGGTGAAGACATGAAGACTTCCAAATTCGCCCTCGAGGGGCATGTATCCCTAGTTATTAGTGAAGGGTAGTTTAGTCTTTTGGGTGCCTCCATATATACTCATTAGATGGGTGGATGGCAGCCAACTCTTTGAACCCTAGCTCATTTGTTTTTCCATTTTTGTTCTCCATTTTTCCCTAGTTTTTAGAGGACTAGCTTGAGAGCTTCATGTGAGATCTAGAGAGAGGGATGGATGTTTGGGTGGCAAGCTAGACCTTGTACAAACCTTTCATGGCATGTATAGAAGGTTTGGCGTTGTTCATCATGGTGGTTTTCCCGCCTCTTTTGTGTTGATTTTCGGAGCTCTTTTGGTGGTGTTTTGAGGACGATTTATTGGGGTTTTTGGTGGGTGTCACGTATGAGGTTCTCGTGCCTCTTTGGCTGGTGACTTTGCCCCCAAATCCCCTTTGAATCGGACTCGATTTGGTGGTTTCTCGAGTTGGGCGAGTTCTTGACCTAGAGAAGCGATTTCTTCGATTCCTCTTGATTGTGAGCGTTTCGGGTCGATTCCTTTGAGGTAGAGGTTGCCCGGAGGTAACCCGGCTATTCCCGAAGTTTGGCCGCAATCCGTGGAGTGATTCGGGAGATCGGGCGCGAGGAAGTTGAGGTTTGACCCGCGGGTTCGTTTTACGGAAGGGGCGGTCTAACCGCCCAC
This sequence comes from Cenchrus americanus, assembly GCA_947561735.1. Lineage (NCBI taxonomy): Eukaryota > Viridiplantae > Streptophyta > Magnoliopsida > Poales > Poaceae > Cenchrus > Cenchrus americanus. Next base: position 191,050,910 of record OX387244.1, read on the forward strand.
GAGGGGGCGGTCTAACCGCCCTTGGTGTTTCCGGTCAAAGTTTTGTTTCGCCGGATTTTCCTCTGTGAGTTTGTTCACCTTGATCGAGAGGAGTGTCCGGGTGAAATTTGGGGTCGCTCTCATGCAGTTTGCTAGGTGTTCTTGGTCGGGATTCGTTGCTCGGGTACGGGAGGTTAGACCGCCCCGGTAGCCGGTCTAACCGCCCCTAGGCCCTTGGGTGAAGTTTTGGTTTTCGCCAAGATTTTCTGGTAGCTAGCATGGCCTTGACCAGAGATCTTTGTTGGTGAAACCGTGGTGAGTTTTGGTGCTCGGAAGAGGCGTTTCGGAGGATTTCTTGGTTGCCAGGTGGAGGCGGTCTAACCGCCCCCTATACCCGGTCTAACCGCCCCCTCTGGTTAGCCGGCTTTCGAGTTGTTTCCTCTGTCGGTGTTGCGTGTGTTTTGTGGTTGCTGGTAGAGTTTGTTCCTAGGACCAGTAGCACTCCAGTGGCTACGTGGTTTCGGCAAACGGAAGGTTGAAGTGCGGAGTGTGTGATTTCGGGGGTTCGACCGAGCTAGTTCATCTTGTCGGAGTTTCAATCTCCCTCGAGAAGAATTTTTATCGGCTCCCATTCACTCCCCCCTCTCTGGTCGCCTATTCGGTCCTTCACCTTCCTATTTCCTGTGCTCTTGATCTTATCCCTTCCTTTCTTTTTGTAATTGTTAGTAGTTTTTTCATGTAGTTTGTCTCCTCGGGATGTGAGTACATTGGATACGATGTTTGGTTACTCCGCGTATCATTTAATTCTACATTGGAATCACTACCTCTACTCTCAGCCATTGATTGACAATCGTTTCCCCATTGACCGGATCTTGGGAACCTTCCCGTTTCTTGTGCTCTTGATCTTATCCCTTCCTCTCTTTTTTTTACAACTGATGTTATCTCTTCCTTGTTTTTGCTATAAAAAGGCACTGACGCCTATCGGTCCTCCTCACTTCAAGTTGCTTCCTTCTTCTCTAGATCTAGATCTAGCTATATGGTTCCTTCTTCTGATACAATAAAGTAAGTCACTTGCTTCCTTCTTCTCTAGATCTAGATCTAACTGTGGCACAAAGAATAGATCTTGTAGGGTGCAAGCTTTTGCTTTTCTCTCTTCTTCCTCCTCCTCGATCTCTTCGTTGTTAGAATAATTCTTGCGATATGGGTGATAGGGTTGCTCATCCCTCTAAAACAGCTACTAGAAGAATCTTTGTGACATACTCCTTGCTCGTAGTTGTGTCTGGGAAAGGTAGCCCAGAACCTCCTGGCATCAGGAAGAACAAGCTGACGGAAAGCCTGCTGCAGCTTTTCCATCACGCTTGGGCTTCTTTTTGCTTTCCCCTTCTCCCCCTGGAGGAGGAATTTGTTTAAGGGATATGTTTCCACCCTCTTTGTATCTTTCTCTTGTGTTCAAGAAGGCATAATTTGGAGCATATCTCATCATGGAGAACAAGCCAAAGGTGAGCAAGATCGACCTGCGAGCAAGATCGATCTGTGTGTGCGATTTCGCATATCTCATCATGAAGATATGGCCGCATTGTAACCTTCTTCTGATGTATCAATGATGACTGTAATCTGTGTGTGTGTGATTTTGCATCTCAAGAGACATGCTTGTGTGATTATCTCTATGCAGTACAATTTTTTTGTATGATTTACCTACTCACTTGCAATCATGAAGAAGAACAAGCAGACAGGGGCTGGCTAATCCGTGTATCTTTTGATGTAATATGTGTGTGTGATTTTGCATCTCAAGAGACATGTTTGTGTGATTATCTCTGTGTAGTATAATTTTTTGTATGATTTACCTACTCACTGGCAAAGCATGAAGAACAAGCCGACGGAGGCTGGCTAATCCGTGTCTTTTGATGTAATATGTTTGTGATTTCGTATATCTTGCCCATAACAAAGGGGATGCGGGTTCGTTAGTCCTTGTCTCTTGCCTGTAACAAAGGCAGCGCGGGTTCGTCAATCCTCGTCTCTTGCCCATAACTTAGGCGACACAGGTTGGCTAATCCTCGTCTCTTTGATATTAACTCCCGTTACTGGAATGAAGCGGAATATAAACAGATTATATATAGTATCTTAAGTAGAATATATCACATGCAAGATTCAAATTCCACCACATCCCATATATTACAAAAAGGATTGAAATTCCACCAATATATCGCATCCTTTATATTACAAAACGGATTCTATTTTCACCAATAGACACAACCTCCGGCATGAAAAAAGGATTCAGCAGAAATCAAGCTTGCCTTTTCTTCCTTCATTTCTGTATATAGAGTTTTTCACTATGGTCGCTTTGCAGGTATGGTGTTTTGTTAGTTCCCAAGAGTCGGGGCTTGTATGAAGTGTCAAAGGATGGAATTTCGTCAAACTGGTTGTAATCCTCCTCCTCAACAACAGTTTCAACCCCAACAGTCCTTTTTTTCCTGGCATAACCACAGACCAGCTCTTCTTAGACCAGTTCTTCTTTGCAATGTCAGGTACATAAAACACTTGGTCAACATTGTTGGCAAAGACAAACGGTTCGTTTTTGTAATCAAAGACCCGGAGATCAACACTAACATAGACATATTTGTCCTTGTTCAAAGCTCTCTTCCCATTGTTCACCCATCTACACTGAAACAAGGCTGCCTTCAATCCTACATAATGAAGCTCCCATACTCCTCTATTTGACCATAATATGTGTCTGTCTCCGTGTCATCATCATCATGACTGTCATCGACGACGGCCCGTACACGCGTACCACTATTTTGATAGATGCTCTTTTTATCCTCGTCCATGGTGTAGAACGTGTATCCATTGATATCCATTGCTTTGTATCTTGTAACAATGAACAATGGCCCCACTGCTAGATTCCTTATCTCGTCGGTAATTACCGCATTATTGCTACATGTCTCGACATAATCTCGGAGTCACCTACTGAAACCTTGCATGTGCATCTTTGCTAGCCAAGCCCTACCACGGTCACGGTTGTCTTCATGTAGTTGTCATTTGTGCTCATTGGCAAACGGTGCAATTAGGTGCAGCTGTTGTATCACGGTGAAATGAGCCTTTTGGAAGGCATCTTGTTCCGGAGTGACTGACCTTTTCCCCATGGTCCCAAACCTGAAAGCCTACCTTCATGCCATGAGCGAGGCACACCAATGGGGTTTTGTGAGTCCATATAACCCATGGCCCACTCCACTGCTTCGATGGTCTTGTAGCCACAAACAATGGCTCCCTCCGGAAATAACCGGTTATGTACCAATGATTTCAGGAATCCATAGAACCTCTCATATGGAAACATCTGATGAATGGAAGATGGGCCATGGAATCAGATTTCCCTCGCGAGGTGTGTTGTTAGATGCAGCATGAGATCAAAGAATGATGGTGGGAAGGTAGCTTCAAGTGTCTCGAAATGCCTCCTCTCTAAGTCCAATAGTTTTCCTCATCAGTCACCTTCTGTTCTATTGCATTGAAGAATAAACACAAGCTCGTGACCACGTCGCGAACCAGTTCTATCTTGATACCTCTAAGTGCAACAGAAAGAAGAGTTGTCATCAACACATTGTAATCTTGAGATTTCATCAAGTTGAAATTCATTTTCATGTCCTTCACCGACACTAGGCGCTTGAAGTTTGATGAGTAGCCTGAAGGTACTTTCAAATCATGCAAAAACTGACGGAATTCTTTTCTCTCTACCTTTGACACGGTGGTTGCAGCAACGGGAAGGTTCGTCACCATCTATGTTTCCTCTGCATAGAGCTCCGGCCTAATGCCCAGCTCTTTAAGATCCTCCCTTGCATTTATATGATCTTTTCCTTTGGACTTCTATTGTAGCAATGTTCCACAAGTAGCTTCACACACATTCTTTTTGACGTGCATGTTTTCAATCGAATGACGCACATCCAACATCGGCCAATGCTCTAATTCCCATAGAATTAAGTTCTTGTTCCACATTCCTTCTTCTTCTTCTTCTTCTTCACCATCCCGTTTCTTTCTTTTGCCAAGGGTTTTTTCAGTCAGTTTGGGTAACTCCTCGATAATTTTTGATGTCCTTGACTTCAAGTGGACCAGATCTCTAGTCACAAGCAAGGGCGCCTCTCGATTCTCCTTTTCCCCATTAAAATGACAATCCATGGCCCGTTATGGATGTTTCTTTGAATGTCTTAGCCATACTGCGCAAGTATCTTCCAAACAGTGTGGGCAATCTGCACCATTCCTTTTACTCTGGCCAAAGAGGTTGCGATGAGCTAGGTTGTCGTTGATGGTGGTGAACAACATGGCATGTATTGTGAACTCCTCACGCTTGTACTCATCCCAAACCTCCGACACACCAAGCTTCCACAATATCTTCAAGTCATTAACTAGTGGCCTCAGGTAGACATCAATACAGTCGCCAGGTTGCTTTAGCCAGGAGACCAATATTGTTAGCATCATATATTTATGTTTCTTTCATAGCTAGGGTGGAAGGTTGTACAACGACAGCACGACAAGCAAGGTGCTATGTGTTGAGCTCTGGTTACCGAATGGGTTCACGCCATCTGTGCCCATAGCAAACTGTATGCTCCTTGCGTCGTCAAACCATGGGAAGTGGTTATTAATGTTACCCCATTGTGCTGCATCTGCAAGGTGCCTAAACTTGCCATCTTTCTTAAGCCCCTTTCGGCCTTCGTCATGCCAACGCAAGAGTTGGGCCTCCTTTCGTGTTGTGAACCATCTTTGTTGATGCAAAATCAGCACCTCGCGCCAAGCACATAGCAAGCCGAACCAAGCTGGCTTAACACACATGCCGGATCCGAAGCGTGCCAGTCAATTTTCCTAAAACTGACAAAGGATGAAAAGTAGTTAGATAAAACCTGGAACTTGCCAGGTGGTACCAGACAGTTCCGTATTTACGGCTAGAAAGCCAATTAAAATGACATATAGCTACAACAAGCTATCTATCAGCAAATTAAATATCATTCGGGAGCTTTAAAACATGAAACCAGGATACAGCCGAATGCATGACGTAAGCATGACAAAAGATAGGTCTTCGTTTAAACAACATTGCTCGCACGTGTTCGTGACCGATTTTTGAGAATAAATAACAATAAAAACAAATAAGTTGAAAGCATGATTATAAATATGATGTAAACAAGCATGCATAGGCCAAAAGCACTAGTCTACCGCATGTCTAGGCACTTTTAAACCCGTCGAGCGTGAAATCAAACAAGTCAATCCACCGCATGATACAACTTATTTGAAACCATTCCACCAACCACAAATATATTAATCTACCACATGATACAATCTAAATATAGAAGGCTAAAAGCATACATTATTTAAAACAAATTTATGAACACGTTCCACTTGTGGAAGAATTGCCGAATACGGCTATACAGCCGATCCGGGTTCCGCGCAGAAGGAACAAACATTTGAAAAGTCAAAGGGTTGAACCCGCAACACGTGACAATCTAGATTGATCTAAATTCGGCTATTGAGAGCACTTGATCCTTTATAGTAAACAAATACTTGAAAGCATATCACATGGATCTCAAAGGGGTAAAGCCGAAACTAATCGATCTAGATTGGGCAAAAGAGTGTTACATGAATTTACACATGAAGAAAAATCCAAATCAACACGTGATAACTTAACGAGTCTATTAGATCTTGCCAAATCTAATAGAGTCGATAACTAGCTTCGAGCTAGATCTTAGCCTACCGCATGACTCATGATCTAACATGAAACCCTCTTGAACCAAGCTTAAATCCGCCGCATGATACTAAGCAAGGTAACAAGACTACTTGCATCACAGTCTAAATCCATCGCATGATACTAGACATGATACAAGGTTGCCGGTACTTACGGAGGTCGACGGATCGATGGCTCCTCTCGAAGAACTCGACGACTCGACTAAAGGACTCGAAGTTTCGCACGGGGCCGGTTTTGTTGTGTAGATGTTCGATCCCTATTACAGACATCAAGGGTTTATATTTATACCCTTGTCCTAACACGACTCCTGATCGACTACGAGTACAACATTTAATATCTAAATTAATGCTCCGATGCCAATGTTCATCTCGTACCCGTCACCAATTCGTCCCTTCCTTATATCCGGGCCACGTCATCACGTACTCCCCAAAACTTCCTTTTTTTAAGCGCAAACAGTTCTTCTGCCGAATGATAGTGTATTGCCGACCGCAAGCATCTTTACCGAATCCTCTGAGGAGATTTTTCCTGCCGAATGGCATTTCTTTACCAAACTAGGCCCACAAGTCAGTCTTTTTCCTGTACCAATTTTTGGTGTTAACATATACCCCTTCAATTACGGGATAAAAGTGATTTTATTCCGAAATTGACTATAAATGCTCAACGTCTCTGAGCTAAATCTGTTCAACACCCATTCTTTCCACTTGCAATCCGTTGGAGTCTCCGCTCAGGTCCAAACCCTAGGTCATCAATCCCACAATCTCAAATCTTCAAATGGCGGACCAAGATCAAGCTCTCCAGGTAAATCTCATTCCCTTAAGGTCCATTCGGTATTACTTTTTCGATTCCCATCTTAGATTTTTTCTTCTGCCATTTCTTGTTCTTGATAGGTTCTAGCCACCGAGATTTTGATTCCCATTGAAGATAAATAACCATCCTACTTCCTTCGGCCCGTGGGAACCTCTGACCCCCTTGAGTTCATTGAAGCCGAATCTCAGAGAATCCCCTTTAAAGCAGCTTTATCGAAACCTCACGAGTGGCAAGACTCTTTCAAGAACTAGCCCCTGCCCCCAATTGCAGGTTGGAGAAACTGGTATAAGAGGATACTTGATGATGACAGTGCAAAAATCAATAATTGGGACAGCCTTCATATTGCCCAGTGTTTGGAGTTATCCTTGGCTGAAACTCCCAAAAATGAGAATCTTTTGACTGCAGCCTGTCATTTTTGGTCAAATGGTGTCAATGCTTTCCTCTTTGGTCATGGACCAATGTCTCCTACTCTGGCCGATGTATATATGATGACCGGCCTTGATATCACAGGATCTGTGTATCCTTACAAATACAAAGGCTCCACCAGGCAAAGAGGAGTGAAAACAGGAGTTGGATATAAGGTGTATATCCAGAATCATATGTCTGATGGCCCTCTATCTGAAGTTGAGTACAGGGCCTTTCTGAACATGTGGCTATGCAGATCCGTCTTATGTGGCAAAGCTAATGAGCCAACCCTAAACCACATTGCAATGGCTGAAGATTTGGCTGCCGTTCATTCCATTCCCTTTGGAAAATACCTCCTAGGGAATGTATACCACATGCTTCACCAGACCACCTACTTGATGCACACAAGCCAAAAGATCTCTTGTGTTAATGGCCCCTGGTGGTTTGTTCAAATGTGGCTGCAACTATATATGCACCAGATCATTGAAAGTAATCTCAACAACCGGCATTTTCCTTCATCCAACTATAAGGAAGGGGAAGTTCAGATTACCAAAGGATGCCAAACCTATGGAGAAGCTGCCTCAACCATATCCATTGACCAGAACATCAGCCAACTCTCTGAGCTTTTCTTCAAAGGTTTCACCAATCCCCTTTGGCTTGCTTATCTAAACAATGATAACTTGACCCCCCCTTATGAATTAAATTTTGAGAATGGATGTAATGATGTAAGATCCATAAAAATTTTCAACATCTTCATCCATCCATGCATCCTGCCAGCAGAATTCAGTGGAGGAAGGAAAAATCAGAGCACCTTTAAATATTATCAACCAAACATGATGGCCCGGCAACTAGGATGTGGCCAAGTTCCTCCAAGGCTATTCCTTCACGAATTCCTCAAGCCCAGAGAGCAAATCAAGGAAAACCTGCAAGCCAGAAGAGTCTTTGAGTATCAATGCAGCCCAACTATTTATACTTGGCCCTTTGTACCAACATCAATAGCTCATCCCTCTTTTATTTCCTGGTGGCAAGAACTCCATGATCATATCTTCAATTAGCCAGTACATTCTTTTTGTCTTGAGCTAATGCCTGACTTCTAGCCAATTTCAGAGGTAATGTATTTATCTTTCCTTTTCTCAAGCATGTTCTTCCTTACTGATCATGACTCTTTGCCACTTTTTGCAGAATACAGTGCCTGCCCCTCGATCTAGGACAATTTCTTACAATGCTGCAGGCCCAATTTCTTCTTTGGGATTTAAATCCACAACTTTGGCTCAACTGATGTCCAGATATGCCAGATCAAACCCAAATCTCATTAGTTCAACTTCTGATAAAAGAAAAGCTCCATCCCTGGTTGCTCCTCCAGCTGCCAAGAAGAAAAGAACATCCAAAAGAGTTCTTATTGAGGTTAACATCTTTTCCTTCTTGAGCATAAAACCACTCTTCATTCTAACAATTTCATCTTGTATAATTTTCAGACCAGAGTCCAGCAACCATCAACTACTACAGAATTTGCCAATGCCCCATCTGCTGGTAAGGTCCTCACCATTTTCCTTCCTTTTAAGGATCATTTTTTTCTTTTTTTACATTGGCATTTATCTTCTACTTGTTAGTTGCAGAGGAAACATTGGAGAACCAAACTGTGGGGATTTCTTCTCCTCAACATACTTCAAATCCAGCTTCCCCAAGAATCCAGCTATCTTCTCCTCAAGCAGAAGCTCCAACTTCACCAGGGATTCAGCCATCCCCTTCTCAAGTAGAAGTTCCAATTTTACCAGGGATGGATCCATCTTCACTACAGCCAGAAGCTTCAAATCTACCAAGGACTCCACCAGCTTCTGTTAGAAGCTTCAGCTTTACCAGGGACCCCTCAAAATTCTCCTCAACCTACCATCCAGGAACCTCCCCTTGAGCCTGAAACTTCTCCAATCCAGGAGGTTAGGAATGAGGTAAGCATGGGCATTCAATTCTGTTATTCTCATTCAATAAATCATCCTCAATTCGGCGAGTCCTTCCTTTCAGGATCAGGCTCCATCTCCACCAAGCTTTTCATTCACTGTGGATGACTAGACTGCCGAAAAAAGAGATGAGGCATCTTCAAGCCAAGCTCTGTCAGAGGAAAACTAGGCAAAACTGAGAGAAATCTTCTCCTTGCTACAAAGATATATCCAAGACCAAGTCAGGGATGTTGATCTTCTAGAAGAAGTGCTTGAATCCATCAATCGAGAGCTTCCTGACGATATCAAAGCCTCCCTGGAGCCTATCTCTCAACTGGACAATCACTTTGCAGCAGTGAGGAGAGCCTTGAAGAATCAATCCTCCCGACCAGTCTTGGAACAAAAGAGACCTAAAGACAAGCAATTTGTGAAAGAATCACAAGCTCAAATCCAGAGCAACAAGGAATTGCTGGCTGAACTGTAGCCTGCACTTGAATTGAAGATTGCCAGGAAAGCTGCACTAGAAGCTGAACTGAAGAACTTGACAGCTGAAATCGAGACTGACAAGAAAAAGATAGCCGAACTTCCTGGATTAACAGAGAAAATCCAAAAGCTTCAGCAGCCCTGACTGAATCGAACCAGCTCCAGACAAAACTCTCTGCTCTGTCTAGCACCCAGGAAGCCGATCGGAAACTGCTAGAGAATATCAGCAAAATGATATCAGATGATTCTAGTGTAATCTCAAAGTACTTGAACATTTGATTGTGTCAAACAATTTGTAGCCGAATGATTTATCGCCCTTGTAATTTTGTTCACCATAAATTTCACTTTCCACTTTTTGCCTTGCGAGTAACTTTAGATGATTCATTCGGCAACTCTGGTCAAACAGTATCAGACCCGAATAGCGATCCGACCGCAAGTCAACCGAACTTCAACCAGTCAACCGAATATGGCTCAGCTTGAATTCCAAACGACCTGACGACGATTCGGTTAAGGAAATCTCTCCACTTCAAAAATTTCTCCAGATATGCACCACGATCTCTGGCCATGATCTCTTTGCCAGTCCCATAAATAAGAACCGCGGGTGCCCCTAGCCTTTCACCAAGTCCTCTGTGTTCAAGCCTTTGCCAATCTAAACTTCTTTTCTCTAGCACTAGTACTCCAAAAGCTCGATGGCAGGCAACAGCAATAGGCGCCGGGCCAGCGACGAAGCTGAGGGAAGCCGCGCTGGCGCTCGTCGGAGGTGGTGATCATCAACTTCTTTTACAGCTTTCTCTAGAGTTTCTTCTTTCGCTGACGATCCTCTTCGTGTTTCCAGTCTCATCCAATGGAACCCCACTCCTGCACCGACTAGAACTCCGGCCATGCCGGGTGACTCCTTTGGATCTTCCAGCAACCCTTTTTCTCCTTCGCGCTATGACGAGCGCGATGCCCTCCATTTCAATGCAGAGCGTGATGAAACCCGGCGCAAGTTGGAAGACGTCTCCAAGAAGGCCGGAATCGCCGAGCTCGAATGGGAGCACCAGCGCAAGCAGTTGCTGGAGACCATTGATGGTAAATCTTTTGATTTGTTTTAATTTAACTCAACTTTGAACTAACCGCCATTGCCCCGCAATGCTGCAGACCGCGACGCTGAGCTCAACTGGCTGAAGATGATGGTGAAGCAACTGGCGGACAAGGTGAACGCCCCCGGGGACACACCGGTGGCTTGCCTTAGCGTGGTGGACGACCGCGTCGATGAGGTGGCCCTCCACGGCGTCCGCCTGGGCACCACCCTGGGCCTGGCCGCCATTGCGATGCACACCGGCGTTGACTACTCCACGCAGCCGCGCGGCTTCCAGGGCGGCACGCCGGAGGACATCGACGACATCGAGGTCATCTTGGAGCGTCTGTACGGTCACGGCAACGCCATTGCCGACTCCATCCATCCCCAGTCTGTGCTGAACAGGCTTTTTGACTAGTTTGTACTAGGGATGTTTGGAATTTCGACAATAAATAATGAAATTTTAATTCCTGCATTCGTGTTGCGATGATTTTCCTTTGACTTGTGCATGCGAACCTTACTGTTTTTGAACGAATTCGGGAACTTTATCTTAGCCGAACACACAAAAACTTCTGTCCCTTGGCGTAGAATCCACAGAAAATCCTCAATCTGGGAACCATAAACACTGTTCAGTGAAAACCCTTCGCATTCGGAGAGAAAACGCAGTTGTTTGGTATTCTCATAATGTACGCCAACCAGTCATCACTCCCAATGCGTCCTCTCAGCTAATAAAATAGCCCCCTTGGTACTCTGCAAATCCACTCGCATACACTTCCATCACCTCACATCTTCTCTCCCTGCTCTAGAGGATAAAACCCCAAAGCCATGGCGGACAAGGGAAAGCAGCCCATCAAGAGCAACGCTCCACCAAAGAAGCGCACCATTCGAGAGTAAGTTGTCTGTGAATCCTTTCTTTTGCTCTCGATTGCAATCTCATGGTTCACCCCTCTCTGTTTTCAGCCTTGACTTGCTCCCTGAGGAAATCTTTGGAACTGAAGAGGTTCCCGAGTATATCCTCTCCAATTCCTCCACTGAAGAAGAAAGCGCCACGCTGGAACAGAGGACCAACCACCAACTGCGCCGCTGCATTCGGCATCTAGAACACAACCTGCGAGACATCATCGCCCACTGCAGTGCCGAACGCGAACTCCGCATGAGCTTGGAGGTATTGGTAGGGGGTAAGATCTTCATCCTCATCTGATTCCCATGTTTAAGCTCAGATCTCACATTCAACAACTGCTCCTTTCTTCAGATGTTTCTGACAGGTACAACAACTTGAAGGCTTCCTGGGATAGCCTAATGGAAGCTGCAAGTCATGGCAACCCTCGAAGCTTCCAGGTTGCTCTCACAGTGGTTCTGGAACAGTTGAAGAGGGAAGAGCTGAAGAGGAAAAACGCAGAATCAAAGGAATGAAGCATACTTTCGCTTCTTCCTCTAGGCCTTCTGCTTTCCACCCTCTTGTAATCTTAAGTAGTTGGGTTGTCAAATAAAAGCCTGCAAGAAACATTTGTAATGTAGAATATTTTTGTGCTAAGGGCAATACACTTCAGTATTGGCCATCTCCTCTCTTAGGATTTTTTTTTGTTCTAAAGGTGGCTTCTTTCCCGAACGCCGGCTGTTTCTGTGTTTCTGATGCTTGTAATCCTGGTGCTTGTAATCAACGATCAACTTCAATACTAGGATAATATTTCTTCAAATATCTTCCATTTATAGCAGCAGTAAACTCCTCTCCTAGTAAAGTTTTCAAGATATAAGCATTTCCAGGCATACATCTAGCTACCCGAAAAGGACCTTCCCAATTCGGGGACCATTTGCCGAACGCACTGTACTTAGTCCCGATCGGCAGTAATGCTTTCCAAACCAAATCTCCTTCTGCAAATTGCTTGACTTTTACTTTCTTGTTGTAATATTTAGCAACTCACATCTTGTTCTTTTCAATATTTTCCAGGGCCCTAAGACGAATCATATGCAAATCTTCTAACTCGTCCATCATTAAGTCACTGTAATCCTTAGAACTTAAATCCTTTTGCAAAACCACTCTCCTTGAATCTGATTGTATTTCCCAGGGCAAAACAGCGTGATGCCCATAAACCAATTTATAAGGAGATGTTTTTGTGGCTCCATGAGGGGCCATTCGGTAAGCCCACAAGGCCTCATTGAGTACCGAATGCCACCTTTTTGGCTTCTGATCAATCTTCTTTTGTATAATCTTGATCATGATTTTGTTAGAAGCCTCTTCCTGACCATTAGCCTAGGCATAATAAAGAGAAGAATTCAATAATTTGATTCCCATGCTTTCAGCAAATTCCCTGAACTCTGAAGAGACAAATTGAGCTCCTTGATCAGTTGTAATTGTTTGAGGAATTCCAAATCTGTATATGATGTGTTCTTTAACAAACTCAACCATGTTTTTTGATGTTACTTTCTTCAATGGAATTGCCTCAAAAGCACAAACTTATGCCCCTTGCTCGAGGATTTATCTGGCTAATCAAATCTATACCCCATCCTCTGAATGGCCATGGCTTCATAATAGGATTCAAAGCTGATGCTGGAGCTCTTTGGATATTCCCAAACTTCTGACAATCTTGACACCCTTTGTAATACTCAAAGCAATCCTCCAGCATCGTCGGCCAATAACATCCAGTGTGCCTGATAACCCATTTCATTCGATAAGCCGATTGATGTGCTCCACAAAGCCCATCGTGCACTTAACTCATCATTTTCTTTGCTTCTTCTTGACCCAAGCATTGTAGCAACACCACATCTAATGATTTGTAAAATAAACGCCCGTCAAGAAGAACAAATGTTATAGCTTTATACCAGAACTTCCTAGAAACCTTCATCAACAATCTCTTTTCTCCAATCATCGTCTGCTAGATCACTCCCGAAAGCACACACATCGCTGGCAAACACTTCTTGGTTTTCTCTGTAACCCGAAGCGCTTTGAGCCAACCTGTTTGCCTCTTCATTGTGTTCCCTAGGAATATGTGGTAGAATCACTAACTGAAAACTTTTCAAGATTTCTTTGCACTCCTCGTAGTAATTCCTCAGGATATCATTTCTACATTCATATTGACCATTCAATTGTTTTATAACTAACTCTGAATCCCCATAAATTTCAACTGAAATAGCCTTTGCTTCTTTCAAATATTGAAGCCCTCTAAGCAGTGCTTCATATTCAGCTTGATTATTTGTGACAGTAGGCTGAATAGGGATAGCAAACTCAAACATCTCACCTCTGGGTGAAATTAATAAAATTCCTACTCCACCACCTTTTCCACATGAGGATCCATCAAAGAATAAAGCCCAAGGAGTGATTTCAAGCAAATCAATCGATGGATCACGATGCTCAGTAATGAAATCAGCAATAATCTGACCTTTAATAGCTTTTGCCGATTCAAACTTCAATTCAAACTCAGATAAAGCTAAAATCCACTTGCCAATCCTTCCATTCAAAATTGGCATAGATAACATGTGTTTCATTACATCAAACTTTAAATATACAACGCATTCGGCATTCAACAAATAGTGTCGAAACTTTGTACATGAGTAATGAACACATAGGCAAAGCTTCTCCGCAGCCGAATACCTTGTCTTAGGATCAAGCAATTTTCGGCTAAGGTACGCAACTATCCGTTCCTTTCCCTCAAATTCTTGTATTAGGGCCGATCCAATAGTTTGGGTATAGGCCGCCACGTACAACTTGAAAGGCTTGTTCAATTGCGGAGGCACCAACACTGGTGGTTCCTTCATGTACTGCTTGATTTCATCGAAAGCCTTTTGTTGTTCGTCACCCCATACAAACTTCTAATCCTTCTTAACCCTCAATAGTGGAGAGAAAGGAAACACCTTTTGTGACAAATTTGAAATGAATCTTCTCACAAAATTGACCTTTCCAAGCAGTGATTGCAACTCCTTGAGATTGGTTGGAGGAACAACTTCATCAATAGCTTTCATGCTTTTCTTGCCAACTTCTATTCCTCCTTCATGCACCAAAAATCCCAAGAATTCTCCAGCTGAAACCCCAAAGGCACACTTGTTCGGGTTCATCTTTAGCCCATGCTTTCGGGTGCACTCTAGAGTTCTCCTCACATCATCCAAGTGTGATCCATGATTCAAAGATTTGATCACGACATCATCAATGTATATCTCAACAATTTTGTTGATCACCTCATGAAAAGTATAATTCATAGCTCTTTGATAAGTTGCACCGGAATTTTTTAAACCAAATGTCATGACAATCCACTCAAAAAGGCATATGTGTCCAGGACATCTGAAGGCTGTCTTTGATATATCTTCTATTGCCATAAAAATTTGATTGTACCCTGCATTGCCATCCATGAAACTAATAACTTTATGTCCAACAGCGACATCAACCAACAAATTAGCAACAGGCATTGGATATCCATCCATAGGAGTAGCTCTGTTTAAATCTCTAAAGTCTATGCAAACCTCATTTTTCCGTTTTTCTTGTAAACAGGGACAATGCTAGAGATCCACTCCGCATATCTGCATGGCCGAATGAAATTTGCTTCGATCAATCTCTCAACTTCTTTTTTCACGTCGGCCAATACTTCATCCTTGTAGATCTTACGGGGAGGTTGCTTGTAAGGTTTAAAACCAGGCCTGATTGGCAACCGATGCTCAACAATGGAACGATCCAAACCAGGCATATCCGAATAATCCCAAGCGAAGCAATCTTTATATTCTTTCAATAGCTTGATCAACTCTTTTCTGAAACTTGAATCCAAGTTAGCACTGATAAATGTCGGCCTTGTCTTATCACCATCTCCAATGTCAATTTCTTCCTATTTGTCAGCCGACATGAATCCACGTCCTAACTTCCCATTAGTTCCATCAATTGAATTATCCATTAAAAATTGCTATAAGAGTCGACTGCTTGAATTGGCTGTTGATCACTACTGACTGGTTCAACAGGACCTTCACCCCAATCCTAGCCTGAGAAGCAAACTATACCTTGATACTCCCAGAAGGCTGGTTCCACGTTAGCCACGCTCACTGAATCATCTGCTTGGACCACCTCTATATCATCATCTACCCATTGAACAAGCTGTTGGTGCATGGTAGATGGGATACAGCAATTTGCATGAATCCAGTCCCGTCCAAGTAGCAAGCTATACACCCCTTTGCCCTCAATGACAGAGAAGGTCGTGAGCAAAGTCTTAGACCCGATCATTAGGTCCACATGTACGCAGCCCTTGGTGTCTGAAGGATTCCCAGCAAAATCATTCAGAATTATACTTGTTGGCGTCAAATCCCCAGGGCCCATGCCAAGCTTCCTGAACGTGGTGTATGGCATCACATTGACCGCAGCTCCATCATCAACAAACATCTTAGTCAATGGCTTGCCATTGACGTATCCTCTCAAGTACAGCGGCCTCATATGTCGATTCTTGGCCAGCTTGTCAAAGGTTGCTTTCTTGGCCAACACCAGCTGCGCCATCAACCCAAGCTGCTCATCCTCATTGATGTCTGGGGATGCCTCTTCCTGCACAACCTGATTAGCTGGAGCCATGAACTCATTCGGCAAAAAGCATACCATGCATGTTGGAGCCGAACGACCAGATCCATCAGGCTTATCCTTTGGACGCCACACCTGCTTCCTCCTGATCCCTGCTTGTTTCAACTCCTGATTTCTCAAGGGCTAAACTCTTTTCTTTTGGCTTCTTCTCAAGCCAGGTGGGCACCATTGTCCTTCCTGCCAGACATATTCACGCTCCTGCTCTTCATGATCAACCCACTTTTGATCAGCATATCTTTTCCTTGGGAGATCATCAACTTCATTTATTTCTACATGCCGACCATCACTAGGATGTATCCTTCCAATTCTTTCATGAACGGATCAGCGATTGACAGTATCCTGCCTATACTCAGTGTATTTGTCACTGCATTCAGGACAATTGTTCAAAGTGGGGAGCTTCAAACCTTCATTCCAGCAGTGCCTGAAGAACGCACATCCCCAATGTGCACGCTCTTGCTCTTGTGCATGTTCTTCTGGTTTTCTCCTGTGCGCTTCCTCTTCAACCCTTCGTTTCTCCTCCTCGTACTTCTGTTTCAGGTAGCGTTCTTTCTCTTACTGACGCTGCCACTTGTTAAGGAGAATACGCGAAGTCACCCTGGGCTTGGATTTAGAAGATTCCCCCACTTCAATTTGGCTTTTCAGGATGCGAGGCGCTTCTTTGCGAACTTGTTCCATTGTTATTTGCTGAGCAGGGTCAACTAATCCATCCTGCTTTGCCCTTGCTGAAGTTAAGACCTCCACTTTTCCTTTCTCCTCGGCGGTCACCATGTTGACCGAAAACCCAACCATGTTTTGAGGAAAAGGGTTGCCATCCAACTTCATTTTATTATCAAATTTCAAATGGCCTTCCTGGATAGCCTTCTGGATTTTCATCCTGAAAACCCCGCAATCGTTGATGGAGTGAGAATTCCTGTCATGAAACCCACAGTATCTTTTCTCTTTAACTCCATCATGCTGAAGCATAGAATGCCCTTCTAGCAACTTGATTCGGCCTTCCTTTACAAGGAACTCGAAGAGCTTATCAACCTTGGTCACATCAAAGTCATATGTGCCCTTGGCTTGCTTGATCCATCTCTGGTTCACTGTCAACGGCTCTTTTCCCCATACCATCTCAGCTGCAGCTATCTCCTCATCATCATCAACTTCTTCCCCTTGATCAGCTCTTTCGAGGAATTGGTGGTAGATGTCAGCTATATCATTGTGTTTGGCAAACCTGGAGACTTTCTTGAATCCATAAGCTTGATTGCTCATCGTGACAACCTATGTGACAGTTGGCCAAGATTGTCAAACTCCATGCCGAATAACTTTTCCCGAATAGCTGGCAACATACCCGCAACAGCCATATCAGTCAATTGATCGTCTGGCAGATTCAAAGAGAAGCACATGCTCTTAGTCTCTCTGAACCTCCTGAGGAATTCCATGGGCGTTTCATTGTGCCTCTGTCTCAGGGTGGTTAGATCAATTAGCTTTTTCTCATTACTACCAATGAAGTAATGAGCATGGAACTTCTGTTCCAAATCCTTCCAGGAACGGATTGATTGAGTGGGCAAAGAAGCGAACCATGTGAAAGCTGGGCCTGTCAACGATAAGGGAAAGTATCTGATCCTAAATGCTTCATCAGCTGAACCTTCTCCCAGCTGCATCAAATATCGAGCTATGTGCTCCACAGTGCTAGTATCATCTTGCCCAGAGAATTTTGTGAAATTGGCTGATGAAGCATTTAGGATCAGATATTTTCCCTTATCATTGACAGGCCCAGCTTTCACATGGTTCACTTATTTGCCTGCTCAATCAATATGTTCCTAGAAGGATTTGGAACAGAAGTTCCATGCTCATTACTTCATTGGCAGTAATGAGAAAAAGCTAATTGATCTAACCACCCTGAGACAGAGGCACAATGAAACGCCCATGGAATTCCTCAGGAGGTTCAGAGAGACTAAGAGCATGTGCTTCTCTTTGAATCTGCCAGACGATCAATTGGCTGATATGGATGTTGCGTGTATGTTGCCAGCTATTTGTAACACCCTGAAATTTTCCGATTTCAGGATGTTAATAGGAAGAATAATAAAACAACGATTTCTCATAATTTTAAAATTTTCCGAACATTTATTTTCTTTACAGGAAATTTATTAAAGAAGATTGGTTGTTTTTCTAAAATAAATAAAATGCTTCTATGAGTGTCGCTTTATTTCGGTTGATTTTGGTTTTGTTTTGTTGTGTCTTCAACATCTTTCAAAAAGATCTAATCACAATCTCGTGCTCTCTTTTTATCTAGTTTCCCTATATATCACTCCCTTGTTAATTCCAGCTAGTCGATCTTTATCTAGCCCATCTTTATCTTTTCTTTTTTTTCCGGTCGCTTCCTCAGTCCAACATTGTAGCATCTCAGCTTGCTTGGCCCGTTTTCCTAAGCAGGCTTCCGCTGGTCCATCTCACTTTCCTCTGTATCTCATCGACAATTGGGTCCCGCCCATCGTGGCCTCCTTCCACCTCGCCTCGCCCGAACATTGCGCCGCCGGCGCCGGCCGTGCGCCAACTTCATTCCGTACACACTCGTGCGCTTCGCCCACACCGCTCGACTGTACAACTCTCATGCGTCGTGCTTCGCACCTGAGTCGCGAACCTTCGTGCGTCTGAATAGTGCACCACCCGCCTGTCAGTCGTGTACCGCACACCCCTGGCCGCCTAGCTCACACCACACACCTCGCTCGTACCACACACCTCGCTCGTCTCTGCACATCCATGTGTTGTGCTCGAGCACACTAGCTACCTTGCGGGCCGCGACGCTCGCCCTCCCGCATGCATGTCCGCCGGCGCCCTCACACCGCTTCGCTGCCGTGCTCGTGCCCGCACTCACCCGTGTGTCGTGCCCGTGTTGATCGGCCGTCCATGACTGCATCCTCGTGCCTGTGCGCGGCAACCTACGCCCGCTCGCCCTATCCCACGCGCCCGCGCCCACACCGCGTGTCCGCGATCAACGCCGCACCGTGCCCATGCACCACCGTCGCCCGGGCCGCCCACGTCCGCGCGCCCGTCGTCCTCTATTCAATACTTGTTGAAGCCTTGACGCCGCCCCGCTCCCGTGCGCGCGCATCGCCTAGCCTCGCGCGGCGCCCATCACTCGTCACCGAACACCGCCGCCCACGCGTACCCGAGTCGGTTGCGCACGTCCGCTCGCGTCGTGTGACCGGCGCGCCGCCGCGCCACCCCCCGCCCGACCATGGTCCTTGGCCTCGACGCATGCACGCCGCTCGCTGCCCCACGCTCGAGCCGCACGCTACCCACGACGCTCGCACTCCCGAACTATCCGCACCGCACCGCGCCGCGCCCGCGCTTGCGTCGCGTCCCGTCGCGCGTCTAGTTTTCCCACACGTCGCCGTGCCGCTCCGCCGCCCGCCGCTCGTGCCCGGCCACCGTGCCCGAGCCGCTTGCCATCCCCGCGGCCTTTCGCTCTCCCGCACGCCCACCGGTGTGCCGCGCCGCGCCGCCTCCCCCCCCTCTCGCACGATGCCGTCATCTCGGTTCCCCTCTCTCCTAGCCACTAACGACATGGCCCCACCATCGGGGGTGTCTTCCTTTCTCGGCCGGCCGTCCACACTCCTCATGATTTGTGCCCGGCCGCGCCATCCTACCGCTCGCACCCGAGTTCGCACCGCGCGCACGCCCGTTGGTTTGCACGTCCATGCGCCGCACCGCTCGGCTTCCTCGCGCCCCGCATGCACCATCCTCTTTACTCCTTTCCGGTCGTAATTGTCATTACCATAATTACCGTTAATGGTCTTCAATAGCCGCCGCCGGCCATTGCATTTTTTTCTTTCTCCTTCCGCTAGTGTCGCCATCCTTTTACTCCGTGTAGTAACCGCCGCCCCCATCCGTTACCCCTTTGTCCATCAAAAAACAGCCACCTCCTTAAGGCCATCAATGACGACCCCACCGTTTCCATCCATGCATGCCATAGCGTTTTCCCCTCCTTGGCCTCGATCCCTATAAAAACAAAGTCATTGCCCCGTGCGCACCTCGCCGCCGCCTTGCCCCGCACACCTTACTTGCTTTTCAACGTAGCCGCCGCCCGATCCAAAACGTAGCTCGGCCGCCGGTCATCTCTTCGTTTCGCGAGCCGAGGAGCTATCCTAGAGCAAGCCAGCACAATCACGGAACCACGACGCCGAGCCGCACGTTCACTACCCACCGCCGTCCGCTCGTCGCCGAACAACGCCGGCCACGCGTACGGCGTCCTCGAGCCGCCCGTTGTCATCCGTCGCCCGGCCAAGTCCGGTCACCCTCGTCGTCCGTCGTCGCCGCCCATACCCGCACGCCGTCACCGCGAGGATCCCGACGCCGAGCCGTGTTCGGCGAACTCCTTCACGGCGCGGACACCCCGAATAGGACCGCAGCTTGATGTTCGCAGCTCCCGTCCGCCGTATCGATCCGCTCACCGGTGCCTTCTCCTCTTACCGGTACACATCGGTGAGATCTCCATACTCTCATCTTTCCAATTTTTCTATCTCCTATCAATTTCTAAGTATGGCAAATCTCTAGTATGCGCTTCGTATTTCGGTCGTGGAGGAACGTACATGCTCGTTCAATTCGTTCTCCTCGGAAGAATTAGGCTCGCAGCTTTGCGATTAATTTTTTTTCCTTTCGTTCCATCTTTGCAGCATCCTAGTACCTCCTTTGTTTCCATCTCGCCTCGTGACGGACACAATCTAAGTTAATGCCCCTTTCATGTTCACACCCGGCAACCGACAACGATGCTCATTGTAAGCCTCTTTTACCGTCGTCAAATACACGTATTGTTGCCGCCGTACACCGGCGCCTTTGCATCACGGCCGATCATCGCATGAAGTCTAACGATGTCTTTTGATCTCGTCTATCATCACCCCATCGTCGACCGTCGCGCACCGGTGACCGGTGAGTTTAGTGCTTGTCTGTTCCGTTTATATCATCATGATCGTTCCTTTCAAATCAAAGTATGCATCATGTTGAACGATGGCCAAAAGCTAGCTCCAAGAACGCACGGTAGCATGCATGCATGTTTTCTCGTAGGCTAAACAGACCAACAACTAGTGTAATTCACTTATCTATTAATTTTCTTGCACAATGACACTTTCATGATGTCACCATTACATAGTGCTTATGTCATATACTTGTTGTCCTTTCACAAATACAATTCCAATAAATTTCAGGACATGTTTTTCAGCAATATAGCCTATCTCTTTTCTTTTATTTCGATCTATCTGTTATCTCCAGTGTCTCAGGGATCTTCTTTGATAGCCCTTTCAATCTATAGTTAATCATGATTAGATACCTAATCTTTGTTTAAACCACAGAACCATCGTTTTAGCCCGTTTAAGCTTGCTCTTGTTGCGTAGTTTCGTCTCACAATAAAATACACGCTAGTCATGATGTTTAACATATAATATGTTTTAAGAATATTTCTAAATTAATTTTAGTAATACTTATCTAAATAATCTTTTCAATTAAAATCTAATTAGATGTACACCTTGGTTTTCATAATCAAATTTAAATTAATTAATATTTATTCAATCAGCTTTCTAAATAAAAGCAACATAGGCTATCTCGAGTTTTCTTAATTAAATGTTAATTTGATTAATATGAACATAAATATGTTTTTGAATTATAATTTGCCTAGTTGAACTCGAAATATAAAGTTATATGCTTAGATGTTATACATGCTTCTTTTAAAACTAAATGTTTAATTTGCATAAATCATACTTGAATATTTATAAATAAAATTGGGCTAGGTTTACATCGTCTTTTTAATATAATTATAACTTGCTTAATTCAACATAGGGTATTTCTCTGAAATAGCCTATGTGCATGATTTTATTTAATTAAAATATACCAAGCATATGGCTAGCTCTTGTTTGTGATAACCCAAATCTCCCGATAGTTCCGAGTGTTTCTTGCGTTCGCGATCCTAGAACCAAACCTTGTTCTCTTATTAAGCCTTCCTTGTATGGTGTATTGTTCTTAGTTGTTCTTGTTTGTCCGCTTTGCATGTTTGTACTCGATGTTTGCTTCGAGTAGAAGATCGAGTTGTTGATCGAAGTCCCGAAGTTCAAGAGTTTCAAAGAGAAAGAGCAAGAATAACAACTAACTTTTTGTTGGAGAAAGGCAAGTGACCCTAACCATCCTTCTACCTATGCTTTAAACAAGAATACTATGAATTAATTAGAACATGGAGAACCACCCAGAAAACAAGATACAACCACAAGACATATGGCTCTGTCTTGGCCAATTAATTAGGGAAGTCTTGTGTGGCTATTAGCCTTAGTAGCTTGGGGTACGGAGGAATGCTTTTATGACTCTTCTACTCCGGACGGGTTTTGGAACGGAAGTGCTCTTCTAGGCTAACCCGGTCCGAGGGTAGAAGGAGGGTACGAAAGATAGCCTCTAGGACGTGCTACTATGGACTAATACACATAGGAGGACTCTTTGTAAAGGCCTCGTAGCGTCCCTATGCAACCACACCTCGGAACCGTGGTATTGTGCCTACTTTTGCACAAAGATGGTTGGGTTCAAAGTTCTTCGGAACTTTTACGCGACTTGTGGTGAAAGTGTACAACCTCCGCAGTGTAAAATCGGTTATAACGAGCCGTGCTCACGGTCAAGAGCACTGGACCCTCACATGACTAATGAACTTAAAGATGGATTTCAAATTGCTTTCCGGTTATTTCTGTGGCCTTGCCGAGTACCAACCATAAGTGTACTCATCCTTGCTAAACCGCTGTTCGTAAGAAGAAGGTACATGATGTCCGTAAGATGGTGCTAGGCGTACGCAACCCCCGCCGATTGCCCGTGAAGTTTGGAGCCTTTGCTTCCCGAGATTCTCGCTCGTAAATCTCTGATAATCTCTTTTCTTTACGTGATATTGTTTCTGTTATTCACTAATGATGTCACTATATGTATGGAACTAGATCCTGGCATACATATAGGTAACACTTGGTTTGTTTTGAAAACCGGGTGTGACACTATTCGGGAAAAGTTATTCAGCATGGAGTTTGACAATCTTGGCCAACTGTCACACAGGTTGTCACGTTGAGCAATCAAGCTTATGGATTCAAGAAAGACTCCAGGTTTTCCAAACACAATGATATAGCTGACATCTACCACCAATTCCTCAAAAGAGCTGATCAAGGGGAAGAAGTTGATGATGAGGAGGAGATAGCCGCAGCTGAGATGGTATGGGGCAAACAGCCGTTGACAGTGAACCAGAGATGGATCAAGCAAGCCAAGGGCACATATGACTTTGATGTGACCAAGGCTGATAAGCTCTTTGAGGTCCTTGTAAAGGAAGGCCGAATCAAGTTGCCAGAAGGGCATTCTATGCTTCAGCCTGATGGAGTTAAAGAGAAAAGATATTGTGGGTTTCATGACAGGAATTCTCACTCCATCAACGATTGCAGGGTTTTCAGGATGAGGATCTAGAAGACTATCCAGGAAGGCCATTTGAAATTTGATAATAAAATGAAGTTGGATGGCAACCCTTTTCCGCAAAATATGGTTGGATTTTCGGTCAACATGGTGACCGCCGAGGAGAAAGGAAAAGTGAAGGTCTTAACTTCAGCAAGGGCAAAGCAGGATGGATCAGTTGACCCTGCTCAGCAAATAACAGTGGAACAAGTCCACAAAGAAGCGCCTCGCATCCTGAAAAGCCAAATTGAAGTGGGTGAATCTTCTAAATCCAAGCCCAGGGTGACTTCACGTATTCTCCTTAACAAGTGGCAGTGTCGGCGAGAGAAAGAACGCTACCTGAAACAGAAGTACGAGGAGGAGAAACGAAGGTTTGAAGAGGAAGCGC
The DNA here is from genome assembly GCA_947561735.1 of Cenchrus americanus. Taxonomy (NCBI): domain Eukaryota; kingdom Viridiplantae; phylum Streptophyta; class Magnoliopsida; order Poales; family Poaceae; genus Cenchrus; species Cenchrus americanus. The sequence continues at coordinate 191,074,664 of OX387244.1, forward strand.
ACAGGAGAAAACTAGAAGAACATGCACGAGAGCAAGAGCGTGCGCATTGGGGATGTGTGTTCTTCAGGCACTGCTGGAGTGAAGGTTTGAAGCTCCCCACTTTCAACAATTGTCCTGAATGTAGTGACAAATACACTGAGTATAGGCAGGATACTGTCAATCGCCGATTCGTCCATGAAAGAATTGGAAGGATACATCCTAGTGACGGTCGGCGTGTAAAAATAAATGAAGTTGATGATCGCCCAAGGAAAAGATATGCTGATCAAAAGTGGGTTGATCATGAAGAGCAGGAGCGTGAATATGTCTGGCAGGAAGGACAATGGTGGCCACCTGGCTTGAGAAGAAGCCAAAAGAGAAGAGTTCAGCGCTTGAGAAATCACGAGTTGAAACAAGGAGGGATCAAGAGGAAGCAGGTGTGGCGTTCAAAGGATAAGCCTGATAGATCTGGTCGTTCGACTCCAACATGCATGGTATGCTTTTTGCCGAATGAGTTCATGGCTCCAGCTAATCAGGTTGTGCAGGAAGAGGCGTCCCCAGACATCAATGAGGATGAGCAGCTTGGGTTGATGGCGCAGCTTGTGTTGGCCAAGAAAGCAACCTTTGACAAGCTGGCCAAGAATCGACATATGAGGCCCCTGTACTTGAGAGGATACGTCAATGGCAAGCCATTGACCAAGATGTTTGTTTATGGTGGAGCTGCGGTCAATGTGATGCCACACAGCACGTTCAGGAAGCTTGGCATGGGCCCTGGGGATTTGACGCCAACAAGTATAATTCTGAATGATTTTGCTGGGAATCCTTCAGACACCAAGGGCTGCGTACATGTGGACCTGATGATCGGGTCTAAGACTTTGCTCACGACCTTCTTTGTCATTGAGGGCAAAGGGGCATATAGCTTGCTGCTTGGACGGGACTGGATTCATGCAAATTGCTGTATCCCATCTACCATGCACCAACAGCTTGTTCAATGGGTAGATGATGATATAGATGTGGTCCAAGCAGATGATTCAGTGAGCGTGGCTAACGTGGAACCAGCCTTCTGGGAGTATCAAGGTATAGATTGCTTCTCAGGCAAGGACTGGGGTGAAGGTCCTGTTGAACCAGTCAGCAGTGATCAACAGCCAATTCAAGCAGTCGGCTCTTATAGCAATTTTTAATGGATAATCCAATTGATGGAACTGATGGGAAGTTAGGACGTGGATTCATGTCGGCTGACAAATTGGAAGAAATTGACATTGGAGATGATGATAGGCCAAGGCCGACATTTATCAGTGCTAACTTGGATTCAAGTTTCAGAGAAGAGTTGATCAAGCTATTGAAAGAATATAAAGATTGCTTCGCTTGGGATTATTCGGAGATGCCTGGTTTGGATCATTCCATTGTTGAGCATCGGTTGCCAATCAAGCCTGGTTTTAAACCTTACAAGCAACCTCCCCGAAAGATCTACAAGGATGAAGTATTGGCCGACGTGAAAAAAGAAGTTGAGAGATTGATCGAAGCAAATTTCATTCGGCCATGCAGATATGCGGAGTGGATCTCTAGCATTGTCCCTGTTTACAAGAAAAACGGAAAAATGAGGTTTGCATAGACTTTAGAGATTTAAACAGAGCTACTCCTATGGATGGATATCCAATGCCTGTTGCTAATTTGTTGGTTGATGTCGCTGTTGGACATAAAGTTATTAGTTTCATGGATGGCAATGCAGGGTACAATCAAATTTTTATGGCAATAGAAGATATATCAAAGACAGCCTTCAGATGTCCTGGACACATATGCCTTTTTGAGTGGATTGTCATGACATTTGGTTTAAAAAATGCCGGTGCAACTTATCAAAGAGCTATGAATTATACTTTTCATGAGGTGATCAACAAAATTGTTGAGATATACATTGATGATGTCGTGATCAAATCTTTGAATCATGGATCACACTTGGATGATGTGAGGAGAACTCTAGAGTGCACCCGAAAGCATGGGCTAAAGATGAACCCGAACAAGTGTGCCTTTGGGGTTTCAGCTGGAGAATTCTTGGGATTTTTGGTGCATGAAGGAGGAATAGAAGTTGGCAAGAAAAGCATGAAAGCTATTGATGAAGTTGTTCCTCCAACCAATCTCAAGGAGTTGCAATCACTGCTTGGAAAGGTCAATTTTGTGAGAAGATTCATTTCAAATTTGTCACAAAAGGTGTTGCCTTTCTCTCCACTATTGGGGGTTAAGAATGATCAGAAGTTTGTATGGGGTGACGAACAACAAAAGGCTTTCGATGAAATCAAGCAGTACATGAAGGAACCACCAGTGTTGGTGCCTCCGCAATTGAACAAGCCTTTCAAGTTGTACGTGGCGGCCTATACCCAAACTATTGGATCGGCCCTAATACAAGAATTTGAGGGAAAGGAACGGATAGTTGCGTACCTTAGCCGAAAATTGCTTGATCCTGAGACAAGGTATTCGGCTGCGGAGAAGCTTTGCCTGTGTGTTCATTACTCATGTACAAAGTTTCGACACTATTTGTTGAATGCCGAATGCGTTGTATATTTAAAGTTTGATGTAATGAAACACATGTTATCTATGCCAATTTTGAATGGAAGGATTGGCAAGTGGATTTTAGCTTTATCTGAGTTTGAATGGAAGTTTGAATCGGCAAAAGCTATTAAAGGTCAGATTATTGCTGATTTCATTACTGAGCATCGTGGTCCATCGATTGATTTGCTTGAAATCACTCCTTGGGCTTTATTCTTTGATGGATCCTCATGTGGCAAAGGTGGTGGAGTAGGAATTTTATTAATTTCACCCAGAGGTGAGATGTTTGAGTTTGCTATCCCTATTCAGCCTACTGTCACAAATAATCAAGCTGAATATGAAGCACTGCTTAGAGGGCTTCAATATTTGAAAGAAGCAAAGGCTATTTCAGTTGAAATTTATGGAGATTCAGAGTTAGTTATAAAACAATTGAATGGCCAATATGAATGTAGAAATGATATCCTGAGGAATTACTATGAGGAGTGCAAATAAATCTTGAAAAGTTTTCAGTTAGTGATTCTACAACATATTCCTAGGGAACACAATGAAGAGGCAAACAGGTTGGCTCAAAGTGCTTCGGGTTACAGAGGAAACCAAGAAGTGTTTGCCAGCGATGTGTGTGCTTTCGGGAGTGATCTAGCAGATGATGATTGGAAAAAGAGATTGTTGATTATCTGAAAAATCCATCCCGAAAGGTTTCTAGGAAGCTCAGGTATAAAGCAATAAAATTTGTTCTTCTTGACGGGCGTTTATTTTACAAATCATTAGATGGGGTATTGCTACAATGCCTGGGTCAAGAAGAAGCAAAGAAAATGATGAGTGAAGTGCACAATGGGTTGTGTGGAGCGCATCAATCGGCTTACCGAATGAAGTGGGTTATCAGGCACACTGGATGTTATTGGTCGACGATGCTGGAGAATTGCTTTGAGTATTACAAAGGTTGTCAAGATTGTCAGAAGTTTGGGAATATCCAGAGAGCTCCAGCATCAGCTTTGAATCCTATTATCAAGCCATGGCCATTCAGAGGATGGGGTATAGATTTGATTGGCCAAATAAGTCCTCCATCTAGCAAGGGGCATAAGTTTGTGCTTTTGGCAACAGATTATTTCACCAAATGGGTTGAGGCAATTCCATTAAAGAAAGTAACATCAGAAAATATGGTTGAGTTTGTTAAAGAACACATCATATATAGATTTGGAATTCCTCAAACGATTACAACTGATCAAGGAGGTCAATTTGAATCTTCAGAGTTCAGGGAATTTGCTGAAAGCATGGGAATCAAATTATTGAATTCTTCTCCTTATTATGCCCTGGCTAATGGTCAGGCAGAGGCTTCTAACAAAATCATGATCAAGATTATACAAAAGAAGATTGATCAGAAGCCAAAAAGGTGGCATTCGGTACTCAATGAGTCCTTGTGGGCTTACCGAATGGCCCCTCATGGAGCCACAAAAACATATCCTTATGAATTGGTTTATGGGAATCATGCTGTTTTTCCCTGGGAAATACAATCAGTTTCAAGGAGAGTGGTTTTGCAAAAGGATTTAAGTTCTAAGGATTACAGTGACTTAATGATGGACGAGTTAGAAGATTTGCATATGATTCGTCTTAGGGCCTTGGAAAATATAGAGATGAACAAGATGCGAGTTGCTAAGTATTGCAACAAGAAAGTAAAGGTCAAGCAATTTGCAGAAGGAGATTTGGTTTGGAAAGCATTACTGCCGATTGGAACTAAGTACAGTGCGTTCGGCAAATGGTCCCTGAATTGGGAAGGTCCTTTTCGGGTAGTTAGATGTACGCCTGGAAATGCATATATCTTGAAAACTTTACTAGGAGAGGAGTTTACTGCTGCTACAAATGGAAGATATTTGAAGAAATATTATCCTAATATTGAAGTTGATCGTTGATTACAAGCACCAGGATTACAAGCATCAGAAACACAGGAACAACTGGCGTTCGGGAAAGAAGCCGCCTTTAGAACTAAAAATCCTAACAGAGGAGATGGCCAATACTGAAGTGTATTGCCCTTAGCACAAAAATATTCTACATTACAAATGTTTCTTGCAGGATTTTATTTGACAACCCAACTACTTAAGATTACAAGAGGGTGGAAAGCAGAAGGCCTTGAGGAAGAAGCGAATGTATGCTTCATTCCTTTGATTCCGCGTTTTTCCTCTTCAACTATTCCAGGACCACTGTGACAGCAACCTGGAAGCTTCGGGGGTTGCCATGACTTGCAGCTTCCATTAGGCTATCCCAGGAAGCCTTCAAGTTGTTGTACCTGTCAAAAACATCTGAAGAAGGGAACAGTTTTTGAATGTGACGTCTGAGCTTAAATGTGGGAATCAGATGAAGATGAAGATCTTACCCCCTACCAACGGCTCCAAGCTCATGCGGCGTTCGGCACTGCAGTGGGCAGTGATGTCTCGCAGGTTGTGTTCTAGATGCCAAATGCGGCGGCGTAGTTGGTGGTTTGTACTTTGTTCCGGCGTGGCGTCTTCTCCTTCAGTGGAGGAATCGGAGAGGATGTACTCGGGAACCTCTTCAGTTCCAAAGATCTCCTCAGGGAGCAAGTCAAGACTGAAAACGAAGAGAGGTAGATCATAAGATTGCAATCGAGAGCAAAAGAAAGGATTGACAGAAAACTTACTCTCGAATGGTGCGCTTCTTTGGTGGAGCGCTGCTCTCCTTGATGGGTTGCTTTTCCTTGTCCGCCATGGCTTTGGGGTTTTCTCCTCTGGAGCAGGGAGAGAAGATGTGAGGTGATGGAAGTGTATGCGAGTGGATTTGCAGAGCACCAAGGGGGCTATTTTATTAGCTGAGAGGACACATTGGGAGTGATGACTGGTTGGCGTACAATATGAGAATACCAAATGGCAGGGTTTTCTCTCCGAATGCGAAGGGTTTTCATTGAAAAGTGTTCATGGTTCCCGGATTGAGGATTTTCTGTGGATCCTACGCCAAAGGACAGAAGTTTTTGCGTGTTCGGCTAAGATAGAAGTTCCCGAATTCGTTCAAAAACAGTAAGGTTCGCATGCGCAAGTCAAAGGAAAATCATCACAACACGAATGCAGGAATTAAAATTTCATTATTTATTGCCGAAATTCCAAACACCATAGTACAAACTAGTCAAAAAGCCTGTTCAGCACAAACTGGGGATGAATGGAGTCGGCAATGGCGTCGCCGTGGCCGTCGAGACGCTCCAGGATGACCTCGATGTCGTCGATGTCCTCCGGCGCACCGCCCTGGAAGCCGCGCGGCTTCGTGGAGTAGTCAACGCCGGTGTGAGTCGCCAGGGCAGCCAGGCCCAGGGTGGTGCCCAGGTGGACGCCGTGGAGGGCCACTTCATCGATGCGGTCGTCCACCGCGCCAAGGCGAGCCGTCGGTGTGTCCCCGGGGGCGTTCACATTGTCCGCCAGTTGCTTCACCAGCGTCTTCAGCCAGTTGAGCTCAGCGTCGCGGTCTGCAGCATCGCAGGGCAATGGCGGTTAGTTCAAAGTTGAGTTAAATTAAAACAAATCAAAAGATTTACCGTCAATGGCCTCCAGCAGCTGCTTGCGCTGGTGCTCCCATTCGAGCTCGGCGATTCCGGCCTTCTTGGAGACGTCTTCCAACTCACGCCGGGTTTCATCGCGCTCCGCCTTGAACCGGAGGGCGTCGTGCTCGTCGTAGCGCGAAGGAGAGAAAGGGTAGCTGGAAGATCCCGAGGAGTCGCCCGACATGGCCGGAGTTGTGGCCGGTGCAGGAGCGGGGTTCCATCGGATGAGACTGGAAACGCGAAGAGAGTTCTCAGTGACAGAAGAAAATCTAGAGAAAGTTGTAAAAGAAGTTGATGATCACCGCCTCCGACGAGCGCCAGCGCGGCTTCCCTCAGCTTCGTCGCTGGCCCGGCGCCGATTGCTACTGCCTGCCATTGGGTTTTTGGGAGTACTAGTGCTGGAGAAAGGAAGTTTAGATTGGCAAAGGCTTGAAGACAGAGGACTTGGTGAAAGGCTAGGGGCACCCACGGTTCTTATTTATGGGACTGGCAAAGAGATCATGGCCAGAGATCGCGGTGCATATCCCGAGAAATTTGGGAGGTGGAAAGACTTCCTTAACCGAATCATCGTCGGGTTGTTTGGAATTCAAGCTGAGTCATATTCGGTTGATTGGCTCGGTTGAGTTGCAGTCAGATCGCTATTCGGGTCTAGTACTATTTGACCAGAGTTGCCGAATGGATCGACTAAAGTTACTCGCAAGACAAGGCAGAAAGTGGAAAGTGAAATTTATGGTGAACAAAATTACAAGGATGATAAATCATTCGGCAACAAATTTTTTGACACAATCAAATGTTCAAGTACTTTGAAATTACACTAGAAGCATCTGATATCATTTTGCTGATATTCTCCAGTAGTTTCTGATCGGCTTCCTGAGTGTTAGACAGAGCAGAGAGCTTTGTCTTGAGCTGGTTTGATTCAATCAGGACTACTGAAGCTTCCTTTTGGATTTTCTCTGTTAATCCAGGAAGTTCGGCTATCTTTTTCTTATCAGCCTTGATTTTAGTTGTCAAGTTCTTTAATTCAGCTTCTAGTGCAGTTTTCCTGGCAATCTTCAATTCAAGTGCAGGCTACAGTTCAGCCAGCAATTCCTTGTTGCTCTGGATTTGAGCCTTTGATTCTTTCATGAATTGCTTGACTTTAGCTCTCTTTTGTTCCAGGACTGGTTGGGAGGATTGGTTCTTCAAGGCTCTCCTCACTGCTGCAAAGTGATTGTCCAGTTGAGAGATAGGCTCCAGAGAGGCTTTGATGTCGTCAGGGAGCTCTTGATTGATGGATTCAAGCACTTCTTCTAAAAGATCAACATCCCTAACTTGGTCCTAGATATCTCTTTGCAACAAAGAGAGGATTTCTCTCAGTTTTGCCTGGTTTTCCTCTGACAGAGCTTGGCTTGAAGATGCCTCATCTTCTTTTTCGGCAGTTAAGTCATCCATAGTGAAAGAAAAGCTTGGTGGAGATGCAGCCTGATCCTGAAAAGAAGGACTTGACGAATTGAGGATGATTTATTGGATGAGAATAACAGAATTGAATGCCCATGCTTACCTCATTCCTGGTCTCTTGAATTGGAGAAGGGATTTTTCAAGCTCAAGAGAAAGTTCCTGGATGATCAGCTGAGGAGGGGCTTAACGGGTCCCTGGTAAAGCTGGAGCTTCTAACTGAGGAGAAGCTGGTGGAGTCCTTGGTAGATTTGAAGCTTCTGGCTGAAGTGAAGATGGATCCATCCCTGGTAAAACTGGAACTTCTACTTGAGAAGGGGATGGCTGAATCCCTGGTGAAGTTGGAGCTTCTGCTTGAGGAGAAGATAACTGGATTCTTGGGGAAGCTGGATTTGAAGTATGTTGAGGAGAAGAACTCCCCACAGTTTGGTTCTCCAATGTTTCCTCTGCAACTAACAAGTAGAAGCTAAATCCCAATGTAAAAAAAAGAAAAAAAAATGATCCTTAAAAGGAAGGAAAATGGTGAGGACCTTACCAGCAGATGGGGCATTGGCAGATTCTGTAGTAGTTGATGGTTGCTGGACTCTGGTCTGAAAATTATACAAGATGAAATTTTCAAAATGAAGAGTGGTTTTATGCTCAAGAAGGAAAATATGCTAACCTAAATGAGAACTCTTTTGGATGTTCTTTTCTTCTTGGCAGCTGGAGGAGCAACCAGGGATGGAGCTTTTCTTTTATCAGAAGTTGAATTGATGAGATTTGGGTCTGATGTGGCATATCTGGACATTAGTTGAGCCAAAGTTGTGGATTTAAATCCCAAGGCAAAAATTGGGCCTGCAGCATTGTAAGAAATTGTCCTAGCTCGAGGGGCAGGAACTGTATTCTGCAAAAAGTGGCAAAGAGTCATGATCAGTAAGGAAGGACATGCTTGAGAAAAGGAAAGATAAGTACATTACCTCTGAAATTGGCTGGAAGTCAGGCATTAGCTCAAGACAAAAAAAAATGTACTGGCTCATTGAAGATATGATCATGGAGTTCTTGCCACCAGGAAATAAAAGAGGGATGAGCTATTGATGTTGGTATGAAGGGCCAAGTATAAACAGTTGGGATGCATTGATACTCAATGACTCTTCTGGCTTGCAGGTTTTCCTTGATTTCCTCTCTAGGCTTGAGGAATTCGTGAAGGAATAGCCTTGGAGGCACTTGGCCACATCCTAGCTGTCGGGCCATCATGTTTGGTTGATAATATTCAAAGGTGCTCTGATTTTGCCTTTCTCCACTGAATTCTGCTGGCAGGATGCATGGATGGATGAAGATGTTGAATTTCTATGGATCTTACATCATTACATCCATTCTCAAAATTGAATTCATAAGGGAGGGTCAAGTTATCATTGTTCAGATAAGGAAGCCAAAGGGGATTGGTGAAACCTTTGAAGAAAAGCTCAAAGAGTTGGCTGATGTTCTGGTCAATGGATATGGTTGAGGCAGCTTCTCCATAGGTTTGGCATCCTTTGCTAATTTGAACTTCCCCTTTCTTATAGTTGGATGAAGGAAAATGTCGGTTGTTGAGATTAATACCAATAATCTAGTGCATATATAGTTGCAGCCACATTTGAACAAACCACATGGGGCCATTAACACAAGAGATCTTCTGGCTGGTGTGCATCAAGTAGGTGGTCTGGTGAAGCATGTGGTATACACTCCCTAGGAGGTACTTTCCAAGGGGAATGGAATGACCGGCAACCAAATCTTCAGCCATTGCAATGTGGTTTAGGGTTGGCTCATTAGCTTTGCCACAGAAGACGAATCTACATAGCCACATGTTCAGAAAGGCCCTGTACTCAACTTCAGAAAGAGGGCCATCGGACATATGATTCTGGATATACACCTTATATCCAACTCCTGTTTTCACTCCTCTTTGCCTGGTGGAGCCTTTGTATTTGTAAGGATACACGAATCCTGTGATACCAAGGTCGGTCATCATATATACATCGGCCAGAGTAGGAGACATTGGTCCATGACCAAAGAGGAAAGCATTGACACCATTTGACCAAAAATGACAAGTTGCAATCAAAAGATTCTCAGTTTTGGGAGTTTCAGCCAAGGATAACTCCAAACACTAGGCAATACGAAGGCATCATCAAGTATCCTCTTATACCAGTTTCTCCAACCTGTAATTGGGGGCAGGGGCCAGTTCTTGAAAGAGTCTTGCTACTCGTGAGATATCGATAAAGCTGCTTTAAAGGGGATTCTCTGAGATTCGGCTTCAATGAACTCAAGGGGCTCAGAGGTTCCCACGGGCCCAAGGAAGTAGGATGGTGATTTATCCTCAATGGGAATCAAAATCTCGGTGGATAGAGCCTATCAAGAACAAGAAAAGGCAGAAGAAAAAATCTAAGATGGGAATCGAAAAATTAATACCAAATGGACCCTAAGGGAATGAGATTTACCTGGAGAGCTTGATCTTGGTCCGCCATTTGAAGATTTGAGATTGGGGGATTGATGACCTGGGGTTTGGATCTGAGCGGAGACTCCAACGGATTGCAAGAGGAAAGAATGGGTGTTGAACAGATTTTGCTCGGAGACGTTGAGCATTTATAGTAAATTTCGGAATAAAATCACTTTTATCCCGTAATTGAAGAGGCATATGTTAACACCAAAAATTGGTACAGGAAAAAGACTGACTTGTGGGCCGAGTTTGGTAAAGAAATGTCATTCGGCAGAAAAAATCTCCTCAGATGATTCGGTAAACATGCTTGCGGTCGGCAATACGCTATCATTCGGCAGAAGGACTGTTTGCGCTTAAAAAAGGAAGTTTTCGGGAGTACGTGATGACGTGGCCCGGATATAAGGAAGGGACGAATTGATGACGGGTACGAGATGAACATTGGCGTCGGAGCGTTAATTTAGATATTAAATGTTGTACTCGTAGTCGATCAGGAGTCGTGTTAGGACAAGGGTATAAATATAAACCCTTGATGTCTGTAATACGGTTCGAACATCTACACAACAAAACCGGTCCCCGTGCCAAATTTCGAGTCCTTTAGTCGAGTCGTCGAGTTCTTCGAGAGGAGCCATCGATCCGTCGACCTCCGTAACTACCGGCAACCTTGTATCATGTCTAGTATCATGCGGTAGATTTAGATTGTGATGCAAGTAGTCTTGTTACCTTGCTTAGTATCATAAGGTGGATTTAAGCTTGGTTCAAGAGGGTTTCTTGTTAGATCATGAGCCATGCGGTAGGCTAAGACCTAGCTTGGAGCTAGTTATCAGCTCTTTTGGATTTGGCAAGATCTAATAGATTCATTAAGTTACCACATGTTGCTTTGGATTTTGCTTTATGTTTAAATTCATGTAACACTCTTTTGCCCAATTCTAGATTGATTAGTTTCGGCTTTACCCCTTTGAGATCCATGTGATGTGCTTTCAAGTCTTTGTTTATTATAAAAGATCAAGTGCTCTCAATAGCTGAATTTAGGTCAATCCAGATTGTCACGTGTTGTGGATTCAAGCCTTTGACTTTTCAAATGTTTGTTCCTTCTTCACGGAACCCGGATCGGCTGTACAGCTGTATTCGGCAATGCTACCACAAGTGAAACATGTTCATAAGTTTGTTTTAGATAATGCATGCTTTTAGCCTTCCATATTTAGATCGTATCATGCGGTGGATTAATCTATTTGTGGCTGGTGGCATGGTTTCAAACAAGTCGTATCATGCGGTGGATTAACTTGTTTGGTGTCATGCTCGACGGGTTTGAAAGTACCTAGACATGCGGTAGACTAGCGCTTTTGGCCTATGCATGCTTGTTTATTTCATAATTATAATCATGCTTTCACCTTATTTATTGTTATTGTTATTTATCTTCAAAAAACGGTCGTGATCATGTGTGGGCAATACTGTTTAAACAAAGACCGATCTCTCGTCATGCTTACGTCATGCATTCGGCTGTATCCTGGTTTCATGTTTTAAAGCTTTCGAATGATATTTAAATTGCTGACAGATAGCTTATTGTAGTTATATGTCATTTTAATTGTCTTTCTGGCCGTAAATACGGAATTTTCTGGTACCACCTGGCAAGTTCCAGGTTTTATCTAACTACTTTTCATCCTTTGTCAGTTTCAGGAAAATTGACTGGCACGCTTCGGATCCGGCACGTGTGTTAAGACAGCTTTGTTCGGTTTGTTGTGTGCTTGACGCGAGGTGCTGATTTTGTGTCAACAGTAAGGAACCCTAGTGCGTGCAGCCGTGTTGGTTAGTTTTGTGGTCGGCTGAACTAGGAGCCTTCTTTTGTGCAGCTAGTCTGCATTGTAAGTCCCCAAGTGTTGTTTTGGTAATCCCGAAACCCCTCATCGATGTAATGCTTTGGTGAAGCAGTAATCTTCATAAGGCATTATTTATGCTGGTTGTGATCAGATCAGAGTTCTGTGATCAGTATCAAACTCGTCCAAAAAATCTCATGCCAATCGTGATCAATCCGATCTCTCGATCCTGAACTTATTCTTTTTGGTCTTGCTCACAATCTGTTAAATTAAAACAAATGTCACTTTTGAGTATGCATTGCATCGCACGTGCATGTGGGGAACTTGGGTGAACTGATGTGCATACGCATGGAAATTTCAACACTGTTACTCTATCTCTCTTATGTTGGGTGATGTTGTTGTCCCCTAACCAAAGGTGTCGCGATGGGACCTAGGGAATCGTGTGTGCTACAGCCAAATGATTGCCACTAGGAGCGCGCTAGGTATCTTAGTTGTGAGAACGCGACTCACCACGCATACACTCCTTTTTAACTCAGTGATTGCCTCCCCATCACTAACTCATTTTGTGGGTAACTGAGTCGTGCTAACATGCATCATGAGCACCATACTGCATGAGCATGTGCATCGTGTCTTCAGACGCATGTGCATCACACCAACTTTTAAAATCATTGCACCGTAATGTAATGAGTCAATAACACCCAAATCCACAAATTAATTAAAGTGTGACCAAGATTGTTCTGAAGTTCCCACACTAACTTGTCTTTCGTACAAAGAAATTACGGAAATCTTTTGCTAGCATTCCTTTTCTTCACAAAGGTCTGTTTTGGTGATCACTATTCGACTTGGTCTCTTCCCACCAATCTCGACATTCTCTTAGCATCAACTCCATTCTGACCAGCTAAGTTAAGTAAGTAGAAGTAGAGTTTTCTTGAGCGATCAAGGTTCTTGACAAGTCAATGTTTGAGAGACTTTCATCGCTTATCAGTCCATGATCCGAATCATGCCCTCCAAATCCTCGGAATCGAGAAAGGAGCAAACCCAGGATCGATGGAAGCTTTTGCTAGATTCTCCTCGGTGCACCCTCGAGCCTAGAGGGCGGGTGCCGTGATTTTTTCCTCGTGATTTCCATCGTCACGGTTAACCCTGGAGTTCGCGTCAGAGTTAAAAATCCACTTTAGAGTTGTGAAATCCTACACCCACTGACCAAAAATGGGGAAAATTTCGGTGCATGAGCAGAGATGTATGAAATTCATGCTTATAATCTTTGTGCTACCCGGTTCGCAGTACTTACCATAAACGAGTTTTCGTCGTGCATGTTTGACTTGTTAATTTTATGAGCAAGCTTCTAAATGTGTGTTAAATGGAAACTCAATTTTCAGATGGTCAGATTGACACGCAGTACCCCCAATGGTTTTGGTGTGTTGGGTAGTGGTGACCTATCGCCGCCACCGCCCACGACACTGACAGAGGCCTTCCTAGCAACGCAAACCGAAGTGTTGCGCCAGATCCTACAGGCACAGCAGCAGGTGGCCAAGCAACTACAATAGACGAAACCGATGCAACAGAAGCCTCGATCTTTCGAGCCTTGCTCACCCAGAGTACCTACCCAGACTGATATGGACACCACTGTCGGTGCGATTCATATGTTGGAAGGGCAAAATTCGGTACTAAGTCAGATAATGTACGATATCATCTAAGGTCGTTATGGAGGACTATCTCAAACTAGTTTGGTAGACAGTCTCTCTCATTCATTATCTGCATCCATGGTTGAGCAGGACCGCTTGTTCAATCTGTTGGTGGATCATGTAAATCAAAGTCAACTCAATACCTCTGACTCTATATTATCACCCTCCTAACTACCAATGGACCTTAGAAAGGAAGAGAGAAAAGGTCAGAGCAACAAGCGAGTATTGTCGGAGATTGATGTAAGTGAGTGGGAAATTACCTATAAGAAAATTCGCCCATGTGAGGGCAAACGAAGTTACATCAGCGGCAAGACCACCCAGCTCCTCGAAGGTGAAACTCACTCTCAAGCCGAGATATTAGGAACACAAAAGGGAAAGAAGCTCGTATTGTCAAGAAAGATCAGCAACAAGTTTTACAGCTTTTGTGGACAACCTAAGCATTTCAAAAGAAATTGCCCGAACCCTAATCAGCACAAACCCCAGTAGCAGAATCAGAACCCAGGAGCAGCTAAAGGTGATCACGTCCTGAAGCCGATCTTTCAAGGGAAGCCAGACCAACTTAACTTTATGGGTAACATCTCTATCCGAGAACACCTCCCCACTTCATCTGGTACTTTTGAATCTTGGGCCGAGATTCTTCTTAAGGGGGATAGGCTGTGACGCCCCAGGTTTTTAATTAGCGTCATTAATGCAAATGACCGAATCAGCTGAGTCAAACCTGCTGACATTGGTCAAACCATGGTCAACCTGGGTCATCACCTCGAAAATCTTGTCAACAATCCCTAATGACCCTCTTGATCAAGTCAACACACACTTGTGGTCAAACCTTGGTCAAAGGCACGGTCAAACCCTACTTAAACGCTTATGTCTTTGAACGTCCTCTGGAACCTTTGCCGCGTTCTCCAAATTTCGCATAAACACTTCAAAATCTCTCAATATAAAAGTTGTTTAGTTTTTCGAAGGACACAACTTTCATGTTGGATGGCATTTGCAATTTGAAGTGGAAATTGGTGAAAAAGCTCGGCCAACTCCAGCAGCTCCTGTTCACCGGAATCGAGTGGCATTCAAAGTTTGGCAGTAGTTTCTGCAAAAACGGTTGAGAAAAACACCATAGAGCCTTTGTAAAAGTTGTTGAGGGTCCTGAGATCTACAATTTTTCTTATTACACTTCAAAGCACTCTAGTTGCAAAATTTGGAGTAAAACGCGTTCAAGCAGGGGCAAACCGAAACGTTGTCGCGCGGGAACGCGAACGCCGCATGCGAGATCGCCCTGGCGCGCCACGTCGGCTCCACCGCCGTACGCCGCCATATGCACGCCTAGGCGAGCCCGCGACCATCGGTCTGTGCATCGTGCATCACGGAACGCCTCCCCTGCCACGCGTCGCACTCTCCCTCGTCGGCCAGACAGCCCCGTCGGTCCGTCTGCGCCCCCTGCCACGCGTGCACATGCTGAGGCCGCTGCCGTACCCGTGGCTTAATGGCCGATGAAGGCTTCACCGCGAAGCAATGCCCCCTACATGCTCGTCGCCTATAAAGCCCGGCCCCCTTCCTCCTCTCGCACATGCAAGAGCTCGCCGCCGGCCCGCCATTGCCGCCGCCACCGAGCTCCCCCTCTTACCCACTTCCACAGTCATGTGACACCTTAGATGCCTCCCCAAGGATTCCCTGGTGCTCCTCGTGCCACACATTGGCCAGGTCGTGCTCTCCTCGTCGCCGGAGCCGATCTTCCGCTGCCGCCAAACCGCAGCACCGCCATACCGCCTCGCCGGCGACTTCCCTTCCCCAACGCCGGCCGCCACTGAGCATTAGGTGAGCATGTGGTCGACCTCTGCCGCTTTCCCGGCCGGGAGCGCCGCCGGAGCCGGCAAATTCCGACGAGCCAGCTGCCTCCCTTGTCGAGGACCCAATTGCAAGGATTGATTTATTTCCGAGGTCTTTTTCGCGAACAAAGGGCATATCTGTGAGACTTTAAATCTTTCCACGGGCCTCGGTGTAAAACCGCATTTTCAATATTGTAGCAGATTTGCTGAAAGTTGTAAAATCTGTAGAAAATCATAGAAAAATCAGAAAAATGCGAACCCAATTTTGTTGGATTCCTAGTGAAAAACCCTACAACTTTTGTAAAGCGTGGCCATACTTTTTATTGATAGTTTTTGCATGAAAAATAGGAAACTGAAAAACCTAGATCTGTTGTATCTCAAAATCTACAAGTCCTCTGCAGATAAATTTTCGATATGTTGTATGTCATGCCATGACTAGCTTCTATACCAAAAATTGCACAAAGTTACGTTGTAAATATTTTATTAGGAATTGTTTTCTAATTATGCAGAATCTGTCTAAATAATTTTTTATAGCTAAAAATAATTAGATTTTTGTGCCCAACTTCTACATGCTGTCTTTCATTGCCAAAATACCTCTGGTGAATTAATCATAATTTTATAATTGTCGGAAATAGTTATTCTTGAAATATGCTTGATTTTCTTTGAAAAGGCATAACCTAAGATATATAGCAGCTCTAGGTGTATGTGTTGCATTCCTAGCTTAGTTTTGGACCAGAGGCCATGTGTGAGAAAGTTGGAATCTTTTTGAGGTGTATTTATTTTTTGTATGCATTTATCTTGTTGTGGTAGCTAGACTTTGTTATTCTTAGTATAATTATTTTCCTAGCTATCCCAGGTGTGCAATATGTGTGCAGTGACTTTGTTTTAGTTCTTTGTTCTACATGACACACCCCACTGAGTTTTATAAATTAATTTTGTGAATAAAAGCTATAAGGGTCATTAAAGCTTAATGTTAAATTAAATGAGAAAGCACAAACCACACCCCTCATAACCATATGTGTGTAATGTGAATCATCTTAAAGAAATAAAGGCCAACCCATTGCTATTTGTAGAATTTAAATTAATTTATTTATATAAATATGAACGCAGTCACTATCAGAAACAATGGATAATAAAGAACTGCATATTGTTCCTTTTTGAAAGAGTATATTGAATGTATTCTTATCTACGTAAATGTGGTCATCCATGCACCCCATGGTTATCCTTTGTTATTTGTGATTTATTAAATTAAAAATCGTCAATTGAATCTTGCATTTGCATCCTCATGTAGATCTTCCCGACGGTAGATATATGCTTGTGCCGGAAGGAGGAGACGAAGGTGCTGACGAAGAGCTGCAGCACGTGTTCATAGCCCAAGACCTAGACTAAAGTCCAGAAGGGCCCAAGGCCAACCTTGCCAGCGAAGGCAAGCCCCGGATCATTAATGCTGTCTTTTAAAATTATGCAATTATCATTGTTTTGTTTGTGCATTTACGTTTCAGGAGTTGAATTGAAACCCTCGATGCATGATCCCTAGGCACATATGCTCAATCACTAGTATGCTAGGTCGATAGCTGCTATGCTATAAGACCGGTACAAGTCGAGTGATGTTCGTCACTCGCGAGAATAGGTTCTTATGTTGGAATAATAAGATCTTTATAAATGGATTGCTCATGTAGTAAGAGCATGGGATTTGGGCTCCGGTTCAGTGGCTTTCGTGGGCTAAGCTTTTGAACGTACTAAGCACTTGTCGAGAATGGGACCGGTAAGCCTAGTACCTTAATGAGACGGTGCGGGAACAGACCCTTACTAATCTTGAGTAATCACCTTCCCAGCTAACTACCAGGCAAGGGGGTACTTGTGTGAAGCTGGGTGCCTCGTGGGGTATGCCAGCTAGCCTTGTACTTAGGACTGTAAGCTTTGATCCCAAACTGAGGATTTTTGGGAACCGCCTGGATGGTTGTCCTCGCGGGGGCACCCTACCATGTGTTTATGTTTACATTGCAATGTTTAAATCAATCGATTGTCGACCTCTCACGATTATCTGAGACTGCTTAATCAACTGACCATGATATCCCTTAATGATGGAACTCGGTGAAGTTTACTACTTGAATTAAGTGCTTGTACAATTCTTGATTGAATTAGTTGGCACACTTAGAAATGGTAATCAACTAGAACTTGTGCTAAAATAATGAAAGTAAGTACATACCCTTTGTTGCTTTTCAGCAAAAGAACTCCACCAGCCAAAAAGCCTCTCATGTCTAGAGTTGGTGATGTAGTTATCACCCGTCGGTTAAATCTTGTTGAGTATTAGTATACTCAGCCTTGCTTTAAAATTGTGGTTGCGGGTGTTGTTAACCGGGTGAATGACGAGGTCTGACGGCATCACGGACGGCCTCCTGTGATGTTTACCGTTGCGCTAGTTTATTTTTATTCCGCTGTTTTCGAACACAGAACCTTTACTCCCTAACATGAACTATGGTTTGTAATAAATTGGATTTATTTTGTGTGTACTCCGGACTCGCTTTCGCATGAGTTTTTATGCATATGTTCGATCCTCTGTGTGAATTCCATGTGATTTACCTGGCGTTAACCCGGCAACTAACGACAAGATGATACTTTATTGTCGCTTAATGGCCAAAGTCGATTGGTTTACGGTATTTTCTTAGGCGGATTGTCACATCTTTGATATATAAGCATATTGTTGTGTCCCTGTCAAAATGGTTAGCACCTATCCATGTATGCTAATTAAGTAAAATATGAACGGTGTATGTCTATGATGATTTTATTTATGACTGTATCAGCTATTTTGCATGTCAGAGAAATCGAATTTATCTAATAAAAATTTTGTTTAGATTTTCAGTCTTGCTTATGTTGCTCTACTGACAACCTGACATATCATCTATGCAGTCTCCCACAACAACAAACTCCTCTACCTCCAGTGCATCATCACAACCCATCGTCGGTGAACCTTCTTCACAGGATCACTCAGCATAGAATGCTGCGAGTAGTACTCGATCCCGCGGGTCAAGGACACAAACCAAATGGCCAGAAGACAAGTTGACTGCAACTGGACTTGATGCCAAATTTTGGCCTACCCCAGATGCTGCGAGGGATAGATTTGTATTGGTCTGTGGTCTCATTGCTCGGGAGAGGGTGTCAATAAAAAAGGCGGTTGATGATCTCTCACCAATTGAGAAGGACCATCTGTTCACAGTTTTAGAGGAAAAGCTAGGTTACCCAGCCAATCTGGAAGAATCTGTTCGCAAGAAGGCAGTTAAGGTAGCTATATCAGAGATTGGAACCTTGCAACGGCAGTTCAAGGCCCATTTAAGAAAAAAATATGTGAGTGAAGAGGACATTCCCTTTGTGAAGCATGCCTTTTTGCAGCAACAAGACTAGGACATGTTTGTGCAGGAAACCAATTCTCCTTCATTTTAGCAATTGAGCCAGGAGATGAAACAAATGATAGCATTGCATAATAAGCCACACAAGACGGGGAGAAAAAGTTATCGTGGTAAAAGGAAAGAGTGGGAGGAGTATAATGCAAAGCTAGCTGCAAAAGGAAAACAGAACCCTTGGGACTAACTTCCTGGACGTTCAAGACCTTATCTGCGAGCAAGGGTAGGGAAGAAGAAGAAGAATACTAGTGAAGGAAGCGGGGGCATAACATTCAGTAACCCTGCGGTGGTGGGGGTAGCAGATAGGGTGAAAACACTTACAGCTCAATGTAGCGATGATTCTTTATCTGGGGTTAGGGAGGATGATATCCTCATTGCAGCACTTGAGACTCCAAAGCATCGAGGTTGGGTCCGAAGCGTGTCTAGTTCACTTGGCTTGGGTAAAGGGTTTGGTGAAGAGTTCTCTGTAATGTACAGGAAGAAGAGAAACAAGAGGTCTAATGCTCATGATATGATGGACATAACATTTAAATCAGTTGTCCATGCTCTAAGACTATCAGACATCAAAATACTAAAAAGTGCACTTCTTCCTTCCCAATTACTAGCGTCTATCAGTAGCAATGAGGAAGAAGATGTGCATGGCAGCGAGGACGACGATGTGCATGACCGCGAGGAAGAACATGTGCACGACAGCGAGGAAGATGGCAGAGAGCAAGATCATTGGAATGCCAACGGTGACGAAGCGAATCAAGTGCATAGTGATAGTTGATCACCTACGCTGGACACAATAGATAAGCTGACAGAGCCAACCACGTGCAGACTTTTGGATGGCACCGGGGTTAATGTGGAGCTCGCACTAGCGAAAGTCTTTCCATTTCAAAAGGCTTGCCATTCAGTACTGGTGCAGGATGGATATGTTATAGTGCAACTTACTTATGTGTGGGCCAATGCGGGTCACTACCCTCTGCCTGTACCAAACTCTAGCTGAGGCTCTCGTTCAAAGGATCCAATGGCCAAAGAACAGGATCCTTATACCACCCATGACGAGACATCCCAACCCTGAAGCCGCAACAGGTAGCAGGGGTACAACATCAAATGGATGTACTGCAGCTCGATGTCAGCAAGAGAAGGCTCAACAGCAGCAGCAGCAACAGATCAGCAAAACTACGCAGTAGGAGCGTCAACAACAGCCAGAGGAGGAGCCCTGGCAAACTCCGCCTAAGTAGCAGCTGCAACTTGAGGATAATCAAAAGACGAAACATCAGCCTCTTCAGCAGCAGGAGTGTCGACAACAGCAGGAGGAGCTCAGGCAAACTACACCTAAGCAGCAGCTACAACATGAGGATAAGCAACAGACGAAACAACAGCCTCTCGAGCAGCAGGAGGAGGAGCACAGGTAATCTCCCCCTAAGCAGCAGATGCAACAAGTACAGCAGCCTCTGCAATAGGAGGAGCCCAGGCAATCTCCACTACAGATGGGGAACCAGGCCAGGAAACATCTGTCTAAAGATGAGATTCTTAACTGTATTATTGGGACAGAACAGGAACGACCAAAATACAAGCCTGGTGCACCTATGTTGTCAGAAGCAAATGTAAAGGCTGTTGGACCAAATGGTGGCAAGTTGCATGCTTATGTCATGAAACACAGTAAGGATAAATTTGTCGTTCCAGCAAAGGTGGATCAAGACTACTTTAAAGGTGGTTGTGGTGCTTTAATGTTAAACATTGAATTCAGTAGCATGTATAACCTTATGACCCTGGCTTCTCTAGATGTTACCTTCATGAGGTTGTGGACATTGTAAGTCCTTTAAAACCTAAAAAGATATTTCTTTAATTTTGACCACAAAGTTCATGCAGCTAACAATTTGAGTTTTTTTAGAAAAATGATGGACAAGGCAGTGCAGATGCAGATCAGTGTTCGGTTCTTAGATCCAGATTTGTTTACTTCCACAAATATTTCTCAGCGTTCTCACCAAGTTGGCAAAGCAATCTCAAATGTAATGAATAATGACTACATGGTGGGTGCCTACTGCACTAGCCACTGGGTAACAGTGATCATCTGTATGAAGTTCAAAGAGGTTTGGTATCTAGATTCTACTAAACAACATCCCCCGCTAAAGTTTCCAAACCTCCAACCTATTTTGAACTGGTCAGTTTCTTGTAGGTTTTGTTCACAAAAATTCAATCTCTTAGTGGTTCTAATTGGTATTGTTGACCATGCAGGGCCTTTGGTACAATATTTGTAGGTTTTGTTCACAAAAATTCAATCTCTTAGTGTTTCTAATTGGTATTGCTGATCATCCAGGGCCTTTGGTGAACATGCACAGGACGGAGTGATGAAAGAAAAGAAAAAAAGGCAAAAGCCACACTCAAGCACAAAACAAATCTCATCGTAGGACCAAGGTTTTTTTATGGACCCTTCTTACCTATTTGGTATTGCATTAACTTGTCATTTTGGTACCTCGATGCAGTGTGCTCAGCAGCCATGGGGGTCCACTTTGTGTGGATTCCATGTGGCATTCCATATGTTAAGACTACTCGATGACATACCTGACATCAAGAAGGCTGTTGTAAGTAGATAATAATACTCAACTTTGTCTCTGCTGATATTAGAAATCGATTTCTACTTGTATTCTCATAAATGATTGTATTTTGCAGGATTTCAAATCTCCTATAGATGTTTCCGCAGAAGATCTAAAGCATGTCCGGGAGATGCTGTGCGACTACATTCTTAAGGAGACCATTGACCAAAAGGGAAACTTCTACAGTGGTGCACCGTGAGTTTATTGTAGCCAGAAACTTGAAACTGATTCAGTCTTCTTTAGTCAAGTGTTGTTGCCTGAGAAACCTGCTTGGCTTGCTTGGTTGGGGTCAGATACTGCCTGGTTTAAGCAGTTATCTCATGACTCCATCCAAACGAGCCATGATGAGAGTAACTTGAAACTTGATGTGATCCTAACTTGTCTATAAATGTGATCTTTCTTGCCTATAAATGTGATCTTGCTTTGCCTATATTAGTGATGTGAGAATATGTTTGTGATGTCTCCTTACTGTGGTGGCTGCCATATCCTGGCTGGTTTCGGGATGCAGCCCCTGTGTCACACCCTGAAATTTTCAATTTCAGGGTGTGAATAGAGAGAATAATTAAATAACAATTTTCTCATAATTTTAAAACTTTTCCAACATTTATTTTTCTTTACAGGGAATATAGTATAGGAAAAATCCATTGTTTGATTTTCTAAATTAAATAAAAAATTATGTGTGTTGCATTCATGCCAATGCAACTAGTGGTTCTTGAGTGCGAAAGGTTTCAAAAGTGCGTTTAGAAGTTGTCCAAATCCTTAGGAGAATTTCCCAGACTTTTCTGGAATTTATTCTCATTTTCCTTGAGCTATTTCTATTTATTAGAAGGCTCTAAAAATCTCTTTCTGAGCTCCAAATGTTTTATTTGGATTGTTCATGTCTTAATCTATCTCTACGAATTTTCCTGGAATTTTTGTGATTTTCGGAGTATTTTTCGTGCCTTTAAAACAATTTCTTTTATTTCTGGAATTTTTTCTGGCATTAAAACTAAATTCGAAAAAAATAAAAAAATAAAACCTATCCTTCTGGATTGGGCCGAGCCCGTGGGCCCGACCCAATCCACTCCGGCCCTGTTCTTGCCCCCCCCCCCCCGGCCCGACGGCCGAAGAAGCCTGGCGGCCGTCGTCCGCACCGCCGTCCGGGCATGCGTGCCCGGGACGGCGCCGCCCCGCCCCTATAAAGGGAACCTCACGCCCCCGCGCGCCCTAAGCCGCCGCCCGCGCCCCGCCCCCCGCCGCCGCGCGCCGCCGCCACCCGCCGGAGCGCGCGCCCGAGCGCCGCCGCCCCGCCAAGCCCGTCGCCGCCGCCGGAGTTGACCGCGGTTTTCCGGCCGCTGCCGTCATCCTCCGCCCGAGGTGAGCCACCCATCGTGTTCGTCTCGACCTCCTCTTTCGATTTTGTGCCTCAATCGAGCCCCTAGCTCGCCAGAGCACCGCGCCGCCGCCTATCCAGAGCCGCCACTGCCCCCTCCTTTTGCTCCTGTGCGCCCAGGCCTGAGGAAGAAGATAAGGTGACAGTTTTCAAAAAGGCCCCTGCAAGAGCCAGTAATCATTAGATCCAATTATGTGTCTTGTCAATTCCCGCATAACCCCCTAGATCGATTAGATCTTCACAACTAAACCCCACCCAAGCCGTTTTGCAGATCTAACCCCGAGCTTTATCAGTTTCGCGAGCACTATTTATTGTGTCTTGAAAACCTTTTCTGCTAGCCCTCCAAGTATATAGATAATTCCATCGAGGTCCCTGCAACCTTGTTTTGCTCATCAAATCTTCGTTTTAGCTCCGATTTCATCCATTCAAGTTGTGTTAGGTCCATAATAATGCAAAGAACGCATTAGCGGAGTGTTTTCACCATGTTTTGTTTTCTGAAAATAAAATTAATATTAATTTTGATTAATGTCTAGTTATACATGACTTTTATAAATAAAAGTAATATAGATCTATGCATCGTTTTTCATAAGCAAATTTAATTCGATTATTTTTTCTATCAAATGTTTTTTGTACATAAAAGTTAATTAATCTTTATCTCGGTTTTCGTAAACCAAACGCTAATTTGTTTAATAGTTAATTAATCTTTTCTAATTAAAACTTGATTAGCCTTTTACATCGGTTTTTACAATAAATGATAATTTGATAAATGCCAATACCATAATGTTTTTAGTAATAATATGATCTACTCAAATTACAAAGTTCGTTTAGATTTTTCATATAGTTAGTTTTCTAAATTAAAAGTTGAATTGGTTAATTCATATATGAATCTTTATAAGTAAAACTTGACTAGTTCTTTACACCGTTTTTGCAAATAAAGTTTAATTTACTTGCAACATGGGGTATTTTATTTATGAAATATCCTTACATATATTTTGTTAATTAAAATAAATCCAGCTCATAGCCTTGTTCTCTTATTTATGTGCAAATCAATCGTTAGACGTTCTTTATCTCAGTATCTCTTTTGATCAAGTTTATCTGAAGCTCTAAATCTTTCTAGTGTTAGCTCAAGCTTAAACCAGGTCCAGCTATTCAGATCCTTCCATTCTAAGCACGGTTTGTGTGCTTTGGTGATCCTAGTAGATATCTTAGAGTTTATGTTCTGCCTTTCTTTTCAAGTAAATCTTATCACTCTTGTTTCATGTTTATCTTAGAATCTTGTTTTATCAAGTTGATGTCTATTCCATCTCTATTAGGTTGTCTTTTTATAAATCAGCTATGTTCTTATGCCCAATCTTTCGTAGCTATACCTTTCTTTAGAGCTAATCTTGTTATCGGTTCCTTTACCAACTAGTTTTGCATACCTTTTGTTCAGTTGTTGCCCTTTGGTCTAGTTCTCTTCGTAGACTAGTTTTCCTAAACCTAGCCTAAGGTTTCTTATGCGCTTGATAGTTCGTTGCTACCCGTCTAGTTCGTTGCACCTTAACTTGTACGCTAGCATGTGGATCACCTGTTATTTATTATAATACTAAAGATGCATGTTAATCTTGACTAATATTCCAATGCTTTTATCAATAAAAAGTGAATAGGTTCTAATCCGATTTTCTTTAATCATGATGTAATTGGTTAATCCCTATTCATAACTAGTTTTTTTCTAAATAAAAGATGTTAGAATTAACATCGGTTTTCATAATAAAGTTAATATGCCTAATGACATTATAAATGCTTTTTCAATATTAAATGTGTTTAGTTGAACCCGTGACTTAAAGTTGCTCTCTTAGATCTCTTATACTTGCTTTATCTTTCTAAAGTAATTGTTAACTTGACATAACTTCCACTCGAATGTTATAAATAAAACATGATTAGGTTTATCGTGATTTATTTAATTAAATGTAACTTGTTTAATGGTAACATAGAGTATTTCTCTGAAATATTCTTTCACATGATTTCTTAGTTAAAATATGCCAAGCGTAGTCTCTTGTTGTTTGATAATGATCTCACGATAGTTTCGACCTTAGTTCTATTTTCAGCGTTTCTTGCGCTTGCGAAACCAATAGGATCGAGCTCTATCTCCGTGTGATCTTTCCGGTCCTTGCTCAATCTTTCGCGACCATCTCCTCAAAGTTAACCGAGCCTTTCCCTTCCAAGCACACTTTGTGTTCTTTAGTGATCCTTAGAATTGATCCTATTCTTTAAGTGCGTTCTTTTAAAGCTTTTCTTCTGATTGGTGCAATGTTCTTAGTTGTACTTGTTGCCTTATATGTTTGTGCCCGATGATTGATGCGATTAGAGTGAACGTTGTTCGAGAATCGAGAGCTTTGGAAGATTATGAAGATGAAGTATTCTAGGCAACTACTCTTTGGTTAAAGGCAAGTGTGTCCTTGAACTTTTTTCCCAATAACTTTATAAATCACTTTGCATTGCTTTGCATTAATTTTGATGGGTGCCTATTAAGGATGACTAGCCTCTTTTGACCATTATCTTAAACCCGGTTTTAATTAATTCTGATGGTAGATATTGCTTAGTTTGCTCAACTGGGTTGGTGTTAATCAACATGGTTATCATTTTATGCTCTATGTTCATTTATGATAATTTTAATACAAGATCATTGTGCATTAATCGGAACATGGAGAACCACCCAGGAAAACAGTACAACCACAAGAACTAAACGGGCACTGGTCTTGGCTGAATAATTAGGAACTTTAGCTTGGGGTGATCTTACCGATAAGGACAAGGGATCGGCGGTATGCGGGGGTATGGACTCGCTCTAGCAGGGGGTTGGGTGAGTTATTCTTTTTATGGTGGGGTATCGACCTGCTAGGGGACTTTATACCTTGCTAACTGATCCGGACCTTGTGGATCACAACTTGTTGGAGAACCTTTGTAAAGGCCATGTACCGTCCCTATGCAACCACACCTCGGTAGTGTGGTATGGTGCCTACACAGCATCGCATGGTTGGGTTCAAAGTTCTTCGGAGCTTTTACGCTGCTTGTGGTGAAAGTGTACAACCTCTCCAGAGTGTAAAACTAATCGATTAGCCGTGCTCACGGTCAAGAGCGGCCTGGACCCTCACATGATAACTGAACTTGAAGATGGACTTAAATTGTGATATGTGTTATGGTTATGTTAGCCATATGCTTATGGCGTTTCACTTATCTTTATGCTTAATTGTGGGATGGTATATACTTATACTTGCTAGTAAATAGTTGCTTAATAAAATTTAACCAACTAAAACGCTAAATGCTTATAGCCAGTCCACTATAAAGCCTTTGCATTCATACTTTCCCCACACTTGCTGAGTACGACACGTGCTCACCCTTGCTATAAACAATGTTGCTCGGAAAGAGGAAGTTGCTACATGAAGATGACATGAAGATGTTGTGGAGTTCTAGGCGTACGCAACCCCCAGTCGACTGCCTGTGTTGTTTGGAGCCTTTGTTTCCAGGATTAAGTGTAAATCCCTGATAATCTCCCTTTTTCTTACGTGATATTGTTTCTGTTATTCACTTATGTCCACTGTATGCATGAAACTTGATCCTGGCATGCATATAGGTTTGCACTTGGTTTTCTTTGGAAAAATAGGTGTGACAGAGTGGTATCAGAGCTGTATCGACTGTAGGACGTGAGCCTAGATAGTAATGGTCGTTTCTTGAGGTTTCCTTTGAACTAAAATTCATCACTACTTTTGCCTTGAGCTCTGTGATGAATATTCTCGCTCATTAAACCATATCTTTCATCAATCCTCCTTGATAGCTCATCTTTGACTGTCACATTTTCATTTGCACATCAATGTTTTGCAAATGATTATGACCTCTACCCTTGACTATTTATTTACTCTTCCCTTGGTCTTGATCTTGTCTCTCTTTTCCACTTCTCTCAAGCAATTTCACCAATAAGTCAAAAGGTGAATTGCTACCTATTCTATTTGTTCGCGCAGCTCTCCGACACATCAGCGCTGTTTTAATTTTATCTCGAACTACAGACCTCCGATAGACATGAAATCAGTTGGGTTAGTTCTCAAATTTCATAAGTGAATTTCTATCAAAACTTCAGCCCTACCCAGTATATGTTACAGGAGATATGCTCGAAACATTCGAGCTATCACAATCTGTAAACTCTGCTGACCCAGTTACCTTCATTATTTTATATCTCGGGCTATGGACCTCCGGTTGAGGTAAATCCACATGGAGTAGTTCAGGAATTTCATAAGCTTCACTTTGCACAAAATTCATCAATTTTGGTTGCATATACAGAGAGTTATGCCCAAAACTTTGGAGATTGTCGAATCTGTCAACACTGCTGACATAGCCATCTTGTCTAATTCACATCTCGAGTTCTAAACCTCTGATTGAGGTGATTCCAGTTGGGATGAACTCATAATTTCAGCCCCCTTGACCTGGGAGAAATCCATTGTTTATGGATATCCTTGCTAGGAGCTACATCTGATCTATTAGGAGGATACCCTCTGACTTTGTTAACAACGTGTAGCTCGATCCTTAACTATCTCTTGTTTGGTGAAGTTCTGTGCTTGCATGATGATGCTTGGTTTTATGACATTGTTTGTGTTGGTTCTTTGAAGTGAGTGTTGGTGTATTGTGGATCTTATATCTACAATGACATTAGTTGCTTAGTTGGGTTTTCCTTTTGTATCTCCCACCTCCTTGCTCTTCTCATTCTTTCTCTCTACTCTTCAAATACCCAGTCAGATGGAGAGCTCCAACATAAATCATGAAGATAAAGATAATGAAGGAAACATCAACATTCCTCTTGCAATCTCATCATTGGAAGCGCAAGATGTTAGAGCATATCGCTACACAAACTCAGGTTCTGCAAGCAATGGCCCAAACCATGGTTAAGATTCATCAGTCCATTACAGAGCAAGCTTCACTCCCTAAAGCCCACAATACTATCACCAATGATAACCATCAAAACATGACCCCCACCATGTGATAAAGAGAGAGCTATCGGCTATGCAGACTCAAGTCTTACAAGAAAGGATACAACCTAGCGCAACCTACTTTCGTAATGAGATGGCCACAGACAGAGTTCCCATTGGGCCAGTGAAGAGGCAAGTTGCGGAAGCATGGAATAATCAAAGGAAGAAGAAGAAGAAGCATGGAGCACTGAAACTAACCATGGAGAGGTTAACAAAGGCTACAGATATGTGTCCGTGTGGTGAGCACCATGGTCTTTCATGTTCCCAGAAGGAAGCTAGTCTTATGACAACAGAAGCTCACCAACATAACCTTATAGATATCAATAAGCAGAGGATGTTGCCCACCCAAAACCTGACTCAAGAAGAAGGTTCTCAAGCTGAAGGTCATACTCAAACCCTAAACCTTGATGCTTGGATTATTACTTGCAAGAAACACAAACCTGGTAGACACAAGCGATCTGACAAACAAAACTGTAGAACTAGATGAGAGAAGAAGTTATCACATCTAGGGGCAGATAATGGTACTAAACCTGGTTCTGACAAACCCCAGCCTAGGATTGTTCGACCTATGTATGTCACTCCCCTCAAGAAGAATCCTGATGCACAAGTTGATCTACCAAGGACTATGATGTAGCAAAGCGAAAAGTGGAGAAATCACAACGGTAGAAGGATGGATAAGTTATAAGTGGGACCAGACTATATATTCCTATGAGCTATGGCGAATAGAAGGGCATGTTTGGTGTGTTTGTATAAGGAAGGTCGATATGAGGAAAGTTGATAAGCTTTGGATAATACCCACATGAGTCTTTGTCTCTTGCTAGCCTTTCTCGAATCTCAGGACGACATTCCTTTTAAGGGGGGTAGAGTTGTCACACCCTGAAATTTTCAATTACAGGATGTGAATAGAGAGAATAATTAAATAACAATTTTCTCATAATTTTAAAACTTTTCCAACATTTATTTTTCTTTACAGGGAATATAGTATAGGAAAAATCCATTGTTTGATTTTCTAAATTAAATAAAAATTTATGTGTGTTGCATTCATGCCAATGCATCTAGTGGTTCTTGAGTGCGAAAGGTTTCAAAAGTGCGTTTAGAAGTTGTCCAAATCCTTAGGAGAATTTTCCGGACTTTTCTGGAATTTATTCTCATTTTCCTTGAGCTATTTCTATTTATTAGAAGGCTCTAAAAATCTTTTTCATGAGCTCCAAATGTTTTATTTGGATTGTTCATGTCTTAATCTATCTCTAGGAATTTTCCTGGAATTTTTGTGATTTCGGAGTATTTTTCGTGCCTTAAAAACAATTTCTGCTGTTTCTGGAATTGTTTCTCGCATTAAAAATAAATTCGAAAAAAATAAAAAAAACTATCCTTCTAGATTGGGCCGAGCCCGTGGGCCCGACCCAATCCGCTCCGGCCCTGTTCTTGGCCCACCTGGGCCCGTCGGCCGAAGAAGCCCGCGCCGCCGCCGCACCGCCGTCCGGGCGTGCGTGCCCGGGGCCCGGCGGCCGCCCGCGCCCCTATAAAGAGAACCGCGCGCCCCCGCGCGCCCTAAGCCACCGCCCGCGCCCGCCTTGCGCCGCGCGCCGCCGCCACCCGCCGGAGCGCGAGCCCGAGCGCCGCCGCCCCCGCCAAGCCCGCCGCCGCCGCCGGAGTTGACCGCGGTTTTCCGGCCGCTGCCGTCGTCCTTCGCCCGAGGTGAGCTCCCCATCGTGTTCGTCTCGACCTCCTCTTTCGATTTTGTGCCTCCATCGAGCCCCTAGCTCGCCGGAGCACCGGCGCCGCCGCCTATCCAGAGCCGCCGCCACCCCCCTCCTGTTGCTCCTGTGCGCCCAGGCCTGAGGAAGAAGATAAGGTGACAGTTTTGCAAAAAGGCCCCTGCAAGAGCCAGTAATCATTAGATCCAATTATGTGTCTTGTCAATTCCCGCGTAACCCCCTAGATCTATTAGATCGTCACAACTAAATCCCACCCAAGCCGTTTTGCAGATCTAACCCCGAGCTTTATCAGTTTCGCGAGCACTGTTTATTGTGTCTTGCAAACCTTTTCTGCTAGCCCTCCAAGTCTATAGATAATTCCATCAAGGTCCCTGCAACCTTGTTTTGCTCATCAAATCTTCGTTTTAGCTCCGATTTCATCCATTCAAGTTGCGTTAGGTCCATAATAATGCAAAGCACGCATTAGCGGAGTGTTTTCACCATATTTAATTTTCTGAAAATAAAATTAATATTAATTTTGATTAATGTCTAGTTATACATGCCTTTTATAAATAAAAGTAATATAGATCTATGCATCGTTTTTCATAAGCAAATTTAATTCGGTTAATTTTTCTATCAAATGTTTTTGTACATAAAAGTTAATTAATCTTTATCTCGGTTTTCGTAAACCAAACGCTAATTTGTTTAATAGTTAATTAATCTTTTCTAATTAAAACTTGATTAGCCTTTTACATCGGTTTTTACAATAAATGATAATTTGATAAATGCCAATACCATAATGTTTTTAGTAATAATATGATCTACTCAAATTACAAAGTTCGTTTAGATTTTTCATATAGTTAGTTTTCTAAATTAAAAGTTGAATTGGTTAATTCATATATGAATCTTTATAAGTAAAACTTGACTAGTTCTTTACACCGTTTTTGCAAATAAAGTTTAATTTACTTGCAACATGGGGTATTTTATTTATGAAATATCCTTACATATATTTTGTTAATTAAAATAAATCCAGCTCATAGCCTTGTTCTCTTATTTATGTGCAAATCAATCGTTAGACGTTCTTTATCTCAGTATCTCTTTTGATCAAGTTTATCTCGAAGCTCTAAATCTTTCTAGTGTTAGCTCAAGCTTAAACCAGTCCAGCTCTATTCGTATCCTTCCATTCTAAGCACGGTTTGTGTGCTTTGGTGATCCTAGTAGATATCTTAGAGTTTATGTTCTGCCTTTCTTTTCAAGTAAATCTTATCACTCTTGTTTCATGTTTATCTTAGAATCTTGTTTTATCAAGTTGATGTCTATTCCATCTCTATTAGGTTGTCTTTTTATAAATCAGCTATGTTCTTATGCCCAATCTTTCGTAGCTATACCTTTCTTTAGAGCTAATCTTGTTATCGGTTCCTTTACCAACTAGTTTTGCATACCTTTTGTTCAGTTGTTGCCCTTTGGTCTAGTTCTCTTCGTAGACTAGTTTTCCTAAACCTAGCCTAAGGTTTCTTATGCGCTTGATAGTTCGTTGCTACCCGTCTAGTTCGTTGCACCTTAACTTGTACGCTAGCATGTGGATCCCTGTTATTTATTATAATACTAAAGATGCATGTTAATCTTGACTAATATTCCAATGCTTTTATCAATAAAAAGTGATTAGGTTCTAATCCGGTTTTCTTTAATCATGATGTAATTGGTTAATCCCTATTCATAACTAGTTTTTTTCTAAATAAAAGATGTTAGAATTAACATCGGTTTTCATAATAAAGTTAATATGCCTAATGACATTATAAATGCTTTTTCAATATTAAATATGTTTAGTTGAACGTGTGACTTAAAGTTACTCTCTTAGATCGCTTATACTTGCTTTATCTTCCTAAAGTAATTGTTAACTTGACATAACTTCCACTCTAATGTTATAAATAAAACATGATTAGGTTTATCGTGATTTCTTTAATTAAATGTAACTTGTTTAATGGTAACATAGAGTATTTCTCTGAAATATTCTTTCACATGTTTTCTTAATTAAAATATGCCAAGCGTAGTCTCTTGTTGTTTGATAATGATCTCACGATAGTTTCGACCTTAGTTCTATTTTCAGCGTTTCTTTGCGCTTGCGAAACCAATAGGATCGAGCTCTATCTCCGTGTGATCTTTCCGGTCCTTGCTCAATCTTCCGAGACCATCTCCTCAAAGTTAACCAAGCCTTTCCCTTCCAAGCACACTTTGTGTTCTTTAGTGATCCTTAGAATTGATCCTATTCTTTAAGTGCGTTCTTTTAAAGATTTTCTTTTGATTGGTGCATTGTTCTTATTTTTACTTGTTGCTTTGTATGTTTGTGCCCGATGATTGATGCGATTAGAGTGAATGTTGTTCGAGAATCGAGAGGTTTGGAAGATTATGAAGATGAAGTATTCTAGGCAACTACTCTTTGGTTAAAGGCAAGTGTGTCCTTGAACTTTTGTCCCAATAACTTTATAAATCACTTTGCATTGCTTTGCATTAATTTTGATGGGTGCCTATTAAGGATGACTAGCCTCTTTTGACCATTATCTTAAACCCGGTTTTAATTAATTCTGATGGTAGATATTGCTTAGTTTGCTCAACTGGGTTGGTGTTAATCTACATGGTTATCATTTTATGCTCTATGTTCATTTATGATAATTTTAATACAAGATCATTGTGCATTAATCGGAACATGGAGAACCACCCAGGAAAACAGTACAACCACAAGAACTAAACGGGCACTGGTCTTGGCTGAATAATTAGGAACTTTAGCTTGGGGTGATCTTACCTGATAAGGACAAGGGATCGGCGGTACTGCGGGGTATGGACTCGCTCTAGCAAGGGGTTGGGTGAGTTATTCTTTTTATGGTGGGGTATCGACCTGCTAGGGGACTTTATACCTTGCTAACTGATCCGGACCTTGTGGGTCACAACTTGTTGGAGAACCTTTGTAAAGGCCACGTAGCGTCCCTATGCAACCACACCTCGGTAGTGTGGTATGGTGCCTGCGCAGCATCGCATGGTTGGGTTCAAAGTTCTTCGGAGCTTTTACGCTGCTTGTGGTGAAAGTGTACAACCTCTGTAGAGTGTAAAACTAATCGATTAGCCGTACTCACGGGCAAGAGCGGCCTGGACCCTCACATGATAACTGAACTTGAAGATGGACTTAAATTGTGATATGTGTTATGGTTATGTTAGCCATATGCTTATGACGTTTCTCTTATCTTTATGCTTAATTGTGGGATGGTATATACTTATACTTGCTAGTAAATAGTTGCTTAATAAAATTTGACCAACTAAAACGCTAAATGCTTATAGCCAGTCCACTATAAAGCCTTTGCATTCATACTTTCCCCACACTTGCTGAGTACGACACGTGCTCACCCTTGCTACAAACAATGTTGCTCAGAAAGAGTAAGTTGCTACATGAAGATGATGTGAAGATGTTGTGGAGTTCTAGGCGTACGCAACCCCCAGTCGACTGCCTGTGTTGTTTGTAGCCTTCGTTTCCAGGATTAAGCGTAAATCTCTGATAATCTTTCTCTTTCTTACGTGATACTGTTTCTGTATTAACTTATATGTCACTGTATGCATGAAACTTTATCCTGGCATGCATATAGGTTTGCACTTGGTTTCCTTCGGAAAATCGGGTGTGACACCCTGATGGCTGCCAAATCCCGGCTGGTTCTAGGATGTCGCCGGCAAACAGGCAGGTTACTGTAGGGGTGGCCTATGTATTTGTAATGGGCGTTAATTAAATCTCGTTACAAACACTGATCAGTGAGTAACGGGCTTCATTTGGAAAGCCCGTTGCAAACATGCCCACAATGTAACGGGCAGTGTAAAAACCTGTTACCAGTCATGACCGATGGGCCCGAAGACCTGGCCCGTTCATCGAGATATAGGAGACACAGGTTGAAAGAAAGTGTCTCCTTTAATAAGAGAAAGCAAACACGCGTAGAAACAGATGCGTCTCATTTCGTCGAGACAGAGGAGATGCAAATTAACGGAACGTGTCTCTGATGTTAATTTCACAGTAACAAACTCTGTTTTCATGCATTTACCAAAGTTCATGTGGGCCCAGAGAAACAACCATTTCACGTGACCGGTGACTAGTTGTGGTAACAGTCGTTGTTTGATGCCGGTTATAAATCCTATATGTGCTGAGACGCGCGTGAAATAGACGCATCTCAGTTCGTCAAGAACTCAAGATAGTGGAGACGCATGTGTACAACAGGCGTCTCCGATATTGAGCTACTGTAATGGGCGTTGCTTTGGTGCCTGTTACGAAAGTTCGCTGTGGGACTAGAGAAACAGCCATTTCACGTGACCGGTGGTTAGTTTTGTTAACGGTCGTTGTTTAATGCCCGTTACGAATATGTCTTATTAGTAACGGACATCTCCTTTCTTGGTTTATTTGTAACACTTGATCGGTAACGGGCGCATTGCCCGTTACCAAAGGCAATCTATGCATGTTACCAAAGCGAGTTTTTCACGTAGTGTTAGGGTAGTACTGGCACCGTACATGCCATTGCAAATATGTGTGTTTTCTCTGCTAAATTTAAAAAACCAACCGCCATGGCCTGCGGGGGTTGGCCACATGCAACCGCCGTGCACCATGTCGGTTGCAAGGTGGCTGCCCGCCGTATGCAACCGCCGTGGGCCACGACGTTTGCCGAACCGCCGTGAGCCGCGGCGGTTGGACCTTAAATACGCCGTGGGTCACCGCGATTGGTTGTCAAACTGAAAAATTTTAAAAACGTTGTACAATTTTGCAAAATAATTAAAAATATATACATATAAAAAATTCGTTTTGTTTTCACTGAAGTCACGTTGGCCTGGTCCAGCCAGTCCCCGTCGTTGAAACTGTTTCCGGGTCCACTTTGACGATGCCCACGCGAACGGAACCGGTTACCGCACATCGAGCGGCTGCAATTAAAGGAACACAGACGCGGCTGCTGACAACAATAGGTCAATAGCGACAGCGGAGAGCTTTGCCATTTTTATTATTTCCTTCTCCCTGCCTGCCTTCACCTGTGAACAGTCTCTTCTCCCTCGCCACCGTCTCGCACCGCGCTGGAAAGCGGCGTCTTGGTCGGCTCCGAGTATCCCATCCTCCCTCCTCGGCGCGTAAGCTGAGGTGAGATCCGCATGCGATTCTCACCTCCGCTTCCGTTTAGGGTTGCCTGCACCGCAGTATTGTGAGGTTCCTCTCGCCATTCGTTTTCTTCTACTGTGCTGGTCGTCGGACCTCCAAAGAACGATTCCAGTTACTTTTTTTCTTACTGGAAATCGATACCTTGGTGCATGCGAGGGTTCTTGCTACCGGGGCAATTCGATAGGAGCAGGATTGTGGTGTGGCCTGGGCTGTCTGGTGGAATTTCAGAAGGGAGGTGTAGAATTCCGGTTGGGTCTTTGGCCGGGTGTTCAATTTGATATTCGCCCCCCCCCCCCCCCCCCCCCGTCAATTGGGCGAGGAAGGTTGGGAGGGATTCTTCTTTTTTGGGAGAATTCGTCATTGCCATCAATGAGTAATGAATGTAGTTTGGCGACTAGTTAAAATACTTGGTCATTGTTAATTAGTGTTGATGATCATGCCATTTTATTTTCCCTTCCTAGATGCAACTAATTACTATTTGTTTTCCCTTCCTAGATGCAAGTATGCAACTATTCGCAAGTACTAGTTAAAATACTTGGTCATTGTTGCCTGAGAAACAATCATATTTTTCTGTAGTTTGGCGATGCAACTGCATAGTGTAGCATAAATTGTTTTCATATAATGGCATTGGCTACAATAACAATTTGCTTTTCTATATTGGTACTGACAGCCAAAACAGTATTAACGTGCACTAGCTTGAGGTACCCCCTTTCAAGAGGTCAAGATGTTGTGGCGCACAATACGCACTACGGATGTAATGATGCATTCTTCAAGTTTTCTTCTTCCGAAACTGCATCACCCTGCCAACAAACCAGTCATGAACTATGCTTTAGTTGTTCTTAACCAGCAACTTCCGCGATTCATGCCCCGCCTCTGGGATCATGGTAACTCTAGCTTATTTGCCTTTCTTTCTTGAGGTTTTTTACGGTACACAATATGACCTGACGGTCGTATGGTCGTATTATCGGTTTATTCAGTTCTTTACCTATGGGTAAAATGGTAATTTGATAGATATATATTATTTGGAAAAAAATTCCCCGCTGCCCCCTTATACTATCTAAAACACTTCATATATTTCATTTCCTATATTACAACGGTACCATTTTATATTTTCGATAATACCCTTCTACTACCCATACGACCTTTGAATACTACCGTACGACAGCTTAAAAAAACCAGTCGTATAGAATTAATCTCAACCGTCGGATCCTTACATATAGGTCCTTTTCTATTACATACGAGTCCTTTTTTTACCGGCTGTAGAGGTCGTATTGTGTACCGTAAAAACCTCTTCTTTGTTATGCTTTGTAGGAAAAGTGTCCTTAAATCCTTTGAATTTTGATGTAGAGCAGCAAACTTGAGGATATGTGCTGATGGAGGAGCTAATCGTATTTTTGATGAGATGTTTCAGATGACCAATGATGAAGATAAGAAAAGCACCAGAAATAGGTGAAGTTTTCCTCCATCGTTTAATAAGTAAAGTACTTATTGATTTTTAATATTTTTAAGGTTATTATTATAGAATATGCCATATTTATCAATGTCAAAATGGTCATGTACTCTGAAATAGGTTTCTTCATTGGATAGTTATGCCTTGCGCAGAGAAAAAACACTAAAAAAACAAAAAAAAAACTTTTTACAGGGGTACCAAAATTATTACCTGTAGAACAGAAAAATGGTACCCGTATTAACGTTTTGTACATCCCATGTTAGAAGTTGTATTACACTTGGTACTTCTTGATGGACCGTAAAAAAATCATGCAAAAATAGATAAAATGGTTGAATGTGTATTTGTCTGTGAGGGTGTGAGGTCAACATTGGATTTCTTTTCCTAACTAGTTGAGTTGAGCTTCAATAGGATTGCTTAAGTTCTGGGCCAACGTTGTGGGACAGGTTAAGTTCTTGTAGAGCTCACTGAATAGTTGTTTATAAAATAAGGAAAATATGGTTTTCATGTCCTAGGCAATCAGATGGAATGCTTGTTTATGTGTGATGGGAAAAGGATGACTTTGGCTTTAGGACTCAATTGACTTGGTCCTGGTTGTAGTGGCGTGCAGTTGCGGGAAGGGCGGTGCATAAGGGGGAGGTTGTGGATGAGGCAAAATAGATGAAACAAGGATATATGAGATACCTCTTGCTTCAATCCTTGAATTTATATGCTATATAAGATGCCTAAGCATGTATGCATTACTGCCAGTTGTACATCTCAAGCATTTTAAATATGTTTTTCATGTCGTATACATATAAGATCTAACATAATATGCCTGGTACTTTGAGATGATTGCAGAATCCTTGCTAATGATTCACAGAATTCATTATTTTCTGTTAGCTGATAAGGGTATCAAAGATAGAAAAGTGAACTTTGATTATTAGTATTTAATTTCCAAAAGTCTTTCAGAAAAGTTACTGTATGTTGTAATTAGGATTTGAGGTTTGATGTTCAATCTTCTAAAAAATTGTTGCTGTTCAGACTTAAATGTCACTTCTTAAAAAATATTAATAAAAAATAATAATATGGAGGACTCTTCTTACATACATCATAATTGGTTGCTTCTTTACAGGTATGTTCCAGAAATAATTGAGGGGGATATGGATTCTATAAGGCCTGAAGTAAAATTATTCTACTCTAATCAGGTTCCGTTACTTGAGTTTTCTTTTCTACATTGTTTATCTGGTCATCCTAGTTAGGTTTCTACTAGCATTCAGTTCGTACTTGATTTTCAAGTTAGATTTAACTTGTAAGAACAAAACGTGCATGTAATGTCATTTGTGATGCCCTAATGCTTTTTAAAAGAACTCGTGGACAGCAACAAGAATTAAAATTGACATTGCTCTTTGCATTCAACCAATGTTTGGGTTTCAACTCTAGCCTACCTCAACTTGCTTGGAACGGATGTTGTTGTAGTCAACCAAAGGCTTTAGCGGACAAATAGACGGCATCTTGTAGGTACAAAGTACTAATACCTGTCAAAGATTCCATTTGTTGTTGTAAATGACTGTCCCTTCAATCAAAATTACTATATCAAATCAGTAGAAACTTGTTTTATCATTACATATACCTCGAGGGCCTTCTGCATTTCTTCTTCTTTTCTTGTACATTGTATGACAGCTGCATATCATTGCATTAAAGAAGAATAACCTGTACTGAACACATATATGCTCCCATGAAAAACAATGACCCAACCTGTGATAAGTCAACCATCTGTTCTCGGGCCAAAAATCAGGGACAAGCCCATGGACCAAGCCATGCACCACAAGTGCACCTCATCAGCAGAAAACTGGCAAGACAGTTGCTAGGGTAGGTGCAGAGCACTGGAAACAGAGTTATTCCTATGATTCCAAAGACTCGAAGCTTCCAGCATGATAACCAAGTTGAGGCCTTGCTTGATTGAGGCAACAACCAGATTAGTAGCATTGCTCCACCTATCATCAAAGGAGGCATCTGTCGGTTGTGGAGACAGAGCTGCAAGAACAAAATGGCACAGGAAAACAAACCAAAAATGTCAGGTGAAAACACAAGATATGAGCAGGTGGTTGATTGTCTGTTCCTCCTGGTTACAAAGGGGAAGCCTCTCCGTGCCAAGTGATCTGCAGTCCAAAATTGATTCTGCGCAATCAACCGCATGAAGAAACGTCAAAATGATCTGTTTCAGGCAGGAGTCCAAAATACTGCATTAACAGATGCATGCCATTTCTTTATATTACTAAAGTTTCCATACATATGAACTTTGCCTGAAATGTTTAACATTCAAGTAAAGTTTAAAGCTATCATTGACTAGACTTTCGATTTTGCTAAATGCCTATTTTCAGGGATCCAAAATTTCTGATAAATCACATAACCAGGAGACAACAGATTTACATAAATGTATTTCTCGTATCCATCTCCGTACACCTGATCATCAAAAACCTAATGTAAGTAGCTATCACATTACACCTGTTTCTGTTTCCTATTTTCTATCAATATTAGATTCACATCTGCAAAAATTCATTAGTAAGTGGGACTTACTTTTTTCCTTTGAATACTGTAGCTCTGTGTGCTTGTTACTGGAGCACTAGGTGGAAGGTTTGATCATGAGGCGGCAAATATCAATGTTCTGTATCTGTTTTCGGACATGAGGATTGTCCTTCTATCAGATGATTGCTTGATTCGACTTCTTCCCAAGACGCATCACCATGAACTCTATATTGAGTCATCTGTTGAAGGACCACATTGTGGGCTTTTTCCTGTTGGAGCACCATCAACTAGCACCACAACCACTGGCCTGAAATGGAATCTAAGTAATTTATTTTATGCTTTATTGTTTGGTCATAAACTTGTAAAAGTTCCAGGCTGAGCTGCATGTGTTACGGATTTTCTAAAAAAAAATCAAATTAATGTCTATTTTGTGGTAACACTGAGGAATTAGTGAAAAGGCCTCTAGCTTAGAGGTTAGAGCACCACAACAAGTTCAGGTTCAACTCCTGTGGGGGCAAATTAAATGGGTCTAGAATTGAAAAATTATAAAAAAGGTATGGGCATCCCCTACTGACTTCGGTCAAAAAAACACCAAGGTGTTATTTGTTGCAATTAAAGGAAACACATATATTCTCAAGTTTATTTATGAAACAAAATAAAGTAGTATTGAACTCATGAATCATGCTTGCTTATGTAAATAAAGGAGTTGATGCACAATGCTGGATGATCATTTCTGACATCTACATAAGCATTGAACTCCACATGATTCGGTTTCCCACTGTTCTCAATTTCTTTCTTTGAGAATTTCTTTGGGCTTCCCACAGTACATAACCATATAACTATTTTCTGACATTTACATAAGCATATGACTCATGTCAGATAAAGGAAAAGTAGTATTGATCCTTTTCTTCACTTCCAGGTGAATCAAAGATGAGATTTGGGAGCATGATTAGCACATCCAACATTGTGCAATCGGAGAAGGTAACTGTACAGTCTGATGCAGACCTCTTATGGACAATTTCTCTGTGAAATCTGACCTAAAGTGCTGCTAGTTATCATCTTTTTCCCTTATCTTTGCTGGCATACAAGCTCTTGTACAGTTGTTTTTGTGTTTTATAAGTTGTGCCTGGTAAATGAATACCATCTGTTGGCTCATTGATAAAGTCTCCAATATCATGAGAGAGAAACACACAAATCATGAGGTTAGAAGGATGTCTAACAAGATCATGAGCTGCTGTTGAATTATGTGAATAACACACGCAGACATGCATGTTGTATCCAGCCTGTATAAATGCATGTTTGATTTTTTAAACTAACTGTTGAATTTGAAAAGGGGCTTGTTGTATGAAGTTTTCTTGATGTTACACCATTTGGTTGGATTTTGTTATGAAGATGGAGAGTAACTTGGGTTCGGTGTTCAGACCTGATTATGGGCCGCCTGATAAACCCGACCCAACCCCTAAAAAACCCGACCCAAGTCATCGGGCAGCGCATTTCGGCCAAGTGACAGCCCAGGGCAAGGTCGAGGATTGCACCAGAAGTCTCCGACCTACCGACCATGCGAGACAATAAGTCGAGGCTGCCTTGGGGCAGGGGTTGCCGCCTACGTCGTCCTACAAGGACTAACACTTCAGGCAAGACGTACAACGCAAATCGAAGACCAAGACCTGCATTGTGATGACTGTTCCAGCATTGTTGTAACATTGTAGCAGAATTTTACCATCCTAACCCCTGTACACCAACTCCCCTTGAACTATAAAACTGGAGGTAGGTATCGAACGAAGGGGGCTCAGATCGAACATCATCAGACAAAAACACAGCGAGATCGATAGAAACACACACTCAATCAAGAGCATTACGAGCTCTCCACCACACTCGAGACCTGAGACTTGCTCTCTCTCTCGACCTAAGCTTGTACCCCTTACTACATACCCCCTGGGCATATAGAACACTTCCTCGAACTGGACGTAGGCCCCCCGCGGTGCCCGAACCAGTATAACCTTTGTGTCTCTAAGCCCAGCTGTTCGGATCAGACGCACAAATATATCAAAATTTACATGCCGGGTAGATGCCTCTCTATTTGCGAACAAGTCACTCAGTGGTTGATTGGTGATGACCCTTATCCTGTGAGCCTTGACGTAGTGTCTGAGTTTCCTCGCAACCATGATGACTGCATATGCAATCTTTTCCAACTCGGAATAGAAGATTTTTGAGCCAAACATGGCTTCTGAAGCGAAATATACGGGAATCTGTTTGAGCTTTCCTTCTTCTTGCTTTTCTTGCACTAATACAGCGCTCACTGCTGAATTTGATGCAGACACGTATAGGAGAAGTGGCGATCTTGGTTCGGGAGGGCACAACTTGGTCATGTTAGACAAGTAGTCTTTTAGTTCTTGGAAAGCTTGTTTCTGGGTTTCGGACCACTAAAGTTCTTAGCACTTCTGAGAACTTGAAGGAATGGTAAGCTTCTTTCTGCAGCCCTAGGAATGAACCTGTTGAGCGCGACCACTCTTCCTGTCAATTTCTGCACATCCTTCACAAAAATTGGATCTTGCATTTCCACCAGTGCCTTGATTTTGTTAGGATTGGCCACTATGCCCTTTGTTGAGACTACGCATCCGAGAACTTTCCCTTTGTGAATGCCGAAAATGCACTTTTCGGGATTCAGTGTCAGATTCGCTGCTATCAAGTTCGCGAATGTCTCTGCCAGAACGCTGATATGATATCTTGTCTGGACACTTTTGACGACTATGTCATCCACGTATGCCAAAATGTTTCTCCGAATTTGAGGTTGGAGGACTATCGCTATCATTCTCGAGAATGTGCATCCTGCGTTCTTCAGCCCCTCTGGCATTCTCACGAAACAAAACGTTTCGAAGGGAGTGATAAAGCTTGTCTTTCCTTCATCTTCCTTATGAACTCTGATTTGATGATATCCTGAGAACATGTCCAGGAGTCAAAGCATCTCACTGTTAGCGGCATCATCTATGATTTTATCTACCCTTTGCAAAGGAAAATCGTCTTTCTTGCATGCCTTGTTCAAATCCGTGAAATCTACACACATCCTCCATTTTCCATTCTTCTTTTTCACTAGTACAGTGTTGGCCAGCCATACTGGATACTTCACTTCTCTGATAACTTTCGCATCTTGCAGCCTTTGAACTTCAGCTTCAACTTCCTTCACTTTTTCCTCGAACATTTTCCGAAGTTTTTGCTTTTTGGGAACTATTCTTTCGTCTGTTTCCAGGGTATGTTCAATGATGT
Source organism: Cenchrus americanus (assembly GCA_947561735.1). Taxonomy (NCBI): domain Eukaryota; kingdom Viridiplantae; phylum Streptophyta; class Magnoliopsida; order Poales; family Poaceae; genus Cenchrus; species Cenchrus americanus. Next base: position 191,116,353 of record OX387244.1, read on the forward strand.
CCCTGTCAACGCCTTGCAGATCCTTGGCTGACCAGGCAAACACGTCTTTGTTCCTATTTAGGAATTGAATGAGTTCTTTCTCTTCTTCGGGACTGAGGCTAGCCCCAATTGTGACTGCTCTGTCAGGCATATCATCCAGGTATACTTTCTTGGTTTCACCATCAGCTGCTATCTCAATCTTCTCTTTATCCCGCTTAGCCTCTTCGTAAGGTTCCTTCCTTTCTTCAGCTGTTTTCAGCTGGTACACATTTGCCTGGCCTGGAGTATGGCCTTTTTCTATGTTTCTGGCCTCTTGTTGATCACCGAACATTGTGATAACCCCCTTGGGAGACGGTATCTTCATACACAAGAATTGCTGTCTTATGACTGCGTCGAACTTGTTCATGAAGCCTCTGCCGAAAATCACAAGGTACGGGTGATAGATGTCAACCACATCAAAGGTGAGAGTCTCTGTCCTGGCATTGTCAAGATCTCCGAAAGATTCAGGAAGTGATATCTTTCCAACTGGCTTGATTGGCTTTCCTCCGAAACCTTGCAATGGGTATTCTGGCGATTGCAACATGTGTTGGCTCAGGTTCATCTCCTCGAAAGTTTTCAAGAATAAAATGTCTGCCGAACTTCCGTTGTCTACTAGGACTTTTCCAATGATCCACCCAGCTACGTTTACCTCGATGACCATGGCATCATTGTGAATCGTGGATTTCAGTTTGAAATCCTCTTCTGTGAAAGTGATTTGCACCTTGGCCCACTCTGGTCGTGCAGCTGGACCGTCATTGATGATGATGTTCACAGACCTGAAATAATTGTTTCTTTGCTTCTTAGTTTCGAATTCCATGGCAGACCCTCCTGAAATTGGCATGATTGTCCCGAAAGATGGCAAGGATTTCGAGTTCTGCGGTCTCGAACTTGATTCTGGTCTTGACGAACTATCGGGTGGTGGTGGTAAGATTTCCCGAATTGGCTGTGGTTGCTGGATTGATTGGATTGCCTGCGACTGAGGGAGAAATTGCTGAGATGGTTGCCATGATGATTGTGGTTGCTGAAATTGCTGCATTGCAACTGGACTTAGCTTAGAGTTCATGAATTGTGGCTGCCAGAGGTTCAGGCGAAATTGATTCAGCATTGAGGATGCAATGCTCATCAAAGCTTTCTCTTGCTGAATTCTTGCGATGTTCTTCTTGGTTTCTGGGCACCCTTCAGTGCTGTGTCCTCTTCCATGATACCGACAATAGAAGTACGGGTCTTTTGGGTTATGATTCGTGAGTTTTAGGGGTTCTCTTCCTCTTCCCCTTCCCCTGGGTGCGAATCCTCCTCTTGTGCTTGGTCTGTTATTCTGGTCAGACTGAGGATTTTCCACATTGTTAATGTTTCGTGGATTCTGGGAGTGTGGTCTCCAAGTCATTTCTCTGTTGCCTTGCCGTGCTTCATTTCGCTCAGCCACTCTTTTGCGATGATCATCATAGGACAAGATGTATTCTTCCAATTCATGAAAAAGTTCTTCAACTGTCTTAGGTTTCTTTCGTGTCAGATGCGAAGCTGTTGGTCCTGGATTCAGACCTTTAATCAGTGCTTTGATCGTTGTTTTATCATTGGCTTTTGGGATCTGGGATCTCTGCTGCATGAATCTTCTCACGAAGTTCTGCAATGGCTCTCTGTCTTTCTGCTTGCAGTTGTACAGATCTGATGACTCAGTTGTTGTGTCATGGAACATCTGAAATGCTTGCATGAATTTTGTCGGGGACAGCCCTAGGGGTCCCCTTAAACAACAGGGAAATCCCCAATTAAAAACCCGCAACTAAGCCAAACACGCCTAACCATGCAGGACACGGCCCACCAAGGCCGCCCACTCGAAGACCCCCTCGAGCAAGCTCCGCCTCGCTCGAGGATGCGCGCCTCCCTCGGGCGGGCTCTGTCCCGTTCGAGGGGCCGCTCCCCCCTCGAGCAGGCTCCGCCTCGCTTGAGGGTCCGCTCCCCCCTCGAACGGGGTCCGCCCGCCCGAGGGCGCCCGCACGCATGCGCCCTCGCTCCCGTACGCGAGCATTTAATACCCCGACACCGGCGGGGCGGCGCCATCATGCGCCGGGGGGCTCGCGCCCGCACCGCCGCACCAACTCCCCGGAGGGACCCCATCCCCGCCACCGTGGGAAGCACCGTGCGGTGTGGCGGCGCCGGTCCCGTGACGCCACGCCGCCCGCTCTGGTACGGCTAACGCGCCGAGCCCTCGAAGGGGGGCCGGCTGCACCCTCGAGTTGCTTTCTTGTGACCTTGCAGGGTTAGGTGGAGGCGCTAGGCCGGTGGGACGCCATCCCTGCCACCGGCAAGCATGGCCGCCGCCCCCGTCCGTACGAGCGCACGCCAGGCGCTGTGGCAACAACTCCAGCACTGTGAAGCGTGTGGGAACGGGGCGCCGCCTTACCTGCCACTGTGCTCCGTACGGACCAACGTCAGCAACCCCCTCGAGCGCGTCTGAGGACATCGCGGCCGTCCGCTGCCCTTCTACCCTCGAAGCCGCTACTGTTCGGGTACAAGATACGCCATGATGACTGGATCGCTGCAAGGATCTCCCGGGCGGCCGCCTACTCTACAGCATAGCACATTACACTACAAAAAACCTTGTGATCCATGACGATATTCACATGACGTTTTCAGATTTCGTCATAGATCACACTGCATCCATGACGAACTGTCAGATTTCGTCATAGATTCGCAGTGTTGGATATGAAGCCCAATATGAAGTCCAAACACCATGACGTTGTGCCAATTTCGTCATACATTTCGTCACGCATCACGATGCATCCATGACAACATCCGAATTCGTCATAGATTAGCGGTGTTGGATATGAAGCCCAATATGAAGTCCAAACACTATGACGTTGCACCAATTTCGTCATAATCCAACCACATTGCATTTCAACATTTCCTCATGATTAATTTTAAAATTAACAATTTCTTAAAATTAAAAGTTCTACTACTTTCATATTGAAAGGTTTTTTATTTGATCCCTAGATCTAGGAGAAAAATTGAGTTTACTTTTCAACTTCTTTAAATGAATTTGAACTTGAATTTTCAATTGGAGTTTAACTAAAAACTTTTGAAATATTTGAAATAATAGAAATATTCCAAATTTTCTAAAATTTATTAAGTCGTAAATAAAATTTTCTGAGTTTTAATTGGAATTTCTAGCCCTTTTAATCAAATTAAATATCACAATAAACAATTTTAGCGAAAATAATTTTTTGTTACATTCATGTTGTTTCGTTGTTCTTTGTTTGCTAGTACATTAATTTGGGATTTAAATTCTGTTTGAATTCAAATTTAATTTGCATTTGTTGGGCTTCAGAATAGTTTGTTTCTGCTGAGTTCGTTTTACCCCTTCCAACTCTTCTTAAGTCTATTTTTGCCCCTCTAACTCTTCCATGTCGAGGTAGAGTTGCCGTGGGCCGAAATCTATTTTTGCCCCTCCAACTCTTCCATGTTGCGGGTGGTAGTTGCTAGGCCGGTGCGCGGGTTCAGCCCATGAGGGAGGTTGAGAGGAGGGGCGAAAACAAACCGGGCCGAGAGTTCAAGGGGTATTTCCGGACTTGGGCCTAACAACTTATAAAACCAAACAAATGTCATTCAAATTTGAATTTAAATATAGTTTAAATTTTAGGGTGTGATATCTAACTTCATATTTTTTAATTGTATGGTGAATATAAGTTTCTATCCAAGTTTGAGTTCCATATGAGTTAGAAAATCTAATGTGCTACTTAAATTTCAAAGTTTGACTTAAGTTATCAGAAGTTATGTTTGAGATGTATCCATTTTATGAACAATGTATACTCTTTTTTCATGAAATCAATGAAAAATTTATGTCAAGTGTAAACATCCATAAAATGATTCCATGTCAATTTTTAGAATTTTTGGAGAAGTTTTAGGTATTATTATTATTATTGTATAACACGGTGACTAGTAGAAGTTCGAGTTTTCCCTATAAGTCAAATGAATTTTTCATTAACCTCTTAGATGTGGGCTATAATGGACCACAGAAACATAAATATATTTTTTTGAATTATTTGAATCTTATTAGAAGTACATATAAGTCAGTTTGGCATTACTTTTGATACACACGTAGAAAATCATTTAAATGATAGAAAATAGCAAATCTACTTGAAATTTTTTGAAACTCCCAGGTGACAACTTCTATGTTGTTTGTTACATGTGAAAAATAAATGGGATCATATAAGATAACAATTTTGCAACTTTCTTCACAAGGGTGTACTCATTAGTGATTTAAAAAATAGAAAAATCAACTTTTTGCACAACTATATAGAAAAACCATTTTTTTCTTTGTAAAAGTTGTAGATCTTGGTAGAGAATGATTTTAGAAATTTTTAGAAAAAAGAATCATCCAATTTTGAGTTAGTATGAGGTAGAAAAACTAGTTACGAGTTTTAGACAAAGATTAAAAAGAGAAAACACACTTGTTCATCTCAGTTCATAGCAAGTGCAATTTCTGTTTTTAATCTTCGGATAAAACTTGTAAACTGTTTTTCTTCCTCATACGAACTCCAAATCGGTTGATTCTTTTTCCTAAGTTTTTCTAAAATCACGTTCTTCCATATAATTTCATTTTTTGTATGTTAATTATTATTAAAAGTATAATCTTCATAGGGCTTGTTTCCTTCTATTAAAGCATATAACATAAATACATGTTTTTTCTATGCCAATTAGTAATTAAACTTCATAATTGTTAAAGTCAAGGTCGACTTATGTTTGGGTACAAATTTTAGATGTAATGGAGTTTGAAAACGTTATGAGGTGTTCAAATATCAAAGTTCATGTTGAGATGTATGAAACAATATGGGGGATCCATTCATTTTGTGAGCAATGTACACTTCTTTTTTGCAAAATCCAATGAAACTTTTATGTCAAGTTTAAACATCAATACAATGATTTAATGGCAATTTTTAGAAGTTTTTAAGAAGTTTTAGATTTTATTATCATTATTTTACCGTAAATATGCAAGTAGAAGTTTGAATTATGACAAGAAACATTTGAAACTTTCTTATATTTTCAGAATACGAGTTATAGTAGATCAGAAGTACTTAAAATATAATTTTGAATTTTTTTTTAAAATTTTATTTGAGATACATATAGTTCAAATTGGAATTGTTCCATATTGCAAAAAAATGGAAAAAGAAAAAGAAAAATGTTAAGCAGAGTAGGAATGTAACAGGCCCATTATGGCCCAAAAAACCCGCATAACTCTAGCTGTTGGTGGCCATTGATCTTACGATCCGACGGTCAAAAATAGACACAACAGACATATATAGACCACCTCAAACCCTATCCCTCTCTCCCTCTCCTATCCCCTCGCTGCCTCACCTCTCCCCTGCGCCCTACCGCGCCACCGCCGCCGCCTCCCTTCTCCCCTACGCCCCACCACCGCAGGCGCGTCTAGGGAGGGCGCAGACTCCTCCATGGCGCGCCGGAGGAGGGCACGGGGAGGGCGCGACCGTATCCGGCCGGCAGCCCCTCCCCCGACTGTCGCGGCGATCTCCCCATCTCCTCCTCCTCGCACGCCGGCTCCGCTCGCTCCTTCTCCTCCCCTACTGCGGCAAGCACTTCCTCGGCCGCGGCATCCACCGCATCAAGGAGCACCTCGCCTGCCGCCCCGGGAACGCCTGCTGCTGCCCCAAGGTGCCCCACCAACAACAGCCGGGGTACCAAGCAGGAGGAGCCGCGGCGGCTGGCGTGGCGGGACGTGGAGGCCCCGACGGGCGGGTTCGACGAGGCCGCCGTCGTGGGCCGCGGCGGCTCCAAAGACCGTGTACCTCGCAAGGCTCCGCGGCGGCGCGCCCGTCGCCGTCAAGGTGCACCGCCGGTGCGGCGGCGAGCGGCGCCCGCGCGCGTTCCGGCAGGAGCTCGGCCTGCTCCGCCGGCTCCGGCACCCGCACATCGTCGCGCTGGTTGTTATTTTCACCAAGGCAAAAGGTCTCAGTTATGCTACACTTTGTGAAACCAATGTTGAAAACAACTCCAAGCAGCTCAATTAAATGAATTCATTGTTTATGTAGTTTTTCATACAATTGCAGCTCCATAGATTTACATTTATCATCTGACTATTTTGAGTTGCTATACTGTTCTTAGCAGGTCCAGCTACATTTACATGTATTGTAACTTCAACTTTATTAATGTAGTATGAGTCAGTTTTGACATATATGTATACAAAGGTACACAGTGTATTAATAGCTACTTTCACTAAAATATCTAGATGAACACTGCTAGCTGGAGGTTTTTGGTCCCTCAATTGTATCGAAAATATCCAGATGATAGTATGATATTGAATATTTGTGCAATTTCTCCTCCCTCTGTGAGGATTAATGTGGGCACATTTGATGCCACAGTTGAATTAGATGTCACGGTTTATGTTTTGGATTTTGGCAAGATAGCTCCAGTTGCATGCATGTCAGTGGTGAGGTCCTTTCCATCTTTTTTTAACAATTTTGTGTACTACAGCTAGCTGAAGTGGCAGCATATTGCAGCCTTGCAGGTTCTGGATTCCACTACCTGAAAACTAATATTGTTCATGCATTTTTTTGTTCTGTTTTCCCGTTTTGCATATAAACTGTTCTGTTCGATGTGCTCAACATATTGTCCATTGATTTATGAGTAACCTCTCATTAGATTCTACATTATTTTTTGTTTCTTGAAAATGTATGCATTATCCGAATGCCCATTGTTCCAAACTGTACTGTTATGGTTACCTTACATGGCTTTTGCTTCTGCAGTCAGTTGCTGTTTCTGGAGCCGCAGCAGTAACAGGGAATAATCTTGGTGGAAGAGTGGACTTGGATTATTTCTCATTTACATTGAAGTGGAGCAAAGTTGGCAAACTCCACACTGTTCTAGTTCAGGTGGTTTTTCTTAGCTATATGTTTGTGTTGTCTGTCTGTTTTTTTTATTGTCTCCTAGAGGCAGGGCTTCAATTGCATGCACCCTTTAAGCAAAGTTATATTTTGAGATCATAATGCACTTTGGGCAAGATGCAAGTTATGGTAAATTGTGGTACTATGTTTTGGAATTCATCTGGTATTCAAGTACAGTTGATGGTGCTAACTAATTGATACACCATAGTTTTAATCCAATAAATATTCTTATCTGGTTTTGGGGAACGAGGATCCCATCATAGGCTGCAATCTTTCAAAATTTTAATGCTCCATGGAACAACATGCATGGCTTGTTGAGTTGCATGTTTGTAGACACACTGCAAAGCTGAACTGGTGATGTAGTTTTTGCATCATGCATCATTGCCCTTTTACTTAGTTCATAGGAACAAAATAAGTACCAGTGGCTTGTTGAGTTGCATATGTAAATTTTAGGATTCATTTGCCTTGGGTTGGAACTTCATATCTTATCATAATGTCTAATGTGATGCAACTTTTGTTTGTTACATCTGCAGACCGTGCTGCGAATCTTCCTGAAAGACTTGTTTGTACCATATGTCAACTCATATCTCGAGCAAGGCTTCCAGTTCCCATCATCAAGGGGTTCTCCATCAGAGATGCATATATCCTCACTTCTTACTCAAAAATGATTGTCAGCTGTGATGTCGCCTTCATGGAACCAGAGGCCCTGTTCCTTGCCCAAACCCAAGATCTATTGGATAAAGTAGGTTCAGCAAAATCGTGGCAACCATCATGGAACTAGTAGTGTAGCAATGTAACATATCTTTTTAATGTAAATAATCGTGCAATGTATATATTGTTAGTGCACAACTTGGTGGTCTATATTATTTAACTTATCACTGGTATGCTCCTTATGCAGATTTGAAGAAGAAATGAGGTCAGTGAAGCTGACAACCAATGCCAACTCTTTTTTCTGGTAATGTTCCTCTTTCAGGTTATGGCTTAGATGCATAAGAGAAGTGATCAGTAATCAATGGACTTGATATCTGGAGTTCCGGACTGTTGGACTACTAGTGATGCTACAAGGACATTTGATTTGTTGTTTTGTGATTTCTAGGATTGTTGGGTTGAATTTTATGTCGATTTTGTATTTACTGTTGAATGACTGGGTTTAAAAATTGGGCCTATTGAGCTTTGTTGACAGAAATTATATTTTGTTTGCCATTGAGGTGGTGTGAATGTATTGGAGATTTATTAATTTAAGAATTATTATTATTGAAATGTGTGGCTTTATTGTTGTATTCTGTTTTGTGGAAATACGATCGATACTGAATTTGCCACGTGAATGCCACGTCAACGCCACGTGGCAGCCACGGTAGCGCCACGTGGCAGCCATGGTAGCGCCATGTGGCAGCCAGGCAGTGACATGTGGCAGCCACATCAACAATGCGTCATCTAGCTACCTTGTGCCCTCGCCACGTCGGCGCCTCATCATCTTCCATGTCAGCAGCCACCTTGTCTCTATGAGTGATGTGGCAAGTTAATCCATGACGATCACTTTCGTCACAGATTTTGGGCTTTGGGCTGGGTTCAATGGGATTTACACCAATCTATGACGGTTTGAGAACGTCATAGATCACGCTAATCCATGACGAAAATTTAAGGACGTCACGAGAAGGGATCCGTGACGCTCAATACATGACGTTCTCAAATTTCGTCATAGATGTCATTTTATGACGAAATTTTGACGATCCGTGACGAAAATTGACCGTCATAGACCACGAGATTTTTTGTAGTGTTACCCTCTCTCACGTAGCTAAATAGTGCGGCGCATGTGATTCGCTCCCTCCTTGATCTATAAAAGGAGGACGAACCCCCCAGCCGCGGGGGGAGAGAGACAGGAGACAACAGAACACAACCCGAGTCAAGCTGCGCCACGCACTTGCTCTACAATTCTCCCACAATATCTTCAGCCACTACACCAGGGACTTGGAAGCCATGCTTCCTCTCCCGCCTTGCTTGTAGCAGCCCCACTACAGGCACCCCCGGTGCTGAGCAATATAGTGCCACGAGCACACCGCTGCTGAACGTACGGCCCACCGACCGGAACCAGGATAAACTCTGTGTCCCTTGTTACTTAGCATCGACCATTGAGGGATAGACCTCGGCGCTTACTACTGGTTAGTGTCGGGACCACATTCCGCACCGACAGTTGGCGCCCACCGTGGGGCAATCGAGCGCCTAAGGTCAATCCGTCAACTCCCTCCATGGTGATCCGCACTGAGTACCGCGGTACGCGCTGCGCATGGGCGGCTCGGACCCCCCTCCCCGCCGGGTTCGAAATCCGGTTCGGGGGCCCGAACTTTCGGGCCACGGGGAACGACTACCCGATGCGCCTCACCAACCGTGAGGAGCTCCGCGCGCGGCGCCGGGCCGGGTCCGCTCCGGCCCCCGCCGCGCGCACCACCACGACGCGCGCGCCCGCCGGCACGGATGTTGCGGGCCCGTCGACGCCACGACGCCGCCGCCGCTCCGGTCCGCGTTCGCGCCGGGCACGCGTCCGAGCGATGACAAAGCCGAGCACACCGCCTCTCGGCACGGCGGCCGAAAGCTCGGCATCACGCATCCGCCAACGGGGGGGATGCGTGGGACGACGGAGCCGCACCGGGGGCGAACCCTCGGTCCACGCAGAGGAGCGGCGGGGCGACCCGCCAACCCGGGAGACGCACGCCGGCCAAGGAACGGCTCCTTGACACGCGCGGGCGCTGGATGGTGACGCCCGCAACGTCATCAACGCCTGGCGCACGAGCAAGGCGGACGCGCGAGCAGCGGTGGGCTACCACCCTCGACGGGGTGGACGCTACGACAGCGATGAAGACCGCTCTCCGACACCGGAACCCCCGGGGACCCGTGTGTTCAGCCGGGAGATCCGCGCGGCGGCCTTCCCCCCAGCGCTTCCGCCAACCCTCGACCATCGTCAAGTACAACGGGGAGACGGATCCCCGCGTGTGGCTCAACGACTACCGCCTGGCGTGCCAGCTGGGCGGGGCCACCAGCGACGAGGTCATCATCCGCAACTTACCCTTGCACCTCGGCGATGCGGCCCGGACATGGCTCGAGCACCTGCCCGCCAGCCAGATCCACAACTGGCACGATCTGGTCCGCACGTTCGTGGGTAACTTCCAGGGCACGTACGTGCGCCCTGGAAATTCCTGGGACCTGCGCTCCTGCACCCAAAAGCCCGGCGAGTCGCTGCGGGAGTTCATACGACGCTTCTCCAAGCGCTGCACAGAGCTCCCCAGCGTGGCGCAGTCCGAGATCGTGCATGCTTTCCTCGAGGGCACCACGTGCCGGGATCTTGTGCGAGAGCTGGGGCGCAGCCCGCCCGCGGACTCCAACGAGCTGTTCGACATCGCCACCAGCTTCGCCTCAGGAGAGGAGGCCGTGGGGGCGATCTTCGACGGCAAGAAGGGCAAGCGCTCGGAGGACGCGCCCGCGGAGGGCAGCAAGTCCAGGGAGCCCCACCGTAACGACAAGCGGGGCAAGAAGGGAAAGAAGCCGCGCCGCGAGGCGCGCGAGCAGGGGCGCGACGGCGGTAATGCCGAGGCTCTTGCTGTTGACCCGGCTCGACGGGGCCCTCGACCGGCACCTCGAGGTCCGGGGGTGTTTGATGACATGCTGAAGAAGCCATGTCCTTACCACAAGACCCCAGTGAACCATACCCTTGAGCAATGCGACATGCTCAAGAAGTTCTATGGCCGCGCCGCCGCGAAGGAGGCGGAGGCCAAGAGAGACGGAGGAGATGGCGACGCCGGCGGTTTCCCCGCCGTGGAAAACGTGTTCCTCATCTTTGGGGGACCAACCGTCGACATGTCGACCCGCCAGCGCAAGCGGGAGCGGCACGAGGTCCACGCCGCGGAGAGGGCGCCTCCATCCTTCCTCAACTGGTCGGAGGACGCCATCACCTTCAGCCGAGAGGACCACCCGAACCGCATCCCCAACCCGGGCCAGTACCCGCTGGTGGTCGACCCAATCATCGGGAACGCGCGGTTCTCAAAAGTCTTGATGGACGGAGGCAGCAGCCTCAACATCCTCTACGTGCATACGCTGCACTTGCTGGGGATCTGGTTAGACCAGCTGCGGCCTAGCACGAAGCCGTTCCACGGCGTCGCGCCCGGCAAGGTGTCCGGCCCCTCGGGCGCATCGATCCGCCGCCTTGGTTCGGCACCGCGAAGAATTTCCGCAAGGAAACGCTCACCTTCGAGGTGGTGGGGTTCAAGAGCGCCTACCATGCCATACTTGGGCGGCCCTGCTACGCCAAATTCATGGCGGTCCCCAACTACACCTACTTGAAGATGAAGATGCCAGGACCGAACGGCGTCATCACCGTCGGCTCGTCCATCGAGCACGCATTCGACTGCGACGTCGAGTGCGTAGAGCACGCAGAGGCGCTAGCGCTGGACGAAGCGCTGGTCACCACTTTGGAGAAGATGGTCAACGAGGACCTCGACTCCACCGCCAAGCACACCGGCACCTTCGAGGCCGCGGAGCGGACCAAGGAGGTCCCCCTCGACCCGCCGCCCCCGAGGGCAAGGTGTTGAGGGTCAGCTCCACCCTCGATCCCAAATAGGAAATGGTGCTCGTCGACTTCCTCCGCGCCAACGCCGACATCTTCGCGTGGAGCCCCTCGGATATGCCAGGCATCCCGAGGGAGGTCGCCGAGCACTCCCTTGACATCCTGCCTCACGCCCGTGCCGTGCAACAACGGCTGCGCCGCTTCGACGAGGAGCGGCGACGGGCTATTGGAGTGGAGCTGCGGAAGCTTCTAGAGGCCGGGTTCATCAAGGAGGTGTTCCACCCAACGTGGCTAGCAAACCCTGTACTTGTAAAGAAAAAGAATGGGAAGTGGCGGATGTGTATAGACTACACTAGTCTTAATAAAGCATGTCCTAAAGTTCCTTTTCCTTTGCCACGCATTGATCAAATTGTTGATTCAATGGCTGGGTGTGAGCTGCTCTGCTTCCTTGATGCCTACTCCGGGTATCACCAAATAAAGATGAAGGAGTCCGACCAGCTCGCGACTTCGTTCATCACGCCGTTCGGGATGTTCTGCTACGTCACGATGCCGTTCGGCCTCCGAAACGCGGATGCGACATACCAGCACTGCATGCAGCACGTTTTCGGAGACCACATCGGACGGACGGTCGAGGCGTACGTGGATGACATCGTCGTGAAAACCAGGAGGGCGGACGACCTGGTTGGTGACCTTAGCATCGCGTTCGGCTGCCTACGGGCCAATGGGGTCAAATTAAACCCCGAAAAGTGTGTCTTTGGAGTGCCGCGAGGCATGCTCCTGGGATACATCGTCTCCCAACGGGGGATCGAGGCCAACCCCGAGAAGGTCACGGCCCTCGAACGAATGGGCCCGATCCGGGACCTCAAGGGGGTGCAAAAGGTGCTGGGGTGCCTTGCCGCCTTGAGCCGCTTCATCTCGCGGCTCGGCGAGAAGGGCCTGCCCCTCTATCGCCTCCTCAAGAAGCACGAGCGCTTCTTCTGGACCGCCGAGGCCCAGGAGGCGCTCGACAAACTGAAGGCGTCCCTGACGCACGCCGAGGTCCTCACGCCGCCGCAAGACGGCGAACCTCTGCAGCTCTACGTGGCCGCGACCACCCAGGTGGTCAGCGCTGTGATTGTGGTGGAGCGCACGGAGGAAGGCCACGCCCTGCCGGTCCAGCGGCCGGTCTACTACATCAGCGAGGTTTTGTCTGACACCAAGACGCGCTACCCTCAAGTCCAGAAGCTGCTGTATGAGGTGGTCCTCGCGCGGCGCAAGCTCCGCCACTACTTCGAGGCCCACCCCGTCACGGTGGTCTCCTCCTTCCCACTGGGGGAGATCATCCGCAATCCTGACGCGGCGGGCAGGATCGCCAAGTGGTCTGTGGAACTGATGGGCGAGACGCTCGCCTATGCCCCGCGCAAGGCCATCTAGTCCCAGATCCTGGCGGATTTTGTCGCCGATTGGACGGATACGCGACCGCCACCGCCACAAATCCAAGCGAGTGCCGGACTCGTACTTCGACGGTTCGGTGATGAAAACGGGGGCGGGCGCGGGCCGCTCTTTGTGTCGCCCCTCGGGGAGCACATGCGGTACACGGTGCGCCTCCACTTCCCCGCCTCGAACAACATGGCCGAGTACGAGGCCCTCCTTTGCGGCCTCAAGATCGCCATTGAGTTGGGCGTCCAACGCCTCGACGTGCGAGGGGACTCGCAGCTCGTAATTGACCAGGTCATGAAGAACGCGAGCTGCCATGACGACAAGATGGAGGCCTACTGCAAGGCCGTGCGAGCCCTCGAAGACAAATTCTACGACATCGAGCTCAATCACGTGCCCCACCGGTACAACGAGGAGGCGGACGAGCTGGCCAAGATCGCGTCCGGGCGGATCACAGTCCCCCCGAACGTCTTCGCCCGCGATATTGCTCAGCCCTCGGTCGCCCTCGAGCCTCACCCCTCGAACCACGCAGAACCCTCGGGGGCTCCCTCGAATCCAACGGGTGCGGAACCCATGGACGAGGACCCCTCGAACGAGGCGTACGTGCTCTCCCTCCTCGAGGGGTATGGCGCCTACGAGGCTGATGTGATGGACATCGAGCCAGCCCCCGTCAAGGCTGACTGGCGTGACAAGTATGTGGCCTGGATGGCCCGAGGGGAACTCCCCACGGACCGGGCCGCAGGCAGACGCATCGCCAGGATGGCCAAGTCATTTGCCCTCGTCGACGGCGAGCTGTACAAGCGCGCCGCCTCCGGCATCTTGTAGCGGTGCGTGCCCATCCCCGAAGGGCGCGAGCTTATGCGGGACATCCACGCCGGGATCTGCGGCCATCATGCGGCGCCGCGTACCCTCGTTGGCAACGCGTTCCGCCAAGGCTTCTACTGGCCCACCGCGGTCGCGGACGCCAGCGAGATCGTACGCACCTACGAGGGGTGCCAGTTTTACGCTCGCAAGTCCAACCTTCCCGCTCATGCCCTGCAGACCATCCCCATAACATGGCCGTTCGCTGTGTGGGGGCTGGACATCGTCGGGCCCCTGCGAAAGGCGCCCGGGGGCTTCACCCACTTGTTGGTCGCGATCGACAAATTCTCCAAGTAGGTGGAAGTGCGCCCCATCACAAATCTCAGGGCTGAGCAAGCGGTGACGTTCTTCACCGACATCGTCCACCGTTTTGGAGTGCCAAACTCCATCATCACCGACAACGGGTCCCAGTTCACGGGCAGGAAATTCTTGGAGTTTTGCGACAAATTCCACATCCGCGTGGATTGGGCAGCTGTGGCACACCCACAGACCAACGGCCAAGTAGAGCGTGCCAACGGCATGATCCTACAAGGCCTTAAGCCCAGAATTTTCGACCAACTGAATAAATCTGGTCGGAAGTGGCTCCAAGAGTTGCCAGCAGTCGTGTGGAGCCTAAGGACCACCCCAAGAAGAGCCACCGGGTTCACTCCGTTCTTCCTAGTCCATTGCGCGGAGGCCGTCCTCCCCACGGACTTAGAATACGGGTCGCCAAGGGTTCGAGGCTACGACGAGGATGCCAACCAGCGAGCCCGCGAGGACTCGCTGGACCAGCTAGATGAGGCACGCCTCGTAGCCTTGACGCATTCCGCGAGGTATCAACAGTCCCTCAGGCGTTACCAAGCACGCAAGATACACCGACGGGACTTCAGCGAGGGGGATTTGGTCCTAAGGCTACGCCAAGACAACCGAGGACGCCACAAGCTATCGCCTCTGTGGGAGGGACCCTATGTCGTGGTGAAGGTACTCAAGCCCGGCACTTACAAGCTAGCCAACGAGGACGGTGAAGAGCTCACCAACGCTTGGAACATCCAACAGCTACGTCGCTTCTATCCCTAGCTAGTATTTCCAAGTATTTTTTGTTGTAAAAATCACATGACCAACGCCCCGGTTGGTGACAACTATGTAAACGCCACAAATCTAATGCAAAGGGCAACTCGGCTTTCCCATGAAACCCAAGTTACCCTCGGGGGCTACTGCGGGGGGCATCCCCCCCGAAATGGTCCCATTTTCGCGCAAAAAACGAAACAACTCACGCGCGCTAAGTTTGTTTTATACTTCGACCCCGAGCAACGATTCGAACAGGACGCAGGCAGCCTAGTGGAAGGAGCGCGCGAGCCAGAGATAGCCCACGCCGCGAGGATACGACCCTTCTCTCTCGCCTCCAACCCAGCAGGCCACCCGCGAAAATCGAACTCCCCTAACTAGAATCTACTCAGGAAGAAGGAGAAACAAAAAAGCATAGTAAACAAAAGACTTCACTTTACATTGGCAGATGTTTGTGGCAAGAATAACTTGTTTAATTACAAAAGCCGCACGGGCAGCGTACTGATACATCAACAAAAACGGGCCTAGCGCCCAGCTGTCTTCAGGCGGGAGGAGCAGCGGCGTCAACAGCGTCCGGAAGAGGAACTCCTCGAAGGCTTCGGCCGAGCGTTCCGGCGGCGTCGGCGGCCGAGCGCGTCCACATGCTCCATCGCCACCTCATCCTCAACACCGTCGGGGACGACGTAACCCTCCGCCGCCGCCTCGAAGTTGACCTCGTAGTGGGACCGTACCACTCCGAGGGGCCTTCTCGGACGCCCGCATGCGCCGCCCGGCGCATCCGCTCGGTGACGTGCCCGCTAAGGGCGCGCGGCGGCCGGCCAACGAGCCGCCGGCCCGTGCTTCGCCCTCCTCCACGACCCGGCAGGTCTCGAGGGCCGCACCGCGCAACTCCCCGGCTCTCCCCGCTCGCAGGAGTTGTAGGAAGCTCGCAGCCGCCTCGGCTCGCTCGGCCGCGTGCCCCGCAGCGATGCGCAAGCCGAGAGTCACCAAGACAAGAAAGAAATCGAGAAGGGAGTGCGACTTCTCTAACGAAAACCAACAAAGCAGAGTCAAACGGCGGCTCACCTTCGACTTGCTTCCTCTCCACCTCGAGGGCACGGCGCTCGGCCTCGACCGCCGCCTCGAGGCCCTTGACGGTCTCGCCCTCGCTCCCCGGAGGGCCGGCTCCCGGCTCGCGCTATTGATGCCGAGCACCATCGCCCTCGCCCTCGACCTTGGAGAGCTTGGCGTTCCGCTCCTCCGGCGACCCCGCGCCGCTTCGCGAGCGACGCGCTCCTCGCTCTAGCGCCGACCGGCGCGCCGCAAGGGCGGCTCGCTCCCCGCCGGAGCCGCCCCTCGGCCCCTTGGCGGGCGGTGCGCTCCCGCGTAAGCCGGTCCTCGCAGGCGACGAGCGCCGCGACCTTGGCGTCGAGGGTGGCCTTCAAGTCGTCGGCCTCCTTGGCCCTTTGCTCGAGCGCGCGCGCCCGCTCCTCGGCCCGCGCCGCCGCGCCCGCGCTCCCTCGAGCGACGAGCGGAGCCCCCGGTTCTCGCCGCGGACGCCGGCCACCTCCGCCTCCCAGTTGGTCGCCAACGTCCGCATCTTCTCCAGGTCCGAGCGCGCCTGCCGCAGCGCCTCATCACGGTTGATGAGGGCTATGCAAACCCGCTCGAGGCTAGAAGTAAGCGCCGGGTCCTGCCTCGTACTCTCGTGGAGCTCATCGCGCAAGGCCATCGCCCGATACGACAACCAGCTGTCCGGGGTCCTGAGGGCGTCGGCGAGCGCGTCGAAGGCGCCGCATCGCTCCCGGAGCTGATGGAGCTCGGCGTTCACCTGGTCGAAGGCGCTGTATTTGTCGCGAGCGCGGCGCTCGAGCTCCTATCACCCACAAGTCAGAGCCAGTAAGCGTCATGATAACAAAGACAGCGTGCGAAAGCGAGAAAAAGAGGAAGACAAGCAACGACGCCCTACCTGGAAGACGCGCCATGCGGGGCCGCAATGGACCTTCAGCGCCTCGTTCAGCGCACGGTTGTAACGCCCGCGTTTCTAGCCATAAATAAATCACCCAGCAAATCATGCGTATTTTCAAAACTGACCCGCCGAGCTCAATTATCAATCAAACCCTAGCCATTGTTTCCCCCCCCCCCCCCCCCCCCCTCTCTCTCTCTCTCTCTCTCTCCCCCGACGCGCGTCCGCGATTCCCGCCGGCACCGCACCTCGGTCGCGCCCCCCGCGCACCTTCCCAACGCCGCGGGCGGCCACCGGCCGGAATCCCGCGCACGCCGCGGTCCCGCCGGCCGGTCCGCCTCGCCGTCGACGCCGTCCCGAAAATCACGCCGACACCGGGAAGTCGGAAAAGCCCCACAAAACCCTCCCTTAATTTCCCTAGCAATTTTCCAAAATTCTCTAGATTTTTCCCCAATTTTTTTCTCCTCTTTTCCCTATTTTTCCTTTCTTTTCCTTTTTCCTTTTCTTTCTTTTCTCTTTCCTTTTTTTCTTTTCCTCTCTTCTCTTCCCTCCCTTCTTCCTTTCTTCTCCTCCTTTTTCTCCTGCCTCCCGCGCTAGCAGACCGGCTGACCGGCGCCTGACCACCGCCGGCCAGGGCCCCGCGCACGCCGGCCTCTCCCCCCCCCGCCTCCCGCACGCCACCGGCCGGCGGGGAAGCCGCCCTCGCACGCCACCGCGGCCCCGCCCCCCGCCCCGCGCCCGCGCGGAGACCGGCCGGCCGCCACGACACCATTAATGCCCCCCCTGTCCGAGCCGTCAACTCCCTCACCGGCCACCGCAGCTGCCCCACGCCTCCACGATGGGTCTAATCCCCGGCCAAACCCCTGCACAAGTTGACCCGGCCGAGCCCTCGCGAAGCCGCCCGAGCTCGCCGGAGTTGTCCTCGCCGGAGAAATATCTTCGCTCCCGAACCGCCTCTCGCCGCCTATAAAAGGGGCCGACGGCCTCCCCGGCTCGCCGCACCAGCACAGCAACACTGCACCTCCTCCCCTCCTCCCCAAACTCCGCGCGCCGCCGCCCCCCAACACCGCCGCCGCGCCCCCGCCTCCCCGTGGAGCCGCCTCCACCGTGCGCAATAGCTCAAGGTGAGCACGGGAATAGGTTCCCCTCGCCCTCCTCTCTCTTTTCCCCTCATCCCCGGTCGTCCCCGTGGCCGGAGCCGCCGGCGAGCCCCCCCCCCCCGCCGGCCCTCCCCGCACGGTCCGCTCCCCCTCTCTGTTCTGTTCGCAAGGTAGAAGAAGGCCTATAGGCCAAAAACCCCCTGCCTCCTCCCTTTTTTCCTAAAAGGCCCCTGCCTTTATCCCCCCCTTTCTTTATTCTTTCAAATAGACCCTAGATCAATGATTAATTATAAGATTAAATACTGTCAGACCCCAAATAAAGTACAAATCGGCCCTAATCAAGTATATACTATTACAATCACCCCCCCCCCCCTTTTCCCAATAATATAAATTACCAATAGGTCCTTAAATACTTATAACCCCTAGCCTTTCATACACGCCGCACCCCCCCGCCGAACCAACTCCTTTCTTAGGGCTTATAAATACCCCTCACCGCTCACTTCCCCTCCCCGAGCTCGGCCGGAACCGTGAGTGCTAATATCGCTTGCTTGTGTGTGTGTATGCCATAGCCGACGGAGTAGACGGAGTAAGGTACCCCGAGCCGGAGGTCGGAGCCGACTACTGCGAGCAGGAGCCCGAGGTCCCGGACGCCGAGCCGGCACTCCCCGAAGACTTCGAAGACGGCAAGTTCAACCTTCCCCTTTGATGCATGCTTCTGTCCTAGTTTTATAAATATACCCTATACCCGTTTTATAAATTGCATATTGTTTTACTGCAAAACATGGTAGGATAGCCACCCTTGATTGCCATGATTGAACCTTGTTTTGGCCTGAATGTTTGCTTTAAAAATGTGTGAGTGCTTTCAAAATGCGTGAGTGCATTAAAGGTGGGAATGGGGTATTTTTGGAAAATGAGTACAGATCTGGGTAGACAGGATGGACGTGTGTGTCAGGAGTATGGGTAAGCTCGTACCTGTGTGGTTGAGCGTGTTGGGAGTTGTCCATCTTGTCGGTTAAGGACCGGGTTGCGTGACATCTCACCTGACCCAAATCATCGTACAACCACTCGACCGTTGTATGTGGCAACAACTTAGCATAAACCCCACTAGTTAATCTACTTGCCATCCGGTGTGCGGGTGAGCGACGGGAGACCAAGGAGTAGGGGTACGCTCTCGTGTGAGGTACGCCCCGGTTATGTGGGATAACCCCTTGGGTGCTTCCGTGGTGGCTCGTAGTGTTAGCTAAGGTGGGTAATGGCTTTGATAGGATCCGTACCGACCGAGGTGTCCGTGTAACGGTACCCTACTTGTGGGTAAAGATGTACAACCTCTCGCAGTGTCAAACCTATTCGAATAGCCGTGTCCACGGTATTGGACGAGTCACGGTGTGGTCACAAAAACTAGTGTTTGGGATGGGATGTTTCTGGTGTGAGTTGTTTTCTGGTGGTGTGTGTGTGGCTGTGTGCCCGGGCTACGACGGACGGGAAGTCCGGTAGTCCCACAGTGGTTTTCCTAAAGCAGTCGAGTCACTTGGGTT
This sequence comes from Cenchrus americanus, assembly GCA_947561735.1. Classification (NCBI taxonomy): domain Eukaryota; kingdom Viridiplantae; phylum Streptophyta; class Magnoliopsida; order Poales; family Poaceae; genus Cenchrus; species Cenchrus americanus. The sequence continues at coordinate 191,135,720 of OX387244.1, forward strand.
ATGGAAATGATTTGCGAAAACCTTTTTTTTTGAAAAAGAACCCCTGCATGTGTGAGATTGCTAAATGAACCTTAATCTGATCCTTGTTATACCTTTTGCATGATTCTGCTTATAAGCCCCTCCGTGGGTGGGGTTGGATTTGCTGAGTACGTCTGTACTCACCCTTGCTTTACTAACCATTTTACAGAGGAGGATCCCGATTACATTCCAGAGGACGTTGAGTAGGTCATTGCCCTACACCCAACCGTGCCTGTGTACCAGGGCCCTACCGAAAGCTTCCATGGTGTGGTACTCTGAGGAGGCTATGGAAGCCTTTGCTATCGTAGTGTGGTCGCTAGCGTTTGTGTTGTTCGTTGTAGCGTTGGCACTACCGTGCCCTTTTTGTAACCGTAATGTAAAAGACTGATTCCACCTGTTGTAATAAATGTGCTACCAGCCTCCTGGGACTGGTATTTGCGTCACATTTGGTCACCTCTGATGAGGGGACGCTTCAGGTGGTATCAGAGCCGCAGGTTGGCCGTAGGACATGACCCCTAGGATACGAGACCTCCTCTGGCCCCCTCTAACCTTTCCTTTGCTAAACTCACCTTTTCCCAAATTCTTACCTTGATTCTTGCTTGCTTCCAGATGCCTAACCCCGAGTGGAACGGTGGAATTTGCCCCGTCCGGCTGGCCTCCCCTAACTCCGTTGCTACTCGGCCTAGAACGCGTCGGAGTAAGGGACCCGCCGCAGTTCGTCTACGGGAGTACGAACGCTTCGGCACCCTTCGGTGTAAGCTGCTGATCTTTGTGGGAAGAAGCACGCTTTACCCCGACATTGAGCCATGGTACGTCAACGCCACTGGTTTTCGCTTTGCCGACACCTACCCCAAGGTCGGCTCGGAAGGCCTTGCGTCAGCTACGAGTGGTCTATAGACAGCACCTCCGAAGGACTCCAATGGGATTCTTTCCACCCTCCGGAGGAAGAGGACGCTCGTGGATTGATCGCATGAGAGGTTTGGAACGAGAGGAAGAAGACTTAGAAGAGGCAGTTTCCCACCTATCCATATACCTCAGAGGCCTAGACCACCTTTATCAGGAGCAAGCCCAAAGAATCGGCGCAAATCGACAGAGCGGAAAGAGCAGAACAGAGGATAGAGCTAGAAAGGGTGAAGACAACCATAGCAGAAGTTGAATTACACAACACCAAGCAAGAATACCTCAGGGAAAGAGAGCGCACGCTGTTGGCCCATAAAGCCCTATGGGATGAACTGAAGGAGCGTAGAAGCAGAGATGAAGGAGCCAGAGCAGAAGAGAATGAACCCGAAGAAACCCACTGGGACAAAGGAACCCGGATCGAAGACGAGATACTCGGAGCAAGATCTTCCACCGAAGAAGCGTCGTATCCAAGTTAGAGGAAGAATCACCTTGAGGATAAGACTAGGGTGTGTTAGGCTAGAAGTTGAGTCCTAGTAATAATAAGTGTACCCCGAAGGATGTACCCCAACCTTCCTACTAAATAAAGTTATCCATCTTTTGTACCCCACCACAACCTGTTCAACCCTATCTTTGTTTTCAGATGGCGGAAGATGGATGGACCCAAGACGTGTGCCAGGAGGAGCCTGGTTTTGCTCGCCTGCTCATCCACTCCCTGGAGTGCCTCGGTATCACTGAGCGCCCTAGGTATTACAGCAGAGAGTACGAGCAACTCGGCACTCTTCGCTGTAGAGTGGTCCTCTCCGTCGCTAGAAGCAACCGCCACACCAACATCGAGCCGTGGCGCGTTACCGCCACGGTGGTTCCGACACCGGGATACCTATCCTTTGGCCCTCAGAAAAGCCCTCCGCTACCTGTGCCGAATCTACGAAGAGCACCTCGTCCCCACACCGATGAGGTACTTCCCTCCCGCCATCAGGACCCCAGTTTGGCAGGCCCGCATGAGGAACTTGGAGCGACGCCGCCACCAAGAAGACCTCGCTATACCACGTAGTCGCCTACCTTGTCTCCCCGGACAAGCTCTTTGATGACCAAAGCCGACACTTGAGTGAACGGATCGGCCCGGCCGTGCAAGCCGAAGTCACGGTGCGGATGCACCAAGTCCGAGTGGCTCAAGCCGAAGCAAGGACCGCCGCGGCCATAAGCGAGTGAAGCCGTTGCCCGGAAAGCCTCGAAGGATCCGGGACCAACGCATGCAAGAATGGACCCATGGCGGAACGCCCGTTCCGCCCATTGGAGAACCTCAAGTCCCGCCGGGGAACACCCCCGGTAGGATGGGGAGGAGCCATAGAAGTCCCACCGAAAGCACCACCGGCGGTCACCGAACCCCCAACGCCTACCACCGAAGCCGCGGCACGCCCTCGGGAAAACGGAGACCCCGAAGGCGGAAACGATGACGAGTCGCTCATTCCGCTGGAAGAACACTCGACCCCAGAAGACAGCTCCCCTCGCGAGTAGTGTGCCCCAAGACCCAGGGAATGAAGCCGTACCGGTCCAAGTCGCGCCCTTAGTCCTTAGCCGTGTAATGTGTCCGCGTAGTCGGGATGTATCCTCCTCACTGGTTTGTAATAAAAACTTGTGGTGCTTGCTTGTTTGCTATGTGCTTGTTGTGTGCTTACCGGCAGAATAAACCCTGCCTTTTCAAAAGGAATCCGTTATAATCCACTTAAACATCACATAAAATTAGATCTCTTAGAAACCCGCTTCTTTACAGATGGTTTCCAGGCGCCCTGTCAGGACCCACCGGTCGGATGCTGAGGGATCGCAAGCCGATCGGAGGGAGCGTCTCCCCGAACAGGAGGTTAACCAAAATGAAGATGGAGGAGAGTACGTGGTCCTGCCACCACCACCCCCTCCTATTGACTTGGCCCAAGTCTTAGCCAACCAGACTGTCCTGATGGAGGCTATCTTCAATGCCATCAACCGCCCAAGACCCCGCGCCATGAGCATGAATGAAAAGCTGATCGAGTTCCTCAGGACTAAGCCGCCCACTTTTAGCGGGTCGGTGAATCCTTTGGACGCTGACGATTGGCTGAGAGCCATCCTGAGGGAACTGGAGCCCCTCCACTGCGAGGACCATGACAAGGTTCTCCCCGGCGGCTCACCAACTCACCGGGACGGCCCTAGCCTCGGTGGGAGAATTACCGCGCCGCGCCCAAGGATCCCTCCGCCATCACATGGGATGAATTCGTGGAGGAGTTCCGCCGCTACCACATCCCGGAGGCCACACCGAAGCGGAAGGCGGACGAGTTCCGCGAACTCCGCCAAGGCAACATGTCCGTGGAGGAATACACGTACCCGCTTCATAGAGCTGGCACGCTATGCCCCCGAGGAGGTGGATAAAGATTCCAAAAAGCAAGAGATGTTCAAGAAGGGGCTGACTCCGGAACTGAGGACACTGCTGACTCCTCAGATTTACCCGGACTTTAATACCCTTATGAACATGGCAATCCTCACGGAAAGGGAAAAGGCCGAAGAAAAGAAGGAGAACAAGCGCAAATTCATGGAGCACAAGGCCAAGCAGCAAGAGCGGTCCCAGAGGCCGAGAAACTTTGGACACCCCATGTCCAGGTTCCAAGCTCCGATGCGCATGCAACCCAAACCCAAGCCACAAGCTCACAAGCCCCCGCAGCCCGCTTCAAGCCCTCCTACAACCAGAATACCATGAAGCCCCCACAGAACAACACCAGCCAGATCACTACCAACAACAACAACAACAGCTCCCGAGTGTGTTTCAACTGCCGGGAAACCGGGCACTTCATCGCCAACTGCCCCTATGCTAAAAAGCCAGCCACCACCACCTACTCCAACTCGGTGAACGGGCCAAGGCCACTGGCGTCAGGAGCCAACCGCATGCCAGTGCGCAGCAACAACAACTTCGGCAACAACCCCGGCAACCAGCAGATGAGGCAGCCCCAGCAGTCGTATGGACGCGCCCGAGTGAATCACATCAATGCGCAGGAGGCGCAGGAAGCACAAGGAGTAGTACTCGGTGAGTTCCTGGTCAGCTCAGTTTTGGCTACCATACTGTTCGATTCGGGAGCATCACACTCATTCATATCCTCGAGCTTTGTGGAAAAGCATAGCATACCCACAGTACTACTAAAAGCACCCCTAATAACTCGAACGCCCCCGGAGGTGACATTAACTCGTCAACCGGGATGCCCCCGGTAAAGATTATTTTAAGTGGGGTAGAGTTCCTAGCGTACTCGGTAGTACCGAAATCCAAGGGGATAGATGTGATCCTTGGTATGGACTGGTTAAGCCAACACCATGGCCTCATAAGCTGCGCCGATAAAGTAGTACACCTGACCAACCCAGACGGGATACAAGTGACCTGCCACACTCGGGGACACAGGCCGGATATAATGGTTTTCAACATAGAAGCCAAGTCCATAGAAGATGTCCCAGTAGTACGAGAATACCCAGATGTGTTCCCGAAGAACTCCCTGGAATGCCACCAGACAGGGATATAGAGTTCGTAATCGACCTTATCCCTGGAACCTCTCCCATAGCCAAGAGACCCTATAGAATGGCAGCCCCTGAGTTGGCAGAATTGAAGAAGCAGCTAGCAGAGCTCCAGCGAAGTGGGTTCATCAGACCAAGCTCATCACCATGGGGAGCCCCAGTGCTTTTCGTGGAAAAGAAGGATAAGAGCATGAGGATGTGTGTGGACTATCGCTCGGCCGAACGAGGTCACTATTAAGAACAAGTACCCTCTTCCCGTAATAGATGACCCGTTTGACCAACCGAAGGGAGCCAAGTATTTCTCGAAGGTGGATCTAAGATCGGGTACCACCGGCTCAAGATCGGGGAAAGTGACATCCCCAAGATCGCCTTTGTCACTCGCTACGGGCAATATGAGTTCACGGTGATGTCCTTTGGACTAACCAATGCCCCAACGTACTTCATGAACCTCATGAATAAGGTGTTCATGGAGGAATTGGACAAGTTTGTCGTGGTCTTCATTGACGACATACATGTTTACTCCAAGAGTGTGGAGGAGCATGAACAACATCTTCGAGTGGTACGGGAAAATTGAGGGCACACAAGCTATACGCCAAGTTCAGCAAGTGTGAATTTTGGCTAGAGAAGATATCCTTCCTTGGGCACATATTGACCGAGAAGGAGTAGCCGTAGACCCCGGGAAAGTTGAGACGAGTCTCCAACCGGCGCAACCCACCAACGTAAGTGAGATCAGGAGTTTCCTAGGTTTAGCCGGGTACTACCGGAGGTTTATCGAGGGATTCTCCAAGATCGCCCGGCCCATGACAGAGCTGCTCAAGAAAGAGAAGAAGTTTAACTGGACCGAGGCCTGTGAGAGAAGTTTCCAAGAGTTGAAGAAGAGGTTGACCACAGCCCCAGTGCTGACCCTGCCAGACATTCAACGGGACTTTGTTGTATATTGCGACGCCTCCCGACAAGGGTTGGGATGTGTGCTCATGCAAGATGGGAAGGTAGTGGCATACGCCTCCCGTCAGCTCAAACCCCATGAGCAGAACTATCCCACCCATGATCTGGAGTTTGCAGCCGTAGTGCATGCCCTGAAGATATGGAGACATTACTTGATCGGGAACAAGTGTGAAATCTACATAGACCACAAGAGTCTAAAGTATATCTTCACCCAGCCCGATTTGAACCTAAGGAAGAGAAGATGGCTAGAGCTAGTCAAGGACTACAACCTAGAAATTCACTACCACCCCGGGAAAGCCAACGTGGTAGCTGATGCCCTAAGCCGGAAAACCTACGAGAAGGCAGCACCCAAGAGTGCTCAGTTGCAAGAGGAGATGGCCCGACTCAACGTACACATCGTTCCCCAAGGCTACATCCGCCAGCTGAGTGTTCAACCTACCCTAGAGGAAAAGATCCGGAAGGCCCAAGAGACCGATGAAGATCTGATGAGGATCCGCAAGCATACCGGAGAAAACAAGGCCCCTGACTTCAGGGTAGATGACCAAGGCACCCTGTGGTACAAGAACAGGATATGCGTGCCCGAAGGTGGAGATTTCCGACAGACCATCATGGATGAGGCACACAACTCAGCATACTCCATTCACCCTGGATCCACCAAGATGTACATGGACTTAAAACAGAAGTATTGGTGGAACGGAATGAAGGCAGACATTGCACGGTTCATCGCCCACTGCGACACCTGTCAGAGGGTCAAAGCCGAACATCAGAAGCCTGCAGGACTGTTGCAACCCTTACCAATCCCAGTGTGGAAGTGGGACGAGATAGGTATGGACTTCATAGTAGGATTGCCAAGGACTCAGAAAGGACATGACTCCATATGGGTGATCGTGGATCGACTCACTAAAGTCGCTCACTTTCTACCCGTACGGACCACTTATGGTGGAGAGAAATTGGCAAAACTCTACATAGAAAATATAGTGAAGCTGCATGGAGTGCCCGGCGGAATAGTCTCGGACAGAGGGACCCGCTTCACCTCTAGGTTCGGAAAAGCACGCACAAAGCCATGGGCACCAAACCGGACTTCGGCCCTCGACGCATACCACCCCCAGACAGACGGACAGACCGAAAGGGTGAATCAGATTTTGGAAGATGCGTTGAGAGCCTGCGTCCTCACCTATGGCAAAGATTGGGAGCAGAGCCTGCCGTATGCCGAATTCTCCTACAACAACGGCTACCAGGCAAGTCTGGGAATGTCGCCATTCGAAGCTCTATACGGGAGAAAATGCAGGACACCCCTGATGTGGTCAGAGGTAGGAGAGCGTGCCCTGGTTGGGCCCGCACTGATAAAAGAAGCCGAGGAGCGAGTAGCAGACATCCGAGAAAAGTTGAAGGCCGCCCGGTCCCGACGGAAGAGTTACGCGGACAAGAAAAGGCGTGAAGCGAGCTTCAACCCGGAGAGACTTCGTCAACCTCAAGGTTTCACCCATCCGGGAACTCGGAGATTTCAAGTACACGGGAAGTTGGCCCCTCGGTACATCGGCCCGTATAAAGTGATCAAGAAAGTCGGAGCAAGAGTACATATCGACCGGAGCTACCCGAAGAAATGGCGGATATACACCCGCATTCCACATCTCTCGGCTACGCCGATGTTTGAAGGTTCGGGAAGAAAAGCGAGTACCAAGGAGACCATCGATCTACAACCGAGACCTTAGATACCAGGAGGTGCCCGTCAAGATCTTAGACACTGTGGTCAAGCGGACAAGGACGACCGAAGTACGGGTGTGCAGAGTCCAATGGAGTAGACACGGAGTGGAAGAAGCTACATGGGAACGGGAGGACGCACTGAGGAAAGAATTCCCCCACCTATTCGAGACTTAGCCGAATCTCTAGGACGAGATTCATTTTAAGTGGGGTAGGTTTGTAACGCCCGCGTTTCTAGCCATAAATAAATCACCCAGTAAATCATGCGTATTTTCAAAACTGACCCGCCGAGCTCAATTATCAATCAAACCCTAGCCACTGTTTCCCCCCCCCTCTCTCTCTCTCTCTCTCTCTCTCTCTCCCCGACGCGCGTGCCGCGATTCCCGCCGGCACCGCACCTCGGTCGCGCCCCTGCGCACCTTCCCAACGCCGCGGTCGGCCACCGGCCGGGGAATCCCGCGCACGCCACGGTCCCGCCGGCCGGTCCGCCTCGCCGTCGACGCCGTCCCGAAAATCACGCCGACACCCGGGAAGTCGGAAAAGCCCCACAAAACCCTCCCTTAATTTCCCTAGCAATTTTCCAAAATTCTCTAGATTTTTCCCCAATTTTTTCTCCTCTTTTCCCTATTTTTCCTTTCTTTTCCTTTTTCCTTTTCTTTCTTTTCTCTTTCCTTTTTTCTTTTCCTCTCTTCTCTTCCCTCCCTTCTTCCTTTCTTCTCCTCCTTTTTCTCCTGCCTCCCGTGCTAGCAGACCGGCTGACCGGCGCCTGACCACCGCCGGCCGTGGCCCCCGCGCACGCCGCCTCTCCCCCCCGCCTCCGCACGCCACCGGCCGGGGGAAGCCGCCTCCGCACGCCACCGCGGCCCCGCCGCCCCGCGCCCGCCGGGAGACCGGCCGGCCGCCAGGACACCATTAATGCCCCCCCGTCCGTGCCGTCAACTCCCTCACCGCCACCGCAGCCCGCCCCCACGCCCCCGCACGACGGGTCTAATCCCCCGCCAAACCCCTGCACAAGTTGACCCGGCCGAGCCCTCGCGAAGCCGCCCGAGCTCGCCGGAGTTGTCCTCGCCGGAGAAATATCTTCGCTCCCGAACCGCCTCTCGCCGCCTATAAAAGGGGCCGACGGCCTCCCCGGCTCGCCGCACCAGCACAGCAACACCGCACCTCCTCCCCTCCTCCCCAAACTCCACAGCGCCGCCGCCCCCTAACACCACCGCCGCGCCCCCCGCCTCCCCCGTGGAGCCGCCTCCACCGTGCGCAATAGCTCAAGGTGAGCACGGGAATAGGTTCCCCTCGCCCTCCTCTCTCTTTTCCCCTCATCCCCGGTCGTCCCCGTGGCCGGAGCCGCCGGCGAGCCCCCCCCCCCCCGCCGGCCCTCCCCGCACGGTCCGCTCCCCCTCTCGTTCGTTCGCAAGGTAGAAGAAGGCCTATAGGCCAAAAACCCCCCTCGCTCCTCCCTTTTTCCTAAAAGGCCCCCGCCTTTATCCCCCCTTTCTTTATTCTTTCAAATAGACCCTAGATCAATGATTAATTATAGGATTAAATACTGTCAAACCCCAAATAAAGTACAAATCAGGCCCTAATCAAGTATATACTATTACAATCACCCCCCCTTTTCCCAATAATATAAATTACCAATAGGTCCTTAAATACTTATAACCCCTAGCCTTTCATACACGCCGCACCCCCCCGCCGAACCAACTCCTTTCTTAGGGCTTATAAATACCCCTCACCGCTCACTTCCCCTCCCCGAGCTCGGCCGGAACCGTGAGTGCTAATATCGCTTGCTTGTGTGTGTGTATGCCATAGCCGACGGAGTAGACGGAGTAAGGTACCCCGAGCCGAGGTCGGAGCCGACCACCGCGAGCAGAGCCCGAGGTCCCGACGCCGAGCCGCACTCCCCGAAGACTTCGAAGACGGCAAGTTCAACCTTCCCCTTTGATGCATGCTTCTGTCCTAGTTTTATAAATATACCCTATACCCGTTTTATAAATTGCATATTGTTTTACTGCAAAACATGGTAGGATAGCCACCCTTGATTGCCATGATTGAACCTTGTTTTGGCCTGAATGTTTGCTTTAAAAATGTGTGAGTGCTTTCAAAATGCGTGAGTGCATTAAAGGTGGGAATGGGGTATTTTTGGAAAATGAGTACAGATCTGGGTAGACAGGATGGACGTGTGTGTCAGGAGTATGGGTAAGCTCGTACCTGTGTGGTTGAGCGTGTTGGGAGTTGTCCATCTTGTCGGTTAAGGACCGGGTTGCGTGACATCTCACCTGACCCAAATCATCGTACAACCACTCGACCGTTGTATGTGGCAACGGCTTAGCATAAACCCCACTAGTTAATCTACTTGCCATCCGGTGTGCGGGTGAGCAGCGGGAGACCAAGGAGTAGGGGTACGCTCCGTGTGAGGTACGCCCCGGTTATGTGGGATAACCCCTTGGGTGCTTCCGTGGTGGCTCGTAGTGTTAGCTAAGGTGGGTAATGGCTTTGATAGGATCCGTACCGCACCGAGGTGTCCGTGTAACGGTACCCTACTTGTGGGTAAAGATGTACAACCTCTCGCAGTGTCAAACCTATTCGAATAGCCGTGTCCACGGTATTGGATGAGTCACGGTGTGGTCACAAAAACTAGTGTTTGGGATGGGATGTTTCTGGTGTGAGTTGTTTTCCCGGTGGTGTGTGTGTGGCGTGTGCCCGGCTACGACGGACGGGAAGTCCGTAGTCCCACGATGGTTTTCCTAAAGCAAGCCGAGTCACTTGGGTTATGGAAATGATTTGCGAAAACCTTTTTTTTTTGAAAAAGAACCCCTGCATGTGTGAGATTGCTAAATGAACCTTAATCTGATCCTTGTTATACCTTTTGCATGATTCTGCTTATAAGCCCCTCCGTGGGTGGGGTTGGATTTGCTGAGTACGTCTGTACTCACCCTTGCTTTACTAACCATTTTACGCAGGAGGATCCCGATTACATTCCGGAGGACGTTGAGTAGGTCATTGCCCTACACCCAACCGTGCTCGTGTACCGTGGCCCTACCGAAAGCTTCCATGGTGTGGTACTCGAGGAGGCTATGGAAGCCTTTGCTATCGTAGTGTGGTCGCTAGCGTTTGTGTTGTTCGTTGTAGCGTTGGCACTACCGTGCCCTTTTTGTAACCGTAATGTAAAAGACTGATTCCACCTGTTGTAATAAATGTGCTACCAGCCTCCTGGGACTGGTATTTGCGTCACATTTGGTCACCTCTGATGAGGGGACGCTTCAACGGTCGAGCATGGCGCTGTGGCGCTGGAGCTCTTCCCACAGCTCCTGCTCCCCCTGGGCGTCGGCGAACGCGGGCGGATCGCCAGCGACCCCCTCCACCTGGTCGGAGTGGCCGGCGCGGGAAGATGAGGCCTCGGCGCCATGTCCCCGGCCCCCCGCCACCATGTGGCTGTCACGTCGCCTCACGAGGGCCCCTTCCTGGGACTCCGGGGAGAGTGTGAGGAAGCTGACCCACTGGTCCCACCCGGGCGGTGGGGAGTCGTCGTCCGGGACCTCCACCACCACCGCCGGGGCCGCCGGCGGCGCCGGCCCCTCGCGTCACCTCCGCGGGCGCCTCCACTCGCGCCCTCCGTGGCCACGGCGCCCGGCGCGCGCGCCATGGCCACCGCCTCCCGCCGCGCCCTCGCGACCACGGCGCCCGTCCGCCCTCCTCGACCGCAACCACGGGCGCCACCGCGGCCGCGCCCGCTCCGCCTCCGCCGCGGCCGGCGCCCACGGCCGCGCCTCCGTCCGCGGCAGCCACCGCCGGCCGCGTCTCCGCCGCAGCCGCAGCCGTGCCTCCGCCACGACCGGCGCCCGCCGCTCCTCGACGACCACCGGCCGCGCGACGGCAGGCGATCCGCCGGCCGGGGCCTCGAGGCCTCGCCCGCGCCTCGTGAGCCCTTGCCCGCCGTCGCCGTGCTTGCCCCTGCCCGCGGCGCCCTCGACGAGCGCCGCCGGGTGGGGACGGACGCGTCCGCCCTCAGCACCTTAGCCGGTGCGAGGGGAGGAACGGTTGGCACCACCCTGCCCAAGCATAAGCAAAAGTCAGAACGCCTGGCCGCCAAAAAACCAAACCCAGCAGAAGAGCAAGCCCCTTACCTCGAAGAGGAGAAGGCGTGCTTCCTCTTCCTCGAGGCATCGGCGGATGAGGCCCGCGCGGCCGACGCGCCGGTCGCCGCGCCCTCTGATGCCTCCGCCACGCGCACAAGCCCCCCCCCCCGCGCGCGCGGCGCGCTTGTCGCGCGCGCCTCCGCGGCGCGCGCCGGCACCTCCGCGGTTTGCGCCGCCCTCCGTCGTTGATTACCGGCGGCGGGCGCCGTTGCGCCCGTCCCAAGCGATGCCGCCCCCGCCGCCGGAGCCGGCTCCGCCGACGGGGGAGCAGTGCTCCCACCTATCGAGGGGCCCCCGCCCCCGCTTCTTCCTCCTCGTCCTCCTCCGAGGACGAATACCCTCGGTCCCCCGGCGAGGAGAGCCCCCCGCCGCTCGCGCGGCCGGTCCCCTCGCTCCGCCGGCCGCGGCGCTCGCGGTGCCGCCTCGCGCGCTCCCTCCCCGCGCGCCGCCCGCTCCCGCTCCCGCTTGCCGCGCCGCCCGACCGACCGCGCGGGAGTCGGGGGGGTGGGAGGGGACGGACTTCGCGGCGCCGAAGGTCACCACCGCAGCGAGAACATCAAAGGCGCGTCGGGGGCCGGGGAGAGCTTCATCAAGAACGAAAACAAGGCCAAGAACCATGCTCACCGTGGTGGCCGGTGGGGAGCATTTCGAGGTCCCATGGGGACCGGTCCCCGGCGCAAGCATTCGGGTGTCGACGGCGTTCCGCGCCCGTGTGAGCGCGTACGCCCGCCCGAGGGGGCCGGGAGCATCCGCGACCTCGCCGGCCGCGACGGGGTCCGCCTCCTCTCGTCATCTCGTAGATGCGGAGCGGCCTCTCCATCGGAGGCACAACCCGCCGGTGGTGGAGGAAGGCGAGGACGCCCGCCGCGGTCGCCCGCGCGCCGCCAGGCTCCTCAAGGCGTCCAGGACCGAGCCCAGCCGCCTCCGATGCTGGGGCATGGACACCCCGTAGCTCCAGGAGTCGGGCTTCTCCTTGAACACCCAACCGGTGTAAGGGGGGAGGCCGGGCTCGGCGTTGCGCAGATAGAACCACCCCCGCTCCCAGCCGGCGTTATTCGTCGTCATGGTGCAGGGGATGTAGTCGTCCTTGAACTGCGCCCGCACGGCGAGCGACATCCCGCCGGCGCGCACCGCGCGGCGGGTCCTCTGCTCCGTCGTGGGCTGCGTGAAGAGCTCCGCGCGGAAGAGGTGCAGCCAGAGCTCCCAATTGACTGGGATCCCTAGGTACCCCTCGCAGACGCCCACGAACGTGGCCGCCTGCGAAATCGCGTTCGGCGCGAAGTTGTGCAACTCCACGCCATAGCGGTGGCAGAGCGCCCGCATGAAGCGACTCGCCGGCGCAGCGAAGCCGCGCTCGTGGAAGCGGATGAAGCTCACCACGTAGCCCTCCGGCGGGTTGGGCGCGTAGTCCCCCGGCGGCGGCACGATCCACTCCGCCGGACGGCCCTCCTCGTTCGCCGCCAACTGGCCGGCGGAGACCAGCTCGCCAAGGGCCAGCCGGGTCACCGTCGACCGCTCCCAAGCGTACGGGTCGAGGATCGTGAGGGGCGGAAGCAGCGCCATGAGAGAAGACGAGGGATGCGAGAGCGGAGGACAAGAAGGAGAGGAGGAGCTCCAATGGCGAATGGCTGCGGTGGCGAGAGCAAAGCGAAGGCGAGAGCGTAAGGGACAAGAACGGCGAAACGCTAAGGTAAAAAACCGCCGTCTTCCCCTCCCCTCAGATTTATAAGCCGCGGGCGAGCTCTCCGGAGCGGACGCCCCGCGCGCATTAACTGCAGGGATTCTTCTTTCTCGCTGACGGGCGGGCCCCACCACGACCGCGGCGGCCACGCCACCGCGAATAAGCCATCATCACGACGAAGAATAGCAGGGACTGTGGCAGCGGTCACGTCCGCCTGCCACGCCGCCCACTACGCGCGCGCGCGGCTGCAACGCCTAAAAAAGCGTGCCCACGACGCGAAATTGCAGCCTCGACTGTGGAGCATTTAATGGCTCGGTTCCTTGCAAGGTACGCAGAACCCTCGAGCGACACGAGCCCCTGGCTCGGTATAATTTCCACCCTCGACAGGGAACAGGCGTGAGAAGGTCGCCTCGGGGCCCGTCTTGAAACAGAGCAGGCACCGCAAGCACCCATGCCATGCAGGACCCTCGAGCGGCACGAGCCCCTGGCTCGGGACGATTTCAACCCTCTAAAGGGCACAGGCGTGAGAAGGTCGCCTCGGGGCCCGTCTTGAAACAGAGCAGACACCGCAAGCACCCATGCCACGCAGAACCCTCGAGCGACACAAGCCCCTGGCTCGGTATAATTTCCACCCTCGACAGGGAACAGGCGTGAGAAGGTCGCCTCGGGGCCCGTCTTAAAACAGAGCAGGCACCGCAAGCACCCATGCCACGCAGGACCCTCGAGCGGCACGAGCCCCTGGCTCGGGACGATTTCAACCCTCTAAAGGGCACAGGCGTGAGAAGGTCGCCTCGGGGCCTGCTTGAAACAGAGCAGGCACCGCAAGCACCCATGCCACGCTGTGTTACTGATCAGCGCCTCGGGGGTTGGCTCGCCCAGGCCCCTAGATGGTCGCAGATGCCAGGCCGAGAGCGCTTAGCCGCCGCCCCGCACCATTGTTACTAATCAGCACCTCGAGGCCCGGCTCGCCCGGGCCCCTCGACGGCCGCAGACGCAAAGACGGGGCCGCCCAGGCGCCGCCCCGCACGGCCCTACTGATCAGAGGTTCGAAGCTTGACCCTCGACGGGTTCGAACAGGCGCCCCGCATCGCGAGTCGGGGACGACGAAGGCACGCGCATTCGAGCCGTTCCTCGAGCCCGTCGGCTCGAGGGTGCCCCATATGTCGTGTTCGAGAGCCAGCGAGGGCAGCTAGCCGGGGGATCCCACCGAGGGAGAGCTTCCGCGCCCTCGGTCCCTATCGAACGGGACCGAGCCCCACCTAGCAAACCCACGCAAGCGCTTCCATGGACGTGTCTCTGGACCACACAGCCTACCCTTATCGAACGGGGCATGGGCGTCCACTCGAACCACCCGCAAGCAGCTCAACGAGGAATCCGCAATCCGCGACCCGCTCGATGGGGGTTGCGGAAACCTCACCCTCCGTCCCGCGGAGGGACGGCGAGGGCACGTTAAAAAACAAGTCGTAAAGCTCTACCCGATCGCCTTGAACGGGCCCAGGCTCGGGGGCTTGACGCACGGCTACACCTTCTGGATTGCACCCACCGGAGATAGTGCCAGCGGCGCGTGCGTCACCGAAGCCGCCGAGACAAAGGCCGACGCCGGCTGAAACATGTACCATGCCCCCTGGCCAACTCTCACGGTTAACCCCTCCAGGAGCACCCACGCTCCTGCAGGGCTTCGGGGGCTAGACCCGCGGGTCCGCTGACGCGGCCCCACGGAAAGCGTTCGCAAAACCAGAAGGGAAGAACGTCCTATCAGTAGGTTCCAGCATCTGCGGGAGCCTCAATGGCAAACCCACAGATGCTCGGGGGCTACTGTCGGGGACAGCCCTAGGGGTCCCCTTAAACAACAGGGAAATCCCCAATTAAAAACCCGCAACTAAGCCAAACACGCCTAACCATGCAGGACACGGCCCACCAAGGCGGCCCACTCGAAGACCCCCTCGAGCAAGCTCCGCCTCGCTGGAGGATGTGCGCCTCCCTCGGGCGGGCTCCGTCCCGTTCGAGGGGCCGCTCCCCCCTCGAGTAGGCTCTGCCTCGCTTGAGGGTCTGCTCCCCCCTCGAACGGGGTCCGCCTCGCCCGAGGGCGCCCTGCACGCGTGCGCCTGCTCCCGTACGCGAGCATTTAATACCCTGACACCGGCGGGGCGGCGCCATCATGCGCCCGGGGCTCGCGCCCGGTACCGCCGCACCAACTCCCCGGCGGGGATCCCATCCCCGCCACCGTGGGAAGCACCGTGCGGCGTGGCCGACGCCGTCCCGTGACGCCGCGCCGCCCGCTCCGGTACGGCTAACGCGCCAAGCCCTCGAAGGGGGGCCGGCTGCACCCTCGAGTTGCTTTATTGTGACCTTGCAGGGTTAGGTGAAGGCGCTAGGCCGGTGGGACGCCATCCCTGCCACTGTTAACAGCATGGCTGCCGCCCCCGCCCGTACGAGCGCACGCCAGGCGCTGTGGCAACAACTCCAGCACTGTGAAGCGTGTGGGAACGGGGTGCCACCTTACCTGCCACTGTGCTCCGTACGGACCAACGTCAGCAACCCCCTCGAGCATGTCTGAGGACATCGCGGCCGTCCGCTGCCCTTCTACCCTCGAAGCCGCTACTGTTCGGGTACAAGATACGCCATGATGACTGGATCGCTGCAAGGATCTCCCGGGCGGCCGCCTACTCTACAGCATAGCACATTACCCTCTTTCATGTAGCTAAATAGTGCGGCGCATGTGATTCGCTCCCTCCTTGATCTATAAAAGGAGGACGAACCCCCCAGCCGCGGGGGGAGAGACAGGAGACAACAGAACACAACCCGAGTCAAGCTGCGCCACGCACTTGCTCTCCAATTCTCCCACAATATCTTCAGCCACTACACCAGGGACTTGGAAGCCACGCTTCCTCTCCCGCCTTGCTTGTAGCAGCCCCACTACAGGCACCCCCGGTGCTGAGCAATATAGTGCCACGAGCACACCGCTGCTGGACGTACGGCCCACCGGCCGGAACCAGGATAAACTCTGTGTCCCTTGTTGCTTAGCATCGACCATTGAGGGATAGACCTCGGCGCTTACTACTGGTTAGTGTCGGGACCACATTCCGCACCGACAAATTTTGTCTTGAGGTCTACCCAGCTACAGACTGAATGCAGTGGAAGCAAAGAAAACCAATTCAGGACTGGTCCTTCGTAAGCAATGATGAAGGACTTGGCCAGTGCAACATCGTCTCCTTCTGCTGAATTCACAGCCGATTCATACCTCATGAGGAACTGCCTGGAATTTCCGAAACAGTTATACTTCGGAGAGAGACCGGTTTGAACTTCGATGGCCATGGTGCTGTTTGCAGCCCTATGGATAGTGGTGATTCAGAATATACAAAATGTGAGATTCCATTTCCCGCGAAGAAATTTTCTTTCGGGGTTCTTCTGGTTGGTCTAGAGTTCTGGTGTGGTGAATCTTGCCACAGTGAACTGTTTTCTTGTTCTTTCATTTCATCTGTCTCTCTTTGTATTGTTTCAATTTGTTCTCTTGCCTGGTTGAGCTGTTCTAGCTTCTCAGAGATCATTCTTTTTTCCTGCAATTGGCTTGCGAATTTTTCTTTCTCTTTCTACAGCTGCTGTATCTTCTGCTGAACTCTCTCTAGTTCTCTGTCTATGGTCTCGTTATCATCATCATCATTCTCATGTGTTTGCTGTTTAGTGGGTTGTTCTTGAATGTGCGGTGTCTTCTCAACTCTTGCTTTCATCAGAGCTTCAAGGTTTGCTCTCCGTTCTTGATCTGTGATGTTAGAAGGTTCGGGAACGAAGGAGATTTCATTGCCTTCAAGATGATGGTGCTCTTCTTGATCTGTCTCAGCTGGAGTGTTCTTCTTGGACCTCTTATGTGGTGGCATCGTGAGTTGTTTTTCGGTTGAAACACGGTGGGCGCCAATGTTGGGGGTATCCGAAAATCCGGATCGAATCCCCGAACACGAGAGAGAAGGGGAAGCGGACACTTTCAGTTCAAGTACACAGGTGATGATAAAAGAGACTAAGATTCTCCTAAAGACTGTTCAAGCCTCAAAAGTTGCGAATCCCTTTACACGTGCCCTCGCGCCCCCTTTTATAGGGAGATGAAGGGACTTTTACATTCCGAAAACACCCTCGAACATAAAGAATATTCCTAGTGTGAACACGTACATGAATGTCTTTTACATCTCATACATTTACAGGCCTGCCACTAGTTCACACACCAAACTCGGACTTTTTGAGACGACGTCTTTGACTTTGCTTCTTACTGATTCGTGAATCTTCCCATTCAGGAAATCTTTGTGCGCCGTGACTTCCGAACTCAACCTCCAGCAGATTCCCGAATTTCGCAGACCCCCGATTTCGTGGTTTTGCAGGTTCATGACTTCGGGTCTCCACGAGTTCGCTACTTTGAAGCTTCGGAGGTTCAAGATTCCAGACCTTCGCACGTTCGCGACTTTGGAGCTTCGCAGGTTCAAGATTCCAGACCTTCGCACGTTCGCGACTTCAGAGCTTCGCAGGTTCAAGATTCGAGACCTTCGCATGTTCGCGACTTCGGAGTTTCGCAGGTTCAAGATTCCAGATCTTCGCACGTTCGCGACTTCGGAGCTTCACAGGTTCAAGGTTCCAGATCTTCACAAGTTCGATATTCCTGAAAACTCATTTCACGAATTTCATGAACCTCAATGTTTCGAGGGTGACAAGTTTTCCTAAATTCCCCAACAATGTGCTTAGGGTTGAGTTGGCTGAGCTGCAATCTAGACCCACTTTGTTTGGTGCTTGTACTTCTTGCCCTGCTTTGCATGAAAAGATTGCTGAGTTTCGCTCTCGCATTGTTTCGCTTGAGGCTTATTTGAAAGTTCCTGTTCATACTTCCTGCTCTACTTGTGAATTGCATGCTGTGAATAATTTGGAACTTGGACAATGTGTTTATCGCTTGAAACTGAGAATGATGACTTGCGAAACTTGTTGAGTTGGTTATCTAGTCAAGAGCCTCAACTTGGTATGATGATTGAGGCATTTAAGCGCTTTGATGGTCAGGCGCTTGGGTCGGATAAGGTAGGGGAGTGCAGTGGTGAGACAGAAGGGAAGTTTGGGAAAACTCCAGTTCCACCACACACTACACCCAAAAACCATTTTGGCTCCAAGCCAAACCAGATGCATAAGCGAGAGAAAAACCAAGTGAGAAGCTGACTGTGCAAGGCAACAAGCATGAGAAGAAACCACAACCAACACCCAAAGAAAAACCAGTCCACTTCCGTTGTGTGCATTATGGGAGGGATGGTCATAAGAGAGAGTTTTGCTTTAGGAGGAGAAGGGCGGAGAGGCTTGCTATGGAGATGGCAAACATGGGCAGGTACCGCCCTTCTCGTGGTGTGCCTGAGCCTCGTGTTGTGCCTCGGAGTGAGGGTGTTGTGCATACGGTCCCATCTTGGAGGGATCGGGGCTTTCCTTCCCGAGATGCTCAGAGTTTCCGCTTTTGGGGTCGTGGTGATGATCAGTTTGGTTCCTTTGGTCGTGGTGCAGGTGATGGGTATGTTCAATCTGGCGGTGGTATGCTTGCTGTACGTTCTCCACCTCGTGAACAATACGAGTTTGGGAGAGGTCACAGCTCTGAGTCTCAAAGGGGCTATGGACCACGCTTTCCTCTTTGTGGTGCTGGTACTCCTCCAGCGAGACGTGAGATGATTCCACATGGTGGACATAGCTCTGATAGGATGGATTTAGCTAAACCCACTTTTGAGCAAATGGCTCGGCACTGGTTTGACTCTTTTTGTGCTAACCCCAGTGTTGAGTCGGTTGCTCGCTCTCGCTCTTGGTTTTGATTTTGCAGGCAGGAGGTTGGAGGATTTTTGGTGGATCGACTCCTGAGGATGGCAAACAGAGATCGAAGGTGGTCCTCAAGCCTCATCCCGGTGGTGTCAAAGGAGATCATCATTTTCGGGGTCAATAGACGAGAGCGAATGATCAAGGTAAGTAGTTTGGAGACTTTGAGTTGTGTGGCTCTTGTTAAGCCACTTGGTCTCTTTTGCTCTTTGTCCTATCGCGTGTACTTAGGATGAGCTTTGTATGCTCTTTGATCCTAGTGCATGTATTTAGGGGGAGCTGGTAAGCTTTGTGCTCTTTTGCCTTTTTGAGTTTGGGTTGGGCATCTCATGTACATATGCATGTTGCATTTTCTTTTATGTATCATATCATGTTTGGATCTTTGTATCATTTACTACATTTGTAACATATGCCATAGAGATGTGCTTCTCTCATATGCTTTGCTCACCATGATATGCTATATGTGAGGTTATGACTTTTCTTGTGATGCTCATGAGATGTATAGCTATGCCCTTGGTAGCTTTGGGATAAATATGCTTGTGGATGGGTTCTTTTTGTAAAAGTGCTATATGATCCTCTCTTGTGAGTAGAATGCCTCTCATGTTCCATTTGGGTGCTTATGGCTATATCTTGCTTAATTTGTGCTTGGAACCATGTTCTTTTCATTTGGGATCAAAGATCCATTTATCATCATGAATGTTTAGCCTACATGTTACCTTGTGGAGAAGCTTAAGCTTCTTTTTGCCGCAAAGGCACTTCATGTACCATGTTTAATTTGTAAATCATGAAAATGGTATGTGAGATGCCTAAGCTTGAAAAATGTGCTTCCATGTCATAAATTCTTTAAATTCCTTATCTTGGGTGTTAAATCGTTGCATGATGTCCACCAATGAGAAGTCTCATATCTAGAAGTGGACACATGGCTCGATGGCATTGACATGACATGAGATAGCTTGTAGGTGTTTGTGATGACCTTGTGATAAGAATGTATGACCGTGCATGAAGTTTGTGAGTTATATGTTGTTTGTGCTCAGTTTGATCATGCTTAGGTCCTATGATCATGAGAGGGAATTTTTCGTGAAAAATGCTCCATTGTAATCATGGCTATGTCACTTGCTTGTATATCCCTTTCTATCTTGTTGGTGATGCTTGTGCTCAAATTGTGGCTATCTTGCTTGTCTATGTCTCAATTTTAGCATGTTGTAGTGCTCTTTGTATATTTGAGAAGCACATGCTTGCAGTTGTAGACTTGATTCATGCATTACCAACAAGGGGGAGGAAAATACCCAATTCATGTTTTCAGGGGGAGTTTTGCATCAAGGGAAGAAAAATTGGGAGAAATGCATTTGTTCAGGGGGAGCATGCATTCATGCATTTGGGAGCTCTTTTTTGCCTGAATTTTAGTTGTGCTCTTTTGCCGATGGTGTCGAGCCCTTTTGCCTCACCTTGAGGAGTCGGGAGCATTTTATCTCGGTTGTGTCGAGCCGTTGCCCTTGCCTTAGGGGACCGAGATTTTTCTCACTCAAGTGATCTTTTCTTGGCTTTTGTTTGGCTTTTGATCACTTGCTTGAGTTTTTCTTTTGTTTCTTTTCTTTTTCTTTTTCCTCTGAATTGGTTACTTGTGTGTGTTGTCAATGCACTCATCAAGGGGAGACTGAGGACCAGAGTGTCCGAGGACTGGTGGATGGTCACTCGTGGTTGTGATGAGTGATTGACAACATGGTGTGGACTGACTTTTGGCCGAGTATTGCAGGTGCAGGTTGCGGCTTGATTTACGTTGCTGCAGGTGAAGAGTGGGCACGAAAGGTCTATGCCTTGCGGGGCCTCCAATTAGTGGAGAGACAAGTAGGCCTGACTCGAGGGACCCGGTGGCCAGCGGGGTCAAGTGCGTGCCGCATTGTGGCAAGAAAAGCAAGACGAAGTCGTGGAAAGGAGCCGGTGTAGGGTAGCGGCTCACGACTGGAGTCTACACGCGGGGTTTGCGGCGGTTCACCACAAAACCGTCGGGTTACATGGTTGAGCCACAAAACCAAGACCGGAGGCTCGACAGCGGAGACGGGATCCGAGCGCGCCGAGACGCTTCGAAGCAGAGGACACACGTCGGGATCACAAGGCCTGCGTCGAGGCTAAGCGAGTGCGGTCATCGGGCATCCGTCCGATGGTTGTACGACAAGAATTCCCAAACTGCCCCTCGAGGGCATGTATCCTAGTATTATGTAATAGGGGTAGTTTCATCTTTCGGCTGTCTCCATATATACTTAGAGGAGGGAAGATGGCAGCCATCTCTTTAAACCCTAGCTCATTTCCCTTTGCTATTTTCCCTTCTTATTTTCCTTAGGTTTTCCATAGGACTAGCTTGAGAGCTTTGTTGATGGTGCAAAACCGTGCTCAAGTTCACCGCAACCCTACGGGTGACTTGGTGCCTTTTTCACCAAGGAGGGTCCTCCCTAGATTTGTCAATCCAAGGATCAGAAGCAAACCACTAAGGTTCTCTATCTAACCTACCAGTCTAACCCTATGTGAAGTGTTGATTGCATAAAGATTAAACATACAAACACGAAGTGATGTATGGATCTCATCCACCTAGCCACAAAGGTAAGCAAACCAAAGGCAACCCTATCCTATCGTCTTCTTGTTGCCACTCCGGCCACAATGCACTACGGGAGCCGCATGCTTCCCTGAGTGCCTCAAGCACTCGGGGAAGAGGCAAAAACACTCGCGGAAGCCTTCCCCGAGTGCAACACTCGGGGAAGGGCTTCCGGGGAAGCGGCTCACGGGGAAGAGCTCTTCCCTGAGTGCCAAAAATCGTACACTCGGGGAAGGCTTCCCCGAGAGCCACGGTAGCACTCGGGGAAGATTTAACACCGTCGACCGGATTTTTTTTAAAAACTCTTCCCCGAGTGCAACACTCGGGGAAAAAATTTCTTTTTTTTGAAATCTCTTCCCCGAGTGCAACACTCGGGGAAGAAATTCATTTTTTTTAGAAAACATCTTCCCCGAGTGCCTTATGCCCTTGCACTCAGGGAAGCTCCCTTTGTTTTTTTTAAAAATAGCCTTCCCCGAGTGCCCCTTCCCTGGCACTCGGGGAAGAATGGATCCCTTTTTTTAAAAAAACTTCCCCGAGTGGGGAAGCCTCTTTTTTTTCTTGACCGTGTGAATAAGCACAAATAAACAACAATAAATATATCACAAAGCACATTTATGAATCACAAACGAACAAATATGTTTGGAATCCACAATATATTACAAACCATCCAAAAGTACACACTATTAAGTTCACAAGTAAATGTTAACTGTCCAGAATTTCAGAAAAAATTTGAAGTTACTGCTACATATATTTAAGATAAATATAAACATATTAAAGGATGAAGTTTCCCACTGTTGTTCAAATAGCATCACCATGGTCTGGAGGATACCTTCACATAAAAAAGAACTACAATGATCAGATAAGAACATTGTATTTATGCAGATAAACTAATATTGGTGTATGGTCCAAACTATAACTAAAAGCCTTCAGCACAAATTATCCATGAAGAAAATTGTGACTTTGCAATAACTTTAATAACTTAAAGAAAAAACTAAAAAATCATTCCCAGCTTTCCCTTTGTTTGGAAGTGGTTGCTGGCCAAATTACTAGATTATTGCATGATTGCTAGAATGCTTCATAAAAGCAAATAACAACTACTGAAGCCAAGATGCTCACACTCCTCTCAGTTACATGCTGACATCGATCATGTGCCGGAAGGTCAGATTTTGTTGGCCTAGTGGTAGGGCACACCAAAAAAGTAGCTCTTAATACTTCAAAATAACTTTCACTGGAACTTGCATAATGTCCTGGTATTTTATTGAACAATTTAGTCATGGACGCAATTAAAGTTTGGTGGGGTCTGTGTGCATGAGGCTCCGTGGATTTATGAGAACACCAACACAAAACTTAAATTGTCCAATTTGTGTTCAGGTTCTAGCACCAAAATACATACTAGTTCCCATAAGAACCTAATCTAAAATACCATTATTGGTGTCAAAAGATGAGGGATGGTATGTCATGGTTACAGAAACATCATCGCCAAGGCATGACATATCGAAATCTGACTGAAATTGGATGTCTGATTCAAACAAAGAATTGACATGGAAGTCTAAATAACACGAAATCAATCAGTGAAAGCATGGCCTGGCACTTGAGACATCGACATGGATCCCAGTGCATCAGTATACAAGAAAATGTAAATGTAACACTCATGAAAAAAACAAGCTGACATGAAATGAACAAAGGAAAAGGATAGCAGATAGCTTATAATAAAGATAGTAGATATATGGAAGCAATGCAATGAAAGAAACTTGGACAGTTGAGGATTAGGCAGTTGTGTATTGTTTTGGATACATATTGTTTAATTCCTCAAAAGAAGAAACATTTAAGAGTGGACAACTGGATATGCTCTTCAAAACACAAAAAATTACTCTAATCATTTGGCTCAATAAAATCATATTCAAATAACATCCTAAAACTTTAAGCCCCTTGAGTATGGTAAACATGTAAGATGGGAATTATCATACTCTGCCTAAGCGTGTACTTTTCCAGGATTATTGTCCATGAAATCAACAAGCTGAGAAAATAGATAAGCTTCACCCAATGAGAAGAGTGTATCTATAAGGGCGTAATCAGGTTCATCAAATGAATCTCTTATCAATGTACTCCCATAAGCAGCAACTTTTTCTTCTTTTGACAATTCCCTAAAACCATGGTATGCAACTTTTACATACTTGTGTCGATCCATCTGATAATCCACCACCCAAATAGTTAAAAAAAGTTAATTTCATTGAAAATGTACATGTACAAAATTGAAAGTCAAGCACATAAATGCAATGAAACAATGAGATAAACAAATTGAGAAACAACAGCAAATAACCACTTTCAAATCTTACAACATAGGTCAAATCAAAATTTATGCTAGAGGCTTAGACACCGTTTTTGTTGTTCCCTCCAATCAGTTGAACTTTACACATTGACAACTAACACTTGCTACTTCCAGAATGATAATGCTCACCGAACAATTATAAAACAAAAGCTCATAGAACAATTATAAAACAAAAGCTCATCAAACAATTATAAAACAAAAGCTCATCAAACATTTAATACTAATATTGATGAACTGCAAATGTTAGCTCAAAAATGGTAATTATGGTTCAGACTATAATATATGATAAGTAATAATAAGCATAATATTCATCAAAAAAGAAATCAACTAGTTGTATTTTAATTCTAAACATGCAGCCACCAATTTTGATAGTCCCAAAGATTAATATAAAAATGTAGAGTTCTGTTTATTGTAAAAATATGTGGCTGGGCCCTTCATTGATACAACAAGTCTTTTAGTCCCAAGCAGGTTGGAGGTTGAGCCCTTCAACATAAAATATGTTCATGTTTTGGATAATTTAAGACGGAAAGCTTCCGGCAACTTGATCCGATTTATAACCGACCTTCAAGATATTCCCTCTCTTCTTGTCAAGAACTAGTCCTCCGACCATGTATTTCCAATCAAACTCCCAAGTCAACAAATGTTGCATGATGAAAGAATAGTAAAATCAAATTCCGAGCCAAAACAAAGAACAAGGAATATGCTTTCATAAATTTCAATATGTAAAGATGAATTCCGAAATAAGGCACATGGCGGCGCGAGGTGGGGGGCGGGGTCTAGGGTCCGGAGGGGCGGGGCCGGCGGTGGATCCGGCGACGCAGGCGGGGGGAGGGGTCCGGGGCCCGAGGCGGAGGGCAGCGGCGGATCCGGCGGCGGGGTGGCGGGGGGCGGCGTCCGGGGCGCGCAGGCGGGGCCGGCGTGGATCGCGAGAGCGCGCGGGGGGGGGGGGGGGGGGGGGGGGGGTGTTGCGGGCGGCGGCGTCTCCATCGGGGCAAGGGGACCTCGCCGGAGCCGGGAGCTCGGGGTAAAGAATAGCCGGGAGGCGGGCGCCGGCGGCGGGGAGTGGGGGCACGCCGGCGGAGGCGGGGCGGCGGGGGGGGGGGGGGGGGGGGGGCGCGCGGGCCCGAGTTCGGGGGTGCGGGCGCGGGCGGCGGTGTCCGAGGGGATGGCTAGGTGGGGGGGGGGGGGGGGGGGCGGCGGGGGTAATAGTTTAGGGTTGGCTAAATGGGCCGGTGGGGAAAGTGGGCCTGCTGGGCCTTTCCCCAGAGCCGTGGCGTGACACTCGGGGAAGGAGCCTCTTCCCCGAGTGCTACGTATATGACACTCGGGGAAGTGTCTCTTCCCCGAGTGTCAGTGCTGACACTCAGGGATTCATTTATTTTTTTTAAGTTTTTTTGACCCATCTTTTTTGTGATCCATTCCCACATTATTTGAAACTCCTTACCCAAATTTGGGCAAGTTTGAACTTTTTTAAGTATATTTCGTTAATTTTTTTGGTTTTGTTGAATTTTTTTCATACTTCAAATTTCAATTGCAGGTGCATTAAATAATATAATTTGGTGATTCAAAAAATGATATTCATGATATTTGGTGTATATTGAGGCTTTATCTACGAACTCACATGAAATATCGAGCATCTTGTTCTTGTAACATGATGAAGAACTTGTGGAAAAAGTGTTTCCAAATTACAGAAAATCCGAACGAAGTCCGAAAATCACGAAACTTGTCGGGGTGTCATGTTATCACATGTATAGGTTGTGTGCAAGAATTGAGAAGATTTCGAGCAAGTTGGGACGTCGAATGCCTAAAACCCAGACATCTACGTGTGTGTTATCACATTGATCACATGTGGAGATGTCTTGGTGTTAGGCATTCGATGTCACAACTTACTCGAAATCTTTTCAATTTTGTTACACAACCTCTACATGTCATAACATGACATACAGACAAGTTTCGTGATTTTCGGACTTCGTTCGGATTTTATATAATTTACAAATACTTTTCCCGCAAGTTCTTGGTCATGATATGGTAACAAGATGCTCAAAATTTAATGTGAGTTCCTAGATACGACCTCAACATAGACCAAATATAATGAATATCATTTTTTGAATGATGAAATTTCATTACTTCATGCACCTGTAGTTCAAATTCAAAGTATGTAAAAATATTCAACGGCAATAAAAAACTAATGAAATATATTAAAATAATTTAACTTACCCCAAATTTGAACAAGAAGTTTCAAATAATGTTTGAAGGCCTCACAAAAAAATTGGGGCAGAAAAAACAAAAAAAAACAAAAATATTTCCTCGAGTGCCAGTGACTAGGCACTTGGGGAAGAACCCTTCCCCGAGTGCTAGGGACAAGGCACTCGGGGAAGAGGTCACCTTCCCCGAGTGCTAGGACTAGGCACTCGGGGAAATATGTATTTTTTTTGTTTTTTTGCCCCAATTTTTTTGTGAGGCCTTCCCACATTATTTAAAACTCTTAGCCCAAATTTGGCTTACTTTTGAATTTGTTTGTTATATTTCGTTAGTTTTTTCTTTTTTCTTGATTTTTTAGGAAAAGTTCAAATTTAAACTACATGTACATGAAATCATATAATTTAGCGATTCAAAAAATGATATTCATAATATTTGGTGTATATTGAGGCCTTATCCACCAACTCACATGAAATATCGAGCATCTTGTTGTCGTAACATGACTAACAACATGCGGAAAAAGTGTTTCTAAATTACAAAAAATCTGGACGAAGTCCGAAAATCACGAAACTTGTCGGGGAGTTGTGTTATCACATGTATAGGTTGTGTGCAAGACTAGAGAAGATTTTGAGCAAGTCTGCGATGTTTGATGCCTATAACTCACACATCTCCCGGTGTGTTATCACATGGATCACATGTGGAGATGTCTGGGTTTCAGGCATCACACATCGCAACTTGCTCGAAATCTTCTCAACTGTTGCACACAACCTCTACTTGTGATAACACGATGTCCCGACAAGTTTCGTGTTTTTCGGACTTCGTCCGGATTTTCTGTAATTTAGAAACACTTTTCCCGTATTATGTTAGTCATGTCACGACAACAAGATGCTCGATATTTCATGTGAGTTGTTGGATAATGCCTCAATATACACCAAATATCATGAATATCATTTTTTGAATCACTAAATTATATGATTTCATGTACCTGTAGTTCAAATTTGAAGTGTGCCTAAAAATTCAAGAAAAAGGAAAAACTAACGAAATATAACAAAAAAATTCAAAAGTAAGTCAAATTTGGGCAAGGAGTTTTAAATAATGTTTGAAGGCCTCACAAAAAAATTGGGGCAAAAAAAACAAAAATATTTCCCCGAGTGCCAGTGACTAGGCACTCGGGGAAGAGGCCCTTCCCCGAGTGCCAGGGACAAGGCACTCGGGGAAGAGGTCACCTTCCCCGAGTGCTAGGACTAGGCACTCGGGGAAGAGTTTTTCAATTTTTTTGTAAACGGCTCTGTCTATTGTCACCGTCAAATGGAACTTTTCTTTTTCGTGTGCCCGTCTTCCCCGAGTGTTGCGCTCGGGGAAGATGGCCTTCCCCGAGTGCCGGTCTTCCCCGAGTGCCATGCCCTTTTAGGCACTCGGGGAAGGCCATCTTCTCCGAGTGCAATTCTTCCCCGAGTGCAACACTCGGGGAAGATTGTCTTCCCTGAGTGCCCGATTTTTGGCACTTGGGGAAGTGCGTGGCACTCGGGAAAGATTGCTTCTCCCACAGTGATAACAAACCAATCTAATCTATGCTATGATAAGGAGTACACTCGATACGGAGTAACCCAATATGGACTGGTCTGATACACGTTCATTCGCCGCTTTCTCCTCCATTGTACTGTCACTACGCAAGGATATTCATCACCGAACGACAACCTCGGTCCGTGCACTACAACGATGTATCTGCAAGAGATAGAATAACCACCATGATTAGTCTATTCCTACTAAGGGCATATGCTAGCTACACATATGAATAAAACACTCATCGATGTAGATCAAAGTAAAGAAAAGACATGATTTATATCACCATCGAATGTAGAAAGTACAATTGCCTTCATGGAATCAAGGCATGGGCTCCGGAACTCCACCATGGCTTCACCAAGCAGGGCCAAGCAGTGTAAAATCAGCCTCGTCCAGATTTTCCTGATTCGCAGCCCTTCCTTCCCGTAACCATATCTCCCACGTCCAGACTCCACATAATGCAAATTCAGTGTCCAGATGTGTGCCACGAATTTATCTCCAACTTTGGTATTAATTGATTTCCTTAGAAACGAAGATAAGATCCCCAAAACAACCTCGGAAAATAATATGTCTGATTTCGAACTAACTGCGCAGCAGGGATTTCGAGAGCCATATCTCCTACCTCCCTTATCCGAATTGGGCCTTCCACATGTCCAAATCGAAGGTATCATCGAGGCCCACAACTTTAGTAGTCAAACTTTTGACATTAGAGGACGTTTAATTCTCTGAATCTGCATCGAAAGATTATGCTGTCCTGGGCTGCGAGAATATCTCTCGGGCTGAGTTGATCGCGTTGGTAAACATCCAAGTCCCTGGAGTTTTGCGTGTTGATACTTCGGTCCTCGGTTGTTTGGGGTCTTGTTCACTTCGTGTCTTGACTTGTGACGGGCTTCATGATCTTCTCTTGAAGTGCTTGATGAACTTATCCCGAAAGTCTCCTCTTTAACGTTAATTTCCTGTGTAAACAACAAACTCCAAAATCGACATGCAAGAGTGAACTTGATACCTCCGGGGGGTTAATACCATTAGTTAGAGTATCAAATATGTGCAAATGATGATGGTAAACTCATAGCTAGGTGTACCAAAATCGACCGTCAATATACCCCCATGCTTAAACCATGCTCGTCCTCAAGCAAGTCCAAGATCTTTGCTTAATTTGGAAATCAACGTTGCCCTTCAATGTCTTCCCTGCACTTAGTTATACACAACAAGACATATTGCTCTCTCAAGTATTTAGCATTTAAGGTTTAAGTTTTGACCGATACTTCATTATGGAAGATAGACTATCATTAAAGAACATGCCACAATAATAACAAATATAGCGCTCTTGAACTTAAGCAAACTTCAAACCTTTACCTTGTTTCATCATGAAGGGTTTTCAAAAATTTGCACATCTAACATATGTGAGGTTCTGTTGCAAAAGCTCATGGAAACACTCATTTCGTCAAATCACTCAAGCCTACACTAGATTATTCTCAACCTATTCTACTCATATGTGAAAGTGGAAAGCTTATGTGGAGCTTGGTAGGTAAAAACAATCCTAGCAAAACCTTATACTTGAAATGTTGTCAAACTAAGAGAGAGATCCATTGGACTTACCGAGACTAGTAGAAAAGGCCATGGACAATAAATGTTGGAAAGGGAGAGAGATCGAACACACACATTTAGAAAGGTGGAATGTGCAAGTAGCAAATGGGTGATCCAGAGACACGAATGAAGTTCTCGTTATCGAATTGCACATGGTTGGAAAAGATTGAGTATGGACTTGTCTTCAAAGCTCTCTAAGATTTAAATGAAGCAAAAAAGAACCGAGGAGCATTTTTATTTTTCTCTTTTTTTGTTTCTTTTGTTTTCTTATTTTTTCTTCTTCTTTCTTCTTATTCTTTTTTCTTCATGTTTTCTTATTTTTTTTATTCATCATTTTTTATGCTCCTCCGAACTTTTAAGCAACATAGTACTTGCTATAGCAGTCCTCCCCCATGCTTAAATGATTGCTCGTCCTCGAGCATAGAAGTGAGGGGACATATGGCTGCTAGAAAAGTACAAAATCCTTGTATTCCTTTATAAATCTTTTGAAATCTTCAAGGGCATCCTCCATGTCGAAACTCGCATGATCATTGATGAGTCCCTCCATATGTTATATGTCTCGAAATCTCACCAGAAAATCTTTAGAACATTCGTTGAAAGATCATACATACTCAATTTGGGTTGTGGTCAAAGAGGTAAACACAAAAAGATGTTTTGGGTTTAGGGTGGATGCCCAGCGAAGTTTGTGAAATTTCCAATGTACAAACTCACAATGCATGGACAAGAATGGCTAGAATGAAAAAGATACGCAAAGGAATGACCAGCTTCTTAGTCTCGTACCACAGAAATCAATCATAATCCAACTCATCAAGATATAAGTTTGCAAACTAAAGGTTATATCATTAAAGTACTTGTATGTGTATAGTCTTTGGTAGGTAGAGCGTTGCAAGAGATTCACAAACGTAGATAGCATAATAATTTTAAATAAAACAAGTACAAGGCATAGGTCATCGGTAAACTTAAATGAAAGAGCAACATAAAGTATGTGGCTCTAAAGATTAATCATTTAACCTCCACAAATGAAAGAGCCGTTATTTAATCAATTTAAGTTCCATTCAATAGAGAGCAAAAAGTCATGTCGTATAAAACATCATGCAAGTAAAACAAGGCAGCAACTTTCATCATTTTTCCATAAGCAAGGCATAGAAAGATATCATCGTGGTAAGCTCGAAAGAGATGGTGATTTATTTATTGAAATGTAAAATTAACAAACCTAGGTTGTCCTCCTAGTAGCCATGTTATTGATAGAGAGATAAATACAAAGGTTGTCTATGGTTGAAAACATATATGTGCAAGCATTTAAAAGGGGATGAACAAAGATAAAGTTAAGTGCAAGTTACCATACTTTTCGATGCTCGCAGTGAAGTGCAGCGTGGCCTCCCCCATGCTTAAGCATTGTGCTTAGCATGGAGAAAGAATGATGAGCATCTTGGTGAAGGTGATCCTTGTACTCCACGTGGCCTTTTTCCTTTCGTCCTTCAAATCCTCCCCCATGCTTAGCATGTTGCTAAGCGTGGAAGAACTTGAATTGCTCATAATCCCCTATTGCCATGTGTTTGAGAATCATCTTCACTTCTTTTCTTTGTGACTCATTTGTCCTTCAACTTTTTCTTATCATCAAGCCATGGTTCCAATCCTTCATCACATTGTCATCACCGACTTCAATATTATCCTTTGTCGCTGCCTCATCCTCCACAGTTTTTTTTTTACTTCTAGAACAGAACATGTACTGAAACATCCCTCCAACTTGAAGTTTACGAAATTATGTTTCCAACGAGCCATCGTACGCATGAAATGGGTTCCGAACAAGAGAGTTGTGCCTATTTTACTCCAGCGATGCAATCTGTCCAAGGCTGATTTCAAACTGCGCAGCGCTCAATGTTTCTGCCATATCTCCTTGTACAGGTCTTCAAAATTATTGATTCTTGATGCGTTGGAAAAAAGGTTTGAAGGAGATTCTGAATATTTAATTTTCTTCCATTGTACATCTCTGAACAAGTGCTCAAATCTTGATGGAAACAGCGACTTCCCTCTCAAGCCTTGTAGATGACTAATGACCTTGATTGCAATCGGTCAAGAACTCATGGGAACAATTTGTCATGCCTGCAAAAACAAATCAAATGCACATTCTACCCTCGGGGTTATGGTCGGGAGTGGAAACAATTGCCAACAAACCAAATACACCCCTAAGATCCTAACTTGTGGAATAGCTCACCTAGTTAAAAGAAAAGAGAACCTAATGAGTGTACGTGCGTGTAGGTGATAATGCAAATGAAAGGAAGGGATATAAACAATGACAATGTCTGCACCAAGTTCTAAACACCATGTTTACAACTAGATTGCTTTATTTCTATATAACCATAAAGATTTTACCAAGGTCAAAACACCATGTTCATTTCAAGGTTAATAATTCTTTATGCCGCAAGAAAATTAAAGCGCATTGCAAAGCTTATAAACCAACCTATGCAACATGAAAGCAAGGTTCATAAAACTGAATAATGGTGGTCTTCAATCATGTTTAAACACCATGTTTACTCAAGATTGCAAAAGCAGATAAGCCTGATCAAAGCATTATCGTAAACATAAAAGTATCTATCATAAAGCTTCACGAAAGGACCTAGCTAACATAAGGTGGATGACAATGAGGTGAATGCAAAATGTAAAGGAGTTAGTAAAAAGGGTAGCAATGTTTGAAAAAGTCTTTCAATATTGTTCTTTATCAAAAGACCTAAAACATGCTAACAAGGTTTTAAGGTAAGTCTTATGTGTATCCTATATTTTTGGCTTAAGATAGAATTTTGAAAAGATAAGTCAGGTGAAGAAATTCTATCTAAGGTTGTTTTGAAAAATAAGAAAAGAAAACAAGGGTAAGATTTTTGGATGAAAAACAAACCTATGGTTTTAGGACTACTAAAGGTATGAGAGGTTTTCCCTAAGGGTTTAGGACAAGGCTAGTCAAAATTTTAGAAAAGGGATAGAGATAGACTTTGTCGACTTGACATAAGTCGATTCCTCCCTTTGTTGGCCTAGGTTCTAGGTGTTGTTTGATAGGAAGGTTTAGGCAAATATGTATATTTTTTTCTTTTTCACAAAATGGGTTTTAAACATGATATGCATCATGCAACAAAATGCAAGGGTGGATAACAATGCTGAAAGAAGTGCAACATGATATGAATGAACAAAATTACATGACATGATATGGTGGTGATCTAAACAAAAATAAAAGTTAGCCTAAGTTAACTAGCCACAAGCTTAGAACCAAAAGGGGTCATGCTTCATATTACTCTCTAAAAAAACAAATAAAAAACTCTAAACACTAATAATCTCAAAAAAAGGGGTCTACAAGTTTTCCAATATTCAAGTAACAAAGTGATCTGTCAATATGTATATTAAAGTATACAAGATGTGGTTGTGACATTTATTAGAGGAATGGTACAATGTTACTAAATTTTCAAATAAAGAACACAATGTAGACTTGTCATAGTTTATATAGATATATAAAAAGATAGAGTTGCCTCCTGCAAAGCGCTTCATTTAAAGTCATAGAGCTCGACTTTCTCACGTACCTTTTTTATTATCGTGAAGCCATGGTTCTTTGTGCGACAATTCAAAGCATCCATGCAGCTTGATGTTGACTTAATCTAGCGGTTCGCTTCCAACATCATCATGTGTTGAGTGGTGCCTCTTGTGTCTTCATTCATCCAAGCTCCAGAGGGTTTGTTTTAGTCCTTATCTTCTGAATTTCATCATGTACGTGTTGTGGAACTATTGCCCCATCTTCTCTTTATTGACACCATGTCAATCTCCTCTATCTTGTCGTCATTGCCTTGTTGCTGCCTCTTCTTCGTGGATTTACCCCTGCATGCAGAACAGAACATATACAAAAATATAGTTCTATGGAAAAATTTATAAAACTACCTTTCGAACGGGTACTCATTCATTTTAACTGGAGTCCGAATGAGGGAGCTATGCCTGTTTCACTTCAGCACTGCTTGCTGTCCAGAATTTCAGCATGTGCAACCATCGGTGATTCGGCCATATCCGCTTGTAGGACCCTCCGATTGCCTTGCCGCTTGATTCGTTGGAACGTAGACTTCATGGATCTTCTGAAAATTCAAACATATCCAATTGTTTTCTGCTGATGTTGTGCAAGGCATCTTGATGACATCATTATCCTTTTTGTCCATCGATCCTGAGATGTACGTGTGGTCTTCATCTTAAGTGTTTTAGGGCACCATGTCACGCATCCCTTGGCTTCAAAAATCATTACCGTCGATGCATGAGCATGATGGTAATGGAATCTTTATCCATCATGCTTGACATGGTCGTTTCCGAAACCTATATCTTGAACAAACAATTTTCCAAAAGACATTAGTCTAAAAACTTAATTGACACATGTAGGCATACCTTATTCATCTTTGTTTGCTTTGGGTGGGACTCGATAGCGGATTCTGGGCCACTAAACAAGGTTAGCACCTACCACTAAAGAGCAAATCATTGTGTAGCCATAAACTTGGTTGAGCGAGGTTGGACTTGTCGAAGTCCGAATGTTGAAAACTTCTCGATCGCTTTGAGTCTAGGGTTTAACCTGCATTCAAGGACACAAACAGGAAACACAGGGTGTATGCAATAATAAAATTAGGGTTAGTTAAAAGAAAAATAGATCACCCTAGGGTTCGAATAGCTGATCCCCGGCAACGGCGCCAGAAAAAGGGGCTTGTTGACGGTGCAAAACCGTGCTCAAGTTCACCGCAAGCCTACGGGTGACTTGGTGCCTTTTTCACCAAGGATGGTCCTCCCTAGATTTGTCAATCCAAGGATCGGAAGCAAACCAATAAGGTTCTCTATCTAACCTACCAGTCTAACCCTATGTGAAGTGTTGATTGCATAAAGATTAAACATACAAACACGAAGGGATGTATGGATCTCATCCACCTAGCCATAAAAGTAAGCAAACCAAAGGCAACCCTAGCCTATTGTCTTCTTGTTGCCGCTCCGGCCATGATGACAAACCAATCTAATCTATGCTATGATAAGGAGTAGACTCGATACAGAGTAACCCAATATGGAGTGGTCCAATACACGTTCATTCGCCGCTTTCTCCTCCACTGTACTGTCACTACGCAAGGATATTCATCACCGAATGACAACCTCGGTCTGTGCACTACAACGATGTATCTGCAAGAGATAGAATAACCACCATGATTACTCTATTCCTACTAATGGCATATGCTAGCTACACATATGAATAAAACATTCATCGATGTAGATCAAAGTAAAGAAAAGACATGATTTATATCACCATCGAATGTAGAATGTACAATTGCCTTCATGGAATCAAGGCATGGGCTCCGGAACTCCACCATGGCTTCACCAAGCAGGGCCAACCATGGCGACTAGGCATGGCCTAGGCCATCTCCTTGGCAACTCGATGACTTGCGGCGGCCGTCGGCTTCCTCCCGGTGCTTCTCCTTTGTCTCGACGGCTCTCTGATCAATGGATGGACCAATCACCCCTTCTTGGGTGCCCAAGATGTTGTATTTATGCCCTTGGGAGCCTTGGGTCGTGCTCCACTTTGCCTTGTACGAGATCTTCCTTGGGAGAGAAGGAAACTTGGTTTCCATAAAATCAGCCTCGTCCAGATTTTCCTGAATCGCAGCCCTTCCTTCTCGGCACCATATCTCCCACGTACGTACACCAAATAATGAAAATTCAGTGTCTAGATTGTGTGCCACGAAATTACCTCCAACTTTGGTGTTTATTGATTTCTTTAGAAACAAAGATAAGATCCCTAAAACAGCCTTGGAAGATAATCTGTCTGATTTCGGACTGACTGCGCAGCAGGGATTTCGAGAGCCATATCTCCTACCTCCCTTATCCGAATTGGGTCTTCCACATGTCCAAATTGAAGGTATCTTCGAGGCCCACAACTTTGGTAGTCAAACTTTTGCCATTAGAGGCCGTTTATGTCTCCGAATCTGCACCGAAAGATTATGTTGTCCTGGGTTGCGAGAATATCTCTCGGGCTGAGTTGATCGCGTTGGTAAACATCCAAGTCCCTGGAGTTTTGCGTGTTGATACTTCGGTCCTTGGGTTGTTTGGAGTCTTGTTCACTTCGTGTCTTGACTTGTGACGGGCTTCATGATCTTCTCTTGAAGTGCTTGATAAACTTATCCCGAAAGTCTCCTCTTTAACGTTTATTTCCTGCGTAAACAACAAACTCCAAAATCGACGTGCAAAAGTGAACTTGGTACCTCCGAGGGGTTAGTACCATTAGTTAGAATATCAAATATGTGCAAATGATGATGGTAAACTCATAACTAGGTGTACCAAAATCAACCATCAACAAGCATCATGGTGAGATCTTGTGAGAGGGAAGGATGATCGGGCGGCAAGCTAGACCTTGTATGAACCTCTTTGGTATGTATAGATGATTCGGCGTGGTTCCTCAAGGATTGATTGTGTCTCTCCCATTTTCTCTTTTGTTGATTTTCGGAGCCCTTTCTTGGGATTTTCGTGAGAAGCTTTTAAAGGTGTTTCTTTGCGGGATTTGTTTTGGGAATCATACATGAGGTTGGTGTACCTCTTTTCTTGGTGATCTTGCCCCTCAAATCTCGTAGGAAGGTCTTCGACTATGGTGGTTCGAGTTCTTGAGGACCATGTGTGGTTCGAGGACCGGTGGATGGTCGCTTCCTTGTGTGATGAGTGTGTCGGTGCGGAATATGGTCCCGACACTAACCAGTAGATAGCGCTTAGGTCTATCCCTCAATGGTCGATGCCAAGCAACAAATGACACAAGGTTTTATCCTGGTTCCGGCCGAGGGGGCCGTACGTCCAGCAGGGTTGTGCTCGTGGCACTATATTGCTCAGCACCGGGGTGCTTGTAGTGGGGCAAATACAAGCAAGGCGGGAGAGGAAGCGTGGCTTCCAAGTCCCTGGTGGAGTGGCTGAAGATATTGTGGGAGAATAAGGGAGTGAGTGCACGGTGTGATGTGTCCAACTGAAATCGTCCCCCCCGCGGCTGGGGGCTCGCCTCTCCTTTTATAGGCCAAGGGGGCGGCGAGTTACATGCACGCCGCGCTATCCGGCTACGTGGGGGTGCACGTCGTGCTATGCTGTAGAGTGGGCGGCCATCCGGACGATCTTCGCTGCGATCCGGCCATGATGGCCTACCCCGTACCCGAACAGTGGCGGTTCGAGGGTAGGAAGGCGGCAGATGGCGGTGGTGTCCTTTGATAGGCTTCGAGGGAGGTGCTGATGATGGCTGGTACGGGGAACAGGCGCGGGCAGAACGGCGTTCCTTCCCAATGCGTTCCGCGGCAGCGGAGTGGTTCTTTGCGGTGCTCGGGCGTGCGCTGCGGTGTCGGGCGTGCGCACGCACGCGTGGGTACGGCGGCCGCGCCGTTACCGTGACCGGGATGGCTATCCACCGGCCTAGCGCCCCCCACCCTAACTCCGTAGGGTCACGGGAAAGTGAAATTGAGGGTGCGCCGGCCCCCTTTCGAGGGTCGGGCGCGTTAGCCGTACTGTAGTGGGCGCTCGGTGTCATGGGACTGACACCGGCCGTACCGCACAGTCCATCTCCACAGTGGCGGGGGTGGGCTCCTCCCTGGGGAGTTGGTGCGGCGGCACCGGGGTGCGAGCCCCGGGCGCATGATGGCTCCGTCCTGCGGCGTCAGGGCGTTAAATGCCCAAGTACGGGTCCAGCGCACGCGTGCGGAGCGCCCGTGAGCGTGGCGGGCCCCGGCCCGAGGGCGGAGTGGACCCTCGAGCGAGACGAGACCCGCTCGAGGGGGAGCGAGCCTTCGAGCGGGGGCGGGACCGCTCGAGGGAAGGGTCGCCCCTCGAACGGGGCGGAGCCCGTTCGAGGAGGGGTGACCCCTCGAGCGAGGGCGGGGCTCGCTCGAGGGGTCTTCCGGGCGGGCCGTCTTGGTGGGCCGTCGGAGTCCGCGGCGTAGGCCATGCCTCGCACGGTTAGTTTCTGCATGGTTAGGCTTAGCGTGTTTCGACGTTGGGATTTAAGTGAGGGTTCCCCCATTGTTTCGGGGGGACCCCTAGGGAGGTCCCCGACGGTGGCCCCCGAGCATGCGGGTTTGCCATTGAGGCTCCCGCGGATGCGGGAACCTACCGATAGGACGTTCTTCCCTCCTTGTTTGCGAACGCTTTCGGTGGGGCCGCGTCGGCGGGCCCCGCGGGTCTAGCCCCCCGAAGCCCCGCGGGAGTGTGGGTTCTCCCCGCGGGGGTTAACCGCGAGAACTTTGGTCGAAAGGCGTGGCACATATGCCAACCGGCATCGGCGGTGTTTCGGCCGGCTTCGGGGGTGCACGCTCCCCCGTCACCGGCTCTCTCGGCGGGTGCAATTTCAAGGAGGTGTAGCCGGTGCGTCAAGCCCCCGAGCCTTGGCCTGTTCGAGGCGATCGGGTCGAGCCTGACGACTTGTTTTTTTTTAACGCGCCCTCGCCGTCCCTCCGCGGGACGGAGGGTGAGGTTTCCACGACTCCCATCGAGCGGGTCGCGAATCGCGGATTCCTCATCGAGCTGCTAGCGGGTGGTTCGAGTGGACGTCCATGCCCCGTTCGATAAGGGTAGGCTGCGCGGTCCGGAGACACGTCCATGGAAGCGCTTGCGTGGGTTTGCTAGGTGGGGCTCGGTCCCGTTCGCTAGGGACCGAGGGCGCGGAAGCTCTCCCTCGGTGGGATCCCCCCGGCTAGCTGCCCTCGCTGGCTCTCGAACACGACATGTGGGGCACCCTCGAGCCGACGGGCTCGAGGAACGGCTCGTATGCGCGTGCCCTCGTCGTCCCTAACTCTGTGATCTGGGGCGCCTGTTCGAACCCGTCGAGGGTCAGGCTTCGAACCTCTGATCAGTAAGGCCGTGCGGGGCCGTGCCTGGACAGCCCCGTCTTTTCACGTTTGCGGCCGTCGAGGGGTCTGGGGCGTGCGGAGCCCTCGAGGTGCTTGTTGGCGGCACGGCGCGGCATGAGTGCTTTCGGTGCCGCTCTATTTCAAGCGTGACACGGGCGATCCTCTTACGCGCGTGCCTTCTTTTAGAGGGTTGACATTGTCTCGAGCGGAGGGTCATGCCGCTCGAGGGCTTCACGTGGCATGGGTGCCCGCGGTTGCTCGCTCTACATCGAGCGAGGTCCCGGCGACCTTCTCACGCTAACATCCCATCGAGGGTCGCCTTTGTTTCGAGTCGAGGGTCATGCCGCTCGAGGGTTCTACGTGGCATGGGTGCCCGCGGTTGCCCTGCTCTACGTCGAGCGAGGTCCCGGCGACCTTCTCATGCCTGGTATCCCATCGAGGGTCGCCTTTGTTTCGAGCCGAGGGTTCGCCTCGCTCGAGGGCTCTCCTTGCTTGGCAAGGGACCCGGCATTTAATTGCCTTGCGGTCGTGGCCGCGGTTTTGCGCGCGGGCGCGCCTTTTTGGGCGGCGCGGCCGCGCGCGCGCGCGTAGTGGGCGGCGCGGCAGGCGGACGTGACGGTTTTGCCTCGGTCGCAGCCGGTCCTCGCCGTAATGATGACCCGCCTGCAGTGTTAGAGCCGCTGCGGTCGTGGTGGGGCCCGCCCGTCGACGCGATGGGAAGATTCCCTGCAGTTAATGCTAGCCGGGGCGTCCGCTCCGGAGAGCTCGCCCGTCGCCTATAAAACTGCGGGGAGGAGTGGACGGCGGTTTTTTACCTTGGCACCTTACCACTTTCAGTCCCCCATCCCTTCGCCTTCGTCTTGCTCTTGCCATCGCGCAGGCTCGCTGTTAGAGCTTTTTTCCTCCGCTCCTCGTTCTCCGCCTTCGCATTCCTTCGTCCCCCCTCATGGCGCCACCTCAGCTTCCCGTTAGGATCCTGGAGCCGTACGCCTGGGAGAAGTCGACGGTGACCCGGCTCGCGCTTGGCGAGCTGGTCGCCGCCGGCCGGCCCGTCGGCCAACGAAGAAGGGCGCCCGGCGGAGTGGATCGTGCCGCCGGCGGCGCACCACGAGCCCAACCCGCCGGAGGGCTACGTGGTGAGCTTCCTCCGCTACCACGAGCGCGGCTTCAACGCGCCGGCGAGCACCTTCATGCGGGCAATGTGCTACTACTACGGGGTGGAGCTGCACAACTTCGCCCCCAACGCGATCTCGCAGGCGGCCACGTTCGTGGGCGTCTGCGAAGGGTACCTGGGGATCCCAGTCAACTGGGATCTCTGGGTTCACCTTTTCCGCGGGGAGCTCGTCACGCAGCCCCACATCGGAGCGAGGGACCCGCCGCGCGGTGCGCGCGGCGGGATGTCGCCGGCCTGCGGGGGCGGCTCAAGGATTTCTACATCCCCCGCACCATGACGACGAACAACGCCGGCCGGGAGCGGGGATGGTTCTACCTCGCGCAATGCCGAGCCCGGCCTTCCCCCCTACACCGGCCGGTGTTCAAGGAGAGGCACCGCCTCCGGGGCTACGGGGGTGTCCACACCCCGGCATCGGAGGCGGCGAGGAGTCCGTCCTTGCCGCCTGCGGCGGGCGGCGAGGGACGGGGCCGAACGCGATGGGCGTCCTCGCCTTCCTTCATCACCGGCGGATCGTGCCGTTGATGGAGAGGCCGCTCTGCATCTTCGAGATGACAGAGGCGGCCAACCCCGTCGACCTGGCGAGGTCGCGGATGCTCCCGACGCCCCTCGAGCGGCCATACGCGCTCACCCGGGCGCGGAGCGCCGTCGATACCCGGGTGCCGCCGCCGCGGGGCGGACCCCGTGGGACATCGAGATGCTCCCCCGTCGGCCCGTTGGTGAGTGTGGTTCTCGATCTCGTTTTGGTTCTTTAACGTTGCCTTTGCCTCTCCGACACGCCTTTGTTGCTCCTGTGTGCGGTCGGTGAAGTTCAACATCACCAAGTCCGTTCCGCCCACCCCCCGACTCCCCGTGCGCTCGGCCGGGCGGCGCGCGCGAGAGCAAGCGGCGGGAGCGGGCGGCGCGCAAGAGGGAGCACGCCGGGCGTCGTCAAGCGCGCCGCGACCGACGGTCCGCGGAGTACGGCGGCGCGAGGAGCCGGGGCTCTCCTCCCCGGATATCGAGGGAGCCCTCGTCCTCGGAGCGGACGAGGAGGAAGAGTCCGAGGGGGGAGGGGCCCTTCGGACGGTGGCGGCCCGCGCCCCCGTCGCGGAACCCGCGCCGGCGTCGGGGGCGGCTTCGCCCGGGGCGGGCGCATCGGCGCCCGCCGCCGAGCACTCATCATCGGGGGCGGCACGCGCGCGCGGAGGTGCCGGCGCGTGCCGCGGAGGTACGCGCGGCGGACGCGCCCGCACGCGCGTCAAGCGTGCCCGCGCGCGCGGGGGGAGCGTGCGCGCGCGCGCGGCGTCATCGTCAAGGGGCGCGTCGGCGGGCATGCCGCGCGCGCGCGGCGAGCGTGCCCCGCGCGCGGTGGCATCTTCGGGGGGTGCGGCATCGGGCGCGCCCGTGCACGGGCGGGGCGTGCCCGTGCGTGCGGCGGCGCCGTCGGGGAGGCGGTTGCGGCGGCGCGGCGGGGGGCCTCGAGGCCCGGCCGGCGGATCGGTCCCGCCGCGGCGCGGCCGGCGGTCGGCGGGGGGCGGCCGGCGTCGGTCGCCACGGAGGCGCGGGCCGCGGCGGCGGCGACGGTAGTGGTGGAGCCGGCGGTGGGCGCCCCCGCGGAGGAGGTGGAGCCGGCGCAACCGCGCGGAGCGCCCGGTGGATGCGGCGGTAGCGCCGGAGGTGGTGGCCACGGCGGCGCGGCGGGCGCCCTCGTGGCGCGGAGGCGCGGGTGGAGGTGTCGGCGGAGGCGGCGCAAGCGGCTGCGCCCGCCGGCGATTTGCGGGCGGAGGTGGTGGAGCTCTCGGACGACTCCCCGCCGCCCGGGTGGAATCGGTGGGCCGGGCGGCCCACGAACTTCCCCGAGCCCCGGAGGGGGGCCCTCATGAGGCGGCACGAGGGTCACATGGTGGTGGGGGGCCGAGGACGCGGTGCCGAGGCCTCGTCCTCCCACGCCGGCCGCCCCCCGGGTGGGGGGGGGCCGTGGAGGATCCCCCTGCGTTCGGCGACGCCGGGGGGGAGCGAGGAGCTGCGGGGCGAGCTTCGGGCCACGGCGCCACGCTCAACCGCGCGTTGAACGAGGCGGCCGCGAGTCCACGGCGGCCCGGCCTGGCTCGTCTTCCAGGTAGGCTGCGATCGTTCGCTCTTTTTCCCTTTCGTTTTCGTATACTACATTCAAGTCTTGGCGCTTACGGGCTTCAATTCTGTAATTGCCAGGAGCTCGAGCGTCGTGCCCATGACAAGTACGACGCCTTCGACCGGGTGAGCGCCGAAGCCCAGCGGCTTCGGGAGCAATGCAGCGCTTTCGATGCGCTTGCAGACGCTCTTAGGACGCCGGACGGCTGGCTGGCGTATCGGGCGACGGCATGGTGCGACGAGCTCCCGGAGAGCTCGGGACGGGGACGCCCGCGGCGTTCGAGCCTCGAGCGGATTCGTGCGGCCCTCGTCGATCGCGACGAGGCGCCGTGGAATGCGCGCGTGGACACGGAGAAGGCGCGGACGGCGGCCGCCAACCGGGAGGCGGAGGTGGCCACCGCTCGCGCCGAAGCTCGGGAGCTCCGCACGTCGCTCGAGGGGGCGCGGGCGGCTGCACCGCCGGGCCGAGGAGCGGGCGCGCGGGCCGGAGCGACGCGCCAAGGAGGCCGATGACACGAAGGCCGCCCTCGACACCAAAGCTGCGACCCTCGTCGTCGCTGAGGAGCGGCTCCTGCAAGAGAGCGCCGCCCGCCAAGGGGCCGAGGAGCGAGCCGCACGGCGGTGGCGGGCCACCCTCATCGATGCCCGTGCAGCGCTGGAGCGGGAGCGCGCCGCCCACGAGGGGACGCGGAAGTCGTTGGAGGAGCGGAGCACCGCGCTCTCCAAAGTTGAGGACGAGGCGCTCGTGCTCAGCATCAGCAACGCCAACCAGGAGCTGGCCCTCCGCGAGCAGGGCGAAACCGTCCAGCGCCTCGAGCTGTCGCTCGAGGCCGTGCGCCGGGACTTCGAGATGGAGAGGAAGCAAGTCGAAGGTGAGCCACTGCTTGACTCTTGCTTGCTGGTTTGTTTGGGAGCTCGCACCCCCTTTTTCTGATTTCTTCTGGTCTTGTCGGTTCCAGGCTTGCGCACTGCCTTGGGGCACGCGGCTGAGCGGGCTGAGGCGCTGCAGGCCTCCTACAACTCCTCTGAGCAGGAGCTGCAGGAGCTGCGTGACGCGGCCCTCGAGACCTGCCGCGTTGTCGAGGAAGGCGAGGCCCAGGCCGGCGGCTCGGCCGGCCGGCCGCTGCGCGCCCTAGGCGGCCACGTCACGGAGCGGGTGCGCCGGGCGTTGCACCTAGGCGTCCGGAAGGCCCTCGGAGTGGTGCGATCCCACTACGAGGTCAACCTCGAGGCGGCGGAGGGCTACATCGTGCCCGAGGGCGTCGAGGACAAGGTGGCTATGGAGCGCGCGGACGCGCTTGCTGCTGACGCCGCCGGGTCGCTCGCCGAGGCCTTCGAAGAATTCCTCTTCCGGACGCCGCCGATGCTTCTTGCTCCTCCCCGCTCGAAAGCGAGTTGGGCGCTAGGCCCATTTTTTGTTTACGTGTATCGAATTCCGGCGTCGTGGCCTTTTGTAAATAAACAAATTGTCTTGTGAACATGAGCGATTGCTTGTAAATGAAGTTGCTTGTTTATTACGCTTTTTGTTTCTCCTTCTTCCCGAGTAGATTCTAGTTAGGGGAGTTCGATTTTCGCGGGGGGCCCGCCGGGTTGGAGGGGGAGAGAGAAGGGCCATAGCCACGCGGCGTAGGCTATCTCTGGCTCGCACGCTCCTTCCGCTGTGCCGCCTACGCCCTGTTCGAATCATGGCTCGAGGTTGAAGTAGGAAACAAACTTAGCGCGTGTGAGTTGTTTTTTTACTTTTGCGCGAAAAATGGGACCATTTTTTGGGGGGGGGGGTGCCCCCCCGCAGTAGCCCCCGAGGGTAACTTGGGTTTCAGGGGAAAGCCGAGTTGCCCTTTTATTAGACTTGAAGCTTTTACACAGTTGACACCAACTGGGGTGTTGGCCATGCGATTTTACAACAGAAAGTACTTGGAAAATCCTAGCTAAGGGTAGAAGCGACGTAGCTGTTGGATGTTCCAAGCGTTGGTGAGCTCTTCACCGTCCTCGTTGGCCAGCTTGTATGTGCCCGGCTTGAGCACTTTCACCACGACGTAGGGTCCCTCCCATGGGGGCGATAGCTTGTGGCGCCCTCGGTTGTCTTGGCGTAGCCTTAGGACCAGATCCCCTTCGCTGAAATCCCTCCGGCGTATCTTGCGTGCTTGGTAACGTCGTAGGGACTGTTGATACCTGGCGGAGTGCATCAACGCCAGGAGGCGTACTTCATCTAGCTGGTCCAGCGAGTCCTCGCGAACTCGCTGGTTAGCATCCTCGTTGTACCCTCGAATCCTGGGTGACCCGTATTCCAAGTCCGTGGGGAGGACGGCCTCCGCGCCATGTACTAGGAAGAACGGGGTGAACCCGGTGGCTCTGCTCGGGGTGGTCCTTAGGCTCCACACGACTGCTGGTAGTTCTTGGAGCCATTTTCGGCCGGATTTGTTGAGCTGGTCAAAAATTCGGGGCTTGAGACCCTGTAGGATCATGCCGTTGGCACGCTCTACTTGGCCGTTGGTCTGTGGGTGTGCCACAGCCGCCCAATCCACGCGGATGTGGAACTTATCACAGAACTCCAAGAACTTCCGGCCCGTGAACCGGGACCCGTTGTACGTGATGATGGAGTTTGGCACTCCAAAGCGGTAGACGATGTCGGTGAAGAACGTGACCGCCCGCTCGGCCCTTAAATTCGTGATGGGGCGTACCTCCACCCACTTGGAGAATTTGTCGATCGCGACTAGTAGGTGGGTGAAGCCCCCGGGCGCCTTCCGCAAGGGCCCGACGATGTCCAACCCCCACACGGCGAACGGCCATGTCACGGGGATCGTTTGCAGGGCATGAGCGGGCAAGTTGGACTTGCGGGCGTAGAACTGGCACCCTTCGCAGGTGCGCACAATTTCGCCGGCATCCGCGACCGCGGTAGGCCAGTAGAAGCCCTGGCGGAACGCGTTGCCAACGAGGGTGCGCGGCGCGGCGTGGTGGCCACAGATCCCCGCGTGGATGTCACGTAGGAGCTCGCGCCCCTCGGGAATGGGTATACACCGCTGGAGGATGCCTGATGCGGCGCGCTTGTACAGCTCGCCGTCGATGAGGG
This sequence comes from Cenchrus americanus, assembly GCA_947561735.1. Taxonomy (NCBI): domain Eukaryota; kingdom Viridiplantae; phylum Streptophyta; class Magnoliopsida; order Poales; family Poaceae; genus Cenchrus; species Cenchrus americanus. The sequence continues at coordinate 191,179,925 of OX387244.1, forward strand.
TAAATGACTTGGCCATCCTGGCGATGCGCCTGGCTGTGGCCCGGTCTGCGGGGAGTTCCCCTCGAGCAATCCAGGCGGTATACTTCTCCCGCCAGTCCGCCTGGGCGGGAGCCGGCTCGATGTCCATCGCGACAGCCTCGTGGGAGCCGTACCCCTCGAGAAGGGAGAGTACGTACGCCTCGTTCGAGGGGTCCTCTTCCATGGGTTCCGCACCCGCTGGATTCGAGGGAGCCCCCGAGGGTCCGTCGTCGCTCGAGGGGTAGGGCTCGAAGGTGACCGAGGGCTGCGCGATGTCGCGTGCGAAAACGTTCGGGGGAACGGTGATCCGCCCGGACGCGATCTTGGCAAGTTCATCCGCTTCCTCGTTGTACCGGCGGGGTACGTGATTAAGCTCGATGCCGTAGAACTTGTCTTCGAGGGCCCGCACGGCTTTACAGTAGGCCTCCATCTTGTCATCGTGGCAGCTCGCGTTCTTCATGACTTGATCGATCACGAGCTGCGAATCCCCTCGTACGTCGAGGCGCTTGACGCGCAACTCAATGGCGATTTTGAGGCCGCAGAGAAGGGCCTCGTATTCCGCCATATTGTTAGATGCGGGGAAGTGGAGGGCGCCTTTGCGTAGCGCATGTGTTCCCCGAGGGGTGACACGAAGAGCGAGGCCCGCGCCCGCTCCCCGTCTTCATCACCGAGCCGTCGAAGAACGAGTCCAGCCTCTGCTTGCGAATCCGAGGGGGCGGCGGCTGCGTGTCCGTCCACTCGGCCGACGAAATCGGCTAGGATTTGCGACTTGATGGCCTTGCGCGGAGCGTAGGCGAGCGTCTCGCCCATCAACTCCACGGACCACTTGGCAATTCCCGCTCGCCGCGTCGGGGTTGCGGATGATCTCTCCTAGCGGGAAGGAAGAGACCACCGTGACCGGGTGGGCCTCGAAGTAGTGGCGGAGCTTGCGCCGCGCGAGGACTACCGCGTACAACAGCTTCTGGACCTGGGGGTAGCGCGTCTTCGTGTCCGACAGACTTCGCCGATGTAGTAGACCGGCCTGCGCACGGGCAAGGCATGCCCTTCCTCCGTGCGCTCCACAACGATCACGGCGCCGACCACCCGGGTGGTTGCGGCCACGTAGAGTTGGAGGGGGTTCGCCGTCTCGCGGCGGCGTAAGGATTGGGGCGTGCGTCGGAGATGCCTTCGGCTTGTCGAGCGCTTCCCGGGCCTCGGCGGTCCAAGAGAAGCGCTCGTGCTTCTTGAGCGGCCGGTAGAGGGGCGGGCCCTTCTCACCGAGCCTCGAGATGAAGCGGCTTAAGGCGGCGAGGCACCCCATCACCTTCGCACCCCCTTGAGGTCCCGAATTGGACCCATTCGCTCGAGGGCCGCGACCTTTCGGGGTTGGCCTCGATTCCCCGGCCGGGAGACGATGTACCCTAGGACCATGCCCCGCGGCACTCCAAAGACACATTTTTCGGGGTTTATCTTGACCCCGTTTGCCCGTAGGCGGTCCGAACGCGACGCCAAGGTCGTTAACCGGTCGTCCGCCTTCCTAGTCTTGACGACGATGTCGTCCACGTAAGCCTCGACCGTCCGCCCGATATGGTCCCCAAAAACGTGCTGCATGCAGCGCTGATATGTTGCGCCCGCGTTTCTGAGGCCAAAAGGCATCGTGACGTAACAGAACGTCCCGAACGGTGTGATGAACGAAGTCGCGAGCTGGTCGGACTCCTTCATCCTTATTTGGTGATATCCCGAATAGGCATCAAGGAAACAGAGTAGTTCACACCCGGCTGTGGAATCAACGATTTGATCTATGCGTGGCAAAGGAAAAGGAACTTTTGGACATGCCTTATTGAGACTGGTGTAGTCTATACACATCCTCCACTTCCCATTTTTCTTTTTTACAAGCACAGGATTAGCTAGCCACGTAGGGTGGAACACTTCCTTGATGAATCCGGCCTCGAGGAGCTTTCGCAGCTCCGCTCCGATCGCCCGTCGCCGCTCCTCGTCGAAGCGGCGCGGCCGGCCGCCGCACGCCGCGAGCGTTAGGCGGGATATCAAGGGAGTGCTCGGCGACCTCCCTCGGGATGCCCGGCATGTCCGAGGGGCTCCACGCGAAGACGTCGGCGTTGGCGCGGAGGAAGTCGACGAGCACTGCTTCCTATTTAGGGTCGAGGGTCGAGCTGACCCTCAACGCCTTGCCCTCGGGGGCCGACGGGTCGAGGGGGACCCCTTTGGTTTGCTCGGCGGCCTCGAAGGTGCCGACGTGCTTGGCGGCGGAGCTGAGGTCGTCGTTGACCATCTTCTCCGGCGTGTTCACCGGCGCTTCATCCCGCCGCTAGTGCCTCGCATGTTCCACGCACTCGACGTCGCGCCGAATGCGTGCTCGATCGACGACCCGACGGTGATGACGCCGTTTGGACCCGGCATCTTCATCTTCGTGTACGTGTAGTTGGGGACCGCCATGAATTTGGCATAGCAAGGTCGCCCAAGTATGGCATGGTAGGCCCCTTTGAATCCTACCACCTCAAAGGTGAGGGTTTCCTTGCGGAAATTCTTGGGGGTACCAAACCGGATCGCCGCGTCGATGCGCCCGAGTGGTTGGACCTGCTTGCCGGGCGCGATGCCGTGAAACGGCTTCGTGCTGGGCCGCAGCTGGTCCAGTCCGATCCCCATCAGGCGCAAAGTATGCGCGAAGAGGATATTGAGGCTACTGCCTCCGTCCATAAGGACCTTCGAAAACCGGGCGTTCCCAATGATGGGATCGACCACCAGCGGCATCGGCCCGGTTCGGAATGCGGTTTGGGTGGTCGTCCCGGCTAAAGGTGATGGCATCCTTCGACCGCCTGAGGAAGGCCGGAGGAGCCCTTTCGCGGCGAGGACTTCATGCCGCTCCTTCTTGCGGCTAGCCGGTCGACATGTCGACGGTAGGTCCCCCCAAAGATGAGGAACACGTTTTCGACAGCGGGGAAGCCACCCGCGTCGCCATCGCCTCCATCTTTCTTGGCCTCTGCCTCCTTCGCGGCGGCACGGCCGTAGAACTTCTTGAGCATGTCGCATTGCTCAAGAGTGTGGTTCACGGGAGTCTTGTGGTAGGGGCATGGCTTTTTCATCATGTCGTCAAACACCCCCGGACCTCGAGGGGCCGGTCGAGGGCCCCGTCGAGCCGGGTCGACAGCGAGGGCCTCGGCGTTGCCGCCGTTGCGTCCTCGCTTGCGCGCCTCGCGGCGCGGCTTCTTCCCCCTTCTTGCCCCGCTTGTCGTTGCGGCGCGGCTCTTTGGACCCGCTGCCCTCCGCGGGTGCGTCCTCGGAGCGCTTGCCCTTCTTGCCGTCGAAAATCGCTCCCACGGCCTCCTCTCCGGAGGCGAAGCTGGTGGCGATGTCGAACAGCTCGTTTGAGTCCGTAGGCGGGCTACGTCCTAGTTCGCGCACAAGGTCCCGGCACGTGGTGCCCTCGAGGAACGCGTGCACGATCTCGGACTGTGCCACGCTGGGGAGCTCCGTGCAGCGCTTGGAGAAGCGCCGTATGAAGTCCCGCAGCGACTCGCCGGGCTTCTGCGTGCAAGAGCACAGGTCCCAGGAGTTCCCAGGGCGCACGTACGTGCCCTGGAAGTTGCCCACGAACGTGTGGACTAGATCGTCCCAGTCATGGATCTGGCTGGCGGGCAAGTGCTCTAGCCATGTTCGGGCCGCGTCGCCCAGGTGCAGGGGCAAGTTGCGGATAATCACTTCGTCGTTAGTGGCTCCGCCCAGCTGACAAGCTAGGCGGTAGTCGTTGAGCCAGACGCGGGGGTCCGTCTCCCCGTTGTACTTGACGATTGTCGAGGGCCGACGAAGCGGCGGGGGAACGCCGCCGTGCGGATCTCCCCGCCCCGAACACACGGGTGCCGGGGGCTCCGGTGTCGGGGAGCGATCCTCACCGCTGTCGTAGCGTCCACCCCTTCGAGGGTGGTAGCCCCTTGCCGCACGCGCGTCCGCCTTGCTGGTGCGCCGGGCGTTGATGATGTTGCGGGCATCGCCATCCAGTGCCCTGCGCGTGTCAAGGAGCCGTTCCTTGGCCGGCGTGCGCCCCTGGTCAGCGGGTTGACCCACGTGCACCGAGGGTTCGCCTCCTGGTGCAGGATCATCACCCCGTGCGTCCCCCTGTTGGCAGATGCGTGAGGCTGAGCTCTCGGCCTGCTGGACGGCCGCTTGCTCAAGGAGAGTCTGCACCTCGCGGTGCATGTCTCGAGCTTCGGGGGTCGAGGGTGCCGGCATGGCCCGCAGCAGCGTCGCGGCGGTGACGAGCTTCTGGCTTGCCCGTGGCGGAGTATCCGTGTTGTCGACGTTGGGGACGGGGTTGAGGTGGTCACGGACCTGTCGGCCCAGCTCCCGCGCGCGTTCGCCGCGTGCGGAGGCCTCCCCCGCCATCGAGGCGCGGAGCGGCCGCACGTCCGTACTCCTCCGCCGGCTTGGCCTCGAGCTCGCGGGCTTGGGCCGCCGTGCGTCGATGTCGGCCCCGGCGAGGAGCGCTCGGTCCCGCGGCCGGGCGCGCGGCGATCCCGCGGGCGGGCGTGACTTCCCCGTCTCCGGCACCCGCCGCGCCGGCGGCGTTGGCCGGGTCGTTGGTGATGACGGCGCAACACTCCCGCGTGGGGTCGTAGCTCCCGGTGCTGGAGTCGTCGGAGCAGACCAAACCGGTAGTCCGTGGCGTCGAGGAAGCGCCCGAACGCGGCCCCGGGTCCGACACGCGGAGAAGTCCCACTCCGCGTACCCGTGGCGGTTGGCGGGTGGCATCGTGTCGACGGAGCCCGGGGACGACTCGCCCGGCTGGCCGAGGTGCGGGGTCCCCGGCGACGAAGACGTGGCGGTCGGGTGGAACCCGGCGCATCGTCGTGTTCACGTTGGCGTTATGGGCCGTCGTGGCGCCACGCGGCCCGATGGGGATGCGCGGTCCCGAGACCGCACGCGGTCCCGCCGGGCGGTGGCGGCCGCTGCGACGGTGGGCGCACCGCGTTGGGCGGCGGCGCGCTCGGCTTGCCGCCGCTCGGACCGCGCCCGGCGTGAGCGCGGCCCGGAGCGACGACGGCGTCGCGGCGTCGACGGACCCGCGGCATCCGTGCTGCGGGGCGCTGCGCGGTGTCGTGCGTGCGGCGGAGACCGGAGCGGACTCGGCCTCGCGGCTCGCGCGCGCAGCTCCTCACGATTGGTGAGGCGCATGAGATAGCCGTTCCCTGTGGCCTGGAAGTTCAAGTCTCCGAAGCGGATCTCGAACCCGGCCGGGAGAGGGTCCGAGCTACCCATGTTGTAGCGTGTTGCACGATACTCGGTGCGAATCACCATGGAGGGAGTTTGCGAAATGACCTTAGGCGCTCGTGTGCCCCACGGTGGGCGCCAACTGTCGGTGCGGAATATGGTCCCGACACTAACCAGTAGATAGCGCTTAGGTCTATCCCTCAATGGTCGATGCCAAGCAACAAATGACACAAGGTTTTATCCTGGTTCCGGCCGAGGGGGCCGTACGTCCAGCAGGGTTGTGCTCGTGGCACTATATTGCTCAGCACCGGGGGTGCTTGTAGTGGGGCAAATACAAGCAAGGCGGGAGAGGAAGCGTGGCTTCCAAGTCCCTGGTGGAGTGGCTGAAGATATTGTGGGAGAATAAGGGAGTGAGTGCACGGTGTGATGTGTCCAACTGAAATCGTCCCCCCGCGGCTGGGGGCTCGCCTCTCCTTTTATAGGCCAAGGGGGCGGCGAGTTACATGCACGCCGCGCTATCCGGCTACGTGGGGGTGCACGTCGTGCTATTTGCTAGAGTGGGCGGCCATCCGGACGATCTTCGCCGCGATCCGGCCATGATGGCCTACCCCGTACCCGAACAGTGGCGGTTCGAGGGTAGGAAGGCGGCAGATGGCGGTGGTGTCCTTTGATAGGCTTCGAGGGAGGTGCGATGATGGGCGGTACGGGGGAACGGCGCGGGCGAACGGCGTTCTTTCCCAATGCGTTCCGCGGCGGCGGGGTGGTTCTTGCGGTGCTCGGGCGTGCGCCCGCGGTGTCGGGCGTGCGCCCGCACGCGTGGGTACGGCGGCCGCGCGCGCTACGGTGTCCGGGATGGCTATCCACCGGCCTAGCGCCCCCCACCTAACTCCGTAGGGTCACGGGAAAGTGAAATCGAGGGTGCGCCCGACCCCCTTTCGAGGGGTCGGGCGCGTTAGCCGTCTTTGTAGTGGGCGCTCGGTGTCATGGGACTGACACCGGCCGTACCGCACAGTCCATCTCCACAGTGGCGGGGGTGGGCTCCTCCCCGGGGAGTTGGTGCGGCGGCACCGGGGTGCGAGCCCCGGCGCATGATGGCTCCGTCCTGCGGCGTCAGGGCGTTAAATGCCCAAGTACGGGGCCGGCGCACGCGTGCGGAGCGCCCGTGAGCGTGGCGGGCCCCGGCCCGAGGGCGGAGTGGACCCTCGAGCGAGACGAGACCCGCTCGAGGGGGAGCGAGCCTTCGAGCGGGGCGGGACCGCTCGAGGGAAGGGTCGCCCCTCGAACGGGGCGGAGCCCGTTCGAGGAGGGGTGACCCCTCGAGCGAGGCGGGGCCTGCTCGAGGGGTCTTCCAGGCGGGCCGTCTTGGTGGGCCGTCGGAGTCCCGCGGCGTAGGCCATGCCCTGCATGGTTAGTTTCCTGCATGGTTAGGCTTAGCGTGTTTCGACGTTGGGATTTAAGTGAGGGTTCCCCCATTGTTTAAGGGGATCCCTAGGGCGGTCCCCGACAGAGTGATTGACAACGTTGTGTGGACTGATTCTTGGCTAAGTATTGTAGGTGCAGGTTGCGGCTTGACTGGTGTTGGTGCAGGTGAACAACAAGCGCGAAAGGTCGTCGCCGGTGAGGCCTCCAGGTATGTAGAAGACAAGTAGGCTTCGTTCGAGGGCCGCATGTTGGCATGAACAGCAAGATGAAGTCATGGACGATTTCTTGGTAGAGCCTCAAAACCAAGGTCGAGTCGGGACTAAGTGGGAGCCGAGTCATGAGTGGTGATTAGCGGAGGCTACACCGAGTTCGCGGGGTTTCCGATGGTTCACCAGAAAACCACTAGGTTCCTTGGTTGATCCACAAGGCCAAGACCGAAGAACCGAAGACGGAGCTGCAGCAGCTCCAGACCCGTCTGACCGGTGGCTCTGACCGGTCTGACCGGTGTGCGACGACGCAGTCCGAAATCTTCGAAGAGGAGGACACGCGTCGGGATCACAAGGCTTGCGTCGAGGCTAAGCAGTGTGCGGTCACCGAGCATCCGTCTGATGAAGAAAATCTGAAGACTTCCAAAACTGCCCTAGAGGGGCTTGTATCCCTAGTTATTAAGTAAGGGTATTTTAGACTTTCGGTTGCCTCCATATAACCCATGAGGTGAGAGGATGGCAGCCAATCTCTTGGAACTCTAGTTCATTTGCTTTCCTATTTTCATTCCTATTTTCTTAGGATTTCAATAGGACTAGCTTGAGAGCTTCATGGTGAGATTTTGTGAGAGGGTTGGATGATCGGGTGGCAAGCTAGACCTTGTACGTACCTCCTTGGTATGTATAGATGATTCGGTGTGGTTCCTCAAGGCTTTGTTGTGTTGTTCCCGGTTGTTCTTGGTGGTGATTTTCGGAGCCCTCTCTTGGTGGTTTTCTTGGTGTGTTTTCGGGACCTTGCTCTTAAGGATTTGATGGGGAAATTCGTGTGAACCCTTTGTGGTTCTTTTTGCCTTTGATTCCCCTCCAAAATCCGTGAGTTAAGGGGCTCGATTTTGGGGTTTTCGGTGTTCTAGTGTTAGATGAGTTCTTGGCGGGATTTCTTCGATTCCTCTTGATTTGGCAAGGTTTGGTGGACAAAATTGTGGCTATGGACTCCTAATGAGGTGTTCCTACTATCCCCAAAGTCTTGTTCAAGTCTGTGGAGCGTTTCGGGAGATCGAAGTTTGGATTTGGAGGAGTTGACCCGCGGGTGCTGTTCATCCTGAGCTGCCCAGGTTACACCGGTCTGACCGGTGCTCTTGACCGGCCTGGCCGGTGTGAGCCACTTGTGGGATTTGCCTCGGGTGAACTGCTTGACTCGTGTGTTTTTGGGTCTTGGTGCTGCTGGTAAGTTCCTGGTCTGCTTGGAGTTATTTTTTTTAGGTTTTGTGTAGAGTTTTCCTTTCGTGCAGGTTCTGTTTTGGAAGGTTGTTTGTTGGTTCCTAGGTCCAGTAGCACTTCAGTGGTTGCGTGGGCTTGGCCAACTTGGGTAGTGAGTTGGAGACGTGTGTTAGAAGCCGTGTTCGTCTTGTTGGAGTCACCATCTCCTTCGAGAAGAATTTTTATCGGCTCCCATTCACTCCCCCTCTCTGGTTCGCCATATTGGTCCTTCAGTTCTTCGTGTTCTTGAGGTATAGGCACAAGATTTGCGATTCTGCAAGTTGTAGGGAGCTAGAGGCCGTAATTTTTGGGGCATATCTTCACTTTAGGGTGCTCATCATGTCCCCAAAATTTCGTCTCAAGACTCCATGTGGTTTGGGAGATCCATCGATTGGAAATTTGAGGTTGTTTCTCGAGTTTCTTGGTTGTGCTGATTCGCACCTGGAGGACCCTCCGCGAGGTGCTGGAGAGCCTGGCTGTTCTTCGTGTTCATGCGAGTTCTTGAGTGCCTTTCTTTCGATCCTTTTTGTTGGTGGATTTTTGGTGCATGAAGTTTGCGGACGGTCCATACTAGAGTGTCGAAAGGTCCATGACGAGGCGGACGGTCCGCGGGTCCATCAGGACGGTCCGTTTTTCTCGGTGCACTACTAGAGGTTCGGGTGGCAATTTCGGACGGTCCGTGCCCTCCTCACGGACAGTCTGCCCGGACACTGCGGACGGTCCGCCTGGTGCTTTCCAGATTGCCTAAGTCCCTTTCTTTTTGAGTTGTGCTTCCGTGTTGGATTGGGTTGGGACTTGTTCCTAAGGTTGGTAGGTCCGTTGTGACTACGCGACCTTGGCAAGCTCGTGTGGCAATTCATGGTTGTGGATTTGGGGCGTAGGCCGAGTTCTATCTTCGGAGAAGAATTTTTATCAGCTCCCATTCACTCCCCACCTCTCTGGTCGCCTAGTCGGTCCTTCAACAGGATCCCAGCTGAGGTAGATTGGGAGATGAGCAGTCTCCTATGGGTATTGATTCTAGAAGGGCGCAAGCTTGAGACAAGGACACTCGCTTCAGGCACCAGTTCCATCTTACATGTAATAGGTCAATTTTGGTCGAAAAACTCTACATCGTATCCGAATATGGGGGAGTACAAAGGGTCCAATGACTGTCACTACGATGGCCTACCCCTAACTATCCACGGGATACGGGGCAAACAAAGGATAACCCGTAGTCTAGGCACCACGCCTACACCACTGATCACTACTATAGCACGACTATGTCTGATGTCTCGTAACAACACAAGCACTCCGTATATATAGAGCGACGAACCCGTGAGTACGAGCTAGGCCTCACTCATCATTGAATCAAATAGGCGACAAGAGATATGAATGATACTTTGATCTAAATCTGATATGCATGAGCACCCACTACGAGTAGTCATACAAACGGATAAACAACTTATGCATCTTCTCCACAGGATCAAAAGGAGTGGTTCAACTAGAACGCAAGCCTAAGATCAAGAACAAACGAAGAACACATGAACATATCACCTATGCATGAATGCTACTTTAGTCTAATTGGAATATACTGAAATACTCAATTTAGTCTAAATGAAGAACGACATCATTCACGAGGTACAAGGGGATGATGGCTGATGAACGGATCATCACCATCTCACCTCTACTCACCCACACACACTCCCTCTCTACCTAGCACCACCTAGGCTAGATCCTCCACACACACACACCCATGGTGAGGTGAAGTTTCACCTCAACCAAGAGAGAAGGAGAGGGGAGAAGGAGATAAAGGTGAGAAGTTGCCTTCAAGTATGTTGTCCTCTTCTTACCCCCACTCTCTTCTATTTATAGGTGCTGGACAAGTTCTTGAGGAACCGTGAGCACCCCCAGAATGGTCGAGGAGCCAACCAGGAGCTCACATGTGGAGGGCTAGGATGAGCTGTCCGAAAGGCGGTTCGGCCGACCTGTGGGGTCGACCGACCCCTGGGTGGGCCCTCCTGGGTTGTGCTTTCTCTAAGTGGTTGTCAGGTGGGTCCTTAAGGCGGTTCCAGGTGCCCGATTGGAGGTGGTTTGGACGAGTAGGTGGGCCATAGGATCCATGTGACGCTTACGTGGTAGCTCCTAATTCGTCGGGTCTTCTTCCCATGGATTGATGACATCATGGATCCAGTGGATGCCTACATGGCAGCCTTTTATTGGCTGAGCCTGAATTGCTTGGATCATGGAGGTGTTCTTTCTTCTCTTTTCTTCTGCTAAATATCTGCATTCATCTTTGCGTTGCCACTAGTGGAATTCATTAGTATAAGCTCCTATTCTACTGTGGATGCATAGTTCTTGTGGAAAAATGTAGGGATTGATGGCCTTAAAATAGATACTTAACGGCCATCAACAACTCCCCCATACTTGACCTTTGCTCATCCCGAGCCAAAAGGGCAAAGATCAAGCGGGTTAAACCGAAGGTACAAGACAAACATAAGAGTTATTCCTACCTTGCTCTCATGAACTCTGTGGTTTGGCTACCATGATACCTTGGGTAGTTGTCAAGTAGAACGGTCATGAATCAAGTCATTTCAGCATCTAGTGGTAAGCCTTGGGTTTTTTTATTTAGCGAAACCCAGCTCCATGTCCCTCTTTGATTCTCTCGGATCGCTCAATGTGTATATATCTTCACCAAGACATTGACCTGCCTTAAATCCATACTACTCTAAACATGGCCTATGTGGAGCTCAAGGTAGGATATGAAGGGTAAAGCATACTTGCATCACATATATTGCAAAGTCAAAGACCAGATCCAAAGAAGAAAACAATTCATACTATCAGATCAAGATGTGCACGTGTATGAGCATGATAGGTATAGTGGGTTGTACACTAGGTCTGGATGGGTTCTAGTTACCACTACACATAATGAAACGCTATGGTGATGGTAAGGTGGATGCTAGCCCTGGAGCAGGTACTAGTTATTACCATCGTATGATTAATGACTCCGTTAAATGATTCTCTTCTCTTATACATATGGAAAGATCTTATGAGAACATGGCTATCCTCTCTTTTTATTTTTTAAGTTTACCTTCATGTGCCCACATTTTTTTGATAGCCATGCCTCTTTTACCAAATACTTGAGGAGAGAGAAATCAATGCATATGATGGAACATTATGTAGGTGGATATATGGATGATACAATGTTAACTTCCAGAGTAGAAGCATATCAAGGGGGAAATGGTGGTGTGCACATGGATCTTGATCATGAGGGCATGAAAAGAATTCTCATAAGGGTCACAAAAATTGACAAAGCTCAATGCAATAACAAGCAGCATATGTGAAAAAGGTTTGCCATTAGAATATCATATGGCTTTGGTAGGACTGTGGCATATCAAAGAGGAGCGTTAGAAGAGCTTCCTTTTTTTTATAGGTAAACCCAAGATCTTAAGACCATAAGAGTAACGATCGTATCATCAAGCCATATATCACTCTTCAACCACTTTGATAAGCACATGGTCCTTATGACAAATTTGTTCACAAGCATTAGGTTATATACGAGGAATAAAACTTATGTACATCAATCAAAGGTATGGAGCGAGCACAACCATATATTTCACGAGCTGGTAAATAGGGATTCATAATGGAGAGTATACCAAACTCAGGAATCATGGTCGAGTGATAGAGAAACAAACCAGCGCTGGCTGTGCGGACCAGGCGGGGTTTTTTCGATGATGTGTAGGTATATGCCCCATGTTTAGGTTCTCTAAGCACGATCGATCACTAGCGCTGTGTGAGCTGAGTGTGGGCATAAGAATCGTCGCGTCTGCATTTGCAGAGTGCTGCTCCCCCCACACTATCTTGTACCTAGGTGACGTTCTTAAAACTAAAATAAAACAAAACAAAACAACTAACACACATGGGCTTAACCGGGTTACATGACCGGTGGAGCCAAATTGTTTTATTCAAGGTCCTCTAATAAATAGGCGCTTACACACATGAGGGAAATAAAATTTGTTCAGAAAGGTAATAAATTAAAGGGAAATAATCGCAAACTAATTAAGAGCCTATGGGGAAATAAAAGAGAGGGCACGACCCTTTACTCAGCATCGTAGAGGTCCTCGTGCCTTGTGGCCACGAATAGGCGCCTCATCTTAGCGCACAGCCCATGATGGAGATCGTGGAGGTCATCTCTATGCTCCGCAAGATCCATCTTCTGCTCTGCACTGATGGACCTTAGCTTCTCACACTCTCTGCTGAGGTGCTCCACCAGCGGAACAAGCTTGGCTGTAGTGGGAGTCTTAGGAGACCTCCCGGCTGCCCGAGTCTTCTCCCTCGACTTCCTAGATGCTCGTGGTGTGGAGCTGCTACCCAATTTGAAGTCCTCATTGGCCTTCTCCAAGGTTGCTACTCGTGTGCTCTTCTTGTCTAGGGTAGCGACCCTAGGCTTCCCAGAGGGAAGGACTGGTGGAGGCGATGATGGTGCAACGGGAATTGAACAGCCTCTTACTCCTGAGGTTCCTAGAGTGTTGGTCCGCGGTGGCGGAATCATCAGAGGTGGTGGAGTCACCACCGGTTGTGAGCGAACCTCCGGGCGCCTCTGATAAGGGCCGCTGGCATGACCCTGTGGCTTCCTTGCCTTTCCTAGTGAAGAGGAACGGCAGGAAGTGCGTGGGATCACTGGTGCCGGTGGCTGGAAGACTGCTCTCCTTTGACAACCCTCAATGGCCACCTTCTCTCCATGATTCCCTACAGGGGAAAAAGAAGCGAGTGGCGGTACGTCGAGGACGCAAGCGACATCCATGGGTGATGCCCCCTTTGGAGATGTAGCAATGGAAGGAACATCTCCCTCGACAGAGTCGAAGGAGGAGGCATCCGCAATGAAGGGGACAACACTCTTGCCGTCCATAGCGGGAGGCAGCAGTGTGAGAGGACGGTCGAGTAGGGGGATCGAGTTTCTGCGTGGCTCGAGAATTCACCATGTGGCGAGGAAAGGGTTTTTGGAGGATGAAGAGTGCGCACGCGAAAGGAGAGAGAGGCGGCGACGACCCTTCTGGGTTGGCCGAGCCCATCTAGGCTCCGCTGGGCCTCAACTTTGGCCTGCGGGCTGTAATGGACTTCAGGACTACTGGGCCAGGTGCCCCACCAAGTCTAAGGTCAGAGAGTTCAGGAAAAGGAAGAGTGGGTTTATGGGCATATAGTCGCCTTTACCCCAACTCAACTTTACTCAAGCCTCTTTATATCTTATTGGCTCAAAACGGGGGTCTTACCTGGACTCATACCTAGATAAAGAACTTTGTGGCCCCTCCATGCTTGCGTCATCCATTTCGTCATTTGTCTGCATGGTTAGTAATGAGCGAATACCCGAAGGATAGCTTTTCTCGGAGTGTAATATGTAACACAGCTCTTGGGAATAGCCTTATATTAGGGTATCGTATAGTGCTCTCCTGCTCAACCTCATTTGTCCTCCTTGCAGATTCTCTGGGTGATAGTGTGTATTATAGTTTAGTTTCTTGCAAGGCTAGTGCATGTGTACGATGCAAGCTATATGCATAATGTGATATTAATGATCCTCGCAACAGTCCTAGGGGTTTTATGATGGATGGCCTTAGGAAAATTGCGTTGCATAGTAAATCCATAGCACCACGGACGAGAATTCACAGAGATGGTGAGGGTAAGCATGGCGAAAGTGCTTTGGGAGTGGAAGATCTCATCTCTGAGAAAAAAGCATAACTTGAGAGTGCTCAGACCCGAGGTTGTAAGGGTGGAGTGCTATGGGCCAAACGAGCATTTTGAGCAATGGATTGAGAGTAACGAACCTGTTGGTTCATTCCCTCCTTAGGTTGACTAAGATTCTGTCCTCGCAAGTGTGAAAAGTGCACATAGTCAACCTAAGCTTCTATGGGGAGCATAGGAAGTAAGAGTGAATTCATTCTCCCATCAGGCATCGATCAAGTCAAGGAATGAATAATGGAATTTTGATCCACTTGACTGATCAACATCAATCATAATTGAGCTCAAGATAATAGTGTGGATTGCTCAATTTGATGGGCATAAAGTTGTGCTTCCTTAGGCCAAGGATGTAGAAGTTTATGGATCAAGGGCCAATATCCTAACTAACCCTTGGTGTGGAGGCAACTTAGATTAAGTCTTGACATGAAGCACAATGTATACTATCGTAACCTCCCACGGAAAGTCATGGTTAGGGTCAAGATAATCATTCTTGTCGGGAACGATTTTCCTTCCCAAACACTCATTTCCATCTCCCTCCGATACTAGGTCTCGCGGGGTGATTTTAAGAGAAGAAACGATTGGGGAACCTAAAGGCACAATTTGTTGACGCAAAAAGTGCACCTAGCGCCAAACACACAGCAAGCCGAACAAGCTGGCTTTACACGCGCAAAGAGTCACGAGACGTGCCAGTTAATTTTTCCTGAAAATTAACAAAAGATAAAGAAGTTAGATACCAAAGTTTGGAACTTGCCGGGTGATACCAGACAGTTCCATATTTACTGCTAAGAAGCCAGATGGGATGACACATAGCTATGAAGAGCTATCTGCCAATAAACTGAAACCATTCGGGAACTTGTAAAGGGAAAAAGTAACATTGCCGAATGGATGACGTAAGCATGACAGCGATCGGTCTCTGTTTGAGCAAAGATACACATGCACGAGGCCATGACCGATCCCCATGAAGATTAGCAATAAATAAATGAAAAAAGTAAAGCACGGATATAATCATGTAATAAACAAGCATGCATAGATCCAAAGCACTAGTCTACCGCATGTCTAGGTACTTAGAAATCCGTCGGGTACGACGCCAAAGCAAATCTATCCACCGCATGATACAACTTGCATGAAATCGTACCACTTTCCACAAATAGATCTATCCATCGCATGATACAATCTACATATGGAAAGTTAAAAGCATACATCATTTAAAGCATGAATTACACACGTGTTCTACTCGTGAAGAAACATAACCGAATGCGGCTGAACAGCCGATTCGGGGTCCATGGAGAAGGAACGGACATTACCAAGTGAACAAATCTATCAGATTGATTCGAAATCTAATCCACCGAATGATTAGCTCTAAAGCAACCCAAAAACCTGCATCTACCGCATGATACACGGTTCTTTCAAGATTTATACCAACATTGGCAAGCTTGAACCCACAACACGTAACAACCTAGATAGATTCGGTTTCGGCTATCGGAAAGCACAAGATCCACGTGTTAAAACATGAAATCTACTCGTACAAGGATCACAATAGGGATAAAGCCGATCCAAACCCATCTAGATTGGGCAAAAGGTGTTACATGAATCTAAACATAAAGTAAAAACTCGAAGTAACACAGGGTAACTTAATGAATCTATTGGATCTTGCCAAAATCCAATAGAGCCGATAACTAGCTTCGAGCTAGATCTTAGCCTACCGCATGGCTCATGATCTAACAAGAAACCCTCTTGAACCAAGCTTGAATCTACCGCATGACACGAAGCATGGTAACAAGACTACTTGCATCAAATCTAAATCCACCGCATGATACTAGACATGATACAAGGTTGCCGGTACTCGCGGAGGTCGACGGATCGATGAACCCTCTCGAAGAACTCGACGACACGACAAAAGGACTCTAGGGTTTGGCGTAAGGCCGGTGTGTATTGAAGAATGATTGTGTCCTTTACATACATTCAGGGGTCATATTTATACCCTGTCAAGTACAACTTCGAATGGATTCGTTGCCTAACTTATCTCTAAGCTTGATCGCCTATCCATCCATTCGTCCTCCCTGATTGAGCCACGTCACTGTCCAATCCCGCAAAATCAGCTCTAATGTTCCTTTGCCTAACTGGAGCAGATAGCCGACCGCAGATCTCTTTGCCGAATATCTCCGAAAAGATTTTCCCTTCCGCCGGATGGACTCTTCATCGAGCCGGACCCACAAGTCAGACTCCTTACCAAATTTTGGTGTTAACACATGCCCCTTCAATTGCGGGATAAAAGTAATTTTGTTCCGCAATTGACTCCAGCCACGAATACTTTCAAATCAAATCTGTCAACACCTGTTCTTCGCAATCCGCCGGAATCTTCATCTAGATCCAAACCCTAGATTCCCTCGTTCCGAGCTCAAATCCCCAATGGCAGCTCAAAACCAAGATGCTCAGGTAAATTCCTCTCCCGTAAGCTTCGTTCGGCATTTAGGTTTTCAATTTTACCTGAGATTTCTTCTTCCGCTTTTCTTCAGGAGCCTTCCACTGAGCTTCTGATTCACACCGGGGCCAATTCGAGATCCTATTACCTTGGTCCCGTAGGGAACTCTGATCCTCAAGATTTCATCGCGGCTGAATCTCAGAGGATCCCCTTCAAAGCAGCTCTGTCCCCACCTCCTCGGTGGCAAGACGCTTTCAAGAACTGGTCTTTACCTCCAATCGCAGGCTGGAAAACTTGGTACCAGAGGATTCTTGCAGACAAGAGTGGATTGACCAAAAACTGGGATACCCTCCGCTTTAGATGTTTCTGACAGGTACAACAACCTGAAGATGGCCTGGGACAACTTGGTGGAGGCCGCGAACCATGGTCACCCCCATGCGTTCCAAGTTGCCATCACGGTGGTCCTGGAACAGCTGAAGAGGGAGCAGCAGAAGAAGCAAAGAAAAGATTGAATCATACTTTCGCTTCTTCCTCCACGCCTTCTGCTTCCCACCTCCTTGAAGATCTGACCATCATGGTTGTTAGATGTAAACCTGCAAGAAGCAGTTGTAATGTAGTTTTTGTGCTAAGGGAAATGCATCTAGGCACTGGCCATTTTTTCTGTTTATGGGTTTTTTGTTCTGAAGGCGGCCTCGTTCTTGATTGCCGGCTGTCTCCGTGTCAGATGTGTGTAATCATCGATCGATCTCAATGCTAGGATAATATTTCTTCAGATATCTTCCATTTATTGCAGCAGAAAATTCTTCTCCTAGCAAAGTTTTCAATATATATGCATTACCAGGGACGCATCTGACCACACGGAAAGGTCCTTCCCAGTTAGGGGACCATTTGCCGAATTCACTGTATTTAGTTCCAATCGGCAATAGCGCTTTTCAAACCAAATCGCCTTCTGCAAATTGCCTTACTTTTACCTTCTTGTTGTAGTACTTGGCAACCCACAGTTTGTTCTTCTCAATGTTTTCCAGGGCCCTAAGACGGATCATGTGCAAATCCTCTAGCTCGTCCATCATTAGACCACTGTAATCTTTGGAGCTCAAATCTTTCTGTAACACAACCCTCCTTGAATCTGATTGCACTTCCCAAGGTAGAACCGCGTGGTGTCCATAAACTAATTCGTAAGGAGAGGTCTTTGTAGCTCCATGGGGGGCCATTCGGTAAGCCCACAGTGCCTCACTGAGTACCGAATGCCACCTCATTGGCTTCTGGTCGATCTTCTTCTGTATCAGCTTGATCATGATCTTATTAGAAGCCTCTGCTTGACCATTAGCCTGGGCATAATAGGGAGAGGAGTTAAACAATTTGATCCCCATGCTTTCGGCAAATTCTCTGAACTCCAGTGACACGAATTGTGCCCCTTGATCAGTGGTAATTGTCTGAGGGATCCCAAATCGATAGATGATGTGCTCCTTGACAAATTCAACCATGTTTTCTGATGTCACCTTCTTCAGCGGGATCGCCTAGACCCATTTGGTAAAATAATCCGTAGCCAAAAGCACGAACTTATGCCCCTTGCTAGATGGTGGATTAATTTGGCCAATCAAGTCTATACCCCAGCCCCTGAATGGCCTTGGCTTGATGATGGGATTCAATGCTGATGCGGGGACCCTTTGAATATTCCCAAACCTTTGGCAATCCTGACATCCCTTGTAATACTCAAAGCAGTCTTCTAATATCATCGGCCAAAAGCATCCAGCTTGTCTAATAACCCACTTCATACGGTAGGCCGATTGGTGTGCTCCACATATCCCATCGTGCACTTCGCTCATCATGTTCTTGGCTTCTTCTGGACCCAGGCATCATAGTAATACCCCATCTAATGATTTATAGAATAAATTATCATCCAGAAGAATGAACTTTATGGCCTTGTACCTGAGCTTCCTAGAGACCTTTCGGGATGGATCCTTCAAGTAATCAATGATCTCTTTCCTCCAATCATCTTCAGCAAGATCCGTCCCCAGTGCACACACTTCTGCACAAACGCTTCTTGACTCTCTTTGTAACCAGAGACGCTTTGAGCTAGCCTGTTTGCTTCTTCGTTATGCTCCCTAGGAATGTGCTGCAGAGTTACCAACGGGAAGCTCTTCAAGATTTCCCTGCATTCTTCGTAGTAACTCCTCAGCGCTTCACTTTTGCACTCGTATTGGCTGTTCAATTGCTTGATCACCAGCTCTGAATCTCCATAAACTTCAACTGAAACGGCCCCAGCTTCTCTCAAATATTGAAGCCCTCGAAGTAATGCCTCGTATTCGGCTGGTTATTTGTGACAGTGGGCTGTATAGGGATGGCAAATTCAAACATCTCACCTCTAGGCGAAATCAGTAGGATCCCTACTCCCCCACCTTTACCGCATGATGATCCATCAAAAAATAAAGCCCAAGGGGTAATCTCAAGCAAATCAATTGACGGATCGCGATGTTCAGTTATAAAATCGGCAATGATCTGTCCTTTGATGGCCTTTGCCGATTCGAACTTCAACTCGAACTCTGATAAAGCTAAAATCCACTTGCCAATCCTGCCGTTCAAAATTGGCATAGATAACATATGTTTTATCACATCAAACTTGGAATACACGGTGCATTCGGCATTCAACAGGTAGTGCCGAAACTTTGTACACGAGTAGTACACGCAAAGACACAGCTTCTCTACAGCCGAATACCTGGTTTCAGGATCAAGTAATTTTCGGCTAAGATATGCTACTACCCGCTCCTTCCCTTCAAATTCTTGAATAAGGGCCGATCCAATGGTTTGGGTATCGGCTGCCACGTACAACTTGAAAGGCTTGCCCAGCTGAGGAGGGACCAGCACTGGTGGCTCCTTCATGTACTGCCTGATCTCATCGAAAGCCTTTTGTTGTTCGTCGCCCCATGTGAACTTCTGATCTTTTTTAGCTTCAGCAATGAAGAGAATGGCAAAACTTTCTGTGATAAATTTGAAATGAATCTTCTCACGAAGTTGATTTTGCCGAGCAGCGATTGCAACTCCTTGAGATTAGTTGGAGGAACAACTTCATCAATGGCCTTCATGCTCTTCTTGCCAACTTCAATTCCTCCTTCGTGGACTAAAAACCCCAAGAATTCTCCAGCTGATACCCCAAAAGCGCACTTGTTTGGGTTCATCTTTAAACCATGTTTTCGGGTGCACTCTAAGGTCCTCTTTACATCTTCTAAATGCGTGTCATGACTTAGGGACTTGATTACCACATCATCAATGTAGATCTCCACAATTTTGCCGATCAACTCATGAAAAATGTAATTCGTGGCTCGCTGATAAGTTGCACGGGCATTTTTTAACCCAAACGTCATGACTATCCATTCAAACAGGCCTATATGACCAAGACATCTAAAGGCTGTCTTTGATATGTCCTCTATTGCCATGAAGATTTGGTTGTAACCCGCATTACCATCCATGAAACTGATGACTTTGTGTCCAGCTGCGGCGTCAACCAACAAATCGGCAATAGGCATTGGGTAACCATCCATCAGAGTAGCTCTGTTCAGGTCCCTGAAATCTATGCAGACCCTCATTTTTCCATTCTTCTTGTATACAGGGACGATGTTAGAAATCCACTCCGCATATCTGCATGGCCGAACGAAGTTCGCATCACGTAATCTTTCAACTTCCTTCTTCACATCGGCCAATACCTCATCCTTGTAGATTTTCCGGGGTGGTTGCTTGTATGGTTTGAAACCAGATTTGATTGGCAACCGATGCTCGACGATGGAACGATCCAATCCAGGCATCTCCGAATAATCCCAGGCGAAGCAATCCTTGTATTCTTTGAGAAGCTTAATTAATTCTCCCCTGAAATCTGGCTGCAAGTTTGCGTTGATGAACGTCGGCCTTGGCTTATCACCGCTTCCAATGTCAACCTCTTCTAATTTATCAGTCGACACGAATCCTCGCCCCAACTTGCCATCAGTGCCATCTACGGGGTTCTCCATTAAAAATTGCTATAAGAGTCGACTGCTTGAATCGGCTGTTGATCACTGCTGACAGGTTCAACAGGACCTTCTCCCCAGTCTTTCCCTGAGAAGCAATCAATACCTTGGTATTCCCAGAAGGCTGGTTCCATGTTCGCCACGCTCACGGAGTCATCTGCTTGGACGACCTCAATCTCATCGTCCACCCACTGGATAAGCTGCTGGTGCATGGTGGATGGGACGCAACAGTTGGCATGAATCCAGTCCCGCCCAAGCAGTAGGCTGTAGGCTCCTTTACCTTCGATGACAAAGAAGGTAGTGAGCAGCGTCTTGGACCCGATCATCAAATCCACGTGAGCACATCCCTTGGTATCTGAAGGGTTCCCGGCGAAATCATTCAAGATTATGCTTGTAGGTGTCAGATCGCTCGGGCCCATGCCAAGTTTCCTGAAGGTGGTGTACGGCATTACGTTGACTGCCGCTCCACCGTCGACAAACATCTTGGTCAATGGCTTGCCATTGACGTATCCTCTTAAGTACAATGGCCTCATATGTCGATTTTTGGCCGGCTTGTCGAAGATGGCCTGCTTGGCTAACACCAGTTGTGCCATCATCCCCTCGGTCTGCTCGTCATCTAAGGAAGCTTCCTCCTGCACAACCTGGTTAGCAGGAGCCATGAACTCATTCGGCAGAAAGTATACCATGCATGTTGGAGCCGAACGCTTTGACCCTTCAGGTTGATCTTTGGGGCGCCACACCTGCTTTGTCTGGATCCCAGCCTGCCTCAGCTCGTGGTTCCTCAAGCGCTGGACCCGTCTCTTCTGGCTTCTCCTCAGGCCGGGCGGGCACCATTGCCCATTTTGCCAGATGTAGTCATCTTCATCCTCCTCTTGATCAGCCCACCTGAGGTCAGCTTGCCGCTTCTTAGGATGATCAATGACTTCAATTTTTTGGCGCCGATCCCCATTAGGGTGGATCCTTCCAATTCTCTCGTGGACGGATCGGCGATTGGCAGTCTCCTGCCTGTACTCAAAATACCTGTCACTGCATTCAGGACAGTTCTTCAACATGGGCAGCTTCAAACCCTCATTCCAGCAATGCATGAAAAAGGCACATCCCCAGTGCGCGCGCTCCTGCTCGCGCGTGTATTGCTCCTAGTCCCTTCTGTGTGCTTCTTCTTCGGCTCTGCGCTTCTCCTCCTCGTAGCGTCGCTTCTGGTAGCACTCTTTCTCCATCTGGCGCTGCCACTTGTTGAGGAGGATGCGCGTGGTAATCCTGGGCTTGGCTCTAGACGACTCCCCGATTTCGATGTGGCTCTTAAGATTGCGGGGGGGCTCACCGTGTACCTGTTCCAGAGTTACTTGGCGCTCTGGGTCCACTGCTCCATCCTTTCTAGCCTTGGCTGAGGTCAAGACCTTGACCTTTCCCTTCTCCTCGGCTGTTACCATGTTAACAGAAAAGCCCACCATGTTCTGAGGGAAGGGGTGGCCATCCAGCTTCATTTTGTTGTCGAACTTGAGGTGCCCCTCCTGGATGGCTTTTTGGATCCTCATTCTGAAGACCCTGCAATCATTGATGGAGTGCGAATCCCTGTCGTGGAAGCCACAGTAACGTTTCCCTTTAACTCCATCGGGCCGAAGCATGGAATGCCCTTCAGGCAGCTTGATTCGGCCTTCCTTTACTAGGAGCTCAAACAATTTGTCAGCCTTTGTGATATCAAAATTGTAGGTGCCCTTGGTCTGTTTGACCCAGCGCTGATTCATCGTCAAAGGCTCCTTTCCCCACATGATCTCTCGCTGCGGCCACATCCGGTTCGTCATCGGAATCTTCGACCGATCGGCTTTGTCTAAGAACTGGTTGTAGATGTCGGCAACATCATCTTGCTTGCCAAACTTGGCATCCTTCTTGAAGCCATACGCCTGGTTGCTCATCAGTGATAGCTTCTGTGATAGCTGGCCCAGGTTTTCAAACTCCATCCCGAACAGTTTCTCGCGTACGGCCGACAGCATCCCGGCGACGACCATATCAGCCAGCTGGTCGTCTGGCAAGTTGAGCGAGAAGCACATGCCTTTAACCTCCCTGAATCTCCTGAGAAATTCCAGCGGCGTCTCGCTGTGCCTCTGCTTCAAGGTGGCAAGGTCGATCAGTTTCTTCTCCGAGCTGCCGCTGAAATAGTGAGCGTGAAATTTCTGCTCCAGGTCCTTCCATCTGTAAACTGACTCAGGGGGTAGGGACGAGAACCACTGGAATGCTGGACCTGTTAGTGACGCGGGGAAGTAGCGGACCCTGAACGTCTCTTCAGCTGAGCATTCCCCGAGCTGCATGAGGTAACGAGCGATGTGCTCCACTGTGCTCGTGTCGTCCTGCCCTGAAAATTTCGTGAACTCCGTCGGCGGCTTCACCCTTGGCGGCAGGAGCACGTTGTAGTACCATTCTGGGACGGCGGCTTGTAGGCAGGTCCCTGCATTTTTGGCTTGAGGCCGAACTGATTTTGCATCAACTCGGCCATTTTCCGTGCCAGGGCGTCGTCCTCTTGCGCGCCTGCAGCTGGCGCGTATCCTGGATGCGGGAAGGCGTCAAATGCTCCATAGTTTCCCACCTCATGGTAGCCTCCGCCGTACAAGTTCCTCTGCAGCCAGTTGTTCGCCGGAGCAATCCTCTGACCGGAAGCGAACGGGGCCCCAGGCGAGCCGAATGCTACTTCCCCGTACGTAGGCTGGTACGGATTCGGCTGTTGCACGGGTTGACCCGTGCTGCTCTGCGGTGGTGGCTGGATTGGCTGCCCTCCTGAGGCCTGTAGTGGGGGCTGAACTGGCTGACCCCCAGCACCCTGCGGAGGAGGCTGGAACGCTTGACTTCCAGAGCTCTGAGGAGGAGGCTGATGTGGCTGGCTCCGTAACGGTGGCTGAGAGCTTGACTCGCCCAGCTCCACGGTGCCCCCCTGGACGGGTGCCTTGCTGAATGCTTGTTCCATGCCTGGGCCAAAGACGGCCACCATCATCTGCTGGAGCGCACCGAGGAAAGCTTTGTTGTGCTTGCTCAACATGTAGTCTGCAGATTCCTGGAATACTCGCATGCACTCCTCTTTCTCCTGCTGAACCGTGGCATCGCTCTCCCCTGGCAGCAACACCCTGGGCATCTCGTTCTTCAAGTACGGGACGCCACTTCTATTTTTCTTGAAGGACAGCAGACATTTTTGCTGAAACTGGTCCATGGCGTCCTGGAGTTGCTGCCGCTGCTCGGGAGAGAGGTCTTCAATGTTGACGTCCATGATGTCCGCGATCTCGGGCATCTTGATCTATTCGGCTGTGGTCCCACTGGGCGTGCCAAAAAGTGTGTTGACGCAAAAAGTGCACCTAGCGCCAAACACACAGCAAGCCGAACAAGCTGGCTTTACACGCGCAAAGAGTCACGAGACGTGCCAGTCAATTTTTCCTGAAAATTAACAAAAGATAAAGAAGTTAGATACCAAAGTTTGGAACTTGCCGGGTGGTACCAGACAGTTCCATATTTACGGCTAAGAAGCCAGATGGGATGACACATAGCTATGAAGAGCTATCTGCCAATAAACTGAAACCATTCGGGAACTTGTAAAGGGAAAAAGTAACATTGCCGAATGGATGACGTAAGCATGACAGCGATCGGTCTCTGTTTGAGCAAAGATACACATGCACGAGGCCATGACCGATCCCCATGAAGATTAGCAATAAATAAATGAAAAAAGTAAAGCACGGATATAATCATGTAATAAACAAGCATGCATAGATCCAAAGCACTAGTCTACCGCATGTCTAGGTACTTAGAAATCCGTCGGGTACGACGCCAAAGCAAATCTATCCACCGCATGATACAACTTGCATGAAATCGTACCACTTTCCACAAATAGATCTATCCACCGCATGATACAATCTACATATGGAAAGTTAAAAGCATACATCATTTAAAGCATGAATTACACACGTGTTCTACTCGTGAAGAAACATAACCGAATGCGGCTGAACAGCCGATTCGGGGTCCATGGAGAAGGAACGAACATTACCAAGTGAACAAATCTATCAGATTGATTCGAAATCTAATCCACCGGATAATTAGCTCTAAAGCAACCCAAAAACCTGCATCTACCGCATGATACACGGTTCTTTCAAGATTTATACCAACATTGGCAAGCTTGAACCCACAACACGTAACAACCTAGATAGATTCGGTTTCGGCTATCGGAAAGCACAAGATCCACGTGTTAAAACATGAAATCTACTCGTACAAGGATCACAATAGGGATAAAGCCGATCCAAACCCATCTTGATTGGGCAAAAGGTGTTACATGAATCTAAACATAAACTAAAAACTCGAAGTAACACAGGGTAACTTAATGAATCTATTGGATCTTGCCAAAATCCAATAGAGCCGATAACTAGCTTCGAGCTAGATCTTAGCCTACCGCATGGCTCATGATCTAACAAGAAACCCTCTTGAACCAAGCTTAAATCTACCGCATGACACGAAGCATGGTAACAAGACTACTTGCATCAGATCTAAATCCACCGCATGATACTAGACAGGATACAAGGTTGCCGGTACTCACGGAGGTCGACGGATCGATGAACCCTTTCGAAGAACTCGACGACACAACAAAAGGACTCTAGGGTTTGGCGTAAGGCCGTTGTGTATTGAAGAATGATTGTGTCCTTTACATACATTCAGGGATCATATTTATACCCTGTCAAGTACAACTTCGAATGGATTCGTTGCCTAACTTATCTCTAAGCTTGATCGCCTATCCATCCATTCGTCCTCCCTGATTGAGCCACGTCACTGTCCAATTCCGCAAAATCAGCTCTACTGTTCCTTTGCCGAACTGGAGCAGATAGCCGACCGCAGATCTCTTTGCCGAATATCTCCGAAAAGATTTTCCCTTCCGCCAGACGGACTCTTCATCGAGCCGGACCCACAAGTCAGACTCCTTACCAAATTTTGGTGTTAACACAATTCACACTAGGTGCTCTTTCCCATAGATTCTTGCTAATTAGGAATGATATATTCGTCTAGAGCGAAGTGAAAATCAGAGTGTAATCTCGGGCTCTCTCGAAGATAGATCTAGGCAACTCGACATAATCTCTTTTGGCTACCTCACTACCCGAGATAGGCAGGGAACTGAAATCTCGGATTTCTCCCAGAATTTCCTTTCTACGTTCTGGCTCTAGGAACACAAAAGCACCTCCCAAGAGGGCATGAAGTCTCATGGCACTATCTTCTAGTAAACCAACTCAGAAATGCTGCAAAAGCACTGGGTCAGGTAGACCAAGGACTGGGCACATTTTGACAAAAGAGGCAAAATGCTGCCATGCCATTCCTAGAGATTCCTCCTCTCCTTGTTTAAAACTAAGGATTACCGTTCTTATGGCAATGATACGTCGCAGTGAGAAGAATCTGATGCAGAAAACTACCCTCAAACTTTCCTAGTGGAATGACCAGAACCAAAACAACGGTACCAAATTCTCGCCTTCCTAGAGAGAGAGAGAGAATGGGAATAGGTTCCTCTTAAGAACATCTTATGTCATCTGGGTTCTACCCTGGTGGAACACAATTGCTCAAAGTCTCTCACATGGTCGTAGGGGTTCTCATGACTCGTCCCCGAGAAGGCATTTTCCTAAACTAGCCTCATGAGAAATGGGTGAATCAGGTAAGGTGAGAATGGAATGGATCCTAGAGAGGATGGTTCTTCAGATTCACTCATTTCAGGTGGAAGGTGTGTACAAGGATAACCTTCCATGGATAACGGGGGTAGAGGTAGGACAAAAAGGAAAATAAAAGATACGAGGATAGTCGGGTTCATAGATTCACGACAACCATTCCCTGGCAACGGCACCAGAAATGCTTGTTGGTATGTCTTTACCTCACCACTAGTGGCGCATCTAGCGTGAGCGTGTAAGGAACAATCGGCTACACTGACGGGTGCGAACGAATCCACAAGTGCACAGATACTCCTTTGTAGCACTTCTCCTAAGGAGTATTCCAAAGGGTATCGAATCCTAGGAACGGAAGGGGAGATCTACGAATGATGATCCAAGGACACAGGATGCCTGCTGAGGTGGATTGGGAGATGAGGAGTCTTCTATGGGTATTGATTCTCGAAGGGCGCAAGCTTGAGATAAGGACACTCGCTTTGGGCACAAATTCCATCCTAGATGTAATAGGCCAGTTTTGGCCAAAATACTCTATGTCGTATCCGAACGTGGGGGAGTACAAAGGGTCCAACGGCTGTCACTACTGTGGCCTACCCCTAACTATCTGTGGGATTCAGGGCAAACGAAAGATAACCCGCAATCCAGGCACCACACCTACACTGCCGATGACTACTATAGCACAACTACATCTGACGTCCCATAACAGCACTATAGCACTCCGTATAAATACAGAGCGACAAACCCGTGAGTACGAGCTAGGCCTCACTCACCATTGAATCAAATAGGCGACAAGAGATATGAATGATACTTTAATCTAAGTCAGATAAGCATGAGCACCTACTATACTGTAATTGATGAGTAGTCATACAAACGGATAAGCAACTTATGCATTTTCTCTACAGGATTGAAAGGAGTGGTTCAACTAGAACGCAAGCCTAGGATCAAGAATGGACGAAGAACACAAGAACATATCACCTATGCATCAATGCCACTTTAGTCTGATTGGAATATACTGAAATACTCATTTTAGTCTAAGTGAAGAACGACATAATTCACGAGGTACAAGGGGAAGATGGCTGATGAATGTATCATCACCATCTCACCTCTACCCACTCACACACATTCCCTCTCTACCTAGCACCACCTAGGCTAGATCCTCCACACTCAGACACACACACACACACACACCCATGGTGAGGTGAAGTTTCACCTCAACCAAGAGAGGAGAGGGGAGAAGGAGACAAAGGTGAGAAATTTCCTTCAAGTTGAAGGACCGAAACTGGTGACCAGAGGGGGGGGAGTTAATGGGAGCTGATATAAATTCTTCTCAAAGGAGATGAAAACTCCAACAAGACGAACACGACAAGCCCAAACACGTCTCCAACTCAACTACGAAAGTTGGCCAAGACCATGTAGCCACTAGAGTGCTATTGGTCCTTGAAATCAACAACTTAAATAATTGAACCAAACACCCCAAACGCACAGCAAAAACCTGCACAGCTTGCTGCCTGTGCTACACCAGTCAGACCGATGGCTTGCGTTTGTCAGACCGGTGAAGCTGTCAGACCGATGGACTGTGCTGGTCAGGCCGGTGGCTACAACAGCCGCACAGCAAATGTTCCAGGAAGACTTAGTGACTCCTCTAGGCCGTGGAACAAAACCACCTCCAAAACTCAAACTGCAAGGGAAGAAAACCCTACACATAACCTGGCCAAACTCCTCGAAACCTTCCAAGAACTAACCAACAGCAACACACGACAATAGGAACACAACAAGGCATTCACCAGAGACAAATCCCATAAAGGGCTCGCATTGGTAGACCGGTGAAGAAGACTGGTTCAGGCCTCCGGAGAGTAAAACCCTACGTCTAGTGTGGTGGGATTATGCGTCGACGGGGAAGTCCCCCTCGAATGGAGCTCTAGGCCGCCTTATATGGCCAGCGGGCTAGGGCTTCCATTCGAGGTCGGTGGACCCTCATCGGGGTCGGTTACAGATTAGGAAGGTCTCCTTCCGTGATTATAGAGAAGATCCCGCGATCCACAGACCTACTGGCAGTGCTGCCACCGCAATCTAGGGGAGAAGCTTGCGCCACAAGCCCGGCAGGTCTCCCAGAGTCTGGATAAGGTCGTCCGAGGTCTTTGTTGACGGTTCAAAACCGTGCTCAAGTTCACCGCAAGCCTACGGGTGACTTGGTGCCTTTTTCACCAAGGAGGGTTCTCCCTAGATTTGTCAATCCAAGGATCGAAAGCAAACTCCTAGGATTCTCCAACTAACCTATTGATCTAGCCTAACATTAAGCATTAATTGCATAAGAAGATAAATCTTAAAGCTGTATGAATTATAGCATAAGGTTGATTGCATCCATGAACGCAGACAAGGTAAAGAGCAAACAAGGGAAACTAATGCCTATCATCTTCTAGTCATAGTTCCAGCAAAAAGAGCAAGCGCGACATGCATCTCATCCAAAGCCATCTTTAAACTACTATCCTCCGGTCCGATTCCGAAAACACCCACCTTCCGGAACCCCTGTTCTGTCACAACGTATTCATATTCATGCGGGTATTCTAGGGCGAGTTCGAAGAACAAGTTGAAATCACTTGGTCGGTCCGGTATGCACCTCTAGCCACCGTGGCTACAAGAGCACCCTAAGCAATCTAGCTATAGACTAGATTGGGGAAGAAGCATAACCAAGAAGAAAACAAAATCATCGAGGGAGGAATCGAGTCGCTAAAAGATCGGATGACATGAAGTACTTTACTCACATAATAAATGCGTTTAGATCATCTCCACCGAGTACATACCATTGATGACCTCAACTAGCTTCGGAACTCCGCCATGGCTCAACCGTGCAAGGCGGCCATGGCGGCTAGGGTAGGCCTAGGCCATCTCCTAGACGACTTCGAGAACTCGCGGCGACCGTCCTCGCTCTCTCCTAGGTTTCGCCGAGTTCCTGTGGATGGATGGATGTGGCGGCCGGCGGAGGCAGAGACAATTTATAGACAAGCACCTAGGGCAAAAGGGAGCGCGAACCGGGCCCGGAGTGGGCTGGGCCGGTCGGCCCGGTTCGGCCTCGGTTTCCTTCCCGATTGCTTCTCGCGTGATCCCTTATTTGCGTGGACTTGCATGTGGGCCTTTGGCGTCGTTTCCTTCACGGTTTAGGCTTGAATCCTTGCTATCCAAGCTTCACTATTTTCTGGTTGAGTCCCTGAAGACTTGCATGTTGATGCTTCGGTCCTCAGGTCATTTGGAGTCATGTTCATCGCGTGTCTTGA
This sequence comes from Cenchrus americanus, assembly GCA_947561735.1. Lineage (NCBI taxonomy): Eukaryota > Viridiplantae > Streptophyta > Magnoliopsida > Poales > Poaceae > Cenchrus > Cenchrus americanus. The sequence continues at coordinate 191,209,097 of OX387244.1, forward strand.
CTTGTGGTGGGCTTCATGATCTTCTCTTGAAGTGCTTGATGAACTTATCCCGAAAGTCTCCTCTTTAACGTTAATTTCCTGCATAAACAACAAACTCCAAAATCGACATGCAAGTGTGAACTTGTTACATTATTAGTATGCCTAGTGGCGGGTTAGTTGCAAATCATAATCGAAACCATTGTATAACAAGTACTCTAGGTTGACGTAAATTTACCGTCAACATCTCCCCCATGCTTAAACCTTGCTCATCCTCAAGTAAGTTTTTAATGGATATCAGCGTTGCCCTTCATTGTTCATACCCTACACTTGATCACACATGAGAAAGCATAATGCTCTCCAATTTTAAATTTGTTAAAATTCCATAATGTAACTAGCTTTCATCTCTATGGAGGGTAGATATAATTTAAGCTCTTTCCACAAGTAATCAATCATACTCCACAAAATTCGAATAGGTCTTAGAAACTTTTGAAGTGAAGAACGAGGTGAATAAAAGAGCTAAACCATGTACAAAATTTTAAACCTTCTTGCATCTTGCTCATGAACTCTCATCTCACAACACTCTCAAGCCTACTTCATCTATATCCTTTCCCTCTCATGTTTGTAGGTGGAAGGGTTTTATTTGGAGCTCATAGGAAAGTTTTTATCCTACCAAGATGCTAAAGTTGAGACAATTATCAAAACAAGGCAAGCTTCTCATGGACATAGCATGACTCGTCAAAAAGGTCATTGGAAAAATAATGTTCACAAAAAGGGGGAAGAGAAAGAACTCACACTTTTAGATATGTGGACATGTGCAAATGGCAAAGAATGATCCCGAGGCCCCAACGAAGTCCTCGTTATCGGATTGCACATGGTTGAAAAATGAGTATGGGTCTTGATCTTGAAGTTCTTGGAAAATCCTTAAGCAACTAGAGAACTGGGGGAGATTATTATTACTCTATTTTTTCCTTTTTCTTTTTCTTATTTTCCTCCTTTTTTCCTTCTTTTTTCTTTTTGACATGTGAGGTACTTTGATTTTTTTTGTTTCGTCCTCTTATCTTATTCATTTTTTTAATTTCTTTTGTTGCCAGCCTCGTCATGCATATCTCCATCTTTCATCTTTTATCTCCCCTAGAACTCTAATTTGCATAGTACCTACCTCCTCTCCCATGCTTAGACGTTTGCTCATCCCCGAGCAAAGAGGAAGTGGTGTTAAGGTAGGTACCGGATGTCTTGATGATAGGGAACTTGAATCCTCCCTTTGAAGCACCTTCTTGTGACGTGTCGTCTCCATACTCAAGTGATAGGTAGGTAGGTCAAGGAGGTTAACACAAAAGATGATGTTGGTTTAAAGGGTGGATATCCAGCGAGATTTGTAAAGCTTCCGATGTGGGAGCTCACAATGCTCGAATAGAATAGGCTAGCAAAAGATAAGTTACGCAAAACACGGAATGACCAGCTTCTTAGTCACGAGCCAAAGAATCGAGCCTTGAATTAATTCACCCAACAATAACTGTTGTAATCTATGGTTGCACTCAATATACAAGGCTTTGGATAGGTAGAGCAAAATGCAAGAGGTATTAATGACAATGTTAGCATGACTTTTAAAAGCAAAAAGTAATATGTTCTTCGACCCATCCAAAGTTGAGAGCATAAAAGAAACCATGGGTCTTTATTTTTATCATGACCTCCACAAAAGATTAAGCTAGCATTTAATTAATTTCAGATTGGTATTAGAGAGCAATAGCTTAATCATGCATAAATAAGCACAAAGTTTAAACAAAGTGTGACACCCTAAAAAAATTCCATCACTAAAATCACTTAGCAACTTAAACTAGTCTTAAGGATTTAAAGAATTTAAATTGCTATTTAAATTGAGCTCTAAAATATTAAGTATAATTTAATAAACCTAGAGACAACAAGTGTTTGTGCATCATCAGTTGGCTTGCATGGTTTTTGGTTGCTTGTGTGGTTTCTAAAAAGTTTATAAAATTCTTGAGAAAAAGTTTGAAAAGGTTTGATTTGAATTTGAAATGAATTTTGGTTTGAAAATGAAGTTTGAAAAAGAAAAAGAAAAAAAAAGAAAACCAGCGCCTGCTCCCTTTCAGCCCAGATGGCCAAGCGGCCCATCAAGCGTCCCGCGCCGGCCCACTCCTCTCCTCTTCCCCTTTTCTTTTTCTCTCCCGCGGCGCTGACGACCGGGGCCCGCCTGTCAGCCCCTCCCCCTCCCTTTCCTTTCTTCTTCCTCCCGCTGCCCACCCGAGCTCGCGCAGCCGCGCGATCCCCGCCGCGCCCGGCCACCTCCCCACCTTCCTTTCCTCTCCCCGCAGTCAATTAAGGCAATCAAGCACCCCGTGATCAATTAGGATCGTTACATTCCATCTTTAAACCCTAGCCGTGATGGCCGCGACCATCAATGGCAAGCCGCCGGCCGTCCCGTCCCCTTCCCGCCTCGCCTTCCTCCCTTTGCTCCTATTTAAGCTCGCGCACGAACCCCTGCGCCTCCCTTTGCATCTGCAACACACCAACACGCGCACGTGAGCTCCAATTTCCCCCGCGCTGCCGCCTCGGGTTCCCGCCGCCGCCGTTGATCCGTCGCCGCTGGTGAAGGATTGGACCCCCGCCCGTTCTCTTTGATTTTTGGGATCGCCAGGAGCTTGACAAGCTCGTCTTTGTCGCGCAGTTTCGTCCCCGACGCCCGTGGCGCCGCGCCGGAGCTCACCGAACGCCGCCCGAGCCGCCGCCGTCGTCGGGTTCCTTCGCTGCCGCCTCCTCTCCGCCCGTGAGCCCGCCTTCTTCCTCTGTGCGCGGTGAGCAAAAACCCCCGCCCAATTCCTCTCTAATTTGCGCGCAGCATCATCTCCTCGGGCTCGCCGGAGTAGCCGCGCCGCCCCCTTACGGTGCCGGCCGCCGGTGAGGCCCATGCCACCCCCTGACCCCCTAGCCTTGCTCGCGTGCTCCCCACCTATGCGTAGAGCCCACGCGCGCGCGAAATGGCGCCCTGAGCAGCCAGATAGGTTGTGCCGGTGAAGTTTCCGGTGAGGCGCCGCCGCGCTGCCTGTCTCCGGCGACGTCGCCGCCACATCCCGCACGCACGCGTCCAGGGCCCTTGGATCTGCGATGGACGGCCTAGATCAGATACCCCTTCGTTTTAAAGGGACGGTTCACCGTGGACCCGTGCGCCGGGCGCACGGCGCGGTCCACGGTGCACGCGTGCACCCGTGGCCGTTGGATCTGAGATCCACGGCGCTGAGCTGGCTGATTTGTTTAAGAGCCCCTGACCTTTTAGATTTTAGCAAGCCGGTCCTTCCACCTTTAAGAATCTCTTCAGTTAGGTCCTGAGTTTTATGTTTTAGCCCCTGGCCAGCCTAGTTTTCTTAAATAAAGGTCCTTTTCATTCATTTTTGCACTGAGACCCCTTTGTTTTATTTTGTAATTATGTTTTATCCCTGATTTTATTTATAAAAAGCCCTGTAAACTTAGTTTTCTTGCAGATAGGTCCCTGTAAACTGTTTTAATCATATCTTTCTCATTTTAACTCCGTTTTTAGCGTTCTATATACCGAAATGATCGTCTTGACGAGTAGAATCTTTTAAATAGTAAATTTACCAGTTTTGTTACTGTTTGGTGTACTGTTTTATTTATTGTTTGTTGTTCGTGTTTGACTCATAGATATCGTGCCTATTTCGTCTGAGCTCCCTGTCGGAGGTGATCAGGAAGAGCCTGTCTTCGAGGAAGATTTCACCCAGCTTGTAGAGGAAGGCAAGTGGCTTTCCCCCCTCTGCATAATCTTTTTGAACCTATGTCACTGCATGCTAAACAATGTTTACTATTCCTGTTGCTATGCATAAACCTGATGGGCAAACACCTAGTTAAGGACTTGACTAGATGCTTTACCACTTTACCTTGATCAACCCTGTTTAAACAAATGCTTGGAGTAGATAAATGCTTAGTTTTCACTACATGAGTTTGGTTATGCTTTGTTTATGTTATACATCTCAGTTTTACTTATATAATGAACTTTGTGCTCAAAACAAGATAACTTGAATCATAATCGGAACATGGAGAACCACCCAAGATAACAGTACAACCACTGTCCATATGGCTCTGGCTTAGCCAATTAATCAGGAGAGTGGGTTAGCTGATAGCTCTTTTCCGAGAGGGGCACAGGGGGCCGGAGTTGAAGGGGTATAGCCCGGTTCTTTTGGGGTAGCAGCCTTGGCTAAGGTGCCGACCATTAGGGAGGGTTATGGTCCGCTCCGCTGTAACTTGTTGCGGGCTGTTGGTTTCTCTTCTTTCCTTTGTAAAGGCTTCGTAGTGGACCCCTAGCCACTCACCTTGGAAGTGTTTAAGGGTCTAGCTAACCCTGGCAAGACGGGGAACACGAACTGTGGGTAAAGTGTACAACCTCTGCAGAGTGAAAACTGATCGATCAGCCGTGCTCACGGTCATGAGCGGCTTGGACCCTCACAAGATTAATAAACATCAAGATTAATGCAAATCATGGGTTTGTGGTTCGGTTTGAGGTTTCTCTTAAGGTTAAGTGGGTTGGTATACACTTACACCTAGTAATTAGGCGCTTGCTAATAAAACTTGACCAACTTATAAAATGCTTACCGCTGTGAACCATAGCCTATCCTTGATAGCCTTGCATTGTTTCCCCCACTTGCTGAGCACCAACCATAAGTGTGCTCACCCTTGCTTACCACTGTTCAGAGGAGAACGCCGGAGGCGAGGACGAGTACTGGAGTGACTACGAGGAGTTCTAGGGCATGCGGATCCCCCAGTCATCATGCCTGTGGAAGTAAAAGATGGAGCTGCTCGTCGCTTAGTTACCGTTGTGTTCGGACCTTCAAGTCCACCTCTCTGGATGTAATAATGGATATCATACTGGTTTAACTCTTGAACCTTTTATTACTGCAATGGTATTTCTCTCGTTTTGTCTATCATGTGTGTGTAAAATGATCCTGGCGCACACGTGAGATGCATTCGGTTTCCTTGTAAAATCGGGTGTGACAAAGTGGTACCAGAGCCGTGATGACTGTAGGTCGCAGCCTTAGTTAGAAATGGACGAAATTAAGGATTCATGATCTAGAGAACCTTATCATGCTTCAAATCATCTTATTTACGCATTAAAAATCTAATTTAATTTTGTTTTATCATTTTAAACTGTCATTTTGATTTATTCTGTACTCTGAGATCAGTTTTGCTTTGACAGATGGCCAGAACCTACATGACCCTCACAAGAGCACTGGTGGGCGCTTTCCTTCTGGACAGCTGGCCCCTCGCCGTCGTCTTGAGGATGTTGAGGAGGAACAGGAGGAGTTCCAGCCAGAGGTTGAGGTGGAGGAAGACCCAGAGGAGGTCCAGCCAGAAGCAGAAGAGGAGGATCCTGAAGAGGTTGAGATGGAGGAGGAGCCAGATGAGCCATTGGAACAGCCACAGCTGTACGATGGCACCGTGCTAGAGGCAGACGCCGATGGGGTCATTGTGATTCCACCGGCGCTTGTGGCCAATGAGGAAGCACCTCCTGCACATGTTGATCCAGTGCCTGATAGTGAAGGAGGTGACCCGGATGACTCTAGTGATGACAGTGTGGGTGAGGATGATGGTGGCAATGCTGTTGGCAATCCAGAGGAAGATGAGGATGAAAACCCCCGCTATCACGGAGCTGAATACCACAAACATTCTACTGAAGCTGAGAATGGACAGTTCTGCATTCTTCTGTGGGATGTTCTGAGGTATCTGGGATATACCATAAGGCCTCTCTATGTGACCAAGCACTTCAGCGAGCCAGGAATGAGAGACTACTACACCTGAAGAGTCTACATCAAGAAGCCTCTGAACGATACAGAAGGATGGAGGTATCGCTCATCTCACCATAGCACAGCTCAGTTCTCCACGGATGATGCTGCGGTGAATGATGCAGCAAGGAGGGCACTCTGGTCGATCTGCAATGCAAATCGGGTGCAGTTGTTCCAATCGGAGTATCATCATGTGCCTCGCCGTGCAAGTGGCACAGAAGTGACTGTGGTGCCAGCAGGAGGCAATGATCGCATTGACGTCTTGGCACGGGTGACTGCTGCTCTGAACACAGATCTGGAGGGAGCAACTACTGAGATGAACAACTATCATGAAGAGTTGCAGGCTGCTCAGGCGAAGATAGCACGTCTGGAAGCACAGCTGGCAGGACAGCGACTTCCTCAGGAAGTTATGCCATATCAAACCACAGCTTCCCCTCCGCGCAAGAGGCTCCGTTATGGCTCCGATGAAGCTACTACTCGTCTTGGCTAGGATCCTAGGATACTCGCCCTTATCATTTACCTTTCGTTAGATCGTTCCTGCGTGAACGTAAATGCTTGTAATAATAAATGTTGTTTGCAAACATGCTTGAGTTGGATTTTTGCTTGATTGTGAATTGTATGGTGGAGTGATGGCCACTATGCAATCTGAATTTTTAAGTTAATTAAACAATGGTTTGGGTTTTATTGGTTGTTATTGCTTAATCTCTTATGCAAGATTGATTGAATCAAATCTGTTTTCGCAGTCTTATGACATACCAGTAATGTTTTGTTTATAACTCAAGCTACAGAACTCCAAATGACATGAAACCAGTTGGGTCAGTTCACAAATTTAGAGGATGAATTTCTGGAAAAAATGCAATGGTATACAATACATATTCTGGGAGTTATGCACAAAGTAATGAACATGTCAGAATCTGTAAATCTCTGCTGATATAGCTGTACTGTTTGAATTTTATCTCGAGTTATAGATGTCCAAATGAGGTGATTCCAGTTGAGATGGTTCCATAATATTATACACCATAATCTGGTAAAAATTTGTGGTCATTGGATAATTACACAGAAAGTTATACATAATTCTTTGAGGTCAACAGAATCTGTCCTAACTGAAGAATATGCTGTTATTTTACTTTGAGTTATCCTCTTATGCATTGATTCAAGTACAACTATCTGAGATATGATTTTTCTAACGGTCAGATGGTAAACACCAGGTCCGGAGGAGGTCAAGACGTGCCGCCTGTGATCCGGGCACATATCGCAAATCAGCAAAACCCAGCACCACCTCCACCGATCAACCAAGCAATGGACCCAAACATGCAGCAGTTTCTGGCAGCGCAGATGCAACTGATTCAGAATCTTACCAACACAGTGCAGCAGATGCAAGCTCAACAGAACCAGCCACCACAGTCGATCCCTCCGCCACCCCCGCCACCAAGGGACAGGCACAAGGAGTTCATGAGCCACCATCCCCCTATGTTTTCCCACTCGTCTGATCCACTGAATGCTGACGACTGCCTGAAAACTATCACTAAGAAGCTGGAGATCGTGCAATGCACTGACAGAGAGATGGTCCTATATGCTGCTGGAAGACTTGTGGGGCAGGCTGCAGACTGGTGGGATGCGTACTCAACTTCTCATCCCAACAGGCAGAACATCACTTGGCAGGAGTGCCGTGACAACTTCCGTACTTACCACATTCCCTGAGGGGTTCTCAAGCTTAAGCAGAGGGAGTTTTTGTCACTGAGGCAGGGCAATATGTCAGTGACTGAGTATCTGGACAAGTTCACTCACTTGTCACGCTATGCACCTGATGAAGTTAACACTGATCCAGAGAGGCAGGAAAGATTCCTGGATGGCTTGATTGGTCCTTTAAACTATCAACTGCAGAGTCACATCTTCCCAGACTTTCAGACGCTGGTGAACAAAGCTACTGGGCTGGAAAGTAAGAGAAAGGAGATGGGTGAACAGAAATGCAAGTTTCAGTCTCATGGACAGTCTAGCAGCAACACCCGTCCCCGTTACAGTTCTCAGCAGAGCCTGACTCCATATCGTCCTGGTGGTCAAGGTGGGAGGTACCCACAGAACATGCGGTTTGTAGCGCTCGTTTCGGCCACGGCGCTTCAATCCTCGGACACCCGCAGCTCCTACCCCTCGGTGAGTCGTCCTAGCAATAACTCTGGGGCACCTGTCAGAAACACTAATCCTGTTCAGCCTGGTGGATGCTTCAAGTGTGGAGAGCTGGGGCATTATGCTAACAATTGTCCCAAGAGGGTGATGCAAACTCCGCAGAGAGACAATGGAAATAGGACTGGGCAGCCATCTTCACAGGCTCGTACTCCACAGACACCCAGCAAGAGAGGCCAGCAGAGTCATGTGCGTGGCTGAGTTAATCATGTATCAGTGGAGCAAGCTCAGAATGACGCCGGCGTGGTATGGGGTACGTTTTTCGTCAACTCTATACCTGCTACCGTATTATTTGATTCAGGAGCATCACATTCATTCATAACTGATCAATTTGTGGCAAAATATAACTTATCTATGAGCACAATGAAGAGCCCACTGATAGTTAGCACTCCTGGGGAGAAATGAAAACTGGTCATATATGCCCACAAGTAAAGATTAATATCATGGGGGTAGACTTTCTTGCTAATCTGGTAGTTCTAAAATCATGGGGAATAGATGTCATTCTTGGTATGGATTGGTTAAGGAGTTGTGATGGAGTTATCCGAAGGTCGAAGAGGTCGATCTTGTTAACAAGTCCTCAAGGGGAGAGAGTAGAATATGTGAGTGCACCCTCATCCAAAGCAAAGGAGTTGTGAACTCGTTGAAGGAAAGGCCTTGGAGGATATAAGGGTAGTGAATGAATTCCCTGATGTGTTTCCAGAGGATTTGCCAGGTATGCCACCCGATCGTGACATTGAATTTAGTATTGAACTTATACACGGTATCGCTCCCATATCTAAAAGACCATATAGAATGGATGTTAAAGATCTAGGCTGAATTAAAGAAACAAATCGAAGAACTACTTAGTAAAGGGTTTATCCGTCCTAGTTCATCACCATGGGGAGCCCCCACACTCTTCGTTGATAAAAAGGATGGATCTAGGAGGTTGTGTATAGACTATCGATCACTTAATGAGGTTACTATCAAGAATAAATACCCTTTGCCTCGGATTGAGGATTTGTTTGATCAGATGAGAGGAGCTAAGGCCTTCTCTAAGATAGATCTTAGATCAGGTTATCACCAGTTAAAAATCCGAGTGGAGGACATACCAAAGACAGCATTCACATCTAGATACGGGTTGTATGAGTTCACTGTGATGTCCTTTGGCCTGACCAATGCACCAGCATACTTTATGTATTTGATGAACAAGGTATTCATGGAGTATCTGGATAAGTTCGTTGTGGTGTTCATTGATGACATATTGGTATTCTCTCGGAGTGAAGAAGAACATGAAGAACATCTGAGGCTTGTGTTACAGAAGCTACGGGAACATCAGCTGTATGCCAAGTTCAGCAAGTGTGCTTTCTGGTTGAAGGAGGTCTCTTTTCTCGGACACATCATCACAGATGGAGGAATTGCAGTTGATCCAAGCAAGGTTCGGGATGTATTGAACTGGAGTCCGCCTAAGAATGTGCCGGAGATCAGAAGCTTCCTTGGACTTGCAGGATACTATCGGAGGTTCATTGAAGGATTTTCTAAGATAGTGAAGCCACTTACCACTCTGCTCGAGAAAGGAAGAGAATTCAAGTGGGATGAGAAGTGTCAGGCTAGCTTTGAGGAATTGAAGAAGAGGCTGACCACAGCACCTGTGTTGATCATGCCAGACATACACAAAGGGTTCGATGTATACTGTGATGCCTCTCGGCAAGGTTTGGGATGTGTGTTAATGCAAGAAGGAAAGGTAGTAGCTTATGCTTCAAGACGAGGTTGAGGAAACATGAGCGAGAACTACCCTACTCATGATCTTGAGTTAGCTGCGGTTGTTCACGCATTGAAGATTTGGAGACATTACATGATTGGGAACAAGTGCAAGATCTTTACTGACCATAAGAGTCTGAAGTATATCTTTACTCAGAAGGATTTGAATTTGAGGCAAAGAAGGTGGTTGGAGTTAATCAAAGATTATGATTTGGATATCCAGTACCATCCAGGGAAGGCAAATGTTGTGGCAGATGCTTTGAGTCGGAAGGGACAGACTAGCATGCTGATAGGATACCTGTTACCTCAGGAGCTATGTTGGGAGATGGCACAACTTAACTTGGGAATGGTTGCTTCGAGTGAGACTTTGACATTAGAAATTGAATCGACAATTGAGCAGGATATCAGGAAAGGACAATTGACTGATAACAAGATTGCAGAATACCGGAAGTTGATTAAGTTAGGCAAAGTTCCGGAATTCAGAGAAGATGAGAAAGAAACAGTGTGGTTTAAGAACAGAATCTGTGTACCTGAGATCAAGGAGTTGAAAGAAGCTATATTGAAGGAAGCACACGATTCAGCTTACTCTATACACCCTGGAAGTACCAAGATGTATCAGGACTTGAAGCAGAGATATTGGTGGTATGGGATGAAGAAAGATGTAGCAGCTCATGTAGCTTTGTGTGATGTGTGTCAAAGAGTGAAGGCTGAGTATCAAAGGCCGGCAGGATTGCTTCAGCCTCCGAAGGTACCGAGTGGAAATGGGAGGAAATCGGTATGGATTTCATAGTGGGATTACCTCGTACTCGTGATGGGTATGACTCTATTTGGGTTATTGTGGATAGATTAACCAAGGTAGCGCACTTTATCCCAGTGAAGACGACCTATACAGGAGTGAAGCTAGCTGAGTTGTATAATTCAAGGATAGTGTGTTTGCACGGGGTACCGAAGAAGATAGTGTCAGATCGAGGCACACAGTTCACTTCACGGTTTTGGCATGAGTTGCATGAATCGATGGATACAAAGTTAAACTTCAGTTCAGCTTACCATCCTCAGACAGATGGGCAGACAGAGGGAACAAATCAAATACTCGAGGATATGTTGAGAGCTTGTGCGTTGAAGAACAGTGGCAGTTGGGATAAGAGTTTACCTTATGCAGAGTTCGCTTATAACAACAGCTATCAGTCCAGCATCAAAATGGCACCTTTTGAGGCTTTGTATGGAAGGAAGTGTAAAACACCGTTGTTTTGGAACCAGACTGGTGAAAGACAACTCTTTGGACCAGACAGCATACGAGAAGCAGAAAAGCAAGTTGAAATCATAAGGGAGAACCTTAAAGCGGCACAGTCACGACAGAAGAGTTATGTTGATCCTCGGAGAAGAGAGGTGATTTTGGAAGTCGGTGATTATGCATACCTCAGAGTGTCACCTATTTGGGGATTACGAAGGTTTAATGTCAGAGGAAAGTTATCACCTCGATTTATCGGACCTTTCAAAATTTTGGAACGGAAGGGAGAAGTAGCATATCAGTTAGAGTTACCAGCACAGTTATCGGGAGTTCATGATGTGTTCCATGTATCACAACTGAAGAAATGTACAAGTGAGGTTGGGATAGAACCGGTACAGTTAGAAGATATTCAAATGGAAAATGACCTGACATACAAAGAATACCCTGTTAGGATCTTGGATGTATCGGAAAGAGTTACCAGGAGTAAGATCATCAGAATGTGTAAAGTACAGTGGAGTCATCATACTGAGGAAGAGGCGACTTGGGAAAGAGAGGATGAACTTAAGGAAGACTTTCCTCAGCTGTTCTCTAAGTCTTCTGAATCTCGGGACGAGATTCTCTTTAAGGGGGTAGGATTTGTGACACCCTAAAAAAATTCCATCACTAAAATCACTTAGCAACTTAAACTAGTCTTAAGGATTTAAAGAATTTAAATTGCTATTTAAATTGAGCTCTAAAATATTAAGTATAATTTACTAAACCTAGATACAACAAGTGTTTGTGCATCATCAGTTGGCTTGCATGGTTTTTGGTTGCTTGTGTGGTTTCTAAAAAGTTTATAAAATTCTTGAGAAAAAGTTTGAAAAGGTTTCATTTGAATTTGAAATGAATTTTGGTTTGAAAATGAAGTTTGAAAAAGAAAAAGAAAGAAGAAAAGAAAACCAGCGCCGGCTCCCTTTCAGCCCAGATGGCCAAGCGGCCCATCAAGCCTCCCGCGCCGGCCCACTCCTCTCCTCTTCCCCTTTTCTTTTTCTCCCCCGCGGCGGCCGACGACCGGGGCCCGTCTGTCAGCCTCTCCCCCTCCCTTTCCTTTCTTCTTCCTCCCGCTGCCCACCCGAGCCCGCGCGCCGCCGCGCGATCCCCGCCGCGCCCGGCCGCCCTCCCCACCTTCCTTTTTTCTCCCCGCAGTCAATTAAGGCAATCAAGCACCCCGTGATCAATTAGGATCGTTACATTCCATCTTTAAACCATAGCCGTGATGGCCGCGGCCATCAATGGCAAGCCGCCGGCCGTCCCGTCCCCTTCCCGCCTCGCCTTCCTCCCTTTGCTCCTATTTAAGCTCGCGCACGAACCCCTGTGCCTCCCTTTGCCTCTACAACACACCAACACGCGCACGTGAGCTCCAATTTCCCCCGCGCCACCGCCTCGGGTTCCCGCCGCCGCCGTCGATCCGTCGCCGCCGGTGAAGGATTGGACCCCCAGCCCGTTCTCTTTGATTTTTGGGATCACCAGGAGCTTGAAAAGCTCGTGCTGTCGCAGGTTTTCGTCCCCGACGCCCGTGGCAGCCGCGTACCGAGCTCACCGGAACGCCGCCCGAGCCGCCGCCGTCGTCGAGCCCCTTCGCTGCCGCCTCCTCTCCTCCCGTGAGCCCGCCTTCTTCCTCTATGCGCGGTGAGCAAAAACCCCCGCCCAATTCCCCTCTAATTTGCGCGCAGCATCGTCTCCTCGGGCTCGCCGGAGTAGCCGCGCCACCCCCTTACGGTGCCGGCTGCCGGTGAGGCCCATGCCACCCCTGACCTCCTAGCCTTGCTCGCGTGCTCCCCAGCTACGCGTAGAGCTCACGCGCGCGCGAAATGGCACCTTGAGCAGCCAGATAGGGTGCGCCGGCGAATTTTCCGGCGAGGCACCGCCGCGCTGCCTGTCTCCGGCGACGTCGCCGCCGCATCCAGGGCCCTTGGATCAGCGATGGACGGCCCAGATCAGATACCCCTTCGTTTTAAAGGGACGGTTCACCGTGGACCCGTGCGCCGGGCGCACGACGCGGTCCACGGTGCACGCGTGCACCCGTGGCCGTTGGATCTGAGATCCACGGCGCTGAGCTGGCTGATTTGTTTAAGAGCCCTGACCTTTTAGATTTTAGCAAGCCGGTCCTTCCACCTTTAAGAATCTTTTCAGTTAGGTCCTGAGTTTTATGTTTTAGCCCCTGGCCAGCCTAGTTTTCTTAAATAAAGGTCCTTTTCATTCCTTTTTGCACTGAGACCCCTCTGTTTTATTTTGTAATTATGTTTTAGCCCTGATTTTATTTATAAAAAGCCCTGTAAACTTAGTTTTCTTGCAGATAGGTCCCTGTAAACTGTTTTAATCATATCTTTCTCATTTTAACTCCGTTTTTAGCGTTCTATATACCGAAATGATCGTCTTGACGAGTAGAATCTTTTAAACAGTAAATTTACCAGTTTTGTTACTGTTTGGTGTACTGTTTTATTTATTGTTTGTTGTTCGTGTTTGACTCGTAGATATCGTGCCTATTTAGTCTGAGCTCCCTGTCGGAGGTGATCAAGAAGAGCCTGTCTTCGAGGAAGATTTCACCCAGCTTGTAGAGGAAGGCAAGTGGCTTTCCCCCCTCTGCATAATCTTTTTGAACCTATGTCACTGCATGCTAAACAATGTTTACTATTCCTGTTGCTATGCATAAACCTGATGGGCAAACACCTAGTTAAGGACTTGACTAGATGTTCTACCACTTTACCTTGATCAACCCTGTTTAAACAAATGCTTGGGGTAGATAGATGCTTAGTTTGCACTACATGAGTTCGGTTATGCTTTGTTTATGTTATACATCTCAGTTTTACTTATATAATGAACTTTGTGCTTAAAACAAGATAACTTGAATCATAATCGGAACATGGAGAGCCACCCAAGATAACAGTACAACCACAGTCCATATGGCTCTGGCTTAGCCAATTAATTAGGAGAGTGGGTTAGCTGATAGCTCTTTTCCGAGAGGGGCACAGGGGGCCGGAGTTGAAGGGGTATAGCCCGGTTCTTTTGGGGTAGCAGCCTTGGTTAAGGTGCTGACCATTAGGGAGGGTTATGGTCCGCTCCGCTGCTGTAACTGTTGCGGGCTGTTGGTTTCTCTTCTTTCCTTTGTAAAGTCTTTGTAGTGGACCCCTAACCACTCACCTTGGAAGTGTTTAAGGGTCTAGCTAACCCGGGCAAGATGGGGAACACGAACTGTGGGTAAAGTGTACAACCTCTGCAGAGTGAAAACTGATCGATCAGCCGTGCTCACGGTCATGAGCGGCTTGGACCCTCTCATGATTAATAAACATGAAGATTAATGCAAATCATGGGTTTGTGGTTCGGTTTGTGGTTTCTCTTAAGGTTAAGTGGGTTGGTATACACTTACACCTAGTAACTAGGCGCTTGCTAATAAAACTTGACCAACTTATAAAATTCTTACCGCTGTGAACCATAGCCTATCCTTGATAGCCTTGCATTGTTTCCCCCACTTGCTGAGCACCAACCATAAGTGTGCTCACCCTTGCTTACCGCTGTTCAGAGGAGAACGCCGGAGGCGAGGACGAGTACTGGAGTGACTACGAGGAGTTCTAGGACATGCGGATCTCCCAGTCATCATGCCTGTGGAAGTAAAAGATGGAGTTGCTCGTCGCTTAGTTATCGTTGTGTTCGGACCTTCGAGTCCACCTCTCTGGATGTAATAATGGATATCATACTGGTTTAACTCTTGAACGTTTTATTACTACAATGGTATTACTCTCGTTTTGTCTATCATGTGTGTGTAAAATGATCCTGGCGCACATGTGAGATGCATTCGGTTTCCTTGTAACATCGGGTGTGACACAAAGTGGCAACGATCATCATATATCAACGAGCAAGATCAAGCCAAAATTATTTCATCATGGTAAGCACATGGTGATGACAATAAATAAAAACTAAAACTAGGTTGTAGTCCTAGAAGCCATGTTATTTAACGAGAGACATACAAAATGTTGCATCTAAGGTTGTTGAAGGCATATACATATATACAAGCATTTAGAAAGACAAGGACAAAGAGAGAGTTGAGTCATTGTTACCGTCCTTTGATGCTTGTGATGTAGCGTGCCCTCCCCCATGCTTAAGCATTGTGCCTAGCATGGAAGAAGGAAGATCAGCATCCGCAGCAACCGTGATCCTTGAACTCCATGCGGTCTTCTTTCGTCCACCAAGTCTTCCCCCATGCTTAGCATGTTGCTAGGCATGGAAGATGATGAACCATCTTAAAATTCTTGAAGTCCCACCGCCATGAGTGGAGATCATCATCACATTGTTGCCTTTGTTCGTCCTTCAATGTCCGCCCTTTGCCACGAGCCTTGATCCAGATTGTTTCTCATCCCATCTTCTCCTCCTTCCATGTTGTCCTTTATTGCTGGTTCATCTTCCATGAGTTTTTCTTATACTTCCAGAACTGAGTATGTACTGAATAATAGCTCCATTGCAAGGTGCTTAAAATTATCTTTCCAATGAGTAGTCATTCATCCCGATCGGACTCCGAACAAGAGAGTTACGCCCTTTTCTCTTTGTTGGTGCAAGGTGTCCCAGGCTGATTTCAGATGTGTGACACCCAATGATTTGGTTGTAACTTCTCGCGCAGGTCTCCTAAAATGTTGATTCTTGATGCATTGGAAAGTAGACTTAATGGAGCACTTGAATATCCAATTTTTCCCTTTTGTACATCTCTGAACATGTGCTTAATCTTGATGAAAACAGCAGTGCTCCTTTCGGGATTTTGGAGGTGTTGATGATCTTGATTTCTTTTATCACAAACTCATGGGAGTGATTCACCATGCCTGCAAAATAACTATAAAGCACAAAGTACCCCCGAGGTGACGGTCGGGAATACTCACCCCATGCCAACAAACCATGACATCCCTACGATCTTCACTTGTGGCATAGTTAATCTAGCAAAAATACTAAAGGGTGTACGTGAGTGCAAGTGTGTATGCAAATGAAAGGATGGTATAAAAACAAAACAATGTTTACACCAAATTCTAAGCTCCATTCTTACAAAGTGGTTGCCAAACTTTCTATTCCCATAGAGATTTGTTAACCAATGTCAAAACACCATGTTCATCCCAAAATCAATAATTCTTTATAGTGCAAGAAAAGTATGGCACATTGCTAGGTTTATAAACCAACTAATGCATCATGATAGCTCAAGATATAAGACTAAATGATGGTGGTCTCCAATCATGTCTAAACACCATGTTTACACAAGATTACAAAAAGGAAAATGCCCATATCGTCATATGAAGCATTAACATAGGTACGAAAGCATTCATCAAAAAGCTTCACAAGATCCCAAGCTAACATAAAGTGGATGATGACAAAGAGATGGATGCAAAATACAAATGCAGAAAGTTAGCTCAAACAAACATTAGCAAGGTTTGAAAAACACTTTCGATGTGGTCTATAATCAGCAAAGGACATAGCTTGATTTCACACTTCATACAAAGTAAGCATTGTCTACAAGGAAGTCACCCATCGAAAAGAATCAATCAACCAAACTAACAAGGTTTAAGGGTAAGTTATAGGTATCCTATATTTTTGGCTCAACAAGGATTTTGAAGAGAGGACGTCAAGTGTAGAAATTCTAAGTAAGGTGGTCCTAGAGTCTTTGTACAAACCTATGGTTTTAGGATGTCTATAGGTAGGGGAAGTTTTCCTAAAGATTTTATGGGGAGGCTAGTCAAAGTTTTTAATTAATAAAGAGGGAAGGGATAGACTTGTTCAACCCCGACGGTGAGAGCCCTCGGTCAACTCAAAAAAATCCTACCTCTATAGGCTATGATTTTTGGTGGGAGTTATAGGAAGGCTTTAGGTTGGGTGGACGAAAAGTTAGATTAACACAACATGCAATGCGATATAACATGGATGAACAAAACAACATGATATGGAGGTTGTCTAAAACAAAAGTTAGCCTAAATTAACTAGACACAAGTTTAGAGTCAAAGGATGGTGGCATCTTCATATATCTCTCTAAAAAACAAAAGAAAAAGACTCTAAACTCTAATAGGCACACAGAAAAGGTCTACAAGTTTTCCAAGATCAAATAACAAAGTGCTCCCTCAATAGCAATTAGATCATACAACATGGTGTTGTGGTTTTTATTTTTTTAGAGCAATGGTACAATTTTACTTGATGGTTCGATTAAAGAGCACAATGTAGACGGTCATGTATATATATATAAATAAAAATCGGGTTGCCTCCCGCAAAGCGCTTCATTTAAAGTCATAGAGCTCGACTTTCTTACATACCTTCTTATTGTTGCGGAGACATGATCCTTCATGCAAGATTTGAAGGTGTTCATGCAGCCTTTATCCACTCTCCATGCTTGACACGATCATTTATGCTCGATGAGAGGCTTGCCCAATCGTCTCCTTGCATCATCATCATCACCTTCTCCTTCACGCTTTATTGCTGCCTCTTCTTTCACAAGTTTTCCTCTCTATCCAGATCAGACCATGTAGAGAACAATAGCTTCCATGCGTGGTGCATGAAATTGTATTTCCATCAAGTATTTAGTCACCCCCAACGGACTCCGATCGAGTGAGTTATGCCCGTTCTACTCCGGCGCAGCAATCTGTCCAAAGCTGATTTCAGACTGCACATCGCTCAATGTTTTTGCCATATCTCCTTGTACGGGTCTTCAAATTCATCGATATTGGATGTGTTGGAACCGGCACTTGATGGAGTTTCTGATTTTAAACTTTTTCTTCCTTGAACATGTCTGGCCAGGTCCTCAAAATTGATGAAAACAGCGACATCTGTTTTTGAGGTTTGGTGACGGTGATGCACGGGTTTGCAATTTCTTTGGGTATGACTTCTCTCCTTCTAATTTATATTTAATGCCCTGTATGGTTAGTGAAACTTGATATTTCTCCCACAAAGTTCTCTTTTGAGGTCACTAGCTTGACCGAGCACAAAGCAAGTCCAAGATTTACAAATCATATCACAAACAAACGTATCCATAACCACAATTTATGACAAAGTAGGTTGTGATTAATTGTAGCATAAGTTTTCTTGCTCAGTGCTAAGCTCTCATTAGGAAAAGGTTCATTAGCCATGTAACAAAGTTTAAGCACAACAAAGCCTCTTTATCACTCTCAATAAATTCTAGCCTATCATGATTATCATAAGAACAAGGCATTGAATTGAATCAACCTCACTATTGGATATGAATCATAGATATATCAAAGGAATATTATCAGCTCCAAAAGTGTCTTGAGAGGTTAATTTTTACCTTGGCCTTTGAGCTTTTCATCGTGAGTGGTCTCTCGGAGTTGAAAGCAATCAATCTTCAATGATCGGTGGCTTGTATCATCTTTTCGCAATTACTTCGTTCGTGCCACACATCATCAAGGTTGTCTTGTGTGGACTCACTCTTCTTATTCATTTGTGGGACTTCACACATGTCTCAAATATCTTCATGTAACTCCATGATCCTTCGTGTGAGAGCCCAGAGTATCTGCGCCATTGGATGCTATCATTTGTGTGTAATCCATGATGATTTGCTTCTAACATCTCCTAGCATCGGATGTTGCCAACTTGTGCCTTATTTTGCCAATGCTCTTGGAGTCTTTGTTTTGTTCCAAACTTCTGAATTTCATCTTGTGTGGTCTAATGGAAGCGTTGCCCAAGCTTCTCTTTGTTGTCGTCGTCCTCATCTCTACTATCTTGTTCTCATCGTGTTGCTGCTTCCTCTTTTTCGTGGAATTTCCCCTGTGTACATAACAGAACATATACCAAAATATTGTTCTATTGAAAACTTTATAAAATTACCTTTCCAACAGGTACTCATTCATCTTAATCGGAGCCCAAATGAGGGAGTTATGGCCGTTTTGTTTCCGCTCTTGCATGCTGTCCAGAAATTTTAGAACGTGCAACCTTCGGTAATTCGGCCATACCCGCTTGTAGGAACCTCCGATTGACTTGATTCTTAATTCGTTGGAAGCGTAACTTCATGGGGCTTATAAATATCCAAAGATATACTGTTGTTCCCCCTTGAGGTTGTGCAGAAATTGATGGGAACATAAACTTCTTGTGAATTGATCTGATATGTTGACGACCTTGATCTTGTGGTCTTTGGGGCGTTACATCGCGTCTCCTTTGGCTTTAAGTCGTCACCATTGCTGGACCAGCGAGTAGCATGATGGCAATGGTGTGTATTCTTGATTTTGCTTTAGCCAAAGTGACGGGTGCTTGTCGCGCAACGTGATTGCTTCCAACACCTATTGCTTGGACAAACAAACCTCCACAAAACATTAGTCTTAAAACTTTAATTGACACATTGACATACCTTGTTCAACATCACTCGTGTAGGGTGTGCACTAAATAGCGGATGATAGGACGCTAACAAAAGTTAGCACCTACCACTAAAGAGTGAATCTTGATGTAGTCATCATCTTGTCGGAGTGGATGTGAACGTCTTGTGTCTAGCTTTTCACCTACTTTCAAGGACACAAACAAGAAAGCAAGCATATATGCAAAAAATAAAAATTAGGGTTAGTCAAAGAGATAAATGGATCGCCCTAGGGTTCGAGTTGCTGATCCCCGACAACAACACCAGAAAAAGGGGCTTGTTGACGGTTCAAAACCGTGCTCAAGTTCACCGCAAGCCTACGGGTGACTTGGTGCCTTTTTCACCAAGGAGGGTTCTCCCTAGATTGTCAATCCAAGGATCGGAAGCAAAATCCTAGGATTCTCCATCTAACCTATTGATCTAGCCTAACATGAAGCATTAATTGCATAAGAAGATAAACCTTAAAGATGTATGAATTATAACATAAGGTTGATCGCATCCATGAACGTAGACAAGGTAAAGAGCAAACAAGGGAAACTAATGCCTATCATCTTCGAGTCATAGTTCCAGCAAAAAGAGCAAGCGCGACATGCATCTCATCCAAAGTCATCTTTAAACTACTATCCTCTGGTTCGATTCCGAAAACGCCCGCCTTTCGGAACCCCCGTTCTGTCACAACGTATTCCTATTCATGCGGGTAGTCTAGAGCGAGTTCAAAGAACAAGTTGAAATCACTTGGTCGGTCCAGTATGCACCTCTAGCCACCACGGCTACAAGAGCACCCTAAGCAATCTAGCTATAGACTAGATTGGGGAAGAAGCATAACCAAGAAGAAAACAAAATCATCGAGGGAGGAATCGAGTCGCTAAAAGATCGGATGACATGAAGTACTTTACTCACATAATAAATGCGTTTAGATCATCTCCACCGAGTACATACCATTGATGACCTCAACTAGCTTCGGAACTCCGCCATGGCTCAACCGTGCAAGGCGGCCATGGCGGCTAGGGTAGGCCTAGGCCATCTCCTAGACGACTTCGAGGACTCACGGCGGCTGTCGTCGCTCTCTCCTAGGCTTCGCCGAGTTGCTGTGGATGGATGGATGTGGCGGCCGGAGGAGGCAGAGACAATTTATAGACAAGCACCGAGGGCAAAAGGGAGCGCGAACCGGGCCCGGAGTGGGCAGGGCCGGTCCGCCCAGGCCGATCGGCCCAGGCTCATTTCGGCCCGGTTCGGCCCCGGTTTCCTCCCCGGTTGCTTCTCGCATGATCCTTTATTTGTGTGCACTTGCCTGTGGGCCTTTGATGTCATTTCCTTCACGGTTTAGGCTTGAATCTTTGCTATCCAAGCTTCGCCATTTTCTGGTTGAGTCCCTAAAGACTTGCATGTTGATGCTTCGGTCCTCGGGTCATTTGGAGTCATGTTCATCGCGTGTCTTGACTTGTGGCGGGCTTCATGATCTTCTCTTGAAGTGCTTGATGAACTTATCCCGAAAGTCTTCTCTTTAACGTTAATTTCCTGCGTAAACAACAAACTCCAAAATCAACATGCAAGTGTGAACTTGTTACATCATTAGTATGCATAGTGGCGGGTTAGTTCCAAATCATAATCGAAACCAATGTATAACAGGTACTCTAGGTTGACGAAAATTCACCGTCAACAGTCTTCCAAGGTCACCGGGATTGTGGATAAGGTCTTTGGGCCCACTTGTAGGTCGGCGAGGCTTCTTGCAGGTCAGGTCCTCTTGAAAGGGACCTCTGGGGTCCTGGTCGGTGGGGACCCATGGGTACCCATGTCTCTCAAGCCCCCGATCGACATGTAGGCGAAGCGGCGAAGATGAAGTAACGTCGATGCGAAGTGAAGACGTGACGCCAGTGAGGTCGCGTTGGGTGCACGGGGATCAAAAAAGAAAATCCTCCGGAGCGCGTACGGAGGCGAACATCAAGCTTCTGGAAAGCAGGTCTAGGGGCTTGAAGTGAAGACAAGGCGCTATTATTGCTTGAAGAACCGCTGACCTGACGGGGATCAGATAAAGCCATCGCACCTTCAAGGAAGGTCTGTATGCTGACCAAAGGGAGGTCACGTGGAGACATAATAGGAGCATGCTTCTGACAGGTCGAGGCGACGAAAGAAAAGATCGCGTCACAAAGCCGCACTCGTACAGTAGCCCCCGAGCAGTAAGGCGACCTAGAAGCTCGGGTTGATGCTCGAACAAAAAGTTGAGAACCTACGACCTTCTACTTGAGGAAACAGATGCTCATCCCATTGAATGAGTCAAAGCAATGGGAATCTTCACGTAAGGACACCGGGTAACCAAGCTTGTTGTCGCCTAGAGACCCACGGGTGCACTGTGCCGGCACAGAACCTGCCTCCACGTAGAGATGCCACCGCCACAGCTAAAGGACAAGGACTAAAAAGATGTCATGAGGCCTGCTGCAGACATGCCAATGCTTCCGATAGCAAACAAAGACCTCATGCCCCACGTGCAAACAGTATCCTGATAATATTGCCACGCTGTCTGGGAGGGTGAACGGGGGCTAATGCGGAGCTCCACTGCTATAAATAAGTGGCCTGGACCCGTGGCTGGCCAAACCCAGTGAGAACACGATGGTAACACCGCTTGATAATATAGTCATGCCCTGGCTTTGTGTGTGTCCGCCCGAGCATAGAGCTAAGATGTCATCCCTTGGAGCTAGAAGAATGCTTGCAAAGTTAGGAGAACTCCACGAACCTCTGTGCCTGCGCCCAGTGAAGAATCCAGGTGCAGCATGGTCTAGTATATTCCTTGATGGACCTTATGAGCAGAGGCCTAATATGGTGTTGGAGGCCACTGTGCTGCACCGGGATAGACCTAAGGCCATGCTGGGGGCTGTGATGCCACGACAGGAGAGCTTCGAGGTGGCACTGGCCCGATTTGGGATCTTGTGAGAGCACCCTAGAAAAAGATGGGACTCCACAGGAAACCTTCTGGGGCTAGAGTACAGGTGGCCGTGTAGAGGCCAAAACCTCGTTGGTGGTGGAGGGCTCTAAAGAGGTCCTGAAGCTAGAAGAAAGCTTACGACGTGCTTTATCGGTCTAGGTTGCATCGCTTGCACCACGTAAGGTAGATCGGGACCTTTAACATGTTTGTATCCTATAACTTAGCCTTTGGACAAGGTCTTTTGTAGCTTTTGAAGCTTTTATGCACAAGTGCTGCGTAGCAACTAATGCGTGTTGATTATTGTGATTGGGCGCCCGAGACAGCAATGGCATGGCCAAGGTCTCAGTATTGCTGTGGCGGTACGCCGACCTTAGGAAGGTCACAACATCTAACATAGGATCTCGTGTCGACATAGATCAACACGGCCGCTGCGCAGTGGCACAGCGCAGGGACGTCAACCCTGGGATGTGCAGGTCGAGATCGACCTGGTAGGGTACAAGGCCTCAGCGAAGCGCTGTAAGTAGGACCATGGAGGTCGTCAACGAGCAGTAGAGCCATTAAGCACAAAGCTGTTGATAGGGGGGCCGTTGTAGGTCGTAGCGACCCAGAAGGCACGTTGAAGGATCGGATGGCGACTAGAGAGGGGGGGAGTGAATAGGAGCCGGTAAAAATTCTTTTCAAAGAACCCGGCCTATACCCTAGACAAATCCTGGTCACACACGAGCGATGGATCGAATCACACACCAATCGTCAAGACAACGAGGTTATGGATCAACCTCAAGTCTTATGAACAATTCCTTGTAGCACATGCGGAAGCACGAAAGAACGAGGGAGGAATCGAACCAAGGAACCAAGCTGTCAGCCTCGGGCGGACTGTCCGGCCGGGCGGGGCGAACTGTCCGCAAAGGCCGCGCGGACAGTCCGGCCAGGTGCCGCGGACAGTCCGCAAGGGACACGCGGACCGTTCGGCCCGGAGCCACGGACCGTCCATTAAAGACAACAGAACCACCAGAACCGACCCGAGAAAAACAGACCGTCCGCGAAGACCGAGCGGACCGTCCGCGCGGGTTCCGGACCGTCCGCTACTGAAGCTCGGACTGTCCGTGAACCGGCTGCAATGAAAACCTAAAACAAAACCAGATCGAAAGCAAAGGCGCGCAAGAACACGACGAACACACGAAGAACACGCAGCCCGCGGACCGTCCGCCACCGCCTCGCGGACCGTCCGCGCCGCACGGACAACTCTCCCAATCCATCACCGGATCTCCCAAACGGTAGAAGCTGTTGAGACAAGAGTTTGGGGACATGAAAAGCGTCACACAAGGATGCTATACCCCAAAAATTTCGCCTCCTAACTTCATAAATCATCGGGAATCGCGGATCCTTTGAAAACCACCAAAATCTAGAGCTCCGAACGAGAATCCTTGAATCGAAGTGGTTTCCCGGCGTTTGAGGGCACAAGATCAATCCCAAAGATGCACAAGACATCCATCCATGTTTCCCTCAAAGAAATCCGGGGATAGACTCACTCAAATCCGCGGAACCACACCAAGAACAAAGGCACCAAAAACAAGCACGAAAAAGACCACGAAAATCACAACGTCGAATCTTCTATATAAACCAGGAAAGATTCACAAGGTCTAGCATGCCGCCCTAGCATCCATCCCTCTCAACAAATCTCTCATGAAGCTCTCATGCTAGCATAGAGAAAATGGAGAAGAAAATAGTCCAGGAAAAAAAGAAATGGAACGGGGGAAAATGAAACCCTAAGTCGCAGAGAGAGAGTCCCATCCACACACACTCATGGCTTATATATCGGGTCCCGCCGGTGTGGGAAATGACTCGACTACCCCTAACTCAACTACTGGCGATACAACCCACGCAGGGGCATTTATGTAATGTTTGTGGGTCTTGCCATCGGACGGCCACGCCTTCGCCGCACCCCGCGTCCTCCTGACGCAAGCCATGCGGTCCCGCCGCGTGTCCTCCGCTTCGAAGCTTCCCAACACGCCCGGATCCCGTCTCCGTCATGTTGGGCCTTTGGACTTGGTTTTGAGGCCCAAACCAAGAAACCGTCCTCAGATGGTTTTGTGGGCAAACCACCAAACCCCGCGTGCTCGGCCCGGCCTCCCGCCAAGCCTCTTGACTCGGCCGCCACCGTGAACCGGCTCGATCGTCCATGACTTCCTCTTGCTCGTCTCGCCACCATGTGGCCTGCACCTAGTCCCGCCGTCCACCGGGTCACTCGAACCGAGCCTACTTGTCTCTCCATCTCCCGGAGGCCCCTCAAGGCTGAAGACCTTTCGCGCTTGTTCTTCACCTGCAACAACACGAACGAGGCCTCAGCCTACACCTGCGCACTAAGCCAAGAGTCAGTCCAACACCCGTTGTCAATCAGTCATCACTGAGGAGCGGTCATCCATCGACCACCGGGACGCTCCTGGTCCTCAATCTCCCCCTTGATGAGTGCATTGACAACACACAACGTGAAATGAAATTCAGAGAAAGAAAGCAAGAAGAAAGAAAAACAAAGAAGCTCAACTCATGACCAAAACCAAGAAAGGGCAAAGAAAGGTCACAAGCCGAGCAAAGCACAAACTCCACACTGAAAACAGCAAGAAAACTCCCCCTAAACAAATGCAAGCTCCCCCTGAACATGTGGATGCAAACTTCCAAATTTTAGCTCACCTCTTCTGAATTTGCATTAAGCTCACCTCTTCTCCCCCTTGTTGACAATGTATGAATCAAGGTGAAAATGTAGGAATGTAAAACAAAGCATATAAACATCTACATGAGCTTCTCAAATAGGCCAAATCTAGTGTCAAAGGCTAGAAATGAGACAAAGAGCACATCTATGGATCATAACATAGTCAAAGTATTGCCACAAGTAATATATGAAAATATAGGCATGTGACAATGCAAATTTTCAGATTTGAGCAGTTTTATCAAAAGATGGCTCACTTCAAATGTAAAAGCCTATCCATGTCATATTCGAGCCAAAAACATGCATATCATCCAGAGATCATACAAGGATATCCAATTCTCGACAAAAGATCATTGCAAAGACCCATAAAGCAAAGCATATCATGTTAAAGCTCATGAGCCATGTGTCCACTTCGGGGAGACTTCTCCACTGGTGAACATCATGCAACATGTTTTGCACCCATGTTTAAATGATAAAACATTTTGAGAATAAACATAGTGGATGGAGCATTTTTCAAGTATACACACTTCTTTTCAAGATTAATTCATTTCATGGTACATGAAGTGCCTTTGCGGCAAAAAGAAGCTTATGCTCCTCCATGAATGCAACATAGGCTAAACATTCACAATGATATTCGGCCTTTGGCCCAAATGCAGGAAAAAGATATCCAAGCACAATCTAAGCATAGAAATCACATTTAGACCAAAACGTGACATGGATACACTACTACACATGAGTGGAGCACATTTCATCAAATTTAGTCAAGATTAGCATTTGTTTCAAAAAGGGCTATCTCACAACACACATATCTCAAATAGTCCAAGAGCATAGCCTCACATAGCCATTTCTCCACACATATGACCAATATCTCACAAATAGCCAAAGAAACTCAAATAAGGCATATGAAAGAAGCTCATCATCCGAAAATGCAATATGATACAAATGCAACATGATATATAACAAGATGGCTATCCTACAATGGTTTATAAATCAAGCAAAGCATGTATATACATCAAAGTAAACATGGTATGATACATATGGTACAAAAGTAAATCCCCCAAGAATCAACTAGAAAGGGCAACAAACCCCAAGTTCCCCCCGCAAGCGCACAAATGTAGCTTGGTCGAGAGGCTTTGTAAAGATGTCTGCAAGCTGATCTTGGGTAGGGACATGATTCAAAACAATGGTCCCTTTCTCCACATTGTCTCTCAAGAAATGGTATCTCACCTCTATGTGTTTGGTTCTGGAGTGAAGCACTGGGTTTTCGCTACGCTTATGGCACTAGTGCTATCACAAAGAAGTGGGATCTGGGTGCACTCCTCACCAAAGTCTCTCAAAGTGTATGAGATCCACAACAGCTGGGAACAACAACTCGCGGCTGCAACATACTCTACCTCGGTGGTAGATTGAGCTACACTAGACTGCTTGCGGGAAGACCACGAAACCAACGAGGACCCAAGAAACTGACAAGAACCAGAAGTAGATTTCCTCTCGACTCGGCAACCAGCAAAATCCGCATCAGAAAAACCATGAAGAGAAAGAGTTGAGGAGGAAGAGTACCAAAGGCCAAGACCAGGGGCAGACTGTAGGTACCTGAAAATCCTCTTGATGGCCTGTCGATGTGATGTCCTCAGTGAAGCCTGAAAACGAGCGCATAGACACACACTGAACTGTATGTCTGGCCTCGTCGCCGTCAAGTAGAGGAGGGAGCCAATCATGCTCCGGTACTCCCGCTGGTCTACTAGTTCTCCGTCCTCGTCCACATCCAAAGTAGCCGTACTACCCATGGGTGTCGACATAGGCTTCACATCTTGCATCTGGAACTTCCTCAGCCTGTCTTTTGTGTACTTGGTCTGATGTACAAATGTTCCGTCCTTCACTTTCTTGATCAGCAACCCGAGAAAGTACTGCAACTTGCCCATCATGCTCATCTCGAATTCCCTGCTCATCTCATCTGCAAACTTGGCAACAAGGTTATGTGACGAGCCACCAAAGACAATATCATCCACGTATATCTGCACAATCAACAAGTCATTCCTATGCTTGAGGAGAAACAAAGTCCTATCCACGGTACCCATCACAAACCCTCTGCTCACCAGAAAACCTCTCAATCTCCCATACCAAGCCCGGGGTGCCTGTTTCAACCCATACAGATCCCTTTTCAACCTGTACACCCTGTGTGGATACTTCTCACTCTCGAACCCCGGTGGCTGCTTCACATACACCTCCTCCTCTATAACCCCATTAAGAAAAGCACTCTTGACATCCATTTGAAACAACTTGAACCCTTTAGCCACGGTAAAGGCTAGAAGGATTCGAATTGCCTCAAGACGGGCCACAGGAGCAAAGGTCTCCTCATAGTCGATCCCCTCCTTCTGACTATAACCCTGAGCAATAAGTCTGGACTTGTTCCTCACAACCATCCCATTCTCTCCCTCTTTGTTCTTCCAAACCCACTTGCTTCCTATAGGATGGCAATTTGGAGGTGATTCAACTAACTCCTACACCTGGTTCCTCTCAAAGTTTTCCAACTCCTCATGGATAGAATTGACCCAGTTTGCATCAGATAAAGCATGTCCAATGTCCTTGGGCTCAAAGGTGGCAACAAATGCAGCATGAGCGAAATGAGAAGAATTCCTAGACCTTGACCGCGTAGTACGTTTGTCGATGTCCCCAATGATCCTGGATAGGGGATGCACTTCTTGAATCCGCCGGGGAGCCTCACGCCTCGAGACTACCTCCCCCTCAATTTCAGCTTCTCTCGCCTGGTCCTCTTGTCGCACCGTCGTTGTCCATGATGTAGACGGTCCACCCTCCGTAGTGGTCGTAGGGGAAGTAGTGGGAACACATTCAGCTTCAGGCGCATGGTTCTCTCCATCATCATCTCCAGCTTCATCCTTCTCCTCTTCAAAGAGTTCCTCGGCCATCTCTTCATCACCTGCACATTCAAAGCCAAGAGAGGTACATGGCATTGTCTCGTCGAAGGTTACCTCGCAAGTCTCCATGATTTTATTAGTCTCAAGGTTAAGCACCCTATAGCCTCTAGAATGATTAGCATATCCAAAGAAAATCTCATCACTAGACCTAGTCTCAAACTTGTCGAGTTTTTGTGACAACCCGCCCAGGAAAATACCGTACTATCGCCTAAGACCGATCCACTTTGGTCATTAAGCAATAATAAAGTATCATCCTGTCGTTAGTTGCCGGGTTAATGCCCGGTAAATCACTTGAAAAGCAACAAGGATCGAGTATATGCATTAAAACTCACTCGAAGGCGAGTCCAGAGATACAACATCATTGATATCCAAATTCATACCCCGTAGAGTTTAATTATTACAAAACATAGTTTTTGTCACGATGAAATAGTTCAGAGTTTTGAAAAGCAGCGGAAATTAACTAGCGGAAACGAAGTCACCACGGGAGGCCATCCATGATGCTTTCAGTAGTCGTCCTCCACCCACTCCAGCTCCTAGCCGGGCGGGATCTCACCGGGCCACACATCACTGAAGGCATTACCTGGATCAACACATTATAGCAAGGCTGAGTATACTAATACTCAGCAAGTCTTACCCGTCAGTGATATCTACTTCACCAATTCTAGACCATAAAAGGGTTTTTGGCTACTGGGTTGCTTTTGCTAAAAAGTAACAAAGAGTAGGTCCTTACTTTCAAGATTTTAGCACAAGTTCTAGTGGTTTAGTCATTACTACATTAGCCAACTAGTACAAACAAAGTTGTACAATACAATTAATCAAGCATCATCTTCATCAACTTCCATCATTAGGGATCACATGACTAGTGGAGTAAGTAGTCTCGGGTAACGGTGAGAGGCCGACAATCGATTGATTTAAACCTTGCAAGGTAGACCCAAACACACGGTAGGCTGCCCCCGCGAGGACAACTTTCCTAGGCCGTCCCCATAAATCCTCGGGTCGGGATCGAATCTTACAGTCTTTGGTGCAAGCTATCCGGCATACCCCGCGATACCCAGAGTCACCATACACCACCGGTGGCGAGCCGTGAGAGCGAATCCCAAGAGTAGTAACGGTAGGATCCCTTGCCGCCTCATTAAGGTACTAGGCTTACCGGCCCCATAACCGGCATGTGCTTAGTACGTTCAAAGACTTAACCCACATAACCACTGGACCGGAGCCCAGATCCCATGCTCTTACCACGTGAGCAATCCATTTAAGGATATAGTATGATTCCTATCTAGGAACCTATTCTCGCGAGTGAGGTCATCACTCAACTTGTAACGGTCCTATAGCATAGCAGCTATCGACCTATCACACTAGTAGGGACCAAAGGTACCTATGGATCATGCATCTAGGGTTTCATTCAACTCCTGTACGTAAATGCACAATCATTCATAGATAATTAAATAAAGAACTTTAAAACTAGGTTAGATGCACCAGAGCTTGCCTTCGTCGACTAGGTTAGCTTGGGAGCCCTCGGCATCGAGTACTTCCACGTACTGCAGAGAACCTTCCGCTCCTCCTTCCTCGGTTTCCGGGACAAGGGAGTAATCTCCGTCCGGAAGATCTACACGGAATGCAATGCACTTTAGGTGATGTGATAGTTTGTTGTCTTATCCGACTCTAGTTGGTCATATTCACCTTAACAAGCATTCATCTAAGATTTCTCTTTTAGGAAGGTTAGGGGATGTACATGGGTTACTCTTTTATTCCATATTAAAAAAAAGGTTTTAATAAGCTTATCATTTCATGTGAAAGCTTCATTTCCTTTTATCTTCACTAACAAATGTGTGATTAATATTTTTATTATGAATTAATTTCTTATCAGTGATTATAATTAAATTTCTTTTATTTATATTAAATAATACTTCCAAAAAGGAAAAAGATTTAATTAAGGGTTTCTCTTTATTTTACTTTCCCTTTAATATTAAAAGGGCATTTAAGCCTTTTATTAATCAATTGAATTACCAAAAATTAGATGAGTGTTTCTTAAGCCTGCTAGCATCCATCCTGGTCCATTGGACCCACATGTAAGTGTTGGATGCTAAGAAATTAAATATTATTGAAAATAACAAAGTCTAGCTAGTGATTCCAAATAAATGCATATAAAAATAAATAAGCATCAAAATGATCCAATTTTTCTGGTGCCTGCTCTCTGGTCCTAAACCAGCCTAAAGGACCAGCACATTCACATGGAAGCCTTACTGAACTTGGTTTATTAATTTACAAAGGAAAACATGCATAAATCAAGAATAATTATTTCCGTTAACCCAAAATTCATGATTAATTCACAAGATGTGTATTTTTGCATTACAAGACAGTGTGCACAAGTTGGGCTCATGAATATAAATATATTTAACAAGAAAAATCATCTAGGCAATTACTGCAGGAAAGGAAAAGAATTTGTCTAGCAAAATCTACTTCATAACTTTGTGCAATTTTTGGCACAGCATCTAGCCACATCCTAAGACACAACATATCCAAAATTTGGCTACAGAGGAGTTATATCTTTCAAGTTATGACAGATCCATGTGTAACCATTTGTATTTTTCCTGCTAAAACTATTCAAAATCTAGCCATGAGTATACAACAAAAGAGGTGGGGTTTATCATCCTGAACCCTACAAAATTTGTTTGGGATTTTTCTGATTTCCTATGAATTTCTAGGGATTTTACAAGTCACTGGACTGATCTGTAAGAAAATCTAGATAGGTTTCATTGCAGCTAGGTCCTGAACTTTACACAAAACACCCAGCCAAGATCTGTGGCCCTGCAATTGGGTCCTTGGCCAGGGAGGCGGTGGGCTCGCCGGAAATCCGGCGGCTCCGGCGGCGCTCCTGGCCGGGGGATGGCTCGGGGTTGAGTGTAGGCTCACCTAGGGTTGATGGGTAAGCGCGGTTGGGGCGGGGAGATCCTCCACGGCGGCGTGCGGCAGCGACCGGCGGGACGTCCGCGGCGGCTCCGTGTTGGGCGAGGAGAGCGCGGGCTTTGGCCAACACGTGACCCTCGGGGGATGCGGTGGGGTCTAGGGGAGCCGGTGGTGTGGTTGGCCGGTGGGGAGAGCGAGCGGCGAGCTCCGGCGGTGGCGGCGGCGGCAATGGCGCGGTGGAGCTCGGTGGCGCGCGGAGGGGGGGGGGGGCGAGGACGGCGCTTAAATAGCCCCCGGCCGGGCCCGGCGGTGACGGCGGCGTGATCCACGGCCGTAGTACGGCGCATGCGGGCGAGGGGGCGCGGATGGACCGTCGGTCCGAAGGGGGGCGTCCCGGCCACCGCACGGCGCGCGCGCGCGCGTCGGTGCGTGGCACGGCGCCGACCCCGGCGCGTCGCGGGGCGCGGGTCGCCTCGGCACGGGCGCGGCCTAGGGGCGCGGTCGTCCTCGGGCGGAGGGGAGTCGGGAGGCACGCGGGCGCGGACACCGGAGTGCGGCCGGCGGTGGCCGGCGACGCGCGGCGCGCGGGCGCGCGCGACTTCGCGGCGCGTGGGCGCTCCTGCCCTACCCGTTTTGCTGAAGCACTGTTTGACTCACATTATTTCCAAAATTTTGAATAAAACTTGGCCAAGCAATGAATACCAAAGTTGTAGATCTAGGTACCAGCTACAATTTTTACAAAGGCTGTATAGGGTTTTTCTTCCTAGATTTGAATTTATTTGAATGCCAACTTTGAATGTCAGCCTGTTTCTGGCAACAGTAAAACCTGCCTTGCAAGGGATTTTTCACAATTTTCCTCTCCAAATTTGAAATGCCAATCTACATGAATGTTGTGTCCCTCAACAATACCTACAACTTTCCTAAAGGTAGAATTTTAAGTGTTTAGGTGAATTTTGGAGAACGCGGCAAAAGTTTCGGCAGACACCGGTGGACACTGGGATGGCAAGGGGTTTGACCCACCCTTTGACCATGGGTTGGCCCCACAAGTGTGTTTACTATTCATTGAGGGTCACTAGGGTGTGTTAGTGAGTTTTTCGGGGTGAGGGCCCAGGTTGACCTAGGTCTGACCTCGGTTGACCAATTGACCGGCTAATCCGGTCATTAGCGTTAATGTCGGTAATTAAAAACCTGGGGCGTCATAGCCTACCCCCCTTAAACGGAATCTCGTCCCGAGATTCGATTTGACAACGAAGAGATGGGGAGAAATACTCACTGTTTCGGGATTGGAGGAAGCCCGGATACTTGGTGTTAAGATTATCCTCCGTCTCCCACGTGGCTTCTTCTTCCGTGTGATGGCTCCATTGGATCTTGTACATTCGCACGGTCTGCCTTCGGGTCTTTCGCTCTTTTTGGTCTAGTACCTTCAATGGATGCTCGACGAGCGAGAAATCCGGCTCGATCCAACCATTATCTTCTGTGATGATCTCGTTCTCCGGAACAGGCAGTCCCTTCTTCAACTGAGTTACATGGAACACATTGTGAACTGCGGAAAACCGTTCTGGCAATTGGATACGGTAAGCAATGGGTCCACATACTTCTATTACTTCATAGGGTCCAATGTAGCGCGGGGCTAACTTTCCCTTGACTCAGAACCTTTGCACACCTTTGGTGGGGGATACCTTCAAATATACATGATCTCCCACTTCAAAGTGTCGAGGTGCGGTTCCCTTATCATGGTAACTCTTTTGTCTCATCTATGCCATCTTCAAATTTTCTGTTATCACTTGCACCCTTTCTTCGGCCTCTTTAACTAACTCTGGTCCAAAGAGTGTTCTTTCTCCGGTTTCTGACCAATTCAGTGGAGTGCGGCATCTACGTCCGTATAGAGCATCGAACGGTGCCATTTTCAAGCTGGCTTGATAGCCGTTATTGTAAGAGAACTCTGCCAAGGACAAACACTTGTCCCAACTCTTGTCAAAGTGCAAGATGCTTGCTCTCAACATGTCGTCTAGAATCTGATTTATCCTCTCCGTCTGACCATCGGTCTGCGGATGATAACTGGAACTGCGGATCAGCTGAGTTCCCAAACACTCATGCAACTGTTCCCAAAAACGGGCTACAAACTGAGTCCCTCTATCAGAGATTATAGTCTTTGGGATTCCATGCAGATGAACTATGTGGTCCACATACAACTCTGCATATTGTTGTACGGAGTAAGTGGTGTGCACGGCAATGAAGTGAGCGGTCTTGGTAAGTCTATCCACAATTACCCAAATAGAGTCCTTCTTTCTAGCATTTAGGGGTAAACCCACAATGAAATCCATACTAATATCGTCCCACTTCCACATAGGTATCGACAGGGGTTGGAGTACTCCTACCGGTTTCAAATGACTTGCTTTCATCCGGTGGCAAGTATCGCACTCGACTACATACTTGGCTACATCCACCTTCATATTGGACCACCAAAAGTTCTGCTTCAGATCTTGGTACATCTTGGTACTACCGGGATGAATAGAGAACTTGGACTTGTGAGCTTCATCGAGAATGATTTTCTTGATTTCTGGGTCAACGGGGACCACTAGACGTTTTCCAAACCAGACCACCTCTTGGTGATCCTTCTGGAAACAAGTGTACTTTGGGTCTCCTTCTGCTAGTTTCTGCCTGATGGTTTGAACATCTTCATCATTGCGCTGGGCAGTGACAATCCGGTCATAAAGGTTTGACTCTGCCGTCAAGGCATAAAGAATTCCTTGCGGTACCACTTCTAAGTTGAGTCTTCTCTTTTCTTCACATAAGGGTTCACTGACTGGCTCCAACTCTAGGTGGTTGCAATGTTCCTTGCGGCTAAGAGCATCCGCAACAACATTTGCTTTGTCGGGATGATAGTGCACTTCTAGATCATAATCCTTGATCAACTCAAGCCATCTTCTCTGTCTCATATTCAATTCTGACTGGGTGAAGATGTATTTGAGGCTCTTGTGATCGGTGAAAATATTGCAATGATTGCCCATTAGGTAATGTCTCCATATCTTGAGGGCATGAACAACAGCAGCTAACTCAAGATCATGGGTAGGATAATTGAGCTCATGGGGTCGAAGTGCCCGTGAAGCATAGGCAATGACTCGGCCTTCTTGCATAAGGACACAGCCGAGGCCCGTGCCTGATGCGTCACAGAAGACTTCAAACGGTTTGGAATTATCGGGTTGAGCTAGCACTGGGGCTGAAGTTAGATGTTGTCTGAGGGTGTGAAAAGCTTTCTCACATGCTTCACTCCACACGAATTTTACTCCTTTCTTGAGTAATTCGGTCATGGGTTTTGCGATTCTAGAAAAGTCAGGAATGAATCGACGGTAGTATCCCACCAATCCTAGGAAACTGCGGATTTGATGTACGGAATTGGGTGGTTTCCAATCCATCACCTCTTGAACTTTGCTAGGATCTACGGAGATACCATCTTGGGAAATGGTGTGCCCTAAGAATTTGACACTTTTCAACCAGAATTCGCATTTGGAGAACTTAGCACAAAGCTTGTGATCTCGCAAACGCTGAAGGACAACTCGGAGATGCTTGGCGTGATCTTTCTCGCTCTTAGAATAGATGAGAATATCATCGATAAAAACCACGACAAATTTATCGAGCTCCGTCATGAACACGGTGTTCATGAGATACATGAAGTAGGCAGGTGCATTAGTGAGTCCGAAGGACATGACCAAGAACTCGTAAAGACCATAACGAGTGGAAAAAGCGGTTTTAGGAATGTCGCATGGTCGAATCTTGATTTGGTGGTAGCCAGAACAAAGATCGATCTTAGAGAAGACTTTGGCACTAGCCAATTGATCGAAGAGAACATCGATTTGAGGAAGTGGGTATTTGTTTTTGATGGTGACTGCATTGAGTGGTCGATAATCTACGCACATTCTCAAGCTACCATCCTTCTTTTTGACAAAGAGAGCAGGGCAACCCCAAGGAGAAGAGCTCGGGCGAATGTAACCCTTATCTAACAATTCTTGGAGTTGGGTTTTTAGTTCGGCTAACTCTTTGGGTGGCATGCGATAAGGTCTTTTGGAAATGGGTGCGGTACCGGGCTGGAGTTCTATCACAAACTCGACATCTATGTCTGGTGGCATACCAGGCAACTCGTCAGGAAATACATCTGGGTACTCACACACTACTGGAATTTCATCAAGAGAAGAGATAATGGTCACATAGGCACAAGAGTCAGTACCGTCCCGGAAAGGTAGGTACAAGGTAGTGTGCCCGATCGTAGGAGAGTTGATCTCTACGACCCTATCTGATATATCTAGAACCACCTTATGTTGATTCATCCATACCATACCCAAAATAACATCCATGCTTCCCAATTTGATGGTTATAAGATTAGATCGAATAACCTTACTTCCTAGTCTCAGAGGAACTTCGAAGGTCACTAATTGAGATGTGATGTTTCCACCGGGTGTGGTAATTTTATAAGCAGATTTGGTTTGTACTCCTCTTAGACCCAATTTGTCTAATAAACTCTCATTTATGAAACTATGTGTGGCTCCTGAACCAAATAAGACCTTAACAGGAGTGTTATTGATAGAGAATGTACCCGTGAGTACTGGAGCTCCTGCTAGAATGTCACTCATGGTAGTGAAGTTCAGCTTGCCTTGGCGCACTTGCACCATAGGCTTCTTGGCCGGAGTGGTAGGCTTGCTTCCCGTACTCTGATTCTGCGGGTTGGCATGATCTGCCTGGGCTTGGGACACTCATTAATGTAGTGCCCTGGCTGGCCACAGTTGTAGCAACGACGATCTCCAACATCATGAGGGGGTGCAATAGGCTTTGGAGCCTGCTGCTGGGTACGGCGGAACTGGAAGTTCCCGGCAGGTTTGCCCTGGAATGGCTTCATCGTCCAGCGTCCAGTTGAAGATGGCTGGGATGGGCCTAGAGCTTCCTTCTTTACAAAGCGAAACTTTTTGTTTGTTCCGCTGCCTGGGGTGAAACCGGACATCCTCTTGTTGTCCCCATGGGCTTTCCTCATAGCATCCTCTTGCGAGATAGCCTTGTTCACTAGCTCATGGAAGTTTGCGGGCTCGAGCAGATTCAGGCGCTCATACAACTTGCCTTCAAGCCCGTCACGAAACCTCTCCATCTTCTTGGCATCAGTATCAACATGATGCCCACCGTACTGGCACAAGCTATTGAACTTCTGGGCATAGCGGTACACGGAGTCAGATCCCTGACGGAGAGCTAACAGCTCCCTCATCTTTCTGTCCATCAGACCTTTGGGAATGTGGTGGCTCTTGAAAGCCTGCTTGAACTCTTCCCAAGTCACGGCATGGCCTCGCTGCATGGACTTGAAGTGGTCCCACCACATCAAAGCTTCCCCTCGCAGTTGCAGCGCTGCGAAGTTCGCTTTGTTCTCCTCGGAGCAAGGCAGCACAAAGGCGGAGAATTTCGCCTCTATGGCCTTGACCCAAGCCTCAGCTTCCAGAGGGTCTTCTGCTTTAGCGAAGGTTGGCGGGTTCTTGGCGATGAACTGGGCGTACGTGGTGACCTGG
Organism: Cenchrus americanus; assembly: GCA_947561735.1. Classification (NCBI taxonomy): domain Eukaryota; kingdom Viridiplantae; phylum Streptophyta; class Magnoliopsida; order Poales; family Poaceae; genus Cenchrus; species Cenchrus americanus. The sequence continues at coordinate 191,245,398 of OX387244.1, forward strand.
TTAGGCCCCTCGTGGTTGGCCCCATGTGGCGGCCCTCAGTTCATCTGCTGGGTGATTTGCTGCTGCGTCTGCAGGATCTGGCGCAGCACCTCGGTTTGGGTGTCCATAAAGGCCTCCGTCGGTGTCATGGGCGGGGGTGGTGGCAAGTCACCACTACCATTCGCTCCAAAACCGTTGGGAGAGCTGCGTGTGGTTCCCACCATCTGAAAAGTGAGCTTTATTAGTGAGATAACCGAAAGCTTACTCCAAATGATGACAAGCACGATCATGCATAATCACATCTCATTAGTAATTAATGATGAGGACAGCAACAAGCAACGATATCCTATAGCCACCAAAATTCATAGAATCGTTCTTCTCAACGCGGTTAGGACGGCGATTACTCAATTGTACGGCTCATAATTGCTTTCGAACGATCATCGTCATTTCGGACACCAAAGAAGGTGGTATGCAAACGAGCACTTATTTGCTGGCAACGAGTGATGTTCCTAAAAATGCTTTGTTTTACCAACGTTTGTAGGAGAAAATGCAACATTGACAAGCGTGGTAATTTGCAACGATTTAACCAAGGATCTGGTATTCAAGGCAAGAAAATTTAACATTGAAAGACAACGAAATTCACTTAAAGCATACAAGCGTAAGCATTCTTATTACAACATGACAGAACAAGGTTCAAGACATTACAACTCGAATTTGGAACACCATGACATGACACGATACAATAGTTGCTTGGCACGAAGACATGCTGTCAAGCCAACTACTCTAACATCTCAAGACAACTCGGTAGGATCGACATCCTTCTACTCCCTGCTGTCGGCAACCTAGTTGCCCACTGAAGCACCAATGTACGACGGCGAAGCTGGGGGAGTCGGTAGCGGTGGTCCTGCCTGGCTCGTCTGATCCAGACCGGACACAGCTTGCTGCTCCTCCGGGTGTGCCTGTACTGAGGGCAGTGGCTGTAAGGCCACTATAGCCTGTAAGGCTGCCACCTGTACCTCGGCCTCCTGCACGTGCTCCTGCATCTCAACAATGTTCTGCAGCAGTGTCAGTCTCTCTATCTTGTGTGCGTCGGCATCCTCCTCTAGTGCATGGTTCTCCGCCTCTAGATCCACGATCCTCTGTAGGCGGTCACCTTTCTCAAGCTCCAGCTGAAACCTCCTAGCACGCAGCCTGTCGTTCTCCTGCTGCACCTGGGTAAGCGTAAAGTTCAGCTGCTGGTGCGCGGCTGAAAGCTGCTCCCAATCGCGCCTAGATGCCTCCAAGCGCTGTGCAATAATCGCTGCGGTGTTATAACGCAGCCCCTGGAGTGTGAAGACCACGTTTAGACAACGGGCAAGTGTCTGGGTAACATCCAACGGCTCTGCTAGGGTCAGTAGCTCCCGTAGGTGGTCCATACGGTCCAACCAAGCTGGGTCGTGAGGACTCACAGCAGGAAACAATCCAAATGGAGAAAGAGCTACCACGGTAGGGTTGTGGTCACAAAAGTCTGTCAGCACTCTAAGGGCGGCTGACTCCACGGACTCGTGAGTGATAAACCCCCAGTAAATAAGACTCAGGTCAAACCAGTCGGCGTGGTCTGGGTGTGGCAGAACAGTAACGATCACCCTGCAGCGGGGAACGCCAAAACGCTCAAACTCCTTCACCTCGTACGTCGGTGGGGTAAGGTAGCCTGCGGCACTGAGTGCTTCCCACGCCAAGCGCGGAAAACCCTCCCAGTGTAACCCGTTGGTACGGATCGTACCGTCAGTGTCGAACTAGTGGAACACGGGGAATTCCATCTGTACGCAAATGTAACTCATGTCAGATCTCAAAGAGAACGACATGTCAAATGGTGAAGTTCTTGCAGCTGTGAATAAAATTCATAACCAAAAATCTAGAAACCTCAAAAATTTCCCAAGTTTTAAATTAAACGTTTAATACTTTTAATCAAGCTTTTAAGGTTGAACATGGATCAAGGAAACAAGATGAAGGGTCCTTAACCTGGATGTGCCTAGGGAAAAGTGAACCAACCCATCGAAACTAGGATTGAGATTTGCTTACTACAAGATTTGCTTACTACAATTTGGTTTAATTATCCTAGCACATGATAAACAATTTTTCATAAAATTTCGGCAGTATAACGGCTAGGTATAAGGGTACTTCTAACTTATAAAAAGCACACACTAGCATAAACTTCCTTAGAGAACATATGGGATTTCGATTTTTTTTGGGTCCATTTTAATTGTTTCGATTTTTAATATGCATGCAAGACGTCCTATTCGACCTCACATGGCAATCAAGCTAGAATCAAAGTTAGTGCCGGTGGCAAGGCTTTTAATCGTCTCTCCCTATAATATCTAGTCGAGAGCTATACGGCACTTGCTTAACAACTAACGAAGCGGTGTTATGTACCTGCAGAAAACGAACCTTTCGTGCCAGCACTTCACGAAAGCGTCCACATTCATTACCGTTCACTATAGAAACGGTATCCATGCGTTAAGCCGCTGCATGGACAGCGTCCTATTTAAGATCTGACGCGACGTGAGTGCCCATTGGAATAGGCCTCACTCATCCCTCACGGACTTTCCCGTGGTACCATCACGTATGGCAAAACGTGACGAGACTCAGACGCGACGTGACACCCATTGGAATAGGTCCCACTAGTCCCTCACAGCACTTCCCTGTGGTACCACCACGTATGGCAAAACGTGATGAACTAGTATGGTTGTGCGAGAATGTAAGTCTGACATAAAGTAATGTGCTGGGAATTAGCAAAATAGACCATAAGTTATTTAAGCCACCTGAAAGAACCCAAAATTCCCTCTAGGGCCTCTCGGTCTAGTTTATCCTTAGCGGACCAACGTGTTTTGGAAAATCAGAAAATCTTGGCATATTTTATTCAAAAACCCTTGATTAAGGTTTATTAATTAATCTCTGGTGCATATAAGCTCTGATGCCAACTGTGACAACCCGCCCAGGAAAATACCGTACTATCGCCTAAGACCGATCCACTTTGGTCATTAAGCAATAATAAAGTATCATCCTGTCGTTAGTTGTCGGGTTAACGCCCGGTAAATCACTTGAAAAGCAACAAGGATCGAGTATATGCATTAAAACTCACTCGAAGGCGAGTCCAGAGATACAACATCATTGATATCCAAATTCATACCACGTAGGGTTTAATTATTACAAAACATAGTTTTTGTCACGATGCAATAGCTCAGAGTTTTGAAAAGCAGCGGAAATTAACTAGCGGAAATGAAGTCACCACGGGAGGCCATCCATGATGCTTTCAGTAGTCGTCCTCCACCCACTCCAGCTCCCAGCCGGGCGGGATCTCACCGGGCCACACATCACTGAAGGCATTACCTGGATCAACACATTATAGCAAGGTTGAGTATACTAATACTCAGCAAGTCTTACCCGTCAGTGATATCTACTTCACCAATTCTAGACCATGAAAGGGTTTTTGGCTACTGGGTTGCTTTTGCTAAAAAGTAACAAAGAGTAGGTCCTTACTTTCAAGATTTTAGCACAAGTTCTAGTGGTTTAGTCATTACTACATTAGCCAACTAGTACAAACAAAGTTGTACAACACAATTAATCAAGCATCATCTTCATCAACTTCCATCATTAGGGATCACATGACTAGTGGAGTAAGTAGTCTCGGGTAACGGTGAGAGGCCGACAATCGATTGATTTAAACCTTGCAAGGTAGATCCAAACACACGGTAGGCTGCCCCCGCGAGGACAACTTTCCCAGGCCGTCCCCATAAATCCTCGGGTTGGGATCGAATCTTACTGTCTTTGGTGCAGGCTATCCGGCATACTCCACGAGATACCCAGAGTCACCATACACCACCGGTGGCGAGCCGTGAGAGCGAATCCCAAGAGTAGTAACGGTAGGATCCCTTGCCGCCTCATTAAGGTACTAGGATATAGTATGATTCCTATCTAGGAACCTATTCTCGCGAGTGAGGTCATCACTCGACTTGTAAAGGTCCTATAGCATAGCAGCTATCGACCTATCACACTAGTAGGGACCAAAGGTACCTATGGATCATGCATCTAGGGTTTCATTCAACTCCTGTACGTAAATGCACAATCATTCATAGATAATTAAATAAACAACCTTTAAAACTAGGTTAGATGCACCGGAGCTTGCCTTCGTCGACTAGGTTAGCTTGGGAGCCCTCGGCATCGAGTACTTCCACGTACTGCAGAGAACCTTCCGCTCCTCCTTCCTCGGTTTCCGAGACAAGGGAGTAATCTCCGTCCGGAAGATCTACACGGAATGCAATGCACTTTAGGTGATGTGATAGTTTGTTGTCTTATCCGACTCTAGTTGGTCATATTCACCTTAACAAGCATTCATCTAAGATTTCTCTTTTAGGAAGGTTAGGGGATGTACATGGGTTACTCTTTTATTCCATATTAAAAAAAGGTTTTAATAAGCTTCTCATTTCATGTGAAAGCTTCATTTCCTTTTATCTTCACTAACAAATGTGTGATTAATATTTTTATTATGAATTAATTTCTTATCAGTGATGATAATTAAATTTCTTTTATTTATATTAAATAATACTTCCAAAAAGGAAAAAGATTTAATTAAGGGTTTCACTTTATTTTACTTTCCCTTTAATATTAAAAGGGCATTTAAGCCTTTTATTAATCAATTGAATTACCAAAAATTAGATGAGTGTTTCTTAAGCCTGCTAGCATCCATCCTGGTCCATTGGACCCACATGTAAGTGTTGGATGCTAAGAAATTAAATATTATTGAAAATAACAAAGTCTAGCTAGTGATTCCAAGTAAATGCATATAAAAATAAATAAGCATCAAAATGATCCAATTTTTCTCGTGCCTGCTCTCTGGTCCTAAACCAGCCTAAAGGACCAGCACATTCACATGGAAGCCTTACTGAACTTGGTTTATTAATTTACAAAGGAAAACATGCATAAATCAAGAATAATTATTTCTGTTAACCCAAAATTCATGATTAATTCACAGGATGTGTATTTTGGCATTACAAGACAGTGTGCACAAGTTGGGCTCATGAACATAAATATATTTAACAGGAAAAATCATCTAGGCAATTACTGCAGGAAAGGAAAAGAATTTGTCTAGCAAAATCTACTGCATAACTTTGTGCAATTTTTGGCACAACATCCAGTCACATCCTAACACACAACATATCCAAAATTTGGCTACAGAGGAGTTATATCTTTCAAGTTATGACAGATCCATGTGTAACACATTTGTATTTTTCCTGTTAAAACTATTCTAAATCTAGCCATGAGTATACAACAAAAGAGGTGGGGTTTATCATCCTGAACCCTACAAAATTTGTTTGGGATTTTTCTAATTTTCCTGTGAATTTCTAGGGATTTTACAAGTCACTGGACTGATCTGTAAGAAAATCTAGATAGGTTTCATTGCAGCTAGGTCCTGAACTTTACACAAAACACCCAGCCAAGATCTGTGGCCCTGCAATTGGGTCCTTTGCCGGGGAGGCGGCGGGCTCGCCGGAAATCCGGCGGCTCCGGCAGCGCTCCTGGCCGGGGGATGGCTTGGGGTTGAGTGTAGGCTCACCTAGGGTTGATGGGTAAGCGCGGTTGGGGCGGGGAGATCCTCCACGGCGAAGCGCGGCGGCGACCGGCGGGGACGTCCGCGGCGGCTCGGTGTTGGGCGAGGAGAGCGCGGGCTTTGGCCAACACATGACCCTTGGGGATGCAGTGGGGTCTAGGGGAGCTGGTGGTGTGGTTGGCCGGTGGGGAGAGCGAGCGGCGAGCTCCGGCAGCGGCGGCGGCGCCAATGGCGCGGTGGAGCTCGGTGGCGTGCGGAGGGAGGGCGAGGACGGCGCTTAAATAGCCCCGGGCTGGCACGGCGGTGACGGCGGCGTGATCCACGGCCGTAGTACGGCGCACGCGGGCGAGGGGGCGCGGATGGACCACGCGGTCCGAAGAGGGGCGTCCTTCCACCGCACGGCGCGCGCGCGCGCGCGCGGCGCGTGGCACGGCGCGCCGACCCCCGCGCGTCGCGGGGCGCGGGTCGACTCGGCACGGGCGCGGCCTAGGGGCGCGATCGTCCTCGGGCGGAGGGGCGTCGGGAGGTGCGCGGGTGCGGGCGCGGAGTGCGGCCGGCGGCGGCCGGCGACGCGCGCGCGCGCGGGCGCGCGGCGTCGCGGCGCGCGGGCGCTCCTGCCCTACCCGTATTGCTGAAGCACTGTTTGACTCACATTTTCTCCAAAATTTTGAATAAAACTTGACCAAGCAATGAATACCAAAGTTGTAGATCTAGGTACCAGCTACAATTTTTACAAAGGCTGTATAGGGTTTTTCTTCCTAGATTTGAATTTATTTGAATGCCAACTTTGAATGTCAGCCTGTTTCTGGCAACAGTAAAACCTGCCTTGCTAGGGGTTTTTCACAATTTTCCTCTCCAAATTTGAAATGCCAATCTAGATGAAAGTTGTGTCCCTCAACAAGACCTACAACTTTCCTAAAGGTAGAATTTTAAGTGTTTAGGTGAATTTTGGAGAACGCGGCAAAAGTTCTGGCAGACACCAGTGGACACTGGGATGGCAAGGGGTTTGAGCCACCCTTTCACCATGGGTTGGCCCCACAAGTGTGTTTACTATTCATTGAGGGTCACTAGGGTGTGTTAGTGAGTTGTTCGGGGTGAGGGCCCAGATTGACCTAGGTTTGACCTCGGTTGACCAATTGACCGGCTAATCCGGTCATTAGCGTTAATGACGGTAATTAAAAACCTGGGGCGTCACAGTTTTCCTTTCTTAAGAATGAAGCATTTGCAACCAAAAACTCGGAAATGACTCACCTTGGGTGCCCGACCATGCATAAGCTCATAACAGGTCTTCTTCTTGAAAGCTCGCAATAAAATCCTGTTGGAAACATGACAAGCCGTATTAACCGCCTCAGCCCAATAGCTCCTAGGAGTCCTGTGCTCATCGAGCATCGTCCTAGCCATCTCACAAAGAGTCCGATTTTTCCTTTCCATAACTCCATTTTGAGGGGGCACATAAGGGGTCGAATACTGATGTTCAAGACCTAGATCACGACAAAAGGCATCAAAACAAGAGTTCTTGAACTCTGAGCCATTATCACTGCGGATAGCTCGAATAGCATCCCCATGCCTCTCGTTTTTCAACCTCACGATCAGATCTCGAACAAAACCAAATGTCTCACTCTTGTCTTCCAAGAAAAACACCCAGGCATAGCGAGAGAAATCGTCCACCACAACAAGGACATACCACTTCCCACCCACCGAGCAAACTCGAGCTGGCCCAACAAAGTCCATATGCAACAACTCTGTTGGACGCTCGGTCATGACATCGGTCAAGAGTGGCTGGGGAGTGGCTACCATCTTGCCATGCCTACACGGAGCACAAACCAAATCCTTCTCAAACTTCAACCTCGGCAATCCTCGGACAAGGTCAAGACCACTCAAGCGGGAAACCAAATCAAAGCTCAAGTGACCCAACCGCCTATGCCATTTCCACAAATCAGAAGAAGGACCAGCCATCAAACAGCGAGCAGGACCCAAAGAACGAGAGAAATCAGCCCTGAAAATCTGACCCTCGGGGATGATCATACAAACAAGATCACCTCGAGAATCCAGCAAACGAGACTCGCCAGACTTGAAACGCACCTCAAAGCCCTCATCAAGCAACTGAGAAACCGAAAGCAAATTGAAACCCAAAGACTTCACAAGAGCAACCCTCTTCAATGTTACCTTGTCACTCACATGCACTACACCCTCAGAAATCACCCTTCCTCGTCCATTTTCCCCAAATGTGATGTACATCTTTTCCTTCACTGGGGTGAGGCTGGAGAACCACTTCTTATCTCCGGTCATGTGTCGGGAACATCCGGAGTCGATCAACCAAATGTTCTCCAAGCCTCCTGCCTGTAGTCAGAAACAAGAACGAAAATGAGCTAACGACTCAACACTGGGGTTAGCACACAGAAAGTTGAACCATTGTCGAGCCATCTGCTCAAAAGATGGGTTAGCAAGCATCATTCTCTTGCCACCAAACTTCCCATGTCCCATGGAAGGAGTACGAGCACCACGAGGGGGGAAACGTGGTCCGTAGTTCCTCTGGAACCCAAAGCTGCGATCATCTCCCCTAAACCCGTATTGAGGATGAGTAGGGGGACGTCCAGCAAAACGACCACGAGCCCGACCAAACCTCTCACCAACACGCACACCATCATCTCTCCTATCAAGCCTCTCACCACCACCTCGCGGTGGGATCCTACCACCCTGAGCTCCAACTCTACCAACACTCCTCACACTTCCCACACCCCGTGGAAGTGGCACTCTAGGCTCAAGAATACCATGAGACTGGCGATACCTGTCCTGGTTTGCTTGCTCCCTAGCAAGCCTCTCATCCCTCTTCTTCTTATAGCAAAACTCTGCTAGATGCCTCTCCTTGACACAATACTCACACCTGAAGGGGATGGGTTTTGGTTTTCGCTCTGGCTTCTCTCTAGGATTCTCACCCTTCTCACTCACAAACTTCACTGGTTTCTAGAAGTCATTTGTCTTAGGTGGGAATTTGGGTGGATCTTGGGTTGTGTCAAGCTTGTTGCAAAGGTGGTTGGGCTTTGGTGTGAAAGAGTTCTTAGGTGCTTTTGGAAGTAGGACTTGGATGTATCCGATCACCTCAAACTCGGGATTAGACTCAACACACTTCTCATACACACTCTCCCCACTGTTCTCTCCCACTTTCTCACCCAACTTCTCAAAACCCAAACCACGACCATCAGCTCTCTTGAACTCCTCAATCATGACTTTCAATTGAGGTTCCTGCCCAGACAATCAACCCAACACCTTCCTCAAATAATCATTCTCCTCATAGATGGCATCCAAACGGGAAGTAAGTTCAAGATTGCGCAAAGTAACTTCATCACAGCTAGTGCATGCATTGACAACAGGAGATTTCAAAGAAGCTTCCAAAGTGCTAATGGTAGAATGAGCATCAACAAGCTTAGCATGCATAGTAGGACATGATTTACAAGCACCAAGCAAAGTGGGTCTAGCCTTAAGCTCATCATACTCAGTCCTAAGAGCATCTAGTTTAGCCAAAGTAGAAGCATTCTTCTCATTAAGCAACTTGATCTCATTCAACCATGCAACACACTTAGTGCATTCAACATCATCAGAAATAGTAGGAGCAAGTTTGAGGACCATGTGTGGTTCGAGGACCGGTGGATGGTCGCTTCCTTGTGTGATGAGTGATTGACAACGTTGTGTGGACTGATTCTTGGCTAAGTATTGCGGGTGCGGGGTTGCGGCTTGACCGGTGTTGGTGCGGGTGAAGAACAAGCGCGAAAGGTCGTCGGCCCCGGTGAGGCCTCTAGGTGTGGAGAAGACAAGTAGGCTTCGTTCGAGGGACCGGTGGCCGGCGGGGGTCAAGTGCGGGCCGCATGGTGGCATGAACAGCAAGATGAAGTCGTGGACGGTTTCTTGGTTGAGCCTCAAAACCAAGGTCGAGCCGGGACTACGTCGGAGCCGAGTCATGAGTGGAGATTGGCGGAGGCTACACCGAGTTCGCGGGATTTCCGGTGGTTCACCAGAAAACCATTGGGTTCCTTGGTTGAACCACAAAGCCAAGACCGAAGAGCTGAAGACTGTGCTGCAACAGTGCCAGACCGGTCTGACCGGTGGGTCTGACCGGTGGGCACCGGTCTGACCGGTGAGGAGCACCGGTCTGACCAGTGTGCGACGACGCAGTTCGGAGACTTCGAAGCGGAGGACACGCGTCGGGATCGCATGGCTTGCGTCAAGGCTACGCAGGGTGCGGGCGCCGGGCATCCGTCCGATGGTGAAGACATGAGGACTTCCAAATCCGCCTTTGAGGGGCTTGTATCCCTAGTTATTAGGAAAGGGCATTTTAGACTTTCAGTTGCCTCCATATAACCCAAGAGGTGAGAGGATGGCAGCCAACTCTTAGAACCCTAGTTCATTTGCTTTCCTATTTCCCTTCCTATTTTCTTAGGATTTCCATAGGACTAGCTTGAGAGCTTCATGGTGAGATCTTGTTGAGAGGGTTGGATGATCGGGCGGCAAGCTAGACCTTGTATGAACCTTTGTTGCATGTATAGATGATTCGACATGGTTCCTCAAGGTTTGGATGTGTGGTTCCCGGTTGTTCTTGGTGGTGATTTTCGGAGCCTTCTCTTGGTAATTTCTTTGGGTTGTTTTCGGGACCTTTCTCTTGGGGATTTGATGGAGGAAATTTGTGGGAACCCTTCGTGGTTCTTTGGGCTGTGATTCCCCTCCCAAATCCGTGAGTAAAAGGGCTCGATTTTGGGGTTTTCCGGGTCCTAGGGTTTGAGGTGTTCTTGGCGGGATTTCTTCGATTCCTCCTTTTTGGACGAGTTTTGGTGGGATTAAACTTGGATATGGACTCCTCATGAGGTGTTCCTAATATCCCCAAAGTCTTGTTCAAGTCCGTGTAGCGATTCGGGAGATCGAGGTTTGGATTTGGGGGAGTTGACCCGCGGGTGCTGTTCATCCCGAGCTGCCCAGGCTACACCGGTCTGACCGGTGCTCTTGACCGGTCTGACCGGTGCAACCCTCGGTGGGTTTTTGCTCGGGTGAACGTCTGGGTGTGTTCGCTGTTGTCCTGTGTTGCTGCTGTTTCGAGTTTGGGTCAGTTTGGTGGTCGGTTGGCCTGTTTGGTGATTTGGGGGCTTTCAGGCTTGGACCGGTCTGACCGGTGTGTTACACCGGCCTGACCGGTCTAGAGCCACTTAGTGTAAGTTGCCAACTCTCACCAGCAGGGACCGGTCTGACCGGTGTTGGTCTGTAGACTCGAGGTTTGGTGTTCCGCTGCGTTCTCAGGTCGGAAGGTTGTGTGTTGGTTCTTAGGTCCAGTGGCACTCTAGTGGCTGCGTGGGCTTGGCCAATTTGGGTAGTGAGTCGGAGACGTGTGTTGGAAGCCGTATTCATCTTGTTGGAGTTTTCATATTGTGACGCCCCAGGTATTTAATTACCGTCATTAACGCTAATGACCGGATCAGCCGGGTCAAACCAGTCAAACCCCGGTCAAACCTAGGTCAACCTGGGTCATCACCCGAAAACCTCTCCAGTGAACCCCAATGAACCCCTTGACCAAGCCTACACACACCCGTAGTCAACCCTTGGTCAAAGACATGGTCAAAACCGGCTTAACCGTTGACGTCAGCGAATGTCGTCCAGAACTTTTGCCGTGTTCCCCAAAATTCACCTAAACACTTCAAAATCTACCTTCATGAAAGTTGTCCACCTTGTTGAGGGACACAACTTTCATGTAGATTGGCATTTCAAATTTTGAGTGGAAATTGGTGAAAAACTTGATCGATCGACAGTACCCCCTGTTTTCCAGGACAGCTGACATTCAAAGTTGGCACGACGTTCCTGCAAAATCCGTTGAGAAAAACACTATATGGCCTTTTTGAAAGTTGTAGAGGGTAGCTAGATCTACAACTTTCCTATTCATTGCTTTGTGCACTTTTGTTCAATTTGTTGGAGAAATCTTAAACTGAACAGGGCTGGTCTGCACGATTTAGGCGCTCTCGCGCGACGCCGCGCCGCGCACGCGCCGGCGCCCCGCCGCCGCGCGCCGACCGCGCCGCCCCGCGTCCGCCCGTCCGCCGTCGTGCCTCGGTCCGTGCGCCGCTCCGCGCCTTCCCAATGCGGCTCGCTCGTTCCCGAGGTGCACGCGCGCGCGAGGAGGCCCGCCGCCCGCGTTCTAGGGCACCGCGCCGCCGTACTCCCCTCGCCCGCCGTAGTACGGCCGCTGCCCGGCTAACGCCGTGCCCCGCCCGAGCTGCCCCTCCGTCGTGACCCGCTCGCGCGCCCCTATAAAGCGGTCGCCGCCCCCCGGCCGCGACGCGCCGCGCCCCCTCCCCGCCGCGCGAGCCGCCCGCCGGCGCCCCGGTCGGCGACCACGGCGAGCCGCGGCTCGGCGGGCCGCGCGCCCGGCCCAAACCGGCCACCGCCTTTCCCTACTCCTACCGAAGCTCGGCAACCGCCCAGCCCTCTGCATCGAGCCCCCTCGCCGGCATACACAGGCAGCCGCGGCCGTTCCTCCCTGACCGCCGTCGAGCACCCCACCGCCGGCCACCTCCACCCTGTCCAAGCATCTAAACCGGTCCTAGGTGATCCCCTAACCCTCCTCCGCCCCTTCCCCGGCCAAGAACGCCGGCGACCTCGCCGGAATTGCAACGCCCGCGCCGGCCGGCCGCCCCGAGGGCCACATTGCGAACACCGAGTTCTGCTCAGGGGCCTAATCGCAAAAGGGTAACTCCAATAGTTAAAGCAGTTTTCTGATTCTTGTAAATTGTGTAGAAAATCACAGAAAAATCAGAAAAATGTGAAACCAATTTTGTTGAATCCATGGTGATTTATACTACAACTTTTGTTATTCTGTCCTGAGCTAATTCCTTTTACTTTTTGCATGAAAAATACAAATGGGAAAACCCAAGATCTGCAATATCTCAAAAACCATACGTCCTTTGTATATGTTGTGTGTTAGCTCATGGCTAGCTCCTATGTCGAAAATTGCACAAAGTTATCATGTAAATATTTTTATAAAAATGTTTTTCTATCTCTGGCAGAACTGCATAAATGAATTTTCGTGTTAAATATATTTATGTTCTTGAGCCCAACTTATGCACACTGTCTTGTAAGACCCAAATACACATCTTGTGAATTAATCATGAATTTGGGATTAAAAGAAATAATTATTCTTGATTTATGCATGTTTTCCTTTGTAAATTAATAAAACAAGTTCAGTAGGGATTCCATGTGAACATGCTGGTTCTCGAGGCTTGTTTAGGACCAGAGAGCATCCACAAGAAAGTTTGGCTCATTTTGATGCTTAATTAGTTTTATATGCATTTAAATTGAATCACTAGATAACCTTTGTTATTTTCCATGATAATTAATTTCCTAGGATCCAACACTTACATGTGGGTCCAATGGACCAGTATAGATGCTAGTAGGCTTAAGAAACACTCCTTTAATTTTTGGTAATTTAATTGCTTGATAAAGAGCTTAAAAGCACTTTTTCTATTAAAGAGAAATTAAATAAAGAAAAGCCCTTATTTAATTATTTTTCCTTTTTGAAAATGTCATCTAAATAAATTAAAAAGTAATTAATTCTCGTTGCTGATAAGGAATTAATTCACGGATAAAAATATCATTTATATCTTACTTGTGAAAGGAAAGTGATTAAAAGCTTTCACATGAAATGACGAGTATAAAGAAACCTTTATTCAATTGTGCAATAAAAGAATAACCCATGTACAACCAATCACCTTCCGAAAGAGAAATCACCAAACCACCCATGTAACTCGAGTGTGGCTGCAAATCATGTTAAAAAGGTTAAATGTACCTACCCACTACTGTTGGTGAACTTGAATTAAATTATTTACATATATATGTACACGAAATCACCATCAAAAAGAATAATTAATAAAGAGTTGCATATTGTTCCTTTATGGAAGAGTATGCTGAATGTATTCTTATCTAGGTGAATGTGCCCAACAAATACACCCCTTGATTGCCAATATAGTTTGTGAGTGATGAAAGTATAAACCGTCGAATAAATCTTGCATTTGCATCTTCGTGTAGATCTTTCCGCCAGTAGACGTACGCTCGTGCCGGAAGGAGGAGACGAAGGTGCCAACAAAGAGCTGCCGAACGTGAACGTAGCTCGGGACCTGGACACAAGTCCAGAAGGGCCCAAGGCCAACCTTGCCAGCGAAGGCAAGCCCCGGATCATTAACCCCGTCTTTTAAAATTTTGCAATTATGTTTGCTATGATTGTGCATTTACGTTTCAGGAGTTGATTTGAAACCCTAGATGCATGATCTTTAGGTACCTATGCTCTATCACTAGTATGCTAGGTCGATAGCTGCTATGCTATAGGACCCAATAGAAGTCGAGTGATGTTCGTCACTCGCGAGAATAGGTTCCTAGATAGGAATCATAATTTATCCTTAAATGGATTGCTCATGTGGTAAGAGCATGGGATTGGGCTCCGGTCCAGTGGGCATGTGGGCTAAGCTTTTGAACGTACTAAACATATGCCGGGAATGGGACCGGTAAGCCTAGTACCTTAATGAGGCGGCACGGGATCCTACCGTTACTACTCTCGAGAAATCTCCTTACCGGCTAGCTACCGGGAAGGGTGGTGTATGGTGACTCCGGGTATCTCGCGGGGTATGCCGGATAGCCTGCACCAGGGACTGTAAGATTCGATCCCAACCCGAAGACTTCTGGAAACGGCCTGGGGAGTTGTCCTCACGGGGGCAGCCGACCGTGTGTTTGGGTCTACCTTGCAAGGTTTAAATCAATCGATTGTCGGCCTCTCATCGTTATCCAAGACTGCTTAATCAACTGGCCATGACATCCCATAATGATGGAACTCGAGAAATATGGTTGGATGAATTAATTGCTTGTCCAATTATTGATTGAATTACTTGGCACAATTAGAAAGGGTAATCAACTAGAACTTGTGTTAAAAGATTGAAAGTAAGGACCTACTCTTAGCAGCTTTCCAGCAAAAGAAACTCCACCGGCCAAAAGCCTTTCATGTCTAGAGGTTGGTGATGTAGCTATCACCCGACGGTTAAGTCTTGCTGAGTATTAGTATACTCAGCCTTGCTTTAAAACTGTTGTTGCAGGTGTGATTGATCAGAAGGGTGACGACAAGTAAGGACATCACGGATGGCCTCCTGTGATGTTCACCGTCGCGTTAGTTTAAATTATTTCCGCTGTATTTTCAAACTCTGAACCTTTACTCTATGTCATGAACAATGGTTTGTAACAAAATGTTTAATTCATGTTGTACTCTGGACTCGCCTTCGCGTGAGTTTTAATGCATGTGTCGATCCTCTGTTCGATGTCCAAGTGATTTACCGGGCGTTAACCCGGCAACCAATGACAAGATGATACTTTACTATTGCTTAATGACCAAAGTGGATCGGTCTTAGGCGATAGTACGGTATTTTCCTGGGCGGGTTGTCACAGCTGGTATCAGAGCGACTGCATGCACCAGAGTTTAATTAACAACTCTAATCACATGATTTTCGAATAAAATTTGCCAAGATTGTTTGAATTGCAAAACACGTTGGTCCGTTAAGGATAAACTAGACCGAGAGGCCCTAGAGGGAATTTTTGGTTTCTTTCAGGTGGCTTATTAATCTATGGGTTATTTTGCTAACTTCCAGCACATTACTTATGTCAGACTTACTTCCCTGCACAACCAAACTAGGAGCCACGTGTTTCATACGTGTGTTGTTCCGCATCACGGGAATTGCGAGGGTTGATGGAGTGATCCATTCCATGGATCCCATCTTCGCGTCTGTTTATGAGTTGTGTCCTGCCACGTGTTTCATACGTGAGCATTCAACATGTTGCTCATGCGAGGCAAGGATATACTCCATTCTAACGGAGGATGTCCGAGGTTGGACGCTGTCCATGCAGCGGCTTAACGCATGGATGCCGTTTCTATAGTGAACAGTAATGGATGTGGACGCTTTCATGAGTGCTGGCATGAAAGGCTCGATGTGTTCTGTGATCTTCTGCAGGTACACTAACCTCGTTTCGTAAGTCGCTAAGAAAGCATCGACTAGATCTCGACTAGTTATTATAGGGAGATACGTGTATGTGCCATGTCACCGGCGCTAACTTCGAATTTTGGTTGGATTGCCATTGCGAGGACGAATAGGACGCCTTGCATCATGTTAAAAATCGAGAAGGAACCTAAACTGAACTCACGTCTGTTTCAATGTTCTCTGAAGCAAATGATGATAGCGTGTTTTGTTTTGTTTAGCCTCTTTAGGCGTGGATGTGTTGCCATGCTAAAATTTAGTAGAAATGTTGCTTAAATTGCTGTTCTTGCCCAAGAACCTGTCGTCTAGGTGATCCTAACCTAGGTTGCTCCAATCTAATCCCGTTCTGCTCATCCAAGTTCGTAATCATACCTTGGTCTACCGCAAGTTATGCTTGGTAGTCAACCCTTGTCTTGACATCCCCCTAGAACCTTTGAACCTTGCTTGGTTCAGCACCTTTCTAGTTCCTTAGCTCAACCTTGAGTACCCAACTTAAGTTTCATGACCTTGCTAAGTTGCTACGCCAATTGGGGGAAGTGTTGGATTCTGGTTTGAATAGGATGTTCGGTTTCCGATTGCCAGACCATGTATCGTTGGTATGCCTGCTCGTCCGAGCTCAGCATACGATGGTTTTTAAGTATGCATGGTTACCCCATACCTTGACCTTAACTGTACCCGTGGATTGAGTTACCTTTGTACACTCGCCCCGCCTGATTCTCACTCTTTCGTATGTCCAGATGGACAACGTTGGCTCTACATCAACCGATGTGGAATCATGGACTCTCGTGAACTACCTCGAGAAGGGTGGTTTTCCTGCACTTTTGTGGGACATCCTGAAGGACTTTGGGTACACCACTTATCCAGAGTACTCGACACGTGAGGTCATGACCACAGGCCAACTCCTTAGTTGTGAGGTGAAGGTGAAGATTTCAGCGTGCCCGACCAATCCTGCTTGGGATGAGTGGGAATGTACGGCACACGGAAGAAACTTGTCCGACACAGTGCAGAAGGCTGCTCTCGAAGCACTCACGACTTTCTGTGGGAAGCACCCGACCGAGATAGCCAACTCTGCAGCTAAAGTCATTCCGGTACCCGAGCGACACATTGCACCGGGTGGTGAACGAGAAACTATCCTCCCAGTCCAGAGCAACTCTCACCATAGCCCTGATCTCGTCACCTCAGTCCGCTTTTCCGAAGCCATGTACGACGCCTACCAGCGAATGGTGGGAGAAAGCGTATTCTATAGACACCAAATCTATAGATACAAAGTTAAGGAAGTGGAGTGTTCAGCTCAAGCGTTGAAGGAAGCCCGAGCAATGATCACTACTCTCAAGAAGGAAAGACGCAAGGACAAGGCAAAGATACAAGAGTTAACCGAGATCATACATGAGCAGAATTTCTTGTTGCAGCATAACGATCAGTATATGCTTGAACTAGAAAATCAATTGGAAGTTCTAGCCGTTCCACCCCCAGAACCTGTCATTCCTGGACCAGCGCAAGGAGAAGAGGTTGAAGATATCCAGGGTGAATCTGGAATTGAGTCTCGACCCGAGTCACCGTAGTCCTTCAGCGTGGAGGATTCCACCCTCGGAAGTCGGTCCATTGGGAATAAAGTTCTGAGTCGTAAGAGTGCAGTGTTGTGAGGAATCCTAGTGTACCATGACCACTTTTGGTTAACTATACCTGTCAGTTGGACTAGGAACCTTGTCATCGCAGCTAGTCTGCCTTGTAATCCTAAATGTTGTTGGTAATTCTGAAAACTCTCGTCAATGTACTGCCTCAATTAAACATCCCTTTCCGCAATGATGTTCGTAAGGCATTAATTATGCTAGGTTGTGATCAATCAAGTTCTGTGTTCCACCAATTTCATGTCAACCACAGATCTAGTCAATTCCTCAATCCTGCACTTGTTCTTTTCGGTCTTGCTCAAACCTTGTGATTTAAATTAAAATGTTGCCTTTGAGCATGCGCTGCATAGCATATGCATTTGAGTAGCATGGGTATACTAATGTGCATTCGCATGAAACTCCATACCCTTACCCTACCTCTCTTGTTTGGTGATGTCGTTACCTCATAGTCAAAGGTGCCGCGACGGAACCTAGGGTATCGTGTGCGCTGCAGCCACCCGACTGCCACTAGGAGCGCGCTAGGTATCTTGGTTGTGAGATAGCAACCCGTCACACAAATCCTCTCTCTACTTTGATTGCCCTTGCAATCACTAACGCACATGGGTAATCGAGTCATTCCAATGTGCATCATGAGCACCATACCGCACTAGCATACGCATTGCATCAACTTTGAAAAGTATTGCACTTTCAAAATCAGGAATTGCCAAAGCCCCAAATTGCGAAATAAGTCAAGGTGTGGGCAAGGCTATTCTGAAGTTTCCGCACAAAGCCGTTACCCGTACGAGAAAATATGGGAGCTCTTTTATTAACTTTCCTTTTTTCCTCGTAATGCTCGTTTGGAAAGTCCGATCGAGTTGGTATCACGTCATGAATCTCAACAACCTTGCAGCATCGATTCCTTTTCCTGCTAGCCAAGTGGAAACAATAGCAGTAGAAACTTTTCTCTTGAGCAGTCAAGGTTCTCGAATAGTCAACATGGAAAAGTCATCCATCGTGCATTCGTTCTTGGTCCGCGCTCTTAACCTTCAAATCCTCAGAATCGAGCGAGGAAGTACGCGCAGGATCGATCGAAGCTTTATGCTACGCTCCTCTTTGTTGCTATCGCCAACATAAAGTGTTGAACACTGAACTTTTCTCGTTTTGCTCCCCATCACGGTCGATTATTTAGACCGTTGAGCCCCTCGTCATCAGGTCACGGTCATGCGTCGCCATGACGTCGCTCTACCCTCGAGTTCCGCAACCGTATTCACGACGCCGTAATCGCGTGAGCTGACCTTGTTGAGCTCCGTGTTGTATACACCCGATAACCGACTGGGTCCACTGACCGTTACATCCCCGCATCGACTATAAAATGGAACCTTTTACCCGAAGCCGCCGATACGAAAACTCCATTTCCATCAGAGATCGGCATTACCACCGTTCTTGTTCTCCTTCTAGCTAGCCTGGCTCTTTGCCACTAGAGCACCTCTCCCAGCTACTTCGATCCTCTCGAGCAAACTGTTCTCCGTCTTCATTTCCGACGTCAAGAAGAAGCTCGGATTAGACCGAAAGTAGAAATCAATCCAAGCTGCCACCCATGACTCCGTCTTCGGGAGAGCTCGAGTCTTTTCACTGGACATTGTTAGGAATGTACCTCTGTATAGTAGGAGGATTATGTCTGCTCTTAGCCGTGCATGTGCACATTCATCATACGCTTCCTCATGAACGGCGATGAGGTAGTAGGAGGACGCACCTTATACCTTTTTGTTCCAGCTGCAATCCCGATCAGAAGATGTGTGTGGACAAAGCTTTACCGTTAATGTTTTGGATGTCCGGTTTGCATTGCTTACCGTGAATGAGTCTCGTAGGATATGTTCGAATTATAAGCTTATGGGCGAGAATCTGAACATGCACTAACTAGGAACTTAAAATTTCAGATGTCCCGACCGGCATGGAGTAACCCCAATGGTTTTGATGCATCGGGTAATGGTGATCTTACGCAACCGCCGCCCACGATGTTGACCGAAGCTTTCGTAGCAGCACATACCGAAGCGTTGTGCTAGCTCCTGCAGACCCAACAGCAAATAGCTCAGCAACTACAACAAATGCCACCAATGCAATCGAAGCTTGAACCTTCCAAGCCCTGTTCACCTTAAGTACCTACCCAGAGTGACATAAATGCCATTGCCGGCACAACTCGACTGTTAGAAGGGCAGAATTCCAAGCTGAATCAGATGGTGTACGATATCATCCAAGGACGTTATGGAAACCCATATCAGAATAATTTGGCAGACAGTCTCTCTCAGTCCTTATCTGTCTCTATGGTCGAACAAGCCCGTTTGTTCAATCTGTTGGAGGAGTATGTTAATCAAGATCGACCCCAAGCCTCCGACTCCATATTACCACCTTCTCGGCTGCCGATGGACCTTAGGGCAGAGGAGAGGGCAAACAAAGGCAGTAAACAAGAACTTTCTGAGATAGATATAAGTGAGTGGGAAATTACCTGTACGGAGACTTGTCCACGTGAAGGCGAACGAAGCTGTAACCCTCACAAGACCACTCAACTCCCTGCTAATGAAACACTTTCGCGAACCACGAAGAGGGCAAAGAAAAAGGAGAGGAAGAGGCTCCGCTCTATCCAGGAAGCCCAGCAACTGATCTCCAAACCCAAATATCTTCCTCCCCGTTTGTGCTACAATTGTAGACAGCCCGAGCATTTTGTCAATAAGTGCCCGAAACCCCGACAGCAGAAGTCCCAACAGCAGAAGCAGAACCCCGGATCTGCTATCAACAACAACGAGCCAAGTCCTCAGGTGGAGCAGAGCCAACTGAATTTCTTGGGTAACACCTCCATCCCAGAATCATTCCTCACCTCCCCTTGTAATGTCGAATCTCGGGATGAGATTCTTCTTAAGGGGGGTAGACTGTGACGCCCCTTGTATTTAATTACCGTCATTAACGCTAATGACCGGATCAGCCGGGTCAAACCAGTCAAACCCCGGTCAAACCTAGGTCAACCTGGGTCATCACCCAAAACCTCTCCAGTGAACCCCAATGAACCCCTTGACCAAGCCTACACACACCCGTAGTCAACCCTTGGTCAAAACACGGTCAAAACCGGCTTAACCGTTGACGTCAGCGAATGTCGTCCGGAACTTTTGCCGCGTCCCCAAAAATTCACCTAAACACTTCAAAATCTACCTTCATGAAAGTTGTCCACCTTGTTGAGGGACATAACTTTCATGTAGATTGGCATTTCAAATTTTGAGTGGAAATTGGTGAAAAACTTGATCGATTGACAGTACCCCCTGTTTTCAAGGACAGGCTGACATTCAAAGTTGGCACGACGTTCCTGCAAAATCCGTTGAGAAAAACACTATATGGCCTTTTTGAAAGTTGTAGAGGGTAGCTAGATCTACAACTTTCCTATTCATTGCTTTGTGCACTTTTGTTCAATTGTTTGGAGAAATCTTAATCTGAACAGGGCTGGTCTGCACGATTTAGGCGTTCTCGCGCGACACCGCGCCGCGCACGCGCCGGCGCCCGCCGCCGCGCCCGACCGCGCCGCCCCGCGTCCGCCCGTCCGCCGTCGTGCCTCGGCCCGTGCGCCGCTCCGCGCCTTCCCAATGCGGCCGCACGTTCCCGAGGTGCACGCGCGCGGGGAGGCTCGCCGCCCGCGTTCTAGGGCGCCGCGCCGCCGTACTCCCCCCGCCCGCCGTAGTACGGCCGCCGCCCCGGCTAACGCCGTGCCCCCGCCCATGCGCCCCTCCGCCGTGACCTACTCGCGCGCCCCTATAAAGCGGTCGCCGCCCCCGGCCGCGACACGCCGCGCCCCCCCCCGCGCGCGCGCGCCGCCCGCCGGCGCCCGGTCGGCGACCACGGCGAGCCGCGGCTGCGGCCGGCCGCGCGCCCGGCCCAAACCGACCACCGCCTTTCCCCTCGCTCCTACCGAAGCTCGCCAACCGCCCAGCCCTCTGCATCGAGCCCCCTCGCCGGCATACACAGGCAGCCGCGGCCGCTCCTCCCTGACCGCCGTCGAGCACCCCACCGCCGGCCACCTCCACCCCGTCCAAGCATCTAAACCGGTCCTAGGTGATCCCCTAACCCTCCTCCGCCCCTTCCCCGGCCAAGAACGCCGGTGACCTCGCCGGAATTGCAAAGCCCGCGCCGGCCGGCCGCCCCGAGGGCCACATTGCGAACACCGAGTTCTGCTCAGGGGCCTAATCGCAAAAGGGTAACTCCAATAGTTAAAGCAGTTTGCTGAATCTTGTAAATTGTGTAGAAATCACAGAAAAATCAGAAAATGTGAAACCAATTTTGTTGAATCCATGGTGATTTATACTACAACTTTTGTTATTCTGGCCTGAGCTAATTCCTTTTACTTTTTGCATGAAAAATACAAATGTGAAAACCCTAGATCTGCAATATCTCAAAAACCATAAGTCCTCTGTAGCTAATTTTTGTATATGTTGTGTGTTAGCTCATGACTAGCTCCTATGCCAAAAATTGCACAAAGTTATCATGTAAATCTTTTTATAAAAATGTTTTTCTATCTCTGGCAGAACTGCATAAATGATTTTTCGTGTTAAATATATTTATGTTCTTGAGCCCAACTTATGCACACTGTCTTGTAAGACCCAAATACACATCTTGTGAATTAATCATGAATTTTGGATTAACAGAAATAATTATTCTTGATTTATGCATGTTTTCCTTTGTAAATTAATAAAACAAGTTCAGTAGGGATTCCATGTGAACATGCTGGTTCTCTAGGCTTGTTTAGGACAAAAGAGAATCCACAAGAAAGTTTGGGTCATTTTGATGCTTAATTATTTTTATATGCATTTAAATTGAATCACTAGATAACCTTTGTTATTTTCCATGATAATTAATTTCCTAGGATCCAACACTTACATGTGGGTCCAATGGACCAGTATAGATGCTAGTAGGCTTAAGAAACACTCCTTTAATTTTTGGTAATTTAATTGTTTAATAAAGAGCTTAAAAGCACTTTTTCTATTAAAGAGAAATTAAATAAAGAAAAGCCCTTATTTAATTCTTTTTCCTTTTTGAAAATGTTATCTAAATAAATTAAAAAGTAATTAATTCTCGTTGCTGATAAGGAATTAATTCACGGATAAAAATATCATTTACATCTTACTTGTGAAAGGAAAGTGATTAAAAGCTTTCACATGAAATGACGAGTATAAAGAAACCTTTATTCAATTGTGCAATAAAAGAATAACCCATGTACAACCAATCACCTTCCGAAAGAGAAATCACCAAACCACCCATGTAACTTGAGTGTGGCTGCAAATCATGTTAAAAAGGTTAAATGTACCTACCCACTACTGTTGGTGAACTTGAATTAAATTATTTACATATATATGTACACAGTCACCATCAAAAAGAATAATTAATAAAGAGTTGCATATTGTTCCTTTATGGAAGAGTATGCTGAATGTATTCTTATCTAGGTGAATGTGCCCAACAAATACACCCCTTGATTGCCAATATAGTTTGTGAGTGATGAAAGTATAAACCGTCGAATAAATCTTGCATTTGCATCTTCGTGTAGATCTTTCCGCCGCAGACGTACGCTCGTGCGGAAGGAGGAGACGAAGGTGCCAACAAAGAGCTGCCGAACGTGAACGTAGCTCGGGACCTGGACCCAAGTCCAGAAGGGCCCAAGACCAACCTTGCCAGCGAAGGCAAGCCCCGGATCATTAACCCCGTCTTTTAAAATTTTGCAATTATGTTTGCTATGATTGTGCATTTACGTTTCAGGAGTTGATTTGAAACCCTAGATGCATGATCTTTAGGTACCTATGCTCTATCACTAGTATGCTAGGTCGATAGCTGCTATGCTATAGGACCCAATAGAAGTCGAGTGATGTTTGTCACTCGCGAGAATAGGTTCCTAGATAGGAATCGTAAGTTATCCTTAAATGGATTGCTCATGTGGTAAGAGCATGGGATTGGGCTCCGGTCCAGTGGGCATGTGGGCTAAGCTTTTGAACGTACTAAACATATGCCGGGAATGGGACCGGTAAGCCTAGTACCTTAATGAGGCGGCACGGGATCCTACCGTTACTACTCTCGAGAAATCTCCTTACCGGCTAGCTACCGGGAAGGGTGGTGTATGGTGACTCCGGGTATCTCGCGGGGTATGCCGGATAGCCTGCACCAGAGACTGTAAGATTCGATCCCAACCCGAAGACTTCTGGAAACGGCCTGGGGAGTTGTCCTCGCGGGGGCAGCCAACCGTGTGTTTGGGTCTACCTTGCAAGGTTTAAATCAATCGATTGTCGGCCTCTCACCGTTATCCAAGACAGCTTAATCAACTGGCCATGACATCCCATAATGATGGAACTCTGAACCTTTACTCTATGTCATGAACAATGGT
The DNA here is from genome assembly GCA_947561735.1 of Cenchrus americanus. Classification (NCBI taxonomy): domain Eukaryota; kingdom Viridiplantae; phylum Streptophyta; class Magnoliopsida; order Poales; family Poaceae; genus Cenchrus; species Cenchrus americanus. The sequence goes on from OX387244.1 coordinate 191,269,020, forward strand.
TTGTAACAAAATGTTTAATTCATGTTGTACTCTGGACTCGCCTTCGTGTGAGTTTTAATGCATGTGTCGATCCTCTGTTCGATGTCCAAGTGATTTACCAGGCGTTAACCCGGCAACCAACGACAAGATGATACTTTACTATTGCTTAATGACCAAATTGGATCGGTCTTAGGCGATAGTACGGTATTTTCCTGGGCGGGTTGTCACACATATCCTTCAAGAAGAATTTTTATCAGCTCCCATTCACTCCCCCCCTCTCTGGTTCGCCGTATCGGTCAGTCAAGTGGTATCAGAGCAGGTTCCGGTCTTTATTGACTCTGACCAGTCTAAGATCCAAGGATGGCATACCAGGAACGGGGTTCGGGACCTCCACACTTCGATGGCAAGAACTACCAGATGTGGAGTAAGCGGATGGGTGCGTTCCTCCGCGGAAAGGGTAAGATCATTTGGGATGTCACGCTGGACACAGGCTATGTCCAGCCGATGTACTTCCTCGCTCCAGGATCGAGGGACAGATTCGACGCCAACAATAAGGCGGTCGACTACTTGTTTCATGCTTTGTGTCAACCTGAGTTTGATTGGGTGCACACCGAGCACTTGGCTTGTAGAATTTGGTCGGTGCTGAAGGAGGCTCATGTTGGGAATGTCCAGGTTCAGGCACGGATGTATGCGACCTAACGGAGAGAGTACGAGAACTTCACTCCTCTCCCCGGTGAGTCCATCGATGCCTTGTTATCAGAGGTTCACGGTGGTTGTGAACAACATGAGGGCCAATGTGGACGTGCTCCTGTACGATGATCATGATAGAGCGGTCAAGCTCTTACACTCTTTGGATCGTACGATTTGGAGTGGAAAGTTCGAGGCCATTGTGGAGTCAGAGAAGTATGATACTCTGACGGTGAATGAGCTGTTCTCGAAGCTCAAGTCGGCTGAGGTGGATAGGGGCATGACCGCCAAGCTCGAGGGACCAACTGATTCCCATAGTCTTGCCCTCGTTGGTGGTTTGAAAGGAAAGGCTCACACTAACCCATCCACTAGGATGTTCTCTTTTTCCTCTTTGATGTCTATGCGAGATGAGGAGTTCGACGTGCTTGGAGAGGACGAGCTGGCACTCCTGACGAGGCGGTTCAAGAAGCTGCACGAGAACCGAGTGAACATGAGGAGGAACACAAGGACATGCTTCAAGTGCGGCAAGGCTGGACACTATTTAGACGAGTGTCCGAAGGTGAACAACCACGACAAGCACAAGTTCAAGGACAAGAGGAAGAAGTCCAAGAAGAAGGATCATGGACATGGGAAGAAGACACAGTCTCGAGAGAAGATGAAGAGATCAAGCGACATCGAGTCTGATTCCGAGGACACGTCTTCAAGCTCGAGTGATGAAGACGAAGAGGATGAGAAGAAGAGGAAGAAGAAGAAGAACCTTGGCAAGTATCTCAACGGCCTTTGTGTGATGGGCTTAAGCCTCAAGGACGACTTCTGCGGCATGGCTCGCAGTTCGAGCAGCAAGAGAAGCCAGAAGGACACCTCGAACTTGGATTCCGAGGATGAGGTATGTGATGAGCTCTCTTCTTTGCGCAAGGAGAATGATGAGTTGGTTGACTTGCTTGATAATCACGATCACATGCTTAGAGAGGCTAAGAAGCTTAGGAAGGAGCTTAGATCTTTGCTCGAGGATGCTAGGACTAGAGTGGCTGAGCTAGAAACACAGGTTCTTGATAGCAAGCTTGAAATTGATTCTCTTAAGGCTAGCCTTGTTATTTCTGATGAGAACGATTGTGCTGATTGCTCTGATTTCCTGGCTGACTTGGGAGAAGTATGCCTCCAAGTGTGAGGAACTAGATGTGCTAAGGGTTGAGTTGGCTGAGCTACAATCTAGACCCACTTTGCTTGGTGCTTGCACTTCTTGCCCTGGTTTGCATGAGAAAATTGTTGAGCTTCGATCTCGCATTGTTTCGCTAGAGGCTGATTTGAAAGTGTCTATTCCTACTTCTTGTTCTACATGTGAGTTGCATGCTATGAAGAATTTGGATCGTTCAAAATGTGTTGGTCGCTTGCAAGATGAGAATGATAAGTTGCGTGAAGCGCTGAGTTGGTTGTCGAGTCAAGAACCTAAGCTTGGTATGATGATTGCTAGCTGTAAGCGCTTTGATGGTTGGGCTTTGGGATTGGATAAGGTTGGTGAGGGCAGTGGTGAGAGAGAAAGGAAATTTGGGAATGTTTCAGTTCCACCACAACCCACACCCAAAGACAAGTTTGCATCGAAGGCAAACCAACCAAGAGAAAAACTGAGTGAGAAGGCAAGTGAAACGCCTAGTGAGAAACCAAGTGAGAAGCCTTGTGAAGAGCCTCATCCCAAGCCTAAGCTCAAAACGATCCGTTTCCATTGTGAGTTTTGTGGAAAGGATGGTCACAAGAGAGTGTTTTGCTTTAAGAGGAAGCGTGAGGAGAGAATGGCGAAGGAGTGGGCTAACAAGGACAAGTACCACCCTTCCGATGGTGTACTTGAGCCTCGTGTGCAGTTGCCCAGGGCCAAGGCGAGTGTGAGGACAGTTCGGGCTTGGGGAGAGCGGAAGGCTGTTGGAGGTGTTGCGCCGGAGCTACACCGGTCAGACCGGTGAGAGGCACCGGTCAGACCGGTGCAGGCCTGGACAGGCAACACTTTGGGTTTCATGCTCGTACAGATGCTAAGATTGCTTCAGGAGTTCGTGGTTCTGGTGTTTGGGCTGGAGAGTTTGTAGGAGGTCAGTTTGCTAGGCATTCTCCCCCTCGAGCTCACTACAGGGATGGAAGGAATCTTAGCTTTGAGAAGGAGAGGAGGGACAGTCCACTGGCTTTCTTTCGTGGTTTTGGTCCTCCTCCAGGTAGAGAGGGTTGGTTCCTTCATACCGTAGTGGTGTTCGTGGAGGTAGTTTTGGTAGGAAAGATGTTTTGGTTTGTGCTAACCCCACTTTCGAGCAAATGGCTAGGCACTGGTTTTACACATTTGGAACTAACCCCAGTGCTGAGTCGTTTGCTCGCTCTCGCTCTTGGTTTTGAGTTGCAGGTGGATGGCCCGGAGAACATTTGGTTGATATCGGGGGTGGTTCTTCGGCCTCGTACCCCGGTGGTGACATGGAGGTACATCACTTTCGGGGATGGTGGACAAGGATGAGTGACTTCTGAAGAAATGATAAAGGTAAGTGAATTTGTGACCGTCAAGTGTGTGGCCTTAGTCAAGCCACTTGGTTCTTTTTGCTCTTTGCCCTATCTCATGTGGGTAAGGTGAGCTTTGTATGCTCTTTGGCCTTAATGCAAGAGTTTAGGGGGAGCTTGTGAATTTTGTGTCCTTTGCTCTTTTGCCGATGGTGTCGAGCCCTTTTTGCCTCCCCTCGAGGAGCCGGTGGTTTGTGAGTTTTGTGTGGGAGCTCCTTTGTAGCATATGTGTAGTTTCCTTTGTGCATTTCTTGCATTTGGCATGGCATATGTAACATTATGTATAGGCATCCTTGTATCTTAGATTGCATGCATTTTGTATCATATGCATTGGATAGGAAAAGCTTCTCCTATATACATTGTTCACCATGGAATGCTATTTATGTCTTTGTGAGCTTGTTTGGTATGCTATAGTTAGTTTGGCTTAGCTCTTGATGATCTTGATGAATAATCCATGGTTGATAGCTATGTTTTTGAAAAATGTGACATGTATGCTCTCTCATGTGTAAATGCCTTTATATGATCTTGACATGTTTTAGCGGCTTTGCTATGCTTAATTTGTGGTTGGATAGCTAGTTTATTGATCATATGGGGCCAAAGGCTCATTTGCCATCATGAATGTTTAGCCCTCTTGCTTCATCTTGTGGAGGGGCATAAGTTCCTTTTTGTCGCAAAGACATTTCATGTACCATTTATAAATCTGAAAATGAAATGAAAAATGCTTGGAAAATATGCTCCCATGTCATATGTGCTGAATTTAATTTGCTTTGGGTGTTAAACCGTTGCATGATGCCTACCAATGAGAAGTCTCATGCATAGAAGTAGGCACATGGCTCAGTGGATTTGACATGACATGAGGTGCTTGTGGTTGTTTGTGATGGTCTTATGATTAGAATGGCTGTCCTAGCATGAAGTTTGTGTGGCTTTGCCATTTTGATACGCTTTGATCATGTTTAGGACTTTGCTCATGAGAGGCAAGTTTTTCGCAAAATTGCCCAAACCCATCTTAGCTTCGTCCAATGGTTGTGAAACTTGGTGATCATGTAGTTGAGATCGATACGAAGCTGTAGAGTATCTAACTTGCTCATTTGGACATGTGTAGCATTTTTTGTTGAATTTTGTCTATTTGATAAGCTCTAGGTTGAAAGTTTTGCATTTTTTGCTTGATTCATGCATTTCCAACAAGGGGGAGATGTTTGAGCTTGAAATGGCTTGCTGGACGCATTTAGAAGGTTTTCAGGTGGTTTCGAGCCATTTCTGGGCTCTGTTGTGCACCGGTCTGACCGGTGAGGAGCACCGGTCTGACCCGTGCGAGTACTGATTCTGTGCACATCTTAGGCACCGGTCTGACCGGTGGTGATGACCGGTCTGAAAGGTGTGAGCTGAAGTTGCTGCAGCTGCCCTGTTTTCAGCTGGTTTACATGCATTCGTTTAGGGGAGGTGCATTGGTTCAGGGGGAGCTTGCATGTGTGCAGGGGGAGCTCTTTGTGGTTTTTCGAGCTTTGCTTTGGTGGGTTGCGCTCTTTGTTTGAGCTTTGTATTGTCTCTGGTGTGTCGAGCCGTTGCCCTTGCCTAAGGGGTCCGAGACTTGTGTTCTTCAAGTGATCTTGCTCTTTGCCTTTGTTTGGCTTTCGATCGCTTGTTGTAGTTTCTTTTTGTTCGTTTCTTTTCTTTTGCTTTTCTCACATGTTACATTTATGTTGGTGTTGTCAATGCACTCGTCAAGGGGGAGATTGAGGACCATGTGTGGTTCGAGGACCGGTGGATGGTCGCTTCCTTGTGTGATGAGTGATTGACAACGTTGTGTGGACTGATTCTTGGCTAAGTATTGCAGGTGCAGGTTGCAGCTTGACTGGTGTTGGTGCAGGTAAAAAACAAGCGCGAAAGGTCGTCGCCTGTGAGGCCTCTAGGTGTGGAGAAGACAAGTAGGCTTCGTTCGAGGGACCCGGTGGCCAGCGGGGTCAAGTGCGGGCTGCATGGTGGCATGAACAGCAAGATGAAGTCGTGGACGGTTTCTTGATTTAGCCTCAAAACCAAGGTCGAGCCGGGACTACGTGGGAGCCGAGTCATGAGTGGAGATTGGCGGAGGCTACACCGAGTTCGCGGGGTTTCCGGTGGTTCACCAGAAAACCATTGGGTTCCTTGGTTGATCCACAGAGCCAAGACCGAAGAACCGAAGACGGTGCTGCAGAAGTGCCAGACCAGTCTGACCGGTGGGTCTAACCGGTCCGACCGGTGAGTACCGGTCTGACCGGTGAGGAGCACCGGTCTGACCGGTGTGCGACGACGCAGTTCGGAGACTTCGAAGCGGAGGACACGCATCGGGATCGCATGGCTTGCGTCGAGGCTACGCAGGGTGCGGTCGCCGGGCATCCGTCCGATGGTGAAGACATGAGGATGTCCAAATCCTCCCTTGAGGGGCTTGTATCCCTAGTTATTAGGAAAGGGCATTTTAGACTTTCGGTTGCCTCCATATAACCCAAGAGGTGATAGGATGGCAGCCAATTCTTGGAACCCTAGTTCATTTGCTTTCCTATTTTCCCTTCCTATTTTCTTAGGATTTCCATAGGACTAGCTTGAGAGATTCATGGTGAGATCTTGTTGAGAGGGTTGGATGATCGGGCGGCAAGCTAGACCTTGTATGAACCTTTGTTGCATGTATAGATGATTCGGCGTGGTTCCTCAAGGTTTGGATGTGTGGTTCCCGGTTGTTCTTGATGGTGATTTTCGGAGCCCTCTCTTGGTGATTTCTTTGGGTTGTTTTCGGGACCTTTCTCTTGGGGATTTGATGGGGGAAATTTGTGGGAACCCTTCGTGGTTCTTTGGGCTGTGATTCCCCTCCCAAATCCGTGAGTAAAGGGGCTCGATTTTGGGGTTTTCCTGGTCCTAGGGTTTGAGGTGTTCTTGGCGGGATTTCTTCGATTCCTCCTTTTTGGACGAGTTTTGGTGGGATTAAACTTGGCTATGGACTCCTTATGAGGTGTTCCTAATATCCCCAAAGTCTTGTTCAAGTCCGTGGAGCGATTCGGGAGATCGAGGTTTGGATTTGGGGGAGTTGACCCGCGTGTGCTGTTCATCCCGAGCTGCCCAGGCTACACCGGTCTGAACAGTGCTCTTGACCGGTCTGACCGGTGCAACCCTCGGTGGGTTTTTGCTCAGGTGAACGTCTGGGTGTGTTCGCTGTTGTCCAGTGTTGCTGCTGTTTCGAGTTCGGGTCAGTTTGGTGGTCGGTTGGCCTGTTTGGTGATTTGGGGGCTTTCAGGCTTGGACCGGTCTGACCGGTGTGTTACACCGGCCTGACCGGTGTGGAGCCACTTAGTGGAAGTTGCCAACTCTTACCAGCAGGGACCGGTCTGACCGGTGGTGCTCACCGGTCTGACCGGTGTTGGTCTGTAGACTCGAGGTTTGGTGTTCCGCTCCGTTCTCGGGTCGGAATGTTGTGTGTTGGTTCCTAGGTCCAGTGGCACTCCAGTGGCTGCGTGGGTTTGGCCAATTTGGGTAGTGAGTCGGAGATGTGTGTTGGAGGTCGTGTTCATCTTGTTGGAGTTTTCATCTCCTTCAAGAAGAATTTTTATCGGCTCCCATTCACTCCCCTCCTCTCTGGTTCGCTGTATCGGTCCTTCAAAGTTTCAAAGAGTCATTCTCAAGTTTCAATTCAAGCAATTTAGACTCTAGCTCTCCTACTTTCTCACTAGCATTTTCAAGTTGAGCCCTAAGATCTTTTCTCATCTTCTTAGCATCTCTCAACACACTATCATGGTTGTCAATCAAGCCATTCAACCTAGTCATCTCAGCAAGCAAAGAGTCGGGATCACGATTTACCTCATCCTCCGAGTCGGAGTCGTTGTCTTCCTTCTCGCTCTTCTGGCTGCTTGAGCTATGAGCCATGCCACAAAAACCTTCAAGCGCCACACAGCTCAATCCACTGAGGTTCCGGCTTGCACTCTTCTTGCCCTTGCGCCTCCCGGCGTCTTCATCTTCACTGCTTGAGCTTGACTGCGCGTCGCTTGAGCTTGAGTTGACGTCGCTTGCACCGGCCACCATGGCTCTTGCCTTGTCCTTCTTGTAACCGCCCTTGCTCGGTTGCCGCTTGTCCTTGTCCTTGCTCTTGGACTTGCTGAAGTGCTTGCCCTTGGAGGAGTACTTGTCTTCACTCCTCGGGTGCGCCTTGTACTCGCTCATCTTGTACTTGTTCTCATCCGCTTCCGGGCACTCGGCGATGAAGTGTCCACGCTTGCCACACTTGTAGCATGTTCCCGAGCTCCGCCTTGCATTCCTCCGACTCTCATGTAGTCGATCGAACCTCCTTGAGAGCAAGGCCAGCTCCTCCTCGCCCAGCACATCAAACTCCTCATTTGGAATAGACATAAGAGAAGACAAGGAAAACTGTCGACAGGAAGGGTTAGCTTTGCCCTTTGATCCACCCACAAGGGCAAGACTATGATCAGTCGAGCCCTCATGCTTGGATTGCAACTTCTCGTCAACCTCGGCCGACTTGAGCTTAAAAAAGAGGTCATCCAACTCAATGGTCAAATATTGCCGGACTCCTTGATGGCCTCAACCTTAGCACCCCAAACATTTGGGTCCAAGATATGCAAGAGCTTCAAAGCTTGATCATGCTCAGTGTAAGGGAAATCCTCAACATTAGCCTTATGTTGTTCACGATGGCGGTGAACCTCTGAAACATCGCATCAATGTCCTCACCGGGAAGTTGAGTGAAGTTCTCATATTGCATCCGGTAAGAGGCAAAGAGGCGAGCCTTCACATGGTTATCACCACCGTGAGCAACCAACAACTTCTCCCAAATTTGCCAAGCAAGATTCAAATGGCGAACACGCTCAAACTCAGGATCACACAAGCTCCTGACCAAGTGATCAACAGCTTTTGCATTTGCCTCATACTTGGCCTTAGCAACGGCATCGGTCACCATAAGAGAATGGATGTTGGCCGGAATAGCATAGGTCTTGTCAAGCACAATGAAATCCAACAACTTGCCACAAAGAAAGATAATCATACGAGCCGCCCACTTGTGGTAACCCTTCCCATCGAAGTGCGGCGGACCGCCCCGCTCAACGTACGCCATCTTAGGATTCAAGACTTGTCAAAGTCACAAAGAATTCGGCACCAAGTTCTGATACCAATTGAAGGATCGGATGGCGACTAGAGTGGGGGGAGTGAATAGGAGCCGGTAAAAATTCTTTTCAAAGAACCCGGCATATACCCTAGACAAATCCTGGTCACACACGAGCGATGGATCGAATCACACACCAATCGTCAAGACAACGAGGTTATGGGTCAACCTCAAGTCTTAGGAATGATTCCTTGTAGCACACGCGGAAGCACGGGCTGGGCGGATTGTCCGCAAAGGCCGCGCGGACAGTCCGGCTAGGTGCCGCGGACAGTCCACAAGGGACACGCGGACCGTCCGGCCGGGAGCCATGGACCGTCCGTTAAAGCCAACAGAACCACCAGAACCGAGCCAAGAAAAACGGACCTTCCGCGAAGACCGGGCGGACTGTCAGCGCGGGCCGGACCGTCCGCTACTGAAGCTCGGACCGTCCGCGAGCCGGCTACAACGAAAACCTAAAACAAAACCCGATCGAAAGCAAAGGCGCGCAAGAACACGATGAACACACGAAGAACACGCAGCCTGCGGACCGTCCGCCATCGCCTCGCGGACCGTCCGCGCCGCACGGACAGAGCAGAAAACTGCTCGACCCTGAGGGTCAACTCTCCCAATCCATCACCGCAAGGGACACGCGAACCGTTCGGCCCGGAGCTGTCGGTGTTTTAGACCGGCAAACCTACCGAGGAGGTACCCGAGGTAGTAGATTGTGCGGTGGGGATCGTGATCGGAAGACCGAGAACTCGAAGGTATGCGCAAGGACACGGGACACAAGATTTATATAGGTTCGGACCGCCAAGGTGGCGAGCCCTACGTCCTGTTTGGGGGATCAAGTATGGCGCCCTGCGCTTGGTGTTGTCCCCGGAGAGATTGGGGATGTGCGGCTAGGTACCCGGCCCTCCTTTATATAGTCCAGGGGGCGGGTTCCTAGTCGGTTACAAGGCAGGAGTCCTAGTAGGAGTACACAGAGCGAGTCCTAGTAGGAGTACATGGGAATTCTACTAGGAGTCCGTCTTCTACTATTCTTCCTTCCTTGCATGAGTACCGGGGTGTATGCCCGACAAGCCCCCGAGCACGTTGGAGTCGAGAGTAGTAGTTCGAGTAGTCTTGAAGCCTCTTCGAGTAGTCCTTGAGCGTCCTCGAGTACGCTTGGAGAAGCCTTCAATAGTACTTGAATCGCCGCGAGGCCGGAAGGTGGTCCAGCTCATCAGTCTTGAAAAAATTTGAATGATGGGTGTAGCATAGCGACCCCGAGCCTTGAAATGATTAGGTAATCAATCCAAGGGTCTTCAGTGTTCGCGAAGCCATCATCCGAGTACTCTTGCAGCGTGTAGCCCCCGAGATAAGAGAGCTGTATGAGCCACGACGAGTAGTGATTGGTGAGGATCCCCCGAGCTTGGGAGCGAGCGAAGCAAGCTGAAGTTATCTTCAAGTAGCCCCCGAGCTGGAGAGATTCCAAGTAGTAGTTTGGTGTCAAGCCGTGGAGCTTGAGAAGTAGTCGTGCCGTCAGAGCGGACTTTAGGTGCGACCAAAGTCGACTTTAGATGCCGGCAGTGCGGACTTTAGAATGCGACTTAAAAACCGAATTCGACTTTGTGCCGCGCGGAGCGGTCTTTGAGATGCGACTTGAAATCCGAAGTCGACTTTGTGCCGCGCGGAGCGGACTTTGAGATGCGACTTGAAAACCGAAGTCGACTTTAGAATGCCGCGCGGAGCGGACTTTGATATGCGACTTTAGAAGTCGACTTTAGTTGCCGCGTAAAGCGGACTTTAGGTGCGACTGCAGTAGTCGACTTTAGGATGCCGCGCGGAGCGGACTTTGAGATGCGACTAGAATAGTCGACTTTGTGCCACGCGGGGTGGACTTAAGATGCAAAAAATGAAAAGCACTTTCCGGAAAGCCAAAGCGAATAAAAAATCAGAGAAAACGAGTAGTTTTGCCGTCGGAGCGGGCTTAAGATTGCGACCGGAGTCGGCTTGTGCCACCGGAGTGGGCTTGGGTGCGACCGGAGTCGGCTTGTGCCACCGGAGTGGGCTTAAGTACCCGAGCCATGGATTTCAGACCCAAAGTACAGTTGCCGCCGGAGCGGGCTTGTGCCACCGGAGTGGGCTTAAGTACCTGAGCCATGGATTTCAGACCCAAGGTACAATTGCCGCCAGAGCGGGCTTGAGGGTGCGACCGGAGTCGACTTGCGTACCTGGGCCATGGATTTCAGACCCAAGGTACGGAGCGCGAGTACTTAGGGTACTTGGACCCATGGTACAGAGCATGAAGACCACGTGCAGCTAGGTTCCATCGTCGCCAGGACCCGAGGGCCGCTTACAGCTAGGTTCCATCGAAGCTTACACACGTAGTATGCCATCGAAGCAGGCGAAGATGCGACCGGAGTCAACTTTAAGTTGCCGCACGGAGCAGACTTTAGAATGCGACTTTAGAAGTCGACTTTAGATTGCCGCTCGTAGCGGACTTTAGAAGCTGCCTCCTAGGGATAGCCCCCGAGTTGATGAAGTAGACTCGTGGCGACTTGATTGATATAACCCAAGAGTAGTCAGCAGAGTGTAGCTCCCGTGAAAACCCGCCGAGAAGCATACACAAATGAGTAGTCGGCAAGTAGTCCTACATGATGAGGAGAACGAGCCAAGAAAACAGTAATCATTTAAATAAATGACTTAGCTGTTGCCGCCAGTGCGGACTTTGTAGATGGAGCCATGGCGGTCGGCGATGGAGCCACGACGGTTGTTGTTAAAGTTGACTAGTCAGAGCTGATTCCGACTAGTTGTTGGGGGCGTGACTGCCGTTCTCGACTAGTTTGGAAAACTAGTCGAGATGAATGGTCGACGCGATGCGACCGAGGAAGATGACGTCGTGGCGGCGCGTGGCGTACTCGAAGTAGAGACAGTGTTGCCGCGAGACAAGTAGTCACCACGTACGGTGTGGCTGAAGTAAAGCCAGTGTGGCCGCAAGACGAAGTCGCGGCGCACGGAGTAGTCGATGACGAGCCGTGTGACGGGCTGCGCGACGTGTCGAGGCACCCGGACGCGCAGCGTAGGCGGAGTAGTCGACGATGAGCCTGCGTGAGGTGAAGTAGTCGACGACGAGAGGCGCGACAAGCCGCGTGGCGAGCCGCGCGACGTGCCGAAGCACCCAGACGCGCGACGAAGGCGAAGTAGTCGACGACAAGTAATCGACGACGAGCGGCGCGACAAGCCGCGTGACGAGCCGCGCGACGGCCGAGGCACCCCGGACGCGCGGCGAAGACGAAGTAGTCGACGACGAGTAGTCGACGACGAGCGCGCGCGGCAAGCCGCGTGACGAGCCGCGCGACATGCCGAGGCACCCGCACATGCGGCGAAGACGAAGTAGTCGACGACGAGTAGTCGACGACGAGTGGCGCGACAAGCCGCGTGACGAGCCGCGCGACGTGCCGAGGCCCCGCGAACGCGCGGCGAAGACGAAGTAGTCGACGACGAGCCTGGGCAAGGCGGAGTAGTCGACGAGTGGCGCGCGCGAGCCGCGTGACGAGCCGCGCGACGTGCCGAAGCACCCGGACACGCGATGAAGGCGAAGTAGTCGACGACGAGTAGTCGATGACGAGCGGCACGACAAGCCGCGTGACGAGCCGCGCGACGTGCCGAGGCACCCCGACGCGCGGCGAAGACGAAGTAGTCGACGACGAGTAGTCGACGACGAGCGGCGCGACAAGCCGCGTGACGAGCCACGCGACGTGCCGAGGCACCCGAACACGCGACGAAGACGAAGTAGTCGACGACGAGTAGTCGACGACGAGCGGCGCGACAAGCCGCGTGACGAGCCGCGCGACGCGCCGAGGCACCCGAACGCGCGGCGAAGACGAAGTAGTCGATGACGAGTAGTCGACGACGAGCGGCGCGACAAGCCGCGTGACGAGCCGCGCGACGTGACGAGGCACCGAACGCGCGCGAAGACGAAGTAGTCGACGACGAGTAGTCGACGACGAGCGGCGCGACAAGCCGCGTGACGAGCCGCGCGACGTGCCGAGGCACCCCGAACGCGCGGCGAAGACGAAGTAGTCGACGACGAGTAGTCGACGACGAGCGGCGCGACAAGCCGCGTGACGAGCCGCGCGACGTGCCGAGGCACCCCGAACGCGCGGCGAAGACGAAGTAGTCGACGACGAGTAGTCGACGACGAGCGGCGCGACAAGCCGCGTGACGAGCCGCGCGATGTGCCAAGGCACCGAACGCGCGGCGAAGACGAAGTAGTCGACGACGAGTAGTCGACGACGAGCGGCGCGACAAGCCGCGTGACGAGCCGCGCGACGTGCCGAGGCACCCCGACGCGCGGCGAAGACGAAGTAGTCGACGACGAGCCTGGGCGAGGCGGAGTAGTCGACGAGCGGAGTGGCGAGCTGCGTGACGAGCCGCGCGACGTGCCGAAGCACTCGGACGCGCGACGAAGGCGAAGTAGTCGACGACGAGTAGTTGACGACGAGCGGCGAGACAAGCCGCGTGACAAGCCGCGCGACGTGCCGAGGCACCCGGACGCGCGATGAAGGCGAAGTAGTCGACGACAAGTAGTCGACGACGAGCGCGCGCGACAAGCCGCGTGACGAGCCGCGCGACGTGCCGAAGCACCCCGGACGCGCGGGGCGAAGACGAAGTAGTCGACGACGAGTAGTCGACGACGAGCGGCGCGACAAGCCGCGTGACGAGCCGCGCGACGTGCCGAGGCACCCGGATGCGCGGCGAAGACGAAGTAGTCGACGACGAGCGGCGCGACAAGCCGCGTGACGAGCCGCGCGACGTGCCGAGGCACCCGGAAGCACGGCGTAGAAAGATTGATTCCGCTCTGACAAGAGCAAGGTGACTTGCTTCAATGGATCTCGGCGAGTCGATGAGTGGATTGATCTTGTTGACGAGGGTCCTTCGAATTCGCCCGGTGGTGATGATCACCCCTACCTGGCGCGCCAGCTGTCGGTGTTTTAGACCGGCAAACCTACCGAGGGGGTACCCGAGGTAGTAGATTGTGCGGTGGGGATCGTGATCGGGAGACCGAGAACTCGAAGGTATGCGCAAGGACACGGGACACAAGATTTATACAGGTTCGGACCGCCAAGGTGGCGAGCCCTACGTCCTGTTTGGGGGATCAAGTATGGCGCCCTGCTCTTGGTGTTGTCCCCGGAGAGATTGGAGATGTGCGGCTAGGTACCCGGCCCTCCTTTATATAGACCAGGGGGCGGGTTCCTAGTCGGTTACAAGGCAGGAGTCCTAGTAGGAGTACACAAAGCGAGTTCTAGTAGGAGTACATGGGAATTCTACTAGGAGTCCGTCTTCTACTATTCTTCCTTCCTTGCATGAGTACCCGGGGTGTATGCCCGACAGGAGCCACGGACCGTCCGTTAAAGACAACAGAACCACCAGAACCGACCCGAGAAAAACGGACCGTCCGCGAAGACCGGGCGGACCGTCCGCGCGGGTTTCGGACCGTCCGCTACTGAAGCTCGGACCGTCCGCGAACCGCATGCAACGAAAACCTAAAACAAATCCGGATCGAAAGCAAAGGCGCGCAAGAACACGACGAACACACGAAGAACACGCAGCCCGTGGACCGTCCGCCACCGCCTCGCGGACCGTCCGCGCCGCACAGACAACTCTCCCAATCCATCAACGGATCTCCCAAACTGTAGAAGCTGTTGAGACAAGAGTTTGGGGACATGAAAAGTGTCACACAAGGATGCTATACCACAAAAATTTTGCCTCCGAACTTCATAAATCATAGGGAATCGTGGATCCTTTGAACACCACCAAAAGCTAGAGCTCCGAACGAGAATCCTTGAATCGAAGTGGTTTCCCGACGTTTGAGGGCACAAGATCAATCCCAAAGATGCACAAGACATCCATCCATGCTTACCTCTAAGAAATCCGGGGAGAGACTCACTCAAATCCGCGGAACCACACCAAGAACAAAGGCACCAAAAACAAGCACGAAAAAGACCACGAAAATCACAACGTCGAATCTCTCATGAAAGATTCACAAGGTCTAGCATGCTGCCCTAGCATCCATCCCTCTCAACAAATCTCTCATGAAGCTCTCATGCTAGCCTAGAGAAAATGGAGAAGAAAATAGTCCAGGAAAAAGAGAAATGGAAGGGGGGAAAATGAAACCCTAAGTCGCGGAGAGAGAGCCCCATCCACACACACTCATGGCTTATATATCGGGTCCCACCGATTTGGGAACTGACTCGACTACCCCTAACTCAACTACTGGCGATACAACCCACGCAGGGGCATTTATGTAATGTTTGTAGGTCTTGCCATCGGACGGCCACGCCTTCGTCGCACCCCGCGTCCTCCTGACGCAAGCCATGCGATCCCGCCGCGTGTCCTCGGCTTCGAAGCTTCCCGTCACGCCTAGATCCCGTCTCCATCGTGTTGGGCCTTCGGACTTGGTTTTGAGGCCCAAACCAAGAAACCGTCCTCCGATGGTTTTGTGGGCAAACCACCAAACCTCACGTGCTCGTCCCGGCCTCCCGCCAAGCCTCTTGACTCGACCGCCACCGTGCACCGGCTCGGTCGTCCATGACTTTGTCTTGCTCGTCTCGCCACCATGTGGCCTGCACCTAGTCCCGCCATCCACCGGGTCCCTCGAACCGAGCCTACTTGTCTCCATCTCCCGGAGGCCCCTCAAGGCTGAAGACCTTTCGCGCCCGTTCTTCACCTGCAACAACACGAACTAGGCCGCAGCCTACACCTGTGCACTGAGCCAAGAGTCAGTCCAACACCCGTTGTCAATCACTCATCACTGAGGAGCGGTCATCCATCGACCATCAAGACGCTCCTGGTCCTCACACATGGGCAACTGAGCCTAGGGGTTGCGAAACAAACCCATTGAGAGGAGGTCGGGGCGAGCTTGGAGGCTCTGGCGCCTGAGCGACCTAGAATAAGTCGTCTGTAGCTTGTTGGTGACCTTGAATGCGAAGTCGGGGTTTTGATGTTGGGGGGCTTGAAGTAGGCATAACGAGTCCACGTTGGCCAAAACGTCGTATGGAGGTCAGCGAACGCAGATTTCTGCACGGAACTAGCTGTTACTACCAAATAGCCGGTAGGCCGGAAAGAGCCGTTGGGCAATAGATCCGTTGAGGCCGCCAACCCGTTGGGTTGCCACGATTCGCGCCAGATAGACCTCGAGGCATGGCCGCCCATTGCGTTGCTGGGGTCTGACTATATAAGGTTGATCATCAGCCTAGGGGCCTTCACTTGCTTCCATTTCCACTCAGAGATAGGGTTCCACCGCCGCATAGTGCCCAAAGAAAGCAGCAGTGCCGCCGAGCTTAGGTTTGTCGTCTCCACGCCCGCGCATGCGAACCAAGTCGCTCGTGACCTTTACATCCAAGTGCACCGGATTTGAGGAGGGCAAGATGGAGAAGGCTACCATCTTGGATCCAAGCACCATCTAGGAGGCGTCCGTAGTGACAGAGGAGTAGATCCAGTCACTAGCAGACCGCGGGCTGCTGAGGCCCAAATCGCAGGTTGGTTGGAGGTCGGCGGCGGGAGAGGGGTTCTTGACGGAGGGGTCCGTCGAAACTGTCGTCTTCTTCATGCACATCAAGCACGAGTTCGGCGTCCCGGTGGGTGACTTCATGCGTGGGCTCCTCCACTTCTACCGCATCAAGCAGGTGCACCTGGCGCCGAACTCTATCACCATCATCTCCACCTTCGTCCACCTCTGCGAGGCCTACCACAGCATCGCGCCAAATTTTCATCTGTGGTGCCACTTCTTCGAGCTGAAGAAGATGAGCAAGGGCGTGGTCATCGGCAGCGGTAGCTTCATGTTACGTTGGAACATGAAGTCACGGTATATCGACTTGACGCTCCCGGACAACACCACCGGCTCGAAGCAGGGGTGGCTCTACCTCGACAACCCCGCGCCGGCGCTCATGAAGAGGACGGGGCGGGCGCCGGTCCCGTACCCGTAGTGGACCAACCAGCTGGCGTCGCGGGACACCGAGGAGCTACAACTCTTGCTGGACGATCTGAAGCAGCTCAAAGCGAGGGGGGGGGGCTAACCGGCGTCGTGGTGGCTATCACCTTCTGCAGCCGCCTCATCCAACCTCTCCAGGATCGGGCCCATCCAGCCTTCGAGTACTGGGGCAGTCCGACCCAACCGAGTTGCACAACGCAAGGTCTCCAAGGCGGAGATGATGGCATGCACAAAGAACATCTTCGGTGGGTGGATCCGTAACAGGGAGTGCCCCAAGGTACTAAGGGTGTACAACCCCTCCAACCCGGTAAGTGATCGACCTTGATGTCTATCCGAGTAAGCTCTGTGCGAATTTACATCTTTGGTGTTCGTTTTGATTGAATTGCTGCATCTTGTGTTTTCAGCACCGCGAGGGCATCTACTGGTGCCCGGCGCCACTGCGCGATGAGGACCAGCGCAGTTACAAGGTCTGCGATGCTGCAGATGTACAAGCGGCACCGGCACCTCCCGTCGATGAGTACGTCTCCGACTCGACAGTGGGGAGCGACGACAAGGTTCCCGCCACATCGCATAGGGCACCATCCAAGGTCACTGCGCCACGGCTTATGTGGCAGACGGCGGGGAAGATATCCGCCTCCCAAGCCACGACCCAGGCCGCGGAGGTGAAGAAGAAGAAGAGGAAGCAGACCAGGTCCACAGTGTCGTTAGACACGACCACGATCAGTTCTGACGTCGAGACCATCGACGTTGATGATGGAGAGGGCGACATCGAGTCGCCAAAGGCAATTGCGACTCCGTCTGCGGGGACACCTCGCAGGGCGGTGTCACCGGGAAAGCAGGCGGTGGAGACACACCGCTAGGTGTCGAAGACACAAGAGCGCCCTAGGTCGAGCATCGATCCATTGGGCGAACTTGGGTTGCACAAGGGGGCGAAGAAGGTCCCGCCTAAGCCCTGCAAGCCCAACCTCAGGTCGGCAACCAAGTAAGTCGAGAGACCCGCTTACTGCTTTGCTTCGCGTCCCAACTCTCGTGTTGTTGTTTGACCCAGGTCTTTTCGCATGAGCAGAGCTCCCCCGACGACGTCAGAGAGTGGCAAGAGCGCCTCGGGCCAGGAGGCGTTTGGGAGCAAGATGCAAGAGACGCCAGTGGTGTAGTCACCGGCAATGTCAATAGCCGACGTGACGAGCACAACCCGCGATACTGGAACGACGGCGGCATCCGAGGCGGACAAGGCCGGAACTAGTGTGCCTTCCTCTGTCGAAGGTGAGGGCGGTGACCTCTGCACCGCTGGCCCACTGTCGGCGCCAGACCCGCAGGCGGCCGGGGAGGATGGTGCACGGTAAGACGATGACCTACACTGGTGCCTTTACGTCGGCACCCCACAGGAGGCGGAGGTCGTCACCGATCGCCGCGATGTGGAGGAATTCAAGGAGGCATCACACACAATTGGGCGCATGCTGTCGATAAGGGCCCTTGTCGAGCCTTTTGATTTTCTTGCTTTGGGTTGCTCTGTCCCGCAAGGTCTGATGGCTGTTTTGCTTGTTTGTTGATGTAGTCTCTTGTTGAACGAGCACAAGCTCGAACGGATCTTCTATGGGAAGCGGCTAATGCACACGCAGAGGCCGCCGCAGCCCACAAGGCAAATCTGTAGGCCCAGGTCGGGGCTGCGCAGGAGATCCAACGCGTCGAAGAGGCCTTGGCGCGCTAGGCGCAGAGGGAGGTGGCCGACCTGAAGAAGAAGTTGGAGGACGCCGAGCGGAAAGCCAGGACACGGCTGCAGACCTCTAGGTCGTGATAGAGGGTAAGTTTCTGACGTTGCCTCGAGCTGACTCAGTATGTTTCGCAATGTCTTAGTGCTGAGTCTGCGACCTTGAATCCTTGCAGGCGCTCGGGAGACCGAGGAGACCCTCAAGAAGGAGCTGGCCGCGGCAAGGACCAGGTGACGACCAGTAAGGAGCGGACCACGGAGTTCCGCCATGGTGAGTGTCCTGTCTGTTGTTGCAAAATTGCTCAATGTGCTGTAGTTGGCCGGTGAGCATGCTTCTGAAGTTGCTTATTTGAAATGTAGGTCTGGAGAAGGAGCTTGGCCAGCTCAAAGATGCCGCACAGTACATCATGAACCTCTACGTTCTGCAGGAGGAGGGGGTCGAGCCAAAGCCACTGATTGATCGGCTCAACGAAGCTGAAGGTCGCATCAATGGCCTGCTCCTGGATACCGCCAACCTTGCGGCGGCTACGGCGCTGTCGGCGGTCAAGTACTATGACCCATCCTTTGACCTACAGAAGGTCTCAGAAGACGTGGACTTGTCTGGCCTTGTGAGGCGCGAGGACATCAGTGCAGCCGCAGAGGAGGTCGTCAAGAAGTTGGCAATGACTTAAGTGGTGCTGAAACAAACTTTAGGCGTAGGTTAGGGCATGCTGGTTGTAAATAAACTTACAATATAAAATGCTTTTGCCTATGATAAGATGTATGCATCATTTGATAGTGAAGGACTGTCGTTATACACGTCAAAAGTAACAAGGTCATAAGAGGAACCCTCCACTCACCAAACTCAGTGGAGGAACGTCTTATTGACTGTGCGTCCTAGCGTGGGGACTTAGGCATGGCCGACGTGTAGAGGGGGGTTGTGGACTCTAGGTCTTGCGAGCCAACAACTTAGGAACATCTATAAGGAAAGCGAAAGCTTGCTATACGATGACCCCTTCAGGTCGCGAGACCTTTAGGTTGGCAAAGCCAAGCCCCCGAGCGCTTCGGGGCCTAACCTAGACCAATCCCCTAGGCATTTCAAAGGGGAAAGGGGAAAACTGAAAGAAAAAAGGAGATAGAAAAGCAGGTCGACAAAGGGGTTGTCGAACAGGAGATCTCTTTCTTTATTATATTTAAATTACAAGAGGGGAGAGTACATAGCTTTATTCTGATACAGATCTTCTAAGGATAGAAGCGACGTAAGTGCTCTATATTCCAGACGTTTGGGACGCATTGGCCGTCTGCCCACTAGAGGCGGTAGGTCGACGGGCTAACAACTTCCACCATGATGAAGGGACCTTCCCTAGGGGTGGAGAGCTTGTGCATTCCCTTGGTGGTTTGGATGCGACGCAGAACCAGGTCTCCCACATTGAAGGACCGCTCTTGCACGTTGCGGTCGTGGTAGCGGGGTAACTGCTATCAATGTCACACAATGTTCCTCGATGCTGTCAAGGTCGACCTTGCGCATCTCTTGGGTCGTGCCTTTCTCGTAGTGCTGGATGCGTGGGGCACCAAAGGCTAGGTCAGTGGGGAGGACCGCCTCCGACCCTTACACCAAGAAGAAAGGGTGAGTACCCTGTAGCTGAGCTGACCTGGGTTCAGAGACTCCATATCACGTGAGGCAGCTTAGCTAGCCATCTGGTCACGTATTGCAAGGCGTTGTCGAAGATGCGGTCTTTGATGCCCTGAAGCACCATGCTGTTTGCTCGCTCGACCTGGGCGTTGCAGCGTGGATGGGCCACAGAGGAGTAGTAGATGTTGATGAGGCTGTCTTGGTAGAAGTCCCAGAAGTCTGACCCAATGAAAGCCTTCCCCAGGTCGGTGACGATCCTGTTGGGTACTCCAAACTGATGGGTGATGTCCTCTATGAATTTCACAGCCTCCTTTGACGTGACTATAGTGACGACGCGGACCTCAATCCACTTGGTGAATTTATCCACCACCACCAGGATGTGCTTGTAGCTGCCAGGAGCCATCTTGAAGAGTTCCACTAAGTCAAGGCCCCATATGGCAAAGGGCCAGGATGGAGGGATTGTTCTCAGAGTTTGGGCCGGGACGTGCTGCTGCTTAGCGAAGAACTGGAAACCCTTACATCGCTGAACCAGGTCTTGAGCGTCAGCTAGGGCGGTGGGCCAGTAGAAACCCGACTTGAAGCTTTTCCCACTATATAATATAGAAGTATGTGGACCCGTGGCTTACCGTATCCAATTGCCAGAACGATTTTCCGCAGTTCACAATGTTTTTCATGTAACTCAATTGAAGAAGGGAATGCCTGTGCCGGAGAATGAAATCATCACAGAAGCTAATGCTTGGATTGAGCCGGATTTCTTGCTCATCGAGCACCCATTGAAAGTATTAGACCAAAAAGAGCGAAAGGCCCGAAGGCAAACTGTACGGATGTACAAGATCCAATGGAGTCATCACACGGAGGAAGAAGCAACGTGGGAGACGGAGGACTATCTTAACACTAAGTATCCGGGCTTCCTACAATCTCGAAACCGTGAGTTCTTCTCCCCATCTCTTCGTTATCAAATCGAATCTCGGGACGAGATTCCGTTTAAGGGGGGTAGGCTGTGACGCCCCAGGTTTTTAATTAGCCTTAATAGACGGTCAAATAGTCAACAGTGGTCAAACCACGGTCAACCTGGGCCCTCACCTTGAAAAACTCACTAAGCCACCCTAGTGACCCCATTTGACTAGTAAACACACTTGTGGGGCCAACCCATGGTCAAAGGCTTGGTCAAACCCCTTGCCACCCAGTGTCCACAGGTGTCTGCCGGAACTTTTGCCGCGTTCTCCAAAATTCATCTAAACACTTAAAATTCTACCTTTATAAAAGTTGTCCATCTTGATGAGGGACACAACTTTCATGTAGATTGGCATTTCAAATTTTGAAGGGAAAAACTTGGAAATTGAGTTGCAAGGCAGGTTTCGCTGTTTGCAAAACCATACTGGCATTCAAGGTTGGCATCCTTGCCATTCAAATTCTGTGCAGAAAAACCCCATATAGCCTTTGTAGAAAATGTTAAGGGTAGCTAGATCTACAACTTTGGTATTCATCACTTGGTCAACTTTTATTCAAAAAATTGGAGCAAATTAATTTCAAACAAGGCACCAAGAAATAAAATCAGGGCCAAGCGCCGGCGCGCCGAGACGTCGCGCGCTGCACGTCCGGCCGCCGCCGCGCCGCCCCGGCGTCCGCGCCCGCGCCGCCCGAGGCCTAGCGTCGCCCGAGGCACACGCCGCCCGAGCCGATCCGCGCCCCCCAACGCCCCCCGCCCGAGGCGCCTCGAGCCGTGTCGCCGTACGCGCGCGCGCGTGTGTCCGGCGGTCCGTCGGCGGCATCGCCACCGTACACGCGTCGCCCGAGCCGCCGTAGTACGGCGGGTATCTCCGCCGTCACGCCATCGTCACCACGAGCGCCTCCCCGCCCTATTTAAGCCCCTCCTCGTGTCCCCTCGCCGCGCCATTCCGAGCCACCCGCCGCCATTGCCGCCGCCGCCCCGAGCTCGCGCTTCCGCCCGTGCTCGCCGCCGGCCAACTACTCCGGTAGCTCCTCTAGGCTCTAGTGTAGCTCGCGCGCTCGTTTATTGCCCAGCATTCTACCTCCTCGTCGGATTTCCCCGAGCCGCCGCGGCCGTCGCCGAGACCCGCCGCCGGCCGTCCCTCCGCCTCCACTCCGGCCACTTACGGCTCCTAGGTGAGCTTCGGGCCGAGCCCGACCGCTCACCCGGCCGACGGCTCCGCCGGCTCGCCGGAGCCGGCCGTGCCCGCACCGCCCCCGGCCAAGGGCGGGATTGCAATACTTCGAATTGTTCTAGGGTGTTTTGTGCTAGATTGAGTGCCTGGGTGTAAAGAACTCTATCTAGATTTTCTTACAGTTCAGTCCAGCGCACTAGAAAATCCCTAAAAATTTGTAGAAAATTCAGAAAAATGCCAAACCAATTTTTTGGGTTCAGGGAGTGAAATCCCACAAGTTTTGTTATTTTCACATGGCGTGATTCTAAATGTTTTTATCAGGAAAAATACAAATGTGAAAATCCTAGATCTGCCATAACTTTAAATCTAAAGATCCTCTGTAGCTAATTTTTGGATATGTTGTGTGTTAGGTCATGACTAGCTCCTGTGCCAAACATTGCATAAAGTTAGGAAGTGAATCTTGTTAAATAAATTGTTTTCCATTTCTGCAGAAACTGCCTAAATGATTTTTCTTGCTAGATATGTTTATGTTGCTGAGCTCAACTTGTGCACACTGTCTTGTGATATCAAAGTACACATCTTGTGAATTAATCATGATATTTGGCCTAACAGAAATATTTATTCTTGATTTATGCATGTTTTCCTTTGTAAATTAATGA
The DNA here is from genome assembly GCA_947561735.1 of Cenchrus americanus. Lineage (NCBI taxonomy): Eukaryota > Viridiplantae > Streptophyta > Magnoliopsida > Poales > Poaceae > Cenchrus > Cenchrus americanus. The sequence goes on from OX387244.1 coordinate 191,291,405, forward strand.
ACCAAGATCAGTAGAGTTTCTAGGTGAATATGCTGGTTTTTTAGGCTTGTTTAGAACCAGAGAGCATGCATGAGAAAGTTTGGATCATTTTGATGCTTATTTATTTTCGTATGCATTTAATTTGAATCACTAGCTAGCCCATGTTATTTACAATAGTATTTAATTTCATAGCATCCAACACTTACATGTGGGTCCAATGGACCAGGATAGGTGCTAGTATGCTTAAGAAACACTCCTTTAATTTTTAGTAATTTAATTGCTTAATAAAAGCTCAAAAGCCCCTTTTAATATTAAAGAGAAATAAATAAAGGAAAGCCCTTAATTAATTCTTTTTCCTTTTGATAGTATTACCTAATTTAATTAAAAGATAATTAATTATCCTTGCTGATAAGAAATTAATTCATGAATAAAAATATTATTCATACCTTTGCTTATGAAAGGAAAAGGATTAAAGCCTTCATATAAAATAACAAGTATAATAAAAACCTTTATTCAAATGAACAATAAAAGAGTAACCCATGTACGACTGATAACCTTCCTAAAAGAGAAACACTATCTAGATGCTTGTTAAAGTGAATGTGACCAACAAGAGTTGGGCAAGATAACGACCTCTCACATCACCTGAACCTTGCATTGCATTCCGTGTAGATCTTCCGGACGGTGATTACTCGCTTGTCCCGGAAACCGAGGAAGGAGGAGCAGAAGCTTCGCTCCAGTACGTGGAAGTGCTCGACGCCACCGAGGGTGCCCAGGCTAACCTAGCTGACGAAGGCAAGCTCCGGTGCATCTAACCTAGTTTTCAAATTCTTTATTCAATTATCTATGGATGATTGTGCATTACCTTCAGGAGTTGAATGAAACCCTAGATGCATGATCCCTAGGTACCTTGTCCTTACTAGTATGATAGGTCGATAGCTACTAAGCTATAGGACCGTTACAAGTCGAGTGATGACCTCACTCACGAGAATAGGTTCCTAGATAGGAATCACAATATATCCTTAAATGGATTTCTCATGTGGTAAGAGCATGGGATTTGGGCTCCGGTCCAGTGGTTATGTGGGTTAAGTGTTTGAACGTACTAAGCACATGTCAGGTATGGGACCGGTAAGCCCAGTACCTTAATGAGACGGCTAGGGATGGAACTGTCACTACTCTTGGGATTCTGTCTCACGGCTAGCTACCGGTGGTGTATGGTGATTCCGGGTATCTTGCGGGGTATTCCGGATAGCCTGCACCAAAGACTGTGGCCTTTCATCCCGACCTGAGGATTTTTGGAAACGGCCTGGGAAAGTTGTCCTTTCGGGGGCAGCCTACCGTGTGTTTAGGTCCACCTTGCAAGGTTTTAATCAATCGATTGTCGGCCTCTCACCGTTATCTGAGACTACTTACTCCACTAGTCATGAGATCCCTAATGATGGAAGTTGATGAACTTTATGCTTGATTAATTATATTGTACAACTTTGTTTGTACTAGTTGGCTAATGTAGTAAAGATTAAACCTACTAGAACTTGTGCTAAAATCTTGAAAGTAAGGACCTACTCTTTGTTACTTTTTAGCAAAAGCAACCCAGTAGCCAAAAAGCCTTTCATGGTCTAGAATTGGTGAAGTAGTTATCACCGACGGGTAAGTCTTGCTGAGTATTAGTATACTCAACCTTGCTATAAAATGTTGATCCAGGTAATGCTTTCGGCGATGTGTGGCCCAGAGAAATCCCGCCCGTCTGGGAGCTGGAGTGGGTGGAGGACGACTACTGAAAGCATCATGGATGGCCTCCTGTGGTGTCTTCGCTTCCGTTAGTTTAAATTCCGCTGCTTTCGAAAACTCAGAACTATTCGTCATGGCAAAAACTATGGTTTGTAATAATTAACCCCTTCGGGGTACGACTTCGGATATTAATGTTGTTGTATCTCTGGACTCGCCTTCGAGTGAGTTTTAATGCATATATTTGATCCTCGTTGCTTTTCAAGTGATTTACCGGGCGTTAACCCGGCAACTAACGACAGGATGACACTTTATTATTGCTTAATGACCAAAGTGGATTGGTCTTAGGCGATAGTACGGTATTTTCCTGGGCGGGTTGTCACAGTTGGCATCAGAGCTTATATGCACCAGAGATTAATTAATAACCTTAATCACTGGTTTTTGAATAAAATATGCAAAGATTGTCTGATTTTCCAAAATACGTTGGTCCGTTAAGGATAAACTAGACCGAGAGGCCCTAGAGGGAATTTTGGGTTCTTTCAGGTGGCTTATTTAACCTATGGTTTATTTTGCTAACTTCCAGCACATTACTTTATGTCAGACTTATTTTCTTGCACAACCAAACTAGTTGAGCCACGTGTTTTATACATGTGCTGTTCCGCATCACGGGAATTGCGAGGGTTGATGGAGTGATCCATTCCACGGATCCCATCTTCGCGTCTGTTTATGAGTTGTGTGTCACCACGTGTTTCATACGTGTGCATTCCGCATGTCGCTCATGCGAGGCAAGGATACACTCCATTCAAACGGAGGGTGTCCGAGGTTGGACGCTGTCCATGCAGCGACTTAACGCATGGATGCCGTTTCTATAGTGAACGGTAATGTATGTGGACGCTTTCGTGACGTGCTGGCACGAAAGGTTCGTTTTCTGCAGGTACATAACAGCGCTTCGTTAGTTGTTAAGCGAGCACCGTTTAGCTCTCGACTAGATATTATAGGGAGAGACAAATAAAAGCCTTGCCATCGGCACTAACTTCGATTTTTTGGCATGATTGCCATGTGAGGTCGAATAGGATGTCTTGCATGCATGTTAAAAATCGAAACAACTAAAATGGACCCAAAACCGAACTTCCATATGCTCTCTAAGGAAGATTATGCTAGTGTGTGCCTTTTATAAACTGGAGTACCTCTCATACCTTGCTGTCATGCTGCCAAAAATTTTTGAAAAAGTTTGTTTACCTTGTGCTAGGGTAATTAAACAAAATTGTTAAAAACAGTCGCTCCTTGACTAGTGATCTTGTAATAGCAAGCCTCAATCCTAGATTCTTTGGGTAGGTTTACACTTCTCTAGGCACATCTAGGTTGTACCGTCCACCTTGTTTCCTTGTTCGATGCTTAACCTTGAAAATTGAATAGGCGTTGAAGAATTTAATTTTTGAACCGGGAAAACTTGGGAAAGTTTTGAGGTTTCTGAATTTTTGGTTATGAATTTTTATTCACCATTTGACATGTCGTTCTCTTTGAGATCTGACATGAGCTACATTTGTGTACAGATGGCTTTCCCCGTTTTCCACGAGTTCGACGCTGACGGTACGATCCGTACCAATGGTTTGCACTGGGAGGGTTTTCCATGCCTTGCGTGGGAAGCACTCAGCGCCGCTGGCTACCTCACACCACCGACTTACGAGGTGTCCGAGTTCGAGCGCTATGGCGTTCCCCGTTGCCGAGTGATCGTCACTGTTCTGCCACACCCGGACCACGCCGACTGGTTCAACCTGAGTTTTATCTACTGGGCATTTATCACTCACGAGGCCATTGAGTTAGCCACCCTCAGAGTGCTGACAGACTTCTGTGACCACAACCCCACAGTGGTAGCTCTCTCTCCGTTTGGACTGTTTCCTGCTGTGAGTCCTCACGACCCGGCATGGTTGGACCGTATGGATCACCTACGGGAGCTGCTGACACTAGCAGAGCCGTTGGATGTTACTCAGACGCTAGCTCGCTGTCTGAACGTGGTCTTCACACTTCAGGGGCTGCGCTATAATACCGCAGCGATTATTGGGCAGTATTTGGAGGCATCTAGGCGTGATTGGCAGCAGCTATCAGCAGCACACCAGCAGCTGAACTTTACTCTTACTCAAGTGCAGCAGGAAAATGACAGGTTGCGTGCTAGGAGATTCCAGTTAGAGCTAGAGAGAGGCGACCGCCTGCAGAGGATTGTAGATCTGAAGGCAGAGAATCACGCATTAGAGGAGAATGCCGATGTGCATGAGATTGAAAGGTTGACGCTACTTTAGAACATCGCTGATATGCAGCAGCAGGTGGAGGAGGCCGAAGTACAGGTGGCAGCCTTGCAGGCTATAGTGGCCTTACAGCCACTGTCCCCAATACTGGCACACCAGGAGCAGCAGCAGGTCGCTATGGGCACGAAAAACCTAAAACCGAAACCGAACCGAAAAAACCGAGAACCAAACCGAATAGAACCGAAACCTAATAATTCGGTTCCTATTCGGTTCCATGGTCTGAGGAACCGAATTTACCGAGGTAAATTCGGTTTTTTACCTCGGTTTACCGAAGTACCTATTTTGGTACCGAATTAGCCCATGATACGAAGTAATCCAGCAACAGCCCATCAAAAGCCCACCAAAAAACCCTAGCCTCATCCCCTCAGTCCCTCACTCTCCCTCATCCGACACTCCCCGCAGCCGCGGCGGCGCGGCCCGCGCACCCACGGTCCCCATCACGACGAGCCTCGACTTCTCCCGTCCCGTCCCCATCGGCAGCTGCCGGAACCGGGATCCCGACCGCCGGTGAGGCCACGAGGACCACGAGACCGGCGACCGCGACCGCGGACCGACGGCGCCCCGGCCCCACGACGGCGCTCGGCGCGACGCGTCCTCGCCGTCGCCTCGCCCGGCGAGCCTCCACGTGCTCGCCGCTTCGTCGTCGGCTCGTCGTCGCCTCTCCCAGCGCGCCGCCACCCTGCTGCTGCTGCTTCGCCGTCTCCCTAGCCCAGCGCCGCCACGACCTGCTGTTGTTGCTGGTTCGAGGCCGGCTGGTCCCCTACTGCTTCGCCGTCGTCCCGACTACTTCCATCACGGCTACTTCCATCGCTTCCTCCCCCAAGGTAAGGACCAAGGAGTACTTCCTCCCCCATGGCTATTTCTTGTATATTCTGTATTTGACTGTGCAAGTTCAACCGACCCTAGATTTTAGTTTTGACGAAGCAATTTCGTTCAATAGATGTCTGATGAAGACATTGATCGACAAGTCATTGATTGGTCACTCGACCATGAAACGAATGAAGATGGCTTGAGTGTTGCTGCTCCTGGGAAGGAGAAGGATGCCCTTGCTGCTGCTGGGAAGGGGAAGGAGAAGGATGCCCCTGCTGCTGCTGGGAAGGGGAAGGAGAAGGAGTAGGAAGTCATTGATGTAGATGCTGAGGAGGGGAAGAAGACGAGGGAGATGTCTACTAGATCGTCAATTTGGGGTCACTTCAACAAAATTAAAGAAAATGATGTGGTGGTAAAGGGACAATGCAAGTATTGCAATGCTGAGATCAAGCACATGTTGTTTTTAATGGTACGTCTGGTATGCGTAAGCATTTTAGTGTCTGCAAGCGTAATCCTCATAGATGTAGTGATGATGCAACACAAGGTGTTTTGCAAGTTAGTGAAGGAAGTACTGTAAGCACTTGGAAATTTGATCCTGATTTGCTTAGGTCTGCGTTTGCTGAAATGGTAATTGAGGATGAGGAGCCATTTGGATATGGTGAGAAACCTGGATTGAGGAAGTTTATGTCTATTGCTTGCCCTCGTTTTGAAATACCATCTAGAAGGACATGTGCTAGGGATGTTGTTCAATTATACTTTGAGCAAAAGGCTAGACAAAAAATGTTTTTTCAAGAACATTGCAATAGAGTTTGCCTCACTACCGATGGCTGGACATCACAACAGCAAGATAGCTACATGACTGTAACAGCTCATTTCATTGACAATAATTGGTGCTTGCATAAAATGATAATTAGCCTTTTCAAGGTAAAAGGGAAAAGGGGGATGATATTGGGAAGCATCTGCATAAAGTCTTGCTTGATTGGGGATTGGATCAAGTCATGACAGTAATGGTTGATAATGCTAGTGCAAATGATAGTGATGTTAGTTATTTGAGAAGACAAATGAATAGCTTGAAAACTAGCATAGAAGATGGCAAGTATATTCACATGAGATGTGCTGCACATATAATTAACTTGATTGTGCAAGATGGTTTGAAAGAAGTAGACCAATCTATCAAGCGTATAAGGGCTGCCATTAGATTCGTCAGGGCTAGTTCATCTAGGATTGCCAAGTTTAAAAAGATTGCTCGATTGGAGAAAGTGGACAGCAAGGCATTCTTGAACCTTGATGTGTGCACAAGGTGGAACTCGACATATGAAATGCTAGCAGCTGCCTGCTCATATGAAAAGGTGTTTGCTAGATATCCAGAAGAAGATCCATGTGTTCCAGGTCCGGGAGTTCCTGATGAGCACGATTTTTATGCAGCAAGGAAACTAGCTGACTTTCTGAAACATTTTTCCAAGATAACAACACGTGTTTCAGCGTCCTTAAGTGTGACTGCTCACACTTACTTTCATGAGATTTTAGAGGTGAATGCTTTGGTGAAAGAGTGACTGAATAGTGCTGATTCTGTGCAGCAAGACATGGGGTTGAGAATGAAAGAGAAGTACGACAAATGTTGGGGGCAGTGGCATGAGAATTTGGGCTTGGAAAATGAGAAGGGAAAGGGAATGGAGAAGGAGAAGGAAAATATTAACTTGCTGATCTTTGTTGCTGCTATACTTGATCCTAGGTACAAGACCCATCAATATACAGAACTTGCAATAGAGGAATTGTATGGTGTGGGTGTTGGGCAGAAATTTTGGGCTGCTATTACCAAGTGCTTGCATGATCTTTTTGAAGAATATAGGGCCAAGAATACACCCCCAAGTAATGTCAACTCCACAACAAATGATGAGCCCGGATCTAATCAAGATGGAGACAGTCCTAGAAAGGCGAGGAGTAACATTGTGAGGAGAATGAAGCTGAATACTGGAATGGGCACTAGCAGTAGCAGTAGGGGCAGCAGGTCTGAATTGGATAGGTACTTGGCTGAGGAGTGTGAAGAAGATGACAAGCGATTTGAAATTCTTGCTTGGTGGAAGGGGCAGTCCTCAAAATTAGCTCGTGGTGTGCTTGCCATCCAAATCTCTACTGTTGCTAGTGAATCTGCCTTTAGCACTGGTGGCCGTGTACTTGATGATTTTAGGACTTCACTCACTCCATTTATGGTTGAAGCTCTTGTTTGTACTCAAGATTGGCTAAGAAGGTCAACTCCAATCAATCTTTCAGAGAATACAGAAGAATTAACTAACTATCAAGAAGGTGAAAACTTTATATCTCTATCTCTATATCACTGTAATTTATTTTGCTTACTGTTTTCATCACTTAAAAAATATTCATTGCTTCTTCTTTTTATTGTATTGCAGAGTTAATTCGAGAGTTCAAGGACTTGGCCATTATTGATGGCCATGCTGCCAAGTCATCGATTGAAGGCAGCAAAATAAGGATGGTTACTGCCACCAACATCAAGTCCCAGCCAACAAAAACCTCCAGCACCAAAGCAAGCAAGAACAACACGTCCTCCAAGCCTCCAAGACCAAGTCAAGCATAATGCAAGCAAGAACAAAAACCTCCAGCACCATGAAGGGGAGTGATGAGTGATGCTTGGCTGCTTGCCACTCTACTTTTGCTGTGTTGTACGGCTGTGCTATTTGTCATTTGCAATCTGCCTAGTGCCTATGCCTATCATCTACATGCTGTCACACTGTTGTTATATTGTAGGCTGCAGCTGTACAGCCTGCTGTTTTTCTTTTCTTGTTCGGTTGTTCAGACTTCCTGTCCATTGTTGCTGGCCGGCTGGCCCAATTTGGATTTGAGTAGTATCAGACTTATCAATGTGTATCAGCGTATGATTTGGACCATTTTGTATTGTTGAAATCATGTCAAACTTCTGTCAAAATTTGCTATTCAACTTGATATTACATGCTGTTTTGCCTGTTCGGTATTTTCGGTATTTACCGATACCGAACCGAAAATACCGAAACCGAATGACCTCGGTACCGAATATTTTTTGGAACCGATCGGTGCCGATTTCGTCTGGAACCGAATTTACCCCAGTACCGAAGTACCGAACCGATCGGTTCGGTAATACCGAACGCCCAGAGTGAGCAGTAGGGTTTGTCCGGTCTGGATCAGACAAGCCAGGCAGGACCACCATTGCCGACTCTCCCAGCTTCGCCTACGTACAGTGGTGCTTCGGTGGGCAACTAGATTGCGGACAGAGAGAATAATAAGGATGTTGATCCTATTGAGTTGTCTTTGAGATGTTTAGAGTAGTTGACTTGTTAGCGCGTCTTCGTGCCGAGTAACTGCTTGTACCATGTTATGTCATGTTGTTTCAATTCGAGAGTTGTAATGTCCAAGGACCTTGTCTCGATCTTGTGTAATAATGAATGCTTAGGCATGTGTGCTTTAATCAGAATTCTCTTGTCATTCAAAAATTAAGATTTATTGCGTATGAATACCAAACTCTTGGAGAAATCGTGCAATAACTGTGCTTGTCGAACCCTGCTTTTCGCTTAAGCCTTGGTAAAACCAAAACATTTTTAGAGGCATCATTTGTAGCCCAACGTTAAAGTGCTCGTTCGTATACCACCTTCATTGGTACCCGAAGTGACAGTGATTGTCCGAGGGTGAATGGGGTTGGTGCTATTTGAGTAATCGCAGTCCTAACCGTGTTAAAGAACGATTCTATGAATTCTTGTGGCTACGTGGTATTGGTTCGACTGTTGCTGTCCTCAGCATATAAATTCTAACGAGTTGTGGTTATGTATGATCATGCTTGTCATCATGTGGGAATAAGCTTTGATTATGTAACTAACAAGGCTCGCATTTCAGATGGTGGGAACCACGCGCAGCTCGTCCAACGGTTTCGGAGCAAGTGGTAGCGGTGACTTACCGCCACCCCACCACATGACGCCGTCGGAGGCCTTCATGGCCACCCAAACCGAGGTGCTGCACCAGATCCTGCACACGCAGCAGTAGATCACCCAGCAGATGAACCGAGGGCCGCCACACGGGGCCAACCACGAGGGGCCTAATCAGGTCACCACATATGCCCAGTTCATCGCTATGAAGCCGCCAACCTTCGCTAAAGCAGAAGACCTCCTGGAAGCTGAGGCTTGGATCAAGGCCATAGAGGCAAAATTCTCTTCTTTTGTGCTGCCTTGCTTCGAGGATAACAAAGCTAACTTCGCAGCGCTGCAACTGCGAGGAGAAGCTTTGATGTGGTGGGACCATTTCAAGTCAATGCAGCAAGGGCACGCTGTGACTTGGGATGAGTTCAAGCAAGCCTTCAAGAGCCACCACATTCCCAAGGGACTGATGGATAGGAAGATGAGGGAGCTGTTGGCCCTTAGGCAGAGATCTGACACAGTGTATCTCTATGCTCAGAAGTTTAATACCTTCTGCCAATATGGCGGGCATCACGTGGATACTAATGCAAAGAAGATGGAAAGGTTCCGTGACAGGCTTGATGGCAAATTGTACGAGCGTCTGAACCTGCTCGAGCCCGCAAACTTTCATGAGCTAGTGAACAAGGCTATCTCCCAAGAGGATGCTATGAAGAAAGCCCACGGGGACAAGAAGAGGATGTCTGGTTTCACCCCAGGCAGCGGAACGTGCAAGAAGTTTTGCTTTGTGAAGAAGAACACTCCAGGCCCATCCCAGCAATCTTCAACTGGACGCTGGACGATGAAGCCACCCCAGAGCAAACCCACTGGGAACTTCCAGTTCCGCAATGCTCAGCAGCAGGCCCCAAAGCCTAATGCACCTCCTCGCAACATTGGCGATCATCGTTGCTACAACTGTGGCCAGCCAGGGCATTACATCAACGAGTGTCCCAAGCCCAGGTAGATCAAGCCCAACCCGCAGAATCAAGGTGCAGGAAACAAGCCTGCCACTCCGGCTAAGAAGCCCATGGTGCAAGTACGCCAGGGCAAGCTGAACTTCACCGCCATGAGTGATATCCCAGAAGGAGCTTCAATGCTCATGGGTACATTCTCTATCAACGACACTCCTGTTAAGATTTTATTCGATTCGGGAGCTACTCATAGTTTCATCAGTGAAAAGCTAATAAGCAAACTGGGTTTGAAGGGTTCTCGTACCACTTCCGCCTATAAGATAGTTACTCCTGGAGGGCAAATCACCTCTAATATCTTAATCCGTGGAGTAAGTTTGGGATTAGGTAGTAAAATCATTCCAACAAACCTTATCGTCATAAACTTAGTTGGTATGGATGTTATCTTGGGTATGGAATTGATGAATCAACATAAGGTGATTCTAGATATATCAGATAGGGTCGTAGAGATCAATTCTCCTACGGTCGGGCACACTACCTTGTACCTACCTTTCAAGGACGGTACCGATTCTTGTGCCTATGTGACCATTATCTCCCCTCTTGATGAAATTCTGGTAGTGTGCGGGTATCTGGATGTCTTTCCTGGTGAGTTTCCTGGTATGCCACCAGACAGAGATGTCGAGTTTGTGATCGAACTCCAGCCCGGTACCACACCCATTTCCAAAAGACCTTATCGCATGCCACCCAAAGAGTTAGCCGAATTGAAAACCCAACTCCAGGAATTGTTATATAAGGGTTATATTCGCCCGAGCTCTTCTCCTTGGGGTTGCCCTGCTCTCTTTGTCAAGAAGACAGATGGTAGCTTGAGAATGTGCGTAGATTACCGACCACTTAATGCAGTCACCATCAAAAACAAATACCCACTTCCCCGAATCGATGTTCTTTTTGATCAATTGGCTGGTGCAAAAGTCTTCTCTAAGATTGACCTCCGTTCTGGTTATCACCAAATCAAGGTTCGACCTTGCGACATTCCTAAAACTGCTTTTTCCACTCGTTATGGTCTTTACGAGTTCTTCGTAATGTCTTTTGGACTCACAAATGCCCCAGCCTACTTCATGTACCTCATGAACTCCGTATTCATGACGGAGCTCGATAAATTCGTCGTGGTCTTTATCGATGATGTTCTCATCAATTCCAAAAGCGAGAAAGAACACGCCAAACATCTCCGAGTTGTCCTTCAGCGTTTGCGAGATCACAAGCTTTATGCTAAGTTCTCCAAATGCGAATTCTGGTTCAAGAGTGTGAAATTCTTAGGGCACACCATTTCCCATGATGGTATCTCTGTAGATCCTAGCAAAGTTCAAGAGGTGATGGAGTGGAAACCACCAAAGTCCGTACACCAAATCCGCAGTTTCCTAGGATTGGTGGGATACTACCGTCGATTCATTCCTGACTTTTCTAGAATCGCAAAACCCATGACCGAACTACTCAAGAAAGGAGTGAAGTTCGTGAGGAGTGAGGCATGTGAGAAAGCTTTCCACACCCTGAGGCAACATCTAACTTCAGCCTCAGTGTTAGTGCAACTGGATAATTCCAAACCGTTTGAAGTCTTCTGTGACGCATCTGGCACGGGTCTCGGTTGTGTCCTTATGCAAGAGGGCAGAGTCATTGCCTATGCTTCACGGGCACTTCGACCTCATGAGCTCAACTATCCTACCCATGATCTTGAGTTAGCTGCTGTTGTCCATGCTCTCAAGATATGGAGGCATTACCTAATGGGTAATCGTTGCAATATCTTCACTGATCACAAGAGTCTGAAATATATCTTCACTCAGTCCGAGTTGAATATGAGACAGAGAAGATGGCTTGAGTTGATTAAAGATTATGATCTAGAAGTGCACTATCATCCCGGCAAAGCAAATGTTGTTGCGGATGCTCTTAGTCGCAAAGATCACTATAACCACCTCGAGTTGGAGCCAGTTAGTGAACCGTTGTGTGAAGAAATGAGAAGGCTCAACTTAGAAGTGGTACCGCAAGGAAATCTTTATGCCTTGACGGCAGAGTCTGATCTTTATGACAGAGTTGTCACTGCTCAGCACAATGATGAAGACATTCAAACCATCAAACAGAAACTAGTAGAGGGAGACCCCAAGTATACTTGTTTCCAGAAAGATCACCAGGATGTGGTCTGGTTTGGGAAACGTCTAGTGGTCGCCGTTGACCCGGAAATTAAGAAAATCATTCTAGATGAGGCTCACATGTACAAATTCTCTATTCATCCCGGTAGTACCAAGATGTACAAAGATCTGAGGTAGAAATTTTGGTGGTCCAACATGAAGGTGGATGTAGCCAAGTATGTAGCCGAGTGCGATACTTGCCACCAAATGAAAGCAAGTCATTTGAAATCGGCAGGTGTACTCCAACCCCTGTCGATACCTATGTTGAAGTGGGACGATATTAGTATGGATTTCATTGTGGGTTTACCCCTAACAGCTAGAAAGAAAGACTCTATTTGGGTAATCATAGACAGACTCACCAAGACCACTCACTTCATTGTCGTGCACACCACTTACTCTGTATGACAATATGCAGAGTTGTACATGGATCATATAGTTCGTTTGCATGGAATCCCAAAGACTATAATCTCTAATAGAGGGACTCAGTTTGTAGCTCGTTTTTGGGAGCAATTGCATGAGTGTTTGGGAACCCAGCTAATCCGTAGTTCCAGTTATCACCCGCAGACCGATGGTCAGACGGAAAGAATAAACCAGATTCTAGAAGATATGTTGAGAGCAAGCATCTTGCACTTCGATAAGAGTTGGGACAAGTGTTTGTCCTTGGCAGAGTTCTCCTACAATAACAGCTATCAAGCCAGTTTGAAAATGGCACCGTTCGATGCTCTTTACGGACGTAGATGCCGCACTCTGCTAAATTGGTCAGAGGCCAGAGAGAGAACACTCTTTGGACCGGAATTAGTTAAAGAGGCCGAAGAAAGAGTGCAAGTGATAAGAGAGAATTTGAAGATGGCATAGATGAGACAAAAGAGTTACCATGACAAGGGAACCACACCTCGACACTTTGAAGTGGGAGATTACGTATATTTGAAAGTGTCCCCCACCAAAGGTGTGCAAAGGTTCGGAGTCAAGGGAAAGTTAGCCCCACGCCACATTGGACCATATGAAGTTATAGAAGTATGTGGACCCGTGTCTTACCGTATCCAATTGCCAGAACGGTTTTCCGCAGTTCACAATGTGTTTCATGTAACTCAATTGAAGGGAATGCATGTAGAAGAGAACGAAATCATCACAGAAGCTAATGCTTGAATTGAGTTGGATTTCTCGCTCATCGAGCACCCATTGAAAGTATTAGACCAAAAAGAGCGAAAGACCCGAAGGCAGACTGTACGGATGTACAAGATCCAATGGAGTCATCACACGGAGGAAGAAGCAACGTGGGAGACGGAGGACTATCTTAACACTAAGTATCCGGGCTTCCTACAATCTCGAAACCGTGAGTACTTCTCCCCATCTCTTCGTTATCAAATCGAATCTCGGGACGAGATTCCGTTTAAGGGGGGTAGGCTGTGATGCCATAGGTTTTTAATTAGCGTTAATAGCCGGTCAAATAGTCAACAGTGGTCAAACCACGGTGAACCTGGGCCCTCACCTCGAAAAACTCACTAACCCACCCTAGTGACCGCATTTGACTAGTAAACACACTTGTGGGGCCAACCCATGGTCAAAGGCTTGGTCAAACCCCTTGCCACCCTAGTCTCCACAGGTGTCTGCCGGAACTTTTTCCGCGTTCTCAAAAATTCACCTAAACACTTAAAATTCTACCTTTATGAAAGTTGTCCATCTTGATGAGGGACACAACTTTCATGTAGATTGGAATTTCAAATTTTGAAGGGAAAATCTTGGAAATTGAGTTGCAAGGCTGGTTTCACTGTTTGCAAAACCATGCTGGCATTCAAGGTTGGCATCCTTGCCATTCAAATTCTGTGCAGAAAAACCGCATATAGCCTTTGTAGAAAATGTTAAGGGTAGCTAGATCTACAACTTTGGTATTCATCACTTGGTCGACCTTTATACAAAAATTGGAGCAATTTAATTTCAAACTGGACACCAGGAAATAAAATCAGGGCCGAGCGCCGGCGCACCGCGACGTCGCGCGCCCGCGCGCCGCGTGTCGTCGGCCGCCGCCGGCCGCGCCCGGCGTCCGTGCCCGCGCTGCCCGAGACCTAGCGCCGCCCGAGGCACACGCCGCCCGAGCCGACCCGCGCCCCAACCCCCCCCCCCGAGGGCGCCTCGAGCCGCGTCGCCGTACACGCGCGCGCCACCGCGGACCGGCGGTCCGTCGGCGGCGTCGCCGCCGTACGCGCGTCGCCCGAGCCGTCGTAGTACGATGGGTATCTCCGCCGTCACGCCATCGTCACCACGAGCACCTCCCCGGCCTATTTAAGCCCCTCCTCGTGTCCCCCAGCGCGCCATTCCGAGCCACCTGCCGCCATTGCCGCCGCCGCCCCGAGCTCCCGCTTCCGCCCGTGCTCGCTGCCGGCCAACTACTCCGGTAGCTCCTCTAGGCTCTAGTGTAGCTCGCGAGCTCGCTTATTGCCCAGCATTCCGCCTCCTCGTCGGACTTCCCCGAGCTGCCGCAGCCGTCGCTGCTAGCCGCCGCCGAGACCCGCCGCCGGCCGTCCCTCCGCCTCCACTCCCGGCCGATTCACGGCTCCTAGGTGAGCTTCTAGCCGATCCCGGCCGCTCACTCGGCCGGCGGCTCCGCCGGCTCACCGGAGCCGGCCGTGCCCGCGCGCGCCGCCGCCGCCCTTGGCCGGATTGCAATACTTCTAATTGTTCTAGGGTGTTTTGTGCTAGATTCAGGGCCTGGGTGTAAATAACTCTATCTAGATTTTCTTACAGTTCAGTCCAGCGCACTAGAAAATCCCTAAAAATTTGTAGAAAATTCAGAAAAATGCCAAACCAATTTTGATGGGTTTAGGGAGAGAAAACCCACAACTTTTGTTATTTTCACATGGCCTGATTCTAAATGTTTTTAACAGGAAAAATACAAATGTGAAAAACTTAGATCTGCCATAACATTAAATCTACAAATTCTCTGTAGCTAATTTTTGGATATGTTGTGTGTTAGGTCATGACTAGCGCCTGTCCCAAAAATTGCACAAAGTTAGGAAGTGGATCTTGTTAAATAAATTATTTTCCATTTCTGCAGAAACTGCCTAGATGATTTTTCTTGCTAGATATGTTTATGTTGCTGAGCTCAACTTTTGCACACAGTCTTGTGATATCAAAATACACATCTTGTGACCTAATTATGATTTTTGGCCTAACGAAATATTTATTATTGATTTATGCATGTTTTCCTTTGTAAATTAATGAACCAAGATCAGTAGAGTTCCTAGGTGAATATGTTGGTTCTTTAGACTTGTTTAGGACTAGGGAGCATGCATGAGAAAGTTTGGATCATTTTGATGCTTATTTATTTTTGTATGCATTTAATTTGAATCACTAGCTAGCGCATGTTATTTTCAATAGTATTTAATTTCCTAGCACCCAACACTTACATGTGGGTCCAATGGACCAGGATAGGTGCTAGTATGCTTAAGAAACACTCCTTTAATTTTTGGTAATTTAATTGCTTAATAAAAGCTTAAAAGCCCCTTTTAATATTAAAGAGAAATAAATTATGATTTTTCTTAAGCCCCTAATTAATTCTTTTTGCTTTTGATAGTATTACCTAATTCAATTAAAAGATAATTAATTATCCTTGCTGATAAGAAATTAATTCATGAATAAAAATATTATTCATACCTTTGCTTGTGAAAGGAAAAGGATTAAAGCCTTCATATGAAATAACAAGTATAATAAAAACCTTTATTCAAATGAACAATAAAAGAGTAACCCATGTACGACTTATAACCTTTCTAAAAGAGAAACACTATCTAAATGCTTGTTAAGGTGAATATGACCAAAAAGAGTTGGGCAAGATAACGACCTCTCACATCACCTGAACCTTGCATTGCATTCCGTGTAGATCTTCCGGACGGTGATTACTCGCTTGTCCTGGAAAGCGAAGAAGGAGGAGCGGAAGCTTCGCTGCAGTACATGGAAGTGCTCGACGCCACCGAGGGTGCCCAGGCTAACCTAGCTGACGAAGGCAAGCTCCGGTGCATCTAACCTAGTTTTCAAATTATTTATTCAATTATCTATGGATGATTGTGCATTACGTTCAGGAGTTGAATGAAACCCTAGATGCATGATCCCTAGGTACCTTGTCCTTACTAGTATGATAGGTCGATAGCTGCTAAGCTATAGGACCGTTACAAGTCAAGTGATGACCTCACTCGCGAGAATAGATTCCTAGATAGGAATCACAATATATCGTTAAATGGATTGCTCACGTGGTAAAAGCATGGGATTTGGGCTCCGGTCCAGTGGTTATGTGGGCTAAGTGTTTGAACGTACTAAGCACATGTCGGGTATGGGACCGGTAAGCCTAGTACCTTAATGAGACGGCTAGGGATGGAACTGTCACTACTCTTGGGATTCTGTCTCACGGCTACCTACCGGTGGTGTATGGTGATTCCGGGTATTTGCGGGGTATTCCGGATAGCCTACACCAAAGACTGTGGCCTTTCATCCCGACCCGAGGATTTTTGGAAACGGCCTGGGAAAGTTGTCCTTTCGGGGGCAGCCTACCATGTGTTTAGGTCCACCTTGCAAGGTTTTAATCAATCGCTTGTCGGCCTCTCACCGTTATCTGAGACTACTTACTCCACTAGTCATGAGATCCCTAATGATGGAAGTTGATGAACTTTATGCTTGATTAATTGTATTGTACAACTTTGTTTGTACTAGTTGGCTAATGTAGTAAAGATTAAACCTACTAGAACTTGTGCTAAAATCTTGAAAGTAAGGACCTACTCTTTGTTACTTTTTAGCAAAAGCAACCCAGTAGCCAAAAAGCCTTTCATGGTCTAGAATTGGTGAAGTAGCTATCACTGACGGGTAAGTCTTGCTGAGTATTAGTATACTCAGCCTTGCTATAAAATGTTGATCCAGGTAATGCTTTTGGCGATGTGTGGCCCGGAGAGATCCCGCCCGGATGGGAGCTGGAGTGGGTGGAGGACGACTACTGAAAGCATCATGGATGGCCTCCTGTGGTGTCTTCGCTTCCGTTAGTTTAAATTCCGCTACTTTCGAAAACTCTGAACTATTCGTCATGGCAAAAACTATGGTTTGTAATAATTAACCCCTTCGGGGTACGACTTCGGATATTAATGTTGTTGTATCTCTGGACTCGCCTTCGAGTGAGTTTTAGTGCATATATTCGATCCTCGTTGCTTTTCAAGTGATTTATCGGGCGTTAACCCGCCAACTAACGGCAGGATGATACTTTATTATTGCTTAATGACCAAAGTGGATCGGTCTTAGGCGATAGTACGGTATTTTCCTGGGCGGGTTGTCACACTCTGGGTAGCTGAGGAGTCTAATCGTTGGCTTGCATAGGTCTTGGATGAACACGCCGGCTGGGACCAGCAGGCGCTTAGATCCCAGCTTGGAGAGGGCGTCGGTCGCCATGTTGTTGTCGCGGGAGACGTGATGGAATTCCAGGCCCTCTAAGTGAGCCTCAAGCTTGCGCACCTCAGTGCAGTAGGCATTCATCGAGTCCTTCTTGATGTCGCAGGCCTTATTGACTTGGTCAATGACGACCTTGGAGTCATTGTAGGTGATGAGTCGCTTGATTCCGAGGGAAACAACGATGCGCGGCCCATGGATCAAGGCCTCGTACTCGGCGCCGTTGTTGGATGCCTTGTAGTGGATCTATAGGACGCACTTCAGGTAATCACCCTGGGGCAAGATGATGAGGATGCCCGCACCTGTGCCTTCGAGGTTCAGGGAGCCATCGAAGTACATCTTCCAGTGCTCTGGCTTCTCCGCCGGTGGGGGTTGTTGGGTCTCTGTCCACTCAGAAACGAAATCAGCGAGGATCTGGGACATGATGGCCTACCGTGGGTAGAACTCAAGGTCGAATTCACCCAGCTCGACCGACCACTTGATGATGCGCCCCACGATGTCGCGGCTGCATAAGATTTCTCTGAGAGGGAAGCTGGAAACGACCTTGATCTTGTGCTACTGAAAGTAATGTCGCAACTTGCGCGACGTAATGAGGAGAGCGTATAACATCTTCTGGGGTTGCGAGTACCTGACCTTGTTGTCGGATAAGACCTTGTTGACTTAGTAGACAGGTCGCTGGAGAGGGTACTAGTGGCCTTCTGCAGGTCTCTTAGCTACCAGGACCGTGCTGACGACCTGTGTGGACGTGGAGATGTAGAGCAACAAGGTCTCCTTGGGTGCCGGGGCCACCATGATTAGAGGTGTCATGAGGAAGGTCTTCAACTCCTTGATTGCCTGGTCCGCCTCGTCCTTCCACTCGAACCTTTCAGACTTTTTCAGAAGCTTGAAGAATGGCAGGCCTTTCTCCCCAAGTTTGCTGATGAAGCGGCCTAGGGCCGCCATCATGCCAGTGAGCTTCATCACGTCTTTCTTCCCGGTGGGTCAATTCATCCTGCGAATGGTGTAGACCTTGGTAGGGTTTGCCTCTATGCCGCGGTGGCTCACCATAAAGCCTAGAAGCTTGCCAGATGGGACACCGAAGACACACTTCTCCGTGTTGAGCTTCCAACATTAGCGTCGTAGGTTGGCAAAGGTTTGGGCGAGGTCGGTGATGATGTCATCTTCGTTGGTGGTCTTGATAACCACGTCGTCGACGTAGGCTTCAATGTTCTTGCCGATCTGGGACTCCAAGCACTTCTGGATGGCCTTCTGGTAGGTCGCTCCAGCGTTCTTGAGGCCGAAGGTCATGGCCATGTAGCAGTATATGTCGTGCGGCGTTATGAACGCCGTCTTATCCTGGTCAGAGACCTTCAAGGCTATCTGGTGATAGCCTAAGTAGGAGTCAAGGAAGCATAGCAGGACGCTTCCTGCGATGGAGTCGACGACCTGGTGGATGCGTGGAAGAGGAAAGGGGTCCTTAGGGCAGTGTCGGTTGAGATCGGTGTAGTCGATACACATTCTCCATTGGCCGGTTTTCTTGGGTACAAGCATCGAGTTGGCAAGCCAAACTGGGTTTTTACAATCACGGATGAATCCAGCAGCTAAGAGCTTTAATATTTCTACCCTAATGACCTCCTTGTGATCCTTCGCAAAGCGGCGTAGCTTCTGCTTGACAGGCTTGGCCATCTTGCTTACATCCAAGGAGTGCTCAGCCAGCTCCCTTAAAACACCTGGCATAGCCGATGGGGTCCATGCTAATATGCCAACATTGTCCCAGAAGAAACTAGTGAGTGTGAGTTCCTATTTCTCCCCGAGGTTGTCGCTGATGACCACCGTCTTGGCTGGGTTGGCAAGGGCGAGGCAGACCTTCTTCATCGCTGGTGTAACGTCCAGGGCGGTCTCGGTGTGCTTCTGTTCTGGGATGGCTAGGTCGGTCGGGGCGACCTTCTTGGCCTCGGCCACCATGACAGCTGAGGCGTCAAAGCAGGCGCTCGTCATGGCGATCTCCAGGGCATTGTTGCCGCCACTACTGGATTCCAAGGCTCTGCCGAGAGCACCTTACTCTCGGCAGAGGTACAATTCCTCTCGGCATAGGCTGTGCCGAGAGGGACCTCTCGGCACAACGCACTTGGCACTGCTGGGTCGGCGAAGAGCCCTTTGCTGAGAGCCACGTCAGATCCACTCATTACACGTGTGCCGAGAGTGGGATATTTCTCTCTTCAAATGAAATTTCATAAAACAAAAAAAAGAAAAAAATCCAAGGCAGCGGGCCCACCAGCCGGCTGCTCTGGCCCCACCACCGCCGCCCACCACAACCACCTGATCCTCCACCACCACCACCGGCGCCGCCCACCACCACCACCACCGCCGAACACCTGCCACCACCAGAACTGCCACCACCACTGCTGCCGCCCACCACCACCACCGCCCGCCTCTCGCCACCCCGCCTCACCCAGCCTCGGTTGGGACTTGGAGAGGAGGCCTCCATACTCAACACCCACAGGCCGGCCGTCGTGCCCCTCGACCGCCATCTACTAGCACCACCGCCCGCCGCCACCACATCGATGAGGAGGAGGAGGAGGTCGCTCCTCCACCGCACGATGATGAGGAGGAGGAGGTCGTCGCTGCCGTCGTGCCCCCGGTCGCCTCCGTCGTAGCTCCGGCCGCCACTGTCGTGGATGAGCGCGGTCGCCGCCTCTGCGCCACCGTCAGGAGTAGAACAGCGGCCACCACCACTGCGCCTTGCCCCGTCGCCGCTCCTCGCCACGAAGTGAGGGGCGAGCGGAGGGAGAGGAGGGGGCGGCGAGGCTCTCTCGCGGCGGAGGGGAGGGAGACGATTGGACGGTGAGGCTCTCACAGCAGAGGGGAGGGAGAGGAGTGGGTGGCAGCGGATCCGGCGTTGGGGGCGCGCTGTGGCTGCGGTGGGAGGGAGGATGCGGTGGGAGGGTGGGAGGGCGGCCTTATATAGGTAGGGTTAGAGGAGGGGGCAGTGGGCCGGTGTGGGATAGTGGGCAGGCTGGCGAGGATGGGCCGGCTAGCCCAATAAGGCTATGCCGAGAGGAATCCTCTCGTCAAAGAAAATTATATTCCTATTAAATATTAAAAATAGCAAATATATCTGAAAAAAAATGCAACACTTGACATGACACTATTTATGTGGTATATTACTTATAGAGAAGTTTTTGTAATGAAACTCAAATTTGAATTTCTCTAAGACACCAAATCTAGTGACATTAGTTCAAATTCTATGAAACTTCTCGTGAGATGTTTCGGTTTCTAAAGAGTGTACGTGTGTAAGTGTTCAAAATAGTCTCAATTTTTTATCACAACCTCCACAACATATGATATCATGAGCAGTTGACAAATTTCGTGATTTTCAAACTTCATTTGAATTCTATACAATTTTAAATCCTTTCTACATCACGATCTCCATCATGGACATAGAACCAAATGCCAGAAATTTAGCTTCATTTCGTGTACATGGTCTTTGACATGTCTCATGGACATGAATATCATTTTTCCAACAACTTTGTTCTATGATTTCATGCACTTTCAGTTCATATCGGACGCATATGAAAAAATACCTAGAAAGAAGTAAAATTTTAAATATAGCAAATAGAACTGAAATTGTGCCAAATTTGAGCATAAGTTTTGTATAAGTGTATGTTGAGGATAGAAAAAAATTGGAGGCAAAAAAGTGATTTTTTAAATTTTCTTTGCCGAGAGTCAGAAAATTGCACTTGGCAAAGAAATTCTTTGCCAGGAGCCAGCCAGTTGGCTCTTGGCAAAGAAATCTTTGGCGAGTGTTTTTTTCTATGTCGAGAGCTTTTTGTTTGGCTCTCGGCAAAGAAGCCCATTTGCCAAGTGTTTTTTCTGTGCCGAGAGCCAAATAAAAAACTCTCGGCAAAGCCATCTTTGCCGAGAATTTTTTATTTGGCTCTCGGCACATAACCAGACTCTAGGCAAAGACTGAAATTCCAGTAGTGCACACTTGAACGAGACAAGCAAGTCATTGTAGACTGTGGCGTGGTACGAAGGCTTGAAGTTAGTGACCTCGAAGCTGAGGTACTCCATGCGGAAATTCTCCTCCGTGCCGAACGTGACCGGAAGGGAGACCCGACCCATGGGGTAGGCCGCCTTGCCTGGCACGATGCTGAAGAAGGGCTCGTCGCACTCTGTCAGCCTCATGAAGTCAAAATCCATCTCCGTCAGGGTATCGATGAAGCTGGCGTTGAGCCCACTGGCCCCATCGATGAGGGTTTGAGGGAGCAAGGCGCCCTCGACAATGGGCTCGACAACCAGCGGGTACAAGCCAGGGTCTGGGATGTGAACCCAGTGATCAGCCCTGGAGAAGGTGATGGGCTGCTCCGACCAACGCAGAGGTTGCGATGGCTTGGTGTGGATGAGCTGGACCTCACGGTTGTCCTTGCATTACCTTCTCCTACTCGAGGTGCTCTTCAGGCCATCGACGATCATGTTAATCGACCTCTTGCCCTGTTGGAATGGGCCGTTGGGGTTTCCTGCCTTCGGCAGGGGAGGTAGGTCGCGCTCATCGCGGCGGTCTTCCGGCTGCTGGTTATCACGTCGCCGGTCGTCACGGTGATTATTGTCCCAGTGGCCACGTCGGTCGTCGCGGCGGTTGTTGTTGTAGCGACGCCCTCTTGAACTGTTGGCACTCGCGAACTGTGTGAGTGCCCCATTCATGGAATGTGCAGGGGCTGTCCAGTACCGCGTTGAACTCCTCGATGTTAAACGTCGAAGGTCGGCGCCCATCTGCCGCGAGTACCTCTAAAGGTCGCTTGCGGAACCTCGAGCTGGAATCCCCGGTGGCGCCAGAGGTGCCGGCGTCCTGCTTGCCGTCATGGTCAAACTGGTTGACCAGGGCTTCCTCGGTGTCGATGACTTTGTTGACAACATCCATGAGTGGCGCGACCTTCGTGGCATCAGACTTGTGGATCTTCTCAAAGACCTTGCGGTCCTGGAGACCTTTCTTGTAGCTGTTGATGACTTGGTCGTCCCTGATGCTGACACAAGTGTTGCGGTTCTCGAAGAACCGGTTGGTGTAGTCTCGTAGCCACTCGCCGGCCTTCATGGTCACCCTCCCGAGGTTAGAGGCATTTCCAGGGTGATTATAGGTCGCCTGGAAGTTCGAGGTGAAGGCCTGGGACAGGCGGCCCACGACGTGATGCTGCCTGCTAGGAGGTTGTTGAGCCAGAGCGACAGTGCGTCGCCCATCACCAGCGGGAAGTAGGCCGCCATGTGATCAAAGCTACCACCGGCCGCCTTGACAGTGACGTAGTAGGTTGACAACCAGATGTTGGGGTCGGAGCGGCCGTCGTACTTCTAGATGTTCGGCTTGAAGTTGTTGGGGTAGGCTATCGATCGGAGACGTGGTGCCAACACGGGGAAGGCTTTGATCGCCATGTCATCATCATTGTCGCGGACCTAAACCGCGACGTCGTCCTGTTCTACAACCACGTTCTGAGATCTAGGCTGACGATCCGGGTTAGGGACCGGATCCATGCTCGTAGTCTGCCTCGTACTGGGCATGCCACCAATTTTCGATGTCATGGCAATCGCATTCTTCGCGCTCCATGATCCGATGGACAGCGCCCGGGGGGCCGTACTCGCGATCGTAGTCGAGGCGACGTCGAAGCTCTCGCTCTTCGTGCTCGCGGTGGCGCTGGTCGATGTAGCCGCAAGTGTCGCGACCGTGCCAGTTCTTATCGAGGTTGGCACATAGGTCGACGCCTGGTGCGACGTACGCTTGGGGTTTGGTTGACCTCATCTTGGATTGTGGGAATCTTGCTATGAGCAGGCCGATTGGATCGGCTGCCCGAGTGCCGGCTCAACATAGATGCCGCCGACTTGGACGTCGTGCTCCTCTCCTCCACCAGGGCTGTGGTGACCTGGACGTAGGCCATCACTGCGTTGGCCTCGGGCGAAGGGTTGGCCTACTGAAGACGTGCCAACACCGCACCCAGGTTGTCCTGGGGGCTGTTGAACATCGGCAGTCCTACCTCTTTGAACTAGAGGTGTAGGTCGCGGGCGCACGGGGGTATCGCCTGGCGCTGCTCCTCCTCCCGCCTCTGGGCGCGGTTCGTGTTGTCTTGGATCCGACGTGCCTCCTCGGAATCTGTCGCACCGACTCGTGGTGGGTCGTTCGCCGAAACCACCAGGACGCGCCGCCTGGTGGATCTTTGGTCGTTGGGGGACATGTGGATCTGAGCCTTATGGAACTCGCTGACGTCCGGAGGCGTGGGAGCCTGTACAACGTGTGAGGCATCTCTGCGCCCACTTGCAAGTCAACGAGGCTTCTTGCATGTCGGGTCCTCTTGACAGGGACCTCTGGAGCCCTGGTCGGTGGGGACCCATGGCTACCCATGTCTCTCAAAGGTTCATATAGAGATTAAAAAGAAAAGAGTGCTTGTTATTCAAGAAGTCAAACACACATCTGACTCTAGGGTCGAGAGGTGGGACCCACCGAGACTTTGTGGCTAGTGCAGAGGACGTGGAAGTCGCCTCTAGATCGTCTGCGCACTCGTGGCTCGCATCCCTTCGTGTGGGGTCTTTGTGTGGGCCCTTCGTGGTTGGATCCAACACACAATAATATACATAGATATTCATCTATTTTTGCTTAATGATTTGGAATGCATTCGAATTCTACAACACAAAAAAGATTTCAAACGAGAAAGTTGTCAACACAATAGTTTTAATACTTATCGAGATCTACAACTTTTTTTAGGCATTACACCATCCGAGTTACGATAAACTATTTAAATTTCATATTTCATCAGTTAGAATTTGTCAAATTTAGTTGGGATAACAAATGATTTCAAACGAAATTTGTATATGTTGATGAGTTCTACAACTTTCGAAGTCAAATACGAAAGTTGTATAACTCATCAACATGTACAAACTTTATTTAAGGTACTACTCCATTTGACAAAGTTTGAACAATCCAAATTGTGAATTCAATAATTCTCAACTTCAAGAAAGATTTTTCACACACTAAAGATAACAATTGGGAAGGTAATGAATACCAAAGTTTCAAAATTCTTAAAGGTCTAAAATCTTTGTTTAGGTCATATTGTCATTTTCGAAAGGTGTACTATACAATGGTCACTAATCGTGAATTGACTTAGATAGTTTAAGAAACTATCAATGTTGTACTTCATATTATTACCACTTTAGAAAATGACTGAAAGACCTAAATAAAGTTTGTAGATCTTGATGAGTTATGAAGGTTTGGTGTTCATCACTTTTCTTGTTGACTTCATTTTTTTGTGTTTAAAAGTTTGCTTGTTGTTGTCAATTTGTTAAGTTGTTCAAAAAGACTGACAAGAGTAGATTTTTCAAAATATTCGTCTTAATAAGTTAATAACTTGATACAACATGATTTTAGGAATTTGTAGGAAAAATAATGATCTAATTTACAGTTTTTAAAAGGAAGAAAAACTATATACAAGGTTCATACAGAGATTAGAATGACAAAAGTGCTTGTTCTTCAAGAAATCAAGCACACATCTGAATCTGGGGCCGAGAGGTGGGACCCATTGAGACATTGTGGCTAGTACGGAGTAGTTGGAAGTCGCATCTAGATCGTCTGCACGCTCGTGGCTCGCATCACTTCGTGTGGGGTCTCTGTGTGGGCCCTTCGTGGTGGGATCCAACACACAAGAATATACATAGATATTCATCTATTTTTTCTCATAATGATTAGAAATGCATCAAATTCTATGACACAAAAAAGATTACAAACAAGAAAGTTGTCAATAAAATAGTTTTAATACATATTGAGATCTACTGTTTCCCCATCTGAGTTACCTTAAACTATTTAAATTTCAGATTTCATGAGTTTAGAATTTGTAAAATTTAGTTGGGGCAACAAATGATTTCAAATGAAATTTGTAGATGTTGATGAGTTCTACAACTTTCGAAGTCAAATACGAAAGTTCTAGAACTCATCAACATCTACAAACATTATTTAAGGTACTACTCCATTTGACAAAGCTTGAATAATCCATATTGTGAATTCAATAATTCTCAACTTCAAGCAAGATTTTTCACACACTAAAGATAACAATTGGAAAAGTAATGAATACCAAAGTTTCAAAACCCTTAAAGGTCTACAATCTTTGTTTAGGTCATATTGTCATTTTCGAAAGGGGTACTATACATTGGTCACTAATCGTGAATTGACTTAGATAGTTTAAGAAACTATCAATGTTGTACTTCATATTATTACCACTTTAGAAAATGACTGAAAGACCTAAATAAAGTTTGTAGATCTTGATGAGTTATGAAGGTTTCGTGTTCATCACTTTTCTTGTCGACTTCATTATTTGTGTTTAAAAGTTTGCTAGTTGTTGTCAAATTGTTAAACTGTTCAAAAAGACCGACAAGAGTATACTTTTCAAAATATTCGTCTTAATAAGTTAATAACTTGATACAACATGATTTTAGGAATTTGTAGGAAAAATAATGATCTAATTTGCAGTTCTTAAGAGGAAGGAAAACTATATACAAGGTTCATACAGAGATTAAAAAGACAAAAGTGCTTGTTCTTCAAGAAGTCAAACACACGTTTGAATCTGGGGCAGAGGTGGGACCCATCGAGACTTTGTGGCTGGTACGGAGGAGTTGGAAGTCGCATCTAGATTGTCTGCGCGCTCGTGGCTCGCATCCCTTCGTGTGGGGTCTCTGTGTGGGCCCTTCGTGGTGGAATCCAACACACAATAATATACATAGATATTCATCTATTTTTTCTCATAATGATTTGAAATGCATCAAATTCTAAGACACAAAAAAGATTTCAAACATGAAAGTTGTCAATAAAATAGTTTTAATACTTATTTAGATCTACTACTTTTCTTTTAGGCATTTCCCCATCCGAGTTACCTTAAACTATTTAAATTTCAGATTTCATCAGTTTAGAATTTGTCAAATTCAGTTGGGGCAACAAATGATTCAAACGAAATTTGTAGATGTTTATGAGTTCTACAACTTTCGAAGTCAATTACGAAAGTTTCAGAACTCATCAACATCTACAAACATTATTTAAGGTACTACTCCATTTGACAAAGTCTCAACAATCCAAATTGTGAATTCAATAATTCCCAACTTCAAGCAAGTTTTTTCACACACTAAAGATAACAATTGGAAAAGTAATTAATATCAAAGTTTCAAAATTCTTAAAGGTCTACAATCTTTGTTTAGGTCATATTGTCATTTTCGAAAGGTGTACTATACATTGGTCACTAATCATGAATTGACTTAGATAATTTAAGAAACTATCAATGTTGTACTTCATATTATTACCACTTTAGGAAATGACTGAAAGACCTAAATAAAGTTTGTAGATATTGATGAGTTATGAAGGTTTTGTGTTCATCACTTTTCTTGAAGACTTCATTTTTTTGTGTTTAAAAGTTTGCTTGTTGTTGTCAATTTGTTAAATTGTTCAAAAAGACCGACAAGAGTAGATTTTTCAAAATATTTGTCTTAATAAGCTAATAACTTGATACAACATGATTTTAGGAATTTTTAGGAAAAATAATGATCTAATTTGCAGTTCTTAAGAGGAAGAAAAATTATATACAAAGTTCATACAGAGATTAAAAAGACAAAAGTGCTTGTTCTTCAAGAAGTCAAACACACATCTGAATCTGGGATCGAGAGGTGGGACCCATCGAGACTTTGTGGCTAGTACGGAGGAGTTGGAAGACGCATCTAGATCGTTTGCGCGCTCGTGGCTCGCATCCCTTCGTGTGGGGTCTCTGTGTGGGCCTTTCGTGGTGGGATCCAACACACAATAATATACATAGATATTCATCTATTTTTTCTCATAATGATTTGAAATGCATCAAATTCTAAGACACAAAAAAGATTTCAAACAAGAAAGTTGTCCATAAAATAGTTTTAATACTTATTGAGATCTACTACTTTTCTTTTAGGCATTTCCCCATCCGAGTTACCTTGAACTATTTAAATTTCAGATTTCATTAGTTTAGAATTTGTCAAATTCAGTTGGGGCAACAAATGATTTCAAACAAAATTTGTAGATGTTGATGAGTTCTACAACATTCGAAGTCAAATATGAAAGTTGTAGAACTCATCATCTACAAACTTTATTTAAGGTACTACTCCATTTCACAAAGTTTGAACAATCCAAATTATGAATTCAATAATTCTCAACTTCAAGCAAGATTTTTCACACACTAAAGATAACAATTGGAAAAGTAATGAATACCAAAGTTTCAAAATTCTTATAGGTCTACAATCTTTGTTTAGGTCATATTGTCATTTTCGAAAGGTGTACTATACATTGGTCACTAATCGTGAATTGACTTAGATAGTTTAAGAAACTATCAATGTTGTACATCATATTATTACCACTTTAGGAAATGACTGAAAGACCTAAATAAAGTTTGTAGATCTTGATGAATTCTGAAGGATTGGTGTTCATCACTTTTCTTGTTGACTTCATTTTTTTGTGTTCAAAAGTTTGCTTGTTGTTGTCAATTTGTTAAATTGTTCAAAAAGACCGACAAGAGTAGACTTTTCAAAATATTCGTCTTAATAAGTTAATAACTTGATACAACATGATTTTAGGAATTTGTAGGAAAAATAATGATCTAATTTGCAGTTCTTAAGAGGAAGAAAAACTATATACAAGGTTCATACAGAGATTAAAAAGACAAAAGTGATTGTTCTTCAAGAAGTCAAACACACATCTGAATCTGGGGCCGAGAGGTGGGACCCATCGAGACTTTGTGGCTAGTACGGAGGAGTTGGAAGTCGCATCAAGATCGTCTGCGTGCTCGTGGCTCGCATCCCTTCGTGTGGGGTCTCTGTGTGGGCCCTTCGTGGTGGGATCCAACACACAATAATATACATAGATATTCATCTATTTTTTCTCATAATGATTTGAAATGCATCAAATTCTAAGACACAAAAACGATTTGAAACAAGAAAGTTGTCAATAAAATAGTTTTAATACTTATTGAGATCTACAACTTTTCTTTTAGGCATTTCCCCATCTGAGTTACCTCAAACTATTTAAATTTCAGATTTCATCAGTTTAGAATTTGTCAAATTTAGTTGGGGCAACAAATGATTTCAAATGAAATAGTCATGTATACGAAAGTTGTAGAACTCATCAACATATACAAACTTTATGGAAGGTACTACTCCATTTGATAAAGTTTGAACAATCTAAATTGTGAATTTCAATAATTCTCAACTTCAAGCAAGATTTTTCACACACTAAATGATGACAACTGGAAAAGTAATGAATACGAAAATTTAAGAATTCTTAAATGTCTACAATCTTTGTTTAGGTCTGTGAGATATGGGTACCCCTGGGTCCCCACTGACCAGGCTCACGGCCGTCCCCGACAAGTAGGTCCAGCCTAACAGAGGACCCACCGACCTGTCAGCGGGCACAACCGACCTAGTTGGCGGACCACACGACCTCCTGAAGACCTTCCAGAAGATTCTCCAGATGACCTTATTCAGCACAACCTCAAGACTTGGCGTATAAGACAATACCTCGGTGGATTTCGCCCAAAGCAGATCAAAGGATAATGGTAACTATTGTAATCAACTAGACTTAGGTCTCCTGGTCGTAACAGACCAGGAGTCTGGGAACCGACGTCATCCGCTGGCCAATATAAGGCGAGAGAGGCGACCCTTGTACTCATACGCAATCCTCAAGCAATCTTCACCTACAACTAGACGCACGGTTTTACTCTTCGGAGGCCTGAACTAATATAAACTCGTCATGTTCTCTATGTTCCGTGTGCTCATGCGCAACCTTCGAGTTCTTAGCCTTAGATTCCACCTCACCGAACAACTAAACTGTAGGGATTAACACCCCCATGTGGTGTCTAGATCTCACCATCTGACAGTTGGCGCGCCAGGTAGGGGAGGAATCAAGGTTCTTCGTGCAACTCGATGGCTTCGACCAACGGCATCATCTTCCCAGAGAGCACGGCGGACATCATCGCCAATCCTGTCGACATCTGTAACACCCAGGTTTTTATTAAAGATAAATACCTCAATTAAGGTGGTTAATCATGACTAATTAGTCCCTAAATCATGTTTGACATGTTTTAGCACACATTTGCACAAAAGACCTTGGTCAAAGTCATAATTATTTGTCAAACCCTTATAGATCCAAAAAGGCTGATTTGGTTTTCTTCTGCATTCTCCAAATTTCATAATAAAACTTCAAAATCAGCCAATATGAAAGTTGTTCGCTACCGTTGGGAACACATTTTTCCTAATTGGTGGCATTTCAAATTCTAAGTGGAAGATGCTCAAAAACTTGGTCAACGCTGTTTTGAACAATAAACTAAGCTCTGCATCCTGCTAACTTCGACAGACGTTCCCAACCAAACATTTGCTCAAAACATATGTCGCCCTTTGTAAAAGTTGGAGCTAGGTATGTGGTCTACAACTTTTATATAGGGAGATTTCGCAGTTTAGTTCAACTTTTTATTGTTTGAGTTGATCAAAGACCCTTCACCGAATGGAGCGCTCGAGCTACCGCCCTACGTCGGCTTATGCGCCCCGTCCATGGACTCATTCGTACGCGTCGCAGCAGTGGGTCCCCACGCTCGTACTACACCCACACGCTACGGCCATGTGGACCCGTGCCTCTCCGAGTTGCCCAGGTGGCCGCCGCCTGCGTCGCCCCAGCGGACACGCGCCCTGCCTGCGCACCCTCAAGACGCCACTGTCTGGCACCTGGCCGCGCCAGCTAGTCTCGAGGGTGAGGTGGACATCCTCCGGTAGCCCCACCCATCCGTTCCCCTCGATGGCAGACGAAAACAAGCAGAGCCGGTCTTGCCCTGCCCGCTTCTGCCAGACACCATTGGAGCCCGCAAGGCGAGGTCCACCCTAGCCCCTTTCCATCGCCGTCTAAGCTCTCTTCCGCCACCTCTAACCTCCACCAAACCTCCTCAAGCCGCCAGACAGTCTCCACTGTCGACCACCTCGCCAGAGATGGAGCAACCGTGGTTGCATATTCACAGCGCCGCTAAGGATCGCCGCCGGCACCTCCTCCAACCTTTCCAACCATCAAAATCGAACCCTAGGTGAGCAAGGACTACTCCCCCGCCCTTTCCCGACCAAGCCCGGCCTTCCACTCGGCGGAATCCGGCCATCTCCGCTGCTGGTCGCGCCATGGACTACATTGCAGAGGTCAAGTTCTTTTCAGGGTCTTAGATGCAAGAATTAGGGACCTGTTCGTAAGTACTATCTAGATCCAAAATGCAGAAATTTGTAAAATCCATTAAAAATCGTAGAAAACTCAGAAAAATTTTGTTGGGTTCCTGGTGAAGAAACATACCTTTTCTAGAAAGCATGTATAGGGTATTTTTGTGTAGTTTTGGAACTAAAATTTCAAACTCAGTTTGGTGTGTTTTTTGTGTACTTTAATATATGCATATGTTATGGACTTGAATTTTGAATATGTTGCCCTTTATGGCATGCTAGATCGGTGACCAAAATTGGCATGATTTTTATGTGCAGAATTTTAATTATGATTTATGTAATCTTTATGCTAGATTAAGCTTGATGCTTTTTATAGCCCCTTAATTAAACTTTTCTTTAAGCACTAGTGCACCCTAGGGCTTTGCCTTGTTGAATAGTACCTCTAGTAGGTTGTATGTGATTTTAGGATGTGCTTTGATTTATGTTTTGGATTAAATCCTGTGTAGAAGTTTAAATTCAAAAGTTGAAAAATAATTTGAATCTGCACTTATCCTTTGGTCAGAAGCTTATATTTGGCATACATGGCTTGTAGGAGAAAGTTGAGATCAAAAAATTTAGTAAATCTTTTTATATGAATTAGTGGTGATTTGCTAGGCTGAAATTTGTCTTTTTCATATAAATTAATTTACAAATGATCTTAAGCTATATTTTGGTTTGAGAGCTTAAAATAGGCATATGTTGCTGTGTGCAAAAGCTTAAGCTCATTTGAAGTGTTTTTGATTTTGTATGGATTTATGGTTGTAAGGCTTGTTTTATGTAATTAAATAAAGAAATGGAGATTAAAGTGTTAAATTGTGAAAACATGTTTGTTCCTGTTTTTAATAATTTAAACACACCCCCTTACTGTTTGGTGAAGTTAAGTAATTTGATATTCTCAAATGTGTACACAATCACCATCAAATAAGCATAATGTTTCACACACACCTCCACTTTTCTTTTGTGAAGAAAAGTTTAATAATTCTTTGTCGAGGTGAACATGACCAACTTTAAACCCACTTGTTTTAAATTTAAATTCAGAACTGAATTCTTTTGTTTATTTATGAATATGTGAAGTCTATCCATGTGCATATCGTGTAGAATTCCTTTACTTTTATGTTCTGAAAACCTGGTTTGTAATATTAAGTACTTATGAACTTGTGGACTTTTGTGTAATGTAATGTTGTACTCTGGTCCCACCTTCATGTGGGCTTAGCGCATATCTCGATCCTGTTGTAAGTGATTTACCGGGCTTTACTCGGTAAAAGCGACAAAATAATTCTTTATTATTTTTTAATGGTCACGTGGACAGGCTTAGGCGATTATACGTAATTATTTTGGGCGGTTCTGTCACAGCTGGTACCTGAGCGAGGTTATGCACTAGAGTAATTAAAATACCTTAACAAACTTGTTTTTGGAATAAAATTTGCCAAGATTAATAATATTGCTAAAAGAGTAGGACGTTAAGGTCTAATCTAGTCCGAGAGGCCCTAGAGGGGATTTTTGGGTTCTTTCAGGTGGCTAGTATTCTATGGTGTATTTAGTCTGACTTCCAGCACATTTGTTACTATCAAAACTTACTTTCTTGCACAACCATACTAGTTCATCACGGTTTTCATATGTGGTGGTACCACAGGAAAGTCCTGTGAGGAACTAGTGGGACATATTCCAATGGGTGCCACGTCGCATCTGAGTCTCTACAAGTTTTTCATACGTGATGGTACCACGGGAAAGTTCGTGAGGGATGAGTGAGGCCTATTCCAATGGGCACTCACGTCGCGTCAGAGTCTTAAATAGGACGCTGTCCATGCAGCGGCTTTACGGATGGATACCGTTTCTATAAGTGAACGGTAATGAATGTGGACACTTTTGTGAGTGCTGGAACAAAAGGTCTTGAATATCTGTGATTTTCTGCAGGTACACTAACCACAGTTGTTAGGTACAGTGATTAAGAAACGAATAGTTTTCGACTAGCTATTATGGGGAGAGACGTATATATGGCTTGCCACCGGCACTAACTTCGATTTTAAGCTTAAATGCTTGGTAAGGACGTATAGGACGCTCTTGCATCATGTTAAAATCCACCAACATTGAAAGTGATCCTAATACACCTTGTATGTGATCTATAAGTTCAATTTATAATTCTTAAGGACCATTCATGCTAGTTTGGTAAATTATGTGATGTGATCAAATGTCTGTCTAGTTGCTGTCCTAATTTTTCTAAGGATGATCTACAAAGTTTTTTGCTAGGTGATCTTTAGGAAAATTTCTCATCAGCTAGTTAAGATTCTTCTATGAATTTTCATGATTTTGGGATGAATAAAACGGAAGCTATGCTCAAATCACTAAACAATGGTCATGCTCAAATTCTGTCAAAATCCTGAGTTAGGCTGAAAACTCAAATTTTTAATTATAGATTCAGACAGATCCTTCCTAAACAACCTATACCAAAAATGTTTCTTATATAGCCTACTTTGTGCTGTCAAAATCTCATGGTCATAGGGTTCTTAATCTTTGAGATATGATCTTTTTAGTGAAGCGCTGTCCTGCTGAAATTTTTTGGGCAATAGCACTCTGAAAATCGATCTATTAGACCCTATTCTAATCTGATATTATTCGACCTTTGAATATCAAATCTTCTCCTTAGGTATCTATCTACCTCCTTTAGAAATCTCAAGGTCATTAGATTTTTAGTTTGGGAGTTATACTCGAAACTTTAGGTCTCTGTCCTGCTAAATTTCAGCACTAGTGATCTTAGACATTCAAATTTTTAGGTCATCTTCCTTTGGGATATAGAGCAAACCTTGAATACCATTTTAGTTCATAATTTTGTGGTGGAAATGTTCACAAAATTTCAGCATGTATGCATGTGTATATTGAGAAATATCGAATTTTTAGTAAGCTCCAGTTTGCTGTCAAAACTGCTAGACAGAGCTTTGGTAAATGAATTTTTCGACCTCTGTAAATGTTGAATCTGTCTTGGGGTTGAATACCAAAGTGGAAGCTTATGAAATTCTACACATGCTGACAAAAATTCAGAATTTTGTGACACTTGAGCTGAAAGATATGGAATTTTTAGTGACCCTCGGCCTGCTGTCCAACAGCCCTGACAGCAAAGTGATATCTGAATTTTCGAGCATGATAGCCTCAGCATTATCTCTAAGTTGAATACCAATATGGGAAGACATAAGATTTTGCATCCCCTGCCTAAAGATGATGGTATTTCGGTGGTGGAAAATGCTCCACGTATGTTTTTGAAGTTTCTATCCACAAATGAACACAATCAGTGCAAGATACATCTATCTTCATCTTCTCTTAGAATGGTTTCTAATAGAAGCATACCCATATCCTTGCTGAGTCAAGTGGAACCCGTTGTACTCTCCTAATTGCTTATACACCTTTTCCTCAATATAAAGGCGATCCACCAACTTCCTATGTCTATGTAAAGGTGATCACTCCACTTTCTTTGCATCGATATCCCTACATTGATTACTATAAGTTCTCAGCCCATGACCTAAAAATCCTTATGCTTGCTCACAAACAAATAAATGAGAACATGGTTACAAGACATCAAAAATCTGTTGGTATGTATAAGAGTGTCATTCCAGCATGCATATGCTGCATCTCTAACAACATAAATCATGAGCATGGAAAATGCATTGCACAACATGTGCATTTGGGACACTGGATGAACTAACATGCATATGTCCTGACAATTTCCAATTTTCTACTCTATCGCCCTTTTGCTGGTGATATTGTTGTTCCATAAACAAAGGTGCCGCGACGGAATCTAGGGCATCATGTGTGCTGCAGCCATGTGGTTACCACCAGGAGCGCGCTAGGTATCTTGGTCTGTGAGAATGCGACTCACCGCACCTATTACTTCTCAACTCTATGTTTATCCTCTCTACCTTGACTAACCTCATGGGTGAAGCAAGTCATGCTGACATTGAATCATGAGCACCATATCTCATGAGCATACGCATCATGAGCACCATATCTCATAAACATGTACATCATCATGCATGCACCTCATCATATACATAACATGTGCATCTCTCACTATGCACCCTGACATATACACTAAAAGTTCATATGCATAAACATCATTGCTCATATACATGTACATCATACTATATGCAGTTCATCATGAGCATCCACATGTGCACCATCCCATGCATGAGTCATTTCCCATATGCATAAGCATTGTCATCCCATGACTCATCAAGCGCATGAGTTTCAGCTCAAAATCATTACACCCTGTTGTGGTACATAAAGTAATTAAAATACTTCATTAAGATAAACCTTGAGCAAGGTTATTTTCCTCACTCTCATCCCAATTTTGTTTCCAAAATATTGTTCTTGCCATTTGACAATTTATATAGCCAAAGACAATCCCAGAGTTGAAATCCTTGTGCTCTTCTAAAAGTAGAGTTCAGAAATCTTAGTAAATGAGCTCCACAACATGATTGTTTACCAGACTTCGTCTTCAGAAACATCTCTATGGAATCTTTCGATTGCTCTCTTCTTTCCAAAATCTCAGAGTTTTCCTAATACCTAATCCAGTCACTTGAGTTAAATTGAAAGAGGATGAGCAAAGTTTTTCATAAGCATTCAAGGTTCTCCATAAGTCCAGGTATGAGGAGTTTTCTATCGATCAACGATCCATGATCTGTTTACACATTTCTTTCAAATTCAAGGAATCAGGGTTTGAGCAACAAATAGATAGATAAAAATCCTTCGCTAATTTTTCCTCGATAAATCTCATTCCTAGATGGTAGATACCCAATCTCTTCTCGTTTTCCTCAATGTCACGTTCCTTTCTCTCGAATCGTTTGAACCCATCCTTTTCAGTGCCATGCCAGCATTGCGCAACATCGTCACTTTGCCATATTTTGTCAAAGCTACTGATCGCCGCCTATGCATCTCTGCAGCATCGCTGCTATGTCGCCAATGGCACCTCAACTATCATGCATCCTTGTCACCATATCACTGGTGATCATCTATGACAAGTGTCACCTCTTTTGACCCAACAGGTGACCCGTGCACGAAATGAAGGAGTTAACGACAGAACACTCCATTCGCTTTCTTTTCCGAGTATGTTAAACTCAAGAAACTATTTTCTCATCCAAAATTGTTTTGGAAACTGAAGGATGTTCTCCGTCGATACCATAAGAAATTGGCATTCTTATTAGCCATCAATAGAAAGGGATCATAAAGAGATGATCTAGTTCTTCAAATTCTTCCGACATATTGTTATGGAGTTTCTAAGAAATGACCATAACTGGATTTTTTGGTTGTACTGGGCAAACTGATCCAATCATCATAAATTCAGGACTATGATCTCATCAAAGAACATACAGAGAGTTCTCAACCATCGATGTTTTTCTCATCTCATTTCTTGCACCACGACCAAGTCTTGACAGTCATTTGACCATCTACATATATGTGCTCCATCTGTCTCGTGTCGTCTATCACTCCGTCACCCCTCACCGTAGCAGCCATCGCTCCAAAACCTCCGCCAATCCTATCACAAGTGGCTGGTATGCCACCGCTGTTGCACCATGGCGACCCTCGATAAAAGGAGAGTATCGCTCGTCGTTTTCTACCACCTCTGAGCCAGACCTCCACTCAAGCTTTAAACCTCCATCACCATCTTTTCATCCAACTGCTCCTTCAGCGCTCATGCCAACCATCATCACTAGCGAAATTCAGCATTAAAAGGGCCACAAGAAGGATCCAACCCGATGTTGCCAACTATGGATCGTTTTCTGGAAATGTTTGATCCCGTCGGCTGGACTCTAGCAGGACTATACGTCTGCTTGTGTTCTAGTTCTTGATGGTTTTAGCTTCTCATGTGTATATTCATCGGTCGCTCCCGCACGAGTGACATTGATATCCTTATCAAGC
Source organism: Cenchrus americanus (assembly GCA_947561735.1). Taxonomy (NCBI): domain Eukaryota; kingdom Viridiplantae; phylum Streptophyta; class Magnoliopsida; order Poales; family Poaceae; genus Cenchrus; species Cenchrus americanus. The sequence continues at coordinate 191,327,800 of OX387244.1, forward strand.
TTGTTATCTCTCCTGAAGGTTTTCCTCTAATCTTGTTGTCAAATCTCGGGACGAGATTTTTTTTAAGGGGGTAGACTGTAACACCCCAGGTGTTTCTTAAAGATAAATACCTCAATTAAGGAGGTTAATCATGACTAATTAGACCCTAAATCATGTTGGAGATTTTTTAGGACACATTTGCACAAAAGACCTTGGTCAAAGTTATAACTCTTGGTCAAACCCTTATAGATCCAAAAAGGCTGATTTGGTTTTCTTTCGCGTTCTCAAAATTTCATAATAAAACTTCAAAATCAGCCAATACAAAAGTTGTTTGCTACCTCTGGGAACACATTTTTCCCAATTGGCGGTATTTCAAATTCTAAGTGAAAGATGCTCAAAAACTTGGTCAACGCTGTTTTGAATAGTAAACCGAGCTCTGCATCCTGCTAACTTCGACAGACGTTCCCAACCAAATCGTTGCTCAAAAAATATGTCACTGTTTGTAAAAGTTGGAGCTGGATATGTGGTCTGCAACTTTTATATTGGGAGATTTTGTAGTTTAGTTCAACTTTTTATTGTTTGAGTTGATCAAAGACTGTCGGTGTTTTAGACCGGCAACCTACTACGGGGAGTACCCGAAGTAGATGAATGTGACTCGCCGAGATCGGTAACTCGAAGGAAGAGACACGTGGCACACAATTTAGACAGGTTCGGGCCGCGAGGTGCGTAATACCCTACGTCCTGTATGCTTTGCGTAGCTACGGATTGATAGGGCATGATTACGGGATGGTGCAATAGTGCGCCGTGGGTTGTATGAGATGAGATTAGATGAAGGGATCGGTCCCTCGCCTCGCCTTATATAGTCGGGAGAGCGGGGTTACAAGTCGGAGTAGGAAGAGAGTACTAGTCGAGTACGCCTAGGAGTCCTACGCACGGTGCGGAACATGTACGGCTTCCTAACCGAGTACTACTCCGTGTAGTCCTTGTGCTCCACGCCTTCGGGTGCCGTGTAGCGCAAGCCGGTAGTCCCGGGGGCCCACCGAGTAGTCGGTCCCGGTACCCACCGAGGTAGTGGGCCCGTGGGAGGTCCATACGACAAGCCCCCGAGTACTTTGTAGTCGAGAAGGATAGCTTCAAGTAGTCTTGACGGCCTTAACGAGTAGTCCTCAAGCGTCCCTGAGTGCTACAAGTCAAAAGTCCTCAAGAGTAGTCGAAGCATCCCGAGGCTGGAATGTACTCCAGCTAATGTTTGAGCAATCTTGAAGTCTTCTCGAGTAGTCCCAAGCGTCCTTGAAATCTGCCTTCGAAGGTCTTCAAGAAATGCCTGTCTTGTCTTGAAGCCGGAGCCGTCATGGAGATGCGATTTGCAGAACCGCAATCCACGTGGAGTAGCCCCCGAGCCTCGAGCCGCGGGCTCTGCCTGAGGATCTATCCGAAGTCTTGACAAGAAAATCCCAAAAAATCCGGAGAGAAAAAACCGAAGGACACGTGGCACGGAGCCCCCGAGCCTTGAATCGAGTACTTCCTCTCGAATTGAAGGGTCTTCTTGGAGAATGTGTCCTGAGATGCTTTTGAGATTAGCCGCTTCCCAGGTAGTCGAGTAGAAGTAGCCGAGCCCCCGAGGTGAGGCGCGTCGACTAGTAGAATACGAAGAGTCACGCGCAGCCGCTGAGTCAGCCGCGCGTGGACTTATCCAGCCGGCCGTTACGGAGGCGTTTTGGCTTATAAATAAGAGCCAAGACCTTTAGGGTTTTTCATCCAAGTGAGCCGCAGTCATTTCCATTTGAATCTTGAAGTAGATCCACTCCAGCGCCCGCTGCCGCCGTAGTAGATCCGAGCGCATCGCCACCCGAAAGCTTTAGGGTAGCCCCCGAGCGGATGCGAGTGAAAACTCCTTGCACTTGGAGAATGAAGCCATCGCCGTCGAAGACGTCGAAGGCCGGCGGGAAGAAGAGAAGCCGTGCAGAGGCCGCCGCGGCCGGCACCGGAGCGGCGCCACCCACATCTCCACCGCGCGCTGACCCAAGCCGCGAGTGGAAAAAATCGAAGGTCAAGACGGAGGACTTGCTGACCCTGTTGAACAGCGGGTTCATCAGGGAGAAGGAGATCGACATGTGGAGATCCGCGCGAGAGATCCTTATCCGATGGAGAAGGCCGAAGACAAGATCCCGATGTTCTCGCGCTTCGTGGAGCGCGGTCTTGCGCTCCCGGCAAGCGACTTCTTCAAGGGGCTGCTCGGGTACTACGGCATCGAGTACCTCAACCCGAACCCCAACGGCATCTTCCATACTTCGTCTTCGTCCACTTCCCGCGAAGCTTTCCCGGGAATCAAGCCGCACCGGGTACTCTTCCGAAGTTCTTCCGCGTGAAGCCGCGACCTAGCGCCTCCAACCCCGCAGTAGTCGGAGGGGCCGGGATCCGGGCGAGGGAGGATGCCGCGGAGCGCACTCCGGCGTACAAGCTCGTGGACTCCAACACCGACTGGAAGACGAGATGGTTCTACATCACGAACCACCATCCCGAGCTACCGAAGCCAAGCGGACGGCAGCCCAGGCACCAAGATTGGTGGAACACGGAGCCCACCATGCAAGAGGGGATCCAGCTCCCGGAGTTGCTAGCGCGCATCAAGACTCTCAGGGATGCGGGACTGAGGGCCGAACACGTGGCCTTCAGTTTCATGAAGCGCGGATCCGGCCGGCCGATGGCGCGGGATACGATGGGCTTCGAGTACACCGGCGACGACGACACGTCGCGGATGCCGGGAGGCGAGCTCGACGACAACGACATTGTCGAAAGGTTGACGAGGATCTTCAAGGACATGCCACCGTACACGGCGTGTCCGGTCGAGGAGTACTCCGCCGCGCGCCCGCCCAACGAGGTGAGTAGTCGTACCCCCTCGTCGAGTAATAAGTACTCGTAGTGAAGTTGCTGACGCCTTGTGTCTTTTGCGCAGGATGATGTGAAACGGTTCGTCTCCGAGCCGCAACCGCGCCCCAAGCGGGATCGAGATCCCGGCGGTGGGGAAGGTGAAGGAGCGCCGAGTAGTCGGAGACGGCGACGACACCGTCATCGTGGAGGATACCTCCGATGACGACGATGAAGACGAAGACACGGCTGCGCAGACCGCTTCCGGTGCGGTCGAGGTTTAGCCGTCCGTGCTTGCCTCATGTGCCACTTGTACAAGACCCTCCGGCTAGCCTGGAGGCTAGCCTTGCTGCGCCGCCGCGGAAGCCGCGCAACCCCACCAAGAAGCGGGTGGCGAAGAAGATGAAGGTCTCAGAGACCACGCCTCCGGAGGTAGTCTGTCTTGAGCAGAGTGGTCGAGTACCCGGTAGTCGAGTACGTCGCTGACGAATAGTCGTCTTTTGTGTGCAGGAGGTGCCGCCAACGGAGCCCGTCGAAGAGGGCGACGAAGGCGTCTGGGATCCGGTGGGGGAACCGGCTGGAAGCCGAAGTCCAGCCCCCACTGTCGAAGAAATCCTGGCGCAGCTGGAGCGCCAGCCCCCTCGCTCCGCAGGAGAGCGAGTACCGCGGCCGCCGCCGTTGGAGAGATGCAAGCCGCAGGGACGCAGGAGACGTCTGCGCCGGCCGCCGCCACCGTGGAGGAGGCGGTAGTCGAAGAGGCGGAGGAAGAACCGCCCGCCGAGGGTGGACTGGTTGATATCGCCAGCATCCTCGGTGCTCCGGCCGTGACTATCGTCCGGTCGAACTTGTAAGTACCATGTCTTCATGAGTTGTACTCGTTGTAGTAGTCGATTTGGTCTGACGACCCTCTATGGATACTTCTGCAGAAAATCCACAGATCTGAGCTGGGACGGTGAGGAGCCCGCGACAGCGGAGGCAGGAGAGGCCGCGCCGCCTGTCGAGGAGCCCTCTCCTGAGGCCCAAGCCGCGACCGAGCCCCCGGCTGCCGAAGCGCCGCTGCCAGAAGCGGTCGTAGTCGAAGGTGAGTACTCTTCTTGAAACTCTAGAGCTCCAGAAGGAGTAGTCGTAGGCACTGATGCGCGTGTTCCTTGTTGACAGGCGCTGAAGGAGGTGACATCCCTGCAGGGGTGCCCATGCAGGAGTTGACACCAGAAGCCCCGGAGGCTGCGGCAGGAGCCCCCGAGCCCGTGGGGGAAGTCGTCGAGAAGTCCGCCGAGGGGGAGACGGCTACCACGTCTCCAGGGGTTGCCCTAGAGGTGGCAATCCGATCACCCGAGATCCAAGACGCGGAGCCTATCCGCTCGGCGCCGATGACGGAGGCTACGTCGAGTAGCCGTGGCGGGATTGAGCTGCTGGCCGACGATCTCGTCGAGCCGGCAACGGTGGCTCAGCACCTGGAGGCGATCCGGCGAGCCGAGCAGTGGATGAAGGTACGTAGCCGGAGCCTCCCGAGTAGTCAATCCTTTGCGTTGAGTACTCTGCTTGACTCGAACTTGTCTTGTGCAGGACGTCGCGGAGCGATCCCGCGAAAAGTCGAACATGCTGCAAGGTTACGGCGACACCGTGCTCCGAGCCGAAGCCCTAGAGGAGCAGCTCGTGAAGTCGAGGAAGCACGCGGCCGCCATGCAGTCGAAGCTCGACGCCGCCTTCGCAAAGTATCATAACGACGTGATGGACTTGCAGGCGAAAGGCGACGAGCTGGTGCGGAAGAACAAAGGCCTCCGCAACAAGAATAAAGGTATGTCTCTTGACTTGTCGGGTACTTGTTGGAAGTCGTCAAGCTCTGACCCGTTGTTGTGTTTCGGTGTTGCAGAACTCGAAGGCCAGGTGGAGCAGCTGAAGGCCTCGGAGGTCAGCATGAAGAACCTCTTCTACCGGGAGCAAGAAGCCCGCCAGGTACTTGAGCTCGACTACAAGGAGCTGGCCTTCGAGTGCGAGAAGCACATGGAGCTGCGGATTGCCTCTGACAGAGATCTCGTCAACTGCTACAAATCTTTGCGAAGTTGAACGAAGATTGCGAGGCGCTCCGGCCCGGCCGAAGGACCTTGAAGAGGCTCGCTCTCCCGATCGCGAGGCTCCTGGTGCCGCACCCGGCGGCCCCAAGATCGCTCCTCGGCGGATCGACTTCGTGAAGCGCCAAGCCGGTTGGCCGCCTACGTCAAGCACATGGCCAAGTCGATCCCGAAGCAAGTGCTGGCCTTCATGAAGTCGTACTTCCCGAAGGCTCCAGTGGAGGTGGTCGCCGGCGGGGTAGCCGCCAACTGCTCGGATGAGCAAGACGCGCAGCCGCCGGGAGCGAGATGGCTCCCATCGCGGAGCAGGTAGCCGAGAAGTTGAACCTCCAGTAGCCCTGCATAGATAGCTAGTAGCCATAGTTGTACAGGAAACAGTTGTAATGAACTATTCATGTATCAATGAAATGAGATTTTCCATCAATGAGTACTCGTAACCGCGATCTCAGAGTGCGGAGCGCCCATCGTGGAGTAGGTGCGAGTAGTAGTACTCGGCTTTAGTAGTCCCGTAGTAGGGAGTAGACAGTAAACAAGTTGATGAACAATCAAGCTTTATTATTGAAGAGGTACACCTGGGTGGCCAGGGCCGTAGTTACAAGTAGTCGCCTGGACCCGGAGGCCGCTTACGGCTAAGTAGCGCTGGAGCGGATAGCCGCTTGCAGCGAGTGATCCGTAGGTAGCCGTGTAGGCTGGATCGCAGATCCGTGGGTAGCCGCGCAGGCTGGATCTTGGAGTGTGGTCTCTTGGTAGACCGCTGCTAGAGTCCTTGATGCTCGTCGCAGCCCAGGGTCCGTAGGTAGCCGCACGGGCTGGACCTGGAGGAGAGGAGTCCAGAGACTTGAAGCCAGGACCCGGAGGGTCGCTTGCGGCAAGGGGTGTTGATGTAGTCGTGTAGACTTGAACCCCGGAGTAGTCGAGTAGACTAGGCGTAGAATCGACAAAGTTGGTCGACGTTCCACGAGTTGTTGACTTCTTCGCCTTCAAGTGTTTGGAGGCGGTAGGAGCCTGGCCCGGTCACCTTAGCCACGGTAAAGGGGCCTTCCCAAGGGGAGCTGAGCTTGTGGAGTCCTTCCGTGTTCTGGATACGGCGGAGAACAAGATCTCCAACGTTGAAGGAGCGTTCCTTGACGTTGCGATCATGGTAGCGTCGGATACCCTCCAGGTACCTTGCTGATTGGACGAGGGCGGCGCAGCGAGCTTCTTCGAGGCTGTCGATGTCAACTCGTCTGCTGTCTTCTGAGACGCCTTCGTCGTAGTGCTCCACTGCTGGCGAGTTCCATATGACGTCGGCAGGGAGGATGGCTTCAGATCCGTAGACCAGGAAGTAGGGGGATTGCCCCGTTGGCTTGGATGGTTGAGTCCGCAGCCCCCAGAGTGCGTTGGGTAGTTCCTTGATCCACTTGCCCCCTTTTGAGTTAGCAGCGTCGTGTAGCCGCTTCTTGAGGGCGTCGAGCACCATCCCATTGGCGCGCTCGACTTGTCCGTTGGCCCGTGGATGGGCGACTGAGGCGTATCTGACGTCGATTCCGCTGTTCTCGCAGTACTCCCAGAACTGGTGGTTGTTGAAGTTGGACCCCAGGTCTGTGATGATGCGGTGGGGTATCCCATAGCGGTGTACGAGTTCATCCGAGAAGTCGAGTACTCGTCGGCCTTGGGGCACGTGACCGGCTTGACCTCGATCCACTTGGTGAACTTGTCGATAGCCACCGGTACCTGTTGAATCCTCCCGGCGCGGTTGGCGGTGGCCCAATCATGTCGAGCCCCCGGCGGGCAAAGGGCCGGATTGGCGGTATGGTGACTAGCTTGTAGGCCGGGACGTGTTGCTTGCTTGGCGAAGAACCGACATCCTTGGCACCTTCTCGACAAGTTCTTCGGCGTCGCCCGTGGCCGTGGGGCCGCAGAAGGCTCGCCGGAAGGCCTTGCTGACCAGCGTGCGCGAGGACGCGTGGTTGCCGCAGACGCCCTTGTGGATCTCCTCCAAGATGTCCTTGCCTTCCTCGCGAGGAACACACTTCATGAGTACTCCTGAAGATGCGCCTCGCTTGTGAAGCTTGTCGCCGACGAGGACGTAAGACTTGGCGCGGCGGACGAGTTGTTCGGCTGCGTTCTTGTCGGAGGGGACCTTCTGCTCGCTGAGGTAGTCGATGAAGGGTTGCCTCCAGTCCACGTCGATCATCATGACCTCCTACCCAGCTGGTGGGTTAGCTGGTACAGTGGTCGGTGGCGCCGGCTCCGGGATGGATGGCGCGTGAAGCTCATGGACGAAGACGCCCACGGGTACTTGGGCGCGGGTGGATCCGAGCTTCGAGAGGACGTCCGCTGCAACGTTGTTGTCGCGGACGATGTGATGGAACTCGAGACCATAGAATTTGTTCTCGAGCTTGCGTACTTCTAGGCAGTAGGCGTCCATGTTCTCCTTGTTGCGGTCCCAGGACTTGTTGACTTGGTTGATGACCACTGCGGAGTCGCCGTAGACTAGTAGCCGCTTGATGCCAAGTGAAGCCGCGAGGTGGAGCCCGTGTAGGAGGGCTTCGTACTCGGCTTCGTTGTTTGAGACCTTCCAGAAGATCTCGGGACGTACTTGAGTTGTTTGCCCGTTGGAGAGATCGGGGAGCACCCCTCGCGCCTCGCGCCCTCGAGGTTGAGTGAGCCGTCAAAGTACATCACCCAATGCTCTGGTCGCACGGTGGGAGTAGGTAGCTGGTTCTCCCGCCACTCTGCCATGAAGTCGACTAGTGCTTGCGACTTGATGGCCGTGCGTGGCTTGAAGTCGGTGGTGAGGGCGCCGAGCTCGGCAGCCCATTTGGAGATTCTTCCGGTGGCGTCTTGGTTCCTCAGGATGTCGCCGAGCGGGTAGTTGGTGACGACGGAGACCGAGTACTCCTGGAAGTAGTGTCGTAGCTTCCGCGAGGTGATGAGTAGAGCGTACAGGAGCTTCTGCACGGGCTGGTAGCGAGCCTTGGACTCTGATAGAACCTCGCTGACGAAGTAGACTGGGCGCTGGACCGGATAGGCGTGGCCGTCTTCCCCGCCGCTCGACAACGATGGCGATCGACCACGTGAGTAGTCGCGCCTAGGTAGAGCAAGAGGCCGCTCGCCCTTGTGGGGAGCCGTGAGGATTGGCGGCTTCGACAGGAAGTCCTTGAGCTGGGCAAGGGCTTGATCCGCCTCTGTGGTCCACACGAACTTCTCGTGGTGCTTGAGGAGTTTGAAGAAGGGGAGGCCTCGTTCTCCTAGCCTCGAGATGAATCTGTTCAATGCCGCCATGCACCCCCGTCGGCACCGGACGTCCTTGATGCTCGCGGGAGCTTTCATGCTGGTGATGGCGGAGATCTTCTCGGGGTTGGCTTCAATGCCGCGTTGGCTGATGATGAAGCCGAGTAGTTTGCCCGAAGGGACGCCGAAGACGCACTTGTTCGGGTTAAGCTTCCCGGCGGTACTCGCGTAGCGATGCGAAGGTCTCTTCAAGGTCGTCGATGAGGGTACCGGAGTCCCCGGTTTTGACAACCACGTCATCCACGTAGGCCTCGACGTTCTTGTTGAGCTGCCGCTTGAAGCAGGCCTGAATGGCCCGTTGATAGGTGGCGCCGGCGTTCTTCAACCCGAAAGACATGGTCGTGTAGCAAGACGCGCCAAACGGGGGTGATGAACGCGGTCTTCTCCCCGGTCTTCTTCCTTGATTGCGATCCGGTGGTACCGGAGTAGCGGTCGAGGAAGCGAGCGGTGTCGCAGCCCGCCGTGGAGTCGATGACTTGATCAATCCGCGGCAACCCGAAGAGGTCCTTGGGGCGCGTGCATGTTGAGGTCGGTGTAGTCGACGCACATCCTCCACTCGTTCGAGTTCTTCTTGCGGACGAGGACGGGGTTGGCGAGCCACTCAGGATGGAAGACTTCTCTCGATGAAGCCGGCTGCGAGTAGCTTGGCGAGTTCCTTCTTGATGGCGTCCCGTCTGTCGTCGGCAAAACGTCGGAGGTGTTGTCGCTTGGGGGGTGGCCTTTGGGTCGACGTTGAGGCGCGTGCTCAATCGGCTCCCCGGGCACTCCCGGCATGTCCGCCGGCTTCCACGCGAAGATGTCGTGGTTAGCCCGAAGGAAGCTGATGAGCGCGTCTTCCTATTTGGGGTCGAGGCCGGCCCCGATGGTGGTGGTCTTCTTTGGGGTCGCTCTGTTCCAAGGTCGACCGTCCTGACGAGTACCTCCTCAGGTGGCTGAGGCTTGTTGGTGCTGTCAGACTTCTCTGGGATGTCGAGTTCGCTCGTGGCGAGCTTCTTCGACGCGGCGTAGACCTCCATCATTGCGTTGGGTACTTGGTTCGTGGAAGCGATCACCACGGCCTCTGTATCGCAGTCGTGGGAGATCTTCAAGTCCCCTTGGAGGGAGAGTACGCCAGCTGGACTTGGCATTTTGAGTACCAAGTATGTGTAGTGGGGCACCGCCATGAACTTGGCGATGGCCGGTCTGCCGAGGATGGCGTGGTAGGAAGTCTCGAAATCCGCGACCTCGAACTTGATGTACTCGGTGCGGTAGTTATCCCGAGACGCCCCAAAGGTAACTGGCAGTACCACTGAGCCCAGTGGGATAGCCGCGTTGCCTGGGACGATGCCGTAGAAAGGCACGCTGCCCTTGGTGAGCATGGGGGTGATGTCGAGGTTCATCTTCTTCAAGGTTTTGGTGAAGAGGACGTTGAGCCCGCTTCCACCGTCGATGAGCACCTTGTTGAGCTTGGAACCCGCCACTGTTGGCTTCAGGACGAGGGGAAACCGTCCTGGTTCGGAGAAGTTGGTCCATTGGTCCGCGCGGGAGAAGGTGATGGGTGTCTCTGACCACCTGAGAGGGGTCATAACCGCTGGCTCGATGGACATCACTTCACGACGGGTAGCCTTCTACTCCCGCCTGCTGGGTAGTCCGCCGAAGAGAACGTTGACGGTCTTCTCGGGTTCTTGGAAGTCGTTGTCGTCGCTGTCCTTCTTCTTGTTCTTTTGATCGTGAGGGTGCGGTGGCTCCGGTGTATCCTTGAGTGCATGCCTGAGCTGGTAGCACTGCTCGGTAGTGTGGTTGCCGTTTGGATGCCACGGGCACTTCTCCTTCAGCAGGTCTTTGAACCCGCCGGAATTCTTCTTCGAGTTCCCTTTCTGAGGGCGCTGGATAGCCGCGACAGTGTTGTCTGGCTTGCGCTTGCGGTTGGAACCCGAGTAGTTGTAGTAGTTGTTGTTGTTGTTGTTGCGGCCGCCTTGGTTTGCATTGCTGCCGCTGCCGCCGCCCTGGTTCTGCTTGGACTTGCCACGGATGGCGTCGTACTTGGCGTTGGCCTTGTCCTCTTCATCCGCCCAGGACGTGATCATGTCCTTGAGGTGGGGAATGGACCTGGGGCGGCGACGGCCGAAGTCCTCGAAGGTGCGGCGATGGTAGAGCCCGTCCTGGAAGAGGTCGATGACCTCCTTGTCGGTGACGTCCACGACGGTAGCGCGCTTGTCGAAAAAGCGGCGCATGTACTTGCGGAGGGTCTCGCCTTGTTCCTGCTTGATCATGGCAAGGTCCATGCGAGTACCCGAACGGCCCATGGCGCCCGCAAAGTTGCTTGTGAACTGCTCCTTCAGCTGGTCCCACTTGTCGATCGAGTGCTTGTCCAGGGACTCGAGCCATGTGAGTGGGGCTTGATCCAGACAGAAGGGGAAGTAGAGGCACTTGGTGTCGCTGTTGCCGCCAGCGTTCTCGATGGAGAGGGCGTAGCATCGGAGCCACTGGATGGGATCCTGCTTCGCGTCGTACTTGGTGATCCCCAAAGGCTTGAACTTGTCGGGGAGGAGCAAGTTGCGAAGCCGGGGTGAGAAGGCGGGGAAGCCGTCGCCTTCAGCAGCGGTGGTCGACTTCTTCTGCCGCAACTCCTCGATCCTCTGGCGAGCATCGTACCCGCCATGAGAGGCGCCGAGGCGTGGCCGTGCGCGTGACCACGGCCGCCGCGGCCGCCGCCGCCTCCCGGCTCTTCCGTCGGCCCGGTGGTTGGAGCCGCCGCCGTCGGCCGCCGCCGCCGTCGGGGTCGTTACCGCCGCCACCGGCCGGAGCGCGGTGGGGGACGACTTCTCGGTTGCCTTGGTCCTCGCCGTGAAGGTCCACCGGCGTTGGAGCGGCGGCGGTTTGGATCGGCCCGGGAGGTCGGCTCGAGTACGGTTGGGGCCGGGGTCGGCGCCGCGACTAGTAGCTTCGTTGTCGCGAGGCTTAGGCCGGGAGAGGTTGGTTGGACTCGTTGTCGACCCGCATGAAGTAGGCGTCTTCGGCGAGCTTGGCGATGACCTCTCCCGGCGCGTATGCCCCGAGCCCGACGCGCGATCACCGTGATCGACATGAGGCACCGCTCGGGGGTGGTGTGTACTCGCTCTCGACCGCCTCGAGAGCTTCCGCAAGGTTGCGGATGGGAAGGTTGTCTCCGAGCCGCCGGCGCCGTTCGCCGCGCTTCTCCGTTGCGCTCGCGTCGGGCGTCCCTGTTGGCGACGGTCTCGTCTGCGGGTGCATTGGCAGACAGCTCGTCTGCGGAGATATCCTCCAGGTATCTGTCTTCAGCCGTGCCTGAGGGTCCTGGAGTTTCACCGGCAGCCATGAAGACTTGGCGATCGGGGGTACCCAAGCTGGACTCAGAGGGAGCCACCTCAGTAGGTGTGTTTGAGTCAGCCTGGGCCAGCGGTGTTCCCTCCTGGAACGGTAGTGAGTCGATGTAGGCGACGTAGCGTGAGTCCTCCTTTGCCAGGTCAGCAGGCTTGCGGTCTGGCCAGTAGACATATCTTCCGGCCGGCGTCGATCTTATAACCAGCCCAGAGGCTGGCCCTGACAAGAGAAGCTCAGTGGAGTCATCTTCGGACTCGGGCTCCTCAGGGTCCGACCCGAAGTCGAACTCGTAATCCGGGTTCGAGTAGAACTCGGAGAGAGGGCTGGAGTCTGAGATGTGGTCGGGGACGGCGTCGGAGTCCGAGTTGTACTCGGATACGGGCTCCTTGCCGTCCCGCGTGGAGTAGGAGCCTCCGTGCGGGCCCGGGCCGGGGACGCGGGGGCCACGCGCGGAGCGCTGACGTGGTGAAGGGGCCGTCGCGATGGCCGAGGAGCCGGCTCGCATGCGATGGCCCATGGCGATGTCGGGTTCAAGTTGGAGACGCGACTCGAGCTCGAAGTCGGCCGTGGATGTTGGAAAGCGAAATTTCGCCGAACTTGCCTGGCGAGCTCGCCCGTGACAACTTCGGGGAAGCGTCGCGCGGCCTGTCCTCGAGTCGGGCCGCATGATCGGGGCGGCGCCGGAAGGAGCCCGCGCCATCGCCAGCGGTGCGGACCCGTGCGCCGAAGACGAAGGTGTCGCCACGGTTGAAGGCGACGCTTGGCTTGATGTGAACGGAAGCCGTCGAGTTCGCCATGTGATCTCGAGCGAGAGCCCCTACCCGGCGCGCCACCGTCGGTGTTTTAGACCGGCAACCTACTACGGGGAGTACCCGAAGTAGATGAATGTGACTCGCCGAGATCGGTAACTCGAAGGAAGAGACACGTGGCACACAATTTAGACAGTCCGGCCGTGAGGTGCGTAATACCCTACGTCCCGTATGCCGCGTAGCTCGGATTGATAGGGCACGATTACGGGATGGTGCAATAGTGCGCCGTGGGTTGTATGAGATGAGATTAGATGAAGGGATCGGTCCCTCGCCTCGCCTTATATAGTCCGGGAGCGGGGTTACAAGTCGGAGTAGGAAGAGAGTACTAGTCGAGTACGCCTAGGGAGTCCTCCTCGCACGGTGCGGAACATGTACGGCCTTCCTAACCGAGTACTACTCCTGTGTAGTCCTTGTGCTCCACGCCTTCAGGTGCCGTGTAGCGCAAGCCGGGTAGTCCCAGGGGCCCACCGAGTAGTCGGTCCTGGTACCCACCGAGGTAGTGGGCCCAGGGAGGTCCATACGACAAAGACCCCTTCACCGAATGGCTTGGCGCGCCGAAACGCCAGAGCGCGCTCGCGCTGCCATTCTGCCCCAGCTTATGTGCCCAGTCCACGGACTTGTTCGTACGCGTCGCAGCAGTGGGTCTCCACGCTTGTACTACACCGACATGCTACGACCATGTGGACCCGCGCCCCTCCGAGTTGCCTAGGTGGTCGCCGCCCGCGTCGCCCGGCGGACACGCGCCCGCTCGCGCACCCTCGCGACGCCACTGTCTGGCGGCGGGCCGCGCCAGCTAGTCTCGACAGTGAGGTGGAAGTCCTCCAGTAGCCCCACCCATCTGTTCCCCTTGATGGTAGATGAAAATAGGCAGAGCCGGTCTTGCCCTGCCCGCTTCTGTCGGTTGCCGTTGGAGCCCGCAAGGCGAAGTCCACCCCAGCCCCTTTCCATCGCCGTCTAAGCTCCCTTCCGCCACCTCTAACCTCCACCAAACCTCCTCAAGCCGCCAGACAGTCTCCACTGCCGACCACCTCGCCAGAGACGGAGCAACCGTGGTTGCAGATTCACGGCGCCGCTAAGAATCGCCGCTGGCACCTCCTCCGACCTTTCCAACCATCAAAATTGAACCCTAGGTGAGCAAGGACTACTCCCCCGCCCTTTCCTGGCCAAGCCCGGCCTTCCCCTCGCCGGAATCCGGCCATCTCCGCTACTGGTCGCGCCATGAACTACATTGCAGAGGTCAAGTTCTTTTCAGGATCTTAGATGCAGGAACTAGGGACCTGTTCGTAAGTGCTATCTAGATCCAAAATGCAGAAATTTGTAAAATCCATTACAAATCATAGAAAACTCAGAAAAATACAAATCCAATTTTGTTGGGTTCCTGGTGAAGAAACCTACCTTTTCTAGATAGCATGTATAGGGTATTTCTATGTAGTTTTTGAATTAAAAATTCAAACTCAGTTTGGTGTGTTTTTGGTGTAGTTTAAAATATACATATGCTATGGACTTGAACTTTGAATATGTTTCCCTTTATGGCATGTCTAGATTGGTGACCAAAATTGGCATGATTTTGATGTGTAGAATTTTAATTATGATTTATGTAAGCTTTATGCTAGATTAAGCTTGATGCTTTTTATAGCCCCTTAATTAAACTTTTCTTTAAGCACCAGTGCACCCTAGGGCTTTGCCTTGATGAATAGTACCTCTAATAGGTTGTATGTGATTTTAGGATGTGCTTTGATTTATGTTTTGGATTTAATATTGTGTAGCATTGTGTATCCCCACATTGGAGATCTCACAAACCTCGCCGGATATCCACCCTTAAAACCAACTATCATCTTTTGTGATTACCTCCTTGACCACAACCTATCATTAAGGATGGATAATCAATTCAAGGAAGATTGCAAGATGGTGCCAACATTGAAGATTTCAAGTATCTCTCCAAAGGAAAAGTATTTCTGGTACCTACCTTATCTTTATAACCTCTTTGCCCGAGGACGAGCAAACATCTAAGCATGGGGGAGGAGGTAGGTACAATGTAATTTTAGAGTTCAAGGGCACTAAATAAAAAAATTATGAGAAAGAAGAAAGAAAGAAAGAAAGAAAGAAAAAAATGTATAAGAAAAAGAAAAAAATGTGAGTATGTGTAAAAATAAAATAATGTGAACTCCCCGGTTCTCTAAAGTACATTAGGAATTTCAAGGCTTCAAGACTAAAAGATCCATACTCATTTTCCAACCATGTGCAATCCGATAACGAGGACTTCCTTTGTGCCTCGGGTTCACTCATTGCCATTTGCACATGTCCACCTATCTCAAGTGTGTGTATTTTTCTCTTTCCCCTCCTTGACTTAACATTATTTTCCAATGACCTTTTTTATGAGTCTTGGTAAGACCATGAAAATCTTGTCTTGATAACATCTCATTTATAATATCTTTGTAGGACTAAACTTTCCCAAAAAGCCCCATATAAAGCCTACCACATATATATATATATGTTATGGGAGGGAAAGGAGTAGATTAAATAGGCTTGAGAGACGAAGTGAGATGAGAGTTCACGAGCAATATACAAGATGATGTAAGTTTGTGAACTTGGTTTAGCTCTTTTTCATCTCGTTCTTTATTTCAAAATTTCTGAGATCTATTTAAACTTTGGAGCATGTTAACACTTGTGGGATAAGCTTAAATTAATAATCTACCCTCCGTAGAGATGAAGGCTAGTATATTATGAAACTTTAACGAATTAAATGTTGAGAGCATTATGTTTTCTCATGTATGATCAAGTGCAAGGTTTAAACAATGAAGGGAAATGATGATATCCATTGAAGGCTTACTCGAGGACAAGCAAGGTTTAAGCATGGGAG
Source organism: Cenchrus americanus (assembly GCA_947561735.1). Classification (NCBI taxonomy): domain Eukaryota; kingdom Viridiplantae; phylum Streptophyta; class Magnoliopsida; order Poales; family Poaceae; genus Cenchrus; species Cenchrus americanus. The sequence continues at coordinate 191,342,985 of OX387244.1, forward strand.
AGATGTTGACGGTGAAATTCCATCAAACCATGAGTTTACCTTAAGTGTTGACATGAGTTTTATATCTTATCCATTGGTACTAACCCCCTTGATATAACAAGTTCATTCATGCATGTCGGTTTTGGAGTTTAGTGTTTATGAAGGGTTTTGACGTTGAAAGCAAGACTTCTGGGATAAGTTCATCAAGCACCTTCTGACAAGACCTTGAAGCCCCGTACAAGTCATGCAATGAAGCAAACTTGACTCCAAGAAGCCTAGGGACCAAACCCGAGAAGATGACAAACTCCGAGGACCTACCCAGAAAAGTGTCGAATCTTGCGGGACAAGGAGCTACGTCCAACTCAGAGAGAAACTGACGACAAGGGCCCACATGCAGAAAGGGGAAGGATCTAGAAGACACGGGAACCGACGTAGGGCAAAGAAGGCAGGCAACTGGGCTGGGATGGGCCCAGGCCGGTCGGCCTAGGCCGGCCGGCCCAGCCCATTCCAGGGCCCGGTCGCCTCCCCCTTTTACCTAGCCGCCATTCGGGCTATTTATAGCCCTGGGGTTGAGAGCCACGGAGGAACTCATTCGTCATCGGCCGCCGAGGAGCAGAGAAGAGAGGGACACCATCTCGGAGAGGAGAGGGTCGAGCTAGTTGACTAGGGTCTCCCTAGCCGACGTGGGAACCTTGCAAGGAAGACCATGTCGGAATTCCCGGAGCTAGAAGCAAGATCAAGGTAGGATCCCGGTGGTGATCTTGTTTATATATCATTGTACTACTTGATGTATCAAGTTGAATCCGATTCTTAGCGACTAAGTGTTTCTCCGAGGTCTTCATTTCGATCGGCTTTGCTTATTTTGGATCTATTCTCGAGATAGATCGCATAGGGTGTTCTTGTAGCCGCGGTGGCTAGAGGTGTAGGGCTGATCTTCCGAAAGAACTCGACTTGTCCTCGGACTCATCCTAGACTACCCGCTTGAATAGGAGTACGTTGTGACAGAACGGGGGCTCTGAAAGGCGGGCGTTTTCGGAGTTGGACGGGAAACCACGGTATAAAGAGGATCTTAATGAGATTTGATTTGCTACTTCTTCTTTGCTTGGAACTTCAACAAAAGGCTTGACCCGATCTCTCTAGATTGGTTTATCTACCCCCTCTATCTTTGTTACCTCCGGTCTTTAGTAGATTAGATTCGTTTTTGATGTTCTTTAACTAGATGCATTAAGGTTTCACCTCTCGAAGATTGAAGTTACTTGGCATTATGTTGACGGTGTATATTCGTATCAAAGTTCATATGGATTTGCAAGCGGACAAATCCCCCGTCGTAGTCAAGGGACCCTTCTTCCCTCGAGTGGTGAACCCAAGGTATCGAATCCGTGGAACAATGTGCAACGCAAAGATTCAATCTAGTAAAGCAAGGATAGCTATCTTTTGAAGAACTAAGTTGCATCTAATCTAAGAGATCATAAAGAAAATGAATCTAATCTAATCTAGTAGAGAGGTAGCAAGAGAAAGCAAGAGATAATCGATCTAGAGAGTCTAGATCATGCTTATGTTGTAGCTCCAAACAAGATAGATGAAGATAGAAAAGAGAATCTCATTAAAAGCATCTTTAAACTGTGGCCTCCGATCCGATTCCAAAAACGCCCGCCTTTCAGAGCCCCCATTCTGTCACAACGTACTCCTATTCATGCGGGTAGTTTAGGGCGAGTTCTATAAGAACAAGTTGAAATCACTTGGTCGGTCTGTCGTATGGACCTCCCTGGGCCCACTACCTTGGTGGGTACCTAGACCGACTACTCGGTGGGCCCCTGGGACTACCCGACTTGTGCCGCACGGTACCTGTTGGCATGAGGCGCAAGGACCACGGTGGAGAAGTACTCGGATAGGAAGCTACGCATACCATACTGTGTAGAGGACTCCTAGACGTACACGACTAGTACTCTCTCCCTAAACCGACCTGTAACCCTGCCTCCCGGAATATATAAGGCAAGGCAGGGACCCTCCTCTCTCATACGCATCAGATTACGCCATCTTGTAACAACACTCAATCAATCCAGAGCTACACAGCATACAGGACGTAGGGTATTACGCACCTCGCGGCCCGAACCTGTCTAAATTGTGTGCCACGTGTCTCTTCCTTCGAGTTACCGATCTCGGTGAGGCCACATTCATCTACTTCAGGTACTCCCCTTAGTAGGTTGCCGGTCTAAACCACAGACAGCTGGTGCGCCAGGTAGGGGATCTCGCCGAAGATCACATGGCGAACTCGATGGCTTCCATCTTCATCAAGCCAACTGTCGCCTTCAAGTGCGGCGACACCTTCGTATTCGGCTCCTGGGTCTACACCGCTGATGGTGCTGGATCCTTCCAACGCCGCCTAACCATGTCGCCCAACCCGGAGACTGGGCTCGTGACGCTTCCAGAAGTAGTCACGGGCCATCTCGCCGGAAAATTCGGCGAAATTTCGCTCTACAACCAATACGCTGACTTCGAGCTTGGATCCGACTTCAACTCAAACTCGACGTCCCCGTGGGCTATCACATGCGAGCCGGCTACTCAGCCATCATGTGCGGCCTCCCCACTTCGTGAGCACTTCGCACGTGGCCCCTGTAACAACAGCAGGGCCCACTCGAAGGCTCCCATCACGCGTTGGGCCGGCAAGGAGATCGTACCCGAGTACAACTCTGACTATGACACCGCCCCCGGCTACAACTTGGACTCCAACCCTCTCTCCAGCTTCTACTCGGATTCCTCCTACGATTTCGACTTCGGGTCGGACCCTGACGAGCCCGAGTCCGAGAACAACACTACAGAGCAACCCCTGTCAGGACCACCTTCCGGCCTGGTTATAACATCTACACCCGCCGGGAGATTTGTCTACTGGCCAGACCGCACGCCCGCATACTTGACAGGAGGGAACTCACGTTGCGTTGCCTACCTCGACTCACTTCCCTGCCAGGAGGGAACACCGCTTGCTCCAGCTGGGGAGCACACTCCTACAGAGGTGGCAACCAGAGACTCCAGGCTTGGCTCTCCCGACCTACAAGTCTTCATGACTACCAACAAGACACCAGGGCCCTCAGGGACGGTCCCTGACCAATACCTTAAGGACATCTCAGCAGACGAGTTGTCCGCCAACGCGCCCGCCGACGAGACCGCCGCTAACAGAGACGCCTGACATGAACGCAACAGAAAGCGGAATGAACGGCGCCGACGTCTCCGCGAGTCCCTCCCCATCCGCAACCTCGCAGAAGCACTCGAACAAGTCGAGAGCCGGGTACACACTACCCCAGAACAATGCCTCATGTCTATCACTAAGATAGCACGTCAGGCTCAGGGGATGCGTGCGGGACAAGTCATCACCAAGCTCGCGGAAGATGCCTACTTCATGCGAGTGAACATCAGGGTCGCTCAACCACCTCCCATCAGGAACCGCGACAACGAAGCAACAAGTCGCAGTGCGGACATCGGTCGCAATCGTACTCGAGCGGAACTACCTGTCAACCCCAACCGTACTCGGGCAACGGATGGTGGACCCTCTCAGGGTGGCAACAGCGCTAGCGGTGACCAGGAGATCGTCCCTCACCGCGATCCTGGAGGCGGAGGCAGCGACGGCGGGAGCTCCAACCATGGGGCCAACAGGAGAGCTGGAGGAGGTGGCGACCGCGGTGGCCGAGGCCACGCGGATAGCCACGTCTCCGGTGCCTCACGTGGCGGCTTCGATGCCCGCCAAAAAATCGAAGAACTACGGCGCAAGAAGGCATCCACGGCAGGAGACAATGACGGCTTCCCTGCCTTCTCTGCGCGACTTCGCAACCTACTCCTCCTAGAGAAATTCAAGCTTCTTGGAATCACCAAGTACGACGCGAAGCAAGACCCAGTGCAGTGGCTCAGATGCTACACCCTCCCCATCGAGAACGCTGGTGGCAACAACGACACCAAGTGCCTCTACTTCCCCTTCTGTCTGGACAAAGCCCCGCTTACATGGCTCGAGTCACTTCAGAAGTACTCGATCGACAAGTGGAACCAGCTGAAGGAGCAGTTCACTAGAAACTTCGCGGGTGCTATGGGCCGCTCGGGTACTCGCATGGACCTGGCTATTGTGAAGCAGGAACAAGGCGAGACCCTTCGCAAGTACATGCGGTGCTTCTTTGACAAGCGTGCCACAGTAGTCGATGTCTTTGACAAAGAAGTCATCGACCTCTTCCAAGACGGTCTCTACCACCGTTGCACCTTTGAAGACTTCGGCCGTCGCCGCCCAAGCTCCATCACCCACCTCAAGGACATGATCACCTCCTGGGCTGATGAAGAAGACAAAGCCAACGCCAAGTACGACACCATCTGAGGCAAGAGCAAACAAAACACGGGCGGTGGCAGCAGCAACAATGGGAACCAAGGCGGTCTCAGCAACAACTACTCGGGTCCCAACCGCAAGCGCAAGCCAGACAACACTGTCGTGGCTATCCAGCGCCCCAAGAAGGAGAACTCGAAGAAGACCTCTGACGGCTTCAAAGACTTGCTGAAAGAGAAGTGCCCGTGGCATCTGAACGACAACCACACCACCGAGCAGTGCTACCAACTCCGGCGAGCACTCAAGGATACTCCAGAGCCACGACACCCTCGCAACAAGAAAGGCAAGAAAAAGACTGACGAAGGCAACGGCGACTTCCAGGAACCCGATAAGACGGTCAATGTCCTCTTCGGCGGACTACCCAACCGACGGGCTCAGAAAGCTACCCGTCGAGAAGTCATGAGCATTGAACCAGTGGTCCCAACCCCTCTCAGGTGGTTGGAGGTACCCATCACCTTCTCCCGCATGGATCAATGGACAAGCTTCTCTGAACCAGGACGGTTCCCACTCGTTCTGAAGCCTGTGGTCGCGGGCTCCAAGCTCAACAAGGTCCTTATCGACGGTGGAAGCGGGCTCAACGTCCTTTTCACCAAAACCTTGAAGAAGATGAACCTCGACATCACCCACATGCTCACCAAGAGAACCTCGCCCTTCTACGGCATCGTCCCCGGGAACGCAGCTATCCCACTGGGCTTAGTGGTTCTGCCAGTCACCGTAGGGGAATCAAGGGACAACTACCGTACCGAGTACGTGAAGTTCGAAGTCGCGGACTTCGAGACGTCCTACCATGCCATCCTCGGCAGACCGGCTATCGCCAAGTTCATGGCGGTACCCCACTACACCTACTTGGTACTCAAGATGCCAAGTCCAGCGGGTGTAGTCTCACTGCAAGGGGACTTGAAGATATCGCACGACTGCGACACAGAAGCCGTGGAAATAGCATCGATGAATCAAGTACCCAATGCAATGATGGAGGTCTACGCTGCGTCCAAGAAGCTTGCCCCAAGTGAACTTGACATCCCAGAGAAGTCGGACAAAGCTAACAAGCCTCAGCCAGCTGAGGAGGTTCTTGTCAAGACAATTGACCTCGGGACAGGCGACAACAGCAAGACCACCACCATCGGGCGGGCCTCCACCCGAAATAGGAAGACGCGCTCATCAACTTCCTCCGGGCTAACCGCGACATCTTCGCATGCAAACCAGTGGGCATGCCAGGGGTGCCCAGGGAGTTGATTGAGCACTCACTCAACGTCGACCCTAAAGCTACCCCGAAGCGACAACACCTCCGCCGCTTCGCCGACGACAGACGGGACGCCATCAAGAAGGAACTCGCCTAACTACTCGCGGCTGCCTTCGCCAGAGAAGTCTTCCATCCTGAGTGGCTCGCCAACCCCGTCCTCATCTGCAAGAGGAACTCGAATGAGTGGAGGATGTGCGTCGACTACACCGACCTCAACAAGCACTGCCCCAAGGACCCCTTCTGGTTGCCGCAGATTGATCAAGTGATCGACTCCACGGCGAGCTGCGACCTGCTCTGCTTCCTCGACTGCTACTCCGGGTACCACCAGATCGCGATCACGGAAGAAGACCAGGAGAAGACCGCATTCATCACCCCATTTGGCGCGTACTGCTACACGACCATGACTTTTGGGTTGAAGAATGCCGACGCTACCTACCAACGAGCTATCCAGGCCTGCTTCAAGAGGCAACTCAACAAGAACGTCAAAGCCTATGTTGATGACGTGGTCGCCGATCTTGAAGACACTTTTGCATCCTTGCGAGAGTACTGCTGGAAGCTCAACCTGAACAAGTGCATCTTCAGCGTACAGTCGGGCAAACTACTCGGCTTCATCATCAGCCACCGTGGCATCGAAGCCAATCTTGAGAAGATCTCCACCATCACCAGCATGAAAGCTCCCACGTGCATCAAAGACATGCAGAAGCTGACAGGGTGCATGGCGTCTCTGAAGAGATTCATCTCGAAGCTTGGAGAACGGGGTCTCCCCTTCTTCAAACTACTCAAACATCAAGAGAAGTTCGTGTGGACTCCAGAGGCAGACCAAGCCCTTGCCTAGCTCAAGGACTTTCTATCGAAGCCACCAGTCCTCACGGCTCCGCGCAAGGGCGAGCAACTACTGCTCTGCCTAGCTGCGACTACTCACGTGGTCAGTATTGCCATCATCATTGAGTGGCAGGAAGATGGCCACGCCTACCCAGTCTAGCACCTAGTCTACTTCGTCAGCGAGGTCTTGTCAGAATCCAAGGCATGCTATCAGCTAGTACAAAAGCTTCTGTACGCAGTGCTCATCACCTCGCGGAAGCTACGACACTACTTCCAGGAGTACTCGATCTCCGTCGTCACCGTCTACCCGCTCGGCGACATCCTGCGGAACCAAGATGCTACTGGAAGAATCTCCAAGTGGGAAGTAGAACTCGGCGCCCTCAACATCGACTTCAAGCCACCCACGACCACCAAGTCGCAGGCACTAGTCGACTTCATGGCGGAGTGGCGGGAGAATCAACTACCTACTCCAACCGAGCGCCCACAGCACTGGGTGATGTACTTTGACGGCTCGCTCATGTTCGAAGGTGCAGGTGCAGGGGGTACTATTGATCTCCCCAACATGCGAACAACTCAAGTACGTCCTGCAAATCTTCTGGTCTCAAACAACGAAGCCGAGTACGAAGCTCTGCTACACGGGCTTCGACTCGCGGCCTCACTAGGCATCAAGCGGCTACTAGTCTACGACGACTCCGCAGTGGTGATCAACCAAGTCAACAAGTCTTGGGATCGCAACAAGGAGAACATGGACACCTACTGCATAGAAGTCCACAAGCTCGAGAACAAATTCTACGGTCTCGAGTTCCACCACGTCGTCCGCGACAACAACGTTGCAGCGGACATCCCGTCGAAGCTTGGTTCTACTCGCGCTCAAGTACCAGCGGGTGTCTTCGTCCATGAGCATCACGATCCATCTATCCCGGAGCCGGCGCCACCGACCACTGATCCAGCACATCCCCTGGCTGGCTAGGAGGTCATGATGGTTGATGTGGATAGGAACCAACCCTTCATCGACTACCTCAGCGAGCAGAAGGTTCCCTCGGACAAGAACTTGGCCGAGCAACTCATCCGCCGTGCCAAGTCCCACGTCCTAGTCAGAGACAAGCTCTACAGGTGGGGCGCATCTTCTGGAGTACTCATGAAGTGTGTTCCACCAGAAGAAGGCAAGGGCATGTTGGAGGAGATCCACAAGGGCGTCTGCGACAACCACGCGTCCTCTTGCACGCTGGTCAGCAAGGCCTTCCGACTAGCTTTCTATTGGCCCACAGCTCTGGGCGACGCCGAAGAACTCGTCAGAAGGTGCCAAGGGTGCCAGTACTTCGCCAAGCAACAACACATCCCTGCCTACAAGCTAGTCACCATACCGCCAACCTGGCCTTTCGCCAGCTGGGGGCTCGACATGATTGGGCCACTCCCAACTACGCCAAGTGGATTCAATAGAGTATTGGTGGCCATCGACAAGTTCACCAAGTGGATCGAGGTCAAGCCGGTCACATGCCCCAGGGCTGACAGAGTACTCGACAAGCCGGTCACATGCCCCAGGTCAACAATCACCAGTTCTGGGAGTACTGCGAGAACAGCGGGATCGACGTCCGATATGTCTCAGTTGCCCATCCTCGGGCCAATGGACAAGTCGAGCGCGCCAATGGGATGGTGCTCGACGCTCTCAAGAAGCGGCTACATGACGCTGCCAACACCAAAGGAGGCAAGTGGATCAAGGAACTACCCAATGCGCTCTGGGAGCTACGCACTCAACCCTCTAAGCCGACGGGACAATCGCCATACTTCCTGGTCTACGGTTCCGAAGCAATCCTTCCTACTGATGTCATGTGGGACTCACCGGCGGTGGAGCAATACGATGAAGGCATATCCGAAGACAGCAGACGAGTTGACATCGATGGACTCGAAGAAGCTCGTTATGCTGCCCTCGTACCATCAGCAAGGTACCTCAAGGGTATCCGATGCTACCACGATCACAACGTTAAAGAACGCTCCTTCAATGTTGGTGATCTTGTCCTTCGCCGGAATCTAGAACACGGAAGGACTACACAAGCTCAGCTCGCCCTGGGAAGGTCCCTTCACAGCTGTAAAGGTGACCAGACCGGGCTCCTATCGCCTCCAAACGCTCGAAGGCGAAGACATCAACAACTCGTGGAATATCGACCAGCTCTGTCGATTCTACGCCTAGTCTATCGACTACCCTGGGGGCTCAAGTCTACATGACTACTCAAAGACCCCTTCACAGTAAGCGGCCTCCGGGTCCAGGCACCAGTCTCCAGACTACTCTACTCCAAGATCCAGCCTACGCGGCTACTAACGGATCATGGGCTGCTCCGAGCGACAAAGGACTCCAGTAGCAGTCTACTAAGAGACCATGTACCCCTAGATCCAGCCTATGTGGCTACTAACAGATCTACTGCTGTAAGCGGCTGTACGCCCTAGCACTACTTAGCCGTAGGCGGCCTCCGGGTCCTGGCAACTACTCTTGTAAAACGGCCCTGGCCACCCAGGTGTACTTCTCTCAGTAATAAAGTTTGATTATCTATCAACTAATTTATTGTCTCTTTCCCTCAATGGGTCCACTGGCGAGTACAACTACTCGTGACAACTCCATGATGGGACTCTGCATACACAGGTCGCGACAATGAGTACTCATTTATGGAAGTTTTTCTCATTCATACTTAAACAAGTTCATTACTACTTTGTTTATCTACAACTACTACTACGAGCTAACCCTACAGGACTACTGGAGATTGAGCTTCTCGGCGACTTGTTCAGCAATCGGCGCCATCTGCTCCAGCAGCTCTGCGTACTGCTCGTCCGTGTAGTTGGCGGCTAATCCGCCGGCGACTACGTCAACTGGAGCCTTCGGGAAGTACAACTTCATATATGCCAGGACCTGGTTGGGGATCAACTTCTCCAAGTGCTTCACGTACGTCACTAGACGGCTGGGTGCTTCCCTCAGTCGGTCCACCAATGGAGCTATCTTCGGTCCCCCCGGGTGAGGCACCAGTAGCCTCACGATGGGAAATGCGGCCTCCTCGAGTTCCTTCATCTGTGCCCGCAGCTTCTCGCAGTCCTCGTTCAGCTTCTGCAAGGATTTGTAGCAGTTGACGAGGTCATGATCGGAGGCAATGCGCAGCTCCATGTGCTTATCGCACTCATAAGCCAACTGCTTGTAGTCATACTCAAGTACCTCACGGGCCTCCTTCTCCTAGTAGAAGAGGTTCTTTATGTTGACTTCTAAGGCCCTCAGCTGCTCGACATGAGTCTCAAGCTCTGCAATCAACAAAGCAAGGCAGGTCAAACTACTACAAGCTACTCAACAAGACAACACATACCCTTATTCTTGTTGCGGAGCGACTTGTTCTTCCGCACAAGTTCGTCGCTCTTCGCCTGCATCTCTTGTACTTCATTGTGGTACTGGGCAAAGGCGCGATCCAGCTTTGACTGAAGCACGGCGGAGTGCTTCCGGGCCTTCACGAGTTGTTCTTCTAAGGCTTCTGCCTAGAGCACTGCGTCGTCGTACCCTTAGAGCATGCCAGACTTCTGGCGGACCTCTCCGTGACGTCTTGCAACAGACAACAGACGTCAATTAGGTACTTAGAATCCACAGCAGATCAACTACTCAAGGGTGTCGACAACTCACCTTCATCCATTGCTCGGCCTGGCGCATCGCCTCCAAGTGGCGAGCTACCGCCGCCGGGTCGACGAGATCATCTGCCAACAACTCAATTCCACCACGACTACTCGTGGCGGCTCCAGACATTGGCGCCGAGCGGATCGGCTCCGCGTCCTAGATCTTTGGCGAAAAGACGACAACCTCCAGAGTCTATTCTGGCGGCACGTCATCGCGTTCTCCTTCGGCCACCGCGGGGGCCTATTCGCTGGCCACCTCCATCGACTCGGGGGCTCCTCCGGCAGCTCCCTGGGTCTCTGCTGCCAGGCCTTCAATGGGCACCGCCTCGGGAATAGTGCTTCCCTCGGCTTCGGCACCTGTTAACAAGAATACATGGATTAGTCACCCCTGGCGGCTACGACTACTCCTCGAGGCTACCTGCTCCTATGCAGTGTACTCACCTTCCATGATGCTGGATTCTGGCAATGCAGCCTCCACGGCCGGCGCTTCGGATTCTTCCTGAGGGGCAGGACCGGACTCCTTAGCGGTCGGCGCGGGTTCCTCTTCCGCCACCGCTGCGGCGGGTTCATCCCCATCTCAGGTCAAGTCCGTCGATTTCCTGCAGAGTACACAACTGGTTGTCAACCCATACGACTACCAAACCAAAATGTACTACTCGGGAAGGATTTTCACTTATAGGCTCGACCGTACTACTATCACGGTTGGGGCGCCGAGTATACTGGCAATGTCGACCAGCCCAGCCTCAACAGGCGCCTCCTCTTAGGCCTCAGTAGCCACTGCCTCTTCAGCACCAGCAGTGGCCGGTTCAGTGCTCCCCTCAGCAATTGGGGGCTGGCGCGTCAGCTGCGCCACGAGCTCCTCCACGGTGGGGGCTGGGCTGCGACTACCTCCAGCCGGCTCCCTCACCGTATCCCAGTCGCCTTCGTCCCCCTGCTCCACGTGGTCGGAAGGCGAAATCTCCTGCAAGCAATGGAGTTTCATCATCAGCATACATTGAGACATAAGTACTCGACTAACCTACTCAAGGAAGCTTGAGGACCATGTGTGGTTTGAGGACCGGTGGATGGTCGCTTCCTTGTGTGATGAGTGATTGACAACGTTGTGTGGACAGATTCTTGGCTAAGTATTGCAGGTGCATGTTGCGGCTTGACTGGTGTTGGTGCAGGTGAAGAACAAGCGCGAAAGGTCATTGCCGGTGAGGCCTCCAGGTGTGGAGAAGACAAGTAGGCTTCGTTCGAGGGACCCGGTGGCCAGCGGGGTCATGTGCGGGCCGCATGGTGGCATGAACAGCAAGATGAAGTCATAGACGGTTTCTTGGTTGAGCCTGAAAAACAAGGTCGAGCCGGGACTACATGGGAGCCAACTCACGAGTGGAGATTGGCGGAGGCTACACCGAGTTTGCGGGGTTTCCGTTGGTTCACCAGAAAACCACTGGGTTCCTTGGTTGATCCACAAAGCCAAGGCCGAAGAACCGAAGATGGTGCTGCAGCAGTGCCAGACCGGTCTGACCAATGGGTCTGACCGGTCTGACCGGTGTGCGATGATGCAGTCCAGAATCTTTGAAGAGGAGGACACACGTCGGGATCGCATGGCTTGCATCGAGGCTACGCAGGGTGCGGTCGCCGGGCATCCGTCCGATGGAGAAAGCATCAAGACTTCCAAAACTGCCCTTGAGTGGCTTGTATCCGTAGTTATTAGAGAAGGGTATTTTAGACTTTCGGTTGCCTCCATATAACCCAAGAGGTGAGAGGATGGCAGCCAACTCTCAGGAACCCTAGTTCATTTGCTTTCCTATTTTCCCTTCCTATTTTCTTAGGATTTCCATAGGACTAGCTTGAGAGCTTTATGGTGAGATCTTGTTGAGAGGGTTGGATGATCGGGCGGCAAGCTAGACCTTGTATGAACCTTTGTGGCATGTATAGATGATTCGGCGTGGTTTTTCAAGGCCTTGTTGTGTTGTTCCCGGTTGTTGTGTTGTTCCCGGTTGTTCTTGGTGTTTTTCTTTGGTTGTTTTCGGGACCTTTCTCTTGGAAATTTGACGGGGGAAATTTGTGGGAACCCTTCGTGGTTCTTTGGGCTGTAATTCCCCTCCAAAATCCGTGAGTAAAGGGGCTCGATTTTGGGGTTTTCCGAGTTCTAGGGTTTGAGGTGTTCTTGGCGGGATTTCTTCGATTCCTCCTTTTTGGACAAGTTTTGGTGGGATTAAACATGGCTATGGACTCCTCATGAGGTGTTCCTATTATCCCCAAAGTCTTGTTCAAGTCCGTGCAGCAATTCGGGAGATCGAGGTTTTGATTTGGGGGAGTTGACCTGCGGGTGCTGTTCATCCCGAGCTGCCCAGGCTACACCGGTCTGACCGGTGCTCTTGACCGGTCTAACCGGTGCAACCCTCGGTGGGTTTTTGCTCGAGTGAATGTTTGGGTGTGTTCGTTGTTGTCCTGTGTTGGGGCTGTTTCGAGTTTGGAGGTCGGTTGGCCTGTTTGGTGATTTGGGGGCTTTCAGGCTGTGACCGGTCTGACCGGTGTGTCTCACCGGTCTTACCGGTGTGGAGCCACTTAGTGGAGGTTGCCTAGTTTCACCAGCAGGGACTGGTCTGACTGGTGGTGCTCACCGGTCTGATCGGTGTTGGTCAGTGGACTCGAGGTTTGGTGTTCCGCTGCCTTCTCGGGTCAGAAGGTTGTGTGTTGGTTCCTAGGTCCAGTGGCACCCCAGTGGTTACGTGGGCTTGGCCATTTTGGGTAGTGAGTCGGAGACGTGTGTTGGAAAGCCGTGTTCATCTTGTGGGAGTTTCCATCTCCTTCAAGAAGAACTTTTATCGACTCCCATTCACTCCACCCCTCTCTGGTTCGCCGTATCGGTCCTTCAAAGCTTACCTCTTGAGATGTGGTCTCCGTGACCTTAAGCTTCTTGTCCACGCGCTTGCGGGCCATGTTGCGCGGCCTCCTTGGCGGCGCAGGCAAACTAGCCTCCAGGCTAGTTGGCGGATCTTGAACGAGAGGGACATGCGGCAGTCCAAGGCGGCTGAATCTTGACCGCAGCTGGAAGCGCTTTTGCAGCGTCTCCTCATCATCTTCCTCCGAAGTGTCTTCGATTACTACGGTGTCGTCCCCTTCACTGACTTCGCAGCGTTCCTTGGCTTTCCCCTTCCCCTCATCCGGGATCTCGACAAGTCGAGGAGGCGACACCGGCTCAGAGACAAACTTCACTATGTCGTCCTGCAAGAAGCACATTGGATGAGTACGACTACTACTACATAATCAGTACCCGACTTCAGTACGGCTACTGACCTCATTGGGTGGACGTGCGGTGGAGTACTCAGGCACGGGGCACGACGTGTACGCCGGCATGTCCTTGAAGATCCTGCCCAATCTATCAACGAAGTCATCATCGTCGACTTCATCCCCGGGCATCCGCGACGAGTCGCCGTCGCCGGTGTACTGGTAGCCCAGGGTGTCACGGGCCATCAGCTGCTGAACCCTTCGCTTCATGAAGCTGAAGGCAACATGTTCGGCCCTCAGCCCGGCTTGTCTCAGAGCCTTGATCTTCGCCAACAGCTCGGTTAGCTGGATACCCTCCTGCATCATTGGCTCAGAGTTCCACCAGGGCTGGTGCTTCGGCTGCTTCCCGCTCGGCTTCGGCAGCTCCGGGTGGTGATTGGTGATGTAGAACCATTTTGACTTCCAATATTGATTGGAGTCGATCAGCTTGTACGCGAGGTACTGCTCCGCGGCATCCTCGCGCATCTGGATGACGGCTCCCCCAACTACACGGGGGTTGTTGGTGCTTGGCTGGGGCTTCACTCGGAAAAATTTCCGGAAAAGTACCCAGTGGGGCTTGATCCCCAAGAAGGCTTCGCTGAAATGCACAAAGACAGAAGTGTGGAAGATACCGTTGGTGTTGAGGTTGAGGTACTCGATGCCGTAGTACTCCAGCAGCCCCTTGAAGAAATCGTTGGCCGGGAGAGACAACCCTCGCTCCGCGAATCGCATGAACATGGGGATCTCGTCCGGGTTCTTCTCCATGGGATACGGATCTCCCGCAACGGCACGCCACATATCGACTTCCTTCTCCCGCAGAAATCCACTGTTGAGGAGCGCCAGCAGATCTTCAGTCTTTGCATTGGACTTCTTCCACTCCTGGTTGGGATTTGGCCGCGGCGGAGACACCGGCGGCCACGTCCCCGCGGCGGATCCGGCGGCTTCCTTGCGGGACCTCTTCTTCCCACCGGCGGCCTTCAAGCTCTTTGACGGCGAGGGATTCATCCTGCAAGTGCACCGGGTCTTCACTCGCATTCGCTCGGGGGCTACGGCAGTGGTTTCCGGCGGCGGCGCGCTTGGATCTACACTCCCCTCTAAGGTGGCAATGCGCACTAGCAGTGGTTTCTAGGCATGATCTGCTAGGAATGCTTGCAAGTGCTTGGGCTGAAAAACCCTAATGGTTTCGGCTTCTATTTATAAGTCAACGGCGGCTCCTCCAACAGCCGGATGGATAAGTCTCCAGACGGCTGACTCAGCGGCGGCGCCTGACCCTTCAACTTCTACTAGTCGACGAGCTTCATCTCGAGGGCTCGGCTACGTCTACTCAATTCCCTGGGTAGCGACAAGATTCAAGAGCAACTCAGAACACTTTCTGCACACAAGATGACCCTTCAATTCGAGAGGAAGTACTCGACTCAAGGCTCGGGGGCTCCATGCCACGTGTCCTTCGATTTTTTCTTCCGGATTTTTCGGGATAATCTTGCCAAAACTTCAGATGGACCCTCAGCCAGAGTCTACAACTCAACCTAAGGCTCGGGGGCTACTCCATATGGAGTGCGATTTTTCAATCGCACTTCCATATCAGCTTCGGCATCAAGACAACACGAGTATTGTTGAAGACATTCAAGAGCAGCACTCGAGGACGCTTGGGACTACTCGAGAAGACTTCAGGATTACTCAAAACATCAACTGGAGTACATTCCAGCCTCGGCATGATTCAAATATTCTTGAGGACTTTTCACTTGTAGTACTCAGCGACGCTTGAGGACTACTCGTTAAGGCCGTCAAGACTACTCGAAGCTATTCTACTCGACTACAAAGTACTCGGGGGCTTGTCGTATGGACCTCCCTGGCCCACTACCTTGGTGGGTACTAGGACCGACTACTCGGTGGGCCCCTGGGACTACCCGACTTGTGCCGCACTGTACCTGTTGGCGTGAGGCGCAAGGACCACGGTGGAGAAGTACTCGGATAGGAAGCTACGCATACCATACTATGTAGAGGACTCCTAGACATACATGACTAGTACTCTCTCCCTAAACCAACCTGTAACCCTGCCTCCCGGAATATATAAGGCGAGGTAGGGACCCTTCTCTCTCATACATCAGATTATGCCATTTTGTAATCACGCCCAATCGATCCAGAGCTACGCAGCATACAGGACGTAGGGTATTACGCACCTCGCGGCCCGAACTTGTCTAAATTGTGTGCTGCGTGTCTCTTCCTTCGAGTTGCCGATCTCGGCGAGGCCACATTCATCTACTTCGGGTACTCCCCTTAGTAGGTTGCCGGTCTAAAACACCGACATGGTCCGGTATGCACCTCTAACCACGGCTACAAAAGGACCCTATGCAATCTAGCTATAGACTAGATTGGGGAATAAGCAAAACCAAGGGTGATACAAAATCATCGAGAAGACACTTCACCATGAATGATTACATGAACAAGATCACCACCGGGATCCTAGCTCGATCTTGATCATTGCTCCGGAGCTCCGACGTGGTCTTCCATGCAAGGTTCCCACGTCGGCTAGGGAGACCCTAGACAACTAAAACGACCCTCATCTCCAAGATGGTGTCCCTCAAGCTTCTCTGCTCCTCGGCGGCAGATGACGAATTGATTGATGTGTGGCTCTCGGTCAGGGGGCTATAAATAGCCCGAGAGGCACCTAGGTCAAAGGGGGCCGATTGAGGAACCAAGTTGAGAAGCACCTTGGTCCGTGTGTGATGAGTGATTGACCGGATGGTTTGAAGCATTGTGTGTGTAGTGTTGAGTTGTGTGGTGTGTGTTTTATTTTGTGTATTTACCTTATTGTTTATGTGGTGTGTTGTCAATGCACTCGTGAGGAGTGGTTGACAACGTTGTGTGGACTGACTCTTGGCCTAGTATTGCAGGTGTTGGTTGCGGCTTGGTTTGCGTTGGTGCAGGTGAAGAACAGGCGCGAAAGGTCTTAGCCTTGCGGGGCCTCCGAGGAGTGGAGAGACAAGTAGGCTTGGTTCGAGGGACCCAGTGGCCGACGGGATGAAGTGCGAGCCGCATGGTGCAAGAAGAGCAAGACGAAGTCGTGGACATGGAGCCAGTGCATCGGTGGTGGCCAAGTCAAGGAATGAGGCAAGACTGAGTAGACCGTCCGAGAGCCGGAGGTGAAAGGCTTGGCGGGCTCGACGCTTGGCGTGGTGAGGCCGGGCCGTGTACCCAGGATTTGGTGGTTTGGCCACAAAACCATCGGAGCAGGGTTTCTCGGTTTGGGCCTCAAAACCGAGCCCGAGGGCCTGGCGTGACGGAGACGGTATCCGGGTGCGTCAGGAAGCTTCGAGGCGGGCGACACGCGGCATGATCGAGGTGCTTGCGTCGGGAGGACGTGAAGGCCTGATGGATGCGCGGCCGTCCGATAGTGAACTTCATGTGTTGACCAAAATGCCCCTGTGAGGGCTAGAGTTGTACTCCTAGTGTAGGGGCACTTCGGTCTTTTCCGGAGAGCCTATATATAGGAGGAGGGGGCTGAATTTTCAGACAACTCTTGGGCTAGTAGGCTGCAGTACTCTTTCATTTTGGAGTGCTTTGGGAGAGAGGGAGTGAGGAGAGAGTGGCTCTTTGATTGGAGCTTTTTGCCATCTTAGATTTGGATTCTAGGAGTGTCTTGTAATCGATTGAACAAGATATTCATAGTGATTTCATCCTCTTAATCTTGTGCCAATCTTTCTATTCCCGAATTTCTTTTATTGCTTTTTCGGAGCTCTTTTTGTGCTATTTTCGTGCTTGTTTTTGGTGCCTTTGTTCTTGGTGTGATTCCGCGGATTCGACTGGGTTTCTCCCCGAATTTCTTTGAGGGAACATGGATGGATGTCTAGTGCATCTTTGTGATTGATCTTGTGCCCTCAAACGCCGGGAAACCACTTCGATTCAAGGATTTTCGTTCGGTGCTCTAGCTTTTGATGGTGTTCAAAGGATCCGCGATTCCCGATGATTTAGGGAGTTAGGAGACGAAATTTTTGGGGTATAGCATCCTTGGTTGACGCTTTACATGTCTCCAAACTCTTGTCTCAACAGCTTCTATCATTAGGGAGATCCGGTGATGGATTGGGAGTGTTGACTTTCGGGGTCAAGCAGTTTTCAGTTTTGTTCGTGCCTGGCGGACGGTCCACGAGGTCCAGGCGGACGGTCCGCGTGTACAGTGTTCTATGCATGTTCTTCGTGTTCTTGCACGGCTTTGCTTTCGATCCGATTTGGTTTTAGTTTTTCGTTGCAGCCGGTTTGCGGACGGTCCGAGCTTCAGTAGCGGACGGTCCGTGGCCCGCGCGGACGGTCCGCCCGGTCTTCGCGGACGGTCCGTTTTTCTCGGGTCGGTTCTGGTGGGTTTGTTCGCTTTAACAGACGGTCCTTGGCTCAGGCCGGACAGTCCGCGGCAAGGGTGCGAACAGTCTGCGGTACCCTGCCGGACGGTCCACGTGGCCATCGCGGACAGTCCGCCCTGCCCGGCCGGACGGTCCTCCAGAGCCTGGCTTCTTTGCTCTTTGGTTCGATTCCTCCCTCCTTCTTTCGTGCTTCTGCGTGTGCTTCAAGGAATCATTCCTAGAACTTGAGGTTGATCTATAACCTCGTTGTTTTGGCGATAGGTGTGTGATTTGTTCCATCGCTTGTGTGTGACCGGGTTTTCACTAGGGTATAGGCCGGGTTCTTTGAGAAGAATTTTTACCGCCTCCTATTCACTCCCCCCATCTCTAGTCGCCATCCGATCCTTCAATTGGTATCAGAGCCGGTTGTGGATTCTTTTGGCTCTAACAAGTCTTGAATCCATAGGGTGACTAGAGGAAAGAGGTTCTTTTGCTTGCGACCTTGGTTTGCGCGTTTTGAGTCCGACGATTTGGAGTTGTGCCCTTGGAAAACCATAACTTGAGATACCTTCAGTAAAAGGGGCATAACTTTTCGCTCGGGTCTCTGTTTTGGCTCAAATTTTTACAGCGGTTTCGTGATTCCATTTGTAGGTGATCCAAAATAATCTAAAGATCATTTTGGGGTCTTCAAAAATTCAGAAAAAATCAAGAAGATAATTGAAAAATCCTCATTTAAGTCTATTGCGGCTTTGTCTTGTTTCTTCTGGATTTTCTCTAGACTTCATTTCACCTTATTTTGAGCTGAAATTTTTGTGCCTCTATCTTTGGTGCTCCTTGTTCAGTGGTAAAATTTTGGGAAAAAGATAAGATCCTTTGCTATTGAACTCGTCAGTACTTGTTAGAGAATTGAGGCATTTTGAGTGCTTTCTTTGCATCGTTGCTTGTTCCTCGAGTTTGCTTTCGGCTAATCCTAACCGGTACTTTGATTGTGGCACCAAGTTCTTCTCCTTGTGGTTCTTTGAGCAGGAGGAGTATGGCGGTTGAGGCGGAAGCCGGAATGGAGGAGATGATATCTCTCATCGAGGACTATCGAGATGGTGACATCAAGAAAGGCGAGCTCTACCACAAGCTAGGAGACATGAACCAAGGTACACTTGCCAAAGTTATCTTGATCCTATGCAATAGGTTGGATGATTGTGAGTGTGATTGTGGAGACTTGCATAGGAGAAACATAGATTTGTGTGATGCCTTGCGTAGGAAGAATGAGAAGATGAAATGCTCTCTTACTAGGTTGAAATGTGGTATGGCTCATTGGAGGTCTCGTGCTTTGAATTCTTGCACTTCTTGTAACACCATGCATGCTAAAAATGATGCTTTGATTGCTTCCATTGCATGCTTGAAATCTGAAATTAAGGTGTTAAATTTCAAAGCTTCTTTGCCTTGCAAATCTTGCGATGCCTTGTGTGCTGAAAATGAGAAATTAAAAGATGAAGTTAATTGGCGCAAAATGCATGTTGAAGCATTTAGAAGAGCAGGCGACAATCTTGATATTGAGAATGATGAATTTATATCATCTCTTGCTAACTTGCAATCTGAAATTGACTTGTTGAAATCCAATGCTTCTATGCCTTGCAACTCTTGTGTTGTTTTGAATGATGAGCTTGATATGGCTAGGAGTAAGATTGCTTTGTTAGAGACAAGTGCTTCTTTACCATGTGTTTCTTGTGAGTCTTTGCATGCTGAAATTAATGAATTAAAATTGACTCACACCACATGTGTAGATGATCGTGAGCATGCTAGGGCTGAAATTTGTGATATAAAATCCATGCCTTGTAGCAAGTGCTCTTTGTTTCTTGTAGATGATGCTTGCCATACTTCTTGTGATAATGATGATGATGATGCTTTGATGGGTGTAAATGATGATACTTGTTCATGTGGTCTCATTTGCACTTCATGCATTGATTTGGAAAGTGAAGTTGATATTAGTGCCAAGTTGGTTGAGCATGATGAGATGAGTGCCAACCTTGAGAAAGAAAATGAACTCTTGCGTACCACATATGCTAAATGCATTGAAGAAGAAATCAATAATTTGAGAAATATGACATGTGGTACTTGTGAGCGCCTCAAGTCTCAAAATGAGGTTTTGCGCACAAGGTGCAAGAGTCTTTATGCCAAGGGTTTGGATTCATGCTTCTCGTGTCACTCCGATGTTGATGCTTCTAAATTTGCTTCTTCTAAACCGGAGTCAACTTCTTCTCTTGAGTGTGAGTCTTTGAATGGTGGTAAGTTTGCTAGTGCTTTGGATAGCTCTCTCATAGCTACTCCTAAGCTTGTTGCTTCTTCCGGTGTTGCCCAAGGTGATTTGAATGGAAAGTGTGCCTCCCACATATTTGGAACTCATATTCCAAAGCCGAGGTTCCAATGCATCTTTTGCAAGAAGGATGGGCATACCGTTGAGTTTTGCTTTCGCCGTGTCAAGCACGAGCGACGTGTGCGTGCTAAAGCTTTTAAGAAGCCACGTAGCCTTTCTCATGGCACGTGTGATTCTAATGTGGGCACCAAGTTGGATGTTGGGGTTGATGCTTCATGCTCTAAGTCCCAAGGGACTTCCCACTTACAAGAGAAT
Source organism: Cenchrus americanus (assembly GCA_947561735.1). Taxonomy (NCBI): domain Eukaryota; kingdom Viridiplantae; phylum Streptophyta; class Magnoliopsida; order Poales; family Poaceae; genus Cenchrus; species Cenchrus americanus. Next base: position 191,363,240 of record OX387244.1, read on the forward strand.
GGTGATTCATCCATTCAGACCGTGCCTCTCGATAGGCCTTTGTACCATTGCTCTCACTGTGGGAAGGATGAGCGTCAAGAGAGTTTTTGCTACCGCCGGGCAAGGAGAATATGGCGAGGAGGTGCATCTAGGCCTTTGGTTGTTCATAGCCCTTCTCATGGCATGAACACTTGTGAGCCTAAGAAGGCGCGATTTGTGGACGGGTTTTATGACACTCTTTCTAGTGAGTTAGGCCATGCTCGTGGACATGCTTCTAGTGTTTCTTGTGTTGGTCCGCGACATGCTTCCCGTGGTGCTTGTGTTGGTTCTTCTCCTACGACCCCGAAGGATCTTTTCCTTTTTGCTTGTGGTAGCACTCGACTTTCTTCGCGAGTGACTTCTTTGAGGCATGGTTCCAAGGGTGTTCGAAAGACTTTTCATTACAACCGGCATTTGCATCATGCTAACCCACATGATAGGTTGTGTACACCCGTGTGACCAAATCTTTGATTCCCAAGTACATGCTTGCTAACCCTTTGGGATCCAAGGCTCGGTCTTTCTCGTCTCCTTGTGTGTAGGTATGGAGGCGTGGTTGGAGAACATGAGTTGGATGGGCTTGATCTCTGCCCGTGAGGAGATCAAGACAAGATGGTTCTCCACACAATTTTGGATGGCTCTTGAAAGCCTTTGTACACATGTATAGTGAGTTTTCTTTTCCCCTTGTCCTCTCTTGTATATACTTGTGTCTTGCTTGTGTGAAAACCATGGTAGGCTAGCCACCTTGTTCATGATAGCTTTGTGATCTTGAATATCTATCTTGCTATCTTTGTATGATTTTATGGTGGATGTTATTTATGTACATCATGTCATGCTTTATGGTTGATTGCTCGGATATGTCATGTTGTTCATTCATATCATGTTTGTCTAGCTCGATGGTACCTTTCTTGTTAGCATGTTTGTCCCCCATGTATATCTTGTCATGCTATCTTTGTAATATATGTTGGTGGATGATCCATGTGATCTTGTATCATGCCTTTGTTTAGTTCTTGTATATTGTTTGGCATGTTGTTCTTTGGTATCATGTTGGTTTAGTGTTGTACCTTGTTGACATACTTGCTTGCCCATGCATATTCATATTTGTGGAATCTTGTTACAATGCTCTATTTATGTTAATTGATATTATCAATGCATTGTGTAGCATGTTGTGAGCTTTCCTTGGAGTTTTGGGCTTGTCTTGTCTTCGAGTTGTGTTGTTGTTCCTCTTTTCGGTTGATTTTAGAGTTTTTCCATGCTCTTTCTTTCCCTAGGTTTTGCTTTGTTAGTTGCCCTTGGTTGAGGGGGAGCTTGGCTTCTTTTGATAGGGAATTTGATTCTAAGAAGGGTTGTGGCTTTCTGGGCAGTCTTTGTGATCCTTAAATTGATATTCCTTCTATGGTATTCAATTGGGATCTTTGCGGTTTTGCAATTGGTACTTTTTCTATGGTACTCAATTGGGACCTTTGGTGGCTCTTTTCTCGCTTGGAGCGATTCTTGGTTGGTGTGCTCCCTCGTGAGCTTTATTGGTGTTAAATCAAGTTCCTTGTCTCCCTATGCATTTTGCATTGCATTTGTATCATATATCATGTTTGTTTTGATGTACATATCTACCCTATGTTGCATTTGTATCATATTGCATTTTCGGATGATGAGCTTCTTCCATATGCCTCATTTGAGTTTCTTTGGCTACTTGTGAGATATTGGTCATGTGTGTGGAGAAATGGCAATGTGAGGCTATGCTCTTGGAAATTTGAGATATATGTGTTGTGAGATAGCCTTTTTGAATCAAATGCTAATCTTGACTAAATTTGATGAAATGTGCTCCACTCATGTGTAGTAGTATATCCATGTCACTTTTTGGTCTAAATGTGCCTTTCATGCTTAGATTGTGCTTGGATGTCTCTTTCTTGCATTTGGGCCAAAGGCCGATATCATTGTGAATGTTTAGCCTATGTTGCATTCATGGAGGAGCATCAGCTTCTTTTTGCCGCAAAGGCACTTCATGTACCATGAAATGAATTAATCTTGAAAAGAAGTGTGTATGCTTGAAAAATGCTCCCTCCATCATGTTTATGCTTAAAATGTCTTATCTTTCAAACATGGGTGTGCAAAACATGTTGCATGATGTTCACCAGTGGAGAAGTCTCCCCGAAGTGGACACATGGCTCATGAGCTTTAACATGACATGCTTTGCTTTATGGGTGTTTGCAATGATCTTTTGCTGAGAATTGGATATCCTTGTATGATCTCTGGATGATATGCATGTTTTTGGCTCGAACATGACATGGATAAGCTTTTACATTTGAAGTGAGCCATCTTTTGATATAATTATTCAAATCTGAAAATTTGCTTTGTCACATACCTATATTTTGATATATTAATTGTGGCAATGCTTTGACTATGTTATGATCCATAAATATGCTCTTTGTCTCATTTCTAGCCTTTTACACTGAATTTGGCCTATTTGAGAAGCTCATGTAGATGTTTATATGCTTTGTCTTACATTCACGCATTTTCACCTTGATTCATACATTGTCAACAAGGGGGAGAAGAGGTGAGCTTAATGAAAAATTCAGAAAACTGCATCTAAAATTTGGAAGTTTGCATCCACATGTTCAGGGGGAGCTTGCATTTGTGTAGGGGGAGCTTTGGTGAGTTTCCTTTGTTTGCCTGAGTTGTGCTTTGGTGGTTGCTTTTTGCTCTATCACGTGTGTTTAGGGTGAGCTTTGTATGCTCTTTGTCCCTAGTGCATGTGTTTAGGGGGAGATAGTGAGCTTGGTGTGCTGTTTTCTCTATCTCATGAGTTTAGGGTGAGCTTTGTATGCTCTTTGGCCCTAGTTCATGTGTTTAGGGGGGAGCTTGTGAGTTTTGTGCTCTTATGTCGGTGGTGTTGAGCCCCGTTACCTCTTCTTGAGGAGCCGACGTTTGATTTGTGTTTTCGATTGTCACCTGATTGGTGTTGAGCCCTTTGTGCCTCTTCTTGAGGGATCGTGTGATTTCGCTTGTTCATGATCGGTGTTGAGCCCTTTGTGCCTCTTCTTGAGGGATCATGCATTCTTGTCTCGGTTGTGTCGAGCCGTTGCCCATGTCTTTGGGGACCGAGACATTGAGTTGGCCTTTGTGGTTTCTCTCATGCCAAGTGACTTTGTTCTTTGCTCTTGTGTGGTTTTCTTTCAGTTGGATGAGTTGTTCGGCCTTTCCCCTCTCAAACCATTTCTTTGTGCTCACATGTTGTCAATCTACTCCTTAAGGGGGAGAAATTTGGAAAATCAAGTTGATATGAACCTTGATTCTTGATTTGATGGTGATGAGCAGTTGACAAGTGTTTTGGTAAGAGTTTTATGGCATTTTGTGTTGAGCATTTTGGTTTGATGGCTTTTAGGGATTGCATGTTGGTAGTGTGTCTCGTCGATTGCCCTTAGCCTTTGTGCTTGCTTTGGTTTCGAGAGGAATTTGTCGGAGCATGCTTTTATCCCTTCTCACTTCAAGTGGCCTTTTGTTTGCTTTTTATTGGCTTTGTGGCGCTTGAATGAGTTCTTGTTTGCTTTTTGACCTTCTTTTGTCAATGCACTCATCAAGGGGGAGATTGAGGAACCAAGTTGAGAAGCACCTTGGTCCGTGTGTGATGAGTGATTGACTGGATGGTTTGAAGCTTTGTGTGTGTAGTGTTGAGTTGTGTTGTGTGTGTTTTATTTTGTGTATTTACCTTATTGTTTATGTGGTGTGTTGTCAATGCACTAGTGAGGAGTGGTTGACAATGTTGTGTGGACTGACTCTTGGCCTAGTATTGCAGGTGTTGGTTGCGGCTTGGTTTGCGTTGGTGCAGGTGAAGAACAGGCGCGAAAGGTCTTAGCCTTGCGGGGCCTCCGAGGAGTGGAGAGACAAGTAGGCTTGGTTCGAGGGACCCGGTGGCCGACGGGATCAAGTGCGAGCTGCATGGTGCAAGAAGAGCAAGACGAAGTCGTGGACATGCAACCAGTGCATCGGTGGTGGCCAAGTCAAGGAACGAGGCAAGACTGAGTAGACCGTCCGGGAGCCGACGGTGAAAGGCTTGGCGGGCTCGACGCTTGGCGTTGTGAGGCCGGGCCGTGTACCCGGGGTTAAATTGGTTTGGACACAAAACCATCGGAGGAGGGTTTCTCGGTTTGGGCCTCAAAACCGAGCCCGAGGGCCTGGCGTGACGGAGACGGTATCCGGGTGCGTAGGGAAGCTTCGAGGCGGGCGACACGCGGCATGATCGAGGTGCTTGCGTCGGGAGGACGTGAAGGCCTGATGGATGCGCGGCCGTCCGATGGTGAACTTCATGTGTTGCCAAAATGCCCCTATGAGGGCTTGAGTTGTACTCCTAGTGTAGGGGCACTTCGGTCTTTTCCGGAGGGCCTATATATAGGAGGAGGGGGCTGAATTTTCAGCCAACTCTTGGGCTAGTAGGCTGTAGTACTCTTTCATTTTGGAGTGCTTTGGGAGAGAGGGAGCGAGGAGAGAGTGGCTCTTTGATTGGAGCTTTTTGCCATCTTAGATTTGGATTCTTGGAGTGGCTCGTAATCGATTGGACAAGATATTCATAGTGATTTCATCCTCTAAATCTTGTGCCAATCTTTCTATTCCCGAATTTCTTTTATTGCTTTTTCGGAGCTCTTTTTGTGCTTGTTTTTGGTGCCTTTGTCCTTGGTGTGATTCCGCGGATTCGAATGGGTTTCACCCCAGATTTCTTTGAGGGAAACATGGATGGATGTCTAGTGCATCTTTGTGATTGATCTTGTGCCCTCAAACGCCGGGAAACCACTTCGATTCAAGGATTTTCGTTCGGTGCTCTAGCTTTTGGTGGTGTTCAAAGGATCCGCGATTCCCGATGATTTAGGGAGTTAGGAGACGAAATTTTTGGGGTATAGCATCCTTGGTTGACGCTTTACATGTCCCCAAACTCTTGTCTCAACAGCTTCTATCGTTAGGGAGATCCGGTGATGGATTGGGAGTGTTGACTTTCGGGGTCGAGCAGTTTTCAGTTCTGTTCGTGCCTGGCGGACGGTCCGCGAGGTCCAGGCGGACGGTCTGCGTGTACAGTGTTCTACGCGTGTTTTTTGTGTTCTTGCTCGGCTTTGCTTTCGATACGATTTGGTTTCAGTTTTTCGTTGCAGCCGGTTTGCGGACGGTCCGAGCTTCAGTAGCAGACGGTCCGTGGCCTGCGCGGACGGTCCGCCCGGTCTTCGCGGACGGTCCGTTTTTCTCGGGTCGGTTCTGATGGTTCTGTTCGCTTTAACAGACGGTCCGCGGCTCAGGCCGGACAGTCCGCACCCTTGCCGCGGTACCCTGCCGGACGGTCTGCGCGGCCATCGCGGACAGTCCGCCCTGCCCGGCCGGACGGTCCGCCAGAGCCTGGCTACTTTGCTCTTTGGTTCGATTCCTCCCTCGTTCTTTCGTGCTTCCGCGTGTGCTTCAAGGAATCGTTCCTAGAACTTGAGGTTGATCCATAACCTCGTTGTTTTGGCGATTGGTGTGTGATTCGTTCCATCGCTTGTGTGTGACCGGGTTTTGACTAGGGTATAGGCCGGGGTCTTTGAGAAGAATTTTTTCCGGCTCCTATTCACTCCCCCCTCTCTAGTCGCCATCCGATCCTTCACCGATTGGGCCTCGAAATAGTCTGGGTCGGCCAGCCTGGGCCCATTTCGGCCCAGTCCGCGGCCTCCTTCGCCCGGCGTTGGTTCCCGAGTCTTCTAGATCCTTCCGCCTTCTGCATATGGGCCCTTGTCGTCAGTTTCTCTCCGAGTTGGACAAAGCTCCTTGTCTCACAAGATTCAGCACTTTTCTGGCTAGGTCCTCGGAGTTTTCCATCTTCTCAGGTTGGGTCCTTGGGCATCTTGGAGTCGTGTTCACTTCATTGCTTGACTTGTATCGAGCTTCAAGGTCTTGTCTTGATGTGCTTAATGAACTTATCCCGAAAGTCTTCCTTTCAATGCTAAAACCCTGCATAAACACTAAACTCCAAACCGACATGCACAAGTGAACTTGTTATACCACAGGGGTTAGTAACAATGGATAAGATACAAAAGTCATGCCAACACCGAAGGTAAACTCATGGCTAGGTTGATGGAATTTCACCGTCAACACATTACTAGATCATCTCTTGCGTCACACATTTGTTCCACGGATTCGATACCTTGGGTTCACCACTCGAGGGAAGAAGGGTCCCTTGACTACGACAAGAGACTTGTCCTCTTGCAAGTCTAAACGAAATTTGATACAACTATTAGCCATCGACAGTGAACGTGACCAACTTTAAACCCACTTGTTTTAACTTTAAATTCAGAACTGAATTATTTTTTTTATTTATGAATACGTGAAGTCTATGCATGTGCATATCATGTAGAATTCCTGACGGTGACTGCAAGCTCGTGCCGGAACGAGACAAAGGATCATTTGAGGGAGAAGTGAATGACGTTGGAGTACAACAAGACCCAAACCAAAGTTTGAAAGGCAAGCACCGGTTCATCTAACTATTTTTTAAAAAAATCATACCTTTTACTTTTCAGTATTTATTGTTTACTTGTGCATTTAAGTTCAGGAGTTGCTTTGAAACCTAGATGCATGATCCTTAGGACTAATATGCTCTTTTACTAGTATGTTAGGACGCTAGTGCCATGCTTTAAGGACACGATACAAGTCGAGTAGTGACTCATTGCTCGCGAGATATAGGGTATTCTTGTTGGAATCATAAGTTGGTTAAAATGACTCGCTCATGTGGTAAGAGCAATGGGTTCGGTCTCGACCGAATAGCATTGTGCTGGTTTAAGCTATTGAACGTACCAAGTGCTTGTCGGGAATGGGACCGGTAAGCTTAGTACCTAATGAACCAGTGCGGGAATTTTATCGCTAATACTCTTGAGATGCGTCTCCCGGTTTGCTCCCGGTAGTGCAAGTGTGATCCTGGACGTGCCGTGTGAGGGCGTTCCAGTAACCTTGTACTTAGGAGTGTAGCATCTTTTCCAAATCTGGGGAATGACGGGAATGTCTTGGGGTCTACCTTCTTCCGTGTATCTTGGGTGTACCATGCAAGGATATAAATCGATCGATCGTCGTCACTCACCGTTATCTAAGTCGGCTTGACCACTGGCTACCCCATGTTTATTTATGGAACATTTTGGATTAATATTGTTATTTGTTTAATATTGTTTGCACAACATGCTTGTTTAGTATAGGTGCTCACCTAGAATGGTTAACATACTAGAATTGGAGCTAAAATCTGAAAATAAGGATCAACTGTTAGCCGCTTTTGGCAAAACAAACCCAGCTTTGGTGCTGCTCCAGCTGATGGTATTGGTTCCCCAAGTCCTGTTTCCAAGAAGAAGAGGAAGAGTAGACCAAAAACTCCTATTGTTGATGATGAGGTTAGGAGAAGCTCTAGGTTGAGAAAGGAAAACCTCCAACTTCATAACCAGCTTGATAATGAACCTAGAAAGAAACCTGGAGAAGCCAGGAAATCTGTCTCCTTTTCTACTGTGGAAGATCTGAAGACTGCCATCATCTGCAGGTCCCTGGAAAATGACATGGAAGTGGAAAGTGTTGATGCTATTGACAGCAATGTTCTCCAGCAGCTTGGCATCTCCTTTTGTGGCATTCCTCCTGTGGAGTTTGATGCTGAGGCTTCCCACACCCCAGAAGATTGATCAATGTTGCTTGTCTGTCTTAATTTTGTTTTGGGCGGTTGGGGTCTTGCTTTTGCTGCTAGTTGTATGGTTTCCCCACATTTGCTGTTAATGTGGGGGTCCCTCTTGTTTACAGTCCTTTTCTTTGAACTTGATAAATGGTGGCTGTGGCATCATTTTCCTATCCCTGCTACTCTTTTTATCTTTTATTTTTAATGGCCAATAGATCTTGGAATATTTTATGTTGGAATGTTAGAGGCATCAATGACAAAGTTAAATGGGATGCCATTAGAAATAAGATAGAGGAGTGTTCTGCAAATATCTTCTGCCTCCAGGAGACCAAAAGAGAAAGCTTTGATCTGTTCTTTATTAGAAAATTTGCTCCCAAGAGGTTTGATAGGTTTGAATTTTGTCCCTCTATTGGGGCATCAGGTGGTATTCTTGTGTGCTGGGCCTCCTTTCACTTCTCTGGCTCTATTATTGAGAAACAGCCCTTTGCCATTAAGCTGGTCATGTCCTCGACCCACAATCTTGTTTCTTGGACCCTGGTGGTGGTTTATGGTCCCTGTCGACAGCCTGCTAGAGACATTTTCATTAATTGGCTGTTTGGTCAGACGTTCAATGATGATGACCTTTGGTTATTTATGGGTGATTTCAATTTCTATAGAAGCTCTGATAATAGGAATAAAGCTGGGGGTAACTTCAATGATACTGTCATTTTCAATAACATCATTAGTCACTTGGGTCTCATTGAGCTCCCTCTCAAGGGCAGGTCTTTTACCTGGAGCAATATGCAAGAGTGTCCTCTTCTGGAACAGGTGGACTGGTTTTTTTTATCTCCTGAGTGGACCAGCTGTTTCCCCAACTCTGTTGTGCTTCCTTTGGCCAGAATTACTTCTGACCATTTACCATGTAAAGTTCAGATTGGTACTTGCATCCCTAGAGCCAACATTTTCAGATTTGAGAACTATTGGTTCAGACACCCCAATTGCTTTGAACAAATTTCTAATGCTTGGTCCATCCCTCCTAGATGTCAGAATAGTGCCCATGTAATCAGTGCTAAGTTTAAGATTTTGAGAAGGATTCTAAAGAAGTGGGCAAAAAGTCTTTCCAAGCTTGCCATGCTTATTGCAAACTGTAATGCTACTATTGCTTTCTTTGATAAGCCGGAGGAATTTAGACCCCTTTTCTTCCAGGAAAGAAATTTCAGATCTCTGTTAAAGAACCACATCAGAAACCTTCTTGCAATGCAGAATGACTATTGGAAGCAAAGATATACCCAAAGGGTGGTCCAGCTTGGGGATGAAAATTCAAAATTTTTTCATGCCATGGCCACTGAAAGATTTAGAAGGAATGTTATTTGTCAAATTGTGGATTCTAGTGGTAGAATGGTGTCTGACCACAGTGAGAAAAGTGCTCTTTTTTACCAAGAATTCAAAAGAAGATTGGGCAGCACTGTTGGCTGCTCCATGCAGTTTGACCTTGTTAATATCCTTCCCCTTGTCCAGGTCTGGATTCCCTCTGTCTCCCTTTCTCCAATGTCGAAATTGATAATATTATTCAGAACCTGCCGATTGATAAGGCCCCAGGCCCGGATGGCTTCAACAGTTTCTTCTTCAAAAAAGCTTGGCATATTATTAGGCATGATGTTTATCTTCTTTGCAAGGAGTTCTTTCACCACAAGGTTGATCTTAAAAGTATCAACTCCTCCTTCATCACCTTGGTCCCCAAAAAAGACAATCCTGAGACTGTTAACGATTTTCGGCCTATTTCTCTGCTCAACACGTCAATGAAGATCATCACTAAAATTCTTGCTAACAGGCTGCAGAATTTTGCCCTTCAAGTGGTTCATGAGAACCAATATGGCTTTATCAAAGGGAAGACGATTCAAGATTGCCTTGGGTGGGCTTTTGAGTTTTTGCATCAATGCCATCATTCCAGAAGAGAGATCATCATTCTAAAGCTGGATTTTTAGAAAGCGTTTGATTTAGTTGAGCACAGTGCCATTCTTCAGATCATGAAAGCTAAAGGCTTTAGTGATAAGTGGATAATTTGGATTGAGGACATTCTGTCCTCTGCCACGTCTTCTGTTCTCCTTAATGGTGTTGCAGGCAAGGAGTTTAAATGTAAGAGGGGGGTCAGGCAGGGTGATCCTCTCTCCCCTTTGCTTTTTGCTATTGCTGCTGATCTCATTCAGGGAGTTATTAATCTTGAATATAGGCAAGGCCGGCTGGCCCCTCCTTTTCCCATGAACCTGGAGGTCCCTTTTCCTATCATCCAATATGCTGATGATACGCTTCTCATCTTACAAGCTTGTGAATCTCAACTTTTGCATCCGAAAGAAATCCTGCCGCAATACCGATCTCGACGTCCACCGGGCTTGTGGTTAACTATCATAAGTCCTGCATGTTACCCATCAATGTGGATTCTGACAAAATTTCTTCCCTGGCTAATTCCTTTGGCTGCACTGTGGGTGTGTACCCTTTCACCTATCTTGGGCTACCAATGGGTCTTACCAAGCCCCATGTTAAGGATTATGCTCCCCTTATTTGCCGGATTGAGAGGAAGCTTTCTGCTAGTTCAATGTTCCTCAATCAGGCTGGTCGGTTACAACTTGTCAATTCGGTCATCTCTTCTCTTTCCACCTACTATATGTGCACCCTCAAGCTTCCTATCATGGTGATAGATATTATTGACAAGCATAGAAAGAATTGTCTCTGGAGGGGTAATGACACTAGAAGAAAAGGATATAATCTTGCTGCTTGGCATTTAGTTCAAATGCCTAAAGAGAAAGGTGGTTTGGGGGTTATTGATCTTAGTATTCAGAATGATGCTTTACTTCTTAAGCAGTTGGATAAATTTTACAGGAAAGTCGATGTTCCTTGGATCAGGCTCATTTGGAAGAGGTATTACTCCGAGGAGGTGCCCCACTTATCGAAGGAAAAAGGTTCCTTCTGGTGGAAAGACATTCTTAGACTTAACCCTGTGTTTAGGGGGATTGCCCGCTGTATTCCTAGTATGGGCGACAGCATTGGTCTTTGGGAGGATCTCTTTGCTGGTGTGGTTCACTCTCATTCTCTGCCAACTCTTTTTCAGTTTGCCAAAGATCCCAGGATCTCTCTTTATAAGTTTAGGATGTCGGATTCTTTGATTAATCGCCAGATTCCCATGCCTAGACAAAGCTTTCAATGAGTTCATCCAACTCCGGGATTTAATTGACAACTTTAACGCTTCCACTGATAATTCAAAAGATGGCTGGACTTATATTTGGGGTAGGCAGAGCTTTTCCTCTAGAAGATATTATCAATATCACTTCTCCTCTATTTCTACCCCCAGGACTATTCCTTGGCTGTGGAAGTCTGGTTGTATGCCTAAGATCAAGTTATTCATCTGGCTTCTTCTTAATGATAGGCTTAATACTCGGAATATTCTGAGAAGGAGGGGCAAGTTCTTGGAGGAAGGGTATAATTGCGTTCTCTGTCTGGACCTCATAGAAGAGACTATGGATCATTTGTTTTTCTTTTGCTCCTCCTCGGAAGCTAGATGGTTTGCTGTTGGCATTTCCTGGGATGAGGGTGCTGACATTCATGAGAGAATCCTGATTGCTAAGCGTAACTTTGGATTACCATTTTTCATGGAGGTGGTGATGATTGGTGCTTGGTGCATTTGGAATGAGCGCAATGATCTGATTTTTAATGGGAAGCTGCCTTGCTTGGCCTCTTGGAAAGCTCAGTTCAAGAAAGAAGTTTTGCTCCACTTCTACGAATTAAGCCCTCTTTGCATCCTGCTATTCGCTCCCGGTTGAACTCTCTGTAATTTTTTTGTTTCTCCTTCCCCGCGCTTGCTTGTTAGTTAGCTAGTTCTTTTGTTAACTTTCCTTGGCCTAACTGCTGGTTAGGCCTTCCCTTTTGCTTGCTTGCCTGCTTGCTTGTAAGTCCTCCTGTACTCTTATCTTTTGTCGTAATATTATTTTCGTTGCCGGGGGGCTTTGCCCCACGGTTCTTGTTCAAAAAAAAAACAAACCCAGCAGCCAAAATGTCTTGCATGTCTAGTTGTATTTTCTTTTGTCGGGTAAATCTTGATGAGTATTAGTACTCAGCCTTGCTTGATCTATGGTTTTCAGGTAACCCCATCTGGCCTGGTTCTATCCCAGATGGTTGGGAGCTTGAGTGGGAGCAGTGCGACGATGAGGAGTGATACTCTATGGATGGCCTCCCATGTGTATCATGCGTTTAGTTTTTATTTTTCCGTTGTTTAAACTCTGATCACCTTTACTTTTATGTTCTGAAAACCTGGTTTGTAATATTAAGTACTTATGAACTTGTGGACTTTTGTGTAATATAATGTTGTACTCTGGTCCCGCCTTCGTGTGGGCTTAGCAAATATCTCGATCCTGATGTAAGTGATTTACCGGGCTTTACCCGGCAGAAATGACAGAATAATTATTTATTATTACTTAATGGCCACGTGGACAGGCTTAGGCGATAACACGAAATCATTTCGGGCGGTTCCGTCACACATGCCGGCAAAATCCACCACTCCAGCCACTTGCCTCGTCATCGAGAGCAACGCGGTCACCTCCAACCAACAGATCGGGATAGATCTGTTGACAAAGACCCACCCACCCACTCCTAATGACCTGATCGCGGGGATCGATCATGTTGAGGGCTTGCTGATGTGCACATGCCAAGCCACGCATACAAAACAGAGTCGAGGACAACTCCTTTTCAAGAGGAGGAGGATGATGTGGACATCCCACGAGTTACACAAGACCAAGCATCAGATATACAAGCTACTGTACTTCAAGGACCTATTACACATAGCCATACTAAGAAACTCCAACAAAAGGTGAACTCAATCATAGCTGAAATTAACTTTAACATATCTGAGAATGTTATACAACCGAAATGTTCTACATTGGTTGTACTTAGGTATATATGTGAGAGGAGTGGTGCAGCTATACAAGGAGAGGAAACAAAGAAGAAGAACCAAATGGATCAGTTCGGACCAAGGATGAACCAGCAAGTTCAGTTCGGACATGTTCGGACGGATCGGATCGGACAATCAGTTCGGACAAGTTCAGACAGATCAGTTTGGACATGTTCGGACCTGCATAATGATTTGATCATAACTCTTAAATAACGATAGATCTGGAGCTGCATGAGTACTTTATGGAACCGTCTTGAAGTCAACTTTCCAATGCAAGAAACCGCATGTGCATTGGACTTCCCAATAAAAAGTTATGACAGATTTAGTGGAGACTGCACAGAATGTTAACAGCCACGCGAGTGCACCTCTGGAGTTGATTTCTGGGGAGCCTTTTCACATGCTTAGCCTCTTCATTTCCATCTAGAATTCACACCCAACTAGGAGGGTTGTTCCTATTATAAATACCCCGTGTGTACTACTAAAAAACCAAGTTTTCATTATTGAGAATAGATAACCACATATGGTTTTCTTGCAGCCCAGCTACTGAGTGCCTTGCACACCCTTGTTCTTCCTTGTTCTTCTTGGACTTGTGAAGAGATCCCTCTGGGATCCCCTACTTCGTGCTCTACGGCTTCCAGCTTTGCTGCACCGTATTGTGTGGATTAGTTCCGGCTTTTGGTTCTGCGACCGTTTGGAGATCGAGTCGAAGTCTTTGTGGTTCGGTAACTTCTCCCTGACGCTTGGTCGCATCCAACCTTTGTCAGGTATAAAGCATTTACCCGCTGCTTGCAGCAATTTATCTTGTTACGAAACCTACTGTCGTGAAGTTCGGGCCATCCCTAGAACTAATCCACACAATACGGTGCAGCAAAGCTGAAAGCTGTAGAGCACGAAGTAGGGGATCCCAGAGGGATCTTTTCACAAGTCCAAGAAGAATAAGGAAGAACAAGGGTGTGCAAGGCACTCAGCAGCTCTGCTGCAAGAAAACCATATGTGGTTGTCTATTCTCAATAATCAAAACTTGGTTCTTTAGTAGTACATAGGGAGTATTTATACTAGGAATAACCCTCCTAGTTGGTTGTGAATTTGAGATGGAAATGAAGAGGCTAAGCATGTGAAAAGGCTCCCCAAAAATCAACTCCCGAGGTGGACTCGCGTGGCTGTTAACATTCTGTGCAGCCTCCACTAAATCTGTCATAACTTTTTATTGGGAAGTCCAATGGACATGCAGTTTCTTGCATTGTAAAGTTGACGTCAAGACGGTTCCATGAAGTACTCATGCAGCTCTAGAGCTATCGGGATTTAAGAGTCATGATCAACTCATTATGCAGGTCCGAACATGTCCGAACTGATTGTCCGATCTGATCCGTCCGAACTTGTCCAAACTGAACTTGCTGGTCCATCCTTGGTCCGAACTGATCCACTTGGTTCTTCTTCTTTGCTTCCTCTCCTTGTATAGCTGCACCATCCCTCTCACATATATACCTAAGTACAACCAATGTAGAACATTTAGGTAGTATAACATTCTCAAGTATGTTAAAGTTAATTTCAGCTAGGATTGAGTTCACCTTTTGTTGGAGTTTCTTAGTATGGCTATGTGTAATAGGTCCTTGAAGTATAGTAGCTTGTATATCTGATGCTTGGTCTTGTGTAACTCGTGGGATGTCCACATCAACCAGGGGCTGCATCCTGGAACCAGTCAGGATATGGCAGCCACCACAGCAAGGAGACATCACAAACACATTCTCACCTCACAGATATAGGCAAAGCAAGATCACATTTATAGACAAGCTAGGATCAAATCAAGTTTGAAGTTACTCTCATCAGGGCTTGTTTGGATGGAGTCACAAGAAAAGTGCCTGAACCAGGCAGTATCTTACCCCAACCAAGCAAGCCAAGTAGGTTTCTCAGGAAATGTCAGTGTTTTAGACTGGCAACCTACCAAGGGGAGTACCCGAGGTAGATGAATGTGGCCTCGCTGAGATCGGTAACTCGAAGGAAGAGACACGTGGCACACAGTTTAGACAGGTTCGGGCCGCGAGGTGCGTAATACCCTACGTCCTGTATGTTGCGTAGCTCTGGGTTGATTGGATGTGATTACAAGATGATGTGTAATGAGAGAGAAGGGTCCCTGCCTCGCCTTATATAGTCCGGGAGGTAGGGTTACAGGTCGGTCTAGGGAGAGAGTACTAATCGTGTACGTCTAGGAGTCCTCTACACAGTACATGGTATGTATAGCTTCCTATCCGAGTACTTCTCCACCGTAGTCCTTGCGCCTCACGCCATCAGGTACCGTGCGACACAAGTCGGGTAGTCCCAGGGGCCCACCGAGTAGTCGGTCCTGGTACCCACCGAGGTAGTGGGCCCAGGGAGGTCCATACGACAAGCCCCCAAGTACTTTGTAGTGGAGCAGGATAGCTTCGAGTAGTCTTGACGGCCTTGACGAGTAATCCTCAAGCGTCCCTGAGTACTACAAGTCGAAAGTCCTCAAGAATACTTGAAGCATCCCGAGGCTGGAAGGTACTCCAGCTGATCTTTGAGTAATCCTGAAGTCTTCTTGAGTAGTCCCCAAGCATCCTCGAGTCCTGCTCTTGAAGGTCTTCAACAATACCTGTGTTGTCTTGAAGCCGAAGTTTATATGGAAGTGCGATTGCAAAATTGCACTCCATATGGAGTAGCCCCCGAGCCTTAGGTTGAGTCATAGACTCTGGCTGAGGGTCAATCTGAAGTTCTGTCAAGATTATCCCGCAAAATCCGGAGAAAATACCGAAGGACACGTGGCACGGAGCTCCCAAGCCTTGAGTCGAGTACTTCATCTCGAATTGAAGGGTCATCTTGTATGTAGAATATGTGCTGAGTTGCTCTTGCATCTTGTCGCTACCCAAGGAATTGATTAGATGTAGCCGAGTCCCCATGATAAGGCGCATCGACTACTGGAAGTTGAAGGGCCAGGCGCTGCCGCTGAGTCAGCCGTGTTGAAACATAACCATCCGGCAGTTAAGGAGCCACCTATTGACTTATAAATAGAAGCCAAAGCCCTTAGAGTTTTTCACCCCACACACTTGGAGCCATTTGGAGCACAACTCGCCTAGAATCCGCCACCAGTGCACACTGCCACCTCAGTGTAGATCGTAGATCCAGGCGCACTACCGCCAGTAGCCACCACCGCAACCCCTGAGCGAATGCGAGTGAAAACCCGCTGCACTTGGAGAATGAAGCCCTCACCATCCAAGAGCATGAAGACCGCCAGCGGGAAGGAGAGATCCCGGGAGGAAGCTGCTGGATCCACTACAGGGTCAACGCCGCCGGTGTCTCCCCCGCGTCCAAATCCCAACAAGGAATGGAAGAAGTCAAATGCCAAGACTGAGGACAACAAAGGTCGAGAAGGGCTAATAAGCAAATGAGGGACACGATGAAATTGATGCACAATGCCCAAGGATTTCAACCTCCTCGCTCTCCACCATCTCCAGAGTCTCCACAGGTTGAGATACCATCCTTTGAGGAAAGGATGAGAGGATGGGCCAACTCCGACTTGCTTAACCAATATGGCCCCATGTTCTTCGAGTCCGGGCAAGGACAAGGTTCGTCCTCATCGGTTCCTCCTCCACCTCCACCATTTGTACCTCCTCCTTCGGATGTGGCTGGATCGTCTCACTTCATGGAAGAAGAGCAAGCACCCCCACCTCCTCCACCTCCCGAGCAAGTACAAGACTGGGGCGCTCGCTTCTGCGCCGAGATCTTTGGCAACAACCCTTATTACTATGGTAAACACAGCGCACCCATAGCTCATCCTTCTCAAATCACCGTCTCAGAGTCTATTTATCTAAACTCTCTTTTGCATTGGATTCTTGACAAATCTCAAATAAAAGGGAGCTCTCACCCAGGAGACGGATCTGAAGGACAATGATCGGCAGCTGCTTCTTCTCCAGGCACTTCTTGGATGCTTGATGACAAAGGGGGAGAAGAATCGAGATTAAAGCCACAAGTTTATCTTTGTCACGTCGAGTCGTCGTCCGTGTTGCACCGGTCGACGGGTGCCGCACCGCACCGATCCGGCCGGTGCGTCTTGGCCGTTGAGAGAAGCCATGTAATAAGTTAGAACTTTATCGTAGTGGACTTGAGAACATTTGTGTGAGTGCTACTGTGTGTTTTAAACCTTATTGTAATATCTAAGCGACTTTATTGCTAGTTTGTGATGCATGAATTGAATGATGCTTGTATGTGTTGGCTAAATGGAGCAAAGTGATCTAAACCAGCTTGCAACCCTGGCCCGATCACCTTGGACCAAATAGCACGCACTTCTGTTGCTTTGTGCGTCGACCGGACTCGACCGGTCCCCGACCGGTCGAGGGCACCGGTCTGACCGGTGCTGCCCAATCGTGTGTGTTGGCTGGACCTGACCGGTCTGACCGGTCAGGGGCACCGGTCTGACCGGTGCTGCCTAGTCAGCTCACTTCCCTTTGCTCACGGATTTTATTTTGGCTCACACATGTTGCACTCCACTGATTCTCAGATATAGGGGGAGCTCACACGTCTTTTCTTTCAAATTTGTGCTAATGGCATTCAAGGCCAACTTTTTGAAATTCAATTCAAAGCACAAATTGAGGGGGACCTCTAGCTATATCTAAGAATCTAAATGTGCTTTATTGTTCTATTTGTAAGCTTTAATCGAGTTGTCATCAATCACCAAAAAGGGGGAGATTGAAAGTGCATCTAGGCCCCTAAGTGGATTTTGGTGAATTGAATGACAAGGCGATTAAAGAACTAATGATTTTGTCTAAGATTGTGAGCAGGTTTTCATTATATATTCATGAGCAACCATTGAAGTATTTTAAATTATGGATGTATTTTATGGCTCACATTTACAAAGACAAGTATATGGTGCAAGACTTCATGAGTTTATCGAAAGAGAACAAGATGATGAGTGTACACACCATAGTTCTGAAAATGGAAGCTTGCATATCCGTTTTCAATCAAGATCAAGCATTTGAAGCGGGATTTTCAAATGAAGGTTAATTGCGTGTGAAGCAAAGTGGAACTCAAAGTGGATTGGATAAGTGATGAAGAGATCAACCGAGATGGCTAGGGTGAGGGGCTAAGCAATCTTTGGGGCCGTAGCTAAGCCGCCATTCGTGTTTTGCTAAGGTGAAGGTCTAGCATCCGTGGGGTCTTCAAGTATCATATTCCAACCTTAACCGAGGGAAGCTTTGCAAGTCATCAACTCGTTCAGATTGGCAACATGGAGTGACCATGGATCCAAGTGTGCATTCTTATGCTATATGGAAAGATCCTAAGTCACTAGCTCAAGTATGGACGTGCTCAAGTCAAAAGCTATGTTGAAAGCCCTCAAGTGGTTATTGATCTAGTATGGCAAGAAGTGAAGTTGTTCAAGCACAAGTGGTCATCAAAGCTCTTTTATTCTTTTCTTGAGTATAGGTATGCCGTACTATCAAGAGGGATGCAACTTAGGGAGTTGACCAAGTCAAAGTGCTCTTTAGTTGACCTAAGTGAGAATTAGCCCTAGAGTGTGCTAACAAACCCTCCTAACCTAACCTGGGTCATTTCATCTTGGTGGTGAAGTGCTAGTTTCTTTAAAAGAGGTTTTGGGGGTAACTCGGGCCTGACCGGTCTGACCGGTCAGAGGCACCGGTCTGACCGGTGCCGCTAGCCCAACGGCTAGTTTCTCGAACACTGGTCTGACCGGTGTGAGGCACCGGCTCCGACCGGTCTTTGCCGAGACTAACGGCTAGTTTTCTCCTTTGAGGGGTATAAATACCCCAATCCTTCTTCAAGTGAGTGTTGCTGTTTCTAGTGAGTTTGCTAAGGTCCCAAGCCATTCTCTAACTAGCTCTAAGCCTTAGTGGCTCTCCCCAACCATCTCTTTGTGAGATTTGTGGATTCAAGCCATCATCTTTGTGTTGGGTTGAGGAAGTGAGCTTAAGACTGACCTTGTGAGCTAACAAGAGTGATTTCCATAGCTTGAGCACTTTGGTTTTGCGTCTACAATCTTTGAAGCATTTGTTACTCTTGGAGGTTTGCCTCCTAGACGGCTAGGTGTCGCCGGCTAGCTCCCAAGGTTGTGGTGAGCAGCGGGAAGTTTGTGAGGGCTGCGATCTTGCCTCTTCGTGGAAAAGATCACCTTAGTGGAAAGGAGGAAAGTGGTTGAAAGAGACCCGGCTTGTTGTGGGAATTGTCCCTTACAAGCTCCTCAACGGAGACGTAGCCATTCCTCAGTGGGTGGTGAAATTCGGGAAACAAATCCTTGCTTCTTTGTGTGGTTCGACTCTCTAAGTTGTTCATTCTAGCATATTACATTTGCTTCCGCTTCGATCTACTTGGGTGTGTTACTTGTGTGTGCAGGGCTCCTTACTCTGCCTATGATCATCTACAAAGGCCACACCCTGAGTTTGGTTCGTGCTAGAAGCCTAGAGGTGCTTGAAGTTATTTTTGCAGGTTCTCTGTGCTACACCGGTCTGACCGGTGAGGCGCACCGGTCTGACCGGTGTCACTGTGAAGACCGATGCTTGGCCCGGTCGACCGGTCATCACCACCGGCCGACCGGTGGAGCACTTGTCGGCCTCAAGTGTTTGGGGAGAAAAAGTTTAATTTGGTCGTCACGCCTATTCACCCCCCCCCCTCTAGGCGACATCAAGGTCCTTTCAATTGGTATCAGAGCTTGGTGCTCCGATTCGAGCTTAACCGCTTGGAGTTCTTCGATGTCGACAACTTGTGAGGTACCGTTTGAGCCTCTAGCTCTAGATGGCTCAAACTATTCTTCTTGGTGCTCTAATGTTCTCATTGCACTTAAGGTTTTGGGCCCTACCGCTGAGAGCATTATGGTTGCGAGTATCCATCCAAAGGATGAGACATGTGTCTCGCCAATGGACTTGGAGAAGAAGCAACTCAATGCCGTTATTACTAACCTTTTGTGTAGCCGTGTATGTAGAGAACTAAAGTATATTATCTTGAAGAGAAAAAATGATTTCCGAAGATGCTCATCTCATTTGGAAATTACTACTTGAGTTGGTAAACACCAAATGGGATGAACTCGAGAGCGATGATGAAGATGAGTCAGTGGAGATGTGCCCTACCTCTACAACATCCACTGATCATCAAGCATCAAACCCCAAGTAAGAAGAAGAGCAAAGAAGTGAAGACGCTGTCCCTCTGCAGGGACCGGTCAGACCGGTGACACCCACCGGTCAGACCGGTGCCAGCAGGGGCACACCAACTTGCTTGATGGCCAAGAAGGAAAAGAGAAGCTAGAAGAAGAGACAAGCCAACGGGGCTAAGGAGCAGAAGATTGAAGCTTCAAGCTCTTCGTCAAAAGAACTTGAACTTCTCAAATCCGAACTTGCATCTTTAGTTTGTAAGTATGAAACTTTGGCTAACAAATATGATCATGACATCAAATCCTTTGCTTGTAGAGCTAAAATAGAAGAAGATGCCAATGATGTTCTAGAAGCCAAATTAGCGAAGCTCACTAGCGAGCATATGGTCCTACAAGCTAATCACAATGAACTTGAACTTTCCTATGAGAAGCTTGTTGATTCTTATGCAACACTAGAGATAGCCCATGAGGTTGTGCTTTCATCGGTAAAATCTATACAACCTCTATCTCACACATGCACATGCTCACAATTTGAAGTTATTTTATCTTTCGCTAATGATTGTTTGTCTCAAGCAAGCCAATCTAGCGTTGAGCATGTACTTGTAGAATCTTGTGATGACCTCATTGCTGATGAAAATGATAAACTAAAGCAAGAGGTTGAAAAGCTCCAAAAGAACTTGTATGTGTTGAAGGAGAAGAGCAAAATGCAACCTTCTCAAGATAACCGTGAAAGCATGGTGAAGAAGCTTGAGAAGGGATCAACCGCCACTAGCTCAACCCCTCAACAACATACAACGTCCAACAAGAACAAGATTCAAGAAAAGAGCGAGATTGGGCAAATCAAACCCCAATATCGCCCGATGAAGCACAAGGCACAAGAGTCACTCTCCAAGAAGCCTAGAAGCTCCAATAAGTGTAGGGTGTGCTACAAGTGCAGAGAGAAGGGACACCTTGCCGACTCATGCCCAAAAGCAACAACGGGCAGTGGCTCTGATCGTGACCGGTCAGACCGGTGCTGGCCAGGGCAGCCCCACTTCAAGCAAACAAGGCAAGGAAGCCATCTTCTCCAAGAACAAGACTCAGAAGCAAGTCTAGAAATGAAATTGCAAGGAATGGTGTGACAAATAAGAACAAAAGTCGCATTTGCTACGAATGCCGTAAAAAGGGTCACTTGGGCAAGGATTGCCCAGATGGTAACATTCCTAAATCAAACCTTGTCCATTATGATTTCCATAAGCTTAGGAACGATAAGAATAGAACTTGTGCTATGAGGGAGATTAGTTCACCTCATTGTAGCATGAGAGCTATTTGGGTTCCTATGTACCTTGTGACTAACCCAATAGGACCCAACAAGTGTTGGGTACCAAGAAATGCTTACTGAGCTTGCAGGTTGAAAGAGATGCATTGAGCACATGGTTGGAAGACTTGGAAATCTTGATGGATTCAATTAACCATGTGAAGAGCAAACTCATATAAATCGTGAAATCAATGTCATCTCGGTAACCAATGCGCTAAATTGAGTCTAGGTCACTTTTGGTCCTTGGTGAACACTCATGTGACGCTCTTCTTGCATGAGCAAAACATGAGGTAGTGACTTTGACTATTATTATGAAAATTTAGTTTCTCATGCCATTCGATGCTTTTAATGGCTCTCTAGTAGAGCAATGCCTTATTCTTGATTGCAGGATTTAAATTAGTGATACATTCACTCACTCAAGGAAAAGGGAAAGAAAAATCACCAAAATGGTGTCAGGTGGTGGTCACCGGTCTGACCGGTGACAGGTACCGGTCTGACTGGTGCCAACGCAGCAAGGTCAAATTGGGCGGGTGACCCGGCACGTGTGCCCGGGTGACCCGGTACGCCTCTGTAGGCTGCAGGGTGACCCGGCACAAGTGCCCGGGTGACCCGGGGTTGTCCAAACCATTAAGGAGAAGTGTGATTTGGCGTCGAAGGTTATGAGAGGCTAAACACATTTCAATTAACAAATCATTCATGTGTTGTGACCAAGTTTGGAATGAGCCTCACCGAGTTCTTAACTGAACAAAGTGCCTTGATCAAGAAATTCAAAATCTCTAGCACTACTTAAGGGGGAGCTCATCACAACACTTGAGTCACTTGTGGGACTAACAATTTCTTCTAAGTGATCTTGTAGTCTCATTCGTTTGTGCATCTCAAAGAAAGCTCCCGATAAGCGTAACTTCCAAAAGAACAAGTAAGAGCTAAAACGTTTGAAATTTAATATATGCACAAATGAAATGGTCTTAAGGCAAAGGTATGTTTTCACGAAACTCATTGAAATACCGTAATGCATCTAGGCCATAACATCATGCTAGTGTGCCATCCTTAGCATGTAATTGCTTCAAATGAACCTCTTGTGCTCCTCTCTAGATATTTGGTTGATATCTTTGCTTCCACTCGTCTTTGTGTCTCGAGTATGAAGATATGAGCCAAATATGCTTGTTAGGGCATTCACTTGAAGTGGATGCATGCACTTTGTGACATAGGATAGATTTTTCAAAAAATCAACTAGCATGTATAGGAAGTGTGCTCACTTTGAAAATATTTGGTTCTTGGTCTTAGTGACCCAATCAACTTAGTTGTGACTATAGTTCTACTTGTTTGGTTGATGGCTAGTCACAATTAAGAAGATTTTCTCAAGTCCCTAAAATCCATTATTATCTCTCTCTCTCTCGGAAGGATCAAGAATTCTCGAATAATTTGGTTAATCCTCCATTCTTCTAAGAATTGATGGTTTTTGGATCAATATCATCTCTCTATCTCATATCCAAAGCATCTCTAAAGGCTGAAATGAAAATCTACCTTTGTGGTTCAAAATCTGTTTCTCAAAGGAGCACTGGTCTGACCGGTGCGCACCACCGGTCTGACCGGTGGTGACCTTGAAGTCACATAATCGTTTTTATGCAACCTAAGTGGATGAGAAATGAACGATAACATCTTTGGAGAAGTTTTAAGGAGCAAAATCTCAAAAAGGAAGAAAAGGATCGGTACTACCAAGGGCGTGTCGGTTCTACCGATAAGAACTCTCTGTTGAATTTTATCAAGATCTTCGGTTCTACCGAGGGTGGGTCGGAAAAACCGATAAGAGCTCTATGTCTCGACCAGCGGCGGTCACCGGTCTGACCGGTGCCCGTCACCGGTCTGACCGGTGAGGCCCGGCGTCAACCCGTGGGGCCACAGTAAAGGGAATCCTCTTTTACCCTCCCTTCCTTCTCTCTCCTCTATCATTCACCCCCTTGCAACCTCAAACCGTGGAGCACATCCCCTCTCTCTTCTCTCCTTCACCTCTCTCAAAATCCATGGTGGTTTGAAGATTGAACCAAGGAAAGGCCTCAAGATTGGAAGCAAAAGGATCTCCCAAGGCCCCTCTACACTTCCCCCTTCGAGTTCTTTGGATTCAATTCGAGTTCATCTCTCCAAAGGTATTCAAACCTTTCTTTTGCCCGATCTCCTCACATGGTGCAAAAATTTGAATTTCCTTTGGTAGAACATCTTCTGAGATCACCTAGAATACATACCTATAGATCCATAAGGTCTTGTTGGACACATTGTGAGAACCCACGATTTGGGTTCGGACGGCCTTCACCGGTCTGACCGGTGGCCGTCACCGGTCTGACCGGTGGCGCATGTCCACCCCCAAATTGTGTTTTCTTCATGTTTTTCAACACATATCTATTCTAGGATGTCTTTTGTTCATCTAGACCAAATCTTAGATTGATAGCTACTCAGATTGATTGTGAGAGCAATTGGCTCTGTTCTGGGTGGCACCGGTCTGACCGGTGCCCCTCACCGGTCTGACCGGTGTGGCCCAGAACAGACCCAATTGTTCTGAACTTTTAAGATTCAATTCCATACCAATTCAATTTTTTTCCTAGAGTCTTATACACTCTTGTCATCCTATTTGTGACTCAGGACAGCAGCTATGGTACGGGAAAAGGAAGGAGCAAAGAAAAGAAGAGAATAAGTGCTCACTCGCCGAGGAGCTATCCCCGGTGATTTTGGGGAAGGGGGCAGCACCGTCAACGTCAGCGGCAAGAGGTTGAGACGCCGCTCAGCTCAAGCAAGTGCTGAGGATCCTGATCTAGGAGGTGATACCGGAACGAGCAGCGATGACAATGTTGAAGACGAGATCTTTCCGGGTCAGTTTGAGCTGAGGAGGCACCAGGAGGCTGGGTCTGACAGCGATGAGAATGAGGACGAGGATGAGGAGGATGAGGAAGAGGATGTGGATGCTATGGAAGAAGATGATGACGATCAGGGTAGGTTGAGGATCATGCCACCTTCTTACATTTACCCTGACAGGCCGGTGAAGTATCACGATGCTGGCATGACCAAGGCCCCAAAGAAGCTGAGGGACAAGAACCCATATGAGGAGGGTAAGACCACGTCGGATCCGAGGTTTTGGGCTAAGTTTCAGCAGGATTACTATGCCACGGTGATCATAAAGATGCCCAAAATAACTCACAAGGCACAATATGTTGATTGGGAGCACATGGCTAGAAAAGGAGACCCAATCTTTGATGAAGTCATTAGCAATTGTGAGAGGCAAAGGGTCAAGACACTTATGGGGTTCCGACAGGATTGGAACAAGGAAATCATCGCCCAGTTCTTTTCTACAATGCACTTTGGTCACATTGAGGCCGATAGGGCTATGACTTGGATGACCAATGGCCAGAAGTACTCCATCACTTTCCATAGGTTTTTGAGGTGCTTTGGGATCATGGCGAGAGATGGGGAGTTGAGGAAGCTCCATGATGAGGGAGAGCTGGAGAAGAATGCTTTGCATGTGATGTACCCTCGTGGTGAGCATGCCAACTATGGGAAGGTGAAAAACCTCTACACCTACTTTGCTGTCCTAAGTCGGCTCCTTAGGGTGTCTATTACACCTAGAGGTGGAAACCCCTCAGAAATCACAAAGTTTCAGAAAAACTTGATGGTTGCTTTGAGGCCGGGAGCTCTGGAGTTTAGTGTTGGGGATTTCATTTGGCAAGAGATCAAGCACCTATCCGAGGACCCCAAGAAGATTTGCAGCTATAGTCCCTACATCATGTACATGATTGAAAAAGTTGCAAAGACGGAGTTTCCGAAAAATGTGACACACAAGCCTCTGAAGCTCAACCCTAGCAAGAATCCTCGGTTTCCATCACCTAGAGTTGAGCATGCACCGGGAAATGAGGAAGAAATCTTTGAGGAGGGAGCAGCTCGGC
Source organism: Cenchrus americanus (assembly GCA_947561735.1). Classification (NCBI taxonomy): domain Eukaryota; kingdom Viridiplantae; phylum Streptophyta; class Magnoliopsida; order Poales; family Poaceae; genus Cenchrus; species Cenchrus americanus. The sequence continues at coordinate 191,388,164 of OX387244.1, forward strand.
CAGATCTGCCTCAGGCAGGGGCTCAGACCGTCACTGGTCTGACCGGTGCTGAGCACCGGTCTGACCGGTGGGGTGGCTGGCAGCCAGACAGACCTCGCAGGTCCACCTCCCCTTTGCGGAAGTTTCTCAACTTCATTTTTGGGATGTGCAAGATCTAGTATGACATCCAAGTTGAGCAACAAAGGTCGAGAAGGGCTAATAAGCAAATGAGGGACACGATGAAATTGATGCACAATGCCCAAGGATTTCAACCTCCTCGCTCTCCACCATCTCCAGAGTCTCCACAGGTTGAGATACCATCCTTTGAGGAAAGGATGAGAGGATGGGCCAACTCCGACTTGCTTAACCAATATGGCCCCATGTTCTTCGAGTCCAGGCAAGGACAAGGTTCGTCCTCATCGGTTCCTCCTCCACCTCCACCATTTGTACCTCCTCCTTCGGATGTGGCTGGATCGTCTCACTTCATGGAAGAAGAGCAAGCACCCCCACCTCCTCCACCTCCCGAGCAAGTACAAGACTGGGGCGCTCGCTTCTCCGCCGAGATCTTTGGCAACAACCCTTATTACTATGGTAAACACAGCGCACCCATAGCTCATCCTTCTCAAATCACCGTCTCAGAGTCTATTTATCTAAACTCTCTTTTGCATTGGATTCTTGACAAATCTCAAATAAAAGGGAGCTCTCACCCGAGAGACGGATCGAAGGACAATGATCGGCGGTGCTTCTTCTCCGTGCACTTCTTGGATGCTTGATGACAAAGGGGGAGAAGAATCGAGATTAAAGCCACAAGTTTATCTTTGTCACGAGTCGTCGTACGTGTTGCACCGGTCGACCGTGCCCCGCACCGGCCGATGCCAGGTGCACCGCCGGCTGTTGAGAGAAGCCATGTAATAAGTTAGAACTTTATCGTAGTGGACTTGAGAACATTTGTGTGAGTGCTACTGTGTGTTTTAAACCTTATTGTAATATCTAAGCGACTTTATTGCTAGTTTGTGATGCATGAATTGAATGATGCTTGTCTGTGTTGGCTAAGTGGAGCAAAGTGATCTAAACCAGCTTGCAACCCTGGCCCGATCACCTTGAACCAAATAGCACGCACTTCTGTTGCTTTGTGCGCTGACTGGACCTGACCGGTCTGACCGGTCAGGGGCACCGGTCTGACCGGTGCCGCCCAATCGTGTGTGTTGGCTGGACCTGACCGGTCTGACCGGTCAGGGGCACCGGTCTGACCGGTGCTGCCTAGTCAGCTCACTTCCCTTTGCTTTGTGCATATCTTGTCATACGCATCACGGATTATATTTTGTCGCTCACACATGTTGCACTCCACTGATTCTCAGATATAGGGGTAGCTCACACCTCTTTTATTTCAAATTTGTGCTAATGGCATTCAAGGCCAACTTTTTGAAATTCAATTCAAAGCACAAATTGAGGGGGAGCTCTAGCTATATCTAAGAATCTAAATGTGCTTTATTGTTTTATTTGTAAGCTTTAATCGAGTTGTCATCAATCACCAAAAAGGGGGAGATTGAAAGTGCATCTAGGCCCCTAAGTGGATTTTGGTGAATTGAATGACAAGGCGATTAAAGAACTAATGATTTTGTCTAAGATTGTGAGCAGGTTTTCATTATATATTCATGAGCAACCATTGAAGTATTTTAAATTATGGATGTATTTTATGGCTCACATTTACAAAGACAAGTATATGGTGCAAGACTTCATGAGTTTATCGAAAGAGAACAAGATGATGAGTGTACACACCATAGTTCTGAAAATGGAAGCTTGCATATCCGTTTTCAATCAAGATCAAGCATTTGAAGCGGGATTTTCAAATGAAGGTTAATTGCGTGTGAAGCAAAGTGGAACTCAAAGTGGATTGGATAAGTGATGAAGAGATCAACCGAGATGGCTAGGGTGAGGGACTAAGCAATCTTTGGGGCCGTAGCTAAGCCGCCATTCGTGTTTTGCTAAGGTGAAGGTCTAGCATCCGTGGGGTCTTCAAGTATCATATTCAAACCTTAACCGAGGGAAGCTTTGCAAGTCATCAACTCGTTCAGATTGGCAACATGGAGTGACCATGGATCCAAGTGTGCATTCTTATGCTATATGGAAAGATCCTAAGTCACTAGCTCAAGTATGGACGTGCTCAAGTCAAAAGCTATGTTGAAAGCCCTCAAGTGGTTATTGATCTAGTATGGCAAGAAGTGAAGTTGTTCAAGCACAAGTGGTCATCAAAGCTCTTTTATTCTTTTCTTGAGTATAGGTATGCCGTACTATCAAGAGGGATGCAACTTAGGGAGTTGACCAAGTCAAAGTGCTCTTTAGTTGACCTAAGTGAGAATTAGCCTTAGAGTGTGCTAACAAACCCTCCTAACCTAACCTGGGTCATTTCATCTTGGTGGTGAAGTGCTAGTTTCTTTAAAAGAGGTTTTGGGGGTAACTCGGGCCTGACCGGTCGGACCGGTCGAGGAGGCACCCGTCCCGGCCGGTGCCGCTAGCCCAACGGCTAGTTTTTCGAACACCGGTCTGACCGGTGTGAGGCACCGGTCTGACCGGTGCTGCCCAGGGACTAATGGCTAGTTTTCTCCTTTGAGGGGTATAAATACCCCAAGCCTTCTTCAAGTGAGTGTTGCTGTTTCTAGTGAGTTTGCTGAGGTCCCAAGCCATTCTCTAACTAGCTCTAAGCCTTAGTGACTCTCCCCAACCATCTCTTTGTGAGATTTGTGGATTCAAGCCATCATCTTTGTGTTGGGTTGAGGAAGTGCGCTTAAGAGTGACCTTGTGAGCTAACAAGAGTGATTTCCATAGCTTGAGCACTTTGGTTTTGCGTCTACTATCTTTGAAGCATTTGTTACTCTTGGAGGTTTGCCTCCTAGACGGCTAGGTGTCGCCGGCTAGCTCCCAAGGTTGTGGTGAGCAGCGGGAAGTTTGTGAGGGCTGCGATCTTGCCTCTTCGTGGAAAAGATCACCTTAGTGGAAAGGAGTAAAGTGGTTGAAAGAGACCCGGCTTGTTGTGGGAATTGTCCCTTACAAGCTCCTCAACGGAGACGTAGCCATTCCTCAGTGGGTGGTGAACTTCGGGAAACAAATCCTTGCTTCTTTGTGTGGTTCGACTCTCTAAGTTGTTCATTCTAGCATATTATATTTGCTTCCGCTTCGATCTACTTTGGTGTGTTACTTGTGTGTGCAGGGCTCCTTACTCTGCTTGTGATCATCTACAAAGGCCACACCCTGAGTTTGGTTCGTGCTAGAAGCCTAGAGGTGCTTGAAGTTATTTTTGCAGGTTCTCTGTGCTACACCGGTCTGACCGGTGAGGCGCACCGGTCTGACCGGTGTCACCTGTGAAGACCAGTGCTTGACCGGTCTGACCGGTCATCACCACCGGTCTGACCGGTGGAGCACTGTCAGCTCAAGTGTTTGGGGAGAAAAAGTTTAATTTGGTCGTCACGCCTATTCACCCCCCCCCCTCTAGGCGACATCAAGGTCCTTTGAGAACGCAATCCTCTGCAAGGAGTAGTCATGGCCGCCGAGGGTGACTAATTCGAATGTCTTCTGTTGGCAGGGGCCGAAGCTGAGGGAAACACCATCCCTGAGGCAGTGTCCGTTGAAGGCTTGGCGCCGGAGACCCAAGAAGCCACCGGAGCAGCCCCCGAGCCGGCGGAGGTAGCCAGCGGAGGAGCCCCCGTGATGGCCGGAGAGGAGCGCAACGATGTACTGCCAAGAGTCAAACATGGAAGTAGTCGTCCGCTCGCCGGAAATTCAAGATGCGGAGCCGATCCGTTCGGCACCGATGTCTGGGGCCGCCACGAGTAGTCGTGGTGGGATCGAACTCCTGGCGGATGACCTCGTCGACCCGGCGGCAGTAGCGCGTCACTTGGAGGCAATGCGCCAGGCCGGGCAGTGATGAAGGTAAGTTGTTGGTACCCTTGAGTAGTCAATCTGCCATAAATGCTGAGTACCCAAGTAACAGCTATTGTCTGCTGCAGGATGTCGTGGAGAGATCCCGCTAGAAATCTGACATGCTCCAGGGATACGGTGATACAGTGCTCCGGGCGGAAGCATTGGAGGAACTACTCGCGAAGGCCCGGAAGCACTCTGCCATGCTATAGTCGAAGCTTGACGGCGCCTTTGCCCAGTACCATAACGAAGTCCAGGACATGCAGGCGAAGAGCGACGAGCTAGTGCGGAAGAACAAGTCGCTCCGCAACAAAAACAAAGGTGTGTTGTTGTCTTGTCGAGTACCCATTGAAGGTGGCTTGAAGTGGTCTAACCCCGCCTTGTTGATTGTAGAGCTTGAGACCCAAGTCGAACAACTGAAGGCTTCAGAAGTCAACATGAAGAACCTTTTCTACCAGGAGAAGGAGGCTCGTGAGGTACTTGAATATGATTGTAAGCAGTTGGCTTACGAGTGCGATAAGCACATGGAGCTCCGAATTGCCTCGGACCGTGACCTCGTCAACTGCTACAAATCCCTGCAGAAGTTGAACGAAGACTACGAGAAGTTTCGGGCCCAGCTGAAGGAACTTGGAGAAACCGCACTTCCCATTGCGAGGCTACTAGTGCCTCATCCGGGCGGGCCGAAGATAGCTCCATTGGTGGATCGGCTGAGAGAAGCTCCCAGTCGTCTTGCGATGTACGTCAAGCATCTGGCGAAATCCATCTCTGATCAAGTCTTAGCGTACATGAAGTCATACTTCTCCAAGGCTCCGGTGGACGTAGTCGCGGGCGGACTAGCCGATAACTGTACTGATGAGCAGTACGCGGAGCTCCTGGAGCAGATGGCACCAATTGCTGAACAAGTCGTCTGAAAGCTAAACCTCCAGTAGTCCTGTAGGGTTAGCTTGTAGCAGTAATTGTATATAAACAAATTTGTACTAAACTTGTTTAAGTATGAATGAGAAAACTTTCATAAATGAGTACTCATTGTCGCGGGATATGTATGCGGAGTTCTCATCATGGAGTTGTCACGAGTAGTGGTACTCGCCAGTAGACCCGTTGAGGGAAACACAGTAAATCAGTTGATGGATAATCAAACTTTATTACTAAGAGAAATACACCTAGATGGCCAGGGCCGTTTTACAAGAGTAGTCGCCAATATCCGGAGGCCGCCTGCGGTTAAGTGGTGCTAGGGCGTATAGCCGCTTACAGCAGTAGATCCGTTAGTAGCCGTATAGGCTGGATCTAGGAGTACATGGTCTCTTAGTAGACCGTTGCTGGAGTCCTTTGTCGCTCTGAGCAGCCCAAGATCCGTTAGTAGCCGTTAACACTGGATCTTGGAATAGAGTAGTCCATAGACTAGTGCCTGGACCCGGAGGCCACTTACAGCGAGGGGGTCTTGGAGTAGTCGTGCAGACTTGAGCCCCCGGGGTAGTCGAGAGACTAGGCGTAGAATCGACAGAGCTGGTCGATATTCCACGAGTTGCTAACGTTTTCACCTTCAAGCGTCTGGAGGCGGTAGGAGCCTGGGCCAGTCACCTTTGCAACTGTGAAGGGACCTTCCCATGGCGAGCTGACCTTGTGTAGTCCTTCCGTGTTCTGGATGCGGCGGAGGACGAGATCACCAACGTTGATGGAATGTTCCTTGATGTTGCGATCATGGTAGCGTCGGATACCCTCAAGGTACCTTGCTGATTGGACGAGGGCGGCGCAGCGAGCTTCTTCGAGTCCATCGATATCAAATCGTCTGCTATCTTCAGATATGCCTTCGTCGTATTGCTCTACTACTGGTGAATCCCACATGACATCGGCGGGAAGGATTGCTTCGGAGCTGTAGACCAGGAAGTATGGCGATTGTCCCGTTGGCTTGGAGGGTTGAGTACGTAGCCCCCAGAGCGCATTGGGTAGTTCCTTGATCCACTTCCCTCCTTTTGAATTAGCAGCATCGTGCAGTCGCTTCTTGAGAGCGTCGAGTACCACCCCATTGGTGCTCTCGACTTGTTCATTGGCCCGAGGATGGGCAACTGAGACATATCGGACGTCGATCCCGCTGTTCTCGCAGTACTCCCAAAAATGGTGATTGTTGAAGTTGGAGCCCAGGTCTGTGATGATGCGGTGAGGTAGTCCGTAGCGATGCACGAGTTCATCCAGGAAGTCGAGTACTCTGTCGGCCTTGGGGCATGTGACTGGCTTGACCTCGATCCACTTGGTGAACTTGTCGATGTCCACCAGTACTCTGTTGGATCCACCTGGCGTAGTTGGGAAAACCCCAATCATGTCGAGCCCCCAGCAGGCGAAGGGCTAGGTTGGCGGTATGGTGACTAGCTTGTGGGCCGGAACGTGTTGTTACTTGGCGAAGTAATGACACCCTTGGCACCTTCTGACGAGTTCTTCGGCATCGCCCAGAGCTGTAGGCCAATAGAAAGCTCGTCGAAAGGCCTTGCTGACCAATGTGCATGAGGACGCGTGGTTGCCGCAGACGCCTTTATGGATATCCTCCAAGATGCCCTTGCCATCTTCCCAGGGGACGCACTTCATGAGTACTCCAGAAGATGCACCCCGCCTGTAGAGCTTGTCTCCGACTAGGATGTAGGACTTGGCGCGGCGAATGAGTTGCTCGGCCAAGTTCTTGTCCAAGGGAACCTTCTGCTCGCGGATGTAGTCGATGAAGGGTTGCCTCCAGTCCACGTCTATCATCATGACCTCCTGGCCAGCTGGGGGATGTGCTGGATCAGTGGTCGGTGGTGCCGGTTCCGGGATGGATGGCGCATGAAGCTTGTAGACGAAGACACCCGCTGGTACTTGAGCGCGAGTAGAACCAAGCTTTGAGAGGACGTCCGCTGCAACATTGTTGTCACGGACGACGTGACGGAACTCGAGACCATAGAACTTGTTCTCGAGCTTGCAGACTTCTAGGCAGTAGGCGTCCATGTTCTCCTTGTTGCGGTCCCAAGATTTGTGTACTTGGTTGATGACCACTGCGGAGTCGCCGTAGACTAGTAGCCGCTTGATGTCTAGTGAAGCCGCGAGGCGGAGCCCGTGTAGTAGGGCTTCGTACACGGCTTCATTGTTTGAGACCTTCCAAAAGATCTGCAGGATGTACTTGAGTTGTTCGCCCGTTGGGGAAATCAGGAGTACCCCTGCACCTGCGCCTTCAAGCTTGAGCGAGCCATCGAAGTACATTACCCAGTGCTCTGGGTGCTTGGTTGGAGTAGGTAGCTGATTTTCCCGCCACTCCGCCATGAAGTGAACTAGTGCCTGTGACTTGATGGTTGTCTTTGGCTTGAAGTCAATGTTGAGGGCACCAAGTTCGACTGCCCACTTCTAGATCCTTTCAGTACCATTTTGGTTCCGCAAGATGTCGCCGAGCGGGTAGTCGGTGACGACGGAGATCGAGTACTCCAAGAAGTAGTGTCGTAGCTTCCGCGAGGTGATTGGCACTGCGTACAATAGCTTCTGTACTGGTTGATAGCGTGCCTTGGATTACGACAGAACCTCGCTGACGAAGTAGACTGATCGCTGGACTGGGTAGGCATGGCCGTCTTCCTGCCGCTTGACGACGATGGTAGTACTGACCACGTGAGTAGCCGCAGCGAGGTAGAGCAATTGTTGACGCAAAATCAGCACCTCGCGCCAAGCACACAGCAAGTTGAACGAAGCTGACTTAAAAACACGTGTCGGATCCGAAGCGTGCCAGTCAATTTTCCTGAAACTGACAAAGGATGAAAAATAGTTAGATAAAACATGGAACTTGCCGGGTGGTACCAGACAGTTCCGTATTTACGGCTAGAAAGCCAATTAAAATGACATATAGCTACAACAAGCTATCTGTCAGCAGTTTAAATACCATTCGGGAGCTTTAAAACATGAAAACAGGATATAGCCGAATCCATGACGTAAGCATAACAAAAGACCGGTCTTTGTTTAAATAGCGTTGCTCGCACGTGATCATGACCGATTTTGAGGATAAATAACAATTGAAACAAATAAGGTAAAAGCAAGATTATAAATATGAAGTCAACAAGCATGCATAGGCCAAAAGCACTAGTCTACCGCATGTCTAGGTACTTTTAAACCCGTCGAGCATGATAACAAACAAGTTAATCCACCGCATGATACAACTTGTTTGAAATCACACCACCAACCACAAAGAGATTAATCCACCGCATCATACGATCTAAATATGGAAGGATAAAAGCACACATTATTTAAAACAAACTTATGAACACGTTTTACTCATGATAGCATTGCCGAATATAGTTCTACAGCCGATCCGGGTTCCGTGGAGAAGGAACAAACATTTGAAAAGTCAAAGCTTGAACCCACAACACGTGACAATCTAGATTGATCTAAATTCGGCTATTGAGAGCACTTGATCCTTTATAATAAACAAAGACTTGAAAGCACATCACATGGATCTCAAGAAGGTAAAGCCAAAACCAATCAATCTAGATTGGGCAAAAAGGTGTTACATGAATTTAAACATAAAGTAAAATCCAAAGCTACACGTGATAACTTAATGAATCTATTAGATCTTGCCAAATCTAATAGAGCCGATAACTAGCTTCGAGCTAGATCTTAGCCTACCGCATGGCTCATGATCCAACAGGAAACCCTCTTAAACCAAGCTTAAATCAACCGCATGATACTAAGCAAGGTAACAAGACTTTTTGCATCACGGTCTAAATCCACCACATGATACTAGACATGATACAAGGTTGTCGGTACTTACGGAGGCCGACGGATCGATGGCTGCTCTCGAAGAACTCGACGACTCGACTAAAGGACTCAATGTTTGGCATGGGGCCGGTTTTGTTGTGTGGATGTTCGATCCCTATTACAGTCATCAAGGGTTTATGTTTATACCCTTGTCCTAACACGACTCCTGGTCGACTACGAGTACAACATTTAATGTCTAAATTAATGCTCCGACGCCAATGTCCATCTCGTATACGCCATCAACTCGTTCCTTCCTTATATCGGGTCACGTCACCACGCATTCCCGAAAACTTCCTTTTAAAAGCGCAAATAATCCTTTTGCCGAACGATGGTGCATTGCCGACCGCAAGCATCCCTTACCGAATCCTCTGAGAAGATTTTTCCTGCCGAATGGTATTTCGTCACCAAACTCGTCCCACAAGTCAGTCCCTCTCCTGTACCAATTTTGGTGTTAACATATGACCCTTCAATTACGGGATAAAAGTGATTTTATTTCGGAATTGACCATAAATGCCCAACGTCCTTGAGCTAAGTCCGTTTAACACCCATTCTTTCCTCTTGCAATTTATTGGAGTCCCCGCTCAGATCCAAACCCTAGGTCATCAATCTCCCATGCTCAAATCTTCAATGGCGGACCAAAATCAAACTGTTCAGGTAAATCTCATCCCCTTAAGGTCCATTCGGTATTACCTTTTCGATCCCCACCTTAGATTTCTTCTTCTGTCTTTTCTTGATAGGCTCTATCCACTGAGCTTTTGATTCCCATTGAGGATAAATCACCATCCTATTTCCTCGGACCTGTGGGAATCTCTGACCCCTTTTAGTTTATTGAAGCCGAATCCAAAAGAATACCTTTTAAATCAGCTTTGTCAAGACCTCATGAGTGGCAAGACGCCTTCAAAAACTGGCCCCTGCCCGCAATTGCAGGTTGGAGAAATTGGTACAAGAGAATACTCGAAGATAAAAGTGTAAAAACTAGCAATTGGGACAGCCTCCGCATTGCCCAGTGTTTGGAGTTATCTCTGGCCAAAACCCCCAAGAATGAGAGTCTTCTAATTGCAGCCTATCATTTTTGGTCAAACGGTGTCAATGCTTTCCCTTTTGGACATGGACCAATGTCTACCACTCTGGCCGATGTATATATGATGACCGGCCTTGATGTCACAGGATCCATGTATCCTTACAAATACAAAAGCTCCATCAGGCAAAGAGGAGTAAAAACAGGATCTGGATATAAACAATATATCCAGAACCATATGTCTAATGGTCCTTTGACTGATGTTGAATACAGGGCCTTCCTGAACATGTGGCTATGCAGATTTTTCTTTTGTGGCAAAGCCAATGAGCCAACCCTGAACCATATTGCAATGGCTGAAGATTTGGCTACTGTTCATCCCATTCCCCTCGGGAAATATCTCCTAGGAAGTGTATACCACATGCTTCATCAAACCACTCATCTGATGTACACCAGCCAAAAAATCTCTTGTGTCAATGGCCCTTGGTGGTTTGTACAAATGTGGCTGCAACTATATATGCACCAGATCGTTGGCATTAATCTCAACAATCGACATTTTCCTTCATCTGGCTATAAGGAAGGAGAAATTCAGATTACAAAAGGATGCCAAACCTATGGAGAAGCTGCCTTACTTGAACAATGATAACTTGACTCTCCCTTATGAATTCACTTTTGAGAATGGATGCAATGATGCAAGATCCATAGAAATTTTCAATATCTTCATCCATCCACGGATCCTGCCTGCAGAATTTTGTGGAGGAAGGCAAAATCATAGTACCTATGAATATTACCAGCCAAACATGGTGGCTCGACAGTTAGGATGTGGCCAAGTGCCCCCAAGGTTATTCCTCCACGAATTCCTCAAGCTCAGAGAGGAAATAAAAGAAAACCTGCAAGCCAAAAGGGTCTTTGAATATCAATGCAGCCCAACTATTTATACTTGGCCCTTTGTACCAACATCAATAGCTCATCCTTTTTTCACTTCCTGGTGGCAAAAGCTTCATGATCATATCTTCAGTGAGCATGTACACTCTTTTTGTCTTGAGCTAATGCCTGACTTCCAGCCAACTTCAGAGGTAATGCACTTATCTTTTTTCTTTTTTCAAGCATGCCCTTCCTTACTGATCATGATTTTTGCCACTTCTTGCAGAACACAGTGCCTGCCCCTCTAGCTAGGACAATTTCTTACAATGCTGCAGGCCCAATTTCTGCTTTGGGATTCAAATCCACAACTCTGACTCAGCTGATGTCTAGATATGCTACATCAAACCCAAATCTTATCAGTTCAACTTCTGATAAGAGGGAAGCTCCATCTCTGGTTGCTCCTCCAGCTGCCAAGAAGAAAAGAACTTCCAAAAGAGTTCTTATTGAGGTAACATCTCTTCCTTCTTGAACACAAAACCATTCTTCATTCTGACAAATTTATTTTGTGTAATTTCAGACCAGGATTCAGCAACCATCAAGAACTTTAGAACCTGCCAATGCCTCATCTGCTAGTATAGCCCTTACTATTTTACTTCCTTTTAAAGACCACTCTTTACATTGGCATTTACCCTCGATTTATCATTTGCAGAAAAAACATTGGTGAATCAACCTGTGGAGATGTCTTCTCCTCAACATGCTTCAAATCCAAATTCACCAAGGATTCAAACATCTTCCCCCCAAGCAGAAACTTCAGCTTCACCAAGGATTCAATCATCCTCTTCTCAAGCAGAAGCTCCAGTTTCACCAGGGATGAATCCAGCTTCACCTCAGCCAGAAGCTTCAAATCTACCAGAGACTCCACCAGCTTCCCCTCAGTTAGAAGCTTCAGCTTTACCAGGAACTCCTCAAGCCCCTCCTCAGCTAGTTATCCAAGAACTCCCTCTTGAGCCTGAAGAAATTCCTTCTCCAATTCAGGAAGCTAGGAATAAAGTAAGCATGGGCAATCAACTCTATCATTCTTTTTCAATAAACCATCTTTAATTCGGCAAAACTTTCCTTTTCAGGATCAGGTTGTATCACCATCAAGCTTTTCATTCACTATGGATGATTTAACTGCCGAAAAAGGTGACGAAGGATCTTCAAGCCAAACTTTATCAGAGGAAAACTAGGCAAAATTGGGAGAAATCTTCTCCTTGTTGCGAAGAGACATCTAGGACCAAGTCAGGGATGTGGACCTCTTGGAAGAAGTTCTTGAATCCATCAATCAGGAACTTCCTGATGATATCAAAGCTTCTTTGGAGCCTATCTCTCAACTGGATATTCATTTCGCAGCAGTGAGGAGAGCCCTGAAGAATCAATCCTCTCGACCAATTCTGGAACAGAAGAGAGCCAAAGCCAAGCAGTTGGTGAAAGAATCCTAGGCTCAAATCCAGAGCAACAAGGGGTTGCTGGCTGAACTGCAGCCTGTACTCGAATTGAAGATTGCCAGGAAAGCTGCACTAGAAACTGAATTGAAGAATTTGACAGCTGAAATTGAAGCTGACAGGAAGAAGATAGCCGAACTCCCTGGATTGACAGAAAAAATCCAAAAGGAAGCTTCAGCAGCCCTGATTGAATCAAACCAACTCAAGACAAAGCTTTCCATCCTGTCTAACACTCAAGAAGCTGATTAGAAACTATTAGAGAGCATCAGCAAAATGATATCAGACGCTTCTAGTGTAATTGCAAAGTATTTGAACATTTGATTGTGCCAAGAAATTTATAGCCGAATGATTGATCGTCTTTGTAATTTTGTTTACCACAAACTTCACTTTCCATTTTCTGTCTCACCTTGTTTGCAATTTTAGACGATCCATTCGGCAACTCTAGTCAACAGTACTAGACCCGAACAGCAATTCGACCGCAACTCAACCGAGCCAGTCAACCGAATATGACTCAGCTTGAATTCCAAACGACCCGACGGCGATTCGGTTAAGGAAGCCTCTCCACCTTCCAAATTTCTCGGGATATGCACCACGATCCAAGGCCACGATCTCTTTGCCATCCCCATAAATAAAACCGTAGGTGCCCCAGCCTTTCACCAAGTCTTTTGCCTTCAAGCCTTTGCCAATCCAAACTTTCTTTCTCCAGCACTAGCACTCCCAAAAAACTTGATGGCGGGCAGCAGCAGGCGCCGTGCCAGCGACGAGGCTGAAGGAAGCCGCACCGACGCTCGTCGGAGGCAGTGATCATCAATTTCTTTTACAATTATCTCCAGATTTCTTTCCGTTTCTGACGATCCCCTTTATCTTTTCAAGCTCATCCAGTGGAATCCGGCCCCTGCGCCGGCCGCGAATCCAGCTCTGCCAGACGACTCCTCGGAGTCGTACAACTACTCCACCTCGCTCTACGGCGAGCGCGATGCCCTCCGTTTCAAGGCGGAGCGTGACGAAACCCGGCGCGAGCTGGGAGAGGTTTCCAAGAAAGCTGGCATCGCCGAGCTCGAATGGGAGCATCAGCGCAAGCTGTTGCTGGAAACCATTGACGGTAAATTTTTTGATTGACCTTAATCCAACTCAACTTCGAACTAACATCAATTACCTTGCAACGTTGCAGCCCGCGACGCCGAGCTTAACTGGCTGAAGATGCTGGTGAAGCAACTGGTAGGCAAGGTGAACGCCCTGGGGACACGCTGGCGGACCGCATTGCCTCGGTGGAAGACCATGTTGATGAGGTGGACCTCCACGGCGTCCATCTAGGCACCACCCTGGGCCTGGCCTCCATGGCGACGCACACCGGCGTCGATTACTCCATGCAGCCGTGCGGCTTCCAGGGCGGCGCACCAGAGGACGTCGACGAGATCGAGGTCATCCTGGAGCGCCTCGACGGCCACGGCGACGCCATTTCCGACACCATTCATCCCCAGTCTGTGCTAAACAGGCTTTTTGATTAGTTTGTACTAGGGATGCTTGGATTTTCGGCAATAAATAATGAAATTTTAACTTCTGTGTTTGTATTGTGATGATTCCTTTCTACCTGTGGACGCGAACTTTACTGTTTTTGAACGAATTCGGGAACTTTATTTTAGCCGAACATGCAAAAACTCCTGCCCGTTGGCACAGAATCCACAGAAAATCTTCAATTCGGTAACCATAAACACTGTTCAATGAAAACCCTTCGCATTCAGGAAGAAAACCCTGTCGCTTGGTATTCCAATAACGCACGCCAACAAGTCATCACTCCCAATGCGCTCTCACAGCTAATAAAATAGCCCCCTGGGTGCCCTGCAAATCCATTCGCATACACTTCCATCACCTCACATCTTCTCCCCTTGTTCTAGAGGAGAAAAACCCCAAAGCCATGGGAGACAAAGGAAAGCAACCCATCAATGAGGGCAGCACTCCACCAAAGACGCATACCATTCGAGAGTAAGTTTTCTGTCAATCATTTCTTGTGCTTTCGATTGCAATCTCATGGTTTACCCCTCTCTGCTTTTTTCTAGCCTTGACTTGCTTCCTGAAGAGATCTTTGGAACTAAAGAGGTTGAGTACATTCTCTCTGATTCCTCCACTGAAGAAGAGAACACCACGCCAGAACAGAAGATCAACCACCAACTGCGTCGCCGTATTCGGCATCTAGAGCACAACTTGCGGGACATCATTGCTCGCTGCCATGCCGAACGCGAACGCCGCATGAGCTTGGAGATGTTGATAGGGGGTAAGATCTCCATCTTTATTTGACTCTCACGCTTAAGCTCAGATCTTCATATTTAACAATTGTTCTTTTCTCCAAATGTCTCTGATAGATACAGCAACTTGAAGGCTTCCTGGGACAGCCTAATGGAAGCAGCAAGTCATGGCAACCCCTGAAGCTTCCAAGTTGCTGTTACGGTGGTCCTGGAACAGTTGAAGAGGGAGGAGCTGAAGAGGAAAAACAGGGAATCAAAGGAATGAAGCATACTTTCGCTTCTTCCTCCAGGCCATCTGCTTCCCACCCTCTTGTAATTCTAGGTAGCTGGGTTGTCAAATAAAAGCCTGCAAGAAACATCTGTAATGTGGAATATTTTTGTGTTAAGGGCAATACACATCAGTATTTGCCATTTCCTGTTGGGATTTTTTGTTCTAAAGGCGGCTTCTTCCCCGAATGCCGGCTGTTTCTTTGTATCAGATGCTTGTAATCCTGGTGCTTGTAATCAACGATCAACTTCAATACTAGGATAATATTTCTTCAAATATCTTCCATTTATAGCAGCAGTAAACTCTTCTCCTAGTAGAGTTTTCGATATGTAAGCATTACCAGGTGTACATTGAAGGATCGATACGGCGAACCAGAGAGGGGGGAGTGAATGGGAGCCGATAAAAATTCTTCTCGAAGGAGATGGAGACTCCAACAAGATGAACGCGGTTTCCAACACACTTCTCCAACTCACTACCCAAGTTGGTCAAGCCCACGTAGCCACTGGAGTGCCACTGGACCTAGGAACCAACACACAACCTTCCGACCCGAGAACGCAGCGGAACACTAAACCTCGAGTCTACAGACCCACACCGGTGAGCACCACCGGTCGAGCCGGTCCCTGTCCGGTGAAACCGAGCAACTTTCACTAAGTGGCTCTACACCGGTCGACCGGTGAGACACACCCGATCGGACCGATCACAGCCTGAAAGCCCCCAAGGCACCAAACAGGCCAACCGACCACAAAACTGACCCAAACTCGAAACAGCAACACCACGGGACAACAGCAAACACACCAAGACGTTCACCCGATCAAAATCCCACTGAGGGTTGCACCGGTCAGATCGGTCAAGAGCACCGGTCAGACCGGTGTAGCCTGGGCAGCTCGGGATGAACAGCACCCGCGGTTCAATGCCCCCAAATCCAAACCTCGATCTCCCGAATCGCTCCACGGACTCGAACAAGACTTTGGGGATATTAGGAACACCTCATGAGGAGTCCATAGCCAAGTTTAATCCCACCAAAACTCGTCCAAAAAGGAGGAATCAAGGAAATCCCGCCAAGAGCACTTCCAACCCAAGAACTCAAAAACCCCAAAATCGAGCACCTTTACTCACGGATTTGGGAGGGGAATCACAGCCCAAAGAACCACGAAGGGTTCCCACAAATTTCCCCCATCAAATCCCCAAGAGAAAGGTCCCGAAAACAACCCAAAGAAATCACCGAGAGAGGGCTCCGAAAATCGCCACCAAGAACAACCGGGGAAAACACATCCAAACCATGAGGAACCACGCCGAATCATCTATACATGAAACAAAGGTTCATACAAGGTCTAGAAAGCCGCCCGATCATCCATCCCTCTCAACAAGATCTCTCCATGAAGCTCTCTTGCTAGTCCTATCGAAAACCTAAGGAAAATAGGAAGGAAAAAAGGAAAACAAATGAGCTAGGGTTCCAAGAGTTGGCTGCCATCCTCTCACCTCTTGGGTTATATGGAGGCAACCGAAAGTCTAAAATGCTCTTTCCTAATAACTAGGAATACAAGCCCCTCAAGGGTGGATTTGGAAGTCTTCATGTCTTCACCATCGGACGGATGCTAAGCGACCGCCCCCTGCGTAGCCTTGACGCAAGCCATGCGATCCCGATGCGTGTCCTCCGCTTCGAAGATTCCGGACTGCGTCGTCGCACACCGGTCAGACCGGTGCTCCCCACCGGTCAGACCGATCAGACCCACCGGTCAGACCGGTCTGGCACTGCTGCAGCTCCGTCTTCGGTTCTCTGATCTTGGCTTTGTGGATCAACCAGGGAACCCAGTGGTTTTCTGGTGAACCACCGGAAACCCCGCGAACTCGGTGTAGCCTCCCTCAATCTCCACTCATGACTCGGCTCCCACGTAGTCCCGGCTCGACCTTGGTTTTGAGGCTCAACCAAGAAACCGTCCACGACTTCATCTTGCTGTTCATGCCACCATGCGGCCCGCACTTGACTCCGCTGGCCACCGGGTCCCTCGAACGAAGCTTACTTGTCTTCTCCACACCTGGAGGCCTCACCGGCGACGACCTTTCGCGCTTGTTCTTCACCTGCACCAACACCAGTCAAGCCGCAACCCGCACCCTGCAATACTTAGCCAAGAATCAGTCCACACAACGTTGTCAATCACTCATCACACAAGGAAGCGACCATCCACCGGTCCTCGAACCACACATGGTCCTCAATATCCCCCTTGATGAGTGCATTGACAACACCCACACGAGAGTAACAAGAGAGAAAAGAAAAAGAAAAGAAACGAACAAAAAGAAACTCCAACAAGCGATCGAAAGCCGAACAAAGGCAAAGAGCAAGATCACTTGAAGAAGACAAGTCTCGGACCCCTTAGGCAAGGGCAACGGCTCGACACATCCGAGACAAAACAAAGCTCAAGCAAAGAACGCAAACCACCGAAACAAAGCTCGAAAAACCACAAAGAGCTCCCCCTGCACACATGCAAGCTCCCCCTGAACCAATGCACCTCCCCCTGGACGAATGCATGCAAGACACCACTTGAAACAGGGCCGGAACGTAACAACTCGGCCACGGCCGGTCGGGCCGGTCAACACCACCGGTATGACCGGTGTGCAACATGTGAACAGAGCCAGCACTCACACCGGTCAGACCGGTGACCCCGACCGGTCAGACCGGTGCACAACAGAGCCCAGAAATGGCTCGAAACCACCTGAAAACCTTCTAAATGCGTCCAGCAAGCCATTTCAAGCTCAAACTTCTCCCCCTTGTTGGCAATGCATGAATCAAGCCAAAAATGCAAAATATTCAACCTAGAGCTTCTCAAATAGACAAAATTCAACAAAGAGTGCTACACATGTACAAATGAGCAAGTTAGATACTCTACGGCTTCGTATCGATCTCAACTACATGATCACCAAGTTTCACAACCATTGGACGAAGCTAAGATGGATTTTGGCAATTTTGCGAAAAACTTGCCTCTCATGAGCAAAGTCCTAAACATGATCAAAGCATATCAAAATGGCAAAGCCACACAAACTTCATGCTAGGACAGCCATTCTAACCATAAGACCATCACAAACACCCACAAGCACCTCATGTCATGTCAAAGCCACCGAGCCATGTGCCTACTTCTATGTATGAGACTTCTCATTGGTAGGCATCATGCAACGGTTTAGCACCCAAAGCAAAATAAAAAATAGCACATATGACATGGGAGCACATTTCGAAGCATTTTTCATTTCATTTTCAGATTTGTAAATGGTACATGAAATGTCTTTGCGACAGAAAGGAACTTATGCTCCTCCACAAGATAAACCAAGAGGGCTAAACATTCATGATGGCAAATGAGCCTTTGGCCCCATATGATCAATAAACTAGCCATCCAACCACGAATTAAGCATAAGCAAGCCACTAAAACATGTCAAGAGCATATAAAGGCATTTACACATGAGAGAGCATACAAGAGACATTTTCAAAAGCCTAGCTATCAACCATGGATTATTCATCAAGATCATCAAGAGCTAAGCCAAACTAACCATATCATACCAAACAAGCTCACAAAGACATATATCTCATTCCATGGTGAACAATGTATATGAGAGAAGCTTTTCCTAACCAATGCATATGATACAAAATGCATGCAATCTAAGATACAAGGATGCCTATACATCATGTTACATATGCCATGCCAAATGCAAGAAATGCACAAAGAAAAGCTATACAAATGCTACAAAGAAGCTCTCACACAAAACTCACAAAACCACCGGCTCCTCGAGGGGAGGCAAAACGGGCTCGACACCACCGAAAAAAGAGAGCTCCCACACACCCAACTCAAGAAATCAAACACACACCAAGTTCCCCCCGCAAACGAGTGAAAGTTGCTTGATCTAGGGGTTTGGTGAAAATATCGGCTAGTTGGTCATGTGTGGGTACATGGATCAAATCTATCTTCCCTTTCTCTACGTTGTCTCTCAGGAAATGATACCTCACTTCTGTGTGTTTGGTTTTGGAATGAAGCACTGGGTTCTTTGCAACGCTTATGGCACTGGTGCTATCACATTGAAGTGGGACATGGGTATACTACTCACCAAAGTCACTCATGGTGTAGGTGATCCAAAGAAGCTGAGAGCAACAACTAGCAGCGGCAAGATACTCGGCCTCGGTCGTGGATTGAGCAACACTCGAGTGCTCGCGGGAAGACCAAGACACTAGAGAAGAACCCAAAAACTGGCAAGTCCCTGAAGTGGACTTCCTATCCAGCCGACACCTGGCAAAATCCGCGTCTGAAAAACCATGAAGCGCCAAAGAAGAGGACGCGGAGTACCAAAGGCCGAAGTTGGGAGTGTGACGCAAGTACCTGAAAATTCTCTTCACTGCTTGCCGATGCGAAGTCCTCGGAGACGCTTGAAAACTAGCGCACAGACACACCAAGAACTGTATGTCCGGCCTCGTCGCCGTCAAGTAGAGGAGTGACCCGATCATGCTCCGGTACTCCTTCTGGTCCACGTGTTCACCTTCCTCGTCCGCATCAAGAGCTGTAGTCGTACTCATCGGCGTCGTCATAGCCTTGGAATCCTCCATCTTGAACTTCCGCACAATGTCCTTGTTGTACTTAGCCCGGTGCACAAATGTTCCTTCCTTTGATTGCTTGATTTTGTAGCCCGAGGAAGAACTTCAACTCGCCCATCATGCTCATCTCAAACTCCCTGCTCATATCATCAGCAAACCTTGCAACAAGAGAGTTAGACGAGCCACCAAAGACAATATCATCCACGTACACCTGCACAATCAGGATATCTCTGCCCTGCCTCAACAAAAACAAGGTCTGATCGACCTTCCCCATCTCAAAACCTCTCTCAAACAAGAACCCCCTCAACCTGCCATACCAAGCTCTAGGCGCCTGCTTCAGCCCATACAGCGCCCTCCTCAACTTGTACACCCGGTGGGGGTACTTCTCACTCTCAAACCCGGAGGCTGCCTCACATACACTTCTTCCTCCAACACACCATTCAGAAAAGCACTCTTCACATCCATTTGGTGCAACTTGAACCCTTTAGCCACAGAAAAGGCTAGAAGGATTCTAATCGCCTCCAAACGGGCTACGGGAGCAAAAGTCTCCTCGTAGTCAATCCCCTCCTTCTGACTGAACCCCTGAGCAACAAGTCTCGACTTGTTTCTCACAACCTCACCCTTCTCTCCCTCTTTGTTCTTCCACACCCACTTTGTACCAATTGGCTTACACCCTGGGGAGAGGGTCAACCAACTCCCACACCTGATTCCTCTCAAAGTTCTCCAACTCCTCATGCATCGAATTAACCCAATTGTGATCAGATAGTGCGTGTCCAATGTCTTTGGGCTCAAAGGTAGCAACAAATGCAGCATGAGCGAAATGAGAATTGTTTCGAACCCTCGACCGTGTAGTGCGTTCATTCATGTCGCCGATGATCCTCGAAGCTGGGTGATCCACTTGAACTCGCCGGGGAGGTTCTCGCCTCGATGCTACCTCCCCCTCAACATCAGCTTCTCCTCGTTCTTGATTTGTCGTCGTAGGTGTAGTAGAGGGTCCATCCATCATCGTAGTTGAAGTAGTGGGTACATGTTCAGCCAGGGGCGCCACACCGCCATCTTCATCATCACCATGTTCATGCTCCTTCTCCTGAAAGATCTCCTCGCCAAGCTCATCATCACCTGCACACTCAAAGACAAGCTGACTACGTGGCTCTGTCTCGTCGAAGGTTACCTCGCAAGTCTCCACGATTTGGTTAGTTTCAAGATTGAGCACACGATATGCTCTAGAATGAGATGCATAACCAAAGAAAATGCCATCGACGAGACCTAGCCTCAAACTTATCCAACTTCCCCGCCTTTCTTCGAATGAAACACTTGCAACCAAAGACATGGAAGTGACTCACCTTGGGTGTGCGACCATGCATCAACTCATAGCATGTCTTCTTCTTGTGCACTCTGAGGTATATCATGTTTGACACATAGCACGCGGTATTCACCGCCTCAGCCCAATACCTCCTCGGAGTTCTATGCTCATCAAGCATCGTCCGAGCCATCTCGCACAAGGTCATGTTCTTCCTTTCCACAACACCATTCTGGGGAGGCGTATACGGACTCGAAAACTGGTGCTCAAGACCCAAGTCATGGAAAAAGGTTTCAAAACGAGAGTTCCTGAATTCCGAGCCATTATCACTGCGGATAGCTCGTATGGCATCTTCGTGCCTCTCGTTCCTCAACCTCAAGACTAGATCTCGAACAAAACCAAATGTCTCCCCCTTATCCTCAAGAAAGAACACCCACGCATACCGAGAATAGTCGTCCACCACAACAAGGACATACCACTTCCCACCCGCAGATCGCACACGAGCTGGGCCAACAAGGTCCATATGGAGCAGCTCACATGGACGCTCAGTCATCACATCGGTGAGAGGCGGGTGAGAGGAGGCCACCATCTTGGCATGCCTACACGGCGCACAAACCAACTCTTTCTCAAGCTTCAACCGTGGCAGTCCTCGGACCAAATTGAGTTTACTCAAGCGAGACAAAAGGTCAAAGCTCAAGTGACCCAACTTCCTATGCCACTTCCACAACTCACTCGAAGAACCAGCCAAGAAACAACGCTCCACACCCGAAGACTGAGAAAAATCAGCACGAAACACCTGACCCTCGGGAACGACCATACAAACAAGGTCCCCTCGAGAGTCCACAATCCGAGAACCACCTGGCCGAAACAACACCTCAAAACCCTCATCCAACAACTGGGACACAGAAAGCGAATTGTACCCCAGTGATTGAACAAGAGCACCACGCCTCAGAGTGATCTTGTCACTCACTTTGATCTCACCTTCTGAAAGCACACGCCCACGCCCATTGTCCCCAAAAGTGATGTACCTCCTTGTCACCACCGGGACGAGACTTGAGAACCACCCCCTGTCTCCGGTCATATGCCTCGAGCAACCGGAGTCAATCAACCAAATGTTCTTCAAGTCTCCCACCTGAAAGTCAAAAATGAGCACGTGAGTGAACAAACGACTCAGCAGACGGGGTTAGTACCAAAAGAGTAAAACCAGTGCCGAGCCATTTGCTCGAAAGTGGGGTTAGCACCAACCAAAGCATCTCTCCTACCAAAGCTACCTCCACGAGCACCACCACGGTAACCACCCTGAGGGAACCATCCCTCTCTGCCTGGAGGAGGACCAAATCCACGCAAGAAAGCCCGTGGAACGTCCTTTCTCTCCAACTCAAAGCCACGACTCCTCCGATCCCCGTATTGAGCACGAGGAGGAGAACGCCTAGCAAACTGACCACCTGCACCCTTTCCAGCCCAGCCACCAGAACCACAACCATCAGAAACAACCCTCGCACCTGTACGAGCTCAAAACCCAAACAAACCGTCCTGTCCCGGGCACCGCCGGTCCGACCGGTGCTCCACACCGGTCCGACCGTGTGACCCGGGCGGCGGCACCACCCGCCAGCCCCTTCCGCTCTCCCCAAGCCCGAACTGTCCTCACACTCGCCTTGCCCCTGGGCATCTGCATACGAGGCTCAAGTACACCATTGGAAGGGTGGTACTTGTCCTTGTTAGCCCACTCCTTTGCCATTCTCTCCTCTCGCTTCCTCCTGAAGCAAAACTCCTCCTTATGGCCATCTCTCCCACAATAGCAACAATGGAACCTCACAAGCTTAGGATTTGGCTTGGGATGTGGCTGCTCACTTGAGTTCTCTCCACTCAACTCCTCCACCAGTTTCTCACCGCTAGCCTTCTCACTCTCCTTCCCAAAGAACACTCTCCCCGAAGTGCTCACAAACTTGATAGGCTTTCGGAGATCATTTGTGGGTTTAGGAAACACGGGTGGAGCTAGGGTTGTGCCTAGACGGTTCCTAAGATGGTTGGGTTTTGGAGGGAAATCATTCTTGTGGTGGGTTTTTGGTGGCTCCGGGATATTCTCTTCACTTCCCTCACCAACCTTGTTTGCCCCAAGTCCCTCACCATCTTGCCTCTTAAAGGCCTTGATCATCATCCTCAACTGAGGCTCATGACCGGACAACCAACCCATCAACGTCCTCAAGTCATCATTCTCATCCTGCAAACGATCAACATAATGTGCAAGTTCCAAATTTTTCAATGCATGCATTTCACAGGTAGAGCATGATGTAGGCATGGGTTCCTTCAATTTAGCCTCAAGAGAACTAGTGTATGCATGCATCTCATCAATCTTAGCATGCAAAACAGGGCAAGAAGTGCAAGCACCTAGCAAAGCGAGTCTAGACTTAAGCTCATCCACTTCAACCCTAAGCACATCTAGTTCCTCACACTTGGAGGCATGCTTCTCCTTAAACAAAGCAAGATCGGCCGAGGAATATGGAGCAATCAGCACAATCATTCTCATCCGAAACAACAGGGCTATCCTTAAGGGAATCAATCTCAAGCTTGCTATCAAGCACCTGTGTCTCTAGCTCAGCCACTCTAGTCCTAGCATCCTCGAGTGAAGCCCTAAGCTCTTTCCTCATTTTCTTGGCCTCTCTAAGCATGTAATCACGGTTATCAAGCAAAGAGCCCAGCCTCTCATTCTCCTGGCGCAAGAAGGGAAGTTCATCACACACCTCGTCGTCGGACTCAGAGTCCAAGTCACTCTGTGTGCTCTTCTTGCTGCCGGAGCTCAGCGCCATGGTGCAGAAGCCATCTCTCGCGAAGCAGCTCAGCCCGCTCAGGTTCTAGGATGACTTCTTGTTCTTGCGACGATCACCTTCGTCTTCACTGCTGCTCGAGCTCGAGGTGGAGTACGCGGAACTGGAGTCGACGTCGCTCGCTCCAACCATCGCTCGGGCCTTGCCTCGGCTCTCCTTCTTCCTCGATCGTCGCTCGTCCTTGTACTTGTTCTTGTGCTTGCTCTTGTGATCGCGCCTCGACCAGTACTTGCCATCCGTCCTCGACTTGTGCTTGTAGTTGTCCTTGTTCTCGGCCTTCTCCGGGCAGTCGGCGACGAAGTGTCCCGCTTGCCGCATCGGAAGCACCCGGCTCTTGTTTGCTCGGCTTATCGGCCACCGGCCAAGCGATCTTTTCTCTCGTAACGAAACGGCCACCGAAGCAACCAGCCGCAACCGACCAACGAGACTCTTCTCTCGTAACAAACCAGCACCCGGCCATCGCCCACCGCCAACCGAACAGGTGCCGCACGTCCTCGTGTTCCTTCTCATGTTCACCCGGTTCTCGTGCAGCCTCTCGAACGTCCTCGTCAACAGCGCCAGCTCGTCCTCTCCAAGGTCGTCAAACTCCTCATCTGGCATAGACATCAAATAGGAAAAGGAGAACATCCTGGTGGATGGGTTAGAGTTAGCCTTTCCTTTGGAACCACCAACGAGGGCAAGACTATGGGAATCAGTCGGTCCCTCGAGCTTGGCAGTCATGCCCCTATCCACCTCAACTGACTTGAGCTTCGAGAACAGCTCGTTCACCGTCAGAGTGTCATACTTCTCCGACTCCACAATGGCCTCAAACTTTCCGCCCCAAATCGTACGATCCAAAGAGTGTAAGAGCTTGACTGCTCTATCATGATCATTGTACGGGAGCACGTCCACATTGGCCCTCATGTTGTTCACAACCACCGTGAACCTCTGAAACAAGGCATCGATGGACTCACCGGGGAGATGAGTGAAGTTCTCGTACTCTCTCCGGTAGGTCGCATACATCCGTGCCTGAACCTGGGCGTTCCCAACATGAGCCTCCTTCAAGACCGCCCAAATCCTACAAGCCAAGTGCTCGGTGTGCACCCGATCGAACTCTGACACAAAGCACGAAACAAGTAGTCGACCGCCTTATTGTTGGCGTCGAATCTATCCCTCGATCCTGGAGCAAGGAAGTCCATCGGCTGGACATATCCTGTGTGCACCGTGACATCCCAAAGGATCTGACCCTTTCCGCGGAGAAAAGCACCCATCCGCTTGCTCCACATCTGGTAGTTCTTGCCATCGAAGTGTGGAGGACCCGAACCCCGTTCCTGGTACGCCATCCTTGGATCTTAGACTTGTTAAGTCAACAAAGACCCGAACCGGCTCTGATACCACTTGAAGGATCGATACGGCGAACCAGAGAGGGGGGGAGTGAATGGGAGCCGATAAAAATTCTTCTCGAAGGAGATGGAGACTCCAACAAGATGAACGCGGTTTCCAACACACTTCTCCAACTCACTACCCAAGTTGGTCAAGCCCACGTAGCCACTGGAGTGCCACTGGACCTAGGAACCAACACACAACCTTCCGACCCGAGAACGCGGCGAACACTAAACCTCGAGTCTACGGACCCACACCGGTCGGGGACGGTGAGCACCACCGCCGACCGGTCCCCGCCGGTGAACCGAGCAACTTTCACTAAGTGGCTCTACACCGGTCAAACCGGTGAGACACACCGGTCAGACCGATCACAGCCTGAAAGCCCCCAAGGCACCAAACAGGCCAACCGACCACTAAACTGACCCAAACTCGAAACAGCAACACCAAGGGACAACAGCGAACACACCAAGATGTTCACCTGATCAAAATCCCACCGAGGGTTGCACCGGTCAGACCGGTCAAGAGCACCGGTCAGACCGGTGTAGCTCCGGGCGACTCGGGATGAACAAGACACCGCGGTCAACTCCCCCAAATCCAAACCTCGATCTCCCGAATCGCTCCACGGACTTGAACAAGACTTTGGGGATATTAGGAACACCTCATGAGGAGTCCATAGCCAAGTTTAATCCCACCAAAACTCGTCCAAAAAGGAGGAATCAAGGAAATCCCTCCAAGAGCACTTCCAACCCAAGAACCCAAGAAACCCCAAAATCGAGCACCTTTCCTCACGGATTTGGGAGGGGAATCACAGCCCAAAGAACCACGAAGGGTTCCCACAAATTTCCCCCATCAAATCCCCAAGAGAAAGGTCCCGAAAACAACCCAAAGAAATCACCGAGAGAGGGCTCCGAAAATCACCACCAAGAACAACCGGGGAAAACACATCCAAACCTTGAGGAACCACGCCGAATCATCTATACATGAAACAAAGGTTCATACAAGGTCTAGCAAGCCGCCCGATCATCCATCCCTCTCAACAAGATCTCTCCATGAAGCTCTCTTGCTAGTCCTATTGAAAACCTAAGGAAAATAGGAAAGAAAAAGGAAAACAAATGAGCTAGGGTTCCAAGAGTTGGCTGCCATCCTCTCACCTCTTGGGTTATATGGAGGCAACCGAAAGTCTAAAATGCCCTTTCCTAATAACTAGGGATATAAGCCCCTCAAGGGCGGATTTGGAAGTCTTCATGTCTTCACCATCAGACGGATGCCCGGCGACCGCATCCTGCGTAGCCTCGACGCAAGCCATGCGATCCCGACGCGTGTCCTCCGCTTCGAAGACTCCGGACTGCGTCGTCGCACACGGGTCAGACCGGTGCTCCCCACCGGTCTGACCGGTGAGGACCGGTCAAACCGGTCAGACCCACCGGTCGACCGGCCGTCGGCGGCTCGCCGCAGCTCCGTCTTCGGTTCTCCGGTCTTGGCTTTGTGGATCAACCAAGGAACCCAGTGGTTTTCCCGGTGAACCACCGGAACCCCCGCGAACTCGGTGTAGCCTCCGCCAATCTCCACTCATGACTCGGCTCCCACGTAGTCCCGGCTCAACCTTGGTTTTGAGGCTCAACCAAGAAACCGTCCACGACTTCATCTTGCTTGTTCATGCCACCATGCGGCTCGCACTTGACCCCGCCGGCCACCGGGTCCCTCGAACGAAGCCTACTTGTCTTCTCCACACCTGGAGGCCTCACCGGCGACGACCTTTCGCGCTTGTTCTTCACCTGCACCAACACCAGTCAAGCCGCAACCTGCACCTGCAATACTTACCAAGAATCAGTCCACACAACGTTGTCAATCACTCATCACACAAGGAAGCGACCATCCACCGGTCCTCGAACCACACATGGTCCTCATACATCTGACTACCCGAAAAGGACCTTCCCAATTTGGGGACCATTTGCCGAACGCACTGTACTTAGTCCCTATCGACAGTAACGCTTTCCAAACCAAATCTCCTTCTGCAAATTGTTTGACCTTTACTTTCTTATTGTAATATTAGCAACTCGCATCTTGTTCTTTTCAATATTTTCCAGGGCCTTAAGACGAATCATATGCAAATCCTCTAACTCGTCCATCATTAAGCCACTGTAATCTTTGGAACTTAAATCGTTTTGCAAAACCACTCTCCTCGAATCTGATTGTATTTCCCAGGGCAAAACAGCATGATGCCCATAAACCAACTCATAAGGAGATGTTTTTGTAGCTCCATGACGAGCCATTCGGTAAGCCCACAAAGCCTCATTGAGTACCGAATGCCACCTCTTAGGCTTCTGATCAATTTTCTTTTGTATAATCTTGATCATAATCTTGTTAGAAGCCTCGGCTTGACCATTAGCTTGAGCATAATAAGGAGAAAAATTCAATAATTTGATTCCCATGCTTTCAGCAAACTCTCTGAACTCTAAAGATACAAATTGAGCTCCTTGATCAGTTGTAATTGAACTCTAAAGATAATGTTTTCTTTAACAAATTCAACCATGTTTTCTGATGTTACTTTCTTCAATGGAATTGCCTCAACCCATTTGGTGAAATAATATGTTGCCAAAAGCACAAATTTATGCCCCTTGCTAGATGGAGGATTTATTTGGCCAATCAAATCTATACCCCATCCTCTAAGTGGCCACGGCTTGATGATAGGATTCAGAGCTAATGCTGGGACTCTTTGGATATTTCCAAACTTCTGACAATCTTGACATCCTTTATAATACTCAAAGAAATCTTCCAGCATCGTCGGCCAAAAACATTCAGTGTGTCTGATAACCCATTTCATGCGGTATGTCGATTGATGCACTCCACACAGCCCATCGTGCAATTCACTCATCATTTTCTTTACTTCTTCTTGACACAGGCATTGCAGCAACACCCCATCTAATGATTTGTAAAACAAGCGTCCACCAAGAAGAACAAATTTTATAGCTTTATACCTGGGCTTCCTAGAAACCTTTCGGGATGGATTTTCCAGATAATCAACAATCTCTTTTCTCCAATCATCCTCTGCCAAATCACTCCCGGAAGCACACACCTCCATGGAAAACACTTCTTGGTTTTCTCTATAACCCGAAGCACTTTGAGCCAACCTGTTTGCCTCTTCATTGTGTTTTCTAGGAATATGTTGTAGAATTACTAACTCAAAACTTTTCAAGATTTCCTTGCACTCTTCGTAGTAATTCCTCAGGATATCACTTCTACATTCATATTGGCCATTCAATTGTTTTATAACTAACTCTGAATCTTCATAAATCTCAACTGAAATAGCCTTTGCTTCTTTCAAATATTGAAGCCCTCTAAGCAGCGCTTCGTATTCAGCTTGATTATTTGTGACAGTAGACTGAATAGGGATAGCAAACTCAAACATCTGAACTCTAGGGGAAATTAATAAAATTCCTTCTCCACCACCTTTGGCACATGAGGATCCATCAAAGAATAAAGCCCAAGGAGTAATTTCAAGAAAATCAATTGATGGATCACGATGTTCAGTAATGAAATCAGCAATAATCTGACCTTTAATAGCTTTTGCCGATTCAAACTTCAGCTCAAACTCAGATAAAGCCAAAATCCACTTGCCAATCCTTCCATTCAAAATTGGCATAGATAACATGTGTTTAATTACATCAAACTTCGAGTGCACAACACAATCGGCATTCAACAAGTAGTGCCGAAACTCTGTACACGAGTAATAAACACACAAGCAAAGCTTCTCTGCAGCCGAATACTTGGTCTCAGGATCAAGCAATTTTCGGCTAAGGTACGCAACTATCCATTCTTTTCCCTCAAATTCCTGTATAAGGGCCGATCCAATAGTTTGAGTATCGGACACCACGTACAACTTGAAAGGCTTATTCAACTGTGGAGGCACCAACACTGGTGGTTCCTTCATGTACTGCTTGATTTCATCGAAAGCCTTTTGTTGTTCGTCACCTCACACAAATTTCTGATCTTTCTTGATCCTCAGCAATGGAGAGAAAGGCAAAACCTTTTGTGATAAATTTGAAATGAATCTCCTCACAAAATTGATCTTGCCAAGCAGTGATTGCAACTCCTTGAGGTTGGTTGGAGGAACAACTTCATCGATAGCTTTCATGCTTTTCTCGCCAACTTCTATTCCTCCTTCATGCACCAGAAACCCCAAGAATTCTCCAGCAGAAACCCCAAAGGCGCACTTGTTCGGATTCATCTTCAACCCATGCTTTCGGGTGCACTCAAGAGTTTTCCTCACATCATCCAAGTGTGAGTCATGATTCAAAGATTTGATCACGACATCATCAATGTAAATCTCAACTATCTTGCCGATCAACTCATGATAAATGTAATTCATGGCTCTTTGATAAGTTGCACCGGCATTTTTTAACCCAAATGTCATGACAATCCACTCAAAAAGGCTTATATGCCCAGGACATCTGAAGGCAGTCTTTGATATGTCTTCTATTGCCATAAAAATTTATTGTACCCTGCATTGCCATCCATAAAACTGATAACTTTATGTCCAGCAGCGGCATCAACCAATAAGTCAGCAGCAGGCATTGGGTATCCATCCATGGGAGTAGCTCTGTTTAAATCTCTAAAGTCTATGCAAACCCTCATCTTCCCATTTTTCTTGTAAACAGGGACGATGTTAGAGATCCACTCCGCATATCTGCATGGCCGAATGAAATTTGCATCAATCAATCGCTCAACTTCTTTTTTCATGTCGGCCAATACTTCGTCCTTGTAGATTTTTCGGGGAGGCTGCTTGTAACGTTTAAAACCAGGCTTGATTGGCAACCGATGCTCAACAATGGAATGATCCAAACCAGGCATCTCCGAATAATCCCAAGCGAAGCAATCTTTATATTCTTTTAATAGCTTGATTAATCCTTCTCTGAAACTTGAATCTAAGTTAGCACTGATAAATGTCGGCCTTGGCTTGTCACCATCTCCAATGTCAATTTCTTCCAATTTGTCAGCTGACATGAATCCACGCCCTAACTTCCCATCAGTTCCATCAATTGGATTATCCATTAAAAATTGCTATAAGAGCGACTGCTTGAATCGGTTGTTGATCACTGCTGACTGGTTCAACAGGGCCTTCACCCCAGTCCTTTCCTAAGAAGCAATCCATGCCTTGATACTCCCAGAAGGTTGGTTCGACGTTAGCCACGCTCACTGAATCATCTGCTTGGACCACTTCTATATCATCATCTACCCATTGAAAAAGCTGTTGGTGCATGGTAGATGGGATGCAGCAATTTGCATGGATCCAGTCTCGTCCAAGCAGCAAGCTATAAGCCCCTTTGCCCTCAATGACAAAGAAGTTCGTGAGCAAAGTCTTAGACCCGATCATCAGGTCCACGTGCATGTAGCCCTTGGTGTCTGAAGGATTCCCAGCAAAATCATTCAGAATTATACTTGTTGGCGTTAAATCTCCAGGGCCCATGCCAAGCTTCCTGAACGTGGTGTGTGGCATCACATTGACTGCAGCTCCACCATCAACAAACATTTTGTTCAATGGCATCCTTCAACTACGCCTGCTGCTCCGGAGACAGTTCATCAAAGACAACATCCATGATGTCGTGAATGTCAGGCATCTTGAATCAGCTAGAGGGTCCCACCGAGCGTGCCAAAAAGTGTGTTGACGCAAAATCAGCACCTCGCGCCAAGCACACAGCAAGCCGAACGAAGCTGGCTTAAAAACACGTGCTGGATCCGAAGCGTGCCAGTCAATTTTCCTGAAACTGACAAAGGATGAAAAATAGTTAGATAAAACATGGAACTTGCCAGGTGATACCAGACAGTTCCGTATTTACAGCTAGAAAGCCAATTAAAATGACATATAGCTACAACAAGCTATCTGTCAGCAGTTTAAATACCATTCGGGAGCTTTAAAACATGAAAACAGGATATAGCCAAATGCATGACGTAAGCATAACAAAAGATCGGTCTTTGTTTAAATAGCATTGCTCGCACGTGATCATGACCGATTTTCAAGGATAAATAACAATTGAAACAAATAAGGTAAAAGCATGATTATAAATATGAAGTAAACAAGCATGCATAGGCCAAAAGCACTAGCCTACCGCATGTCTAGGTACTTTTAAACCCGTCGAGCATGATAACAAACAAGTTAATCCACTGCATGATACAACTTGTTTGAAATCACGCCACCAACCACAAAGAGATTAATCCACCGCATGATTTAAAACAAACTTATGAACACGTTTTACTCATGATAGCATTGCCGAATACAGCTGTACAGCCAATCCGGGTTCCGTGGAGAAGGAACAAACATTTGAAAAGTCAAAGCTTGAACCCACAACACATGACAATCTAGATTGATCTAATTTCGGCTATTGAGAGCACTTGATCCTTTATAATAAACAAAGACTTGAAAGCACATCACATGGATCTCAAGAAGGTAAAGCCGAAACCAATCAATCTAGATTGGGAAAAAAGGTGTTACATGAATTTAAACATAAAGTAAAATCCAAAGCAACACGTGGTAACTTAATGAATCTATTAGATCTTGCCAAATCTAATAGAGCCGATAACTAGCTTCGAGCTAGATCTTAGCCTACCGCATGGCTCATGATCCAACAGGAAACCCTCTTGAACCAAGCTTAAATCCACCGCATGATACTAACCAAGGTGACAAGACTTCTTGCATCACGGTTTAAATCCACCGCATGATACTAGACATGATACAAGGTTGCTGGTACTTACGGAGGTCGACGGATCGTGGCTCCTCTCGAAGAACTCGACGACTCGACTAAAGGACTCAATGTTTGGCATGAGGCCTGTTTTGTTGTGTAGATGTTCGATCCCTATTATAGTCATCAAGGGTTTATATTTATGTCCTTGTCCTAACACGACTCCTGGTCGACTACGAGTACAACATTTAATGTCTAAATTAAGGCTCTGATGCCAATGTCCATCTCGTATACGCCATCAACTCGTTCCTTCCTTATATCGGGTCACGTCACCACGCATTCCTGAAAACTTCCGTTTAAAAGCGCAAATAATCCTTTTGCCGAATGATGGTGCATTGCCGACCGCAGTCATCCCTTACCGAATCCTCTGAGAAGATTTTTCCTGCCGAATGGTATTTCGTCACCAAACTCAGCCCACAAGTCAGTCCCTCTCCTGTACCAATTTTTGGTGTTAACAGCAGTAGCTGCTCCTTTTTGTGAGGAGCCGTGAGGACTGGTGGCTTGGATAGGAAGTCCTTGAGCTGAGCAAGGGCCTGGTCTGCCTCTGGAGTCCACGCGAACTTCTCTTGATGCTTGAGTAGTTTGAAGAAGGGGAGCCCCCGTTCTCCAAGCTTCGAGATGAATCTTTTTAGGGCTGCCATGCACCCGGTTAGCTTCTGCACGTCTTTAATGCACGTGGGAGCCTTCATGCTGGTGATGGTGGAGATCTTCTCGGGATTGGCTTCGACGCCGCGGTGGCTGATGATGAAGCCGAGTAGTTTTCCCGACAGTACGCCGAAGACGCACTTGTTCGGGTTGAGCTTCCAGTGGTACTCTCGCAAGGATGCAAAAGTCTCTTCAAGATCGGCGATGAGCGTGTTGGAGTTTCTGGTCTTGACGACCACGTCATCCACATAGGCTTCGACGTTCTTGTTGAGCTGCCTCCTAAAGCAGGCTTGGATAGCTCGCTGGTAGGTAGCGCCGGTGTTCTTCAACCCGTAGGACATGGTCGTTTAGCAGTACGCGCCAAACGGGGTGATGAACGTGGTCTTCTCCTAGTCTTCTTCCTTGATTGCGATCTGGTGGTACCCGGAGTAGCAGTCGTGGAAGTAGAGTTGGTCGCAGCCCGCCGTGGAGTTAATGACTTGGTCTATCCGCGGTAACCCGAAGGGGTCCTTGGGGAAGTGCTTGTTGAGGTCGGTCTAGTTGACGCACATCCTCCACTCGTTCGAGTTTTTCTTGCGGACGAGGACGGGGTTGACGAGCCACTCAGGATGGAAGACTTCTATAATGAAGCCAGCCGCGAGTAGTTTGGCGAATTTCTTCTTGATGGCATTCCGTCTGTCGTCGGCGAAGCAACGGAGGTGTTGTCGCTTCGGGGTAGCTTTAGGATCGACGTTGAGTGAATGCTCGATCAGATTCCTGGGCACCCCTGGCATGTCCGCTGGTTTCCACGCGAAGATGTCTCGGTTAGCCCGGAGGAAGCTGATGAGCGTGTCTTCCTATTTCGGGTCGAGGCCCGCCCCGATGGTGGTGGTCTTGCTGTTGTCGCCTGTCCCGAGGTCAATTGTCTTTCGCAGGTCTGCCGAGGATGGCATGGTAGGAAGTTTCAAAGTCTGCGACTTCGAACTTAATGTACTCGGTGCGGTAGTTTTCCCTTGTCTCCCCGAAGGTAACTGGCGGGACAACTGAGCCTAGTGGGATAGCCGCGTTCCCGGGGACGATGCCGTAGAAGGGAGAAGTGCTCTTGGTGAGCATGTGGGTGATGTCGAGCTTCATCTTCTTCAAGGTCTTGGTGAAATGGACATTGAGCCCGCTTCTACCGTCGGTGAGGACCTTGTTGAGTTTGGAGCCCACGACCACCGGCTTCAGGACGAGTGGGAACCGTCCTGGTTCAGAGAAGCTTGTCCATTGATCCGTGCAGGAGAAGGTAATGGGTACCTCCGACCACCGGAAAGGGGTCGGAACCGCTGGTTCAATGCTAAAGACTTCTCATCGAGTGGCTTTCTGAGCCCGTCGGTTGGGTAGTCCTCCGAAGAGGACGTTCACCATCTTGTCGGGTTCCTGGAAGTCGTCGTTGCCCTCGTCGGCCTTCTTCTTGCCTTTCTTGTCGTGAGGGTGTCGTGGCTCTGGAGTGTCCTTGAGTGTTCGCCGGAGTTGGTAACACTGCTCGGTGGTGTGGTTGTCGTCCAAATGCCACGGGCACTTCTGTTTCAGCAAGTCTTTGAAGCCGCCGGAGGTCTTCTTCGAGTTTTCTTTCGCAGGGCGCTGGATAGCCGCGACAGTGTTGTCTGGCTTGCTCTTGCGATTGGGACCCGAGTAGTTGTTGCTGCGACCGCCTTGGTTCCCGTTGTTGTTGCTGTTGCTGCCCGTGTTCTGCTTGCTCTTGTCACGGATGGCGTCGTACTTGGCGTTGGCCTTGTCTTCTTCATCATCCCAAAAGGTTAGCATGTCCTTGAGGTGGGTGATGGAGCTCGGGCGGCGACGACCGAAGTCTTCAAAGGTGCGACGGTGATAAAGACTGTCTTGGAAGAGGTCGATGACCTCCTTATCAGAGACGTCGACTACGGTGGCGCGCTTGTCAAAGAAGCTCTGCATGTACTTGTGAAGGGTCTCGCCCTATTCCTACTTCACCATTGCCAGGTCCATGCGAGTACCCGAGCGACCCATAGCGCCCGTGAAGTTGCTGGTGAACTGTTCCTTAAGCTAGTCCCACTTGTCAATCGAGTACATCTCGAGTGACTCGAGCCATGTAAGTGAGGCTTATTATTGCCACCAGCGTTCTCGATGGAGAGGGTGTAGCATCTGAGCCACTGTACTGGATCCTGCTTCGTGTCGTACATGGTGATCCCCAGAGGTTTGAATTTCTCCGGGAGAAGTAGGTTGCAAAACCGTGCAGAGAAGGCGGGGAAGCCATCGTTGTCGTCTGCCGTAGAAGACTTCTTGCGCCGTAGTTCTTCGATTTTTTGGCGGGCGTCGAAGCCGCCACGTGAAGCGCCGGAGGCATGGCTATTCGCGTGGCCTCGGCCGCCGCGGTCGCCTCCGCCCCCAGCTCTCCTGCCAGCCCCGTGGTTGGAGCTCCCGCTGTCGCTGCCTCCGCCGCCAGGATCACGGTGATGGATGATCTCACGGTTGCCGCCGGCACCACCGGCGCTGTTGCCACCATGAGAGGGTCCACCGGCCGATGCCCGGGTACGGTTGGGGTTGGCCGGTAGCTCCCCTCGATTACGGTTGCGACCGATGTCCGCACTGCGACTTGTGGATTCATTGTCTTGCTGGCGGTTCCTGACGGGGGGCACTTGAGTGACCCTGTTGTCAACTAGCATGAAGTAGGCGTCCTCTGCGAGCTTGGCGATGACTTCTCCTGCGCGATCCCCTGAGCCTAACGTGCTATCGTAGTGATAGACATGAGGCATTGCTCTAGGGTAGTGTGCACTCGGCTCTCAACTTGGTCGAGGGCTTCCGTGAGGTTCCTGATGGGAAGGGACTCGCAAAGATGTCGGCGCCGTTCGTTCCGCTTTCTGTTGTGTTCACGTCGAGCGTCCCTGTTGGCGTCGTCTCGTCAGCGGGTGCATTGGCAGACAACTCGTCTGCTGAGATATCCTCGAGATATCGGTCAGGGACTGTCCCTGAGGGCCCCGGCGTCTCATTGGTAGTCATGAAGACTTACCGATCAGGAGAGCCGAGGCTGGAGTCGCTGGTTGCCACCTCTGTTGGAGTGTGCTCCTCAGTTGGAGCTAGCGGTGCTCCCTCTTGGAACGGAAGTGAGTCGAGGTAGGCGACGCTGCGTGAGTTCTCGTCTATCAGGTCCTCGAGCTTGCGGTCTGGCCAGTAGACGAATCTGTTGGCGGGTGTAGATGTTATAACCAGGCCGGATGCAGGTCCTGACAGCGGTTGCTTCATCATGTAGGTCTCGAACTCGGGCTCTT
This sequence comes from Cenchrus americanus, assembly GCA_947561735.1. Classification (NCBI taxonomy): domain Eukaryota; kingdom Viridiplantae; phylum Streptophyta; class Magnoliopsida; order Poales; family Poaceae; genus Cenchrus; species Cenchrus americanus. The sequence goes on from OX387244.1 coordinate 191,423,392, forward strand.
CCGGGTCTGCTCCAAAGTCGAACTCGTAGGAGGAGTCCGAGTAGTAACCGGAGATGGGGTTGGAGTCCGAGTCGCACTCGGAGGCGATCTCCTTCCCAGCCCGACGTGCGGAGAGAGCCTTCACGTGGGCCTTGCTAGAGATGCAAAGGCCGTATGGGAAGTGCTCATGGAGTGGGGAGTCCGTACACGATGGCTCGATAGTCGGGTCGCATGCGATGGCCCGTGGTGACGTCGAGTTCGAGTTGGAGTCGGATCCAAGCTCGAAGTCCGCGTGCTGGTTGTAGAGCGAAATCTCGCCGAATTTTCTGGCGAGATCACCCGTGACGACTTCGGGAAGCATCACGAGCCCGGTCTTCGGGTTGGGCGGCATGGTGAGGCGGTGCTTGGAAGGATCCAGCGCTGTCAGCAGTGCAGACCCAGGAACCGAAGACGAAGGTGTCGCCGCGGTTGAAGGCGACGGTTGGCTTAATGAAGTTTGTAGCCGTCGAGTTCGCCATATGATCTCTAGCGAGATGCCCTACATGGCGCGCCAGCTCTCGGTGTTTTAGACCGGCAACCTACCAAGGGTAGTACCCGAGGTAGATGAATGTGGCCTCGCCGAGATCGGTAACTCGAAGGAAGAGACGCGTGGCACACAATTTAGACAGGTTCAGGCTGCGAGGTGCGTAATACCCTATGTCCTGTATGTTGTGTAGCTTTGGATTGATTGGATGTGATTACAAGATGATGCGTAATGAGAGAGAAGGGTCCCTGCCTCGCCTTATATAGTTCGGGAGGCAGGGTTACAGGTCGGTCTAGGGAGAGAGCACTAATCGTGTACGTCTAGGAGTCCTCTACACAGTACATGGTATGTATAGCTTCCTATCCGAGTACTTCTCCACTGTAGTCCTTGCGCCTCACGCCATCAGGTACCGTGCGGCTCAAGTCGAGTAGTCCCAGGGGCCCACCAAGTAGTCGGTCCTGGTACCCACCAAGGTAGTGGGCCCAGGGAGGTCCATACGACAGGAAACAACACCTAACTAAAGAAGACTGAATGAGTTTCAAGTTTCTGGTCACAATAAACTCACGATGCACCACTATAGTAGTTGCCCTTTCGGTCGATGGTCTCCTTAAGAATGTACTCACACAGCATCTCCCGGACACGCTTTACATCTTCTATGGAAACATGTACAGGAGGTTAGAAATGCTACAGAATACAATAATTTATGAGAATACAAGTAGAAATCATTTTCTAAAATCAGATGGATAATATGAGCAGAGACAAGATTGAGCATTATTATCTACTTACAGCATCCTTCTTGATCTCACGTATGTAATCGAGTAGTCTTAACATATGGAATGCCACATGGACTCCACACAAAGAGGACACTCATGGCTGCTGAGCACACTACATCGAGGTACCAAAATGGCAAGTTAATGAAGTACCAAATAGGTAAGAAAGGACCATAAAAAAATCTCGGTCTTGCAACGAGATTTGTTTTGTGCTTGAGTGTGGCTTTTGGCTTTTTTTTCTTTCCTTTCGTCACTCTGTCCTGTGCATCCTCAAAGGCCCTGCATGATCAGCAATACCAATTAGAAACATTAAGAGATTGATTTTTTGTGAACAAAAAATATTGTACCAAAAGCCCTGCACGGTCAGCAATACCAATTAGAAACACTAAGAGATTGATCTTTTGTGAACAAAACCTACAAGAACCTGACCAGTTCAAAACATTTTGGAGGTCTGGGAACTTTAGAGGGGGATGTTGTTTAGAAGAATCTAGATACCAAACCTCTTTGAACTTCATACAGATGATCACTGTTACCCAGTGGCTAGTGCAGTAGGCACCCACCATGTAGTAGTTGTTCATCATTGCATTTGAGATTGCTTTGCCAACACTGATCTGCATCCCCGCTGTCTTGTCCATCATTTTCCTACAAAATCAATTTGTTAGCATGCATGAACTTTACGGTCAAAATTAAAGAAATATCTTTTTAGGTTTTTAAGGACTTACAATGTCCACAACCTCATGAATGTAACATCCAGAGAAGCTAGGGTTTTAAGGTTATACACGCTACTGAATTCAATGTTTAACATTAAAGCACCAAAACCACCTTTAAAGTAGTCTTGATCCACCTTTGCTGGAAAGGCAAGTTTATCCTTACTGTGTTCCATGACATAAGCATGAAACTTGGCACAATTTGGTCCAGCAGCCTTTACATTTGCTTCTGACAACATAGGTTTAGCAGGCTTGTATTTTGGTCGGTCCTATTCTGTCCCATTAACACAGTTAAGAATCTCATCTTTAGATAGAGGTTTCATGGCCTAGTTTCCCTTCTGCAGTTGAGATTGCCTAGGCTCCTCCTGTTGCAGAGGCTATTGTACTTGTTGCATCTGCTGCTTAGGGGAAGATTGCCTGCGCTCCTCCTCCTGCTACTAGAGAGGCTGTTGTTTTGTCTGTTGCTTATCATCATGTTGCAGCTGCTGCTTAGGTGTAGTTTACCTAGGCTCATCCTGCTGTTGTCGATACTCCTACACTGGAGAGGTTGTTGTTTTGTTTGTTGATTATCCTCAAGTTGCAGCTGCTGCTTAGACGGAGTTTGCCTGGGCTCCTCCTCCGGTTGTTGGTGGTGCTCCTGCTGCGTAGTTTGCTGATCTGCTATTGCTGCTGCTGCTACTACTATTGAGCCTTCTCTTGCTGACATTGAGTTGCAGCACCTCCATCTGATGTTGTACCCCTGCTACATGTTGCTGCTTCAGGGTTGGGATGTCTCGTCATGGGTGGTATAATGATCCTGCCTTTGGCCATTGGATCCTTTCAACGAGAGCCTCAGCTAGGGTTGCTACGTCACCCTCATCAATTGGTACAGGCAGAGGGTATTGACTCGCACTGGCCCACACATAAGTAGGTTGCACCACAACATACCCATCCTGCACTGGTACTGAATGGCAAGCCTTTTGAGGACCATGTGTGGTTCGAGGACCGGTGGATGGTCGCTTCCTCATGTGATGAGTGATTAACAATGTTGTGTGGACTAATTCTTGGCTAAGTATTGCAGGTGCAGGTTGCGGTTTGACTGGTGTTGGTGCAGATGAAGAACAAGCACGAAAGGTCATTGCTGATGAGGCCTCCAGGTGTGGAGAAGACGAGTAGGCTTCGTACGAGGGACCCGGTGGCCAGCGAAGTCAAGTGCAGGCCGCATGGTGGTAGGAATAGAAAGATGAAGTCATGGACGGTTTCTTGGTAGAGCCTCAAAACCAAGGTCGAATCGGGACTACGTGGGAGCCGAGTCATGAGTGGCGATTGGCGGAGGCTACACCGAGTTTGTGGGGTTTCTGGTGGTTCACTAGAAAACCACTAGGTTCCTTGGTTGATCCACAAAGCCAAGACCGAAGAACCGAAGACGGAGGTGCAGCAGCATTGGACCGGTCTCACTGGTGGGTACCGGTCTGACCGGTGTGCGATGATGCAATCCGGAGACTTCGAAGCGGAGGACACGCGTCGAGATCGCAAGGCTTGCGTCGAGGCTAAGCAAGTTTGCGGTCGCTAGGCATCCGTTCGATGGAGCGATGACAAAGATTACCGAATGCGCCCTCGAGGGTCATGTATCCCTAATTAGCTAGTGAGGGCATTTTAGACTTTCGATTGCCTCCATATAACCCAAGAGGTGAGAGGATGGCAGCCAACTCTTGGAACCTTAGCTCATTTGGTTTTCCTATTTTCCCTTCCTATTTTCCTTAGGATTTCTATGGGACTAGCCTGAGAGCTTCATGGTGAGATCTTGCGAGAGGGATGGATGATCGGGCGGCAAGCTAGACCTTGTATGAACCTCTTTGTGTTGTATAGATGATTCAGCGTGGTTCCTCAAGGCTTGGATGTGTTGTTCCCGTTCGTTATTTTTGGTGATTTTCGGAGCCTTTTCTTGGTGATTTTCTTGGAGCGATTTCGAGGCCTTTCTCTTTGGTATTTGGTGGGGGATCTATGCATGAACCTCTCGTGGTTCTTTTCCCTTTGATTCTCTTCCCAAATCCGTGAGCAAAGGGGCTCGATTTTGATGCTTTCGGTGCTCCAGGGTTAGAGCAGTTCTTGTCAGGATTTCTTCGATTCCTCTCGATTTAGCAAGTTTTGGTGGACAAAATCTTGGCTATGAAGTGCCCATGAGGTGTTCCTACTATCCCCAAAGTCTTGTGCAAATCCGTGGAGCGATTCGGGTGATCAAGAGTTGGATTTGGGGGTGTTGACCCGCGGGTGCTGTTCATCCCAACGAGCTCAGGTCACACCGGTCTGACCGGTGCCTCTCACCGGTCTGACTGGTGCGGAATCCTGTTGAGTTTTGCTCGGGTGAATGTTTGGGGGAGTTCTCTGGTGTCCCGTGTTACTGCAATTTCAAGTTTGGGTCAGTTTGGAGCTCGGTAGGCCTGTTTGGTAGATTTGGGGTTTGTTGGCTTGGACCGGTCTGACCGGTGAGCTACATCGGCCTGACCGGTGTAGGGGTCTTTCTGTGGAAGTTCCCAGGTTTCACCAGCAGGGACCGGTCTGACTGGTGGTGCTCACCGGCCTGACCGGTGTAGGTCAGTGAGGCTCGAGTTGGTGTTCCGCTGTGTTCTCGGGTCTGTGAAGTTGGTTGTTGGTTCCTAGGGACAGTAGCACTCCAGTGGTTGTGTGGTCTTGGCCAACTTGGGTAGTGAGTAGGAGACGTGTGTTGGAAGCCGTGTTCGTCTTGTTGCAGCGTCGATCTCTTTCGAGAAGAATTTTTATCGGCTCCCATTCACTCCCCCCCCCCCCCTCTGGTTTGCCGTATTAGTCCTTCACCTTTTGAAATGGAAAGACTTTCGCTAGTGTGAGCTCCACGGTGCCATCCAAAAGGCTGCATGCAGTTGGCCTTGTCAGCTTATCTATTATGTCCATCATAGGTGATCGACTATCACTATGTACTTCATTCGCTTCGTCACTGTTGGCATTCCAATGATCTTGCTCTCCGCCATCTTCCTCGCTGTCATGCGCATGTTCTTCCTCACGGTTATGCCCATCTTCTTCCTCAATCCCATCCATATCTTCTTCCTCGCTGCTACTGATAGGCGCTAGTAATTGGGAAGGAAGAAGTGCATTTTTCGGTATGTTGATGCCTGATAGACTTACGAATGGACAATTGATTTAAATGTTTTGTCCGCCATCACATCATGGGCATCAGACTCTTGTTCCTCTTCTTCCTGTACAATCCAGCGAACTCTTCACCAAATCCTTTAACCCAGCCAAGTTAACTAGACATGCCTCGGACCCGACCTCGATGCTCTGGAGTCTCAGGTGCTTTGGTGAGGATATCATCCTCCCTAACCCCAGAGAAAGAACCATCGCTACCCTGAGCTGCAAGTGTTTTCACCCTATCTGCTACCCCCACCACCGCAGGGTTACTGAATGTTATGCCCCCGCTTCCTTCACTAGTATTCTTCTTCTTCTTCCCTACCCTTGCCCGCAGATAAGGTCTCGAACATCCAGGAAATTGGTCCCAAGGGTTCTATTTTCCTTCTGCAGCTAGCTTTGCATCCTCCTCCTCCCACTCTTTCCTTTTACCACAATAACCTTTTCTGCCCGTCTTGTGTGGCTTATTATGCAATGCTCTCTTTTGTTTCATCTCCTGGCTCAATTGCTAAAATGAAGGAGAATCGGTTTCCTACACAAACATGTCCCAGTCTCTTCCTGCAAAAAGGCATGCTTCACAAAGGGAGTCTCCTCTTCACTCACATATTTTTTTCTTAAATGGGCCTTGAACCACCGTTGCAAGATTCGCAATCTGTGATATAGCTACCTTAACTGCCTTCTTGCGAACAGATTCTTCCAGATTGGCTGGGTAATCTAGCTTTTCCTCTAAAACTGTGAATAGATGGTCCATCTCAACTGGTGAGAGATCATCAACCGCTTTGTTGATTGACACCCTCTCCCGAGCAATGAGATCACAGACCAATAAAAATCAGTTCCTCGCAGCATCTGGGGTAGGCCAAAAATTGGCATCAAGTCCAGTTGCAGTCAACTTGTCTTCTGGCCATTTGGTTTGTGTCCTTGACCCGCGGGATCGAGTACTACTCGCAGCAGTCTGTGCTGAGTGACCCTGTGTAGAAGGTTCACCGACAATGGGCTGTGATGATGCACTGGAGGTAGAGGAGTTTGTTGTTGTGGGAGACTGCATAGATGATATGTTAGGTTAGTCAGTAGAGCAACATAAGCAAGACAGAAAATCTAAACAAAATTCTTATTAGATAAATTCGGTTTCTCTGACAGGCAAAATAGCTGATACAGTCATAAATAAAATCAGCATAGACATACACAGTTCATATTTTACTTAATTAACATACAGGGATAGGTGCTAACCATTTTGACAGGGACACAACAATATGCTTATATATCAAAGCAGAGAATAAATTCCTTCAACTGCTTTCTTGTCCAACTTGAGCAGCGATGGATTGTGTGTTCCATATGTACATGCAACAAGAGGATAAAGCAATGGTCATGACATTATATATGACAGTAGTGAAACAACACTCACAACACATCATGACACCAACAATAACAATATATATGACAGTAGTGAAACAATTTAACACTCACAACAAAGCATACAACAGTCTAGTTATCACTACCTTATAAACCACTACGATGCAATTCCCACTAACATTATGTGGCCATCATAATTAAAGTATGCTAATAGGTCCAAAGCATAACTGTCGATCTGGTACATTCAAAGCATAGCGGAATTAAAGTAAGCTAACATCCTTTATGCTTTTCATGAATTTACAGTGCAAAAATTATAGAACCAGGAACATGAAAATGAATTTCAACATTTCATATAACTTCATCTGTTAGCAATAATTTATTCAAAACAGACTTGGAGCAACAAAATCCATTCATCAAATCCATAGTCAATCAATTGAAGATGAACTATTAAGGCATGTCTCCCTAAACAACCTTGACATGAATATATAGCAGATTGGGTGGACTACATTATAAACCACTGCGATGCAATTCCCAATGACATTATGTGGCCATCAGAATTAAAATATGCTAACAGGTCCAAAGCATAACTGTCGATCTGAGCATAGCAGAATTAAAGTATATGCTAACAGGTCCAAAGCATAGCTGTTGATCTGGTGCATTCAAAGCATAGCAGAATTAAAGTTTGCTAATAGGTCCAAAGCATAACTGTCAATATTCAAAGCATAGCAGAATTAAAGTATGCTAACGTCCTCGATGCTTTTCATGAATTTACAGTGCAAAAATTGTAGCACCAAGAACATGAAAATGAATTTCAATAGTTCATATAACTACATCTGTTGGCAACAATTTATTCAAACAGACTTAGGGCAACAAAATCCATCCATCAAATCCACAGTCAATCAATTAAAGATGAACTATCAAGGCATGTCTCTCTAAATAATCCACATTGACATGAATATATAGCAGATTTTGGTGGCCGATGAGAGAGTTGGGGGTTCAAGCAGGACTAACCTCTATCGTGAATGAAGTAGTTGCTCTCGTGATGGTCGGAGGGGCCGGATCCACGTCGGCTCATGGCCTGAGGCGGCCGGCTCGTCGTCGTGGCCGGGGATGACGTCAATGGATCTATGTCAACCGTCTTTAGGTTGGATGGACGTATGTCCACACTCCATTTACCGCGTCCTTGTCACCGTCGTCACGCAGGGAGCGGCGGGGCTGGAGAAGAGCAGGGCTGCGGCAGGGAGAGAGCGGAGAAGGCGAGCGGGGTGAGTAACAGCGGTGGTGGGGAGAATGTAAAGTTCCATCAATAATTGTTGTGTAAAACAAATATTATTTGTATGTTGTACGTACAAAGAACAAAATAAGGCATATAAACATCACTCAGCGAATGGAATGTACACTAAACAATGAAATTAATGAATAGATGGTGATTTTAGAAAAAATAGAAAAAATATCAAATTTGGACTAATAACAATAAAGAAATACTTGTTACAACATTTGATTGTAGATTAAAAGGAGAAATGGGAACTGTTCTTCATTTGAATAGAACTGGCCCCCACAGTCATTTGAATAGAACAAAGGAGGAAGCAGAGGGCATGATGTGCACATGCCAAGCCACACATACATAACAGAGTCGAGGGCGACTCCTTTTCAAGAGGGGGAGGATGATGTGGACATCCAAAGAGTTACACAAGTGGATGAAGACAACACACCAATAAATATAAACCATGGACCAATTACACGAAGTCGTGCCAAGAAACTACAACACGAGGTGAACTTTCTCCTAGCTGAAATTAACTTTAACATATCTGAGAATGTTATACTACCTAAATGTTCTACATTGGTTGTGCTTGGGTATATATGTGAGAGGGGTGGTGCAGCTATACATGGAGAGGAAGCAAAGAAGAAGAACCAAGTGGATCAGTTCGGACCAAGGATGAACCAGCAAGTTCAGTTCGGACACGTTCGGACGGATCAGTTCGGACAAGTTCGGACAGATCAGTTCGGACAGTCTGTTCGGACATGTTCGGACCTGCATAATAATTTGATCATAACTCTTAAATTTCGATAGCTCTGGAGCTGCATGAGTACTTCATCGAACCGTCTTGAAGTCAACTTTCCAATGCAAGAAACCGCATGTCCATTGGACTTACCAATACAAAAGTTATGACAGATTTAGTGGAGGCTGCACAGAATGTTAACAGCCACGCGAGTCCACCTCGGGAGTTGATTTCTGGGGAGCCTTTTCACATTCCTAGCCTCTTCATTTCCATCTCGAATTCACACCCAACTAGGAGGGTTGTTCCTAGTATAAATACCCCCCCCCCTATGTACTACTAAAAAACTAAGTTTTGATTATTGAGAATAGACAACCACATATGGTTTTCTTGTAGCCGAGCTACTGAGCGCCTTGCACACCCTTTTTCTTCCTTGTTCTTCTTGGACTTGTGAAGAGATCCCTCTGGGATCCCCTACTTCGTGCTCTACGGATTCCAGCTTTGCTGCACCGTATTGTGTGGATTAGTTCTGTCTTGTGATTCTGCGGTCGTTTGGAGATCGAGTCGAAGTCTTTGCGGTTTCGGTAACTTCTCCCTGACGCTTGGTCGCATCCAACCTTTGTCAGGTATAAAGCATTTACTCGCTGCTTGCAGCAATTTATCTTGTTACGAAACCTACTGTTGTGAAGATCGGGCCATCCCTAGGACCTTTGTTGCAACGGTCCCTATCAGGGCACTGCCGCCCGCCGCCGCCGCCGTCGTGCCCGCTTCGGCGGTTTTGACACCCAAGAGGGCATCACAAGCCTCGTCGAAGGCAAATGACACCACTGCAACCTTGGATTTCACTCACAAACGTGACAAATCAAATATTGTCTATCAAAACTGATTAAAAACCGACATCCCGATAAAATCAAATTCGCATTTAGTAATATCTAACAATTCACATTCAAGATAGATAATGTTCATATTGATGCAAGCGCCTACATTCCGATGTTCATCCTGGTGACGGCGTACTCCACGGCGGGGCAGAATTTACGCGTCCAGAGGTCGAACTCATGACGGATGCGACACTCGACACTGCAGTAGTGGATGATCTCTTTGGTATCCGGCCCGTAGCGCCTACATCCCGCTGCCCAAATGCAGATGTGGGGATTCTGGACGGGCAGCAATGGAATGTCGTCGTCGTAATCGCCGTCATCAAGCCAATACCACCACGCAATGTTGTCGAGATCCTGCTTGACGAGGTAGCGCAGCTGCCGCAAGTTGGGGTTCTTCCACCGGTCGTCAGGGGGCGACAGGCCGCCGCTGATTTCCTGGAGAAGTGCCATGGCCTCGAGGTCCGCCAGGTTGCAACGGTACTTCAACATCGCTAAGAAGTACTTGGCACCGGAGTCTTCAGCAGCGGCATCTCTGATGAGCTTCAGACCCTTATCGGGGTTCCGCCGCCTGATCAACCTCTCCATCCCCTCGAAGCACAATGCCTCCAGATGATTGGCCTCGCGGAAGCGCCGCTCAAATCAAGACCTGACGTAGCGATTCCTACATGCATCACAAAGATCACGCAGCAACATGTGCAGTAGTACCTCATCAGAGTTGCAGATGCACCGGAAGGTGCTGCAGATTTTGTTACGAAGGTTCATTAAATGGAAAGCTGGCTCATCCTTGATGGATTGGATGATGATCTTGGTGAGAAGTTCATCTGGCAGCAGCAGCATCAAGCACATTGCCACGGGCATCATCAAGGAGAAAGGGAGAAAATAGCATAGCGGCGGGGTTTGGAATTTGAATGGCGACGAGGGTTGAAGTTGGCGGCGACGAGGGATGAAGTTGGCAAGGAGGATTGAAGTTGAAGAGGGATGATGTGGTTACTAGGATTGAAGTTGAAGGAGGCGAAGAGGGTTGAAGGTTGAAGATGGCGCCTCGGCCATGTCGTAATAAAACAATAAATGGAAATTGAAAAGGCGTTGTAGTTTTGCTGCTGCCGTTGACAAGTGGACCCGACATCATTGCCCCACCCCTTATCCTTCCAGTGTAAGTGAAAGGCGACGCGTGGCTTTGCGCCCGAGACGGAGCCCGATGCGCAATCAAGTGGCACGTACTGGCAGTAATTGAGTAGTCGGTGGGGGCAGAGGCAGCTGACAATAGGCGTCTTGTCAATATAACTCCCTCGCCCAGTCGCCCTCCCCTGCTTTCCCCTACTTCTTCCATAAGCATATCATCTTTTTCTTCACTTCTTCTTCCTCCTCGCGATTCACCACTACAAATCTTCGGTCACCAAGAGAAGGAGGAGATGGTGTCGAGGAGCCCACCATCGTCGAAGCGGGGACGAAGGGAGGACAATGATGACGAAAGCCACCGTTGGAAAAAGTTGGAGAAGGGGAAGGAGCCGGAGGCCAAGGATGCCGACGAGGAGCCGCTCTTCGACGACAATAACTTCACCATCGAGTTGCTTCGGAGTGCCTTCAGGAAGCATGAAGGTGTTGGCGAGGCCTTCGACATCAAGGCGCATCATGATGTGTACAAGGACCCGACCGTGAAGGGTCTCGCCTTTAGGATCCACGGGTTGGCTGAGAAGCTCGAGAACCTCCCCGTTGTCAAGCGGGCTGCCCGCCGCCACTTCTTCTTCGACGACAGCGGCTCCGACAGCGACGACGGCAGCCACGGCGACAATGGCAGCCACGGCGGCAACAAGGGCGACGACGGCAACGACGGCAGCCACGGTGGTGACGACGGCGGGACTCCGACTGATTGATAGACTCCCCTACCAATTAGTAACAATAATGTGTGTGTGCTTTTGTGTCTTCGTCAGGTTCTTGGACATGAACTGCTAAGTTTGTCTATCTATCATGAACTGCTTAGTTAATTAGTTTGGTTGTTCGATCTTGTATGTCATGAACTCGATCTAATATACGCGAGTACATCCAACCGCGTTGTGATGAACTGTGTTATGTTATGATGAATAGGAGATCTGTTGTGATGAATTAGATCTTATTAGAGTAGTCATTGCTGATGCAGGTTAGCCTGCTGACGCTAACGCTGACGCGTGGGCCAGTGTCATTAGCGACGATGGTTAGTGAACCCGCATCGCATTTGTTGGCAGTTGAGTCCGGGCGGGCAAGCAACGGTTATCTTTTTTATATTGGCTGCTGACGCTGACGCATGGGCCTATCACAATTTTTTTGGAATGAAACTTGCTTCCTTGAATTATTAGAGCCCATCAAACAGCACCTAAACAATCATAAAAATATGAACAACTCGTATTTGGACATTCAGTATTTGAATAAAATATCAATAGTCACACTTGTGTGCCCAAAATTCATATATTTCGTTTTTACACCCCATGGTAATTATATAATAATTCTAATAACATCAAATTTGCTCTAAAAAATCTACAAATTGACTTGACAACATAATTTGGGTACCTAAACTTGTCTTTGAAATTTCAAATGGTGTCGATGAAGGAGTAATATACTTGTGTACAAAATTCTACATCTCTCACATAGTTTCCTAGAATGTTTGCTTGAACATTGAAGTTTTCCACACTTTGCAACATGTTCGAACTCATATGCATTTGAAAACTTAACAAAACCTTGTGTTCACCTTAAGCTTACGAAATGTAAAGTTCCATCACTAATGGTTGTATAAAACAAATATTATTTGTATGTTGTACTTACAAAAAAAAATAAGGCATACATCACTCAACAAACGGAATGTACACTAAACAATGAAATTAATGAATATATGGTGATTTTAGAAAAATTTAGAAAAATTATCAAATTTGGACTAATAACGACAAAGCAATACTTGTTACAACATTTGATTGCAGATTAAAAGGAGAAATGGGAATTGTTCTTCATTTGAATAGAACTGGCCCCATAGTCATTAGTGACGCGGGGCTGATAACCCGCGTCGGATTTGCTGCTCTCCCAAAATTTTACACAGATAATTGGAGCATCATAGAAAAGCTAATCTACTACTGATTTCCTATTCCAATACTTTGTGTGAACTTCACCATTTCATAGTGCAGCCCACAGTCTTCGCTGCAAAACAGAGAAATTTGAAGCCATCCTTTTTCCACGCTGCAGCCGCCGCCGGTGCCTGCGCACGGCTGATAGCCGCACACCTGTGCTGGAGGCGGCAGCGGTTCACCCCAAATGCGGCAAGTCCAGTAGTGGAGCGCACGCGCGGCCTTCTCACGCAAAGGTAGACACCCCTCGTTGCTCAGCCATCTCGACGTCGTACTGCCATCGCCCGCGACCCGCCTCATGTACCCCTTCGCGGTGTCGTCGGCGGCGGCACTGCCAATGTCTCTGTAGAGCAAAATGGCGTATAGATAGGCCGCCGCATCGTGCCCACCCTCGGCAGCGCACTGGAGATCATCGTATCCCCTGTGTTCGATGAAGAAGGCTTTGACTCTGGAGAGGAAGCAAGCCTCCGAATTCCTGAGACCGCTCAGCATAGCAAGGAATGCTTTGTAATTGGTGGGGTTCCACACCCAAGAAATCTCATCTCGTATCCCCTCTATCGACAAACACCGGCCGACGTCGTTGTGTCCGCACACGCGCCGCATGGTCGAGCAAGTACCGCGTAGGCTGCGGAGGTAAGCCAAGGGCCGCTCTAAGGTCGCACCGACGCGCGCCGCAATCTCAATGCAGAGGTCTTGAGGGAGGCCCAGCAGCAACAACGGCTGATGCCGCGTGCTTCTTCCCTGCATGCTATCCATCTCCAGTCGGGAATGGTGACGATGAGGAGTATGCAGTTGTTGTTTTTCGCGGGTAGAGATGAAGGGGGAGGGGATCTAATTGTTTTGGAAGGAGAAGATACAGGAGATTTGTTTCCAAACACGGTTTAAGTATGCAATGGAGATGACGTTTCGTTACTCCGCGTATCATTTAATTCTACATTGGAATCACTACCTCTGCAGCGGTGCTCTCAGCCATTTACAGGCAATAGTTTCACCATTGACATTCTTGGGAACCTCTTCCCGTTTCCTGTGCTCTTGATTTTATCCCTTCCTCTCCTTTTTTTTGGAGATGATGACTGCATTATGGTCATGTTTGGATGGAGGTGTTAGTGTTAGTTTATAGCAAACTAACACCAAAACTAACACTTTGGTGCCAAACACATGTGTTAGTTTGGTGTTTAGTTGGAACTAACACCCCCAAAAAAACTAACACCTCCAAGAGTTGGTAATTGGTGTTAGTTTGGTGGACCCCACCCCTTTTGTCTCTCTCTCCCTCTCCTTTTTCAAATGTTTGGAAAAGTTAATTCAAATGCAAACTAACACCTCCATCCAAACATCCAAGATGTTAGTTTTTTATGTGTTCATTTGGAGGTGTTAAAAACTACCACTAACAGTAACACTAACACCTACCATCCAAACACGGCCAAGATTACGTAGTGCAGTAGTGCCAAGAGTATGCACCATCTGGTGGAGACGATGTTTGGTTGCTCCGCGTATCATTTAATTCTACATTGGAATCACTACCTCTGCAGCTCTTCTCTCAGCCATTGACTGGCAACAGTTTCGCCATTGACCGTCTCGGGAACCTTCCCGGCCGTTCATGTGCTCTTGATCTTATCCCTTCCTTGCTTTATCTATAAAAAGGCACCGACGCCTATCGGTCCTCCTCACTTCAAGTTGCTTCCTTCTTCTCTAGATCTAGATCTAGCTATATGGTTCCTTATTCTGACATAATAAAGCGAGTCACTTGCTTCCTTCTTCTCTAGATCTAGATCTAGCTAGTATATGGTTCCTTCTTTTGATACAATAAAGTGAGTCACTTGCTTCCTTCTTCTCTAGATTTAGATCTAGCTATGGCGCAAAGAATACATCTTGTAGGGCGCAAGCTTTTGCTTTTCTCTCTTCTTCCTCCTCCTCGATCTCTCAGTTGCTAGAAGAATTCTTGTGATAGGGGTGATTGGGTTGCTCATCCCTCTAACACATCTGCAAGAAAAATTCTTGTGACATACTCCTTTCGCACAGCCGTGTCTGGGGAAGGTAGCCCAGAACCTCCTGGCATCAGGATGAACAATTTCATCCTGGGTCCAATGATCATTATTTTCAGGATGAACAATCCTTCATCCTATGTCCAATGATCATTATTTTTCTTATGCTTTTTCCTTCCACTCGCGGAATGCTCTTGCAAACCAAAGTTTTAGGTTAAGCTAGGAAGCTTTGTGGACTCATTGCAAGCCAGGAATCAGCTCTCTAAGCCATCAACAAAAATAGAGCTTGTTCGATGACCACGTGCAGCAAGATCGACGACCTGCGAGCAAAATCGACCTGCGAGCAAGATCGATGTGTGTGTGTGTGTGTGTGTGTGTGTGATTTTGCATATCTCCCCATGAAGATATGGCCGCATTGTAACCTTGTTCTGATGTATCAATGATGATTGTAATCTGTGTGTGTGATTTTGCATATCGCGTCTGAAGATATGGCCGAATCGTAACCTTGTTCTGATGTATCAATGATGACTATAATTTGTGTGTGTGTGTGATTTTGCATCTCAAGAGACATGCTTTTGTGATTATCTCTCTGCAGTACAATTTTTTGTATGATTTACCTACTCACTTGCAAAGCTTGAAGAACAAGCCGACAGGGGCTGGCTAAGAGAAACTCCAACAGTTTGGCAAATCAACTTGTTTCTCTCACGATTCCTAATGTAAGTTAGATCTGTATTTGGCAAGTGAAATTATGCCAGATTGTTGGAGATGAACTCTTTTTTTTTACTTGGCATATCTTTTTAGAAGTTGGCGAAGCACAAGATTTGCCAAGTAAAATTTGGCAAACTCTTGGAGATGTAATATGTTCGTGATTTCGCATATCTTGCCCATAATAAAGGAGACGTTTGTTCGTTAGTCCTCGTCTGTTTCCTGTAACAAAAGCGATGCTGGTTCGTTAGTCCTCGTCTCTTGCACGTAACAAAGGCGACGCGGGTTCGTTAATCCTCGTCTCTTGCCCATTACTGAACTGAAGCAGAATATAAACAGAATATATATAATATCCTTGGCAGAATATATTACAAGCAGGATTCAAATTCCACAACATCCCATATATTACAAAAAGGATTGAAATTTCATCAATACATTGCATCCTTTATATTACAAAACGGATTCCATTTCCACCAATAGACACATCCTCTGGTATTACAAAATGGATTCAGTAGAAATCAGGCTTGCTTTTTCTTCCTTGATTTCTGTATATGGATTTTTTCACTATGGTCTTCGCAAGTACGGCGTTTTGTTAGTTCCCAAGAGTTGGGGCTCGTATGAAGTGTCAAAGGATGGAATTTCGTCAAACTGGTTGTATTCCTCCTCCTCAACAACATTTTCAATCCCCACAATCCTTTTTTCTAGGCATAACCACAGACTAGTTCTTCTTTGCAAAATCAGGTACATAGAACACTTGCTCAACATCATTGACGAAGACAAACGGTTCATTTTTGTAACCAAAGACCCGGAGATCAACACTAACATAACCATATTTGTCCTTGCTCATAACTTTCTTCCCATTGGTGACCCATCTACACCGAAACAAGGCCACCTTCAATCCTACATAATCAAGCTCTCATATCTCCTCTATTTGACCATAATATGTGTCTGTCTCCGTGTCATCATCATCGTCATGGCTGTCGTCAATGACGGCCCGTACACGCACACCACTATTTTGATAGACGCTCTTTTTTATCCTGGGTCGTGGTGTAGAACGTGTATCCATTGATATTCATTCCTTCTTATCTTGTAACAGTGAACAATGGCCCCGCTGCTAAATTCCTTATCTCGTTGGTAATTATAGCATTATTGTTGTATATCTCGACATAATGTCGGAGCCACCTGCTGAAACCTTGCTTGTGCATCTTTGCAAGCCAAGCCCTACCACGGTTAGGGTTGTCTTCACGTAGTTGTCATTTGTGCTCATTGGAAAATGATGTAATTAGGTGCAGCTGTTGTATCACGGTGAAATGAGCCTTTTGGAAGGCATCTGCATCCGGAGTGACTGACCTTTTCCCCATGGTCCCAACACCTAAAAGCCTACCTTCATGCCATGAGCGAGGCACACCAATGGGGTTTTGTGGGTCTATATAACCCATGGCCCACTCCACTGCTTCGATGGTCTCGTAGCCATGAACAATGGCTCCCTCCGGAAATAACCGGTTATGTACCAATGATTTCAGGAATCCATAGAACCTCTCATATGGAAACATCTGATGAAGGTAAGATGGGCCATGGAACTAGATTTCCTTCACGAGGTGTGTTGTTAGATGCAGCATGAGATCAAAGAATGACGGTGGGAAGGTAGCTTCAAGCAGGCATAGGGTCTCGAAATGCCTCCTCTCCAAGTCCAATAGTTTCTCCTCATCAATCACCTTCTATTCTATTGCATTGAAGAATAAACACAAGCTCGTGACCGCGTCGTGAACCAGTTCTGTCTTGATACCTCTAAGTGCAATAGGAAGAAGAGTTGTCATCAACACATGGAAATCATGAGATTTCATCAAGTTGAAATTCATTTTCATGTCCTTCACTAACACTAGCCTCTTGAAGTTTGATGAGTAGCCTGCAGGTACTTTCAAATCATGCAAAAACTGACAGAATTCTTTTCTCTCTGCCTTTGACAAGGTGGTTGCAGCAACGGGAAGGTTCTTCCCCGTCTCTGTTTCCTCTGCATAGAGCTTCGGCCTAATGCCCAGCTCGCTAAGATCCTCCCTTGCATTTTTATGATCTTTTACTTTGGACTTCTGTTGTATCAATGTTCCACAAGTAGCTTCACACACATTCTTCTTGATGTGCATGTTGTCAATTGAATGACGCACATCCAACATCGGCCAATACTCTAGCTCCCATAGAATTGATTTCTTGTTCCACATTCCTTCTTCTTATTCTTCACCATCTCGTTTCTTTCTTTTGCCAAGGGTTTTTTCAGTCAGTTTGGGTAACTCCTCGATAGTTTTGATGTCCTTGACTTTCATGTGGACCAGATCTCCAGTCACATGCAACGGCACCTCTCAATTTTCCTTTTCCCTATTAAACTGACAATCCATGGCCCGGTATGGATGTTTCTTGCCGAGGAAACGACGGTGCCCCATAAATACATATTTCTTTGAATGTCTTAGCCATATTGCGCAAGTATCTTCCAAGCAGTGTGGGCAAGCTGCACCTTTCCTTTTACTCTGGCCAGAGAGGTTGCGATGAGCCAGGTTGTCATTGATGGCAGTGAACAACATGCCATGCACTGTGAACTCCTCACGCTTGTACTCATCCCAAACCTCCAGCACACCAGGCTTCCACAATATCTTCAAGTCATCAACTAGTGGCCTCAAGTAGACATCAATATGGTCGCCAGGTTGCTTTGGCCCGGAGACCAATATTGTCAGCATCATATATTTCTGTTTCTTGCATAGCCAGGGTGGAAGGTTGTATAATGACAGCATGACAGGCCAGGTGCTATGTGTTGAGCTCTGGTTACCGAATGGGTTCATGCCATATGTGCTCATAGCAAACCGTGTGCTCCTTGCGTCGTCAAACCATGGGAAGTGGGTATTAATGTTACCTTATTGCACTGCATCTGCGTGGTGCCTAAACTTGCCATCTTTGTTATAATTAAGCTACTTTCGGCCTTATTCATGCCAATGCAAGAGTTGGGCCTCCTTTTGTGTTGCGAACCATCTTCTCAACCGAGGAATGATGCAAAAATACATGCCACCCTCACAGGAGCTGCTATGTTAGCCTTCTTTTTGCCTCTGATCTCGCTGGGCTCGTTCTCGTCATCATCATTATTATCATCTCCACCATCCTTTTTCCTCTTGTACCGATCATAGCCACACTTGGGGCACTTGTCAAGGTTTGCATAATCTCCACGGAACAATACACAACTGTTCTTGCATGCATGGATTTTTTCAACCTCTATTCCCAGGGGACAGATTATCTTCTTCGCCTCATAGACAGACTCTGCTATTTGGTTTCCTTCATGTAGCATGTCTCTAACATCCCATAGATGATTGAAACTTTTGTTGCTCCAACCATGATCTGCCTTAAGCTTAGAAGTTTTAGATCACCAGAAAGACGAGAGTACTTCTGGCAATCAGGATAGAGGGGTTTCTTTGAATCCTCAATGAACTGCTTCAGCCTCGCTAATTCAGAAGTTGTGTACACTCGTTGAAACTCAACATCCCGCAACATTTGATCAACGTTGTGCACACGTTGCAACACCTCACCATCATCGAAGCCCCTAACTTCTTGATTAGTGATATCCTTAGGCCTCAACAGAATTAGGGGGAATAATGGTTCATTTCCCTCAAAAAGTCCACTGTCATCAAGGTCTTCATCATGGTTGGTAGCATGGTGTCGCACTTCACCTTCATTTAGGCAGCCTGCTTCGAGTTCATTAAGGCCTTCCTCACCATGTTTATTCCAACACGTGTAAATTTTTGTGAAACCATGTGTGACCAAATAATGAAAAATGATTTCCCGTTGTGTGAATTTCTTTTGGTTGAGACGATCAATACAGGGGCAAAGCATTGCCTAAACACCACGGTTTCTCATATCCGCATCTACTTGATTTAGAAAACCATTGACCCTGCTTAAGAAATTCTCCAATCTTCTTAGGGCTGTCTATACATCCAAGCCCAAGCAGCAGACACCATCTGCATTCCATACACCAAATGAGCATAATTCATCACACAAAAAGACAGCTGAAGAATTTCAATAAAAGGGGCCAATTAATTTCCACCTTGACGAGAACTTTCTATGAGGCTAGCGCGGCCGAGGAGGAGGATCAGAGGTGGCATCGCGACCGTGGCAACAGTGCGGAGGACGGCACGGTCGACGTCCGCTCTGGCCCCTTTCGCCGTTGCGCACGCGCGGCCAGCCGGCCTGCTGCAGCGCTGGCTTTCTGAGGAGAGAAATTAAGCGCGATCCTCACAGCGCGCACAGTTGGCGGTGGCGAACGGGACAGACCGGCAGGGACATCTGAGCACACAGATCAAGCGAGTGACCATCTAAGGAGAGAGAGAGCGCGAGTTGTTGGGGGCCGAACACAAGAATACAGGAACACAAGAACAACTGGATCCAAAGTGCAATTCGCGAAAAGATGGGGGGACAAAGAATCCTCAAAAGACTGCTCTCACCTCAAAAGTTGTGAACCCTTTTACACGTGCCCTCGCACCCCCTTTTATAGGGAGACGAAGGGACTTTTACATTTCGAAAATACCCTCGAATCTAAGGAATATTCCTAGTGTGAATACATGAATGTCTTTTACATCCCGTGATTTGCAGGGCTAATTTCATACATTTACAGGCCTGCCACTAGTTCACACTTCAAACCCGAACTTTTGAGGCAACGTCTTTGACTTGGCTTCTTGCTGGTTTCCGAATCTCCCATACGTGAAGATCTTCATATATCACAACCTCCGAATTTGGACTTCATTAGATTCCCGAATTTCGCAGATTTCGATTTCGAAGCTTTGCAGGTTCATGATTCCAGAGCTTCGCAGGTTCATGATTTCAGAGTTTCGCGAGTTCCTGATCCCTGAGTTTCGCGGGCCTTAAATATCCTGAAATGGGTTAAGAATTTGAGTACAAAGACCAAGTTCGGATGTCTCTCTAAGAGCTTATATGCAAGAAGCTAAGACCTTTTCCTTATACACCATATTGAAATGAGTATGGGTTTGCATTTATGTATGGAATGACAGTTCGAACTAAGTCACAAATAGGTGAACTGCGACTAACTCAAACTACACAATATCAATGGGAATAGACAAGCAGAGTCAGACAATAAGAGGATAAAGAAGACATATCGAAGAAAATATCAAATTAACATTTTATCCATACCCACTTATAGAATCTCGTCAAGTATGCACTCTCCCGGATTTCATATATATGAAACTTATGAGTGCAGAATCTCGTCAAGAATGCACTCTCCAGGATTTCAGTTTCAAATATATGAAACTTATGAGTGCAAAAACTGCAACATTAAACAAACAGACTTTGTGACACTTGTATAGCATTTGTACACCATTAGTTTGCTAATGAACCGAGACATGGCATTGCTAATTAACAGGCACACGCTGAGCAGACTCCCTCCCACAGTTGATTGTCACTAGTAGTTATGGTAAAAATAACTTGTGCACTAAACAGTATGAACAAATATGGTATTGTGTAGGACTACCTAATACTAGTGAGACACCAAATTATAACTCAACACGCGATAATCGGAGGACATACATATAGGCACATAACTGAAGTAATAAGAAGATAGGAAAGGCCAAAAGGGGCTCCCAAATAGGAGGATACAGATCAAGCCACCTAAACCGAGAAAGGCGAACTAGTACATAGTCACTTAACTTCCTGATACTGCTATTTCAGGGACATCACATCATTTTTTGCCGCTGAATCTTGGGTGTTACAAAGAATCTACTAGCAGCCAAGACCCAACGTTATTATGTAGACAAATGAAGTGGCAATATAGTCAGGTAATCCAGATGCTAAAAGTAGCAGCCTCCTAATCTTACATCACATTTCACATTAGGATCCTATGTACAAACCCAGTGGACCTAGCTCTAACCAGTGGCGAACAAGCAGCAAAAATGAATCAGCCGAAGACAAAGGCCCAACCAAGAAGTACAAGAGCATGCGTGTAAACAAAGGCAACGAGGACGAGAAGGGGAACAAATGCTAGGGCCCAAGGGGCTACGGTGCGGGATTGGAGGACGATGGCTCGGGCACGTAGCTCATCGAGCGCAGGGTGTCGCCGCGGGAGGCGTGCAGGCCCGTGAGCTCGCCGAGTGCTGTGGCGAGGCAAAGATCGGTGGCGGACGTGGAGAGGTTGGAGACGGACTCGAGGAGGGAGATGGCGCCATCGACATTGCCGGCATCGACCAGGTCGTCCACCTCCATCCAACGGGGCCCGTCCATCGGCGAGGTTGGACAGAGAAGAGGGAGCACGACGACGGCGCGGCCCTGCTCCCTACTCGCTCCGACGCCGCTAGTCCGCTGCATCTTGCATCCGCGTCGATCGCCACCGGATCTGCAGGACACGGTGTCGTCTGAGTGGGGAGGATCTGAGTGGGGAGGAGGAAGGGGAGGACGAGGGTGGAGCGCTAGTGGGTGCGAGAGAAGGGAGGTGGTGCTGGCCGCTCGATCTGAGGAGGGAGGAAGGTTGCAGCTGCTCCACACACGGCGGATCTAAGGAGGGAGAGGCGAGGAGAGGGAGGGGGAGCAGCCAAGCGAGGCAGCGGGGGTGACGGGGGAGTCTGAGGGGAGGGGGAGTTAGTGGATTAGGGTTCAAGGATCCTTTTATACGAAGCAAACATGATTTGAGCCGTCCATTCGCTGATGAATGGTCTAAAATGATTGGGCTGTTTGGGCCTAAACGGGTCTGTTAAATTCCTCCCCTGCTTAACATTTTTCATTTTTCTTTTCATTTCTTTGCAATATGAACATAAGTAAGACACTCTTGTGAAGTAATCTACAAAAATGTTATCTTACATGCTCTCAAAACATTTTTCTAATGTAATATACAATATATAAGTTGTCACCTATGAGTTTCAATAATTTTCAATTAGATTTGCTATTTTCTATCATTTAAATGAATCTATGTGTGTTTATCAAAAGTAATCCCAAATTAACCTATATGTACCTCTAATAAGATTCAAAAAAATTCTAAAAAAACTATATTTAGGCACATATGATCAATTCTAGCCCACATATAGGGGATTGAAGAAAAATTCAATTGACTTGTAGGGAAACCTCGAACTTTTACTACTCATCTTGTTATAAAATAATGATAATAATACCTAAAACTTATCAAAAAATTGTGTAACTTGGCATAGAATCATTTTATGGATGTAAAAGCTTGACAAAAAAGTTTCGTAAGATTTTGTGAAAATTGGAGTATATATTGTGAGGACCGGGAGCGTCCCGGTGGTCGACGGATGACCGCTCCTCAGTGATGAGTGATTGACAACGGGTGTTGGACTGACTCTTGGCTCAGTGCGCCAGTGTAGGCTGCGGCCTAGTTCGTGTTGTTGCAGGTGAAGAACGGGCGCGAAAGGTCTTCAGCCTTGAGGGGCCTCCGGGAGATGGAGAGACAAGTAGGCTTGGTTCGAGGGACCCGGTGGACGGCGGGACTAGGTGCGGGCCACATGGTGGCGAGACGAGCAAGACGAAGTCATGGACGATCGAGCCGGTCCACGGTGGCGGTCGAGTCAAGAGGCTTGGCGGGAGGCCAGGCCGAGCACGTGGGGTTTGGTGGTTTGCCCACAAAACCATCGGAGGACGGTTTCTTGGTTTGGGCCTCAAAACCAAGTCCGAAGGCCCAACACGACAGAGACGGGATCTGGGCGTATCGGGAAGCTTCGAGGCGGAGGACACGCGGCGGGATCGCATGGCTTGCGTCGGGAGGACGCGGGGTGCGGCGAAGGCGTGGTCGTCCGATGGCAAGACCCACAAACATTACATAAATGCCCCTGCGTGGGTTGTATCGCCAGTAGTTGAGTTAGGGGTAGTCGAGTCATTTCCCACACCGGCGGGACCCGATATATAAGCCATGAGTGTGTGTGGATGGGGCTCGGTCTCCGCGACTTAGGGTTTCATTTTCCCCCTCCCATTTCTCTTTTTCCTGGACTATTTTCTTCTCCTTTTTTTTCTCTAGGCTAGCATGAGAGATTTGTTGAGAGGGATGGATGCTAGGGCTGCATGCTAGACCTTGTGAATCTTTCCTAGTTTGTATAGAAGATTCGGCGTTGTGTATTTCGTGGTCTTTTTCGTGCTTGTTTTTGGTGCTTTTGTTCTTGATGTGATTCCGCGGATTTGAGTGGGTTTCTCCCCAGATTTCTTTGAGGGAAACATGGATGGATGTCTTGTGCATCTTTGGGAGTGCCCTCAAACGCCGGGAAACCACTTCGATTCAAGGATTTTCGTTCGGAGCTCTAGTTTTTGGTGGTGTTCAAAGGATCCACGATTCCCGATGATTTAGGAAGTTAGGAGGCGAAATTTTTGGGGTATAGCATCCTTGGTTGACGCTTTTCATGTCCTCAAACTCTTGTCTCAACAGCTTCTACCATTTGGGAGATCCGGTGATGGATTGGGAGTGTTGACTTTCGGGGTCGAGCAGTTTTCAGTTCTGTTCGTGCCTGGCGGACGGTCCGCGAGCACAGTGTTCTTCGCGTGTTCTTCGTGTTCTTACTCGGCTTTGCTTTCGATCCATTTTGGTTTCGGGCTTTGGTTGGGAGTGGTTTCGGACAGTCTGCAGCAGCGGGCGGACGGTCCGCGGGTGCCTGGCGGACAGTCTGCATGCTCCCCGCGGATGGTCCGTTATTCGGGGTTGTCTCTGGAGGTTCTGTTTGCTTTTTCAGACAGTCCGCGGCTCAGGGTCGGATGGTCCGCGGTGTGTGTGCGGACAGTCCGCCCCTCCTGGCCAGACGGTCCGCCAGAGCCTGAGTGCTTTGTTTCTTGGTTCGATTCCTCCCTCCTTCTTTCGTGCTTCCGCGTGTGCTTCAAGGGATCGTTCCTAAGACTTGAGGTTGATCCATAACCTCGTTGTCTTGACGATTGGTGTGTGATTCGCTCCATCGCTCGTGTGTGACCGGGATTTGTCTAGGGTATAGGTCGAGTTCTTTGAGAAGAATTTTTACCGGCTCCTATTCACTCCCCCCTCTCTAGTCGCCATCTGATCCTTCAATTAGTATCAGAGCTTGGTGCCGGATTCTTTGTGACTTTGACAAGTCTTGAATCCTAAGATGGCGTACATTGAGCGGGGCGGTCCGCCGCACTTCGATGGGAAGGGTTACCACAAGTGGGCGGCTCATATGATGATCTTTCTTCGTGGCAAGTTGTTGGATTTCATTGTGCTTGACAAGACCTATGCTATTTCGGCCAACATTCATACTCTTATGGTGACCGATGCCGGCGCTAAGGCCAAGTATGAGGCAGATGCAAAAGTCGTTGATCACTTGGTCAGGAGCTTGTGTGATCCTGAGTTTGAGCGTGTTCGCCATTTGAATCTTGCTTGGCAAATTTGGGAGAAGTTGTTGGTTGCTCACGGTGGTGATAACCACGTGAAGGCTCACCTCTTCGTTTCTTACCGGATGCAATATGAGAACTTTACTCAACTTCCCGGTGAGGACATTGATGCGATGTTTCAGAGGTTCACCGCCATCGTGAACAACATGAAGGCCAATGTTGAGGATTTCCCTTACATTGAGCATGATCAAGCTTTAAAGCTCTTGCATATCTTGGACCCAAATGTTTGGGGTGCTAAGGTTGAGGCCATCAAGGAGTCTGGTCAATATTTGACCATTGAGTTGGATGACCTCTTTTCTAAGCTCAAGTC
This sequence comes from Cenchrus americanus, assembly GCA_947561735.1. Classification (NCBI taxonomy): domain Eukaryota; kingdom Viridiplantae; phylum Streptophyta; class Magnoliopsida; order Poales; family Poaceae; genus Cenchrus; species Cenchrus americanus. The sequence continues at coordinate 191,448,192 of OX387244.1, forward strand.
GGCTGAGGTTGACAGGAAGTTGCAATCCAAGCATGAGGGCTCGACTGATCATAGTATTGCTCTTGTGGGCGGATCAAAGAGCAAAGCTAACCCTTTATGTCGATAGTTTTCCTTGTCTTCTCTGATGTCTATTCCAGATGAGGAGTTTGATGTGCTGGGCGAGGAGGAGCTGGCCTTGCTCTCAAGGAGGTTTGATCGACTACATGAGAGCCGGAGGAATGCAAGGCGGAGTCCGGGGGCATGCTACAAGTGTGGCAAGCATGGACACTTCATCGCCGAGTGCCCGGAAGCGGAGGAGAACAAGTACAAGATGAGCGAGTACAAGGCGCACCCGAGGCGTTAAGACAAGTACTCCTCCAAAGGCAAGCACTTCAGCAAGTCCAAGAGCAAGGACAAGGACAAGCGGCGACCGAGCAAGGGCGGCTACAAGAAGGACAAGGCAAGAGCCATGGTGGCCGGTGCAAACGACGTCGACTCAAGCTCAAGCGACGCGCAGTCAAGCTCAAGCAGTGAAGATGAAGACGCCGGGAGGCGCAAGGGCAAGAAGAGTGCAAGCCGGAACCTCAGTGGATTGAGCTGTGTGGTGCTTCAAGGCTTTTGTGGCATGGCCCATAGCTCAAGCAGCAAGAAGAGTGAGAAGGAAGACAGCGACTCCGACTCGGAGGATGAGGTAAATCGTGACCCCGACTCTTTGATTGCTGAGATCACTAGGTTGAATGGGTTGATTGACAACCGTGATAGTGTGTTGAGAGATGCTAAGAAGATGAGAAAAGATCTTAGGGCTCAACTTGAGAATGCTAGTGAGAAAGTAGGAGAGCTAGAGTCTAAATTGCTTGAATTGAAACTTGAGAATGACTCTTTGAAACTTGCTCCTACTATTTCTTATGATGTTGAGTGCTCTGAGTGTGATGCATGGTTGAATGAGATCAAGTTGCTTAATGAAAAGAATGCTTCTACTTTGGCTAAACTAAATGCTCTTAGGACTGAGTATGGTGAGCTGTGATGCCCCAGGTTTTTAATTATCATCATTAACGCTAATGACCGGATCAGCCGAGTCAAACCGGTCAAACATCAGTCAAACCTAGGTGAACCTGGGTCATCACCCCGAAAACCTCGCCAATGAGCCCTATTGAATCCCTTGACCAAACCTACACACATCCGTAGTCAACCCTTGGCCAAAGACACGGTCAAAACCGGCTTAACCGTTGACGTCAGCGAATGTCGTCCGGAACTTTTGCCGCGTTCTCCAAAATTCACCTAAACACTTCAAAATCTACCTTTATGAAAGTTGTCCATCTTGTTGAGGGACACAACTTTCATGTGGATTGGCATTTTAAATTTTGAGTGGAAATTGGTGAAAAACTCGATTGACTGACAGCACCTCCTGTTTTCCAAGACAGAGCGGCATTCAATGTTGGCACGACGTTCCTGCAAAATCCGTTGAGAAAAACACCCTAGAGACTTTTTAGAAGTTGTAGAGGGTGACTAAATCTACAACTTTCATGTTCACCGCTTGGTCAAGTTCTATACAAAAATTTGGAGAAAAGTTAGTTCAAACAGGGGTGCAGCGACACTTTTTCGGGCCGGCCGCGCCGCGCGCTGCGGCGTCGCGCGCCGCGGCGCGCGCGCGCGCACGCCGCGCCCCCGCCGCACCCCGGTCGCGCCGCCCCACGCCGTCCGCCCGCGCCTCGGCTTCCGACCCCGCCGGCGCATGTTCCCGAGGCAGGCCGTGCCTTCCCAAGGCCGCTGTCCGCCTCCCGATGCCTCGAACCTCGGGAACGCCCTAAAAACCGAGCCAACGGTACGACACGCCATGGACCGGCGGTCCTCGCGCTGTCTCCGGCGTGCGAGCGCCCCAAGGCACCCCCCGTCCATCCCCTGGTCGCTAGGAGGGTCGCTCGTCGCTTTAAAAGCACCATTGCCCTTCACCCCGCGCGCAGGCCCCCTCCCCGCGGCCAACCGCACTACCCACCGGCACCATGGAAGGCCGCCATGGCGAGCACCGAGCCCGACCGGCAATTTTCCCCAACTAAAACAACCATCGCCCTCCCTGGCACTTGTGGACGCTCGTCGCCTCGCTTTTCCTTCCCACCGAGCCACCCTCGCCGGCCGATGGCGGCCGCGGCGGCCGCCACCGCGGGCTACCGGTGCGCCGCTCGCCGGCAGCCCCTCCACCCCGTACAACCCATCAAATCAAAGCCTAGCGCACCCCTAGACCCTCCCCCATCCTTCCCCGGCCAAGACCCGCGGCGAGCTCGCCGGATTTTGCCCACCCGCACCGGCCACCGCGCCTAGGGGCTACATTGCAAACCCAGAAATCTTTCCAGGGTCCTCTTTGCAAAAGGTGAACTCCAATAGTTAAATTGATTTCCTGTTTCTTGTAAATTGCATAGAAAATCACAGAATAATTAGAAAAATGCAAAACCAATTTTGTTGGATTCATGGTGAATTATCCTACAACTTTTGTTATTCTTACCTGAGCTAGTTCCTGATAGTTTTTGCACGCAAAATACAAATGTGAAAACCCTAGATCTGCAATATCTCAAAAACCATAAATCTTCTGTACCTAATTTTTGGATATGTTGTGTGTTAGGTCATGGCTAGCTCCTATGCCAAAAATTGCACAAAGTTATGACGTAAATCTTTTTATAAAAATGTTTTTCCATTTATGAAAGATCTGCATAAATGATTTTTCTTGCTAAATATATTTATGTTTTTGAGCTCAACTTGTGCATACTGTCTTGTAATACCAAAATACACATCTTGTGAATTAATCATGATTTTTGGCGTTCCAGATATATTTATCCTCTAATTATGCATGTTTTCCTTTGTAAATTAATAAGCTAAGATCAGTAGAGATTTCATGTGGATGTGCTGGTTCTTTAGGCTTGTTTAGGACCAGAGGGCATTCATGGGAGAGTTTGGATCAATTTGATGCTTATTTATTTTTATATGCATTTAAATGGAAGCACTAGCTAGCCTTTGATATTTTCCATAATATTTAATTTCCTAGCATCCAACTTTTGCATGTGGGTCCAATGGACCAGGATAGGTGCTCATATGCCTAAGAAACACTTCTTTAATTTTTGGTAATTTAATTGCTTAATAAAAAGCCTAAAAGCACTTTTAATAATAAAGAGAAATTAAATAAAGAAAAGCCCTAATTAATTCTTTTTCCTTTTGAAAGTATTTCCTAATTTAATTAAAGGGTAATTAATTACCATTGCTGATAAGACATTAATTCATAACTAAAAATATTAATTACACCTTTGCTTGTGAAGATAAAAGGAATTAAAGCTTTCACATGAAATGACAAGTACAAAGAAACATTTATTCAATTGTGTAATAAAAGAATAACCCATGTACAACCAGTCACCTTCCTAAAAGAGAAATCACCAAACCACCCATGTTAACTTGAGGATGGTTGCAAATCATGTTAAAAAGGTTAAAAATACCTACCCACTACTGTTGGTGAATTTTAAATTAAAATATTTAAATATATATGTACACAATCGCCATCAAAAAGAATAATTAATAAAGAGTTGCATATTGTTCCTTTATGGAAGAGTATGCTGAATGTATTCTTCTCTAGGTGAATGTGCCCAACAAATACACCCCTTGATTGTCAATATGGTTTGTAAGTGATTAAAGTAAAAACCGTCGAATAAATCTTGCATTTGCATCTTCGTGTAGATCTTTCCGCCTGTAGATGTACGCTCGTGTCGGAAGGAGGAGACGAAGGTGCCGACAAAGAGCTGCCGTGCGTAAACGTAGCTCAAGACCTGGACCAAAGTCCAGAAGGGCCCAAGGCCAACCTTGCCAGCGAAGGCAAGCCCCGGATCATTAACCACGTCTTTTAAAATTATGCAATTATGTTTGCTATTATTGTGCATTTACGTTTCAGAAGTTGATTTGAAACCCTAGATGCATGATCCCTAGGTACCTATGCTCTATCACTAGTGTGCTAGGTCGATAGCTGCTATGCTATAGGGCCGATAAAAGTCGAGTGATGTTCGTCACTCGTGAGAATAGGTGAAGGACCGAAACGGCGAACCAGAGAGGGGGGGAGTGAATGGGAGCCGATAAAAATTCTATTCAAGAATTCGGCCTATGAACCCAAATTCACTCGTGCACCTCCGCAAGCTTCTCTTGCCAAGTTCACGTAGCCACTGGAGTGCTACTGAACCTAGGAACAAGACCCGACCAACAGCCTCAACACACACACAGCGGAAACTCACACGACAAGGCTGCTGCGGCGGCAAGACAAACCGGTCGGGCCGGTTTCGAAACCGGTCGGACCGCTCCCCGTAGGACTTAGCCTCACGAGGGCAGGGAAAAACCGGTCAGACCGGTTAGGCAAACCGGTCAGACCGATTCTGTCCAGAAACTCCCCAAGACCCCCCAAACACTTCAAAAGCCTTTCAACATCTGAACAAACGAAGCCATGGAGCAATAAAGACTTCCTCGTTCAAAGATCTTTCTCGACAGCCCACTGGGCGAAACCGGTCAGACCGGTTTGGGAAACCGGTCAGGCCGGTTTTAGCCTGAACAGTCGAGAAGAACACAGCCCGCGGGTCAACTCCCCCAAAACCAAAACCAAATCTCAATCTCCCGAATCACTCCATGGACTTGAACAAGACTTTGGGGATATCAGGAACACCTCATGAGGAGTCCATAGCCAAGTTTAATCCCACCAAATCTCGTCCAAAAAGGAGAAATCGAAGAAATCCCGCCAAAGGCACTACCAACCCAAGAACTCAAGAAACCCCAAAATCGAGCACTTTTCCTCACGGATTTGGGAGGGGAATCACAGCCCAAAGAACCACGAAGGGTTCCCACAAATTTCCCCCACCGAATCACAAAGAGAAAAGCCCCAAAAACACTCCAAAGAAATCACCGGAAGAGGGCTCCGAAAATCACCACCAAAAACAACCGGGGAAAACACATCCAAACCTTGAGGAATCACGCCGAATCATCTATACATGAAACAAAGATTCGTACAAGGTCTAGCAAGCCGCCCGATCATCCATCCCTCTCTACAAGATTTCTCCGTGAAGCTCTCTTGCTAGTCCTAAGGAAAACCTAGAGAAAATAGGTGGAAAATAGGAAAACTAATGAGCTAGGGTTCCAAGAGTTGGCTGCCAACCTCTCACCTCTTGGGTTATATAGGCGGCAACCGAATGTCTAAAATGCCCCTCTCTACTAACTAGGGATACAAGCCCCTCAAGGGCGGATTCGGAATTCTTGATGTATTCACCATCGGACGGATGCCCAGCGACCGCACCTCGCGTAGCCTCAACGCAAGCCTTGCGATCCCGACGCGTGTCCTCCGCCTCGAAGCTTCCGGGCGCCCTGCGACCCCAAACCGGTCGGACCGGTTCTCCAAACCGGTCGGGCGGTTTTGGCCGACAAACCCACACCCGATCTTCGGCTTCGGCTTTGTGACTCGGCCGAGTAACCCGGTGATTTTCTGGTGAACCACCGCAAACCCCGCGAACTTGATGTAGCCTCCGCCAATCACCACTCATGACTTGGCTCCCATGAAGTCCCGGCTCGACCTTGGTTTTGTGGCTCAACCAAGAAACCGTCCACCGACTTCATCTTGTTGTTCTTGCCACCATGCGGCCCGCACTCGACCCCGCTGGCCACCGGGTCCCTCGAACGAAGCCTACTTGTCTTCTCCACACCCGGAGGCCTCACCGGCGACGACCTTTCGCGCTTGTTCTTCACCCCGCACCAACACGAGTCAAGCCGCAACCTGCACCTGCAATACTTAGCCAAGAATCAGTCCACACAACGTTGTCAATCACTCATCACACAAGGAAGCGACCATCCACCGGTCCTCGAACCACACATGGTCCTCAATCTCCCCCTTGATGAGTGCATTGACAACACTCACATGAAAGTAACAAGTGAGAAAAGAAAAAGAAAAGAAACAAACAAAAAGAAACTCCAACAAGCGATCGAAAGCCAAACAAAGGCAAAGATCAAGATCACTTGAAGAAAGCAAGTCTCGGACCCCTTAGGCAAGGCAACTGCTCGACACATCCGAGACAAAAACCATGCTCAAGCAAAGAGCACCAACCACCAAAGCACACAAGAGCTCCCCCTGCACAGAAGCAAGCTCCCCCTGATCAAGTGCCAACTCAGGGCACAAACCGGTCAGACCGGTTCCCATAACCGGTCAGGCCGGTTCCATCAAAACCGGTCAGACCGGTTTCCACAACCGTCGAGCCGATTTCACACAAGCGGAGACCACACCCCAAAAGCCAAAAATGCAAAAGAAATGCACAAGCTCCCCCTTGACACTTGGGATAGATTCCAGAGATACAAACCAACTTTTCTCCACCTTCCTTTCTCCCCCTTGTTGCCAATGCATGAATCAAGGCACAAATGCAATCTAGAGCTTCTCAAGTATACAAAATTCATCACAAGATGCTACACATGTCCAAATGAGCAAGTTAGATACTCTACAGGTTTGTATGGACCTCAACTACATGATCACCAAGTTTCACAACCATTGGACAAGGCTAGCAAGGATTTGAGTAATTTTGCGAAAAGTTACTCTCTCACACGCAAAAACCTAGACATGAGCAAAACATGCCAAAATGGCAAAGCCACACAAACTTCATGCTAGGACAGCCATTCTAATCATAAGACCATCACAAACACCCACAAGCACCTCATGTCATGTTAAAGCCACCGAGCCATGTGCCTACTTCTATGTATGAGACTTCTCATTGGTAGGCATCATGCAACAGTTTAGCACCCAAAGCACATTAAATTCAGCACATATGACATGGGAGCATATTTCCAAGCATTTTTCATTTCATTTTCAGATTTGTAAATGGTACATGAAATGTCTTTGCGACAAAAAGGAACTTATGCCCCTTCACAAGATGAAGCAAGAGGGCTAAACATTCATGATGGCAAATGAGCCTTTGGCCCCATATGATCAATAAACTAGCTATCCAACCACAAATTAAGCATAGCAAAGCCACTAAAACATGTCAAGATCATATAAAGGCATTTACACATGAGAGAGCATACATGTGACATTTTTCAAAAACATAGCCATCAACCATGGATTATTCATCAAGATCATCAAGAGCTAAGCCAAACTAACCATAGCATACCAAACAAGCTCACAAAGACATATATCTCATTCCATGGTGAACAATGTATATAAGAGAAGCTTTTCCTATCCAATGCATATGATACAAAATGCATGCAATCTAAGATACAAGGATGCCTATACATCATGTTACATATGCCATGCCAAATGCAAGGAATGCACAAAGGAAAGCTATACATATGCTACAAACCGGCTCCTCGAGGGGAGGCAAAACGGGCTCGACACCACCGGCAAAAGAAAGCTCCCACACACCCAACTCGGAAATCAAACACACACCAAGTTCCCCCCGCGGACGAGTGAAAGTTGCTTGATCTAGGGGTTTGGTGAAAATATCGGCTAGTTGGTGATGTGTGGGTACATGGATCAACGCTATCTTTCCTTTCTCAACGTTGTCTCTCAGGAAATGATACCTCACTTCTATGTGTTTGGTTTTAGAATGGAGCACTGGGTTCTTTGCAACGCTTATGGCACTTGGTGCTATCACATTGAAGTGGGACATGGGTATACTCCTCACCAAAGTCACTCATGGTGTAGGTGATCCAAAGGAGCCGAGAGCAACAACTAGCGGCGGCAACATACTCGGCCTCGGTCGTGGATTGAGCAACACTCGACCGCTTGCGGGAAGACCAAGACACCAAAGAAGAACCCAAAAAGCGGCAAGTCCCGAAGTGGACTTCCTATCCAACCGACACCGGCAAAATCCGCGTCCGAAAAACCATGAAGCGCCAACGAAGAAGACGCGGAGTACCAAAGGCCGAAGTCGGGAGTGTGACGCAAGTACCTGAAAATTCTCTTCACTGCTTGCCGATGCGAAGTCCTCGGAGACGCTTGAAAACGAGCACACAGACACACCGAGAACTGTATGTCCGGCCTCGTCGCCGTCAAGTAGAGGAGTGACCCGATCATGCTCCGGTACTCCTTCTGGTCCACGTGTTCACCTTCCTCGTCCGCATCAAGAGCCGTAGTCGTACTCATCGGCGTCGTCATAGCCTTGGAGTCCTCCATCTTGAACTTCCTCACAATGTCCTTGGTGTACTTAGCCTGGTGCACGGATGTTCCTTCCTTTGATCGCTTGATTTGTAGCCCGAGGAAGAACCGCAACTCGCCCATCATGCTCATCTCAAACTCCCCGCTCATATCATCGCAAACCTCGCAACAAGAGAGTTAGACGAGCCACCAAAGACAATATCATCCACGTACACACCGCACAATCGGGATATCTCTCGCCCTGCCTCTCGCAAAAACAAGGTCCGATCGACCTTCCCCATCTCAAAACCTCTCTCAAACAAGAATCCCCTCAACCCGCCATACCAAGCTCTAGGCGCCTCGCTTCAACCCATACGGCGCCTTCCTCAACTTGTACACCCGGTGGGGGTACTTCTCACTCTCAAACCCCGGAGGCGCCTCACATACACTTCTTCCTCCAACACTCCATTCGAAAAGCACTCTTCACATCCATTTGGTGCAACTTGAACCCTTTAGCCACGAGAAAAGGCTAGAAGGATCCTAATCGCCTCCAAACGGGCTACGGGAGCAAAGGTCTCCTCGTAGTCGATCCCCTCCTTCGGCCCGAACCCCCGGGCAACAAGTCTCGACTTGTTCCTCACAACCTCACCCTTCTCTCCCTCTTTGTTTTTCCACACCCACTTGGTACCAATCGGCTTACACCCTGGGGGAGGGTCAACCAACTCCCACACCTGATTCCTCTCAAAATTCTCCAACTCCTCATGCATCGAGTTAACCCAATTGTGATCAGATAGTGCGTGTCCAATGTCTTTGGGCTCGAAAGAAGCAACAAATGCAGCATGAGCAAAGTGGGAATTGTTTCGAACCCTCGACCGTGTAGTGCGTTCATTCATGTCGCCGATGATCCTCGAAGGCCGGGTGATCCACACCGAACTCGCCGGGGAGGTTCTCGCCTCGAAGCTACCTCCCCCTCAACATCAGCTTCTCCTCGTTCTTGATTTGTCGTCGTAGGTGTAGCGAGAGGGTCCATCCATCATCGTAGTCGAAGTAGTGGGTACATGTTCAGCCGGGGGCACCACACCGCCATCTTCATCATCACCATGTTCATGCTCCTCCTCCTGAAAGATCTCCTCTCCAAGCTCATCATCACCTGCACACTCAAAGACAAGCTGACTACGTGGCTCTGTCTCGTCGAAGGTTACCTCGCAAGTCTCCACAATTTGGTTAGTTTCAAGATTGAGCACACGATATGCTCTAGAATGAGATGCATAACCAAAGAAAATGCCATCGACAGACCTAGCCTCAAACTTATCCAACTTCCCCGCCTTTCTTCGAATGAAACACTTGCAACCGAAGACATGGAAGTGACTCACTTTGGGTGTGCGTCCATGCATCAACTCATAGCATGTTTTCTTCTTGTGCACTCGAGGTATATCTCGTTCGACACATAGCATGCGGTATTCACCGCCTCGCCCAATACCTCCACGGAGTCCTATGCTCATCAAGCATCGTCCGAGCCATCTCGCACAAGGTCCTGTTCTTCCTTTCCACAACACCATTCTGGGGAGGCGTATACGGACTCGAAAACGCGGTGCTCAAGACCCAAGTCATGACAAAAGGTTTCAAAACGAGAGTTCCCGAATTCGAGCCATTATCACTTGCGGATAGCTCGTATGGCATCTCCGTGCCTCTCGTTCCTCAACCTCAAGACTAGATCTCGAACAAAACCAAACGTCTCCCCCTTATCCTCCGAAAAGAACACCCACGCATACCGAGAATAGTCGTCCACCACAACAAGGACATACCACTTCCCACCCGCGAGATCGCACACGAGCCGGGCCAACAAGGTCCATATGGAGCGGCTCGCATGGACGCTCGGTCATCACATCGGTGAGAGGCGGGTGAGAAGAGGCCACCATCTTGGCATGCCTACACGGAGCACAAACCAACTCTTTCTCAAGCTTCAACCGTGGCAATCCTCGGACCAAATTGAGTTTACTCAAGCGAGACAAAAGGTCAAAGCTCAAGTGACCCAACTTCCTATGCCACTTCCACAACTCACTCGAAGAACCAGCCAAGAAACAACGCTCAACACCCGAAGACTGAGAAAAATCAGCACGAAACACCTGACCCTCGGGAACGACCATACAAACAAGGTCCCCTCGAGAGTCCACAATCCGAGAACCACCAGGACGAAACAACACCTCAAAGCCCTCATCCAACAACTGAGACACAGAAAGCAAATTGTACCCCAGCGATTGAACAAGAGCAACACGCCTCAGAGTGATCTTGTCACTCACTTTTATCTCACCTTCTGAAAGCACACGCCCACGCCCATTGTCCCCAAAGGTGATGTACCTCTTCGTCACCACCGGGACGAGACTTGAGAACCACCCCCTGTCTCCGGTCATATGCCTCGAGCAACCGGAGTCAATCAACCAAATGTTCTTCAAGTCTCCCACCTGAAAATCAAAAATAGGCACGTGAGCGAACAAACGACTCGAAGACCGGGTTAGTACCAAAGGAGGAAAACCAGTGCCGAGCCATTTGCTCGAAAGTGGGGTTAGCACCAACCAAAGCATCTCTCCTACCAAAACTACCTCCACGAACACCACCACGGTAACCACCACGAGGGAACCACCCCTCTCTGCCTGGAGGAGGACCAAAACCACGAAAGAGGACTCGTGGACCGTCCCTCCTTTCCTTCTCAAAGCTACGACTCCTCCCATCCCCGTAGTGAGCTCGAGGGGGAGAACGCCTAGCAACCTGACCACCTGCAAACTCTCCAGCCCATCCACCAGAACCACGACCTCCGAAACAACCCTCGCACTGTACGAGCACGGAAACCAAGCTTGTCATTCCGCAGACCCCAAACCGGTCTGACCGGTTCCAAAACCGGTCGACTCGTTTCACTCCTCCACAGCGGCACCTCCTCGCACTCTTTCGATCACCCCAAGCCGGAACTATCCTCACACTCGCCTTGGCCCTAGGCATCTGCACACGAGGCTTAAGTACACCGCTGGAGGGGTGAAACTTGTCCCCGTTAGCCCACTCCTTCGCCATTTTCTCCTCTCGCTTCCTCTTGAAGCAAAACTCCTCCTTGTGGCCATCTCTTCCACAATAGCCACAATGGAACCTCACAAGCTTAGGCTTAGGCTTGGGATGTGGTCGCTCACTCGGTTTCTCTCCACTCAAATCCTCCACCGGTTTCTCACCACTAGCCTTCTCACTCTCCTTCCCAAAGAACACTTTCCCCGAAGTGCTCACAAACTTGATAGGCTTTTGTAGGTCATTTGTGGGTGTAGGAAACACGGGTGGAGCCGGGGTTGTGTCTAGTCGGTTCCTTAGATGGTTAGGTTTTGGTGGGAAATCATTTTTGTGGTGGGTTTTTGGTGGCTCCGGATATTCTCTCTCACTTCCCTCACCAACCTTGTTTGCTCCAAGCCCCTCACCATCTTGCCTCTTAAAGGCCTCGATCATCATCCTCAACGAGGCTCGTGACCGGACAACCAACCCATCAACTTCCTCAAATCATCATTCTCATCCCGCAAGCGATCAACATAATGTGCAAGCTCCAAATTTTTCAACGCATGCATTTCACGGGTAGAGCAAGATGTAGGCATGGGTTCCTTCAATTTAGCCTCGAGCGAACTAGTGTAAGCATGCATCTCATCAATCTTAGCATGCAAAACGGGGCAAGAAGTGCAAGCACCTAGCAAAGCGAGTCTAGACTTAAGCTCGGCCACTTCAACCCTAAGCACATCTAGTTCCTCACACTTGGAGGCATGCTTCTCCTTGAACAAAGCAAGATCGGCAAGGAATATGGAGCAATCGGCACAATCATTCTCATCGAAACAACGGGGCTAGCCTTAAGCTAATCAATCTCAAGCTTGCTATCAAGCACCCGTGTCTCTAGCTCGGCCACTCTAGTCCTAGCATCCTCGAGTGAAGCCCTAAGCTCTTTCCTCATTTTCTTGGCCTCTCTAAGCATGTCATCACGGTTATCAAGCAAAGAGCCAAGCCTCTCATTCTCCCGGCGCAAGAAGGGAAGCTCATCACGCACCTCGTCGTCGGACTCGCAGTCCGAGTCGCTCCGTGTGCTCTTCTTGCTGCCGGAGCTCAACGCCATGGTGCGAGAAGTCGTCTCTCGCGGGGCGGCTCGGCCCGCTCGGGTTCTTGGACGACCTCTTGTTCTTGCGGCGATCTCCCTCGTCGTCGGCTCGCTGCTCGAGCTCGAGGTGGAGTACGCGGACCCGGAGTCGACGTCGCTCGCTCCAACCATCGCTCGGGCCTTGCCTCGGCCCTCCTTCTTCCTCGATCGTCGCTCGTCCTTGTACTTGTTCTTGTGCTTGCTCTTGTGGTCGCGCCTCGAACGGTACTTGTCATCGTTCTTCCTCGGCTTGTGCTTGTAGCTGTCCTTGTTCTCGGTCTTCTCCGGCAGTCGGCGACGAAGTGTCCCGGCTTGCCGCACTGGAAGCAAGTCCTCGTGTTCCTCCTCATGTTCACGCGGTTCTCGTGCAGCCTCTCGAACCGCCTCGTCAATAGCGCCAGCTCGTCCTCTCCAAGGTCATCAAACTCCTCATCTGGCATAGACATCAAAGAGGAAAACGAGAACATCCTGGTGGATGGGTTAGAGTTAGTCTTTCCTTTGGAACCACCAACGAGGGCAAGACTATGGGAATCAGTCGGTCCCTCGAGCTTGGCAATCATGCCCCTATCCACCTCAGCCGACTTGAGCTTCGAGAACGGCTCGTTCACCGTCGAGTATCATACCGCTCCGACTCGACTATGGCCTCGAACTTTCCGCCCCATATCGTACGATCCAAAGAGTGTAAGAGCTTGACCGCTCTATCATGATCATCGTACGGGAGCACGTCCACATTGGCCCTCATGTTGTTCACCACCACCGTGAACCTGCGAAACAAGGCATCGATGGACTCACCGGGGAGATGAGTGAAGTTCTCGTACTCTCTCCCCGTAGGTCGCATACAACCGTGCCCGAACACGGGGCATTCCCAACATGAGCCTCCTTCAACACCGCCCAAATCATACAAGCCAAGTGCTCGGTGTGCACCCGATCGAACTCGGTCGACACAAAGCACGAAACAAGTAGTCGACCGCCTTATTGTTGGCGTCGAATCCGTCCCTCGACCCCGGAGTAAGGAAATCCATCGGTGGGACATAGCTCGTGTCCACCGTGACATCCCAAAGCGGTGACCCTTTCCGCGGAGGAACGCACCCATCCGCTTGCTCCACATCCGGTAGTTCTTGCCATCGAAGTGTGGAGGACCCGAACCCCGTTCTCCGGTACGCCATCCTTGGATCTTAGGCGGTTAGAGTCAACAAAGACCCGAACCGGCTCGATACCACTTGAAGGACCGAAACGGCGAACCAGAGAGGGGGGAGTGAATGGGAGCCGATAAAAATTCTATTCAAGAATTCGGCCTATGAACCCAAATTCACTCGTGCACCTCCGCAAGCTTCTCTTGCCAAGTTCACGTAGCCACTGGAGTGCTACTGAACCTAGGAACAAGACCCGACCAACAGCCTCAACACACACACAGCGGAAACTCACACGACAAGGCTGCTGGCAGCACAAACCGGTCAGGCCGGTTTCTGAAACCGGTCGGACCGCTCCTGTAGGACTTAGCCTCACGAGGGCAGGGAAAAACCGGTCAGACCGGTTAGGCAAACCGGTCAGACCGATTCTGTCCAGAAACTCCCCAAGACCCCCCAAACACTTCAAAAGCCTTTCAACATCTGAACAAACGAAGCCATGGAGCAATAAAGACTTCCTCGTTCAAAGATCTTTCTCGACAGCCCACTGGGCGAAACCGGTCAGACCGGTTTGGGAAACCGGTCAGGCCGGTTTTAGCCTGAACAGTCGAGAAGAACACAGCCCGCGGGTCAACTCCCCCAAAACCAAATCTCAATCTCCCGAATCACTCCATGGACTTGAACAAGACTTTGGGGATATCAGGAACACCTCATGAGGAGTCCATAGCCAAGTTTAATCCCACCAAATCTCGTCCAAAAAGGAGAAATCGAAGAAATCCCGCCAAAGGCACTACCAACCCAAGAACTCAAGAAACCCCAAAATCGAGCACTTTTCCTCACGGATTTGGGAGGGGAATCACAGCCCAAAGAACCACGAAGGGTTCCCACAAATTTCCCCCACCGAATCACAAAGAGAAAAGCCCCAAAAACACTCCAAAGAAATCACCGGAAGAGGGCTCCGAAAATCACCACCAAAAACAACCGGGGAAACACATCCAAACCTTGAGGAATCACGCCGAATCATCTATACATGAAACAAAGATTCGTACAAGGTCTAGCAAGCCGCCCGATCATCCATCCCTCTCTACAAGATTTCTCCGTGAAGCTCTCTTGCTAGTCCTAAGGAAAACCTAGAGAAAATAGGTGGAAAATAGGAAAACTAATGAGCTAGGGTTCCAAGAGTTGGCTGCCAACCTCTCACCTCTTGGGTTATATAGGCGGCAACCGAATGTCTAAAATGCCCCTCTCTACTAACTAGGGATACAAGCCCCTCAAGGGCGGATTCGGAATTCTTGATGTATTCACCATCGGACGGATGCCCAGCGACCGCACCTGCGCGTAGCCTCAACGCAAGCCTTGCGATCCCGACGCGTGTCCTCCGCCTCAAAGCTTCCGGCGCCACTGCGACCCCAAACCGGTCGGACCGGTTCTCCAAACCGGTCGGGCCGGTTTTGGCGACACGACCACACCCGATCTTCGGCCTCGGCTTTGTGACTCGGCCGAGTAACCGGTGATTTTCGGTGAACCACCGCAAACCCCGCGAACTTGATGTAGCCTCCGCCAATCACCACTCATGACTTGGCTCCCATGAAGTCCCGGCTCGACCTTGGTTTTGTGGCTCAACCAAGAAACCGTCCACCGACTTCATCTTGCTGTTCTTGCCACCATGCGGCCCGCACTCGACCCCGCTGGCCACCGGGTCCCTCGAACGAAGCCTACTTGTCTTCTCCACACCTGGAGGCCTCACCGCGACGACCTTTCGCGCTTGTTCTTCACCTGCACCAACACGAGTCAAGCCGCAACCTGCACCTGCAATACTTAGCCAAGAATCAGTCCACACAACGTTGTCAATCACTCATCACACAAGGAAGCGACCATCCACCGGTCCTCGAACCACACATGGTCCTCAATAGGTTCCTAGATAGGAATCATAAGATATCCTTAAATGGATTGCTCATGTGGTAAGAGCATGGGATTGGGCCCCGGTCCAGTGGTCATGTGGGCTAAGCTTTTAAACGCACCAAACATTTGCCGGGAATGGGACCGGTAAGCCTAGTACCTTAATGAGACGGCTAGGGATGGAACTGTCACTACTCTTGGGATTCGCTCTCACGGCTCGCCACCGGTGGTGTATGGTGACTCCGGGTATCTCGCGGGGTATGCCGGATAGCCTGCACCAAAGACTGTGGCCTTTCATCCCGACCGGGGATTTTTGGGGACGGCCCGGGAAAGTTGTTCTCGCGGGGACAGCCTACCGTGTGTTTGGGTCTACCTTGCAAGGTTTAAATCAATCGATTGTCGGCCTCTCACCGTTATCCGAGACTGCTTAATCAACTGGCCATGATATCCCATAATGATGGAACTCGAGAAAATTGTTGTATGAATTAATTGCTTGTCCAATTCTTGATTGGATTAGATGGCACATTTAGAAACGGTAATCAACTAGAACTTGTGCTAAAACTTTGAAAGTAAGGATCTACTCTTAGCGCCGAACAAGTGCGGAAAAAAGAAACTCCACCAGCCAAAAGCCTTTCATGTCTAGAGGTTGGTGATGTAGTCATCACCCGACGGTTAAGTCTTGCTGAGTATTAGTATACTCAGCCTTGCTTTAAAACTTGTTGTTGCAGGTATGATTGATTGGAAGGGTGACGACAAGTAAGGACATCACGGATGGCCTCCTGTGATGTTCACCGTTGCGCTAGATTAAATTAATTCCGCTGTATTTTCGAACTCTGAACCTTTATCTCATGCCATGAACAATGGTTTGTAATAAAATGTTTAATTCATGTTGTACTCTGGACTCGCCTTCGCGTGAGTTTTAATGCATGTGTCGATCCTCTGTTCGATGTCCAAGTGATTTACCGGGCGTTAACCCGGCAACCAACGACAGGATGATACTTTACTATTGCTTAACGACCCAAGTGGATCGGTCTTAGGCGATGGTACGGTATTTTCCTGGGCGGGTTGTCACATGAGCTTAAGGCTAGACCCACTTTGCTTGGTGCTTGTAAATCATGTCCTACTATGCATGCTAAGCTTGTTGATGCTCATTCTACCATTAGCACTTTGGAAGCTTCTTTGAAATCTCCTATTGTCAATGCATGCACTAGCTGTGATGAAGTTACTTTGCGCAATCTTGAACTTACTTCCCGTTTGGATGTCATCTATAAGGAGAATGATTATTTGAGGAAGGTGTTGGGTTGGTTGTCTGGGCAAGAACCTCAATTGAAAATCATGATTGAGGAGTTCAAGAGAGCTGATGGTCGTGGTTTGGGTTCTAAGAAGTTGGGTGAGAAAGTGGGAGAGAACAGTGGGGAGAGTGTGTATGAGAAGTGTGTTGAGTCTAACCCCGAGTTTGAGGTGATCGGAGACATCCAAGTCCCACTTCCAAAAGTACCCAAGAACTCTTTCACTCCAAAGCCAACCACCTTTGCAACAAGCTTGACACAACCCAAGATCCACCCAAATTCCCACCCAAAACAAATGACTTCCAGAAACCCGTGAAGTTTGTGAGTGAGAAGGGTGAGAAACCTAAAGAGAAGCCAGAGCCAAAACCAAAACCCATCCCCTTCAGGTGTGAGTATTGTGGCAAAGAGAGACACCTAGCAGAGTTTTGCTATAAGAGGAAGAGGGATGAGAGGCTTGCTAGGGAGCAAGCAAACTAGAACAGGTATCACCAGTCTCATGGTATTCCTGAGCCTAGAGTGCCACTTCCACGGGGTGTGGGAAGTGTGAGGAGTGTTGGTAGAGTTGGAGCTCAGGGTGGTAGGTTCCCACAGAGAGGTGGTGGTGAGAGGTTTGATAGGAGAGATGATGGTGTGCGTGCTGGTGAGAGGTTTGGTCGGGCTCGTGGTGGTTTTGCTGGACGTCCCCCTACTCGTCCTCAATACGGGTTTAGGGGAGATGATCGTAGCTTTGGGTTCTAGAGGAGCTACGGACCACGTTTTCCCCCTCGTGGTGCTCGTACTCCTTCCATGGGACATGGGAAGTTTGGTGGCAAGGGAATGATGTTTGCTAACCCCTCTTTTGAGCAGATGGCTCGACACTGGTTCAACTTTCTGTGTGCTAACCCCAGTGTCGAGTCGTTGGCTCATTCTCGTTTGTGTTTCTGACTACAGGCAGCAGCCTTGGAGAACATTTGGTTGGTCGACTCCGGATGTTCCCGACACATGACCGGAGACAAGAAGTGGTTCTCCAGCCTCACCCTAGTGAAGGAAAAGATGTACATCACTTTTGGGGATAACGGACGAGGAAGGGTAATTTCTGAGGGTGTGGTGCATATGAGTGACAAGGTAACGTTGAAGAGAGTTGCACTTGTGAAGTCTTTGGGTTTCAATTTGCTTTCGGTTTCTCAGTTGCTTGATGAAGGTTTTGAGGTGCGTTTCAAGTCTAGTGAGTCTCGTTTGCTGGATTCTCGAGGTGATCTTGTCTGTATGATCATCCCCGAGGGTCAGATTTTCAGGGCTGATTTCTCTCGTTCTTTGGGTCCTGGTCGCTGTTTGTTGGCTGGTCCTTCTTCTAATTTGTGGAAATGGCATAGGAGGTTGGGTCACTTGAGCTTTGATTTGGTTTCCCGCTTGAGTGGTCTTGACCTTGTCCGACGATTGCCGAGGTTGAAGCTTGAGAAGGATTTGGTTTGTGCTCCGTGTAGGCATGGCAAGATGGTAGCCACTCCCCATCCACCCGTGACCGATGTCATGACCGAGCGTCCGACAGAGTTGTTGCATATGGACCTTGTTGGGCCAGCTCGAGTTCGCTCGGTGGGTGGGAAGTGGTATGTCCTTGTTGTGGTGGACGATTACTCACTCTATGCCTGGTTGTTTTTCTTGGAAGACAAGAGTGAGACATTTGGCTTTGTTCGAGATCTGATCGTGAGGTTGCAAAATGAGAGGCATGGGAATGCCATTCGAGCTATCCGCAGTGATAATGGCTCAGAGTTCAAGAACTCTCGTTTTGATGCCTTCTGTTGTGATCTAGGTCTTGAACATCAGTATTCGACCCCTTATGTGCCCCCTCAAAATGGAGTTGTGGAAAGGAAAAATCGGACTCTTTGTGAGATGGCTAGGACGATGCTCGATGAGCACAGGACTCCTAGGAGGTATTGGGCCGAGGCGGTCAATACGGCTTGTCATGTCTCTAACAGGATTTTATTGCGAGCTTTCAAGAGGAAGACCTGTTATGAGCTTATGCATGGTCGGGCACCCAAGGTGAGTCACTTTCGAGTCTTTGGCTGCAAATGCTTTATTCTTAAGAAGGGAAAACTCGACAAGTTTGAGGCTAGGTCTAGTGATGGAATTTTCTTTGGATATGCTAATCATTCTAGAGCCTATAGGGTGCTTAACCTTGAGACTAACAAAATCATGGAGACTTGCGAGGTAACCTTCGATGAGACAATGCCATGCACCTCTCTTGGCTTTGAGTGTGCAGGTGATGAAGAGATGGCCGAGGACCTCTTTGAAGAGGAGAAGGATGAAGCTGGAGATGATGATGGAGAGAACCATGCACCTGAAGCTGAGTGTGTACCCACTACTTCCCCTACGACCACTACGGAGGGTGGACCGTCTACTTCATGGACAACGACGGTGCGACAAGAGGACCAGGCGAGAGAAGCTGCAGTTGAGGGGGAGGTAGTCTCGAGACGTGAGGCTCCCTGAAGGACCGATACGGCGAACCAGAGAGGGGGGGAGTGAATGGGAGCCGATAAAAATTCTTCTCGAAGGAGATGAAAACTCCAACAAGACGAACGCGGCTTCCAACACACGTCTCCGACTCACTACCAAGGTTGGTCAAGCCCACGTAGCCACTGGAGTGCCACTGGACCTAGGAACCAACACGCAACCTTCCGACCCGAGAAACGCAGCGGAAAAACCAAACCTCGAGTCTACAGACCCACACCGGTCGGACCGGTGAGCACCACGGTCGACCGGTCCCTGCAGGTGAAACTGAGCAACTTCCACTAAGTGGCTCTACACCGGTCAGACCGGTGAGACACACTGGTCAGACCGATGGCAGCCTGAAAGCCCCCAAGACACCAAACAGGCCAACCGACCACCAAACGGACCCAAACTCGAAACAGCGGCAACACGGGACAACAAGGAACACACCAAGACATTCACCCGAGTAAAAACCCACAAGGGCTCGCACCGGTCAGACCGGTCAAGAGCACCGGTCAGACCGGTGTAGCCTGGGCAGCTCGGGATGAATAGCACTCGCGGGTCAACTCCCCCAAATCCAAATCTCGATCTCCCGAATCGCTCCACGGACTTGAACAAGACTTTGAGGATATCATGAACACCTCATGAGGAGTTCATAGCCAAGTTTAATCCCACCAAAACTCGTCCAAAAAGGAGGAATCGAAGAAATCCCGCCGGAAGCACTTCCAACCCAAGAACTCAAGAAACCCCAAAATCGAGCACTTTTACTCACGGATTTGGGAGGGGAATCACAGCCCAAAGAACCACGAAGGGTTCCCACAAATTTCCCCCATCAAATCCCCAAGAGAGAAGTCCCGAAAACAACCCAAAGAAATCACCGAGAGAGGGCTCCGAAAATCACCACCAAGAACAACCGGGGAAAACACATTCAAACCTTGAGGAACCACGCCGAATCATCTATACATGAAACAAAGGTTCGTACAAGGTCTAGCAAGCCGCCCGATCATCCATCCCTCTCTACAAGATCTCTCCGTGAAGCTCTCTTGCTAGTCCTAAGGAAAACCTAAGGAAAATAGGTGGAAATTAGGAAAACTAATGAGCTAGGGTTCCAAGAGTTGGCTGCCATCCTCTCACCTCTTGGGTTATATGGAGGCAACCGCATGTCTAAAACGCCCTTCTCTACTAACTGGGGATACAAGCCCCTCAAGGGCGGAATTGGAATTCTTGATGTCTTCACCATCAGACGGATGCCCGGCGACCGCACCCTGCGTAGCCTCGACGCAAGCCATGCGATCCCGACGCGTGTCCTCCGCTTCGAAGATTCCGGACTGCGTCGTCGCACACGGTCGACCGGTGCTCCTCACCGGCCGACCGGTCCCCACCGGCCGACCGGCCGGACCCACCGGTCGGACGGTCCGTGCCGCCGCACCTCCGTCTTCGGTTCTCCGCTCTTGGCTTTGTGGATCAACCAAGGAACCCAGTGGTTTTCTGGTGAACCACCGGAAACCCCGCGAACTCTGTGTAGCCTCCGCCAATCTCCACTCATGACTCGGCTCCCACGTAGTCCCGGCTCGACCTTGGTTTTGAGGCTCAACCAAGAAACCGTCCATGACTTCATCTTGCTGTTCATGCCACCATGCGGCCCGCACTTAACCCCGCTGGCCACCGGGTCCCTCGAACGAAGCCTACTTGTCTTCTCCACACCTGGAGGCCTCACCGGCGACGACCTTTCGCGCTTGTTCTTCACCTGCACCAACACGAGTCAAACCGCAACCTGCACCTGCAATACTTTGGCAAGAATCAGTCCACACAACGTTGTCAATCACTCATCACACAAGGAAGCGACCATCCACCGGTCCTCGAACCACACATGGTCCTCAATCTCCCCCTTGATGAGTGCATTGACAACACCCACACGAAAGTAACAAGAGAGAAAAGAAAAAGAAAAGAAACGAACAAAAAGAAACTCCAACAAGTGATCGAAAGCCAAACAAAGGCAAAGAGCAAGATCACTTGAAGGAAACAAGTCTCGGACCCCTTAGGCAAGGGCAACGGCTCGACACATCCGAGACAAAGCAAAGCTCAAGCAAAGAGCGCAAACCACCAAAACAAAGCTCGAACACCACAAAGAGCTCCCCCTGCACACATGCAAGCTCCCCCTGAACCAATGCACCTCCCCCTGGACGGATGCATGCAAGACACCACTTGAAAACGGGACGACCGCAAGACTTTCAGCTCACACCGGTCAGACCGGTCATCACCACCGGTCAGACCGGTGCCTAACATGTGTACAGGACCAGCACTCACACCGGTCAGACCGGTGCTCATCACCGGTCAGACCGGTGTAAAACAGAGCCCAGAAATGGCTAGAAACCACCTGAAAACCTTCTAAACGCGTCCAACAAGCCATTTCAAGCTCAAACTTCTCCCCCTTGTTGACAATGCATGAATCAAGCCAAAAATGCAAAACTTTCAACCTAGAGCTTCTCAAATAGACAAAATTCAACAAAGAATGCTACACATGTCCAAATGAGCAAGTTAGGTACTCTACTGCTTCGTATCGATCTCAACTACATGATCACCAAGTTTCACAACCATTGGACGAAGCTAAGATGGATTTTGGCAATTTTGCGAAAAACTTGCCTCTCATGAGCAAAGTCCTAAACATGATCAAAGCATATCAAAATGGCAAAGCCACACAAACTTCATGCTAGGACAGCCATTCTAATCATAAGACCATCACGAACACCCACAAGCACCTCATGTCATGTCAAAGCCACCGAGCCATGTGCCTACTTCTATGTATGAGACTTCTCATTGGTAGGCATCATGCAACGGTTTAGCACCCAAAGCAAATTAAATTCAGCACATATGACATGGGAGCATATCTTCCAAGCATTTTTCATTTCATTTTCAGATTTGTAAATGGTACATGAAATGTCTTTGCGACAAAAAGGAACTTATGCTCCTCCACAAGATAAATCAAGAGGGCTAAACATTCATGATGGCAAATGAGCCTTTGGCCCCATATGATCAATAAACTAGCCATCCAACCACAAATTAAGCATAGCAAGTCCACAAAAACATGTCAAGAGCATGTAAAGGCATTTACACATGAGAGAGCATACATGTGACATTTTTCAAAAGCATAGCTATCAACAATGGATTATTCATCAAGATCATCAAGAGCTAAGCCAAACTAACCGTAGCATACCAAACAAGCTCACAAAGACATATATCTCATTCCATGGTGAACAATGTATATGAGAGAAGCTTTTCCTAACCAATGCATATGATACAAAATGCATGCAATCTAAGATACAAGGATGCCTATACATCATGCTACATATGCCATGCCAAATGCAAGGAATGCACAAAGGAAAGCTATACAAATGCTACAAACCGGCTCCTCGAGGGGAGGCAAAACGGGCTCGACACCACCGGCAAAAGAGAGCTCCCACACACCCAACTCAGGAAATCAAACACACACCAAGTTCCCCCCACAAACGAGTGAAAGTTACTTGATCTAGGGGTTTGGTGAAAATATCGGCTAGTTGGTCATGTGTGGGTACATGGATCAACGCTATCTTTCCTTTCTCAACGTTGTCTCTCAGGAAATGATACCTCACTTCTATGTGTTTAGTTTTGGAATGGAGCACTGGGTTCTTTGCAACGCTTATGGCACTGGTGCTATCACATGGAAGTGGGACATGGGTATACTCCTCACCAAAGTCACTCATGGTGTAGGTGATCCAAAGGAGCTGAGAGCAACAACTGGCAGCGGCAACATACTCGGCCTCGGTCGTGGATTGAGCAACACTCGACTGCTTGCGGGAAGACCAAGACACCAAAGAAGAACCCCAAAACTGGCAAGTCCCAGAAGTGGACTTCCTATCCAAGCGACACCCGGCAAAATACGCGTCTGAAAAGCCATGAAGCGCCAAAGAAGAGGACGCGGAGTACCAAAGGCCGAAGTCGGGAGTGTGACGCAAGTACCTGAAAATTCTCTTCACTGCTTGCTGATGCGAAGTCCTCCGAGACGCTTGAAAACGAGCGCACAGACACACTGAGAACTGTATGTCCGGCCTCGTCGCCGTCAAGTAGAGGAGTGACCCGATCATGCTTCGGTACTCCTTCTGGTCCACGTGTTCACCTTCCTCATCCGCATCAAGAGCTGTAGTCGTACTCATCGGCGTCGTCATAGCCTTGGAGTCCTCCATCTTGAACTTCCTCACAATGTCCTTGGTGTACTTAGCCTGGTGCACAAATGTTCCTTCCTTTGATTGCTTGATTTGTAGCCCGAGGAAGAACTGCAACTCACCCATCATGCTCATCTCGAACTCCCTGCTCATATCATCTGCAAACCTTGCAACAAGAGAGTTAGATGAGCCACCAAAGACAATATCATCCACGTACACCTGCACAATCAGGATATCTCTGCCCTGCCTCAGCAAAAACAAGGTCTGATCGACCTTCCCCATCTCAAAACCTCTCTCAAACAAGAACCCCCTCAACCTCGCCATACCAAGCTCTAGGCGCCTGCTTCAACCCATACAACGCCTTCCTCAACTTGTACACCCGTGGGGGTACTTCTCACTCTCAAACCCCGAGGTCGCCTCACATACACTTCTTCCTCCAAAGCACACCATTCGAAAAGCACTCTTCACATCCATTTGGTGCAACTTGAACCCTTTAGCCACGGAAAAGGCTAGAAGGATCCTAATCGCCTCCAAACGGGCTACGGGAGCAAAGGTCTCCTTGTAGTCAATCCCCTCCTTCTGACTGAACCCCTGAGCAACAAGTCTCGACTTGTTCCTCACAACCTCACCCTTCTCTCCCTCTTTGTTTTTCCACACCCACTTTGTACCAATCGGCTTACACCCTGGGGGAGGGTCAACCAACTCCCACACCTGATTTCTCTCAAAGTTCTCCAAATCCTCATGCATCGAATTAACCCAATTGTGATCAGATAGTGCGTGTCCAATGTCTTTGGGCTCGAAAGAAGCAACAAATGCAGCATGAGCGAAATGGTAGTTGTTTCGAACCCTCGACCGTGTAGTGCGTTCATTCATGTCGCCGATGATCCTCGAAGCTGGGTGATCCACTTGAACTCGCCGGGGAGGTTCTCGCCTCGAAGCTACCTCCCCCTCAACATCAGCTTCTCCTCGTTCTTGATTTGTCGTCGTAGGTGTAGCGAGAGGGTCCATCCATCATCGTAGTCGAAGTAGTGGGTACATGTTCGGCCGGGGGCACCGCACCGCCATCCTCATCATCTCCATGTTCATGCTCCTCCTCCCGAAAGATCTCCTCGCCAAGCTCATCATCACCGCACACTCAAAGACAAGCCGACTACGTGGCTCTGTCTCGTCGAAGGTTACCTCGCAAGTCTCCACGATTTGGTTAGTTTCAAGATTGAGCACACGATATGCTCTAGAATGAGATGCATAACCAAAGAAAATGCCATCGACGGACCTAGCCTCAAACTTATCCAACTTCCCCGCCTTTCTTAAGAATGAAACACTTGCAACCAAAGACATGGAAGTGACTCACCTTGGGTGTGCGACCATGCATCAACTCATAGCATGTCTTCTTCTTGTGCACTCTAAGGTATATCCTGTTCGACACATAGCATGCGGTATTCACCGCCTCGGCCCAATACCTCCTCGGAGTCCTATGCTCATCAAGCATCGTCCGAGCCATCTCGCACAAGGTCCCGTCCTTCCTTTCCACAACACCATTCCGGGGAGGCGTATACGGACTCGAAAACTGGTGCTCAAGACCCAAGTCATGGCAAAAGGTTTCAAAACGAGAGTTCCTGAATTCCGAGCCATTATCACTGCGGATAGCTCGTATGGCATCTCCGTGCCTCTCGTTCCTCAACCTCAAGACTAGATCTCGAACAAAACCAAACGTCTCCCCCTTATCCTCAAGAAAGAACACCCACGCATACCGAGAATAGTCGTCCACCACAACAAGGACATACCACTTCCCACCCGCATCGCACACGAGCCGGGCCAACAAGGTCCATATGGAGCAGCTCGCATGGACGCTCAGTCATCACATCGGTGAGAGGCGGGTGAGAAGAGGCCACCATCTTGGCATGCCTACACGGAGCACAAACCAACTCTTTCTCAAGCCTCAGCCGTGGCAATCCTCGGACCAAATGGAGTTTACTCAAGCGTGACAAAAGGTCAAAGCTCAAGTGACCCAACTTCCTATGCCACTTCCACAACTCACTCGAAGAACCATCCAAGAAACAACGCTCCACACCCGAAGACTGAGAAAAATCAGCACGAAACACCTGACCCTCGGGAACAACCATACAAACAAGGTCCCCTCGAGAGTCCACAATCCGAGAACCACCTGGACGAAACAACACCTCAAAGCCCTCATCCAACAACTGGGATACCGAAAGCAAATTGTACCCCAGCGATTGAACAAGAGCAACACGCCTCAGAGTGATCTTGTCACTCACTTTTATCTCACCTTCTGAAAGCACACGCCCACGCCCATTGTCCCCAAAAGTGATGTACCTCTTCGTCACCACCGGGACGAGACTTGAGAACCACCCCCTGTCTCCGGTCATATGCCTCGAACAACCGGAGTCAATCAACCAAATGTTCTTCAACTCTCCCACCTGAAATTCAAAAACAAGCACGTGAGCGAACAAACGACTCAGCACTGGGGTTAGTACCAAAGGAGGAAAACCAGTGCCGAGCCATTTGCTCGAAAGTGGGGTTTGCACCAACCAAAGCATCTCTCCTACCAAAGCTACCTCCGTGAACACCACCACGGTAACCACCCTGAGGGAACCACCCCTCTCTGCCTGGAGGAGGACCAAATCCACGCAAGAAAGCCCGTGGAACGTCCTTCCTCTCCAACTCAATGCCACGACTCCTCCAATCCCCGTATTGAGCACGAGGAGGAGAACGCCTAGCAAACGACCACCCGCACCCTTTCCAGCCCAACCACCGAACCACGACCACCGTAAACAACCCTCGGACTCCGTACGAGCTCGAAACCCGAACAGCCGTCCTGTCCGGGCTCGCACCGGTCCGACCGGTGCCCCACACCGGTCCGACCGGTGTGACTCGGACAAGAAGACCACCCCTGCGCACCTTCTTCTCTCCCCAAGCCCGAACCGTCCTCACAATCGCCTTGCCCCCGGGCATCCGCATACGAGGCTCAAGTACACCATCGGAAGGGTGGTACTTGTCCTTGTTAGCCCACTCCTTCTTCATTCTCTCCTCTCGCTTCCTCTTGAAGCAAAGCTCCTCCTTATGGCCATCTCTCCCACAATAGCCACAATGGAACCTCACAAGCTTAGGCTTTGGCTTGGGATGTGGCTGCTCACTTGGTTTCTCTCCACTCAAACCCTCCACCGGTTTCTCACCACTAGCCTTCTCATTCTCCTTCCCAAAGAACACCTTCCTCGAAGTGCTCACAAACTTGATAGGCTTTTGTAGGTCATTTGTGGGTGTAGGAAACACGGGTGGAGCTGGGGTTGTGTCTAGTCGGTTCCTTAGATGGTTAGGTTTTGGTGGGAAATCATTTTTGTGGTGGGTTTTTGGTGGCTCCGGGATATTCTCTCTACTTCCCTCACCAACCTTGTTTGCTCCAAGCCCCTCACCATCTTGCCTCTTAAAGGCCTCGATCATCATCCTCAACTGAGGCTCGTGACCGGACAACCAACCCATCAACTTCCTCAAATCATCATTCTCATCCTGCAAGCGATCAACATAATGTGCAAGCTCCAAATTTTTCAATGCATGCATTTCACGGGTAGAGCAAGATGTAGGCATGGGTTCCTTCAATTTAGCCTCGAGCGAACTAGTGTAAGCATGCATCTCATCAATCTTAGCATGCAAAACAGGGCAAGAAGTGCAAGCACCTAGCAAAGCGAGTCTAGACTTAAGCTCGGCCACTTCAACCCTAAGCACATCTAGTTCCTCACACTTGGAGGCATACTTCTCCTTAAACAAAGCAAGATCAGCAAGGAATATGGAGCAATCAAGACAATCATTCTCATCGGAGACAACGGGGCTAGCCTTAAGCGAATCAATCTCAAGCTTGCTATCAAGCACCCGTGTCTCTAGCTCAGCCACTCTAGTCCTAGCATCCTCGAGTGAAGCCCTAAGCTCTTTCCTCATTTTCTTGGCCTCTCTAAGCATGTCATCACGGTTATCAAGCAAAGAGCCAAGCCTCTCATTCTCCCGGCGCAAGAAGGGAAGTTCATCACACACCTCGTCGTCGGACTCGCAGTCCGAGTCGCTCCGTGTGCTCTTCTTGCTGCCGGAGCTCAGCGCCATGGTGCAGAAGCCATCTCTCGCGAAGCAGCTCAGCCCGCTCAGGTTCTTGGACGACTTCTTGTTCTTGCGGCGATCTCCCTCGTCTTCACTGCTGCTCGAGCTCGAGGTGGAGTACGCGGAACTGGAGTCGACGTCGCTCGCTCCAACCATCGCTCGGGCCTTGCCTCGGCTCTCCTTCTTCCTCGACCGCCGCTCGTCCTTGTACTTGTTCTTGTGCTTGCTCTTGTGGTCGCGCCTCGAACGGTACTTGTCGTCCATCCTCGGCTTGTGCTTGTAGCTGTCCTTGTTTTCGGCCTTCTCCGGGCAGTCGGCGACGAAGTGTCCCGGCTTGCCGCACTGGAAGCAAGTCCTCGTGTTCCTCCTCATGTTCACGCGGTTCGTGCAGCCTCTCGAACCGCCTCGTCAACAGCGCCAGCTCGTCCTCTCCAAGGTCATCAAACTCCTCATCTGGCATAGACATCAAAGAGGAAAAGGAGAACATCCTGGTGGATGGGTTAGAGTTAGCCTTTCCTTTGGAACCACCAACGAGGGCAAGACTATGGGAATCAGTCGGTCCCTCGAGCTTGGCAATCATGCCCCTATCCACCTCAGCCGACTTGAGCTTCGAGAACAGCTCGTTCACCGTCGAGTGTCATACTTCTCCGACTCGACAATGGCCTCGAACTTTCCGCCCCATATCGTACGATCCAAAGAGTGTAAGAGCTTGACCGCTCTATCATGATCATCGTACGGGAGCACGTCCACATTGGCCCTCATGTTGTTCACCACCACCGTGAACCTCGAAACAAGGCATCGATGGACTCACCGGGAGATGAGTGAAGTTCTCGTACTCTCTCCGTAGGTCGCATACATCCGTGCCCGAACCCGGGCGTTCCCAACATGAGCCTCCTTCAAAGACCGCCCAAATCCTACAAGCCAAGTGCTCGGTGTGCACCCGATCGAACTCGGCCGACACAAAGCACGAAACAAGTAGTCGACCGCCTTATTGTTGGCGTCGAAGCTGTCCCTCGATCCTGGAGCGAGGAAATCAACCGGCTAGACATAGCCTGTGTCCACTGTGACATCCCAAAGGATCTGACCCTTTCCGCGGAGAAACGCACCCATCCGCTTGCTCCACATCCGGTAGTTCTTGCCATCGAAGTGTGGAGGACCCGAACCCCCGTTCCCGGTACGTCATCCTTGGATCTTAGACTGGTTAGAGTCAACAAAGACCCAAACCGGCTCTGATACCACTTGAAGGACCGATACGGCGAACCAGAGAGGGGGGAGTGAATGGGAGCCGATAAAAATTCTTCTCGAAGGAGATGAAAACTCCAACAAGACGAACGCGGCTTCCAACACACGTCTCCGACTCACTACCAAGGTTGGTCAAGCCCACATAGCCACTGGAGTGCCACTGGACCTAGGAACCAACACGCAACCTTCCGACCCGAGAAACGCATCGGAAAAACCAAACCTCGAGTCTACAGACCCACACCGGTCAGACCGGTGAGCACCACCGGCCGACCGGTCCCCGCAGGTGAAACCGAGCAACTTCTACTAAGTGGCTCTACACCCGCCGACCGGTGAGACACACCGGTCAGACCGATGGCAGCCGAAAGCCCCCAAGACACCAAACAGGCCAACCGACCACCAAACGGACCCAAACTCGAAACAGCAGCAACACGGGACAACAAGGAACACACCAAGACGTTCACCCGAGCAAAAACCCACAAGGGCTCGCACCGGTCAGACCGGTTAAGAGCACCGGTCAGACCGGTGTAGCCTGGGCAGCTCGGGATGAATAGCACTCGCGGGTCAACTCCCCCAAATCCAAATCTCGATCTCCCGAATCGCTCCACGGACTTGAACAAGACTTTGGGGATATCATGAACACCTCATGAGGAGTTCATAGCCAAGTTTAATCCCACCAAAACTCGTCCAAAAAGGAGGAATCGAAGAAATCCCGCCGGAAGCACTTCCAACCCAAGAACTCAAGAAACCCCAAAATCGAGCACTTTTACTCACGGATTTGGGAGGGGAATCACAGCCCAAAGAACCACGAAGGGTTCCCACAAATTTCCCCCATCAAATCCCCAAGAGAGAAGTCCCGAAAACAACCCAAAGAAATCACCGAGAGAGGGCTCCGAAAATCACCACCAAGAACAACCTAGGGAAAACACATTCAAACCTTGAGGAACCACGCCGAATCATCTATACATGAAACAAAGGTTCGTACAAGATCTAGCAAGCCGCCCGATCATCCATCCCTCTCTACAAGATCTCTCCGTGAAGCTCTCTTGCTAGTCCTAAGGAAAACCTAAGGAAAATAGGTGGAAATTAGGAAAACTAATGAGCTAGGGTTCCAAGAGTTGGCTGCCATCCTCTCACCTCTTGGGTTATATGGAGGCAACCGAATGTCTAAAACGCCCTTCTCTACTAACTGGGGATACAAACCCCTCAAGGGCGGAATTGGAATTCTTGATGTCTTCACCATCGGATGGATGCCCGGCGACCGCACCCTGCGTAGCCTCGACGCAAGCCATGCGATCCCGACGTGTGTCCTCCGCTTCGAAGATTCGGATCGCGTCATCGCACACCGGTCGGACCGGTGCTCCTCACCGGTCGGACTAGTCCACACCGGTCGGGGCCGTCGGACCCACCGGTCGACCGGTCCGGTGCTTCGCCGCACCTCCGTCTTCGGTTCTCCGGTCTTGGCTTTGTGGATCAACCAAGGAACCCAATGGTTTTCTGGTGAACCACCGGAAACCCCCGCGAACTCGGTGTAGCCTCCGCCAATCTCCACTCATGACTCGGCTCCCACGTAGTCCCGGCTCGACCTTGGTTTTGAGGCTCAACCAAGAAATCGTCCATGACTTCATCTTGCTGTTCATGCCACCATGCGGCCCGCACTTGATCCCGCTGGCCACCGGGTCCCTCGAACGAAGCCTACTTGTCTTCTCCACACCTGGAGGCCTCACCGGCGACGACCTTTCCCGCTTGTTCTTCACCTGCACCAACACGAGTCAAACCGCAACCTGCACCTACAATACTTAGCCAAGAATCAGTCCACACAACGTTGTCAATCACTCATCACACAAGGAAGCGACCATCCACCGGTCCTCGAACCACACATGGTTCTCACTCCCCGACGGATTCAAGAAGTGCATCCCCTATCAAGGATCATTGGGGACATCGACGAACGTACCACGCAGTCAAGGTCTAGAAATTCCTCTCATTTCGCTCATGCTGCATTTGTTGCCACCTTTGAGCCCAAGGACATTGGACATGCTTTACCTGATGCAAACTGGGTCAATTCTATGCATGAGGAGTTCAAAACTTTGAGAGGAACCAGGTGTGGGAGTTAGTTGAACCACCTCCAAATTGCCATCCTATAGGAACCAAATGGGTTTGGAACAACAAAGAGGGAGAGAATGGGATGGTTATGAGGAACAAGTCTAGAGTTGTTGCTCAGGGATATAGTCAAAAGGGGATCGACTATGAGGAGATCTTTACTCCTGTGGCCCGTCTTGAGGCAATTCGAATCCTTCTAGCCTTTGCCATGGCTAAAGGGTTCAAGTTGTTTCAAATGGACGTGAAGAGTGCTTTTCTGAATGGGGTCATAGAGGAAGAGGTGTATGTGAAGCAGCCACCGGGGTTTGAGAGTGAGAAGTATCCACACAGGGTGTACAGGTTGAAAAGGGCTCTGTATGGGTTGAAATAGGTGCCCCGGGCTTGGTATGGGAGATTGAGAGGTTTTCTGGTAAGCAGAGGGTTTGTGATGGGTACCGTGGAAAGGACCTTGTTTCTCCTCAAGCATGGGAATGACTTGTTGGTTGTGCAGATATACGTAGATGATATTGTCTTTGGTGGCTCGTCACATAACCTTGTTGCCAAGTTTGCAGATGAGATGAGCAGGGAATTCGAGATGAGCATGATGGGTGAGTTGCAGTACTTTCTCGGGTTGCAGATCAAGCAAGTGAAGGACGGAACATTTGTACATCAGACCAAGTACACGAAAGACATGCTGAGGAAATTCCAGATGCAAGATGTGAAGCCTATGTTGACACCCATGGGGAGCACGGCTACTTTGGATGCGGACGAGGACGGAGAACCAGTGGACCAGCGGGAGTACAGGAGCATGATCGGCTCCCTCCTCTACCTGACGGCGACGAGGCCAGACATACAGTTCAGTGTGTGTCTGTGCGCTCATTTTCAGGCTTTGCCGAGGACATCACATCGACAGGCCGTCAAGAGGATTTTCAGGTACCTACGATCCGCCCTCGGTCTTGGCCTTTGGTATTCTTCCTCCTCGACTCTTTCTCTTCATGGTTTTTCTGATGCGGATTTTGCTGGTTGTCGAGTCGAGAGGAAGTCTACTTCTGGTTCTTGTTAGTTTCTTGGGTCCTCGTTGGTTTCGTGGTCTTCCCGCAAGCAGTCTAGTGTAGCTCAGTCTACCACCGAGGCAGAGTATGTTGCAGCCGCGAGTTGTTGTTCCCAGCTGTTGTGGATTTCATACACTTTGAGAGACTTTGGTGTGGAGTGCACCCAGATCCCACTTCTTTGTGATAGCACCAGTGCCATAAGCGTAGCGAAAAACCCAGTGCTTCATTCCAGAACCAAACACATAGAAGTAAGATACCATTTCTTGAGAGATAATGTGGAGAAAGGGACCATTGTGTTGAGCCATGTCCCTACCCAAGATCAGCTTGCAGACATTTTTACAAAGCCTCTCGACCAAGCTACATTTGTGCGCTTGCGGGGGGAACTTGGGGTTTGTTGCCCTTTCTAGTTGATTCTTGGGGGATTTACTTTTGTACCATATGTATCATACCATGTTTACTTTGATGTATATACATGCTTTGCTTGATGTAGAAACCATGGTAGGATAGCCATCTTGTCATATATCATGTTGCATTTGTATCGTATTGCATTTTAGGATGATGAGCTTCTTTTATATGCCTTATTTGAGTCTCTTTGGATATTTGTGAGATATTGGTCATATGTGTGGAGAAATGGCTATGTGAGGCTATGCTCTTGGAATATTTGAGATATATGTTGTGAGATAGCCCTTTTTGAATCAAATGCTAATCTTGACTAAATTTGATGAAATGTGCTCCACTCATGTGTAGTAGTGTATCCATGTCACGTTTTGGTCTAAATGTGCTTTCTATGCTTAGATTGTGCTTGGATGTCTTTTTCTTGCTTTTGGGCCAAAGGCCGAATATCATTGTGAATGTTTAGCCTATGTTGTATTCATGGGGGAGCATAAGCTTCTTTTTGCCGCAAAGGCACTTCATGTACCATGAAATGAATTGATCTTGAAAAGAAGTGTGTATGCCTGAAAAATGCTCCATCCATTATGCTTATGCTTAAAATGTCTTATCTTTTAAACATGGGTGCAAAACATGTTGCATGATGTTCACCAGTGGAGAAGTCTCCCCGAAGTGGACACATGGCTCATGAGCTTTAACATGACATGCTTTGCTTTATGGGTGTTTGCAATGATCATTTGTCGAGAATTGGATATCCTTGTATGATCTCTGGATGATATGCATGTTTTTGGCTCGAATATGACATGGATAGGCTTTTACATTTGAAGTGAGCCATCTTTTGATAAAACTGTTCAATCTGAAAATTTGCTTTGTCACATACCTATATTTCCATATATTACTTGTGGCAATGCTTTGACTATGCGATGACCTATATGTGTGCTCTTTGTCTCATTTCTAGCCTTTGACACTAGATTTGGCCCAACACGACGGAGACGGGATCTGGGCATGTCGGGAAGCTTCGAGGCGGAGGACACGCAGCGGGATCGCATGGCTTGCGTCGGGAGGACGCGGGGTGCGGCGAAGGCGTGGCCGTCCGATGGCAAGACCCACAAACATTACATAAATGCCCCTGCGTGGGTTGTATCGCCAGTAGTTGAGTTAGGAGTAGTCGAGTCATTTCCCACACCGGCGGGACCCGATATATAAGCCATGAGTGTGTGTGGATGGGGCTCGGTCTCCGCGACTTAGGGTTTCATTTCCCCCCTCCCATTTCTCTTTTTCCTGGACTATTTTCTTCTCTTTTTTTCTCTAGGCTATAATGAGAGCTTCATGAGTGATTTGTTGAGAGGGATGGATGCTAGGGCGGCATGCTAGACCTTGTGAATCTTTCCTGGTTTGTATAGAAGATTCGGCGTTGTGTATTTCGTGGTCTTTTTCGTGCTTGTTTTTGGTGCTTTTGTTCTTGATGTGATTCCGCGGATTTGAGTGGGTTTCTCCCCGGATTTCTTTGAGGGAAACATGGCTGGATGTCTTGTGCATCTTTGGGATTGATCTTGTGCCCTCAAACGCTGGGAAACCACTTTGATTCAAGGATTTTCGTTCGGAGCTCTAGTTTTTGGTGGTGTTCAAAGGATCCGCGATTCCCGATTATTTAGGAAGTTAGGAGGTGAAATTTTTGGGGTATAGCATCCTTGGTTGACGCTTTTCATGTCCACAAACTCTTTTCTCAACAGCTTCTACCGTTTGGGAGATCCGGTGATGGATTGGGAGTGTTAACTTTCGGGGTCGAGCAGTTTTCAGTTCTGTTTGTGCCTGGCGGACGATCCGCGAGGGCCTGGCAGACGGTCCGCGAGCACAGTGTTCTTCGCGTGTTCTTCGTGTTCTTGCTCGGCTTCGCTTTTGATCCGTTTTGGTTTCGGGCTTTGGTTGGGAGTGGTTTCGGACAGTCCGCAGCAGCGGGCGGACGGTCCGCGGGTGCACAGCGGACGGTCCGCGTGCTCCCCGCGGACGGTCCGTTATTCGGGGTTGTCTCCGGAGGTTCGTTTGCTTTTTCGGACGGTCCGCGGCTCGGGGCCGGACGGTCCGCGGTGCGGGTGCGGACGGTCCGCGGCGGCGGCCGGACGGTCCGCGTGGCCTGTGCGGACAGTCCGCCCCTCCTGGTCGGACGGTCCGCCAGAGCCTGAGTGGTTTGTTTCTTGGTTCGATTCCTCCCTCCTTCTTTCGTGCTTCCGCGTGTGCTTCAAGGGATCGTTCCTAAGACTTGAGGTTGATCCATAACCTCGTTGTCTTGACGATTGGTGTGTGATTCGCTCCATCGCTCATGTGTGACCGGGATTTGTCTAGGGTATAGGCCGGGTTCTTTGAGAAGAATTTTTACCGGCTCCTATTCACTCCCCCCTCCCTAGTCGCCATCCGATCCTTCATATTGTTCATAAACTAGATAGTTCATCACATTGTTTCATACAACTCAACTCAAACTTCAAAGTGTGTAGACACTCAAGTACTTTTTACCCCATGATCACCTTAAATTTGAATGAAACCTCAACCTTACTATATTATTAGTATTTGGAGATTTAGATTTCCAATTGTCTTTAAAAAAATTATTTTCTATTTTTTAAATACCTAATAAAGACACCCTTGTGAAGTAACTTGAAAAAACTATTACCTTACATACCCTCAAAACATTTTTCACATGTAAAATACAGCATATAAGTTGTCACTTAGGAGTTTCATGAATTTTCATGTAGATTTTCTATTTTCTATCATTTAAATGAATTTCTACATGTTTACCGAAAGTAATTCCAAATTGACCTATATGTATCTGTAATAAGATTCAAAAAAATCAAAAAAAATTATTTATGTGCCTATGGTCCATTCTAGCACACATCTTGGAGATTGACAAAAAAATCAATTTACTTATACGAAAAACTCAAACATGTACTAGTCACCTTGTTATAAAATAATGATAATAATATCTAAAACTTCTCCGAAAATTCTAAAACTTGACATTGAATCATTTTATGGATGTTTAAAATTTACATAAAATTTTCAAATGATTTCGATAACAGTAGAACCTACATTGTTTACAAATGGATACATCCCTCTTATAGTTTTCTAAAACTCAACACAAACTTTGAGATTTGATTGGTGATTTACATTTTCACCCTCTTATAGTTTTCTAAAACTCAACACAAACTTTGAGATTTGACTGGTGATTTACATTTTCAAAGTCGTATGCATCTCAAACTTGGCTACAACCTTATATTTATCATAACATTAGAAAATATGAAGTTATGTTACCATTTGTTATTGAAAAATATCTTTTATTTATTCTCTTTTAGTACAAGAAAAGAAGTTGTATAAAAAATATAAATGAAATGGCAATTAATATGCAAACGAAAGATATTACATGAAAAATCATGATTTACAAAAAATCAAAAAAAAGAATCAATGAATTTGGAGTTACTATGACTGAGAAACACTAATTTTAAATTTTAATTATAGACTAAAAAGGAAAAACGATGGCAGAAACGAGCTCAGCGTGCGCCACGTGGACTCGGCGAAGCAACTCGACCATCCAAGTGTTGCCACGTTGTTCCGAAGCTCCGCCACTCTGTATATGAAATAACCTATCGTTAAACCACCACAACTGACGAAGTGGTCTAGTGGTAGTATTTATGCTCTTGGTTTGTGAGGTCGCGGGTTTGACTCCCCACCCCCTCCTTTTTTCTGCCCCAGCTCCGGATTAAATCCATCTGTGGGCGCTTTTTTCTATTTGTAAGGATTTATCAAACTAGACAACAAATCATAGCACAAGTTAGAACTTGGTCTGATGGCAGCGCTCTCAAATTTGAGTACGGCGTGCAGAGTTCGAATCCCCCTTGCTGCATAGTTTTTTTTGTTTATTTATTATTCACAAGTTAGAAGTTGGTACAACGTGCAGGGTTCGAATCATAGTTTTCTTGTTTATTTATTATTCACATAAGCAACAAGTGTTTAGTATATATAAATAAATTTCTGCAAACAAACACAACTTGCCTAGTAGCTCAGTGGTAGCACAACTTGCCCCCATCCTGCAGGTCGTGGGTTTGGTCCCTCTTCCACCCTATTTTTTGCACCGGATATTCTGGAGGTGGCGCTGAGGTGGCGGCGGCTGAGCAGGTGGCACTTAGGTGGTGTGAGGTGGTGCTGAGGTGGCGACGGCTGAGCAGGTGGCACTGAGGTGGTGTCTAGAGCTTGCGCCGGATATTCCGGAGGTGGAGGTGGAGCTAAGGTGGTGACGGCTGAGCAGGCGGCACTGAGGTGGCGTCCAGAGCTGCGAGCGGAGTCCTATTCAAAAGAATTGAAAATCAATAGTTGTGGACAAGACAACATGTAGCTCAGTGGTTTATAACTTTGCTAGGTAATCAAGAGATTGTGAGTTCAAGTCTTTGACCCTCCTCATTTTCTATTTTTAATTTAATTTATCATTTTTTTCATATCCATAACATGATTTTTTTATTTACCTTCTTAATTTTTTTGTTTTTTTAATTAAACATATCATTTTTTCCTATTCATAATATGACTATTTTTTATTTACTCATCACAATTTTTTAATTTAATTTATCAATTTTTCATATCCATAATATGATTATTGTTATTTACCTTCTTTTTAAAAAACTTAACATATCAATTTTTCCTATTCATAATACGACTATTTTTTATTTACTGATCGCGATGAATCTGCTCAAACGTCACGATGTTTTGGGCCGGATTGCGACGAATTTAACAAATCGTCGTGATGTTTTGGGCTTCAATATCCATCAATGTACATTCGTGATGAAAAAGGAATACGTCGTAGAATCGTGACAAATTTAACAAATCGTCGTAATGTTTTGGGCTTCAATGCACATCTGTGACGAAAAAAGAAATACGTCGTAGAACCGCGACGAATTAAACAAATCGTCACAGTGTTTTGGGATGCAATGCACATTCGTGACGTTTTCTGAAAACGTCGCGGAGAATACGTCACAGATTAAATAGTTTCTTGTAGTGTGCGGTGAGGAGGTCGTCGTCGTTCTTCATGTCATCGCTGAAGATGACGCTGAGTCTGGCCACCATGTTGCACAACAAGCTCCCAATCACCCCTACCTGGCGCGCCAATTGTCAGGGGGTGAGACCTGGGCAGATCTGCAAGGGGGCGACCCAAGCGCTTGCAGGTTAATGAAGGGATCAAGGAACTAAGAGCGTAGATGGTTGCACGTAGGACAAGCATGGAAATCCGGGCGAGACACGAGGAACACGGCTATTTATACTGGTTAGGACATCCGGAAAGTAAAACCCTACGTCCAGTTTAGTGGTGGAATTATGTGAATCATCTGCCGCGAGGAAGGAGCCGTCTACGTCGTTCCCTTGAGGGGCGCCCCAGGCCCCCTTATATTGGCTGGCGTGCCTTGGGTTACAAGTTGGTTTACATCTATCCTAGTCGGTTACAACATGGAAGGCTTATCCGAGCTGGACTGGCTTGTCTTGTACACCAAGCTGCCTTCGTGTCTTTTGGCCACATGTTAGGTCGGGCAGGGTCCACTGACAGGTCGGCGGATCTTCTGGTAGGTCGGGCCCGCCTGACGGGGACGACTGAGGCCCTGGTCGGTGGGGAGTGGGGACCCAGGGGTACCCATGTCTCTCAGTTAGTTTGAGATAAATTCATCTTTTTACCGTACTGCCTCACAATCAACTTGACAAGAACATGAGAATCACTCAAATCATAAGCATTACCATTATTGTTTAAAATACTGTTGAGATAGGAGGCACAGAGTAAAGGAATACAACACAAATACTTAATCACTAATAAATTGAACTTTACAGCATGTATTTTTTTGGCCTCCTTGTGACTTATCTAAGAAATAATATGTGGTTTTATCCATCATCTGAACTTGAACGAACTCCCATGACAGACACAATATAAGCAGAAATTCAGAAACATTCCGCAAGTATACCGATATCACGATCGTGCCCGTACATTGCTACATGCAAAAAATGTAATATACGACAAACACTATGAAATCAACTCATTTAACTTTTTTTGCAAAGCACAAATTGGCAGTCATACATACTCCAAAGTATAGTGTAAGGACGATATTCAGTGGGACAGTTTCATGATAATGTTGGACAATTTTGTTATGCCTAAATATTTCCACAACAGATAGTGAGAAAATTCAATAGAAAGCTTTACAAATTCCTCATTCACAATATCAATCATTAGCTCAAATGCACTATCCAAGTTTAGCTTTCAAATGCATCCATAGAAGAAATAACAAAAACAAAGGCATTAGTTTGGTTCACAGTTTCGCCAAGCTAATTACAAAAATCCTCGCTAAAAGGTTGGTTGTCCGGTTAGATGAGATGGTTTCCCCTAGTCAAAGTGCTTTTATCAAGGGGCGTTGCATCCAAGACAACTTTATGCTGGTACAATAGACTGCTCGTTTCTTGCATATCCAGAATTAGCCACGGATTCTCCTCAAGTTAGACATCACAAAGGCCTTCAATTCAATTTCTTGGGCTTTTCTCATGGAGGTGCTTGAGAGGCTGGGATTTGGTCCATGCTGGAGGGACCTTCTCTGCAGGATGCTCGTCTTCTTTTCTACACAGATCCTGCTCAATGGCACCCCTGGCGATTATATCCAACATCGTCGAGGCCTTCACCAAGGGGACCCTCTATCCCCTTTGTTATTTATCCTGGTCATGGATGTCTTATACTGGATGGTGTCTAAGGCTGCTAATTCGGGGTTGTTGCAACCGCTTGCTAGAAGACCTATCCATCACAGAATTTCTTTGTATGTGGATGACGTGGCTTTATTTCTTAGACCTGCTGCTGGAGACATCAACCTCACTCTGAGGATTCTCCATCTATTTGGGGATGCATCTGGATTGGTGACCAACGTCCAGAAAAGTAATGTGATGCCTATCCGGTGTGGAGATGAGCACCTGGCTCTCATTCAGAATCTGCTCCCCTGTGAGTTGTCGACCTTCCCATGCAAATACTTGGGACTGCCCTTATCCTTAAAGAAACTTGCCAAGGAACAGATCCAACCCTTAATAGATAAAATTGCCGACCAACTTCCTGGATGGAAAGCTGATCTGATGAATAGGGCTGGTCGTGTGGTCCTGATCCAGCATGTTCTCACCGCTATGTTGGTTTATGTGGCCATGTCTTCTGATTTACCTGCCTGGGCTCTGAAGGCAATCGATAAGATCCAGAGGAGTTTTGTTTGGAGGGGGCGCAAAGATGCAAGAGGAGGTCACTGTCTTATTGCTTGGCCGAAGGTGTGCAGATCACGAAAGTTGGGGGGTCTTGGAATTTCATATTTGAAATCACTGTGCATTTCTTTGAGGGAGAGGGGCCATGGCTGAAGAAGGTTGAACAGAATAAGCCCTGGGTGGCCCTGCCCCTCCAAGTCAGTAGGGAAGTTGACTCTTTTGTATCTATGGCGGTGGTTTCGGAAATTGGAGATGGGACTAACACGCTATTTTGGAGAGACGGATGGGTGGCTGGCAAATCCATCAGGATATGGCTCCCAGGTTGCTCACCTATGTTTCTAAGCATAGAATCAATAAACGTACAGTAAGTGAGGCTCTGGAAATGACACTTGGCTGAATGATCTGCAAGGGAACATATCTGTTGAAGCCCTGATGGAATTTCTGGAAATCTGGGACATCGTTAGTAATTTGGTGTTGACGTCAGGGACCCCTGATAAGCACATTTGGAGGATGTCCTCTTCAGGGCAACACACTTCCAAATCGGCGTATGATGCTCTTTTCCAGGGAGCTGTTCTGTTTGAGCCCTATCGACGAATTTTGGAAAACCTGCCCCCCCCCCCCCCCCCCCCCCCCCTAAATGCCACTTTTTGGTGTGGTTGGTCGCTCATAAGAGATGCTGGACTGCTGATCGCTTATCTCGTCGTGGCCTTCTGCACCCGGCTCGCTGCCCTCCGTGTGATCAGCAAGAGGAGGATATTCATCACCTTCTTGTGTCATGTGTTTTTGCTAGACAATTTTGGCTTTGGTTGCTCCATGTTGTTGGTCTAGCCGCTCTCACTCCGTATCCTCATGAGTCCTCCTTTATTGTGTTGTGGGGAAAGATAGAAGAATTGGTGGGAGATGCTTTGCAGCAGGGGCTGAACTCTCTCATTATCCTGGGGGCTTGGTCCATTTGGAAGCATCGTAATGATTGCGTTTTCAACGCCGCAAGACCCAGCATTGAGGCGACCATGTCCCTCACTAAGAAGGAAGCTGACCTTTGGGTGATGCCATGTGCAAGGGGTTTATCTTCTCTTACGGTCAGGGGGGTGGGTTAGTTGCTGGGATGCAGGGCGGGTCTCTCTTGCATTGCCTCCTCATTTTCTTTTATATTTGGTCTAGTATGTTTCTTTGTGTCTGTGTGTTTGGTGGCAGGGTTGTATGAGTGCATGTGTGCTCTCCTTACAGTCTTAGTTTCCTGTGTTGTGTTTGTGTCCGTGTTTGAGTCTCTGTATGGCTCTTTCTCCTTCGTTTAATACAATGATACGCAGCTCTCCTGCGTGTTCGAGAGAAAAAAAACAAAGGCATAGAAGAAATTTCAGGGATAGATGAGCACATCCACAGGAACAGAAGCAGAATATTGTAGACTGCTAACTACACATTGATTGATGTCTAAATACCTTCTTACCGGTAAAATGACAGCCTTCAGAGCACAACGACGCAGAGATCCACGATAACGAACAACACAAAGCTAAGGTCCCATCCATTGCTGGTCTGCACTCACACCACGAGAGATGAAGATGGCACCCCAGTTAAACATAATTGTTGCCATGAAACATTTACGTCCTAACAAGTCTACTCCCTAACCACATGCAGTCTGTAGTTTTAAGCTTATAATGGTTCTCCATCGGTATTAATTGGTCATAAGACTGATAAAAATGGAGATTAAGGGGTGCCACTAATTCCAGTATACATGAAACAACATGATAATCTGAAACTTCCCAACTTCCAAACTGAACATCATCACTGACTGACCAATCCAACATAAGCATTTATTTTCTATCGTAGTAGTGATTTTAAAAAGAAGTACCATTAAGTAGCATTGAGGAATTAAAATTATGATGTCATATATTGTTTTACATTTAAAATTGGTACTTCACAGCAACCTAGCTTTGAGTTGCACAGAGGAACCATAAGAGTAAGCACCTGGCATTTGGGAGCCCGCTGAAGGAGTGGTTCTGCCTCTACGGTATGTCTATGCATGTGTAGGTTTGGTTGTGAGCGTTCATAGTTTACATGAGAAATGCATAAACTAAAAAAATTTTCCATGTTCACATGGAAGTACAGGAGGCATTGATGTTGTAGTAGCTGCCATGGCCCTTCTTTACATACCATAACTGTATGAGCTGCCAGTGCAGCACATTAGTTATAGTTTTTATTTTATGAAGGTTGGCCTGTAATTTATCCAAGATGATTCCTGGAGCAGGAAAGAACACGCTAGAGGCATCTTGTTTGAGTGATACAGAAGGAAATATTGGTGAAATGAACTCCTATTAAGACTTAAGAGTATGAGAGGAGGCACTAATCAGTTATACCTGTACTTGGCCATCACAATGCTAACTCACCAGGTTGAAATAATGGAATACTCGCAGAAGCATTCCCACAAACAGTTGGTGTGCAGAACCGAAAAAATATATATTCAAAACAACCAATAATCAATTTCACTGGAAGCATAATGTTTTGCATCATTCAGAGCAAAGCAGAACCGGAATGATTGAACCAGTTAAATATAGAAATAAGCAGGGCAGAACTTCACGTGCACAATCCAGCTTAGGCCTCATTCGTTTCCACTGGATCAATTCCGATCGGAATGGATAAATACAACAAGAAAATCATGATAGTTACTATAAGAGATCCGGATTTATTCCGGGTTGAAAATTAATTTGCTCATGATAGAGACACCAAAAGGCTCGGAATCAATCCACTAGTCAAGAGGTGTGGAACCAATCCGGCTCTACGGTCTCTTGTTCTATTTATCATGATTGGTAAATTAATTTTTGATCTGGAATAAATCTTAGTCCATATCATAATTTTCTTCATACATTTATTATTCCGGCCGGATTGAATCCCACGGAAGCGAACAAGCCCTTAGAATGCTCCGCGGGCCCTTAAGTTTCCCTTTGTTGCTTTCGCCATTGCTTACTCCCAATCATGATTGGTAAACTAATTTTTGATCTGGAATAAATCTTAGTCCATATCATAATTTTCTTCATACATTTATTATTAAATGGGATTGAATCCCACGGAAGCGAACAAGCCCTTAGAATGCTCCGCGAGCCCTTAAGTTTCCCTTTGTTGTTTTCGCCATTGCTTACTCCCAACGGCAATGCTCTGCTGATAAGACAACGAGCGCCCATGGTTGTTTCAACGTCCTGCATCAGCGCTTTGGCTTCAAATCATCCCTCGTCCCAAATGATAAGACCTCTGTACAGTGGCACAGAGGCTGGGACCCGGTGTCCGGTGGGTGGACCAAACTGCCAGAAGGCCGGCGACCGGCGCGCTCTGTACTAGTCTTGTGTAACGGAAACACCACACGCAAACATGGCACCACCCGACGCGCGCGCAGCTCAGACGCCCCCACACCCCAACCCCACGCGCATTTCGTTTCCACCCCCGCCCTCCGCTCCCCTCCTTCCCCTTCTCTCTCCTGTATAAACCCACCCGGGCACCCCACCGCAGTGAGGAGAGAGAGAGGGAGAAGCAATTCCTTCCTTGCCGCTGTCCTCTGCACTCCTCCCCTCCAGCAGCGCAGAGCACACCGAAGACCGAACCCCACACCAAGCAAAAGCAGAGCAACCTCTTTCCCCTCCCCCAGTCTCCCCACTCCCTCCCAATCTCCGCCGTCGGCCGCCATGGCGGGATCGACGACGCGCGCGCTACTGGTCCCGCTGCTCGCGCTCCTCGCGCTGGCGGCGCTGGCCCGCGCGGGCGACGTGCCGCCGGCGGTGGCGACCCTCGGGTGGGAGCTCGGGGTGGTGGGCGTGGCGTTGGACGAGGAGTTCGGCTTCCCCGACGGCGACTCCGTGGCGCGCCGGGTGCTGCAGCAGGGCAACGGCGGCGGGTACATCAGCTACGGCGCGCTGCGGAGGGACAACGTGCCCTGCTCCGTGCGGGGCGCGTCCTACTACAACTGCCGCCCCGGCGCCCAGGCCAACCCCTACTCGCGTGGATGCTCCGCCATCACCCGCTGCCGCGGCTGATCTTCGACCCCCGCGCGCGCGGCGGTCACCGGGAGGAGGAGAGTTTCATATCCCTGTTAATCCCACGCCGTTGATTCGGAACCAAAAAAACAAAGAAAAATTGTTGATCTGCCCCCCTTTGAATTATTTAGTGGTACTACTATTATTTCTCTTTGTCGTCGATGCTGTGGATTTTAATGAGAATGATTGGTACTGGTGGCTGGGCTGGCGCCCACCCGATTCGAGTCGGATTCGTCTGTAAATTGCATGATTTGTGTGTCATCGAGCAACTGGTGTATAAACGCTGATGAACCTGTGTGATTGAGATTGTAG
Source organism: Cenchrus americanus (assembly GCA_947561735.1). NCBI lineage: Eukaryota > Viridiplantae > Streptophyta > Magnoliopsida > Poales > Poaceae > Cenchrus > Cenchrus americanus. The sequence continues at coordinate 191,491,857 of OX387244.1, forward strand.
CGAGGGAGGGATTCGTCTAACTGTCTTGCTCCTTCATTTTGGATCCCTTTGAACTTTTTTCAGAGTCTAGTTGCTATTCTTTGCTTCCTCTGATTGCAACTTGCAATTTCTTCTAGACGCCCACCCGGGGTTTGCAACGTATGCAAATTGTTCTCTGGACGTCGCCCCCCTTGGGCGCCTGCCAATTTTGCCGTTGTGCCGGGCGGCTGCCGGCCATTGGCCACACCACGCCCTTTGGATCGTGCCTCGGTGGAAGCAAGGTCAACTAGGTTTCTTTTTGGTTTTCGAGGCATTTAGAGAATCCGCAAACAAGAATACAGCACGGAGATTAGCAATATGTTCGTTTGGCTGATGGCTAATCTCAGACCAAACCAGTCATCAACAACCAGTCAACAGTACTTTTCTCTCAGAACAAATTAGTGCTCGTGCAGGGCTGTGGAGATTGGGATAAATGATCAAGAAGTAGAAGACCAAAGGAGGAAGAAAAGAAAGTCCCCCTTAACACCCATGTTACTTTTCAGATCACTACTGAGCAGAATGTTATTGTCACCACAATTGAGGTCCCCTAAAGCAAGGAATGGGAGATCGCCACTGGCCAGAATATGCTCAAGAGTAGTGAATGATATTGATTTAAATCTGGAACCAGTTGAATATGCTCCAGATAATGCCCAAAATGTTTCTGCTTTTGGAAACGATCCACATGATCACCAAGATGTTGAAAATGGTTCTGATACAAATACAGGGACTGTTCTTGAGCCTCAAGATAATGCACGGAGGAGAGCCACAATGCCAGATGAGAAAAGAAGAGCAATATTCGAATCTTTGCTAGCAAAAGCCAAGAATGGGAACTTAAAGGACATGAAACAAGTGAAGTTTCAGAGGAATTCTCAGTACCTCTTCGAACAGTCCAGCGCATCTGGAAAAAGGGAAAAACCTGCCTCGATGAAGGCATGCTAGTTGATGTTTCAAGTGGAAAATCCGGATATGGTCGTTAGAAAATTGAGGTGGATGTGTCAACACTCAGTGATCTTCCTATGTCTAGTCGCACAACAATACATGATGTGGCTCAGCACTTTGGTATCAGCAAAAGCAAATTGCACACAATGAAACGTGAAGGCATTATAAAGCGTGTTTCAAACAGCATCAAGCCCTACTTAACAGACAAAAACAAGAAGGACAGGCTGAAATGGTGTCTATCTATGCTTGACCCGAGAAGCATACCACATGATCCAATGTTTCAAGGGTTGTTTGAGTATGTGTTCATCGATGAAAAGTTCTACTACCTTACAAGAAAAACGGAAAGATATTAAACAATTCCAGGTGAAGAACAACCAGTTCGAACTTGCAAGAGCAAGGATTACATTCCTAAGATCATGATTTTGATTGCCGTGGCTCGGCCAAGATTTAATTCTCTGGGCTTTTGCACGTTCGATGGAAAGATTGGTTGTTTCCCATTCGTGACGTATGAACCAGCCAAGCGGTCAAGTGCAAACTGACCTGCAGGAACAATGGAGATGAAGCCTATCAAGTCAGTAAACAAGGATGTAATTCGAGCTTTCATGATTGAAAAGGTTTTACAAGCAATTCGAGCAAATTGGCCGCCTGGAGATGCCAACAAGCCAATATTCATACAAGACAATGCAAGACCCCATCTTGCTCCTAATGACAAAATGTTTTGTGAGGCTGCTAAGCAACATGGGTTTGACATCAGACTTGTCTGTCAACCAGCAAACTCATCCGATCTCAATGTCTTGGATTTAGGCTTCTTTAACACTATGCAGTCAATTCAGTATAAAACAGCATCCAAAACAACAGAAGAGCTTGTAGCTGCTGTGAATGTGGTGAGAGCTCTAAACCTGTTACTTTTCCTTTGAAATTACTATTGAAAATGAAATGAAAATGTTCTGATTTAGGCTTTTGATTGTTATTCAGTGCGCCAAGCAAACAAAATTTTCTTGACTCTCCACGGGTGTATGAAGGAAGTCCTGAAACTTGGTGGCGGCAATGGGTATGATCTTCCTCACATTAGGAAAGGGATGCTTGAAAGGCAAGGGTGTCTCCCTTTGCAGCTGAAGTGTGAGGTGCATGTGGTGCAACAAGCTATGGCACAAATCAGTGATTAAAGAGCAAAAATAATGTGTGTAATTTATGATGTACTCAGTTTTGCATAATTTATCCTTGATCAGTAATTTATTGTTGGTCTTTCAAAATACTCTTTATGTAAGAACTGCAATTGTGGTTAGTTTTGCATAATGGATGGAAGAACTGCTGCCAAGTTGACAGCTTGTGATGAATGTGGTCAGTTGAATTATTCTTAATGCATCTTCTCTGAGTTGGATGTGCCAAGTTGACATAACATTCTCTGTATCCAAATGGAGTCATTGCACATATGCATCACATGAGTACTCTGTATCTTTACAGATGTGACTATTACTCTTTCTGTTCTGCTGATCTGGAGTATAACCCTTTCTGTTCTCTGCTGTGTAAACAAACGGTTCTTAAATAGCTCCAAGCTAGAGACATTCTCGATGTATTTTGAGATGAAACAATGAAATTGAGATGGCATAAATAACCATGCACTTTTCAGCCCATATCTAATCTCTCTTGCAAAAACCATGGCCTATATCTGATTAGTTATGCAATGCTGTATGCTTCTTTCGGGTCCATGTTGTACTGGAGTGGACTGCTGCAGATATTGTTTCACTATTGAGAATACTTAATTGATTTTCCTTGCTTCATTATATTTTCTCATTATGTTGCAGGAGTGGGCATTTGGGAGGTAGTGAGAAAGTCATTTTTTTTACTAACTGATTGAAAATAAATTGCATCCAGGCTAAATGCACTGCAGATCCCCGAAAAAGAAATAACTCTTGAATTAGCTGATATCAGTAGCAGTAAAATTTTAATGTTATTTTTAAAAGGTCAGTGCCCTGCAAACATTTCCTGAGCGTTAGGGATTAGCACATGCTCCAAAAAAAAATCTGAAATGTATCTTGAGTCCTCCGTCATTCCAAAATTGCTTCTGAAGAGTGCATTTTCTTACTTCTAATGTTTCCCTCCCACAACATTTCAAAGTCAAAACAGTTTTTCGGACTGGGAAGAAAAAAAATGGTCCAAACATTCGGTCAATAATACTTGAAAGTTTGCAGTATCAACTCAAAAAGGGGCTGCAGTACTGGAAAGCAGAGACTAGCCTCTCTGTTCTCTGAAGACCAAGCGAAGAGGATGATTTGGCTCTGCTTTCTTCAGTTCAGTATCCAACAGTTACAGGAGCATCTTGCAGAGTTGCGGTTCCCTCCACATTTTCTCATCCGGGCTTGGGACCAGCAAAGGCAGTGTTAAACCGCAAGTATACAGTGTCAATTAAACTTTGATCCATTGCTGTGATTAATCAGTCACATAAAACAATTACAACTGCTCAACCACTTGAAGTCTGACAAATGCGATTATTGAACCTACAGATGCCACAAAAGTTTGACAAGAATCTGACTCGACAAGTCTAAAATTATAGAATCAGAACTTAGCATCTCTTCAAGTCTGCAACTAGTTACACTGACACCTGTCCAGACATAAACATGCCAAAGCCTGACTAGAGAACGGCAAGGTAGAATCAAGGACCTGTTTCTGTGCTGGCCTAAGAGCATTTGGTGGGTGGAGGAAGATGTGTTTGACTTCCAGGCATCTTGCAGCGGCAATTAGCTGATGACGGATTCCTGCAGCATGGTACAAAGCATATGGAGTCTCCACGCAATCCAGTGAATGAATCCACGTACGAAGCATACATATGCAGCATGGTACGACAGGAAAGAAACAGCAGCAAACCCATGAACAAGCTGGCCTAGGCCTAGCGCTGGTACACAACGACGACAAAGATGCATATGGTGTAAAGGTAATATATAATGCAGTAGTAAACGAGTGATCGATATGATGACTGGATCGATCGATTCTCTCCTACGGGCTGTTCAGAGGATCTGATAGATGGCCAACATCCATCTGATGCCTGATACCGGCCGGCCTTCTCACCAGTTAATCCTGCATGGATGCGTAAAACAGGTGATGGTCGATGGTCAACAAAAAAAATCTAGCTGCAGAATCAATGCAAGAATCTGAAGAAGCATGCAGGGAAAGAATAAAGTTACTTGGAGCAGTCGCAGTGAATGAATAACCAAAAAATATGAGTGACAGAACTTGGATCAAAGCAGTAACATAAGATAGATTCAGCACGTGGAATCAATTAGCTTTCAACATGTCACATTGGAATCAATTACTTGAAATCGACAATTACGAACTTACAGACACCTCGAGGATCAACTAGCAGCTCCTCCCATTTTGCAAAAGAATTCATTGCTTGGATTTTGTGAAAGCCTGAAGCCCAACTGCAACCAAGTCCCATGCTGCCTACCATCATTCACAGTGTGTTCAGCTTCCAACCAAAAATAAATCTTCTAGTTGCAATTCATGCAAGAAACATCCAGCGAGCTGGGTAGAATAAATGTACAGCGAGATTGGCTACAAATCGGATCGATGCCAGAGTTGTGGAACGACCTGGACGCATACCTCGCCGTGGGAGCGTGCTGGACGGCGCACCTCCTCGGCTCAAACTTGAGATCCTCCTCCGCGGCGCTCTCCTCCCTCCGACGCAGTGGCCCAGCCTCCGCGCTCCCTCTTCCCTCTGGCGCGCCATCCCCTGCTTCTGCTCCGCTTCCGCCATGGCATCGAATCGGCCAGGACAGAAGAGCTCGCCCATGGCGGCCGCTCTCCTCCCCGCCGGCGATAACCTGCTGGCCTACAAGGCCTCCGTCGAGTCCAAGCCCGTCGTCGCTCCCCGCATCGCCGCCGGCGACAGCGCGCAAGAGAGGGAATCCTAGCGACTGCGTGCAAGAGAGAGGCGGGCGGCGCGCGCGCGGCAGGGGAACGAAGGGTAAAAATGGAAAAGCAAGTAGGGTAACACTACCGGCGTCATATATTTGAGAAAATTCCCCCTACGCCGTAGAAAAATATAAGCACGCGTGTCTTCTATCTGCCATGAAAATTAGAATTTGAGGCTCTATCCATGGGTGTATTTTTTTATGTGCTCTATGCCATTTTTGATGGCATATAGCACACCAGAAAAATACATTCAATGGCATAGAGCACATCAAAAAATGCAAAAAATGGCATAGAGCACATAAAAAAATACAACCTATGACATAGAGCTCAAATTCTAATTTTCAATGGCATAGAGCACATGAGGTACAACTTTTCGTGGCATACAAGGAATTTTCTCCATATATTTCCAGTCATTCGCAATTGACTAACGGACATCTAAAAAACGGATGGAGTACAGTGGCTGGTTGCTGCTCTTTTTCCATGTACGGGTGAGGAATTATTGCGCATTTATACTAGCCACCAAACGACATTCGAGTAATTGAGAATATCACCAGTACGCGATTTTGGGAGAGAGATCTTGGTTGATCCTCGCAGCGCTTCGCTTCCTCCTGCAACAACTCATTTATAATGCTACTACCCATTCACGCACGGCACATGAGCACATTAAGGGCCGGCCAACTCGGAGGGTTGCGGCTCGCACCATAACGGTTTCGGCTCCAACGGTGGAGCGACTCTTCTAGTGGAGATGGAGTCGTTTTAAGAAAACGTTTGACAACACGACTTCTTCAGCCTGTGTAAGGTGGATAAGAATGTAAAATGTCCATGATACCTTTTCTTTTTTCTTTATTTTCTTCTCCACCTTATCTTCACTGGAAGACTCCGGTGAGCACCAGAGCTCACCCGGGCTCAACCACCTGAGCACCAGAGCTCACGCGAGAGATCCCTTCGGCCACCTCCTCGCGCGCCTCCTCCCCCCCCCCCCCCCCGCCTCACGCCCCCCGCCTCCTCCTCCGCCTGTGCCCATCGCTGACTCTGCCCTACCTCATCGACCTCCGCTGGTGAGCCCCTCCTCCCCCGGCGAGCCCCTTCTCCCGACGGCTGGCGCTCCTCCCCATATCTCCCTCTCAATCGGCTACGAGCTCCGGGCTTTGGCGGCCAGATTCGGCGCACACGGGGTGGGGCGGGCGGCGGGCGGGGGGGGGGCGGGGAAGAAGGGAGGCCGGCCGGTGACAGGAGTCTGCGACACAGGATCATTGGGTCCACCCGAAGGCAAAGGTTGGAAACCGGTGGGAGTGTCAGGCGGAGCCGGACAGAGCTAGTCTTTCGTGGCTCCGTGTGAGGAAAACAGCTCTAGAGAGTGCAAATCCGAGGGCTTCACCACCGGAGTCGGAGCCGAAACCACCAATTGGGAGGGCTCCGGATGGTGCGACAGGGAGCAATGCCAAAATCCTCTCGTCACGGACGCGCCTTCGTTTCTTTTTTTTCTCTCCATCACGTGTGCTACTAAGTTACCACTACTAAATGCTGCCGCTTTGCCATCCAGCAAGGTTACAGTTACAGACAGTACTGCATTCCCTTCCTTCTTTCACATGCCCTCCTAGTTTTTTTCTACTTGTTGATGTTGCTGGATGACAGCTAAGATTTACGACTAGAAACTCAACCAATCCGCACCAGCCGCCCAGCATGATTACTTGATTAGCAGGCAGCAGCAGTCCCCTGACGAAATGGTCAGCGATAATGCAGCTGATGATAGCAGCCGCTGGCTAGTTTTCACTTTTCAGAGCACTACTGGATTTAGCTTTACTGACAGCATGGCACGGAGGAGCGACCCCATTGGCCAGCAGCGAACAAAGGCCACTATTAAAAAAGGGCAGCAATGGAAAGTTCAGCCACCGACACCGCGTCGCAGCCGCATTGGAGTGAGCAGTAGGGAACCGTTGGAAAGGGAAAGCAGTCTGCCGAGAAATTAAAGCTTTGCCTGTCCGGGAATTAGCATTCGGTGGGCATTAGGATATGATGGGAATGGACCGCGTCGTCGTCTTCGTCATCGCATCATCCAAGTTGCGGGTGGTGGTGGTTGGGAATGCCAGTAGGACGCTTTCGATCGCGCGGCGCCCTTCATTGCCGCGCCCGGATGGTTCGGTTGGTGCAACGTCGCTTTCCGTCTTCCAGCCCTCCCTGCTCATCCTGTTCGTGCTTTCGCTTTGCTTCCTCCCTCCGCTGTGGGAATTGGGATTGGAATACGAATGCTACTTTTCATGAGCCGTTTGCCTTTGGGCGCGCTGGTTCGTTGCGGAGCCTGGCGACCTGCCGTCCGGCGTCCGCCATCTCATCCGTCGTCGTCTTTCATCGCTTTCAGCTGTGACTGGCGCGTATGCAACGATGATGATCGTCACATTCTCATCAGTTTCGGGCCCTCTCTGACGCTGATCCACCGCCACACCACACAGGTCGCTAAAAATCAGCACGCCCCATGATGCACGTATTAGAGAAACTCCAGCAGATCCCCTGTTCCACCCCAACTCGAAAAGTAGGGGTCGAGAGCAAAAAAACGCACTCCAGCAGGGCACCCAAATCGCCCCCTCCGGCCCCTTCTCCGGCAGGTGCGTTGGGCGCCCCCTACTCTACCGGTACAGTCGTTCGTCCCCCGCGCCCGCACGGATTCGTCGGCGCTTGACCCTCCCTTGCCTCCTCCACCACCGTCGGGCTGGAGCTCGCGCTCTTCCGTGCTGGCCCATGCTCCTCCGCATCGTTGCCGCCACGCCTGGATGGAGCGAGTCGCCGCGCGGAGCTTGGGCGCCGCCGTTGCGGATCCGCCCGTGCCCTTTCCCGCTAGTGTCGCCGCCGCGCGCGCTAGGTGACGGTCGGCCGGCGACCTTCCGCGCGGGCTAGTGACGGTCGGCCGGCGACCTTCCGCGCTCACCGCGAGGTCGAGAAGCGCCCACTCTCTCGCTCCACGCGCGGCCACGCGGGGCTGGTCGGCGCCCCCACTCCCCTGCTCCCGAGCTCCGTGGCCGTCACCCGTCGAGCTCCATGGCCGTTGCCGCCCCAGAGCATAGACCCGGCTCCATTACTCCTCCATGGCTACAAATATGGCTCCCATCCGACTCCCTCTGCTCCTCCACGCCGCACGAGCTCGACCGGGGCTGCTCCATCGCGCCCGAAGCTCGATTTGCCGGCCCCGAAGCTCGATTCACCAGGGACTGCAGCTCGTGCTCTCCCGCACGCGGCCGGAGCCACCGTGCCCGGGCGGCCGGGCAGAGCTCGGGCAAATCACGGGAGCTGCACGGGAGAGAAGATAATGTGAAGGAGAAAAGGATGACCCATTGACGGGTGGGTCCCGCTTGTTAGACCAAAGTAGGGGCTCTCAAGGTGTGGCTATTGCTGGATTTGAGCTCAAAACCAGGACCCCATAAGGTTAGGGGGAGCCCCTACTCACCCAAATAGGAGTTCTAAATAGGTGCCATTGCTGGAGTTGCTCTTACACTGCAACCGCATATAAAAAGGCTCGAACCAGTGGCACGTCTGGTCTCGCGACTGCGGCATGGGCGTCAGCAAGACAACAATCCATTCCAAGGGCGTCTAAGCCGGCTATAATTGAAAAAGAACTTAACTGTCAGGGACAGCAATAAGGGTCCCCTAATAGCTAGGGAAAAAACCCTTTTTCGAAAAATAATAAAACACGAACAAACCCACAAACCGCAAATCACACCCCGCGTAGTCGCGACCCGGGGCGGAGAAGAGCCCATGACCCAAATAACCTCAGAGGCCCATCAAGCAGCCAGCCTCGGCAACCCTCGGGCGAACTTCCTTCTCGCTCGAGGGGCAGATGCCCCCTCGGGCGAATCTCCGCCTCACTTGAGGGCTTGGCGCTCCCTCGGGCGAATCTCCGCCTCGCTCGAGGGCCCCGCGCCCCCTCGGGCGATTCTCCGCCTCGCTCGAGGGGATGGTGCCCCCTCGAGCGATTCTCCGCTTCGCTCGAGGCCGCCCCGGGCTCGTGACACCCGCGCCCACTCCCCCGACCAGAGCATTAATTGCTCTGGCACGCCGCAGGTACCTGGGTCAAAAGGTGAATCCTCGCCATGTCGGCCCTCTGACACCGCCTGTGAATCATGTCCCGTCGCTGTTCCGCCAACCCGCCCTGTGCGGCCATTCTTGGCACTGTGCGGGAGCTGTGCGGGAAGGCCGGTGTCAACTCCATGGCACTGTGTTGCCCACTCCCGTATGGCCTCCACATCGCCCCCTCAAAAAAGGATAGCGGAACCCTCGAAAGAGGTACGGACGCCTACCCCACGCCCGCGCTGGACAACGCCATGACGTTGGACCAGAAGAGCGTGTCTCCTCCGTCACCTCCAGCTCTGTGTGGCCATCCCCGGCACTGTGTTACCATCCCGGGCACTGCAGCACCATCCCCGACGCTGTGGGAGCCCGGGACGACAAGACACCGCCACGACCGCCGCTGTGCGTCCACTGGTCTTCCGTCAGCCGCACCCTCGAGTCAATGTACGGACGGTAACCAAACGGGAAGCTCCCACACAGCCACCCTCGAAGCCGCTCCTGAACGGGTACAGGGCTCGCCACGACGCCCGACGGGAGCAAGATTCGTCAGGACTACCATCAACTCCACGGTGTTGTACACCATACCGCCATATGCATCCTTAGAACTGTGCGACACGATTGTAAACCGCCTCCCCTTGGCCTATAAAAGGAGGAGGCGGTCCCCTAGCCGCGGGAGAGGGAGGACGGATAGCGGCACACTTGCACGTTTTCGCCTTCACCACGATATTGGCACTTCGCCTCAATCAAACCTTAGGAACCTGGAGGCTTCTCCTCCTCTCCCGCCACGCTTGTAGCCCCCTCTGCAACCACTACGATGCAACGCAACACAGCGCCTCGAGCGCACCCCTACTGAACGTACGGCCCACGGCCGGAACCAGGATAAAACCTGTGTCATTGTGTTGCTTAGCATCGACCACCGAGAGATAGATCTCAGCGCTCGTACTAGTTAGTGCCGGGACTACTTTCCACACCGACAGTTGGCATGCCAGGTAGGTGGCAGCGCTGAAGATCAGCTTCTCACTAGCCATCTCGATGGTGATCCGCACTGAGTACAGGTCCCAGAGGTACTCCTTGGGCAGCTCGGACCCCCTCCAAGTCAGATTCGAAATCCGGTTCGGGAGCCTGAAATTTCAGGCCACGGGGAACGGCTACCTCATGCGCATCACCAACCGTGACGAGATCCACTCGTGGCGGTCGACTGGGCCAGGCCTGATTCCCGCCACGTCTTCTACTGACGCCCCGGCGCCCGCTCAGGCGGATGCTGCGGGCGCTTCGGCACCTCGACACCGACGACGCTCTGGCCAGCGCTCGCGCGAATGGAGAGATGTCACGCCGCGCACACAGCGGCGCGAGGCGACACGCCCACAAGCGAGACGACGACACCCACGAGGGGCGTTCGGTTGCCGAGTCGCAGTTCCCCCACGGGATGCACAATGTCGCGGTAGCATATGCCTCATCCGCCAGCACCAACGTGGTGGCATACGAGGACTTTCCCGTCCACCACCTGCTGGCGGTTCGGAACCTCAACGCCACCACCAACGATGAGTCGTATCATGGCTCGGCCAGCGAACTGCCCCCCGCGACCTCACACGGGTACGCTGAGTGGGACTTCTGCGGTGTGCCGGACCCAGTAATGTTCTAGCGGTTTCTCGACGCCGCAGACTACTGGTTCGGCTGCTTCGACGACTCCAGCACCGGGAGCTACGACCCAGCACGCGAGTGCTTCGTGGTGGTTGTCGATAACCGGGCCGGTGGCACGAACGTGGCGGGGGCCGGCGACGGAGAAGCCCCCCAAAACCTGGGGCTGAGCGCACCCCGGGACCCAGGGCCGAGTGCACCTCCCACCTCGGCTAAGGGAGGCATGAGCATCAACGCGTAGCTGGATCAAGCGCGCGAGCTCGAGGCTAAGCTCGCAGAAGAATATCGCGCGGTGCGACTACTGCGCGCCTCGATTGCCGGAGAAGCCTCCGCGCGCGGCGAACGCATGCGCGAGCTAGGCAAGTAGGCCCACGAGCACATCGACGCCGACTTCAATGTAGATGATCCAAACACACCACCGCGCGCGAGCCAGAAGCTCATCGCGGCTGCGACGCTGCCCCGGGCCATGCCCCCGCCCTCGACGCTTGAGGTGCGAAACCTGCACCGTGAGGCGCAGGCTCTCATCGAGAAGGCGGCCGTGCAATAGGCTGAGAGCTCGGCGTCCTGCATACGCCAGCAAGGCAACGCGCGGGACGACGGCGGCACCCAAGGCCAAGAGGCATCTGTTCACGCAGGCGGCGTAGCGGGGCAGCCAGCCAACCAGGGCCGAACACCGGTCAGGGAGCGGATCCTCGATACACGCGGGTAGGCCCAAGACGGTGATGCCCGCAACGTCATCAACGCTTGTAGAAAGGGTGACGCGGAGGCGCGGGTGGCGGCGGGCTACCACCCTCGGCGGGGCGGCCGCTACGACAGCCGTGAGAATCGCTCACCGACGTCAGAACCCCCGGGGACCTGTGTGTTCAGCTGGGAGATCCGCATGGCGAGCTTCCCCCCAACACTTCCGCCAACCCACCTCGATCGACAAGTACACAGGGGAGACGGACTCTCGTGTATGGCTCAACGACTAACGCCTAGCTTGCCAGCTAGGCGGCGCCACCACCGATGAAGTGATTATCCGCAACCTTCCACTGCACCTCGCGGAATCGGCTCGAACGTGGCTCGGGCACTTACCGCCTAGTCAGATCGAGAACTGGGATGACCTGGTTCACACGTTCGTGGGGAACTTCCAAGGCACCTACGTGCGCCCCGGGAACTCCTGGGACCTGCGGGTGTGCACCCAGAAGCCCTGCGAGTCGCTCTGGGACTTCATATGGCGCTTTTACAAGCGATGCACTGAACTCCCGAGTGTGCCTCAGTCCGAGATCATGCACGCCTTCGTCGAGGGCACGACCTGTTGGGACCTCATACGCGAGCTCGAGCGAAGCCCACCGGTCGACTCCAACGAGCTGTTCGACATCGTCACCAGTTTTGCTTCCGGCGACGAGGCGGCAGGGGCCATCTTCAACAGCAAGAAGGGCAAGCGCGTGGATGATGCGCCCGCGGAGGGCAGCAAGTTCAAGGAGCCCCAGCAGAAGTACAAGCGAGGCAAGAAGGGCAATAAGCCCCGCCGCAAGGCACGTGCGCAGGGGCGCGACAACGACAAGGACCAGGCCCTCACATTCGACCCGACCCACAAGGGCCCTCGAGCGGCCCCTCGAGGCCCCGGTGTGTTCGACGATATGTTGAAGAAACCATGCCCGTACCACAAGACCCCAGTCAACCACACCCTCGAGCAGTGCGACATGCTCAAGAAGTACTACAGCCGCGCTGCCGCGAAGGAAGGTGAGGCCAATAAGGATGGTGGAGACGGGGACGCCGGTGGATTCTTAGTGGTGGAGAACATCTTCCTCATCTTTGGGGGGGGGGCAACCGTGGACATGTCCAACAGCCAGCGCAAGAGGGAGCGACACGAGGTCCTCACTGCGGAGAAGGGTCCTCCCTCCTTTCTCGACTGGTCGGGGGACGCCATCACCTTCAGCCGTGAGGATCACCCGAACCGCATCCCCAACCCAGGCCAGTACCCGCTGGTTGTCAATCCAGTCATCGACAACTCGCGGTTCTCCAAGGTGCTGATGGACAGAGGCAGCAACCTCAACATCTTTTACGCGCACACTCTACGGCTGATGGGAATCGGGTTGGACCAGCTGTGGCCCAGCACGACATCGTTCCATGGCGTCACGCCGGGCAAGCGCATCTAACCCCTTGGGCAGATTGATCTGCCGGTCTGGTTTGGCACACCTGATAACTTCCGCAAGGAAACCCTCACCTTCGAGGTGGTGGGGTTTAGGGGCACGTACCACGCCATCCTTGGGCATCCGTGTTACGCCAAGTTCATGGCGGTCCCGAACTACACCTACCTCAAGATGAAGATGCTGGGTCCAAAGGGCGCCATCACCATCGGCTCGTCGATCGAGCAGGCATTCGACTGCCATGTCGAGTGCGTGGAGCATGCCGAGGCGCTGGCGCTTGACAAGGCGCTCGTCGCGAACTTGGAGAAACTGGTCAACGAGGACCTCGACTCCGCAGCCAAGCATGCAGGCAGCTTCGAGGCTACCGAGTAGACAAAGGAGGTGCCCCTTGACTCTGCTGCCCCCGAGGGCAAGGCGCTGAGGGTCAGTTCCACCCTCGACCCGAAATAGGAAGGGGTGCACATTTTCGGAGACCACATCGGGTGAACCGTTAAGGCATACGTATACGACATAATCGTGAAAACCAGGAAGGTGGATGACCTGGTTAACGATCTGCGCACCGTGTTCGATTGCCTGCGGGCCAACGGGGTAAAACTGAACCCCAAAAAATGCGTCTTCGGGGTGCCGCGCGGCATGTTGTTGGGATATATTGTTTCCCAGCGGGGCATCGAGCCCAACCCCGAGAAAGTCGCAGCCCTCGACCAGATGGGCCCGATTCGAGACCTCAAAGGGGTGCAGAAGGTGTTGGGGTGCCTCGCCGCCTTGAGCCGCTTCATCTCGCGGCTCGGCGAGAAAGGCTTGCCCCTTTACAGTCTCCTGAAGAAGCACGAGCGCTTCTCCTGGAACGTTGAGGCTTAGGATGCGCTTGACAAACTCAAGGCGACGCTTGCCCACACGTGGATCCTCACGCCACCCCAAAACGGTGAACCTCTGTACCTCTACGTCGCTGCGACCACCCAAGTGGTCAGCGCGGCCATCGTGGTAGAGCGAACGAAGGAAGGTCACACCCTGCCAGTCCAAAGGCCGGTATACTACATCAATAAGGTGTTGTCTGAAACCAAGGCGCGATATTCGCAGATTCAAAAGCTACTCTACGCGGTGGTGCTCGCGCGGCGCAAGCTGCAACACTACTTCGAGACCCACCCAGTTACGATAGTCTCCTCGTTCCCGTTGGGAGAGATCATCCGTAACCCGGACGCCGCGGGCAGGATCACTAAATGGTCTATGGAGCTCATGGGAGAGACGCTCGCCTACGCGCCACGCAAGGCGATCAAGTCCCAGATCCTTGCAGACTTCGTCGCTGAGTGGACGGACCTGCAGCTGCCCCCGTTGCAGATTCAGGCCGAGTGCTGGACCCTCTACGTCGATGGGTCGGTGATGAAGACCGGGGCAGGTGCGGGCCAACTCTTTGTCTCACCCCTCAGGGAGCACATGAGATACGCGGTATGCCTGCATTTCCCCGCGTCCAACAACATGGAGGAGTATGAGGCCCTCCTCTGCGGCCTCCGAATCACAGTCGAAACAGGCATCAAGCGCCTCGACGTCAGGGGAGATTCACAACTCGTGATTGAACAAGTCATGAAAAATGCGAGCTGCCACGACGAGAAAATGGAAGCGTACTGCAATACCATGCGCGCCCTCGAGGACAAATTCTACGGCATCGAGCTCAACCACGTCCCTCGCATGAGGAGGCAGACAAACTCGCGAAGATTGCGTCAGGGCGAATCACCGTTCCACCGAACGTTTTCGCACGAGACGTCGTGAAGCTGTCCGTCGACCTCAGACCACCACCCTCGAGCCAAGAAGAACCCTCGGGTGCTCCCTCGAATCCAGCGGGCGCGGAGCCCATGGACGAAGACCCCTCTAACGAGGTATTCGTGCTCTCCTTGCTTGAGGGCTATGGCATAGACGAAGCCGAGGCCATGGAGACAGAGCCGCCCCCTCGCGCAGAGGATTGGCGGACCAAATACCTCGCTTGGATTGATCGAGGGGTACTTCCTCCAGATCGGTTCGAAGCCAGACGCATCGCCAGGATGGCCAAATCATTCACTACAATCGACGACGAGCTGTATAAGCGCGCCACGTCTTGCGTCCTGCAGCAGTGCATCCCCATCCCCCACGGTCACGAGCTTATTCGAGACATCCATGCGGGCGTATGTGTCCACCACGCGGCGCTGCACACCCTCGTGGGCAATGCGTTCCACCATGGCTTTTACTGGCCCACCGCGGTCGCTGACGCCAACGAGGTCGTGCGCACCTGCAAAGGGTGCCAATTCTACACCTGCAAGACCAATCTCCCGGCTCACGCCCTGCAGACCATCCCCGTCACGTGGTCGTTTGCCTGTAGGGGATGGACATCATCGGGCCCTTGCGAAAGGCGCCCGGGGGCTACACCCACCTGCTGGTCGCCGTGGACAAATTCTCCAAGTGGATCGAGGCACGCCCAATCACGAACCTTAGGGCAGAGCTAACCATGACTCCCACATCATCCACCGGTTCGGAGTGCCGAACTCCATCATCACCGACAATGACTCCCAATTTACCGACAAGAAATACGTGGAATTTTGCGACAAACACCACATCCGCGTGGATTGGGCAGCCGTCGCACATCCGCAGACCAACGGTCAAGTGGAGCGTGCCAACAGCATGATCCTACAAGGCCTTAAGCCCAGGATTTTCAAACAGCTGAACAGGTCTGGCCGGAAATGGCTCCAGGAGTTGTCGTCGGTCATTTGGAGCCTCAGAACCACTCCGAGCAGAGCCACGGGATTCACTCCGTTCTTCCTAGTCTATGGCGTGGAGGTCATTCTCCCCACAGACTTGGAATACGGGTCGCCCAGTGTTAAGGGCTTCGACAAAAACGCCAACCAGCGAGCCCGTGAGGACTCACTGGATCAGCTAGACGAAGCCCGCACCGTGTCAATGATGCATTCGGCGAAATATCAACAGGCCCTAAGGCGGTACCAAGCCCAGAAGATCCGGCGCCGAGACTTCGATGAGGGTGATCTAGTCCTAAGGCTGCGCCAAGACAATCGAGGTCGCCACAAGCTATCGCCTCCATGAGAGGGGCCCTACGTCGTCGTCAAAGTGCTCAAGACCGGCACCTACAAGCTCGCGAATGAGGACGGCGAGGAGCTCACCAACGCTTGGAATATCCAACAGCTACGTCGCTTCTACCCTTAGAGGATTTCCAAGTTTTTTCGTTTCGCATATCCAACGCCCCAGTTGGTTGTACAAGTGTAAAGTTTTCTTCGAATAAAGTCAAAGGGCGACTCGGCTTTCCCCCAAAAACTAAGTTCCCCTAAGTATGTCCCGACCCAGGCCTCGGGAAAATTCACGCGGGACGTGAGTAGCCAAAGGGAAAGACGCGCAAGTCGGAGATAGCCTACACCTCCAGCAGGATACAACCCTTCTCCCTTGCCTCTTTACCTACAAGCTACTCGCGAAAACGAATCCTCCCAGCTCAAATTCACCCAGGCAATAGGAGAAGAGACGGAACAACGCAACCGTCGAAACAAAAATGAACATTAATACTTACAAACATTCAAATATTTTAAGTAAACTATGTTTATTACACGAGCCGCACGGCTCAAGTACTAACAAAAACTTAAAGGGCCCAAACGCCCAACTACTTTCAGGGCTCGAGACCACCAGCCGAAAGAGCGCCCGAGAACAGAAACTCCATGAAGTCTTCGGCGAGGACGTTGGCGGCAAGGGCGGCGAGCGCATCCATGCGGTTCATCTCGACCTCATCGTCGAGACCCTCGGGGACGATGTAGCCCATGGAGATCGCCCTGAGGTTGACCCAGTAGTGCGATGCCACCACGCCAAGGGCTTTCTAGACCACCAGGTGGAGTGCGCGGCGCATACACCGGGTAACATGCCCGCCTAGGGCGCAGAGGCGACTCGCCATGGAACTCCCAGCCTGCGCCTCGCCCTCCTCGACGCCCTGGCACGCCTCGAGGGCCGCAGACCGCAGCTCCTCCAGCTCCTACTAGGAAGAGTTGTAGGCCGTCTGGATCGCCTACGCCTGGGTCGCCGACGTCCCAAGAGCCGTCCGCAGGCCTGAAAGCAAAAATATGGATTAAGTTGGGAGCGGATCCCAACGAACTTGACTGGCAAGCGAAAGCTAGGGAGAGCAACTCACCCTCGACCTGCTTCTTCTCCGACTCAAGGGTGGTGCGCGCAGTGGCGGCCGTCTGTTGCAGCTCAAGGATGACGGTGTCCTCCTCGCTGGCCAGCCGCAAATCCTCGTAGGACACACCCTCCTGGACCAGCTCCCCGGTGAGCCACGTAATCTCCGCGTCCCGGACCTTGAGGGTGGCCCACGCCTCCTCCAGTGCAGCGTGCTCCCGCTGGAGTTGGCCCTGCGCTTCCTCCCGGGCCGAGCTCTCGTGCTCAAGGGCAGCCTGGGCCTCCTTGAGGGAAGACTGCTCCTGCTGGAGCCAATTCTCCGCCTACTGGCGTGCACTCTGCTCCTGGCAGAGCTGCTCCCCACCGCATCAAGCGAGGTGACCTTGTCCGCCAAGTCAGCCCCTAGCCGCTCGGCCTTCTTGGCCTGGTTCTGCCAAGACCGTGCCCCCTCGAGTGTGGCGCAGTCCTGCTGGAGCTGAGCTTGCACCATGGCGAGGGCCATCTCCCTCTCTGCCGCTGCAGTCTGCGCCTCGGCCAGGGCCGTGCGCACCTTTTGCAGTGCCTCGTCGCGCGCCAGGAGTGCGGCCTTCACCATGTTGACCGCAGAACCGCCCTCCACGGTCTGGGCGCCCTGGTGCAGGAGCGCGTCCTGCACGGCTCACAGCCGGTACTCCAGCCAGTCGTTGTCGGTCCATAGGGCCTCCACGAGGGCGTCGTACTGGCCTCGGTACCAGTCGAGCTCGGTGCTCAACTGAGCGAAGCGGTCGTACCTTGCCCACGCTCGGCTATCTAGCTCCTGTCAACAACAGTCAAGAATGTGGAAGAAAGCGGGATCAGGAAACACATAAACACAAAAAGGGTGGGGAGCGAGCCTCGAGTCCGATGAAAGACACTTACCTCAAAAAGCCGGATCGAGGGACCCCCGTGGATCCGCAACACCTCGGTTGGCGCGTTGTTGATCGAGATGTTGTGGTCACGAAACTCCTACCACAGCACCTATTCGGCCTTTGCCTCGTTGAAGTGAGCGGGCGGCGCGTCGGCACGGTGCAACCCCTGCTCCGGGTGCGCGACTGCGACGTCAGGGGCAGGCAGTGTAGCGTGGGACGTCGAGGCCTCGGCGTCATGCGCTGGGTGCTACGACATCACACAGCCGTCTTCCCGCATCACCAGTACCTTTTGTGCGCGCTCGGGGGCTGAACAAGGTTGCCCCCTCAATTGACCCCACCCGGGGGGAGCATCATCAGCGGCAGCGGCCCCCGCCGCCTCGTGGTCCCCGGCGGGCCGGCTCTCCCGGCGAGCTCGCTCACGCCCTTGGGAAGGGGCGTGGGGGACCGGCGCTGCGACGTCACCGCCACCGCCTCCTCTTGCTGTGGCCCCGTGACCACGGTCGTGACGCGCGACGGCTCGCCCATCGCCGCCGCGCTCGCAGCTGTTCGCGGCATCCTCGCCAAATGCCGCCCTGTCATTGGGGGTGCTCCCGACCTGAGCGCCTTGGCAGGCGCGAGGGCGGGGATGATCGGCGTCACCCTGTCAACAGAAAGCAAAAGAGTAAGTGACAGCTCCTCGAAATCAAAGGCGTGTAAGGGGAGATGCTGCTCACCTCAAGTTGGAGAAACCCCGCTTCCTCTTCCTCGAGGGTTGGGGGTACCTCCGTCACGCCCGCTGGCGCCTTTGCGGCGCCTGCTGGCGCCTCCACCGATGACCGGCGGCGGGCGCTTCCGCGCCCGCCATGGGTACCAACTCCACGGTCGCCCCCTCGGCCCGTGGCGACAATGGCGAGGGATTCCACCTCTCGGAGGCGCCCCCCACGTCGCTTTCCTCCTCCTCCTCCTCCTCCTCTCCTGACGACGAGTTTGCCGGCGCCGGTGGAGGGGAGAGTCCCTCCTGCTCGCGCAACCCGCACTCCTTGTTGTACTGCTCCAGGCACTCCCGCCACCTAAGCTTCTTCTCCTTCGCGCGCGTCACCCGCTCCTGTTCCCGCTCCTGCGCGGCGCGTGCGTCCCCTGGGCCCAGGGCGTTAGCAGGTCCGACCGTGCAACATTCACAGTCACCCTTTGCTGATAAGAGTTATCAAGACCAACACCAAGGACACAAGAACCCGAGGAGGAAGAAGAGGCGCACTTACCGCGGGGTCGTCGGGGAGCATCATGAATGACCACCGGTCGTCGTCACTGTGCAGCACTGACTTGAGGCTAATCGCGCGCCTCACCCTCGTGGCCGCGTACCTCGGGAGAAGGTGGTCTTGCAACAGCTGCGAGCACGCCAGCAACGTGGGGTTGGCCGTGTCGCTCATCTCGAAGATGCGGAGCTCCCTCTCCATGAGGGGGACGATTCGCCTGTGGTGGAAGTTGGTGATGATTGAGGCCACTCCCAGTCCGGCGTCCACCAGGCGCCGCAGCACGGTGGTGAGCAACTCCAACCTCTGTTGAGACGAGGAAGGTGACACGCCGTGGTGCCAGGCGTTAGTATTCGCCATCAGCACCTTGCGGGTGTAGGGGGGAGGCCGGCGCCGTCGTTGCGGAGGTAGAACCACCCCTTCTCCCAGTCTGCATTATTCGACGTCATCGTGCACGACGGGTACAGTTCCTTGTGCGAGTCCTGCAGCACGAACATCAAGCCGCCGCGCGCGAACCGCCCGGCGCACCTGCATCTCGCTCGTGGCGAGGGTGTGCAGCTCCGCGTGGAACAGGTGCACAGAGATCCCAGTTCACTGGGATCCCCAGGAACCCCTCACAGATGCCGGCGAAGGTGGCCGTCTGTGATATGGCATTGGGGGCAAAGTTGTGGAGCTCCACCTCGTAGTGGAGCACAACCCCTGCTTGAAGCGGCTTGCCAGTGCGGTGAAGCCGCACTCGTGCATCTGGATGATGCTGACGACGTAGTCGTATGGCCGGTTGGGTTCCCTGTCTGACGCCGGCAGGACCATCCACGTCAGGTACGCCCCTTCACCGGCCAGTGCCAGCAGCCCGCCGTTCACCAGCTCGTTCAGAGCGAACGGTGTCACCGTCGATCGGGTCCAATGGAGAGGCTCTAGCACTACGATTGGCTAGGGCGGGGCCATTGCGGGTGAGAGTGGGAAGCTGGGAAGGCAGCGGTTCGAGAGCGAAACAAACAAGAGCGAGATTGGAAAAGCGAGTGGCCGGGGAGAAGGCAAGAAGCAAAAGCTGCGGATGCTAAGCAGCGAGGTAAGGGATTCACACTTCCTCTTCCCATGATTTATAGATCCAGGGGAGCCACACTCCCAGAAACTCAGCATGCCGCACACATTAAATGCAGGCAACGCCATCCACCGCTGACCAGTGGGGCCCACCGCACTGAAACGGCTAGGTACACGCGCGTGTGCGATCATTACGGCGCGACAACTGAAGGGCCACGGCGCCCCGTCACGTCCGCCACCACGTCGCCCACTATGCCCGCGGCAGCACTGCCTGAAAAGGCGCGCCTGCTATGCACGACTGCTGCCACGACCGCGGTCATTTATTGGCCAGGTCCCTTACCAGGTGAGGGTAACCCCCCACGCGGTCCGGGCCAAAGGCTCAAAAAAACCGACCCTCTTAGGTTGCGATCGGCGCCCCGATCTAAAAATAGGCAAAGCCAACCCCCACTCGAGGGAATCGAGTGCTCGACCCTTGAACGGTGCGATTACTAATCAGTGGTCATAAGTCCCACCCGTCGAGGGTGGGCACCACATATGCCCTCGACCCAGAGGGTTACTGATTAGTAGCTCGAGGGTCGGTTCAGCCACAACCTCACGAGTCTTACAGATGCAACCAAGACGGGAGTACCTCGTTGCCACCTCGCAACGACTCTACTAATCAGGGGTTCGGAGCCTCACCCTCGAATGGTTCTAATAGGCGCCCAGATTGCCAGAGTCAGGGAATACGAGGGCGTGTGCATTCGAGCTTGACCTTGAGTCCACCATCTTCAGGGCGCCCTACATGTCGTATTCAAGAGCCAACGAGGGCAGCTAGTCGAGGGATCCCATCGAGGGAGAGCTTCCACGCCGTCGGTCCCCATCGAACGGGACTGAGCCCTACCTAGCACACCCACGTGAGCGCTTCTATGGACGTGTCTCTGGACCACGAGCCGACCCTTATCGAACAGGGCACAAACGTCCACTTGAATCACCCATTAACAACTCAATGAGGGATCCGCGATTCGCGACCCGCTCGATGGGAGTCGTGGACATCTCACCCCTCTGTCCTGCGGAAGGATGGCAAAGGGGCGTACAAAGAAGTCGGAGAGCTCGCCCCGATCACCTCGAGTGGGCCCAGGCTCAAGGGCTCGACACACGGCTACACCTCCTGGATATGCGCCGAACGCAGACGAGTGTTGATACGTGCGTATGGCACCGCTGAAGCCGGCTGAAACACTGATGATGCCAACTAAAATTAACACCTCGCACATTGACAAACATTGTGACAAAACCTTGTAGGAGCACCCACGCTCCTGCAAGGCTTCGGGGGCTACACCCGCAGGTGCGCTAGCGCACCCCCACGAAACAACACAACAACTAGGAGGGAAGAACGTCCTATTAGCAAGCATCAGCCTTTGCGGGTCCCTAACGGATACCACCGCAGAGGCTCGGGGGCTACTGTCAGGGACAACCATAAAGGCCCCCTAACAGCTAGGGAAAACGCCTTTTTCGAAAAATAATAAAACACGAACAAACCAACAAACCGCAAAGCACACCACGCGTAGTCGCGGCCCGGGGCGGAGAAGGGCCCACAGCCCAAATAACCTCAGCGGCCCATCAAGCAGCTAGCCTCGGCAACCCTCGGGCGAACTTCCGTCTCGCTCGAGGGGCAGACGCCCCCTCGGGCCAATCTCCGCCTCGCTTGAGGGCTTGAAGCCCCCTCGATAGAATCCTTGAGGGCTTGACGCCCCCTCGGGCGAATCTCCGCTTTGCTCGAGGGCCCCGTGCCCCCTCGGGCGATTCTCCGCCTCACTCGAGGGGATGGCACCCCCTCGAGCGATTCCCCGCTTCGCTCGAGGCCACCCCGGGCTCGTGACACCGGCACCCACTCCCCCGACCAGAGCATTAATTGCTATGGCACGCCGCGGGCGCTCGGGTCAAAAGGCGAATCCTCGCCACTCCGGCCCTCTGACACCGCCTGGGAATCATATCCTGGCGCTGTTCCGCAAACCCACCCTGTGCGGCCATTCTCGGCACTGTGTGGGAAGGCCGGTGTCAACTCCATGGCACTGTGCCGCCTACTCCCGTACGGTTTCCATGTCGCCCCCCTCGAAAAAGGACGGTGGAACCCTCGAAAGAGGTACGGATGCCTATCTCACGCCCGCGCTGGACAACGCCGTGACATTGGACCAGAAGAGCGCGTCTCCTCTGTCACCTCTGGCCCTGTGTGGCCATCCCCGTTGCTGTATTACCATCTCGAGCATTACAGCACCATCCGCGGCGCTGTGGGAGCCCGGGACGACAAGACACCGCCACGACTGTTGTTGTGCGTCCACTGGCCTTCCGTCAGCCGCACCCTCAAGTCAGCGTACGGACGGAAACCAAATGGGAAGCTCCCGCACGGCCACCCTCGAAGCCGCTCCTGGACGGGTACAGGGATCGCAACGACGCCCGACAGAAGCAAGATTCGTTAGGACGACCATCAACTCCACGGTGTTGTTGCACACCATACCGCCATTTGTAGCCTTAGAATCGTGCGGCATGATTGTAAACCGCCTCCCCTTGGCCTATGAAAGGAGGAGGCGGTCCCCTGGCCGTGGGAGAGGGAGGATAGATAGCGGCGCACTTGCATGTTTCCGCTTCACCACGATATTGGCACTTCACCTCAATCAAACCTCAGGGACCTAGAGCCTTCTCCTCCTCTCCCGCCACACTTGTAGCCCCCCTCTGTAAGCACTACGGTGCAACACAATACAACGCCTCGAGCGCACCCCTGCTGGACGTACGGCCCACGTCCGGAACAAGGATAAAACCCGTGTCATTGTGTTGCTTAGCACCGGCCATCGAGAGATAGATCTCAGCGCTCACACTAGTTAGTGTCAGGACTACTTTCCACACTGACATTAACCACTATCACTTTCATTTTTTTCTCGGAAACGAAAACGATGCAATATTGTCGGAACCGAGATTGGTACTTCGCTGATATGGAAAACAAAACTATACGATCGATAACGATCAAAAACTCTCAGAGTGATATTTCAGAAGCGATAAATACATCAGAGCTCGTGTTTACGTAAAAAGTTTTGGGTAATAAATGCAATTTTGACCAATAATTAAGGGTGTTAAATAAATGCAGTTTACAAAACCACCTTCACACCCCTAGGTAAATTTCCAAGAGGAGTCTAATGAGGGTTTTGACCACATGATATGAGGGTTTTGACCACATGATTAGAAGATGGTTACTGTAGCATTACCGTAGCAAATTATTAAAATAATTATGCTCATTTGATTCATCACGTGAAGTTACACCCATGTGTGAAAAGGTTTTACATATAGACTTCATTTAGTACTCCATGCATACGAAATTTTCTTTCCCGAAAATTTTTTGGGATACATTTAAACACGGGCAGAGTATGAAGCATACACTAACTATTTCTAGCAAAAAGTTTACTTAAGAGGTGCATCGTCTCGGGCGCTCCCTCAGCACCCCGCCTCCCGCGTCAACACCGACGCTGGCCCTCCCTGCTCCGACCACCCCAGCCTGGTCTGCGCCCATATCCGGATTCCCCGCGACGCTAGCTTCACTAGTAGGGATGTTAGCATCGGTAACGTCATTTCGTCACTGAAAATGCCGTTTTAGTCAGAGACAGTAATTTGTGACGATTTGGGTTTCATCATTAGGGTCGCTCACATTTATCCATCGGTGATGAAGTGCAAATTTTCGTCACAGATGTGTCGCTATTTTGTGACGTTTGATGCGTCGACATTGAAGTGGTTTCAATCTGTGACGATCGCTTTCGGTCATGGATGAAACACCGTTTTCATCATAATCGCCCGTCTGTCGAGCGTCTCGACGGTGCCATTAATGGAGTTACTTGTTCTGTGACGATCTGATTTGGTCACGGATACTCTCTCTGTCCCAAAAAGAATGTCATTCTAGGAATTTTAGGACAGATTATTAAGAAGGTCATATGACCTCAATTGCCCTTATTTATTTGCCATATTATGTGCTAATTGATTGTTGCATGCCTACATGCACATGCAAACTTGCCAAATTAAGTAAAACTTCATTCTTTTCGGGACAAATTTTGAATCCTAAAACGTCATTCTTTTTGGGACGGAGGGAGTAGCCTTGTTTTTTCGTCATTACCGACCGTTTGGATTCGTTTGACAGTGTATGCCACCTTAGCACGGACGTCAGCTGCCACGTCAGCGATGCATACAAACAAATCAGGTTTTTAAAATTGTTATC
The DNA here is from genome assembly GCA_947561735.1 of Cenchrus americanus. Taxonomy (NCBI): domain Eukaryota; kingdom Viridiplantae; phylum Streptophyta; class Magnoliopsida; order Poales; family Poaceae; genus Cenchrus; species Cenchrus americanus. The sequence goes on from OX387244.1 coordinate 191,516,077, forward strand.
CTTCACGTAATGTTAGTCAAACTGCCATATAAATATTGGCATTCCTGGCCCATTTAGTTTTTAAAATTGGTATTCTAGACCCATTTGTTTCTTTAGGATGCTCCCATCTATTTTTTTTAAGGATGCTGACCCATTTTTAATGTGCCGATTTTAAACTTCAGCTATTTCCCGACCCACTCTACTGAGCCCATCAAATTTTCAGCGAATATACATTTCAGCTCATATAATTTCACCCACTCAAACAGTGAGCACATTTGTCATAACAGCCATTTCAACACAAAAGATAATATTTGCAGCCCATTTATCAGAATTACAACATATTATATACAAAATCTCATGTTACAATCTTAGCACTTGAAAATGGATGGTTATATTCTTGTTCTCATCTTGCATCCAACAATAATCTGCAGCCAAAATAAAAATATGCATCAACACATTTTTTTAAGTTTTAAATACTCTGACTGCAATGAAATTTTATTTCCATTCAAGTCATGCATGCATTGCATTGGACAAAAGAGTCACATACAACAGTCATTGAAAACATGAAATGCTGTCAGCCTATCTCAAACATTTGTACAAGATGCTTTAATTATGTAGAGGTGCAAAGCACAAACAGCATATGGATCAAATCAAACCACCGCCAACAGAACAAAAGGACCCCTCAAAAGCACCAGCTAGTCAATTTCTTTCCCAAGTACATCAGACCTCTATTTCAGTTTTGTACACATGGTTCCAACAATGAAGGGTTTGAACGAATTATTGATTTTTATGTAAAAGAAACATGGTTCCAAGTCTAGCTCACCTAGTCTTCCAAAGATTAAGCATTAATTTTTTTCATCATGGGCCAGAAATTGTATTTCATCATAGATACCTGCACAGTTGCATAGGCCATAGATCTCACAGATGGCACATTCACTATACCTGTGCAAGCTGTTGTTACGTAGGCACCTAACTGCTGCTAGACCAACGCTTCTGAACTGCACAGAAAAATAAAACAGGCAAGCAGAGTTAGCTAGTTAGAGATAAGTAGACTAGCACATATCAGATGCTTTAGTGGAAATATCATAAGTTAGCTAACTCAAATAGATAGTGGTGGTACCTATATTAGTCATATTGAGTTCAGAACTTCGACTAGTGCAGCAGCTCGCACTTGGCGATGCCTTCCCCCAATCTGCACTAGTGGCACCACCAGCTCAGCCGCCTCCCTAATGTATCTAAAGCTAAGGCATAGAGGAGATGACTAAATCAGTACACATGTTTCAAACAACATTTCTTAAGCTAATTTGACTAGAGGAGCTCAACATATGCTTTAACAAGCTGCATTTGTCTGGGTAAAATGTCAAACTTAGTCAAGTGAGCTACTGAATACATCGTGATAAAGTAACTACCAAGAGTGACCATTCATCATGAATAACGAACACAACTTATTTTGGGCAACATTACTATGCAGGAAATAATTACTCGATATTGCAACCATTGATCCAATATCTATTCAACAAGCAATTCAATCGGTAGGAGCAAAAGGCAGGTATAAGATGGGAGAAGCAGCTGGTGTGGCATTACAAGTTAAGCATTAAGGTTCAGAGTTAGAATTACAAGTTCAGACTTAATAAGTATTTAAATCATTAAATGCATAACAAGACTACAACGTGGCATTCAGTGCATGCTGGAGGAGGAATAATATTAACTAAACTTGTCCAGAGCTTGTAATGATTAACGCAGAAACCACAACCATAACTGTATATTCTAAAAGCAATAGCACAATATGTGAGCTACCAGGGATGAGGACGATGCACGACACACGGCATTGCGGGATGTGCCGGCTTGAGGCGTACCAGGGAAAAGGATGCGTACAAGGGAAGAGGAGGTGCCGGATGCAGACAAAGGAGGAGACCCCGTGCCGCTGTCCTCCTGCCGCAGCCCGCCGTTGAGCTCCTACCGCCGCAAGCCACAGACCTGGAGCCCCTTGGTCCCATCCCGCCACTGAATTGAAGAAGGAGCAGTGGCCGGCGTCGGTGGCGGAGATGCGACCGCTCGCTCGATCTGAGGAGGAGAACGCGACCTCCGACACCAGGTCCGACCTGCAGGTGGAGCTCGCCTGTGGTGCGGTCGCGCCCTCACCTCGCGCCGCCACGCCACCTCGCCCTCGACCAGGCGCAGATGGATGGGGACTTGTGGTGGTGCAGATGGGGTCTCGCGGGCGGTAGAGGCAAAAGGGGGTTGCCGGCGGGGTGTAACATCCATGAATTTGTGTGCACCTAAAATTTAGGGGATTTCAAAAACTTGTTATGAGTTTGAGTGCTTATGAAATAAATAAGGATGTCTCCTTTCTTTCCCCTTTCCTAAATTCCTAGGCTTGTAATTGTTTCGATCCATAAATATTAGGACTTATAAATGTTAGTGTGAGAAGTTAGATTTTTATTTGTATTTTATTTGGACTTAATTGAGTGGATTCAAATTTGAATTGGAATTCAAATTTGAATTGAATAGGGAATAGGAATAAGCTTAATTAGGAAAACCTTAACTCCCCTTGTGTGGGCCGCACACAACCAACCGGCCTACCACCTCCTTCCGGCCCATGTGTGGCCCAGCAAACTGCCCGCCTATGCATCCCACGCGGCGTCGCTAACCGGTGGGGCCCACGTGACGTCACACTGGCGTCACTCTTGACGTCTCCATCGTCACCCCCAGCTTTTCCCCTTTCGCTGGCATCTCCATGCTAAAGCACCGGGGAGCCCGCCATGGTGTCGTCGCGGCGTGCCCCACGCACCGCTGCTGCATCTTGGGCGTCCACGTGCCCCCGCGTGCCCGCCGCTATAAGTAGCCGCGCCGCAGCCCCCCGGGTTCTCCCAACCCTAGACGCCTCGGGGGAGAATCCCCCCTGTCCACACCGTCGCCGGAGAAGGAAAAAGGGGGGGAGGAGAAGGAGGAGGGGGGAGGAATCGGAGGCTGTCTGAGGGAACGCCGTTCACCGCGAAGACCGGAGCCGCCCGTGGGGAGGAGCCGGACCCGGCATCGTCGAGCGCGCCTGCTTCCTCTACTTCTATGTCGTCGTGCCGCCGTCTTTTTCCGCCTCGCCGAAAAGCCGCGCCGTCCTCCTTCACCGACGCCTGCGCTATGGCCAGTGGCTTCGCCTCCTTCACCGTAGGTGAGAACAAGCTTCCCCGCCCCTCTGAGGACGCCTCGGCCTTCGAGCCGAGGGGGAACGCGCCATTCGCACCGCGCCGCCGCCGCTGGTGATGCCAGCCATCGAGCCAGGCTGGGATGCTTTCCTAGCAGGTGCCGCCGCCTACACCGACATGCGTGCGGCGTCTGCCGAGCCTTTTTTGTTCCTTTTAGACGTCGTTGCGCCACCGCTGCCCTGGCCCACGGTCGTGGCCCCAACGCTGGTGCGTTCGTGTTCACGTGCGCGCCTGTGTAGACGCTCTGCCCTTGCGCAGATGTGCACCCCAGCACGCGCCCGTGCTAACCAGAGAGGTCAAGGCCGGGCCTTTGGCCCTTTTCCCCTTGCGCCAGACCTCGCCAGGACTTTGCCCCCTGCTCGCCGCGCTGCCATGGCCCTCGCCATGGAGGTTTGCCTCGCGCACGAAGCTGCAGGGGAGAGAAGCGCCATCTTTGTGGCTGATCCGTGCACGCCTCGCCACCGGTCTTCGCACACACCCTCACGCGTCTGTGCTCGACTGCGGGGACCTTGTCCGCCGCCACCTTTGGCGCCAACCCGAGCTCCGCCTAGGCCAAGAAGACCCTGAGCCTACGGGCAAGGGACCAAGTCCACGTCCTTGTTCCCGATCGGCTTCACCTGTGACTCGCACATTTGGCCCGGGAGAGGTGCACGCCCCCGCGCTTTCCCCGGTGATCGTTCGTGCCGCACCGCCGCGGTCTGCATTGCCTCGCCGCTTTGCGGCCAAATCCAGGCCCAAGTCCGAGCCGCTCAAACCCCTACACCAGTGCGCACCCAAGAGCACATGCGTGCACGCGCGTTCACGCCGACAAGGGCACCCTAGCCGCACTGCAATGTTCCACCGCTGCACCGACTCTTGGCGTCGACGTCGCCATGCCCGGCACCCAAGCCGAGCCCCGCCTTTCTCTTGGTCGCGGTAGACCGTTGCTGTGTTCCTTGTTCGCCTTGTCAATGGTGGTGGGGATCCTAGACTCCTTGACCGCCGGCAAGACCTCGTTCGCCGGCCGACCCTTTGAGGCAAATCGTCGAGCACCCTTGGGTCACGTTTGAACCCATGGGGTTTCTTTTGCACACGGCGGACCACACGAGGTTGCGGCCGTAGCCGATCCGCTAGGATCCAGTGCGGCCCGCCACTCATCTCTTGAGCCACACGTGTTTCTACACCGCGCCGCGCCGCAGTGAATCCGGCTGGGATCCCGTGCGGCCGGCCACGCCAGCAGGCCACATGGGCTGCAGCTGGGCCTTTAGTTGCCTGCGTAGCAGCCCCGTCGGCTCTAGTAGTCGGCTTGCAGCCCCCTATCTGCTAGCTCTATGCCTTTTAAAGCCAGTCAGTAGTCAGCTTAAAGTTAATGCTATTGTATATGCGTATTTTATTTTTCAGAAAACTATTTTATCTTTGGAAAATCCCAGTAAATCCATTTTTGCTTAGAAAAATACAAAACCCTTTCCAGAAATTCTCTAAAATCTTAAACTCCATGCTAGGCTAGTGTTTGTCCTCTTTTGGTTCTTAATTGCCGTTCTTTTGGAGTTAATTGCATAGGGACTGCTGTTTATTTTATTTTACACTTTAATAGGAGCAGTTAGAGCCGGGGAGCTGATCCCGGAGTACGACTACGCCGATGACTTCACTGCGGAGGACTACCCGACCCCAGGTTCACGCACGATCGACTTTGAAAACCAGGGACGAAGCTAGGATCGAAGGATTGCGGGGGCCAATCAGATTAATCAAGAAGTAAACACTAGATTATATGCTTAAATTTTTGTTGATCTACAGTGTTTTTAGTGTAAAAAAAATAAAACCATGAGGGGGGTCATGGCCCCTACCAGCCCCCTACTGGCTCCGTCCCTGTTGAAAACCCATAGACATTGCTATGTAGTATGCTAGCGCTTTACTTAATATGCATGTTGATGAACCCTGCACTGCCTACTTTAAATATCATGTCCTTGACTGTCCTACTACTATATATTTTTATAAGTGTGTATATACGCCGAGCTTCGCGATGCATGTGTTGGGATGGGTATATTGGTTCTTGGCGTAAGTGGGATAAAACCGGTAGGAGAAGGCGATTTTGGGTACTTTGGCGGGGGTGAGCTAGAAACAACCGATCATGGATCGGGGATAGGGGTGCACTCCTTAGTGTATCCCTACTTGACATTTTTCGGAGCCTAGGTGTTGGGGTTTTACTTGCGCTTGGAGGATATGAGATCACCCCGGTCTGAGACCGAGTGGACAGACCTTTTCACAGGACCTTTACGTACACACCACCCCACCGAGCGTGGGGTTAGGACTGAGTTGAGCTCGGAAAGTGCGGAACCATACCTGCCAACAAGATAGAGGGAATCAGTGGGGGAGAGGTGGAGAGAGACCACCTTCTCTCAATGCATTGCCCGTGTGGCCACACGGGGCATTTCACAGTTCCGGTGCAATTCCCTTTACGAGGGGGATCGCTTTGAGGGCTGAATGCAGGATAGGACCGTAACTACCGAGAGTTCACATGGTAGGATGGGCTCGGTCGGCCGTACACTGGCTGGGTGCCATTCCGGGATGGGTTTAGTGAGGACCATGTGTGGTTCGAGGACCGGTGGATGGTCGCTTCCTTGTGTGATGAGTGATTGACAATGTTGTGTGGACTGATTCTTGGCTAAGTATTGCAGGTGCAGGTTGCGACGTGACTGGTGTTGGTGCAGGTGAAGAACAAGCGCGAAAGGTCGTCGCCGGTGAGGCCTCCAAGTGTGGAGAAGACAAATAGGCTTCGTTCGAGGGACCCGGTGGACAGCGGGGTCAAGTGCGGGTCGCATGATGGCATGAACAGCAAGCTGAAGTCATGGACGGTTTCTTGGTTGGGCCTCAAAACCAAGGTCGAGCCGGGACTATGTGGGAGCCGAGTCATGAGTGGCGATTGGCGGAGGCTACACGGAGTTCGCGGGGTTTCCGGTGGTTCACCAGAAAACCACTAGGGTCCTTGGTTGATCCACAAAGCCAAGACCGAAGAACCGAAGACGGTGCTGCAGCAGTGCTAGTCTGGTCCGACCGGTGTGTCTGACCGATTTGACCAGTGTGCGACGACGCAGTCCGGAATCTTCGAAACGGAGGACACACGTCGGGATCGCAAGGCTTGTGTCGAGGCTAAGCAGTGTGCGGTCGCTGGGCATCCGTTCGATGGAGAAAATCTGAAGACTTCCAAAACCGCCCTTGAGTGGCTTGTTTCCCTAGTTATTAAGTAAAGGTGTTTTAAACTTTCGGTTGCCTCCATATAACCCTTGAGGTGAGATGATGGCAGCCATCTCTTGGAACCCTAGTTCATTTGATTTCCTATTTTCCCTTCCTATTTTCTTAGGATTTCCATAGGACTAGCTTGAGAGCTTCATGGTGAGATCTTGTGAGAGGGTTGGATGATCAGGCAGCAAGCTAGACCTTGTATGAACCTTCTTGGTATGTACAGATGATTCGGCATGGTTCCTCAAGGCCTTGTTGTGTTGTTCCTGGTTGTTCTTGGTGGTGATTTTCGGAGCCCTCTCTTGGTGGTTTTCTTAGGGTGTTTTCGGGACCTTGCTCTTGGGGATTTGGTGGGGGAAATTTGTGGGAACCCTTCGCGGTTATTTGGTCTATGATTCCCCTCCCAAATCCGTGAGTTAAGGGGCTCGATTTTGGGGTTTTTGGTGTTCTAGGGTTAGAGGAGTTCTTGGCGGGATTTCTACGATTCCTCTTGATTTGGCAAGTTTTGGTGGACAAAATCATGGCTATGGACTCCTCATGAGGTGTTCCTATTATCCCCAAAGTCTTGTTCAAGTCCGTGGAGCGATTCGGGAGATCGAGGTTTGGATTTGGAGGAGTTGACCCGCGGGTGTTGTTCATCCCGAGCTGCCCAGGCTACACTGGTCTGACCGGTGCTCTTGACCGGTCTGACCGGTGTGAGTCACCTATGGGATTCGCCTCGGGTGAACTACTTGACTCGTGTGTCTTTGGGTCTTGGTGCTGCTGGTCAGTTCTTGGTCTGTTTGGAGTTGTTTTGTTAGGTTTTGTGTAGGGTTTTCCTTCCGTGCAGGTTGTGTTTTGGGGGTGTTCTTGTTCCAGGGCCTAGAGATGTCACTGAGGCTTTCTGGAACGCTTGTTGTGCGGTTGCTGTAGCCGCCGGCCTGACCGGTTCTGTCCAGCGGTCTGACCGGTGTCACAGGTCTGACCGGCGCAGGCCATCGGTCTGACCAGTGCAGCACAGGCAGCAAGCCGTGCAAGGTTCCGCTGTGCGTGTTGGTGTGTTTTGTCTCGGAAGGTTGTTTGTTGGTTCCTAGGTCCAGTGGCACTCCAGTGGCTACGTGGGCTTAACCAACTTGGGTAGTGAGTCGGAGACGTGTGTTGGAAGCCGTGTTCGTCTTGTTGGAGTCTCCACCTCCTTCGAGAAGAATTTTTATCGGCTCCCATTCACTCCCCCCTCTCTGGTTCGCCGTATCTGTCCTTCAAGTGGTATCGGAGCCGGTTACGGGTCTTGATTGACTCTAACCAGTCTAAGATCCAAGGATGGCGTACCAGGAATGGGGTTCGGGTCCTCCAGACTTCGATGGCAAGAACTACCAGATGTGGAGTAAGAGGATGGTTGCGTTTCTCCGCGGAAAGGGTCAGATCCTTTGGGATGTCACGGTGGACACAGGCTATGTCCAGCCAATGAACTTCCTTACTCCAGGATCGAGGGACATGTTCGACACCAACAATATGGCAGTCGACTACTTGTTTCGTGCTTTGTGTCAGCCTGAGTTCGATCGGGTGCACACCAAGCACTTGTCTTGTAGAATATGGTTGGTGTTGAAGGAGGCTCATGTTGGGAATGCCCAGGTTCAGGCTCGGATGTATGCGACCTACCAGAGAGAGTACGAGAACGTCACTCATCTCCCCGGTAAGTCCATCGATGCCTTGTTTCAGAGGTTCACGGTGGTTGTGAACAACATGAGGGCCAATGTGGACGTGCTCTCGTACGATGATCATGATAGAGCTGTCAAGCTCTTACACTCTTTGGATCGTACGATTTGGGGCGGAAAGTTTGAGGCCATTGTGGAGTCGGAGAAGTATGACACTCTGATGGTGAACGAGCTGTTCTCGAAGCTCAAGTCGGCTGAGGTGGATAGGGGCATGACAGCCAAGCTCGAGGGCCCGACTGACTCTCATAGTCTTGCCCTTGTTGGTGGTTCGAAAGGAAAGGCTAACACTAACCCATCCACCAGGATGTTCTCTTTATTCTCTTTGATGTCTATGCCAGATGAAGAGTTCGACGTGCTTGGAGAGGACGAGCTGGCGTTGCTGACGAGGAGGTTCGAGAGGCTGTACGAGAATCGGGTGAACATGAGGAGGAACACAAGGACATGCTTCCAGTGCGGCAAGCCGGGACACTTCGTCGCCGACTGCCCGGAGAAGGTCGAGAACAAGGATGGCTACAAGCACAAGTCAAGGACGAATGGCAAGTACCGGTCGAGGCGTGACCACAAGAGCAAGCACAAGAACAAGCACAAGGACAAGCGACGATCCAGGAAGAAGGAGAGCTGAGGCAAGGCCCGAGCGATGGTTGGAGAGAGCGACGTCGACTCCAGTTCCGCGTACTCCACCTCGAGCTCAAGCCGCCGTGAAGACGAAGGTGATCGTCGCAAGAGCAGAAAGTCATCCAAGAACCCAAGCGAGCTGAGCTGCTTCGCTAGAGACGCCTTCTGCACCATGGTGCTGAGCTCCGGCAGCAAGAAGAGCACACAGAGTCGAACTCTGACTCCAACGACGAGGTGTGTGATGAGCTTCCTTTCTTGCGTCAGGAGAATGAACGGCTTGGCTCATTGCTTGATAATCGTGACGACATGCTTAGAGAGGCCAAGAAAATGAGAAAAGAGCTTAGGGCTTTACTCGAGGATGCTAGGACTAGAGTGGCTGAGCTAGAAACACAGGTTCTTGATAGCAAGATTGAAATTGATTCCCTTAAGGCTAGCCCTGTTGTTTCTGATGATGTTGATTGTGCTGATTGCTCTATTTTCCTTGCTGATCTTGCCTTGTTGAAGGAAAAGCATGCTTCCAAGTGTGAGGAACTAGATGTGCTTAGGGTTGAAGTGGCTGAGCTTAAATCTAGATCTGCTTTGCTCGGTGCTTGCACTTCTTGCCCTGTCTTGCATGATAAAATTGATGAGATGCATGTTTACACTGCTTCCCTTGAGGCTAAGCTGAAAGAACCAATTCCTACATCTTGCTCTACCTGTGAAATGCATGCTTTGAAGAATTTAGAACTTGCACATTATGTTGATCGCTTGCAGGATGAGAATGATGAGCTGAGAAAGTTGATGGGTTGGTTGTCTGGTCATGAGCCTCAGCTGAGGATAATGATCGAGACATTCAAGAGGCAGGATGGTGAGGGACTTGGGGCAAACAAGGTTAGTGAGGGAAGTGGAGAGAATATCCCAGAGCCACCAAAAACTCACCACAAAAACGATTTCCCTCCCAAACCTAACCATCTTAGGAACCGACTAGACAAAACCCCAGCTCCACCCGTGTTTCCCCATAAACAAATGATTTCCAAAAGCCTATCAAGTTTGTGAGCACTTCGGGGAAAGTGTTCCCTGGGAAAGAGAGTGATAAGGCTGGTGAGGAGAAACCCATGGAGAAGTCGAGTGGAGAGAAACCAAGTGAGCAGCCCCAACCCAAGCCTAAACCTAAGCTTGTGAGGTTTCATTGTGGCTATTGTGGGAGAGATGGCCATAAGGATGAGTTTTGCTTCAAGAGGAAGCGAGAGGAGAGAATGGTGAAGGAGTGGGCCAACAAGGACAAGTACCACCCTTCCGACGGTGTACTTGAGCCTCGTGTGCAGATGCCCAGGGCCAAGGCGAGTGTGAGGACAGTTTCGGCTTGGGGAGAGCGAAAGGCTGTTGGAGGTGCTGCTGGCCGGGCTACACCGGTCAGATCGGTGAGGGGCACCGGTCAGACTGGTGCAGGCCTGGACAGGCAGCAGTTCGGGGTTCGTGCTCGTACAGGTGCGAGGTTTGGTTCTGGAGGTCGTGGTTCTGGTGGTTGGGCTGGAGAGTTTGCAGGAGGTCAGTTTGCTAGGCGTTCTCCCCCTCGTGCTCAATACAAGGATGGGAGGATCCATAGCTTTGAGATGGAGAGGAGGGACAGTCCACGGGCTTTCTTTCGTGGTTTTGGTCCTCCTCCAGGCAGAGAGGGTTGGTTCCCTCATGGTGGTTACCATGGTGGTGTTCGTGGAGGTAGCTTTTGTAGGAAAAATGGTTTGGTTTGTTCTAACCCCACTTTCAAGCAAATGGCTCGGCACTGGTTTTACTCTTTTGGTACTAACCCCAGTGCTGAGTCGTTTGTTCGCTCACGTGCTCGTTTTTGAATTTCAGGTGGGAGACTTGAAGAACATTTGGTTGATTGACTCCGGTTGCTCGAGCCATATGACCGGAGACAAGGGGTGGTTCTCAAGTCTCGTCCGGTGGTGACAAGGAGGTACATCACTTTTGGGGACAATGGGCGTGGGCGTGTGCTTTCAGAAGGTGAGATTAAGGTGAGTGAAAAGATCACTCTCAGGCGTGTGGCTCTTGTTCAATCGCTTGGATACAGTTTGCTTTCTGTGTCTCAGCTGTTGGATGAGGGTTTTGAGGTGTTGTTTCGGCCTGGTGGTTCTTGGATTTTGGATTCTCGAGGGGCCCTTGTCTGTATGGTTGTTCCCGAGGGTCAGGTGTTTCGAGCTGATTTTTCTCAGTCTTCTGGTGTGGAGCGTTGTTTCTTGGCTGGTTCTTCGAGTGAGTTGTGGAAGTGGCATAGGAAGTTGGGTCACTTGAGCTTTGACCTTTTGTCTCGTTTGAGTAAACTCAATTTGGTCCGAGGATTGCCACGGTTGAGGCTTGAGAAAGATTTGGTTTGTGCGCCGTGTAGGCATGCCAAGGTGGTAGCCTTTTCTCACCCGCCTCTCACCATTGTGATGACTGAGCGTCCATGCGAGCTGCTCCATATGGACCTTGTTGGCCCAGCTCGTGTGCGATCTGCAGGTGGGAAGTGGTATGTCCTTGTTGTGGTGGACGACCACTCTCGGTATGCGTGGGTGTTCTTTCTTAAGGATAAGGGGGAGGCGTTTGGTTTTGTTCGAGATCTTGTCTTGAGGTTGAGGAACGAGAGGCACGGAGATGCCATACGAGCAATGTAACACCCTAAATTCCACTTCTTGTGTTTAATTAAAAATTTGCTTAGCAACAATGCGTTCTCGTTCAAGGAATACAAGGAGATTGTGTTTTTATAGGCATTTAATCATTTTTCTTAATTAATTAATGAAATATAGGAGTTTACTGTTGCATTCATGCCGGTGCATTGTTTTTGGGTGTTTGGATTCAAATCTTGGTTTGAATTCAAAATTTTTTGCTTGTTTTAGAAAAAAGGAAAATGGAAATAGAAATTAGGAAAAAGAGAAACAGCCTCCCTAACCTTCCTCCCTTTCCGGCCCAGTCCGCCGCAGCAGCCCAGGTTGCAAAGTCCGCCCGTGCCCCTCACCTCCCCGTCGCCGCGCCAGCCCACCCGCTGTTTTGGCCCAGCGTGGCCCATCCCCGCGGCCGACCGGCCGCGGTCGCCGACGGGCGGGCCCCCGCCCGTCATCCCCGACCTCGAGTCAGAGACGGACCGGGAGAGCCCGACCCCGAGCCGGACTTCCCCGCGCGCGCGTGACCCCACCTGGCCCTCACGCTGATGCGTCTCCCTCTCGGGCCCTATAAAGGTCGCCGCCCCTCCAGTTGCGCTGCCTTACCCCGCGCCAGAAACCCTAGCCGCCTTGGAGCTCCTGTGCGCCGCCGGCCGCAAACCCTAGCGCCGCCGTGCCTTCTAGCCGCCGCATCGTCGCCTTGCCGCCGCATTGGAGCAGCCCCGGAGCTTCGTTGCAGGGTAAGGAGCCTCCCGGCATGGTTGGTTGGTTTCCCGTGCCGAGTCCGCGTCGCCCGGCGCTCGCCGCCGGCGGCCGTCCGCCCCGCCGCGATGCGCGTCGCCTCTGCGGCGTTTCGGTGAACCGCGCCGCGCCCCCGATGACTTCCCCCGTGCCGCGCCCGTCGCTCTAGTGGAAACCGCGGGCCGAATCGTGCATTATAGCGCGAGATCGATTTTGCGCCGGCGAGCTCTCCGCCGCGCGCGCGCCGCGCGCCGCCGGGTTGCGCCGCCGTCGTCGCCCCAGGTCGCCTGCGCAAGATCGGAGCCGCCGGTCCCCCAGTCTACGGCTCAGATCTATTTCGACCTCGGGTCAAACCGGTCAAGTGGACGGTCAACCGTGCCCCCCCCAGCCGCATTAGATCCTGGCCGTCCGATCAAGATCCAGGGGACCAGACCCATCCCTTCAGTCTCCCCTGCGCGTTTTTGTTTAAGGGACCCTGAGTTTTTCCAAAATCACAACCCGGTCCTCCCACCTGAAAAAAACCCTTACAGTTAGGTCCTGTTTTATTCAGTTTAGCCCAAAAACGTAAAGTTCTTTACAGATTAGTCCTAAAAATTATTTTAGCCATAACTTAGTCGTTTTAGCTCCGTTTTTAGCGTTCTTTATATCCACACGATCGTCTCGACGAGTAGAACAACTTTTTGGCCTTGTTTAGTTCTGTTAGTACGGTTTGGTGATTGTTTCTTATTTTATTCCATTGTATGCTTGTATGTGGATGATGTGGTGCGTAGAAGACGGTTCGTTCGTGGAGAACGCTGGAGTTGAAGATTTCCAAGATATTGAGCAGCAGAAAACGTTGGTAGAAGGCAAGTCCTTACTGCATTCCCATTGATCCTATTACAACATGCATTTTAATTACACCGTTATTTATTATTGCTTCGCATTAAATTGATGGGTCCTACTATTAAGGTTTGACTAGCTTTGTTTATCCTGTGCCTTGATCAACCTGGGTTTATGTTTATGTTGGGTAGACTATGCTTAGTTGCTCAACTTGGGATTATGGTGGTTTTGATGAACAACAATGTTAATCTTGCTTTACTTATGTTGTACCTTTCATTAAACAAGATCACCTGTGTTAATCGGAACATGGAGAACCACCCAGGAAAACAGTGCTACCACAAGACATATGGCTCTGTCTTGGCTTATTAATTAGTGAACTAGGTGTTAGGTATGCTTTACCTGATAAGGGTTGGGGGCTGGCGGGTAGTGGCGTATGGACCTGCTCGGGCGTAGGTGTGGGCTTAGCTAAGACACGGTACTCGTCCGGGAGCTTTGTACGTTGCACTGACCAGGTAACCTAGCGGGCAGCCTTCATCTGGGGATCTTTGTAACGGCCTCGTAGTGTCCCTATGCAATCACACCTCAGTAGTGTGGTATGGTGCCTGATCAGCATTGCATGGTTGGGTCTAAAGTTCTTCGGGACTTTTACGCGACTTGTGGGTAAAGATGTACGACCTCTGCAGAGTGTAAAACTAACTAGTTAGCCGTGCCCACGGTCACGGGCGGCCTGGACCCTCACATGAGTAAACTATGGAAGATGGATTAAACTTTTTGCATTTACTTTCGTTCATGATGATGATGCTTATGTTAATCTTTGGGTTGGTATAAACTTTCATTTGCTAGTAATTCAGCTTGCTTAATAAAATTTGACCAACTAAAATGCTGATCTGCTATGCAACCACAAGCTTCCACCATAAAGCCTTTGCATATTGTTATAGAACTTTTCCCTTGTTGAGTACGACATGTGCTCATGCTTGTTGTTCTTTTATATGCATCTACACAACTCGGTTGCTGCTCAGACGGACGCTTTGAAGACTTTCCTGGAGAGTTCGGTGGTTTCTAGGCTAGCGTGCCACCAGTCAGCTGCCTGTGGAGATGTCCTTTACCGCTGCTAGTACTCGCTTATGTTACGATTTTGAGACATTCGGTCATGTAACAAAGTCTTAATACTCTCTTTACGCTTTTACACTGTTTTGGTATACACTGAGTCAACGCATGTGTGAAACTTGATCCTGGCGCACATGTGTTCTATGCATTCGGATTTGCCCTTAAATCCGGGTGTGACAAAGTGGTATCAGAGCCGTGTTGACTGTAGGACGTTAGCCTAGTTAGAAACTGGTTGAACTTAAGGACTATAATCATCTAGAAGCCATGCTTACTCCATGTTATGCTTTAATTCCATTCTTAATATACCTATCCTCGATTTTACCCCCCATCCTTGGTGTTCTACTCGCTGTCTATCTTATCTTGGTCAATCTTTTCATTCTATGTTACCTTGTTCTTGCTTTAGGAAATCTTTAGCATCTATTCTATGCTCTCTAACCTTTTCCTACCTTTACCCTGCACGTGTTCACAGTGTTCTCAGTTATCTAATGACCCTACCATGTTCAAGCTGAAGATCTTCCTTAGGATCTAGGTTCTTTAGGCTTGTCCTTGTGAAATCGATAGTCACGATCGACGATTAGGTGTGCTTAGTTTAGTGGTGTGTTTGAATGCTTGATCTTGTATTAATGCTTGATTTGGATCTTTGATTGAGTGCAGTGTGTTGTGGGTTGATAACCACAATGACATTGGTTTAGTGTAAGTTTGCTTAGTTGGAGTTAATCTTTGTCTCAACCATCCTTTCATCTTGCACACTCCTAATCCTTTATTAAATCTTTACTCATCTACTTTGGAATCCATCTTGCTGCAAATCTGTTCTCGTCAACTTTCGACACAGCAGTAGTGTTTTGCTTATATCTCGAGATAAAGAGCTCCGATTGATGCAAAACCAGTTGGGTTAGTTCACAAATTTCATAAAAAATTTTATGTCAAAAATTCAGCCCCATCCAATACATATCCTGGGAGCTATGCATGAAACATGGGAGTTGTCAGAATCTGTAAAACTCTGCTGACACATTGACTTCATTATTTTATATCTTGGGCTATAGACCTCCGTTTGAGGCAAATCCAAATGGAGAAGTTCAGAAATTTCATGGGTGTTTTTTGTGCAAAATTCAGCAATTTTGATTACATAGTCAGAGAGGGATGCCCGAATCTTTGGAGTTACCTGAATCTGTTAGCACTGCTGATATACCCGACTTGTTTATTTTATATCTGAAGTTATAGAGCTCCGATCGAGGTGAATCCAGTTGGACTAGTTCCGTAATTCCATTATGTTTTACTGTTCAAAAGCTCATAATTTTTGGTTATCCACGTTGAGAGTTATACCTGAATGTTTGGAGTCGACAGAATCTGTCTTAAACCGGAAGTCTGCGCCGATTAATCTTTTGAGCTTTTCTCTTTGTGCAATCATCTAAGTCAATGTTCCTAACACTCAGATGGTGAACACCAGGTCCGGGTCAGGTGTTGATCAACCTCCAGTGATACGCCAAGGACGAGGCAACAGTTCAGGCAGTGCACCACCCCCCCCACCACCAATGGATCCGACCATGCAGCAGTTCTTCCAGAATCAGCTACAACTCTTGGAGAACCTGACCAACACTGTGGCCAACATGCAGGCCCAAGCCAACAATCCACCTCAGCCACTACCACAGCAGCCGGCGCCCATGAACAAGCACAGGGAGTTCATGAGCCACCGTCCGCCAGTTTTCACTCATGCTGCTGATCCGCTTGATGCTGATGATTGGTTGAAGACCGTGAGCAAGATGCTCACCACAGCTCAGTGCGATGATAGAGAGAAGGTCCTATTTGCTGCAGGACGACTCCAGGGTTCAGCGGGAGCATGGTGGGATTCTTACACTACCACCCATGCTACGCCAAACGCCATCACCTGGCAGGAGTTCATTGAGAGCTTCAGGAACCACCACATTCCTGCAGGGTTGATGAGGCTGAAGAAGAAGGAGTTCCTCTCTCTTCAACAGGGGGGAATGTCAGTGACAGAGTACCGGGATAGGTTCATCGAGCTGTCTCGCTATGCACCGGAGGAGGTGGCAGATGACCCAAAGAAGTAGGAGCGTTTTATGGAGGGATTGGCTGGACCGCTTCGGTATCAGCTGACATCTCACACTTTTCCGTCTTTCCAGCACCTGTTAGACAAGACCATCACCCTGGAGGCCATGCGCATAGAATTGAGAGATCTGAAGAGGAAGGCCACTACTTCTGTGTAGTTTGGGAGCAGCACCCGTCCCCGTTTCATTCCACCACAGGGAACAACACCCCACGTTGGAGGTCAGGTGGTAACTCTGGGCAGAAACAGTTTCAGCGGAACAATCAACCTTTCAAGCACCCCATTCAAGAGTTGCAGCATTCCCCTCCACAGACTCCACGCCCCAATGGCCAGCAGACTAGTCAGAACACCCCAGCAGGGATTCCAGTGAGACCTAGTGCGCCAAGTACTCCTGTTGGTAATGCATGCTTTAAGTGTGGAGAGACTAGTCACTATGCTAACCACTGTCCTCAGAGGAGCGTCCCGAATACACCAGTGCAGAATCAGCAGGTGAGGAATGGAAACCAGACCCCGCAAAGCTCTAAGGGACAGCAGAGCTCCGCTCGTGGTAGATTGAACCACATAAATGCAACGACCGTGTTGGGTATGTTCTCTATCAACATTGTTCTCACATCAGTTCTACCATATCGTTCTCGAAATCTTTCTTTATCCTTCCGAATCTCGAGGACGAGATTCATCTTAAGGGGGGTAGGATTTGTAACACCCTAAATTCCACTTCTTGTGTTTAATTAAAAATTTGCTTAGCAACAATACGTTCTCGTTTAAGGAATATAAGGAGATTGTGTTTTTATAGGCATTTAATTATTTTTCTTAATTAATTAATGAAATATAGGAGTTTACTGTTGCATTCATGCTGGTGCATTATTTTTGGGTGTTTGGATTCAAATCTTGGTTTGAATTCAAATTGTTTGCTTGTTTTAAAAAAAGGAAAATAGAAATAGAAATTAGGAAAAAGAGAAAACAGCCTCCCTAACCTTGCTCCCTTTCCGGCTCAGTCTGCCGCAGCAGCCCAGGTTGCAAAGTCCGCCCGTGCCCCTCACCTCCCCCTCGCCGCGCCAGCCCACCCGCTGTTTTGGCCCAACGCGGCCCATCCCCGCGGCCGACCGGCCGCGATCGCCGACGGCGGGCCCCACCCGTCATCCCCGACCTTGAGTCGGAGACGGACCGGGAGAGCCCGACCCCGAGCCGGACTTCCCCGCGCGCGCATGACCCCACCTGGCCCGCATGCCGATGCGTCTCCCTCCCGGGCCCCATAAAGGTCGCCGCCCCTCCAGTTGCGCCGTACCCCGAGCCAGAAATCCTAGCCGCCTCGAAGCTCCTGTGCGCCGCCGGCCGCAAACCCTAGCGCCGGCGCACCTTCTAGCCGCCGCATCGTCGCCTTGCCGCCGCATCGTCGCCTTGCCGCCGCATTGGAGCAGCCCCGGAGCTTCGTCGTAGGGTAAGGAGCCTCCCGGCATGGTTGGTTGGTTTCCCGTGCCGAGTCCGCGTCGCCCCGCGCTCGCCGGCGGGCGCCGTCCGCCCCGCCGCGATGCGCGTTGCCTCTCGCGGCGTTTCGGTGAACCGCGCCGCGCCCGATGACATCCCCGTGCCGCGCGCGCGTCGCTCTAGTGCAAACCGCGGGCCGAATCGTGCATTATAGCGCGAGATCGATTTTGCGCCGGCGAGCTCTCTCGCCGCGCGCCGCCGGTTGCGCCGCCGTCGTCGCCCCGGGTCGCCTGTGCAAGATCGGAGCCGCCGGTCCCCCAGTCTACGGCTCAGATATATTTCGACCCCGGGTCAAACCGGTCAAGTGGACGGTCAACCGTGGCCCCCCAGCGGCATTAGATCCTGGCCGTCTGATCAAGATCCAGGGGACCAGACCTGTTTTAGCTCCGTTTTTAGCGTTCTTTATATCCACGCGATCGTGTCGACGAGTAGAACAACTTTTTGGCCCTGTTTAGTTCTGTTAGTACTGTTTGGTGATTGTTTCTTATTTTATTCCATTGTATGCTTGTATGTGGATGATGTGGTGCGTAGAAGACGGTTCGTTCGTGGAGAACGCTGGAGTTGAAGATTTCCAAGATCTTGAGCAGCAGCAAACGTTGGTAGAAGGAAAGCCCTTGCTGCATTCCTGTTGATCCTATTACAACATGCATTTTAATTACAACGTTATTTATTATTGCTTCGCATTAAATTTATGGGTCCTACTATTAAGGTTTGACTAGCTTTGTTTATCCTGTGCCTTGATCAACCTGGGTTTATGTTTATGTTGGGTAGACCATGCTTAGTTGCTCAACTTGGGATTATGGTGGTTTTGATGAACAACAATGTTAATCTTGCTTTACTCATGTTGTACCTTTCATTAAACAAGATCACCTGTGTTAATCGGAACATGGAGAACCACCCAGGAAAACAGTGCTACCACAAGACATATGGCTCTGTCTTGGCTTATTAATTAGTGAACTAGGTGTTAGGTATGCTTTACCTGATAAGGGTTGGGGGCTGGCGGGTAGTGGCGTATGGACCTGCTCGGGCGTAGGTGTGGGCTTAGCTAAGACACGGTAATCGTCCGGGAGCTTTATACGTTGCACTGACCAGGTAACCTAGTGAGCAGCCTTCATATGGGCATCTTTGTAACGGCCTTGTAGCGCCCCTATGCAATCACACCTCGGTAGTGTGGTATGGTGCCTGATCAACATCACATGGTTGGGTCTAAAGTTCTTCGAAACTTTTACGCGACTTGTGGGTAAAGATGTACGACCTCTGCAGAGTGTAAAACTAACTAGTTAGCCGTGCCCACGGTCACGAGCGGCCTGGAGCCTCACATGAGTAAACTATGGAAGATGGATTAAACTTGTTGCATTTACTTTCGTTCATGATGATGATGCTTATGTTAATCTTTGGGTTGGTATAAACTTACATTTGCTAGTAATTCAGCTTGCTTAATAAAATTTGACCAACTAAAATGCTGATCTGCTATGCAACCACAAGCTTCCACCATAAAGCCTTTGCATGTTGTTATAGAACTTTTCCCTTGTTGAGTACGACATGTGCTCATGCTTGTTGTTCTTTTATATGCATCTACACAACTCGGTTGCTGCTCAGACGGACACTTTGAAGACTTTCCTGGAGAGTTCGGTGGTTTCTAGGCGAGCGTGCCACCGCATCGGTACCGCTCGTGGAGATGTCCTTTACCGCTGCTAGTACTCGCTTATGTTACGATTTTGAGACATTCGGTTATGTAATAAAGTCTTAATTCTCTCTTTACGCTTTTACACTATTTTGGTATACACTGAGTCAACACATGTGTGAAACTTGATCCTGGCGCACATGTGTTCTATGCATTCAGATTTGCCCTTAAAGGTGTGACAAGCAATCCGCAGTGACAATGGCTCAAAATTCAGAAACTCTCGTTTTGAAACCTTTTTCCATGACTTGGGTCTTAACACCAGTTTTCGAGTCAGTATACGCCTCCCCAGAATGGTGTTGTGGAAAGGAAGAATAGGACCTTGTGTGAGATGGCTCGGACGATGCTTGATGAGCATAGGACTCCGAGAAGGTTTTGGGCTGAGGCAATGAATACAGCGTGCTATGTGTCAAACAGGATCTACCAGAGAGTGCATAAGAAGAAAACATGCTATGAGTTGATGCACGGTCGCACACCCAAGGTGAGTCACTTCCATGTCTTTGGTTGCAAGTGCTTTATTCTTAAGAAAGGGAAGAAGTTGGATAAGTTTGAGGCTAGGTCTGTCGATGGTATTTTCTTTGGTTATGCATCTCATTCTAGAGCATATCGTGTGCTCAATCTTGAAACTAACCAAATCGTGGAGACTTGTGAGGTAACCTTCGACGATACATAGCCACGTAGTCAGCTTGTCTTTGAGTGGCAGATGATGATGAGCTTGGCGAGGAGATCTTTCTGGAGGAGGAGCATGAACATGAAGATGATGAAGATGGCGGTGTGGTGCCCCGGCTGAACGTGTACCTACTACTTCAACTATGGTGGTGGACGGACCCTCTCCTACACCTACGACGATGAATCAAGATCAAGGAGAAGCTACAGCTGAGGGGGAGGTAGCATCAAGGCGAGAACCTCCCCGACGAGTACAAGTGGATCACCCAGCTTCAAGGATCATCGGCGACATGAATGAACGCACTACACGGTCGAGGGTTCGAAACAATTCTCATTTCGCTCATGCTGCATTTGTTTCTACTTTTGAGCCCAAAGACATTGGACACACACTATCTAATCATAGTTGGGTTAATTCGATGCATGAGGAGTTGGAGAACTTTGAGAGGAATCATGTTTGGGAATTGGTTGACCCTCCCCCAGGGTGTAAGCCGATTGGTACAAAGTGGGTGTGGAAGAACAAAGAGGGAGAGAAAGGTGAAGTGGTGAGAAACAAGTCGAGGCTTGTTGCTCAGGGGTTTAGTCAGAAGGAAGGGATCGACTACGAGGAGACCTTTGCTCCTGTAGCCTGTTTGGAGGCGATTAGAATCCTTCTAGCCTTTTTCGTGGCTAAAGGGTTCAAGTTGCACCAAATGGATGTGAAGAGTGCTTTCCTAAATGGTGTGTTGGAGGAAGAAGTGTATGTGAGGCAACCACCAGGGTTTGAGAGTGAGAAGTACCCCGACCGAGTGTACAAGTTGAGGGAGGCGTTTTATGGGTTGAAACAGGCGCCTAGAGCTTGTATGGTAGGTTGAGGGGGTTCTTGTTTGAGAGAGGTTTTGAGATGGGGAAGGTCGATCAGACCTTGTTTCTACTTAGGCACGGCAGAGATATCCTGATTGTGCAGGTGTAAGTGGATGATATTGTCTTTGGTGGCTCGTCTAATTCTCTTGTTGCAAGGTTTGCAGAGGATGTGAGCAGGGAATTTGAGATGAGCATGATGGGCGAGTTGCAGTTCTTCCTTGGGCTACAAATCAAGCAATCAAAGGAAGGAACATTTGTGCACCAAGCTAAGTACACCAAGGACATTGTGCGGAAATTCAAGATGGAAGACTCCAAGGCTATGGCGATGCCGATGAGTACGACTACAACTCTTGATGCGGACGAGGAAGGTGAACACATGGACCAAAAGGAGTACCGAAGCATGATCGGGTCACTCCTCTACTTGACGGCGACGAGGCTGGATATCCAGTTCTCGGTATGTCTGTGCGCTCGTTTTCAAGCGTCTCCGAGGACTTCGCATAGGCAAGCGGTGAAGCGAATTTTCAGGTACTTGTGTCATACTCCCGACTTCGGCCTTTGGTATTCTGCGTCCTCTTCTTTGGCGCTTCATGGTTTTTCTGATGCGGATTTTGCCGGGTGTCGGTTGGATAGGAAGTCCACTTCTGGGACATGCCAGTTTTTGGGATCTTCTTTGGTGTCTTGGTCTTCCCGCAAACAGTCGAGTGTTGCTCAATCCACTACCGAGGCAGAGTACATTGCCGCTGCTAGTTGTTGCTCTCAGCTCCTTTGGATCACATACACCATGAGTGACATTGGTGAGGAGTATACCCATGTCCCACTTCAATGTGATAGCACCAGTGCCATAAGCGTTGCAAAGAACCCAGTGCTCCATTCCAAAACCAAGCACATAGAAGTGAGGTATCATTTTCTGAGAGACAACGTAGAGAAAGGAAATATAGCTTTGATCCATGTACCCACACATGACTAACTAGCCGATATTTTCACCAAACCCCTAGTTCAAGCAACTTTCACTCATTTGCAGGGGGAACTTGGTGTGTGTTTGATTTCGTGAGTTGGGTGTGTGGGAGCTCCTTTGTAGCATATGTATAGCTTTCCTTTGTGCATTTCTTGCATTTGGCATGGCATATGTAACATGATGTATATGCATCCTTGTATCTTAGATTGCATGCATTTTTGTATCATATGCATTGGTTAGGAAAAGCTTCTCTCATATACATTGTGCACCATGGAATGAGATTTATGTTTTTATGAGCTTGTTTGGTAAGCTATGGTTAGTTTGGCTTAGCTCTTGATAATCTTGATTTATATCCATGGTTGATGGCTATGTTTTTGAAAAATGTCACATGTATGCTCTCTCATGTGTAAATGCCTTTACATGATCTTGACATGTTTTAGTGGCTTGGTTATGCTTAATTTGTGGTTGGATAGCTAGTTTATTGATCATATGGGGCCAAAGGCTCATTTGCCATCATGAATGTTTAGCCCTCTTGCTTCATCTTGTGGAGGGGCATAAGTTCCTTTTGTCGCAAAGACATTTCATGTACCAAATATGAATCTGAAAATGAAATGTAAAATGCTTGGAAAATGTGCTCCCATGTCATATGTGCTGAATTTAATTTGCTTTGGGTGCTAAACCGTTTCATGATGCCTACCAATGAGAAGTCTCATACATAGAAGTAGGCACATGGCTCGGTGGCTTTGACATGACATGAGGTGCTTGTCAATGTTTGTGATGGTCTTATGGTTAGAATGGCTGTCCTAGCATGAAGTTGTGTGGCTTTGCCATTTTGATATGTTTTGATCATGTTTAGGACTTTGCTCATGAGAGGCGATTTTTTCGCAAAATTACCCAAATCCATCTTAGCTTCGTCCAATGGTTGTGAAACTTGGTGATCTTGTAGTTGATGTCAATACGAAGCTATAGAGTATCTAACTTGCTCATTTGGACATGTGTAGCATCCTATGTTGAATTTTGTATATTTGAGAAGCTCTAGGTTGAAAGTTTTGCATTTTTGCTTGATTCATGCATTGCCAACAAGGGGGAGAAGTTTGAGCTTGAAATGGCTTGCTGGATGCATTTAGAAGGTTTTCAGGTGGTTTCGAGCCATTTCTGGGCTCTGGTGTGCACCGGTCTGACCGGTCGAGGTCACCGGTTTGACCGGTCAGAGTGCTGGTCCTGTGCACATGTTGAGCACTGGTCTGACCAGTGGTGGTGACCGGTCTGACCGGTGAGAGCTGAGTTGTTGCAGCTGCCCTGTTCCAAGTGGTGTTTTGCATGCATTCGTCCAGGGGGAGTTGCATTGGTTCAGGGGGAGCTTGCATATGTGCAGGGGGAGCTCTTTGTGGTTGTTCGAGCTTTGCTTTGGAGGTTTGCGCTCTTTGCTTGAGCATAGTTTGTCTCGGATGTGTCGAGCCGTTGCCCTTGCCTAAGGGGCCCAAGACTTGTCTTCTTCATGTGATCTTGCTCTTTGCCTTTGTTTGGCTTTCGATCGCTTGTTGGAGTTTCTTTTTGTTCGTTTATCTTCTTTTTATTTTCTCTCTTGTTACTTTATGTGGGTGTTGTCAATGCACTCATCAAGGGGGAGATTGAGGACCATGTGTGGTTCGAGGACCGGTGGATGGTTGCTTCCTTGTGTGATGAGTGATTGACAACGTTGTGTGGACTGATTCTTGGCTAAGTATTGAAGGTGCAGGTTGCGGCTTGACTGTTGTTGGTGCAGGTGAAGAACAAGTGCGAAAGGTCGTCGCCGGTGAGGCCTCCAGGTGTGGAGAAGACAAGTCGGCTTCGTTCGAGGACCTGGTGGCAGCGGGATCAAGTGCGGGCCGCATGGTGGCATGAACAGCAAGATGAAGTCATGGACGGTTTCTTGGTAGAGCCTCAAAACCAAGGTCGAGCCGGGACTACGTGGGAGCCGAGTCATGAGTGGCGATTGGCGGAGGCTACACCGAGTTCGCGGGGTTTCCGGTGGTTCACCAGAAAACCACTGGGGTCCTTGGTTGATCCACAAAGCCAAGACCGAAAAACCGAAGACAGTTCTGCAGCAGTGCCAGACCGGTCTGACCGGTGTGTGACGACGCAGTCCGGAATCTTCGAAGCGGAGGACACACGTCGGGATCGCAAGGCTTGCGTCAAGGCTAAGCAGTGTGCGGTCGCCGGGCATCCGTCCTATGGAGAAAATCTGAAGACTTCCAAAACCACCCTTGAGGGGCTTGTATCCCTAGTTATTAAGTAAGGGTATTTTAGACTTTCGGTCGCCTCCATATAACCGATGAGGTGATAGGATGGCAGCCATCTCTTGGAACCCTAGTTCATTTGCTTTCATATTTTCTCTTCCTATTTTCGTAGGATTTCCATAGGACTAGCTTGTGAGCTTCATGGTGAGATCTTGTGAGAGGGTTGGATGATCGGGCAGCAAGCTAGACCTTGTATGAACCATCTTGGTATGCATAGATGATTCGGCGTGGTTTCTCAAGGCCTTGTTGTGTTATTCCCGGTTGTTCTTGGTGGTGATTTTCGGAGCCCTCTCTTGTTGGTTTTCTTGGGGTGTTTTTGGGACCTTGCTCTTGGGGATTTGGTCGGGGAAATTTGTGGGAACCCTTCTTGGTTCTTTGGTCTGTGATTCCCCTCCCAAATCCGTGAGTTAAGGGGCTCAATTTTGGGGTTTTCGGTGTTCTAGGGTTAGAGGAGTTCTTGGCGGGATTTCTCCGATTCCTCTTGATTTGGCAAGTTTTGGTGGACAAAATCATGGCTATGGACTCCTCATGAGGTGTTCCTGTTATCCCCAAAGTCTTGTTCAAGTCCGTGGAGAGATTCGGGAGATCGAGGTTTGGATTTTCAGGAGTTGACCCGCGGGTGCTGTTCATCCCGAGCTGCCCGGGCTACACCGGTCTGACCGGTGCTCTTGACCGGTTTGACCGGTGTGAGTCACCTGTGGGATTCGCCTCGGGTGAACTGCTTGACTCGTGTGTCTTTGGGTGTTGGTGCTGCTATTCAGTTCTTGGTCTGTTTGGAGTTGTTTTGTTAGGTTTTGTGTAGGGTTTTCCTTCCGTCCAGTTTGTGTTTTGGGGGTGTTCTTGTTCCAGGGCCTAGAGAAGTCACTGAGGCTTTCTGGAAAGCTTGTTGTGCGGTTTCTGTAGCCACCGGCCTAACCGGCTCTGTCCACCGGTCTGACTGGCGCAGGCCATCGGTCTGACCGGTGCAGCACATGCAGCAAGCTGTGCAAGGTTCCGCTGTGCATGTTGCTGTGTTTTGGCTCGGGAGGTTGTTTGTTGGTTCCTAGGTCCAGTGGCACTCCAGTGGCTACGTGGTCTTGACCAACTTGGGTAGTGAGTCGGAGACGTGTGTTGGAAGCCGTGTTCGTCTTGTTGGAGTCTCCATCTCCTTCGAGAAGAATTTTTATCGGCTCCCATTCACTCTCCCCTCTCTGGTTCGCCATATCGGTCCTTCAGGACCATAACTACCGAGAGTTTGCACGGTAGGATGGGCTCGGTCGGTCGTACACCGGCCGGGTGCCATTCCGGGATGGGTTCAGGTGTACACACTCTGCAGAGTCGTTTGACCTATAGCTATAGCTGCGTCCTCGGATATGGACATGTCCCCTGATAGCTTTGTTCTCATGATTTGGGATTTCTACCTTCCCCCTATAGATGAGAGTATGGTGAGCCATGGTTGCAGTCGGTTAGAGGAGAGAGGCTCCATCTACCTCGTTGATCCGATTGCAATCATTGAGGTGCGAGGAGAGGAAGTTCTCGCATCGACCCTAGACAGGAGTAGGTTGTGGAGACGGGGCCCTGGGTGACCAGGAGGTTCTGAGCTGTGTTGAGAGCTTTGGGATTGCGAACTTGTTGGAGATATCTTGATTATACTCTGCTGTTGCTGCATAGGAAACCAGAGCCGCTTCCTTGTCTCTTTTTCTCCCTTTAGATGTTAGACCACTTATAGCTGCATACAGTTGGTGACGTGGACCTATCCCACTCCTTGGGGATAGACTTTGGGTGTGCAGGGTACGAGACCGAGTACGACAACAACACCGATGGATGGTATGACTGAGGGATGCGTCACTTCGCTCAAGGATGCCTGTGGCGAGAAGAATAAAAGATGGAGACCCTTCTGAGATGCTAGCTACCGTTGCATATAATTTCACTCTGATTCAGCCAAGAGGCTTGTAATGATGTACTCCATAATGGACTTGTAATAAATTATGTACTTTTACTCTTATGTGATGCGATGTATGACTTTGTGTATTTATCTGTGAGACGTTCTGTACGCGATAGCCACTGATCCAGGGACTATCACGATGGTACAGGGATTCAGATTTTTCTATGAAAATCCGAGGTTTTACAGGTGGTACCAGAGCCATACTTGACCGTAGCACGTATCCCTACAAATTGTTGATATAGTTAGGACTCTATACGCTCTGCTTTTATACTTATACCCTTGAGCTATGTTATAAAAACTTGTCCCTTTTTGAAAACATCTTACTCACCTGCGCTGACTAAAATTTCTTACGTTTCATATGAGATGGAGCGCCAGGTCACTGAGATCACCCCCGAGATGTGCGGGGCAATCTGCCACTAGATGGAGAGGGCCCTTCTCAGGCTTGGGTTACTCCGACCTACGTGACGTACCGCGCCGAGTACGTACCCGCCGCGACAGGGCGGATGGTGCTCTACACAGTCGTCGTTCTTCCTCACCCGAGCCTTCCGGGATCCAAGGGAGAGGTCTGCTATAGCACCGCGCTCACCGTCGCGACCGCGCTGGACGTCGCCTGTCGTCAGGCACTGGGCTACCTCTTCGCTCAGTACCGCACCACCTTCGAGTCCGGGACGCTATGACTTCTACCCCGGGACTACTGGCACCTCACACCACTTGTGGAAGGAGTTCCTTCGCACGAGGGGACCCAGGACGACGTCGACGCTGCACCCTTCCGTGAGTCCGACGAGACCTTGGTGGAGACGGCCAACTACTTGGTCGACCTCTACAAGTACACACGCCGCCTGGAGGA
This sequence comes from Cenchrus americanus, assembly GCA_947561735.1. Classification (NCBI taxonomy): domain Eukaryota; kingdom Viridiplantae; phylum Streptophyta; class Magnoliopsida; order Poales; family Poaceae; genus Cenchrus; species Cenchrus americanus. Next base: position 191,542,811 of record OX387244.1, read on the forward strand.
CGAGTCACGTACCCTCTTCGGCCAGATCAGGGACGCCACCGTCGACACCCGCCAGTACCAACCGTGCTGTGTCCAGCTAGAGAGAGAGAGAACAGTGCGCTACACTACCGTGTTCGCCAGCTCGAGCAGAGCCTCGACCGCACGACCACTGTCCTGCTGCAGTCCTAGAGGGAGAGAGTGGACACCCGTGAGGAGCTACTGCACATCAAGGAGGACCTCTGCAGGTTGACAGCGAGTCAGAACAGGCTGAAGGACAGACTTCAGCGCAAGGACGACTTGCGCACGGTAAGCGCTCACCTGCTCGGCTGTGAGCGGATCAAGGTGGAGAAGCTAGAGAAGAACAGGGCGGAGAATGTCGCCAACCTAGTGTGGATCACGCGCACGACCGTCTACCTGAGCGACAAGGCTGAGATACTGAGGAGGACTTGGGAGGACGCCGACTCACTTCGCGTGGACGAGCTCTTCGAGCTCAACGGAGAGCTACCTCTCGAGTCGCAGCGCGAAATCCGCACCGAGACCTTCGAGCTGCACCAGTCCCGTCTCAAGCTTCACCTGTGCCTAATGGCCCGGCTGCTGACCCCCGTCGAGACTGATGAGGTTCGAGAGGCTCACGCCTTGGTCTCTCGGATTTTTCCACCGGACTACCCCACTGAGGACCATTACCCCGTCTCGTACAAGAGGGCTCGCACCGAGTAGAGAGCCGAGCAAGGGCATGACCTAGAGTATTGTAGTATGCTAGTAGGTTCCATGAGTGGTTCCATGCAGCCGCGAGCATGTTCCGGTACATGAAGAGAGTCATGTCACACCTTGTAGGCACTACCTTTTTGAGCTTGTATCGGTGTATTAGAGCGTTTCCTTGAGCTGCTACCCTAAGGTCTGAGTCAGCCTCGGGGAAGCATATGTACTACTCATGCTTGATGTGTGCTTGGATCTTAATGGAGTTATTCATGTTTTAATGCTTCTTCCCATTGTGTGTAGGTTATATAAATAGTCTTATTTTCATGCTTGTCTCAGACTCATGTGTGTGTTGGTGAGTGGCATCGTGTGAAGTTCTTTTCTTCCCCTCTTATGTTTTCAGAAGGATGTCGATCCGCTGATCCAACCGACTGATGGCCCGCCTCGAGGAGGCTGCTACTGAGGAAGAATCCCCGCAGGTCCATGGACGCGGACGTGGCCGTGGACGCCCGCCCCTACGTGGAGGAGCTTTGGGAGCTCGAGGCCGGGGTGCCGGAGCATCGCCACCGCCGCCAGAGGGCCCTGAGGCTTAAGTTGAACATGGATGAGCCGAGCAAGACCAGCTGGAGCCGGACCAGCCTCCACCACCCCCACCTAACTTGGTGGAAGTGATGGCGGTCCAGACTTAGCTGATGCAGAGGATGGCAGAAGCCATGGAGCACCGTGGCAACAGTGGGAACCGCACCGCTCTGCAGGACGAGGACCTCATGAGGAAGATCGAGAGGTTCATCTGCCTGAAGGCCCCCACCTTCAGCTACTCGGATGACCCGCTCGATGCCGACGACTGGCTGAGGCTGATTGAGACCAAGCTCAACCTCACCGTCTACTCTGACGAGGAGTGCGTCGCCATCGCCGCGCACTAGCTGGAGGGTCCTGCCAAGCCTTGGTGGGACAACTACACCGCCACACACCCGAACCCAGCATTCATCACCTGGCTGGAGTTCTGCGAGGTGTTCCGCGAGCAATACCTACCCAGTGAGCTGCTGGTCCAGAAGGCGCAGGAGTTCCACACCATGACCCAGGGTGCGATGAGGGTCGAGGAGTACGAGCACCACTTCATGAAGATGATGCAGTACGCCCTCGACGACACCAACACCGACCAGAAGAAGCAGTTTTGGTTCTTGCGAGGCCTTCACCACGGCCTTCGCCAGGCACTGAAGGCGAGCGAGCACAAGTCCGTTTGCCACGTCGTCAACCGTGCCATCGCGGTCGAGGACGAGAGGAGAAGCCACGAGGAGGGCAAGAAGACGACGGGAGATCGGGATCACCACGACCGATCCTTCCAGAAGCCGAGGAGCAGACAGAGCAACATGCTGAGGGGGAGTGTAACACCTTGTGTTTTTACTTAAGTGACAATGAGTGTTTTGGACCCTAATTACAACCTTAAGCACCTTGGACCAACACTTGATCAAAAACCCTAATCCTAGAACCCTAAGTCATCACCTTGTCTATATGAGTAGTGAGAACTTTGCCACGTTCCTCAAATTTGTTCTTAAGCCCTTCAAAACCGCCCAAAGTGAAAAATGTGTAGAATGTCAAGGCACACAACTTTGCTGTTGATTGGTATTTGAAATTCGAAGAAATTCTTGGTGAAAAATCCATTTGACCTCACTCGGCTCCTGTTCACCGGCGCCTAAAGAATGGCCGGGTTGGCATGCCGTTCCTGCTCAATCCCTTGGATAAACCACCCTAGAGCCTTTGGAAGTTTTGTAGAGGGTGACCTGCTTGTCAACTTTTGTATTCAAAGTTTGGAGCACTTCTGTTTAAATTTTTGGAGAAAACTTGATTGGAAAAGTGCTAAACGAGACGGTTTTGAGCACCGGTGCTCGCACGCACGACGTCGTGCCGCGTGATGCCACGTCGACGCGCCATACCCTCGTTGCACGCGCATGCCGAGGCACCGGCGGACCCATCGGTCCATGCGCTGCGCCGAAGATCTGCTGTGCGTGATGTCCGTGAGCGCTTGGACGGTGCCAGGTGGCGGTATCCCACTCGCCGGCGTCCCAGCCGCCGCTCACCATTGGGCCGTTGGTTCGCCGCACATCGTCGCGCCTTGCTGCCCACGCCGCTCGTGCACCGGCAACGTGGTCGACCCCAGGACCCCTAACCGACCTCCAGCGTATATAAATACCCATCCCCGGCCGGTCCTTCGCGCGCGCGCACCGCCACCTGTGCTCCGCCGTTCCGCCATTAGCGCTGCCCGGTGCAAACCTTCCTCTCGTTGACGCCCTCACCCCCACAAGCCCTTGAGCTCTTCCTTGTGCACCACTAAACCTCCCCGAGTCACTTGTTGATCAAGCCGAGCCGCACGATCGCCGGAGCCCGAGCTTCCGCGGCCGCCACCGGACCGCCATTGCCGAACTCGCCCCTCCGCCGATCCTCCGAGTCCAAGGACCTGCCTAGCGTCTTCCCTAGGCCACATGGAAGCTTCCGGTGCAACACATTGTTGAGCATCGCCCCTTTCTTCACCGCCGTTCGAGCTCCTGCGGCCGCACCGCCTCTGCGCCACCGCCGCCGCTCGCCGGTGACCTCCCCGGCCGATCCTCCTCCACCAATCGATCGCGGGTGAGCCTAAATGCATTTTCCTGCCGCTTGTTCAGCTCCCCGTGCCCCAGCTCGCCGCCGGCGAGCACGCTGCCGCCATCGGGTCCAGGGGGGACCAAGGGTCTATTTGTGAGAGTTTTAAAAGTTCTAGGGGGCCTAGTGCAAAAAGATTCTTCCCAGTTTTATGGTTTGATCATGTGAATGTAAATTCAATATCAATTCGTAGAAAAATCCAAAAATAGCAAACCTATTTTTTTTGCTCAGTGTAACAAGAACTACAACTTTCTCCAAATACGTATATACTTTTGAGCTTTAGTTTTTGCTTGAAAAATAGAAATGTAAAATACCTAGATCTATGTTTGTGGAAAATACACACATGATCTTGAGCTGGATTTTGGATATGTCGTGGGAACTAGCATGTTTAAGTTCTGTGCCAAAATTTGCACAAAGTTACTGAAGGGATATTTTTATATAAATCATCTAGTGATGTTGATAGATCTGCCTAGATGATTTTTGTAGCTCAAAATATAACAATTCTTGAGCCCAACCTTTGGCTATTGTCATGTTATACCAAAATGTATCCTTGGTGAATTTACCATGATTTATGTCTCTGTTGGAAATATTATTTCCTCATTTATGCTTGATTTTAATCATAAATATGTGTAGCAAGATCCATAAGAGATATAGGTGTGTTTGTTGGTTCTTTAAGCTTGTTTTGGACCAAAGCATGTGTAGGAGAAAGTTTGGGTTCATTTCTGTTATATTTATTTTTATATGCATTAATCCCTTATATGCTAGCTAAAAATGCCTCTATTTTGTGCAATTAAATTCAGTGGTGCAAAAGCTAATTACTTGCTGTCCAAGGGAGTGTTCCTGGTCATTAGGGCCAGTGGGCACTGTTGGGCAAGTTTGGGATGTGTTTAGTTGAGTAGAAGAGTGTAAACTAGATTAATCTAGTAAAGGGAAAAATAGGAAAAATACATTCTCTTGTGCCTAAGTTAAGGAAATGAGTTAGGAAAGTAAAATGGTGGTACAAAAGTAAATTCCTTGCTGTTTGTATTTGAATTAAATATTCTTAAATAGATGTGCACACAATCACCTTAAAGAGAAGGCTAAATAAGCTTCTTGATTATCTTTGAAAGGAGAAATGTTTAAATAGTTTTCTTAAGGTGAATATGACCAACCTTATACTCTTTGTAGCTGTTTGGTACTGTTTTTTAATTAAATTAAAATAATTGCACTCCTAATCACTGCATTGCATTCCCCGTGTAGAAGTCCCCGACGGTAGCTATACGCTTGTGCCGGCTGACGAGGACGAGGGAGCAGGAGGAGACGTGCACTACGTGACCGTAGAGCAAGACCCGGACCAAAGTCCGGAAGTTTGTGTGTCTGCTTGTGCTGACGAAGGCAAGCCCCGGTTTATTCATTAACCCATGTGTTTCTTTAAACTTCTGAATTTACTTATTGTCATTGTATGTGCATTTATGTTCAGGAGTTGAATTGAAACTCTAGTTTCATGATCCTTTAGTACCAATGATCTTTGACTAGCATGTTAGGTCGCTAGTTGCTATGCTTTAAGGATCTGGTACAAGTCGAGTGATGCTCGTCACTCGCAAGAATAGGATCTCCTTTTTGGAATCACCTTATTGGTTAAATGGATTGCTCATGTGGTAAGAGCATGGGATTTGGGCTCCGGTCCAATGGCTTTGTTGGTTAAATGTTTGAAAGTACTAAACACTTGTCGGAAATGGGTACGATAAGCCTAGTACCTAAATGAGGCGTTACGGGGTTTTACTATCACTACTCTTAAGGTTGCGGCCCCGGGCTCGCCACCCAAGTGCATGCGTGAGGCTGGGTGACCTTGGTGGCGTAGCCCAGATGAACCTTGTACTTAAGACTGTGAGATATTATCCCCAAACCGAAGAATGACGGGAACCGCCTGGTTGGTGAACTCTTGGTGAGGACACCTCCTGTGTGTTTAGGATCACCTTGCAAGGTTATGAATCAATCGATTGTCGGCGTCTCACTGTCATCTGAGACTACTTACCCGACTGGCCATGATATCCCTTTATGATAGAACTTTGTGAAGATTATTAGTTTGATTAATTGTTTGTACAACTTTGGTTGCAATAATTGCTTACCTTGTAATGATTACTTCTACTAGAACTTGTGCTAAAATGTGAAAGTAAGGATCCACTACTTAGTAGCTTTTTGGCAAACAAACCCACAAGCCAAAAGCCTTGCATGACTAGAGGTAAAGTCTTTTCTTTTGGACGGGTAAGTCTTGCTGAGTATTAGTATACTCAGCCTTGCTCTATAAATGTTTTTCCAGGTAATGCATCTGATGTGTGGCCCGGAGAACTTCCACCCGGCTGAGAGCTGGAATGGGTGGATGACAAAGAATGATTGCATCATGGACAGGGCTCCTATGATGTGATCGTACCGTTTAGTTATCTTCCGCTGTTTTTGAGGACCATGTGTGGTTCAAGGACCGGTGGATGGTCGCTTCCTTGTGTGATGAGTGATTGACAACGTTGTGTGGACTGATTCTTGGCTAAGTATTGCAGGTGCAGGTTGCGGCTTGACTGGTGTTGGTGCAGGTGAAGAACAAGCGTGAAAGGTCGTCGCCGGTGAGGTCTCCAAGTGTGGAGAAGACAAGTAGGCTTCATTCGAGGGACCCGGTGGCCAGCGGGGTCAAGTGCAGGCCGCATGGTGGCATGAACAGCAAGATGAAGTCGTGGACGGTTTCTTGGTTGAGCCTCAAAACCAAGGTCGAGCCGGGACTACGTGGGAGCCAAGTCATGAGTGGAGATTGGCGGAGGCTACACCGAGTTCGCGGGGTTTCCGGTGGTTCACCGAAAACCACCGGGTTCCTTGGTTGATCCACAAAGCCAAGACCGGAGAACCGAAGACGGAGATGCAGCAGCACTAGACCGGTCTGACCGAGGGTCCGACCGGCCGACCGGTGGGGACCGGTCGACCGGTGAGGAGCACCGGTCGACCGTGTGCGACGACGCGACGCGAATCTTCGAAGCGGAGGACACGCGTCGGGATTGCATAGCTTGCGTCGAGGCTACGCATGGTGCGGTCGCCGGGCATCCGTCCGATGGTGAAGACATCAAGAATTCCAAATCCGCCCTTGAGGGGCTTGTATCCCTAGTTAGTAGAGAAGGGCGTTTTAGACATTCGGTTGCCTCCATATAACCCAAGAGGTGAGAGGATGGCTGCCAACTCTTGGAACCCTAGCTCATTAGTTTTCCCATTTTCCACCTATTTTCCTTAGGTTTTCTCTAGGACTAGCAAGAGAGCTTCACGGAGAGATCTTGTAGAGATGGATGGATGATCGGGCGGCTTGCTAGACCTTGTACGAACCTTTGTTTCATGTATAGATGATTCGGCGTGGTTCCTCAAGGTTTGGATGTGTTTTCCCCGGTTGTTCTTGGTGGTGATTTTCGGAGCCCTCTCTCGGTGATTTCTTTGGGTTGTTTTCGGGACCTTTCTCTTGGGGATTTGATGGGGGAAATTTGTGGGAACCCTTCGTGGTTCTTTGGGCTGTGATTCCCCTCCCAAATTCGTGAGTAAAGGTGCTCGATTTTGGAGTTTCTTGAGTTCTTGGGTTGGAAGTGCTTTCGGCGGGATTTCTTCGATTCCTCCTTTTTGGATGAGTTTTGGTGGGATTAAACTTGGCTATGGACTCCTCATGAGGTGTTCCTAATATCCCCAAAGTCTTGTTCAAGTCCGTGGAGCGATTCGGGAGATCGAGATTTGGATTTGGGGGAGTTGACCCGCGGGTGCTGTTCATCCCGAGTCGCCCGTGCTACACCGGTCTGACCGGTGCTCTTGACCGGTCTGACCGGTGCAAGCCCTTGTGGGATTTTGCTCAGGTGAACGTCTTGTTGTGTTCGTTGTTGTCCCGTGTTGTTGCTGTTTCGAGTTTGGGTCTGTTTGGTGGTCGGTTGGCCAGTTTGGTGCCTTGGGGGCTTTCAGGCTGCCATCGGTCTGACCGGTGTGTCTCACCGGTCTGACCGGTGTAGAGACACTTAGTGGAAGTTGCCCAGTTTCACCAGCAGGGACCGGTCTAACCGGTGGTGCTCACCGGTCTGACCGGTGTGGGTCTGTAGGCTCGAGGTTTGGTTTTTCCGCTGCGTTTCTCGGGTCGGAAGGTGGTGTGTTGGTTCCTAGGTCCAGTGGCACTCCAGTGGCTACGTGGGCTTGACCAACCTTGGTAGTGAGTCGGAGACGTGTGTTGGAAGCCGTGTTCATCTTGTTGGAGTTTCCATCTCCTTCGAGAAGAATTTTTATCGGCTCCCATTCACTCCCCCCTCTCTGGTTCGCCGTATCGGTCCTTCAAGTGGTATCAGAGCCGGTTCGGGTCTTTATTGACTCTAACCAGTCTAAGATCCAAGGATGGCGTACTAGGAACGGGGTTCGGGTCCTCCACACTTCGATGACAAGAACTACCAGATGTGGAGCAAGCGGATGGGTGCGTTCCTCCGCGGAAAGGGTCAGATCCTTTGGGATGTCACGGTGGACACAGGCTATGTCCAGCCGATGGACTTCCTCGCTCCAGGATCGAGGGACAGATTCGACGCCAACAACAAGGCGGTCGACTACTTGTTTCATGCTTTGTGTCAGCCTGAGTTCGATCGGGTGCACACCGAGCACTTGGCTTGTTGGATTTGGGCGGTGCTGAAGGAGGCTCATGTTGGGAACGCCCAGGTTAAGGCACGGATGTATGCGACCTACCGGAGAGAGTACGAGAACATCACTCATCTCCCCGATGAGTCCATCGATGCCTTGTTCCAGAGGTTCACGGTGGTTGTGAACAACATGAGGGCCAATGTGGACGTGCTCCCGTACGATGATCATGATAGAGCGGTCAAGCTCTTACACTCTTTGGATCGTACCATATGGGGCGGAAAGTTCGAGGCCATTGTGGAGTCGGAGAAGTATGACACTCTAATGGTGAACGAGCTGTTCTCGAAGCTCAAGTCAGCTGAGGTGGATAGAGGCATGACTGCCAAGCTCGAGGGACCGACTGATTCCTATAGTTTTGCCCTCGTTGGTGGTTCCAAAGGAATAGCTAACTCTAACCCATCCACCAGGATGTTCTCTTTTTCCTCTTTGATGTCTATGCCAGATGAGGAGTTTGATGACCTTGGAGAGGACGAGCTGGCGCTATTTACGAGGCGGTTCGAGAGGCTGCACGAGAACCGCGTGAACATGAGGAGGAACACGAGGACGTGCTTCCAGTGCGGCAAGCCGGGACACTTCGTCGCCGACTGCCCGGAGAAGGCCGAGAACAAGGACAGCTACAAGGACAAGCCGAGGATGGACGGCAAGCACCGTTCGAGGCGCGACCACAAGAGCAAGCACAAGAACAAGTACAAGGACGAGCGGCGATCGAGGAAGAAGGAGAGCCGAGGCAAGGCCCGAGCGATGGTTGGAGCGAGCGACGTCGACTCCAGTTCTGCGTACTCCACCTCGAGCTCGAGCAGTAGTGAAGACGAGGGAGATCACCGCAAGAACAAGAAGTCGTCCAAGAACCTGAGCGGGCTGAGCTGCTTCGCGAGAGATGGCTTCTGCACCATGGCGCTGAGCTCCGGCAGCAAGAAGAGCAAACAGAGCGACTCGAACTCTGAGTCCGACGACGAGGTGCGTGATGAACTTCCCTTCTTGCGCCAGGAGAATGAGAGGCTTGGCTCTTTGCTTGATAACCGTGATGAGATGCTTAGAGAGGCCAAGAAAATGAGAAAATAGCTTAGGGCTTCACTCGAGGATGCTAGGACTAGAGTGGCTGAGCTAGAGACACAGGTGCTTGATAGCAAGCTTGAGATTGATTCGCTTAAGGCTAGCCCTGTTGTTTCTGATGAGAATGATTGTGCTGATTGCTCCATATTCCTCGCTGATCTTGCTTTGTTTAAGGAGAAGCATGCCTCCAAGTGTGAGGAACTAGATGTGCTTAGGGTTGAAGTGGCCGAGCTTAAGTCTAGACTCGCTTTGCTAGGTGCTTGCACTTCTTGCCCCGTTTTGCATGCTAAGATTGATGAGATGCATGCTTACACTAGTTCGCTCGAGGCTAAATTGAAGGAACCCATGCCTACATCTTGCTCTACCCGTGAAATGCATGCATTGAAAAATTTGGAGCTTGCACATTATGTTGATCGTTTGCGGGATGAGAATGATGATTTGAGGAAGTTGATGGGTTGGTTGTCCGGTCATGAGCCTCGCTGAGGATGATGATCGAGGCCTTTAAGAGGCAAGATGGTGAGGGGCTTGGGGCAAACAAGGTTGGTGAAGGAAGTGGAGAGAATATCCCGCAGCCACCAAAAACCCACCACAAAAATGATTTCCCTCCAAAACCTAACCATCTAAGGAACCGACTAGACACAACCCCAGCTCCACCCGTGTTTCCTACACCCTCAAATGACCTACAAAAGCCTATCAAGTTTGTGAGCACTTCGGGGAAAGTGTTCTTTGGGAAGGAGAGTGAGAAGGCAAGTGGTGAGAAACCGGTGGAGGGTTTGAGTGGAGAGAAACCGAGTGAGCCTAAGCCTAAGCTTGTGAGGTTCCATTGTGGCTATTGTGGGAGAGATGGCCATAAGGAGGAGTTTTGCTTCAAGAGGAAGCGAGAGGAGAGAATGGCAAAGGAGTGGGCTAACAAGGACAAGTACCACCCTTCCGATGGTGTACTTGAGCCTCGTATGCAGATGCCCAGGGGCAAGGCGAGTGTGAGGACAGTTCGTGCTTGGGGAGAGAAGAAGGCTGCAGGGGTGCTGCTGTCCGAGTCACACCGGTCGGGACGGTGTGGGGCACCGCCGGGCCGGTGCGGGCCCGGACAGACAAAAGTTTGGTTTTCGAGCTCGTACGGTCCGAGGGTTGTTTCGGTGGTCGTGGTTCGGTGGTTGGGCCGGAAAGGGTGCAGGTGGTCAGTTTGCTAGGCGTTCTCCTCCTCGTGCTCAATACGGGGATTGGAGGAGTCGTGGCTTTGAGTTGGAGAGGAAGGACGTTCCACGGGCCTTCTTGCGTGGATTTGGTCCTCCTCTAGGCAGTGAGAGGTGGTTCCCTCAGGGTGGTTACCGTGGTGGTGTTCGTGGAGGTATCTTTGGTAGGAGAGATGCTTTGGTTGGTGCTAACCCCACTTTCGAGCAAATAGCTCGGCACTGGTTTTCCTCTTTTGGTGCTAACCCCAGTGCTGAGTCGTTTGTTCGCTCACGTGCTTATTTTTGAATTTCAGGTGGGAGACTTGAAGAACATTTGGTTGATTGACTCCGGTTGCTCGAGGCATATGACCGGAGACAGGGGTGGTTCTCAAGTCTCGTCCCGGTAGTGACGAAGAGGTACATCACTTTTGGGGACAATGGGCGTGGGCGTGTGCTTTTAGAAGGTGAGATCAAAGTGAGTGACAAGATCACTCTGAGGCGTGTTGCTCTTGTTCAATCGCTGGGTTACAATTTGCTTTCTGTGTCCCAGTTGTTGGATGAGGGCTTTGAGGTGTTGTTTCGGCCAGGTGGTTCTCGGATTTTGGACTCTCGAGGGGACCTTGTCTGTATGGTCGTTCCCGAGGGTCAGGTGTTTCGTGCTGATTTTTCTCAGTCTTCGGGTGTGGAGCGTTGTTTCTTGGCTGGTTCTTTGAGTGAGTTGTGGAAGTGGCATAGGAAGTTGGGTCACTTGAGCTTTGACCTTTTGTCTCGCTTGAGTAAACTCAATTTGGTCCGAGGATTGCCCCGGCTGAGGCTTGAGAAAGAGTTGGGTTGTGCTCCGTGTAGGCATGCCAAGATGGTGGCCTCTTCTCACCCGCCTCTCACCGATGTGATGACTGAGCGTCCATGCGAGCTGCTCCATATGGACCTTGTTGGCCCAGCTCGTGTGCGATCTGCGGGTGGGAAGTGGTATGTCCTTGTTGTGGTGGACGACTATTCTCGGTATGCGTGGGTGTTCTTTCTCGAGGATAAGGGGGAGACGTTTGGTTTTGTTCGAGATCTAGTCTTGAGGTTGAGGAACGAGAGGCACGAAGATGCCATACGAGCTATCCGCAGGGATAATGGCTCGGAATTCGGGAACTCTCGTTTTGAAACCTTTTGCCATGACTTGGGTCTTGAGCACCCGCTTTTCGAGTCCGTATATGCCTCCCCAGAATGGTGTTGTGGAAAGGAAGAACAGGACCTTGTGCGAGATGGCTCGGACGATGCTTGATGAGCATAGGACTCCGAGGAGGTATTGGGCTGAGGCGGTGAATACCGCGTGCTATGTGTCGAACAGGATATACCTCAGAGTGCACAAGAAGAAGACATGCTATGAGTTGATGCATGGTCGCACACCCAAGGTGAGTCACTTCCATGTCTTTGGTTGCAAGTGTTTCATTCTGAAGAAGGGCAGGAAGTTGGATAAGTTTGAGGCTAGGTCCGTCGATGGCATTTTCTTTGGTTATGCATCTCATTCTAGAGCATATCGTGTGCTCAATCTTGAAACTAACCAAATCGTGGAGACTTGCGAGGTAACCTTCGACGAGACAGAGCCACGTAGTCAGCTTGTCTTTGAGTGTGCAGGTGATGATGAGCTTGGCGAAGAGATCTTTCAGGAGGAGGAGCATGAACATGGTGATGATGAGGATGGCGGCGCGGTGCCCCCGGCTGAACATGTACCCACTACTTCGACTACGATGATGGATGGACCCACTGCTACACCTACGACGACAAATCAAGAACGAGGAGAAGCTGATGTTGAGGGGGAAGTAGCATCGAGGCGAGAACCTCCCTGACGAGTACAGGTGGATCACCCAGCTTCGAGGATCATCGGCGACATGAATGAACGCACTACACGGTCGAGGGTTCGGAACAACTCTCATTTCGCTCATGCTGCATTTGTTGCTTCTTTCGAGCCCAAAGACATTGGACACGCACTATCTGATCACAATTGGGTTAACTCGATGCATGAGGATTTGGAGAACTTTGAGAGGAATCGGTGTGGGAGTTGGTTGACCCTCCCCCGTGGTGTAAGCCGATTGGTACCAAGTGGGTGTGGAAAAACAAAGAGGGAGAGAAGGGTGAGGTTGTGAGGAACAAGTCGAGACTTGTTGCTCAAGGGTTCGATCGAAGGAGGGGATTGACTACGAGGAGACCTTTGCTCCCGTAGCCCGTTTGGAGGCGATTAGGATCCTTCTAGCCTTTTCTCGTGGCTAAAGGGTTCAAGTTGCACCAAATGGATGTGAAGAGTGCCTTCCCGAATGGTGTGTTGGAGGAAGAAGTGTATGTGAGGCGAGCCTCTCCGGGTTTGAGAGTGAGAAGTACCCCCACCGGTGTACAAGTTGAGGAAGGCGTTGTATGGGTTGAAGCGGGGCGCCTAGAGCATGGTATGGCAGGTTGAGGGGGTTCTTGTTTGCGAGAGGCTTTGAGATGGGGAAGGTCGATCGGACCTTGTTTTTGCCGAGGCAGGAAGGGAGATATCCCGATTGTGCGGTGTGTACGTGGATGATATTGTCTTTGGTGGCTCGTCTAACTCTCTTGTTGCGAGGTTTGCGGATGATATGAGCAGGGAGTTTGAGATGAGCATGATGGGCGAGTTGCGGTTCTTCCTCGGGCCACAAATCAAGCAATCAAAGGAAGGAACATTTGTGCACCAGGCTAAGTACACCAAGGACATTGTGAGGAAGTTCAAGATGGAGGACTCCAAGGCTATGACGACGCCAATGAGTACGACTACAGCTCTTGATGCGGACGAGGAAGGTGAACACGTGGACCAGAAGGAGTACCGGAGCACAAATCAAGCAATCAAAGGAAGGAACATTTGTGCACCAGGCTAAGTACACCAAGGACATTGTGAGGAAGTTCAAGATGGAGGACTCCAAGGCTATGACGACGCCAATGAGTACGACTACAGCTCTTGATGCGGACGAGGAAGGTGAACACGTGGACCAGAAGGAGTACCGGAGCATGATCGGGTCACTCCTCTACTTGACGGCGACGAGGCCGGACATACAGTTCTCGGTGTGTCTGTGCGCTCGTTTTCAAGCGTCTCCGAGGACTTCGCATCGGCAAGCCGTGAAGAGAATTTTCAGGTACTTGCGTCACACTCCCGACTTCGGCCTTTGGTACTCCACGTCCTCTTCTTTGGCGCTTCATGGTTTTTAAGACGCGGATTTTGCCGGGTGTCGGTTGGATAGGAAGTCAACTTCTGGGACTTGCCAGTTTTTGGGTTCTTCTTTGGTGTCTTGGTCTTCCCGCAAGCAGTCGAGTGTTGCTCAATCCACGACCGAGGCCGAGTATGTTGCCACTGCTAGTTGTTGCTCTCAGCTCCTTTGGATCACCTACACCATGAGTGACTTTGGTGAGGAGTATACCCATGTCCCACTTTAATGTGATAGCACTAGTGCCATAAGCGTTGCAAAGAACCCAGTGCTCCATTCAAAAACCAAGCACATAGAAGTGAGGTACCATTTTCTGAGAGACAACGTCGAGAAAGGAAAGATAGCTTTGATCCATGTACCCACACATGACCAACTAGCCGATATCTTCACCAAACCCCTAGATCAAGCAACTTTCACTCGTTTGCGGGGGGAACTTGGTGTGTGTTTGATTTCTTGAGTTGGGTGTGTGGGAGCTCTCTTTTGCCGGTGGTGTCGAGCCCGTTTTGCCTCCCCTCGAGGAGCCGGTTTGTAGCATATGTATAGCTTTCCTTTGTGCATTTCTTGCATTTGGCATGGCATATGTAACATGATGTATAGGCATCCTTGTATCTTAGATTGCATGCATTTTGTATCATATGCATTGGTTAGGAAAAGCTTCTCTCATATACATTGTTCACCATGGAATGAGATATATGTCTTTGTGAACTTGTTTGGTATGCTACGGTTAGTTTGGCTTAGCTCTTGATGATCTTGATGAATAATCCATGGTTGATAGCTATGCTTTTGAAACATATCACATGTATGCTCTCTCATGTGTAAATGCCTTTACATGCTCTTGACATGTTTGTGTGGCCTTGCAATGCTTAATTTGTGGTTGGATAGCTAGTTTATTGATCATATGGGGCCAAAGGCTCATTTGCCATCATGAATGTTTAGCCCTTTTGATTTATCTTGTGGAGGAGCATAAGTTCCTTTTTGTCGCAAAGACATTTCATGTACCATTTACAAATCTGAAAATGAAATGAAAAATGCTTGGAAAATATGCTCCCATGTCATATGTGATGAATTTAACTTGCTTTGGGTGCTAAACCGTTGCATGATGCCTACCAATGAGAAGTCTCATACATAGAAGTAGGCACATGGCTCGGTGGCTTTGACATGACATGAGGTGCTTGTGGGTGTTCGTGATGGTCTTATGATTAGAATGGCTGTCCTAGCATGAAGTTTGTGTGGCTTTGCCATTTTGATATGCTTTGATCATGTTTAGGACTTTGCTCATGAGAGGCAAGTTTTTCGCAAAATTGCCAAAATTCATCTTAGCTTCGTCCAATGGTTGTGAAACTTGGTGATCATGTAGTTGAGATCGATACGAAGCCGTAGAGTATCTAACTTGCTCATTTGGACATGTGTAGCATTCTTTGTTGAATTTTGTCTATTTGAGAAGCTCTAGGTTGAAAGTTTTGCATTTTTGGCTTGATTCATGCATTGCCAACAAGGGGGAGAAGTTTGAGCTTGAAATGGCTTGCTGGACGTGTTTAGAAGGTTTTCGGGTAGTTTCGAGCCATTTCGGGCTCTCCGTTGTACACCGGTCTGACCGGTCGTGGTCACCGGTCTGACCGGTGTGAGTGCTGGTTCTGTACACATGTTGCACACCGGTCTGACCGGTGGTGTGGACCGGTCGACCGGTCGGGGCGTTTTTGTTGCGGCTACTATCCCCGTTTCAAGTGGTGTCTTGCATGCATTCGTCCAGGGGGAGGTGCATTGGTTTAGGGGGAGTTTGCATGTGTGCAGGGGGAGCTCTTTGTGGTGTTCGAGCTTTGTTTTGGTGGTTTGCGCTCTTTGCTTGAGCTTTGCCTTGTCTCGGATGTGTCGAGCCGTTGCCCTTGCCCAAGGGGTCCGAGACTTGTCTTCTTCAAGTGATCTTGCTCTTTGCCTTTGTTTGGCTTTCGATCGCTTGTTGGAGTTTCTTTTTGTTCGTTTCTTTTCTTTTTCTTTTCTCTCTTGTTACTTTCGTGTGGGTGTTGTCAATGCACTCATCAAGGGGGAGATTGAGGACCATGTGTGGTTCTAGGATCGGTGGATGGTCGCTTCCTTGTGTGATAAGTGATTGACAACGTTGTGTGGACTGATTCTTGGCTAAGTATTGCAGGTGCAGGTTGCGACTTGACTGGTGTTGGTGCAGGTAAAGAACAAGCGCGAAAGATCATCGCCGGTGAGGTCTCCAGGTGTGGAAAAGACAAGTAGGCTTCGTTCGAGGGACCCGGTGGCCAGCGGGGTCAAGTGCGGGCCGCATGGTGGCATGAACAGCAAGATGAAGTCGTGGACGGTTTCTTGGTTGAGCCTCAAAACCAAGGTCGAGCCGGGACTACGTGGGAGCCAAGTCATGAGTGGAGATTGGCGGAGGCTACACCGAGTTCGCGGGGTTTCCGGTGGTTCACCGAAAAACCACCGGGTTCCTTGGTTGATCCACAAAGCCAAGACCGAGAACCGAAGACGGAGGTGCAAGGCACCCCACCGGCCTCCGACCGGTGGGGTCCGACCGGTGGGGCCCGGTCCGACCGTGGGGGAGCACCGGTCGACCGGGTGAGGAGCACCGGTCCGACCGGTGTGCGACGACGCGGTCCGGAATCTTCGAAGCGGAGGACACGCGTCGGGATCGCATAGCTTGCGTCGAGGCTACGCAGGGTGCGGTCGCCGGGCATCCGTCCGATGGTGAAGACATCAAGAATTCCAAATCTGCCCTTGAGGGGCTTGTATCCCTAGTTAGTAGAGAAGGGCGTTTTAGACATTCGGTTGCTTCCATATAACCCAAGAGGTGAGAGGATGGCTGCCAACTCTTGGAACCCTAGCTCATTAGTTTTCCCATTTTCCACCTATTTTCCTTAGGTTTTCTCTAGGACTAGCAAGAGAGCTTCACGGAGAGATCTTGTAGAGAGGGATGGATGATCGGGCGGCTTGCTAGACCTTGTACGAACCTTTGTTTCATGTATAGATGATTCGGCGTGGTTCCTCAAGGTTTGGATGTGTTTTCCCCGGTTGTTCTTGGTGGTGATTTTCGGAGCCCTCTCTCGGTGATTTCTTTGGGTTGTTTTCGGGACCTTTCTCTTGGGGATTTGATGGGGGAAATTTGTGGGAACCCTTCGTGGTTCTTTGGGCTGTGATTCCCCTCCCAAATCCGTGAGTAAAGGTGCTCGATTTTGGGGTTTCTTGAGTTCTTGGGTTGGAAGTGCTTTCGGCGGGATTTCTTCGATTCCTCCTTTTTGGACGAGTTTTGGTGGGATTAAACTTGGCTATGGACTCCTCATGAGGTGTTCCTAATATCCCCAAAGTCTTGTTCAAGTCCGTGGAGCGATTCGGGAGATCGAGATTTGGATTTGGGGGAGTTGATCCGCGGTGTCGTTCATCCCGAGCCGCCCCCGGGCTACACCGGTCCGACCGGTGCTCTTGACCGCCTCGACCGGTGCAAGCCCTTGTGGGATTTTGCTCAGGTGAACGTCTTGTTGTGTTCGTTGTTGTCCCGTGTTGCTGCTGTTTCGAGTTTGGGTCTGTTTGGTGGTCGGTTGGCCTGTTTGGTGCCTTGGGGGTTTCAGGCTGCCATCGGTCTGACCGGTGTGTCTCACCGGTCTGACCGGTGTAGAGCCACTTAGTGGAAGTTGCTCAGTTTCACCAGCAGGGACCGGTCTAACTGGTGGTGCTCACCGGTCTGACCGGTGTGGGTCTGTAGGCTCGAGGTTTGGTTTTTCCGTTGCGTTTCTCGGGTCGGAAGGTGGTGTGTTGGTTCCTAGGTCCAGTGGCACTCCAGTGGCTACGTGGGCTTGACCAACCTTGGTAGTGAGTCGGAGACGTGTGTTGGAAGACGTGTTCATCTTGTTGGAGTTTCCATCTCCTTCGAGAAGAATTTTTATCGGCTCCCATTCACTCCCCCCTCTCTAGTTCGCCGTATCGGTCCTTCAGTTTTCAATAACCTCTGAACCATTTACTTTCATGTCAAAGAACTATGTTGGTAATAATGACCCCTACGGGGATGTGATGGTTAATTTGTAAGGCACTCTGGTCTCTCCTTCGTGGGAGTTTTAATGCATACGTTCGATCCTCTCTGTGATGTCAAGTGATTTACCGGGCGTTAACCCGGCAACACTCAACGGGGTACTTCTTTATTATCGCTTAATGACCAAATGGAGTGGTTTAGGCGATAGTACGGAATTATCTCGGGTGGGGTTGTCACAGTTGGTATCAGAGCATCCGTATGCACCAGAGTGATTAGATTAATACTAATCACATGATTTACAATAAAACTTGCCAAGATTGATTGGATTTCGAGAATCCATTGGATCGTAAAGGAATGATCTAGATCGAGAGGCCCTAGAGGGAATTTTGGGTTCTTTAAGGTGGCATAAGAATCTATGGTGTATTTTGCTAACTTCCAGCACCTTACTTTATGTCAGACTTACTTTCTTGCACAACCAAACTAGATGAGCCACGTGTTTCATACGTGTGCTGTTCTGCATCACGGGAATTGCGAGGGTTGATGGAGTGATCCATTCCACGGATCCCATCTTCGCGTCTAGATATGAGTTGTGGTGTCTCCACGTGTCTCATACGTGTGCATTCCGCATGTCGATCATGCGAGGCAAGGATACACTCCATTCAAACGGAGGGTGTCAGAGGTTGGACGCTGTCCATGCAGTGGCTTGACGCATGGATACCGTTTCTATAAGTGAACGGTAATGTATGTGGATGCTTTCGTGACGTGCTGGCACGAAAGGTTCGTTTTCTGCAGGTACACTAACAACGTTCGTAAGTCGTTAAGTACGAATCGAGTAGCTCCGACTAGTTATTATAAGGAGAGCCGATTATAAGCTTGCCACCGGCACTAACTACGTCTTTTGGATCTAGTTGAGTAAGGTTGTTTAAGGCGTGTGCATGCATAATTAAAATCTTGTTGTACCTAAAATTGGTCCCCGGTTGCTTGAATATTTTTTCTAAGTAATTTGGATGATCTTAGATAAGGTTTTCCCTCTCTTTCGAGTTTAGGAATGTTCTGGCAGATTCTGTCTCTGTCATTTCTCAATTTTTGTAGCCAAATCTGTAAGGAATCTGACTAGACATCCTGTAGGAAAGTTGTTTCTTATCAAGTTGAGCATCCACTGTGAATTTTTCAGGATTTTAGGAATTTTCTGCAGAGAGTTATTTTCAGTTTAGTGAGTCTCTGTTCTGCTGTTTTTCAGAGCAGCACCCCTCTGCAAATGAAATTTTTCGAGCATGTTCCAGTCCAATCTAGATCTACCTTTGAATACCAAAAGTGTGCATAATCATGTCATTGTGTTGCTGCGAAAATTTGGGAATTTTTGGGGCCCTGCTTTTTATGTTATGAATTTTTGTTCATACCTACCAGATTTTACCCTATTGCTCGTTGATGTCGATTGATATCTAACGTGTAGTTCCTAAATTTTTGTACAGATGGCGCAGCCACCGATCTACGAGATCGACACGGACGACACCATTCGTACCGATGCCCTTCACTGGGAGGGTTTTCCGTTGTGGGAGACCCTCAGTGAGGTGGGCTACGCTACGCCGCCGCTGTACGAGGTGGTCTCTTTTTGGGACCAGGGTGTTCCGTACGCCCGCACGACCGCTACCGTGCTCCCCCACCCCGAGGACCCGGAGTGGGCGGACTTGAGCTTGATGTTCTTTGCTCACCGCGGTGTCGAGTCAGTTGAGTCTGCGGCCATGCAGATCCTTCACACCTTCTGCGAGCAGCACCCGAACGAGGTGATGCTCACTACGCTGGGTTTGTTCCCGGCCATGGACCCACTCGACCCTGCTTGGCGTGAGCGTATCTCGCTCACCGACGTGTTGCTCACGACGGACCCTCTAGCGGTTGTTGTGCGCCAGCTTTTGAGGTTCTTGGAGGCAGTGTACAACATGCAGGTGTTTCGTCTTTCCACTCAGGGTATGCTCTCAGTTGTATTGATGGACTCCATAGCGATGAGGGATATCCTCACCCTCGACCTTCAGTACGAGCGACAGACTGTTGCTCACCTCCAGCAGGAGATTGTTACGCTTCAGGACGAGCATATCCAGTGGCACCAGGAGCGTGCCGAGCTCACGGAGCAGCTGTTCGCCCGAGATCACGCTCTTGAGATGACTCAGGTGCAGCTAGCTCACACTGAGGCCCAGTGTTTTGCCTTGGTGCAGAACGTGGTTGAGATGCAGATTCAGGTAGCTGAGATGGAGATAGAGGTAGAGGTGTGGCAGGTGATGGCCCAGTAGGGGCAACAGCCGCCGATCGCACCACTGGCTGCACCTGCCGCTCCAGACGAGCTACAAGGAGTTTTGGGCTTGAGCGAGGACAGTGTTGGTGGTCCACCACCCGATTCTCCGGACACTAGCGCTGGCTCCACTGCAGGCTATTAGTGGTTTTAACAGTTGTCTTTTGGAGGGTAATCATGTACTCTTAGTTTAGCCTCCTCAGCTAGCTTTTGTTTAAGGGTAGAGGCTGCTCAGAGAGTATAATTGATGACCTTTTGTTGTACAGAAGTTTGTAAGCGATCCAAAGACTCCGCATCATGTAATGCTTGGATGGACATCTCGATGTTGTCATGTTTCAATGAATAATTTAGGGTTGTTGTGATCAACGTTTCGCCTTGTGCTGAATACCAATCTTGTGTGTTATGTTGTGGAGATTATGCTCACCAAAATTCACCAACATTGCATAAGCGTGCCGAGAATTATAGCGAAAATTGTGCAGTTCGGCCTACAGCAAAAACAGCTAGGCAGAACCTCGGTGTTGGAATTTTTCGGGCATGTTAACGTTGAAATTGGACCTCAGGTTGAATACCAATGTTGGAGCTCATTAAATTTGGCACTTGCTGACCAAAAATGGGTGTTTGTGCTATTAAGGGCAGAGAGTTATAAATTTTCTAGTAACTCAGCTGTGCTGTCCGGTTTTCACCAAATTGATGCTATGAGTTTTCATTTTGCATATTCTTCTTGTGGATGTTGTAAACAAGCTTGTGAATATGTAGCTAATGAAAATCTCATGGATTTCAGATGGTGGGACAAACTCGTACTTCTCCCAATGGTTTTGGTGCAAGTGGGAGTGACGCTCCGCCTCCTCCCAACATGACCATTCAAGAGCAATTTATGGTCACCCAAACGGAGGTGATGCGGCAGCTCTTGCAAACGCAGCAGCAGCTTGCTCAGCAGCTGCAGAACAATCCCCGTGGGGAGAACATCGACGGCCAGCCTCGAGTCACCAAATATGAGCATTTTTATGCCATGAAGCCCCTAACTTTTGAAGAGGCCAAGGAGCCCCTGGCTGCCGATGCATGGATCAGGGCCATTGAGGCCAAGTTCTCTATGTTCACCCTGCCCTGCTTAGAGGAGCGTAAGGCCAGCTTTGCTGCCCTCCAGCTCTGTGGTGCAGCGTTGATATGGTGGGAGAACTTCAATACCATGATTCCTGCGGGACATCAAATCACGTGGGCTGAATTCAAGCAGGCCTTCAAGGAGCATCACATTCCTAAAGGTCTCATGGATAGAAAGATGAAGGAGTTGCTTGCTCTAAAGCAAGGCTCTGACACGGTGTATGAGTATGCTAAGAAGTTCAACACCCTTTGTCAATATGGTGGGCATCATGTTGACAACGATGCCAAGAAGATAGAACATTTCCGTGATGGGCTACACGGGGATCTCTATGAGAGGCTTAATCTTTATGAGCCTAACAGTTATTAAGACCTTGTGAACAAGGCCATTTCTCAAGAGGATGCCATGTCCAAAGCCCAGAAGGATAGAAAGAGGCAAGCTGGATTCACGACTACTGGTGGGTCGGGCAAGAAATTCCGCTTTGTCAAGAAAGGTACTCAGGGTCCTCCCAGTCATCTTCAACTGGACACTAGAGGGTGACCCCGTCTTAGAACAAGCCATATAAGAATTTGCAGTTCCGTAAGGCACAGCAGCAGCCCTACAAGCCTAGTGCACCCCCAGCCAACAACAATAACAACAGTGCTATCAAGGATCGTCGCTGTTACAATTGTGGGCAGCCCGGGCATTACATCAATGAGTGCCCCAAGCCCAGACAGAACAAGCAGAATGAAAGCTCATGATTCCGTCATGGGAACCGAGGCAAGAAGCCCGTGGTGCAAGTCAAGCAGGGCAAACTCAACTTCACCACCTTGGTTGACGTTCCAGAGGGAGCAGCAGTGCTGACAGGTACATTCTCTATCCGTGATCACCCCATTAGAATTTTGTTTGATTCTGGAGCAACCCATAGTTTCATTAATGAAAGTCTAGTGAGCAAGTTGGGGTTACATTCTTGTCATACCAAAGATTCCTTCGTAGTAGCCACGGCGGGAGGAAGAATCCTCTCCAACACTATAACCAAAGCTGTCCCTTTGCAGTTTGGCAGCAAAACTTTCTTAACCAACCTGATTCATTTGGGGTTGGGAGGTCTAGATGTAATTCTAGGAATGAATTGGTTGACCCAACATCAAGTTGTTTTGTACATCGCCACTAGAATGATTGAAATCCATTCCCCTACCAGTGGTCATACCACGTTGTACCTACCCAAGGTAGAAGGCATAAATCCTTGTTCCTATGCTACCGTAACCATCCAACTAGAAGACATTCCAGTAGTGTGCGAGTATCTAGAAGTCTTTCCCGACGACTTGCCTGGCATGCCACCAGACAGGGACGTCGAATTTGTCATAGAACTTCAACCAGGCACCACACCAATATCTAAAAGCCTTACCGAATGCCACCCAAACAACTGGCTGAGTTGAAAATTCAATTGCAAGAATTGCTTGATAAGGGGTATATCCGCTCAAGTTCTTCTCCTTGGGGAAGCCCCGCTCTTTTTGTGAAAAAGAAAGATGGTAGTTTGCAGATGTGTGTTGACTATCGTCCACTCAATGCGGTGACAATCAAGAATAAATATCCGTTGCCCCGCATTGATGTTCTCTTTGATCAATTGGCTGGTGCCAAGGTCTTTTCCAAGATTGATCTTCGATCAGGCTATCATCAAATCAAGATTCGGGAAAGTGACATTCCAAAGACATCCTTTTCCACCCGATACGGCCTTTATGAATTCCTAGTGATGTCTTTTGGTCTCACCAATGCACCTGCCTATTTCATGTACCTTATGAACTCGGTCTTCATGAATGAACTGGACAAGTTCGTAGTGGTCTTCATCGATGATATTCTCATTTATTCCAAGAGCAAAGCCGAGCATGCGAAGCATCTTCGTATTGTCTTGCAGCAAATGAGAGATCACAAGCTCTATGCCAAATTCTCTAAATGTGAGTTCTGGCTGGATAGTGTGAAGTTTTTGGGTCACACTATTTCCAAGGATGGTATCTCCATGGATCCTAGCAAAGTGCAGGAGGCCATGGATTGGAAGCCACCCAAGTCAGTACATCAAATCCGTAGTTTTCTGGGTCTAGCAGGCTATTATCGTCGGTTTATTCCGGATTTCTCCAGAATAGCTAAACCCATGACTGAATTATTGAAGAAGGGTGTCAAGTTTGTGTGGAGTGAGGAGTGTGACCAAGCTTTCCATACCTTGAGGAAACACTTAACCTCAGCTCCTGTATTGACTCAACCAGATATGTCCAAACTGTTTGAGGTGTTTTGTGATGCTTCGGGCACTGGTCTTGGTTGCGTGCTTATGCAAGAAAACTGAGTCATTGCCTATGCCTCACGGGCACTTCGACCTCATGAGAAGAACTATCCTACTCATGATCTTGAGCTAGCAGCAGTCGTGCACGCCTTAAAACTTTGGTGGCATTACTTCATGAGTAATCACTGCAATATCTACACCGACCACAAGAGTCTCAAGTATATTTTCACTCAATCTGATCTGAATATGAGGCAAAGAAGATGGTTAGAATTAATCAAGGATTATAATTTGGAAGTCCATTATCATCCCGTCAAAGCTAACATGGTTGATCCGCTTAGCCGCAAGCATTGCAACTATGTGACGTTAGAGCCGAATAATGAAACTTTATGTGAAGAAGTGAGGAAGCTTAACTTGGAGTTGGTCAAGCATGGAAATCTTCATGCTGTCTCGATCGAATCTTCTCTCCATGAGAGAATTGCTATAGCTCAACTCAGCGATGAAGAGGTTCAGAAAATCAAACAGAAATTAGAAGAAAGAGACCCCAAGTATGAGTGTTTCCGGAGGGACGACAAGGGAGTTGTTTGTTTCGGACAAAGACTAGTGGTACCTCGGGATCAAGACTTAAAGAAGGAAATTTTAGATGAGGCCCATCTCTCTAAGTTCACCATTCACCCAGGGAGTACCAAAATGTACCAAGACCTTAGGGAAAACTTTTGGTGGTCAAATATGAAGGGCGAAATAGCCGAGTATGTGTCCGGATGTGATACATGTCAAAGAATCAAGGCTAGTCACCTAAAGACCGCGAGTCAAATGCAACCATTATCCATTCCTGCATGGAAGTGGGACGATATAAGCATGGATTTCATTGTCGGATTACCTCTCACGCCCCGGAAACATGATTCCATTTGGGTAATAGTGGACCGGCTTACCAAGACTTTATCCCCGTTCACACCACCTATTCAGCTGAACGCTACGAGGAAATCTATATTGACCCGTAGTGCGCTTACATGGTGTTCCCAAGACTATCTTGTCAGATCGAGGCACTCAATTTGTTGCTCGCTTCTGGGCACAAGTGCACGAATCCTTGAGAACCAAGCTAATCCATAGCTCCATCTATCATCCTCAGACTGATGGTCAGACGGAAAGAGTAAATCAAATAGTAGAAGATATGTTGAGAGCTTGCGTCATTCATTTTGACAAATCTTGGGACAAATGCCTAGCTCTAGAAGAGTTTGCTTATAACAATAGTTATCAAGCTAGCTTGAAGATGGCCCCGTTTGAAGCCTTGTATGGAAGAAGGTGTCAAACCCCTTTGAATTGGTCACAAGCGGGCGAGCGAACCTTGTTTGGTCCTAAATTAGTACAAGAAGCCGAAGAGAAAGTGAGTGTGATTAGAGAAAATCTAAGAGCAGCTCAGATGAGGCAAAAGAGTTACCATGATAAAGCTAAAGCTCCCCGAGAGTTTGAAGTTGGTAATTATGTGTACCTAAAGGTATCTCTGACCAAAGGCGTACAACGCTTTGGAGTAAAATAGAAATTAGCTCCACGCTATATTGGTCCTTATGAAGTCACCAAGAAGTTTGGGGTTTCCTACCGTATTCGACTTCTCGACCGACTGTTTGCAGTGCACGATGTGTTTCACGTCTCACAATTGAAGAAGTGTGAGCAGATCCCAGAGGCACAAATAATTGAAGAAACCAATGCAGAAATAGAACCAGATCTATCCCTAGCAAAGTATCCAATGAGAGTATTGGACCATAAAGAAAGACAAACTAGAAGACAAAAAGTAAAAATGTATAAAATACAGTGGAGTCACCACACCGAAGAAGAAGCTACGTGGGAGACCGAGCACTTCCTAAATACCAAGTATCTGGGTTTTCTTTCAAGTCAAACTAGTACGTAACCTTTCTACTCATCTCTTAAATTTCGAATCTCGGGACGAGATTCCTGTTAAGGGGGTAGGCTATAACACCCTGTGTTTTTACTTAAGTGACAATGAGTGTTTTGGACCCTAATTACAACCTTAAGCACCTTGGACCAACATTTGATCAAAAACCCTAACCCTTGAACCCTAAGTCATCACCTTGTCTAAATGAGCAGTGAGAACTTTGCCACGCTCCTCAAATTTTTGATTAAGCACTTCAAAACCGCCCAAAGGGAAAAATGTGTAGAATGTCAAGGCACACAACTTTGCTGTTGATTGGCATTTGAAATTCGAAGAAATTCTTGGTGAAAAATCCATTTGAACTCACTCGGCTCCTGTTCACCGGCGCCGAGAAAATGGCCGGGTTGGCATGCCGTTCCTGCTCAATCCCTTGGATAAACCACCTTAGAGCCTTTGGCAGTTTTGTTGACGGTAACCTGCTTGACAACTTTGGTATTCAAAGTTTGAAGCACTTCTGTTTAAATTTTTGGAGAAAACTTGATTGGAAAAGTGCTGAAAGAGACGATTTTGAGCACCGGCGCTCCCGCGCACGACGTCGACGCGCTGTACCCCGGTTGCGCGCGCACGCTGAGGCACTGACGGACCCATCGGTCCATGCGCCGCGCCGGAGAGCTACTGTGTGTGACGTCCGTGAGCGCTAGGACGGTGCCAGGTGGCTGTATCCCACTCGACGGCTTGCCAACCGCCGCTCGCCATTGGGCCGCCGGGTCCGCCGCACGTCGCCGCGCCTTGCTGCCCACGCTGCGCGTGCACCGGCGACGTGGTCGACCCCAAGACCCCCTAACCGACCTCCAGCGTCTATAAATACCCATCCCCGACCGCTACTTCGCGTGCGCGCCCCGCCACCCGAGCTCCGCCGTTCCGCCATTGGCACCGCCCGGTGCCAACTTTCCTCCTGTTGACGCCCTCACTCCCACAAGCCCCTGAGCTCTTCCTTGTGCACCACTAAACCTCTCTGAGTCGCTTGTTGATCAAGCCAAGCCGCACGATCGCCGGAGTCCGAGCTTCCGCGGCCGCCGCCGGACGGCCATTGCCGAACTCGCCCCCCTGGCCAATCCTCCGAGTCCAAGGACCTGCCTAGCATCTTCCCTAGGACACATGGAAGCTTCTGGTGCAACACATTGTTTAGCATCGCCCCTTTCTTCACTGCCGTCCGAGCTCCCGCGGCCGCGCCGCCCCTGCGCCGCCACCGCCGCTCGCCGGTGACCTCCCCGGCCGATCCTCCTCCACCAATCGATCGCGGGTGAGCCTAATTGCATTTCCCTGCCGCTTGTTCAGCTCCCCATGCCCCACCTCGCTGCCGGCGAGCATGCCGCCGCCATCAGGTCCAAGGGAGGGGCGGGGAACCAAGGGTCTATTTGTGAGAGTTTTAAAAGTTCTAGGGTGCCTAGTGCAAAAAGATTCTTCCCAGTTTTATGGTTTGATCCAGTGACTTGTAAATTCATTATCAATTCGTAGAAAAATCCAAAAATAGCAAACCCGATTTTTTTTGTGCTCAGTGTAACAAGGACTACAACTTTCTCCAAATACGTATATACTTTTGAGCTTTAGTTTTTGCTTGAAAAATAGAAATGTAAAATACCTAGATCTATGTTTCTGGAAAATACACACATGATCTTGAGCTGGATTTTGGATATGTCGTGGGAACTAGCATGTCTAAGTTCTGTGCCAAAATTTGCACAAAGTTACTGAAGAGATATTTTTCTATAAATCATCTAGTGATGTTGATAGATCTGCCTAGATGATTTTTGTAGCTCAAAATATAATTATTCTTGAGCCCAAGTTCTGGCTATTGTCATGTTATACCAAAATGAATCCTTGGTGAATTTACCATGATTTTGTCTCTGCTGGAAATATTATTTCCTCATTTATGCTTGATTTTAATCATAAATATGTGTAGCAAGATCCATAAGGGCTATAGGTGTGTTTGTTGGTTCTTTAAGCTTGTTTTGGACCAAAGCATGTGTAGGAGAAAGTTTGGGTTCATTTCTGTTATATTTATTTTTATATGCATTAATCCCTAATATGCTAGCTAAAAATGCCTCTATTTTGTGCAATTAAATTCAGTGGTGCAAAAGCTAATTACTTGCTGTCCAAGGGAGTGTTCCTGGTCATTAGGGCTAGTGGGTGAGGACCATGTGTGGTTTGAGGACCGGTGGATGGTCGCTTCCTTGTGTGATGAGTGATTGACAACGTTGTGTGGACTGATTCTTGGCTAAGTATTGCAGGTGCATGTTGCGGCTTGACTCGTGTTGGTGCAGGTGAAGAACAGGCGTGAAAGGTCATTGCCGGTGAGGCCTCCAGGTGTGGAGAAGACAAGTAGGCTTCGTTCGAGGGACCCGGTGGCCAGCGGGGTTGAGTGCGGGCCGCATGGTGGCAAGAACAGCAAGATGAAGTCGGTGGACGGTTTCTTGGTTGAGCCACAAAACCAAGATAGAGCCGGGACTTCATGGGAGCCAAGTCATGAGTGGTGATTGGCGGAGGCTACATCAAGTTTGCGGGGTTTGCGGTGGTTCACCAGAAAATCACTGGGTTACCCGGCTGAGCCACAAAGCCGAGGCCGAAGACCGGGCGTGGCTGTCTGGCCAAAACCGGCCTGACCGGTTTGGAGAACCGGTCTGACCGGTTTGGGGTCGCAGGGCGCCGGAAGCTTCGAGGCGGAGGACACGCGTCGGGATCGCAAGGCTTGCGTTGAGGCTACGCAGGGTGCGGTCGCCGGGCATCCGTCCGATGGTGAAGACATGAAGACTTCCAAATACGCCCTTGAGGGGCTTGTATCCCTAGTTATTAGGAAAGGGCATTTTAGACATTCGGTTGCCTCCATATAACCCAAGAGGTGAGAGGATGGCAGCAAACTCTTGGAACCCTAGCTAATTTGTTTTCCTATTTTCCCTAGGTTTTCTATAGGACTTGTAAGAGAGCTTCATGGTGAGATCTTGTTGATAGGGATGGATGATCGGGCGGCTTGCTAGACCTTGTATGAACCTTTGTTTCATTTATAGATGATTCGACGTGGTTCCTCAAGGTTTGGATGTGTTTTTCCCGGTTGTTCTTGGTGGTGATTTTCGGAGACCTCTGTTGGTGATTTCTTTGGGTTGTTTTCGGGACCTTTCTCTTGGGGATTTGATGGGGGAAATTTGTGGGAACCCTTCGTGGTTCTTTGGGTTGTGATTCCCCTCCCAAATTCGTGAGTAAAGGTGCTCGATTTTGGGGTTTCTTGAGTTCTTGGGTTGGAAGTGCTCTTGGCGGGATTTCCTTGATTCCTCCCTTTTGGACGAGTTTTGGTGGGATTAAACTTGGCTATGGACTCCCCATGAGGTGTTCCTAATATCCTCAAAGTCTTGTTCAAGTCCGTGGAGCGATTCGGGAGATCGAGTTTTGGTTTTGGAGGAGTTGACCCGCGGGCTCTGTTCTTCCCGACTGTCCAGGCTAAAACCGGCCTGACCGGTTTCCCTAACCGGTCTAACCGGTTTCGCCCTGTGGGCTGTCGAGAAAGGTCTTTGAGCAAGGAAGTCTTTTCTACTCCATGGCTTCGTTTGTTCAGATGTGGAAAGGCTTTTGAGGTGTTTGGGGTCTTTGGGGAGTTTCTGGACAGAATCGGTCTGACCGGTTTGCCTAACCGGTCTGACCGGTTTCCCCTGCCTGCGTGAGGCTAAGTCCAATAGAAGCTGTCTGACCGGTTTTAGAAACCGGCCTGACCGGTTTAGGCTGCCAGCAGCCGTGTCGTGTGTGGTTCCGTTGCGTGTGTGTTGAGGCTATTGGTTGGGTTTTGCTCCTAGGTTCAGTAGCACTCCAGTGGCTACGTGAACGTGGCAAGAGAAGCTTGCGGAGGTGCACGAGTGAATTTGGGTTCATACGTCGAATTCTTGAATAGAATTTTTATCGGCTCCCATTCACTCCGCCCTCTCTGGTTCGCCGTTTCGGTCCTTCAAGTGGTATCAGAGCAGATTCGAGTCTTTATTGACTCTAACCAGTCTAAGATCCAAGGATGGTGTACCAGGAATGGGGTTCGGGTCCTCCACACTTCGATGGAAAGGACTACCAGATGTGGAGTAACCGGATGGGTGCGTTTCTCCGCGGAAAGGGTCAGATCCTTTGGGATGTCACGGTGCACACAGGTTATGTCTAGCCGATGGACTTCCCCGCTCCAGGATCGAGGGACATATTCGACGCCAACAATAAGGCGGTCGACTACTTGTTTCGTGCTTTGTGGCAGCCTGAGTTCGATCGGGTGCACACCGAGCACTTGGCTTGTAGGATTTGGGCGGTGTTAAAGAAGGCTTATGTTGGGAACGCCTAGGTTCAAGCACGGATGTATGCGACCTACCGGAGAGAGTACGAGAACTTCACTCATCTCCCCGGTGAGTCCATCGATGCCCTGTTTCAGAGGTTCACGGTGGTTGTGAACAACATGAGGGCCAATGTGGACGTGCTCCCGTACGATGATCATGATAGAGCGGTCAAGCTCTTACAATCTTTGGATCGTACGATTTGGGGCGGAAAGTTCGAGGCCATTGTGGAGTCGTAGAAGTATGACACTCTGACGGTGAACGAGCTGTTCTCGAAGCTCAAGTCGGCTGAGGTGGATAGGGGCATGACTGCCAAGCTCGAGGGACCGACTAATTCCCATAGTCTTGCCCTCATTGGTGGTTCCAAAGGAAAGGCTAACTCTAACCCATCCACCAAGATGTTCTCTTTCTCCTCCTCGATGTCTATGGCAGATGAAGATTTCGACGAGCTTGGAGAGGACGAGCTGGCGCTCTTGACGAGACGGTTCGAGAGGCTGCACGAGAACCGCGTGAACATGAGGAGGAACACGAGGACTTGCTTCCAGTGCGGCAAGCCGGGACACTTCGTCGCCGACTGCCCGGAGAAGGCCGAAAACAAGGACAACTACAAGCACAAGTCGAGGACAGATGGCAAGTACCAGTCGAGGCGCGACCACAAGAGCAAGCACAAGAACAAGTACAAGGACGAGCGACGATCGAGGAAGAAGGAGAGCCGAGGCAAGGCCCGAGCGATGGTTGGAGCGAGCGACGTCGACACCAGTTCCGCGTACTCCACCTCGAGCTCGAGCGGCAGTGAAGATGAAGGTGATCGTCGCAAGAACAAGAAGTCATCCAAGAACCTGAGCGGGCTGAGCTGCTTCGCGAGAGACGGCTTCTGCACCATGGCGCTGAGCTCCGGCAGCAAGAAGAGCACACAGAGCGACTCGGACTCTGAGTCCGATGACGAGGTGCATGATTAACTTCCCTTCTTGCGCCCGGATAATGAGAGACTTGGCACTTTACTTGATAACCATGATGACATGCTTAGAGAGGCCAAGAAAATGAGGAAAGATCTTAGGGCTTCACTCGAGGATGCTAGGACTAGAGTGGCTGAGCTAGAGGCACAAGTGCTTGATAGCAAGCTTGAGATTGATTCCCTTAAGGCTGCCCTGTTGTTTTGGATGAGAATGATTGTGCTGATTGCTCCATATTTCTTGCTGATCTTGCTTTGTTTAAGGAGAAGCATGCCTCCAAGTGTGAGGAACTAGATGTGCTTAGGGTTGAAGTGGCTGAGCTTAAGTCTAGACCTGCTTTGCTAGGTGCTTGCACTTCTTGCCCTGTTTTGCATGCTAAGATTGATGAGATGCATGCTTACACTAGTTCTCTTGAGGCTAAATTGAAGGAACCCATGCCTACATCTTGCTCTACCTGTGAAATGCATGCATTGAAAAATTTGGAACTTGCACATTATGTTGATCGTTCGCAGGATGAGAATGATGACTTGAGGAAGTTGATGGGTTGGTTGTCCGGTCATGAGCCTCAGTTGAGGATGTTGATCGAGGCCTTTAAGAGGCAAGATGGTGAGGGACTTGGGGCAAACAAGGTTGGTGATGGAAGTGGAGAGAATATTCCAGAGCCACCAAAAACCCACCACAAAAATGATTTCCCTCCAAAACCCAACCATCTTAGGAACCGACTAGACACAACCCCAGCTCCACCTATATTTCCTACATCCACAAATGATCTCCAAAAGCCTATCAAGTTTGTGAGCACTACTGGGAAAGTATTCTTTGGGAAAGTGAGTGAGAAGGCTAGTGAGGAGAAATCGGTGGAGGAGTTGAGTGGAGAGAAACCATGTGAGCAGCCCCAATCCAAGCCCAAAACTAAGCTTGTGAGGTTCCATTGTGGC
This sequence comes from Cenchrus americanus, assembly GCA_947561735.1. Classification (NCBI taxonomy): domain Eukaryota; kingdom Viridiplantae; phylum Streptophyta; class Magnoliopsida; order Poales; family Poaceae; genus Cenchrus; species Cenchrus americanus. The sequence continues at coordinate 191,573,957 of OX387244.1, forward strand.
TATTGTGGAAGAAATGGCCATAAAGATGAGTTTTGCTTCAAGAGGAAGCGAGAGGAGCGAATGGCGAAGGAGTGGGCTAACAAGGACAAGTATCACCCCTCCAGTGGTGCACTTAAGTCTCGTGTGCAGATGCCCAGGGCCAAGGCGAGTGTGAGGATAGTTCCGGCTTGGGGTGAGCGAAAGAGTGCAGGAGGTGCTGCTGGACGAGTGAAACCGGTCAGACCGGTTTTGGAACCGGTCAGACCGGTTTGGGGTCTGCAGAATGAAAAGTTTGGTTTTCGTGCTCGTACAGGTGCGAGGGTTGTTTCTGGAGGTCGTGGTTCTGGTGGTTGGGCTGGAGAGTTTGCAGGTAGTCAGGTTGCTAGGCGTTCTCCCCCTCGAGTTGACTACGGGGATGGGAGGAGTCATAGCTTTGAGAAGGAGAGGAGGGACGGTCCATGGGTTCTCTTTCGTGGTTTTGGTCCTCCTCCAGGCAGAGAGGGGTGGTTCCCTCAGGGTGTTTACCGTGGTGGTGTTCGTGGAGGTGGCTTTGGTAGGAGAGATGCTTTGGTTGGTGCTAACCCCACTTTCGAGCAAATGGCTCGGCACTGATTTTACTCTTTTGGTACTAACCCCAGTGATGAGTCGTTTGTTCGCTCACGTGCTCGTTTTTGAATTTCAGGTGGAAGACTTGAAGAACATTTGGTTGATTGACTCCGGTTGCTCGAGGCATATGACCGGAGATAGGGGTGGTTCTCAAGTCTTGTCCCGGTTGTGACAAGGAGGTACATCACTTTTGGGGACAATGGGCGTGGGCGTGTGCTTTCAGAAGGTGAGATCAAAGTGAGTGACAAGATCACTCTGAGGCGTGTTGCTCTTGTTCAATCGCTGGGGTACAATTTGCTTTCTGTGTCCCAGTTGTTGGATGAGGGATTTGAGGTGTTGTTTCGGCCAAGTGGTTCTCGGATTTCGGACTCTCGAGGGGATCTTGTCTGTATGGTCGTTCTCGAGGGTCAGGTGTTTCGTGCTGATTTTTCTCAGTCTTCGGGTGTGGAGCGTTGTTTCTTGGCTGGTTCTTCGAGTGAGTTGTGGAAGTGGCATAGGAAGTTGGGTCACTTGAGCTTTGATCTTTTGTCTCGCTTGAGTAAACTCAATTTGGTCCGAGGATTGCCACGGTTGAGGCTTGAGAAAGAGTTGGTTTGTGCGCCGTGTAGGCATGCCAAGATGGTAGCCTCTTCTCACCTGCCTCTCACCGATGTGATGACTGAGCGTCCATGCGAGCTGCTCCATATGGACCTTGTTGGCCCAGCTCGTGTGCGATCTGCGGGTGGGAAGTGGTATGTCCTTGTTGTGGTGGGCGACTATTCTTGGTATGAGTGGGTGTTCTTTCTCGAGGATAAAGGGGAGACGTTTGGTTTTGTTCGAGATCTACTCTTGAGGTTGAGGAACGAGAGGCACGGAGATGCCATATGAGCTATCCACAGTGATAATGGCTTGGAATTCAGAAACTCTCGTTTTGAAACCTTTTGCCATGACTTGGGTCTTGAGCACCAGTTTTCGAGTCCGTATACGCCTCCCCAGAATGGTGTTGTGGAAAGGAAAACCAGGACCTTGTGCGAGATGGCTTGGACGATGCTTGATGAGCATAGGACTCCGAGGAGGTATTGGGCTGAGGCGGTGAATACCGCGTGCTATGTGTCGAATAGGATATACCTCAGAGTGCACAAGAAGAAGACATGCTATGAGTTGATGCATGGTCGCACACCCAAGGTGAGTCACTTCCATGTCTTTGGTTGCTAGTGTTTCATTCTAAAGAAAGGTAGGAAGTTGGACAAGTTTGAGGCTAGGTCTGTCGATGGCATTTTCTTTGGTTATGCATCTCATTCTAGAGCATATCGTGTGCTCAATCTTGAAACTAACCAAATCGTGGAGACTTGCGAGGTAACCTTCGACGAGACAGAGCCACGTGGTCAGCTTGTTTTTGAGTGTGCAGGTGATGATGAGCTTGGTGAGGAGATCTTTCAGGAGGAGGAGCATGAACATGGTGATGATGAAGATGGCGGTGTGGTGTCCCCGGTTGAACATGTACCCACTACTTCGACTACGGTGATGGACGGACCCTCTACTACACCTACGACGACAAATCAAGAACGAGGAGAAGCTGATGTTGAGGGGGAGGTAGCATCGAGGCGAGAACCTCCCCGGCGAGTTCAAGTGGATCACCCAGCTTCGAGGATCATCGGCGACATGAATGAACGCACTACACGGTCGAGGGTTCGGAACAATTCTCATTTCGCTCATGCTGCGTTTGTTGCTACTTTTGAGCCCAAAGACATTGGACACGCACTATCTGATCACAATTGGGTTAATTCGATGCATGAGGAGTTGGAGAACTTTGAGAGGAATCAGGTGTGGGAGTTGGTTGACCCTCCCCCAGGGTGTAAGCCGATTGGTACCAAGTGGGTGTGGAAGAACAAAGAGGGAGAGAAGGGTGAGGTTGTGAGGAACAAGTCGAGACTTGTTGCTCAGGGGTTCAGTCAGAAGGAGGGGATCGACTACGAGGAGACCTTTGCTCCCGTAGCCCATTTGGAGGCGATTAGGGTCCTTCTAGCCTTTTCCGTGGCTAAAGGGTTCAAGTTGCACCAAATGGACGTGAAGAGTGCTTTTCTGAATGGTGTGTTGGAGGAAGAAGTGTATGTGAGGCAGCCTCCGGGGTTTGAGAGTGAGAGGTACCCCCACCGGGTGTACAAGTTGAGGAAGGCGCTGTATGGGCTGAAGCAGGCGCCTAGAGCTTGGTATGGTAGGTTGAGGGGGTTCCTGTCTGAGAGAGGTTTTGAGATGGGGAAGGTCGATCAGACCTGGTTTTTGCTGAGGCAGGGCAGAGATATCCTGATTGTGCAGGTGTATGTGGATGATATTGTCTTTGGTGGCTCGTCTTACTGTCTTATTGCAAGGTTTGCAGATGATATGAGCAGGGAATTTGAGATGAGCATGATGGGCGAGTTGCAGTTCTTCCTCGGGCTACAAATCAAGCAATCAAAGGAAGGAACATTTGTGCACCAGGCTAAGTACACCAAGGACATTGTGCGAAAATTTAAGATGGAGGACTCCAAGGCTATGACGACGCCGATGAGTACGACTACTGCTCTTGATGTGGACGAGGAAGGTGAACATGTGGACCAGAAGGAGTACCAGAGCATGATCGGGTCACTCCTCCACTTGACGGCAACGAGGCCGGACATACAGTTCTCAGTGTGCCTGTGTGCTCGTTTTCAAGCGTCTCCGAGGACTTCGCATCGGTAAGCGGTGAAGAGAATTTTCAGGTACTTGCGTCACACTCCCGACTTCGGCCTTTGGTACTCCGCGTTCTCTTCTTTGGCGCTTCATGGTTTTTCAGACACGGACTTTGCCGGGTGTCGGTTAGATAGGAAGTCCACTTCTGGGACTTGCCAGTTTTTGGGATCTTCTTTGGTGTCTTGGTCTTCCCGCAAACAATCGAGTGTTGCTCAATCCACTACCGAAGCCGAGTATGTTGCCGCTGCTAGTTGTTGCTCTCAGCTCCTTTGGATTTCATACACCATGAGTGACTTTGGTGAGGAGTATACCTATGTCCCACTTCAATGTGATAGCACCAGTGCCATAAGCGTTGCAAAGAACCCAGTGCTCCATTCCAAAACCAAGCACATAGAAGTGAGGTATCATTTTCTGAGAGACAACGTAGAGAAAGGAAAGATAGCTTTGATTCATGTACCCACACATGACCAACTAGCCGATATTTTCACCAAACCCCTAGATCAAGCAACTTTCACTCGTTTGCAGGGGGAACTTGGTGTGTGTTTGATTTCTTGAGTTGGGTGTGTGGGAGCTCCTTTGTAGCATATGTATTGCTTTCCGTTGTGCATTTCTTGCATTTGGCATGCATATGTAACATGATGTATAGGCATCCTTGTATCTTAGATTGCATGCATTTTGTATCATATGCATTGGTTAGGAAAAGCTTCTCTCATATACATTGTTCACCATGGAATGAGATATATGTCTTTGTGAGCTCGTTTGGTATGCTATGGTTAGTTTGACTTAGCTCTTGATGATCTTGATGAATAATCCATGGTTGATGGCTATGTTTTGAAAAATTGTCACATGTGTGCTCTCTCATGTGTAAATGCCTTTATATGATCTTGACATGTTTTAGTGGCTTGGTTATGCTTAATTTGTGGTTGGATAGCTAGTTTATTGATCATATGGGGCCAAAGGCTCATTTGCCATCATGAATGTTTAGCCCTCTTGCCTTATCTTGTGGAGGGGCATAAGTTCCTTTTTGTCGCAAAGACATTTCATGTACCATTTACAAATCTGAAAATGAAATGACAAATGCTTGGAAATGTGCTCCCATGTCATATGTGCTGAATTTAATTTGCTTTGGGTGCTAAATCGTTGCATGATGCCTACCAATGAGAAGTCTCATACATAGAAGTAGGCACATGGCTCGGTGGCTTTGACATGACATGAGGTGCTTGTGGGTGTTTATGATGGTCTTATGATTAGAATGGTTGTCCTAGCAAGAAGTTTGTGTGGCTTTGCCATTTTGACATGTTTTGCTCATGTTTAGGTTTTTGCGTGTGAGAGAGTAACTTTTCGCAAAATTACTCAAATCCTTGTTAGCCTTGTCCAATGGTTGTGAAACTTGGTGATCATGTAGTTGAGGTCCATACGAACCTGTAGAGTATCTAACTTGCTTATTTTGACATGTGTAGCATCTTGTGATGAATTTTGTATACTTGAGAAGCTCTAGGTTGCATTTGTGCCTTGATTCATGCATTGGCAACAAGGGGGAGAAAGGAAGGTGGAGAAGAGTTGCTTTGTAACCCTGGAACCTATCCCAAGTGTCAAGGGGGAGCTTGTGCAATTCTTTTGCATTTTTTGGCTTTTTGGGTGTGGTCTGCTGTGTGAAATTGGTCTGACCGGCTTTGGAAACCGGCCTGACCGGTTTTGGTGGAACCGGCCTGACCGGTTATGGGAACCGGTCTGACCGGTTTGTGCCCAGAGTTGGCACTTGATCAGGGGGAGCTTGCATATGTGCAGGGGGAGCTCTTGTGTGCTTTGGTGGTTTGTGCTCCTTGCTTGAGCATGGTTTTTGTCTCGGATGTGTCGAGCCGTTGCCCTTGCCTAAGGGGTCCGAGACTTGTCTTCTTCAAGTGATCTCGTTTTTTTGCCTTTCTCGGATTTTGATCGCTTGATGAAGTTTTTCTTTTTGTTTCTTTTCTGTTTCTCTTTTCTCTTTATTTACCAAATGTGTGTGTTGTCAATGCACTCATCAAGGGGGAGATTGAGGACCATGTGTGGTTCGAGGACCGGTGGATGGTCGCTTCCTTGTGTGATGAGTGATTGACAACGTTGTGTGGACGGATTCTTGGCTAAGTATTGCAGGTGCAGGTTGCGGCTTGACTCGTGCTTTGGTGCGAGGTGTGAAGAACAGGCGCGAAAGGTCGTTGCCGGTGAGGCCTCCAGGTGTGGAGAAGACAAGTAGGCTTCGTTCGAGGGACCCGGTGGCCAGCGGGGTTGAGTGCGGGCCGCATGGTGGCAAGAACAACAAGATGAAGTCGGTGGACGGTTTCTTGGTTGAGCCACAAAACCAAGATAGAGTCGGGACTTCATGGGAGCCAAGTCATGAGTGGTGATTGGCGGAGGCTACATCAAGTTCGTGGGGTTTGCGGTGGTTCACCAGAAAATCACTGGGTTACCCGGCTGAGCCACAAAGCCGAGGCTGAAGACCAAGCGTGGCTGTCTGGCCAAAACCGGCCTGACCGGTTTGGAGAACTGGTCTGACCAGTTTGGGGTCGCTGGGCGCCGGAAGCTTCGAGGCGGAGGACACGCGTCGGGATCGCAAGGCTTGCGTTGAGGCTACGCAGGGTGCGGTCGCCGGGCATCCGTCCGATGGTGAAGACATGAAGAATTCCAAATACGCCATTGAGGGGCTTGTATCCCTAGTTATTAGGAAAGGGCATTTTAGACATTCAGTTGCCTCCATATAACCCAAGAGGTGAGAGGATGGCAGCCAACTCTTGGAACCCTAGCTTATTTGTTTTCCCATTTTCCTTCCTATTTTCCCTTAGGTTTTCTATAGGACTAGCAAAAGAGCTTCATGGTGAGATCTTGTTGAGAGGGATGGATGATCGGGCGACTTGCTAGACCTTGTATGAACCTTTGTTTCATGTATAGATGATTCGACGTGGTTCCTCAAGGTTTGGATGTGTTTTTCCCGGTTGTTCTTGGTGGTGATTTTCGGAGACCTCTCTTGGTGATTTCTTTGGGTTATTTTTGGGACCTTTCTTTTGGGGATTTGATGGGGGAAATTTGTGGGAACCCTTCGTGGTTCTTTGGGCTGTGATTCCCCTCCCAAATTCGTGAGTAAAGGTGCTCGATTTCGGGGTTTCTTGAGTTCTTGGGTTGGAAGTGCTCTTGGCGGGATTTCCTTGATTCCTCCCTTTTGGACGAGTTTTGGTGGGATTAAACTTGGGTATGGACTCATCATGAGGTGTTCCTAATATCCCCAAAGTCTTGTTCAAGTCCGTGGAGCGATTCGGGAGATCGAGTTTTGGTTTTGGAGGAGTTGACCCGCGGGCTCTGTTCTTCCCGACTGTTCAGGATAAAACCGACCTGACCGGTTTCCCTAACCGGTCTGACCGGTTTCGCCCTGTGGGCTGTCGAGAAAGGTCTTCGAGCAAGGAAGTCTTTGCTACTCCATGGCTTCGTTTGTTCAGATGTGGAAAGGCTTTTGAGGTGTTTGGGGTCTTTGGGGAGTTTCTGGACAGAATCGGTCCGACCGGTTTGCCTAACCGGTCTGACCGGTTTCCCCTGCCTGCGTGAGGCTAAGTCCAACAGAAGCGGTCTGACCGGTTTTAGAAACCGGCCTGACCGGTTTGGGCTGCCAGCAGCCGTGTCGTGTGTGGTTCCGCTGCGTGTGTGTTGAGGCTGTTAGTTGGGTCTTGCTCCTAGGTTCAGTAGCACTCCAGTGGCTACGTGAACATGGCAAAAGAAGCTTGCGGAGGTGCACGAGTGAATTTGGGTTCATAGGCCGAATTCTTGAATAGAATTTTTATCGGCTCCCATTCACTCCCCCCCTCTCTGGTTCGCCGTTTCGGTCCTTCAGTGGGCACTGTTGGGCAAGTTTGGGATGAGTTTAGTTGAGTAGAAGAGTGTAAACTAGATTAATCTAGTAAAGGGAAAAATAGGAAAAATACATTCTCTTGTGCCTAAGTTAAGGATATGAGTTAGGAAAATAAAATGGTGGTACAAAAGCAAATTCCTTGCTGTTTGTATTTGAATTAAATATTCTTAAATAGATGTGCACACAATCACCTTAAAGAGAAGGCTAAATAAGCTTTTTGATTATCTTTGAAAGGAGAAATGTTTAAATACTTTTCTTAAGGTGAATATGACGAACCTTATACTCTTTCTAGCTGTTTGGTACTGTTTTTGAATTAAATTAAAATAATTGCACTCCTAATCACTGCATTGCATTCCCCGTGTAGAAGTCCCCGACGGTAGCTATACGCTCGTGCCGGCTGACGAGGACGAGGGAGCAGGAGATGTGCACTACGTGACCGTAGAGCAAGACCCGGGCCAAAGTCCGGAAGTTGGTGTGTCTGCTTGTGCTGACGAAGGAAAGCCCCGATTTATTCATTAACCCATGTGTTTCTTTAAACTTCTGAATTTACTTATTGTCATTGTATGTGCATTTACGTTCAGGAGTTGAATTGAAACCCTAGTTGCATGATCCTTAAGTACCAATGATCTTTGACTAGCATGTCAGGTCGCTAGTTGCTATGCTTTAAGGATCCGGTACAAGTCGAGTGTCACACCCGGTTTTAAAGGCAAAACCGAATGCATTGATCACGTGTGCGCCAGGATCAAGTTACACACACACTTAGACATTATGAATACCAAAATCAGTGCCACACGAATAAAGAGTTATTACAAACCATAGTCTTAAACGAATCTTAAATAAACGAGTTCTCGCAGCGGACAAAATGCCTCCACAGGCAGCTGACTGAAGACTACGCACACCTAGAACTCCTGGAAATCTTCTGGAATATCTTCAAAGTTCTCCCAGTCTGAGCAGCAAATCCGGGTATTGTAGATGCAAAAGAATAAACAAGCGTGAGCACATATCGTACTCAGCAAGGGGAAAACAACATAACATGCAAGGCCATATGGTGGATGGCTAAGGTTCAAGCACTTTAGCATTTTAGTTGGTCAAATTTTATTAGCAACCTGATTACTAAAGAGTGTAAGTTCATACCAACCCAATTAATAAGATATAAGCATCATAAATAAAGAATAAAACAACCATTTAAACATTAAAGTTCCATAATTTAATCATGTGAGTGTCCAGGCCGCTCTTGACCGTGAGCACGGCTAATCGATTAGTTTAACACTCTGCAGAGGTTGTACATCTTTACCCACAAGCAGCGTAAAAGCTCCAAAGAACTTTGGACCCAACCATGCGGTGTTTGCAAGATACCATATCACACTTCCGAGGTGTGATTGCATAGGGACGCTACATGGCCTTTACAAAGGTTCCCTAGCAAGTTATGACCCACAAGGTCCGGATCAGTTAGCAAGGTATAAAGTCCCCTAGCAGGTCAATACCCCACCATAAAAGAATAACTCACCCAACCCCCGCTAGAGCGAGTCCATACCCCACAGTACCGCCGATCCCTTGTCCTTATCAGGTAAGACCATCCCAAGCTAAAGTTCCTAATTATTCAGCCAACACCATTGCCCATTAGTTCTTGTGGTTGTACTGTTTTCCTGGGTGGTTCTCCATGTTCCGATTACACATTAAAGTGGTCTTGTAAAGTAAAAGATCATAAACGGAACATGAAATAACAAAAAGGTAACCAAGTAGATTAATACCAAAACCCTGTTGAGCATGCTAAGCAATAACTACCACAAGATTAATTTAATTTCCCAGTGTCAAGGTAAAGGTAGTCAAAAGCTAGGCATGATCCTTAATAGGTTCCCATCAAGTTAATGCAAGCGGAAAGTAAAAACAGTGAATTTAAATCCATGTTATGTAGGACAAGCGGGCATGCATCAAGGAATACTTGCCTTCAACAAAGCCCTGCTGCTCAAACTCTTGCACTACTTGATCTTCAAATCCCTCGAACGAATCGCCCTCTACGATCCACAATCATCACATACAAGCATACAATAGAAATAAATAAGAAACAGTCACCAAACAGATCAAACAGATCTAAACAGTAGCATAAAACTAATCTACGCTTCGAGACGAACGTGTGGACATAAAGAACACTAAAATCGGAGCTAAAACGACTAAGTTATGGGTTCGGGAAGGTTTAGGGACTAATCTGCGAAGATTTAAAAAGGTTTTGGGCTAAAATAAAGAAAAAGGACTAAACCGTAAGAAAACTTATACGGTGGAAGGGTATTTTTGTAAATAAAGAAAACTCAGGGGCTTTTCTGCAAAAGTGCCAGGGCTGGCGGCGGGTTTGACCGGCTGACGCGGGTTGACCCGATCTAGATCCGTTGGATCTAGATCTGGTGGCCGGGGACGGTTCGCGGCGCGCGCGGCCCGGTGGCGGCCACCGGATCACGATCCGGCGGCCGAGGACTTGCGCAAGCGGCGGGGGCGGCGGCGCGCGAAGGCCGGCGACGGCGAGCGGCGGCGGGCGGCGGCGGGCTCGCCGGCGGGGACCGGATTTGGGGTTTCCGGCCACGATTCGAAGCGCGGACGGCACCTACGCGACGCGCGTGAGACCGCGGAGCGATCTAGGGCGGCGGCTCGGGCGACGCGCGCGGCGGAGCGGGCGGCCGATGCGGCGGCGCGGGGCGCGGGCTCCGGCGACGGCGCTAGGGCGAAGAGGGGCTCGGGATCGACAACAAGCAACGCCGAGGTGCTCCTCACCTCCTCGCGCGGCCTCCCCGGGCGGTTTCTTGGCGGCGGAGCGGCGACGGTGGCGGGGTTCAACGGCGGCGGCGACGAGCTCGAACGGCGGCGCGGCTAGGGTTCCGGCGAGGCGCGCACAAGGGCTAGGGCGGCTTGGGTTGGGGTCCACGGAGGCGGCGGCGGCCTTAAATAGCCCGGGCGTAGGCACCTTGGCGTGCGGGCCACACGGAGGAGGGCGAGGGCGCGGGTCGGACTCGGTGGCGCGGCGGCGACGGAGTCCCGGGCGGCCACGGAAGGGATGACGGGCGGGGCCCGCCCGTCATCGTCCCGACGCGGTGGAGGCGGGGAAGCGGGCGCCGTTGGGCCTTGCGGCCGGTTGGCTGGGCCGGCGGCCTGCGCGGGCCGGCGCGAGCGCGCGAGCGGGCCGAGGCGGGCCGCGGCCGCTAAGCTAGGCGGGCTGGCGGCTGGGTTGGGCTAGGAGGCTGGGCTGAAAGGGAAAAGGGGAAGGGGTTAAGGAGATAAGGTTTTGGGATTTTGGCAAAAGGGTTTTCAAACATTTAGAGTTCAAATTTTGAATTTGAATCCCAGGCAACCAAAATAATGCTCCAGCATGTATGCAACACAAAATTCCTATATTTCATTAAATTTATTTTAGATAAGTTTTAAATGCCTAAAATTAAATAAAACAACCTTATACTCCTTAAGCAATTAAATGGTTGCTAGCAAATTTTAATAAAGCCAAGTTTTTTAATAGAATTAGGGTGTTACAAATCCTACCCCCCTTAAGAAGAATCTCGTCCTCGAGATTCGGACAGATTGGGAAAAAGATCTGGAAACTCTGCTTTCAGCTCATCCTCTCTTTCCCATGTTGCCTCATCCTCTGCATGATTACTCCATTGCACTTTGCACATCTTAATCACGCTATTCCTGGTGATCCTTGTCATGGTTTCCAATATTCGAATGGGGTGTTCAACTATAGTGAGATCCTCTTTCACGTTTAGATCGTCCAAGGGTAACGGCTCCTTGTCATGGGGACCAAAACCCTTCTTCAACTGAGAGATATGGAATACATCATGCACATCAGCTAGCTGGACTGGCAACTCTAATCTGTAAGCCACTTCTCCCACTCTCTCAAGGATCTTGAAAGGTCCAATAAAGTGAGGTGACAACTTTCCTTTAACTCTGAATCAACGCAAACCTCTGATAGGTGATACCTTTAGGTACACATAATCGCCTTCCTGAAAGACCACATCCCTTCTTTTGCCATCTGCATAACTTTTCTGTCTAGACTGAGCAATCCTCAAATTTTCTCTGATGATCTGAACTTATTTCTCTGCTTCTCTGATAATATCTGCCCCAAATAACTGCCTTTCGCCTGTCTCACTCCAATATAACGGAGTTCTACACTTCCTTCCATATAGGGCCTCAAAGGGTGACATTTTGAGACTAGCTTGGTAGCTGTTGTTGTAAGAGAACTCAGCATACGGCAAGCTCTTATCCCAACTACAACCATGCTTAAGCGCACATGCTCTCAGCATATCTTCTAGGATCTGATTGGTTCTCTCTGTCTGTCCATCTGTCTGTGGATGATAAGCTGAGCTGAAATTTAGCTTAGTATCCAGAGATTCATGCAACTTCCCCCAGAAACGAGAAGTAAACTGAGTACCTCTGTCTGACACGATCTTCTTTGGTACACCATGCAAACATACAATCCTGGACATGTATAGCTCTGCCAACTTAGCTCCTGTATAGGTAGTCTTTACCGGAATGAAGTGAGCTACCTTAGTCAAACGATCCACGATAACCCAAATCGAATCATAACCATCTCGGGTTCTGGGTAAACCCACTATGAAATCCATTCCGATCTCTTCCCACTTCCACTCAGGCACCTTCAATGGTTGGAGCAAACCAGCGGGCCTCTGATGTTCAGCCTTGACCCGGTGGCAAGTGTCACACAAAGCCACATGAGCGGCCACGTCTCTCTTCATACCGTACCACCAATACCTCTCGCTTGAGATCCCGGTACATCTTAGTACCGCCTGGATGGATAGAGTAAGCCGAGTCGTGAGCTTCTCTCAAGATCTTCTCTCCGAGATCTCCCCGTCTCTCGGTACACACAACCGGTTCTTAAACCACACGGTTCCTTGCTCATCTTCTCGTGAAATCCGGGGCTTCTCCTTGTTGCATACTCTCTTTAATCTTCCGTATTCCAAGCATCCTCTAGCCGCCACTTACGTATCTCTTGCTCCGAGTGGACCGTACTTCCAAAGTTACTCCTTCTGCATGTGCAACCACTTTCAAGTTGAGCCTTTCAAACTCTCTTACCAACTCGTCAGGAAACTGAATGGTCATAGCCATGTTGGTGTGGCCCTTCCGACTCAAAGCATCAGCAACCAGATTTGCTTTACCCGGATGATAGTGAATCTCTAGATCATAATCCTTGATCAACTCTAACCAACGACGCTGTCTTAGATTAAGATCCTTCTGAGTGAAGATATACTTCAGACTCTTGTGGTCAGTATAGATCTGACACTTAGTTCCCATAATGTAGTGTCTCCAAATCTTCAATGCATGAACCACTGCTGCTAACTCAAGATCATGCGTAGGATAGTTCAACTCATGCTTCCTCAACTGACGAGATGCATAGGCTATAACATGACCTTCTTGCATCAACACACATCCTAGACCTTGTCGAGATGCATCACAATATATGTCAAAGCTCTTTCGTAGATCAGGCATTACTAGAACAGGTGTTGTGGTTAACCGCTTCTTTAACTCTTCAAAACTGGACTGACATGCACTGGTCCATTTGAATTCCCTGTCCTTCTCTAGCAATGTAGTGAGAGGCTTCACAATCTTGGAGAATCCTTCAATAAACCGACGATAGTAACCAGCAAGTCCAAGGAAACTCCGTATCTCAGACACTGTACGAGGGGCTTCCCACTTCAACACATCACTAACCTTGCTAGGGTCCACTGCAATACCTCTGTTGGTGATGATATGACCTAGAAAAGACACTTCCTTGTGCCAGAACTCACACTTGCTGAACTTTGCATATAACTCATGCTCTCTCAACTTCTGCAACACAAGTCTCAAATGCTCCTCATGGTCCTCCTCATTCTTGGAGTAGATCAAAATGTCATCAATGAATACCACAACGAACCTGTCCAGATACTCGATAAAGATCTTGTTCATCAAGTACATGAAGTACGCGGGTGCATTGGTTAACCCAAAAGACATTACTGTGTACTCATAAAGTCCGTACCTGGTAGTAAAAGCTGTCTTAGGGATATCTGAAGGCCTAATCTTCAACTGATGATAACCGGATCGCAGATCGATCTTAGAAAACACTTTAGCTCCTCTCATCTGATCAAACAAATCTTCAGTACGTGGCAGAGGATACTTGTTCTTGATGGTAACATCATTAAGAGACCGGTAATCAACACACATCCTCTGTGTGCCATCTTTCTTACCCACAAAGATAACGGGTGCTCCCCAAGGTGAGGAACTAGCACGAATGAACCCTTTACCCAATAATTCTTTAATCTGAGCTTTAAGTTCTTGCAACTGATCACTAGACATTCTATATGGGCGCTTAGAGATAGAAGAAGTACCAGGTAAAAGAACAATAACGAACTCAACATCTCGGTCAGGGGGCATACCTGGTAACTCCTCGGGAAACACATCAGGATAATCGCACACTACTCGTATGTCTTCCAAGGCTGCTCCATCAAGCTTATTCACGGCACTGGCATTTGATGGTGCGGGATCTGCTGCAAACTCAAATCTTTCACCAGCTGGACTTGTAAGAAGGATTGACCTCTTAGCACACTGAATCACCGCATCACACGCGGTCAACCATCCCATTCCCAATATCACATCGATCCCCTTTGAATCCAAGATTATAAGATTGGCACGGAAATCTCTGCCCACAATCTTGAGATGGACGTTATCACATTTATAGATGGCTTTCAATTCCCCCCCAGGTGAGGTAACTAACATGTGGCGAGACATGGGACTGATAGGTAGATTATGTTGAGCTACGAACTGGGATGTAATGAAATAATGGGATGCTCCAGAATCAAACAAAACTGAGGCAGGAGTAGAGTTAAATAGAAACATACCGAGCACTACTCTGGGGTTCTCCTGGGCGACTTCAGCATCAACGTGCATCGCCTTGCCTCGTGCATAGCTCTGTTGTCCTTTGCTAGACTGCGGGGTTTGGCTTCCGCTCCTTGTCTGCTGCTGGTTCTGTACTGGGTGTGTGGAGGGTTCCTCTTTGGGCAAGCGTTGGCATAGTGACCAAGCTCTCCACACTTGAAGCAAGTGGTGGTAGCAGGATTGGGCGGTGCCACGGTCCTTACAGGTGTGCCAACTGGGGCTCTCTGCTGACTCTGCTGGGAAGCTGGGCGGGGAGTCTGAGGAACAGGACGCTGAAACCGCCGAGCGGACCGCCGGAACCGCCGAACGGGATGCCGGGACCGCTCGCTGCCCAAAGTTTCCACCCGGTCCCCCAAAGCGGAACGGGGTGTTCGGCGGTGGGTTGAAGCGCGGGCGAGACGCACTCCCAAACTGCCCAGAGCTGGCGGCCTTCCTCTTCTGCTCTCCGAGCTCCTTGCGCTTGTGCTCCAAGCGGATAGCGGCATCAACTAGCTGCTGAAAGTTAGGGAAAGGATATGACATCAGCTGGTACTGCAACGAACCAACTAACCCATCCAGGAACAGCTCCTGCTTCTTCCTATCTTCAGCAACCTCCTCAGCTGCATAGCGAGATAGCTCAGTGAACTTGTCTCTATACTCAGCCACTGACATTCCTCCCTGCTTCAGAGAAAGGAACTCCTTCTTCTTAATCTTCATGACTCCAGAGGGTATGTGATGGCTTCGGAAGTTGGTGGTAAACTCCTCCCAAGTGATAGTGTCTGGGGCGGCATGAGCGGCAGAATACGCATCCCACCAAGCGGCTGCAGAGCCTTGAAGTCGTCCTGCGCATACGACAGACCTTCTCTCTCGTCGTCACACCGACAGTAGTGAGCGTCTTCGGTATTGTCTTGAGCCAATCTTCGGCTTCCGGTGGATCAGCGGCGTGAGTAAACACGGGAGGGTGATGACTCATGAACTCCCGGTGCTTGTTGCGAGGCGCGGGTGGCGGCACCGGCGGATTGTTGACCCGAGCTTGCAAGTTTGTCACGGTGGTGGAAGTTCGGAGGAGCCGGGTCTGTGCCTCCAGGAACTGCTGCATAGCGGGATCCATTTGCACTGGCTGGGGTGCTCTTCCTGCTGGTTGATCAACACCTAATCCTGACCTGGTGTTCACCATCTGAGTGTTAGGGACATTATTTTAGATGATTGCACCAAGGGTTAAACTTAGGAAGATAAGATAGCAATGATATTCAGATAAGACAGATTCTGTTGACTCCAAACAATCAGGTATTGCTCTCTGTACGAGTAACCAAAAATTATGGATTTTGGACTGATAAAAGGTAATGAAATTACGAAACTACTCCAACTGGAATCACCTCAATCGGAGTTGTGTAGCTCTGGTTATAAAATAAACAAGTCAGGTAGGTCGGCAGTGTTTTAACAGATTCGTGAGGCTGTAATGTTTTAGTCATAACTCTCTGGTTTTCCATCCAAATATTCTGAATTTTTCACAGAAAATCAGTCACAAAATTCTTGAACTTTTCCAATTGGTTTTACTGCAATCGGAGTTCTGTAGCCAGAGATAAAATTAAAACAGTACTGCTGACTCAGAAAACTGTGCGAACAGATTTTTGTGATCTCGAATTTACATTAAGGGAAAACTTAAGAGGACAAAAAGATTAAGATAGATAACTGATTGAGACTGAAAGATAACCCCCACAAACTTACTACTAAACCAATGTCGTTGTGGTCATCACTCCACAACACATTGCACTCAACCAAAAATCCAACTCATACATTGAGCACAAAATCAAGCATTCAACCACACCTCTAAACTAAACACACTTTACCGATCGTCTACTAGCGATTACAAAGAAATCCTATCCTTAATCTTAAACCTAAGGACTATCTTCTGCCATGGCATCTGTGCGAGCGTCAGGGGAGTCGTAGTGTGGCCTCTTGGGTGACGGGGAGGTACATCCTTCTGTGGCTTCATGGGCTTCTGGCTGCTCCCTGTTCAAAAGTGCAGCTTCCAAGGCACGCCTCTGCGTCTCCAGAGTGAAAATCTGCTGCTGTGCTGCATATAGCGTGTTGTTGGCATCATCCAATGCAGTGTTCACAGCTGCAAGTAGACTCCGGACATTGTTGAGCGTCCCTTCATAGGCTGGTGCTGGGGCGATGTAAGTCTTGGCTTCCCCACTTGCTCTGAAAGGTGTGTAACGGCAGTGGGTATCCTCCAACCTGTCACGCTCCTTGTGAGAGAGCACATAGAGCGCCCTCCGAGCTGACTCTCGCTATCCCGGCATCCATAGTAGTCCCGTGAGCCACGTCATGATGCTTGGACACCTCCTTCACTCCACGGCATGGAATGTACTCCTCCAAGATGGCGAAAGCAACCTCCCAATGGGGCTCGAACCACGGATGGGTCCACAGCTCACAATGGTAGACAGGGGCCTTATCATAGCCTAGGAGAAGTACCATTGCCCTCAGGTGGTCTGCCATGGGAATGCCTACTCCATCAGCTCTGTAGTGGTACACTTCCCAGATCGCTTCCCTCTCTTCCTCCTCTTGCTCTTTTTCTTCCATCTCTTGATCTGAGTGATCCTCATCTTCTTCTGGCGCTTGCTCCTCTAGGTTGGGTTGTTCAGCTAGCTCATCCTCCTCTGGGATCATCTCCTCCGGATCTTCCTCATCATCGGGCACCATGATAAGGTTAAGGGAAACCACAGGTGCTGGCTCCATCTCAATCTCCTCATCTGTATCTCCATCATGCAAATCATGGTACTGTTCTTGTGGAGCATACGGTGGACTCCCCGGCCGAGAAGTCTCCAAGCTACGAACCATCCGTAGTGTAGTGCAGAATGAGAAAGATGGTAAGGCAAAAATGACGAGAGCTAAGGCAAGCACAAGATAAAGAATGCGAGAAAGACGACTCAAGAGTGAAGCAAAAATGCAAGAGTAAGGTTAGTAAGAATAAAGCAAGCATGTGTAAGAAAGCTTCTATGAGTAATAAATCCTTAATTCGACCATTTCTATCTAGGCTAGCGTTCCTACGATCAACACAGCTACGATACCACTCTGTCACACCCGGTTTTAAAGGCAAAACCGAATGCATTGATCACGTGTGCGCCGGGATCAAGTTACACACACGCTTAGACATTATGAATACCAAAATCGGTGCCACACGAATAAAGAGTTATTACAAACCATAGTCTTAAACGAATCTTAAATAAACGAGTTCTTGCGGCGGACAAAATGCCTCCACAGGCGGTACCGATCGAAGACTACGCACACCTAGAACTCCCGGAAATCTTCCGGAATATCTTCAAAGTTCTCCCGGTCACAGAGCAGCAAATCCGGGTATTGTAGATGCAAAAGAATAAACAAGCGTGAGCACATATCGTACTCGAGAAGGGGAAAACAACATAACATGCAAGGCCATATGGTGGATGGCTAAGGTTCAAGCACTTTAGCATTTTAGTTGGTCAAATTTTATTAGCAACCTGATTACTAAAGAGTGTAAGTTCATACCAACCCAATTAATAAGATATAAGCATCATAAATAAAGAATAAAACAACCATTTAAACATTAAAGTTCCATAATTTAATCATGTGAGTGTCCAGGCCGCTCTTGACCGTGAGCACGGCTAATCGATTAGTTTAACACTCTGCAGAGGTTGTACATCTTTACCCACAAGCAGCGTAAAAGCTCCAAAAAACTTTGGACCCAACCATGCGGTGTTTGCAAGACACCATATCACACTTCCGAGGTGTGATTGCATAGGGACGCTACATGGCCTTTAGAAAGGTTCCCTAGCAAGTTATGACCCACAAGGTCCGGATCAGTTAGCAAGGTATAAAGTCCCCTAGCAGGTCAATACCCCACCATAAAAGAATAACTCACCCAACCCCCTGCTAGAGCGAGTCCATACCCCACAGTACCGCCGATCCCTTGTCCTTATCAGGTAAGACCATCCCAAGCTAAAGTTCCTAATTATTCAGCCAACACCATTGCCCATTAGTTCTTGTGGTTGTACTGTTTTCCTGGGTGGTTCTCCATGTTCCGATTACACATTAAAGTGGTCTTGTAAAGTAAAAGATCATAAACGGAACATTAAATAACAAAAAGGTAACCAAGTAGATTAATACCAAAACCCTGTTGAGCATGCTAAGCAATAACTACCACAAGATTAATTTAATTTCCCGGTGTCAAGGTAAAGGTAGTCAAAAGCTAGGCATGATCCTTAATAGGTTCCCATCAAGTTAATGCAAGCGGAAAGTAAAACAGTGAATTTAAATGCATGTTATGTAGGACAAGCGGGCATGCATCAAGGAATACTTGCCTTCAACAAAGCCCTGCTGCTCAAACTCTTGCACGACTTGATCTTCAAATCCCTCGAACGAATCGCCCTCTACGATCCACAATCATCACATACAAGCATACAATAGAAATAAATAAGAAACAGTCACCAAACAGATCAAACAGATCTAAACAGTAGCATAAAACTAATCTACGCTTCGAGACGAACGCGTGGACATAAAGAACACTAAAATCGGACCTAAAACGACTAAGTTATGGGTTCGGGAAGGTTTAGGGACTAATCTGCGAAGATTTAAAAAGGTTTTGGGCTAAAATAAAGAAAAAGGACTAAACCGTAAGAAAACTTATACGGTGGAAGGGTATTTCTGTAAATAAAGAAAACTCAGGGGCTTTTCTGCAAAAGTGCCAGGGCCGGGCGGCGGGTTTGACCCGGCCGACGCGGGTTGACCCGATCTAGATCCGTTGGATCAAGATCCGGTGGCCGGTGGACGGTTCGCGGCGGCGCGGGCCGGGTGCCGGCCACCGGATCACGATCCGGCGGTCGAGGACTTGCGCAAGCGGCGGGGCGGTGCCGCGCGCGGCCGGCGGCGGCGCGCGCGCGGCGGCGCGGCGGCGGCGGGCTCGCCGGCGGGGACCGGATTTGGGGTTTCGGCCACGATTCGAAGCGCGGACGGCACCTACGCGACGCGCGCGAGACCGCGGAGCGATCTAGGGCGGCGGCTCGGGCGACGCCGCGGCGGAGCGGGCGGCCGACGCGGCGGCGCGGGGGCGCGGGCTCCGGCGACCGGCGCTAGGGCGAAGAGGGGCTCGGGATCGACAACAAGCAATGCCGAGGTGCTCCTCACCTCCTTGCGCGGCTCTCCCGGGCGGTTTCTTCGCGGCGGAGCGGCGACGGTGGCGGGGGTTCAACCGCGGCGGCGACGAGCTCGAACGGCGGCGCGGCTAGGGTTCCCGCGAGGCGCGCGCAAGGGCTAGGGCGGCTCGGGTTGGGGTCCGGGGAGGCGGCGGCGGCCTTAAATAGCCCGGGCGCGGGCACCTTGGCGTGCGGGCCACGCGGAGGAGGGCGCGGGCGCGGGTCGGACTCGGTGGCGCGGCGGCGGCGGAGTCCGGGGGCGGCCACGGAAGGGATGACAGGCGGGGCCCGCCCGTCATCGGCCGACGCGGTGGAGGCGGGGAAGCGGGCGCCGTTGGGCCTTGCGGCCGGTTGGCCGGGCCGGCGCGGGCGCGCGAGCCGCGCGCGCGCGCGGGCCGCGAAGCTAGGCGGGGGCCGGCCGCTGGGTTGGGCTAGGAGGCTGGGCTGAAAGGGAAAAGGGGAAGGGGTTAAGGAGATAAGGTTTTGGGATTTTGGCAAAAGGGTTTTCAAACATTTAGAATTCAAATTTTGAATTTGAATCCCAGGCAACCAAAATAATGCTCCAGCATGTATGCAACACAAAATTCCTATATTTCATTAAATTTATTTTAGAAAAGTTTTAAATGCCTAAAATTAAATAAAACAACCTTATACTCCTTAAGCAATTAAATGGTTGCTAGCAAATTTTAATAAAGCCAAGTTTTTTAATAGAATTAGGGTGTTACAAATCCTACCCCCCTTAAGAAGAATCTCGTCCTCGAGATTCGGACAGATTGGGAAAAAGATCCGGAAACTCGCTTTCGGCTCATCCTCTCTTTCCCATGTTGCCTCATCCTTTGCATGATTACTCCATTGCACTTTGCACATCTTAATCACGCTATTCCCGGTGATCCTTGTCATGGTTTCCAATATTCGAATGGGGTGTTCAACTATAGTGAGATCCTCTTTCACGTTTAGATCGTCCAAGGGTAACGGCTCCTTGTCATGGGGACCAAAACCCTTCTTCAAGCGAGAGATATGGAATACATCATGCACATCGCCTAGCCGGACCGGCAACTCTAATCTGTAAGCCACTTCTCCCACTCTCTCAAGGATCTTGAAAGGTCCAATAAAGTGAGGTGACAACTTTCCTTTAACTCTGAATCAACGCAAACCTCTGATAGGTGATACCTTTAGGTACACATAATCGCCTTCCTGAAAGACCACATCCCTTCTTTTGCCATCTGCATAACTTTTCTGTCTAGACTGAGCAATCCTCAAATTTTCTCTGATGATCTGAACTTATTTCTCTGCTTCTCCGATAATATCCGCCCCAAATAAGCGCCTTTCGCCCTGTCTCACTCCAATATAACGGAGTTCTACACTTCCTTCCATATAGGGCCTCAAAGGGTGACATTTTGAGACTAGCTTGGTAGCCGTTGTTGTAAGAGAACTCGGCATACGGCAAGCTCTTATCCCAACTACAACCATGCTTAAGCGCACATGCTCTCGGCATATCTTCTAGGATCTCGATTGGTTCTCTCGTCCGTCCATCCGTACGTGGATGATAAGCCGAGCTGAAATTTAGCTTAGTATCCAGAGATTCATGCAACTTCCCCCGAAAACGAGAAGTAAACCGAGTACCTCTGTCGACACGATCTTCTTTGGTACACCATGCAAACATATAATCCTGGACATGTATAGCTCGCCAACTTGGCTCCCGTATAGGTAGTCTTTACCGGAATGAAGTGAGCTACCTTAGTCAAACGATCCACGATAACCCAAATCGAATCATAACCATCTCGGGTTCGGGTAAACCCACTATGAAATCCATTCTGATCTCTTCCCACTTCCACTCAGGCACCTTCAATGGTTGAAGCAAACCAGCGGGTCTCTGATGTTCAGCCTTGACCCGGTGGCAAGTGTCACACAAAGCCACATGAGCGGCCACGTCTCTCTTCATACCGTACCACCAATACCTCTGCTTGAGATCCTGGTACATCTTAGTACTGCCTGGATGGATAGAGTAAGCTGAGTCGTGAGCTTCTCTCAAGATCTTCTCTCTGAGATCTCCTGTCTCTGGTACACACAACCGGTTCTTAAACCACACGGTTCCTTGCTCATCTTCTGTGAAATCTGGGGCTTCTCCTTGTTGCATACTCTCTTTAATCTTCTGTATTCCAGCATCCTCTAGCTGCCACTTACGTATCTCTTGCTCCAGAGTGGACTGTACTTCCAAAGTTACTCCTTCTGCATGTGCAACCACTTTCAAGTTGAGCCTTTCAAACTCTCTTACCAACTCGTCAGGAAACTGAATGGTCATAGCCATGTTGGTGTGGCCCTTCCGACTCAAAGCATCAGCAACCAGATTTGCTTTACCCGGATGATAGTGAATCTCTAGATCATAATCCTTGATCAACTCTAACCAACGACGCTGTCTTAGATTAAGATCCTTCTGAGTGAAGATATACTTCAGACTCTTGTGGTCAGTATAGATCTGACACTTAGTTCCCATAATGTAGTGTCTCCAAATCTTCAATGCATGAACCACTGCTGCTAACTCAAGATCATGCGTAGGATAGTTCAACTCATGCTTCCTCAACTGACGAGATGCATAGGCTATAACATGACCTTCTTGCATCAACACACATCCTAGACCTTGTCGAGATGCATCACAATATATGTCAAAGCTCTTTCGTAGATCAGGCATTACTAGAACAGGTGCTGTGGTTAACCGCTTCTTTAACTCTTCAAAACTGGACTGACATGCACTGGTCCATTTGAATTCCCTGTCCTTCTCTAGCAATGTAGTGAGAGGCTTCACAATCTTGGAGAATCCTTCAATAAACCGACGATAGTAACCAGCAAGTCCAAGGAAACTCCGAATCTCAGACACTGTACGAGGGGCTTCCCACTTCAACACATCACTAACCTTGCTAGGGTCCACTGCAATACCTCCGTTGGTGATGATATGACCTAGAAAAGACACTTCCTTGAGCCAGAACTCACACTTGCTGAACTTTGCATATAACTCATGCTCTCTCAAACCTCGCAACACAAGTCTCAAATGCTCCTCATGGTCCTCCTCATTGTTGGAGTAGATCAAAATGTCATCAATGAATACCACAACGAACTTGTCCGGATACTCCATAAAGATCTTGTTCATCAAGTACATGAAGTACGCGGGTGCATTGGTTAACCCAAAAGACATTACTGTGTACTCATAAAGTCCGTACCTGGTAGTAAAAGCTGTCTTAGGGATATCTGAAGGCCTAATCTTCAACTGATGATAACCAGATCGCAGATCGATCTTAGAAAACACTTTAGCTCCTCTCATCTGATCAAACAAATCTTCAATACGTGGCAGAGGATACTTGTTCTTGATGGTAACATCATTAAGAGACCGGTAATCAACACACATCCTCTGTGTGCCATCTTTCTTACCCACAAAGATAACGGGTGCTCCCCAAGGTGAGGAACTAGCACGAATGAACCCTTTACCCAATAATTCTTTAATCTGAGCTTTAAGTTCTTGCAACTGATCACTAGACATTCTATATGGGCGCTTAGAGATAGAAGCAGTACCAGGTAAAAGATCAATAACGAACTCAACACCTCGGTCAGGGTGCATACCTGGTAACTCCTCGGGAAACACATCAGGATAATCGCACACTACTCGTATGTCTTCCAAGGCTTCTCCATCAAGCTTATTCATGGCACTGGCATTTGATGGTGCGGGATCTGCTGCAAACACAAATCTTTCACCGAGTTTGGACTTGTAAGAAGGATTGACCTCTTAGCACACTGAATCACCGCATCACACGCGGTCAACCATCCCATTCCCAATATCACGTCGATCCCCTTTGAATCCAAGATTATAAGATTGGCACGGAAATCTCTCGCCCACAATCTTGAGATGGACGTTATCACATTTATAGATGGCTTTCAATTCCCCCCGGTGAGGTAACTAACATGTGGCGAGACATGTGACCGATAGGTAGATTATGTTGAGCTACGAACCGGGATGTAATGAAAGAATGGGATGCTCCGAATCAAACAAAAGCCGAGGCGGGGAGTAGAGTTAACTAGAAACATACCGAGCACTACTCGGGGTTCTCCCGGGCGACTTCGGCATCAACGTGCATCGCCTTGCCTCGTGCATAGCTCTGTTGTCCTTTGCTAGGCTTGCGGGGGTTTGGCTTCCGCTCCTTGTCCGGCTCGCGGTTCTCGCATCGGGGTGTGTGGAGGGTTCCTCTTTGGGCAAGCGTTGGCATAGTGACCAAGCTCTCCACACTTGAAGCAAGTGGTGGTAGCGAGGATTGGGCGGTGCCACGGTCCTTACGGTGTGTGCCAACCGGGGCTCTCTGCCGACTCGCCGGGGAAGGCTGGGCGGGGAGTCCGAGGAACGGACGCCGAAACCGCCGAGCGAGGACCGCCGGAACCGCCGAACGGGACGCCGGGCACCGCTGCCCAAAGTTTCCACCCGGTCCCCCAAAGCGGAACGGGGTGTTCGGCGGTGGGTTGAAGCGCGGGCGAGACGCACTCCCAAACTGCCCAGAGCTGGCGGCCTTCCTCTTCTTCTCTCCGAGCTCCTTGCGCTTGTGCTCCAAGCGGATAGCGGCATCAACTAGCTGCTGAAAGTTGGGGAAAGGATATGACATCAGCTGGTACTGCAACGAACCAACTAACCCATCCAGGAACAGCTCCTGCTTCTTCCTATCTTCAGCAACCTCCTCGGTGCATAGCAAGATAGCTCGGTGAACTTGTCTCTATACTCGGCCACCGACATTCCTCCCTCGCTTCGAGAAAGGAACTCCTTCTTCTTAATCTTCATGACTCCGGAGGGTATGTGATGGCTTCGGAAGTTGGTGGTAAACTCCTACCAAGTGATAGTGTCCGGGGGCGGCATGAGCGGCGAATACGCATCCCACCAAGCGGGCGCGAGCCTTGAAGTCGTCTGCCGGCAAGATACGGGACCTTCTCTCTGTAGTCACACCGACGGGTAGTGAGCGTCTTCGGTATTGTCTTGAGCCAATATTCAGCTTCCGGTGGATCAGCGGCGTGAGTAAACACGGGAGGGTGATGACTCATGAACTCCCGGTGCTTGTTGCGAGGCGCGGGTGGCGGCACCGGCGGATTGTTGACCCGAGCTTGCAAGTTTGTCACGGTGGTGGTCAAGTTACGGGAGGAGCCGGGTCCGTGCCTCCGAGAACTGCTGCATAGCGGGATCCATTTGTACTGGGCCGGGGTGCTCTTCCTGCTGGTTGATCAACACCTGATCCTGACCTGGTGTTCACCATTTGAGTGTTAGGGACATTATTTTAGATGATTGTACCAAGGGTTAAACTCAGGAAGATAAGATAGCAATGATATTCAGATAAGACAGATTCTGTTGACTCCAAACAATCAGGCATTTCTCTCTGTACGAGTAACCAAAAATTATGGATTTTGGACTGATAAAAGGTAATGAAATTACGAAACTACTCCAACTGGAATCACCTCAATCGGAGTTGTGTAGCTCTGGTTATAAAATAAACAAGTCAGGTAGGTCGGCAGTGTTTTAACAGATTCGTGAGGCTGTAATGTTTTAGTCATAACTCTCTGGTTTTCCATCCAAATATTCTGAAGTTTTCACAGAAAATCAGTCACAAAATTCTTGAACTTTTCCAATTGGTTTTACTGCAATCGGAGTTCTGTAGCCCGAGATAAAATTAAAACAGTACTGCTGACTCAGAAAACTGTGCGAACAGATTTTTGGGATCTCGAATTTACATTAAGGGAAAACTTAAGAGGACAAAAAGATTAAGATAGATAACTGATTGAGACTGAAAGATAACCCCCACAAACTTACTACTAAACCAATGTCGTTGTGGTCATCACTCCACAACACATTGCACTCAACCAAAAATCCAACTCATACATTGAGCACAAAATCAAGCATTCAACCACACCTCTAAACTAAACACACTTTACCGATCGTCTACTAGCGATTACAAAGAAATCCTATCCTTAATCTTAATCCTAAGGACTATCTTCCGCCATGGCATCTGTGCGAGCGTCGGGGGAGAGTCGTAGTGTGGCCTCTTGGGTGACGGGGAGGTACATCCTTCCGTGGCTTCATGGGCTTCGCGGCTGCTCCTGTTCAAAAGTGCGGCTTCCAAGGCACGCCTCTGCGTCTCCGGAGTGAAAATCTCTCATCGTGCTGCATATAGCGTGTTGTTGGCATCATCCAATGCGGTGTTCCACGCCTGCAAGTAGACTCCGGACATTGTTGAGCGTCCCTTCATAGGTCGGGTGCTTTGGGGCGATGTAAGTCTTAGCTTCCCCACTTGCTCGAAAGGTGTGTAACGGCGGTGGGTATCCTCCAACCTGTCACGCTCCTTGTGAGAGAGCACATAGAGCGCCCTCCGAGCCGACTCTCGCTATCCCGGCATCCATAGTAGTCCTGTGAGCCACGTCATGATGCTTGGACACCTCCTTCACTCCACGGCATGGAATGTACTCCTCCAAGATGGCAGCAACCTCCCAACGGGGCTCGAACCACGGATGGGTCCACAGCTCACAATGGTAGACAGGGGCCTTATCATAGCCTAGGAGAAGTACCATTGCCCTCTGGTGGTCTGCCATGGGAATGCCTACTCCATCAGCTCTGTAGTGGTACACTTCCCAGATCGCTTCCCTCTCTTCCTCCTCTTGCTCTTGTTCTTCCATCTCTTGATCTGAGTGATCCTCATCTTCTTCTGGCGCTTGCTCCTCTAGGTTGGGTTGTTCAGCTAGCTCATCCTCCTCTGGGATCATCTCCTCCGGATCTTCCTCATCATCGGGCACCATGATAAGGTTAGGGAAAACCACAGGTGCTGGCTCCATCTCAATCTCCTCATCTGTATCTCCATCATGCAAATCATGGTACTGTTCCTGTGGAGCATACTGGTGGACTGCTCCAGCCCGAGAAGTCTCCAAGCTACGAACCATCTGTAGTGTAGTGCAGAATGAGAAAGATGGTAAGGCAAAAAGGACGAGAGCTAAGGCAAGCACAAGATAAAGAATGCAGACGCCTCAAGAGTGAAGCAAAAAGGCAAGAGTAAGGTTAGTAAGAATAAAGCAAGCATGTGTAAGAAAGCTTCTATGAGTAATAAATCCTTAATTCGACCATTTCTATCTAGGCTAGCGTTCCTACGATCAACACGGCTACGATACCACTCTGTCACACCCGGTTTTAAAGGCAAAACCGAATGCATTGATCACGTGTGCGCCGGGATCAAGTTACACACACGCTTAGACATTATGAATACCAAAATCGGTGCCACACGAATAAAGAGTTATTACAAACCATAGTCTTAAACGAATCTTAAATAAACGAGTTCTCGCAACGGACAAAATGCCTCCACGAACGGTACCGATGAAGACTACGCACACCTAGAACTCCCGGAAATCTTCCCGGAATATCTTCAAAGTTCTCCCAGTCTGAGCAGCAAATCCGGGTATTGTAGATGCAAAAGAATAAACAAGCGTGAGCACATATCGTACTCAGCAAGGGGAAAACAACATAACATGCAAGGCCATATGGTGGATGGCTAAGGTTCAAGCACTTTAGCATTTTGGTTGGTCAAATTTTATTAGCAACCTGATTACTAAAGAGTGTAAGTTCATACCAACCCAATTGATAAGATATAAGCATCATAAATAAAGAATAAAACAACCATTTAAACATTAAAGTTCCATAATTTAATCATGTGAGTGTCCAGGCCGCTCTTGACCGTGAGCACGGCTAATCGATTAGTTTAACACTCTGCAGAGGTTGTACATCTTTACCCACAAGCGCGCGTAAAAGCTCCAAAGAACTTTGGACCCAACCATGCGGTGTTTGCAAGACACCATATCACACTTCCGAGGTGTGATTGCATAGGGACGCTACATGGCCTTTACAAAGGTTCCCTAGCAAGTTATGACCCACAAGGTCCGGATCAGTTAGCAAGGTATAAAGTCCCCTAGCAGGTCAATACCCCACCATAAAAGAATAACTCACCCAACCCCCTGCTAGAGCGAGTCCATACCCCACAGTACCGCCGATCCCTTGTCCTTATCAGGTAAGACCATCCCAAGCTAAAGTTCCTAATTATTCAGCCAAGACCATTGCCCATTAGTTCTTGTGGTTGTACTGTTTTCCTGGGTGGTTCTCCATGTTCCAATTACACATTAAAGTGGTCTTGTAAAGTAAAAGATCATAAACGGAACATGAAATAACAAAAAGGTAACCAAGTAGATTAATACCAAAACTCTGTTGAGCATGCTAAGCAATAACTACCACAAGATTAATTTAATTTCCCGGTGTCAAGGTAAAGGTAGTCAAAAGCTAGGCATGATCCTTAATAGGTTCCCATCAAGTTAATGCAAGCGGAAAGTAAAAACAGTGAATTTAAATGCATGTTATGTAGGACAAGCGGGCATGCATCAAGGAATACTTGCCTTCAACAAAGCCCTGCTGCTCAAACTCTTGCACGACTTGATCTTCAAATCCCTCGAACGAATCGCCCTCTACGATCCACAATCATCACATACAAGCATACAATAGAAATAAATAAGAAACAGTCACCAAACAGATCAAACAGATCTAAACAGTAGCATAAAACTAATCTACGCTTCGAGACGAACGCGTGGACATAAAGAACACTAAAATCGGAGCTAAAACGACTAAGTTATGGGTTCGGGAAGGTTTAGGGACTAATCTGCGAAGATTTAAAAAGGTTTTGGGCTAAAATAAAGAAAAAGGACTAATCCGTAAGAAAACATATACGGTGGAAGGGTATTTTTGTAAATAAAGAAAACTCAGGGGCTTTTCTGCAAAAGTGCCAGGGCTGGCGGCGGGTTTGACCGGCTGACGCGGGTTGACCCGATCGAGATCCGTTGGATCTAGATCTGGTGGCTGTGACGGTTCGCGGCGGCGCGGCTTGGTGCTGGCCACTGGATCACGATCCGGCGGCCGAGGACTTGCGCAAGCGGCGGGGCGGCGGCGCGCGAAGGCCGGCGACGGCGAGCGGCGGCGGGCGGCGGCGGGCTCGCCGGCGGGGACCGGATTTGGGGTTTCCGGCCCACGATTCGAAGCGCGGACGGCACCTACGCGACGCGCGCGAGACCGCGGAGCGATCTAGGGTGGCGACTCGGGCGACGCGCGCGGCGGGAGCGGGCGGCCGACGCGGCGGCGCGGGGCGCGGGCTCCGGCGACGGCGCTAGGGCGAAGAGGGGCTCGGGATCGACAACAAGCAACGCCGAGGTGCTCCTCACCTCCTTGCGCGGCCTCCCGGGCGGTTTCTTGGCGGCGGAGCGGCGACGGCGGCCGGGGTTCAACGGCGGCGGTGACGAGCTCGAACGGCGGCGCGGCTAGGGTTCGCGCGAGGCGCGCGCAAGGGCTAGGGCGGCTCGGGTTGGGGTCCGCGGAGGCGGCGGCGGCCTTAAATAGCCGGCGCGGGGCACCTTGGCGTGCGGGCCACGCGGAGGAGGGCGCGGGCGCGGGTCGGACTCGGTGGCGCGGCGGCGGCGGAGTCCGGGGCGGCCACGGAAGGGATGACAGGCGGGGGCCCGCCCGTCATCGGCCGACGCGGTGGAGGCGGGGGAAGCGGGCGCCGTTGGGCCTTGCGGCGGGGCCGGGTCGGCGGCCCTGTGGGCGCGCGAGCGCGCGAGGGGCGGCCGAGGCGGGGCCGCGGCCCGCTAAGCTAGGCGGGGCCGGGCTCTCGGGTTGGGCTAGGAGGCTGGGCTGAAAGGGAAAAGGGGAAGGGGTTAAGGAGATAAGGTTTTGGGATTTTGGCAAAAGGGTTTTCAAACATTTAGAATTCAAATTTTGAATTTGAATCCCAGGCAACCAAAATAATGCTCCAACATGTATGCAACACAAAATTCCTATATTTCATTAAATTTATTTTAGAAAAGTTTTAAATGCCTAAAATTAAATAAAACAACCTTATACTCCCTAAGCAATTAAATGGTTGCTAGCAAATTTTAATAAAGCCAAGTTTTTTAATAGAATTAGGGTGTTACAAATCCCTACCCCCCTTAAGAAGTCTGCCCGAGATTCGGATTGCATTGGGAAAAAGATCTCGGGAAACTCCCCGCTTTCCTCATCCTCTCTTTCCCATGTTGCCTCATCCTCTGCATGATTACTCCATTGCACTTTGCACATCTTAATCACGCTATTCCTGGTGATCCTTGTCATGGTTTCCAATATTCGAATGGGGTGTTCAACTATAGTGAGATCCTCTTTCACGTTTAGATCGTCCAAGGGTAACGGCTCCTTGTCATGGGGACCAAAACCCTTCTTCAACTGAGAGATATGGAATACATCATGCACATCAGCTAGCTGGACTGGCAACTCTAATCTGCAAGCCACTTCTCCCACTCTCTCAAGGATCTTGAAAGGTCCAATAAAGTGAGGTGACAACTTTCCTTTAACTCTGAATCAACGCAAACCTCTGATAGGTGATACCTTTAGGTACACATAATCGCCTTCCTGAAAGACCACATCCCTTCTTTTGCCATCTGCATAACTTTTCTGTCTAGACTGAGCAATCCTCAAATTTTCTCGATGATCCGAACTTATTTCCCGCTTCTCTCCGATAATATCTGCCCCAAATAATCGCTTTCGCTCGCCTCTACTCCAATATAACGAGAAGTTCTACACTTCCTTCCATATAGGGCCTCAAAGGGTGACATTTTGAGACTAGCTTGGTAGCTTCTTGTTGTAAGAGAACTCCGCATACGGCAAGCTCTTATCCCAACTACAACCATGCTTAAGCGCACATGCTCTCAACATATCTTCTAGGATCCGATTGGTTCTCTCCCGTCCGTCCATCCGTCCGTGGATGATAAGCCGAGCTGAAATTTAGCTTAGTATCCGGAGATTCATGCAACTTCCCCCGTAAAACGAGAAGTAACCGAGTACCTCGTCGACACGATCTTCTTTGGTACACCATGCAAACATATAATCCCGGACATGTATAGCTCGCCAACTTGGCTCCCGTATAGGTAGTCTTTACCGAATGAAGTGAGCTACCTTAGTCAAACGATCCACGATAACCCAAATCGAATCATAACCATCTCGGGTTCGGGGGTAAACCCACTATGAAATCCATTCCGATCTTCTTCCCACTTCCACTCGGCACCTTCAATGGTTGGAGCAAACCAGCGGGCCTCTCGATGTTCGGCCTTGACCCGTGGCAAGTGTCACACAAAGCCACATGAGCGGCCACGTCTCTCTTCATACCGTACCACCAATACCTCTCGCTTGAGATCCCGGTACATCTTAGTACTGGCCCGATGGATAGAGTAAGCCGAGTCGTGAGCTTCTCTCAAGATCTTCTCTCGAGATCTCCCGTCTCCGGTACACACAACCGGCTCTTAAACCACCTGCTTCCTTGCTCATCTTCTGTGAAATCTGGGGCTTCTCCTTGTTGCATACTCTCTTTAATCTTCTGTATTCCAGCATCCTCTAGCTGCCACTTACGTATCTCTTGCTCCAGAGTGGACTGTACTTCCAAAGTTACTCCTTCTGCATGTGCAACCACTTTCAAGTTGAGCCTTTCAAACTCTTTTACCAACTCGTCAGGAAACTGAATGGTCATAGCCATGTTGGTGTGGCCCTTCCGACTCAAAGCATCAGCAACCAGATTTGCTTTATCTGATGATAGTGAATCTCTAGATCATAATCCTTGATCAACTCTAACCAACGACGTCGTCTTAGATTAAGATCCCTCGAGTGAAGATATACTTCGACTCTTGTGGTCGTATAGATCCGACACTTAGTTCCCATAATGTAGTGTCTCCAAATCTTCAATGCATGAACCACTCGTTGCTAACTCAAGATCATGCGTAGGATAGTTCAACTCATGCTTCCTCAACTGACGAGATGCATAGGCTATAACATGACCTTCTTGCATCAACACACATCCTAGACCTTGTCGAGATGCATCACAATATATGTCAAAGCTCTTTCGTAGATCAGCATTACTAGAACAAAGCCGTGGTTAACCGCTTCTTTAACTCTTCAAACCGGACCGACATGCACCGGTCCATTTGAATTCCCCCGTCCTTCTCTAGCAATGTAGTGAGAGGCTTCACAATCTTGGAGAATCCTTCCATAAACCGACGATAGTAACCAAAGCAAGTCCAAGGAAACTCCGAATCTCGTACACCGTACGAGTTGCTTCCCACTTCAACACATCACTAACCTTGCTAGGGTCCACCGCAATACCTCCGTTGGTGATGATATGACCTAGAAAAGACACTTCCTTGAGCCAACTCACACTTGCTGAATTTTGCATATAACTCATGCTCTCTCAAATTCTTCGCAACACAAGTCTCAAATGCTCCTCATGGTCCTCCTCATTGTTGGAGTAGACAAAATGTCATCAATGAATACCACAACGAACTTGTCCGTATACTCCATAAAGATCTTGTTCATCAAGTACATGAAGTACGCTGGTGCATTGGTTAACCCAAAAGACATTCCGTGTACTCATAAAGTCCGTACCCGGTAGTAAAAGCCGTCTTAGGGATATCTCAAGGCCTAATCGTCAACTGATGATAACCGAATCGCATCGATCTTAGAAAACACTTTAGCTCCTCTCATTTGATCAAACAAATCTTCAATACGTGCAGAGGATACTTGTTCTTGATGGTAACATCATTAAGAGACCTTAATCAACACACATCCTCTCGTGTGCCATCTTTCTTACCCACAAAGATAACGGGTGCTCCCCAAGGTGAGGAACTAGCACGAATGAACCCTTTACCCAATAATTCTTTAATACGAGCTTTAAGTTCTTGCAACCGATCACTAGACATTCTATATGGGCGCTTAGAGATAGAAGCACTGTGTAAAAGATCAATAACGAACTCAACACCTCGGTCAGGGTGCATACCTGGTAACTCCTCGGGAAACACATCAGGATAATCGCACACTACTCGTATGTCTTCCAAGGCTTCTCCATCAAGCTTATTCATGGCACTGGCATTTGATGGTGCGGGATCTGCTGCAAACACAAATCTTTCACCAGCTGGACTTGTAAGAAGGATTGACCTCTTAGCACACTGAATCACCGCATCACACGCGGTCAACCATCCCATTCCCAATATCACATCGATCCCCTTTGAATCCAAGATTATAAGATTGGCACGGAAATCTCTACCCACAATCTTGAGATGGACGTTATCACATTTATAGATGGCTTTCAATTCCCCCTGTGTGAGGTAACTAATCGACGGCGCGGGTTCCTCCCAAGGTGGGACATAATTTTGTTGTGCACCTCCTTCTTGGGTCATGGAAAAACCTTCTCCTAATCCTTCTCTATTATATTTTTTCTCTTCGCCGGCACAAGAAGTCCTTCCTCTAACCAGATCTTCTTCCCCTCAAGAAAAGTACTTAATCTTCAATGCGGAAGGGCAAATTCACCTAGGCCATGAAGCCTCCTCTCTCATCTTCACTCTTATATTTTCCTTTCTTCATATATTCCTAGGGAAGTCCCGGGTAGGAGATGATTTGGCTTCCTTGTAATACCGGTTTTAAAGAGATAGCCAATATGGAGAGGCAACACCACGAACCAATATCTTAGAACTCGATGTTGCTTAACAACACCCTTAGGTTGATCATAGGTGAGTGGGGTCTATTGGCCACTTGGCAATCAAGGCGAGTAAAGCCAATTCAACTCGGGATATTTGGTTATCTTTGTCTCTCTTATTCTCCCAAAAATCCACTTGCACAAAAGTGACACACTTGGATAATGGGTTCTGGATAGTATTTTTTTTCGTTGATGGTCTCTTCCCGTGATCATACTCCAAAAACCTTCCCATGTGCCTTCATGCACATACTTGTTCGGAGCTCCCTTTTTGAAAATGAGGACACTCGCCCATGGGTCTATGATACTAGAACATGTAATCGTTTCGAACATGAAAGCCAATCTAATCTATCGGGGATTGTGTTGAATGGATCCAAGGAAGGATAGAGCCCTTACTCCCTTTACGGCATGGTAGCTAACCTTAAGCATTAAAGTATTTCCAACACAAGATGATAGATAGATAATCCAACAAAGTATGATTACATCTCAAGATCGATTGCAACCCATGGATGAAAGGAGATTACCCCATCAAGGTGCTAGAAATAGCATCATTGATCAAGGTTACCCTTCGAAGCGGTGTCTTCCTTCTTCTCCACTTGTGGGCTCCCTCCAACGGAATGAGAGACTCGACGCACTCCTTCATCAAGGGTATGCGCCTTGGTCATGAAAATTTCCTGGCGAATTCCTTGTGGGTGTTTGCCGACACTCCGTTAGAGAATTGCACGGTGTCCGTGTGAAACCCAATATGTGGAGAGCTTGGTCGTCGATGTCGATGTTCACTACAAGCCTCTACCCAAGGCGAAGCGACTTGTTCTCCTCCTCCTCCGTCGTGATGATAAACCCATTGGAATGCCACGGAGCGCATGGAGGTGGAGGGGATGATCGTGTCAAGTGGTGAGGTTGAGCGGATCCTCCATATGTTATTGAAGTTTGGTAAACCTAATAAACGAGTTTCGTGTGGCCCTCATGCCACTTAGGGAAAATTAATGGTTCCTCCTCGGCGGTGCCGTGTCCTCCTCCATACTCAGAAACTCGGAAACCGAGTGCCTCCTCGAAGGGTTGATGGCTTGAACGACGATGATCCCTTCTTCTTCGGTGAAAAGGCTTGTAGTTTTCTTCCATGATTGACGCTCTCCCTCACAAATATATGTCAAGGGTTTCACCCCGGTAACAAAGTACACAAATATTATTTTGGGTCTGGACTTTGAGTGGATTAAGGATGTGATTTGTTGCATGAAACAAACGCGGTGGATGACTAAGTCTAAGGTGGTTCCCGGCCTACAAACTAGAGCACACGAACAAAGAGTCGGATGAAAGGGCTACCTCTCTCCTCCTCTTGGCTCGGTTCTTCTCTAGTGATCATGTTGCTTCATGATCGCGTACACCTTCCAAACGTTCCCGTCCACTCCTTCGCTTGCATTATTGCTCCTTCCACTTGATGTTTTCGCTTTGACTCACTTCCATACTCCCTTGCCTCACATGCATCCATGATATTCCTACAAAACAAAGCCTTGGCTGCCCCCCATGCTTGTACTTTGCATGTGGTTTAAATATGTTGGAGGGGCATCCCGTGATGTATCATGGTGCATGCATGGTTAGGTTAACTAGATTGCCTCCCTTTAAGTGTGTTTAAGACTACACTTCACTCCTCTAATTTAGAAATTTAAAAATATTTTTTAGAGCCATGCAAGAGCTCAAACATAAATTTAGAGAAGTTTTTAAGCCATTAAAAACAAATGTAAGTCGAAAATATTTTTTCGGCTAAATTTGATATCGGTCTCAGGGGTATAGTTTGCCTTCATTCGTTTGAGAGCAAACTTTTCCCGGCTTGATCATGGGGGCATAGGTTTAGGTCCTAATTTTGATTAGATGAGAGAGAGATTTTGAATGAAATAAAATTAAGTGAGGCTTAGAAAAATTCTAATCTTTAGAGAAACCAAGGATATGGATTTTAAACCAACCAAAAATCATGATTCTGGGTTCACGCCAGGTCCTACCACGTGCTGAAATTTAAATAACATCTAGATATAAGTCATGGCTCTTCTCGTGTGTTTTTAGCATGAAAAACAAGTCAACCACAACATCCTAAAGAGGATGAAAGGTTGAGTTAGGTTCTGAATTTTTTTGTTGTGGTTTCTCAAAAAGAAGCAAACAAACACATAGGATGGTTCATGTAAAGGGTTTATGATCAAGCAAAATATTGAACCAAGAGTTATGTCTCTAATATTGTTCAACCATTCTAAGTCTAAGGTTTTGCGTAATTAAGGTCGAGAACTGAATTATTAAAAAGACTCGAAAAACCTGGAATCGGGTTGTCCTCACGGTAGCTTATTCTTGACTCGACGAAACGGGTTGCCTCCGCCCTAGCGCTTCGTTTATAGTCCATGGCTAGACTTCTTCACTTGATTACTCGGGATCAACGCTCTTTGCGGGCGTTGCAATCAGGTACCCACTTTGGCTTAGTCATTTTTTTGGTCTTCACGAGTCGCTTTGTCCTTTGGTCTTGACGGATGCAACATCTTCCTTATGGCTCGGGATCTCGAACTCGGTCCTTGGTCGTGATCTTCATGGTCTCTAGTGTGATCCTTCATCTCTCCCAAATGAGTTTGAGTAGCCTTCGCCGTCTTGGGACCTTGGAGTTGTCTCAGAAATTCTTCTTTGTTACCCATCGGGGCGCCAGAGGCAAGTTGTCCCTTGCGTCTAGCATCTTCATCATGATGAACACTTCACATGTGGATCTTGCCTTGGCAGCCTTAGGTGTTGAGCTTCTTTCTCCATCTCCATCTTCTCCATCCTCCACTCTTGATTTGAAGGCCTTGGGTGTCTTGACTTGGAGGTGGTGATTCCATGATTTTGACGGTCCTTCGACTTTGACTTTTGAATCTAGGGTTGCCAACCCAACGCTTGTGTTGCACGTCACCTTTGCACATCAAGTTTTCTGGATCATCCACAAAAAAGTTTTGGGTTTCTTGGAGAGGTAGCCAACCATCTCGGTTAGGGTTAGCAATAAAACAAAATCTAACAAAAGAAAAATTAGGGTTAATCGAAACTATATTAGATTGATTTTTCTTTTTTGAGGATGATCAAACATAAGAGATGCAAAAGAAAATCAAAAGAAAAGCTGAAAGATAAGCGATACTAGATCGGATCTTGATTGCTTGTTCCCGAACGCGGCGCAGGAAAAATGGGCTTGTTGACGGTTAATAGTTGTATCAAAGTTCGTTTGTGACTTGCAAGCGGACAAGTCTCCCGTCGTAGTCAAGGGACCCTTCTTCCCTCGAGTGGTGAACCCAAGGTATCGAATCGAGTGGAACAATGTGCAACGCAAGGATTCGATCTAGTAAAAGCAAGGTAAACTATCTTATGAAGACAAGTTGCATCTAATCTACTAACTCATAAAGGAAACACATCTAATCTAATCTACTAAAAGAGGTAGCAAGAGAAAACAAGAGATAACCAATCTAGAGAATCTAGATCATGCTTATGTTGTAGCTCCAAACAAGATAGATGAAGATAGAAAAGCGAATCTCATTAAACATCTTTAAATCGTGGCCTTCCCATCCGACTCCGAAAACGCCCGCCTTTCGGAACCCGGGTCTGTCACAACGTATCCTATTCATGCGGGTAGTATGAGACAGTTCGATAGAAAAAGTTGAAATTACTTGGCCGGTCGGGTATGCACCTCTAGCCACAGCGGCTACAAGAGCACCCTATGTAATCTAGCTATAGACTAGATCGTAGAAGAAGCTTAGAAACCAAAGAAGAAAACAAAATCATCGAGAAGGCACTTAATCGCTAGAAATCGGATTCACTTACAAACTTCACCATGAATGATTACATGAACAAGATCACCACGGGATCCTACCTCGATCTTGATCCTCGCCTAGAATAGGCACGGTATTCTTGCATGTAAGGTTCCCACGTCGGCTAGGGAGACCCTAGACAACTAGCGCGACCCTCATCTTCGAGATGGTGTCCCTCAAGCTTCTGCGCTCCTCGGCGGCGAATTACGACTTCGGTTCTGCGTGGCTCTCGGTCGAGAGGCGGCTATTTACTGCTGAGAAGCAATTAGGTCAAAGGGGAGGCCCGATTGGGCCCGAAAGGGGCGGGCGGCCGGCTGGGCCCAGTCGGCCCATCTCGTGGCTGCTTCGCCGGTGTTGCTTCCCGAGTCTTCTAGATGTTCCCTGCCTTTTGCATGTGGGCCCTTGACGTCGGTTTCTCTGCAAAGGGTGGACCAACTCCTTGTCTTGCAAGATTCGGCACTTTACCGGGTTCGGTCCTCGGAGTTTATCATCTTCTCGGGCTTGGTCCTTGGGCTCTTGGAGTCATGTTCACTTCATTGCTTGACTTGTATCGGGCTTCAAGGTCTTGTCATGAGGTGCTTAATGAACTTATCTGGAAGTCTTGCTTTCAGCGATTTAAAACTGCGTAAACACTTAACTCCAAACGCGAGACATGCACAAGAGTGAACTTGTTATACCATGGGGTTAGTACCAATGAATAAGATACAAAAGTCATGCCAACAGGAAGGTAAACTCGTAGCTAGGTTGACGGATTTTCACGTCTCAACACACTAGCATTCTCAAGTTGTGCCCTAAGATCTTTCCTCATCTTTTTGGCATCTCTGGCGCTTGCACTATCGCGGTTGTCAAGCAAGCCATTCGCCTAGCAATCTCGGCCGGCAAAGAAGTCGGGGTCACGGTTTACCTCATCCTCCGAGTCGGAGTCGGCGTGGCACCTTCTCGCTCTTCTTGTGACTATGGGCCCATGCCACAAAAGCCTCAAAGCACATCAACAGCGAGGTTAAGAACGCACGCTCTTCTTGCCGCCGCCTCTCGGCGTCTTCATCTTCGGCCCAACGAGCTTGTTGCTCGTACGCTTGAGCCGAGTCGACGTCGCTCGCCACCGGCCACCATCGCTCTTGCCTTGTTCTTCTTGTAGCGGCTCCTTGCTCGGTCGCCGCTTGTCCTTGTCCTTGCTCTTGGACTTGTTGAAGTGCTTGCCCTTGGAGGAGTACTTGTCTTCCACGCCTCGGGTGCGCCTTGTACTCGTTCACCTTGTACTTGTTCTCCTCACGCTTCGGGCACTCGGCGATGAAATGGCCACGCTTGCCACACTTGGCACGTCCACGAGCTCGCCTTGCATTTCACGTCCAGGCTCTCGTGTGATCGATCAAACCTCCTTGAGAGCAAGGCCAAGCTCCTCTCTTGACACATCAAACTCCTCATGCGGAATAGACATAAGAGAGAACGGAAAAGCTGTCGGCAAGGAACGGTTTAGATTTGCCTTTTGATCCGCCCACAAGAGAGCGAGACTATGTGGTCGGTCGAGCCCCTCATGCTTGGATTGCAACTTCTGTCAACCTCGAACGACTTGAGCTTAGAAAAGAGGTCATCCAACTCAATAGTCAAATAATGCCCCGAGACTCCTTGATGGCCTCGGCCTTGACGCCCCAAACATTTGGGTCCAAGACATGCAAGAGCTTCAAAGCACGATCATGCTCGGTGTAGAGGAAAATCCTCAACATTAGCTTTCATATTTGTTCACGATGGCGGTGAACCTGCGAAACATCGCATCGATGTCCTCTGCCGGGAAGTGGAGTGAAATTCTCATGGCATCGGTAAGAAACAAAGGCGAGCCTTCATGGTTATCCTGCTCGTGAGCAACCAACAACTTCTCCCAAATTTGCGAAGCAAGATTCAAATGGCGAAACACGCTCAAACTCTAGATCACACAAGCCTCGGGACCAAGTGATCAACGGCTTTGCAGTGGCCTCATACTTGGCCTTAGCACCGGCACTCGGTCACATAAGAGTATGGATGTTGACCGGAATAGCATAGGTCTTGTCAAGCACAATGAAATCCAACGACTTCCACGAAGAAGATCATCATACGGCGCGCTTGTGGTAACCCTTGCCATCGAAGTGCGGCGGACCGCCCCGCTCAACGTACGCCATCTTAGGATTTGAGACTTGTCAAGTCGCGAAGAATGCGGCACCAAGCTACGATACCGGGTGAAGGATGGGATGGCGACTAGAGAGGGGAGTGAATAGGGCGGGGTAAAAATTCTTTCAGGGGCTTGGCTATCACCTAGTCAAACCCGGTCACACACGAGCGATGGATCGAATCACACACCAATCGCCAAGACCACGAGGTTATGGATCAACCTCTAGCCTTGGAGACGATTCCTTGGAAGCACACGCGGAAGCACGAAAGAAGGGAGGGGGAGGAATCGAGGAACCAAGAAGCAAGCGCACGGGCTGCGGCGGGGCCCGGCCCCGGCCGGGAGGGCGGACCGTCGCGCGGGCCCTCGCGGTGTGGGCACAAGGAAGCCACGGACCGTCCCGGCAGCCCGCGGACCGTCGGCCCCTGCGCCGCGGACGGTCGTTCCGCTGCACGCGGGGCCACCGGCCGACCGAGAAAAACGGACGAGTACGGCAAGGCCGGGCGGACGCGTCCGCCGTGGGTGTGAGGGCCATCTTCTCGGCTTGGGGCTGGCTCACTTCAAACAGTACAACAAAAACCAAAAACCAAAACGGGATCGAAAGCAAAAAGACGTGCAAGAACACGGCAGACACGCGACGAACCCTAGCGTGCGGACGGGTCCCCGCCCGGCACCTCGCGGACTGTCGCCCCGAGATGCGGACAGACGAGGAAACGCCGAAACCCAGAAAGTCCAACTCCCCCAAATCATCATCGAATTTCCCAAACGTTTGAAGCTATGGAGACAAGGGTTTTGGGCACTTGAAAAAGCGTCACACAAGGATGCTGTCAGCCCAAAAGTCTGACACTCCTAACTCCCTAAATCACGGGAATCGCGAATCCTTTGAGCACCACCAAAAGCTAGAGCAGAGACGAAAAACCGAATCCAAGTGGTTTCCGGCGTTTGAGGGCACAAAGGTCATCCACAAAAAGATGCACGAGACATCTATCCATGTACTTCCCTCGAAAAATCAGGAGAAACCCACTCAAATCCGCGGAATCACACCGCAGGGAACAAAGGCACGAGAAACAAGCACAAAAGACCACGAAAAACACAACCCAGAATCTTCTATACAAACCCGGGAAAGATTCACAAGGTCTAGCATACGCCTAACATCCATCCCTCTCAACAAATCTCATAGGCTCTCATCGCCTAGAGAAAATGGAAGAAAAATAGCTACGAAAATGAGAAATGGGAGGAAATGAAACCTAAGTCCGCAGAGAGAGGGAGCCATCCACACACACTCATGGCTTATATGTCGGGTCCTTAGGAGTGGTAAATGACTCGACTACCCTAACTTAACTGCGGCGATACAACCCACCTAGGGGCATTTAGGTAATGTTTGTGGGTCTTGCCATCAGATGGTAGCGCCTTTGCGCACGCACCCGCGTCCTCGACGCAAGCCATGCGATACGCCGCGTGTCCTTCAAGCCTCGAAGCACCGGAGCACGCCGGATCCGTTTCGTCGTGTTGGGCCTCGGACTTGGTTTTCGGGCCCAAACCAGCCGTCCCGCCGATGGTTTTGTGGGCAAACCACCAAACCCCGAGTGCTCGGTCGACCTGCCGCCAAACCACTTGGCCTAGAGCCGCCACGGTCACCGCCGGCTTCCGCTTGTCCATGACTTCGTCTTGCTTGTGCGCCGCCACCATGTGGCCGCACCCAATTCGCTATCCGCAAGGTCCCTCGAATCGAACCTACTTGTCTCTCCATCTCCGGAGGCCTCAAGGGCCCGAAGACCTTTCGCCTTGTTCTTCACACACCAACAAC
The DNA here is from genome assembly GCA_947561735.1 of Cenchrus americanus. Lineage (NCBI taxonomy): Eukaryota > Viridiplantae > Streptophyta > Magnoliopsida > Poales > Poaceae > Cenchrus > Cenchrus americanus. Next base: position 191,614,496 of record OX387244.1, read on the forward strand.
ACGAACTAGGCCGCGGCCTACCACTGCGCACTAAGCCAAGAGTCGGTCAACACCGTTGTCAATCACTCATCAACGAGGAGCGGTCATCCATCGACCATGGGACGCTCCTGGTCCTCACGGAGTCATCATCAGCAACCTCCCCCTACACCTCGACGCTCGGCCGGACGTGGCGCAGGCCATGCAACGGCCGGAGTCGGATCCACGGTGGAAGGACTTGGTCGCACGTTCGTCGACCGCTTCCGGGCACGTACGTGCGCCCGGGGGGGCTCTCGGACTTGCCGCTCCTGCACCCAAAGGCCGGCGAGTCGCTCGGGACTTCATCGACGCTTCTCCAAGCGGCGCACGGGCTTTCCCCGAGTGTGGCGCAATGCGAGATTGTACGTCTTCCTCGGCGCCACATGCGGGACCTCGTGCGCGAGTTCGGGCGCAGCCCGCGATCGACTCAGATGAGTTGTTCGATATCGCCGCAGCTTTGCTTCGGCGAAGAGGCCGTGGGGGCGATCTTCGATGGCAAGAAGGGCAAACGCACGGACGACGCGCGCCCGCGGAGGGCGGCTCCGTCCGAGCCCCAGGAAGGACAAGCGAGACAAGAAGGGGGAAGAAGCCGCGCGCGGGGCGCGAGCGAGTGCGCGGCCGCGGGTGGCGAGGCCCTTGCTGACCGGCTCGGCGGGGCCCTCGGCAAACCCCTCGAGGTCGGGGGTTTCGACGACATGCTAAAGAAGCCATGTCCATACCCACGAACACCGATCAACCACACCCTCGACGATGTGACATGCTCCAAAAAATTCTACGGCCTCGCGCGCGAAGGAAGGCGAGGCCAAGAGGGATGGGGGTGGCAGTGTGTGGCGGCTTCCCCGCGGTGGAGAATGTCTTCCTCATCTTTGGGGGGCCGACTGTCAACATGTCGAGCGCCCGGCGCAAGCGGGGCCGGCACGAGGTTCTCGCGCGGAGAAGGCGCCTCCCTCCTTCACCCGGCGGCGGTCGGAGACGCCATCACCTTCGGTAGCGAGGATCACCCAAACCCCCGCATCTCAACCGGGCCAATACCCCACGTGGTCGTCGACCGGTCATCGGGAACGCGGTTCTCAAAAGTCCTCATGGACGGAGGCGAGCGACCTCAACATCCTCTACGTGCACACGGCGAGCACAACAGGGATCGGGTTGGACCGGTAACGGCCCGGCCACCGGCCGTTCCATGGCGTCGCGCCGGACAGCGCGTCCGGCCCCTTTGGGCGATCGTCTGCCCGGTTTGGTTCGGCACTTTCAGAGGCAATTACGCAGAAGATGCTCACCTTCGAGGTGGTGGGCTTCGGGGGCACATATCATGCCATACTTGGGCGGCCCTGCTACGCCAAGTTCATGGCAGTCCCCAACTACACCTACCTCAAGATGAAGATGCCGGGCCCCAACGGCGTCATCACCGTGGGTGCATCCATTGAGCACGCCTTCGACTGCGACGTCGAGTGCGTGGAGAACGCCGAGGCCCTAGCGGCGGGACGAAGCGGCGGGTGGCCAACTTGGAGAAGATGGTCAACGAAGACCTCAACTGCCGCTAAGCACGCGGCGGCTTCGGGGGCGCGGACGAGACCAAGGAAGTGCCCTCGACCCTCGCCCCAGGAGCAAGGCGTTTGAGGGTCGAGTTCAGCCTCGACCCGAAAAGGAAGTGGTGCTCGTCGACTTCCTCCCACGCCAACCGCCGACATCTTCGCGTGGAGCCCCTCGGACATGGGGCATCCGAGGGGGTCGCCCGAGCACTCACTTCGACATCCTACCTCACTCCCGCGGCAGATCCCGACAACGGCTCCGCCAGTACAACGAGGAGGCCGACGAGCTCTCCAAGATCAGGTCCGGGCGGATCACCTCACCCGACGTTTTCGCCGGACATCGCCCGGTAGTCGAGTCACCCTTGAGCCGCCCCCCCGAACCACACGGAACCCTTGGGGAGGGCTCCCTCGGATCCCGGCGGCGTAGAGCCCATGGATGAGGACCCCTCGAATGGGCGTACGTGCTCTCCTCCTCGAGGGGTACGGCGCTAGCGAGGCCGAAGTAATGGACGTCGAGCGGCCCGTCGAGGGCGGACTGGCGCGACAAATACATCGCCTGGATGGACGGGGGAACTCCCTCGGAGCGGTCGGAGCCGGGCGCATCGCCGGGATGGCCCAGATCCTTCGCCCCTCGTCGACGGCGGGGGGGGCGGCCTCGCCGCGCGCTTCGACATCCTACGGCGATGCGTGCCTATCCCCAGAGAGCGCGAGCTCCTCCGTGCCGCCTGTGCGGGGATTTGCGGCCACCACCTTGGCGCCCCGCCCTCGTAGGCAACGCGTACGCTAAGGCTTCTGCGGCCCCACGGCGGTCGCATATGCCGACAGATCGTGCGCACTGCCGAGGGTGCCGGTTACGCCCAGCAAATCCAGCACCCTCGCCGCCTGCGGACCATCCCCATTACATGGCCTTTCCGCAGGTGTGGCTGGACATCGTCGGGCCATGCGAAAAGGCGCCGGGAAACTTCACCCACTTGTTGGTCGCAATAGACAAATTTTCCAAGTGGGTAGAGTGCGCCCCGTATTTACGAATCTCGGGCGAGCAAGCGAGTGACGTTCTTCACCGACATCGTCCATCGGTTTGGAGTTCGAACTCCATCATCACGAACAACGGGTCCCGGTTCACGGGCGGCAAAATTACGAAATTTTGCGACAAATTCCACATCCGTGTGGATTGGGCAGGCGTGGCACCCACGAGACCAACGGTCAAGTAGAGCGTGCCAACGGCATGATCCTACAAGGCCTCAAGCCCGGGGTACCGACCGGTGAACAAGTACGGTCGGAAATGGCTCCGGGGAATTACTTTGTGGTCGTGTGGAGCCTAAGGACCACCCCAGCGAGCCACCGGGTTCACCGTTTTTTTCTAGTTCATGGCGCGGAGGCGAGTCCTTCCCACGGACTTAGAATATGGGTCACCCGAAGTGCGAGGCTATGGCGAGGACGCCAACCCGGCGGGCACGGAGACTCACTAGACAGTGGATGAAAGCGTGCCCTCGTGGCCTCGCGGAAAGGACGCGAGTCGGAGATAATACACCTCCACGAGGATACGGCCCTTCTCTCTTGCCTACGGCCCGGCTGTTGCTCGCGCGTCGAATTTCCCTAACTGAATTTACTCGGGGAAGAGGAAGAAACAAAACAACGCAATAAAGTAAGGACATTTAGTTTCGCTTTCACAAGTGTTTGAAACAAAATGATTCGTTCATTTACATGGCCCGTGGCCCATGCACTAACACACAAACAAAAGGGCACAGCACCCGGCGGTCTTCGAGCCGGAGCATCGGCATCGACGGCGTCGAGAACGAGGAACTCCTCGAAGGCTTCGGTGAGCGCCTTGGCGGCGTCGGCGACTAACGCGTCCACACGCTCCATCGCCACCTGCGTCCTCGACGCCCTCGAGGACGATGTAGCCCTCGCCACGACTTTGAAGTTGATCTCGTAATGAGATCGCACCACTGCGAGCCTTACCGGAGCGCCCGAGGTGCGAGCCGGCGCATGCGCCGGAGACGTGCCGCGTGGGGGGCGCGCGGGGAGGCAGCCGGCCCGAGCTCCGGCCCCCGGTGCCTCGCCCTCTTCCATGCCCGGCTTCGGTTCTCGGGGGCCGCGAACGCAGTTCCGGCAGCTCCCGGCTCGGAGGAGTTGTGGGGAGCTGCGGCGCCTCGGCCCGGTCGGTCGAGTGCCCCCGGCGCGGTGCGCGGGGCCCGAGAGCATTACCGGCGGAAATAAGTCGGAGAGGGAGACGAACCTCGAGAGGGAAGATCAGCAAAACAGAGACAAAACGGTGACCTACCTTCAACCTGCTTCCTCTCCACCTCGAGGGCGCGGCGCTCGGCCTCAACCTTGCTGCTTTGCGCGGGCGGGGCCGGCCAGTGTCGCCACACCTTCCTTGAGAAGCTGCTCTTGGCTCGCACTCGTGATGCGAGAACCACCGAGTTCGCCCTCGAGCTTCGAGAACTCAACGTTCCAGCTCCTCCGGCGACTTGCGCCTCGCGAGCGGTACGTTCTCGCTCGAGCAGGCGGGTGTCGGCAGAGTGGCCCTCCTCTTTGTCGGCACCCTCGGCCCCACGGCGGGCGGTACGCTCTTGCGGCTGGTCCTCCGCGGTGGCGAGCGCGTAGACCTTGGCGTCGAGGGTGGCCTTCGGCTCGTCGGCCTCCCTTGGCCTTGCTCGACGCACGCGCCCTCTCCTCGGCAGCTCGCCGGGAGCTGCGCCTCCGGGGAGCCACGCGTGGACCTCCTGGTTGTCGGCCGGACGGTGGTCACCTCGCCTCCTAGTTGGATGCCAACGTGCGCATCCTCCCGGTCCGACGCGCCCGCTGAGCGCCTCATCCCGATCGATGAGGGCCGTGCAAACCCGCTCGAGGGTGGAGGGCGCGCGCGACGCCTTTCGCACTCACAGGCCGAGGTCGCTGGGGCCGCGGCCGTGCGACGACCCGGTTGTCGAAATCTATGAAAACTAGGGTTAGACAAACTAGATTAGATGTATTTTGAGGATGATCAAAGTTTAGTAGATGCAAAAAGAAAAACAAAAAGAAAACTGAAAATTACAAAAAGGCAATAAAAAAAATCAAATCTTGATCACTTGTTCCCCGGCAACGGCGCCAAAAAAAGGGGCTTGTTGACGGTTAATAATTGTATCAAAGTTCGTTTGTGACTCGCAAGCGTACAAGTCTCCCGTCGTAGTCAAGGGACCCTTCTTCCCTCGAGTGGTGAACCCAAGGTATCGAATCCGTGGAACAAATGTGTGACGCAAGAGTTGATCTAGTAAAGCCAAGTAACTCCAATCTTTGGTAAAAGAGAAACCCTAATGCATCTAGATAAGAGCACAAAACAAAGATAAATCTAATCTACTAAAGACCGGAGAAAACAAAGTAAGATTGGGTAGATAAACCGATCTAAAGGGATCGGGGTAAGCTTTTTGTTGAAGTTCCAAGCAAGAGAAGAAGTAGCAAATCGAATCTTAATAGAAGCCTCTTTAAATCGTGGTTTCCCGTCCAAATCCGAAAACATCCGCCTTTCGAGACCCCCGTTCTGTCACAACGTATCCCTATTCATGCGGGGAGCTTAGGGCGAGTCAAAAGACAAGTCGAGATTCTTTCGGAAGATCCGGCGTGTACCTGTAGCCACCGCGGCTACAAGAACACCCTATGTAATCTATCGTACGAATAAAATTGGAATAAGCAAAGCCGATCGAAAAACGAAATCTTCGAGGAAACACTTGATCGCTAAGAAAAGATTCAACTTGATAATTCAACTATGACAATGATACATACACAAGATCACCACCGGATCCTTCCTTGATCTTGCTTCTAGCTCGGGAACTCCGACGTGGTCTTCCATGCAAGGTTCCCACGTCGGCTAGGGAAACCCTAGTCAACTAGCTCGACCCTCTCCTCTCCGACATGGTGTCCCTCTCTTCTCTCGCTCCTCGGCGGCGGAAGACGAATTCTTCTCCCCGTGGCTCTCGGTCGGGGGGCTATAAATAGCCCGATTGGCGGCTAGGTGAGGACCATGTGTGGTTCGAGGACCGGTGGATGGTCACTTCCTTGTGTGATGAGTGATTGACAACGTTGTGTGGACCGATTCTTGGCTAAGTATTGCGGGTGCGAGGTTGCGGCTTGACTCGTGTTGGTGCGGGTGAAGAACAAGCGCGAAAGGTCGTTGCCGGTGAGGCCTCCGGTGTGGAGAAGACAAGTAGGCTTCGTTCGAGGGACCCGGTGGCCGGCGGGGTCAAGTGCGGGCCGCATGGTGGCATGAACAAGAAGATGAAGTCGTGGACGGTTTCTTGGTTGAGCCTCAAAACCAAGGTCGAGCCGGGACTACGTGGGAGCCAAGTCATGAGTGGAGATTGGCGGAGGCTACACCGAGTTCGCGGGGTTTCCGGTGGTTCACCGTAAAACCACCGGGTTCCTTGGTTGATCCACAAAGCCAAGACCGGAGAACCGAAGACGAGAGGTGCAAACGAAGCACCGCACCGGTCCGACCGGTGGGTCCACCGGTCCGCCCGGTGGGGACCGGCCGACGGTGAGGAGCACCGGTCGACCGGTGTGCGACGACGCGGTCCGAATCTTCGAAGCGGAGGACACGCGTCGGGATCGCATGGCTTGCGTCGAGGCTACGCAGGGTGCGGTCGCCGGCATCCGTCCGATGGTGAAGACATCAAGAATTCCAAATCCGCCCTTGAGGGGCTTGTATCCCTAGTTAGTAGAGAGGGGCATTTTAGACATTCGGTTGCCGCCTATATAACCCAAGAGGTGAGAGGTTGGCGGCCAACTCTTGGAACCCTAGCTCATTAGTTTTCCTATTTTCCACCTATTTTCTCTAGGTTTTCCTTAGGACTAGCAAGAGAGCTTCACGGAGAGATCTTGTAGAGAGGGATGGATGATCGGGCGGCTTGCTAGACCTTGTACGAACCTTTGTTTCATGTATAGATGATTCGGCGTGGTTCCTCGAGGTTTGGATGTGTTTTCCCCGGTTGTTCTTGGTGGTGATTTTCGGAGCCCTCTCTCGGTGATTTCCTTGGGGTGTTTTCGGGGCTTTTCTCTTGGGGATTTGATGGGGGAAATTTGTGGGAACCCTTCGTGGTTCTTTGGGGTGTGATTCCCCTCCCAAATCCGTGAGGAAAAGTGCTCGATTTTGGGGTTTCTTGAGTTCTTGGGTTGGAAGTGCTTCCGGCGGGATTTCTTCGATTCCTCCTTTTTGGACGAGTTTTGGTGGGATTAAACTTGGCTATGAACTCCTCATGAGGTGTTCATGATATCCCCAAAGTCTTGTTCAAGTCCGTGGAGCGATTCGGAGATCGAGATTTGGATTTGGGGGAGTTGACCGCGGCGTCTGTTCATCCCGAGTCGCCCGAGCTACACCGGTCCGACCGGTGCTCTTGACCGGTCCCCGACGGTGCAAGCCCTTGTGGGTTTTTGCTCGGGTGAACGTCTTGTTGTGTTCCTTGTTGTCCCGTGTTGCTGCTCGTTTCAAGTTTGGGTCCGTTTGGTGGTCGGTTGGCCTGTTTGGTGCCTTGGGGGGCTTTCGAGCTGCCATCGGTCCGACCGGTGTGTGTCTCACCGGTCGACCGGTGTAGAGCCACTTAGTGGAAGTTGCTCGGTTTCACCGGCGAGGGACCGGTCGGCCGGTGGTGCTCACCGGTCCGACCGGTGTGGGTCCGTAGACTCGAGGCTTGGTTTTTCCGCCGCGTTTCTCGGGTCGGAAGGTGGTGTGTTGGTTCCTAGGTCCAGTGGCACTCCAGTGGCTACGTGGGCTTGACCAACCTTGGTAGTGAGTCGGAGACGTGTGTTGGAAGCCGCGTTCGTCTTGTTGGAGTTTTCATCTCCTTCGAGAAGAATTTTTATCGGCTCCCATTCACTCCCCCCCCCTCTCGGTTCGCCGTATCGGTCCTTCAAGTGGTATCGAGCCGGTTCGGGTCTTTGTTGACTCTAACCGCCTAAGATCCAAGGATGGCGTACCGAGAACGGGGTTCGGGTCCTCCACACTTCGATGGCAAGAACTACCGGATGTGGAGCAAGCGGATGGGTGCGTTCCTCCGCGGAAAGGGTCAGCTGCTTTGGGATGTCACGGTGGACACGAGCTATGTCCAGCCGATGGATTTTCTTGCTCCGGGGGTCGAGGGACAGATTCGACGCCAACAATAAGGCGGTCGACTACTTGTTTCGTGCTTTGTGTCAGCCTGAGTTCGATCGGGTGCACACCGAGCACTTGGCTTGTAGGATTTGGGCGGTGTTGAAGGAGGCTCATGTTGGGAACGCCCATGTTCAGGCACGGTTGTATGCGACCTACGGAGAGAGTACGAGAACTTCACTCATCTCCCCGGTGAGTCCATCGATGCCTTGTTTCGCAGGGTTCACGGTGGTGGTGAACAACATGAGGGCCAATGTGGACGTGCTCCCGTACGATGATCATGATAGAGCGGTCAAGCTCTTACACTCTTTGGATCGTACGATATGGGGTGGAAAGTTCGAGGCCATTGTGGAGTCGGAGAAGTATGACACTCGACCGTGAATGAGCTGTTCTCGAAGCTCAAGTCGGCTGAGGTGGATAGGGGCATGACTGCCAAGCTCGAGGGTCCGACTGACTCCCATAGTCTCGCCCTCGTTGGTGGTTCCAAAGGAAACGCTAACTCTAATCCATCCACCAGGATGTTCTCTTTCTCCTCTTTGATGTCTATGCCAGATGAGGAGTTCGACGAGCTTGGAGAGGACGAGTTGGCGCTCCTGACGAGGCGGTTCGAGAGGCTGCACGAGAACCGAGTGAACATGAGGAGGAAGACGAGGACATGCTTCAAGTGCGGCAAGGCTGGACACTATTTCGCCGAGTGTCCGAAGGTGAACGACCCCGACAAGCACAAGTTCAAGGACAAGAAGAAGAAGTCCAAGACGAAGGATCATGGACATGGGAAGAAGACACGGTCTCGAGAGAAGATGAAGAGATCAAGCGACATCGAGTCTGATTCCGAGGACACGTCTTCAAGCTCGAGTGATGAAGACGAAGAGGAAGAGAAGAAGAGGAGGAAGAAGAAGAACTTTGACAAGTATCTCAACGGCCTTTGTGTGACGGGCCTAAGCCTCAAGGACGACTTCTGCGGCATGGCTCGCAGTTCGAGCGACAAGAGAAGCCGGAGGGACGCCTCGGATTTGGATTCCGAGGATGAGGTATGTGATGAGCTCTCCTCTTTGCGCAAGGAGAATGAGGAGTTGGTTGACTTGCTTGATAATCGCGATCACATGCTTAGAGAGGCTAAGAAGCTTAGGAAGGAGCTTAGATCTTTGCTCGAGGATGCTAGGACTAGAGTGGGCCGAGCTAGAAGCACGGTTCTTGATAGCAAGCTTGAAATTGATTCGCTCAAGGCTAGCCCCGTTGTTTCGGATGAAAATGATTGTGTTGATTGCTCTCTTTTTCCTAGCCGACTTGACCGATCTTAGGGAGAAGTATGCCTCCAAGTGTGAGGAACTAGATGTGCTTAGGGTTGAGTTGGGTGAGCTACAATCTAGACCCACTTTGCTTGGTGCTTGCACTTCTTGCCCTAGTTTGCATGAGAAAATTCCCGAGCTCCGTTCTCGCATTGTTTCACTTGAGGCTGATTTGAAAGTGCCTATTCCTACTTCTTGCTCTACATGTGAGTTGCATGCTATGAAGAATTTGGATCTTGCAAAATGTGTTGGTCGCTTGCAAGATGAGAATGATAAGTTGCGTGAAGCGCCGAGTTGGTTGTCGAGTCAAGAACCTCGGCTTGGTATGATGATTGCTAGGCGTAAGCGCTTTGACGGTTGGGCTTTGGGATTGGATAAGGTTGGTGAGGGCGGTGGTGAGAGAGAAAGGAAATTTGGGAATGTTTCGGTTCCACCACAACCCACACCCAAATACAAGTTTGCATCCAAGCCAAACCAACCAAAAGAAAAACCGAGTGAGAAGGCAAGTGAAACGCCTAGTGAGAAACCAAGTGAGAAGCCTTGTGAAGAGCCTCATCCCAAGCCTAAGCCCAGATCGATCCGTTTCCATTGTGAGTTTTGTGGAAAGGATGGTCACAAGAGAGCGTTTTGCTTCAAGAGGAAGCGTGAGGAGAGAATGGCGAAGGAGTGGGCTAACAAGGACAAGTACCACCCTTTTGATGGTGTACTTGAGCCTCGTGTGCAGTTGCCCAGGGCCAAGGCGAGTGTGAGGTCGGTTCGGGCTTGGGGAGAGCGGAAGGCCGTTGGAGGAGGTCTTGCTACCCGTGCTACACCGGTCGAGGCCGGTGTGGAGCACCGGTCGGACCGGTGCGAGCCTGGACAGGCGGCGGTTGGGTTTCGTGCTCGTACAGGTGCGAGGGTTGTTTCTGGAGGTCGTGGTTCTGGTGGTTGGTCTGGAAAGTTTGCAGGAGGCCAGTTTGCTAGGCATTCTCCCCCTCGAGCTCACTACGGGGATGGGAGGAGTCATGGCTTTGAGAAGGAGAGGAGGGATGGTCCACGGGCTTTCTTTCGTGGTTTTGGTCCTCCTCCAGGCAGAGAGGGTTGGTTCCCTCATGGTGGTTACCGTGGTAGTGTTCGTGGAGGTAGCTTTGGTAGGAAAGATGGTTTGGTTTTTGCTAACCCCACTTTCGAGCAAATGGCTAGGCACTGGTTTTACACATTTGGAACTAACCCCAGTGTTGAGTCGGTTGCTCGCTCTCGCTCTTGGTTTTGAGTTGCAGGTGGATGGCCCGGAGAACATTTGGTTGATATCGGGGGGTGGTTCTTCGGCCTCATATCCCGTGGTGACATAGAGGTACATCACTTTCGGGGATGGTGGACAAGGATGAGTGACTTGTGAAGAAATGATAAAGGTAAGTGAATTTGTGACCTTCAAGTGTGTGGCCTTGGTCAAGCCACTTGGTTCTTTTTGCTCTTTGCCCTATCTCATGTGTGTAAGGTGAGCTTTGTATGCTCTTTGGCCTTAATGCATGAGGTTAGGGGGAGCTTGTGAAGTTTGTGCTCCCTTGCTTTTTGCCGTGGTGTCGAGCCCGTTTTGCCTCCCCTTGAGGAGCCGGTTTGTAGCATTTGTATAGCTTTCCTTTGTGCATTTCTTGCATTTTGCATGGCATATGTAACATGATGTATAGGCATCCTTGTATCTTAGATTGCATGCATTTTGTATCATATGCATTGGTTAGGAAAAGCTTCTCTCATATACATTGTTCACCATGGAATGAGATAGATGTCTTTGTGAGCTTGTTTGGTATGCTACGGTAAGTTTTGGCTTAGCTCTTGATGATCTTGATGAATAATCCATGGTTGATAGCTATGCTTTTGAAAAATGTCACATGTATGCTCTCTCATGTGTAAATGCCTTTACATGCTCTTGACATGTTTTTGTGGCTTTGCTATGCTTAATTTGTGGTTGGATAGCTAGTTTATTGATCATATGGGGCCAAAGGCTCAATTGCCATCATGAATGTTTAGCCCTCTTGATTTATCTTGTGGAGGAGCATAAGTTCCTTTTTGTCGCAAAGACATTTCATGTACCATTTACAAATCTGAAAATGAAATGAAAAATGCTTGGAAAATATGCTCCCATGTCATATGTGCTGAATTTAATTTGCTTTGGGTGCTAAACCGTTGCATGATGCCTACCAATGAGAAGTCTCATACATAGAAGTAGGCACATGGCTCGGTGGCTTTGACATGACATGAGGTGCTTGTGGGTGTTTGTGATGGTCTTATGATTAGAATGGCTGTCCTAGCATGAAGTTTGTGTGGCTTTGCCATTTTGATATGCTTTGATCATGTTTAGGACTTTGCTCATGAGAGGCAAGTTTTTCGCAAAATTGCCAAAATCCATCTTAGCTTCGTCCAATGGTTGTGAAACTTGGTGATCATGTAGTTGAGATCGATACGAAGCCGTAGAGTACCTAACTTGCTCATTTGGACATGTGTAGCATTCTTTGTTGAATTTTGTATATTTGAGAAGCTATAGGTTGAAAGTTTTGCATTTTTGGCTTGATTCATGCATTGCCAACAAGGGGGAGAAGTTTGAGCTTGAAATGGCTTACCGGGTGCATTTAGAAGGTTTTCGAGTGGTTTCGAGCCATTTCCGGGCTTCTCGTTGTACACCGGTCCGACCGGTGAGGAGCACCGGTCCGACCGGCGTGAGTGCTGGTCCCGTACACATGTTAGGCACCGGTCGACCGGTGGTGATGACCGGTCCGACCGGTGTGAGCCGAAAGTGCTTTGCGGCTGTCTGTTTCATGTGGTTTCGTGCATGCATTCGTCCAGGGGGAGTTGCTTTGGTTCAGTGGGAGTTTGCATGTGTGCGGGGGGAGTTCTTTGAGAGTTTTCGAGCCGTGTTTCGGTGGTTTGTGCTCGTGCTTGAGCTTTGCCTTGTCTCGGATGTGTCGAGCCGTTGCCCTTGCCTAAGGGGTCCGAGACTTGTCTTCTTCAAGTGATCTTGCTCTTTGCCTTTGTTTGGTTTTCGATCGCTTGTTGGAGTTTCTTTTTTTGCTCGTTTCTTTTCTTTTTCTTTTCCCTCTTGTTACTTTCGTGTGGGTGTTGTCAATGCACTCATCAAGGGGGAGATTGAGGACCATGTGTGGTTCGAGGACCGGTGGATGGTCGCTTCCTTGTGTGATGAGTGATTGACAACGTTGTGTGGACTGATTCTTGGCTAAGTATTGCGGGTGCGAGGTTGCGGCTTGACTCGTGTTGGTGCGGGTGAAGAACAAGCGCGAAAGGTCGTTGCGGTGAGGCCTCCGGTGTGGAGAAGACAAGTAGGCTTCGTTCGAGGGACCGGTGGCCGGCGGGGTCAAGTGCGGGCCGCATGGTGGCATGAACGAAGCAAGATGAAGTCGTGGACGGTTTCTTGGTTGAGCCTCAAAACCAAGGTCGAGCCGGGACTACGTGGGAGCCAAGTCATGAGTGGAGATTGGCGGAGGCTACACCGAGTTCGCGGGGTTTCCGGTGGTTCACCGTAAAACCACCGGGTTCCTTGGTTGATCCACAAAGCCAAGACCGGAGAACCGAAGACGGAGGTGCGGCGGCACGGACCGGTCCCGACCGGTGGGTCGACCGGTCCGACCGTGGGGACCGGCTCGACCGGTGAGGAGCACCCCGGTCGACCGTGTGCGACGACGCGGTCCGGAATCTTCGAAGCGGAGGACACGCGTCGGGATCGCATGGCTTGCGTCGAGGCTACGCGGGTGCGGTCGCCGGGCATCCGTCCGATGGTGAAGACATCAAGAATTCCAAATCCGCCCTTGAGGGGCTTGTATCCCTAGTTAGTAGAGAGGGGCATTTTAGACATTCGGTTGCCGCCTATATAACCCAAGAGGTGAGAGGTTGGCAGCCAACTCTTGGAACCCTAGCTCATTAGTTTTCCTATTTTCCACCTATTTTCTCTAGGTTTTCCTTAGGACTAGCAAGAGAGCTTCACGGAGAGATCTTGTAGAGAGGGATGGATGATCGGGCGGCTTGCTAGACCTTGTACGAACCTTTGTTTCATGTATAGATGATTCGGCGTGATTCCTCAAGGTTTGGATGTGTTTTCCCCGGTTGTTCTTGGTGGTGATTTTCGGAGCCCTCTCTCGGTGATTTCTTTGGGGTGTTTTCGGGGCTTTTCTCTTGGGGATTTGATGGGGGAAATTTGTGGGAACCCTTCGTGGTTCTTTGGGGTGTGATTCCCCTCCCAAATCCGTGAGGAAAAGTGCTCGATTTTGGGGTTTCTTGAGTTCTTGGGTTGGAAGTGCTTCCGGCGGGATTTCTTCGATTCCTCCTTTTTGGACGAGTTTTGGTGGGATTAAACTTGGCTATGAACTCCTCATGAGGTGTTCATGATATCCCCAAAGTCTTGTTCAAGTCCGTGGAGCGATTCGGGAGATCGAGATTTGGATTTGGGGGAGTTGACCCGCGGGTGCGTCGTTCATCCCGAGTCGCCCGTGCTACACCGGTCGACCGGTGCTCTTGACCGGTCCGACCGGTGCAAGCCCTTGTGGGTTTTTGCTCGGGTGAACGTCTTGGTGTGTTCCTTGTTGTCCCGTGTTCTTCCTTGTTTCAAGTTTGGGTCCGTTTGGTGGTCGGTTGGCTCTGTTTGGTGCCTTGGGGGCTTTCGGTCGCCATCGGTCCGACCGGTGTGTCTCACCGGTCCGACCGGTGTAGAGCCACTTAGTGGAAGTTGCTCGGTTTCACCGGCGGGGACCGGTCGACCGGTGGTGCTCACCGGTCTGACCGGTGTGGGTCTGTAGACTCGAGGCTTGGTTTTTCCGCCGCGTTTCTCGGGTCCGAAGGTGGTGTGTTGGTTCCTAGGTCCGGTGGCACTCCGGTGGCTACGTGGGCTTGACCAACCTTGGTAGTGAGTCGGAGACGTGTGTTGGAAGCCGCGTTCGTCTTGTTGGAGTTTTCATCTCCTTCGAGAAGAATTTTTATCGGCTCCCATTCACTCCCCCCCTCCTCTCGGTTCGCCGTATCGGTCCTTCACTAGGGCAAAGGAGAGCGAATTTGGGCCCAAAATGGGCCTAGGCCGACCGGACGGGCCGGCCGGCTCGGGCCCATTTAGGCCCGGCCCCGTGGGCTCCTTTGCCCCACGTCGGTTCCCTTGCTTCCCGGATGTTTCCCCCTTCGCATGTAGGTCCATGTCGTCGGTTTCTCTCCGAATTGGACTCAACTCCTTGTCTTGCAAGATTCGAAAGACTTTTCCGGTCGGTCCCCGGAGTCCGTCGTCTTCTCGGATCAAGTCCCCGGCTTCTTGGAGTTAAGTTTGCTTCATTGCATGACTTGTTCGGGGCTTCAAGGTCTTGTCATGAGGTGCTTGATGAACTTATCCCGAAAGTCTTGCATTCAACACTAAAACCCTGCATAAACATTAAACTCCAAAACCGACATGCACACGTGAACTTGTTATACCACGGGGGTTAGTACCAATGGATAAGGTATAAAACTCATGCCAACACCGAAGGTAAACTCATGGCTAGGTTGACGAATTTTCACCGTCAACAGTGGCCTCGGCCGCCGCGACTGCCGCCGCCTCCAGCTCTCCTGTTGGCCCCATGGTTGGAGCTGCCGCCGTCGCTGCCGCCGCCGTCAGGGTCGTTGCCGCCACCACCGGCTGGAGCGCGGTGAGGAACAACTTCTCGGTTGCCTTGGTCTTGCTGTGAAGGTCCGCTGGCGTTGGAGTGGCGGCGGTTTGGCTCGGCTGGAAGGTCAGCTCGAGTACGGTTGGGACCAGCGTTGGCGCTGCGACTAGTAGCTTCGTTGTCGCGGGGTTTGGCTGGAGGAGGTTGGTTGACTCTGTTGTCGACCCGCATGAAGTAGGCTTCTTCAGCGAGCTTGGTGATGACCGCTCCAGCGCGTATGCCCTGAGCTCTGGCGTGCGATCGTTGTGATCGACATGAGGCACTCGCTCGGGGGTGCCGTGTACTCGCTCTCGACCGCCTCGAGAGCTTCCGCAAGGTTGCGGATGGGGAGGTTGTCTCTGAGCCGCCGGCGTCGTTCGCTGCGCTTCCTGTTACGTTCGCGTCGAGCATCCCTGTTGGCGGCGGTCTCGTCTGCAGGTGCGTTGGCAGACAGCTCGTCTGCGGAGATGTCCTCCAGGTACCTGTCCTCAGCCGTGCCTGAAGGTCCTGGGGTGTCGCCGGCAGCCATGAAGACTTGGCGATCGGGGGTGCCCAGGCTGGACTCAGAGGGTGCCACCTCAGTTGGTGTGTTTGAGTCAGCCCGGGCTAATGGCGTTCCCTCCTGGAACGGTAGCGAGTCGATGTAGGCGACGTAGCGTGAGTCTCCCTTTACCAGGTCAGCGGGCTTGCGGTCTGGCCAGTAGACGTATCTCCCGGCCGGCGTTGATTTTATAACCAACCCCGAGGCTGGCCCTGACAAGGGAAGCTCAGTGGAGTCGTCTTCGGACTCGGGCTCCTCAGGGTCCGACCCGAAGTCGAACTCGTAGTCCGGGTTCGAGTAGAACTCGGAGAGAGGGCTGGAGTCCGAGACGCGATCGGGGACGGCGTCGGAGTCCGAGTTGTACTCGGGTACGGGCTCCTTGCCAGCCCGGCGCGAAGTGGGAGCGCTCGTGCGGGCCCGACTGAGGATGCGTGGGCCGCGCGCGGAGTGCCCGCGTGGTGAGGGGGGCCGCTCGCGATGGCCGAGCGGCCCGGCTCGCATGCGATGGCCCATGGCGACGTCGGGTTCGAGTTGGAGACGGACTCGAGCTTGAAGTCAGCGTGGTGGTTGAAGAGCGAAATTTCACCGAACTTGCCGCCGAGTTCGCCTGTGACAACTTCAGGAAGTGTCACGAGGCCTGTCCTCGGGTTGGGCTGCACGGTTAGGCGGCGTTGGAAAGAGCCCGCGCCATCAGCAGTGCAGACCCAGGCGCCGAAGACGAAGGTGTCGCCGCGGTTGAAGGCGACAGTTGGCTTGAAGCCGTCGAGTTCGCCATGTGATCTCGAGCGAGGCCCCCTACCTGGCGCGCCAGCGTCGGTGTTTTAGACCGGCAACCTACTACGGGGAGTACCCGAAGTAGATGATTGTCACTCGCCGAGATCGGTAACTCGAAGGAAGAGACACGTGGCACACAATTTAGACAGGTTCGGGCCGCGAGGTGCGTAATACCCTACGTCCTGTATGCTGCGTAGCTCTGGATTGATAGGGCACGATTACAAGATGGTGCAATGGTGCGCCGTGAGTTGTATGAGAGGAGATTGGATGCTGGAGATCGGTCCCTGCCTCGCCTTATATAGTCCGGGAGGCAGGGTTACAAGTCGGAGTAGGGAGAGAGTACTAGTCGAGTACGTCTATGAGTCCTCTATACAGTGCGGAACATGTACAGCTCCCTAACCGAGTACTACTCCTGTGTAGTCCTCGCGCTCCACGCCTTCAGGTGCCGTGTAGCGCAAGCCGGGTAGTCCCAGGGGCCCACCGAGTAGTCGGTCCTGGAACCCACCGAGGTAGTGGGCCCAGGGAGGTCCATACGACAGTCGTCGCTGGTGAGGCCTCCAGGTGTGGAAAAGACAAGTAGGCTTCGTTCGAGGGACCAGGTGGCGAGCGGGGTCAAGTGCAGGCCGCATGGTGGCATGAACAGCAAGATGAAGTCGTGGACGGTTTCTTTGTTGAGCCTCAAAACCAAGGTCGAGCCGGGACTACGTGGGAGCCGAGTCATGAGTGGAGATTGGTGGAGGCTACACCGAGTTCGCGGGGTTTCCGGTGGTTCACCAGAAAACCACTGGGTTCCTTGGTTTGATCCACAAAGCCAAGACCGGAGAACCGAAGACGGTGCTGCAGCAGTGCCAGACCGGTCTGACCGGTGGGTCTGACCGGTCCGACCGGTGGGTACCGGTCTGACCAGTGAGGAGCACCGGTCTGACCGGTGTGCGACGACGCAGTCCGGAATCTTCGAAGCGGAGGACACGCGTCGGGATCGCAAGGCTTGCGTCGAGGCTAAGCAGGTTGTGGTCGCCAGGCATCCGTACGATGGAGAAAGCTTCAAGTCTTCCAAAACCGCCCTTGAGGGGCTTGTATCGGTAGTTGTTAGAGAAGGGTATTTTAGACTTTCGGTTGCCTCCATATAAGGTGGTCGACTACTTGTTTCGTGCTTTGTGTCAGCCTGAGTTCGATCGGGTGCACACCGAGCACTTGGCTTGTAGAATTTGGTCGGTGCTGAAGGAGGCTCATGTTGGGAATGCCCAGGTTCAGGCACAGATGTATGCGACCTACCGAACAGAGTACGAGAACTTCACTCATCTCCCCGGTGAGTCCATCGATGCCTTGTTCTAGAGGTTCATGGTGGTTGTGAAAAACATGAGGGCTAATGTGGACGTGCTCCCGTACGATGATCATGATAGAGCTGTCAAGCTCTTACACTCTTTGGATTGTACAATATGGGGCGGAAAGTTCGAGGCCATTGTGGAGTCAGAGAAGTATGACACTCTGATGATGAACGAGCTGTTCTCAAAGCTCAAGTCGGCTGAGGTGGATAGGGGCATGACTGCCAAGCTCGAGGGTTCGACTGATTCCCATAGTCTCGCCCTCATTGGTGGTTCAAAAGGAAAGGCTAACACTAACCCATCCACTAGGATGTTCTCTTTATCCTCTTTGATGTCCATGCCAGATGAGGAGTTCAATGAGCTTGGAGAGGACGAGCTGGCGTTGCTGACGAGGAGGTCTGAGAGGCTGCACGAGAACCTGGTGAACATGAGGAGGAACACGAAGACATGATTCCAGTGCGGCAAGCCGGGACACTTCGTCACCGACTGCCCGGAGAAGGTCGAGAACAAGGACGGCTACAAGCACAAGTTGAGGACGGATGGCAAGTACCGGTCGAGGCACACCCACAAGAGCAAGACAAGAACAAGTACAAGGACGAGCGACGATCGAGGAAGAAGGAGAGCCGAGGCAAGGCCCGAGCGATGGTTGGAGCGAGCGATGTTGACTCCAGTTCCGCGTACTCCATCTCGAGCTCGAGCAGCAGTGAAGATGAAGGTGATCGTCGCAAGAACAAGAAGTCGTCAAAGAACCTGAGCGGGCTGAGCTGCTTCGTGAGAGATGGCTTCTGCACCATGGCGCTGAGCTCCGACATGAAGAAGAGCACACAGAGCGACTCGGACTCTGAGTCCGACGACGAGGTGCGTGATGAACTTCCCTTCTTGCCCTAGGATAATGAGAGGCTTGGCATTTTGCTTGATAACCGTGATGACATGCTTAGAGAGGCAAAGAAAATGAAAAAAGAGCTTAGGGTTTCACTCGAGGATGCTAGGACTAGAGTGGCTGAGCTAGAGACACATGTGCTTGATAGCAAGCTTGAGATTGATTCCCTTAAGGCTAGCCCTGTTGTTTCAGATGAGGTTGATTGTGCTGATTGCTCCATCTTTCTTGCTGATCTTGCTTTGTTTAAGGAGAACCATGCCTCCAAGTGTGAGGAACTAGATGTGCTTAGGGTTGAAGTGGCTGAGCTTAAGTCTAGACCTGCTTTGCTAGGTGCTTGCACTTCTTGCCCCGTTTTGCATGCTAAGATTGATGAGATGCATGCTTACACTAGTTCTCTTGAGGCTAAGCTAAAACAACCTATGCCTACATCATGATCTACCTGTGAAATGCATTCTTTGAAAAATTTGGAACTTGCACATTATGTTGATCGTTTGCAGGCTGAGGAAGTTGATGGGTTGGTTGTCTGGTTATGAGCCTCAGTTGAGGATGATGATCGAGGCGTTTAAGAGGCAAGATGGTGACAGACTTGGGCCAAACAAGGTTGGTGAGTGAAGTGGAGAGAATATCCCAGAGCCACCAAAAACCCACCACAAAAATGATTTCCCCCCAAAACCTAACCATCTTAGGAACCGACTAGACACAACCCCAGCTTCACCCGTGTTTCCTACACCCACAAATGATCTACAAAAGCCTATCATGTTTGTGAGCACTTCGGGGAAAGTGTTCTTTCGAAAAGAAAGTGAGAAGGCTAGTGAGGGGAAACCGGTGGAGGAGTTGAGTGGAGAGAAACCAAGTGAGCAGCCACAGCCCAAGGCTAAGCCTAAACTTGTGAAGTTCCATTGTGGCTATTGTGGGAGAGATGGCCATAAGGATGAGTTTTGCTTCAAGAGGAAGCGAGAGGAGAGAATGGCAAAGGAGTGGGCTAACAAGGACAAGTACCACCCTTCCAATGGTGTACTTGAGCATCGTGTGCAGATGCCCAGGGCCAAGGCGAGTGTGAAGACAGTTCGGGCTTGGGGAGAGCGGAAGGCTTTTGGAGGTGCTGCTGCCCAGGTCACACCGGTCCGACCGGTGTGGGGCACCGGTCACACCGGTGCAGGCCTGGACAGGCAGCAGTTTGGGTTTCGTGCTCGTACAGGTGCGAGGGTTGTTTCTGGAGGTCGTGGTTCTGGTGGTTGGGCTGGAGAGTTTGTAGGTGGTCAGGTTGCTAGGCATTCTCCCCCTCGAGTTCACTACGGGGATGGGAGGAGTCATAGCTTTGAGAAGAAGAGGAGGGACGTTCCACGGGTTATCTTTCGTGGTTTTGGTCCTCCTCCAGGTAGAGAGGGATGGTTCTCTCTGGGTGGTTACCGTGGTGGTGTTCGTGGATGTAGCTTTGGTAGGAGAGATGCTTTGGTTTGTGCTAACCCCAATTTCGAGCAAATGGCTCGCCACTAGTTTTGCTCTTTTGGTACTAACCCTAGTGCTGAGTCATTTGTTCGCTCACGTGCTCGTTTTTGAATTTCAGGTGGGAGACTTGAAGAACATTTGGTTGATTGACTTCGGTTGCTCGAGGCATATGACCGGAGACAGGGGGTGGTTCTCAAGTCTCGTCCCGGTGGTGACAAGGAGGTGGGCGTGGGCGTGGGCGTGTGCTTTCAGAAGGTGAGATTAGAGTGAGTGACAAGATCACTCTCAGGTGTGTTGCTCTTGTTCAATCGCTGGGGTACAATTTGCTTTTTGTGTCCCCGTTGTTGGATGAGGGTTTTGAGGTGCTGTTTCGGCCAGGTGGTTCTCGGATTTTGGACTCTCGAGGTGACCTTGTCTGTATGGTCGTTCCTGAGGGTCAGGTGTTTCGTGCTGATTTTTCTCAGTCTTCGGGTGTGGAGCATTGTTTCTTGACTGGTTCTTCGAGTGAGTTGTGGAAGTGGCATAGGAAGTTGGGTCACTTGAGCTTTGACCTTTTGTCTCGCTTGAGTAAACTCAATTTGGTCTCGCTTTGACCACAGTTGAGGCTTGAGAAAGAGTTGGTTTGTGCGCCATGTAGGCATGCCAAGATGGTAGCATCTTCTCACCCGCCTCTCGCCGATGTGATGACTGAGTGTCCATGCGAGCTGCTCCATATGGACCTTGTTGGCCCAGCTCTTGTGCGATCTGTGGGTGGGAAGTGGTATGTCCTTATTGTAGTGGACGACTACTCTCGGTATGCGTGGGTGTTCTTTCTCGAGGATAAGTGGGAGACTTTTGGTTTTGTTTGAGATCTAGTCTTGAGGTTGAGGAACAAGAGGCACGAAGATGCCATACGAGCTATCCGCAGTGATAATGGCTCCGAATTCAGAAACTCTCGTTTTGAAACCTTTTTCCATGACTTGGGTCTTGAGCACCAGTTTTTGAGTTCGTATACGCCTCCCCAGAATGGTGTTGTGGAAAGGAAGAACAGGACCTTGTGCGAGATGGCTCATACGATGCTTGATGAGCATAGGACTCTGAGGAGGTATTGGGCTGAGGCGGTGAATACCACGTGCTATGTGTCAAACAGGATCTACCTCGGAGTGCACAAGAAGAAAACATGCTATGAGTTGATGCATGGTTGCACACCCAAGGTGAGTCACTTCCATGTCTTTGGTTGCAAGTGTTTCATTCTGAAGAAAGGCAGGAAGTTGGATAAGTTTGAGGCTAGGTCTGTCGATGGTATTTTCTTTGGTTGTGCATCTCATTCTCGAGCATATCGTGTGCTCAATCTTGAAACTAACCAAATCATGGAGACCTGCGAGGTAACCTTCGCCGAGACAGAGCCACGTAGTCAGCTTGTCTTTTAGTGTGCTGGTGATGGTGAGCTTGGCGAGGAGATCTTTCAGGAGGAGGAGCATGAACATGGAGACGATGAAGGTGGTGGTGTGGTGCCCCCGTCTGAACATGTACCCACTACTTCGACTACGGTGGTGGTCGGACCCTCTCCTACACCTACGACGACAAATCAAGAACGAGGAAAAGCTGATGTTGAGGGGGGGGGGGGGGTAGCATCGAAGCGAGAATCTCCCCGGCGAGTACAAGTGGATCACCCAGCTTCGAGGATCATCGGCGACATGAATGAATGCACTACACAGTCGAGGGTTCGGAACAATTCTCATTTCGCTCATGTTGCGTTTGTTGCTACTTTTGAGCCCAAAGACATTGGACACGTGCTATCTGATCACAATTGGGTTAATTCGATGCACGAGGAATTGGAGAACTTTGAGAGGAATCAGGTATGGGAGTTGGTTGACCGTCCCCCAGGGTGTAAGCCGATTGGTACAAAGTGGGTGTGGAAGAACAAAGAGGGAGATAAAGGTGAGGTTGTGAGAAACAAGTCGAGGCTTGTTGCTCAGGGGTTCAATCAGAAGGAGGGTATCGACTACGAGGAGCTTTGCTCCCGTAGCACATTTGGAGGCGATTAGGATCCTTCTAGCCTTTTCGGTGGCTAAAGGGTTCAAGTTGCACCAAATGGATGTGAAGAGTTCTTTTTTGAATGGTGTGTTGGAGGAAGAAGTGTATGTGAGGCAACCTCCGGGGTTTGAGAGTGAGAAGTACCCCCACCGGGTGTACAAGTTGAGGAAGGCGCTGTATGGGATGAAGCAGGCGCCTAGAGCTTGGTATGGTAGGTTGAAGGGGTTCTTGTTTGAGAGAGGTTTTGAGATGGGGAAGGTCGATCAGACCTTGTTTTTGCTGAGGCAAGGCAGAGATATCCTGAATGTGCAGGTGTACGTGGATGATATTGTCTTTGGTGGCTCGTCTAATTCTCTTGTTGCAAGGTTTGCAGAGGATATGAGCAGGGAATTTGAGATGAGCATGATGGGTGTGTTGCACTTCTTCCTCGGGCTACAAATCAAATAATCAAAGAAAGGAACATTTGTGCACCAGGCTAAGTACACCAAGGAAATTGTGCGGAAGTTCAAGATGGAGGACTACAAGGCTATGACGACATCGATGAGTATGACTACAGCTCTTGATGCAGACGAGAAAGGTGAACACGTGGACCAGAAGGAGTACCGGTGCATGATCGGGTCACTCCTCTACTTGACGGCGACGAGGCCGGACATACAGTTCTCGGTGTGTCTGTGCGCTCGTTTTCAAGCGTCTCCGAGGAGTTCGCATCGGCAAGCGGTGAAGCGAATTATCAGGTACTTGTGTCACACTCCCGACTTCGGCCTTTGGTACTCCGCGTCCTCTTCTTTGGCGCTTCATGGTTTTTCAGACGCGGATTTTGCCGGGTGTCAGTTGGATAGGAAGTCCACCTCTGGGACTTGCCAGTTTTTGGGTTCTTCTTTGGTGTCTTGGTCTTCCCGCAAACAATCGAGTGTTGCTCAATCCACTACCGAGGCAGAGTATGTTGCCGCTGCTACTTGTTGCTCTCAGCTCCTTTGGATTTCATACACCATGAGTGACTTTGGTGAGGAGTATACCCATGTCCCACTTCAATGTGATAGCACCAGTGCCATAAGCGTTGCAAAGAACCCATTGCTCCATTCCAAAACCAAGCACATAGATGTGAGGTATCATTTTCTGAAAGACAACGTAGAGAAAGGAAAGATAGCTTTGACCCATGTACCCACACATGACCAACTAGCCGATATTTTCACTAAACCCCTGGATCAAGCAGCTTTCACTCGTTTGCGGGGGGGGGGGGGGGTTTGGTGTGTGTTTGATTTCTTGAGTGGGGTGTGTGGGAGCTCCTTTGTAGCATATGTATAGCTTTCCTTTGTGCATTTCTTGCATTTGGCATGGCATATGTAACATGATGTATAAGCAT
Source organism: Cenchrus americanus (assembly GCA_947561735.1). NCBI lineage: Eukaryota > Viridiplantae > Streptophyta > Magnoliopsida > Poales > Poaceae > Cenchrus > Cenchrus americanus. Next base: position 191,637,449 of record OX387244.1, read on the forward strand.
CCTTGTATCTTAGACTGCATGCATTTTGTATCATATGCATTGGTTAGGAAAAGCTTCTCTCATATACATTGTTCACCATGGAATGAGATATATGTCTTTGTGAGCTTGTTTGGTATGCTATGGTTAGTTTGGCTTAGCTCTTGATGATCTTGATGAATAATCCATGGTTGATAGCTATGTTTTTGAAAATGTCACATGTATGCTCTCTCATGTGTAAATGCCTTTATATGATCTTGACATGTTTTAGTGGCTTGACTATGCTTAATTTGTGGTTGGATAGCTAATTTATTGATCATATGGAGCCAAAGGCTCATTTGCCACCATGAATGTTTAGCCCTCTTGCTTCATCTTGTGGAGGGGCATAAGTTCCTTTTTGTTGCAAAGACATTTCATGTACCAATTATAAATCTGAAAATGAAATGAAAAATGCTTGGAAAATGTGCTCCCATGTCATATGTGCTGAATTCAATTTGCTTTGGGTGCTAAACCGTTGCATGATGCCTACTAATGAGAAGTCTCATACATAGAAGTAGGCACATGGCTCGGTGGCTTTGACATGACATGAGGTGCTTGTGGGTGTTTGTGATGGTCTTATGATTAGAATGGCTGTCCTAGCATGAAGTTTGTGTGGCATTGCCATTTTAGTATGTTTTGTTCATGTTTAGGACTTTGCTCATGAGAGGCAAATTTTTCGCAAAATTGCGCAAATCCATCTTAGCTTCGTCCAATGGTTGTGCGACTTGGTGATCATGTAGTCGAGATCGATACGAAGCTGTAGAGTATCTAACTTGATCATTTGGACATGTGTAGCATTCGTTGTCGAATTTTGTCTATTTGAGAAGCTCTAGGTTGAAAGTTTTGCATTTTTGGCTTGATTCATGTATTGCCAACAAGGGGGAGAAGTTTGAGCTTGAAATGGCTTGCTGGATGCATTTAGAAGGTTTTCACGTGGTTTCGAGCCATTTCTGGGCTCTGGTGTGCACCGGTCTGACCGGTCGAGGTCACCGGTCTGACCGGTGTGAGTGCTGATCCTGTGCACATCTTATGCACCTGTCTGACCGGTGGTGATGACCGGTCTGACCGGTGTGAGCTGAAGTTGCTGCAGCTGCCCTATTTTCAGTTGGTTTGCATGCATTCGTCCAGGGGGAGGTTCTTTGGTTCAGGGGGAGCTTGCATGTGTGCAGGGGGAGCTCTTTGTGGTGTTTGAGCTTTGGTTCGGTGGTTTGCGCTCTTTGCTTGAGCTTTGTTTTGTCTTGGATGTGTCGAGCTGTTGCCCTTGCCTAAGGGGTCCGAGACTTGTCTTCTTCAAGTGATCTTGCTCTTTGCCTTTGTTTGGCTTTCGATCGCTTGTTGGAGTTTCTTTTTGTTCGTTTCTTTTCTTTTTCTTTTCTCTCTTGTTACTTTTTGTGGGTGTTGTAAATGCACTCATCAAGGGGGAGATTGAGGACCATGTGTGGTTCGAGGACCGGTGGATGGTCGCTTCATTGTGTGATGAGTGATTGACAACGTTGTGTGGACTGATTCTTGGCTAAGTATTGCAGGTGCAGGTTACGGCTTGACTGGTGTTGGTGCAGGTGAAGAACAAGCGCGAAAGGTCCTCGCTGGTGAGGCCTCCAGGTGTGGAGAAGACAAGTAGGCTTCATTCGAGGGACCCGGTGGCCAGCGGGGTCAAGTGCGGGCCCGCATGGTGGCATGAACAGCAAGATGAAGTCGTGGACGGTTTCTTGGTTGAGCCTCAAAACCAAGGTCGAGCCGGGACTACGTGGGAGCCGAGTCATGAGTGGAGATTGGCGGAGGCTACACCGAGTTCGCGGGGTTTCCAGTGGTTCACCAGAAAACCACTAGGTTCCTTGGTTGATCCACAAAGCCAAGACCGGAGAACCGAAGACGGTGCTGCAGCAGTGCCAGACCGGTCTGACCGGTCTGACCGGTGGGTACCGGTCTGACCGGTGAGGAGCACCGGTCTGACCGGTGTGCGACGACGCAGTCCGGAATCTTCGAAGCGGAGGACACGCGTCGGGATCGCAAGGCTTGCGTCGAGGCTAAGCAGCTTGCGGTCGCCGGGCATCCGTCCGATGGAGAAAGCTTCAAGTCTTCCAAACCCGCACTTGAGGGGCTTGTATCCGTAGTTGCTAGAAAGCTTCAGGACTAGCTTGAGAGCTTCATGGTGAGATCTTGTGAGAGGGTTGGATGATCGAGCGGCAAGCTAGACCTTGTAAGAACCTTTGTTGCATGTATAGATGATTCGGCGTGGTTCGTCAAGGTTTGGATGTGCTTTTCCCGGTTGTTCTTGGTGGTGATTTTTAGAGCCCTCTCTTGGTGATTTCTTTGGGTTGTTTTCAGGACCTTTCTCTTGGGGATTTGATGGGGGAAATTTGTGGGAACCCTTCGTGGTTCTTTGGGCTGTGATTCCCCTCCCAAATCCGTGAGTAAAGGAGTTCAATTTTGGGGTTTTCCGGGTTCTAGGGTTTGAGGTGTTCTTGGCGGGATTTCTTCGATTCCTCCTTTTTGGACGAGTTTTTGTGGGATTAAACTTGACTATGGACTCCTGATGAGGTGTTCCTAATGTCCCCAAAGTCTTGTTCAAGTCCGTGGAGCGATTCGGGAGATCGAGTTTTGGATTTGGGGGAGTTGACCCGCGGGTGCTATTCATCCCGAGCTGCCCAGGCTACACTGGTCTGACCGGTGCTCTTGACCGGTCTGACCGGTGCAACCCTCGGTGGGTTTTTTCTCGGGTGAACGTCTGAGTGTGTTCGCTGTTGTCCTGTGTTGCAGCTGTTTCGAGTTTGGGTCAGTTTGGAGGTCGGTTGGCCTGTTTCGTGGGGGCTTTCAGTGCCGTGGACCGGTCCGACCGGTGCGTCTCACCAGTCTGACCGGTGTGGAGCCACTTAGTGAAAGTTGCCCAGTTTCACCAGCAGGGACCGTTCTGACCGGTGGTGCTCACCGGTCTTACCGGTGTTGGTCAGTGGACTCGAGGTTTGGTGTTCCGCTACGTTCTCGGGTCGGAAGGGTGTGTGTGTTGGTTCCTAGGTCTAGTGGCACTCCAGTGTCTACGTGGGCTTGGCTAACTTGGGTAGTGAGTCGGAGACGTGTGTTGGAAGCCGTGTTCATCTTGTTGGAGTTTACATCTCCTTCGAGAAGAATTTTTATCGGCTCCCATTCACTCCCCCCTCTCTGGTTCGCCGTATCGGTCCTTCATCGAGAAGCTTCGACGCGGAGGGCACGCGTCGGGATCGCAAGGCTTGCGTCGAGGCTAAGCGAGGTGCGGTTGCCGGGCATCCGTCCGATGGTGCTACGACGAGAATTCCCCAAGTGCCCCTCGGGGGTGTGTATCCTAGTTTTATGTAATAGGGATAGTTTCGCCTTTCGGCTGTCTCCATATATACTTAGAGGATGGTAGCTATCTCTTGAAACCCTAGCTCATTTCCCTTTGCTATTTTCGCTATCTATTTTCTATAGGTTTTCCATAGGACTAGCTTGATAGCTTAGATTCATGGTGAGATCTTGAGAGAGGGATGGATGTTGAGGAGGCAAGCTAGACCATGTGTGAATCTTTCATGGTGTGTATAGAAGGTTTGGCGTGATTCCTCTTATGTTCTTGTTGCTCCTCCCGTTTCTGTTTTTCGGTGATTTTTGAAGCCTTTTCTTGGGTTTTTCGTTCGTCACTCGGTTCATCGATTTGAGGGCGTTTCTCTCCGGATTTCTTTGAGGGGATCATGGGTGAGTGCCTTGTGCCTCTTTGTGGATGATCTTGACCCCTCAAACGCCGGATTTGGTCCTCGATTCGTTGACTTTTGGATGAACTCTAGGTCATAGTGTTCTTGGCAAGGATTTGCGATTCTGGGAGTTGTAGGAAATTTGAGGCCGTAATTTTTGGGGCATAACCTCTCCTTGGGGTGTTCATCATCTCCCCAAAATTTCGTCTGAAGACTCCATGTGGTTTGGGAGATCTGTTGATCGAAAGATTGGGGCTCTTTCGCGGGCTGATTTTTAGGGGGGGCGGTAATACCGACACTGTGCAGGAAGTACCGATGACCTGATTTTCAGCTGCCAGAGAGTCTTTATCGGTAGTACCGACATAAGGTCGGTAGTACCCATTGTCGGAAGTGTCGACCCAGTGCCTGTAGTACCGACAACCTGGTTTTTAGGTGCCAGTAAGCCCATATCGGTAGTATCGACCTGGTGCCGGTAGTACTGACAATTTCTGCTGCAGTTTGCCTCGCGCTAACTTTTTCTCTCGGTTCTTTTGGCGCTTGGCTCCGCTTTGTTCTTAGCCTTGATCTAACTTGTTCTTAGGGTCAGTAGGTCCTTTGTGACTACGTGATCTTGGCAAGTGTGTGCGAGATTCTTTGTAAGTGATTTGGGGGCATAGGCTAAGTTCTTGATAAGAATGTTTATTGGCTCCCATCACTCCTCCCTCTCTAGTCGTCTAATCGGTCCTTCAGCTGTACACGGGGAGCCGCACGGCTATAAAACGCGAGGAAGGCTCGGAGTGAACACACCTCTTGTCTTCGTTCTCCCCCCCCCCCCCGCTCGCACCGCCACTCTACCTCCTCACCCTTCATTCCAACCGGAGACCTCGTCCTTCCAAGAAACCCCCAACGCTCAAATGGCTGGTGAGAAGCGCTCGACTGAGGTTCGCTTGACTCGTTGGCGAGGGCGCCACCCGCGCTCCGTCGGGCGGCATAGCCGGAGGCCGCGGGCGACGGTGTGTGGTTGGGGTGCTGGATCAGGTCCCTCAGCGTGGCCGGCACCGGGATGTTCACAGCTCCAGATGCCAGTGCGGGCTCGTCCGCACAAATCGTTGCTCCGGTGGCCATTGAGGGCGAGGCCCCTGCCTGGGCTGACCCTACCGCGGAGCTCCAGGCCCAGCCAAACGACGCGCGGGTGTGCATCGCGTTGCTGGAAGGCGAGCTGGAGCTCACGCAACAGGCAACCATCACCTTTAGTGATGCCTTCGAGGGGGCCGAGAGGGAACTCAAGGTGGCGTAGGACACCGCGGACCACACGCACACCCAGGCGATGGGTGAGTGCCTCAGCTCAATCTTTGTTTCTCTTTCGTTGCATTGTGGTTGTTCTCCGTGACACCCTTCTTTTGGTGTTGGGCAGGTCAGGAGGAGCTTGTGGGCTTGCACGCCGCGAGGCGGAGAAGGCAAGGACAGAGCTCAACAAGGTTCGCGTCACCTACGGCCACCTACGCGACGTCGTCAGCATCGCCATGACGGCGTGGCTGCTAGAGCCGATATTGCTGCACGACCAACTCCGCACGCTCCTGGGTCGTGTCTGTGCGGCGGTCACCGCGGGGTTGCACCAAGGGGTGACATACGACCTTGCCGCCGCGAACTCCAGGACCTAGACTTCTCCATCAGTACGGTTCCGTGGGGTGGCCCCGAAAAACGAGGCCACAGAGGCGTCAAGAGTCAGCCTTGTACTTCGCGACACAATGTGAAAAGCTCAAATAGGTCATGTAGCATTTGTAACGGGCCCTTAACACCTCTTACATCCACCCACATCTGTAACGGTTGTTATTTGGCGCTCGTTACTGATAAGCGCGCCAGGACAACCCTAGGGTTGGCCTCCACAACACCCGTTACCAATGGGGACTTCTGGTAATAGGCTTCTTACACTCTTGCTACATAAATTCTTTGTAACAGATGTTATAGAGAGCCCGTTACAAATGTTGAACCTATCGGTAATGGGCTTGTAAAGTCTGTTACCGATCAATGCCCTCCCCAGTAACAGGCTGTTTAAGTCCATTACTAATCGCTACCGTATTGGTAACGGGATATAAAGTCCGTTACCGATAATTTCATACCGGAGACGCATGCTTGTTAGGATGTGTCTCCTTTGTTGGTGACCCAATTGGACGTGTCTTGTGCCTTAAGACTCATCTCCTTTGATTGCCACCCAGGGTCTCCTTTTTCCTCACATTGGAGATGCACGATGTTATTGCTCGTCTCTGTCTTATCCTTCCGACACCACTCGCTCTGCCTCCGCAGAAGGCCACTCCCGTTCCCACAACAACACTCGTTCTCCCTACCAAGAAGGTCACTCACTCGATGTGTGTGCTCAGCTGTCCCCACCGGCCTATCCTGTTCTCTGCCGCCAGCTACGCGCACTCTGAAGATCACGCTTAATTTCTCTCCTCAGAAAGTCGATGCTGCAGCAGGCCGGCCGACCGCGTGCACGGTGGCAAAAGGGGCCAGCGCACGTCAACCCCGCTGTCCTCCACATTGTCGCCGTGACCGCAACGCCGCCTCCGATCCTCCTCCTCGGCCGCGCTCGCCTCGTAGAAAGTCCTCTTCAAGGTGGAAATTATTTGCCCCCTTTTATTGAAATTCTTCGATCAACTGTCCTAATCCTCTTGTGTTATCGAGATTTTTGTGTGACGAATTATGCTCATTTGGTGTATGGAATGCAGATGGCGTCAGCTGCTCGGGCTTGGATGTACAGACAACCCCAAGAAGATTGGGAGAATTTCTTAAGCGGGGTCAATGGTTTTCTAAATCAAGCAAAGGCGGATATGAGAAACCGTGGTGTTCAGGCAATGCTTTGCCCCTGTATAGATTGTCTCAACCAAAAGAAATTCACACAATGGGGAATCAGTTTTCATCATTTGGTCAGATGTGGTTTCACAAAAAATTACACGTGTTGGAATGAACATGGTGAGGAAGGCCTTAATGAACTCGAAGCGGGCTGCCTAAATGAAGGTGAAATGCGACATCATGCTACCGACCATGATGAAGACCTTGACGACAGTGGAGTTTTTGAGGAAAATGAACCATTATTCCCACCAAATGTTATGAGGCCCAAGGACATCTCTGATCAAGAAGTTAGGGGCTTCGATGATGGTGAGGTGTTGTAACGTGTGCACAATGTTAATCAAATGTTGCGGGATGTTGAGCTTCAACGAGTGTACACACCTTCTGAATTAGCGAGGCTGAAGCAGTTCATTGAAAATTCAAAGAAACCCCTCTATCCTGATTGCCACAAGTATTCTCGCCTCTCTGGTGATCTAAAATTTCTGCAGCTTAAGGCAGATCATGGTTGGAGCGACAAAAGTTTCAAAGATCTATTGGATGTGCTTAGATACATGCTACCTGAAGGAAACCAAATAGCAGAGTCTGTCTATGTGGCGAAGAAGATAATATGTCCTCTGGGAATAGAGGTTGAAAAGATCCATGCATGCAAGAATAGTTGTATATTGTTTTGTGGAGATTATGCAGATCTTGCCAAGTGCCCCAAGTGTGGCTATGATCGGTACAAGAGGAAAAAGGATGGTGGAGATGATAATAATGCTGATGATGAGAACGAGCCCGGCGAGATCAAAGGCAAGAAGAAGAAGGCTAATAGAGGGGCTCCTGTGAGGGTGGCATGGAATTTTTGCATCATTCCTTGGTTGAGAAGATGGTTTGCAACACGAAAGGAGGCCCAACTCTTGCGTTGGCATGACGAAGGCCGAAAGAAGCTTAAGAAAGATGGCAAGTTTAGGCACCCCTCAAATGCAGCACAATGGGGTAACATTAATAACCACTTTCCGTGGGTTGACAAAGACGTAAGGAGCATACGGTTTGCTATGAGCACAGATGGTGTGAACCATTCGGTAACCAGAGCTCAACCCTGGCTATGCAAGAAATAGAAATATATGATGCTGACAATATTGGTCTCTGGGCCAAAGCAACCCGACGACCGTATTGAAGTCTACTTGAGGCCACTAGTTGATGACTGAAGATACTATGGAAGCTTGGTGTACCGGAGGTTTGGGATGAGTACAAGCGTGAGTTCACAATGCATGCCATGTAGTTCACCACCATCAACGACAACCCAGCTCATCGCAACCTCTCTGGCTAGAGTAAAATAAAAGGTGCAGCTTGCCCACACTACTTGGAAGATACTTGCGCAGTATGGCTAAGACATTCAAAGAAATAAATATTTATGGGGCACCGTCGTTTCCTCGACAAGAAACATCTAAACTAGGTCATGGATTGTCAATTTAATGGGCAAAAGGAGAATCGAGAGGCGCCGTTGCATGTGACTGAAGGATCAGATGGCAACTAGAGAGGGGGAGTGAATAGGAGCCGGTAAAAATTCTTCTCAAAGAACCCGGCCTATACCCTAGACAAATCTCGGTCACACACGAGCGATGGATCGAATCACACACCAACCGCCAAGACAACAAGGTTATGGATAAACCTCAAGTCTTAGGAACGATTCCTTGATGCACACGCGGAAGCACAAAAGAAGGAAAGGAGGAATCGAACCAAAGAGCAAAGCAGCCAGGCTCTGGCGGACCGTCCGGCCAAGAGGGGCGGACTATCCGCACGGGCCACGCGAACCGTCCGCCAATGTACCGCGGACTGTCCGCCAGGCACCCGCGGACTGTCCACCCGGCACACGCGGAGCGTCCGAAACCTCGCCCAACCAAAACTCAAAAACACAACGGATCGAAAGCGAAGCCGAGCAAGAACGCGAAGAACACGCGACGAACACTGCCCGTGCGGACCGTCCGCCACCACCTCGCGGACTGTCCGCCCTACACGGACAGACCCAGAAACAGCCCGACTTCGAGGGTCAACTCCCCCTACTCATCACCGGATCTCCCAAACGGTAGAAGCTGTAGAGGCAAGAGTTTGGGGACATGATAAGCACCAAACAAGGATGTTGTATCCCAAAAACTTTGCCTCCTAACTCCCTAAATCATCGGGAATCGCGGATCCTTTGAACATCACCAAAAGCTAGAGCTCCGAACGAAGATCCTTGAATCGAAGTGGTTTCCCGGCGTTTGAGGGCACGAGATCAATCCCAAAGATGCACAAGACATCCATTCATGTTTCCCTCAAAGAAATCCGGGAAGAAAACTACTCAAATCCGCGGAACCACACCAAGAACAAGGGCACCAAAACAAGCACGAAAAAGACCACGAAATTCACAGCGCCGAATCTTCTATACAAACCAGGAAAGATTCACAACGTCTAGCATGCCGCCCTAGCATCCATCCCTCTCAACAAATCTCTCATGAAGCTATCATGCTAGCCTAGAGAAAATGGAGAAGAAAAAAGTCCAGGAAAATGAGAAATGGGAGGGGGGAAATGAAACCCTAAGTCAAGGAGAGAGGGGGCCATCGACACACACTCATGGCTTATATATCGGGTCCCGCCGGTGTGGGAAATGACTCGACTACCCCTAACTTAACTACTAGCGATACAACCCACGCAGGGGCATTTATGTAATGTTTGTGGGTCTTGCCATCGGACGGCCACGCCTTCGCCGCACACCGCGTCCTCCCGACGCAAGCCATGCGATCCCACCGCGTTTCCTCCGCTTCGAAGCTTCCCGACACGCCCGGATCCCATCTCTGTCGTGTTGGGCCTTCGGACTTGGTTTTGAGGCCCAAACCAAGAAACCGTCCTCCGATGGTTTTGTGGGCAAACCACCAAACCCCGCGTGCTCGGCCCGGCCTCCCGCCACCGTGCACAGGCTCGATCGTCCATGACTTCGTCTTGCTCGTCTCGCCACCATGTGGCCCGCACCTAGTCCCGTCATCCACCAGGTCCCTCGAACCGGGCCTACTTGTCTCTCCATCTCCCGGAATCCCCTCAAGGCTGAAGACCTTCCGCGCCCGTCCTTCACCTGCAACAACACGAACTAGGCCGCAGCCTACACCTGCGCACTGAGCCAAGAGTCAGTCCAACACCCGTTCTCAATCACTCATCATTGAGGAGCGGTCATCCATCGACCACCGGGACGCTCCTGGTCCTCAATCTCCCCCTTGATGAGTGCATTGACAACACACAACGCGAAATGAAATTCAGAAAAAGAAAGAAAAAAGAAAGAAGAACAAAGAAGCTCAACTTATGATCAAAACCAAAGAAAGGCAAAGAAAGGTCACAAGCCGAGCAAAGCACAAACTCCACACTGAAAACAGCAAGAAAGCTCCCCCTGAACAAATGCAAGCTCCCCTGAACATGTGGATGCAACCTTCCAAATTTGAGCTCACCTCTTCTGAATTTGCATTCAGCTCACCTCTTCTCCCCCTTGTTGACAATGTATGAATCAAGGTGAAAATGCAGGAATGTAAAAAAAGCATATAAACATCTACATGAGCTTCTCAAATATGCCAAATCTAGTGTCAAAGGCTAGAGGTGAGACAAAGAGCACATATATGGATCATAACATAGTCAAAGCAATGCCACAAGTAATATATGAAAATATAGGCATCTGATGTACAAATTTTTAGATTTGAGCAGTTTTATCAAAAGATGGCTCACTTCAAATGTAAAGGCTTATCCATGTCATATTCGAGCCAAAAACATGCATATCATCTAAAGATCATACAAGGATATCCAATTCTCAATAAAAGATCATTGCAAACACCCATAAAGCAAAGCATGTCATGTTAAAGCTCATGAGCCATGTGTCCACTTCGGGGAGACTTTTCCACTGGTGAACATCATGCAACATGTTTTGCACCCATGTGTAAAAGATAAGACATTTTAAGCATAGACATGATGGATGGAGCATTTTTCAAGCATACACACTTCTTTTCAAGATTAATTCATTTCATGGTACATGAAGTGCCTTTGTGGCAAAAACAAGCTTATGCTCCTCCATGAATGCAACGTAGGCTAAACATTCACAATGATATCGGCCTTTGGCCCAAATGCAAGAAAAAGACATCCAAGCACAATCTAAGCATAGAAAGCACATTTAGACCAAAACGTGACATGGATACACTACTACACAAGAGTGGAGCTCATTTCATCAAATTTAGTAAAGATTAGCATTTGATTCAAAAAAAGGGCATAGCCTCACATAGCCATTTCTCCACACACATGAACAATATCTCACAAGTAGCCAAAGAAACTCAAATAAGGCATATGAAAGAAGCTCAACATCCTAAAATGCAATATGATACAAATGCAACATGATATATAACAAGATGGCTATCCTACCATGGTTTATACATCAAGCAAAGCATTTATATACATCAAAGTAAACATGGTATGATACATATGATACAAAAGTAAATCCCCCAAGAATCAACTAGAAGTGGCAACAAACCCCATGTTCCCCCCCGCAAGCGCACAAATGTAGCTTGGTCGAGAGGCTTTGTAAAAATGTCTGCAAGCTGATCTTGGGTAGGACATGACTCAACACAATGGTCCCTTGCTCCACATTGTCTCTCAAGAAATGGTACCTCACTTCTATGTGTTTGGTTCTGGAATGAAGCACTGGGTTTTTCGCTACGCTTATGGCACTGGTGCTATCACAAAGAAGTGGGATCTGGGTGCACTCCTCACCAAAGTCTCTCAAGGTGTATGAGATCCACAACAGCTGGGAACAACAACTCGCGGCTGGAACATACTCTGCCTCGGTGGTAGACGGAGCTACACTAGACTGCTTGCGGGAAGACCACAAAACCAACGAGGACCCAAGAAACTGACAAGAACTAGAAGTAGACTTCCTCTCGACTCGACAACCAGCAAAATCCGCATCAGAAAAACCATGAAGAGAAAGAGTCGAGGAGGAAGAATACCAAAGTCCAAGACTAGGGGCAAACTGTAGGTACCTGAAAATCCTCTTGACGGCCTGTCGATGTGATGTCCTCGGCGAAGCCTGAAAACGAGCGCACAGACACACACTGATTTGTATGTCTGGCCTCGTCGCCGTCAAGTAGAGGAGGGAGCCGATCCTGCTCCGGTACTCCCGCTGGTCCACTGGTTCTCTGTCCTCGTCCGCATCCAAAGTAGCCGTACTACCCATGGGCGTCGACGTAGGCTCCACTTCTTGCATCTGGAACTTCCTTAGCATGCCTTTCGTGTACTTGGTCTGATGTACAAATGTTCCATCCTTCATTTGCTTGATCGGCAACCCGAGAAAGTACTGCAAGTCACCCATCATGCTCATCTCATCTGCAAACTTGGCAACAAGGTTATGTGACGAGCCACCAAAGACAATATCATCCATGTATATCTGCACAATCAACAAGTCATTTCCATGCTTGAGGAGAAACAAGGTCCTATCCACGGTACCCATCACGAACCCTCTGCTCAACAGAAAACCTCTCAATCTCCCATACCAAGCCCGGGGCGCTTGTTTCAACCCATACAGAGCCATTTTCAACCTGTACACCCTGTGTGGATACTTCTCACTCTCGAACCCCGGTGGCTGCTTCACATACACCTCCTCCTCTATGACCCCATTCAGAAAAGCACTCTTCACATCCATTTGAAACAACTTGAACTCTTTAGCCACGTCAAAGGCTAGAAGGATCCGAATTGCCTCAAGACGGGCCACAAGAGCAAAGGTCTCCTCATAGTCGATCCCCTCCTCCTGACTATATCCCTGAGCAACAAGTCTGGACTTGTTTCTCACAACCATCCCATTCTCACCCTCTTTGTTCTTCCAAACCCATTTGGTTCCTATAGGATGGCAATTTGAGGTGGTTCAACTAACTCCCACACCTGGTTCCTCTCAAAGTTTTCCAACTCCTCATGCATAAAATTGACCCAGTTTGCATCAGATAAAGCGTGTCCAATGTCCTTGGGCTCAAAGGTGGCAACAAATGCAGCATGAGCGAAATGAGAGGAATTCCTAGACCTTGACCGTGTAGTACGTTCGTCGATGTCCCCAATGATCTTCGATAGGGGATGCACTTCTTGAATCCATCGGGGAGCCTCACGCCTCGAGACTACCTCCCCCTCAACTTCAACTTCTCTCGCCTGGTCCTCTTGTCGCACCCTCATTATCCATGAAGTAGACGGTCCACCCTCCGTAGTGGTCGTAGGGGAACTAGTGGGAACACACTCAGCTTCAGGCGCATGGTTCTCTCCAGCATCATCCTTCTCCTCTTCAAAGAGGTCGTCAGCCATCTCTTCATCACCTGCACATTCAAAGCCAAGAGAGGTACATGACATTGTATCGTCGAAGGTAACCTCGCAAGTCTCCATGATTTTGTTAGTCTCAAGGTTAAGCACCCTATAGGCTCTAGAATGATTAGCATATCCAAAGAAAATCCCATCACTAGACCTAGCCTCAAACTTGTCGAGTTTTCCCTTCTTAACAATAAAGCACTTGCATCCAAAAACTCAGAAATGACTCACCTTGGGTGCCCGACCATGCATAAGCTCATAACAGGTCTTCCTCTTGAAAGCTCGCAATAAAATCTTGTTAGAGACATGACAAGCCGTATTGACCGCCTCAGCCCAATACCTCTTAGGAGTCCTGTGCTCATCGAGCATTGTCCTAGCCATCTCACAAAGAGTCCGATTTTTCCTTTCCACAACTCCATTTTGAGGGGGCACATAAGGGGTCGAAAACTGATGTTCAAGACCTAGATCACAACAGAAGGCATCAAAACGAGAGTTCTTGAACTCTGAGCCATTATCACTGCGGATAGCTCGAATAGCATTCCCATGCCTCTCGTTTTTCAACCTCACGATCAGATCTCGAACAAAGCCAAACATCTCACTCTTGTCTTCCAAGAAAAACACCTAGGCATAGCGAGAGTAATCGTCCACCACAACAAGGACATACCACTTCCCACCCACCGAGCGAACTCGAGCTGGCCCAACAAGGTCCATATGCAACAGATCTGTCGGACGCTCGGTCATGACATCGGTCAGGGGTGGATGGGGAGTGGCTACCATCTTGCCATGCCTACACGGAGCACAAACCAAATCCTTCTCGAACTTCAACCTCGACAATCCTGGGACAAGGTCAAGACCACTCAAGCGGGAAACCAAATCAAAGCTCAAGTGACCCAACCACATATAACATTTCCACAAATCAGAAGAAGGACCGGCCATCAAACAACGAGCAGGACCCAAAGAACGAGAGAAATCAGCCCTGAAAATCTGACCCTCGGGGATGATCATACAAACAAGATCACCTCGAGAATCCAGCAAACGAGACTCACCAGACTTGAAACGCACCTCAAAACCCACATCAAGCAACTGAGAAACCGAAAGCAAATTGAAACCCAAAGACTTCACAAGAGCAACCCTCTTCAACGTTACCTTGTCACTCACATGCACCACACCCTCAGAAATCACCCTTCCTCGTCCATTGTCCCCAAACGTGATGTACATCTTTTCCTTCACTTGGGTGAGGCTGGAGAACCACTTCTTGTCACCGGTCATGTGTCGGGAACATTCGGAGTCGATCAACCAAATGTTCTCCAAGCCTCCTGCTTGTAGTCAGAAACAAGAACGAGAATGAGCCAACGACTCGACACTGGGTCAAAAGAGGGGTTAGCAAACATCATTCCCTTGCCACCAAACTTCCCATGTCCCATGGAAGGAGTATGAGCACCACGAGGGGGAAAACGTGGTTCGTAGTTCCTCTGGAACCCAAAGCTGCGATCATCTCCCCTAAACCCGTATTGAGGACGAGTAGGGAGACGTCCAGCAATACCACCACGAGCCCGACCAAACCTCTCACCAGCATGCACACCATCATCTCTCCTATCAAACCTCTCACCACCACCTCTCTGTGGGAACCTACCACCCTAAGCTCCAACTCTACCAACACTCCTCACGCTTCCCACACCCCGTGGAAGCGGCACTCTAGGCTGAGGAATACCATGAGATTGACGATACCTGTCCTGGTTTGCTTGCTCCCTAACAAGCCTCTCATCCCTCTTCCTCTTGTAGCAAAACTCTGCTAGATGCCTCTCCTTGCCACAGTACTCACACCTGAAGGGGATGGGTTTTGGTTTTGACTCTGGCTTCTCTCTAGGCTTCTGACCCTTCTCACTCACAAACTTCACGGGTTTCTGGAAGTCATTTGTTTTGGGTGGGAATTTGGGTGGATCTTGGGTTGTGTCAAGCTTGTTGCAAAGGTGGTTGGGCTTTGGTGTGAAAGAGTTCTTGGGTGCTTTTGGAAGTGGGATCTGGATGTCTCCGATCACCTCAAACTCGGGGTTAGACTCAACACACTTCTCATACACACTCTCCCCACTGTTCTCTGCCACTTTCTCACCCAACTTCTCAAAACCCAAACCACGACCATCCGCTCTCTTGAACTCCTCAATCATGATTTTCAATTGAGGTTCCTGCCCAGACAACCAACCCAACACCTTCCTCAAATAATCATTCTCCTCATAGATGGCATCCAAACGGGAAGTAAGTTCAAGATTGCGCAAAGTAACTTCATCACAGCTAGTGCATGCATTGACAACAGGAGATTTCAAAGAAGCTTCCAAAGTGCTAATGGTAGAACGAGTATCAACAAGCTTGGCATGCATAGTAGGACATGATTTACAAGCACCAAGCAAAGTGGGTCTAGCCTTAAGCTCATCATACTAAGTCCTAAGAGCATCTAGTTTAGCCAAAGTGGAAGCATTCTTCTCATTAAGCAGCTTGATCTCATTCAACCATGCATTACACTCATCTGAAATAGTAGAAGTTTCAAAGAGTCATTTTCAAGTTTCAATTCAAGCAATTTAGACTCTAACTCTCCTACTTTCTCACAAGCATTCTCAAGTTGAGCCCTAAGATCTCTCCTCATTTTCTTAGCATCTCTCAACACACTATCATGGCTGTCAATCAAGCCATTCAACCTAGTGATCTTAGCAAGCAAAGAGTCAGGGTCACGATTTACCTCATCCTCTGAGTCAGAGTTGCTGTCTTCCTTCTCGCTCTTCTTGCTGCTTGAGCTATGGGCCATGCCACAAAAGCCTTCAAGCGCCACACAGCTCAATCCACTGAGGTTCCGACTTGCACTCTTCCTGCCCTTGCGCCTCCCGGCGTCTTCATCTTCACTGCTTGAGCTTGACTGCGTGTCGCTTGAGCTTGAGTCGACGTCGCTTGCACCGGCCACCATGGCTCTTGCCTTGTCCTTCTTGTAGCCGCCCTTGCTCGGTCGCCGCTTGTCCTTGTCCTTGCTCTTGGACTTGCTGAAGTGCTTACCCTTGGAGGAATACTTGTCTTCACGCCTAGGGTGCGCCTTGTACTCGCTAATCTTGTACTTGTTCTCCTCCGCTTCCGGGCACTTGTCACACCCTGAAATTTCCAATTTCAGGATGTGAATAGAGAGAATAATTAAAATAACAATTTTCTCATAATTTTAAATTTTTTCCTACATTTATTTTCTTTACAGGGAATATAGAATAGGAAAAATCCATTGTTTGATTTTCTTAATCAAATAAAAAGTTGTGCGTGTTGCATTCATGCCAATGCATCTTGGTGCTTCCTGAGTGCTTATGGTTTCAAAAGGCGTTTAGGATCTGTCCAAATCCTTCTGAGAATTCTCTGGATTTTTCTGGAATTTATTCTCATTTTCCTTGAGCTATTTCTATTTATTAGAAGGCTCTAAAATTCTTTTCATGAGCTCTGAATACTTTATTTGGATTGTTCATGCTCAAATATAGCTCTGGGAATTTTCCTGGAATTTTTGTGATTTTCGGAGTATTTTTAGTGCCTTTAAAAAATTTCTAGGTTTTACTGGAATTGTTTTCGCATTGGAAATCAATTTCGGAAAATGAAAATTCCTCCAATTATTTTGGGCCAAGCCCATCCTCGGAAGTCTGCCTTTGCTCCTCCAACTCTTTCCGCAGCTCGTTTCCGTCCCGACCCATGACAGCTGTGCAGCCCAAATCTTGAAGTATGCCCTTGCCCCCTGAACCCTTTTCCTTGGCACAGTTTAACTTTTGGCCCAGCTCTATCCCTCAGCTTAGCTTGGCCCAACTGCAGACCCGCCTGACCCGGTCCATCAGCCCGCCGTGGCCCTGCGCGAGGCCCATCCGAGCCCGCGTTGCCGCCGCCTCGTGCTCGGCCAGGACTCCGCCGGAGTCCGGCGTTTCCCCGTCCTCGGCGTCCGTATGCGCCAAGGCAGCCTCCTGCGCGCCCATAAAATCTGAGGCTGAAGCTCCCGTGTGCCCTATCCCTGCTGCACCGCTGCCTCTCGCCCTAGCCACCGCCCGCGCAGAGCCATGCGCCGCCGTCGGAGTCAAGTACCGCCGGCCGCCACGCATTTCGCTGCGGTGGAGTGCTGATTGGAGTAAGTCGCGACCGCTCGGAGTTTCCCCGTGCTGCACTGGAGCTATCTCACCGGTTCCCATTGACGGAGGGCCACCAGAACGCCACTACCACCTGACCACTGCAGGCCGCCCGAGTCCGTAGCCGCCGCCGGATTCCGGCCGCTCCTCCACGTCCCTGCCGTCGGTGAGCGTCCCCACTAGTTTCCCTTGACCTCCTCTACCTGTTCCGCGCCTTACCCGAGCCACAGGCCGCCCAGAGCTCCGGCGATTTGGAGCCGGCTGGTGCCCTTGTCCGCCGGCCAGAGGTAGGAGATGAGGTGCGTTGATTTTGCACTTAGGCCCGTGTTCTTTTCAGTAACCCTATAGATCCTTTTCTTGTGTCTTGTCAAACTTCCAATAACCCCCTTGAATCTTTTAGATTCTCCAAATTCCATCCACTCTAGACCCTTTGCAAGTAAAGCCCTCTAGTTTATATACATAATTATGTATATGCCCCTGAGTTTTCGCGGAAGAGTCCCTGGAAGTTTCAATCTTCACATATAGGTCCTCAGATCTTTAAAGAGCCATATCTTTCTTGTTTTAGCTCCGATTTGATCCATTCAAGTTGCGTTAGGTCCATAATGATGTAAAGCACGTGTTAGCGGAGTGTTTTCATCATGTTTTGTTTTCTGAAAATAAATTTAATATTAATTTTGATTAATGCTTCATAAACATGCCTTTTATAAATAAAAGCAATATAGATCTATACATCATTTTTCATAAGCAAATATAATTTGATTAATGTTTCTATCACATGCTTTTGTAAATAAAATCTAATTAGATCTTTTACCCAGTTTTCCATAAGTCAAATATTAATTTGCTTAATGATTTATTAATTTTTATAATTAAAAGTTGATTAGGCTTTTACTCCGGCTTCATAAATAAATGATAATTTTGATTAATACCAAGGTAAATGCTGTTTTTAATAATAATATGATCTACTCAAATTACAAAGTTTCGTTTAGATTGTTCATATAGTCTAGTTTTTCTAAATTAAATATTTAATTGATTAATTCATATATGAATCTTTATAAATAAAACTTGATTAGTTCTTTACACCGGTTTTGCAAATAAAGTTTAATTTACTTTAATTCCAACATGGGGTATTTTATTTATGAAATATCCTTACATATATTTTGTTAACTAAAATAAACCTAAGCTTATAGTCTTGCTCTCTCATATGTGCAAAACAATCGTTAGACGTTCTTTACCCCAGTATCTCTTTTGATCAAGTCTATCTGAAGCTCTGAATCTTTCTAGTGTTAGCTCAAGCTCTGTCTCAGTGTGTCTCTGTTGTAGAGCTAGCCTTCTTTCAAGCTCCAGATCTTTCAAATCCTAGTACATGCCATCCTACCGTAATTGTCTTTTATGTAAGACAACTATACTCTTTCAGTTCTTTGATCCAACCTTGTGTAGCTATCTTTCTAAGAATCAGTGTCTCTGTCATCTAGCTGTTCTCTCTTCGTCCTAGTTCTCCTTGTAGGCTAGTCTTCCTAGATCTTAGCCTAAGATTTCTTATGCGCTTGATAGTTCGTTGCTACCGTTCTCGTTCGTTTCACCTTAACTTATACGTTAGCATGTGTATCACCTGTTACTTGTTTTAATACTAAAGATGCATGCTAATATTGACTAATTCTTATTCCAATGCTTTTATAAATAAAAAGTGATTAAGTTCTAATCCGGTTTTCTTTAATCGTAATGTAATTGGTTAATCCCTATTCATAACTAGTTTTTCTAAATAAAAGATGTTAGGGTTAAACATTGGTTTTCATAATAAAGTTAATATGCCTAATGACATCATAAATGCCTTTTCAATAATAAATATGTTTAGTTAAACACGCGACCTAAAGTTATTCGTTTAGATATCTCCTGCTTGCTTATCTTTTTAAAGTAATTGTTAATTTGACATAATTTCTACTCGAATGTCATAAATAAAATATGATTAGGTTTATCGTGATTTCTTTAATTAAATATAACTTGTTTAATAGTAACATAGAGTATTTCTCTAAAATATTCTTTTACATGATTTCTTAATTAAAATATGCCAAGCGTAGTCTCTTGTTGTTTGATAATGATCTCACGATAGTTTCGAGCTTAGTTCTGTTTCAGCGTTTCTTGCGCTTACGTAACCAATAGAATCGAGCTCTATCTCAAAGTGATCTTTCCGGTCCTTGCTCAATCTTCCGCCATCATCTCTTCAAAGTTAACCCAGCCTTTCCCTTCCAAGCACTTTGTGTTCTTTAGTGATCCATCCAATCAAGCCTATCCTTTAGTGCGTTCTTTTAAAGCTTTGATCTGATTGATGTATTGTTCTTAGTATATGCTTGTTTGTTTGCTTTCTGTATGTTTTGTGCTCGATGATTGATGCGAGTAGAATGAACGTGGTTCGGGAACTTGGAAGAGTGTGAAGGTGAAGATTCTGAGCAACATCACCACTTTGGTTAAAGGCAAGTGTGTCCTTGAACTTTTGTCCTAATAACTTTATTAATCACTATTGCATTGCTATGCATTAATTTTGATGGGTTCCTATTAAGGATCACTAGCCTCTTTTGACTGTTATCTTGAACCTGGTTCTTAATTAATTCTGATGGTAGATATTGCTTAGTTTGCTCAACTGGGTTGGTGTTAATCAACATGGTTATCATTTTATGCTCTATGTTCTTTTATGATAATTTTAGTACAAGATCACTGTGCATTAATCGGAACATGGAGAACCACCCAGGAAAACAGTACAACCACAAGAACTAATGGGCAATGGTCTTGGCTGAATAATTAGGAACTTTAGCTTGTGGTGATCTTACCTGATAAGGACAAGGGATCGGCGGTACTGCGGGGTATGGACTCGCTCTAGCAGGGGGTCGGGTGAGTTATTCTTTTATGGTGGGGTATCGACCTGCTAGGGGACTTTATACCTTGCTAACTGATCCGAACCTTGTGGGTCACAACTTGTTGGAGAACCTTTGTAAAGGCCATGTAGCGTCCCTATGCAATCACACCTCAGAAGTGTGATATGGTGCCTGCGCAGCATCGCATGGATGGGTTCAGAGTTCTTCGGAGCTTTTACGCTGCTTGTGGTGAAAGTGTACAACCTCTGCAGAGTGTAAAACTAATCGATTAGCCGTGCTCACGGTCAAGAGCGGCCTGGACCCTCACAAGATAACTGAACTTGAAGATGGACTTAAATTGTGATATGTGTTATGGTTATGCTTGCCATGTGCTCATGGTGTATTTCTTATCTTTATGCTTAATGTGGGTTGGTATAAACTTATACTCTTATTAGTAATCAGGTGCTAATAAAACTTGACCAACTAAAATTGCTTAAATGCTTATAGCCCAGTCCACTATAAAGCCTTTGCATTCATATCTTTCCCCACACTTGCTGAGTACGACAAGTGCTCACCCTTGCTATAAACAATGTTGCTCAGAAGGAGGAAGCTACTCTGAAGTCTTGTGAAGATGTTGTGGAGTTCTAGGCGTACGCAACCCCCAGTCGATTGCTTGTGAAGTTTGGTGCCTTCGTTTCCAGGATTAAGCGTAAACTCTGATAATCTTCCTTTTTCTTACGTGATATTGTTTCTGTTATTCACTTATGTCAGCTGTATGCATGAAAACTGATCGTGGCATGCATATAGGTTTGCACTTGGTTTTCATTGGAAAAACAGGTGTGACAGAGTGGTATCAGAGCCGTATCGACTGTAGGACGTGAGCCTAGATAGTAATGGTCGTTTCTTAAGGTTTCCTTTGATCTAAAATTCATCACTACCTCTCCCTTGAGCTCTGTGATGAATATTCTTGGTCCTTAAACCATATCTTTAATCGATCCTCCTTGATAGCTCATCTTTGACTATCACATTTTCATTTGCACATCATTGTTTTGCAAATGATTATGACCTCTACCCTTGCCTATTTATTTACTCTTCCCTTGGTCTTGATCTTGTCTCCCTTTCCACTTCTCTCAAGCAATTCCACCAATAAGTCAAAAGGTGAATTGTTACCCTTGATATTCTATCTGTTCGCGCAGCTCTCCGACACATCAGCGCTGTTTCAATTCTTTCTCGAGCTACAGAACTCCGATTGACATGAAATTGGTTGGGTTAGTTCTTAAATTTCATTGTTGAAGTTCTTTCAAAAATTCAGCCATATCCAATATATATTCCTGGAGCTATGCTTGAAACATTGGAGCTATCAGAATCTGTAAACCCTGCTGACCTAGTTACCTTCATTATTTTGTATCTCGGGCTATGGACCTCCGATTGAGTTAAATCCAATTGGAGTAGTTCAGGAATTTTATAAGATTCACTCTGTCCAAAATTCATCAATTTTGGTTGCATATACATAGAGTTATGCCCGAAACTTTGGAGGTTCCCGAATCTGTCAACACTGTTGACATAACCATCTTGTTTGATTCATATCTTGAGTTCTAAATCTCCAATTGAGGTGATTCCAGTTGGGATGAACTCATAATTTCGTACTCCTTGATCTGGGAAAAATCCATTATTTATGGATACCCTTGCTAGGAGTTACATCTGATTTATTAGGAGGATACCCTTTGACTTAATTAACAACGTGTAGTACCGTTCCCTTAGCTATGTCTTGTTTGGTGAAATCCAGTGCTTGCATGAAGATGCTTGGTTTTATGACATTGCTTGTATTGGTTCTTTGAAGTGAGTGTTGGTGTATTGTGGATCTTACATCTGCAATAACATCAGTAGCTTAGTTGGGTTGTTCTTTTGTATCTCACCTGCTTGCTCTTTCCATTCTTTCTCTCTACTCTTCGATCTATCACAAATACCCAGTCAGATGGAGAGCTCCAACACAAATCATGAAGATAAAGATAATGAAGGCAACATCAACATTCCTCTTGCAACCTCATCATGGGAACGCAAGATGTTGGAGTATGTCGCTGCACAAACTCAGTTTTTGCAAGCAATGGCCCAAACCATGGTTAAGATTCATCAGTCCATTACAAAGCAAGCTTCACTCCCTAAAGCCCACAATACTGTCACCAATGATAGCTATCAAAACATGTCTCCTCCACCATTTGATAAAGAGAAGCTAACAGTTATGCCGACTAAAGTCTTTCAAGGAAGGATGCAGCCTAGCACAACCTACTTTCGTAATGAGATGGCTAAAGACAGAGTTCCCATTGGTCCAGTGAAGAGGCAAGTTGCAGAAGTATGGAATAATCAAAGAAAGAAGAAGAGGCATGGAGCACTGAAACTAACCACGGAGAAACAACATGAGGTTAACAAGGCTCCAGATATGTGTCCGGGTGGTGAGCACGATGCTCTTTCATGTCCCCAGAAGGAAGCTAGTCTTATGACAACAGAAGCTCGCCAACATAACACTATAAATATCAATAAGCAGAAGATGTTGTCCACCCAAAACCCAATTCAAGAAGAAGGTTCTCAAGCTGAAGATCATACTCAAACCCTAAACCTTGATGATTGGATTATCACTTGCAAGGAATACAAACCTGGTAGACGCAAATGATCTAATAAACAAAATCGTAGAACGAGACGAGAGAAAAAGTTATCACATTTAGGGGCAGATAATGGTACTAAACCTGGTTCCGACAAACTCCAGCCTAAGATTGTTCGACCTATGTTTGTCACTCCCATCAAGAAGAATCCTGATGCGCAAGTTGATCTACCAAGGACTATGATAGAGCAAAGCGAAGAGTGGAGAAATCACAATGATAGAAGAGTGAATAAGTTATAAGTGGGATCAGACTATATATTCCTATACAAGTCCAATGAGCTATGGAGAATGGAAGAGGATGTTTTGCTTGTGTAAGGAAGGTCGATATGAAGAAAGTTGATAAGCTTTGGATAATACCCACGTGAGCCCTTGTTTCTTGCTAACCTTTTTCGAATCTCGGGACGAGATTTCTTTTAAGGGGGGTAGAGTTGTCACACCCTGAAATTTCCAATTTCAGGATGTGAATAGAGAGAATAATTAAATAACAATTTTCTCATAATTTTAAAATTTTTCCTACATTTATTTTCTTTACAGGGAATATAGAATAGGAAAAATCCATTGTTTGATTTTCTTAATCAAATAAAAAGTTGTGCGTGTTGCATTCATGCCAATGCATCTTGGTGCTTCCTGAGTGCTTAAGGTTTCAAAAGGCGTTTAGGATCTGTCCAAATCCTTCCGAGAATTCTCTGGATTTTTCTGGAATTTATTCTCATTTTCCTTGAGCTATTTCTATTTATTAGAAGGCTCTAAAATTCTTTTCATGAGCTCTGAATACTTTATTTGGATTGTTCATGCTCAAATATAGCTCTGGGAATTTTCCTGGAATTTTGTGATTTTCGTAGTATTTTTAGTGCCTTTAAACAATTTCTAGGTTTTACTGGAATTGTTTTCACATTGGAAATTAATTTCGGAAAATGAAAATTCCTCCAATTCTTTTGGGCCAAGCCCATCCCCGGAAGTCTGCCTTTGCTCCTCCAACTCTTTCCGTAGCTCATTTCCGTCCCAACCCATGACAGCTGCGCGGCCCAAATCTTGAAGTATGCCCTTGCCCCCTGAACTCTTTTCCTTGGCACAGTTTAACTTTTGGCCCAGCTCTATCCCTCAGCCCAGCTTGGCCCAACTGCAGACCCGCCTGACCCGGTCCATCAGCCCGCCGTGGCCCTGCGCGAGGCCCATCCGAGCCCGCGTTGCCGCCGCCTCGTGCTCGGCCAGGACTCCGCCGAGTCCGGCGTTTCCCCGTCCTCGGCGTCCGTATGCGCCAAGGCGGCCTCCCCGCGCGCCCATAAAATCCGAGGCCGAAGCTCCCGCGTGCCCTATCCCTCGCCGCGCCGCCGCCTCTCGCCCTAGCCGCCGCCCGCGCGAGCCATGCGCGCGCCGCCGCCGAGTCAAGTACCGCCGGCCGCCGCGCGTTTCGCTGCGGTGGAGTGCTGATTGGAGTAAGCCGCGACCGCTCGGAGTTTCCCCGTGCTGCACTGGAGCTATCTCACCGGTTCCCATTGACGGAGGGCCACCGGAACGCCACCGCCACCTGACCACTGCAGGCCGCCCGAGTCCGTAGCCGCCGCCGGATTCCGGCCGCTCCTCCACGTCCCTGCCGTCGGTGAGCGTTCCCACGAGTTTCCCTTGACCTCCTCTACCTGTTCCGCGCCTTACCCGAGCCACAGGCCGCCCAGAGCTCCGGCAATTTGGAGCCGGCTGGTGCCCCTGTCCGCTGGCCAGAGGTAGGAGATGAGGTGCGGTGATTTTGCACTTAGGCCCGTGTTCTTTTCAGTAACCCTATAGATCCTTTTCTTGTGTCTTGTCAAACTTCCAATAACCCCCTTGAATCTTTTATATTCTCCAGATTCCATCCACTCTAGACCCTTTGCAAGTAAAGCCCTCTGGTTTATATACATAATTATGTATATGCCCCTGAGTTTTCGTAGAAGAGTCCCTGGAAGTTTCAATCTTCACATCTAGGTCCTCAGATCTTTAAAGAGCCATATCTTTATTGTTTTAGCTCCGATTTGATCCATTCAAGTTGCGTCAGGTCCATAATGATGTAAAGCACGCGTTAGCGGAGTGTTTTCATCATGTTGTGTTTTCTGAAAATAAATTTAATATTAATTTTGATTAATGCTTCAGAAACATGCCTTTTATAAATATAAGCAATATAGATCTATACATCGTTTTTCATAAGCAAATATAATTTGATTAATGTTTCTATCACATGCTTTTGTAAATTAAATCTAATTAGATCTTTTACCCGGTTTTCCATAAGTCAAATATTAATTTGCTTAATGATTTATTAATTTTTATAATTAAAAGTTGATTAGGGTTTTACTCCGGCTTTATAAATAAATGATAATTTTGATTAATACCAAGGTAAATGTTGTTTTTAATAATAATATGATCTACTCGAATTACAAAGTTCCGTTTAGATTGTTCATATAGTCTAGTTTTTCTAAATTAAATATTTAATTGATTAATTCATATATGAATCTTTATAAATAAAACTTGATTAGTTCTTTACACCGATTTTGCAAATAAAGTTTAATTTACTTTAATTCCAACATGGGGTATTTTATTTATGAAATATCCTTACATATATTTTGTTAACTAAAATAAACCTAAGCTTATAGTCTTGCTCTCTCATATGTGCAAATCAATCGTTAGACGTTCTTTACCCCAGTATCTCTTTTGATCAAGTCTATCTGAAGCTCTGAATCTTTCTAGTGTTAGCTCAAGCTCTGTCTCAGTAATAAATATGTTTAGTTAAACACGCGACCTAAAGTTATTCGTTTAGATATCTCCTACTTGCTTATCTTTTTAAAGTAATTGTTAATTTGACATAATTTCTACTCGAATGTTATAAATAAAATATGATTAGGTTTATCGTGATTTCTTTAATTAAATATAACTTGTTTAATATTAACATAGAGTATTTCTCTGAAATATTCTTTTACATGATTTCTTAATTAAAATATGCCAAGCGTAGTCTCTTGTTGTTTGATAATGATCTCACGATAGATTCGAGGTTAGTTCCGTTTCAGCGTTTCTTGCGCTTACCAATAGAATCGAGCTCTACCTCAAAGTGATCTTTCCGGTCCTTGCTCAATCTGCCGCCATCATCTCTTCAAAGTTAACCCAGCCTTTCCCTTCCAAGCACTATGTGTTCTTTAGTGATCCATCCAATCAAGCCTATCCTTTAGTGCGTTCTTTTAAAGCTTTGATTTGATTGATGTATTGTTCTTAGTATATGCTTGTTTGTTTGCTTTGTGTATGTTTTGTGCTCGATGATTGATGCGAGTAGAATGAACGTGGTTCGAGAACTTGGAAGAGTGTGAAGGTGAAGATTCTGAGCAACATCACCACTTTGGTTAAAGGCAAGTGTGTCCTTGAACTTTTGTCCTAATAACTTTATTAATCACTATTGCATTGCTATGCATTAATTTTGATGGGTTCCTATTAAGGATCACTAGCCTCTTTTGACTGTTTTCTTGAACCTGGTTCTTAATTAATTCTGATGGTAGATATTGCTTAGTTTGCTCAACTGGGTTGGTGTTAATCAACATGGTTATCATTTTATGCTCTATGTTCTTTTATGATAAGTTTAGTACAAGATCACTGTGCATTAATCGGAACATGGAGAACCACCCAGGAAAACAGTACAACCACAAGAACTAATGTGCAATGGTCTTGGCTAAATAATTAGGAACTTTAGCTTGTGGTGATCTTACCTGATAAGGACAAGGGATCGGCGGTACTGCGGGGTATGGACTCGCTCTAGCAGGGGGTTGGGTGAGTTATTATTTTATGGTGGGGTATCGACCTGCTAGGGGACTTTATACCTTGCTAACTGATCCGGACCTTGTGGGTCACAACTTGTTGGAGAACCTTTGTAAAGGCCATGTAGCGTCCCTATGCAATCACACCTCGGAAGTGTGATATGGTGCCTATGCAGCATCGCATGGTTGGGTTCAAAGTTCTTCGGAGCTTTTACGCTGCTTGTGGTGAAAGTGTACAACCTCTGCGGAGTGTAAAACTAATCGATTAGCCGTGCTCACGGTCAAGAGCGGCCTGGACCCTCACATGATAACTGAACTTGAAGATGGACTTAAATTGTGATATGTGTTATGGTTATGCTTGCCATGTGCTCATGGTGTATTTCTTATCTTTATGCTTAATGTGGGTTGGTATAAACTTATACTTTTATTAGTAATCAGGTGCTAATAAAACTTGACCAACTAAAATTGCTTAAATGCTTATAGCCCAGTGCACTATAAAGCCTTTGCATTCATATCTTTCCCCACACTTGCTGAGTACGACAAGTGCTCACCCTTGCTATAAACAATGTTGCTCAGAAGGAGGAAGCTACTCTGAAGTCTTGTGAAGATGTTGTGGAGTTCTAGGCGTACGGAACCCCCAGTCGATTGCTTGTGAAGTTTGGTGCCTTCGTTTCCAGGATTAAGCGTAAACTCTGATAATCTTCCTTTTTCTTATGTGATATTGTTTCTGTTATTCACTTATTTCAGCTGTATGCATGAAAACTGTTCCTGGCATGCATATAGATTTGCACTTGGTTTTCTTTGGAAAAACAGGTGTGACAGCACTCGGCCATGAAGTGTCCACGCTTGCCACGCTTGTAGCATGTCCCTGAGCTCCGCCTTGCATTCCTCCGGCTCTCATGTAGTCGATCAAACCTCCTTGAGAGCAAGGCCAGCTCCTCCTCACCTAGCACATCAAACTCCTCATCTTGAATAGACATAAGAGAAGACAAGGAAAACTGTCGACAGGAAGGGTTAGCTTTGCCCTTTGATCCGCCCACAAGAGCAAGACTATGGTCAGTCGAGCCCTCATGCTTGGATTGCAACTTCCTGTCAACCTCAGCCGACTTGAGCTTAGA
The DNA here is from genome assembly GCA_947561735.1 of Cenchrus americanus. NCBI lineage: Eukaryota > Viridiplantae > Streptophyta > Magnoliopsida > Poales > Poaceae > Cenchrus > Cenchrus americanus. Next base: position 191,664,835 of record OX387244.1, read on the forward strand.
AAAGAGGTCATCCAACTCAATGGTCAAATATTGCCCAGACTCCTTGATGGCCTCAACCTTAGCACCACAAACATTTGGGTCCAAGATATGCAAGAGCTTCAAAGATTGATCATGCTCAGTGTAAGGAAAATCCTCAACATTGGTCTTCATGTTGTTCACGATGGCGGTGAACCTTTGAAACATTGCATCAATGTCCTCACTGGGAGGTTGAGTAAAGTTCTCATATTGCATCCGGTAAGAAACAAAGAGGCGAGCCTTCACATGGTTATCACCACCGTGAGCAACCAACAACTTCTCCCAAATTTGCCAATCAAGATTCAAATGGCGAACACGCTCAAACTCAAGATCACACAAGCTTCGAACCAAGTGATCAACGGCTTTTGCATTTGCCTCATACATGGCCTTAGCACCGGCATCGGTCACCATAAGAGTGTGGATCTAAGTCAGAATAGCATACGTCTTGTCAAGAATAATAAAATCCAACAACTTGCCACGAAGAAAGATCATCATACGAGCCGCCCACTTGTGGTAACCCTTCCCATCGAAGTGCGGCGCACCGCCCCACTCAACGTACGCCATCTTAGGATTCAAGACTTGTCAAAGTCACAAAGAATGCGGCACCAAGCTCTGATACCAATTGAAGGATCAGATGGCGAGTAGAGAGGGGGGGGGGAGTAATAGGAGCTGGTAAAAATTCTTCTCAAAGAACCCGACCTATACCCTAGACAAATCCCGGTCACACACGAGCGATGGATCGAATCACACACCAACCGCCAAAACAACAAGGTTATGGATCAACCTTTAGTCTTAGGAACGATCCTTGAAGCACACGCGGGAGCACGAAAGAAGGAAAGGAGGAATCAAACCAAAGAGCAAAGCAGTCAGGCTCTGGCGGACCGTCCGGCCAGGAGGGGCGGACTGTCTGCACGGGCCACGCGGACCGTCCGCCAATGTACCGCGGACTGTCTGCACAGGTATGGCGGACCGTCCGGCCTGGGCCGCGGACTGTCCGTTAAAGCCAACAGAACCTCCAGTAGTGAACCCTGAAAAATGGATCGTCCGCGGGGAGCACGCGGACTGTCCGCCAGGCACCCGCGAACTATCCGCCCGGCACACGCGGACCATCAGAAACCTCGCCCAACCAAAACTCAAAAACACAACGGATTGAAAGCGAAGCCGAGCAAGAACGCGAAGAACACACGACGAACACTGCCCGCGCGGACCGTCTGCCACCACCTCGCGGATTGTCCGCCCTACATGGACAGACCCAGAAACAGCCCGACTTCGAGGGTCAACTCCCCCAACTCATCACCGGATCTCCCAAATGGTAGAAGCTGTAGAGACAAGAGTTTGGGGACATGATAAGTGTCAAACAAGGATGCTATATCCCAAAAAATTTTCCTCCTAACTCCCTAAATCACCCGGAATCGCGGATCCTTTGAACACCACCAAAAGCTAGAGCTCCTACGAAAATCCTTGAATCGAAGTGGTTTCCCGGCGTTTGAGGGCATGAGATCAATCCCAAAGATGCACAAGACATCCATCCATGTTTCCCTCAAAGAAATCCGGGGAGAAACCCACTCAAATCCGCGGAACCACACCAAGAACAAGGGCACCAAAACAAGCACGAAAAAGACCACGAAATTCACAACGTCGAATCTTCTATACAAACCAGGAAAGATTCACAAGGTCTAGCATGCCGCCCTAGCATCCATCCCTCTCAACAAATCTCTCATGAAGCTCTCATGCTAGCCTAGAGAAAATGGAGAAGAAAAAAGTCCAGGAAAATGAGAAATGGGAGGCGGGAAATGAAACCCTAAGCCGCGGAGAGAGGGGTCCATCGACACACCCTCATGGCTTATATATCGGGTCCCGCCGGTGTGGGAAATGACTCGACTACCCCTAACTTAACTACAGGCGATACAACCCACGCAGGGGCATTTATGTAATGTTTGTGGGTCTTGCCATCGGACGGCCACGCCTTCGTCGCACCCCGCGTCCTCCCGACGCAAGCCATGCGATCCCGCCGCGTGTCCTCCGCTTCGAAGCTTCCCGACACGCCCGGATCCCATCTCCGTCGTGTTGGGCCTTCGGACTTGGTTTTGAGGCCCAAACCAAGAAACCGTCCTCCAATGGGTTTGCGGGCAAACCACCAAACCCCACGTGCTCGGCCCGGCCCCCCGCCACCGTGCACCGGCTCGATCGTCCATGACTTCGTCTTGCTCGTCTCGCCACCATGTGGCCCGCACCTAGTCCCGTCGTCCACCGGGTCCCTCGAACCGAGCCTACTTGTCTCTCCATCTCTCGGAGGCTCCTCAAGGCTGAAGACCTTTCGCGCCCGTCCTTCACCTGCAACAACACGAACTAGGCCGCAGCCTACACCTGCGCACTGAGCCAAGAGTCAGTCCAACACCCGTTCTCAATCACTCATCACTGAGGAGCGGTCATCCATCGACCACCGGGATGCTCCTGGTCCTCAGTGACTGGAGTTTGGTCCACTTGAAAGTCAATGACGTCAAAACTATCAAGGAGTTACCCAAATTGACTAAAAAAACCTTTAGCAAAAGAAACAAACGAGATCGTGAAGAAGAAGAAGAAGGAATGCAGAATAAGAAATCAATTCTATGGGAGCTAGAGTATTGGCCGATGTTGGATGCTCGTCATTCGATTGACAACATGCACGTCAAGAAGAATGTGTGTGAAGCTACACGTGGAACATTTCTACAATAGAAGTCCAAAGGAAAAGATCAGAAAAATGCAAGGGTGGATATTAAAGAACTAGGCATTAGGTCGGAGCTCTATGCAGAGGAAACAGAGACAGGGACGAATCTTTCTGTTGCTGCAATCACCTTGTCAAAGGCAGAGAGAAAAGAATTCTGTCAGTTTTTGCATGATTTGAAAGTACCTTCAGGCTACTCATCAAACTTCAAGAGGCTAGTGTCGGTGAAGGACATGAAAATGAATTTCAACTTGATGAAATCTCATGATTTCCATGTGTTGATGATAGCTCTTCTTCTTGTTGCACTTAGAGGTATCAAGACATAACTGGTTCGTGACACGATCATGTGCTTGTGTTTATTCTTCAATGCAATAGAACAGAAGGTGATTGATAATGAAAAACTGTTGGACTTAGAGAGGATGCATTTCGAGACCTTATTCCTGCTTGAAGCTACCTTCCCACCATCATTCTTTGATCTCATGTTGCATCTAACAGCACACCTTGCGAGGGAAATCTGGAACCTTGGCCCATCTTACCTTCATTAGATGTTCCTTGGTCCTGAAACCATTGGTACATAACTGGTTGTTTTTGGAGGGAGCCATTGTTCGTGGCTACGAGACCATCGAAACAGTGTAGTGTGCCATGGGTTATATGCACTACGTGAAAACCTCAAATAGGTCACGCAGCATTTGTAACAGGCCCTTAACACCCGTTACATGCACCCACATCTGTAACGGTTGTTACTTGGCGCCCGTTACAGATAAGCGCGGTAGGCCAACCCCGGGATTGGCCTCTGCAACGCCCGTTACCAATGTGGACTTTTGGTAATGGTATTCTCAAACGCTTGTTACATGAATTCTTTGCAATAGACGTCAAATAGAGCCCGTTACACAAGTTAAACCTATCGATAACGAGCTAGTAAAGTATGTTACTGATCAACACCCTATCAGTAACGGGTTGTTTAAGTCCGTTACTGATCACTCCGTATTGGTAACGTGATATAAAGTCCGTTACCGATGGGCATTTGACACCCGTTACTAGTCTGAGAGCCAAATATTTAAAGTCTGAGAGCACTCAACTCCCGTGAAGCGGGAGGGCAGCATCACGAACAAATGAGGTAGAGGTTTGTTAATCATCGCTTCCTTTGAGTATGTCCTCATTGACATGTCAACTCGATCCATCTCTCATTGCTTCCATTTCGACATATAGGAAGAATCAACACACATATCTTCTGAGACAAAACAGACATCAAAAGAGGGATAACCTGTCCACAAAGATGAAGATAAGTTGTCCACAGGAATAAAGATAATTACTACAAAAGGTGAACTTGTCCATATATTAGGCTAGGACTTAACTTGTCCATCACATTATTTACTATGGTTGTGCTATCTGATCATACACATCAACAAAGGCATGCCCCTAGAACATCCACAAAAGTATAGCTACTGACCCTGCACATCAACAAGCTTGAACTAGATCATGCCCCATCAGGATTATTGGCTCTTTTTTCAGCCTCTGTGTAAGCAACCAGGGATTCTTGAAGCCCTTCTAGCGCATCTTCAATGGGTTCGAGATTTTGTTCAGTAGTATAATTGTACCTCCTTATGTGCTTAGCCTTTTTGATGAGGATGTTCACTTCTTTTGTGATTTTTTCAAACTCAGGTTTCACATAATCCCAGATATTAAGGTTAAGAAGTAAGTCAAGCTCAGCTCGCGACTCAAAGAGTTTTGCCTGAAACAGGGTTAAACATGGTATAATAGCAACTTAGTTAATTCAGAATTAATTTGCCTCAAAACTTGGAGCAGTATAGGAACAGTCATAGGAAAATTATATTAGAACTTGAAAATTATCCTAGGCTTCATAGCACGGTGTGACAAGTAAAAGCAGAACTTAGTTCAGAACTGATTTACCTCAGAACTTGGTATAATTAAGATCATGGCAAGCATGGAAGACATCATCATAGGCACTAATTAACTTTATGAAGCTCAAGCTCAAGCTACATTAAGCTCCATATATAGAACAAGTAAAAAGGCAGTGAGATTCAGAGAAACTTGCCTCGCCGTCGTCGTGGTCATTGCCAGAGTTAGAGATAAGGTCCTTTACACCTTCTTCGCCACTCCCTCGACACCTCTTCATAGTTGCCAGACATTTGTGCTCGCAAACGTGAGGTAGGCCCCTTGCCCACTTCGCTGCCCCCTCGCCGGCACGTCCTCCTTGCCGCTGCTTGGCCCCTCGTCGGAATCCTAGAGGATTCAGTTGAGGACCCTCGTCTCCAGCATTGGGTTCACTCCACCGCCACTTGGCCCCTCTCCAGCGCTCATCGTCGTCTCCCTCTTCACTGCCATCTCGCCGGCACGCGCGCAGATCCAGTTGCGGCACTGCTTCGCGTTCCGGTTCTCCTCGATCCCGGGTGCGTGGGGTCGTCCGCTGCTTGGCCCCTCGCCGACGCTCATCGTTGTCTCTGTCTCCATGCCTCCTCTCACGCCTCCTCTATGCCTTTTTTCCAGGAAAGTGATGCGCTTATCCATTCAAAAAGAAGAAGGGGCAGTTGAATATTCATTTTGAATATTTTGCACCTTTTGACTTTTACAAATCACATTTGACCATTCGTCTTATTCAAAAAATTTGTGAAAATGTAGAAATCATTATGATATACTTAAAATATATATTATGATAAAACATGTCATAATAAAATAAATATATTTTTTAGAATTTTTTCAAATAAGACGAATGGTCAAACGAGAAGCATGGAAGTCAACAAGTGTAAATATTTCGGATGGAGGGAGTAGCAGTCAATGCCGACGCGGGTTAGCAAACCCGCGTCGCTTTGTTGGCTGGTGCTTGGGCAATGGTTACCTTATTTATACTAGGCTGCTAACGCTTTTTTTGAAGTGACACTTAATTGCTTCAACCAGCACCTAAAAATTAATAAAAATACGAACAATTCATAGTTTTTTAAGAATCGAATAACTCATAGGAGTAGTTGGGCATTTGGTATTTTTAATAAAATATGAACAGTCACACGTCTCCTTGTGACCACATGATTCTTTTTGTGGCCAAGAGCTCTCCTGAGCGGACATGGGTTCCGAGGCGTGTGACCGACCGCCTGACGGTTCGCCGTCTTGTCAATATAAATCGTGGCTGGCCAAGGACTTTGTCAACCGCGACACTAAGAAAACCCCAGCACCACCGTCTCCGATCACCAAGAAGTGAATCCAAGAGCTTCTTCCTCAAGCAAGCACATGGCGTGAAGCTGGCCATCCAGGAAGCAGGGAAGGGAGGAGGTGCCGCCGCCCCCCGCCCGCCGAGCCAGAGAAGGTGTCGCCGCCCCCGTCCGCGAGCCCGAGGAGGTGCCGCCGCCCCCGCCCCCGCCCGAGGAGGTGCCACCACCCACGGCCGCCGAGGTGAAGCCGCCCCCACCTGAGGAGGTGAAGCCGCCCCGGCGCAAGGTGGCGTGGCAGCCCGTGGCAGCTGTGCGTGCTCCTGTAGTAAATGCTCAAGATGCCTCTTGGTCAGCGAAGTTGCTCCACCCGGCTTTCGTGAATCTTGGAAAGGTGGTCGTTCATCTTGGGGTCCAACCACCCAGTCATCCACTGCAGACGACCATGATAGATTACTCCTTCAAGATCAATGTCTTGGGTGGGGACCTAGAGAGAGGAGTGCTCCCCTCATCGACGACGATAGCAGTGACGATGGCGGCCTCGACGTCTCCAGCTCCGGCTTCAGCTCCGACTCCGACGGTGGGGCTCCTCCGGCGGCGACTACCTCTACTTAATTAATTTGTTCCTCTGTTAATGTGTCCTTCCAGTGTGCTTGTTGAACTTGTGATGGACTAGCTAGTAGATCCTCTGTTAATATGTTCTTCCTGTGTGTATGTTGAACTTGTGATGAACTAGTAGATCTAAGAGACGCGGTAGATCAATCCATGTATCCTATTTTGGAAAGCATTGCAATGTCTATGGTAGCAGCTTACAATAAATTGCAATGTGTGTGCCAGAAGTTTGTTACTCTGTTTGTATTATTATATGGTAGCAGTTCACAATGAATTGCAATGTGTATATATGCCAGAGTTATGCCGGAAGTTTGTTACTCTGTTTGTTTTAATAATTCGCATTTCTGTTTCCTCGTGCTGCAATGAAATGTCAGCATAGATGAATTGATGAATTTTGTGTTGTGCGACACATTAAGATTTGTGACCCAATTGCCATTCCATCCATTCTTCGTTCATACATTTAAGTTTGTCATATGTGACAAAATTTTCATTCTTCATCCACACAGATGAAGCAAAAGCACCACTTTTAAAATTAGAATTACTTATTTGCAGCATACATCTCTAGTAAACATCCAAATACTACACAAACAACAACCACAATAATCAAGATCACATTGTCCATTTTCTCCTACAATGCTTTCTTCCTCTGCTTGTCCTCCAGTGCTTGCCTCTGCTCGCCGCTCCCAATTTGACATTCCACTGAATCAACTACTTCGTCGAGTGCATCTGCCCAGTTCGACGGTCAAAAAACAATGACGCTAGCATCCTTCAGCATCTGGAGATACTCCTTGTGGAAACGATAAAGTCCACAATTCTTGTCGTACTGCAGAATCAAAAGCACATAAGAACAATAACTCAGATTTGGGAGACACAGCAGACTACTCATCGAGTTCCTTGCACACTTGAAATAAAAACGACCGTGGTTTTCACCTTCCTTCTATGTCCGCCTCTCCAGCACCCGAGCCATACCACAGTCTAGGTAAGGGACCAGTGGAAAGCCGCTTAACTCACCGACTGAATCCAAGACGATGGTTGTTTGCGGCTGTTCCGGCAACCTTGAACCCTGCTCATCGAACGTGCACCTCCAGACGAATCGGCATAGTGCGACAAGTGAGTGACGGCGGGGAGGATGGGCGGGCGGCGGCGGTGGAGCTCAGATCAAGGAAGAAGAAGGGGGCAGGGGTCGGGGCACCGAGGCGGATGCATATTCATTCGGCAAGGGGCATTTCTAACAATGGAGCACTTGTTGGCGACAATGGTTAGTGTACCACCGTCGCCGAGGCGGATGCCGGCCAGGGGCATAATGGAGCACTTGTTGGTGACGATGCGTAGTCTACCCGCATCGCCTTTGTCAGTCGGCAGGCTACGGATATCTATTTTTATATAGGCTTCTGACGCTGACGCGTGGGCCCGACACTATTTTTTCTGAATTGAAACTTGCTTCCCTCAAATATTATACCCCATAAACAACACCCAAAAATTCGTAAAAAATACAAACAATTCATAGTTGGTAATTTAGTATTTGAATAAAATATCAACAGCCACACTTCTCTAACGAAATTTCTTAAAATTATAATTTTTATCTCCTATTTAACATACAATATTTATAATGATGTCTTAGTGTGTTCTAAAAATTCTACAAATCGACTTTGCAACATAATTTAAGTCCCTAAGCATGTCTACAAAAATTCAACTGGTTTCGAAAATGGAAGATTATAGTTGTGTATAAATGTTTACATCTCTCACATAGTTTCTTAGAATGTCACTTCAACCATGAAGTTTTCCACACTTTAAAACATGTTCGAACTCATATGGATTTGAATTTTAACATAACCTTATGTTCACCATAAGATTACGAAATGCAAAGTTTCATTAGTAATGGTTGTGTAAAACAAATACTATTTATATGGTGTACTTATAAGGAACAATATAAGGTGTATAAACAACATCCAAGAAATGGAATTACATACGAAAAAATGTCATAAATGAATAGATGTTGATTTTAGAAAAATCAGAAACAAATAATATCAAATTTGGATTACGGTTGACGGAGAAAAACGTGATATAAAATTTGATTGCAGATTAAAAGGGGAAAATCAAATTGTTCTTCATTCGAACAGACCTGGCCCTGCCCCTTCATTGGCGACGGGTGTTTGTTAATCATCGTATCATTTGTGCATTCAAATCTTTTTAATAAACGCTCTGCCCTGCCTTTCGCCTTCTATCCCCTTCTCCGGTTTCTGCCTTCCTCGTCTCCGTCACAGCCTCGTCTCCTTCGCAGGTATGGCTGGCGACTCTAGGGGGGGTTCTGCAAGGAGGAGGCCCCACGGCCGCATCCCCGTCCGTCTTCCTCGGTACTGTCCGCCGCCCCCACCAAGACAGTGAGGTTCCGCGGTGACAAAGAGGAGCCATCCCAGTGTGTCGCCCCCGTGCGTCTTCCTCCGCGCTCCATGGAAGAGGCCGGTTCTTTGTCGGCCCAGGGGAGGAAGCCGTACATGCGCGCAAGGGCCAAGTTGGCGGACTCCAGGGCACCCGCCATGGAGAGGCAGGGTTTTTGTCATCAGTGGCCCTGCCCCTTCATTGGCGACAAGTGTTTGTTAATCATCGTATCATTTGTGCATTCGAATCTTTTTAATAAACGCTCTGCACTGCCTTCCGCATTCTACCCCCTTCTCTGGTTTCCGCCTTCCTCGTCTCCGTTGCAGCCTCATTTACGTCGTAGCTATGGCCCACGACTCTAGGGGGAGGTTCTGCAAGGAGGAGGCCCCGCGGACACATTCTCATCCGTCTTCCTCGGTGTTGTCCGCCGCCCTCACTGAAACAGTGAGGTTCCACGGTGACGAAGAGGAGCCGTCCCAGTGCGCCGCCCCCGTGCGTCTTTCTCGGCGCTCCATGGAAGAGGCCTGTTTTTCGTCGGCCCAGGGGAGGAAGCCGTACACTCGTGCAAGGGCCAAGTTGGCGAACTCCAGTTACACCCGCCATGGAGAGGCAGGATTTTTTTCATCAACACGAAGGAAGAAGCAGTCCACGTGCATTGAGGTGAGCGCGGACTCCTCCAGCAACGACCCGGGTAGAAGAGTGGTGCTCGTAAACCTCATCTCCTCGAGCGACGACTCCGGCAACAACTCCATCGATGACTCTGGCAACAACTTCAGTGACAACTCTAGTAACAACTCCGGTGACGATTCTGAAGACCATGAGACAAGTTCTGAAACCATCATGCACGAAATTTTTCCTTGGACCTTCACATCTTCACTGATCAATTGTTCTAATGCATCAATTTCCATTTGTTGTAGGAAGTTGTTGCAAATGACATTGGTAGGATTTGGACTTAAATCAACAAGCTCAAGGAATCGGCTGAAGAGAAGCAAGCAAGTTTTGAAACCTGTTAGAGCAACAACTGTTATGAAGCTTGCATCAATATAATTTTTCCCTTTGTTTTAGGACTGTGCTATTACTCGGGATGACATTGACTACATCTAGAAAGGAATTGACAAGCAGGATGAGCAGCTTAAAGCCTCACAAAAGAGGCAGGAGATTGAACTTTTAAAGAAGAATGCTGAGCTGGCAGAAAGTGTTGCAAAACTAGAGACAAGGCTAGCTGAACTTGAGGCAGTAGCACAAAAGAAGCCATCTAGCTAGCTAACTAGTTCCCTTGCAGAAACAATCTAGTTCGGTGATGCGCCCAGTTGATGCAGTCTTATTTTGGTGATGTGCCCTACTGATGCATGTCAAATGTGAATATGTTTTTTATGAGTTAGTTTGCTTGGTGATGTGAACTACATTTCTCGTTTTAAGGCCCACACAAACCCACTCGCGCTAGGTTAGTAGGGAAGGACGCCTCCCTCACGCAGTCTCCTCCCACTCTCCCCTCGCGCTGCCGCCGCCACTTTCTCCCCCTCACCTTCGCCCCCCTCACCTCTCCCACACCGTGAACCACGCTACACTCCTTCGCTGAGACACGCGCCACACCACACTCGGCGCGACGCGCACCACACCTCTGACAAAGAGATCTAGAAGAGGAGGGACCCAGCAGCGGCGGCTGCAACGACGACAACGACTAGAGGAGGGATCCCGTGACGATAACGACTAGGAGGAGGAGGGATCCAGCCACGAGGTCAACACGTGGATGAGGACGTGGTGGCGAAAAGGTAGCAATGAGGAGTAGAGATCCCTCCGCTCCGGCATTGCGAATGTCAGTAGCGAATCTAGGATTTCAGTTTATGGTATGTCGCTCTAAAAATGTCTTATACAATTTAGTAAATGCGTTCTACCAACTCGGTAATAATTGTAAAATTGACAACAATTTAGTAATAACGTAACTTGGTATATTTGCTTGAGTTTATGGAATTAGTCCAAGCATGCTTTTGTAGCACACATGCGTTCAGATAATCAAGTATACAATATATGCGTGCGTATGGTTATCTTTTTATATAAATATGTATAAATATAGTTGTACTTGTGGGAATTGCAGGGTATGTCGTGGCTCCTTTGTATAAGTACATGTGGACATACTTAGTTGTCGATGGTATACATACTTAGCATTTCCCTTTATATTGACTCTTATATTTGGTTTTGCTCTTGTTACTATGTACATCTGCACATTCTCTTCAAGTTGAATAAGTACCTCATCAGCAACCGAGGCAGCCTGCATCTTGCCCTTTAAAACTGTATGGTCGCTTTGCCTGAACTAATTTTTTGGTTACTGAATTTTCCATTTATGTTAATGGTTTACCAAGAACCAATGATATTAGAGTGGGCTAAAGTAGTTACTGTAATTCCCTTGACTATTAATTCAAAGGAAAAATATGACGACGACTATAGACCTGGGCCACAAGATGAAGAAGAGGGTTATGGCATTGCTAGTGCACAACAAGACCAGATGGGTGGGGCTCAGCACCGAGGCAGAGCGCCAAGAACATCCACAAAGTCGCCAAGTGACACAATGATCATCACTGGGGTCGACATAGTGGGGATGCTAGTACCATTGACTCAAAAGTGTAGGTTCAGGGTGCTTGCGGGGCTCGTTGCTAGACAAAAGATACCTTTGAACTTGTCGGAAATCAAAGAACAAAGCAATGATGAATAGTGGGACTTGTTTGATAAGCATGTGCAGAAACACTTGAAGTTCCAGGAAGATGCGAAACTGCAGCCATTCAAGCTTTTCTAGAAGACGACAGCCAAGGCATGGAGACAATTCAGATTTCAGCTTAGGCAAGATTTTACCAGAAAAGGACTTGAGCCATCTACAAGGCACCGTTTATTGTCCCGGAACAGTGGAACGAGGTCATGAAACTGGCAGAAACCGAGAAAGCCTCATCTGCTAGTGTCAAGTTCAAACAACTCCGAAGCCGGAACACAAGCGAGCACAACATGGGTCCAGTTGGTTATACTATGAAACTAGAACAATGGGAGGAAAAGGACAGACAATCAGTTGCAGCTGGTATCCCCAACCCATATGACGCCTAGCCTGACAATCGTTCCAAGAATTGGCTACGAGCAAGGAGTGAGCTAGTGATTAAAGACTGTGTTGCCATGATAGTGTTCAACAACAAAGAGGCAGAAAAATTGGCTGCGGACATCAAGGAGAAGATTGCATGTGCAGAATCTTCAGGAATGGCAGGGCAGAGGGAGTATGATGTGCTAAGTCAGTGCTTGGGCCGCCCTGAACAACTAGGTCGTGTGCGTGGTGTCTCCAGCTACCAGGGCTGGAAGTATGCATGGCCTCAGCATGTCTAGATGTACAGAAAAAGGAAGAGGACAAAGACTAATGCATCAGTTGATATGAAAAAGATAAAGGAACAAATCAAGCAAGAACTGGTGGCTAGGATGTGGATGCAGAATATGCAGATGCAGAGGTGGTGTTTTCACCAGATGGTGTTGTCACCAATGTCCAATCGTGCAAGCCCTTCACCCGCCACACTAAAGAGCAGTTGTGCGTCCGCAAATGTAGGTTTGATCGATGGCACTGTAGAGTTGGCGATGGAGGTGCGCTGTGATGATCGTACACACGAAGACCTTGTAGGCATGGTTGACTGAACCCACCCACTGTGGCCTATGGATCACGTGGAAGGGGCTTCAATGTGAGGATGAACTTGGTTTTGTTCATCTAGAGGAGACTACGCTACAAACAGTCCTGATTCATGAAGATTGTGTTGTGGTTGAAGTCTCACTGTATATATTATCTTTGCAGATGAACTGTTGGAATACCCTCCTAATAATGAGGTGATGAAACTCGGACAAGCTGAAGGACAGAGGTTACAGTGGAGAAGGTGTCGGATTGACATCAAAGGAGCACCAACATGTAAATCTCATTCACAGGGTACAGTACAAATTCCTTGTCGTCCACACGGTATGATACAAGTTCCTTCCTCAGATGGTTCCCCTCCTCCTCCTCCTCCTCAATCCCCACATCCGCAAGACGTTCCATTTGGACCTCCTCCTTGTCCTGAAAAACTTGCATCCCTCTCATGATCCTGAAAACACAAAAACTTGCATCCCCACATCCGGAAGGTACACAAAATATTCCATCCCTACCTACTCCTAGTCCTGAAAAAATAGAAGAACTTGCATCCCCACATCTGCAAGAGATACCAAATATTCCATCCCCACCACCACACCCACCACCTCCTCCTCCTTCTCGTCCTCATGAAACAACAAACCCTACAACCCCAAATGGAAGTGCTCAAAACAATCATGCCAAAGTAGGTACATTTGGGCCTATTACCTCTGTAATAGTTCCTGGTGAGACACCACTGTTACCAATCAACCAGAGTGATGTGTTGGCTGGTGCTGATAAATCTGTCAACAACACTTTGAAGAAAGTCGTAGGTACATCTGGGCCCAACACATCTGTAATAGCTCCTGGTGAGACACCACTAGAAAGAAAGCCCTTGAGAAACCTTCAGCCATTTCAAATCAGCAAGGAAAGAAACTTGCCAAAAATAAAATCTCTACACCACGTATAGTAGCCAAGAAATCCCTTGAGAAACCTTCCGCCATTTCAAAGCTGTAAGAAGAGAAACTTGCCAAAAATAAAAGCTCTACACCACCTACAAAAGGAAAGCAAGCCCTTAAGAAACCTTCTTCAAACATCTCAAAGGAGCAGGAAAAGAAAATTGTTGTAAATAAAACCTCTAAGAGGCCTACTAGAAAGCGATGTAAGAGAAACACCAAGGAGAATCGTTGGTATATGACTAACCCAAAGCAATCTAAGAGTGACACCGAGAAGAATCCTTGGGCTATGGATAACCCAAATTACAAATTCGGAAAGAGCCTTCTCACTGATGGTGATCTCAAAAAGGCTGCTCCTTTTACCACAAAGCTCCACAAATTCTACATGCAACGTGATAAGTCAGATGACAATTCTCAGATTATGGTCACAATTCGGCCCCAGAGTAGTGCATGGCCTTTGAGATGGTCAAACGGACTCCAGCTGCTACCCGTGCAACTCAGTGATTTCTACGATCTCTTCAACTTGGATGTTTGGATCTGACACTTCTTCGCTGCTTCATCCTGTAAGTTGCTTGAAAATTTAATCTGCTTCTCACTAATCACATCCTCTATCAAAATGTGCTTTTTGTCTCACATCATCTTTATTACCATGTATTTTTCCTCCTTACACTTTAATTGTTTTTCTTACTAATAGGAATATGAATGTAGAAGTTGAGAACACGGGCCCTGCAGTTGGCTTCCTTGATCCTGAATGCCTTTTCTCGACAACGTTGAACAACACAGATAACACTCTTACTTCCTCTGTATCCTATATGCTGAATGCCTTCAAACTATATGCTAAAAAGAAGTTAATGCTTACCACTTATCTTAGTACGAACCTTTTGAGAGATAAAAGACGTATCCACCAACGATCCGCAAGCGTACGGACCTACACCTTTTTCACCACGGGATTCCCAAGGTTCTTGTCAATCCGCGGAGCAAGGGATTACAAGCATTTGATCTACCTCTACTCACTAACTACTCAAACGCTAACTATGATAAGACTAGAAAACGGCTACACTACACTAGAGAGAACTATTAAGCTATCAAGATAGGAGACACTTGCCCATGGGTCTATGATACTTGAACATGCAACCGCTTTAAACACGAAAACCAATCTAATCTACTGGGGATTGTGACCATGGTTTCGCCCTTTACCTCCCCCCGTACTGTCACTACGCGGAGGTATTCGTGACTAGACCTATGATGGACACGACGTATTGAATTGATCCAACACAAGATGATAGATAGATGTTCCAACAAAGTACAATTACATCTCAAGACCAATTACAACCCATAGACGAATAAGGAGATTGCCCTATCAAGGTGCTAGACATGGCACCGTTGATCATGGTCACGCTCCCGACGGTGTCTTCCTTCTTCTCCACTTGGGGGTGCTTCCTTAGAGTTTGGCGATCCTCCTCCGGAGATCTCCCTCCTCTATCCCTAGCTTGTGGATGGCCTCTCGGTGTGAATGGCGGCACCTCCAGGACCTTAGGATTGAAGATCATTCGGGTGCAAGGAAAGGGGGGCCGAACCGACCCCCGGAGTGGGCCAGGCCAACCGGCTTGGGCCGATCGGCCCCGGCCCATCCTTGCCCGGTTCGGTCGCCCCTTCGCTCCGGTGGATCCTCAGGTGATTATGCACTTTGCCCTTCCATTTGCATGATTTTGATGATGTCATCCTCGCGTCCAAGATGGAGGTTCTCCATGCATGAAGTTCAGCCTTTTACGCTTCAATCCCCGGGGGTGTTCCTTCGTAGCACTTCGGTCCTTTCCACCATTCGAAGTGATTTCATTAAGCTCATTAACATGAACAAGACTCCGTAAATGTTCCTTTGAACTTGTTGTGAATTTGTCCTTTATGTCCATGTTTTCCTGAATAAACACAACACTTCCAAATGCATGCACATAGATGAACTTGTTATATGATTAGTGTGCATAGTGGCGGGTTAGTTCCATAATCGAATTCAAACCAAAGTGCAATGAACATGTTTGTTGTAGCAAAATACACTGTCAACAAAACCACTGGATTTTAGTGGCGATCGTTCCAGAGTAGCGGAAGGTCTACTATCTTGATTCATTGAAGACAATTAATACTAATACTGACCCTTTCGAGCGAATCATTAATGAGTAAGTTATTTCTTTCTTAACCTGCGGACGTTCCTGAACAAACTGTACAGAGTACATTAATTAATAGTGTCCTAACCATTGTTGCTTGTTTCGTTGTAGGGCTTGGGAACGTTACTGCGGCAAAAGGTTCTTGCGCCTTGGCCCCTTGGAACACGTCAAAGATGTTAAGGTACATAACACTTATTTCCTTCTTGTGAAAGCACTAAAGCTTGAGTTTATTTCTTCTCAATCACCACTATTTTTCTTTGTACATTTATTGCAGTGCCACCAACAACCTACTGGATCCAGACTCTGCGGCTTCTATTGTGCCTATCACATGCTTCAATTAAAAGATAGCGGCACACATATGGAGGTACATTCTTGGGATCTTCATTTGTAAAACCTGCAACTGAGCACAGTTCTTGCTTATTAGCACTGCACATGTTTGGTAACCACCTATATATGTGTGCTGACAGCTGACATTGTTATATCCAGAGATTAGGGCTAGATGAGCATCCTCTCAACATATCGTTGTTGGCAAATGTTCATGAAAGAATTGCCACATTCCACATGGAACAGGTGATCGCAGCCAGAGGAAAATTTCATGCTGATGACACTGTGTGGGCTCAGATTATGTATGGTGAATAGGAAATTTTTGCATTCCTCCTTGTCCATGAATTTTTGTGATATTGCTGCATACCTCCTTGTGAAATGCATTTCCTCCTTGTGAGATGATGATGCTGAATTTTGTCATATGATGCATGTGAATTGTGGATTTCTGTGAATTTGGGTGTTGGATCTAATTTATGTGAATTCAGTCATATCCTGGCTGGTTCCAGGATGCAACTCCGGATGGCTGCCAAATCCTGGCTGGATCCAGGATGCAGCCGGCAAGCAGGCAGCTGGTTACTGTAGGGGTGGTCTATGTATCTGTAACGGGCGTTACTTAAACTCATTACAAGCACTTATCACTGAGTAATAGGCTTCAATTGGAACACCCGTTACAAACATGCCAACAAAGTAACGGGCAAATGTTCATGAAAGAATTGCCACATTCCACATGGAACAGGTGATCGCAGCTAGAGGAAAATTTCATGCTAATGACACTGTGTGGGCTCAGATTATATATGGTGAATAGGAAATTTTTGCATTCCTCCTTGTCCATGAATTTTTGTGATATTGCTGCATACCTCCTTGTGAGATGCAGTTCTTCCTTGTGAGATGATGATGCTGAATTTTGTCATATAATGCATGTGAATTGTGGATTTCTGTGAATTTGGGTGTTGGATTTAATTTATGTGAATTCAGTCATATCCTGGCTGGTTCCAGGATGAAGCTCCGGATGGCTGCCAAATCCTGGCTGGATCCAGGATGCAGCCGGCAAGCAGGCAGCTGGTTACTGTAGGGATGGTCAATGTATCTGTAACGGGCGTTACTTAAAGCTCATTACAAGCACTTATCACTGAGTAATAGGCTTCAATTGGAACACCCGTTACAAACATGCCAACAAAGTATCGGGCAAATATTCATGAAAGAATTGCCACATTCCACATGGAATAGGTGATCGCAGCCAGAGGAAAATTTCATGCTGATGACACTGTGTGGGCTCAGATTATATATGGTGAATAGGAAATTTTTGCATTCCTCCTTGTCCATGAATTTTTGTGATATTGCTGCATACCTCCTTGTGAGATGCATTTCCTCCTTGTGAGATGATGATGCTGAATTTTGTCATATGATGCATGTGAATTGTGGATTTCTGTGAATTTGGGTGTTGGATCTAATTTATGTGAATTCAGTCATATCCTGGCTGGTTCCAGGATGCAGCTCCGGATGGCTACCAAATCCTAGATGGATCCAGGATGGAGCCGGCAAGCAGGCAGCTGGTTACTGTAGGGGTGGTCTATGTATCTGTAACGGGCGTTACTTAAAGCTCATTACAAGCACTTATCACTGAGTAATAGGCTTCAATTGGAACACCCGTTACAAACATGCCAACAAAGTAACGGGCACCGTAGAAGCCCGTTACCAGTACTGACCGGTGGGCCCCACAATGTGGCCCATTCGTCGAGACATCGGAGATGCAGGTTCACCACACGCGTCTCCGATATTGATTTCACAGTAACGGGCTTTGTTTTGGTGCCTGTTACCAAAGTTCCATGTGGGCCCAAAGAAACAGTCATTTTCACATGACCGGTGACTAGTTGTAGTAACGATTGTTGTTTGATGCTCGTTACGAATACTAGTTGTGCTGAGACGCGTGTGAAATAGACGCGTCTCATTTCGTAAAGACATCGGAGACGCAGTTTCATAAAAAGTGTCACTGATGTTGAGTTCATGTAACAGGCTTTGTTTTGGTGCCCGTTATCAAAGTTTTCTGTGGGGCCAGAGAAATAGCCATTTCACGTGACCAGTGGCTAGATGTAGTAATAGTTGTTGTTTTATGCCTTTACGAATATGTGTTATTAGTAACGGGCATCTGCCTGTTACCTTTCTTGGCTTATTTGTAACACTTGATCGGTAACGGGCGCATTACCCGTTACCAAAGCGAGTTTTTCACATAGTGATGGACCCACAAAACCCCATTGGTGTGCCTCCCTAACGACATGAAGCTAGTCTTTTGAAGGACCGATTAGGCGACCAGAGAGGGGGGGGGAGTGAATGGGAGCCGATAAAAATTCTTCTCAAAGGAGATTGAAATTCCAACAAGATGAACTCGCTCGACCAGACCCCCAAAATCACACACTCCGCACTTCTACCTTCCGTTTGCCAAAACCACGTAGCCACTGGAGTGCTACTGGTCCTAGGATGTCACACCTGTTTTCCAACGAAAACCAAGTGCAAACCTATATGCATGCCAGGGTGAAGTTTCATGCATATAGTGACATATAAGTGTATACAGAAATAGTATCACGTAAGAAAAAGGGAGATTATCAGAGTTTACGCTTAATCCTGGAAACGAAGGCACCAAACTCCACAAGCAGTCGACTGGGGGTTGCGTACGCCTAGAACCAGCAACATCTTCACATGACTTCAGAGTAGCTTCCTCTTTTTGAGCAACATTGTCTATAGCAAGGGTGAGCACTTGTCGTACACAGCAAGTGTGGGGAAAGGAATGAATGCAAAGGCTTTATAGTGGACTGGCTCAAAGCATTTAGCATTTTAGTTGGACAAATTTAATTAGCACCTGATTACTAATAAAAATATAAGTTTATACCAACCCACAATTAAGCATAAAGATAAGAGATACGCCATAAGAACATGGCAAGCATAACCATAACACAAATCACAATTTAAGTCCATCTTCAAGTTCAATTATCATGTGAGGGTCCAGGCCGCTATTGACCAAGAGCACGGCTAATCAATTAGTTTTACACTTTGCAGAGGTTGTACACTTTCACCACAAGCAGCGTAAAAGCAACGAAGAACTTTGAACCCAACCATGCGATGCTGATCAGGCACCATACCACACTACCGAGGTGTGATTGCATAGGGACGCTACAAGGCCTTTACAAAGGTTCTCCAACAAGTAGTGACCCACAAGGTCCGGATCAGTTAACAAGGTATAAAGTTCCCTAGCAGGTCGATACCCCACCATGAAAAGAAATAACTCACCCAACCCCCTGCTAGAGCGAGTCCATACCCCGCAGTACCGCCGATCCCTTGTCCTTATCAGGTAAGATCACCCCAAGCTAAAGCACACTAAGCCACATCTACCATCAAAATTAATTAAAACCGGGTTCAAGATAATGATCAAAAGAGGCTAGTCATCCTTAATAGGAACCCATCAAAGTTAATGCAAAGCAATGCAATAGTGTTTAATAAAGTTATTGGGACAAAAGATCAAGGACACACTTGCCTTTAACGAAAGTAGTTGTTTCTCGTAAATCTTCACCTTCACACTCTTCCAAGCTCTCAAACCACATTCATTCTACTCGCATCAATCATTGAACACAAAACATGCAAAGAAAACACACGAGTACAACTAAGAACAATACATCAATCAAAATAAAGCTTTAGAAGGACGCACTAAAGGATAGGATTGATTAGATGGATCACTAAAGAACACAAAGGGTGTTTGGAAGGGAAAGGCTTGGTTAACTTTGAAGAGATGATGACGGAAGATTGAGCAAGGACCGGAAAGATTGCACGGGAAAGAGCTCAATCCTATTGGTTATGCAAGTGCAAAAAACGTTGATACCGAACTAAGCTTGAAACTATCGTGAGATCATTATCAAACAACAAGAAACTACGCTTGGCATATTTTAATTAAGAAATCATGTGAAAGAATATTTCAGAGAAATACTCTAGGTTACCATTAAACAAGTTACGTTTAATTAAAGAAATCACGATAAACCTAATCATATTTTATTTATAACATTCGAGTAGAAGTTATGTCAAATTAACAAACTTTTAAAAATATAAAGCAAGTATGAGATATCTAAACGAGTAACTTTATGTCACGTGTTCAACTAAACATATTTAATATTGAAAAGGCATTTATGATTTCATTAGGCATATTAACTTTATTAAGAAAACCGATGTTCAACTCTAACATCTTTTATTTAGAAAAACTAGTTATGAATAGGGATTAACCAATTACATCATGATTAAAGAAAACTGGATTAGAACCTAATCACTCCTTATTTATAAAAGCATTGGAATAAGAATTAGTCAAGATTAACATGCAACTTTAGTATTATAATAAATAATAGGTGATCCACATGCTAGCGTACAAGTTAAGGTGAAACGAATGAGAATGGTAGAAGTGAACTATAACTCGCACACAAACCTTAGGCTAGGGTTTAGGAGAACTAGTCTACAAATAGAACTTGGATGAACAACTGACACACTAACCAAGGGTGAACTGATCTGACAAAAGAAACAGATAACAGGGGTAAACTCTAAGGAAAGGTAGCTACGATAGATTAGGTACAAGAACACAGGTGATTCATGAACTAGCTAGATGTTAAAGATTGGATCCGAAAGAACTGGAGGAGTATAGTTGTCTTACATAAAAGACAATTTCGATAGGATGGCATGTACTAAGATTGGAAAGACCTGGAGCTTGAAAGAAGGCTAGCTCTACAACAGAGACACACTGAGACAGAGCTTGCCAAAGAACAACTAACGAACGATTTGCATTTATGAGAGAAAAAGACTATGAGCTAGATTTATTTTAATTAACAAAACAAATATAAAGGATATTTCATAAATAAAATACCCCATGTTGGAATTAAAGTAAATTAAACTTATTTGCAAAACCGGTGTAAAGAACTAGTAAAGTTTTATTTATAAAGATTCATATATGAATTAATCAATTAAATATTTAATTTAGAAAAACTAGACTATATGAACAATCTAAATGAAACTTTGTAATTCGAGTAGATCATATTATTATTAAAAACATTATGGTATTGGCATTAATCAAATTAATATTTATTATAAAAGCCGATGTAAAAGCCTAATCAAATCTTAATTAGAAAATATTAATTAACTATTAAACAAATTAACATTTGGTTTACGAAAACCGAGATAAAGATCTAATTAACTTTTATGTACAAAACATGTGATAGAAACATTAATCAAATTAAATTTGCTTATGAAAAACGATATATAGATCTATATAGCTTTTATTTGGAAAAGACATGTATAACTAGTCATTAATCAAAATTAATATTAATTTAATTTTTAGAAAAAAAACTTGGTGAAAACACACCACTTACGGGTGCTTTACATTATTATGGACCTAACACAATTGGAATAGATAAAATCGGAGTTAAAACAAAGGTTTTATAGAGGAAACAAGATTGAAAGGACCTTTTCGCGATTAACTATAGATTTGGAGGGCTAGCGGAAAAGATTTGCAAGACACATTAAATAGTGCTCGCGAAACTGATAAAACTCGAGGTTAGATCTACAAAATGGCTTGGATGGGATTTAGTTGTGAAGTTCTAATAGATCTAGGGTTTTGTGTGTAAAAGATGCAAGACACGTAAAGATAATAGAGGATTACAGCAAAGGACAGGGGGCTAAGTGCAAAATCTCCACTTCATCCCCTACCTCTCTGCACGATACCACGGCAGGGGCGGCGGCGGTCCCGGAGGGCCAAATTGCCGGTGGCTCGAGCGTTCTCCGGCTCGGCCGCGGTGGGGAAAAGGAAGAGGGAATCGTGGGGACCAAGCTTTGGTGCTCACCAAGGTGGAAGACGGACGACGATGGCCGGAATCAACCGGGGACCCTCGGCGGCGGCCGGCTCGAATTCGCCTCTGGAGGCGGTGCTCCCGCGGCTCGGCGGCGCGATCTTCCGGCGACGCGCGCGCGGGGGCGGGGCGCGGCTTGGATAGGGCGCGGCTACCTCGTCCGGTGGGGCGCGTGCGACGGAGTTTGGCGAGCTTGCCGGCTCGGCGTGGTCCTAGCGGCGCCGGGCTCGCGCGGGCGGCGGCGCGGGCCGGCGCTAGGCATGGGGCGGTGCGCACGGCGGGGCTAGGGCACACGGGAGCTTCGGCCCCGGCTTTCATGGCCGCGCGGAGAGGGCGCCTTGGCGCACGGGGACGCCGAGGACGGGGAAGCACCGGACTCGGTGGAGTCCCGGCGGCCGCCGGCTGCCGGCGGGGCCCCGCTGGGCTCCGCGCGGGCCATAGGGACGGGTTGGACCGGCCGGGCCTGCGGGACCGTGGTGCAGCACCGACCGTGCAAAAGAGCAGGGAGCACCAGCGGACTTCAACCGACGGGTCTAATTGGGCCGGATTGGTTCGCGGCCGCCGGATGCCGTGGGCTTGGCCGAGATAAGAGGAGAGATGAAGGGGCGTGAACAAACTTCAAGGTGGGCTGAAAGTATCCATTGGCCAAAAATAAGGGAAGGAATAGGGGAAGAGACGAGGATTTCTTTTTATTTTCAGAAAATATTTTCGTGAAAAAGAATAATCTAGAAATAGCTAGATAATCGATTAGAGTCACGAAAAATATTTTGAAAATCTTAAAAATTCCAGAAAATTCCCCAAAGCTAGATTGGAGCATGAACAATCCAAATAAAGTATTTGGAGCTCATGAAAATGATTTTAGAGCCTTATAATAAATAGAAATAGCTCAAGAAAAATGAGAATAAATTCCAGAAAAATCTAGAAAATTCTCGGAAGGATTTAGACAGCACCTAAGCGCGTTTTTGAAACCTTAAGCACTTAGGAAGCACCAAGATGCATCGGCATGAATGCAGCACTCACAACTTTTTATTTGCTTAAGAAAATCAAACAAGGATTTTTCCTATACTACATATCCTGTAAAGAAAAATAAATGTTGGAAAAGTTTTAAAATAATGAGAAAATTGTTATTTAATTATTCTCTCTATTCACATCCTGAAATTGAAAATTTCAGGGTGTGACAACTCTACCCCCCTTAAAAGGAATCTCGTCCCGAGATTCGAGAAAGGTTAGCAAGAAACAAAGACTCATGTGGGTATTATCCAAAGCTTATCAACTTTCCTCATATCGACCTTCCTTATACAAGCATATCAAACATGCTCTTCTATTCTCCATAGCTCATTGGACTTGTATAGGAATACGTAGTCTGGTCCCACTTATAACTTATCCATTTTTCTATCATTGTGATTTCTCCATTCTTCGCTTTGCTCCATCATAGTCCTTGGTAGATCAACTTGTGCATCAGGATTCTTCTTGATAGGAGTGACATCTATATAGGTCGGACAATCTTAAGTTGGGGTTTGTCGGAACTAGGTTCAGTATCGTTATCTGCCCCTAGATGTGATAACTTCTTCTCTCGTCTTGTTCTACGGTATTGTTTGTCAGATCGCTTGCGTCTACTATGTTTGTATTCCTTACAAGTGTTAATCCAATCATCAAGGTTTAGGGTTTGAGTATGACCTTCAGGTTGAGAACCTTCTTCTTGAGCTGGGTTTCGGGTGGACAACATCTTCCGCTTATTGATATCTATAGGGTTACGTTGGCGAACTTCTGCTGTCATAAGACTAGCTTCCTTATGGGGACATGAAAGACCGTGGTGCTCACCACACGGACACATATTTGGAGCCTTGTTAACCTCATGTTATTTATCCATTGTTAGTTTTAGTACTTCATGCTTCTTCTTCTTCTTTCTTTGATTATTCCATGTTTCAGCAACTTGCCTCTTCACTGGCCCAATGGGAACTCTGTCTTTGGCCATCTCATTACGAAAGTAGGTTTTGCTAGGCTGCATCATTCCTCATTAGGCTTGAGTCTGCATAGCTGATAGCTTCTCTTTATCAAATGGTGGGGGTGCCATGTTTTGATGGTTACCATTGGTGACGGTATTGTGGTCTTTAGGGAGTGAAGCTTGCTCTTTAATGGACTGATGGTTTGGGCCATTGCTTGCAAAACCTGAGTTTGTGCAGTGATATAATCCAATCATCTTGCGTTCCCATGACGAGGTCGCCAGAGGAATGTTGATGTTTCCTTCATTATCTTTATCTTCATGATTTGTGTTGGAGCTCTCCATCTGATTGGGTATTTGTGATAGGATCAGAGGAGATAGACTGAAGAGTATAGAGAGAGAATGGGAAGAGCAAGGAGGTGGAAGATACAAAAGAAGAACCCAACTAAGCAACTGATGTCATTGTAGATATAAGATCCACAATACACCAACATTCACTTCAAAGAACCAACACAAACAATGTCATAAAACCAAGCATCATCATTGAAGCACTCAATCCCACCAATCAAGGCATAGTTAAGGGAACGATACTACACGTTGTTAATAAAGTCAGAGGGTATCCTCCTAATAGATCAGATGTAGCTCCCAGCAAGGATATCCTTAAATAATAGATTTCTCCCAGATCAAGGAGTACAAAATTATGAGTTCATCCCAACTAGAATCACCTCAATCGGAGGTTTAGAACTCGAGATATGAATTAAACAAGATGGCTACGTCAGCAGTGTTGTCAGATTCGAGAACCTCCAAATTTTCGGGCATTACTCTCTGTCTATGTAACCCAAATTGATGAATTTTGGACAGAGTGAAGCTTATGAAATTCCTGAACTACTCCAATTGGATTTACCTCAATCGGAGGTCCATAGCCCGAGATATAAAATAATGAAGGTAACTGGGTCAGCATAGTTTACAGATTCTGATAGCTCCAATGTTTCGAGCATATCTCCTGGAACTTGTACTGGATAGGACTGAATTTTTTATAGAAATTCACTTATGAAATTTAGGAGCTAACCCAACTGATTTCATGTCCATCAGAGTTCTGTAGCTCGATAAAGAATTAAAACAGTGCCGATGTGTCAGAGATCTGCGCGAAAAAGATAGAATATCAAGGGTAACAATTCACCTTTTGACTTATTGGTGGAATTGCTTGAGAGAAGTGGAAAAGAGAGACAAGGTCAAGACCAAGGGAATAGTAAATAAATAGGCAATGGTAGAGATCATAATCATTTGCGAAACAATGATGTACAAATGAAAATGGGACAGTCAAAGGTGAGCTATCAAGGAGGATCGATGAATGTGTCGTATGGACCTCCCTGTGCCCACTACCTCAGTGGGTATCAGGACCGACTACTCGGTGGGCCCCTGGGACTACCCGACTAGCGCTGCATGGCACCTGATGGCGTGAAGCACAAGGACTACAGAGGAGAAGTACTCGGTTAGGAAGCTATATGTCCCGCACTGTATGGAAGACTCCTAGACGTACTCGACTAGTACTCTCTCCCTATTCCGACTTGTAACCCTGTCTCTCGGACTATATAAGGCGAGGCAAGGACCCCTCTCTCATCATCTCATCTCAAGGCATACAATTGCACCATCTTGTAATCATACCCAATCAATCCAGAGCTACGCAGCATACAGGACGTAGGGTATTACGCACCTCGCGGCCCGAACCTGTCTAAATTGTGTGCCGCGTGTCTCTTCCTTCGAGTTACCGATCTCGGCGAGACCGCATTCATCTACTTCGGGTACTCCCCTTAGTAGGTTGCCGGTCTAAAACACCGACAGCTGCGCGCCAGGTAGGGGATCTCGCCCGAGATCACATGGCGAACTCGACGGCTCCTGTCTACCTCAAGTCAACCGTAGCCTTCAACCGCGGTGACACCTTCGTCTTCGGTGCGTGGGTCTGCACTGCTGACGGCGCGGGATCCTTCAAGCGCCGCCTCGCCATGCCGCCCAACCCAGAGACCGGCTTTGTGACGCTTCCTGAAGTTGTCACAGGCGAACTCGCCGGCAAGTTCGGCGAAATTTCGCTTTTCGACCACCACGCTGACTTCGAGCTCGAGACCGCTTCCAACTCAAACTCGACGTCTCCATGGGCTATCACATGTGAGCCGGCTGCTCAGCCATCGGATGTGGTCTCACCACCCCGTGAGCACTCCACGCGTGGTCCTCGCATCATCAACAGGTCCCGCACGGAGGCTCCCTCTTCACGCCGGGCCGGCAAGGAGCCCGTACCCGAGTACAACTCGGACTCCGACACCGCCCTCGGCCACGCTTCGGACTCCAACCCCCTCTCTGGCTTCTACTCGGACTCCGCGTATGAGTTCGACTTCGGGTCGGACCCGGAGGATCCCGAGTCCGAGGACAACACTACAGAGCACCCCTTATCGGGGCCGGCCTCTGGGCTTGTCATAACGTCCACACCTGCCGGGAGATTCGTCTACTGGCAAGTCGCAAGCCCGCAGACCTGATAAGTGGAGACTCACGCTACGTCACCTACCTCGACTCGCTCCCGTTCCAGGAGGGAACACCACTTGCCCGAGCTGATTCGTACACCCCAACTGAGGTGGCGAGTTCTGAATCCAGTCTTGGCAACCCTGATCGCCAAGTCTTCATGGCTGCCGGCGACACACCGGGACCCTCAGAGACAGCTCAGGACAAGTCCCTCAAAGACATCTCCGCAGACGAGTTGTCTGCTGATGCACATGCAGACGAGACCGCCGCCAATAGGGATGCTCGACGTGAGCGTAACAGGAAGCACAACGAACGACGTCGGCGTCTCAGAGACAACCTCCCCATCTGCAACCTTGCGGAAGCTCTCGAGGCAGTCGAGAGCAGAGTACACACTACCCCCGAGCAATGCCTCATGTCGATCACAGCGATCGCACGCCAGGCTCAGGGAATACGCGCTCGAGAAGTCATCGCCAAGCTCGCTGAAGACGCTTACTTCATGCGGGTCGACAACAGGGTCAACCAGCCTCCCCCCACCAGGAACCACGACAACGAAGCTACAAGTCGCAGCATTGACCTCGGCCGCAACCGTACTCGAGCCGAGCTGCCGGCTCAGCCCAACCGTACTCGTGCAAATGCCGGCGGACCCTCGCAGGGTGGCAATAGCAATCGCGAGGTCGTCCCTCACCGTGTTCCTGACGGCGGCGGCCGCTACCCTGACGGCGGCGGTAGCGACGGCGGAAGCTCCATCCACGGAGCCAACAGGAGGGCCGGCGGCGGCAGTCGCGGCAGTCGAGACCACACGAACAGCCATGCCTCCGGAGCCTCGCAGGGCAGCTACGACGCCCGCCAGAAGGTTGAAGAGCTGCGGCGGAAGAAGTCAGCCACCACAGGGGACAACGACGGCTTCCCCGCCTTCTCACCTCGACTTCGCAACTTGCTCCTCCCCGACAAGTTCAAGCCTTTGGGGATCACCAAGTACGACACGAAGCAGGACCCCATCTAGTGGCTCAGGTGCTACGCCCTCTCCATCGAGAACACTGGTGGCAACAACGACACCAAGTGCCTCTACTTCCCCTTCAGCCTGGACCAAGCCCCACTCACATGGCTCGAGTCGCTGGACAAGCACTCGATCGAAAAGTGGGACCAGCTGAAGGAGCAATTCACCAGCAACTTCGCGGGCGCCATGGGCCGCTCGGGTACTCGCATGGACCCGGCCATGGTCAAGCAGGAACAAGGCGAGACCCTCCGCAAGTACATGCACCGCTTCTTCGACAAGCGCGCTATCGTAGTCGACGTCACCGACAAGGAGGTCATCGACCTCTTCCAAGACAGCCTCTACCATCGCCGCACCTTTGAAGACTTCGGTCGTCGCTGCCCCAAGTCCATCCCCCACCTCAAGGACATGATCACGTCCTGGGCGGATGAAGAAGACAAGGCCAATGCCAAGTACGATGCCATCCGTAGCAAAAACAAGCAGAACACGGGCGGCGGCAGCGGCAACAACGGGAACCAAGGCGGTCGCAACAACAACGACAACTACTCGGGTGCCAACCGCAAGCGCAAGCCAGACAACACTGTCGCGGCTATCCAGTGCCCTGCGAAGGAGAACTCGAAGAAGAACTCCGGCGGCTTCAAAGACTTGCTGAAAGAGAAGTGCCCATGGCATTTGGATGGCAACCACACTACCGAGCAGTGCTACCAACTCAGGTGAGCACTCAAGAGTACTCCAGAGCCACCGCACCCTCACGACAAGAAAGGCAAGAAAAAGAACGACGGAGACAACGACGACTTCCAGGAACCCGACAAGACTGTCAATGTCCTCTTCGGCGGACTACCCAGCAGACGGGAGCAGAAGGCTACTCGACGAGAAGTGATGAGCATTGAACCAGCGGTACCGACCCCCCTCAGGTGGTCGGAGGTACCCATCACCTTCTCCCGCGCGGATCAATGGACCAGCTTCTCCGAACCAGGGCGGTTCCCTCTCGTCCTGAAGCAGGTGGTCGCGGGCTCCAAGCTCAACAAGGTCCTCATCGACGGTGGAAGCGGGCTCAACGTCCTTTTCACCAAGACCTTGAAGAAGATGAAGCTCGACATCACTCACATGCTCACCAAGAGCAACACGCCTTTCTACGGCATCGTCCCCGGTAACGCGGCTATCCCGCTGGGCTCAATGGTCCTGCCAGTTACCTTCGGGGAATCTCGGGACAACTACCGTACCGAGTACGTCAAGTTCGAAGTCACGGACTTCGAGACATCATACCATGCCATCCTCGGCAAACCGGCCATCACCAAGTTCATGGCAGTGCCCCAATACACCTACTTGGTACTCAAGATGCCAAGCCCAGCAGGTGTACTCTCTCTCCAAGGGGACTTGAAGATCTCGCACGACTGCGACACGGAAGCTGTGGAGATCGCCTCCACAAATCAAGTACCCAACGCTATGATGGAGGTCTACGCCGCGTCGAAGAAGCATGCCACAAGTGAACTCGACATCCCTGAGAAGTCTGACAAAGCCAACAAGCCTCAGCCAGCTGAGGAGGTTCTGGTCAAGACGATCGACCTTGGGACAGGCGACAGCAGCAAGACAACCACCATCGGGGCCGGCCTCGACCCCAAATAGGAAGACGCGCTCATCAACTTCCTCCGGGCTAACTGTGACATCTTCGCGTGGAAGCCAGCGGACATGCCAGGAGTGCCTAGGGAGTTGATTGAGCACTGCCTCAACATCGATCCTAAGGCCACCCCCAAGCGACAACATCTCCGGCATTTCGCCGACGACAGACGGGATGCCATCAAGAAGGAACTCGCCAAACTACTCACGGTTGGCTTAATCAGAGAAGTCTTCCATCTTGAGTGGCTCGCCAACCTCATCCTCGTCCGCAAGAACTCGAACGAGTGAAGGATGTGCGTCGACTACACCGATCTCAACAAGCACTGCCCCAAGGACCCCTTCGGGTTGCCACGGATTGACCAAGTCATCGACTCCACGGCGGGCTGTGACCTGCTCTGCTTCCTCGACTGCTACTCCGGGTACCGCTAGATCGCGATCAAGGAAGAAGACCAGGAGAAGACCGCGTTCATCACCCCGTTTGGCGCGTCATCGCTACACGACCATGTCCTTCGGGTTGAAGAACGCCGGCGCCACCTATCAACGAGCTATCCAGGCCTGCTTCAAGAGGCAACTCAACAAGAACGTCGAAGCCTACGTGGATGACGTGGTCATCAAGACCAGAAACTCCAGTACCCTCATCAACGATCTTGAAGAGACTTTCGCATCCCTGCGCGAGTACCGCTGGAAGCTCAACCCGAACAAGTGCATCTTCGGCGTACCTTCGGGCAAACTACTCGGCTTCGTCATCAGCCAGCACGGCATCGAAGCGAACCTTGAGAAGATCTCCGCCATCACCAGCATGAAAGCTCCCACGTGCATCAAAGATGTCCAGAAGCTGACCGGGTGCATGGCGGCCATGAACAGATTCATCTCGAAGCTTGGAGAACGGGGTCTCCCCTTCTTCAAACTACTCAAGCACCAAGAGAAGTTCGTGTGGACTCCAGAGGTAGACCAAGCCCTTGCCCAGCTCAGGGACTTCCTATTGAAGCCACAAGTCCTCACGGCTCCTCGCAAAGGCGAGCAGCTACTGCTCAACCTCACTGCGACTACCTATGTGGTCAGTACTGCCATCGTCGTCGAGTGGCAGGAAGACGGCCACGCCTATCCAGTCCAGCGCCCAGTTTACTTCGTTGGCGAGGTCCTGTCGGAGTCCAAGGCACACTACCAGCCTGTACAGAAGCCTCTGTACGCAGTACTCATCACCTCGCGGAAGCTACGACACTACTTGCAGGAGTACTCGATCTCCGTCGTCACCGACTACCCGCTCGGCGACATCCTGCGGAACCAAGATGCCACTGGAGAATCTCCAAGTGGGCAGTAGAACTCGGCGCCCTTACCATTGACTTCAAGCCACGCACAGCCATCAAGTCGCAGGCGCTAGTCGACTTGATGGTGGAGTGGCGGGAGAATCAGCTACCTACTCCAACCGTGCGACCAGAGCATTGGGTGATGTACTTCGACGGCTCACTCAACCTCGAGGGCGCAGGTGCAGGGGTACTCCTGATCTCTCCAACAGGCGAACAACTCAAGTACTTCCTGTAGATCATCTGGAAGGTCTCGAACAACGAAGCCGAGTACGAAGCTCTCCTACACGGGCTCCGCCTCGCGGCTTCACTGGGCATCAAGCGGCTACTAGTCTACGGCGACTCCGCAGTGGTCATCAACCAAGTCAACAAGTCCTGCGACCACAACAAGGAGAACAAGGACGCCTACTGCCTAGAAGTCCGCAAGCTCGAGAACAAGTTCTACAGTCTCGAGTTCCACCACATCGTCCGCGACAATAACGTTGCAGCGGACGTCCTCTCAAAGCTTGGTTCTACTAGCGCTCAAGCACCAGCGGGTGTCTTCGTCCACGAGCTTCAAGCGCCATCGATCCCGGAGCCGGCGCCACCGACCACTGTCCCAGCGCATCCGCCAGCTGGCCAGGAGGTCATGATGATCGACGCGGACTGGAGGCAACCCTTCATCGACTACCTCAGCGAGCAGAAGGTTCCCTCGAACAAAAACTTGGCTGAGCAGCTCATCTGCCGCGCCAGGTCATACGTCCTTGTCAGAGACAAGCTTTACAAGCGGGGCGCATCCTCCGGAGTACTCATGAAGTGCGTCCCCATGCAAGAAGGCAAGGACATCTTGGAGGAGATCCACAAGGGCGTCTGCGGCAACCACGCGTCTTCTCGCACGCTGGTCAGCAAGGCCTTCCGGCAAGCCTTCTACTGGCCCACAGCTCTGGCCGACGCTGAAGAACTCGTCAGAAGGTGCCAAGGATGTCAGTACTTCGCCAAGCGACAGAACACGTCCCGGCCTACAAGCTAGTCACCATACCGCCAACCTGGCCCTTTGCTTGTTGGGGGCTCGACATGATTGGGCCACTGCCAACTGCGCCAGGTGGATTCAACGAGTATTGCCGGCCATCGACAAGTTCACCAAGTGGATCGAGGTCAAGTAGGTCACATGCCCCAAGGGCGACGAGTACTCGACTTCCTGGATGAACTCGTGCATCGCTACGGACTACCCCACCGCATCATCACAGACCTGGGCTCCAACTTCAACAACCACCAGTTCTGGGAGTACTGCGAGAACAGCGGGATCGACGTCCGATATGTCTCAGTTGCCCATCCTCGGGCCAACGGACAAGTCGAGCGCGCCAACGGGATGGTGCTCGACACTCTCAAGAAGCAGCTACACGACACTGCTAACTCAAAAGGAGGCAAGTGGATAAAGGAACTACCCAATGCACTCTGGGGGCTACGTACTCAGCCTTCTAAGCCAACGGGGCAATCCCCTTACTTCCTGGTCTACGGCTCCGAAGCAATCCTCCCTGGTGATTCACTAGCAGTAGAGCACTACGACGAAGGCGTCTCTGAAGACAGCAGACGAGTTGACATCGACGGGCTCGAAGAAGCTTGCTGCACCGCCCTCATCCAATCAGCAAGGTACCTGGAGGGTATCCGACGCTACCACGACCGCAACGTCAAGGAATGCTCCTTCAACGTTGGCGATTCTCCGTCGTATCCAGAACACGGAAGGACTACACAAGCTCAGCTCCCCTTGGGAAGGTCTCTTCACAATCGTAAAGGTGACCGGGCCGGGCTCCTATCGCCTCCAGACACTTGAAGGCGAAGCGTCAACAACTCGTGGAACGTCGACCAGCTCTATCGGTTCTACGCCTAGTATACATGACTACCCTGGGGCTCAAGTCTACACGACTACATCAAGACCCCTCCGCCGTAAGCGGCCTCCGGGTCCGGGCTCTAGTCTCCGGATTACTTCTTCGCCGTAAGCGGCCTCAGGGTCCAGGCACCAGTCTCCGGACTACTCTTCTCCAGAATCCAGCCCACGCGGCTACCTACGGATCCTGGGCTGCGACGAGCGACAAAGGACTCTAGCAACGGTCTACTGAGAGACCATGTACTTCTAGATCCAGCCTACACAGTTACTTACGGATCTACAGCTGTAAGCGGCTACTCGCCCTAGCACCACTTAGCCGTAGACGGCCTCCGGGTCCTAGTGACTACTCTGTAACTACGGCCCTGGCCACCCAGGTGTACTTCTTCAGTAATAAAGTTTGATTGATCATCAACTGCTTTACTGTCTACTTCCCTTTACGGGACCATTGCTGAGTACAACTACTCGCGACAACTCCACGATGGGACTCTGCACTCCAAGATCGCGGCAACGAGTACTCATTGATGGAACTTTTCTTCATTAATACTTAAACAATTACAGTTGTTTCTGTACATCTACTGCTACGAGCTAACTATTACGGGACTACTGAAGATTAAGCTTGTCGACGACTTGATCCACAATGGGCGCCATCTGCTCCAGCAGCTCCGCATACTTCTCGTCGGAACAGTTCGCGGCTAGTCCACCAGCGACTACGTCTACGGGCTCCTTCGAAAAGTAGGACTTCATGAAGGCCAGCACCTAGTTCGGGATCGACTTCGCCAGATGCTTCACATAGGCTGCCAGCCGGCTGGGGGCTTCCTTAAGTCGATCCACCAGTGGCGCTATCTTGGGACCGCTAGGGTGAGGCACCAGCAACCTCGCGATGGGGAGTGTGGCTTCTTCAAGCTCCTTCAACTGGGCCCGCAGCTTCTCGCAGTCCTCGTTCAGCTTCTGCAACGATTTGTAGCAGTTGACGAGGTCACGATCGGATGCAATATGGAGCTCCATGTGCTTGTCGCACTCGTAGGCAAGCTCCTTATAATCTAACTCGAGTACCTGGCGGGCCTCCTGCTCCCGGTAGAAGAGATTCTTCAGATCCGTCTCTGAAGTCTTCAACTGCTCTACCCGGGTCTCAAGTTCTGCAAACAACAAGGCGCAGCGGGTTAGACTACCTCTCGACCTCCAAGAAGTACTCAACAAGTCAGGGGGTGTACCTTTGTTCTTGTTGCGAAGCAACTTGTTCTTCCGCACCAAGTCGTCGCCCTTCGCCTGCATCTCCTGGATGTCGTTATGGTACTTGGCGAAGGCGGCGTCCAGCTTTGACTGCATCGCGGCGGTGTGCTTCCGGGACTTCACGAGTTGGTCCTCCAGCGCCTCGTCCCGAAGCACTGCGTCGCCGAAACCTTGAAGCATGCTGGACTTCTCGCGGGACCTCTCTGCGACGTCCTGGACATACAACATCTGTCAGATGGGTACTCGACGCTAAAGGATTGACTACTCCAAGAGTTACGACTACTCACCTTCATCCACTGCTCGGCTTGGCGGACCGCCTCCAGATGCTGAGCCACCGTTGCCGGATCGACCAAGTCGTCCGCCAACAATTCGATCCCGCCACGACTACTTGTGGCGGCTTCGGTCATCGGTGTAGAGCGGATGGGCTCCGCGTCTTGGATCTTCGGGGAGCGAACGACCACCTCCAGAGCGAGTTCTGGCTGCGCGGTGGCCTCCTCTCCCCCGGTCATCGCGGCGGCCTCTCTGGCGGCCACCTCCATCAGCTCGGGGGCTCCTCCGGCAGCCTCCTGAGTCTCTGGTGTCAAGTTCTCCATGGGCACAGCCGCTGGGATA
This sequence comes from Cenchrus americanus, assembly GCA_947561735.1. Lineage (NCBI taxonomy): Eukaryota > Viridiplantae > Streptophyta > Magnoliopsida > Poales > Poaceae > Cenchrus > Cenchrus americanus. The sequence goes on from OX387244.1 coordinate 191,698,708, forward strand.
TCGCTCCCTTCGGCCTCAGCACCTGTCAACGAGAAGCCAAGTGCATCAGTCATATCTGACGACTACGACTACTCTTCGGGGATACTACAACCTCAGCAGAGTACTCACCTTCAACTACGCTGGCTTCGGGCAACATAGCCTCGGCGGCCGACGCTTCGGGCTCCGCCTGAGGGGCGGGAGCAGACTCCTCAGCGGGCGGCACGGCTTCTTTCTCCGCCACCGCTGCAGAGGGTTCATCCCCCTCCCAGGATAGGTCCGTCGATTTCCTGTAGAGTACACAAGCTGGTCGTTAGTCAAGCACGACTACCACATCAAGTACTACTTGGGAAGACTTAACACTTACAAGCTTGATCGGACCACCGTCACGGTCGAGGCGCCGAGGATGCTGGCGATGTCCACCAGTCCAGCCTCGGCGGGCGCCTCTTCTTGCGCCTCTACGGCCGCTGCCTCTTCTGCAGTAACAGCAGCGGGTGCAGCGCTCTCCTGCTCTTCTGCGGCCGCCACCTCTTTCGCAGTAGCAGCAGCAGCGGGCTCCGTGCTCCCCTGAGGAGCAGAAGGCTGGCACTCCATCTGCGCCAAGAGTTCTTCAACAGTGGGGGCTGGGCTATGACTCCCAGCGGCCTCCCCTGCCGTGTACCACTTGTCTTTGTCTCCCTGATCAACGGGCTCCGTAGGCGGCAACTCCTGCAAGCAAGGAAACTTCTTCATCAACGAGTGCACTCGAGACACCAATACTCGACTACACTACTCAAGACAGCTTACCTCTGGGGACGTGGTCTCAGTGACCTTCAATTTCTTCGTCACGCGCTTGCGGGCCGGGTTGCGTGGCTTTCGCGGCGGCGCGGCCAGACTAGCCTCTAGGCTAGCCGGCGGATCCTGAACAAGAGGCACATAAGGCAAGCCAGGACGGCTGAAACTTGACCGCAACTGGAAGCGGTCCTGCAGTGTCTCTTCGTCGTCCTCGTCGGATGTGTCCTCCACGCCAACGGTGTCGTCTCCGTCGCCGATATCACATCGCTCCTTGGCCTTGGTCTTCCCCTCCTCTGGGATCTCGGCTTCCTGAGGGGGCGGCGGCGGCTCGGAGACAAACTTCTTCAAGTCATCCTGCAAGAAACAACTCATCAGTGCGACTACTCACATGGAATGGGTACTCGACTATGGGTGCAGCTACTTACCTCCTTTGGCAGGCGCGCGGAGGAGTACTCCGGTACGGGGCACGCCGTGTACGGCGGCATGTCCTTGAAGATCCGCGCCAGCCTGTCGACAATGTCGTTGACATCGACTTCGTCTCCAGGCATCAGCGACGTGTCGTCGTCACCGGTGTACTCAAACCCCAGGGTGTCGCGAGCCATCAGCGGCTGCTCCCTGCGCTTCATGAAGCTGAAGGCCACGTGCTCGGCCCTCAGCCTGGCTTCCCTCAGCGCCCTGATCCACGCCAATAACTCGGGGAGCTGGATCCCTTCCTGCATCGTCGGCTCCGTGTTCCACCACGGGCGGTGCATGGGCTGCTTCCCGCTCGGCTTCGGTAGCCCCGGATGGTGGTTCGTGATGTAGAACCACTTTGCCTTCCAATCTTGGTTGGAGTCTATGAGCTTGTACGAGAGGTACTGCTTGGCGGCGTCCTCCCGCATCTGGATCCCCGCTCCTCCGACTACCCGCGGGTTGCTGGCGCTGGGTTGCGGCTTCACCCGGAAAAACTTCCGGAACAGGATCCAATGGGGCTTGATCCCTAGAAAAGCTTCGCAGAAATGTACGAAGACGGCAGTGTGGAAAATACCGTTGGGGTTGAGATTGAGGTACTCGATGCCGTAGTACCCCATGAGCCCCTTGAAGAAGTTGCTCGCCGGGAGAGAAAGCCTGCGCTCCGCGAATCGCGTGAACATCGAGATCTCATCTTCATTCTTCTCCATCGGGTATGGATCCCCGGCGACGGCCCTCCACATGTCAACTTCCTTCTCACGGAGGAATTCACTGTTCAGCAGGGCGAGCAAGTCTTCGGTCTTCTCCTTCGACTTCTTCCATTCGCGGTTCGGATCTGGCCGCGGTGGGGACACCGGCGGTGATGTCCCTGCGGCAGATCCGGCGGCTTCTTCACGGCTCCTCTTCTTCCCGCCGGGGGCCTTCGCGATCTTGGACGGAGATGGCTTCATCCTCCAAGTGCACGGGGTCTTCACGCGCATTCGCTCGGGGGCTACCGCAGTGGCTCTCTCCGGCGGCGCGCTCGGATCTACACTTCACTCAGCAGAGGCGGCGCGCACTGGTGGTGATTTCTGGCCAAGATCTGTTTGGACTAGCTACAGCTGCGTAGGGTGAAAAACCCTAAGGGTTTTGGCTTCTATTTATAAGTCAACGCGGCCCTCCAACAGCCGGATGGATAAGTTTGCGCTCGGCTGACTCAGTAGCCGCGCGTGACTCTTCAACTTCAACTAGTCGATGCACCTCACCTCGGCGGCTCGGCTACTTCTACTCGACTTCCTGGGAAGCTACAAGACTCAGGAGCATCTCAGGACACATTATACAAGATGACCCTTCAATTCGAGAGGAAGTACTCGACTCAAGGCTCGGGGGCTCCGTGCCACGTGTCCTTCGGTTTTTTCTCCAGATTTTTCGGGATATTCTTGCCAAAACTTCAGATGGACCCTCAGCCAGAGTCTACAACTCAACCTAAGGCTCGGGGGCTACTCCATATGGAGTGCGATTTCGCAATCGCACTTCCATATCGGCTTCGACTTCAAGACAACATGGGCATTGTTGAAGACCTTCAAGGGCAGCACTCGAGGACTCTTGGGACTACTCGAGAAGACTTCAGGATTACTCAAACATCAGCTGGAGTACATTCCAGCCTCGGGATGCTTCGACTACTCTTGAGCACTTTTGACTTGTAGTACTCGGGGACGCTTGAGGACTACTCGTTAATGCCGTCAAGACTACTTGAAGCTATCCATCTCGACTACAAAGTACTTGGGGGCTTGTCGTATGGACCTCCCTGGGCCCACTACCTCGGTGGGTATCAGGACTAACTACTCGGTGGGCCCCTGGGACTACCCGACTTGCGCTACACGACACCTGATGGAGTGAAGCACAAGGACTACAGAGGAGAAGTACTCGGTTAGGAAGCTGTACATGTCCCGCACTGTATGGAAGACTCCTAGACGTACTCGACTAGTACTCTCTCCCTATTCCGACTTGTAACCCTGCCTCCCGGACTATATAAGGCGAGGCAGGGACCCCTCTCTCATCATCTCATCTCACGACGTACAATTGCACCATCTTGTAATCGTACCCAATCAATCTAGAGCTACGCAGCATACATGACGTAGGGTATTACGCACCTCGCGGCCCGAACCTGTCTAAATTGTGTGCCGCGTGTCTCTTCCTATGAGTTACCGATCTCGGCGAGCCCGCATTCATCTACTTCAGGTACTCCCCTTAGTAGGTTGCCGGTCTAAAACACCGACAGAATGATATGGTTTAATGAGTGAGAATATTCATCACAGAGCTCAAGGAAAATGTAGTGATGAATTTTAGATCAAAGGAAACCAAAAAAACGACCATTACTATCTAGGCTCATGTCCTACAGTCGATACAGCTCTAATACCACTCTGTCACACATGTTTTCCAAAGAAAACCAAGTGCAAACCTATATGCATGCCAGGATCAAGTTTCATGCATATGGTGACATATAAGTGTATACAGAAACAGTATCACGTAAGAAAAAGGGAGATTATCAGAGTTTAAGCTAAATCCTGGAAACGAAGGCACCAAACTCCACAAGCAGTCGACTGGGGATTGCGTACGCCTAGAACCAACAACATCTTCACAAGACATCAGAGTAGCTTCCTCTTTCTGAGCAACATTGTTTATATAAAAGGGTGAGCACTTGTCGTACTCAGCAAGTGTGGGGAAAGGAATGAATGCAAATGCTTTATAGTGGACTGACTCAAAGCATTTATCATTTTAGCTAGAAAAATTTTATTAGCACCTGATTACTAATAAAAATATAAGTTTATACCAACCCACAATTAAGCATAAAGATAAGAGATACGCCATAAGCACATGGCAAGCATAACCATAACAGAAATCACAATTTAAGTCCATCTTCAAGTTCAATTATCATGTGAGGGTACAGGCCGCTCTCGACCGTGAGCATGGCTAATCGATTAGTTTTACACTCTGCAGAGGTTGTACACTTTCACCACAAGCATCGTAAAAGCTCCGAAGAACTTTGAACCCAACCATGTGATGCTGATCAGGCACCATACCACACTACCGAGGTGTGATTGCATAGGGACGCTACAAGGCCTTTACAAGGGTTCTCCAACAAGTAGTGACCTACAAGGTCTGGATCAGTTAGCAATGTATAAAGTCCCCTAGCAGATCGATACCCAACCATTAAAAGAAATAACTCACCCAACCCCCTCCTAGAGCGAATCCATACCCCGCAGTACCGCCGATCCCTTGTCCTTATCAGGTAAGATCACCCCAAGCTAAAGTTCCTAATTATTCAGCCAAGACCATTGCCCATTAGTTCTTGTGGTTGTACTGTTTTCCTGGGTGGTTCTCCATGTTCCGATTAAACATATGGTCTTGTATATTAAACATCACGTATCACCTTGGAACATAGAGCATAAAATGATAACCATGTTCATTGTTACCAACACAGTTGAGCACACTAAGCCACATCTACCATCAAAATTAATTAAAACCGGGTTCAAGATAATGATCAAAAGAGGCTAGTCATCCTTAATAGGAACCCATCAAAGTTAGTGCAAAGCAATGCAATAGTGTTTAATAAAGTTATTGGGACAAAAGATCAAGGACACACTTGCCTTTAACGAAAGTAGTTGTTGCTTAGAAATCTTCACCTTGACACTCTTCCAAGCTCTCGAACCACATTCATTCTACTCGCATCAATCATCGAACACAAAACATGCAAAGCAAACACACGAGTACAACTAAGAACAGTACATCAATCAAAAGAAATCTTTAAAAGGACGCACTAAAGGATAGGCTTGATTAGATGGATCACTAAAGAACCCAAAGGGTGTTTGGAAGGGAAAGGCTTGGTTAACTTTGAAGAGATGTTGGCGGAAGATTGAGCAAGGACCGGAAAGATCGCACTGGGATAGAGCTCGATCCTATTGGTTATGCAAGCGCAAGAAACGTTGAAACAGAACTAAGCTTGAAACTATCGTGAGATCATTATCAAACAACAAGAAACTACGCTTGGCATATTTTAATTAAGAAATCATGTGAAAGAATATTTCAGAGAAATACTCTAGGTTACCATTAAACAAATTACATTTAATTAAAGAAATCATGATAAACCTAATCATATTTTATTTATAACATTCAAGTAGAAGTTATGTCAAATTAACAAACTTTTAGAAATATAAAGCAAGTATGAGATATCTAAACGAGTAACTTTATGTCACGTGTTCAACTAAACATATTTCATATTGAAAAGGCATTTATGATGTCATTAGGCATATTAACTTTATTAAGAAAACCGATGTTCAACTCTAACATCTTTTATTTAGAAAAACTAGTTATTAATAGGGATTAACCAATTACATCATGATTAAAGAAAACCGGATTAGAACCCAATCACTCTTTATTTATAAAAGCATTGGAATAAGAATTAGTCAAGATTAACATGCATCTTTAGTATTATAATAAATAACAGGTGATCCACATGCTAGCGTACAAGTTAAGGTGAAACGAACGGGAATGGTAGAAGTGAACTATAACACGCACACAAACCTTAGGCTAGGGTTTAGGAGAACTAGTCTACAAAGAGAACTTGGATGAACAACTGACACACTAACCAAGGGTGAACTGATCGGACAAAAGAAACATATAACAGGGGTAAACTCTAAGGAAAGGTAGCTACGATAGATTAGGTACAAGAACACAGGTGATTCATGAACTAGCTAGATGTTAAATATTGGATCACAAAGAAATGAAGGAGTATAGTTGTCTTACATAAAAGACAATTTCGATAGGATGGCATGTACTAGGATTGGAAAGACCTGGAGCTTGAAAGAAGGCTAGCTCTATAACAGAGACACACTGAGACAGAGCTTGACAAAGAACAACTAACGAACGATTTGCATTTATGAGAGAACAAGACTATGAGATAGATTTATTTTAATTAACAAAACAAATATAAAGGATATTTCATAAATAAAATACCCCATGTTGGAATTAAAGTAAATTAAACTTTATTTGCAAAACCGGTGTAAAGAACTAGTCAAGTTTTATGCATAAAGATTCATATATGAATTAATCAATTAAATATTTAATTTAGAAAAAATAGACCATATGAACAATCTAAACGAAACTTTGTAATTCGAGTAGATCATATTATTATTAAAACATTATGTTATTGGCATTAATCAAATTAATATTTATTATAAAAGCCAATGTAAAAGCCTAATCAAATTATAATTAGAAAAGATTAATTAACTATTAAACAAATTAACATTTGGTTTACGAAAACTGAGATAAAGATCTAATTAACTTTTATGTACAAAACATGTGATAGAAACATTAATCAAATTAAATTTGCTTATGAAAAACGATATATAGATCTATATAGCTTTTATTTGGAAAAGACATGTATAACTAGTCATTAATCAAAATTAATATTAATTTTATTTTTAGAAAACAAAACATAGTGAAAACACACTACTAACGCGTGCTTTACATTATTATGGACCTAACACAATGTGAATGGATAAAATCGGAGTTAAAACAAAGGTTTTATAGAGGAAACAAGATTGAAAGGACCTTTACGCGATTAACTATATATTTGGAGGGCTAGCAGAAAAGATTTGCAAGACACATTAAATAGTGCTCGCGAAACTGATAAAACTTGAGGTTAGATCTACAAAACGGCTTGGGTGGGATTTAGTTGTGAAGATCTAATAGATCTAGGGTTTTGTGTGTAAAAGATGCAAGACACATAAAGATAACAGAGGATTACAGGTAAGGACAGGGGCCTAAGTGCAAAATCTCCACTTCATCCACTACCTCTCTGCACGATACCACGGCAGGCGCGGCGGCGGTCCCGGAGGGCCAAATTGCCGGCGGCTCAAGCGTTCTACGGCTCGGCTGCGGTGGGTAAAAGGAAGAGGGAGTCGTGGGGACCAAGCTTTGGTGCTCACCAAGGTGGAAGACGGACGACGATGGCCGGAATCGACCGGGGACCCTCGGCGGCGGCCGGCTCGAATTCGCCTCTGGAGGCGGCGCTCCCGTGGCTTGGCGGCGCGGTCTTCCGGCGACGGCGCGTAGGGGCGGGCGCGGCTTGGATAGGGCGCGGCTACCTCGTCCCAGGGCGGTGCGCGACGCAATTTGCCGAGCTTGCCGGCTCGGTGCGGTCCCTGGCTGCGCCGGGCTCGCGCGGGCGGCGGCGGTGCGGCCGGCGCTAGGCACGGGCGCGGCGCGCACGGCGGGGCTAGGGCCGCGGGAGCTTCGGCCTCGCCTTTTAAGGGCGTGCGGAGAGGCCGCCTTGGCACACACGGACGCCGAGGACGATGAAGCACCGGACTCCGGCGGAGTCCCGGCGGCGGCCGTGGCCGGGCCGGGCCCGATGGGCTCCGCGCGGGCCATAGGGGCGGATTGGACCGGGCTGGGCTGCGGGACCGTGGTGTAGCACCGACTGTGCAAAAGAGTAGGGAGCACCAGCGGACTTCAACCGACGGGCCTAATCGAGCCGGATTGGTTCAGCTGGGCCGCTAGCTGTTGTGGCTTGGCTGAGATAAGAGGAGAGATGAAGGGGCGTGAACAAACTTCAAGAAGGTGGGTTGAAACTAGCGACAGGCCAAAAATAAGGGAAGGAATAGGGGAAGAGACGAGGATTTCTTTTTATTTTCAGAAATATTTTCGTGAAAAAGAATAATCTAGAAATAGCTAGATAATCCATTAGGGTCACGAAAAATATTTTGAAAATCTTAAAAATTCCAGAAAATTTTCTAGAGCTAGATTGGAGCATGAACAATCCAAATAAAGTATTTGGAGCTCATGAAAAAAATTTTAGAGCTTTCTAATAAATAGAAATAGCTCAAGAAAAATGAGAATAAATTCCAGAAAAATCCAGAAAATTCTCGGAAGCATTTAGACAGCACCTAAACGCGTTTTTGAAACCTTAAGCACTCAAGAAGCACCAAGATGCGTCGGCTTGAATGCAAAACTCAAAACTTTTTATTTGCTTAAGAAAATCAAACTAGGATTTTTCCTATACTACATTTCCTGTAAAGAAAAATAAATGTTGGAAAATTTTTGAAATTTTGAGAAAATTGTTATTTAATTATTCTCTCTATTCACATCCTGAAATTGAAAATTTCAGGGTGTGACAACTCTACCCCCCTTAAAAAGAATCTCGTCCCGAGATTCGAGAAAGGTTAGCAAGAAACAAAGACTCATGTGGGTATTATCCAAAGCTTATCAACTTTCCTCATATCGACCTTCCTTATACAAGCATACCAAACATGCTCTTCTATTCTCCATAGCTCATTGGTCTTGTATAGGAATATGTAGTCTGGTCCCACTTATAACTTATCTATTCTTCTATCATTGTGATTTCTCCATTCTTCGCTTTGCTCCATCATAGTCCTTGGTAGATCAACTTGTGCATCAGGATTCTTCTTGATAGGAGTGACATATATATAGGTCGGACAATCTTAAGCTGGGGTTTGTCGGAACTAGGTTCAGTACCGTTATCAGCCCCTAGATGTGATAACTTCTTCTCTCGTCTTGTTCTACGGTATTGTTTGTTAGATCGCTTGCGTCTACTAGGTTTGTATTCCTTACAAGTGTTAATCCAATCATCAATGTTTAGGGTTTGAGTATGACCTTCGGCTTGAGAACCTTCTTCTTGAGTTGGGTTTTGGGTGGACAACATCTTCCGCTTATTGATATCTATAGGGTTATGTTGGCGAACTTCTGCTGTCATAAGACTAGCTTCCTTATGGGGATATGAAAGACCGTGGTGCTCACCACACGGACACATATTTGGAGCCTTGTTAACCTCATTTTATTTCTCCATTGTTAGTTTTAGTGCTTCATGCTTCTTCTTCTTCTTTATTTGATTATTCCATGTTTCAGCAACTTGCCAATTCACTGGCCCAATGGGAACTCTGTCTTTGGCCATCTCATTACGAAAGTAGGTTGTGCTAGGCTGCATCATTCCTTGTTAGGCTTGAGTCTGCATAGCTGATAGCTTCTTTTTATCAAATGGTCGGGGAGCCATGTTTTGATGGTTACCATTGGTGACGGTATTGTGGTATTTAGGGAGTGAAGCTTGCTCTTTAATGGACTGATGGTTTGGGCCATTGCTTGCAAAACCTGAGTTTGTGCAGTGATATACTCCAATCATCTTGCGTTCCAATGATGAGGTCGCCAGAGGAATGTTGATGTTTCCTTCATTATCTTTATCTTCATGATTTGTGTTGGAGCTCTCCATCTGATTGGGTATTTGTGATAGGATCAGAGGAGATAGACTGAAGAGTATAGAGAGAGAATAGGAAGATCAAGGAGGTGGAAGATACAAAAGAAGAACCCAACTAAGCAACTGATGTCATTGCAAATATAAGATCCACAATACACCAAATCAAGGATGTAGCTCCTAGCAAGGATATCCTTAAATAATGGATTTCTCCCAGATCAAGGAGTGAAATTATGAGTTCATCCCAACTGGAATCACCTCAATCGGAGGTTTAGAACTCGAGATAGGAATTAAACGAGATGGCTATGTCAGCAGTGTTGACAGATTCGAGAACCTCCAAAGTTTCATGCATAACTCTCTGTATATGTAACCCAAATTGATGAATTTTGGACAGAGTGAAACTTATGAAATTCCTGAACTACTCCAATTGGATTTACCTCAATCGGAGGTCCATAGCCCGAGATATAAAATAATGAAGGTAACTGGGTCAGCAGAGTTTACAGATTCTGATAGCTCTAATGTTTCGAGCATATCTCCTGGAACTTGTACTGGATAGGACTGAATGTTTTATAGAAATTCACTTATAAAATTTAGGAGCTAACCCAACTGATTTCATGTCAATCGGAGTTCTGTAGCTCGAGAAAGAATTAAAACAGCGCCGATGTGTCAGAGATCTGCACGAAAAAGATAGAATATCAAGGGTAACAATTCACCTTTTGACTTATTGGTGGAATTGCTTGAGAGAAGTGGAAAAGAGAGACAAGATCAAGACCAAGGGAAGAGTAAATAAATAGGCAGGGGTAGAGATCATAATCATTTGCGAAACAATGATGTGCAAATGAAAATGGGATAGTCAAAGGTGAGCTATCAAGGAGAATCGATGAAAGATACAGTTTAATGAGTGAGAATATTCATCACAGAGCTCAAGGCAAAGGTAGTGATGAATTTTAGATGAAAGGAAACCTAAAAAACGACCATTACTATCTAGGATCACATCCTACAGTAGTTACAGCTCTAATACCACTCTGTCGCACCTGTTTTCCAAAGAAAACCAAGTGCAAACCTATATGCATGCCAGGATTATAGTGACATATAAGTGTATAAAGAAACAGTATCACGTATGAAAAAGGGAGATTATCAGAGTTTACGCTTAATCCTAGAAACGAAGGCACCAAACTCCACAAGTAGTCGACTGGGGGTTGCGTACGCCTAGAACCAGCAACATCTTCACAAGACATCAGAGTAGCTTCCTCTTTCTGAGCAACATTGTTTATAGTAAGGGTGAGCACTTGTCGTACTCAGCAAGTGTGTGGACTGGCTCAAAGCATTTAGCATTTTAGTTAGAAAAATTTTATTAGCACCTGATTACTAATAAAAAATATAAGTTTATACCAACCCACAATTAAGCATAAAGATAAGAGATACGCCATAAGCACATGGCAAGCATAACCATAACACAAATCACAATTTATGTCCATCTTCAAGTTCAATTACCATGTGAGGGTCCAGGCCGCTCTTGACTGTGAGCATGGCTAATCGATTAGTTTTACACTATGCAGAGGTTGTACACTTCCACCACAAGCAGCATAAGAGCTGCGAAGATCTTTGAACCCAACCATGTGATGCTAATCAGGCACCATACCACACTACCGAGGTGTGATTGCATAAGGACGCTACAAGGCCTTTACAAAGGTTCTCCAACAAGTAGTGACCCACAAGGTCTGGATCAGTTAGCAAGGTATAAAGTCCCCTAGCAGGTCGATACCCCACCATGAAAAGAAATAACTCACCCAACCCCCTACTAGAGCGAGTCCATACCCCGCAGTATCGCCAATCCCTTGCCCTTATCAGGTAAGATCACCCCAAGCTAAAGTTCCCAATTATTCAGCCAAGACCATTGCCCATCAGGTCTTGTGGTTGTACTGTTTTCCTGGGTGGTTCTCCATGTTCCGATTAAACATATGGTCTTGTATATTAAACATCACGTATCACATTGGAACATAGAGCATAAAATGATAACCATGTTGATTGTTACCAACCCAGTTGAGCACACTAAGCCACATCTACCATCAAAATTAATTAAAACCGGGTTCAAGATAATGATCAAAAGAGGCTAGTCATCCTTAATAGGAACCCATCAAAGTTAATGCAAAGCAATGCAATAGTGTTTAATAAAGTTATTGGGACAAAAGATCAAGGACACACTTGCCTTTAACGAAAGTAGTTGTTGGACAGAAATCTTCACCTTCACACTCTTCCAAGCTCTCGAACCACATTCATTCTACTCGCATCAATCATCGAACACAAAACATGCAAAGCAAACACACGAGTACAACTAAGAACAATACATCAATCAAAAGAAATCTTTAAAAGGATGCACTAAAGGATAGGCTTGATTAGATGGATCACTAAAGAACACAAAGGGTGTTTGGATGGGAAAGCCTTGGTTAACTTTCAAGAGATGATGGCGGAAGATTGAGCAAGGACCGAAAAGATCGCACTGGGATAGAGCTCGATCCTATTGGTTATGCAAGCGCAAGAAATGTTGAAACAGAACTAAGCTTGAAACTATCGTGAGATCATTATCAAACAACAAGAAACTACGCTTGCCATATTTTAATTAAGAAATCATGTGAAAGAATATTTCAGAGAAATACTCTAGGTTACCATTAAACAAGTTACATTTAATTAAAGAAATCACGATAAACCTAATCATATTTCATATTGAAAAGGCATTTATGATGTCATTAGGCATATTAACTTTATTAAGAAAATCGATGTTCAACTCTAACATCTTTTATTTAGAAAAACTAGTTATTAATAGGGATTAACCAATTACATCATGATTAAAGAAAACCGGATTAGAACCTACTCACTCTTTATTTATAAAAGCATTGGAATAAGAATTAGTCAAGATTAACATGCATCTTTAGTATTATAATAAATAACAGATGATCCACATGCTAGCGTACAAGTTAAGGTGAAACGAACGAGAATGGTAGAAGCGAACTATAACATGCACACAAACCTTAGGCTAGTGTTTAGGAGAACTAGTCTACAAATAGAACTTGGATGAACAACTGACACACTAACCAAGGGGGAACTGATCTGACAACAGAAACAGATAACAGGGGTAAACTCTAAGGAAAGGTAGCTACGATAGATTAGGTACAAGAACACAGGTGATTCATGAACTAGCTAGATGTTAAGGATTGGATCACAAAGAACTGAAGGGTATATTTGTCTTACATAAAAGAAAATTTCGATAGGATGGCATGTACTAGGATTGGAAAGACCTGGAGCTTGAAAGAAGGCTAGCTCTATAACAGAGACACACTGAGACAGAGCTTGACAAAGAACAACTAACGAACGATTTGCATTTATGAGCGAACGAGACTATGAGCTAGATTTATTTTAATTAACAAAACAAATATAAAGGATATTTCATAAGTAAAATACCCCATGTTGGAATTAAAGTAAATTAAACTTTATTTGCAAAACCGGTGTAAAGAACTAGTCAAGTTTTATTTATAAAGATTCATATATGAATTAATCAATTAAATATTTAATTTAGAAAAACTAGACTATCTGAACAATCTAAATGAAACTTTGTAATTCGAGTAGATCATATTATTATTAAAAACATTATGGTATTGGCATTAATCAAATTAATTTTGCTTATGAAAAACGATATATAGATCTATATAGCTTTTATTTGGAAAAGACATGTATAACTAGTCATTAATCAAAATTAATATTAAAACTTGATGAAAACACACCACTAACGGGTGCTTTACATTATTATGGATGTAACACAATTTGAGTGGATAAAATCGGAGTTAAAACAAAGGTTTTATAGAGGAAACAAGATTGAAAGGACCTTTTCGCTATTAACTATAGATTTGGAGTGCTAGCGGAAAAGATTTGCAAGACACATTAAATAGTGCTCGCGAAACTGATAAAACTCGAGGTTAGATCTACAAAATCGCTTGGGTGGGATTTAGTTGTGAAGATCTAATAGATCTAGGGTTTTGTGTGTAAAAGATGCAAGACACATAAAGATAATACAGGATTATAGGAAAGGACAGGGGCCTAAGTGCAAAATCTCCACTTCATCCCCTACCTCTCTGCACGATACCACGGCAGGGGCGGCGGCGGTCCCGGATGGCCAAATTGCCGGCGGCTCAAGTGTTCTCCGGCTCGGCCGCGGTGGGGAAAGGAAGAGGGAGTCGTGGGGACCAAGCTTTGGTGCTCACAAAGGTGGAAGACGGACAACGATGGCCGGAATCGACCGGGGACCCTTGGCGGAGGCCGGCTCGAATTCGCCTCTGGAGGCGGTGCTCCCGCGGCTCGGCGGCGCGGTCTTTCGGTGACGGTGCGCAGGGGCAGGGCGCGGCTTGGATAGGGCGCGGCTACCACGTCCGGCGGGGTGGTGCGACGGAGTTTGGCGCGCTCGCCGGCTTGGTGTGGTCCCCGCGGCGCCGGGCTCGTGCGGGCGGCGGCGCGGCCTCCGGCGCTAGGCACGGGGCGGCGCACACGAGCAGGGCTAGGGCACACGGGAGCTTCGGCCTCGGCCTTTTATGGGCGCGCAATAGGGCGCCTTGGCGCACACGGACGCCGAGGACGGGGGAGTCCCGGCGGCGGCCGGTGCTGGCTAGACCCGTATGGGCTCCGCGCGGGCCGTAGGGGTGGGTTGGACCGGGCTGGGCTGCGGGACCGTGGTGCAGCACCGACTGTGCAAGAGAGTATGGAGCACCAGTGGACTTCAACCGATGGGCCTAATTGGGCCGGATTGGTTCAGCTGGGCCGCTGGCTGCTGTGGCTTGGCTGAGATAAGAGGAGAGATGAAGGGGCGTGAACAAACTTCAAGAAGGTGGGCTGAAAGTAGCCACAGGCCAAAAATAAGGGAAGGAATAGGGGAAGAGACCAGGATTTCTTTTTATTTTCAGAAAATATTTTCGTGAAAAAGAATAATCTAGAAATAGCTAGATAATCCATTAGAGTCACGAAAAATATTTTGAAAATCTTAAAAATTCCAGAAAATTTCCCAGAGCTAGATTGGAGTATGAACAATCCAAATAAAGTATTTGAAGCTCATGAAAAAGATTTTAGAGCCTTCTAATAAATAGAAATAGCTTAAGAAAAATGAGAATAAATTCCATAAAAATCTAGAAAATTCTCGGAAGGATTTAGACAGCACCTAAACGTGTTTTTGAAACATTAAGCACTCAGGAAGCACCAAGATGCATCGTCATGAATGCAACACTCACAACTTTTTATTTGCTTAAGAAAATCAAACAAGGATTTTTCCTATACTACATTTCCTGTAAAGAAAAATAAATGTTGGAAAAATTTTCAAATTATGAGAAAATTGTTATTTAATTATTCTCTCTATTCACATCCTGAAATTGAAAATTTCAGGGTGTGACATAGGAGCAAAGACTACCAGCAACCTCAACACACACATACCCATGACAGCGGAAACAACTCAAAAGCCGGCTGTCCAGAGGGGGGCGGTTAGACCGGGTATGGGGGCGGTTAGACCGCCTCCACCAGGCAACCAAGAAATCCTCCGAAACACCTCTTCCGAGCACCAAAACGCACCACGGTTTCACCAACAGAGATCTCTGGTCAGGGCCATGCTAGCTACCAGAAAATCTTGGCAAAAACCAAAACTCCACCCAAGGGCCTAGGGGTGGTTAGACCCGCTACCAGGGGCGGTCTAACCTCCTGTACCCAGCAATGAACTCCAAACAAGAACTCCTAGCAAACAGCACGAGAACGACCCGAAATTTCACCCAGACGCTCCTCTGATCAAGGCGAACAAACTCACAGAGGAAAATCTGGCGAAACAAAACTCTGACTTGGAAAGCCCAGGGCAGTTTGACCGCCCCCTCCTAGCTGTTAGACCGCCCCTTCCAGAAAACCAACCCGCGGGTCAAACCTCAACTTCCTCGCACCCGATCTCCAGAATCACTCCACAGATTGCAGCGAAACTTCGGGAATAGCTGGGTTACCTCCTGGGCAACCTCTGCCTCAAAGGAATCGACCCGAATCGCTCACAATCAAGAGGAATCGGAGAAATTGCTTCTCTAGGTCCAGAACTCGCGCAACTCGAAAAACCACCAAATCGAGTCCGATTTTAGAGAGATTTGGGGGCAAAGTCACCAGCCAAAGAGGCACAAGATCCTGATACGTGACACCCACCAAAAACCCTAAGAAATCGTCCTCAAAACTCCGCCAACAAACTGCTATGGAAATCAACACAAAGAAGGACGGGAAAAACACTTCTCAACCTTGAGGAACAACGCCGAACTATCTATACATACCACGAAGGTTCGTACAAGGTCTAGCTTGCCACCCATACATCCATCCCTCTCTCTAGATCTCACATGAAGCTCTCAAGCTAGTCCTAGGAAAAACTAAGGGAAAATGAGAACGAAAATGGAAAAACAAATGAGCTAGGGTTCCAAGAGTTGGCTGCCATCTATTCCCTCAAAGAGTATATATGGAGCACCCAAAAGACTAAACTACCCTTACCTAATAACTAGGGATACATGCCCCTCAAAGGCGAATTTGGAAGTCATAAGATTTTCTTCATCGGACGGATGCCCGGCGACCGCAACCTGCTTAGCTTCGACGCAAGCCTTGCGATCCCGACGCGTGTCCTCCGCTTCGAAGCATCTCGGCGCCAGCGACCAGGGCGGTCAAACCGCCCCCCTGGGCGGTTAGACCGGCCCGGGCAATCTGACCGGCCAGGCAGTCTGACCACCCCTCCTGGGCGGTTGAACCGGCCTGGGTGGCCACACCTCCAGGTCGAGTCTTCGGCCTCGGTTTTGTGGCTCAACCGAGTAACCCAGTGATTTTCTGGTGAACCACTGCAAACCCCGCAAACTCAGTGTAGCCTCTGCCAATCTCCACTCATGACTTGGCTCCCACGTAGTCCCGGCTCGACCTTGGTTTTGAAGCTCTACCAAGAAACTGTATTCGACTACATCTTGCTGTTTATGCCACCATGCGGCCCGCACTTGATCCCGCTGGCCATCGGGTCCCTCGAACGAAGCCTACTTGTCTTCTCCACACCTGGAGGCCTCACCGGTGACGACCTTTTGCGCTTGTTCTTCACCGACACCAACACGAATCAAGCCGGAACCTGCACCTGCAATACTTAGCCAAGAATCAGTCCACACAATGTTGTCAATCACTCATCACACAAGGAAGCGACCATCCACCGGTCCTCGAACCACACATGGTCCTCAGCTTTCAGGTGTTGGGACCCTACGGAAAAAAGTCAGTCACTCCAGAACCAAATGCCTTCCAAAAGGCTCATTTCATCGTGATACAATAGCTGCATCTAATTACACTATTTGCCAATGAGCACAAACAACAACTATGCGAAGACAACCCTGACCGTGGTAGGGCATGGCTTGCAAAGAAGCACATGCAAGGTTTCAGTAGGTGGCTCCGAGATTATGTCGAGACATGCAGCAATAATGCTGTAATAACAGACGAGATAAGGAATCTAGCAGCGGGGCCATTATTCACTGTTACAAGATACCAAGCAATGGATATCAATGGATACACGTTCTACACCACGGCCCAGGATAAAAAAGAGTGTCTATCAAAATAGTGGTGTGCGTGTACGGGTCGTGGTCGACGATAGTTATGATGATGATGACATAGAGACAGACACATATTTTGGTCAAATAGAGGAGATATGAGAGCTTTATTATGTAGTATTGAAGGTAGCCTTGTTTCAGTGTAGATGGGTCACCAATGGGAAGAGAGCTATGAGCAAGGAAAAATATGGTTATGTTAGTGTTGATCTCTGGGTCTTTGGTTACAAAAACGAACTGGTTGGCTTCGCCAACGATGTTGAGCAAGTGTTCTATGTACCTGAACTTGCAAAGAAGAACTGGTATGTTGAGCAAGTGTTCTATGTACACATCCAGTTTGACGAAATTCCATCCTTTGACACTTCATACAAGCCCCGACTCTTGGGAACTAACAAAACATCGTACTTGCGAAGAGACCATAGTGAAAAAATCCATATACATAAATCAAGGAAGAAAAAGCAAGCCTGATTTCTGTTGAATCCTTTCTGTAATGCCGGTTGTGTGTATTGGTGGAATTTGAATCCTTTTTGTAATATATTCTGCTTCAGTTCAGTAAGTATGTTGTAGGCTGCTTCAGTTCAGTAACAGGCACTAATATCAAAGAGACAAGGATTAGCCAACCTGCGTCGCCTTTGTTATGGGCAAGAGACGAGGATTAATGAACCCATGTCGGCTTTGTTATGGGCAAGATATGCAAAATCACACACACATTACATCAAAAGAGACGCGGATTAGCCAGCCCCTGTCAGTTTGTTCTTCATGCTTGCAAGTGAGTAGGTGAATCATACAAAAAGTTGTACTGCATAGAGATAATCACATAAGCATGTCTCTTGAGATGCAAAATCACACACACACACACACAGATTACATTAATCATTGTCATATTAGAAGGTTAGAAAGTGGCCATGTATGTTCATCATCACTAAGCACTACCAGATCTAACTAAGCAAAAGAGATATACTTCCGAAATCACACACAGATCGATCTTGCTCGCAGGTGGATCTTACTCATAGGTCGTTGATCTTTGTCGCAGGTCGATCTTGCTAGACTTTGGCTTGTCCTTCATGACAAGATATTTTCTAGATTATGGCTTCTTCTTCATGCTTACAAGTGAGCACAAGTGAAAGATACAAAGAGGGTGGAAACATATCCCTTCAAAAATCCTCATCCTGGTTGTTTAATTTCTGGTTTTCCATCGGCTTGTTCTTATTCATGCTAGGAGGTTCTGGGCTACCTTCCCCCGACACAGCTGATGTATCACAAGGATTTTTCTAGCAGCTAGGCTAGAGGGATGAGCAACCCTATCTCCCATATCACAAGATATCTTCTAGCAACTGAGAGATCGAGGAGGAGGAAGAAGAGAGAAAAGCTTACAGGATCTATTCTTTGCGCCATAGCTAGACCTAAGTCTAGAGAAGAAGGAAGCAAGTGACTCACTTTATTGTATCACAAGAAAGAACCATAGCTAGATCTAGATCTAGATAAGAAGGAAGCAAATGAGGAGGACCGATAGGCGTTGGTGCCTTTTTATAGAAAAAACAAGGAAGGAATAACATCGGTTGTAAAAAAAGATAGGAAGGGATAAGATCAAGAACACAGAAAACGGGAAGGTTCCCAAGATCCGGTCAATGGGGAAACTGTTGCCCAATTAATGCCTAAGAGCAGAGGTAGTGATTCCAATGTAGAATTAAACGATACACAGATTAATCAAACATCGTGTCCAGTGTACTCACATCCCTAGGATTCAAACTATATAAAAAACTACTAACAATTACAAAACAAAACATGCAATACTCACATCCGGAGGAGTATGCTTTTTATAGAAAAGTTATTTCAAGACATAAATGCTAATATTTTTTCCTATAAACTTGGTCAAATGGGGAATACTGGCACGTTCCCATAACTTCTTGCACGTTCCCATAACTGCACAGGAAATCGGAGGGTTCCCAAGATCCGGTCAATGGGGAAACTGTCGCCTAGTCAATGGCTAAGAGCAGAGGCAGTGACTCCATTGTAGAATTAAATGATACGCGGATTAACCAGACATCATCTCCAATATAGAATTAAAGGATACTACACGGATTAGCCAAATGTCGTCTGCAATGGAGAATTAAATGATACACGGATTAGCCAAACGTTGTCTCCATTGCATACTTAAACCGTGTTTGGAAACAAATCTCCTGCATCTTCTCCTTCCAAAACAATTTAGATCCTCTGCCCCTTCATCTCTACCGCGAAAAACAACAACTGCCTACTCCTCATCGTAACCATTCCCGGTCGGAGATGAATATCATGTCGGGAAGAAGTAGGCGGCACCAGCCGTCGTCACTGCTGGACCTCCCTCAAGACCTCCGCATTGATATTGCAGCACGCGTCGGTGCGACCTCGGAGTGGCCCTTAGCTGACCTCTTCCACCTACGCATTAGTTGCTCGACCATGCTCCGCGTGTGCAGACACGGTGACGTTGGTTGATGTTTGTCGATAGAGGGGATACGAGATGAGACTTCTTGGGTGTGGGACCCCACCGCGAACAAAGCCTTCCTTGCTATGGCGACCGATCTCAGGAATCCGGAGGCTTGCTTCTTCTCCGGGATCAAAGTCGTGTTCATGGAAAACAAGGGATTCAATGATCTCCGACATGCCGCCGATGGTGAGCATGATGCGGCGGCCTATCTATACACCATCTTGCTCTACAGGGCCAATGGTGGTGCCACTGCTGATGACACCGCAAAGTGGTACATGAGGTGGGTCGTGGGCGGCGATAGTACGAAGTCGAGATGGCTGAGCAACGAGGGGTGTCTGCCTTTGCGCGAGAAGGCCTCGCGTGCAATCCACTCCTTGACTTGACGCATTTGGGGTGAACCACTGCCGCCTCTGGCACAGGTGCGCGACGATGAGTCGTGCGCAGGCAACAGCGGCGACTGCGGTGTGGATAAAGGATGACTTGGAATTTCTCTGTTTTGCAGCGAAGATTGTAGGCTCCCTGCGAAATGGTGAAGTTCTAACGAAGTATTGAAATAGGAAATCAGCAGTGGATTAGCTTTTGTAGGTTGTATTATCTGTGTAAAATTTTGGAATAGCAGCAAAGCCGATGCGGGTTATCAGTCTCGTGTCGCTAATGACTGTGGGGCCCAGTTCCATCGAATGAAGAACACTTTGCATTTCTCCTTTTAATCTGCAATCAAATGTTGTAACAAGTATTTCTTCGTCGTAATTAGTCCAAATTTGAAAACAATTCTAAATTTTTCGAAAAGTGCCACATTTTCATTAATTTTATTGTTTATTGTATATTCGGTTCTTGAATAATTTTTTATTTTGTTCTTCGTAAGTACAACATATAAATAATATTTGTTTTACCCAACCATTAGTGATGAAACTTTGCATTTCATAAGCTTAATGTGAACACAAGGTTTTGTTAAGTTTTCAAATGCATTTGAGTTCGAACATGTTACAAAGTGTGGAAAACTTCAATGTTCAAGCAAATATTCTTGGAAACTATGTGAGAGATGTAAACATTTGTACACAAGTGTATTATTCCTTCATCGAAGCCATTTGAAATTTTGAAGACAAGTTTAGGTACCCAAATTATGTTGCCAAGTCAATTTGTAGATTTTTTAGAGCAAATTAGAATTATGATATAACTACCGTGGGGTGCAAAAACGAAATATATGAATTTTGGGCATTGAGGACCATGTGTGGTTCGAGGACCGGTGGATGGTCGCTTCCTTGTGTGATGAGTGATTGACAACGTTGCGTGGACTGATTCTTGGCTAAGTATTGCAGGTGCAGGTTGCGGCTTGACTGGTGTTGGTGCAGGTGAAGAACAGGCGCGAAAGGTCGTCGCCGATGAGGCCTTCAGGTGTGGAGAAGACAAGTAGGCTTCGTTCGAGGGACCCGGTGGCCAGCGGGATCAAGTGCGGGCCGCATGGTGGCATGAACAGCAAGATGAAGTCATGGACGGTTTCTTGGTTGAGCCTCAAAACCAAAGTCGAGCCGGGACTACGTGGGAGCCAAGTCATGAGTGGAGATTGGTGGAGGCTACACCGAGTTCGCGGGGTTTCCGGTGGTTCACCAGGAAACCACTGGGTTCCTTGGTTGATCCACAAAGCCAAGACCGAAGAAGCGAAGACGGTGCTGCAGCAGCGCCAGACCGGTCTGACCGGTGGGGAACGGTCTGACCGGTGAGGAGCACCGATCTGACCGGTGTGCGACGACGCAGTCCGGAGACTTCGAAGCGGAGGACACGCGTCGGGATCGCATGGCTTGCGTCGAGGCTACGCAGGGTGCGGTCGCCGGGCATCCGTCCGATGGTGAAGACATGAAGACTTCCAAATCCGCCCTTGAGGGGCTTGTATCCCTAGTTGTTAGAGAAGGGCATTTTAGACTTTCGGTTGCCTCCATATAACCCAAGAGGTGAGAGGATGGCAGCCAACTCTTGGAACCCTAGCTCATTTGTTTTCGTATTTTCTTTCCTATTTTCCTTAGGTTTTCCATAGGACTAGCAAGAGAGCTTCATGGAGAGATCTTGTTGAGAGGGATGGATGATCGGGCGGCTTGCTAGACCTTGTATGAACCTTTGTTTCATGTATAGATGATTCGGCGTGGTTCCTCAAGGTTTGGATGTGTTTTCCCCGGTTGTTCTTGGTGGTGATTTTCGGAGCCCTCTCTTGGTGATTTCCTTGAGTTGTTTTCGGGACCTTTCTCTTGTGGATTTGATGGGGGAAATTTGTGGGAATCCTTCGTGGTTCTTTAGGCTGTGATTCCCCTCCCAAATCCGTGAGTAAAGGTGCTCGATTTTGGGGTCTCTTGAGTTCTTGGGTTGGAAGTGCTCTTGGCGGGATTTCCTTGATTTCTCCTTTTTGGATGAGTTTTGGTGGGATTAAACTTGGCTATGGACTCCTCATGAGGTGCTCCTAATATCCCCAAAGTCTTGTTCAAGTCCGTGGAGCGATTCGGGAGATCGAGGTTTGGATTTGGGCGAGTTGACCCGTGGGTGCTGTTCATCCCGAGCTGCCCAGGGTACACCGGTCTGACTGGTGCTCTTGACCGGTCTGACCGGTGCAACCCTCGGTGGGATTTTGCTCAGGTTAACGTCTTGGTGTGTTCGCTGTTTTCCTGTGGTGCTGCTGTTTCGAGTTTGGGTCAGTTTGGTGGTAGGTTGGCCTGTTTGGTGCCTTGGGGGCTTTCAGGCTGCGATCGGTCTGACCGGTGTGTCTCACCGATCTGACCGGTGTAGAGCCACTTAGTGAAAGTTGCTCAGTTTCACCAGCAGGGACCGGTCTGACCGGTGGTGTTCACCAGTCTGACTGGTGTGGATCTGAAGACTCGAGGTTTGGTGTTCCGCTGTGCTCTCGGGTCGGAAGGGTGTGTGTGTTGGTTCCTAGGTCCAGCGGCACTCCAGTGGCTACGTGGGCTTGGCCAACTTGGGTAGTGAGTCGGAGACGTGTGTTGGAAGCCGTGTTCATCTTGTAGGAGTTTCCATCTCCTTCGAGAAGAATTTTTATCGGCTCCCATTCACTCCCCCCTCTCTGGTTCGCCATATCGGTCCTTCAGGCACGCAAGTGTGACTGTTGATATTTTATTCAAATACTAAATGTCAAAATATGAATTGTTCGTATTTTTATGATTTTTAGGTGCTGTTTTATGGGCTCTAATATTTTAGGGAAGCAACTTTCGTTCCCAAAAAATAATGACGGGCCCACACGTCAGCGTCAGCAGCCAATTTAAAAAAGATAACCGTTGCCTGCCCGCCCGGACCCAACTGCCAATGTATGCGATGCAGGTTCACTAAACATCGTCGCCAATGACACTGTCCCAAACATCAGCGTCAACGTCTGAAGGACCGATTCGGGCGACCAGAGAGGGGGGAGTGAATGGGAGCCGATAAAAATTCTTCCCTTTGGTTGAATTCGGCCTATACCCCAATCACAACTCCACGAACCCACACACACAAACAAGACCCCAAACAGGGCTCGAACAACCTCAAAGGAACCACCAAGAAGCCTAGGGACAAGAAGCGGAAGCAAACAAACAAGAACCGAACCACAAGCTCTGAACAACAAAAGCCTGGGCGGACTGTCCGTGTGGGACCGGCGGACCTTCCGCGAAGGGGTCGCGGACCGTCCGGCCGCCACACGCGGACTGTCCGAAAAAGCACTCCGAACCAACAGAGCCCCACCCCGAAAAATCGGACTATCCGTGATTGAACCGCGGACTGTCCGCACGGAGAATCTTCTCGCGGACTGTCCGAGGGTCTCTCGCGGACCGTCCGCAAACCACGTGCAAAACGGAAATCAAAATCCAATCCATCGAACGACAAACTCGTGAAGAACTCGATGAACTCGCGAAAAACAACCTAGGCCGCGGACCGTCCGCCACGAGCTCGCGGACCATCCGCCCCTCACCCAGAAACAAAAACGCGAGCTCCACAAAAACAACTCCAACTTCCAATCGATGGATCTCCTATACCGTTGGACGGATTGACCCCAAATTTTGGGTAGATGAGAAGCGTCATTATGTGAAGCTATGCCCAAAATCTTGGAACCCTAAACCAATCCAATCAACCGGAATCGCAAATCTAGTGCACTCAAAGCACAAACCCGAGTTCATCCAATCCTCGCCAAATCGAGCCCGATTCTCGGCGTTTGAGGGTCAAGATCATAACCAAAGGTGCGCAAAGCATCCATCCATGATCCCCTCAAAGAAATCCATAGCCAAACGACCTAGAAATGATGAATCGAGCCAAGCACGAAAATAGCACAAAAAGAGCTCCGAAAAAGCAATAAAAGAGACTCGGAAAAAAGAAAGATTGGCACAAGATTTAGAGGAAAAATTCAATATGAATATCTTGTCCAATCGATTACAAGCCACTCTTAGAATCCAAATCTAAGATGGCAAAAAGCTCCAATCAAAGAGCCACTCTCTCCTCTCTACCTCTCTCCCAAAGCACTGCAAAATGAAAGAGTACCGCCGCCTGCTAGCCCAAGAGGCGGCTGAAAATTCAGCCCCATCCTCCTATATATAGGCCCTCCGAAAAAGACCGAAGTGCCCCTACACTAGGAGTACAACACAAGCCCTCACAGGGGCATTTTGGTCAACACATGAAGTTCACCATCGGACGGCCGCGCATCCATCAGGCCTTCACTTTCTCCCGATGCAAGCACCTAGATCATGCCACGTGTCGCCCACCTCGACGCTTCCCGACACACCCGGATACCATCTCCGTCATGCCAGGCCCTCGGGCTCGGTTTTGAGGCCCAAACCGAGAAACCCTCCTCCGATGGTTTTGTGGCCAAACCACCAAACCCCGCGTACACGGCCCGGCCTCACCACGCCAAGCGTCGAGCCCGCCAAGCCTTTCACCTCCAGCTCCCGGACGGTCTACTCAGTCTTGCCTCGTTCCTTGACTTGGCCACCACCGATGCACCGCTCCATGTCCACGACTTCGTCTTGCTCTTCTTGCACCATGCGGCTCGCACTTGATCCCGTCGGCCACCGGGTCTCTCGAACCAAGCCTACTTGTCTCTCCACTCATCGGAGGCCCCGCAAGGCTAAGACCTTTCGCGCTTGTTCTTCACCTGCACCAACGCAAACCAAGACACAAACAACACCTGCAATACTAGGCCAAGAGTCAGTCCACACAACGTTGTCAACCACTCCTCACGAGTGCATTGACAACACACCACATAAAAAATAAGGTAAATACACAAAATAAAACACACACCACACAACTCAACACTACACACACAAAGCTTCAAACCATCTGGTCAATCACTCATCACACATGGACCAAGGTGCTTTTCAACTTGGTTCCTCAATGTCAGCAGGCTGACCCACTTCGGTAATGACTATCTATTGTCTCTAAGATCTAATTCATCACAATAGACCTCCAGTTCATCACAACAGATCTCTAGTTCATCACAACAGAACACATATTAAAGGAGACGCAGATGGATCTACTCGCATCTATTAAATCGAGTTCATGACATACAAAATCTAATAACCAATTTAATTAACTAAGCATTTCATGATCGGTAGACAAACGAAGCAGTTCATGTCCAACAACCTGACGAAGACACAAAAGTACACACACATTATTACTATTTAGTATAGGAGTCTATCAATTAGTCGGAGTCTCGCCGTCGTCGCCGCTGTGGCTACCGTCGGAGCCGTCGTCGCTGCCGTGGCTTCTGTCAGAGTCGTCACCACCGTCGTCGAAGATGAAGTGGCGGCCAGCCCGCTTGACCACAGGGAGCTTCTCGAGCCTCTCCACCTACCCGTGGATCCTGGATGCGAGACCCTTCACGCTCGGGTCCTTGTCCACTTTATGATCCACCTTGATGTTGAAGGCCGCGCCTACATCTTCAAGCTTTCTTAAGGCGCTCATGAGCAAGTCGACGACGAACTTGGTGTTGTCAAAGAACAGTTCCTCATCGGTGTCCTTGGTCGCCGGCTCCTTCCCCTTCTCCAACTTCCTCCGACGGTGGCTTTCGTCATCGTCGTTCTCCCTTCGCCCCTGCTTCACTGGCAGTGGGCCCCTCGACGCCATGTCCTCCTTCGTGATCTCTCGGTGACCGAAGATTTTGTAGTGGTGTATCGCGAGGAGGAATAAGAAGTGAGATAAGCTTACGGAAGTACCAGGGGAAGGCAGGGGAGTTATATTGACAAGATGCGGAACCGTCAGGCGCCTCTGCCCCCACCCACTACTCCACTGCTGCTAGTACGTGCCACTCAATTGTGGATCGGTCTCCGTTTCAGGCGCAAAACCATCCAAAACCACACGTCGCTCAATTACACGGGAAGGAGAAGGGGCAGACTGCGGCGCCTTTTCAATTTCCATTTATTGTTTTACATGGCCGAGGCGCCTTCTTCAACTTCAACCCTTGTCTCCCACAACTTTAATCCTCGTCGCCAACTTCATCCCTCGTTGCCAACTTCAATCCTCGTCGCCTTCAACTTCAACCCTCGCCGCCTTTCAATTTCCAAACCCCATCGCTTTTCTATTTCCTCCCCTTCTCCTTGACGGCCGTGGTGTGCTTGATGCAGCTGCTGCAAGATGATCTTGTCACCCAGATCATCATCCACTCCATCAAGGATGAGCCCATCATCCATTTTCTGAACCTTCGCAATAAAATCTACGACACCTTCCGGTGCATCTACGACTCTGATGAAATACTACTACACGTGTCGTTGTGTGATCTTCGTGAAGTGTATAAGAATCGCTACATCAGGTCGTGCTTTGAGCGGCACTTCCGCGAGGCCAATCTTCCGGAGGCATTATGCTTTGAAGGGATGGAGGGGATGATGAGGCGGTGGAACCCCGATAAGGGTCTGAGGCTCATCGCAGATGCCGCTGCTGAAGACTCTGGTGCCAAGTACTTATTAGCGATGCTGAAGTACCGTTGCAACCCGGTGGATCCCGAAGCCATGGCACTACTCCAGGAAATCAACAGCTACCCTTCACCCCCTGACGGGCGGTGGAAGAACCACAACCTGTGGAGGCTGCGCTACCTTGTCAACTAGGATCTCCACAACATTGCATGGTGGTACTTGGTTGATGATGGTGATCACGACATTATGTTGCTACCCGTTCAGAATCCCCACATCTGCATTTGGACAGCGGGATGTAGGCGCTACGGGCCGGATACCAAAGGGTTTATCCACTACTGTAGCGCCGAGTGTCGCATCCGTCACGAGTTCGACCTCTGGATGCGTAGCTTCCGCGATGCCGTGAAGTACGCCATCAGCAGGATGAACATCGGGATGTAGGCGCAAGCACCAATGAACATTATATATCTTGAATGTAAATTATTAGATATTACTAAACGTGGATATGATTTTATTAGGATGTCAGTTTTTAATCGGTTTTTGATAGATAATATTTGATTTGTCACGTTTGTGAGTCAAAACGAAGGTTGCGGTGGTCTCATTTGCAGCCGATGAGACCTGGGATACCCTCTTGGGTGTCAAAACCGACAAAGCGGGCACGACGGGGGTGGCGGTGGCCGACGGTGCCCTCTGCTTCCTCCCCTGTTCTATTGGAGAATGAAGAACAGTTTATCCAGCCCTCGTCACCGACGGCTTTTCTCTTTTTAATCCGCAATCAATTTTTGTAACATGTATTTCTCCGTCGTAATTAGTCCAAATATGATTATTTTTTCTACAATTTTCTAAAATCACCGGGTTTTCATTATTTTCATTGTTTAGTGTATATTCTGTTTCATGAACAATGTTTATATGCCACATCTTGTTTTATATAAGTACAACATATAAATAATATTTATTTTCCACACCTCCTGTAATGAAACTTTGCATTTTCGTAATCTTAAGGTGAACCACAAGGTTTTGTTAAGTGTTCAAATGCATATGAGTTCGAACACGTTGCAAAGTGTGGAAAACTTCAATGTTCAAGGAACATTCTAGGAAACTATGTGAGAGATGTAGATATTTGTACACAAGTATATGATTCCTTCATCGAAACCATTTGAAAATTTGAAGACAAGTCTAGGTACCCAAATTATGTTGCCATGTTAATTTGTAGATTTTTTAGAGCAAACTATATGTTAGTAGAATTATTACATCATTAACATGGGATATAGAAATGAATTCTAAGAATCTTGGGCATACAAGTGTGATTGTTGATATTTTATTCAAATACTAAATGTCCAAATCCGAATTGTTCGTAGTTTTATGATTTTTAGGTGCAGTGTTATGGGCTCCAATATTTTAGGGAAGCACGTTTTATTCGAATAGAATAGTGGCTGGCCCACGTGTTAGCACCATCAGCCAAAATAAAAAGATAACTTTTGCCTGCCCGCAGGACCCAACTGCCAACAAAGACGATGCGGGTTCCCTAACCATCATCGCCAATGACACTGGCTCACGTGTCAGCGTCAGCAGGCAAACCGTGCATGAGCTAGTTAAAATTTCCCACCTATATTGACTATAATGCCCATGGAATTCCAATTCTAGCATAGAGCTGTCAAGGGCTTGCCAGTAATTACCTTAAACACAGTTACGCGCGTTGTTCATATTCGGCTCCTCGCTAGAAAGATCCACAACGCCCGCACTCTCCCCACCGCCGCCTCTAGTCTCCGCGCTCGCCTTCGCTGCTCTCTCTCCGCCGAAGCACTGCTCTTGTCCAGCCCCACCGCTCCCTGCATGACGACAGTGACGAGGACGCAGTTACTGGCTTGCGGACGGCTTCTTGGCCAACCTAAAGATGGTTGACGTGGATCCATGATCCCGGGCCACGACGATGAGATGACCACCTTAGGCGATGAGCCGACGTGGATCCGGCCCCTACAACCATCATGAGAACAACTACATTCGCGACAGAGGTTAGTCCTGCTTGATCCCCCAACGCCCTCTCTCTCCTCGGCCACCAAATATGCTATATATTCATGTCAATGTGGATTAGGGAGACATGCTTTGATAGTTCATCTTTAATTGATTCACTCTGGACTTGATGGATGGATTTTGTTGCCCCAAGTCTTTTTGAATAAATTGTTGCTAACAGATGAAGTTATATGAACTGTTGAAATTTAAATTCATGAAAAGCATTGATTATGTTGCATACTTTAATTCTGCTATGCTTTGAATGTACCAGATCGATAGTTATGCTTTGGACCTGTTAGCATACTTTAATTTTGGTATGCTTTGAATGTACCAGATCATAAGTTATGCTATGGACCTGTTAGCATATTTTAATTCTGATGGCCACATAATGTCAGTTAGAATTGTATCGCAGTGATTTATAATGTAGTCCACCCAATCTGCTATATAATCATGTCAAGGTGGATTAGGGAGACATGCCTTAATAATTCATATTCAATTGATTGATTGTGGATTTGATGGATGGATTTTGTTGCTCCAAGTTTGTTTGAATAAATTGTAGTTAACAGATGAAGTTATATGAACTGTTGAAATTCATTTTCATGTTCGTGGTGCTACAATTTTTGCAATTTAAATTCATGAAAAGCGTGAAGGATGTTAGCATACTTTAATTCTGCTATGCTTTGAATGTACCAGATCGATCGTTATGCTTTTGTCCTGTTAGCATATTTTAATTTTGATGGCCACATAATGTCAGTTGGAATTGCATTGCAGTGGTTTATAATGTAGTGATAACTAGACTGTCTTATCCTGCGAGGGATAGATTTGTATTGGTCCGTGGTCTCATTGCTCGAGAGAGGGTGTCAATCAACAAGGCGGTTGATGATCTCTCACAAATTGAGAAGGACCATTTGTTCATAGTTTTAGAGGAAAAGCAAGATTACCCAACCAATCTGGAAGAATCTGTTCGCAAGAAGGCAGTTAAGGCAGCTATATCAGAGATAGGAACCTTGCAACGACAGTTGAAGGCCCATTTAAGAAAAAATATGTGAGCAAAGAGGAGACTCCCTTTGTGAATCATGCCTTTTTGCAACAACAAGACTGGGACATGTTTGTGCAGAAAACCAATTCTCCTTCATTTCAGGCATTGAGCCAGGAGATGAAACAAAAGAGAGCATTGCATAATAAGCAACAGAAGACGAGCCAAAAAGGTTATCGTGGTAAGAGGAAAGAGTGGGAGGAGGAGGATGCAAAGCTAGCTGCAAAAGGAAAACATAACCCTTGGGACCAATTTCCTGGACGTTCGAGACATTATTTGTGGGCAAGGGTAGGGAAGAATAGGAAGAATACTAGTGAAGGAAGCGGGGGCATAACATTCATTAACCCTGCGGTGGTGGGGGTAGCGATAGGGTGAAAACACTTACAGCTCAGGGTAGCAATGGTTCTTTCTCTGGGGTCAGGGAGGATGATATCCTCACCGCAGCACTTGAGACTCCAGAGCATCGAAATACCGAAAAATGTACTTGGGGTTCAAGGCATGTCTAGTTCACGTGGCTGGGGTAAAGGGTTTGGTGAAGAGTTCGCTAGAATGTATAGGAAGAAGACGAACAAGAGGTCTGATGCTCATGATATGATGGACATAACAATTAAATCAATTGTCCATGCTCTAAGACTATGAGGCATCGAAATACCGAAAAATGTACTTTTTCTTTCCCAATTACTAGCACTTGTCAGTAGCAGTGAGGAAGAAGATGTGCATGGCAGTGAGGAAGAAGATGTGCATGACCGCGAGGAAGAGCATGCGCATGACAATGAGGAAGATGCATGTGGCAGAGAGCAAGATCATTGGAATGCCGACGGTGACGAAGCGAATCAACTGCACAGTGATAGTCGATCACCTATGCTGGACACAATCGATAAGCTAACGGAGCCAACCACGTGTAGCCTTTTGGATGACACCGCGATTAATGTGGAGCTCGCACTAGCAAAAGTATTTCCATTTCAAAAGGCTTGCCATTCAGTACCGGTGCAGGATGGGTATGTTGTGGTGCAACCTACTTATGTGTGGGACAATGTGGGTCACTACAGTCTGCCTGCACCAATTGATGGGGGTGACATAGCAACATTAGCTGAGGCTCTCGTTCAAAGGATCCAATGGCCAAAGGACAGGATCATTATACCACACATGACGAGACATCCCAACCCTGAAGCCGCAACAAGTAGCAGGGGTACAACATCAGATGGAGATACTGTAGCTCAGTGTCAGCAAGAGAAGGCTCAATGGCAGCAATAGCAGATCAGCAAAACTATGCAGTAGGAGCGTCGACAACAGTCGGAGGAGGAGGCTAGGCAAACTGCGCCTAAGCAGCAACTGCAACTTGAGGATAAGCAACAGATGAAATAGCAGCCACTCTAGTAGCAGGAGCGTCAACAACATCTGGAGGAGCCTAGGAAAACTATGCCTAAGCAGCAGCTACAACACAAGGGTAAGCAACAGACAAAACAAGAGCCTATCCAGCAGCAAGAGTAGGAGCGCAGGCAATCTCCCCCTAAGTAGCAGATGCAACAAGTACAACAGCCTCTGTAGCAGGAGGAGGAGCCCCTACAATCTCCACTGCAGAAGGGGAACCAGGCCAAGAAACCTTTGTTTAAAGATGAGATTCTTAATTGTATTATTGGGACAAAACAGGAACGACCAAAATACAAGCCTTGTGCACCTATGTTGTCAGATGCAAACTTAGAGGCTGCTGGACCAAATTGTGCAAGGTTTCATGCTTATGTCATGGAACACAATAAGGATAAACTTGCCTTTCGAGCAAAGGTGGATCAAGACTACTTTAAATGTGGTTGTGGTGCTTTAATGTTAAACATTGCATTCAACGTGTATGACCTTATGAGGTTCTTCCTGCCGGTCAAGAAGAATCACCTAGTTTGGCTAGCCCGGATGAAGACCTTGGAAGGATGTGGACAGCACGAGGATGACCCCACTGTGCTCCACATGTCTGCCTACCTCCTCACCCTTGACGATCTTTATGGCAAGCAGTAGGCGAAGCTGAGGTAGTAGATCCGCAAGGCCGAAGACGCAGCGGTCATGGTGTGAAGACTTCAAGAGAAGTTGGTTGTCCCTGAAGCACGTGCCGCAGCCGCCGAAAGCAATGAGGCCGCCGCAATTGAAGACCTCAAGGAAGCCAAGGAATAACACGTTTAGGAGTTGAGGGATGCTCACCTCGTGGGTCATGTTAGGAGAAGGATGCGAGACTTTCCAGATGAAGAACCCCCAATCTCTGATGGGATTCCCGTCATCCATGGGAGTGGCAAGAGGAAGGCCCTGAAGCTCCACCAGCACCACCGCCAACAGAAGCTCCTGGAGAAAGCCCTGAAGTCGTCGAGCCATCCCAGGGCAGAGTGACATGTTTTCACTCCTCATCCCACTCGAGGATCAGTCCATTCAGGGTGAAGACTCGCCCCGCGATGAGTAGAATACCCTGCTCCTAGTCGCATCCAAGGAAGGAAGCCTGTGGTCCCAGTTTAGCTGTTGTACCCCAGTGTAGTGCTGTACCCGGTCGTGTAGTGCGTGTTTTGGCCTTAGCCAAGTGTTGTAGCCCCCCTTCTTTGGTTAACATAAAATCATTTGTGCTTGTTGTTTGTTAGTTTGTGTGCTTGTCGACAGAAGGTGGATTTTGTCTTTATGAAAATACGTATTAGTAACTTAAAGATCACCTTAAACTCAAAATCTAAGTCTCATATAATTCTTCCTCTCAATCTTTACATGGCTCCCAAGCATGTCAACAATAACTCTACAAGTGAAGCCCATAGTGTCGGCAACCCACCACGGTCAAGGCAAGAGCCACCCCATTTAGTGAACCCAGAAGAACAAGAAGTTAATCAGCATGAAGAAAGAGGAGAAACTTCTGCACCACCACCACCACCTCATGTGGTTGATTTGGTGCAAGTGATGCACAACCAAACCCTTCTGATGGATGCTTTGAACAATGC
This sequence comes from Cenchrus americanus, assembly GCA_947561735.1. Taxonomy (NCBI): domain Eukaryota; kingdom Viridiplantae; phylum Streptophyta; class Magnoliopsida; order Poales; family Poaceae; genus Cenchrus; species Cenchrus americanus. The sequence continues at coordinate 191,731,102 of OX387244.1, forward strand.
TGTCAACCGTCCTAGACCGCGCATGCAGAGCCTGAATGAGAAGTTGACGGAGTTTTTTCGAAACAAGACACCCACTTTTGGTAAATCCATCAACCCCTTGGAAGCAGATGACTTGCTGAGAGTCATCCAAAGGAAGCTAGAGCCATATCCCCTGGAAGATGGGGACACGGTCCTCTTAGCTACTCATCGGCTTATTGGGACTGCTTTAGCTTGGTGGGAAAACTATAGTGCTACTACCCAAGATGCCTCCACCATCACCTGGAAGCAGTTTGTGGATGGGTTTTGCTGCTACCACATTCCCGCAGCCACCATGAAGTGCAAGGCTGATGAATTCCGTGAGCTGACCCAGGGCAACAAGTCCGTGGAAGAGTACACCTATCAGTTCTTGGAGTTAGCCCGCTATGCACCGGAAGAAGTGGACAAGGATGCAAAGAAGCAGGACATGTTCAAGAACTCAGAACTTTGCTTACTCCTCAGATCTATCCATACTTCAACACCCTAATGAACATGGCCATTCTCACAGAAAGAGCTAGGGTAGATGAGAAGAAGGACAACAAACACAAGTTTATGGAGAGCAAGGCCCACCAGCAGGACCGTTTCTAGAGGCCCAAGAGTTTTAGCCACCCAGTGCCCAGGTCCCAAGCCCCCATACAGTACCCGACCCAGTCTCAAGCCTCAGGATGTTACAATCCCGATGCCCAGTTCAGGAGCCAGAATGTCAGGAAGGCCCCACAGAACAACACTGGCCAAGTCACCACCAACACTAACAATGCCAAGGCATGCTTCAACTGCCGTGAGATAGGGCATTCCATAGCCAACTGCCCATATGCCAACAACAAGCCAGCTGCTTTAGCCTTCTCCAACACTGTGAATGGACCAAGGTCAACGTTGTTAGGTGCCCACCGTGTGCCCGTCCGTAGCAACAACCCCAGCAACAACAGCCAGCATATGAGGCCGCCCCAGCAGTTATATGGACGACCTCGCGTCAACCACATTAGTGCGCGGGAGGCTCAGGACGCTCAGGGCGTGGTACTCGGTGAGTTTCGAGTCAGCTCAGTTTTGGCAACAATACTTTTTTGATTCTAGAGCATCACACTCTTTCATATCATCAAGTTTTGTGGAGAAACATAATATACCTAAAGTACTAGTAAAGTTTCCCCTAATAACCCGAACACCTTGGGCTGATATTCAATGTCATCTAGGTTGTTCACGGGTAAGGATCAATTTAAGTGGGGTAGAGTTCTTAGCAGACTTAGTGGTACTTAAGTCAAAGGGGATAGATGTGATCCTTGGAATTGATTGGTTAAGCTTGCATGATGGTCACATAGGATGTCCAGATAAGGTAGTACATCAAACCAACCCAGATGGAGTGTAGGTGACTTGCCACACTAAGGGAAGTGGATCAGACCCAATGGTTTTTAGCATGGAATCTAGAAGCATAGAAGATGTACCAGTAGTGTGTGAATACCCCCGATGTCTTCCCAGAAGAACTCTCTGGAATGCCACTAGACAGAGATATAGAGTTTGCAATTGACCTTATCCCCGGAACCGCCCCTATAGCCAAGAGACCCTATAGGATGGCAGCATCAGAATTGGCAGAGTTGAAGAAGCAACTAGAAGAATTGCAACACATTAAGTTTATCAGACCTAGTTCAACACCATGGGGAGCCTCGGTTCTCTTTGTTAAGAAGAAGGATGGAAGTATCAGGATATGCGTAGATTATCGCACACTAAATGAGGTTACCATCAAGAATAAATACCCTCTTCCTAAAATAGATGACCTCTTTGACTAGTTGAAAGGAGCCATGTACTTCTCCAAGATTGACCTAAGATCAGGATATCATCAGCTCAAGATTAAAAAGAGAGACACACCAAAGACAGCTTTTGTCACCCGCTATGGCCAATTTGAGTTCACAGTGATGTCTTTTAGACTCACTAATGCCCCTGCTTACTTCAAGAGTGCCCAAGAACATGAGCAACATCTATGAGCAACAAGATTTTTGGCTACGGTTATGCTACTGGTGTTGTCACACAAGAGAGGAACATGGGAACACTCCACACAAAAGTCACTCAGAGTGTAGGTGATCCAAAGCAGCTAGGAACAACCACTAGCGGAAGCAACATACTCAGCTTCTGTGGTAGACTGAGCTACACTTGACTATTTGCGAAACGACCAAGAAACAAGTGAGGAACCCAAAAACTGGCAAGTACCCGAAGTGTATTTCCGATCGACATGACACCCCACAAAGTCGGCATCTGAAAAACTAAGAAGCGAAAGAGAGGAGGACACCGAGTACCAAAGACCAAGCTCAGGAGTGTATCGAAGATACCTGAAGATTCGCTTGAAGGCCTAAAGATGTGATGTTCTCAGCGACACCTGAAAATGAGCGTACAGACACACAGAGAACTGAATGTCCAGCCACGTTGCTGTCAAGTACAAGAGGGAGCAAATCATGCTCCGGTACTCCTTCTGGTCCACAAGCTCTCCGTCCTTGTCCGCGTCTATCGCTGTAGTCGTACTCATCGATGTTGATAGGGGCTTCGAGTCGTCCATATTGAACTTCTTGAGAATGTCCTTCGTGTACTTGTCTTGATGCACAAAGGCTGCTTGATCTGAAGCTTGAGAGACAACTGCAATTCTCCCATCATAGACATCTCTAATTCTTTGCTCATGTCCTCTGCAAACCTTGCAACCAAAGAATGAGATGAGCCTCTAAAAACAATATCATCCACATACACCTTAACAATTAGGATATCATCACCCTGCCTAAGGAGAAAAATAGTCTTATCTCATTTTCCCATCTCAAACCCCTTGCTAAACAAGAACCCCCTGAACCTGCCATACCATGCTTGGGAGCTTGTTTCAGACCATACAAGGCCTTCCTCAGCTTATACACCAGGTGGGGAAGTGCAACACTCTCAGATCTGGGTGGTTGCATTACATAAACCTCTTCTTCCAAAAACCCATTCAGGAAGGCACTTTTCACATCTATTTGGTACAATTTGAACCCTTTAGCCACAAAAAGGCTAGAAGGATCCTAATTGCCCCCAAGCGGGCTACAGGAGCAAATGTCTTCTCATAGTCTATCCCCTCCTTTTGGCTATAACCTTGAGCGACCAACCTCGATTTGTTCCTCACCAACTCACCATTCTCACTCTCTTTGTTTTTCCACACCCATTTTGTCCCAATAGGTTTGCAGTTTGGTGGTGGCTCCACTAACTCCCACACCTAGTTTCTTTCAAAGTTCTCTAAGTCCTCATGCATTGCGTTCAACCAATTAGAACCAGGGTCCTTCCAGCGGCGCCTCACCATGCCGCCCAACCCGGAGACCGGCTTCGTGACACTTCCAGAAGTTGTCACAGGCGAGCTCGCCGGCAAGTTCGGCGAAATTTCGCTCTTCGACCATCACACTGACTTCGAGCTCGAGTCCGCTTCCAACTCGAACTCGACGTCTCCATGGGCTATCGCATGCGAGCCGGCTGCTCAGCCATCGCATGTGGTCCCACCACCCCGTGAGCGCTCCGCGCGTGGTCCTCGCATCCTCAGCCGGGCCCACACGGAGGCTCCCTCTTCGCGCCGGGCCGGCAAGGAACCCGTACCCGAGTACAACTCGGACTCCGACACCGTCCCCGGCCACACTTCGTACTCCAACCCCCTCTCCGGGTTCCACTCGGATTCCGCATACGAGTTCGACTTCGGGTCGGACCCAAATGATCCTGAGTCCAAGGACAACTCTACTGAGCATCCCTTATCAGGGCCGGCCTCTGGGCTGGTTATAGCGTCCACACCGGCTGGGAGATTCGTCTGCGGCCGACCGCAAGCCTCGCCGACCTCGATAAGTGGAGACTCACGCTACGTCGCCTACATCGACTCGCTCCCGTTCCAGTAGGGAACACCGCTTGCCCGAGCTGACTCGAACACCCCAACCGAGGTGGCGGGTTCGAATCCCGGCCTTGGCACCCCTGATCGCCAAGTCTTCATGGCTGCCGGCGACACTCCAGGACCTTCAGGGACGGCTCAAGACAAGTACCTTGAAGACATCTCCTCAGACGAGTTGTCTGCCGACACACCTGCAGACGAGACCCCCGCCAACAGAGACGCTCGACGTGAGCGTAACAGGAAGCGCAGCGAATGGCGCCGGCGTCTCCGAGACAATCTCCCCATCCGCAACCTCGTGGAAGCTCTCGAGGCGGTCGAGAGCAGAGTACACACTACCCCTGGGCAATGCCTCATGTCGATCACATCGATCGCACGCCAGGCTCAGGGAATTCGCGCCGGGGTGGTCATCGCCAAGGTCGCTGAAGACGCCTACTTCATGCGGGTCGACAATAGGGTCAACCAGCCTCCTCCCGCCAGGAACCGCGACAACGAAGCTACAAGTCGCAGCGCCAACCCCGGTCCCAACCGCACTCGCTCAAACGCCGGCGGACCTCCACAGGGTGGCAACAGAAACCGTGAGGTTGTCCCTCACCGCGCCCATGACGGCGGCGGCCGTGACCTTGACGGCGGCGGTAGCGATGACGGGAGCTCCAACCACGGAGCCAACAGGAGGGGCGGCGGCGGCGGCAACCGCGGCGGTCGAGACCACGCGAATAGCCACGCCTCCGGTGCCTCACAGGGCAGCTACGACGCCCGCCAGAAGATTGAGGAGCTGCGGCGGAAGAAGTCAGCCACCACAGGCGACAACGACGGCTTCCTCGCCTTCTCACCTCGACTTCGCAACTTGCTCCTCCCTGACAAGTTCAAGCCTTTGGGGATCACCAAGTACGACGCGAAGTGGACCCCATCCAGTGGCTCAAGTGCTACGCCCTCTCCATCGAGAACGCTGGCGGCAACAACGACACCAAGTGCCTCTACTTCCCCTTCTGCCTAGACCAAGCTCCACTCACATGGCTCGAGTCGCTGGACAAGCACTCGATTGACAAGTGGGACCAGCTGAAGGAGCAATTCACCAGCAACTTCGCGGGCGCCATGGGCCGATCGGGTACTCGCATGGACCTGCCCATGGTCAAGCAGGAACAAGGCGAGACCCTCCGCAAGTATATGTGCCGCTTCTTCGACAAGCGCGCTACCGTAGTCGGCGTCACCGACAAGGAGGTCATCGACCTTTTCCAAGACGTCCTCTACCACCGCCGCACCTTTGAAGACTTCGGTCGCCGCCGCCCCAAGTCCAGCCCCCACCTCAAGGACATGATCACGTCCTGGGCGGATGAAGAAGACAAGGCCAACGCCAAGTACGACACCATCCGTGGCAAGAACAAGCAGAACACGGGCGGTGGCAGCGGCAACAACGGGAACCAAGGCGGCCACAACAACAATAACTACTCGGGTCCCAACCGCAAGCGCAAGCCAGATAACACTGTCGCGGCTATACAGCGTCCTGCGAAGGAGAACTCGAAGAAGAACTCCGGCGGCTTCAAAGAGTTGATAAAGGAGAAGTGCCCGTGGCATCTGAACGGCAACCACACCACCGAGCAGTGCTACCAACTCAGGCATGCACTCAAGAGTACTCCAGAGCCACCGCTCCCTCACGACAAGAAGGGCAAGAAGAAGAACGATGGAGACAACAATGACTTCCAGGAACCCGACAAGACTGTCAACGTCCTCTTCGGCGGACTACCCAGCAGGCGGGAGCAAAAGGCTACCCGTCGAGAAGTCATGAGCATTGAACCAGCGGTCCCGACCCCTCTCAAGTGGTCGGAGGTACCCATTACCTTCTCCCGCGCGGATCAATGGACTAGCTTCTCCGAACCAGGGCGATTCCCCCTCGTCCTGAAGCCGGTGGTCGCGGGCTCCAAGCTCAACAAGGTCCTCATCGACGGTGGAAGCAGGCTCAACGTCCTTTTCACAAAGACCTTGAAGAAGATGAAGCTCGACATCACCCACATGCTCACCAAGAGCAACACGCCCTTTTACGGCATCGTCCCCGGTAACGCGGCTATCCCACTGGGCTCAGTGGTCCTGCCAGTTACCTTCGGGGAATCTCGGGACAACAACCGTACCGAGTACATCAAGTTCGAGGTCGCGGACTTCGAGACTTCCTACCATGCCATCCTCGGCAGACCGGCCATCGCCAAATTCATGGCGGTGCCCCACTACACCCACTTGGTACTCAAGATGCCAAGCCCAGCGGGTGTACTCTCTCTCCAAGGGGACTTGAGGATCTCCCACGACTGCGATACAGCAGCCGTGGAGATCGCCTCTACGAATCAAGTACCCAACGCTATGATGGAGGTCTACGCTGCGTCGAAGAAGCTTGCTACAAGTGAACTCGACATCCCGGAGAAGTCTGACAGCGCCAACAGGCCTCAGCCAGCTGAGGAGCTTCTAGTCAAGATGATCGACCTCGGAACAGGCGACTCCAGCAAGACCACTACCATCGGGGCCGGCCTCGACCCCAAATAGGAAGACGCGCTCATCAACTTCTTCCAGGCTAACCGCGACATCTTCGCGTGGAAGCCAGTGGACATGCCAGGAGTGCCCAGGGAGTTGATTGAGCACTGCCTCAACATCAATCCTAAGGCCACCCCTAAGCGACAACACCTCCGACGCTTCGCTGACGACAGACTGGATGCCATCAAGAAGGAACTCGCCAAACTACTCGTGGCTGGCTTCATCAGAGAAGTCTTCCATCTTGAGTGGCTCGCCAACCCTGTCCTCGTTCGCAAGAAGAACTCGAACGAGTGAAGGATGTGTGTCGACTACACTGATCTCAACAAGCACTGCCCCAAGGACCCCATCGGGTTGCCGCGGATTGATCAAGTCATCGATTCCACAGCGGGCTGCGACCTGCTCTGCTTCCTCGACTGCTACTCCGGGTACCACTAGATCGCGATCAAGGAAGAAGACCAGGAGAAGACAACGTTCATCACCCCATTTGGCGCGTACTGCTACACGACCATGTCCTTCGGGTGAAGAACGCCGGCGCCACCTACCAACGAGCTTCAAGGCCTACGTGGATGACGTGGTCGTCAAGAAGCAACTCAACAAGAATGTAAAAGCCTACGTGGATGACGTGGTCGTCAAGACCAGAAACTCTAGTACCCTCATCGACGACCTTGAAGAGACTTTCGCATCCCTGCGCGAGTATCGCTGGAAGCTCAACCCGAACAAGTGCGTCTTCGGCGTACCTTCGGGCAAGCTACTCGGCTTCATCATCAGCCAACGCGGCATCGAAGCCAACCTTGAGAAGATCTCTGCCATCACCAGCATGAAAGCTCCCACGTGCATCAAAGACGTCCAGAAGCTGACCGGGTGCATGGCGGCCTTGAACAGATTCATCTCGAAGCTTGGAGAACAGGGGCTCCCTTTCTTCAAACTACTCAAGCACCAAGAGAAGTTCGCGTGGACTCCAGAGGTAGATCAAGCCCTTGCCCAGCTCAAGGACTTCCTAACGAAGCCACTGGTCCTCACGGCTCCTCGCAAAGGCGAGCAGCTACTGCTCTACCTCGCTGCGACTACTCATGTGGTCAGTACTGCCATCATCGTCGAGCTGCAGGAAGACGGCCACGCCTACCCAGTCCAGCGCCCAGTCTACTTCGTCAGCGAGGTCCTGTTAGAGTCTAAGGAACACTATCATCCTGTGCAGAAGCTTCTGTACGCAGTACTCATCACCTCGCGGAAGCTACGACACTACTTCCAGGAGTACTCGATCTCCGTCGTCACCGACTACCCGCTCGGCGACATCCTGCGGAACCAAGATGCTATTGGAAGAATCTCCACATGGGCAGTCGAACTCGGCGTCCTCACCATCGACTTCAAGCCACGCACAGCCATCAAGTCGCAGGCGCTAGTCGACTTCATGGAGGAGTGGCGGGAGAACCAGCTACCTACCCCAAAGTGCGACCAGAGCATTGGGTGATGTACTTTGATGGCTCACTGAACCTCGAGGGCGCAGGTGCGGGGGTACTCCTGATCTCTCCAATGGGCGAACAACTCAAGTACGTCCTGCAGATCTTCTGAAAGGTCTCAAACAACGAAGCCGAGTACGAAGCTCTCCTGCACGGGCTCCGCCTCACGGCTTCACTAGGCATCAAGCGGCTACTAGTCTACGGCGACTCCGCAGTGGTCATCAACCAAGTCAACAAGTCCAGGGACCGCAACAAGGAGAACATGGAGGCCTACTGCCTAGAAGTCCGCAAGCTCGAGAACAAGTACTACGGTCTCGAGTTCCACCACATCGTCCGCGACAACAACGTTGCAGCGGACGTCCTGTCGAAGCATGGATCCACCCGCGCTCAAGTACCAGCGGGTGTCTTCATTCACGAGCTTCACACACCATCCATCCCGGAGCCGGTGCCACCGACCACTGTCCCAGCGCATACATCGGCTGGACAGGAGGTCATGATGATCGACGTGGACTGGAGGCAACCCTTCATCGACTACCTCAGTGAGCAGAAGGTTCCGTCGGACAAGAACTTGGCCGAGCAGCTCATCCGCCGCGCCAAGTCCTACGTCCTCGTCAGAGACAAGCTTTACAAGCGGGGCGCATCTTCTGGAGTACTCATGAACTGCGTCCCCAGGCAAGAAGGCAAGGACATCTTGGAGGAGATCCACAAGGGCGTCTGCGGTAACCACGCGTCCTCCCGCACGCTGATCAGCAAGGCCTTCTGGCGAGCTTTCTACTGGCCCACAGCCTTGGGCGACGCTGAAGAACTCGTCAGAAGGTGCCAAGGATGCCAATACTTTGCCAAGCAGCAACACGTCCCAGCCTACAAGCTAGTCATCATACCGCCAACCTGGCCCTTCGCTTGCTGGGGGCTCGATATGATTGGGCCACTGCCAACTGTGCCAGGTGGTTTCAACAGAGTATTGGTGGCCATCGACAAGTTCACCAAATGGATCGAGGTCAAGCCGGTCACATGCCCCAAGGCTGACAGAGTACTCGACTTCCAGGATGAACTTGTACATCGCTACGGACTACCCCACTGCATCATCACAGATCTGGGCTCCAATTTCAACAACCATCAGTTCTGGGAGTACTGCGAGAACAGCGGGATCGACGTCCGATACGTCTCAGTTGCCCATCCTCGGACCAACGGATAAGTCGAGCGCGCCAACGGGATGGTGCTCGATGCTCTCAAGAAGCGGCTACACGACGCTGATAACTCCAAAGGAGGCAAGTGGATGAAGGAACTACCCAATGCACTTTGGGGGCTACGTACTCAGCCCTCCAAGCTAACAGGGCAATCCCCTTACTTCCTGGTCTACGGCTCCGAAGCAATCCTCCCTGTTGATGTCATATGGAACTCACCAGCAGTGGAGCATTATGACGAAGGCGTCTCTGAACACAGCAGAAGAGTTGACATCGATGGACTCGAAGAAGCTCGCTGTGCTGCCCTCGTCCAATCAGCAAGGTACCTGGAGGGTATCCGACGCTACCATGATCGCAACGTCAAGGAACGCTCCTTCAACGTTGGTGATCTTGTCCTCCGTCGTATCCAGAACATGGAAGGACTACACAAGCTCAGCTCCCCCTGGGAAGGTCCATTCACAATTGCAAAGGTGATCGGGCCGGGCTCCTACCGCCTCCAGACACTTGAAGGTGAAGACGTTTACAACTCGTGGAACGTCGACCAACTCTGTCGGTTCTACGCCTAGTCTACACGACTACTCCGGGATTCAAGTCTACACGACTACATCAAGACCCCTTCGCCGTAAGCGGCCTCCGGGGCCAGGCACTAGTCTCCGGACTACTCCTCTCCAGGATCCAGCCCGCGCGGCTACCTACGGATCCTGGGCTGCGACGAGCGATAAAGGACTCTAGCAGCAGTCTACTGAGAGACCATATACTCCAAGATCCAGCCTACACGGCTACTTACGGATCTACTGCTGTAAGCAGCTACAAGCCCTAGGACCACTTAGCCGTAAGCGGCCTCCGGGTCCAGGCGACTACTCTGTAACTATGGCCCTGGCCATCCAGGTGTACTCCTTCAGTAATAAAGTTTGATCGATCATCAACTTCTTTACTGTCTACTTCCCTCAACGGGACTACCGCAGAGTACCACTACTCGCGTCAACTCCATGATGGGACTCCGCAATCTAAGATCGCGATTATGAGTACTCATTGATGGAACTTTTCTTCATTAATACTTGAACAATTACATTACAAATGTTTTTTACACATACTGCTATGAGCTAACTATTACAGGACTACTGGAGGTTAAGCTTTTCGGCGACTTGCTCGGCAATGGGCGCCATCTGCTCTAGCAGCTCCGCATACTGCTCATCTGTACAGTTGGTGGCTACCCCGCCAGTGACTACATCCACGGGCGCCTTCGGGAAGTAGGACTTCATGAAGGCCAGCACCTGGTTCGGGATCGACTTCGCCAGATGCTTCACGTACGCCGCCAGCCGGCTGGGGGCTTCCTTCAGTCGATCCACGAGCGGTGTTATCTTGTGGCCGCCAGGATGAGGCACCAAGAGTCTTGCAATGGGAAGCGCGGCTTCTTCAAGCTCCTTCAGCTGGGCCCACAGTGCCTTGCAGTCCTCGTTCAGCTTCTGCAACGATTTGTAGCAGACGAGGTCACGATCGGAAGCAATATGGAGATCCATGTGCTTGTCGCAATCGAAGGCAAGCTCCTTATAGTCTAGCTCGACTACCTGGCGGGCCTCCTGCTCCCGGTAGAAGAGGTTCTTCATGTCTGTCTCTGAAGTCTTCAACTGCTCAACCCGTGTCTCGAGCTCTGCAAAACAACAAGGCGCAGCGGGTTAGACTACCTCTCGACCTCCAACAACTACTCAACAAGTCAAGCGGTGTACCTTTGTTCTTGTTGCGGAGTGACTTGTTCTTCCGCACCAAGTCGTCGCTCTTCGCCTGCATCTCCTGGATGTCGTTGTAATATTTGGCGAAGGCGGTATCAAGCTCGGATTGCATGGCGGTCGCGTGCTTCCGCGACTTCAAGAGTTGATCCTCCAGCGCTTCAGCCTGGAGCACCGCGTCGCCGAAGCCTTGTAGCATGCTAGACTTCTCGCGGGACCTTTCCACGACGTCCTGCACAGACAACACATGTCAAATGAGTACTCAACGCTCACGAATTGACTACTCAGGAGCTAAGACTACTCACCTTCATCCACTGCTCAGCCTGGCGGACCGCCTCCAGGTGCCTGGCCACCATTGTCGGGTCGACCAAGTCGTCTGCTAGCAACTCCACCCCGCCATGACTACTCGTGGCGGCTTCAGTCATCGGTGCAGAGCGGATGGGCTCCGCGTCTTGGATCTCCAGGGAGCGGACAACCACCTCCAGAGTAGCCTCTGGCGGCGCGGTGGCCTCCTCTCCTCCGGTCGCCACGGCGGCCTCCTCGGCGGCCTCCTCCATCAGCTCGGGGGCTCCTTCAGCAGCTTCCGGCACTTGTGGTGTCGAATTCTGCATGGGCACCGCCGCTGGGATGTCGCTCCCTTCGGCCTCGGCACCTGTCAACAAGAAGACAAGTGCATCAGCGACTACGACTACTCTTTGGGAGTACTACAGCCTCAGTAGAGTACTTACCTTCGACCACGCTGGCCTCAGGCAATGTAGCTCCAGCAACCGGTGCTTCGGACTCCGCACCGAGGGCGAGGGAGTGGACTCCTCTCGCGGCGGCGCGGCTTCTTCGTCCGCCACCGCTGTAGAGGGTTCATCCCCCTCCCAAGACAGATCCGTTGATTTCCTGCTGAGTACACAAGTTGGTTGTCAATCAAGTTCGACTACTACATCAAGTACTACTCGGGAAGGCTGAACACTACTCGGGAAGCTTGACCGGACTATCGTCACGGTCGGGGCGCCGAGGATGCGCGGCAATGTCTACCGGTCCCGGCCCTCGGCGGGCGCCTCCTCTTGCGCCTCTGCGGTCGCTGCCTCTTCTACAGCAACGGCAGCCGGTGCAGCGCCCTCCTGCACTCCTGGGGCCACCACTTCTTCAGCAGCAGCGGCTGCGGGCTCCGTGCTCCCTTGAGCAGCAGGAGGCTGGCGCTCCATCTGCGCTAAGAGCTCTTCAATAGTGGGGGCTGGGCTACGACTCCCAGCGGGTTCCCCCACCGTGTCCCACTCGCATTCGTCGCCCTGACCAGCGGGCTCCATAGGCGGCACCTCCTGCAAGAAAGGAAGCTCAGTCATCAGCAAGTGAACTCGAGAGACTAGTACTCGACTACACTACTCAAGACGTCTTACCTATTGGGGCGTGGTCTCAGAGACCTTCAACTTCTTTGTCACCCGCTTGCGGGCGGGGTTGCGCGGCTTCCGTGGCGGCGCAGCCAGACTAGCCTCCAGGCTAGCCGGTGGATCTTGTACGAGGGACACGTGAGGTAGGCCAGGACGGCTGAACCTCGACCGCACCTGGAAGTGGTCATGCAGCGTCTCCTCGTCATCGTCCTCGTCGGACGTGTTTGTCGGTGTTTTAGACCGGCAAACCTACCAAGGGGGTACCCGAGGTAGTAGATTGTGCGGTGGGGATCGTGATCGGTTGACCGAGAACTCGAAGGTATGCGCAAGGACACAGGACACAAGATTTATACAGGTTCAGGCCGCCAAGGTGGCGAGCCCTACGTCCTGTTTGGGGGATCAAGTATGGCGCCTTGCGCTTGGTGTTGGTTGTCCCCAGAGGGATTGGGGATGTGCGGCTAGGTATCCGGCCCTCCTTTATATAGTCCAGGGGGCGGGTTCCTAGTCGGTTACAAGGCAGGAGTCCTAGTAGGAGTACACAGAGCGAGTCCTAGTAGGAGTACACAGAGCGAGTCCTAGTAGGAGTACAGGGGAATTCTACCAGGAGTCCGTCTTCTACTATTCTTCCTTCCTTGCATGAGTACCCGGGGAGTATGCCCGACAAGCCCCCGAGCACGTTGGAGTCGAGAGTAGTAGTTCGAGAAGTCTTGAAGCCTCTTCGAGTAGTCCTTGAGCGTCCTCGAGTACTGCTTGGAGAAGTCTTCAATAGTACTTGAACTGCCGCGAGGCTGGAAGGTGGTCCAGCTCATCAGTCTTGAAAAAAATTTGAATGATGGGTGTAGCATAGCAGCCCCCGAGCCTTGAAATGATTAGGTAATCAATCCAAGGGTCTTCAGTGTTCGCGAAGCCATCATCCGAGTACTCTTGCAGCGTGTAGCCCCCGAGATAAGAGAGCTGTATGAGCCACGTCGAGTAGTGATTGGTGAGGAGCCCCCGAGCTTGAGAAGTAGTCGTGCCACTTAAAAACCGAAGTCGACTTTGTGCCGCGCGGAGCGGACTTTGAGATGCGACTTGAAAACCGAAATCGACTTTGTGCCGCGCAGAGCGGACTTTGAGATGCGACTTGAAAACCGAAGTCGACTTTGTGCCGCGCAGAGCGGACTTTGAGATGCGACTTGAAAACCGAAGTCGACTTTGTGCCGCGCGGAGCGGACTTTGAGATGCGACTTGAAAACCGAAGTCGACTTTGTGCCGCGCAGAGCGGACTTTGAGATGCGACTTTAGAAGTCGACTTTAGAATGCCGCGCGGAGCGGACTTTGAGATGCGACTTTAGAAGTCGACTTTAGAATGCCGCGCGGAGCGGACTTTGATATGCGACTTTAGAAGTCGACTTTAGTTGCCGCGTAAAGCGTACTTTAGGTGCGGCCGCGGTAGTCGACTTTGTGCCACGCGGGGTGGACTTAAGATGCAAAAAACGAAAAGCACTTTCCGGAAAGCCAAAGCGAATAAAAAATCGGGGAAAAAAACGAGTAGTTTTGCCGCGGAGCGGGCTTAAGATTGCGGCCGGAGTCGGCTTGTGCCACCGGAGTGGGCTTGGGTGCGACCGGAGTCGGCTTGTGCCACCGGAGTGGGCTTAAGTACCTGAGCCATGGATTTCAGACCCAAAGTACGATTGCCGCCGGAGCGGGCTTGTGCCACGGAGTGGGCTTGAGTACCGAGCCATGGATTTCGGACCCAAGGTACAGTTGCCGCCGGAGCGGGCTTGTGCCACCGGAGTGGGCTTAAGTACCTGAGCCATGGATTTCAGACCCAAGGTACGGAGCGCGAGTACTTAGGGTACTTGGACCCATGGTACGGAGCGTGAAGACCACGTGCAGCTAGGTTCCATCGTCGCCAGGACCCGAGGGCCGCTTACAGCTAGGTTCCATCGAAGCTTACACACGTAGTATGCCACTGAAGCAGGCGAAGATGCGACCGGAGTCAACTTTAAGATGCCGCACGGAGCGGACTTTAGAATGCGACTTTAGAAGTCGACTTTAGATTGCCGCGCGTAGCGGACTTTAGAAACTGCCTCCTAGGGATAGCCCCCGAGTTGATGAAGTAGACTCGCGGCGACTTGATTGATATGCCCCAAGAGTAGTCGGCGAGTGTAGCTCTCGTGAAAACCCGCCGAGAAGCATACACAAATGAGTAGTCCGCAAGTTGTCCTACATGATGAGGAGAACAAGCCAAGAAAACGGTAATCATTTAGATAAATGACTTAACCGTGTTCTTTGCTGGCGGACTTGTTGATGAAGCCGTGGCGGTCAGCGATGGAGCCACCAGGGTTGTTGCTGAAGCTGACTAGTCAGAGTTGATTCTAACTAGTTGTTGGGGGCGTGACTGCCGTTCTCGACTAGTTTGGAAAACTAGTCGAGATGAATGGTCGACGCGATGCGACCGGGGAAGATGACGTCGTGGCGGTGCGCGGCGTACTCGAAGTAGAGCCAGTGTTGCCGCGAGACAAGTAGTCGCACCCCACGGCATGGCTGAAGTAGAGCCAGCATGGCCGCAAGACGAAGTCGCGGCGCATGGAGTAGTCGACGACGAGACTGCGCGACGCGGAGTAGTCGACGATGACGAGCTCGCGCGAGGCGGAGTAGTCGACGACGAGCGCCGCGACAAGCCGCGTGACGAGCCGCGCGACGTGCCGAGGCACCCCCGGACGCGCGGCGAAGACGAAGTAGTCGACGACGAGTAGTCGACGACGAGCGGCGCGACAAGCCCGTGGCCGAGCCGCGCGACGTGCCAAGGCACCGGACGCGCGGCGAAGACGAAGTAGTCGACGACGAGTAGTCGACGACGAGCAGCGCGACAAGCTGCGTGACGAGCCGCGCGACGTGCCGAGGCACCCGACGGCGCGCGGCGAAGACGAAGTAGTCGACGACGAGCCTTGGTGAGGCCGAGTAGTCGACGACGAGCGGCGCGACAAGCCGCGTGGCGAGCCGCGCGACGTGCCGAGGCACCCCGGACGCGCGGCGAAGACGAAGTAGTCGACGACGAGTAGTCGACGACTAGCGGCGCGACAAGCCGCGTGACGAGCCGCGCGACGTGCCGAGGCACCCCGGACGCGCGCGCGAAGACGAAGTAGTCGACGACGAGTAGTCGACGACTAGCGGCGCGACAAGCGGCCGACGAGCCGCGCGACGTGCCGAGGCACCCGGACGCGCGGCGAAGACGCAGTAGTCGACGACGAGCCCGGGCGAGGCGGAGTAGTCGACGACGAGCGGCGCGCGAGCCACGCGATGAGCCGCGCGACGTGCCGAGGCACCCGGACGCGCGGCGAAGACGAAGTAGTCGACGACGAGCCTAGGCGAGGCGGAGTAGTCGACGACAAGCGCGCGCGCGCGCCGCGTGACGAGCCGCGCGACGTGCCGAGGCACCCGGACGCCCGCGAAGACGAAGTAGTCGACGACGAGCCCTCGGGCGAGGCGGGAGTAGTCGACGACGAGCCCGGGGCGAGGCGGAGTAGTCGACGACGAGCGGCGCGCGCGAGCCGCGTGACGAGCCACGCGACGTGCCGAGGCACCCCGGGACGCGCAGCGAAGACGAAGTAGTCGACGACGAGCCCCTGGGCGAGGCGGAGTAGTCGACGACGAGCGGCGCGGCGAGCCGCGTGACGAGCCGCGCGACGGCCGAGGGCACCCCGACGCGCGGCGAAGACGAAGTAGTCGACGACGAGCCCGGGGCGAGGCGGAGTAGTCGACGACGAGCGGCGCTGGCGAGCCGCGTGACGAGCCACGCGACGTGCCGAGGCACCCGGACGCGTGACGAAGACGAAGTAGTCGACGACGAGCCCGGGCGAGGCGGAGTAGTCGACGACGAGCGGCGCGACAAGCCGGGGACGAGCCGCGCGATGTGCCGAGGCACCCGGACGCGCGGCGAAGACGAAGTAGTCGACGAGCCGCGTGACGAGCCGCGTGACGTGCCGAGGCATCCGGACGCACGGTGAAGACGAAGTAGTCGACGACGAGCCTGGGCGAGGCGGAGTAGTCGACGACGAGCGGCGCGGCAAGCCACGTGATGAGCCGCGCGACGTGCCGAGGCACCCGGGACGAGCGGCGAAGACGAAGTAGTCGACGACGAGCCTGGGCGAGGCGGAGTAGTCGACGACGAGCGGCGCGGCGAGCCGCGTGACGAGCCGCGCGACGGCCGAGGCACCCCGGACGCGCGGCGAAGACGAAGCAGTCGACGACGAGCCCGGGCGGGGCGGAGTAGTCGACGACGAGCGGCGCGGCGAGCCGCGTGACGAGCCACGCGACGTGCCGAGGCACCCCGGACGCGCGGCGAAGCCGAAATAGTCAACGACGAGCCCGGGCGAGGCGGAGTAGTCGACGACGAGCGGCGCGGCGAGCCGCGTGATGAGCCGCGCGACGTGCCGAGGCACCCGGACGCGCGGCGAAGACGAAGTAGTCGACGACGAGCCCCGGGCGAGGCGGAGTAGTCGACGACGAGCGGCGCGGCGAGCCGCGTGACGAGCCGCGCGACGTGCCGAGGCACCCCGACGCGCGGCGAAGACGAAGTAGTCGACGACGAGCCTGGGCGAGGCGGAGTAGTCGAGGACGAGCGACGCGGCGAGCCGCGTGACGAGCCGCACGACGTGCCGAAGCAACCGGAAGCGCGGCGTAGAAAGATTGATTCCGCTCTAACAAGAGCAAGGCGACTTGCTTCAATGGATCTCGGCGAGTCGATGAGTGGATTTATCTTGTTGACGAGGGTCCTTCGAATTCGCCCGGTGGTGACGATCACCCCTACCTGCAGCGCGCCGGTGTCGGTGTTTTAGACCGGCAAACCTACCAAGGGGGTACCCGAGGTAGTAGATTGTGCGGTGGGGATCGTGATCGGTTGACCGAGAACTCGAAGGTATGCGCAAGGACACGGGACACAAGATTTATACGAGTTCGGGCCGCCAAGGTGGCGAGCCCTACGTCTCGTTTGGGGGATCAAGTATGGCGCCCGCGCTTGGTGTTGGTTGTCCCGGAGGGATTGGGGATGTGCGGCTAGGTACCCGGCCCTCCTTTATATAGTCCAGGGGGCGGGTTCCTAGTCGGTTACAAGGCAGGAGTCCTAGTAGGAGTACACAGAGCGAGTCCTAGTAGGAGTACACAGAGCGAGTCCTAGTAGGAGTACACAGAGCGAGTCCTAGTAGGAGTACAGGGGAATTCTACCAGGAGTCCGTCTTCTACTATTCTTCCTTCCTTGCATGAGTACCCGGGGAGTATGCCCGACAGTGTCCTCCACGACTACGGTGTCATCTCCTTCGCCGACTTCCTGCCGCTCCTTGGCCTTGGTCTTCCCTCCTCCAGGATCTCGACTACCTGAGGGGGCGGCGGCGGCTCGGAGATGAACTTCTTCAAGTCATCCTGCAAGACACAACTCGTCAGCACGACTACTCACAAGGAATGGGTACTCGACTAGGGGGTACGGCTACTTACCTCCTTTGGCGGGCGCGCGGCGGAGTACTCCGGGACAGGGAACGCCGTGTACGGTGGCATGTCCTTGAAGATGCGCGTCAGCCTATCGACAATGTCGTCGTCGTCGACTTCGTCTCCAGGCATCCGCGACGTGTCGTCGTCGCCGGTGTACTCGAAGCCCAGGGTGTCGCGAGCCATCAGTGGCTGCACCCTGCGCTTCATGAAGCTGAAGGCCAAGTGCTCGGCCCTCAGCTCGGCTTCTCTCAGCGCCTTGATCCACGCCAACAGCTCGGGGAGCTGGATCCCCTCCTGCATCGTGGGCTCCGTGTTTCACCACGGGTGATGTTTGGGCTGCTTCCCGCTCGGCTTCGGCAACCCTGGGTGGTGGTTCGTGATGTAGAACCATTTCGCCTTCTAGTCCTGGTTGGAGTCGATAAGCTTGTACGAGAGGTACTGCTCAGCGGCATCCTCCCGCATCTGGATTCCTGCTCCACCGACTACTCGCGGGTTGCTGGCATTCGGCTGCGACTTCACCCGGAAGAACTTCCGGAACAAGATCCAATGGGGCTTGATCCCCAGAAACGCTTCACAGAAGTGGACGAAGACGGCGGTGTGGAAAATATCATTGGGGTTAAGGTTGAGGTACTCGATGCCGTAGTACCCCATGAGGCCTTTGAAGAAGTCGCTCGCCGGAAGCGCGAGTCCACGCTCCGCGAAGCGCGCGAACATCGGGATCTCGTCTCCACTCTTCTCCATCGGGTACGGATCCCCGACGGTGGCTCTCCACATGTCCACCTCCTTCTCGCAGATGAATCCACTATTGAGGAGGGCCAGCAAGTCCTCGGTCTTCGCCTTCAACTTTTTCCACTCGCGGTTCGGATCTGGCCACGGTGGCGACATCGGCGGCGCTGCTCCTGCGGCAGATCCAGCGGCTTCGCCGTGGCTCCTCGTCTTCCCCCCTGGCGACCTTCGCGGTCATGGACGACGACGACTTCATCCTCCAAGTGCACGGCATCTTCACGCGCATTCGTTCGGGGGCTACCGCGGTGGCTCTCTTTGTCGGCGCACTCAGATCTACAGTGGCGGCGGTGCGCGCTGGCGGCAATTCTGGCCAAGATCTATTCGAAATGGCTACAGCTGCGATGGGTGAAATACCCTAAGGGTTTTGGCTTCTATTTATAAATCAAAACGGCCCTCCAACGGCCGGATGGATAAGTATGCGCTCGGCTGACTCAGCGGCCGCACGTGACTCTTCGTATTCTACTAGTCGACGCGCCTCACCTCGGGGGCTCGGCTACTTCTACTCGACTACCTGGGAAGCGACAAGACTCAGGAGCATCTCAGGACACATTCTACAAGATGACCCTTCAATTCGAGAGGAAGTACTCGACTCAAGGCTCGGGGGCTCCGTGCCACGTGTCATTCGGTTTTTTCTCTCCGGATTTTTCGGGATATTCTTGCCAAGACTTCAGATGGACCCTCATCCAGAGCCTACGACTCAACCTAAGTCTCTGGGGCTACTCCATATGGAGTGCGATTTTGCAATCGCACTTCCATATCAGCTTCGGCTTCAAGACAACGCGGGCATTTTTGAAGACCTTCGAGGGCAGCGCTCGAGGACGCTTGGGACTACTCGAGAAGACTTCAAGATTGCTCAGACATCAGCTGGAGTACATTCCAGCCTCGGGATGCTTCGACCACTCTTGAGGGCTTTTGACTTCTAGTACTCGGGGACGCTTGAGGACTACTCATTAAGGCCATCAAGACTACTTGAAGCTATCCTTCTCGACTACAAAGTACTCGGGGGCTTGTCGTATGGACCTCCCTGGGCCCACTACCTCGGTGGGTACCAGGACTGACTACTCGGTGGGCCCCTGGGACTACCCGGCTTGCGCTACACGGCACCTGATGGCATGGAGCACAAGGACTACAGAGGAGAAGTACTCGGTAAGGAAGCTGTATGGAAGACTCCTAGACGTACTCGACTAGTACTCTCTCCCTACTCCGACTTGTAACCCGGCCTCCCGGACTATATAAGGCGAGGCAGGGACCCCTCTCTAGGCATCCAATCTCATCTCACGGCGTACAATTACACCATCTTGTAATCGTACCCAATCAATCCAGAGCAACACAGCATACAAGACGTAGGGTATTACGCACCTCGTGGCCCGAACCTGTCTAAATTGTGTGCCACGTGTCTCTTCCTTCGAGTTACCGATCTCAGTGAGGCCACATTCATCTACTTCGGGTACTCCCCTTAGTAGGTAGCCGGTCTAAAACACCGACACCGTCCACGACTTCATCTTGCTGTTCATGCCACCATGCGGCCCGCACTTGACCCCGCTGGCCACCAGGTCCCTCGAACGAAGCCTACTTGTCTTCTCCACACCTGGTGGCCTCACCGGCGACGACCTTTCGCGCTTGTTCTTCACCTGCACCAACACCAGTCAAGCCGCAACCTGCACCTGCAATACTTAGCCAAGAATCAGTCCACACAACGTTGTCAATCACTCATCACACAAGGAAGCAACCATCCACCGATCCTCGAACCACACATGGTCCTCACCTGCACAATCAAAAACAGACGAACTGCATGGCTAGGTCTCATCGAAGGTAACCTTGCATGTTTCCATGACTAGGTTATTATCAAGGTTGAGTAGATGATATGCTCGAGAATGATTAGCGTAACTTGAGGACCATGTGTGGTTCGAGGACCGATGGATGGTCGCTTCCTGGTGTGATGAGTGATTGACAACATGGTGTGGACTGACTCCTGGCTAAGTATTGTAGGTGCAGGTTATGGCTTGATTGGTGTTGGTGCAGGTAAAGAACAAGCGTGAAAGGTCATTGCCGGTGAGGCCTCCAGGTGTGGAAAAGACAAGTAGTCTTGGTTTGAGGGACCCGATGGCCAGTGGAGTCAAGTGTGGGCCGCATGGTGGCAAGAACAGCGGGACGAAGTTGTGGACGGTTTCTTGGTTGAGCCTCAAAACCAAGGTCGAGCTGCGACTACGTGGGAGCCGAGTCATGAGTGGCGATTGGTGGAGGCTATACCGAGTTCGCGGGATTTATAGTGGTTCACCAGAAAAACACTGGGTTACTCGGTTGAGCCACAAAACCGAGGCCGAAGACTCAACGAGGAGGTGTGGCCACCTAGGCCGGTTCAACCGCCCGGGTCGCTGCCACCGAGAAGTTTCGATGCGGAGGACACAGGTCGGGATCGCAAGGCTTGCATTGAGGTTAAGCAACGTTGCGGTCGCTGGACATCTGTCCGGTGGAGAAAATCTGAAGACTTCCAAGTTCACCCTTAAGGGTCATGTATCCCTAGTTATCTAGTAAGGGTAGTTTAGTCTTTTGGGTGCCTCCGTATGAGGAACTTGTTCCTCTTTGGCCGGTGACTTTTCCCCAAGAACTCCCTTGAATCGACCTCGATTTGGTGGTTTTTTTGAGTTGCTCGAGTTCTTGACCTAGAGGGACTAAATCCGCAATTCCCTTTGATTGTGGGCATTTCTGTTCGATTCCTTTTGGGGAGAGGTTCCCCAGGAGGCAACCCAGCTATCCTCGAAGTTCCACCGCAATCCGTGGGGTGAATCGGGACATCAGGCGATGGGAACTTGAGGGTTGACCCGCGGCCAAATTTTCTAGATAGGGTGGTCTAACCACCATAGGGGAGCAGTCTAACGGTCCTGGGTCTTCCAGGCGAAGGTTTTGATTTTGCCGGATTTTCCCTTGTGCGTGTATTCGCCTTGTGTTGTTGGATAAAACTCGTATCCACCTACGATCCGCAAGAGTACGGACCTACACCTCTTTCACCACGGGGATTCCCTATGTTCTTATCAATCCGCGGAGCAAGGGGATTGCTAGAGCTTAACCAAGTACTAATCTAGTTGATGGGAAACCTTTTCAAGGGGTATTAATCTAAATGTAAAGACAATCTAACCTAAGTTGATCAAACAAATCTAAGGTTAAACTAGATGGCAAAGGGTAGACACAAGAGAGAAAGGTTGAGATAGATAAGCGCCTCCTCCCTAGGGTTTAGGATCACAAGAACGTGCATCTACTACATGAAAAAGGTGTTTCATACACTAGCTTCATGGCGATTATGCGGCCACTAAACCTTTTCCCTAAATCATACTGTCACTATGCAAAGTAATCAAACACTTTCACTTATAACCACATCTTTGACTAAGTATGCATAGGGTTAAGCTAATCACCACGATTACCACAAACCCTACTAAGACCACATGTCGTGCAAACATATGTAAACAAAGCATACGCGAGGACATAGACCATAAAGGATTGATCAGTATAAGGTTCATGTATAAATTACATATCATGCATCCATCTAACCCTAGGGATGAACGGAGACATTACCCCATCATCTTACACGGATTGAAGCACATAGGGGTGATGGAGACTCCGGAGAACGTCGTCGACGAAGATGGCGGCGATGAAGCTTGGGAACACCCCTAGGCTAGCGGGTTGGAGTCCTCCTCTTTCTTCCTTCCATCCGCCGGCATTGATCCTTGTGACGAGCTCATCCAATTCTTTCCCTCATCTTGCGGCGGTGGTTTTCTGGTGAATGGCGTTGGTAGAATGATTTGTTCGATGTGGCAGCCGACGGCGGCAGAGGCAATAAATAGACGAACACCTAGGGAAAAGGGCGTTGCGAACCGGGCCAAAAGGCCCCTGGGCCGATCCGACTGGGCCGACCGGCCCAGGCCCTTTCTGGGCCGGTTCGGGCCCGTGTTCCTCCCCGGTTTCTTCCCGCATGATTCCTTATTTGTGTGCACTTGCATGTGGGCCTTTGACGTTGTTTCCTTCACGATTAAGGCTTGAATCCTTGCTATGCAAGCTTCACTATTTTCTGGTTGAGTCCATGAAGACTTGCACGTTGACGCTTCAGTCCTCGGGTCATTTGGATTCATGTTCATCACGTGTCTTGACTCTTGTCGGGCTTCATGATCTTCTTCCAAAGTGCTTGGTGAACTTATCCCAAAAGTCTCCTCTTTAGCGTAGATTTCCTGCGTAAACAATGAACTCCAAAATCGACATGCAAGAGTGAACTTGTTATATACGGGGGGTTAGTTCCAGTGGTTAGAATAATAAATCAACACCAATATTAAAGGTAAACTCATAGCTAGGTTGACGGAAATTCACCGTCAACATCTCCCCCATGCTTAAACCTTGCTCGTCCTCGATTAAGTAATCCTTGCTTAAAAGGAAAATTAGCGTAGCCTTCCAATGTTGTCCCTGCACTTAGTCATTTATGACGAGGCAAATTTCTTTCTCTTAACAATTTATTTTTAAAGTTCAAGTTGTGACCAGCTTCTTTTTCATTATGGAAGATAGACTAACAATAAAGAACAAGCCACATTTAATAGACACCATGCTCTCAAACTTAAGTGAACTTCAAACCATTACCTTGTTCCATGGAAGAATTTTCAAAAAGATGCATATCCAACATAAGTGAAAAACTCTTGCAAAAGCTCAGGGAAACACTTATCTCATCAAGTCACTCAAGCCTATACTAGATTAGTTTCAACCTAATCTACTCATATGTGATAGTGGAAGGCTTATGTGGAGCTTAGAAGGTTAAAAACAATCCTAGCAAAACATACATCCGAAATATTGTCAAATTAAGGGAGAGGTCTATTGGAATTACCGAGACTCGTCAAAAAGGCCATGGAAAATAAATGTTGGAAAGAGATAGATGAAACACACACAATTAGATAAGTGGACATGTGCAAGTGGCAAATGGATGATCCCGAGGCACGAGTGAAGTCCTCGTTATCGGATTGCACATGTATGGAAGATTTGAGTATGGATTTGTCATCAAGGCACTTGAGAACTTATGAAGAAAAAGAATCGAGGAGCATCTTTATTATTTTTCTTAATTATATTTTATTTCCTTCTCATTTTTTTCTTTCTTTTTTTCTTTTTTCTTCCTTTTTTCTTACTTTTATTTTCTTCTCATCATATTTTTTTCATTTTTCATTTTTTTTCTTTTGCTCCTCAGAACTTTTGCAACATAATACTTACATAGTATTTGTCAGAGATGATGTAATGACTTCCCCGCCATGCTTGAACGATGCTCGTCCTCGAGCATAATAGAGAGGGGAAATGACTGCTAAAGTAAGTATAAATTCTATAATCTTGTGAAATACTTGAATCTCCATCGAGAATTTTACTCCATACTCAAATTAGGTTGCGGAGAAGGAGGTGATCACAAAAAGATGTTTTTGGTTTAGGGTGGATGCCCAGTGAAGTTTGTGATTTTTTTGATGTGAAAACCCACAATGCATAGTCAAAAAGGCTAGCATGAAAAAGTTACACAAAGGAATGACGAGCTTCTTAGTCTCGAACCATAGAAATCAATCCTAATCCAACTCATAAAAATATATGTTTGCAATCTACATGTTTTGTTATCATAAAACATATATGTATACGGCTTTGGTAGGTAGAACTTTGCAAGAGCATCACAAATATGTAGATAGCATAAAAGTTAAGTTTTCATAAAAACAACAAGTTATCCGGCTATCCATAAACATAAATCAAAGAGCAAAGATATGTATGTGGGTATAGAGAATAGTCATTTCACCTCCACAAATAAAAGAGTCGGTATTTAAATTAATTTCAGATCATGTTATGGACAGCAATTAGCCAAGACATGTATAACTACATGTAGGTAAAACAAAGCCGCAACTTTTCATCATCTTTCTGTAAGCATAGGCAATATAAAACATCGAGGTGAACACATGATAATGCCTATCTATTGAAAGTAAAAAGAAACCTATGTTGTCCGCCTAGTAGCCATGTTATTGTTGGAAGAGAAAAACAAAAGGTTGCACCTAGTTGAGGTTGAAGGCATACTTACAAGCATTTGTGTTTGGAAAAGAGAAGGTCTATGGAGGTGTTACCGTCTTTTGTAGTTCTTCGTTGCCATCTTCCGACATCTCCATGTATCGATATGGCTTTGCTTATCTCTTGATTTATCAACGCTCCTAAACTTCTGAATTTTATCTTGTATGCTTAATGGAGTCATTGGTCACCCTTCTCTTCAATATTGTCATCACCATCTCCTCTTTCTTGTTCTCATCATCTCCCCGCTGTCTTTTTTTCATTGATTCCCCTCTGTACAGAATAGAACATATATCGAAATATAGCCATATTGAAAAGTTTATGAAATTACCTTTCCAATGTGTGGTCATTCATCGAAAACGGAGTTCAAACAAGGGAGCTATGTCCGTTTTACTTCAGCGCTGTGTGCTGTCCAAAACTGATTTCAGGACGTGTTGCACTCGGTGATTCGGGCATAATCGCTTGTAGGAACCTCTGATTGTCTTGATTCTTGATTTGTTGGAATCGTAACTTCATGGGGCTTCTAAATATCCAGAAATATCCAGTGTTTTCCCTTCGAGACCACGCAGAATTTTGATGAGATCGGTGGCTACTTGCGTATTGATACGGAGACGTTAATGATCTTGATCATTCTATCTTCTAGAGTGTCATGTTGCACTTCCGTGTTGAAGATTCAGGGTCTCCCCCATGCTTAGCATTTTGCTAGTCATGGAAGAAGAAGACAAAGCATTTTTATCTTAGCCATCCTTCAATTTCCTTGTAGTGAGAGTTTATCTTGCCTGCAAGACGTTTTAAGCGCACATTCTACCCCCAAGGTGACAGTTGGGAGTAGATATAATTGCCAATAATGCAACAATGTCTCCTAAGATTCTTAACTTGTGGCATAATTAGTCTAATGAGGAATAAAAACCTAATGAGTGTACGTGGTGCAAAGTGTGTATGCACATGAGAGGAGAGCATATAAACAAAGACAATGTTTTCACCTAGTTCTAAACACCATGTTTACAACTAGGTTGCCGAATTTCTCCATAGCCATACAGGTTTATTTATCCAGGGTTAAAACACCATGTCTATCCCTAAATCAATAACTCTTATAGCATAAGAAAAATTAAGCGCATTGCAAAACTTATAAACTAACCAATGCAACATGAAAACATATAAAAAGCTAGCAAGGTTTATCGAACGTAATGATGATGGTCTGCAATCATGTTTAAACACCACGTTTACACAAGATCACAAAAGGAAAATACTCATAAGGCCTTATGAAGCATTAACATTAAACTGGAGCATACATCATTAAGTATATAAAACAACCAGGCCAACTATGTGCAAAACATATATATGCAAAGAAACATCACGTTGATAACAAAATGCAATGCATGCAAATAAATAAATATGATCATGAACATGATGGTGGTTCTAATAAGGAAAACTAAGCTTAGATTAATAACCACAAGTTGATCATAAGATGGTGCCATTCTCTATTCTCTCTAAAAATGGAATAAAAACATAAAGAAACGGGTTGCTGTCATAGAGCTTGACTTTCTCACATACCTTCTTTTTGTCGCATAGCCATGGCCCTTCATGCAAGAAGAAAAGTTACCAATGCAGCTTTAATTTATTTCCCATGTTGTGCTTGATCACTTATAGAAGACTTGCCCAAGGCATCCTTTTGTTTCATTGCTATCTCCTCCTTTACCATCCTTCGGTGCTGTCTTCACTCCATGAATTTTTTTTCTTTAATGTCCAGAACAGAAAGTATACCCAATCTCTAATCCATTGCACAGTGCACAAAATTTCCTTTCCAACGAGTCTTTATTTTCCCAAATCGGACTCCGGACAAGAGAGTTACGTCTGTTTTACTTCGGCGATGAAATCTGTCCTGAAATTTCAGAACGCGCATCGCTCAATGTTTTCTCCATAACTCCTTGCACGGGTCTTCAAATTCATTGGTTCTTAATACGTTGGAATGGTAACTTGATGGAGCTTCTGAATATCTCATTTTTTCATTTGTACACCTCTGAACAAGCTCTCAAATCGATGAAGACAGCAGCATCCATCGCGGGATATGGAGAGGTTGATGATTTATCTAGCAACTCTTTTAGGCATGACTTCTTTTTTAATTATTCAAGCCTTGTTTACATGGTTAGTGAAAATCGGGCCTTCTCCTGACATGTGCTTTTTTAAGGTCATTAGCTTGACCAAGTGCAAAACATGATCGAGATTTACAAAACTTATTGTAAACATACGCGTCCATACTTAACACCACATGCGAATTGTAGCAACAAGTCAAGGTGTAAATAACAGAAGCATATGTTTAATGCATAGCACTTAGCTCATCATTAGGCAAAGGTTCTTTAGGTGTGAGATTAATCGGATCAAACATAAATGTTTCCTCTTTTTCATTCTCAAGAAAATCTAGCCTATCAACATGATCATTATTGGAACAAGGCATATAATTTAAACTATTATTCGTACTATTGGTTGAGCATGAGTATTTGAATTTATCAACATAAATACCAATAATATCTCGAGATTTCAGCGTGTACCTTGGCCTTAGAGCTTTTTCAACAAGAGTGGTATTTGGTTCATCTAGCAGTGTTGAAGGCGAATCAATCTCAACGAGTGAAGGTGTCTCTTTGTTACCTTTTTGCATCCCCTCCATTTCATCATGTGGAACGTGTAATACATCAATTATGTATGCATTCATCTCTTATTTGAAGTCTTCATTATCAATCAAATCTTCATCTTCAAAGCCTTGTATGTTGCTTTCTTTATCTCCCGTGTACCACATGTCGTCAAGGTCGCTCTTCGTTGATTCACTCTTTTCTTCGTCCTTGATTGCTTTCATGTCTTAAATTGCTAGTGTGTAGGCCTCAATAGCACACAAGCTATCACCTTGTGGGGAGGGGCCTTCTTGGAGTACTTGCTCTATGTCAACTCCTTCCCATTCATCTTCTAGCTTGAGTCCTATCTCCTCCCATTTATCCTTTGAGTCACTAGGCTCGTCACGATTGTACTCTTCCCTTTATTCTTCAAATATCTTTTGGATCGACTCTCCACTCATCTCTTGATCAAATATATCTTCAACTAGTTTGGCAGTGTGTCGGCGTTCCTCCTTCCTTCGGTAGTTGATTAGTGGGGCAAAATCGACTTCAATCCAACCGGATTGATTGAACTCCGCTAATGGTCTAGCATTCCACATACTTCGGCCTACATTCATGTTAGTTTCAACATTTTTAACATCCGTGTTAACACCAAAATTTGGTAAGGAGTCTGGCTTGTGGGGCCAACTAGGTGAGAAATCCGTCCGGTGGAAGGAAGGTTTCTTCAGATGCATTCGGCAGAAAAATCCGCGGTCGGCTATCTGCTTTCGTTTGGCAAGGAAACTGTTGAGCTGATTTTGCAGGATTGTACGGTGACGTGGCCTAACCGGAAAGGACGAATGGATGGATAAGCGATCGAGCTTAGAGATAAATTGGGTATCAAATCCATTCGAGGTCGTGCTTGGCAGGGTATAAATATGAACCCTGAATGTATGTAACAGATATACGAAATCATTCTCAATACAAACCAGCTTTACGCCAAACTCTAGAGTCCATTTGTCGTGTCGTCGAGTTCTTCGAGAGGGTTCATCGATCCGTCGACCTCCGTGAGTACCGGCAACCTTGTATCATATCTAGTATCATGCGATGGATTTAGATCTGATGCCAGTAGTCTTGTTACCATGCTTAGTGTTATGCGGTAGATTCAAGCTTGGTTCAAGAAGGTTTCTTGTTAGGTCATGAGCCATGCGGTAGGCTAAGATCTAGCTTGAAGCTAGTTATCGGCTCTATTGAATTTTGGCAAGGTTCAATAGATTCATTAAGTTACCCTGTGTTGCTTTGAGTTTTTGCTTTATGTTTAAATTCATGTAACACCTCTTTGCCCAATCTAGATGGATTTGGATCGGCTTTATCCCTTTTGATGATCCTTATGAGATTTGAGCTCGTACCCATAGCTTCAACAACATGTGGATTATGTGCTCTTCGATAGCCGAAACCGAGTCGATCTAGGTTGTTACGTGTTCCGGGTTCAAGCTTGCCAAAGTTTGTATAAATCTTGAAAGAACTGGGTATCACGCGGTAGATGCAGGTTTTTGGGTTGTTTTGGAGCTAATCATTTGATGGATTAGATTCCAAATCAATCTGATAGATTTATCTCACTTGGTAATGTTCGTTCCTTCTTCATGGACCCCGAATCGGTTGTTCAGCCGTGTTCGGTTATGTTCTTCATGAGTAAAACACGTGCATAATTCATGCTTTAAATATTGTATGCTTTTAGCTTTCCATATTTAGATCGTATCATGCGGTGGATAGATCTGTTTGTGGAAGGTGGCACGATTCGAAGCAAGTTGTATCATGCGGTGGATAGATTCGCTTGGTGTTGTACCCGACGGGTTTTAAAGTACCTAGACATGCGGTAGACTAGTGCTTTGGATCTATGCATGCTTGTTTATTACATATTTATGCTCGCGCTTTTACTTCATTTATTACTTAATGTTAATCACCACGGGGATTGGTCATGGTCTTGCGCATGTGCATCTTCATCTAGATAAAGACCGATTCGTCGTCATGCTTATGTCATCTATTCGGCTATATTACTTTGTCCTTTTTAAAGCCCCGAATAGTTTCAGTTTGTTGGCAGATAGCTTTCTATAGCTATATGTCATCTCATCTGGCTCTATAGCCGTAAATATGGAACTGTCTGGTACCATCCGGCAAGTTCCAAGCTTTGGAATTTAACTACTTTGTCTTTTGTGAATTTCTCAGGGAAAATTGACTGGCACGTCTTGTGATCTCTTCGCGTGTGAAGCCAGCTTGTTCGGCTTGCTGTGTGCTTGGCGCTAGGTGCGGATTTTGCGTCAACACACTTTTTGGCACGCCCAGTGGGACCACAGCTGAAAACCAAAATGCCTGACATCGGGGATATCATGGATGTCAACGTCGAAGACCTCTCTACGGAACAACGGCAACAGCTGCAGGATGCCGTGGATCAATTCCAACAGAAGTGTTTGCTGTCATTCGAGAAGAACAGAAGCGGCGTCCCATACATAAAAAATGAGATGCCCAGGGTGTTGTTACCAGGAGAGAGTGACGCAACAACCCAGCAGGAGAGGGAGGAATGCATGCAAGCGTTCCGAGATACCGCGGACCACGTCTTAAGCAGGCACCATAGAGCTCTCCTAGGTGCGTTCAAACAAATGATGGTGGCTGTCTTCGGTCTAGGCATGGAGCAGGTGTTCAATAAAACACCCTTTCAAGGAAGCACCGTGGAGATGGGTGAGTCCAGTTCTCAACCGCCATTACAGAGCCAGCCAGCCCTGCCTCCTCCGCAGAGCGTTGGGAGCCAAGCCTTCCAGCCTCCTCCACAAGGTGCTGGAGGTTAGCCAGTTCAGCCCCCACTGCAGGCCGCAGGAGGGTGACCAGTCCACCCACCACCGCAGGGCAGCGCGGGTCAACTCCGTGCAACGGCCCGAACTCGTACCGGCCCACGTACGGGGAGGCGGCATTCGGCTCGCCCGGAGCCCCGCTTGCTTCCGGCTACGGGATTGCCTCGGTCGACGCGGTGCCGCAGAGGAATTTGTACGGCGGAGGCTACCACGAGGTGGGGAACTACAGAGCCATCGATGCTCTCCCGAATCCGGGTTATGGACCAGCTACGGGCGCGCAGGAGGATGATATCCTGGCGCAGAAGATGGCCGACTTGATGCAAGAATCAATTCGGCCTCAAGCCAAAAATGCAAGAACCTACCTACACGCCTCTGTTCCCGGAGTGGTATTACAACGTGATCCTGCCGCCAAGAGTAAAGCCTCCGACGGAATTTACAAAGTTTTCCGGGCAGGATGACACGAGCACGGTGGAGCATATTGCTCTCTACCTGATGCAGCTTGGAGAGTGCTCATCTGAAGAAGCGTTCAGAGTCAGATACTTCCCCACGTCACTGACGGGTGCGGCGTTCCAATGGTTTTCATCTTTGCCCCTCAATCAGTTAGCACATGGAAGGAGCTGGAACGGAAATTCCACGCCCACTATTTCAGCGGCAGCACGGAAAAGAAGCTGATCGACCTCGCTACCCTGAAGCAGAGACACAGTGAGGCGCCCTTCGAGTTCCTCAGGAGGTTCAGGGAAGTAAAGGGCATGTGTTTTTCGCTAAATCTGCCGGATGACCAGTTGGCTGACATGGCCGTTGCCGGGATGCTGCCGGCCATGCGTGAGAAGCTGTTCGGCATGGAATTCGACAACCTAGGTCAACTGTCTCAAAAGCTGTCGTTGATGAGCAACCAAGCCTACGGTTTCAAGAAAGATGCCAGGTTCGGCAAACAGCACGACGTGGCGGATATCTACAATCAGTTCCTGGAAAAAGACGACCAAATGGAGGATTCTGATGATGACCAGGACGTGGCTGCGGCTGAAATCATGTGGGGAATAGAACCGTTGACCATGAATCAGCGCTGGGTCAAACAGACCAAAGGAACCTACGATTTCGACATCACTAAAGCTGATAAGCTGTTTGAGCTCTTGGTGAAGGAAGGCCGAATCAAATTGCCTGAAGGGCATTCCATGCTTCGGCCCGATGGAGTAAAGGAGAAACGTTACTGTGGCTTCCATGACAGGAACTCGCACTCCATCAACGACTTGCAGGGGTCTTCGGGATGAGGATCCGTAAAGCCATCCGGGAGGGACACCTCAAGTTCGATAACAAGATGAAACCGGACGGCCACCCTTTTTCCCCGTAACATGATAGGCTTTTCCGTCAACATGGTGATAGCCGAGGAGAAGGGCAAGGTCAAAGTCTTGACTTCAGCCAGGGCAAGGCAGGATGGAGCAGTAGACCCAGAACGTCAAGTGACCTTGGTGCAGGTGCATGGTGAAGCCCCCCGCGTTCTCAGGAGCCATGTCGAGATCGGGGAATCATCCAGGGCCAAACCCAGGGTGACCACGCGCATCCTCCTCAATAAGTGGCAGCGCCAACTGGAGAAAGAGTGCTACCAGAAACGAAAGCATGAGGAGCAGAGGCACAGGGCCGAAGAGGAAGCACGCAGGAGAGATCTAGAGCAATATACGCGCGAGCAGGAGCGCGCACACTGGGGGTGTGCATTCTTCAGGCACTGCTGGAACGAAGGGTTGAAGCTTCCCACGCTGAGAAATTGCCCTGAATGCAGCGATAGATATTTTGAGTATAGGAAGGAGACTGCCAATCGCCGATCCGTCCATGAAAGAATTGGAAGGACACATCCTAGCGAGGATCGGCGTCAAAAAATTGAAATCATTGATCATCCCAGGAAGAGACAAGCTGATTTGAGGTGGGCTGATCAGGAGGAAGACGAGGACAAGTACATCTGGCAAAAGGGGCAATGGGGCCCGCCTGGCCTAAGAAAGAGTCAGAAAAGGAGGGTTCAACGCTTGAGGAACCGTGAACTGAGGCAGGCAGGGATCCAGACAAGACAGGTGTGGCGTCCAAAGGATAAACCTGAAGGGTCAAACCGTTCGGCTCCAGCGTGTATGGTATATTTTCTGCCGAATGAATTTATGGCTCCTGCTAATCAGGTTGTGCAAGAAGAGGCATCCCTGGACGATGAACAGCTTGAGGGACTGATGGCGCAGCTAGTGCTAGCCAAGAATGCCGTCTTCGACAAACCGGCCAAAAATCGACACATGAGGCCGCTGTACTTGAAGGGATATGTCAATGGCAAGCCATTGACCAAGATGTTTGTCGACGGTGGAGCGGCGGTCAATGTAATGCCGTACACCACTTTCAGAAAACTTGGCTTGGGCCCTGGCGATCTGACACCTACAAGCCTAATACTGAACGATTTCGCCGGGAATCTTTTAGACACCAAGGGATGCGCCCACGTGGATCTGATGATCGGGTCCAAAACACTTCTCGCAACCTTCTTTGTCATCGAAGGTAAAGGAGCCTACAACCTACTGCTTGGACGGGACTGGATTCACGCCAACTGCTGTGTCCCATCTACCATGCATCAGCAGCTCATCCAATGGGTAGATGATGATATTGACGTGGTCCAAGCAGATGACTCCGTGAGCGTTGCAAATGTGGAACCAGCTTTTTGGGAATATCAAGGCATTGACTGTTTCTCAGGAAAAGACTAGGGAGAAGGTCTTGTTGATCCTGTCAGCAGCAATTAACAGCCGATTCAAGCAGTCGGCTCTTATAGCAATTCTTAATGGATAACCCTGTCGATGGCACTGACGGCAAGTTGGGGCGAGGATTCATGTCGGCCGATAAATTAGAGGAGGTTGATATTGGAAGCGGTGACAAACCAAGGCTGACATTCATCAGTGCAAACCTGCACTCAGACTACAGGGAGGAATTGATCAAGTTGCTTAAGGAATACAAAGATTGCTTCGCCTGGGATTATTCGGAGATGCCTGGACTGGACCGTTCCATTGTTGAGCATCGGTTGCCAATCAAATCTGGTTTTAAACCATACAAGCAACCTCCCCGGAAAATCTACAAAGACGAAGTATTGGCCGATGTGAAGAAAGAAGTTGAAAGATTACTTGATGCAAACTTCGTTCGTCCATGCAGATACGCGGAGTGGATCTCTAATATTTTCCCTGTCTACAAGAAGAATGGAAAGATGAGGGTCTGCATAGGTTTCAGGGATTTCAACAGAGCTACTCCCATGGATGGTTACCCCATGTCTGTTGCCGATTTGTTGGTTGACGCCGCTGCTGGACACAAGGTCATCAGTTTCATGGATGGTAATGCGGGGTATAACCAAATTTTTATGGCAATAGAAGATATATCAAAGACAGCCTTCAGGTGTCCTGGTCACATAGGCCTATTTGAATGGATAGTCATGACATTTGGGTTGAAGAATGCCGGTGCAACTTATCAGCGAGCCATGAACTACATCTTTCACGAGCTGATCGGCAAAATTGTCGAAATTTACATTGATGACGTCGTGATCAAGTCTCTGAGTCATGACACGCATTTGGAAGATGTGAAAAGGACCTTGGAATGCACCCGAAAGCATGGTTTGAAGATGAATCCAAACAAATGCGCTTTTGGGGTATCAGCTCGAGAGTTCTTGGGGTTCTTAGTCCACGAAGGGGGGATCGAAGTTGGCAAGAAGAGCATGAAGGCCATTGATGAAGTTGTCCCTCCGACTACTCTCAAGGAATTGCAATCACTGCTCGGCAAGATTAATTTTGTAAGGAGATTCATCTCAAATCTGTCACAGAAGCTTTTGCCGTTTTCTCCATTGCTGAAACTTAAGAAAGATCAGAAGTTCACGTGGGGTGACGAACAACAAAAGGCTTTTGACGAGATCAAGCAATACATGAAGGAGCCACATGTGCTGGTCCCTCCTCAGTTGGATAAGCCTTTCAAGTTGTACGTGGCGGCCGATACCCAAACCATTGGATCGGCCCTTATTCAAAAATTCGAAGGAAAGGAGCGGGTAGTAGCGTATCTTAGCCGAAAATTACTGTTGGCGCAAAAAGTACACTCAACGCCAATCACACAGCAAGCCGAACAAAGCTGGCTTCACACGCGCAGAGAGCAAATGACGTGCCAGTCAATTTTTCCTGAAAATTAACAAAAGATAAAACATGTTAAATACCAAAGCTTGGAACTTGCCGGGTGGTACCAGACAGTTCCATATTTGCGGCTAAAAAGCCAATTGGGATGACACATAGCTATGCAAAGCTATCTGTCAAAGAACCACGACCATTCGAGCAACCATAAAGGGAAAAAGAACACTGCCGAATGGATGACGTAAGCATGACAACGATCGGTCTTTGTATAAACAAAGATGCAAGCGCAAGATTATGACCGATCCCCATGAAGATTAGCATTAAATAAATGAAGTAAAGCACGGACATGATCATGTATTAAATAAGCATGCATAGATCCAAAGCACTAGTCTACCGCATGTCTAGTTACTTTAAAACCCGTCGAGTACGATAACAAAAAAATCTATCCACCGCATGATACGATTTGCATGAAAAACGTACCACTTTCCACAAATAGATCTATCCACCGCATGATACAATCTAAATGTGGAAAGCTAAAAGCATACATCATTTAAAACATAAATAATGCACGTGCTCTACTCGTGAAAATATAACCGAATACGGTGAACAATGTACCGATCCAGGGTCCATGAAGAAGGAACAAACATTACCACGTGAATAAATCTATCAGACTGATTTGGGAATCTAATCCACCGGATGACTAGCTCCAAAGCAACCCAAAAACCTGCATCTACCGCATGATACCCGGTTCTTTCAAGATTTATACGAACGTAGCAAGCTTGAACCCGCAACACGTAACAACCTAGATCGATTCGGTTTTGGCTATCGGAAAGCACAAGATCCACATGTCAAAATATGAAACCTGCTCGAACAAGGATCACAAAAGAGGTATAGCCGATCCAAACCCATCTAGATTGGGCAAAGATGTGTTACATGAATTAAAACATAAAGTAAAACTCAAGATAACACGGGATAACTTAATGAATCTATTGGATCTTGCCAAAATCCAATAGAGCCGATAACTAGCTTCAAGCCGATCTTAGCCTACCGCATGGCTCATGATCTAACAAGAAACCCTCTTGAACCAAGCTTGAATCTACCGCATGACACGAAGCATGGTAACAAGACTACTTGCATCGGATCTAAATCCACCGCATGATACTAGACATGATACAAGGTTGCGGTACTCACGGAGGTCGACGGATCGATTGGCCCTCTCGAAGAACTCGACGACACGACAAGGACTCTAGGGTTTGGCGTAAGGCCGGTGTGTATTGAAGAATGATCGTCTCCGTTACATACATTCGGGGGTCGTATTTATACCCCCGTTGAGTACAACTGCAAATGGATTCATTGCCTAACTAAACTTGATCGCTTATCCATCCATTCGTCTCCCCTGATTGAGCCACGTCACCGTCCAATCCCGCAAAATCAGCTCTACTGTTCCTTTGCCGAACCGGAGCAGATAGCCGACCGCAGATCCCTTTGCCGAAAATTTCTGAAAATATCCTTCCTTCCACTAGACGGACTCTCTTTCGAACCGGACCCACAGGTCAGACTCCTTACCAAATTTTGGTGTTAACACATGCCCCTTCAATTGTGGGATAAAAGTAATTTTGTTCCACAATTGACTCCAGCCACGAATCCTTGAATCAAATCTGTCAACACCTGTTCTTAGCAATCCGCCGGAATCTTCGTCCAGATCTAACCCTAGATCCCCTTGTTCCGAGCTCGAACCTCCAATGGCAACTCAGAACCAAACTGCTCAGGTAAATTCATCCCTCGCAAACCTTGTTCGGCATTAGGTTTTCAATTTTACCTGAGATTTTCCTTTTCCGCTTTCCTCCAGGAGCCTTCTACTGCTCTTTTGATTCCTATCGAGGCCAATTCGCAGTCTTATTACCTTGGTCCCGTAGGGAATCCTGACCCTCGATATTTTATTGCCGCTGAATCTCAGAGGATTCCCTTCAAGGCAGCTTTGTCTCCACCTCCTCAGTGGCAAGATGCGTTCAAGAACTAGCCTTTGCCCCCAATTGCAGGCTGGAAGACTTGGTATCGGAGGATTCTTGCAGATAAGAGTGGATTGACCAACCTGGATGCTCTCCGTATCGCCCAATGCTTGGAGCTATCCGTGGCTGAGACCCCCAAGAATGAAGATCTTCTGATAGCCGCATGTCACTTCTGGTCAAATGGCGTCAACGCCTTCCTTTTTGGGCATGGCCCAATGTCTCCAACCTTGGCCGATGTATATATGATCACTGGCCTTGACATCACCGGTCCGTCCCGGCCACGGGACTTCAAAAACTCTTCACGCCGGACGGGGGTAAAGCCAGGGAACGGCTACAAGAATTATATCTTGAAGCACATGAGAGACAATCCCCTTGGCAATGTTGAGTACAGAGCTTTTCTGAACATGTGGCTGTGCAGATTCGTTTTCTGTGGTAAAGCCAACGAGCCCACTTTGAACCATATCGCAATGGCGACTCATCTGGCTGGTGGCAATCGCCTCCCTCTGGGAAAATTCTTCTTGGGCAGCGTATATCATATGCTTCATCAGACTGTCACCCAAATGTACACCAGTCAGAGGATAACATGCGTCAATGGCCCTTGGTGGTTTGTTCAAATGTGGCTGCAGCTCCACATGCATCAAATTATTGGTGTCGATTTGAACTTCAGGTTCTTCCCTTTGTCCAATCACCCCGAAGGAGAGCCTCAAGCTACCAGAGGATGCCAAAACTACGGAGAAGCGGCTTCAACTGTTTCAATCCAAAGAGACATCGACCATCTCTTCGAGTTGTTCTTCAAAGGTTTCCCCAATCCTCTTTGGCTTCCTTATCTAGGCAACGACACCTTAACCTTCCCTGTTGAGTTTTCCTTTGAGCCCGTCCATCAAGATGGGAGATTCTTGGAGATCCTTAATATCATAATCCGCCCATGCATACTGCCGGCCGAGTTCAATGGAGGAAGGCTGAATGTCAGCACTTATGAATACTATCAGCCTAATGTAATGGCCAGGCAACTTGGATGCGGCCAGATGCCCCCAAGATTGTTCCTGCATGAATTCCTCAAACCCAGGGAGGAAATCAAAGAACTGATGCGGGGGCGACGGGGTTTTCAACTACGTGTGCGGTCCCACCTGTCTACACATGTCCTTTTGTGCCCACAACCATAGCTCACCCCACCTTCAACTCCTGGTGGCAAGAATTTCATGACCATATCTTCAGTGAGCCTGTTCATGTATTCTGTGCAGAATTGGTGCCTGACTTTCTGCCGACTTCAGAGGTAAGACAATGAGCCCTTGGATCAGACATTCCCTCTTTATTCATGGTCCTGACCTTCATCTTTTTGTCCACAGAACACAGTGCCTGCCCCTCGAGCCAAGGTAATTGCTTACAATGCTGAAGGCCCAATTTCAGCAGTGGGATTCAAATCCACCACTCTGCATCAACTAATGGCCAGGTATGCTATCACAGATCCCAGCCTTTCTAGCCTTGCTGCGGACAGGAGGCAAGGTCTGCATCTGATTGCCCCACCAAGTGCTAAAAGGAGAAGGACTGTCAGGAAAGTGCTTGTTGAGGTAAACCCCTTTTACTCTCTTGATTACCAGGTCACTCTGTTCTTGATGAATCATATCATTGTGCATTTCAGACCAGAGCCCAGCAGCCTTCAGAACCAGTACCTGCCAATGCCCCATCCACTGGTATGACCTCTACTGTTCTTTCTCGAGGATGAGCACTGGCATTTACCCTCCCCATTTGACATTTGCAGAAGAAATAATAGAGGAGCAGCTTGTAAATGTTCCAGTGGTCCAGCAAGCAAGTCCACCCGGGGCTGAATTACCTATCCCAGTGGAGATTTCATCTTCATCACCTTCTCCAGAAGTAGCAAATTCTCCAGAGATGAACCTCCCTATTCAACCAAGTCCCCCAAGGGTGCCATCACCTGTTGATCAAGCAGAGATGACCAACCCAACAGAGGTGGATCCGACTCCTCATCAGCCAGAAACTCACGAGCTGCTGATAGCCGCATCGGCATCTCCCAGCTTGGAAGTTTCGGCTCTGCTTGGAGCATCTCCTTCGCCTGTGATCGCCCCTGCTCAAGAAACCAGCCATAAGGTATCCATCTGTGCTTAATTTTGGTACCTCGATGTTTAGCATTCTTAACTCGGCAATGTTGTTTTTCAGGACCAGGCTCCATCATCATCAAGCCTGCCATCAGAGAGCCCTTCAACTGCCGAGGTGATGAAACAAGTATACCAGCCGCTGCCAGATGAAGTGTTGCCCAAACTCAAAGAAATTGCAGCCTGGCTAGAAAAAGATGCTCAGGATCAGTTCAATGATCTCCATCACTTTGAAGAGATGTTTGAATCTATCAGTCAAGAACTTCCTGAAGACATCAGAGCTTCTCTATCATCTGTCTATGGCTTAGAAGCCCTTTATGCACCCGTAAGGCGCGCTTGGAGGAAATTGCGCTCCCGCCCGGCCATTGAAAAGAGGAAAACCGATGCTGAACATGCCATGAACGGGGCCCAATCCCAAGCAGAGAGCCATAAGGATGCATTGGCTAGCCTGCAAGCTTCCTATGATCTGAAAATTGCCAGGAAGGCTGCTCTAGAAGCAGAACTGAGAAGCCTGTCAGCAGAGATAGAGATTGACAAAGGGAAAATAGCCGAACTCCCTGGATTGATAGCAAAGACCCAAGCGGAAGTACAATCGGCTATCACCAAAATAGGGCAATGCGATGCAGAACTCACTGACTTATCCGGTGCCCAAAAGGACTGCCAGGAGCTGCTGGACAATTCCCATCTGATAACATCCAATGCTCGTCGTGTAATTGCCAAACTTCTGAATGCCTAAATGTCCTTGTTGATGTATAACTGAATTGGTCATTGTAATATCTTCTTGTGATCTGTTTCCTTTCTTCTGCGTATTTTCAGATGTAATGTTGAACGACCCATTCGGTAGTGAAACGCCAATTCCCGAACGACACTTTGATTTCCTTTAGCCGAACCAATCAATCTGCACGCGGCTCAGCCTAGAACTCCAAGCGACCCGCCGGCGGGCTGGTCAAGAAAACCTTTCCACCTTCCGATTTTCTTGGGATATGCGCCACGATCCACAGCCACGACTCAAAGCCACGATTCATCCTGCCAGGCCTATAAATGTTACCATAGGTGCCCCTAGCTCTCCACCAGGCCTTCTAGCTCTCGAATCTTTGCCAATCTTTAGTCCTCTTGTAAACAGTGCACATCCCAAACCACTATGGTGCGCCGCCTCAACCGCCGCCGTGCCTCTGACGAGGCCGAGGGGAGCAGCGCCAATGCGCGCAGGCGGTGATGATCGTCGATCTCTCCTCTTTGATTCTGTTCTTGATCTTCTTTTGCCTTGACGATCATCCCCCTTTTTCAGATTGATTCAGTGGAATCCGCCTCGTGCGCCGGCCAATCAGCCCCGCCCGGATGACTCTTCGGAGTCTGATGGCCACTCCCCGGTACCGTACGGGGAAGAAGACGCCATCCGCTTCAAGGAAGAGCTAGAGGCGTCCCGTCGCGAGCTGGAGGAAGTCTCCAAGAAAGCGGACGTGGCCGAGCTAGAATGGGAGGACCAGCGCAAACAGCTGCTGGAGACCATCGACGGTATGGCTCTGAGATTGATTCTTAATCCAACCCGGCCTTTGATGCTAATCCTTTCTGTTTGCTCTTTGCAGCCCGCGACGCCGAGCTCAACCAGGTAAAGGCACTGGTAAAGCAATTGGCCGAGAAGGTGAATGCCCGTGGCGACACGCCGGCGGAGCGCCTGGCCGCGGTGGAGCGCCGCGTCGACGAGGTGGCCGTCCATGGCGTTCGTTTGGGCACCACCTTGGGCCTGGCTGCGATGGCGACGCATACGGACGTCGACTATTCCACCAGGCCGCGTGGCTTCCAAGGCGGCGCGCCGGAGGACATCGACGAGATCGAGCTCATCCTGGAGCGCCTTGACGGCCACGGCGACGCCATTGCCGAAATTACCCATCCCCAATCTGTGTTGAATAGGCTCTTCGACTAGATTGTACTAGGGATGTGTAAATATCGGCAATAGATGAAGAACTTTTAAATTCTGCACCTGTTCTGCGATGACTTCCCTTTGCATTTTGCATCCGCGAATTTTGTTTTCTTTGAATGCATCCGGGAACTACCTTTAGCCGAACGCGCGAGAACAACTGCCCCTTGGCGCAAAATCCACAGAGGATCCCAGTTCGGCAATCCGTAAACACTGTTCAAGAGAAAACCCTTCGCACTTGGTGGAAAACCCTGCCGCTTGGTATTCCAACAGTGTGTACTGGCCAGTCATCACTCCCAATGCACCTCCCCGGTCAATAAAATAGCCTGTGGGGTGCTCTGCAAATCCACTCGCACACTCCTCCATCATTTCTCATCTCTTCCCCTGCCTCTAGAGGGAAAAAACCCCAACGCCATGGACAAGGGTAAACAGCCTCAGGAGAGCGGCTCATCAAAGAAGCGTACGATTCGGAAGTGAGTTCTTTCTTGATCTGCTCCTTGTTCCCCCGCTTGATCTTGCGCTTCATGTTTTCCTCTCGTCCTTTTCAGTCTTGATTTGCTCCCCGAAGAAGTCATTGGGACCGAAGATGTGCCTGAGTACATCTCCTCCGATTCCTCTCTCGAAGCAGAGGATGTCACGCCTGAACAGAGGACCAACCATCAGCTGCGCCGCCGCGTACGGCACCTGGAGCATGGCCTCAGGGACATGTCCGCCCGTTGCCAAGCCGAGCGCGAGCATCGCCTGGCTCTGGAAGCACTAGTAGGGGGTAAATGCTCCTGACTCCTTCATGTTTGCATCTGGATTTCTTGCCTCTAACCTTGATTCTCCCGCTCCAGATGTCTCTAACAGGTACAGCAACCTGAAGGCGGCCTGGGATAGCTTGGTAGAGGCCGCCAATCATGGTCATCCTCGTGCGTTCCAAGTCGCCGTCACGGTGGTCCTGGAACAACTAAAGAGGGAGCAGCAGCCGAATAAGTAAAGAAAAGATTGGATCATACTTTCGCTTCTTCCTCCACGCCTTCTGCTTCCCACCTCTTTGGGGACCTGACCATCAGGGTTGTTAGATGTGATCCCGCAAGAAGCAGTTGTAATGTAGTATTGAGCTAAGGGCAATGCATCCAGGCACTGGCCATTTTCTCTTGTTCATGGATTTTGTTCTGAAGGCAGCCTCATTCTCGAGCGCCAGCTATTTTTCGTGCCAGATGTGTGTAATCATCGATCGATCTCAATGCTAGGATAGTATTTCTTCAGATATCTTCCATTTATCGCAGCGGAAAATTCTTCTCCTAGCAAAGTTTTCAATATGTATGCATTACCAGGAACGCATCTGACCACACGAAAAGGCCCCTCCCAGTTGGGGGACCATTTGCCGAATTCACTGTATTTAGTCCCAATCGGCAATAGTGCTTTCCAAACTAGATCACCTTCTGCGAATTGCCTTACTTTTACTTTCTTGTTATAGTACTTGGTGACTCGCAGCTTGTTTTTCTCGATGTTCTCCAGGGCCCTGAGACGGATCATATGCAAATCTTCTAACTCATCCATCATTAGGCCACTGTAATTCTTGGAGCTCAACTCGTTTTGCAGCACTACTCTCCTTGAATCTGATTGTATCTCCCAAGGCGGGGCGCATGATGCCCGTAAACCAACTCGTAAGGAGAGGTCTTTGTAGCTCCATGGGGGGCCATTCGGTAAGCCCACGGCGCTTCACCGAGTACCGAATGCCACCTCCTTGGCTTCGATCGATCTTCTTCACGTATCGGCTTGATCATGATCTTATTAGAAGCCTCTGCTTGACCATTAGCTTGGGCATAATATGGAGAAGAATTAAATAATTTGATTCCCATGCTTTCGGCAAAATCTCTGAACTCCAATGACACGAATTGTGCCCCCTGGTCAGTGGTAATCGTCTGAGGGACCCCAAATCGATGGATGATGTGTTCCTTGACGAATTCGACCATGTTCTCTGACGTCACCTTCTTCAGTGGGATTGCCTCGACCCATTTGGTAAAGTAATCTGTAGCCAAAAGCACGAACTTATGCCCCTTGCTAGACGGCGGATTAATTTGGCCAATCAAGTCTATACCCCAGCCCCTGAATGGCCATGGCTTGATGATGGGATTCAATGCTGATGCAGGGACTCTTTGAATATTCCCGAACCTCTGGCAATCTTGACACCCCTTGTAATACTCAAAGCAGTCCTCTAATATCGTCGGCCAAAAGCATCCAGCTTGTCTAATAACCCATTTCATCCGATAGGCCGATTGGTGCGCTCCACATATCCCATCGTGCACCTCGCTCGTCATGTTCTTGGCTTCTTCTGGACCCAGGCATCGTAGCAATACCCCATCTAATGATTTATAAAATAAATTATCATCCAGAAGAACGAACTTAATTGCCTTGTACCTGAGTTTCCTAGAGACTTTTCGGGATGGATCTTTCAAGTAATCAATGATTTCTTTCCTCCAATCACCTTCGCGAGACCCGCCCCTAGTGCAAACACCTCTGCAACAAACGCTTCTTGACTCTCTTTATAACCGAGGCGCTGCGAGCCGGCTTTGTTTGCTTCCTCGTTATGCTCTCTAGGAATGTCTTTGTAGGGTTACCAATGG
Source organism: Cenchrus americanus (assembly GCA_947561735.1). Classification (NCBI taxonomy): domain Eukaryota; kingdom Viridiplantae; phylum Streptophyta; class Magnoliopsida; order Poales; family Poaceae; genus Cenchrus; species Cenchrus americanus. Next base: position 191,773,751 of record OX387244.1, read on the forward strand.
AAAGCTCTTCAAGATTTCTCTGCACTCTTCGTAGTAACTCCTCAGCGCTTCGCTCCTACACTCGTATTGGCCGTTCAATTGCTTGATTACCAGTTCTGAATCTCCATAGATCTCAACTGAAACGGCCCCGACTTCTCTCAAATATTGAAGCCCTCGAAGTAGTGTTTCGTACTCAGCCTGGTTATTTGTGACAGTGGGTTGTATAGGAATGGCGAATTCAAACATCTCACCTCTGGGCGAAATTAGTAGGATCCCTACTCCCCCACCTTTGCCACACGATGACCCATCAAAAAATAAAGCCCAAGGGGTAATTTCAAGCAGATCAATTGAAGGGTCACGATGTTCAGTAATAAAATCCGCAATGACCTGACCTTTGATGGCTTTTGCCGATTCGAACTTCAACTCGAATTCTGATAAAGCTAAAATCCATTTGCCAATCCGACCATTCAAAATTGGCATAGATAACATATGTTTTATCACATCAAACCTTGAGTATACAGTGCATTCGGCATTCAACAAGCAGTGCCGAAACTTTGTACACGAGTAGTACACGCAAAGACACAGTTTCTCTATAGCCGAATACCTGGTTTCAAGATCAAGTAATTTTCGGCTAAGGTAAGCTACTACCCGCTCCTTTCCTTCGAATTCTTGAATAAGGGCCTATCAGAGACATCTGAGACAGAGGAGTGGTTATTAGGGGCAAAAATTCAGATGTGAACGCGAAGTCAAGGAAGAGCCAGAGACATTTACCTCCCATTAGTGCCTCCAAAGCCATGCGACACTCGCGCTCGGCCTGGCAACGAGCTGTGACGTCCCTGAGGTCATGCTCCAGGTGCCGAACGCGGCGACGCAGTTGATGGCTGGTTCTCTGCTCGGGCGTTGCGTCCTCTGCTTCAAGGGAAGAATCAGAGGATATGTACTCAGGCATGTCTTCGGTCCCGATGATTTCTTCAAGAAGCAGGTCGAGGCTGAAGGAGGAAAGGTAGAGAGGAGGTAAAGAGCGAGATTATATGAGAAAACAAGAAGGAAATCAAGGGAAAACTCACTCTCGAATCGTGCGTTTCTTCGGGGTGCTGCTCTCCTGGGGTTGCTTGCCTTTGTCCATGGCCTTGGGGTTTTTTCCTCTGGGGACAGAGGATGAGATGAGAAGTGATGGATGAGTGTACGAGTGGATTTGCAGGGCATCTCAGCAGATTATTTTATTGACGGGGGGAGTGCATTAGGAGTGATGACTGGCCAGCGTGCACTATTGGAATACCAAGCGGCAGGGTTTTCTTCCCGAATGCGAAGGGTTTTTGTCTGAACAGTGCTTACGGATTGCCGATTCAGGGATCTTCTACGGATTTTGCGCCAAGGGGCATCTGTTTTCGCGTGTTCGGCTCAAGCGAGTTCCCGAGTACGTTTAAGAAAAAACAAGATTCACAGATGCAAACATGAAAAAATCATCACAGTGCAAGCACAGAAATCAAAAGTTTTTTATTTATTGCTGATATCAAACATCCCTAATACAATCTAATCAAAGAGCCTGTTCAACATAGACTAGGGATGAGTGAGTTCGGCAATGGCGTCGCCGTGGCCATCGAGGCGCTCCAAGATGATCTCGATCTCCTCGATGTCTTCTGGCGCGCCGCCCCGGAAGCCGCGCGGCCTGATGGAGTAGTCGACATCAGTGTGCGTCGCCATGGCGGCCAGGCCCAAAGTGGTGCCCAAGCGGATGCCATGGGTGGCCACTTCGTCCACGCGGTGCTCCACCGCAGCAAGGCGCTCCGCCGGCGTATCTCCGCGGGCGTTCACCTTGTCGGCCAATTGCTCCACCAGCATCTTTAGCTGGTTGAGCTCGGCGTCACGGGCTGCAAAGTGCAAGAAAAAGGTGATTAGCATCAAAAGCCGGATTGGATCAAAGAGCGGTTTCGGAGCCGTACCGTCGATGGTCTCCAGCAGCTGCTTGCGCTGGTCTTCCCACTCCAATTCGGCTATGCCAGCCTTTTTGGAGACATCTTCCAGCTCGTGCTGGGCCACCTCCAGCTTTGCCTTGAAGCGGAGAGCGTCGAGCTCCCCGTAGGGCATGGGGGAGTAATGGTCGGACTCCGAGGAGTCGTCCGGTAAGGGCTGACCGGCCGGTGTAGAGGATGGACTCCATTGAATCAACCTGAAACAAGGATGACCGTCAAAAACAAAAGGGGATCAAAGATGAATCGTAAAAGAAGAATTGACGATCATTGCCTCCGGCGCGCACTGGTGCGGCTCCCCTCCGCCTCATCAGCGGCGTGACGCCGGTTGTTGCTGCTCGCCATGCTCCTGGGATTTGCGCTGGTTGGAAAAAGAAGACTTGAGATTGGTAAAGATTTGAGAGCTAAAGGCTTGGTGGAGAGCTTGGGGCACCCACGGTTTTCATTTATAGGCCTGGCAAGACAGATCGTGGCCTCAGGTCGTGGCTCTGGATCGTGGCGCATATCTCAAGAAAATTGTAATGTGGAGAGGTTTCCTTGACCAATCCGCCGTCGGGTCGTTTGGAGTTCAAGGCTGAGTCATATTCGGTTGATTGGCTCGGCTGAAGGGAGTCAAAGTGCCGTTCGGGTATTGGCACTTCTTTACCGAATGGGTCGTTCAGCGTTGAAGTTAAGGACGTGCAAAGGAAAAGAGAAATAAAATTGCAAGAGCAAATGTTACAAGAGTGACCAGTTTGATTACACATCGATCGAAACATCTAGATGTTCAAATATTTTGCAATTACATTGGAGGCATTTGATGTTGCTTGGTGAAAGTTCTCCATCCGTTCTTGATAATCTTTCTGGGCGTCGGACAGGATGGTGAATTCTGCATTACATTGATTCACCTCAGCTATGGCCGATGTTTCTTCCTCTTGGATCTTCTCTATCAATCCAGGGAGTTCGGCTATTTTCTTGTCATCGGCTTCTATTTCAACTGATAGACTTCTCAGTTCTGCCTCCAATGCGGCTTTTCTGGCGATCTTCAATTCACGAGCAGCTTGCAGATTGGCCAATGTCTCTTTGTGACTCTCAGTCTGAGATTGCGCTCCCTTCATGGCTTGTTAAGCTTTGGCCCTCTTCTGTTCAACAGCTGGGCGGGAAGACACCTTCTTCAGAGCTCGTCTTATGGGCACGTAATGAATATCCAGACCGGAGATGGATTCAAGTGAGGCATTGATGTCCTCAGGGAGTTCTCGGCTGATGGGTCCAAGCATTTCTTCAAAGTGATCGAGCTCTTTGAATTGATCTCGTGCATCTCTTTGCAGCCAGGCGAAAATTTCCTTGAGTTTTTCTTGCACTATCTCTGACAAAGTTTGAGGCACCCCTTCCCTTGTCTCGGTAACTGGATTGTTCCCCATTGATAGGTTTGATGATGATGGAACCTGATCCTTAGAGAGCAATATTGCCGAGTCAGGAGTATTGGAAGTATAGGATAACAGGATTAGGTGCAAATGTTTACCTCATGCCTTACTTCCTGAACCGGAGCAGGATTTTGTTCAGGGGCGACCCCTGGAATCACTGGTGAAGGGGATGTTCCAGGCAAAGCTGAAGCTTCTGTGTGAGAGGGTGCTGATGCAGTTTCTGGCAACTCGGTAGCTTCTGGCTGGAGAGGAAATGGGTTCACCTCTGCTGGGATTGATGTTTCTGCCTGGCCAGTAGGTGACTGAGCCCTTGGAGGACTTGGAGCATCTGGTCGAATGGCGGAGTTCATCTCTGGCGAGGTTGGTGTTTCCGTCTGAACAGGGGGTGATTGAGTCTCTGATGAAGATGAGATTTCTACTTGGACAGATGGCTCAGCCCTGGGTGGACTTGCTTGTTGAGATACTGGGACATCCACAAGATTGTCCACCATTGTTTCCTCTGAAAATACCAGATCAAGAATGATTTCCAGTGTTGATCTTTAAAGGAAAGAGTGATAAAGGTCATACCAGTGGGTGGAGCATTGGCAGGTTCTAAAGCTGAGGATTGCTGAGCTCTAGTCTGAAATTGCATGAGATGTAATTTATCAGAAAAGAGTAATCCTGTAATCAAGAAAGGAAGGAATTTTACCTCAACAAGGACTTTCTTGATAGTTCTTCTCCTCTTAGCGTTTGGAGGTGCAATCAGAGACAGGCCTGCCTCCTATCAGCAGTAATGCTGGACAGAGTTGGATCTGTTGTAGCATACCTAGCCATTAATTGAGCCAGCATTGGTGATCTAAATCCCAATGCTGAGATTGGGCCTACTGCATTGTAAGTGATCTCCCTGGCTAGAGGGGCAGGCATTGTGTTCTGTGGGTAAAGAAAACAAAAAATCAGGATCATGGTTAGAGAAGGAAATGTCTGATTTGAGGATTAATCGAATTACCTCTGAGGTTGGTTGAAAATCAGGCATCAGTTCTATACAGAACAAATGCACAGGCTCACTAAAGATATGGTCAGGAATTCTTGCCACCAGGAGTTGAAGGTGGGGTGAGCTACTGTTGTAGGTGTGAAAGTCTAGGTGTAAACAGAGGAACTGCACACATACTGAAAAACTCTGCTGGTTTGAGTAAGTTCTTTGATTTCCTCTCTGGGCTTGAGGAACTCATGCAGAAACAGTCTCGGGGGCATCTGGCCACATCCAAGTTGCCGAGCCATCATGTTAGGCTGATAGTATTCATAAGTACTGTGATTTAGCCTCCCTCCACTGAATTGAGCTGGCAGAATGCACGGGTGGATAATGATGTTGAAGATTTCCAAAAATCTTCCATCCTGGTGTTCAACTTCAAAGGAGAACTCACAGGGGAGAGTTAAATTATCATTGTCCAAATAAGGGAGCCAGAGAGGATTTGGGAAACCTTTGAAAAAGAGCTCGAAGAGCTGGCTGACATTCTGCTTGATGAGTTAAGTTGAAGCGGCTTCTCCATAGGTGTGGCATCCTCTGGTGACTTGGGGTTCCCCTTCATGATAACTGGATTAAGGGAAGAGCCGGGTGTTCAGGTCAACACCAACAATCTGGTGCATGTGCATTTGCAGCCACATTTGTACATACCACCAAGGACCATTGACACATTCTATCCTCTGGCTGGTGTACATTTGGGTGACAGTTTGATGAAGCATGTGGTACACACTGCCCAGGAGGTATTTCCCAAGGGGAAGGCGATTACCATTGGCTAAGTGTGAAGCCACTACAATGTGATTCAGAGTAGGCTCATTGGCTTTACCACAGAAGATGAACCTGCACAACCACATGTTCAAGAACGCCCTGTATTCAACTTCACCAAGGGGACCATCTTTCATTTGATTCTGGATATAATTTTTGTATCCACTCCCTGGTTTCACCCCTGTTTGTCTTGTGGAACGTTTGAAATCCCAGGGACGAACAGATCCTGTAATGTCAAGGCCGGTGATCATGTATACATCGGCCAGAGTTGGGGACATTGGGCCGTGACCAAAAAGGAAGGTGTTGACATCATTTGACCAGAAGTGGCAAGCTGCTATCAAGAGGTCTTCGTTTTTGGGGGTCTCAACCAAAGATAGCTCCAAGCATTGAGCAATGCGGAGGGTATCCCAGTTTTGGGTCCTGGCACTCTTATCCGCAAGGACTCTTTGGTACCAGTTCTTCCAGCCTGCGATTGGGGGCAAGGGCCAGTTCTTAAAAGCATCTTGCCACAGGGGAGGCTTAGTTAAAGCCGCCTTGAAGGGGATCCTTTGGGATTCAGCTGCGATAAATTCGCGAGGATCAGAAACTCCCACAGGACCAAGGAAGTAGGATCTTGAATTGGCCTCAGTACGGATTAAAAGCTCGGTGGAGAGCTCCTGGAGCAAAGTGGAGAAGAAATCTCAGGTAAAATTTGAAAATCTGAATGCCGAATGAAGCTTATGGTGGAGGAATTTACCTGAGCAGCCTGATTTTGAGCCGCCATTAGGGATTTGAGCTCAGAAAAGGCGATCTAGGGTTTGGATCTAGACGAAGGCTCTGGCGGATTGCGGAGAGATAGAATAGGTGTTGAACAGATTCGATTTGAAGACGTTGGTGGCTTGAGTCAATTCCAAAATAAAATCACTTTTATCCCGTAATTGAAGGGGCATGTGTTAACACCAAAATTTGGTAAGGAGTCTGGCTTGTGGGGCCAACTCGGTGAGAAATCCGTCCGGTGGAAGGAAGGTTTCTTCAGATGCATTCGGCAGAAAAATCCGCGGTCGGCTATCTGCTTTCGTTCGGCAAGGAAACTGTTGAGCTGATTTTGCGGGATTGTACGGTGACGTGGCCTAAGCGAAAAGGACGAATGGATGGATAAGCAATCGAGCTTAGAGATAAATTGGGTATCAAATCCATTCGAGGTCGTGCTTGGCAGGGTATAAATATGAACCCTAAATGTATGTAACAGATATACGAAATCATTCTCAATACAAACCGGCTTTACGCCAAACCCTAGAGTCCATTTGTCGTGTCGTCGAGTTCTTCGAGAGGGTTCATCGATCCGTCGACCTCCGTGAGTACCGGCAACCTTGTATCATATCTAGTATCATGCGGTGGATTTAGATCTGATGCAAGTAGTCTTGTTACCATGCTTAGTGTCATGCGGTCGATTCAAGCTTGGTTCAAGAAGGTTTCTTGTTAGGTCATGAGCCATGCGGTAGGCTAAGATCTAGCTTGAAGCTAGTTATCGGCTCTATTGAATTTTGGCAAGGTTCAATAGATTCATTAAGTTACCCTGTGTTGCTTTGAGTTTTTGCTTTATGTTTAAATTCATGTAACACCTCTTTGCCCAATCTAGATGGATTTGGATCGGCTTTATCCATTTGGATGATCCTTATGAGATTTGAGCTCGTACCCATAGCTTCAACAACACGTGGATTATGTGCTCTTCGATAGCCGAAACCGAGTCGATCTAGGTTGTTACGTGTTGCGGGTTCAAGCTTGCCAAAGTTTGTATAAATCTTGAAAGAACTGGGTATCACGCGGTAGATGCAGGTTTTTGGGTTGTTTTGGAGCTAATCATCCGGTGGATTAGATTTCAAATCAATCTGATAGATTTATCTCACTTGGTAATGTTCGTTCCTTCTTCATGGACCCCGAATCGGCTGTTCAGCCGTGTTCGGTTATGTTCTTCATGAGTAAAACACATGCATAATTCATGCTTTAAATAATGTATGCTTTTAGCTTTCCATATTTAGATCGTATCATGCGGTGGATAGATCTGTTTGTGGAAGGTGGCACGATTCCAAGCAAGTTGTATCATGCGGTGGATAGATTCGCTTGGTGTTGTACACGACGGGTTTTAAAGTACCTAGACATGCGATAGACTAGTGCTTTGGATCTATGCATGCTAGTTTATTACATATTTATGCTCGCGCTTTTTACTTCATTTATTATTTAATGTTGATCACCACGGGGATCGGTTACGGTCTTGCGCACGTGCATCTTTGTCCAGATAAAGACCGATTCGTCATCATGCTTACGCCATCTATTCGGCTATGTTACTTTTTCCTTTTTAAAGCTCCCGAATAATTTCAGTTTGCTGGCAGATAGCTTTCTATAGCTATATGTCATCCCATCTGGCTCTATAGCCGTTAATATGGAACTGTCTGGTACCATCCGGCAAGTTCCAAGCTTTGGAATTTAACTACTTTGTCTTTTGTCAATTTTTCAGAGAAAATTGACTGGCACGTCTTGTGATCTCTTCGCGTGTGAAGCCAGCTTGTTCGGCTTGCTGTGTGCTTGGCGCTAGGTGCGGATTTTGCGTCAACAATCCGAAATGACTTCTCTTACCTTGGGAAGTGGATCTTCAATTTCTTGTATGGTCTCCAATTTTCTTGACCTCTGATTCATCTTTTTCAGAAATTTCAGCAAGCACCTCGGGCTTGCTTTTGTCGTTTTGCTCCTCTCGACAACGTCTTTGCCACTCTCATTGTGTTCTTTGTCCATTGCTTATCTTTTGTAAAATTTGTGCGGTTTCACTAATTGTTTTATCCATTATATCACCGCCAGCACACATGCTTACAAAACAAGACGAGTTAGGGGTTAGTGAAAAATAAAAGGTATGCAACATCAAGTCACCGGAAAATCCCAAGTTCGGGCCTCACTCAAGTAGCTCATTAAAACGGTCCCATGCTTCATTGATTCCTTCATCCTCTCCTTGCTTGAAAGTGAGCACTTGCCTCCTTAAGTCTTGGACCTTGCTTATGGGAAAGAACTTCAAAAGAAACTTTTTCACTAGCTCATCCCAACTTCCTTTCACTTGAACAGACGCAAATGTGTACCATCTTCGCGCTTCATCTTCGAGAGAGAACGGAAAAAGATTGCACCTGAACCAAGCGGCCGGAACTCCTTCTTGTTGCACTGTGTTGCATATCATCGTGAATTCCTTAATGTGTCTATATCGGTTGTCATCCTCTAATCCTCTAAATGGTTTTGTCGCCACTAACTTGATCATTCCAGGCTTCACTTCACAGTGGGTTGTAGCAAGCGTCAAATCTGATTTTTGCATCTCAATGTCTTCCATTGACGGCATTGCTAGCTCCCTTAGCGACACCTCTTCGTCTTCCAATGGTGAGGTGAACAAGTCCATCTAGGCACAAGAAAAGTAGAAAGAAAAACAAAAAAAAGATTTTTTCTAGAAAATATGGCTTAGATGTTAGTAATCAATAAAATTAATACAAGATTAAACGTAGCAAACTGGCTTGCTCCCCGGCAACGGCGCCAGAAAAAGGGGCTTGTTAACGGATAAAACTCGTATCCACCACGATCCGCAAGCGTACGGACCTGCACCTTTTTCACCACGGGGATTCCCTAGGTTCTTATGAATCTGCGGAGCAAGGGGATTGCTAGCGCTTAACCAAGTACTAATCTAGTTGATGGGAAACCTTTGCAAGGGGTATTAATTTAAAGGTAAAGACAATCTAACCTAAGATGATCAAACAAATCTAAGGTTAAACTAGATGGCAAAGGGTAGACACAAGAGAGAGAGGTTAAGATAGATAAGCGTTCCCTCCCTAAGGTTTAGGATCACAAGAACATGCATCTACTACATGAAAAAGGTATTGCCTACACTAGCTTCATGGCGATTATGCAGCTGCTAATCCTTTTCCCTAAACCATACTGTCACTACGCAAGGTAATCAAACACTTTCACATATAACCGCATCTATGCCTAAGCATCCATAAGGTTAAGCTAATCACCACGATTACCACAAACCCTAGTAAGACCACATGTTGCGCAAACATATGTAAACAAAGCATACGCGAAGACATAGACCATAAAGCATTGATCCACATAAGGTTCATGTATAGATTACATATCATGCATCCATCTAACCCTAGGGATGAATAGAGACATTATCCCATCATCTTACACGGATTGAAGCCCATATGGGTGATGGAGACTTCGGAGAACGTCGTTGATGAAGATGGCGGTAATGAAGCTTGTGAACACCCCTAGGCCAGCGGCTTGGAGTCCTCCTCTTACTTCCTTCTCTCCGCCGGCGTTGATCCTTGCGACGAGCTCATCAAACTCTCACCCTCATCTTGTGGTGGTGGTTTTCTGGTGAATGGCGTCGGTAGAATGATTTGTTCAATGTGGCGGCCGGCGGCGACAGAGGCACTAAATAGACGAACACCTAGGGCAAAGGGCGTCGCGAATCGGGCCAAAAGGCCCGTAGGCCGATCCGACTAGGCCGACCGGCCCAGGCCCTTTCTGGGCCGGTTCGGGCCCGTGTTCCTCCCTGGTTGCTTCTCGCATGATTCGTTATTTGTGTGCACTTGCATGTGGGCCTTTGACGTCGGTTCCTTCACGGTTAAGGCTTGAATCCTTGCTATGCAAGCTTCGCTGTTTTCCGGTTGAGTCCCTGAAGACAAGCACGTTGACGCTTCAATCCTCTGGTCATTTGGAGTCATGTTCATCGCGTGCCTTGACTCTAGTCGGGCTTCATGATCTTCTTCCAAAGTGCTTGGTGAACTTATCCCGAAAGTCTCCTCTTTATCGTAGATTTCCTGCGTAAACAATGAACTCCAAAATCGACATGCAAGAGTGAACTTGTTATATACGGGGGGTTAGTTCCAGTGGTTAGAATAATAATTCAACACCAATATTAAAGGTAAACTCATAGCTAGGTTGACGGAAATTCACCGTCAACACCTTGACAAGAGGAGTATTCAGGTGAAATCTCGGCTTGTTTCGGGGCTGATTGCTTGGAGTTCCTGCTTGTAGTTCGTTGCTGGGTACTGTAGGTTAGACCGCCCGTGGTAGCCAATCTAACCGCCCCTAGGCCCCTGGGTGAAGTTTTGGTTTTCGCCAAGATTTCCTGGTAGCTAGCTTGGCCTTGACCAAGGTTTTCTGTTGGTGAAACTATAGTGCGTATTGGTGCTCGGAAGAGGTGTTTCAGAGGAATTTTCGGTTACCAGGTGGAGGCAGTCTAACTACCCCCATACCTGGTCTAACCGCCCCCTCCAAACAGCCTACTCCCGAGTCGTTTCTGCTGTTGTGTGCGTGTAGAAGTTGAGGTGCTGGTAGTGTTTGTCCCTAGGACCAGTAGCACTTTAATGGGTACGTGGTTTTGGCAAATGGAAGGTTGCATGCAGAGCGTGTGATTTGGGTGTCCGACCGAGTTCATCTTGTTTGGGAAGTCATCCCATTCGAGAAGAATTTTTTATCAGCTCCCATTCACTCCCCCCATCTCTGGTCGCCTAATCGGTCCTTCATAACCCAAAAAGATTCCATTGGAGGACCTTTTCTCAAAATTATCAAGCCTACACTTCTTGTAGCTAAAACACCGACAACCAAAAGCCCTGAAATGGCTCGGTCTAGGTGCTTCCCCATTCATGAGCGCATAGCACATCTCCTTTATAAAAGCTCGAAGAAAATCTGATTCCCAACAAGGCATGCGGTGTTCACCACCTCAGCCCAATATCTCCTCAGAGTTTTATGCTCATCGAGCATCGTCCGAGCCATCTCACAAAGTGGACGGTTTTTCCTCACGCTATCACAAGCACATACTACTTCCCTCCCGCCGAGCACACACGAGCTGGACCAACCAAGTCCATATGGAACAGCTCACATGGACGCTTTGTCATGACATCGGTAACGGGCGGATGGGGGGTGGCTACCATTTTGCCATGTCTGCACGGAGCACATACCAAGTCCTTTTGCTACATCAACTTAAGCAATCCTCGAACCAAATCTAGCCCAATCAAGTGTGACAACAAGTCAAAAATCAAGTGACCTAGTCTTCTATGCCATTTCCAAAGCTTTAGTGAAATGCAAGCAACCAAACAATGAGAAGAGTCGACACATTGAGAGAAATTGGATGTGAAAATCTGACCCTCGGGGATGATCGTTAACACAAGATCACCTCAAGAATCCAAAACTCGAGAAGTACCCATTTTGAAATGGACCTCAAAACCCCCATCAAGAAGCTTGGAGATCGAAAGAAGATTGAACCCAAATACTTAACAAGAGAAACATGCCTAATAGTGAAAGACTCGCGCACATTCACTATGCCCACTGTCTCCAAAAGTGATGTACTTTTTGGTCATCACTGGGGTGGGGCTGGAGAACCACCTTCGATCTCCGGTCATCTGTCAAGAGCCACTGGAATCAATCAACCAAAAACCCTCCATGCTTCCCACCTATAAAATCGAAACCAAAAGTGAGAGTGAGCAAACAACTCAGCACTGTGTTAGTGTAAAAGGAATCAAACTAGTGTCGTGCCATTTGCTCAAAAGTGGGGTTAGCAAAATCCATCCTATCACTCCTTGGAGGCCAGATTTTCTGGGTAGGGCAGTCTAACTGCCATAGGGGGGCAGTCTAACCGCCCTGGGTCCTCCAGGTGAAGGTTTTGATTTTGCCGGATTTTCCTCTATGAGTTTGTTCACCTTGATCAGAGGAGTGTTCAAGTGAAATCTCGGCTTGTTTCGGGGTTGTTTGCTAGGAGTTTTTAATTGGTGTTCGTTGTTGGGTACAGGAGGTTAGACCGCCCGTGGTAGTCGGTCTAACCGCCCCTAGGCCCCTGGGTGAAGTTTTGGTTTTCGCTAAGATTTCCTGGTAGCTAGCTTGGCCTTGACCAGATATTTCTGTTGGAGAAACCGTAGTGTGTATTGGTGCTCGGAAGAGGTGTTTCGGAGGAATTCTCGATTACCAGGTGGAGGGGTTCTAACTGCCCCCAAACCCGGTCTAACCGCCCCCTCGAGATAGCCTGCTCCCGAGTTGAGCCTGCTCTCCGCTGCTGTGTGCGTGTAGGAGTTGAGGCTGCTGGTAGAGTTTGTTTCTAGGACCAGTAGCATTCAGTGGCTTCGTGGTTTTGACAAATGGAAGGTTGCGTGCGAAGCGTGTGATTTTGGTGTACGACCGAGTTCGTCTTGTTTGGGAAGTCATCCCATTCGAGAAGAATTTTTTATCGGCTCCCATTCACTCCCCCCTCACTGGTCGCATCATCGGTCCTTCAATTGGTATCAGAGCTGGTTCGGGTCTTTATTGATTCTAGCTAGTCTAAGATCCAAAGATGGCATACCAGGAATGGGGTTCGGGTCCTCCACACTTTGATGGGAAGAACTATCAGATGTGGAGTAAGCGGATGGCTGGGTTCCTCCGCAGCAAGGGTAGATCCTTTGGGATGTCACGGTGGACACAACTTATGTCCATCCGATGAACTTCCTTGCTCCAGGATTGAGGGACATGTTCGACACCAACAACAAGGCAGTAGACTACTTGTTTCACGCTTTGTGTCAATCCTAATTCGATCGGGTGCATGTGGAGAACTTGGCTTGTAGAATTTGGACACTGTTGAAGGAAGCTCATGTTGTAAATGCTCAGGTTCAGGCTAGGATGTATGCGACTTACAGGAGAGAGTACGAGAACATCACTCACCTCCCCGGTGAGTCCATCAATGCATTGTTTCAGCGGTTTACGGTTGTGGTGAACAACATGAGGGCCAATGTGGACATGCTCCCGTACGATGATCATGACAGAGCCGTCAAGCACTTGCACTCGCTGGATCATACGGTTTGGGGCGGAAAGTTTGAGGCCATTGTGGAGTCTGAGAAGTATGACACCTTAACTGTGAACGAGTTGTTCTCGAAGCTCAAGTGGGCTGAGGTGGATCGGGGTATGACAACCAAGATTGTGAGCCCGACTGACTCTCATAGTCTCACCCTTAACTGTGAACGAGTTGTTCTCGAAGCTCAAGTCGGCTGAGGTGGATCCGAGTATGACAACCAAGATTGTGGGCCCGGCTGACTCTCATAGTCTCGCCCTCGTTAGTGGCTCAAAAGGAAAGTATAACGCTAACCCATTCACCAAGATGTTCTCCTTTTCCTCTTTGATGTCGCTACCAGATGACGAGTTCGATGTGCTTCAAGAGGACGAGCTGGCATTGCTGACCAGGCGGTTCGAGAGGAAGCACAAGAACTGGGTGAACACGAGGAGGAACACGAGGACATGCTTCCAATGCAGCAAGCCAGGACACTTTGTCGCCGACTGCCCCGAGAAGGTCGAGAACAAGGACAACTACAGGCATAAGTCAAAGGCGGATGGCAAGTACCGATCAAGGCGCGACCATAAGCACAAGCACAAGGATGAGCGACAATCAAGGATGAAGGATGGCCGAGGCAAGGCTCGAGTGATGGTTGGAGCGAGCAACGTCGACACTAGTTCCGCGTACTCCACCTTGAGCTCAAGTAGCAGTGAGGATGAAGGCGATCGTCGCAAAGGCAAGAAGTCATCCAAGAATCTAAGTGGGCTGAGCTGCTTTGCTAGAGATGGCTTTTGCTCCATGGCGCTTAGCTTCGGCAGCAGGAAGAGTCACCAGAGCGACTCGGACTCCGACTTTGACTCCGAAGACGAGGTATGTGACGAGCTTCCCTTATTGCGTCAGGAGAATGAACAGCTTGGCTTGTTGCTTGATAACTATGATGATATGCTTAGAGAGGCTAAGAAGATGAGGAAGGAGCTTAGGGCCTCACTTGAAGATGCTAGAACTAGAGTGGCTGAACTAGAAACACATAACCTAGATGCTAAGCTTGAAATTGATGCACTTAAAGCTTCATTTGTTCAAGGAAAAGCATGCCTCCGAGTGTGAGGAACTAGATGTGCTTAGGGTTGAAGTGGTTGAGCTTAAATCTAGATCTGCTTTGCTAGGTGCTTGCACTTCTTGCCCTATCTTCCATAAGAAAATTGATGATATGCATGCTTACACTATTTCGCTTAAGACTAAGCTAAAGGAACCTATTCCTACTTCTTTCTCTAATTGTGAGTTGCATGCTTTGAAGAATCTGGAACTTGCACATTATGTGGATTGTTTGCAGGATGAGCACGATGAGTTGAGGAAAATGATGGGTTGGTTGTTGGGGCATGAACCACAGCTTAGGATGATGATAGAGGCATGCAAGCGCTATTATTGGAAAGCTCTTGACTGGGAGAAGATTGGAGAGTGCAGTGGTGAGAGAGGAGAGACAATTGGTGATATCCATGCTCCACCAAAAACCTACCACTAAAATGCCTATGTTCCTAATCCCAGCCCACTGAGAAACAAACTTGACACAACCCCAGATCCTCCCATATTCCCCCACTGCACAGATGATTTCCAAAAGCCTATCAAGTTCTAGACAACCTTGGAGAATGTGTTCTTTGGTAAAGAGAGTGACAAGCTTAGTGAGGAGAAATCGGTTGAGCAATCGAGTGGAGAGAAACCAATTGAGCAGCAGGCCCCAACCTAAGCCTAAACCTAAGCTTGTGCAATTTCATTATGACTATTATGGGAGAGATGGTCACAAGGGTGAGTTTTGCTTCAAGAGCAAGTGTGAGGAGAGAATGACAAAAGAGTGGGCCAAGGATAGGTACAACCCTTCCCATGTTGTACCTAAGCCTCGTATGGTAGTACCTAGGGGCAAGGCGGTTGTGAGAAGTGTTCCGGCATGGGGAGATGCGAGTTCCCGCAGCCGAGGTGGCTTTCTAGAGAGGGCAGTCAGATCGGCCTGGAGGTGCAGTCACACCGGTCCTTCCCAGAGGGGATGGTTAGACCGGCCTGGCTAGGTGGTCAAACCACCCCCTAGAATTCTGGGCTCTTCGGTTTTCGAGGTGGTGAGTTGAGTGGTTTCAGTTCTGGATGTCATGGTTCTGGTGGTTGGCATGGTGAGTCTGCAGGTGGTAAGTTTTCTAGACATTCTCCCCCTCATGATCAATACGGGGATGGGAGGAGTCGTAGCTTTGAGCTGGAGGGGAGGAACGATACACAGTCTTGCTTTCGTGGTTTTGGTCTTCCTCCTGCTAGAGAGGGTTGGTAACCTCGTAGTGGTTAACATGGCGGTGTTCGTGGAGGTAGCCTTAATAAGAGAAAGGCTTTGGATTGTACTAACCCCACATTGGAGCAAATGGCCCAGCACTGGTTTTACTCTTTTGGTACTAACCCCAGTGCTGAGTCATTTGTTCACTCACGTGCTCACTTTTGAATTTCAGGTGGGAGACTTGAAGATCATTTGGTTGATTGACTCAGGTTGCTCGAGGCATATGACCGGAGACAAGGGGTGGTTCTCAAGTCTCGTCCCGGTAATGGCAAAGAAGTACGTCACCTTTCGGGACAATGGGTGAGGGCGTGTGCTGTCAGAAGGTGAGATTAAGGTAAGTGAAAAGATCACTCTTAGGCGTGTTGCTCTTGTTCCACCGCTTGGGTACAATTTGCTTTCCGTTTCCCAGCTATTGGATGAGGGTTTTGAGGTGTTGTTTCGGCCTGGTGGTTCTCGGACTTTGGACTCTCTAGGGGACCTTGTCTGTATGGTCGTTCCCGAGGGTCAGGTATTTTGAGCTGATTTTTCTCAGTCTTCTGGTGTTGAGTGTTGTTTCTTCGAGTGAGTTGTGGAAGTGGCATAGAAAGTTGGGTCACTTGAGCTTTGACCTTTTTTCTTGCTTGAGTAAACTCAATTTGGTCTGAGGATTGCCACGGTTGAGGTTTGAGAAAGAGTTGGTTTGTGCGCTGTGTATGCATGCCAAGATGGTAGCCTCTTCCCACCCGACTCTCACCGATGTGATGACTAAGCGTCCATGCGAGCTACTCCAAATGGATCTTCTTGGCCTAGCTCGTTTTCGATCTGCGGGTGGGAAGTGGTACGTCCCTGTTGTGGTGGACGACTACTCTCGGTATGTGTGGGTGTTCTTTCTTGAGGAGAAAGGGGAAACATTTAGTTTTGTTCAAGATCTTGTCTCGAGGTTGAGGAATGAGAGGCACGGAGATGCCATACGAGCGATCCGCAGTGACAATGGCTTCGAGTTCAAAAACCCTCGATTCCGAACCTTTTGCCATTACTTGGGTCTTGAACACTAGTTTTCGCGTCTGTATACACCTCCCCAAAATGGTGTTGTGGAAAGGAAAAACAGAACCTTGTGTGAGATGCCTCGGACGACGCTCGATGAGCATAGGACTCCGAGAAGGTTCTAGGCTGAGGCGGCGAATACCGCATGCTATGTGTCGAAAAGGATCTACCTCAAGGTTCACAAGAAGAAAACGTGCTATGAGTTGATGCATGGGCGCACACCCAAGGTGAGTCACTTCCATTTCTTTGGTTGCATGTGCTTTATCCTTAAGAAAGGGAAGAAGTTGGACAAGTTTGAGGCTAGGTCGGTCGATAGTATTTTCTTTGGTTATGCATCTCATTCTAGAGCATATCGTGTGCTCAATCTTGAAACTAACTAAATTGTGGAGACCTGCGAAGTAACCTTCGATAGTCAGCTTGTTTTTGAGTGTGCAGGTGACGATGAACTTGGCGAGGAGATCTTTCAAGAGGAGGAGCATGAACTTGGAGATGAAGAATATGGTGGTGTGGTGCCCCCGGCTGAGCATGTACCTACTACTTCGACGACGATTGAGGACGGGCCCTCTCCCACACCTACAATGACAAACCAAGTACAAGGCGAAGCTGCTGTTGAGGGGGAGGTATCATCAAGGTGAGATCCTCCCTGTTGAGTACAAGTGGATCACCCAGCTCCGAGGATCATCGGCGACATGAATGAACGTACTACACGGTTGAAGGTTCAAAACAATTCCCATTTTGCTCATGCTGCTTTTGTTGCCACCTTTCAGC
Organism: Cenchrus americanus; assembly: GCA_947561735.1. Taxonomy (NCBI): domain Eukaryota; kingdom Viridiplantae; phylum Streptophyta; class Magnoliopsida; order Poales; family Poaceae; genus Cenchrus; species Cenchrus americanus. The sequence goes on from OX387244.1 coordinate 191,790,774, forward strand.
CCAAAGACATTGGACACACACTATCTGATCATAATTGGGTTAATTCAGTGCATGAGGAGTTGGAGAATTTTGAGAGGAACCAAGTTTGGGAATTGGTTGACCCTCCCTTAGGGTGTAAGCCAATTGGTCAAAAAGAGGGTATCGACTACGAGGAGACCTTTGCTCCCGTAGCTCGTTTGGAGGCGATCAGGATCCTTCTAGCCTTTTCTGTGGCTAAAGGGTTCAAGTTATACCAGATGGATGTGAAGAGTGCCTTCTTGAATGGTGTGTTGGAGGAAGAAGTGTGTGTGAGGCAGCCACTGGGTTTGAGAGTGAGAAGTACCCCCACCGAGTGTACAGGTTGAGAAGGCGATGTATGGGTTGAAGCAGACGCATAGAGTTCGTACGGTAGATTGAGGGGGTTCCTGTTTGAGCGAGGGTTTGATATGGGGAAGGTCGATCAGACCTTATTTCTCCTCAGGCAGGCAGAGATATCCTAATTGTGCAGGTGTACGTGGATGATATTGTCTTTGGTGGCTCGTCTAACTCTCTTGTTACAAGGTTTGCAGAGGACATGGGCAGGGAATTTGAGATGAGCATGATGGGTGAGTTGCAGTTCTTCCTCGGGCTACAAATCAAGCAATCAAATAAAGGAACATTTGTGCACCAAGCTGAGTACACCAAAGACATTGTGAGGAAGTTCAAGATGGAGGATTCCAAGGCCATGGCGACACCTATCAGTATGACTATAGCTCTTGATGCAGATGAGGAAGGTGAACACATGGACTAGAAGGAGTACCAGAGCATGATCGGGTCACTCCTCTACTTGACAGCGACGAGGCCTGACATCCAGTTCTCGGTATGTCTGTGCGCTTGTTTTCAAGCGTCACCAAGGACTTCGCATCGGCAAGCAGTCAAGCGCATATTCACGCACTGCGTCACACTCCTGACATCGACCTTTGGCACTCTGCGTCTTCTTCTTTGGCTCTTCATGGTTTTTCAGATGTGGATTTTGCTGGGTGTCGGTTAGATAAGAAGTCCACTTCTGGGACTTGCCAGTTCTTGGGATCTTCTTTGGTGTCTTGGTCTTCCCACAAACAGTGTTGCTCAATCCACTACCGAGGCAGAGTGCATTGCCGCAGCTAGTTGTTGCTCTCAGTTCCTTTGGATCACATATACCATGAGTTACATTGGTGAGGAGTATACCCATGTCCCACTTCAATGTGATAGCACAAGTGCCATAAGCATTGCAAAGAACCCAGTGCTCCATTCCAAAACCAAGCACATAGAAGTGAGATGCCATTTTCTGAGAGACAACATGGAGAAAGGAAAGATAGCTTTGATCCATGTACCCACACATGACAAACTAGCCGATATTTTCACCAAACCCCTAGATCAAGCAAATTTCACTCGTTTGTAGGGGGAGCCTGGTGTTTTTTTGATTTCTTGAGTTGGTGTGTGGGAGCTTCTTTGTAACATATGTGTTTCTTTCCATTATGCATTTCTTACATTTGGCATGGCATATGTAACATGATGTATAGTCATCTTTGTATCTTAGGTTGCATGCATTTTTTCTCATATGCATTGGTTACGAAAAGCTTCTCCTATATACATTGTTCACCATGGAATGATATTTATGTCTTTGTGAGCTTGTTCGTTAAGTTATGGTTAGTTTGGCTTAGCTCTTGATAATCTTGATTTATATCCATGGTTGATGGCTATGTTTTTCAAAAATGTCACATACACGCTCTTTTGTGAATAAATTCCTTTATATGATCTTGGCATGTTTTAGTGGCTTGTCTATGCTTAATTTTGATCATATGTTAAGCCCCAATGCTTTATCTTGTGGAGGAGCATAAGTTCCTTTTTGTCGCAAAGACATTTCATGTACAAAATATGAATCTGAAAATGAATGCAAATTGCTTGGAAAATGTGCTCCGCTCCCATGTCATATGTGCTAAATATAATTTGCTTTGGGTGCTAAACTGTTGCTTGATGCCTACCAATGAGAAGTCTCATATATAGATGTCACATGTGCTAAATATAATTTGCTTTGGGTGCTAAACTGTTGCTTGATGCCTACCAATGAGAAGTCTCATATATAGAAGTAGGCACATCGCTTAGTGGTTTTGACATGACAGGAGGTGCCTGTGGGTGTTTGTGATGGTCTTATGGTTAGAATGGTTGTCCTAGCATGAAGTTTGTGTGGCTTTGCCATTTTGATATGTTTTGCCCATGTTTAGGACTTTTCTCATGAGGGTATTTTTTAACAAAATTGTTCAATTCCATCTTAGCTTTGTCCAATGGTTGTGAAACTTTGTGATCATGTAGTTGATGTCATTACGAAGCTATGGAGTATCTAACTTGCTCATTTGGACATGTGTAGCATCTTATGATGAATTTTGTATATTTGAAAAGCTCTATGTAGAATCTTTTCGCATTTTTCCTTAATTCATGCATTGTCAACAAGGGGGAGAAGTTTGTGCATGATTTGGGCACCGGAAAGCATTTGTAAGGTGTTCAAAGTGGTTCGGGCAGTTTTTGAAAAGTTTGGTGCAGGGCCGGTTTCTTGGGGTGGTCTAACCGCCCGCAAGCGGTCAGTTCCCAGAGGGCTGTTCTAACCGCCCAGGACATGCGGTCTAACCTCCCAGGGCAGAGCGAGCATGTTTGAAGGACCGAAGTGGCGAACCAGAGAGGGGGGGAGTGAATGGGAGCTGATGAAAATTCTATTCAAGAATTCGGCCTATGAACCCGATTTCACTCGTGCACCTCCACAAGCTTCTCTTGCCAAGTCCACGCAGCCACTGAAGTGCTACTAGACCTAGGAGCAAGACCCAACCAACAGCCACTAGACAGACACAACGAAAACACACATAACACGGCTGCTGGCAGCCCAAATCGGTCAGGCTGGTGTCTGAAACCGGTCAGACCGCTTCTGTTGGACTTAGCCTCACACAGGCGGGGGAAATCGGTCATGCCGGTTTGGCAAACCGGTCAGACCGGTTTTGTCCAAAAACTCCCCAAAACCCCTTCCGAGAGAAAAGCTGCCTCAAGAACCTCTCCTCCTTTGAACAATAACAGTCATAGCACGACAAAGACTTTCTTGCTCAAAAACTCTTCACGACAGTCCACAAGGCTAAACTGGTCAGACCGGTTTGGGAAACTAGTCAGGCCGGTTTTTGCCTGAACAGTCGGGAAGAACACAGCCCGCGGGAAAAACTCAAAACTCCAAGCAATCGATCTCCCGATTTGTTCCACGGATGAAAGTGAAACTTTGGGGATAGTTGGGGTACCTCGTGGGCTACCTTCGGCTAGAAGCTCGGTCCCCAAAACTTACTCAATTAAGAGGAATCGGAAGTCAACCCTCAAGAACACCTTCCCATGGAAACCACCGAAATCACCCAAATCGAAGCCGTTTCAGATGTTGGATCAAAATCACCAAACAAAGAGGCACAAGGTCCTCATACGTGACATCCAACAAGAATCCCTCAAAGAAACACCCCCAAAACTTCCTTCCGGAAAATCCAAGAAAAGGCTTCGAAAATCACCAAAAAGGAAAAACGGGAGGAACACAATCAAGCCTTGAGGAACCATGCCGAATCATCTATACATACCATGAAAGGTTCATACAAGGTCTAGCTTCCACATGATCATCCTTCCCTCTCACAAGTTCTCACGATGAAGCTCTCAAGATAGTCTTATGGAAATCCTAAGGAAAATAGAAAGGGAAAATAGGAAAACCAAATGAGCTAGGGTTCCTCTCACAAGTTCTAAGAGATGGCTACCATCCTCTCACCACTTGGGTTATATGGAGGCAAGCCAAAAGACTAAAATACCCCTAAAGCCTAAACTAGGATACACGCCCACCAAAGGAACTTTGGGAATTTGTCTTTGTAGCACCATCAGGCTGTGACGCCTCAGGTTTTTAATTAATCTTAATTGTCGGTCAACTATGCTGACAGTGGTCAAATCACGGTCAACCTGGGTCTTCACCTAGAAAATCCCACCAACCAACCCTAATGACCCCATTGATCAAGTTGACACACATGTGTGGTCAACCCTTGGTCAAAGACTTGGTCAAACCCCACCTAAACACTAGTAACCCCGAATGTCTTCCGGAACTTTTGCCGCGTTATCCAAGATTCACCTAAACAATTAAAAATCTATCTTTATGAAAGTTGTCCAGTGTGTTGAGGGACACAACTTTCATGTAGATTGGCATTTCAAATTTTGAGTGGAAAAGGTGAAAAACTTGCCCAAATGAAAGTACCCGTTGTCTAGTGAAACTGAGTGGGATTCAAAGTTGGCAAGCCTCCCCTACAAAATCTATTGAGAAAGACACTATATGGCCTTTGTGAAAGTTGTAGAGGATAGCTAGATCTTAAACTTTCGTATTCATCACTTGATGCACTTGACTACAAATTTTTGGAAAAAACGCGTTCAAACAGTGGGCCAGCAACATGTTTAGGCCAGGGCACCGCCGCGCCGCGACGTCGTGCGCGCCCGCGCGATTCGCACCATGCCCGCACGCCGGCCGGCCTCGGCGTACGCACCACGCGTCGCCGAAGGCTACCCATCGGCCGAGGCGTGCCCCTTCCACATGCGTCGCACTCCGAGGCTCCTCGGAGTCCTTTTGGGGCCTCGCGCATCGCGCCGCGCCGTACCGGCCCGTGGCTCGCCGCGGACCGTCGGTCCATCGGCGGCACACCACCAAACGTGCGCCGGTCGAGGTAGCCGTGCTATGCCGGCATCTCAGTCGTCGCAGTGATGACACCGGGGGGCTCGCATATAAAAACCGAGCGCCACGCCCTCCTCGCGCCATCACTGCCGCTCACCGCGCCCGCCATTGCCATCCGCCGGTGAACTCGCCTCCCCGTCCTTGTCCAGTGCACCTAACCTTCCTAGCCTACTCCCTAGGTGCCCTAGGAACTTGCGCCACCACCCGTTGCTCGGCATTGCACCTCCCCAGCCGCAGCCGCATCCCGCCGCAGCCGCCACCGTTGGCCGTCGCCGCGCACCCTCACTGGAGCCGTCCCCGCTCATACCCCGGTCTTCCCCGCGCCCTAGGTGAGCATGTGGTCATGCCCCACCTGTCGTATGGACCTCCCTGGGCCCACTACCTCGGTGGGTTCCAGGACCGACTACTCGGTGGGCCCCTGGGACTACCCGGCTTGCGCTGCACGGTACCTGGTGGCGTGGAGCACAAGGACTACAGAGGAGAAGTACTCGGTTAGGAAGCTGTACATGTCCCGCACTGTATAGAGGACTCCTAGACGTACTCGACTAGTACTCTCTCCCTAAACCGACTTGTAACCCTGCCTCCCGGACTATATAAGGCGAGGCAGGGACCCCTCTCTTGATCATCTCATCTCAGGGCGTAAGATTGCATCATCTTGTTATCGTACCCAATCAATCCAGAGTTACGCAGCATACAGGACGTAGAGTATTACGCACCTCGCGGCCCGAACCTGTCTAAATTGTGTGCCATGTGTTTCTTCCCGCTGGCGACTACATCTACGGGAGCCTTGGGAAGTACGACTTCATGAAGGCCAGCACTTGGTTCGGGATCGACTTCGCCAAGTGCTTCACGTAGGTCGCCAGCCTGCTGGGGGCTTCCTTCAATCGGTCCACCAGCGGCACTATCTTGGGACCGCCAGGATGAGGCACCAGCAGCCTTGCGATGGGGAGCGCGGCTTCTTCAAGTTACTTGAGCTGGGCCCACAGCTTCTCACAATCCTCATTTAGCTTCTGCAAGGATTTGTAGCAGTTGACGAGTTCACGGTCTGATGCAATACGGAGCTCCATTTGCTTGTTGCACTCGTAAGCAAGCTCCTTATAATCGAACTCCAGTACCTGGCGGGCATCCTGCTCCCGGTAGAAGAGGTTCTTTAGATCAGTCTCCGAAGCCTTCAGCTGATCTACCTGAGTCTCAAGCTCGGCAACCAACAAGGCATAGCGGGTCAGACTACCTCTTGACCTACAACAAGTACTCAACAAGACAAATGGTGTACCTTTATTCTTGTTGCGGAGAGACTTGTTCTTCCGCACCAAGTCAATGCTCTTCGACTGCATCTCTTGGACATCATTATGATACATGGCAAAGGCGGTGTCCAGCTTTGACTGCATGGCGGCGGCGTGCTTGCGGGACTTCACGAGTTGATCCTCGAATGTCTCGGCCCAAAGCACCGCGTCGCCGTACCCTTGAAGCATCTCCGACTCCAGGCGGGACCTCTCAGCAACGTCCCGCACAGACAACACACATCAGATGGGTACTCAACGCTAAAGGATTGACTACTCAAGGATTATGACTACTCACCTTCATCCATTGCTCGGGTTGGCGCACCGCTTCCAAGAGCTGAGCCACCGTCGCCGGGTCGACGACGTCATCTGCCAACAACTTGATCCCGCCACGTCTACTCATAGCGGCTTCCGTCATCGGCGCCGAGCGGATTGGCTCCGCGTCCTGGATCTCCGGCGAGCGGACGACTACCTCCAGATCGGGTTCTGGCAGCGCGTCGTCCCCTCCTCTTCCAGTCGTCGCGGCGGCTTCTCCGGCGGCCACCTCCATCGGCTCGGGGGCTTCTACGGCAGCCTCCTGAGTTCCCGGTGCCACGTCTTCTACGGGCACCACCGACGGGATCTCGCTTCCCTCGGCCTCAGCACCTGTTGACAAGAGAACAAGTGCATCAGTCATACCTGGCGACTACGACTACTCCTCTGGGCTAATTCTACCTGAGAGAGTAGTTACCTTCAACGATGCTGGCCCCGGGCAGTGTAGCCTCAGCGGTCGGCGCCTCGGGCTCTGCCTGAGGGGCGGGAGCGAACTCCTCAGCGGGCGGTGCAGCTTCTTCTTCCGCCACCGCTGAGGTGGGTTCATTCTCCTCCCAGGACAAGTCCGTCGATTTCCTGCAGAGTACACAAGTCGGTTGTCAATCAAGTACGACTACCACATCAAGTACTACTCAGGAAGAATCAACACTTACAAGCTCGACCGAACTACCATCACGGTTGGGGCGCCGAGGATACTGGCGATGTCGACCAGTCCCGCCTCGCAGGCGCCTCCTCCAGCGCCTCTGTGGCCGCTGCCTCTTCCGCAGCAGCATCGGTGGGTTCCGTGCTCCCCTGAGCAGCAGGGGGCTTGCGCTCCATCCGCGCCAAGAGCTCTTCGATAGTGGGGGCTGGGCTACGACTACCAGCAACCTCCCCCACCGTGTCCTAGTTGCCTTCGTCGCCCTGCTCAACGGGCTCGGTAGGCGGCATCTCCTGCAAGCAAGGAAACTTCGTCATCAACATGAACTCGAGACATCAGTACTCGACTACCTTACTCAAGATGGCTTACTTCTTGGGACATGGTCTCCGTGACCTTCAACTTCTTGGCCACATGCTTCCGGGCCACATTGCGTGGCTTCCTCGGCAGCGTGGGCAGACTAGCCTCTAGGCTAGTCGGCTGATCCTGAACGAGAGGGATGTGAGGTAAGCCAGGACGGCTAAATCTCGACCGCAGCTGGAAGCGGTCCTGCAGCGTCTCCTCGTCGTCGTCCTCATCGGACGTGTCTTCGACGACAACTGTGTCGTCTCCTTCGCCGACTTCGCGCTGCTCCTTGGCCTTGGCTTTCCCCTCCTCTGGGACCTCGACTAGCTGAGGAGGCGACGGCGGCTCGGAGACGAACTTCTTCTAGTCATCCTGCAAGAACAACTCATCAGTGCGACTACTCTTGCGTAACGAGTACTCGACTATGGATGCGGCTACTAACCTCCTTTGGTGGGCGCGCGGCGGAGAACTCTGGTATGGGGCACGGCGTGTACGCCGGCATATCTTTGAAGATCCGGGCCAGCCTGTCAACAATGTCGTCGTCGTCGACTTCATCTCCAGGCATCCGCGACGTGTCGTCGTCGCCGGTGTACTCGTACCCCAGGGTGTCGCGAGCCATCAGCGGCTGCACCCTGCGCTTCATGAAGCTGAAGGCCATGTGCTCGGCCCTCAGCCCGGCTTCCCTCAGCGCCTTGATCCGCGCCAACAACTCTGGCAGCTGGAGCCCTTCTTGCATCGTCGGCTCCGAGTTCCACCACGGACGGTGCTTGGGCTGCTTCCCGCTGGGCTTCGGCAGCTTCGGGTGGTGGTTCGTGACGTAGAACCACTTGGCCTTCCAGTCCTGGTTGGAATCTATCAATTTGTAGGAGAGGTACTGCTCGGCGGTGTCCTCCCTCATCTGGATCCCCGCTCCTCCGACTACTCACGGGTTGCTGGCGCTGGGTTGCGGCTTTGCTCGGAAGAACTTACGAAACAGGATCCAATGGGGCTTGATCCCCAGAAAGGCTTCGCACAAATGTACAAAGACGGCGGTGTGGAAGATACCGTTGGGGTTGAGGTTGAGGTACTCGATGCCGTAGTACCCCAGGAGCCCTTTGAAGAAGTCGCTCACCGGAAGAGACAGTCCGCGCTCCGCGAACCGCGCGAACATGGGGATCTTGTCTGGATTTTTCTCCATGGGGTACGGATCCCCGGCGGTGGCCCTCCACATGTCCACCTCCTTCTCCCACAGGAATCCACTGTTGAGAAGGGCCAGCAAGTCTTCAATCTTTGCCTTGGACTTCTTTCATTCACAGTTTGGATCTATCCGCGGCGGGGACACCGGCGGTGATGTCCCCGCGGCAGATCCGGCGGCCTCCTCACGGGCCCTCTTCTTTCCGCCGGCGGCCTTCGTGGTCTTCGACGGAGAAGGCTTCATCCGCCAGGTGCACGGTGTCTTCACGCGCATTCGCTCGGGGCTGCATTGGTGGCTTCCTGTGGCGGCGCATCTGGATCTAAGCTCTACTCAGCGGCGGCAGTGGGCACCAGTGGCGATTCTTGGCTAGATCTGCTGGGAATGACTACAGCTGCGTAGGGTGAAAAACCCCAAGGGTTTTGGCGTCTATTTATAAGTCAACGCGGCACCTCAACGGCCGGATGGATAAGTCTGCGCTCGGCTGACTCAGCGGCCGCGCGTGACCTTTCAAATTCTACTAGTCGACGCGCCTCACCTCTGGTGCTCGGCTACTCAAACTCGACTTCTTGGGTAAGCAGCCAAACTCAAGAGAATCTCAGGACACATTCTACAAGATGACCCTTCAATTCGAGAGGAAGTACTCGACTAAAGGCTCGGGGGCTCCGTGCCACGTGTCCTTCGGTTTTTTCTCCGGATTTTTCGGGATATTCTTGCCAAAACTTCAGATGGACCTTCAGCCAGTGTCTACAACTCAACCTAAGGCTCGGGGGCTACTCCATATGGAGTGCGATTTTGCAATCGCACTTCCATATCAGTTTCGGCTTCAAGACATCACGGACGTTGTTGAAGACCTTCAAGGGCAGCACTCGAGGACGCTTGGGACTACTCAAGAAGACTTCCGGATTGCTCAAACATCAGCTGGAGTACATTCCAGCCTCGGGATGCTTCGACTACTCTTGAGGACTTTTGACTTGTAGTACTCGGGACGCTTGAGAACTACTCGTTAAGGTCGTCAAGACTACTTGAAGCTATCCTTCTCGACTACAAAGTACCCGGGGGCTTGTCGTATGGACCTCCCTGGGCCCACTACCTCGGTGGGTTCTAGGACCGACTACTCGGTGGGCCCCTGGGACTACCCGACTTGCGCTGCACGGTACCTGGTGGCGTGGAGCACAAGGACTACAGAGGAGAAGTACTCGGTTAGGAAGCTGTACATGTCCCGCACTGTATAGAGGACTCCTAGACGTACTCGACTAGTACTCTCTCCCTAAACCGACTTGTAACCCTGCCTCCCAGACTATATAAGGTGAGGCAGGGACCCCTCTCTTGATCATCTCATCTCACGGCGTAAGATTGCATCATCTTGTAATCGTACCCAATCAATCCAGAGCTACGCAGCATACACGACGTAGGGTATTACGCACCTCGCGGCCCGAACCTGTCTAAATTGTGTGCCACGTGTCTCTTCCTTCGAGTTACCGATCTCGGCGAGGCCACATTCATCTACTTCGGGTACTCCCCTTAGTAGGTTGCCGGTCTAAAACACTAACACCACCGCCTCCCCGGCCGAGAGCGCGGCCGGCTCGCCGAAATTCGGTCGGCGCCGCCACTTCCATGCCCAATTCCCCAATTGCAAGTCTCCCTTTTTTTCTAGGGTGTTTGTTGCAAACCAGGGGCATGGTTGTAACGTTCCCAATCTTTGTAGGGTCCCCGGTGCAAAAGGGTATCTTCACTAGTATATGCAAATGGCTGAATCTTGTAAAATCTCTAGAAAAGCATAGAAAATTCAGAAAATTGCAAACTCAGTTTTTCTAGATTCCTGGTGAGGAGCACGACAACTTTTGTTACACTCACCTAGGCTGTTTCCTATTATTTTTGGCATGACAAATAGAAATGTGAAAAACCTAGATCTGTGATATCTCAAAATCCATAGGTCCTCTATATCCAATTTTTAGATATGTTGTGTGTGATGATATGACTAGCTCCTGTACCAAAAATGGCACAAAGTTATGATGTTAATCATTTTATATGAATTATTTTCCATTTATGCAGAATCTGTCCAGATGATTTTTGTAACTAAAAATAAATATGTTTTTGTGCCCAACTTCTGCATGTGGTGTTTTTAAGTCAACATACACCTCTAGTGAATTAGTCACAATTTTAGAATGAACAGAAGTATTTATTCTTAATATATGCATGTTTTCTTTTGTAATTTAATAATGCATGATCAGTGGTAGTTCTAGGTATGCTTGCTGCTTTCCTAGGATGGTTTAGGACCAGAGAGCATGTGTGAGGAAATTTGGAGCAATTAGATGCTTATTTATTTTTATATGTTTTTATCTTGTTTATGTATTAACCTTTTGTAATTATTGGTATAATTAATTTCTTGCCCTTCCAAGCATGCATGTGTGCTCAATGGCTTTGTGTAAGTGTTTTGGTGCTTAAGAAACACACCACTGAATTTTTGGTGATTTATTGCTTAAATAAGAACTTTGGAGGCCCTTATAGGTTTAATGTGTTGTAAATAGGAAATGCCCCTTTTTATTCTTTACACTCCTTGTTGTGCATTGATTGCAAAGCTTGGTTAAGATCCAAAAATACACCCTTGCTATTTAAAGAATTAAATATAATTAATTATTTTTTGTGCACACCTTTACTAGTGAAAGGTGAAGTATTAAACCTTCACATGAAATAACAATTTATAAAAGGAAGCATTAATTGAGTGATCAATTAAAAGAATAAAACATATATCAGTAAATAACCTTTGTGAAAAGAAATTAATAGTTAATTAGTTTTTAAGGTGAATATGGCCAAAGGGAGTTGGATAAGATAAATAATCAATCCATCACATCACCTGAACCCTGCATTGCATTCCGTGTAGATCTTCTTGATGGTGACTACTCACTCGTGCCGGAAGCCGGGGAAGGAGAAGTGGAGGCTGCACTGCAGTACATGGAAGTACTCGAAGACACCGAGGGTGCACAGGCTAACTTTGCTGACGAAGGCAAGCCCCGGTTCATTTAACCCAGTCTTTCAAATTTAATATACAAATATTTATGGATGCTTGTGCATTTAAGTTCAGGAGTTGGATGGAACCTTAGATGCACGATCCCTAGGTACCTGTGTCCTCACCAGTATGATAGGTCGATAGCTGCTAAGCTATAGGACCGTTACAGGTCAGGTGATGATGTCACTCACGAGAATAGGTTCCTAGGTATGAATCATAAGATCTCCTTAAATTGATCGCTCATGTGGTAAGAGCATGGGATGTGGACTCCGGTCCAATGGCTATTGTGGGTTAAGTGTTTGAACGTACTAAACACTTGTCGGGAATGGGACCAGTAAGCCTAATACCTTAATGAGGCGGTGAGATATCTTATTATTACTCAACTTGGGATGCGTCTCACGGCTAGCTACCGGTGGTGTATGGTGAGTCCGGGTGCCTCGCGGGGTATACCGGATAGCCTGCACCAAAGACTGTAAGATTCGATCCCGACCCGAAGAGTTGGGAACCGCTTGGTGGTTGTCCTCGCGGGGGCATCCCACCGAGTGTTAAGGTCTACCTTGCAAGGTTTGAATCAATCGATTGTCGGCTCTCACCATTATCTGAGACTACTTACTCCACTAGCCATAAGATCCCTAATGATGGAAGTTGATGAATATTATGCTTGATTAATTGTATGGTACAACCTTGTCTGTACTAGATGGCTAATTTAGAAAAGAATAAACCCACTAGAACTTGTGCTAAAATCATGGAAGTAAGGACATACTCTTTATTACTTTTCAGCAAAGAAACCAGTGGCCAAAAGCCTTTCATGTCTAGAGTTGGTGAAGTAGTTATCACCGATGGGTAAGTCTTGCTGAGTATTAGTATACTCAGCCTTGCTATAGTCTGTTGCTCCAGGTAATGCCTTTGGTGATGTGTGGCCCGGAGAGATCCCGCCCGGCTGGGAGCTGGAGTGGGTGGAGGATGACGAATGAAGGCATCATGGATAAAAGGCTTTGGACCCTTTTATCCGTCGTGTTGTAATCTAGGATGCTTAGGCACATTGTTATTTGAATTGAGTTCGACTTGTTCAACCATGTTATTGGAATCTTGTTACCGGTTGATTGCCAAAGTTGTGCAAAATTTTACAACAACCGTGCTTGCCAAAACTTAGCATTTTCTTGCATATGTAATGAGAGAACTACGACGTTTCCAGCGAGTGTCGGTCGATTGCGAAAACGACTAGGTGATTTTGCGCACATTGCCTCCTCCAGGCACGCGAAATAGAAAATTCACCGAGAAGTGAAAGCCAACTCGAGGCACTTGAGTTATCGTGTCTTCTAACTGTGTTGAAGGATGATTCTATGAATCTAAGTTGGCTACGTGACATCTTACGACTGTCAACATAGAGCAAGGAAATCTTTCTAAACAAACTTTGATACAACTATTAACCGTCAACATAGAGCAAGGAAATCTGTATGCATTAGCTGCCAAAACCAATCTTTATGATAGCATTGTCGCTGCTCAACGCAATGACGAAGACATACAAATCATCAAACAGAAACTAGCAGAGGGAGATCCTAAGTATACATGTTTCCAGAAGGATCACAAGGATGTGATCTGGTTTGGAAAACACCTTGTGGTACCTATCAATCCAGAAATTAGGAAGATAATCATTGATGAGGCTCATATGTCCAAATTCTCTATTCATCCCGGCAGTACCAAGACGTACCAAGATTTGAAACGAAATTTCTGGTGGTCCAGTATGAAAGTTGATATAGCCAAGTATGTAGCCGAGTGCGATACTTGCCACCGGATGAAAGCAAGCCATTTGAAATCGGCAGGTGTACTCCAACCTTTGTCGATACCCATGCGGAAGTGGGATAACATTAGTATGGAGTTTACCCCTGACAGCTAGAAAGAAAGATTCTATCTGGGTTATCGTGGACAGACTTACCAAGACCACCCATTTCATTGCAGTTCATACTACTTATTCAGTGCAACAATATGCAGAGTTATACATGGACCAAATAGTTCGTTTGCATGGAATTCTGAAGACCATTATCTCTGATAGAGGAACTCAGCTTGTAGCTCATTTCTAGGAGAAGTTGCATGAGTGCCTAGGAACCAGTTGATTCGTAGTCCCAGCTATCATCCGCAGACCGATGGTCAGACCGAAAGGATAAATCAAATTTTGGAAGATATGTTACGAGCAAGCATCCTACACTTTGGTAAGAGTTGGGACAAGTGTTTGTCCTTGGCAGAGTTATCTTACAACAATAGTTATCAAGCTAGTTTGAAGATGGCACCGTTCGATGCTCTTTACGGACGAAGATGTCGCACCCCGTTGAACTGGTCAAAAGCCGGAGAAAGGATACTCTTTGGTCCGGATTTAGTTAAAGATGCCAAAGAAAAAGTGCACGTGATAAGGGAGAATTTGAAGATGGCCAAGATGAGGCAAAAGAGTTACCATGATATGGGAACGACACCCCGACACTGTGAAGTGGGCGATTCTGTGTATCTAAAGCTTTCCCCCACCAAAGGTGTGCAAAGGTTCGGTGTTAAAGTGAAATTAGCTCCGCGCTACATTGGACCTTATGAAGTCATAGAAGTATGTGGATCAGTGGCTTATCGTATTCAATTAAAGGAACGGTTTTCCGCAGTCCACAATGTGTTTCATGTGACCCAATTAAAGAAGGGAATGCCTGTGCCAGAGAACGAAGTAATCACCGAAGCTAATACTTGGATTAAGTTGGATTTTTCTCTCATCGAGCATCCACTGAGAGTGTTGGATCGAATGGAGAGAAAGACCCGAAGACAGACCATAAGAATGTACAAGATACAGTTGAGTCACCACACGGAAGAAGAAGCGACTTGGGGGATGGAAGAATACCTCAACACCAAGTACTAGGGCTTCCTGCATTCTCGAAATCGTGAGTTTCTCCTGCCTATCTTGTTTTTCTTAAATTGATTCTCAGGACAAGATTCCATTTAATGGGGGTGGGCTGTGACGCACCAGGTTTTTAATTAACCTTAATTGTCGGTCAACTATGCTGACAGTGGTCGAATCACGGTCAACCTGGGTCTTCACCTCAAAAATCTCACCAACCAACCCAAATGACCCCATTGATGAAGTTGACACACATGTGTGGTCAACACCTGGTCAAAGACTTGGTCAAACCCCACCTAAACCCTAGTGATCGCGAATGTCTCCCGAAACTTTTGCCGCGTTCTCCAAAATTCACCTAAACAATTAAAAATCTACCTTTATGGAAGTTGTCTAGTGTGTTGAGGGACACAACTTTCATGTAGATTGGCATTTCAAATTTTGAGTGGAAAAAGGTGAAAAACTTGCCCAAATGACAGTACCCCCTATTCACTGAAGCTGTATGGCATTCAAAGTTGGCAAGCCTCCCCTGCAAAATCTATTGAGAAACACTCTATATGGCCTTTGTGAAAGTTGTAGAGATTAGCTAGATCTACAACTTTCGTATTCATCACTTGATGCACTTCAGCACAAATGTTTGGAGAAAAACACGTTCAAACAGTGGGCCAACAACACGTTCGAGCCGGGGCGCCCGCCGCGCCGCACGCCACACCCGCGCGCCGCCGCCGGCCTCGACAGCCGCACCACGCGTTGCCCAAGGCCACCCGCCGGCCGAGGCGTGCCCCTTCCCCATGCACCGCACCCCGAGGCTCCTCGGAGTCCTCCGGGGCCTCGCGCGCGCGCGCCGTGCCGTGCCGGCCGGGGGCTCACCGCGGACCGCCGGGTCCGTCGGCGGCACCCCGCCGTAGGCGCGTCGGCCAAGGTAGTCGTGCTATGGTGGCATCTCCGTGTCACCGCGACGTCACCGGAGGGGCCTCGCCTATAAAAACCGAGCGCCACGCCCTCCTCGCGCCGTCACCGCCGCTCCACCGCGCCCTCCATTGCCGGCCGCCGGTGAACTCGCCTCCCCGTCCTTCTCTAGTGCGCCTAACCTTCCTAGCCTACTCCCTAGGTGCCCTAGGAACTTGCACCGCCGCCCGTTGCTCGGCATTGCACCTCCCCTGCCGGAGCCGCGACTGCCGGAGCCGCCACCGCCGACCGTCGCCGCGCGACCTCGCCGGAGCCGTCCCCGCTCGAACCCCGGTTTTCACCGCGCCCTAGGTGAGCATGTGGTCATGCCCCACCGCCTCCCCGGCCGGGAGCGCGGCCGGCTCGCCTCAATTCGGCCGGTGCCGCCGCCTCCGATGCCCAAGGCCCCAATTGCAAGGCCCCCTTTTTTTCTAGGGTGTTTGTTGCAAACCAGGGGCATGGTTGTAATGTTCCCAATCTTTGTAGGGTCCCTGGTGCAAAAGGGTATCTTCACTGGTATATGCAAATGGCTGAAACTTGTAAAATCTTTAGAAAATCGTATAAAATTTGGAAAATTGCAAACTCAATTTTGCTAAATTCCTGGTGAGAAGCACTACAACTTTTGTTATACTCACCTAGGCTGTTTCCTAATATTTTTGGCATGAAAAATAGAAATGTTAAAAAGCTAGATCTGTGATATGTCAAAATCCATAGGTCCTCTGCATCCAATTTTTTGGATACGTTGTGTGTGATGTTATGAACAGCTCCTGTACCAAAAATTGCACAAAGTTATGATGTAAATCTTTTTATATGAATTATTTTCCATTTATGCAGAATCTGTCTACATGATTTTTGTAGCTAAAAATAATTATCTTTTTGCGCCCAACTTCTGCATGTGGTCTTTTTATGTCGAGATACACCTCTAGTGAATTAGTCACAATTTTAGAATGAAGAGAAGTATTTAGTCTTAATATATGCATTTTTCCTTTGTAATTTAATAATGCAAGATCAGTGGAAGTTCTAGGTGTGCTTGCTGCTTTCCTAAGATGGTTTGGAACCAGAGAGCATGTGTGAGGAAATTTGGAGAAATTAGATGCTTATTTATTTTTATAGGGTTTTGGTATAACTAATTTCTTACCCTTCCAAGCATGCATGCGTGCTCAGTGGCTTGGTATAAGTGTTCTGGTGCTTAAGAAACACACCACTGAATTTTTGGTGATTTATTGTTTAAATAAGAACTTTGGAGGCCCTTATAGGTTTAATGTGTTGTAAATAGGAAATGCCCCTTTTTATTATTTACACTCCTTGTTGTGCATTGATTGCAAAGCTTGGTTAAGATCCAAAAATACACCCTTGTTGTTTAAAGAATTAAATATAATTAATTATTTTTTGTGCACACCATTACTAGTGAAAGGTGAAGTATTAAACTTTCACATGAAATAACAATTTATAAAAGGAAGCATTAATTGAGTGATTAATTAAAAGAATAAACATATATCAGTAAATAACCTTCGTAAAAAGAAATTAATTGTTAATTAATTGTTAAGGTGAATATGGCCAACGAGAGTTGGATAAGATAAATAATCAATCCATCACATCACCTGAACCCTGCATTGCATTCAGTGTAGACTTTCCTGACGGTTACTACTCGCTCGTTCTGGAAGCCGAGAAAGGAGAAGCAGAGGCTGCACTGCAGTACATGGAAGTACTCAAAGACACCGAGGGACCTCAGGTTATCTTTGCTGACGAAGGCAAGCCCCGGTGCATTTAACCAAGTCTTTTAAATTCAATATACAAATATCTATGGATGCTTGTGTATTTAAGTTCAGGAGTTGGATGGAACCTTAGATGCATGATCCCTAGGTACCTGTGTCCTCACTAGTATGATAGGTCGATAGCTGCTAAGCTATAGGACCGTTACAAGTTGGGTGATGATGTCGTTCGCGAGAATAGGTTCCCAGGAAGGAATCATAAGATCTTAAATGGATCGCTCATGTGGTAACAGCATGGGATGTGGACTCCGATCCAATGGCTATTGTGGGTTAAGTGTTTGAACGTACTAAGCACTTGGCCGGAATGGGACCGGTAAGCCTAGTACCTTAATGAGGCGGCGAGGGATCTTACTATTACTCATCTTGGGATGCGTCTCACGGCTAGATACCAGTGGTGTATGGTGAGTCCGGGTGCCTCGCGGGGTATACCGGATAGCCTGCACCAAAGACTGTAGGATTCGATCCCAACCCGAAGAGTTTTGGGAACCGTTTGGTGGTTGTCCTAGCGGGGGCATCCCACCGTGTGTTTAGGTCTGCCTTGCAAGGTTGGAATCAATCGATTGTCGGCCTCTCACCGTTATCTGAGACTACTTACTCCACTAGCCATGAGATCCCTAATGATGGAAGTTGATGAATATTATGCTTGATTAATTGTATGGTACAACCTTGTCTGTACTAGATGGCTAATTTAGAAAAGAATAAACCCACTAGAACTTGTGCTAAAATCTTGAAAGTAAGGACATACTCTTTGTTACTTTTCAGCAAAAGAAACCCAGTGGCCAAAAGCCTTTCATGTCTAGAGTTGGTGAAGTAGTTATCACCGACGGGTAAGTCTTGCTGAGTATTAGTGTACTCAGCCTTGCTATAATCTGTTGCTCTAGGTAATGCCTTTGGTGATGTGTGGCCTGGAGAGATCCCGCCCGGCTGGGAGCTGGAGTGGGTGGAGGAGGACGAATGAAGGCATCATGGTTGGCCTCCCGTGGTTTTGTCGCTTTCCTCTTAGTTTAATTCCGCTGTTTCAAAAACTCTAAACTACGTTGTTATGTCAAAAACTTCGGTTTGTAATAATTAAACCCTACGGGGTAAATTTCTATTGTTAATGATGTTGTATCTCTGGACTCGCCTTCGCGTGGGCTTTAATGCATATATGTCGATCCTTGTTGCTATATAAGTGATTTACCGGGCGTTAACCCGGCCACTAACGATAGGATGATACTTTATTATTGCTTAATGAGCAAAGTGGATTGGTTTAGGCGATAGTATGGTATTTCCTGGGTGGGTTGTAACAGGACGGATGCCTGGCGACTACACTTCGCGTAGCCTCGATGCAAGCCTTGCGATCTCGATGCGTGTCCTCCGCCTCGAAGCTTCCGGCGCCCTGTGACCCAAAACCGGTCCGACCGGTTCTCCAACAAGATGAACAAGGCTTCCAACACACGTCTCCGACACACTACCCAAGTTGGCCAAGCCCACGTAGCCACTGGAGTGCCACTGGACCTAGGAACCAACACACAACCTTCCGACCCGAGAACGCAGTGGAACACCAAACCTCGAGTCTACAGACCCACACCGGTCAGACCGGTGAGCACCACCGGTCAGACCGGTCACTGCTGGTGAAACTGAGCAACTTTCACTAAGTGGCTCTACACAGGTCAGACCGGTGAGACACACCGGTCAGACCGATCGCAGCCTGAAAGCCCCTAAGGCACCAAACAGGCCAACCGACCACCAAACTGACCCAAACTCGAAACAACAGCACCACGGGAAAACAGCGAACACACCAAGACGTTCACCCGAGCAAAATCCCACCGAGGGTTACACCGGTCAGACCGGTCAAGTGCATCGGTCAGACCGGTGTAGCCTGGGCAGCTCGGGATGAACAGCACCCGCGGGTCAACTCCCCCAAATCCAAATCTCGATCTCCCGAATAGCTCCACAGACTTGAACAAGACTTTGGGGATATTAGGAACACCTCATGAGGAGTCCATAGCCAAGTTTAATCCCACCAAAACTCGTACAAAAAGGAGGAATCGAAGAAATCTCGCCAAGAGCACTTCCAACCCACAAACTCAAGAAACCCCAAAATCGAGCACCTTTACTCACGGATTTGGGAGGGGAATCACAGCCCAAAGAACCACGAAGGGTTCCCACAAATTTCCCCCATCAAATCCCCAAGAGAAAGGTCCCGAAAACAACCCAAAGAAATCACCAAGAGAGGGCTCCGAAAATCACCACCAAGAACAACCGGGGAAAACACATCCAAACCTTGAGGAACCACGCCGAATCATCTATACATGAAACAAAGGTTCATACAAGGTCTAGCAAGCCGCCCGATCATCCGTCCCTCTCAACAAGATCTCTCCATGAAGCTCTCTTGCTAGTCCTATGGAAAACCTAAGGAAAATAGGAAAACAAATGAGCTAGGGTTCCAAGAGTTGGCTGCCATCCTCTCACCTATTGGGTTATGTGGAGGCAACCGAATGTCTAAAATGCCCTTTCCTAATAACTAGGGATACAAGCCCCTCAAGGGCGGATTTGGAAGTCTTCATGTCTTCACCATCGGACGGATGCCCGGCGACCGCACCCTGCATAGCCTCGACGCAAGCGATGTGATCCTGACGCGTGTCCTCCGCTTCGAAGTCTCCAGACTGCGTCGTCGCACACCGGTCAGGCCGGTGCTCCTCACCGGTCAGACCGGTCCCCACCGGTCAGACCGGTCAGACCCACCGGTGAGACCGGTCTGGCGCTGCTGCAGCACCGTCTTCGATTCTTCGGTCTTGGCTCTGTGGATCAACCAAGGAACCCAGTGGTTTTCTGGTGAACCACTGGAAACCCCGCGAACTCGGTATAGCCTCCGCCAATCTCCACTCATGACTCGGCTCCCACGTAGTCCCGGCTCGACCTTGGTTTTGAGGCTCAACCAAGAAACCGTCCACGACTTCATCTTGTTGTTCATGCCACCATGCGGCCCACAGTTGATCCCGCTGGCCACCGGGTCCCTCGAACGAAACCTACTTGTCTTCTCCACACCTGGAGGCCTCACCGGCAACGACCTTTCGCGCTTGTTCTTCACCTGCACCAACACCAGTCAAGCTGCAACCTACACCTGCAATACTTAGCCAAGAATCAGTCCACACACCGTTGTCAATCACTCATCACACAAGGAAGCGACCATCCACCGGTCCTCGAACCACACATGGTCCTCAATCTCCCCCTTGATGAGTGCATTGACAACACCCACACGAAAGTAACAAGAGAGGAAAGAAAAAGAAAACAAACGAACAAAAAGAAACTCCAACAAGCGATCGAAAGCCAAACAAAGGCAAAGAGCAAGATCACTTGAAGAATACAGGTCTCGGACCCCTTAGGCAAGGGCAACGGCTCGACACATCCGAGACAAAACAAAGCTCAACCAAAGAGCGCAAACCACCAAAGAAAAGCTCGAACAACCACAAAGAGCCCCCCTGCACACATGCACGCTCCCCCTGAACCAATGCACCTCCCCCTGGACGAATGCATGCAAGACACCACTTGAAACAAGGCAGCTGCAACAACTCAGCCCTAACCGTTGAGACCAGTCAACACCACCGGTCAGACCGGTGTGCAACATGTGAACAGAACCAGAACTCACACCGGTCAGACCTGTGCTCTTCACCGGTCAGACCGGTGTACAACAGAGCCCAGAAATGGCTCGAAACCACCTGAAAACCTTCTAAATGAGTCCAGCAAGCCATTTCAAGCTCAAACTTCTCCCCCTTGTTGGCAATGCATGAATCAAGCCAAAAATGCAAAACTTTCAACCTAGAGCTTCTCAAATAGACAAAATTCAACAAAGAATGCTACACATGTCCAAATGAGCAAGTTAGATACTCTACGGCTTCGTATCAATCTCAACTACATGATCACCAAGTTTCACAACCATTGGACGAAGCTAAAATGGATTTTGGCAATTTTGCGAAAAACTTGCCTCTCATGAGCAAAGTCCTAAACATGATCAAAGCATATCAAATTGGCAAAGCCACACAAACTTCATGTTAGGACAGCCATTCTAACCATAAGACCATCACAAACGCCCACAAGCACCTCATGTCATGTCAAAGCCACCGAGCCATGTGCCTACTTCTATGCATGAGACTTCTCATTGGTAGGCATCATGCAACAGTTTAGCACCCAAAGCAAATTAAATTCAGCACATATGACATGGGAGCATATTTTCCAAGCATTTTTCATTTCATTTTCAGATTTGTAAATGGTACATGAAATGTCTTTGCGACAAAAAGGAACTTATGCCCCTCCACAAGATACAACAAGAGGGCTAAACATTCATGATGGCAAAATGAGCCTTTGGCCCCATACGATCAATAAACTAGCTATCCAACCACAAATTAAGCATAGCAAAGCCACTAAAACATGTCAAGATCATATAAAGGCATTTACACATGAGAGAGCATACATGTATATAAACTGAGATTATCAAGAGCTAAGCCAAACTAACCATAGCATACCAAACAAGCTCACAAAGACATATATCTCATTCCATGGTGAACAATGTATATGAGAGAAGCTTTTCCTAACCAATGCATATGATACAAAAAGCATGCAATCTAAGATACAAGGATGCCTATACATCATGTTACATATGACATGCCAAATGCAAGAAATGCACAGAGGGAAGCTATACATATGCTACAAAGGAGCTCCTACACACCCAACTCAAGAAATCAAACACACACCAAGTTCCCCCCAGAAACGAGTGAAAGTTGCTTGATCTAGGGGTTTGGTGAAAATATCGGCTAGTTGGTCATGTGTGGGTACATGGATCAAAGCTATCTTTCCTTTCTCTACGTTGTCTCTCAGAAAATGATACCTCACTTCTATGTGCTTGGTTTTGGAATGGAGCACTGGGTTCTTTGCAACGCTTATGGCACTGGTGCTATCACATTGAAGTGGGACGTGGGTATACTCCTCACCAAAGTCACTCATGGTGTAGGTGATCCAAAGGAGTTGAGAGCAACAACTAGCAGCAGCAACGTACTCGGCCTCGGTAGTGGATTGAGCAACACTCGGTTGCTTGCGGGAAGACCAAGACACCAAAGAAGAACCCAAAAACTGGCAAGTCCCAGAAGTGGACTTCCTATCCAACCGACACCCGGCAAAATCCGCGTCTGAAAAACCATGAAGCGCCAAAGAAGAGGACGCGGAGTACCAAAGGCCAAAGTCGGGAGTGTGACGCAAGTACCTGATAATTCGCTTCACCGCTTGCCGATGCGAAGTCCTCGGAGACGCTTGAAAACGAGCGCACAGACACACCGAGAACTGTATGTCTGGCCTCGTAGCCATCAAGTAGAGGAGTGACCCAATCATGCTCCGGTACTCCTTCTAGTCCACATGTTCACCTTCCTCGTCCGCATCAAGAGCTGTAGTCGTACTCATCGGTGTCGTCATAGCCTTGGAGTCCTCCATCTTGAACTTCCGCACAATGTCCTTGGTGTACTTAGCCTGGTGCACAAATGTTCCTTTCTTTGATTGCTTGATTTGTAGCCCGAGGAAGAACTGCAACTCGCCCATCATGCTCATCTCAAATTCCCTGCTCATATCATCTGCAAACCTTGCAACAAGAGAGTTAGACGAGCCACCAAAGACAATATCATCCACGTACACCTGCACAATCAGGATATCTCTGCCCTGCCTCAGCAAAAACAAGGTCTGATTGACCTTCCCCATCTCAAAACCTCTCTCAAACAAGAACCCCCTCAACCTGCCATACCAAGCTCTAGGCGCCTGCTTCAACCCATACAATGCCTTCCTCAACTTGTACACCCGGTGGGGGTACTTCTCACTCTCAAACCCCAGAGGCTGCCTCACATACACTTCTTCCTCCAACACACCATTCAGAAAAGCACTCTTCACATCCATTAGGTGCAACTTGAACCCTTTAGCCACAGAAAAGGCTAGAAGGATCCTAATCGCCTCCAAACGGGCTACGGGAGCAAAGGTCTCCTCGTAGTCGATCCCCTCCTTCTGACTGAACCCTTGAGCAACAAGTCTCGACTTGTTCCTCACAACCTCACCTTTCTTGCCCTCTTTGTTTTTCCACACCCACTTTGTACCAATCGGCTTACACCCTGGAGGAGGTTCAACCAACTCCCACACCTGATTCCTCTCAAAGTTCTCCAACTCCTCATGCATCGAATTAACCCAATTATGACCAGATAGTGCGTGTCCAATGTCTTTGGGCTCAAAAGTAGCAACAAACGCAGCATGAGCGAAATGAGAATTGTTTCGAACCCTCGACCGTGTAGTGCGTTCATTCATGTCGCCGATGATCCTCGAAGTTGGGTGATCCATCTGTACTCGCCGGGGAGGTTCTCGCCTCGATGCTACCTCCCCCTCAACATCAGCTTCTCCTCATTCTTGGTTTGTCGTCGTAGGTGTAGTAGAGGGTCCATCCATCATCGTAGTCGAAGTAGTGGGTACATGTTCAGCCGGGGGCACCACACCGCCATCTTCATCATCACCATGTTCATGCTCCTCCTCCTGAAAGATCTCCTCGCCAAGCTCATCATCACCAGCACACTCAAAGACAAGCTGACTACGTGTCTCTGTCTCGTCGAAGGTTACCTTGCAAGTCTCCACGATTTGGTTAGTTTCAAGATTGAGCACACGATATGCTCTAGAATGAGATGCATAACCAAAGAAAATGCCATCGACAGACCTAGCCTCAAACTTATCTAGCTTCCCCCCTTTTTTCAAAATGAAACACTTGCAACCAAAGACATGGAAGTGACTCACCTTGGGTGTGCGACCATGCATCAACTCATAGCATGTCTTCTTCTTGTGCACTCTGAGGTATATCCTGTTCGACACATAGCACGTGGTATTCACCGCCTCAGCCCAATACCTCCTCGGAGTCCTATGCTCATCAAGCATCGTTCGAGCCATCTCGCACAAGGTCCTGTTCTTCCTTTCCACAACACCATTCCGGGGAGGCGTATACAGACTTGAAAACTGGTGCTCAAGACCCAATTCATGGCAAAAGGTTTCAAAACGAGAGTTTCTGAATTCCGAGCCATTATCACTGCGGATAGCTCGTATGGCATCTCCGTGCCTCTCGTTCCTCAACCTCAAGACTAGATCTCGAACAAAACCAAATGTCTCCCCCTTCTCCTCCAGAAAAAACACCCACGCATACCGAGAATAGTCGTCCACCACAACAAGGACATGCCACTTCCCACCCGCAGATCGCACACGAGCTGAGCCAACAAGGTCCATATGGAGTAGCTCGCATGGACGCTCAGTCATCACATCGGTGAGAGGTGGGTGAGAAGAGGCTACCATCTTGGCATGTCTACACGGCGCACAAACCAACTCTTTCTCAAACCTCAACCTTGGCAATCCTCGGACCAAATTGAGTTTACTCAAGCGAGACAAAAGGTCAAAGCTCAAGTGACCCAACTTCCTATGCCATTTCCACAACTCACTCGAAGAACCAGCGAAGAAACAACACTCCACACCCGAAGACTGAGAAAAATCAGCACGAAACACCTGACCCTCGGGAACGACCATACAGACAAGGTCCCCTCGAGAGTCCAAAATCCGAGAACCACCTGGCCGAAACAACACCTCAAAGCCCTCATCCAACAACTGGAACACAGAAAGCAAATTGTACCCCGGCGATTGAACAAGAGCAACACGCCTCAGAGTGATCTTGTCACTCACTTTGATCTCACCTTCTGAAAGCACGCGCCCACGCCCATTGTCCCCAAAGGTGATGTACCTCTTCGTCACCACCGGGATGAGACTTGAGAACCACCCTCTGTCTCCGGTCATATTGAAGGACCGATACGGCGAACCAGAGAGGGGGGGAGTGAATGGGAGCCGATAAAAATTCTTCTCGAAGGAGATGAAAACTCCAACAAGACGAACGCGGCTTCCAACACACGTCTCCGACTCACTACCAAGGTTGGTCAAGCCCACGTAGCCACTGGAGTGCCATTGGACCTAGGAACCAACACGCAACCTTCCGACCCGAGAAATGCAGCGGAAAAACCAAACCTCGAGTCTACAGACTCACACCGGTCAGACCGGTGAGCACCACCGGTCAGACCGGTCCCTGCTGGTGAAACTGAGCAACTTCCACTAAGTGGCTCTACACCGGTCAGACCGGTGAGACACACCGGTCAGACCGATGGCAGCCTGAAAGCCCCCAAGGCACCAAACAGGCCAACCAACCACCAAACGGACCCAAACTCGAAACAGCAGCAACACGGGACAACAGCGAACTCACCAAGACGTTTACCCGAGCAAAACCCCACAAGGGCTTGCATCGGTCAGACCGGTCAAGAGCACCGGTCAGACCGGTGTAGTCTGGGCAGCTCGGGATGAACAGCACCCGCGGGTCAACTCCCCCAAATCCAAATCCCGATCTCTCGAATCGCTCCATGGACTTGAACAAGACTTTGGGGATATCAGGAGCACCTCATGTGGAGTCCATAGCCAAGTTTAATCCCACCAAATCTCGTCCAAAAAGGAGGAATCGAAGAAATCCCGCCGAAAGCACTTCCAACCCAAGAACTCAAGAAACCCCAAAATCGAGCACCTTTTCTCACGGATTTGGGAGGGGAATCACAGCCCAAAGAACCACGAAGGGTTCCCACAAATTTCCCCCATCAAATCCCCAAGAGAAAAGTCCCGAAAACAACCCAAAGAAATCACCGAGAGAGGGCTCCGAAAATCACCACCAAGAACAACCGGGGAAAACACATTCAAACCTTGAGGAACCACGCCGAATCATCTATACATGAAACAAAGGTTCGTACAAGGTCTAGCAAGCCGCCCGATCGTCCATCCCTCTCTACAAGATGTCTCCGTGAAGCTCTCTTGCTAGTCCTAAGGAAAACCTAGAGAAAATAGGTGGAAAATAGGAAAACTAATGAGCTAGGGTTCCAAGAGTTGACTGCCATCCTCTCACCTCTTGGGTTATATGGAGGCAACCGAATGTCTAAAATGCCCTTCTCTAACAACTAGGCATACAAGCCCCTCAAGGGCGGATTTGGAATTCTTGATGTCTTCACCATCGGACGGATGCCCGGCGACCGCACCCTGCGTAGCCTCGACGCAAGCCATGCGATCCCGACGCATGTCCTCCGCTTCGAAGATTCCGGACTGC
The DNA here is from genome assembly GCA_947561735.1 of Cenchrus americanus. Lineage (NCBI taxonomy): Eukaryota > Viridiplantae > Streptophyta > Magnoliopsida > Poales > Poaceae > Cenchrus > Cenchrus americanus. Next base: position 191,817,001 of record OX387244.1, read on the forward strand.
GTCGTCGCACACCCCCGGCCGGTGCTCCTCACCGGCCGAGCCGGTCCCCACCGGTAAGACCGGTCAGACCCACCGGTCAGACCGGTCCGAGTGCTTCGCCGCAAAGACCGTCTTCGGTTCTCCGGTCTTGGCTTTGTGGATCAACCAAGGAACCCGGTGGTTTTCCGGTGAACCACGGAAACCCCGCGAACTCGGTGTAGCCTCCGCCAATCTCCACTCATGACATGGCTCCCACGTAGTCCCGGCTCGACCTTGGTTTTGAGGCTCAACCAAGAAACCGTCCACGACTTCATCTTGCTTGTTCATGCCACCATGCGGCCCGCACTTGACCCCGCCGGCCACCGGTCCCTCGAACGAAGCCTACTTGTCTTCTCCACACTTGGAGGCCTCACCGCGACGACCTTTCGCGCTTGTTCTTCACCCGCACCAACACGAGTCAAGCCGCAACTCGCACCCGCAATACTTAGCCAAGAATCAGTCCACACAACGTTGTCAATCACTCATCACACAAGGAAGCGACCATCCACCGGTCCTCGAACCACACATGGTCCTCAATCTCCCCCTTGATGAGTGCATTGACAACACCCACACGAAAGTAACAAGAGAGAAAAGAAAAAGAAAAGAAACGAACAAAAAGAAACTCCAACAAGCGATCGAAAGCCAAACAAAGGCAAAGAGCAAGACCACTTGAAGAAGACAAATCTCGGACCCCTTAGGCAAGGGCAACGGCTCGACACATCCGAGACAAAACAAAGCTCAAGCAAAGAGCGCAAACCACCGAAACAAAGCTCGAAAAACCACAAAGAGCTCCCCCTGCACACATGCAAGCTCCCCCCGAACCAATGCACCTCCCCCCCGGACGAATGCATGCAAGACACCACTTGAAACGAGCAGTGCAAAGCACTTTCGGCTCACACCGGTCGACCGGTCCCTGCCGGTGAAACCGAGCAACTTCCACTAAGTGGCTCTACACCGGTCGACCGGTGAGACACACCGGTCGGACCGATGGCGGCTCGAAAGCCCCCAAGGCACCAAACAGGCCAACCAACCACCAAACGGACCCAAACTCGAAACGGCGGCAACACGGGACAACGGCGAACTCACCAAGACGTTCACCCGAGCAAAATCCCACAAGGGCTTGCACCGGTCGGACCGGTCAAGAGCACCGGTCGAGCCGGTGTAGCACAGGCGGCTCGGGATGAACGAGCACCCGCAGTCAACTCCCCCAAATCCAAATCCCGATCTCCCGAATCGCTCCACGGACTTGAACAAGACTTTGGGGATATCAGGAGCACCTCATGAGGAGTCCATAGCCAAGTTTAATCCCACCAAATCTCGTCCAAAAAGGAGGAATCGAAGAAATCCCGCCGAAAGCACTTCCAACCCAAGAACTCAAGAAACCCCAAAATCGAGCACCTTTTCTCACGGATTTGGGAGGGGAATCACAGCCCAAAGAACCACGAAGGGTTCCCACAAATTTCCCCCATCAAATCCCCAAGAGAAAAGTCCCGAAAACAACCCAAAGAAATCACCGAGAGAGGGCTCCGAAAATCACCACCAAGAACCACCGGGGAAAACACATTCAAACCTTGAGGAACCACGCCGAATCATCTATACATGAAACAAAGGTTCGTACAAGGTCTAGCAAGCCGCCCGATCATCCATCCCTCTCTACAAGATCTCTCCGTGAAGCTCTCTTGCTAGTCCTAAGGAAAACCTAGAGAAAATAGGTGGAAAATAGGAAAACTAATGAGCTAGGGTTCCAAGAGTTGGCTGCCATCCTCTCACCTCTTGGGTTATATGGAGGCAACCGAATGTCTAAAATGCCCTTCTCTAACAACTAGGGATACAAGCCCCTCAAGGGCGGATTTGGAATTCTTGATGTCTTCACCATCGGACGGATGCCCGGCGACCGCACCCTCGCGTAGCCTCGACGCAAGCCATGCGATCCGACGCGTGTCCTCCGCTTCGAAGATTCGGACCGCGTCGTCGCACACCGGTCAAACCGGTGCTCCTCACCCGGTCGAGCCGGTTCCCACCGATCGAGCCGGTCGGACCCACCGGTCGGACCGGTCGCAGCTGCCGCCGCAACGACCGTCTTCGGTTCTCCGGTCTTGGCTTTGTGGATCAACCAAGCAACCCAGTGGTTTTCTGGTGAACCACCGGAAACCCCGCGAACTCGGTGTAGCCTCCGCCAATCTCCACTCATGACTTGGCTCCCACGTAGTCCCGGCTCGACCTTGGTTTTGTGGCTCAACCAAGAAACCGTCCACGACTTCATCTGGCTGTTCATGCCACCATGCGGCCCGCACTTGACCCCGCTGGCCACCGGGTCCCTCGAACGAAGCCTACTTGTCTTCTCCACACCTGGAGGCCTCACCGGCGACGACCTTTCGCACTTGTTCTTCACCTGCACCAACACGAGTCAAGCCGCAACCTGCACCTGCAATACTTAGCCAAGAATCAGTCCACACAACGTTGTCAATCACTTATCACACAAGGAAGCGACCATCCACCGGTCCTCGAACCACACATGGTCCTCACATATGCCTCGAGCAACCGGAGTCAATCAACCAAATGTTGTTCAAGTCTCCCACCTGAAATTCAAAAACGAGCATGTGAGCGAACAAACGACTCAGCACTGGGGTTAGTACCAAAAGAGTAAAACCAGTGCCGAGCCATTTGCTCGTAAGTGGGGTTAGCACCAACCAAAGCATCTCTCCTACCAAAGCTACCTCCACGAACACCACCACGGTAACCACCCTGAGGGAACCACCCCTCTGTGCCTGGAGGAGGACCAAAACCACGAAAGAGAACTCGTGGATCATCCCTCCTCTCCTTCTCAAAGCTACGACTCCTCCCATCCCCGTAGTGAACTCGAGGGGGAGAATGCCTAGCAACCTGACCACCTGCAAACTCTCCAGCCAAACAACTAGAACCACGACCTCCAGAAACAACCCTCGCACTTGTACGAGTAGGAAACCCAAAAGGCTGCCCGTCCAGGCCTGCACCGGTCTGACCGGTGTGACTTGGGCAGCAGCGCCTCCAACAGCCCTCCGCTCTCCCCAAGCCCGAACTGTCCTCACATTCGCCTTGGCCTTGGGCATCTGCACACGAGGCTCAAGTACACCATCAGAAGGGTGGTACTTGTCCTTGTTAGCCCACTCCTTTGCCATTCTCTCCTCACGCTTCCTCTTGAAGCAAAAATCCTCCTTATGGCCATCTCTCCCACATGATAATCAAACTTAAAGACGAAATTAAAACGTGGTTTCTTGTGGGTTTTTGAGAGAAGATGCTTTCCTAAATGCTTAAGTGGGTTGGTATAAACTTACACCTAGTAATTAGGTGCTTGCTAATAAAATTTTGACCAACATTAAAATGCTAACCGCAACAAAACTCCTAGCCGATCCTTGATGGCCTTGTATCTTTCCCCCACTTGCTGAGCTCCAACCATAAGTGTGCTCACCCTTGCTTACCCGCTGTTCAGAGGAGAACACTGGAGAAGAGTACTTCACCAACTACGAGGAGTTCTGAGGCGTGCGTGCCCCCAGTCAGGTGCCTGTGGAAGATGAAGATGGAGTTGCGTCTTCATAGTTATCATTTGATCGTTGTAAAGACCTTTGAGTCTAACGTCTGAGTGCAATAAAGAGATAATGTAATTGTTTAACTCTTGTATGTTTTTATTTTTGTTTATTGATATTTCACTCATTACGTCTATTATATGTGTGTAAACTTTATCCTGGCGCACACATGAGATGCATTTGGTTTTCTTCGAAAATCAGGTGTGACACCCGGGCAATCTGACCGGCCCAGGCAGTCTGACCACCCCTCCTGGGAGGTTGAACCGGTCTGGGTGATCGCTCCTCCTCGTCAAGTCTTCGGCCTCGGTTTTGTGGCTCAACCGAGTAACCTAGTGGTTTTCTAGTGAACCACTGCAAACCCCGCGAACTCGGTGTAGCCTCCGCCAATCTCCACTCATGACTTGGCTCCCACATAGTCCCGGCTCGACCTTGGTTTTGAGGCTCTACCAAGAAACCGTCCACGACTTCATCTTGCTGTTCATGCCACCATGCCGCCCACACTCGACCCCGCTGGCCACCGGGTCCATCGAACGAAGCCTACTTGTCTTCTCCACACCTGGAGGCCTCACCGGCAACGACCTTTCGCGCTTGTTCTTCACCAGCACCAACACGAGTCAAGCCGCAACCTGCACCTGCAATACTGAGCCAAGAATCAGTCCACACAACATTGTCAATCACTCATCACACAAGGAAACGACCATCTACCGGTCCTCGAACCACACATGGTCCTCATAGCTCCTGAATCAAACAAAATCTTCACAGGAGTATCATTGATAGAGAATGTACCCGTGAGTACTGAAGCTCCCTCTGGAATGTCAATCATGGTGGTAAAATTTAGCTTGCCTTGGCGGACTTGCACCATAGGCTTCTTAGCCGGAGTGGCAGGCTTGTTCCCTACACCTTGATTCTGTGGGTTGGGCTTGATCTGCTTGGGCTTGGGGCAATCACTGATGTAATGCCCTGGTTGACCACAGTTGAAACAACGGCGATCACCAATGTTGTGAGGAGGTGCATTAGGCTTTGGAGCCTACTGCTGAGCATTTCGGAACTGGAAGTTCCCTGAAGGTTTGCCCTGGGATGGCTTCATCGTCCAGCATTTAGTTGAAGATTGCTGGGATGGGTTTGGAACATTCTTTTTCACAAAGAGAAACTTCTTGTTAGTTCCGCTGCTCGGAGCAAAACCAGAATGCCTCTTCTTGTCCCTTTGGGCCTTTCTCATGGCATCCTCTTGGGATATAGCCTTGTTCACAAGCTCATGGAAAATTTCTGGCTCAAGCAAGTTCAGTCGCTCATATAACTTGCCATCTAGCCCATCACGGAACCTTTCCATCTTCTTTGCATCAGTATCTACGTGATGTCCACCATATTGGCACAGGCTGTTGAACTTCTAGGCGTAACGGTACATCGTATCAGATCCCTGCCTGAGGGCCAACAACTCCCTCATCTTTCTATCCATTAATCCGTTGGGGATGTGATGGCTCTTGAAAGCTTGCTTGAAATCATTCGAAGTGATAGCACGCCCTTGCTGCATAGACTTGAAGTGATCCCACCACATTAAAGATTCCCCTTGCAGTTGCAGAGCTGCGAAGTTGGCCTTATTCTCCTCGGAGCAAAGCATCACAAAGGCAGAGAACTTTGCCTCGATGGCCTTGATCCAAGCCTCAACTTCCAGGGGGTCTTCCGCCTTGGAAAAAGGTCGGTGGCTTCATCCCGATGAACTGAGCGTAAGTGGTGACCTAATTAGTCCCCTCGTGATTGGCCCCATGTGGCGGCCATCGGTTCATCTGTTGGGCGATCTGCTGCTGTGTCTGCAGGATATGGCGCAACACCTCAGTTTGAGTGTCCATGAAGGCCTCTGACGGTGTCATGGGCGGAGGTGGCAGCAGGTCACTGCTACGGGTTGCTCCGAACCTGTTGGGAGAGCTGCGTGTGGGTCCCACCATCTGAAATGCGAGCCTTTATTAGACACATGACCAAAATCTTACTCAGAAATGTTGACAAGTGCAATCATGTATAACCATAGCTCATTTGCATTCATATGATGATGACAGCAACAGTTGTAAGATATCATGTAACCAAAAAATAAGATTCATAGAATCATTCTTCAACATAGTTAGCAGATACGATAACTCAAGTGCCTCGAGCTGCCTTTCAATTTGCGGCGAATTTTCCATTTCGCGTGTACGGAGAAGGTAACGTGTGAAAGATCACCAAGTTGTTTTAGCCACTGACCGGCACTCACCAAAAACATCATAGTTTTCTCATTACTATGCAAAATGCTTAGTGTTGGCGAGCGTGGTTATTGTAACACTCAACACACTTTGTAAACAGCTCGCAACAAGGTATCAATAACTCGGTTGAACCACATCAAACTCAATTCGAAACACAAAGTGCTTAAGCATTCTTTATTACAACACAATGGATAGAGGGTCCAATGACACTACAATACTGAAGTCTGAAAGCATCATGATACAACTGAAGGATCAGATGGCGACTAGAGAGGGGGGAGTGAATAGGAGCCGGTAAAAATTCTCCTCAAAGAACCCGGCCTATACCCTAGACAATTCCCGGTCACACACAAGCGATGGATCGAATCACACACCAACCGCCAAGACAACAAGGTTATGGATCAACCTCAAGTCTTAGGAACGATTCCTTGAAGCACATGCGGAAGCACAAAAAAAGGGGAAAGGAATCGAATCAAATAACCACGCTGTCAGCCTCGGGCGGACTGTCCGGCCAGGCAGGGTGGACTGTCCACAAAGGCGTGCGGACGGTCCCGGCCGAGTGCCGTGGACAGTCCGCAAGGGACACGCGGACCGTCCGGCCAGGGGCCATGGACCGTCCGTTAAAGACAACAGAACCACTAGAACCGACCCGAGAAAAATGGACCGTCCACGAAGACCGGGCGGACCGTCCGCGTGGGTCCCGGACCGTCCGCTACTGAAGCTCGGACCGTCCGCGAACCAGCTGCAACGAAAACCTAAAATCAAACCAGATCGAAAGTAAAGACGCACAAGAACACGACGAACACGCGACGAACACGCAACCCGCAGACCGTCCGCCAGCTCCCCGCGGACCGTCCGCGCCGCACGGACAGAGCAGAAAACTGCTCGACCTCGAAGGTCAACTCCCCAAATCATCATCAGATTTCCCAAACGGTTGAAGCTATGGAGACAAGGGTTTGGGGACTTGAAAAGCATCACACAAGGATGCTATAGCCCAAAAATCTTGCCTCCTAACTCCCTAAATCACCGGGAATCGCGAATCCTTTGAGCACCACCAAAAACTAGAGCACCGAACGAAAATCTTCGAATCGAAGTGCTTTCCCGGCGTTTGAGGGCACAAGATCAATCACAAAGATGCACAAGACATCTATCCATGTTTCCCTCAAAGAAATCCGGGGAGAAACCCACTCAAATCCGCGGAATCACGCCAAGAACAAAGGCACGAAAACAAGCACAAAAAGACCACGAAAAACACAACTCTGAATCTTCTATACAAACCAGGAAAGATTCACAAGGTCTAGCATGCCGCCCTAGCATCCATCCCTCTCAACAAATCTCTCATGAAGCTCTCATGCTAGCCTATGGAAAATGGAAGGAAAAATAGCTACGAAAAAGAGAAAGAGGAGGGAGGAAATGAAACCCTGAGTCACGGACCAAGAGAGCCATCCACACACACTCATGGCTTATATATCAGGTCCCGCCCTCTCAACAAATCTCTCATGAAGCTCTCATGCTAGCCTAGAGAAAAAGGAGAAGAAAATAGCCACGAAAAATGAGAAATGGGAGGGGGGAAATGAAACCCTAAGTCATGGAGAGAGAGAGCCATCCACACACACTCATGGCTTATATATCAGGTACCGCCGGAGTGGTAAATGACTCGACTACCCCTAACTTAACTACTAGCGATACAACCCACATAGGGGCACTTAGGTAATATTTGTGGGTCTTGCCATCGGACAGCCACGCCTTTGTCGTACCCCGCGTCCTCCCGACGCAAGCCATGCGATCCCGCCGCGTGTCCTCCGCCTCGAAGCATCCCGACACGCCCGGATCCCGTCTCCGTCGTGTTGGGCCCTCGGACTTGGTTTTCAGGCCCAAACCAAGAAACCGTCCTCCGATGGTTTTGTGGGCAAACCACCAAACCCCGCATGCTCGGTCCGGTCTCCCGCCAAACCACTTGACTCGGCCGCCACCGTGCACCAGCTCGATTGTCCATGACTTCGTCTTGCTCGTATCGCCACCATGTGGCCCGCACCTAGTCCCGCTGTCCACCGGGTCCCTCGAACCGAGCCTACTTGTCTCTCCATCTCCCGGAGGCCCCTCAAGGCGGAAGACCTTTCGCGCCCGTTCTTCACATGCAACAACATGAACTAGGCCGCAGCCTACACCTGCGCACTAAGCCAAGAGTCAGTCCAACACCCGTTGTCAATCACTCATCACTGAGGAGCGGTCATCCGTCGACCACCGGGACGCTCCTGGTCCTCAATCTCCCCCTTGATGAGTGCATTGACAACACACAACGCGAAATGAAATTCATGACCAAAACCAAAGAAAGGCAAAGAAAGGTCACAAGCCAAGCAAAGCACAAACTCCACACTGAAATCAGCAAGAAAGCTCCCCCTGAACAAATGCAAGCTCCCCCTGAACATGTGGATGCAAACTTCCAAATTTTAGCTCACCTCTTCTGAATTTGCACTAAGCTCACCTCTTCTCCCCCTTGTTAACAATGTATGAATCAAGGTGAAAATGCAGAAATGCAAAACAAAGCATATAAACATCTACATGAGCTTCTCAAATAGGCCAAATCTAGTGTCAAAGGCTAAAAATGAGACAAATATCACACATATGAATCATAGTATAGACAAAGCATTGCCACAAGTAATATATGAAAATACAAGCATGTGACAAAGCAAAATTTTCAGATTTAAGCAGTTTTACCAAAAGAAGGCTCGCTTCACATGTAAAAGCCTATCCATGTTACACATGAGCCACAAACATGCATACCATTCAAAGATCATACAAGGATAGGAAATTCTCAGCAAAAGATCATGGCAAACACCCATAAAGCGAAGCATGTCATGTCAAAGCTCATGTGCCATGTGTCCACTTCGGGGAGACTTCTCCACTGGTGAACATCATGCAACATGTTTTGCACCCATATGTGAAAGATAAGACATTTTAAGCATAGACATGATGGATGGAGCATTTTTCAAGCATACACACTTCTTTTCAAGATTAATTCATTTTATGGTACATGAAGTGCCTTTGCGGCAAAAAGAAGCTTATGCTCCCCCATGAATGCAACATAGGCTAAACATTCACAATGATATACGACCTTTGGCCCAAATGCAAGAAAAAGACATCCAAGCACAATCTAAGCATAGAAAGCACACTTAGACCAAAAAGTGACATCGATACACTACTACACATGAGTGGAGCACATTTCACCAAAAATTAGTCAAGATTAACATTTAATTCAAAAGGGGCTATCTCACCACACATATATCTCAAATATTTCAAGACCATAGCCTCACATCACCATTTCTCCACACATATGACCAATATCTCACAAATAGCCAAAGAGACTCAAATAAGGCATATGAAAGAAGCTCATCATCCTAAAATGCAATATGATACAAATGCAACATGATATATGACAAGATGACTATCCTACTATGGTTTGTACATCAAGCAAAACATGTATATACATCAAAGTAAAACATGGTATGATACATATGGTATAAGAAAAACCCCCAAGCATCAACTAGAAAGGGCAACAAACCCCAAGTTCCCCCTGCAAGCGCACAAATGTAGCTTGGTCGAGAGGCTTTGTAAAGATGTCGGCTAGCTGATCTTGGGTAGGGACATGACTCAACATAATGGTTCCTTTTTCCACATTGTCCCTCAAGAAATGATACCTCACTTCTATGTGTTTGGTTCTAGAGTGAAGCACTAGGTTTTTAGCTACGCTTATGGCACTGGTGCTATCACAAAGAAGTGGGATCTGGGTGCACTCCTCACCAAAGTCTCTCAAAGTGTATGAAATCCACAACAGCTGGGAACAACAACTCACGGCTGCAACATACTCCGCCTCGGTGGTAGACTTAGCTACACTAGACTGCTTGCGGGAAGACCATGAAACCAACGAAGATCCAAGAAACTGGCAAGTACCAGCAGTAGACTTCCTGAGAGAGTCGAGGAGGAAGAATACCAAAGGCCAAGACCAGGGGCAGACTGTAGGTACCTGAAAATCCTCTTGACGGCCTGTCGATGTGATGTCCTCGGCGAAGCCTGAAAACGAGCGCACAGACACACACTGAACTGTATGTCTAGCATCGTCGCCTTTAGGTAGAGGAGGGAGCCGATCATGCTCCTGTACTCCCGCTGGTCCACTGGTTCTCCGTCCTCGTCCGCATCAAAAGTGGCCGTACTCCCCATGGGAGTCGACATCGGCTTCACATCTTGCATCTGGAACTTCCTCAGCATGTCTTTCGTGTACTTGGTCTGGTGCACAAACGTTCCGTCCTTCACTTGCTTGATCTGCAGCCCGAGAAAGTACTACAACTCGCCCATCATGCTCATCTCATCTGCAAACTTGGCAACAAGGTTATGTGACGAGCCACCAAAGACAATATCATCCACATATATCTGAACAATCAACAAGTCATTTACATGCTGAGGAGAAACAAGGTCCTATCCACAGTACCCATCACAAACCCTCTGCTCAACAGAAAACCTCTCAATCTCCCATACCAAGCACGGGGCGCCTGTTTCAACCCATACAGAGCCCTTTTCAACCTGTACACCTGTGTGGGTAAAACTCGCTCTCAAACCCTGGTGGCTGCTTCACATACACCTCCTCCTCTATGACCCCATTCAGAAAGGCACTCTTCACATCCATCTGAAACAACTTGAACCCTTTAGCCACGGCAAAGGCTAGAAGGATCCGAATTGCCTCAAGACGGGCCACAGGAGCAAAGGTCTCCTCATTGTCGATCCCCTCCTTCTGACTAAGCCCCTTAGCAACAAGTCTGGTCTTGTTCCTCACAACCATCCCATTCTCACCCTCTTTGTTCTTCCAAACCCACTTGGTTCCTATAGGATGGCAATTTGGAGGTGGTTCAACTAACTCCCACACCTGGTTCCTCTCAAAGTTTTCCAACTCCTCATGCATAGAATTGACCCAGTTTGCATCAGATAAAGCGTGTCCAATGTCCTTGGGCTCAAAAGTGGCAACAAAAGCAGCATGAGCAAAATGAGAGGAAATCCTAGAACTTGACCGTGTAGTGCGTTCGTCGATGTTCCGAATGATCTTCGATAGGGGATGCACTTCTTGAATCCGCCGGGGAGCCTCACGCCTCAAGACTACCTCCCCCTCAACTTTAGCTTCTCTCTCCTGGTCCTCTTGTCGCACCGTCGTTGTCCATGAAGTAGACGGTCCACGCTCCGTAGTAGTCGTAGGGGAAGTAGTGCGTACACACTCAGCTTCAGGCGCATGGTTCTCTCCATCATCATCTCCAGCTTCATCCTTCTCCTCTTCAAAGAGGTCCTTGGCCATCTCCTCATCACCTGCACATTCAAAGCCAAGAGAGGTACATGGCATTGTCTCGTCGAAGGTTACCTCGCAAGTCTTCATGATTTTGTTAATCTCAAGGTTAAGCACCCTATAGGCTCTAGAGTGGTTAGCATATCCAAAAAAAATACCATCACTAGACCTAGCCTCAAACTTGTCGAGTTTTCCCTTCTCAAGAATAAAGCACTTGCAGCCAAAAACTCGGAAATGACTCACCTTAGGTGCGCGACCATGCATAAGCTCATAACAGGTCTTCTTCTTGAAAGTTCGCAAAAAAATCCTGTTGGAAACATGACAAGCCGTATTGACCGCCTCAGCCCAATACCTCCTAGGAGTCCTGAGCTCATCGAGCATCGTCCTAGCCATCTCACAAAGAGTCCGATTTTTCCTTTCCACAACTCCATTTTGAGGGGCACATAAGGGGTCGAATACTGATGTTCAAGACCTAGATCACGACAGAAGGCATTAAAATGAGAGTTCTTGAACTCCGAGCCATTATCACTGCGGATAGCTCGGATGGCATTCCCATGCCTCTCGTTTCTCAACCTCACGATCAGATCTCGAACAAAACCAAATGTCTCACTCTTATCCTCCAAGAAAAACACCCAGGCATAACGAGAGTAATCGTCCACCACAACAAGGACATACCACTTCCCACCCACCGAGCGAACTCGAGCTGGCCCAACAAGGTCCATGTGCAATAGCTCTGTCGGACGCTCGGTCATGACATCGGTCAGAGGTGGATGGGGAGTGGCTACCATCTTGCCATGCCTACACGGAGCACAAACCAAATCCTTCTCAAGCTTCAACCTCGGCAATCCTCGGACAAGGTCAAGACCACTCAAGCGGGAAACCAAATCAAAGCTCAAGTGTCCCAACCGCCTATGCCATTTCCACAAATCAGAAGAAGGACCAGCCATCAAACAGCGAGCAGGACCCAAAGAACGAGAAAAATCAGCCCTAAAAATCTGACCCTCGGGGATGATCATACAAACAAGATCACCTCGAGAATCTAGCAAACGAGACTCACCAGACTTGAAACGCACCTCAAAACCTTCATCAAGCAACTGAGAAACCGAAAGCAAATTGAAACCCAAAGACTTCACAAGAGCCACTCTCTTCAACGTTACCTTGTCACTCACATGCACAACGCCCTAAGAAATCACCCTTCTTCGTCCATTGTCCCCAAATGTGATGTACATCTTTTATTCACTGGGGTGAGGCTGGAGAACTACTTCTTATCTCCGGTCATGTGTCGGGAACATCCGGAGTCGATCAACCAAATGTTCTCCAAGCCTCCTGCCTGTAGTCCGAAACAAGAATGAGAATGAGCTAGCGACTCGACACTGGGGTTAGCACAAAGAAAATTAAACCAGTGTCGAGCCATCTGCTCAAGAGAGGGGTTAGCAAACATCATTCCCTTGCCACCAAACTTCCCATGTCCCATGGGAGGAGTACGAGCACCACGAGGGGGAAAACGTGGTCCGTAGTTCCTCTGGAACCCAAAGCTGCGATCATCTCCCCTAAACTCGTATTGAGGACGAGTAGGGGGACGTCCAGCAAAACCACCACGAGCCCGACCAAACCTCTCACCAGCACGCACACTATCATCTCCCCTAATAAACCTCTCACCACCACCTCTCTGTGGGAACCTACCACTCTGAGCCCCAACTTTACCAACACTCTTCACACTTCCCACACCCCGTGGAAGTGGCACTCTAGTCTCAGGAATACCATGAGGCTGGCGATACCTGTCCTGGTTTGCTTGCTCCCTAGAAAGCCTCTTATCGCTCTTCCTCTTATAGCAAAACTCTGCTAGGTGTCTCTCCTTGCCACAATACTTACACCTGAAGGGGATGGGTTTTGGTTTTGGCCCTGGCTTCTCTCTAGGCTTCTCACCCTTCTCACTCACAAACTTCACCGGTTTCTGGAAGTCATTTGTCTTAGGTGGGAATTTGGGTGGATCTTGGGTTGTGTCAAGCTTGTTGCAAAGGTGGTTGGGCTTTGGTGTGAAAGTGTTCTTGGGTGCCTTTGGAAGTGGGACTTGGATGTCTCCAATCACCTCAAACTCGGGGTTAGACTCAACACACTACTCATACACACTCTCCCCACTGTTCTCTCCACTTTCTCACCTAACTTCTCAAACCCCGAACCACGACCATCAGCTCTCTTGAACTCCTCAATCATGATTTTCAATTGAGGTTCCTGTCCAGACAACCAACCCAACACCTTTCTCAAATAGTCATTCTCCTCATAGATGACATCCAAATGGTAAGTAAGTTCAAGATTGCGCAAAGTAACTTCATCACAACTAGAGCATGCATTTGCAACAGGAGATATCAAAGATGCTTCCAAAGAACTAATGGTGGAACGAGCATCAACAAGCTTAGCATGCATAGTAGGACATGATTTACAAGCACCAAGCAAAGTGGGTCTAGCCTTAAGCTCATCATACTCAGTCCTAAGAGCATCTAGTTTTGCCAAAGTGGAAGCATTCTTCTCATTAAGCAACTTGATTTCATTCAACCATGCATCACACTCAAGACACTCAACATCATCAGGAGTAGTAGGGAGCAAGTTTCAAAAAGTCATTCTCAAGTTTCAATTCAAGCAATTTGGACTCTAACTCTCCTACTTTCTCACTAGCATTATCAAGTTGAGCCCTAAGATCTTTCCTCATCTTCTTAGCATCTCTCAACACACTATCACGATTGTCAATCAAGCCATTCAACCTAGTGATCTCAGCAAGCAAAGAGTCGGGGTCACGATTTACCTCATCCTCCGAGTCGGAGTCGCTGTCTTCCTTGTCGCTCTTCTTGCTGCTCGAGCTATGGGCCATGCCACAAAAGCCTTCAAGCGCCACACAGCTCAATCCACTGAGGTTCCGCTTGCACTCTTCTTGCCCTTGCGCCTCCCGGCGTCTTCATCTTCACTGCTTGAGCTTGACTGCGCGTCGCTTGAGCTTGAGTCGACGTCGCTTGCACCGGCCACCATGGCTCTTGCCTTGTCCTTCTTGTAGCCGCCCTTGCTCGGTCGCCGCTTCTCCTTGTCCTTGCTCTTGGACTTGCTGAAGTGCTTGCCCTTGGAGGTGTACTTGTCCTCACGCCTCGGGTGCGCCTTGTACTCGCCCATCTTGTACTTGTTCTCCTCCGCTTCCGGGCACTCGGCGATGAAGTGGCCACGCTTTCCACACTTGTAGCACGTCCCGGAGCTCCGCCTTGCATTCCTCCGGCTCTCGTGTAGTCGATCAAACCTTCTTGAGAGCAAGGCCAGCTCCTCCTCGCCCAGCACATCAAACTCCTCATCTGGAACAGACATAACAGAAGACAAGGAAAATTGTCGACAGGAAGGGTTAGATTTGCCCTTTGATCCGCCCACCAGAGCAAGACTATGGTCAGTCGAGCCATCATGCTTGGATTGCAACTTTCTGTCAACCTCAGCCGACTTGAGCTTAGAAAAGAGGTCATCCAACTCAATAGTCAAATACTGCCCAGACTCCTTGATGGCCTCAACCTTAGCACCTCAAACATTTGGATCCAAGACATGCAAGAGCTTCAAAGCCTGATCATGCTCGGTGTAAGGAAAATCCTCAACATTAGCCTTCATGTTGTTCACGATGGCGGTGAACCTCTGAAACATCGCATCAATGTCCTCACCGAGAAGTTGAGTGAAGTTCTCATATTGCATCCGGTAAGAGACAAAGAGGCGAGCCTTCACATGGTTATCTCCACCGTGAGCAAACAACAACTTTTCCCAAATTTGCCAAGCTAGATTCAAATGGCGAACACGCTCAAACTCAGGATCACACAAGCTCCGACCAAGTGATCAACGGCTTTTGCATTTGCCTCATACTTGGACTTAGCACCAGCACCAGTCACCATAAGAGTATGGATGTTGACCGGAATATCATAGGTCTTGTCAAGCACAATGAAATCCAACGACTTGCCACGAAGAAAGATCATCATACGAGCCGCCCACTTGTGGTAACCCTTGCCATCGAAGTGCGGCGGACCGCCCCGCTCAACGTACGCCATCTTAGGATTTGAGACTTGTCAAAGTCACAAAGAATCCGGCACCAAGCTCTGATACCTATTGAAGGATCAGATGGCAACTAGAGAGGGGGGAGTGAATAGGAGCCGGTAAAATTCTCTTCAAAGAACCCGGCCAATACCCTAGACAATTCCCGGTCACACACAAGCGATGGATCGAATCACACACCAACCGCCAAGACAACAAGGTTATGGATCAACCTCAAGTCTTAGGAATGATTCCTTGAAGCACACGCGGAAGCACGAAAGAAGGGGGAAAGGAATCGAATCAAAGAACCACGCTATCAGCCTCGGGCGGACTGTCCGGCCAGGCAGGGGGGCGGAGCGTCCGCAAAGGCCGCGTGGACGGTCCGGCCGAGTGCCGCGGACAGTCCGCAAGGGACACGCGGACCGTCCGGCCGGGGGCCACGGACCGTCTGTTAAAGACCACAGAACCACCAGAACCGACCCGAGAAAAACGGACCGTCCGCGAAGACCAAGCGGACCGTCCTCGTGGGTCCCGGACCGTCCGCTACTGAAGCTCGGACCGTCCGCGAACCAGCTGCAACGAAAACATAAAACCAAACCAGATCGAAAGTAAAGACGCGCAAGAACACGATGAACACGCAACCCACGGACCGTCCGCCACCTCCCCGCGGACCGACCGCGCCGCACGGACAGAGCAGAAAACTGCTCGACCTCGAAGGTCAACTCCCCCAAATCATCATCGGATTTCCCAAACGGTTAAAGCTATGGAGACAAGGGTTTGGGGACTTCAAAAGTGTCACACAAGGATGCTATAGCCCAAAAATCTTGCCTCCTAACTCCCTAAATCACCGGGAATCGCGAATCCTTTGAGCACCACCAAAAACTAGAGCACCGAACAAAAATCTTCGAATCGAAGTGGTTTCCCGGCGTTTGAGGGAACAAGATCAATCACAAAGATGCACAAGACATCTATCCATGTTTCCCTCAAAGAAATACGGGGAGAAACCCACTCAAATCCGCAGAATCACGCCAAGAACAAAGGCACAAAAACAAGCACAAAAAAACCACGAAAAACACAACTCCGAATCTTCTATACAAACCAGGAAAGATTCACAAGGTCTAGCATGCCGCTCTAGCATCCATCCCTCTCAACAAATCTCTCATGAAGCTCTCATGCTAGCCTAGAGAAAAGGAGAAGAAAATAGCCACAAAAAATGAGAAATGGGAGGGGGGAAATGAAACCCTAAGTCACGGAGAGAGAGAGCCATCCACACACACTCATGGCTTATATATCAGGTCCCGCCGGAGTGGTAAATGACTCGACTACCCCTAACTTAACTACTGGCGATACAACCCACGTACGGGCATTTAGGTAATGTTTGTAGGTCTTGCCATCGGACGGCCACGCCTTTGCCGCACCCCGCGTCCTCCCGACGCAAGCCATGCGATCCCGCCGCGTGTCCTCCGCCTCGAAGCTTCCCGACACGCCCGGATCCCGTCTCCGTCGTGTTGGGCCCTCGGACTTGGTTTTCAGGCCCAAACCAAGAAACCGTCCTCCGATGGTTTTGTGGGCAAATCACCAAACCCCGCGTGCTCGGTCCGGCCTCCCGCCAAACCACTTGACTCGACCGCCACCGTGCTCCGGCTCGATTCTCCATGACTTCGTCTTGCTCGTATCGCCACCATGTGGCCCGCACCTAGTCCCGCCGTCCACTGGGTCCCTCGAACCGAGCCTACTTTACTCTCCATCTCCCGGAGGCCCCTCAAGGCTGAAGACCTTTTGCGCCCGTTCTTCACCTGCAACAACATGAACTAGGCCGCAGCCTACACCTGCGCACTAAGCCAAGAGTCAGTCCAACCCCCGTTGTCAATCACTCATCACTGAGGAGCGGTCATCCATCGACCACCGGGACGCTCCTGGTCCTCAACAACTGGGTTACAATGCAATCGCACTGCACGAAAACATACTCCTATGCTGACTATCACAATCATCCCGAAGGTGAAACCGAGGAGCACAACTCTTCTTGTTGTCGTTCACTGGCATCCTAGTTACCAACTGAAGCACCACTACCCGCAGGTGAATCAGGTGGAGTCGGTAATGGCGGTCTAGCCTGGCTCATCTGATCCAGACCCGAATGACCCTGCTGCTTCTCTGGAAGTGCCTGTACTGGAGGTAGCGGATGTAAGGCCACTATGGCCTGCAAGGCTGCAACCTGCACCTCGGCCTCCTCAACCTGCTGCTGCATGTCAGCAATGTTCTGTAACAGTGTCAGCCTCTCAATCTCGTGAGCGTCAGCATCCTCCTCGAGGTTATGAACCTCTGCCTCGAGATCCACGAACCTCTGAAGGCGGTCGCCTCTCTCTAACTCTAACTGGAATCTCCTGGTGCGTAGCCTGTCATTCTCCTGCTGCATCTGAGTGAGTGTAAGGTTCAGCTGCTGGTGAGCGGCTGATAGCTGCTGCCAATCCCGCCTTGCTGCCTCCAAACACTGCCCGATAATCGCTGCGGTGTTGTAACGCAGCCCCTGAAGTGTGAAAACGATGTTAAGACAACATGACAACGTTTGAGTGACATCCAGCGGCTCGGCTAACAACAGCAGCTCCCGTAGGTGACCCATACGATCTAGCCACGCTAGGTCGTGAGGACGCACAGCGGAAAACAACCCGAACGGAGAGAGAGCCACCACAATAGGGTTGTGGTCACAGAAGTCTGTCAACACTCGGAGAGCGGCTGACTCGACGGTCTCGTGGGTAATAAAACCCCAGTAGACAAAGCTCAATCAAACCAGTCGGCGTGGTCCGCGTGTGGTAGCACAGTGACGATCACCCTGCAACAGGGAACACCCAAGCGCTAGAACTCGGACACCTCATAAGTCGGTGGAGTGGTGCAGCCAGCGGCGCTGAGTGCTGCCCACGCAAGGCGTGTAAAACCCTCCCAGTGCAACCCGTTGGTACGGATCGTGCCATCAGTGTCGAACTCGTGAAACACTGGCAAAGCTATCTGTATAAAAATGTAACACATGTCAAGTCTCAAAGAGAACGACATGTCAAATGGTGAAGTTCTGGCAGCTGTGAATAAAAATTCATAACTAAAAATCCAGAACCCCCATACATTCCCCCAATTTCTTCCGGCTACTCCGAATGGTTCTTCTACCCACTTTTGGTTTTCAAAGGTTGAGCTAGATCAAAAGGAAACAAGATGGAAGGATGCAAAGTCTAGGTGCTGATTTGTAAAAATAGCAAGGCTTAGGTTCCCTTTAGAAAGGTGCAATGCAAGGTTGAGAGAAGCTATGATCGAAAATATTTACGAGCAGGAACTAGATTAGATTAGATTTGGAGCAACTTTTGTTTAACACACCTAGTTAATTACTTCCTAAGGCATGGTGTAAAAACATAACGAACAAGCTTTTACAAAATTTGGCAGCTAATACCTATGCATAAGAGGTAATCTAATTTATAAGAAGCACAAACTAGCAAATCTTCTTTAGAGAGCATATGGAAGTTCTGTTTTGAGTCCGTTTTTGGTTGTTTCAATTTTTAAGATGCATGCAAGACGTCCTATTCGACCTCACATGGCAATCAAGCCAAAAAAATGAAGTTAGTTTCGATGGCAAGGCTTTTACTCATCTCTCCCTACAACATCTAGTCGAGAGCTATACGGTACTCACTTAGCGACTAACGAAGCGTTGTTATGTACCTGCAGAAAAATGAACCTTTCATGCCAGCACGTCACGGAAGCATCCACATACATTGTCGTTCACTATAGAAACGACATCCATGCGTTAAGCCGCTGCATGGACAGCGTCCAACCTCGAACACCCTCCGTTTGAATGGAGTGTATCCTTGCCTTGCATATTCGACATGCGGAACCCTCACGTATGAAACACGTGGCAACAACACAACTTATAACCAGACGCGAAGATGGGATCCGTGGAATGGATCACTCCATCAACCCTAGCAATTTCCATGATGCGGCACAACACACGTATAAAACACGTGGCTCATCTAGTTTTGTTGTGCAAGAAAGTAAGTCTGACATAAAGTAAGGTGCTGGGAGTTAGCAAAATAAATCATAGGTTATTAAGCCACCTGAAAGAACCAAAAATTCCCTCTAGGGCCTCTCGGTCCAGTTTATCCATAACTGACCAACGTGTTTTGGAAAAAGCAAACAATCTTGGCAAATTTTATTCAAAACCCAGTGATTAGGGTTATTAATTAATCTCTGGTGCATATAATTGCTCTGATGCCAACTGTGACAACTTGCCTAGGAAAATACCTTACTACCGCCTAAACCAATCCACTTTGGTCATTAAGCAGTAATAAAGTATCAACCTGTCGTTAGTTGCAGGTTAACACCCAGTAAATCACTTATATAGCAACAAGGATTGACTATATGCATTTGAAGGACCGAAACGGCGAACCAGGGAGGGGGGAGTGAATGGGAGCCGATAAAAATGCTTCTCCAGGAACTCGAGTTAAGACCCAAAGTCACTTCCAAAGACCTCTACACAAACTTTCCAAGATCACGTAGTCACAACGGACCTACTGATTCTAGGAACAAGTTAGAGCAAGCTTAGAAACAAAGAGAAAGCACAATCGAACAAGCCTAGGCAAACCTCACTGGAAAGTCCGGAATCTCCGCACTTTTTCCCGGAGTCTCCGGGGTTTCCGGAGAAAAAGTCCAGAGAAAAAGTCCAGAATAAAAGTCCGGATACTCCGGGTTTTTTCCCGGAGAAAAGCCCGGAGTAGAATTTCAGCCTTCGAGAGGGAGAGGGGAAAAAGGCAAAACTCGATCAAACGACCTCCAAAAATCATGAAATTTGAAGCAAGGCCTCTCAACACCACAAAGAAGCTTTTTCCAAAGATTCTTCCCAAGAAGATCAATCCATCATCACCAGAAAATAACATTTAAGCTAGGAACCCTAGAGAGAGACCTTTTACCTCAAAACCACCGATCTCTCGATTCGCTCCACTTATTCGAACAAGACTTTGGGGATACTAGGAGTACCTCATGGGCATCCAATAGCTATTATTTGGTCCACCAAAACTTGCTAAATCAAGAGGAATCGAAAGTCAACCCTCAAGAGCACCTCCAACCCTAGAACTCCGAAAGCACCAAAATCGAGCCCCTTAACTCACGGATTTGGGAGGGGAATCACAGCCCAAAGAACCACGAAGGGATCCCAATAATTTCCCCCATCAAATCCCCAAGAGCAAGGTCCCGACAACGCCTCGAGAAAATCACCAAGAGAGAGCACCGAAAATTACCACCAAGAACAACCGGAAACAACACACATCCAAACCTTGAGAAACCACGTCGAATCATCTATACAAGCCACAAAGGTTCATACAAGGTCTAGCTTGCCGCCCAATCATCCAACCCTCTCAACAAGATCTCACCATGAAGCTCTCAAGCTAGTCCTATGGAAATCCTAAGAAAATAGGAAGGGAAAATAGGAAAGCAAATGAATTAGAGTTTCAAGAGATGGCTGCCATCCTCTCACCCCGTGGGTTATACGGAGGCCAGTCGAAAGACTAAAATGCCCCTAAAGCCTAAACTAAGATACACGCCCACCAAGGGCACTTTGGGAATTTGTCTTCGTAGCACCATCAGACGGATGCCTGGCGACCACACTTCGCGTAGCCTCGACGCAAGCCTTGTGATCCCGACTCGTGTCCTCCGCCTCGAAGCTTCCGGCGCCCTGCGACCCCAAACCGGTCAGACTGCCACGCCTGGTCTTCGGCCTCGGCTTTGTGGCTCAGCCGAGTAACCCGGTGATTTTCTGGTGAACCACCGCAAACCCTGCGAACTTGATGTAGCCTCCGCCAATCACCACTCATGACTTGGCTCCCATGAAGTCCCGGCTCGACCTTGGTTTTGTGGCTCAACCAAGAAACCGTCCACCGACTTCATCATGCTGTTCTTGCCACCATGAGGCCCGCACTCGACCCCGCTGGCCACCGGGTCCCTCGAACGAAGCCTACTTGTCTTCTCCACACTTGGAGGCCTCACCGGCAATGACCTTTCGCGCTTGTTCTTCACCTGCACCAACACAAGTCAAGTCGCAACCTGCACCTGCAATACTTAACCAAGAATCAGTCCACACAAGGAAGCGACCATCCACCGGTCCTCGAACTACACATGGTCCTCAGCATTAAAACTCACGCGAAGGCGAGTCCAGAGATACCACATAATTAACAACAGAAATTCACCCCGAATGGTTTAATTATTACAAACCGAAGTTTTTGACATCACAACGTAGTTCAGAGTTTTCGAAACAGTGGAATTAAACTAAGCGGAAAGCGAGAACACCACAGAAGGCCAGCCATGATGCCTTCATTCGTCGTCCTCCACCCACTCCAGCTCCTAGCCGGGCGGGATCTCTCCGAGCCACACATCACCAAAGGCATTACCTGGAGCAACAGATTAAAGCAAGGCTGAGTACAATAATACTCAGCAAGACTTACCTATCGGTGATGACTACTTAACCAACTCTAGACATGAAAGGCTTTTGGCCACTGAGTTTCTTTTGCTGAAAAGTAACAAAGAGTATGTCCTTACTTTCAAGATTTTAGCACAAGTTCTAGTGGGTTTATTCTTCTCTAAATTAGCAATCTAGTACAAACAAGGTTGTACCATACAATTAATCAAGCATAAAATTCGTCCACTTCCATCATTAGGGATCTCATGGCTAGTGGAGTAAGTAGTCTCAGATAACAGTGAGAGGCCGACAATCGATTGATTCAAACCTTGCAAGGTAGACCTAAACACACGGTGAGATTCTTGTCGGTGTTTTAGACCGACAACCTACCAAGGAGAGTACCTGAGGTAGATGAATGTGGCCTCACCGAGATCGGTAACTCGAAGGAAGAGACACGTGGCACACAACTTATACAGGTTCGGGCCGCGAGGTGCGTAATACCCTACGTCCTGTATGCTGCGTAGCTCTGGATTGATTGGATGTGATTACAAGATGATGCGGGATGCAGGGTTACAGGTCGGTTTAGGGAGAGAGTACTAGTCGTGTACGTCTAGGAGTCCTCTACACAGTACAAGGCATGTATAGCTTCCTATCCGAGTACTTCTCCACCGTAGTCCTTGCGCCTCACGCCATCAGGCGCCGTGTGGCAGAAGCCGGGTAGTCCCAGGGGCCCACCGAGTAGTCGGTCCTGGTACCCACCGAGGTAGTGGGCCCAGGGAGGTCCATACGACAAGAAGTACTTTGTAGTCAAGCAGGATAACTTCGAGTAGTTTTGACGGCCTTGACAAGTAGTCCTCAAGCGTCCCCGAGTACTACAAGTCGAAAGTCCTCAAGAATACTTGAAGCATCCCGGGGCTGGAAAGGTACTCCAGCTGATATTTGAATAATCCTGAAGTCTTCTCGAGTAGTCCCCAAGCGTCCTCGAGTTTTGCTCTTGAAGGTCTTCAACAATACTCGTGTTGTCTTGAAGCTGAAGTTTATATGGCAATGCGATTGCAAAATCGCACTCCATATGGAGTAGCCCCTGAGCCTTAGGTTGAGTCGTAGACTCTGATTGAGGGTCAAACTGTAGTTCTGGCAAGATTATCCCGCAAAATCCGGAGAAAAAACCGAAGGACATGTGGCACGGAGCCCCCGGGCCTTGAGTCGAGTACTTCATCTCGAATTGAAGGGTCATCTTGTATGTAGAATGTGTCCTGATTTGCTCTTGAATCTTGTCGCTACCCAGGGAATTGATTAGACGTAGCCGAGCCCCCGAGATAAGGCGCGTCGACTACTAGAAGTTGAAGGGTCAGGCGTTGCCGCTGAGTCAGCCATTGTGAAACATATCCATTCTGTCGTTGAAGAGCCGCCTGTTGACTTATAAATAGAAGCCAAAACCCTTAGGGTTTTTCACCCCACACACTTGCAGCCATTCCTAATAGATCTCGCATAGGTTGAGAGAAGCTATGATCAAAAATTTTTACGAGCAGGAACTAGATTAGATTTCGAGCAACTTTTGTTTAACACACCTAGTTAGTTACTTCCTACGGCATGGTGTAAAAACATAACGAACAAGCTTTTACAAAATTTGGTAGCTAACACCTTTGCATAAGAGGTAATCTAATTTATAAGAAGCACAAATTAGCAAATCTTCTTTAGAGGGCATATGGAAGTTCTGTTTTGAGTCTGTTTTTGGTTGTTTCAATTTTTAAGATGCATGCAAGATGTCCTATTCGTCCTCACATGGCAATCAAGCCAAAAAAACGAATTTAGTGTCGGTGGCAAGGCTTTTACTTGTCTCTCCCTATAATATCTAGTCGAGAGCTATATGCTACTCACATAGTGACTAACAAAGAGTTGTTATGTACCTGCAAAAAAACGAACCTTCCGTGCTAGCACGTCACGGAAGTGTCCACATACATTGCCATTCACTATAGAAACGACATCCATGTGTTAAGCCGCTGCATGGACAGCGTCCAACCTCGGACACCCTCCGTTTGAATGGAGTGTATCCTTGACTTGCATATTCGACATGCGGAACGCTCACGTATGAAACACGTCGCGACAACACAACTTATAACTAGACGCGAAGATGGATTCGTGGAATGGATCATTCCATCAACCCTCGCAATTCCCGAGATGTAGCACAGCACGCTTATAAAACACGTGGCTCATCTAGTTTTGTTGTGCAAGAAAGTAAGTATGACATAAAGTAAGGTGCTGGGAGTTAGCAAAATAAATTATAGGTTATTAAGCTACCTGAAAGAACCCAAAAATTCCCTCTAGGGCCTCTCAGTCTAGTTTATCCTTAACTGACCAACGTGTTTTGGAAAAATCAAACAATATTATCTTATTTTATTTAGAAACCAGTGATTAGGGTTATTAATTAATCTCTGGTGCATATAATTGCTCTGATGCCAACTGTGACAACCCGCCCAGGAAAATGACGTACTACCGCCTAAACCAATCCACTTAGGTCATTATGCAGTAATAATGTATCATCCTGTCGTTAGTCGTCGGTTAACACCCGGTAAATCACTTATATAGCAGCAAGGATCGACATATATGCATTAAAACTCACGCGATGGCGAGTCCAGAGATACCACATAATTAACAACAGAAATTCACCCCGAAGGGTTTAATTATTACAAACTGAAGTTTTTGACATCACAACGTAGTTCAGAGTTTTCGAAACAGCGGAATTAAACCAAGCGGAAAGCAAGAACACCATGGAAGGCCAGCCATGATGCCTTCATTCGTCGTCCTCCACCCACTCAAGCTCCTAGCCGGGTGGGATCTCTCCGGCCCACACATCACCAAAGGCATTACCTGGAGCAATAGATTAAAGCAAGGCTGAGTATACTAATACTCAGCAGGACTTACCTGTCGGTGATGACTACTTCACCAACTCTAGACATGAAAGGCTTTTGGCCACTGAGTTTCTTTTCCTGAAAAGTAACAAAGAGTATGTCCTTACTTTCAAGATTTTAGCACAAGTTCTAGTGGGTTTATTGTTCTCTAAATTAACATTCTAGTACAGACAAGGTTGTACCATACGACAAGCCCCTGAGTACTTTGTAGTCGAGCAGGATAACTTCGAGTAGTTTTGACGGCCTTGACGAGTAGTCCTCAAGCATCCCCGAGTACTACAAGTCGAAAGTCCTCAAGAATACTTGAAGCATCCCAAGGCTGGAAGGTACTCCAGCTGATATTTGAATAATCCTGAAGTCTTCTCGAGCAGTCCCCAAGCGTCCTCGAGTTTTGCTCTTGAAGGTCTTCAACAATACTCGTGTTGTCTTGAAGCTGAAGTTTATATGGAAGTGTGATTGCAAAATCGCACTCCATATGGAGTAGCCCCCGAGCCTTAGGTTGAGTTATAGATTCTGGCTGAGGGTCAATCTAAAGTTCTGGCAAGATTATCCCGCAAAATCCGGAGAAAAAACCGAAGGACATATGGCACGGAGCCCCCGAGCCTTGATTCGAGTACTTCATCTCGAATTGAAGGGTCATCTCGTATGTAGAATGTGTCCTAAGTTGCTCTTGAATCTTGTCGCTACCCAGGGAATTTATTAGATGTAGCCGAGCCCCCGAGATAAGGCACGACGACTACTAGAAGTTGAAGGGTCAGGCATTGCCGCTGAGTTAGCCGTTGTGAAACATATCCATCCAGCCGTTGAAGAGCCGCCTGTTGACTTACAAATAGAAGCCAAAACCCGTAGGGTTTTTCACCCCACACACTTGCAGCCATTCGTAGTAGATCTCGCCTAGAATTTGCCGCCCGTGCACACTACCACCTCAGTGGAAATTGTAGATCCAGGAACGCTACTGCCAGTAGCCACCGCTGCAGCCCCTGAGCGAATGTTAGTGAAAACCCGCTGTTCTCGGAGATTGAAGACCTCACCATCCAAGAGCATGAAGACCACCGGCGGTAAGAAAAGATCGCGGGAGGAGGCTGCTGGATCCGCCGGAGGGTCAACACCGCCGGTTTCTCCCCCGCGCCCGAATCCCAACAAGGAGTGGAAGAAATCGAAGACCAAGACTGAGGACCTGTTGGCGCTGCTGAACAACGGATTTCTCCAAGAGAAGGAGGTCGGCATGTGGCGTGCTGCCGCGGGAGATCCATACCCGATGGAGAAGAATCCGGATGAGATCCCGATGTTCACGCGGTTCGTGGAGCGCGGGTTGGCTCTCCCAGCAAGCAACTTCTTCAAAGGGCTTTTGGAGTATTACGGTATCGAGTACCTCAATCTCAACCCCAACGGCATCTTCCACACTTCTGTCTTCGTCCATTTTTGCGAAGCATTCTTGGGGATCAAGCCCCATTGGGTACTCTTCCGGAAGTTCTTTCGCGTGAAGCCCCAGCCAAGCGCCAACGACCCACGAGTAGTCGGAGGGGCCGGCATCCAGATGCGCGTGGACGCCGCTGAGCAGTACTTGGCGTACAAGTTGATCGACTCCAACCAAGACTGGAAGTCGAAGTGGTTCTACATCACCAACCACCACCCGGAGCTGTCGAAGCCCAGCGGGAAGCAGTCGAAACACCGCCCGTGGTGGAATACCGAGCCGACGATGCAGGAGGGTATCCAACTACCCGAACTGCTGGTGAAGATCAAGGCTTTGAGGGAAGCCAGGCTGAGGGCCGAGCATGTGGCCTTCAGCTTTATGAAGAGGATGGTGAAGCCGCTGATGGCTCGCGACACCCTTGGTTACCAGTACACCGGCGAGGGCGACTCGTCGCGGATGCCTGGCAACGAGATTGATGATGACGATATCATCGATAGGCTAGGCAGGATCTTCAAGGACATGCCGGCGTACACGCCCTGCCTGGTCCCCGAGTACTCCACCACTCATCCGCCGAACGAGGTCAGTAGCCACACTCAATGTCGAGTACTGATTATGTAGTAGTAGTCGTGCTCACCCAAATTTGTCTCCGAGCCGGCTTCGCCTCCCCGACTTGTCGAAATCCCAGAGGAGGGGAAGGGCAAGGCCAAGGAGCGCCGCGAAGTCGGCGAAGGTGACGACACTATTATCGTTGAAGACACATCAGATGAAGATTACGAGGAAACGCTTCAGGAACGGTTCCAGCTGCGGTCGAGGTTCAGCCGCCCTAGACTACCCAATGTTCCTCTCATCCAAGATCCTCCAACTGGTTTGGAGGCTAGTTTGCCTACGCCGCCGAGGAAGCCGTGCAACGTGGCATGCAAGCGCGTGG
The DNA here is from genome assembly GCA_947561735.1 of Cenchrus americanus. Taxonomy (NCBI): domain Eukaryota; kingdom Viridiplantae; phylum Streptophyta; class Magnoliopsida; order Poales; family Poaceae; genus Cenchrus; species Cenchrus americanus. Next base: position 191,843,855 of record OX387244.1, read on the forward strand.
CCAAGAAGCTGAGACCACGTATCAAGAGGTAAATTCCTCGAGTAGGGTAGTCGGATACTTGTCTTTCAATGTTGTGTATGCTGGCGACAAAATTCCATTGCTTGCAGGAGATTCCGCATTCCGACCTCGTGGACCAAGGGGACGAGGGTGACTAGGAGACGGTGGGGGAGCCAGCTGAAAGAAGCCGCAATCCAGCCCCCACCGTGGAAGAACTCGTGTCGCAATTGACACATCAGTCGACAATGATAGTCGAGCCGCAGGCGCCAGTTGCTGAGGACAGGACTGAGCCAGCCACAACTCCTGCTGCTGAAGAGCCAGTGACTACTGAAGCCGAAGAAGAGGCACATGCTAAAGCTAGACTTGTCGACATCGCCAGCATACTAGGCGCCCCAACAGTGACAGTAGTCCGGTCGAGCTTGTAAGTGAAGATCCTTCCCGAGTAGTACATATAGATTGGTAGTCGTACTTAGTTGACAACCCATCGTGTACTGTGCAGGAAATCCACGGATTTGTCCTGGGAGGAGGATGAACCCAGCACGACAGTGGCTGAAGACACTCCAGCCACTAAGGAATCCCCTCCCCTCCCCCAAGATGAGACCGAGGCGCCGGCCGTGGAGGCTACGCTGCCGGTGGCCAGCATAGTAGAAGGTGAGTACATTGCGCAAACGCAATCTTCCTCAAGGAGTAGTCGTGGCCGCCGAGGGAGACTAATCCATATGTCTTCTATTGACAGGGGTCGAAGCTGAGGGAAGCACCATCCCTGAGGCTGTACCCATTGAAGGCGTGGTGCCGGAAATCCAGGAAGCCACCGGAGCAGCCCCCGAGCTGGCGGAGGTAGCAAGCGGAGGAGCCCCGGCGATGGCCGAAGAGGAGCGCGACGAGGTACTGCCAGAGTCGAACCTGGTAGTAGGCTTCCGTTCGGCAGAGATTCAGGATGTGAAGCCGATCCGTTCAGTGCCGATGTCCGGGACCGCCAAGACTGTAACACCCCATGTTTTTGCTCAGTGGTGTTTTGTGCTAATGACCCTCTTAACACTTACTCTAACCACCCATGAAGAATCCTAGGTTGACCCATGGTCAAAACCCTACTCAAAAACCCTAATGTCTTTTGACCCCCTAGAGCCAGTGTAGACTTTGTGCACGTTCTCCAAAATTTCCCTAAACACTTCAAAATCACCTAAAGGGAAAAATGTGCACAATTTCAAGGCACACAACTTTCCTATTGAGTGGCATTGCTAGTTTGGAGAGTAGGGTAGAGGAAATGGCAAATCAAGGTGCTGGTTTACTGTTTATCGGCGCCGAGAATTTGGCCAACTTGGCATGACGTTCCTGCTCGATCCCTTGCTTAAAACCCCTACCAACCTTTGTGAAAGTGGTAGAGGGATGTGTGATCTTCAACTTTGCTTTAGACCATAAGGTGCACTTTAGTTTTAAAATCCAGAGAAAACTTAATTTGAAAACTGCTTCAGTGAAATGCAAACGCCCGGGAACGCCCGAGAAGCGCTCTGCCGCGATGTCATGCACGGCCACGTCGGCCACCCGCCGTACGCACCGTACCCATGTCGGGCGCGCACGCCGAGGTGCCGGAGTGACCGTCGGTCCCGCGCGGCCGCCGGCGGGGACTCACCCGTGCCGTCTATGGCAAGTGGGCCGCGCCGGTGGCGCTGATCCACCGGTCGGCGCACCGCCCGTGGCGCACCATTGGTCGCTGGAGCAGCGCATATCGCCGGCCATGCCCCTGACCTCTCCACGCATGCAAGTGGCACCGGCATGGACCCCACCTACCCCCAACCGACCTCCTGCGCGCTTATAAGCCAGCCCCCGATCGCTCCTCGCGCGCACGCGCATCAGCCCGAGCCACCGCCGTTCCGCCATTGGCGCCGCTGGTGCGCACCTCCCTCCAGTCGACGCCCTCACCCCCACAAGCTCCTGAGCCCTTCCTTGTGCACCCTAATAGCTCCCCGAGCTGCTTGTTGTTCAAGCCGAGCCGCACGATCGCCGGAGCCCGAGTTCCCGCGGCCGCCACCGGACCGCCACCGCCGAGCTCGCCCCTCTGCCGATCCTCCGAGCCTGGTGACCTGCCTAGCGTCTTCCCTAGGCCACATAGAAGCTTCCCGTGCAGCACGTGTTTGAGCCTAGCCCCTGTCTTCACCGCCGTGTGAGTTCCCGCGGCCGCGCCGCCGCTGCTCCGTCGCCGCCACTCGCCGACGACTTCCTCGGCCGATCCTCCTCCACCAATCGTTCACGGGTGAGTCCAATCGACGATCCCCATAGCTTGTGTGCCTGCCCGTGCTCCACCTCGCCGCCGGCGAGCTTGCCATCGCCGTCGGGACCAAAGGGGGGAACCAAGGGTATTTTTGTGAAAGATTTAAAAGTTTTAGGGTCTTTCGTGCATAAAGATTGTTCCCTGTATTGTGGTTTGGTCCAGCAACTTGTAAAATCAATTAAAAAGCATAGAAAATCCAAAAATAGCAAACAGTATAACAAGAACTACAACTTTCTCCAAACATGTATATACTTTTGAGCTACAGTTTTTGCTTGGAAAATAGAAATGTAAAATACCTAGATTTGTGATTCTGCAAAATCCGCACAAGATCTTGAGCTGGATTTTGGATATGTTGTGGGAACTAGCCTATTTAAATTCTGTACCAAAAATTGCGCAAAGTTATTGAAGGGATCTTTTTATATAAATTATCTAGTGATATTGGTAATTCTGCCTAGATGATTTTTGTAGCTTAAAATATAATTATTTTTGAACTCAACTTCTGGCTATTGTCATGCTATATCAAAATGCATCCTTGGTGAATTTACCATGATTTTATCTCTAGTAGAAATATTATTTCCTCATTTATGCTTGTTTTCGATTGTAAATATGTATAGCAAGATGCATAAAGGCTGTGGGTGTGTTTATTGGTTCTTTAGGCTTGTTTTGGACCAAAGCATGTGTAGGAGGAAGTTTGGTTTCATTTCTGTTATATTTAAGTTAATATGTATTAATCCTCTTTTTGCTAGCTAGAAATGCCTTCAATTTTTATGTGTTTAATTCAGTGGTGCAAAAGTCAATCGCTTGCTGTCCAGAGGTGTGCCTCCTGGTCATTAGGACTAGTAGGTACTATTGGATAAGTTTGTTATGTATTTAGTTGATTAAAAGAGTTCAAATTCGATTAATCTAGTAAAGGAAAATAGGAAAAATACTTTCTCTTGTACATAAGTTAAGAAAATAAGTTAGGAAAGTAAAATGGTGGTGCCAAAGTAAATTTGCTGTTTGTTTTTAAATTAAATATTTCTTTAATAGATGTGCACACAATCACCTTAAAGAGAAGGCTGAATGAGCTTTTTGATTATCTTTAAAAGGAGAAATGTTTAATTACTTTTCTTAAGGTGAATATGACCAACCTCACACTCCTTGTTGCTATTTGTACTGTTTTTGAATTAGATTAAAATAATTGCACTCCTAATCACTGCATTTCATTCCCCGTGTAGAAGTCCCCGACGGTAGTTATACGCTAGTGCCGGCTGACGGGGACGAGGGAGCAGGAGGAGACGTGCACTACGTGACCGTAGAGCAAGACCCGGACCAAGGTCCGGAAGTTTGCGTGTCTGCTTGTGCTGACAAAGGCAAGCCCCGGTTTAACCATTATCCCCTAGTTTACTTTCAATCTTCTGAATTTATCATTGTTATCTTATGTGCATTTACGTTCAGGAGTTGATTGAAACCCTAGTTGCATGACCCTTAAGTACCAATGATCTTTTACTAGCATGTTAGGTTGCTAGTTGCTATGCTTTAAGGATCCGGTACAAGTCGAGTGATGTTCGTCACTCGCGAGAATAGGATCTCCTTTATGGAATCACCATATGAATTAATGGATTGCTCATGTGGTAAGAGCATGGGATTTGGGCTCCGGTCCAATGGCTTCGTGGTTAAGTGTTTGAAAGTACTAAACACTTGTCGGAAATGGGTATGATAAGCCTAGTACCTAAATGAGGCGGTACGGGGTTTTACTATCACTACTCTTAGGGTTGCGGCCCCGGGCTCGCCACCCGAGTGCATGCGTGAGGCTGGGTGACCTTGGTGGCGTAGCCCTGATAAACCTTGTACTTAAGACTGTGAGCTATTATCCCCAAACCGAAGAATAATGGGAACCGCGTGGTTGGTCAACTCTTAGTGAGGGCACCTCTCGTGTGTTTAGGTCCACCTTGCAAGGTTATGAATCAATCGATTGGCGGCCTCTCACCGTCATCTGAGACCACTTACCCGACTGGCCATGATATCCCTTATGATGGAACTTTGTGAAGATTATTACTTTGATTAATTGTTTGTACAACTTTGGTTGCAATAGTTTCTTATCTAGTAATGATTACCTCTACTAGAACTTGAGCTAAAATGTGAAAGTAAGGATTCACTACTTAGTAGTTTTTTGGCAAACAAACCCACAAGCCAAAAGCCTTGCATGATTAGAGGTAAAGTCTTTCTTTTGGACGGGTAAGTCTTGCTGACTATTAGTATACTCAGCCTTGCTTTATAAATGTTGTTTCTAGGTAATGCATGTGATGTGTGGCCCGGAGAACTTCCACCCGTCTGGGAGCTGGAATGGGTGGATGACGAGGAGTGATTGCATCATGGACAGGCCTCTTATGATGTGATCGTACCGTTTAGTTATCTTCCGCTGTTTTTAATAAACTCTGAACCATTTACTTTCATGTCAAAGAACTATGTTTGTAATAATTAACCCTACGGGGATGTGATGGTTAGTGTGTAAGGCACTCTGGATTCTCCTTCGTGGGGGGTTTAATGCATATGTTCAATCCTCTTTGTGTTGTCAAGTGATTTACCGGGCGTTAACCCGGCAACACTCAACGGGATACTTCTTTATTATCGCTTAATGACTAAATGGAGTGGTTTTCATGATAGTATGGAATTATCTCGGGTGGGGTTGTCACAACGACTAGTCGTGGTGGGATCGAACTTCTGGCGGATGACCTCGTCGACCCGGCGGTAGTTGCTCATCACTTGGAGGCAATGCGCCGGGCCGAGCAGTGGATTAAGGTAACTTATTAGTAATTGAGTAGTCAATTTGCCCTGAGTGCTGAGTACCCGAATAATAGTTGTTGCCCGCTGTAGGATGTTGTGGTGAGATCCCGACAGAAATCTGAGATGCTCCAAGGATACGGCGATACAGTGCTCCGGGCGGAAGCATTAGAGGGAGAACTCGCGAAGGCCAGGAAGCACTCCTCCATGGTCCAGTCAAAGCTTGATGGCGCCTTCGCCCAGTACCATAATGAAATCCAGGACATGCAGGTGAAGAGCGACGAGCTGGTGCGCAAGAACAAGTCGCTTTGCAGCAAGAACAAAGGTACGCTGCTGTCTTCTCGAGTACCCATAGGAAGTACCATGCAGTGGTCTAACCCCACCTTGTTTGTTGATTGCAGAGCTTGAGACCCGGGTCGAGCAACTGAAGGCTTCAGAAGTCGACATGAAGAACGTCTTCTACCGGGAGAAGAAGGCCCACGAGGTATTTGAATATGATTATAAGCAGTTGGCTTACGATTGCGATAAGCACATGGAGCTCCAAATTGCCTCGGACCGTGACCTTGTCAACTACTACAAATCCCTGCAGAAGTTGAATGAAGACTGCAAGAAGTTGCGGGCCCAGCTCAAAGAACTTGAAGAAGCCGCACTTCCCATTGCGAAGCTGCTGGTGCCTCATCTGGGCGGGCCGAAGATAGATCCGTTGGTGGACCGGCTGAGAGAAGCCCCTGGTCGGCTGGCGACGTGCGTCAAGCATTTGGCTAAGTCGATCCCCAATCAAATCTTGGTGTACATGAAGTCGTACTTCCCCAAGGATTCGGTGTACGTAGTTGCGGGTGGACTAGCTGCCAACTGTACTGATGAGCAGTACGCGGAGCTCCTAGAGCAGATGGCGCCAATTGCTGAACAAGTCGCCGGAAAGCTGAACCTCCAGTAGTCTTATAGGGTTAGCTTGTAGCAATAGTTGTGTATAAACAAAGTTGTACTAAACTTGTTTAAGTATGAATGAGAAAACTTTCAGAAATGAGTACTCGTTGTCGCGAGATATGTATGCAGAGTTCTCATCGTAGAGTTGTCACGAGTAATGGTACTCACCAGTAGGCCCGTTGAGGGAGACACAGTAAGTAAGTTGATAGATAATCAAACTTTATTACTGAAAGAAGTACACCTGGATGGCCAGGGCCGTTTTAGAAGAGTAGTCGCCAGGACCCGGAGGCCGCCTACGGCTAAGTGGTGTTAGGGCGCATAGCCGCTTACAGCAGTAGATCTGTTAGTAGCCGTATAGGCTGGATCTAGGAGGACATGGTCTTTTAGTAGACCGCTGCTAGAGTCCTTTGTCGCCCTGAGCCGGCCGAGATGCGTTAGTAGCCGTGAACGCTGGATCTTGGAGTGTAGTAGTCCGGAGACTAGTGCCTGGACCCGGGAGGGCGCTCACAGCAAAGGGGTCTTGGAGTAGTCGTGCAAACTTGAGCCCCTAGAGTAGTCGAGAGACTAGGCATAGAATCGACAGAGCTGGTCGATATTCCGCGAGTTGCTGACGTCTTCGCCTTCAAGGGTCTGCAGGCGGTAGGAGCCTGGTCCGGTCACCTTTGAAACTGTGAAGATACCTTCCCATGGCGAGCTGAACTTGTGTAGTTTTTCTGTGTTCTGGATACTGCGCCAGGTAGCTGAGCATCCCGCAAGGACAACCACCAAACGGTTCCCAAAACTCCTCGGGTCGGGAGAAAAGGCCATAGTCTTTAGTGCAGGCTATCCGGCATACCGCGCGAGGCACCCGGACTCACCATGCACCACCGGTAGCTAGCCGTGAGATGCATCCCAAGAGTAGTGACAGTTAAATCCCTAACCGTCTCACTAAGGTATTAGGCTTACCGGTCCCATTCCCGACAAGTGCTTAGTACGTTCAAACACTTAACCCACGATAGCCATTGGACCGGAGTCCACATCCCATGCTTTTAACACATTAGTAATCCATTTAAGGAGATCTCATGATTCCTATCCAAGAACCTATTCTCGCGAGTGATATCATCACCCGACTTGTAAAGGTCCTATAGCTTAGCAGCTATCAACCTATCATACTAGTAGGACACAGGTACCTAGGGATCATGCATCTAAGGTTCCATACAACGCCTGAACTTAAATGCACAAGCATCCATAGATAATTGTATATTAAACTTTGAAACATTGGGTTAAATGCACCGGGGCTTGACTTCATCAGTGGTGTTAGCCTGATCACCCTCGTTGTCTTCGAGTACTTCCACGTACAGCAGTGCAGCTTCCGCTTCTCCTTCCTCGGCTTCCAGCACGAGCGAGTAGTCACCGTCGGGAAGGTCTACACAGAATGCAATGCAGGGTTCAGATGATGTGATACATTATTTATCTTATCCAACTCTTGTTGGCCATATTCACCTTAACAAATAATTAATTATTAATTTCCTTTTCATGAAGGCTATTATTGATATGTGTTTTATTCTTTTAATTAAACACTTAATTAATGTTTCCTTTCATAATTGTTATTTCATGTGACGATTTAATACTTCACCTTTCACTAGCAAAGGTGTGTAAAAAATAATTAATTCATTTAATTCCTTAAACAACAAGGGTGTATTCTTAGATCATAAGTTTTGCAACACCTCACAAAAGGGGTAAAAGAATCAAAAAGGCATTTTCCTAATTTAATCAAAACATTAATTCCTTATAAGCCCCCAAGCTTTTCATTAAACAAAAAATCACTAAAAATTCAGCGGAGAGTTTCTCAAGCATCAAAACACCTATACTAAGCCACTGGCACACTTGCAAGGCTTGGAAAGCTAGAAAATTAATTATTTTGCAAATGACAAAAGCTAGCTGGCAATTCAAGTTAAATGCATACAAAAATAAATAAGCATCCAAATGCTCCAAACATCCTCACACGTGTTCTCTGGTCCTAAACCATCCTAGGAAAGCAGCAAGTACACCTAGAACTACTGCTGATCTTGCATTATTAAATTACAAAGGAAAACATTCATATATTGAGAATAAATACTTCTGATCATTCAAAAATTGTGGTTAATGCACCAGAGGTGCAACTTGACATAACAAGACCACATGCAGAAGTTGGGCACAAAAACATATTTATTTTAAGCTACAAAAAGCATCTATACAAATTTGGCATAAATGGAAAATAATTCATATAAAAAGATTTACATCATAACTTTGTGCAATTTTTGGTACAGGAGCTAGCCATAAATTAGATACAGATGACCTGTGATGTTAAGATATTGCAGATCTAGGTTTTTCACATTTCTATTTTCATGCTAAAAATATCAAGAAACAACCTAGATCAATATAACAAAAGTTGTAGTTCTCCTCACCTGGAATCTAGCAAAATTGAGTTTGCAATTTTCTTAATTTTCTACAACTTTCTAGGGGTTTTACAAGTTTCAGCAAAATCTATTTACCATTGTAGTTACTCTTTTGCACCGAGACCCTTGGATGTTTTCCAAGACTGACACATATGCCCCTAGATTGCACAAAACACCCTGGAAAGACTTAGAGCCTTGCAATGCGGCCCTTGGTCATGGGGGCGGCGCGGCTCCGGCCAATCCAGGCGAACCGGCGGCGCTGCCGGTCGGCGAAGTGGTCGGGCTCGACCATAAGCTCACCTAGGAACCATTGGTGGCCGAAGTTGGGGAGGGTAAATCGCTGGCGTGAGCGCACGGCGAGGACCGGCGGCAGTGGCCGCGGTGGGTGGTGTTGCCGGCGAGGGAGGCTTCCGGCTTGCCCACAAGCAAAGGCTACGCCTCACGTGCGAGCTAGAGGAGGTGTTGGGTGTGTCGGCCGGTGACGAAACGCTCGGAAAGAATGGGAGCTTGCTCAAGCGGCAGTCATGGCGGTGGCTATGGCAATGGTGACGCGTGCGAGGGCGAAACACGACCTTAAATAGGGGGGACTTGGCCGGCGATGACGACGGCATGACCGCGAAGATGCGGTTGTGGTATGGCGGCCTCGACCGGCGCGCGTACGGCGGGACGCCGCAGACAGACCGATGGTCCATAGCGTGCGCCCGTCCGGTACGGCGCGGACAATCGGCAACGCACGACCCGGAGGACTCCAAGGAGCCTCGGGGCGTGGGTGCGTGGGGAAGGCGCGGCCTCGGTCGGCTAGTGGCCTCGGGCAGTGTGGCGTTGGCGCGGACGCCAAGGTGGCGCGGCGCGCGCGGGCGTCACACCTTGGCCGTGGGCATCTGCACACGGGGCTCAAGTTCACCATTGGAAGGTTGGTACTTGTCCTTGTTAGCCCACTACTTCGCCATTCTCTCCTCTCGCCTCCTTTTGAAGCAAAACTCATCCTTATGGCCATCTCTCCCACAATAGCCACAATGGAACCTCACAAGGTTAGCCTTAGGCTTAGAATCGGGCTGCTAACTTGGTTTCTCTCCACTCGGCTTCTCAACCAGTTTCTCCTCACTAGCCTTCTCGCTCTCTTTCCCAAAGAACACTTTCCCTGAAGTGCTCACAAACTTGATAGGCTTTTTGAAATCATTTGTTTGTGGAGGAAACATGGGTGGAGCTGGGGTTGTATCTAGTCGGTTCCTGAGATGGTTAGGTTTAGGAGGGAAATCATTTTTGTGGTGGGTTTTTGGTGGCTCTGGAATGTTCTCTCCACTTCCTTCACCAACCTTGTTTGCCCCAAGTCCCTCACAATCCTGCCTCTTGTATGTATCGATTATTATCCTCAACTGAGGCTCATGACCAGGAAACCAACCCATCAACTTTTTCAACTCATCATTCTCATCCCGCAAACGATCAACATAATGTGCAAGTTCCAGATTCTTCAAAGCTTGCAATTCACAGGTAGAGCAAGATGTAGGAATTTGTTTTTTCAGCTTAGCCTCAAGAGAAACAGTGTAAGCATGCATCTCATCAATTTTACCATACAAAACAGGGCAAGAAGTACAAGCTCCTAGCATAGCAGGTCTAGACTTAAGCTCAACCACTTCAACCCTAAGAAGTTCTAATTCCTCACACTTGGAGGCATGCTTTTCTTTGAACATAGCAAGATCAGCAAGGAAAATAGGACAATCAACACATTCAACTTCATCAAAAACAACAGGTGAAGCTTTCAGAGAGTCAATTTCAAGCTTAGCATCCAAATTCTGTGTTTCTAGCTCAGCCACTCTAGTCCTAGCATCCTCAAGTGAGACCCTAAGATCTTTCCTCATCTTCTTGGCTTCTCTAAGCATGTCACCACGATTATCAACGAACAAGCCAAGCCGTTCATTCTCCCGACGCAAGAAGGGGAGTTCATCACGCACCTCGTCATCGGAGTCAGAGTCCGAGTCGCTCTGTGTGCTCTTCTTGCTGCCGGAGCTTAGCGCCATGGTGCAGATTCCATATCTAGCGAAGCAGCTCAGCCCGCTCAGGTTCTTGGACGACTTCCAGCCCTTGAGACGATCACCTTCATCTTCACTGCTGCTTGAGCTCGAGGTGGAGTACACGGAACTGGAGTCGACGTCGCTTGCTCCTACCATCGCTCAGGCCTTGCCTCGGCTCTCCTTCTTCCTCGATCGTCGCTCGTCCTTGTGCTTGTTCTTGTGCTTGCTCTTGTGGTCACGCCTCGACCGATACTTGCCATTCGTTCTTGACTTGTGCTTGTAGGCATCCTTGTTCTCAACCTTCTCCGAGCTGTCGACAACGAAGTGTTCCGGCGCTTGCCACACTAGAAGCATGTCCACGTGTTCCTCCTCATGTTCACCCGGTTCTTTGCAGCCTCTCGAATCTCCTCGTCAGCAACGCTAGCTCGTGCTCTCCAAGCACATCGAACTCCTCATCTCGCATAGACATCAGAGAGGACAAAGACAACATCCTGGTGGATGGGTTAGTGTTAGTCTTTCCTTTCGATCCGCCGACGAGGGCGAGACAATGAGAGTCATTCGGGCCCTCGATCTTGGTTGTCATGCCCCTATCCACCTCAGCCGACTTGAGCTTCGAGAACAGCTCGTTCACGGTCAGAGTGTCATACTTCTTTGACTCCACAATGTCCTCGAACTTTCCGCCCCAAACCGTACGATCCAACGAGTGTAAGAGCTTGACGACTCTATCATGATCATCGTACGGGAGCACGTCCACATTGGTCCTCATGTTGTTCACAACCACCGTGAACCTCTGAAACAAGGCATCGATGGACTCGTCGAGGAGATGAGTGAAGTTCTTGTACTATCTTTGGTACGTCCCATACATCCGAGCCTGAACCTGGGCATTCCCAACATGAGCTTCCTTCAACACCGACCAGATTCTACAAGCCAAGTGCTCGGTGTGCACCCGATTGAGTTCAGGCAGACACAAAGCAAGGAACAAGTAGTCGACCTGTCTTGTTGTTGGCGTTGAACACGTCCCTCGATCCTGGAGCAAGGAAGTTCATTGGCTGGACATAGCCTGTGTCCACCGTGACATCCCAAAGGATCTGACTCTTTCCGCAGAGGAACGCCGCCATCCGCTTACTCCACATCTGGTAGTTCTTGCCATCGAAGTGTGGAGGACCCGATCCCCGTTCTTGGTATGCCATCCTTGGATCTTAGACTGGTTAGAGTCAATCAAGGCCTGTAACTGGCTTTGATACCAATTGAAGGACCGATGCGGCGAACCATAGAGGGTGGTAGTGAATGGGACCCGATAAAAATTCTTCTCGAAGGAGATGGAGACTCCAACTAGATGAACATGGCTTCCAACACACGTCTCCGACTCACTACCCAAGTTGGCCAAGTCCACGTAGCCAATGGAGTGCTACTAGACCAAGGAACCAACAAACAACCTTCTGAGCCAAAACTCACCAACACGCACAGTGGAAACTTGCACGACTTGCTGCCTGTGTTGCATCGATCAGACCGATGGCCTGCGTCAGTCAGACCGGTGACACCGGTCAGACCGATGGACAAGGCCGGTCAAGCCGGTGGCTATAGCAGTCGCACAACAAGTGTTCAACAGAGCCCCAGTGACTTCTCTAGGCCCTGGAACAAAACACCCCCAAAAACACAACTAACATGAAAGGAAAACCCTACACAAAACCTAGCGAAACAACACCAAACAGACCAAGAACTGACCAGCAGCACCACAACCCAAAGACAAACGAGTCCAGTAGTTCACCCAAGGCAAATCCCACAAGTGATTCGCACCGGTCAGACTGGTCAAGAGCACCGGTCAGACCGGTGTAACCTGGGCAGCTCAGGACGAACAGCACACGCCGGTCAACTCCCTCAAATCCAACTCCCGATCTCCCGAATTGCTCCACGGATTTGCACAAGACTTTGGGGATAGCAGGAACACCTCATGAGGAGTCCATAGCCAAGTTTTTATCCACCAAAACTTGCCAAATCAAGATGAATCGAAGAAATCCCGCCAAGAACTCCTCTATAAAGGATCGGATGGCGAATAGAGAGGGGGGGAGTGAATAGGAGCCGGTAAAAAATTCTTCCAAAAGAATCCGACCTATACCCTAGACAAACCCCGGTCACACACAAGCGATGGATCGAATCACGCACCAATCGCCAAGACCACGAGGTTATGGATCAACCTCTAGCCTTAGGAACGATTCCTAGAAGCACACGCGGAAGCACTAGAAAGGGAGGGAGGAATCGAACCAAGAAGCAAAGCACACAAGGCTCGGCGGACCGTCCGGCCAGAGGGGCGGGACCGTCCGCACGGGCCTCGCGGACCGTCCGCCTCGCACCGCGGACTGTCCGCGCCGACCTTGCGGACTGTCCGGCCCTACACCGCGGACCGTCCGTTAAAGCACACAGAACACCAGAAGCGACCCGAGAAAAATGGACCGTCCGCCGAGGCCGGGCGGACCGTCCGCGCCACCCGCGGACCGTGCGCTACTCAAGCCCGAACCGTCCACAAACTGGCTGCAACAAAAACCAAACGCCAAACTGGATCAAAAGCGAGGACGCACAAGAACTCGACGAACACGCGACGAACACTCCACCCGCGGACCGTCCGCGACCCCCCCACGGACCGTCCGCGCCGCGCGGACAGAACAGAAACAGCCCGACCCCGAAAGTCAACTCCCCCAAATCATCATCGGATTTCCCAAACGGTTGAAGCTATGGAGACAAGGGTTTGGGGACTTGAAAAGCGTCACACAAGGATGCTATAGCCCAAAAATCTTGCCTCCTAACTCCCTAAATCACCGGGAATCGCGAATCCTTTGAGCACCACCAAAAGCTAGTGCACCGAACGAAAACTCACGAATCGAAGTGGTTTCCCGGCGTTTGAGGGCACAAGATCAAGCACAAAGATGCACAAGACATCTATCCATGTTTCCCTCAAAGAAATCCGGGGAGAAACCCACTCAAATCTGCGGAATCGAACCGGGAACAAAGGCACGAAAACAAGCACAAAAAGCCACGAAAAACAACCCCGAATCTTCTATACAAACCAGGAAAGATTCACAAGGTCTAGCATGCCGCCCTAGCATCCATCCCTCTCAACAAATCTCTCATGAAGCTCTCATGCTAGCCTATGGAAAATGGAAGGAAAAATAGCTACGAAAAAGAGAAAGAGGAGGGAGGAAATGAAACCCTGAGTCACGGACCAAGAGAGCCATCCACACACACTCATGGCTTATATATCAGGTCCCGCCGGAGTGGTAAATGACTCGACTACACCAAACATAACTACTGGCGATACAACCCACGTAGGGGCATTTAGGTAATGTTTGTGGGTCTTGCCATCGGACGGCCACGCCTTCGCCGCACCCCGCGTCCTCCCGACGCAAGCCATGCGATCCCGCCGCGTGTCCTCCGCCCTCGAAGCTTCCCGACACGCCCGGATCCCGTCTCCGTCGTGTTGGGCCCTCGCACTTGGTTTTGAGGCCCAAACCAAGAAACCGTCCGCCGATGGTTTTGTGGGCAAACCACCAAACCCCGCGTGCTCGGTCCGGCCTCCCGCGAAACCACTTGACTTGACCGCCACCGTGCACCGGCTCGCTTGTCCATGACTTCGTCTTGCTTGTGTCGCCACCATGTGACCCGCACCCGGTCCCGCCGTCCACCGTGTCCCACGAACCGAGCCTACTTGTCTCTCCATCTCCCGAGGCCCCTCAAGGCCGAAGACCTTTCGCGCCCGTTCTTCACCCGCAACAACACGAACTAGGTCGCAGCCCTACACCCGCGCACTAAGCCAAGAGTCGGTCCAACACCCGTTGTCAATCACTCATCACCGAGGAGCGGTCATCCATCGACCACCGGGACGCTCCCCGGTCCTCAATCTCCCCCCTTGATGAGTGCATTGACAACACACAACGCGAAATGAAATTCAGAGAAAAAGAGAAAGAAAGAAGAAAGAAAAACAAAGAAGCTCAACTCATGACCAAAACCAAAGAAAGGCAAAGAAAGGTCACAAGCCAAGCAAAGCACAAAAACCACACCGAAAACAGCAAGAAAGCTCCCCCTGAACCAATGCAAGCTCCCCCTGAACATGTGGATGCAAACTTCCAAATTTCAGCTCACCTCTTCTCCCCCTTGTTGACAATGTATGAATCAAGGTGAAAATGCAGAAATGCAAAGCAAAGCATATAAACATCTACATGAGCTTCTCAAATAGGCCAAATCTAGTGTCAAAGGCTAAAAATGAGACAAAGATCACACAAATGGATCATAGCATAGTCAAAGCATTGCCACAAGTAATATATGAAAATACAAGCATGTGACAAAGCAGAATTTTCAGATTTAAGCAATTTTACCGAAAGAGGACTCGCTTCACATGTAAAAGCCTATCCATGTCACACTTGAGCCACAAACATGCATACCACCCAAAGATCATACAAGGATATCAAATTCTCAGCAAAAGAGCATGGCAAACACCCATAAAGCAAAGCATGTCATGTCAAAGCTCATGAGCCATTTGTCCACTTCGGGGAGACTTCTCCACTAGTGAACATCATGCAACATGTTTTGTACCCATATGTGAAAGATAAGACATTTTAAACATAGACATGATGGATGGAGCATTTTTCAAGCATTATGCACTTCTTTTCAAGATTAATTCATTTCATGGTACATGAAGTGCCTTTGCGGCAAAAAGAAGCTTATGCTCCCCCATGAATGCAACATAGGCTAAACATCCACAATGATATTCGGCTTTTGGCCCAAATGCAAGAACAACGCATCCAAGCACAATCTAAGCATGAAAAGCACATTTAGACCAAACTGTGACATGGATACACAACTACACATGAATGGAGCATATTTCATCAAAAATTAGTCAAGATTAGCATTTATTTCAAAAAGGGGTATCTCACCACACATATATCTCAAATATTCCAAGAGCATAGCCTCACATCAAACATGGCATATGAAAGAAGCTCATCATCCTAAAATGCAAAAAGATACAAATGCAACATGATATATGACAAGATGGCTAACCTACCATGGTTTATACATCAAGCAAAGCATGTATATACATCAAAGTAAACATGATATGATACATATGATACACAAAGGAAATCCCCCAAGAGCCAACTAGAAAGGGCAACAAACCCCATGTTCCCCCCGCAAGCGCACAAATGTAGCTTGGTCGAGAGGCTTTGTGAAAATGTCGGCTAGCTGATCTTGGGTAGGGACATGGCTCAACACAATGGTTCCTTTCTCCACATTGTCCCTCAAGAAATGATACCTCACTTCTATATGTTTGGTTCTCGGAGTGAAGCACTCGGGTTTTTGGCTACGCTTATGGCACTCGGTGCTATCACAAAGAAGTGGGATCTGGGTGCACTCCTCACCAAAGTCTCTCAAAGTGTATGAAATCCACAACAGCTGGGAGCAACAACTCGCGGCAGCAACATACTCGGCCTCTGTGGTAGACTGAGCTACACTAGACTGCTTGCGGGAAGACCATGAGACCAACGAAGAACCAAGAAACTGGCAAGTACCAGAAGTAGACTTCCTCTCGACTCGACATCCAGCAAAATCCGCATCGGAAAAACCATGAAGAGAAAGAGTCGAGGAGGAAGAATACCAAAGGCCAAGACCAGAGGGGATCGTAGGTACCCGAAGATCCTCTTGACGGCCTGTTGATGTGATGTCCTTGGCGAAGCCTGAAAACGAGCGCACAGACACACGCTGAACTGTATGTCTGGCCTCGTCGCCGTCAAGTAGAGGAGGGAGCCGATCATGCTCCTGTACTCCCGCTGGTCCACTGGTTCTCCGTCCTCATCCGCATCTAAAGTGGCTGTACTCCCCATGGGAGTCGACATCGGCTTCACATCTTGCATCTGGAACTTCCTTGGCATGTCTTTTGTGTACTTGGTCTGGTGCACGAACGTTCCATCCTTCACTTGCTTGATCCGCGGCCGAGAAAATACTGCAACTCGCCCATCATGCTCATCTCGAACTCCCTGCTCATCTCATCTGCAAACTTGGCAACAAGGTTATGTGACGAGCCACCAAAGACAATATCATCCACGTATATCTGAACAATCAGCAAATCATTTCCATGCTTGAGGAGAAACAGAGTCCTATCCACGGTACCCATCACAAACCCTCTGCTCAACAGAAAACCTCTCAATCTCCCATACCAAGCACGGGGCGCCTGTTTCAACCCATACAGAGCCCTTTTCAACCCGTATACCCCGTGTGGGTACAACTCGCTCTCAAACCCGTGTGGTCGCTTCACATACACCTCCTCCTCTATGACCCCGTTCAGAAAAGCACTCTTCACGTCCATCTGAAACAACTTGAACCCTTTGGCCACGGCAAAGGCTAGAAGGATCCGAATTGCCTCAAGACGGGCCACAGGAGCAAAGGTCTCCTCATAGTCGATCCCCTCCTTCTGACTAAACCCCTGAGCAACAAGTCTGGACTTGTTCCTCACAACCATCCCATTCTCTCCCTCTTTGTTCTTCCAAACCCACTTGTTCCTATGGGATGGCAATTTGGAGGTGGTTCAACTAACTCCCACACCTGGTTCCTCTCAAAGTTTTCCAACTCCTCATGCATAGAATTGACCCAGTTTGCATCAGATAAAGCATGTCCAATGTCCTTGGGGTCAAAAGTAGCAACAAAAGCAGCATGAGCAAAATGAGAGGAATTCCTGGACCTCGACCGTGTAGTGCGTTCATCGATGTTTCCAATGATCTTCGACAGGGGATGCACTTCTTGAATCCGCCGGGGAGCCTCACGCCTCGAGACTACCTCCCCCTCAACTTCAGCTTCTCTCACCTGATCTTCTTGTTGCACCGTTGTTGTCCATGAAGTAGATGGTCCATGCTCCATAGTGGTCGTAGGGGAAGTAGTGGGTACACACTCAGCTTCAGGCGCGTGGTTCTCCCCATCATCATCTCCAGTTTCATCCTTCTCCTCTTCAAAGAGGTCCTCGGCCATCTCTTCATCACCTGCACATTCAAAGCCAAGAGAGGTACATGGCATTGTCTCGTCGAAGGTCACCTCGCAAGTCTCCATGATTTTGTTAGTCTCAAGGTTAAGCACCCTGTAGGCTCTAGAGTGGTTAGCATATCCAAAGAAAATACCATCACTAGACCTAGCCTCAAACTTGTCGAGTTTTCCCTTCTTCCGAATAAAGCACCCGGGCCAAAGACTCGGAAATGACTCACCTTGGGTGCCCGACCATGCATCAGCTCATAACAGGTCTTCTTCTTGAAAGCTCGCAATAAAATCTTGTTGGAAACATGACAAGCCGTATTGACCGCCTCAGCCCAATACCTCCTAGGAGTCCTGTGCTCATCGAGCATCGTCCTAGCCATCTCACATAGAGTCCGATTTTTCCTTTCCACGACTCCATTTTGAGGGGGCACATAAGGGGTCGAATACTGATGCTCAAGACCCAGATCACGACAAAAGGCATCAAAACGAGATATCTTGAACTCTGAGCCATTATCACTGCGGATAGCTCGAATAGCATTCCCATGCCTCTCGTTTTTCAACCTCACGATCAGATCTCGAACAAAACCAAATGTCTCACTCTTATCTTACAAAAAGAACACCCAGGCATAGCGAGAGTAATCGTCCACCACAACAAGGACATACCACTTCCCACCCACCGAGCGAACTCGAGCTGGCCCAACAAGATCCATATGCAACAGCTCTGTCGGACGCTTTGTCATGACATCGTTCAGGGGTGGATGGGGAGTGTCTACCATATTGCCATGCCTACAAGGAGCACAAACCAAATCCTTCTCAAGCTTCAACCTCGGCAATCCTCGGACAAGGTCAAGACCACTCAAGCGGGAAACCAAATCAAAGCTCAAGTGTCCCAACCGCCTATGCCATTTCCACAAATCAGAAGAAGGACCGGCCATCAAACAGCGAGCAGAACCCAAAGAACGAGAGAAATCAGCCCTGAAAATCTGACCCTCGGGGATGATCATACAGACAAGATCACCTCGAGAATCAAGCAAACGAGACTCGCCAGACTTGAAACGCACCTTAAAACCCTCATCAAGCAACTGAGAAACCGAAAGCAAATTGAAACCCAAAGACTTCACAAGGGCCACTCTCTTCAACGTTACCTTGTCATTCACATGCACAACACCCTCAGACAGCACCCTTCCTCGTCCATTGTCCCCAAATGTGATGTACATTTTTTCCTTCACTGGGGTGAGGCTGGAGAACCACTTCTTATCTCCGGTAATGTGTCGAGAACACCCGGAGTCGATCAACCAAATGTCCTCCAAGCCTCATGCCTGTAGTCAGAAACAAGAACGAGAGTGAGCTGGCGACTCGACACTGGGGTTAGCACAAAGAAAGTTAAACCAGTGTCGAGCCATCTGCTCAAAAGAGGGGTTAGCAAACATCACTCCCTTGCCACCAAACTTCCCATGTCCCATGGGAGGAGTACGAGCACCACGAGGGGGAAAACGTGGTCCGTAGTTCCTCTGGAACCCAAAGCTGCGATCATCTCCCCTGAACCCGTATTGAGGACGAGTAGGGGGACGTCCGAAGAAAACCATCACGAGCCCGACCAAACCTCTCACCAGCACGCACACCATCATCTCTCCTGACAAACCTCTCACCACCACCTCTCTGTGGGAACCTGCCAACACTCCTCACACTTCCCACACCCCATGGAAGTGGCACTCTAGGCTCAGGAATACCATGAGGCTGGCGATACCTGTCCTGGTTTGCTTGCTCCCTAGCAAGCCTCTCATCCCTCTTCCTCTTGTAGCAAAACTCTGCAAGATGCCTCTCCTTGCCACAATACTCACACCTGAAGGGGATGGGTTTTGGTTTTGGCTCTGGCTTCTCTCTAGGCTTCTCACCCTTCTCACCCACAAACTTCACTGGTTTCTGGAAATCATTTGTCTTAGGTGGGAATTTGGGTGGATCTTGGGTTGTGTCAAGCTTGTTGCAAAGGTGGTTGGGCTTTGGTGTGAAAGAGTTCTTGGGTGCTTTTGGGAGTGGAACTTGGATCTCTCCGATCACCTCAAACTCGGGGTTAGACTCAACACACTTCTCGTACACACTCTCCCCACTGTTCTCTCCCACTTTCTCACCCAACTTCTCAAACCCCAAACCACGACCATCAGCTCTCTTGAACTCCTCAATCATGATTTTCAATTGAGGTTCCTGCCCAGACAACCAACCCAACACCTTCCTCAAATAGTCATTCTCCTCATAGATGACATCCAACCGGGAAGTGAGTTCAAGATTGCGCAAAGTAATTTCATCACAACAAGTGCATGCATTTGCAACAGGAGATTTCAAAGATGCTTCCAAAGAACTAATGGTAGAATGAGCATCCACAAGCTTAGCATGCATAGTAGGACATGATTTGCAAGCACCAAGCAAAGTAGGTCTAGCCTTAAGCTCATCATACTCAGTCCTAAGAGCATCTAGTTTAGCCAAAGTAGAAGCATTCTTCTCATTAAGCAGTTTGATCTCATTCAACCATGCATCACACTCAACACATTCAACATCATCAGGAGTAGTAGGAGCAAGTTTCAAAGAGTCATTCTCAAGTTTCAATTCAAGCAATTTGGACTCTAACTCTCCTACTTTCTCACTAGCATTCTCAAGTTGTGCCCTAAGATCTTTCCTCATCTTATTGGCATCTCTAAGCACACTATCGCGGTTGTCAAGCAAGCCATTCAATCTAGCAATCTCAGCAAGCAAAGAGTCGGGGTCACGGTTTACCTCATCCTCCGAGTCGGAGTCGCTGTCCTCCTTCTCGCTCTTCTTGCTGCTTGAGCTATGGGCCATGCCACAAAAGCCCTCGAGCGCCACACAGCTCAGCCCGCTGAGGTTCCGGCTTGCACTCTTCTTGCCGTTGCGCCTCCCGGCGTCTTCATCTTCGGCCGCTTGAGCTTGATCGCTCCTCGCTTGAGCTTGAGTCGACGTCGCTCGCACCGGCCACCATCGCTCTTGCCTTGTTCTTCTTGTAGCCGCTCTTGCTCGGTCGCCGCTTGTCCTTGTCCTTGCTCTTGGACTTGTTGAAGTGCTTGCCCTTGGAGGAGTACTTGTCTTCACGCCTCGGGTGCGCCTTGTACTCATTCACCTTGTACTTGTTCTCCTCCGCTTCCGGGCACTCGGCGATGAAGTGGCCACGCTTGCCACACTTGTAGCACGTCCCTGAGCTCCGCCTTGCATTCCTTCGACTCTCGTGTAGTCGTTCAAACCTTCTTGAGAGCAAGGCCAGCTCCTCCTCGCCCAGCACATCAAACTCCTCATCCGGAATGGACATAAGAGAGGACAAGGAAAAGCTGTCGACGGGAAGGGTTAGATTTGCCCTTTGATCCACCCACAAGAGCAAGACTATGGTCAGTCGAGCCCTCATGCTTGGATTGCAACTTCCTGTCAACCTCAGCCGACTTGAGCTTAGAAAAGAGGTCATCCAACTCAATAGTCAAGTAATGCCAGACTACTTGATGGCCTCAACCTTAGCACCCCAAACATTTGGGTCCAAGACATGCAAGAGCTTCAAAGCCTGATCATGCTCGGTGTACGGAAAATCCTCAACATTAGCCTTCATGTTGTTCACGATGGCGGTGAACCTCTGAAACATCGCATCAATGTCCTCACCGGGAAGTGGAGTGAAATTCTCATATTGCATCCGGTAAGAGACAAAGAGGCGAGCCTTCACATGGTTATCACCACCGTGAGCAACCAACAACTTTTCCCAAATTTGCCAAGAAAGATTCAAATGGCGAACACGCTCAAACTCTGGATCACACAAGCTCCTGACCAAGTGATCAACGGCTTTTGCATTAGCCTCATACTTGGCCTTAGCACCGGCATCGGTCACCATAAGAGTGTGGATGTTGACCGGAATAGCATAGGTCTTGTCAAGCACAATGAAATCCAATAGCTTTCCACGAAGAAACATCATCATACGAGCCGCCCACTTGTGGTAACCCTTGCCATCGAAGTGCGGCGGACCGCCCCGCTCAACGTACGCCATCTTAGGATTCGAGACTTGTCAAAGTCGCAAAGAATCCGGCACCAAGCTCTGATACCAATTGAAGGATCGGATGGCGACTAGGGAGGGGGGGAGTGAATAGGAGCCGGTAAAAAATTCTTCCAAAAGAATCCGGCCTATACCCTAGACAAACCCCGGTCACACACAAGCGATGGATCGAATCACACACCAATCGCCAAGACCACGAGGTTATGGATCAACCTCTAGCCTTAGGAACAATTTCTAGAAGCACATGCGGAAGCACTAGAAAGGGAGGGAGGAATCGAACCAAGAAGCAAAGCACACAGGCTCTGGCGGACCGTCCGGCCAGGAGGGGCGGACCGTCCGCACGGGCCTCGCGGACCGTCCGCCTCTGTGTTGACGGTGAAAATCCGTCAACCTAGCCATGAGTTTACCTTCGGTGTTGGCATGAGTTTTATACCTTATCCATTGGTACTAACCCCCGTGGTATAACAAGTTCACGTGTGCATGTCGGTTTTGGAGTTTAATGTTTATGCAGGGTTTTAGTGTTGAATGCAAGACTTTCGGGATAAGTTCATTAAGCACCTCGTGACAAGACCTTGAAGCCCGATACAAGTCAAGCAATGAAGTGAACATGACTCCAAGAGCCCAAGGACCAAGCCCGAGAAGATGATAAACTCCGAGGACCGAACCAGAAAAGTGCCTCGAATCTTGCAAGACAAGGAGTTGAGTCCAATTCGGAGAGAAACCGACGTCAAGGGCCCACATGCAAAAGGGGAGAACATCTAGAACACGTGGGAAGCAACACCGGCGAAGCAGGCCGCGGGATGGGCCGACCAGGCCCGGGCCGGCCGGCCCCGCCCTTTCGGGGCCCAATCGGCCTCCCCTTTGACCTAATTGCTTCTCGGGCTATAAATAGCCCCATGACCGAGAGCCACGCAGAACCGAAGTCGTAATACGCCGCGGAGGAGTAGAGAAGCTTGAGGGACACCATCTCGGAGATGAGGGTCGTGCTAGTTGTCTAGGGTCTCCCTAGCCGACGTGGGAACCTTGCATGGAAGACCACGTCGGAGCTCGGAGCGAGGATCAAGATCGAGGTAGGATCCCGGTGGTGATCTTGTTCATGTAATCATTCATGGTGAAGTTTGTAAGTGAATCCGATTTCTAGCGATCAAGTGCCTTCTCGATGATTTTGTTTTCTTCTTGGTTTTGCTTCTTCTACGATCTAGTCTATAGCTAGATTACATAGGGTGCTCTTGTAGACGCGGTGGCTAGAGGTGCATACCGGACCGGCCAAGTGATTTCAACTTGTTCTATCGAACTCGCCCTAGACTACCCGCATGAATAGGGATACGTTGTGACGGAAGCGGGGTTCCGAAAGGCGGGCGTTTTCAGAGTCGGATGGAAGGCCACGATTTAAAGATGCTTTTAATGAGATTCGCTTTTCTATCTTCATCTATCTTGTTTGGAGCTACAACATAAGCATGATCTAGATTCTCTAGATTGGTTATCTCTTGCTTTCTCTTGTTACCTCTTTAGTAGATTAGATTAGATTCGTTTTCTTTATAAGTTAGTAGATTAGATGCAATTTAGTTCATCATAAGATAGCTTACCTTGCTTTACTAGATTGAATCCTTGCGTTGCACATTGTTCAACGGATTCGATACCTTGGGTTCAGCACTCGAGGGAAGAAGGGTCCCTTGACTACGACGGGAGACTTGTCCGCTTGCAAGTCATAAACGAAATTTGATACAACTATTAACCGTCAACACTCTGCACCGCGGACTGTCCGCGCCGACCTTGCGGATTGTCCGGCCCTACACCGCGGACCGTCCGTTAAAGCACACAGAACACTAGAAGCGACCCGAGAAAAACGGACCGTCCGCCGAGGCCGGGCGGACCGTCCGCGCCACCCGCGGACCGTCCGCTACTCAAGCCCGGACCGTCCGCAAACTGGCTGCAACAAAAACCAAACGCCAAATCGGATCGAAAGCGAGGACGCACAGGAACTCGACGAACACGCGACGAACACTCCACCCGCGGACCGTCCGCGACCCCCCCGCGGACCGTCCGCGCCGCGCGGACGAAACAACGGCCCCGACCCCCGAAAGTCAACCTGCCCCAAATCATCATCGGATTTCCCAAACGGTTGAAGCTATGGAGACAAGGGTTTGGTGACTTGAAAAGCGTCACACAAGGATGCTATAGCCCAAAAATCTTGCCTCCTAACTCCCTAAATCACCGGGAATCGCGAATCCTTTGAGCACCACCAAAAGCTAGAGCACCGAACGAAAACTCACGAATCGAAGTGGTTTCCCGGCGTTTGAGGGCACAAGATCAAGCACAAAGATGCACAAGACATCTATCCATGTTTCCCTCAAAGAAATCCGGGGAGAAACCCACTCAAATCCGCGGAATCGAACCGGGAACAAAGGCATGAAAACAAGCACGAAAAGCCACGAAAAACAACCCCGAATCTTCTATACAAACCAGGAAAGATTCACAAGGTCTAGCATGCCGCCCTAGCATCCATCCCTCTCAACAAATCTCTCATGAAGCTCTCATGCTAGCCTATGGAAAATGGAAGGAAAAATAGCTAAGAAAAAGAGAAAGAGGAGGGAGGAAATGAAACCCTAAGTCACGGACCAAGAGGGCCATCCACACACACTCATGGCTTATATATCAGGTCCCGCCGGAGTGGTAAATGACTCGACTACCCCTAACATAACTACTGGCGATACAACCCACGTAGGGGCATTTAGGTAATGTTTGTGGGTCTTGCCATCGGACGGCCACGCCTTCGCCGCACCCCTCGTCCTCCCGACGCAAGCCATGCGATCCCGCCGCGTGTCCTCTGCCTCGAAGCTTCCCGACACGCCCGGATCCTGTCTCCGTCGTGTTGGGCCCTCGTACTTGGTTTTGAGGCCCAAACCAAGAAACCGTCCGCCGATGGTTTTGTGGGCAAACCACCAAACCCCGCGTGCTCGGTCCGGCCTCCCGCCAAACCACTTGACTTGACCGCCACCGTGCACCGCTCGCTTGTCCATGACTTCGTCTTGCTTGTGTCGCCACCATGTGACCCGCACCCGGTCCCGCTGTCCACCGGTCCCTCGAACCGAGCCTACTTGTCTCTCCATCTCCCCGGAGGCCCCTCAAGGCTGCGACCTTTCGCGCCCGTTCTTCACCTCGCAACAACACGAACTAGGCCGCGGCCTACACCCTCGCGCACTAAGCCAAGAGTCAGTCCAACACCCGTTGTCAATCACTCATCACTGAGGAGCGGTCATCCATCGACCACTGGGACGCTCTTGGTCCTCACTCTAACCCTAGAACACCGAAAACCCTAAAATCGATCCCCTTAACTCACGGATTTGGGAGGGGAATTAAAGGCAAAAGAACCACGAAGGGTTCACACAAATTTCCTCCATCAAATCCCCAAGAGCAAGGTCCCGAAAACACACCGAGAAAACCACCAAGAGAGGGCTCCGAAAATCACCACCAAAAACAACTGGGAACAACACAACAAGGCCTTGAGGAACCACGCTGAATCATCTATACATACCAAGGAGGTTCATGCAAGGTCTAGCTTGCCGCCCGATCATCCAACCCTATGACAAGATCTCACCATGAATCTCTCAAGCTAGTCGTATGGAAATCCTAGGAAAATAGGAAGGGAAAATAGGAAAGCAAATGAACTAGGGCTCCAAAAGATGGCTGCCATCCTCTCACCAATTGGGTTATATGGAGGCAACCTAAAGACTAAATTGCCCCTAAGGCCTAAACCAGGATACATGTCAACCAAGGGCACTTTGGGAAATTGTCTTCGTAACACCATCGGATGGATGCCTAGCGACCGCAAACTTGCTTAGCCTCAACGCAAGACTTGCGATCAGGATGCATGTCCTTCGCTTCGAAGTCTCCAGACTTCATCGTCGCACACCGGTCAGACCGGTGCTCCTCACCGGTCAGACTGGTACCCACCAGTCAGACCGGTCTAGAGCTGCTGCATCTCCGTGTTCGGTTCTTCGGTCTTGGCTTTGTGGGTAAACCAAGGAACCCAATAGTTTTCTGGTGAACTACTGGAAACCCCGCGAACTCAGTGTAGCCTCTGCCAATCGCCACTCATGACTTGGCTCCGACGTAGTCCCGGCTTGACCTTGGTTTTGAGGCTCAACCAAGAAACCGTCCATGACTTCACTTTGCTAGTCATGCCACCATGCGGCCCGCACTTGACTCCGCTGGCCACCGGGTCCCTCGAACGAAGCCTACTTGTCTTCTCCACACCTAGTGGCCTCACCGGCAATGACCCTTCACATGCACCAACACCAGTCAAGCCGCAACTTGCACCTGCAATACTTCGCCAAGAATCGGTGCACACAACATTGTCAATCACTCATCACACAAGGAAGCGACCATCCACCGGTCCTCGAACCACACATGGTCCTCACCACCTCAGCCCAATATCTCCTCAGAGTCCTATGCTCATCGAGCATCGTCCGAGCCATCTCACAAAGGGAACAATTTTTCCTCACGCTCACAAGGACATACCACTTCCCTCCCGCCGAGCATACACGAGCTGGACCAACCAAGTCCATATGGAACAGCTCACATGGACGCTCTGTCATGACATCGGTAACGGGTAGATGGGAGGTGGATACCATTTTGCCATGCGTGCACGAAGCACATACCAAGTCCTTTGCCATATCAACTTAGGCAATCGTCAAACCAAACCTATCCCAATCAAGAATGCCAACAAGTCAAAACTTAAGTGACCTAGTCTCCTATGCCATTTCCAAAGCTTCGCCAAAACGCAAGCAACCAAACAATGAGAAGAGCCGACACACTGAGAGAAATTGGCTCTGAAAATCTGACCCTCGAGGATGATCGTACACACAAGATCACCTCAAGAATCCAAAACTTGAGAAGTGCTGGTTTTGAAACGGACCTCAAAACCCTCATCAAGAAGTTGGAAATCGAAAGAAGATTGAACACAAATACTTAACAAGAGAGACATGCCTAATAGTCAAAGACTCGCTCACCTTCATTGTGCCCACTGTCTCCAAAAGTGATGTTCTCTTTGGTCATCACCGGGGTGAGACTGGAGAACCACCTTCGATCTCCGGTCATGTGTCAAGAGCCACCGGAATCGATCAACCAAAATATCTCCATGCCTCCCACCTATAAAATCGAAACCGGGAGAGAGAGTGAGCAAAAAACTAAGCACTGGGGTTAGTGTAACAGGAATCAAACTAGTGTCGTGCCATTTGCTCAAAAGTGGGGTTAGCAAAATCCATCCTATCACTCCTAGGTGGAGCACCCACACGTCTCCTTGGAGGACTACGCGTACCATGAAGTGGAGACCGTGGCCCGTAGCTCCTTTGAGACCTAAAGATACAATTGTTCCCCCCATTGGCCACAAGTAAAGGAACGTCTAGCAAACTCACTGTTGACGGTTAATAGTTGTATCAAAGTTCGTTTGTGACTTGCAAGCGGACAAGTCTCCCGTCGTAGTCAAGGGACCCTTCTTCCCTCGAGTGGTGAACCCAAGGTATCGAATCCGTGGAACAATGTGCAACGCAAGGATTCAATCTAGTAAAGCAAGGTAAAGCTATCTATTGAAGAGGCAAATTGCATCTAAACTACTAACTCATAAAGAAAACACATCTAATCTAATCTACTAAAGAGGTAGCAAGAGAAAGCAAGAGATAACCAATCTAGAGAATCTAGATCATGCTTATGTTGTAGCTCCAAACAAGATAGATGAAGATAGAAAAGCGAATCTCATTAAAAGCATCTTTAAATCATGGCCTTCCCATCCGACTCCGAAAACATCCGCCTTTCGAGACCCCCGTTCTGTCACAACGTATCCCTATTCATGCGGGTAGTCTAGGGCGAGTTCGATAGAACAAGTTGAAATCACTTGGCCGGTCCGGTATGCACCTCTAGCCACCGCGGCTACAAGAGCACCCTATGTAATCTAGCTATAGACTAGATCGTAGAAGAAGCAAAACCAAGAAGAAATCAAAATCATCGAGAAGGCACTTAATCGCTAGAAATCGGATTCACTTACAAACTTCACCATGAATGATTACTTGAACAAGATCACCACCGGGGCCCTCCCTCGATCTTGATCCTCCCTCCAGAGCTCCGACGTGGTCTTCCATGCAAGGTTCCCACGTCGGCTAGGTAAACCCTAGGCAACTAGCACGACCCTCATCTCCAAGATGGTGTCCCTCAAGCTTCTCTGCTCCTCGGCGGCGGATTACGACTTCGGTTCTGTGTGGCTCTCGGTCAGGGGGCTATTTATAGCCTGAGAAGCAATTAGGTCAAAGGAGAGGCCGATTGGGCCCCGAATTGGGCTGGGCCGGCCGTCCTGGGCCGGCCGGCCTGGGCCCAATTCGGCCCATCCCGCGGCTCGCTTCGCCCGTGTTGCTTCCCACGTCTTCTAGATGTTCTCCCCTTTTGCATGTGGGCCCTTGACGTCGGTTTCTCTCCGAATTGGACTCAACTCCTTGTCTTGCAAGATTCGAAGCACTTTTCGGTTCGGTCCTCGGAGTTTATCATCTTCTCGGGCTTGGTCCTTGGGCTCTTGGAGTCATGTTCACTTCATTGCTTGACTTATATCGGGCTTCAAGGTCTTGTCATGAGGTGCTTAATGAACTTATCCCGGAAGTCTTGCTTTCATCGTTAAAACCTTGTGTATACACTTAACTCCAAAACCAACATGCACAAGTGAACTTGTTATACCACGGGGGTTAGTACCAATGAATAAGATACAAAAGTTATGCCAACACCGAAGGTAAACTCATGGCTAGGTTGACGGATTTTCACCGTCAACATCTCCCCCATGCTTAAACCTTGCTCGTCCTCGAGTAAGCCTTCGATGGATATCATCATTGCCAAACAATGTTTAAACCTTGCACTTGATCATACATGAAAAAAAAACATAATGCTCTCAAAAGTTTAATTCGTTAAAGTTCCATAATGTACTAGCCTTCACCTCTACGGAGGGTAGATATTTAATTAAGCTTATCCCACAAGTATTAACATGCTCACAAAGTTTAAATAGATCTCAGAATTTTTGAAATAAAGAGCGAGATAAAGAAAAGAGCTAAACCAAATTCACAAATTTAAATCACCTTGCATGTTGCTCATGAACTCTCATCTCACTTATCTCTCAAGCCTATATATTCTACTCCTTTCCCTCTCATAACATATATGTGTGGTAGGCTTTATATGGAGCTTTGGGAAACTTTAGTCCTAACAAGATTTTATAAATGAGGTGTTGTCAAAACAAGACAAGCTTCTCATGGTCTTACCGAGACTCGTCAAAAAGGTCATTGGAAAATAATGTTAAATCAAGGAGGGGAAAGAGAAAAATACGCACACTTTTAGATGAGTGGACATGTGCAAATGGCAAAGAGTGATCCCGAGGCACAAAGGAAGTCCTCGTTATCGGATTGCACATGGTTGGAAAATGAGAATGGATCTTTTTAACTTGAAGCCTTGAATGCACTCTTAGAGAACCGGGGAGTTCACTTTACGCATATATTTTTTTTCTTCTCTTTCTCATATTTCTCATTCTTTTCTTTCTTTCTTTCTTTCATTATATATATATTTTTTTTTCTCGGAAGTCACGTATATCGCCGAATTTTTTCTTTCATCATCATTTTTTTTAAAAAAAATATTCCCCTTTTAACTCTAAAACTGCACCGTACCTACCTCCTCCCCCATGCTTAGACGTTGCTCGTCCTCGAGCAAAGAGGCGAAAAATAAGGTAGGTACCGGGGAATTTTTCCTTGGAGAGATACTTGAAATCTTCAATGTCGGCACCGTCTTGCAATCTTCCTTGAATTGATGATCCATTCTCAACAATAGGCTGTGGTCAAGGAGGTAATCACAAAAGATGATATTTGGTTTAAGGGTGGATATCCGGCGAGGTTTGTGAGATCTCCGATGCGGGGATACACAATGCACGGATAAGAGGCTAGCAATAAGATAGATACGCAAAAACGGAATGACCAGCTTCTTAGTCTCGGGCCAGAGAAATCATGGCCTGCAATAACTCACTCAAAAATAAATCTTGTACACTAAGGTTTATGCACTCAAATATATATAAGGCTTTGGATAGGTTGAGCAACACACAAGCGATATTTGTGACAAGGTTAGCGATATTTTTGAGCATAAAAGACATCTTTAATCTATTTATAACTTGAGAGCACATAAAACACTATGGGTCTTTATTTTAATCATAACCTCCGCTGAAAATTAAGCTAGCATTTAAATAAATTCAGATTTGTATTTTTAAGAGAGCACTAGTTCAAACATGCATAAATCAATTACAAAGATAAACAAAGCGGCAATTATAATCATATATCATCATGGCACAAACTTTGTAACTTTACCAAAGGTAAAAACTTGGTGGTGACATTATTCATGATGAAAATAAAAACTAAGACACACGCTAAAAAATTAAACTAACAACTGAAAATTAAAGCAAAGCTGAAAATACTACGCAAACATAGGCACATCCAAGCTGAAAATTAAAGAAAAGGGGGTAAAGGAAAGATAACTAAAGCTCCTCCTCTCTCTAATCTTCCGCCGGTGGTTGATATTGATAGTCTTGGTTGTTGTACCCTTACTCATAATGCACCACTCCTCCTATGAATTGTCTGACGGTGCTAGGTGAAGGTGTCGAGCTCATAAGCGAATGTTGCATTACCTTCACCCATTTGGTTTGCATTGGTTTGGATGGCTGCAATAAATTGCATGTTCCTTGCAGCGTATCCTCCAATGGTGGACACATTTTGTTGTGGTTGAGGAAGGTGTGCATAGGGCTCCGCAAAGGCTACGTTGGGCACCACAAAAATGGTGGGGGTATGGCTGCACCACTCCCCCATGCTTGCATTGGTACACCACCGTAGTAATTCGGCGGCGCCGGGGTTCCTCCCAATGGTGGGACATAATTTTGTTGTGCACCTCCTTCTTGGGTCGTGGAAAAACCTTCTCCTAATCCTCCTCTATTATATTTTTTTTTCTCTTCGCCGGCACAAGAAGTCCTTCCTCTAACCGATCTTTTTCCCCTCAAGAAAAAGTCTTAATCTTCAATCCGGAAGGGGCAAATTCACCTAGGCCACTTGGAAGCCTCCCCTCTCATCTTTACTTATATATTTTCCTTTCTTCATATATTCCTAGGGAAGTCCCGGGTAGGAGATGATTCGGGTTCCTTGTAATACCCGGTTTTAAAGAGATAGTCAACATGGAGAGGTAACACCCCGAACCAATATCTTCCGAACTCGATGTTGCTTAACAACACCACCGGTTGATCATAGGTGAGTGGGGTCTATTGGCCACTTGGCAATCAAAGCCTAGTAAAGCCAATTCAACTCCGTGTTGGTTATCTTTGTCTCTCTTATTCTCCCAAAAATCCATTTGCACAAAAGTGACACACTTGGATAATGGGTTCCGGATAGTATTTTTTTCGTTGATGGTCTCTTCCCGTGATCATACTCCAAAAGCCTTCCCATGTGCCTTCATGCACATACTTGTTCCGGAGCTCCCTTTTGAAAATAGGAGACACTCGCCCATGGGTCTATGATACTAGAACATGTAATCGTTTCGAACATGAAAGCCAATCTAATCTATCGGGGGATGTGACCACGGTTTCGCCCTTTCCCTCCTCTCGTACTCTCACTACGCCAAGGTATTCATGACTAGACCTATGATGGCCATGGTGTAAGATGATAGATAGATAATCCAACAAAGTTCGATTACATCTCAAGACCGATTGCAACCCATGGATGAAAGGAGATTACCCCATCAAGGTGCTAGAAATAGCATCACTGGTCAAGGTTACCCTTCCGACGGTGTCTTCCTTCTTCTCCACTTGTGGGCTCCGTCCAACGGAATGAGAGACTCAGCACTCCTTCATCAAGGGTATGCGCCATGGTCATGAAAATTTCCTAGGCGAATTCCTTGTGGGTGTTTGCCGACACTCCGCTAGAGAATTGCACCGGTGTCCCGTGTGAAACCCAATATGTGGAGAGCTTGGTCGTCGACGTCGACGTTCGCTACAAGCCTCTACTCAAGGCGAGCTAGCTTCTTCTCCTCCTCCTCCGTCGTGATGACATATCCCTCGGAATACCCCGGAGCGTATGGAGGTGGAGCGGATGATTGTGTCAAGTGGCGAGGTTGGACAGGCGGCTCCTCCATATGTTATTGAAGTTTGGTAAACCTAATAAACAAGTTTTGTGTGGCCCTCATGCCACCAAGGAGAAGAGTGCGATTCCTCCTCGGCGGTGCCGTGTCCTCCTCCACACTCCGGGGATACTCGGAAACCGAGTGCCTCTTCGAAGGGGTTGATGGCTTAGACGACGATGATCCCTTTTTCTTCGGTGAAAAGGCTTGTAGTTTTCTTCCATGATTGCAGCGCTCTCCCTCACAAATATATATCCGGGGTTTTCACCCGGTAACAAGGTACACAAATATTATTTTGGAGTCTGGACTTTGAGTGGATTAAGGATGTGATTTGTTGCACGAAACAAACGCGGTGGATGGCTAAGTCTAAGGTGATTCCGGCCTACAAACTAGAGCACACGAACAAAGAGTTGGATGAAAGACTTACCTCTCTCCTCCTCTTGGCTCGGTACTTCTCTAGTGCATTTATGTTGCTTCGTGATCGCGTACACCTTCCAAACGTTCCCGTCCACTCCTTCGCTTGCATTATTGCTCCTTCCACTTGATGTTTTCGCTTTGACTCACTTCCATACTCCCTTGCCTCACATGCATCCGTGATATTCCTACAAAACAAGCCTTGGCTGCCCCCCCATGCTTGTACTTTGCATGTGGTTTAAATATGTCGGAGGGGCATCCCGTGATGTATCATGGTGCATGCACGGTTAGGTTAACTAGATTGCCTCCCTTTAAGCATGTTTTAAGGTTGAGCACTCCTCTAATTTCGAAATTTAAAAATATTTTTCAGAGCCATGCAAGAGCTCAAGCATAAATTTAGAGAAGTTTTTAAACCATTAAAAACAAATGTAAGTCGAAAATATTTTTCGACTACGTCGATTTCGGTCTCACCGGTATAGTTTGCCTTCATTAGTTGAGAACAAGCTTTTCCCGGCTTGATCATGGGGGCATAGGTTTAGGTCCTAATTTTGATTAGATGAGAGAGATTTTGAATGAAATAAAATTAAGTGAGGCTTAGAAAAATTCTAATCTTAGAGAAACCAAGGATATGGATTTTTAAACCAACCAAAAATCAAGTTTCTAGGTTCACACGAGTCCTACCACATGCTGAAATTTAAATAACATCTAGATACAAGTCGTGGCTCTACTCGAGTGTTTTTAGCATGAAAAACAAGTCAACCACACAACCATAATGAGGGTGAAGGGTTGAGTTAGGTTCTGAAAAAAATTTTTTTGGTTGTGGTTTCTCGAAAAAGAAAAAAACAATCACATAGGATGGTTCATGTAAAGGGTTTATGATCAAGCAAAATATTCAACCAAGAATTATGTCTCTAATATTGTTCAACCATTCTAAGTCTAAGGTTTTGCATAGTAAAATTCAAAACTGAATTAAATTTAAAAAGACTTGAAAAACCTGGAATCGGGTTGTCCTCCCGGTAGCTTATTCTTGACTCGACGAAACGGGTTGCCTCCCGCCTAGCGCTTCGTTTATAGTCCATGGCTAGACTTCTTCACTTGATTACTTCGGATCAACGCTCTTTGTGGGCGTTGCAATCTTGGGTACCCACGTTGGCTTAGTCAATTTTTTTGGTCTTCACAGGCTGGCTTTGTCCTTTGGTCTTGACGGATGCAACAACTTCCTTGTGGCTCGGCATCTCGAACTCAGGTCCTTCGGTTGTGATCTTCATGGTCTCTAGTGTGATCCTTCATCTCTCCCGAGTGAGCTTGAGTAGCCTTTGCCGTCTTGGGACCTTGGAGTTGTCTCCGAAATTCTTCTTTGTTACCCATCGGGCGCCCGGCAAGTTGTCCCACTTGCGTCTAGCATCTTTATCACGATGATCACTTCACGTATAGAGCTTCCGACCTCCGTCACCTTGCCATCTAAATTCTTCAATATTTGCTCCATAGCCTCGAACTTAGTGACGACGTCCTTGTGATCTTGGACATGGTCGTACTCCACACACTCCTTGCATGTGGAACTTGCTTCGGTGGCCTTTAGGTGTCGAGCTTCTTTCTCCATCTCCATCTTCTCCATCCTCCTCTTAATGAAACCGATATGCCACTCAAGGAATCCAGCTCGTATGCATTCAGCTCTCGCAATCGTCATGCGGATAGTTGAGACCTTGATCTTGAACGGCCTCTCGGCGTCTTGAAGGTGCGTAGCGCTCCGGTGGTTGAGGTTGATCTTCCTTTGGACTTGGAGGTGGTGATTCCCTTGGAGATTTTGACGGTCCTTCGACTTCAACTTTTGAATTTAGGGTTTCCACCCCTTTAGCTTGTGTTGCACGTCACCTTTGCCTGTAAAGTTTTCCTGGATCATCCACAAAAAAGTTTGGGTTCCTTGGAGAGGTAGCCAACCATCTCCGGTTAGGGTTAGTAATAAAACAAAAATCTAAACATAAAAACTAGGGTTAATCAAAACTAGATTAGATTGATTTTTTTTTTCTTTTTGAGGATGATTAAACATAAGAGATGCAAAAGAAAAATAAAAAGAAAAACTGAAAGATAAGCGATACTAGATCGGATCTTGATTGCTTGTTCCCCGGCAACGGCGCCAGAAAAAGGGGCTTGTTGACGGTTAATAGTTGTATCAAAGTTCGTTTGTGACTTGCAAGCGGACAAGTCTCCCGTCGTAGTCAAGGGACCCTTCTTCCCTCGAGTGGTGAACCCAAGGTATCGAATCCGTGGAACAATGTGCAACGCAAGGATTCAATCTAGTAAAGCAAGGTAAAGCTATCTATTGAAGAGGCAAATTGCATCTAAACTACTAACTCATAAAGAAAACACATCTAATCTAATCTACTAAAGAGGTAGCAAGAGAAAGCAAGAGATAACCAATCTAGAGAATCTAGATCATGCTTATGTTGTAGATCCAAACAAGATAGATGAAGATAGAAAAGCGAATCTCATTAAAAGCATCTTTAAATCGTGGCCTTCCCATCCGACTCCGAAAACATCCGCCTTTCGATACCCCCGTTCTGTCACAACGTATCCCTATTCATGCGGGTAGTCTAGGGCGAGTTCGATAGAACAAGTTGAAATCACTTGGCCGGTCCGGTATGCACCTCTAGCCACCGCGGCTACAAGAGCACCCTATGTAGTCTAGCTATAGACTAGATCGTAGAAGAAGCAAAACCAAGAAGAAATCAAAATCATCGAGAAGGCACTTAATCGCTAGAAATCGGATTCACTTACAAACTTCACCATGAATGATTACATGAACAAGATCACCACCGGGCCCTCCCTCGATCTTGATCCTCGCTCCCGCAGTTCCGACGTGGTCTTCCATGCAAGGTTCCCACGTCGGCTAGGGAAACCCTAGGCAACTAGCACGACCCTCATCTCCAAGATGGTGTCCCTCAAGCTTCTCTTGCTCCTCGGCGGCGGATTACGACTTCGGTTCGCGTGGCTCTCGGTCGGGGGGCTATTTATAGCCCGAGAAGCAATTAGGTCAAAGGAGAGGCCGATTGGGCCCGAATTGGGCGGGCCGGCCGGCCCGGGCCCACCCGGCCCATCCCACGGCCCTCGCTTCGCCCGGTGTTGCTTCCCACGTCTTCTAGATGTTCTCCCCTTTTGCATGTGGGCCCTTGACGTCGGTTTCTCTCCGAATTGGACTCAACTCCTTGTCTTGCAAGATTCAACACTTTTCTCGGTTCGGTCCTCGGAGTTTATCATCTTCTCGGGCTTGGTCCTTGGGCTCTTGGAGTCATGTTCACTTCATTGCTTGACTTGTATCGGGCTTCAAGGTCTTGTCATGAGGTGCTTAATGAACTTATCCCGGAAGTCTTGCTTTCATCGTTAAAACCCTGCGTAAACACTTAACTCCAAAACCGACATGCACAAGTGAACTTGTTATACCACGGGGGTTAGTACCAATGAATAAGATACAAAAGTTATGCCAACACCGAAGGTAAACTCATGGCTAGGTTGAAGGATTTTCACCGTCAACACTCACCATGCTCGAACCCAACATGCCTACCACCATCTCTCTGTGGTGGCACACATCGAGGCACAAACTCAAGCCTCCCTTGAAGAGGAATGGTGTACTTAACACCCTCATCTCTAGGCACCATTCTAGGCTTAGGCACACCACAAGAAGGGCGGTACCTGTCCTCATTTTCCATCTCCCTAGCAAACCTCTCTTCACACTTTCTCTTGAAGCAAAACTCAGCTAGGTGGCATCCCTCCCATAATGTTCATAATGGAATGGGATCACCATTGGCTTTGGCTGTGGTTTTGGTTTCTCTCTGGGCTGTGGCTTCTCCTCACTAGGTTTCCCTCGCTTCTTTCCAAAAAACACATTCCCCATGTCAATCGTGAACTTAATGGGTAGCTGGAAGTCATTTTTTTGGGGAGGAAACACTATGGAGTTGGGGTTGTGTCTAGACAGTTCCTAAGTGGGTTTGGCTTTGGAGCATAGGCATTCTTGTGGTGGGTTTTAGGTGGCTCTGGGATATCACTGATTTTCCCTTCATTCTCACCACTACTCTCACCAACCTTGTCTGACCCAAGCACTTTACCATCATAGCGCTTGTATGCCTCAATCATCATCTTGAGCAGAGGCTCATGACCAAACAACCAACCGATCATTTTCCTCGACTCATCATTCTCATCCTGCCAATGATCAACATAGTGTGCAAGCTCTAAATTCTTTACAATATGTAATTCACATGTAGAGCATGATGTAGGAATGGAAGCTTTTAAAGCAGCTTCTAGTGATCTAACATAAGCATGCATTCATCCAATTTAGCATGCAAAAAGGACAAGAAGTGCAAGCACCAAGCAAGGAGGGCCTAGATTTCATCTCATCTAGCTCAACCCTAAGCACATCTAGTTCCTAAACCTTGGGGCATACTTTTCCTCAAGCACAGTCAAATCACTAAGGAAAGCAGAACAATCAGTGCATTTAGGTTCATCCATCACAATAGGAGCAGACTTTAGAGAATCTATTTGAGCCCTAGCATCAACAAACAAAGACTCTAGCTCAACCACCTTCTCCTTAGCCTCTCCAAGCAAAGACCTATACTCCCTCTTCTCCTTGTTGGTCTTTCAAAGCACATCATCACAGTTGTCAAGAAATTCATTAAACCTAGCATCCTCTGCTACCAAGAAGGTAGGATCATGGTTTACCTCATTCTAGGAGTCAGAGTCTAAATCATCCTTCTTGCTCTTCTTGCTCTCGGAGCTGTGTGTAATGCCACGAAAGCCTTGGGTGGCGAAGCATAAGCCATTGATGGTCTTGCTCAATCGCTTGCCCTTGTGTCGGTTCTCTTCTTCATCACTTTAGCGTGATTAAGAGTAGCAGGAACTTGAGTCGATGTCACTCACTCCGGCAACCATTGCACGCTCCTTCTTCTTGTGACTGCCACTCTTCCTCGGCCTCCGCTTGGACTTGTTCTCAACCTTGTGGTTATCCCTCAAGTGATCCTTATGGTCAGCCCTCAGATGATGCTAGTGCTCAGGCTTGATCTACATGGACTCTGGGCACTAAGTGATAAAGTGTCCATGTTTCCTACACTGGTGGCACATGCTTGAGCTCCTCTGAGCGTTCTTCCTGTTTGTGTACATGCTCTCAAACTGGCTTCTCAACAACGTGAGATTTTCCTCACCCAGCACATTGAACTCCTCATCTGGCATGGACACAAGACAAGACAAAGAAAATTGTCTCGAAGACAGGTTAGTGTTAGTCCTTGGTCCAAAAATGAGAGCCAGACTATGAAGCTCAGTCGGGTTCTCGATCCTTGCTCGCACCCCACTGTCCACCTCGAGCTTGGAAAACATCTCGTCCACCATGAGGGTCTCATACTATTGACGGCTGTTAAATGCTTACTTTATCCGTCAATTTACTCGTGAATAAAGGAGCAAGAGGCATTTTTTACACGCATTTTAGTTAAGAATAATGTAGTTCCACTTGTCCATGGAGATTATGTGATTGCAGGAAAATAAGCATAAAAGAAGTGGCAAACTCACCTTCTATGATTCATGCCACGTCACCTCAAGGAGTGGCTGCAACCTCAAGTGCACATGCAAGCTAAGCCACCTCACGTGCCATGCATGCACGCCATGTCACCAATCCAAGAGAGGCAAACCCTGATGAATCAGAGTGTGACACGTGGACTTCACATCGATCCATGGGCCAACCAGAGTGCCTAAACCACCTCAAGAGCATGTGTACACCAGGAACTGACCTAAGGGCCCGCAGGACAGCCACCCTAAGAAAACACACCCCAAGTGGGGCTCACCTAGGGTCGGCCGACCCGGATCAGCCGAACCGACCTTGGGTCAGCTCATCCAGGGCCTCCACGTGGTGCTTGTCCATTGGTCCTAGAGGCAGTTCCTGGGGTGTTTCACTCCTCTTTGCGCTGCTGCTCAGGCCTGTAAATAGAAGGGGACGGGGTTCATTTCTTACCAACACACCAAACTCCTCCTCTCTCACTTTTGGTTTCTAAGGCAAGGAGGTAGGCCAGAGTAGTTCTATTTCAGGTTCCAAGTCTACTTTGGGATCTATGTATGAGTTCTCTTGTATCTTTATTTTATTGTATGACTTTTATCTACTTCAGTTATTCAGCTATTTCATATAAAGTTGTGCTTGTATACATAGGTGATTTGTTCATGTGTTCTTCGCTTGTTCATCATTTAGAGGCTCATGTTCTTGATGAACAAGTCCTTTCAATCTAGTTGATGTGTGACTTATACATATTTTTGGTGATTGTTCATAAGTAAGATGCTCGTGTGCTTCACGAACATGACCCTTTTATCTTGCAAAATAGACATAGGAAAGCACAAATTCGTTTGTGTACCTATCCTAGTTTGATCTAGTTAGATCCGATGCTTGTGTTGTGTGAAGTTCATGCTCAAGCTATGGTGCTCAGTGTAATTGGTCAGTTTATGTGGTGGCTCTGACTTGGGTCACAATGGCCCGGGCCGATCAGGGTCCTGCTAGCAACGTAGGTGTGGTGCTTGGGTTGCATAGCTACATTGCTTACAAGTGTATCACACGGTTTGTCTTGGGGTAGACAGTGGTGGTGACAGCTGTTGGACCCTTCTGGAACCCCCCACGTTCAGATAAACTGTAGGAGTCTATGAGGACCATGTGTGGTTCGAGGACCGGTGGATGGTCGCTTCCTTGTGTGATGAGTGATTGACAACGTTGTGTGGACTGATTCTTGGCTAAGTATTGCAGGTGCAGGTTGCGGCTTGACTAGTGTTGGTGCAGGTGAAGAACAAGCGCGAAAGGTCGTCGCCGATGAGGCCTCCAGGTGTGGAGAAGACAAGTAGGCTTCGTTCGAGGGACCCGGTGGCCAGCAGGGTCAAGTGCGGGCCGCATGGTGGCATGAACAGCAAGATGAAGTCGTGGACGGTTTCTTGGTTGAGCCTCAAAACCAAGGTCGAGCCGGGACTACGTGAGAGCCGAGTCATGAGTGGAGATTGGCGGAGGCTACACCGAGTTCGCGGGGTTTCCGGTGGTTCACCAAAAAACCACTGGGTTCCTTGGTTGATCCACAAAGCCAAGACCGGAGAACTGAAGACGGTGCTGCAGAAGCGCCAGACCAGTCTAACCGGTGGGTCTGACCGGTCTGACCGGCGGGGACCGGTCTGACCGGTGAGGAGCACCGGTCTGACCGGTGTGCGACGACGCAGTCCGGAATCTTCGAAGCGAAGGACACGCGTCTGGATCGCAAGGCTTGCGTCGAGGCTAAGCAGGTTGCGGTTGCCGGGCATCCGTCCGATGGAGAAAGCTTCATGTCTTCCAAAACCACCCTTGAGGGGCTTGTATCCCTAGTTGTTATAGAAGGCTATTTTAGACTTTCGGTTGCCTCCATATAACCCAAGAGGTGAGAGGATGGCAGCCAACTCTTGGAACCCTAGCTCATTTGTTTTCCTATTTTCCTTCCTATTTTCCTTAGGATTTCCATAGGACTAGCTTGAGAGCTTCATGGTGAGATCTTGTGAGAGGGTTGGATGATCGGGCGGCAAGCTAGACCTTGTATGAACCTTTGTTGCATGTATAGATGATTCGGCGTGGTTCCTCAAGGTTTGGATGTGTTGTTCCCGGTTGTTCTTGGTGGTGATTTTCGGAGCCCTCTATTGGTGATTTCTTTGGGTTGTTTTCGGGACCTTTCTCTTGGGGATTTGATGGGCAAAATTTGTGGGAACCCTTCGTGGTTCTTTGGGCTGTGATTCCCCTCCCAAATCCGTGAGTAAAGGGGCTCGATTTTGAGGTTTTCCGGGTTCTAGGGTTCGTGGTGCTCTTGGCGGGATTTCTTCGACTCCTCCTTTTTGGACGAGTTTTGGTGGGATTAAACTTGGCTATGGACTCCTCATGAGGTGTTCCTAATATCCCCAAAGTCTTGTTCAAGTCCGTGGAGCGATTCGGGAGATCGAGGTTTGGATTTGGGGGAGTTGACCCGCGGGTGCTGTTCATCCCGAGCTGCCCAGGCTACACCAGTCTGACCGGTGCTCTTGACCGGTCGGACCGGTGCTACCCTCGGTGGGTTTTTGCTCGGGTGAACGTCTGGGTGTGTTCGTTGTTGTCCTGTGTTGCTGCTTTTTCGAGTTTGGGTCAGTTTGGTGGTCGGTTGGCCTGTTTGGTGGTTTGGGGGCTTTCAGGCTTGGACCGGTCTGACTGGTGTGAAGCCACTTAGTGGAAGTTGCCAACTCTCACCAGTAGGGACCGGTCTGACCGGTGGTGCTCACTGGTCTGACCGGTGTTGGTCTGTAGACTCAAGGTTTGGTGTTCCGCTACGTTCTCGGGTCGGAAGGTTGTGTGTTGGTTCCTAGGTCCAGTGGCACTCCAGTGGTTGCGTGGGCTTGGCCAATTTGGGTAGTGAGTCAGAGACGTGTGTTGGAAGCCGTGTTCATCTTGTTGGTGTTTTCATCTCCTTCGAGAAGAATTTTTATCGGCTCCCATTCACTCCCCCCCTCTCTGGTTCGCCGTATCGGTCCTTCAGTCTAAAGTCTAACAACTAAAGTCGTGCGTAAGCGGCGCAGGAGGTTAGCCCCTCATTTGTACCTGGGTGCTTGAGCCAACAATCATGCAATGCTAGTGTGTATCTAACTCGTCTTACTAACTTTGTGTGTTTAGTACCTTAGAACCTAGAACTAACTCGTATTTTGCGTCCTAAGACTAGGACCTTTAGTGAGAGTGTGTTTTTGTGTTGACACTACCATCCTATCTATCATACCTTACCCCTGTACTTTAGTGTCGGGTTTGTTCCCATCTAGTACGTATACTCATTGCAATAGTGTTGATCTTCTTAATCCGCCCAACCTTCCTTAGATTTGATACCCTTTGGAATACTCTTTTGGGGAAATGCTACAATGGTACTTCCGTGCGCTTGCGGACTCTTGTAATCGTTAGGATTACCATTTGGTCATTTCTGGCATCGTTGCTAGGAGCTCACAACTTAGCATCAACGTTAAGAAATGCCAACAAGCATTTCTGGCACTGTTGCCAGGGAAGGCTAAGGATAACATGTCATCACTTTGGGATGTTTATAATCATGACAGGAATAAAACAGT
Organism: Cenchrus americanus; assembly: GCA_947561735.1. NCBI lineage: Eukaryota > Viridiplantae > Streptophyta > Magnoliopsida > Poales > Poaceae > Cenchrus > Cenchrus americanus. The sequence goes on from OX387244.1 coordinate 191,884,970, forward strand.
TCTCAATGCAGGCTAACTTTGAATGTCTTCTTTGTCTATTGATGATGAAGACAAGTAGTGTATGACTGGTTTCGACCTGCCGCCAAATTTCACTAAGCATACTAAGTCACTCATAAGGAGAGCTAGAATTTATTTTGGTTCTCCCCAGCGTGTATGTATGGAAGTCAACCCAGCTTCCTTTGTGCCATCTGCATCAACTTCCATGGCCAATTAAGTGAAGACTCTTCGCGATTACTCTGCTTCTTCTGCTGATCAGGTGCCCACTGGCCCCAAGTTCAACACTGGGAATAGAAACTTAGAGATCAAGACTGGCATCATTATGATGGTGTAGGCTAGCCCATTTTGTGGCAAGCCCAATGAAGACACGAGCACCCACTTGCAACAATTCCTGGAGTTGTGCAGTACCTTCTGTCGGTGTTTTAGACCGGCAACCTACCAAGGGGAGTACCCGAGGTAGATGAATGTGGCCTCGCCGAGATCGGTAACTCGAAGGAAGAGACATGTGGCACACAATTTAGACAGGTTCGGGTCGCGAGGTGCGTAATACCCTACATCCTGTATGCTGCGTAGCTCTGGATTGATTTGATGTGATTACAAGATGATGCGTAATGAGAGAGAAGGGTCCCTGCCTCGCCTTATATAGTCCGGGAGGCAGGGTTACAGGTCGGTTTAGGGAGAGAGTACTAGTCGTGTACGTCTAGGAGTCCTCTACACAGTACAAGGCATGTATAGCTTCCTATCCGAGTACTTCTCCACCGTAGTCCTTGCGCCTCACGCCATCAGGTGTCGTGTGGCACAAGCCGGGTAGTCCCAGGGGCCCACCGATTAGTCGGTCCTGGTACCCACCGAGGTAGTGGGCCCAGGGAGGTCCATACGACAAGCCCTCGAGAACTTTGTAGTTAACAGGATAACTTCAAGTAGTTTTGACGACCTTGACGAGTAGTCCTCAAGCGTCCCCGAGTATTACAAGTCGAAAGTCCTCAAGAATACTTGAAGCACCCTGAGGCTGGAAGGTACTCCAGCTAGTATTTGAATAATCCTGAAGTCCTCTCTAGTAGTCCCCAAGCGTCCTCGAGTTCTGCTCTTGAAGGTCTTCAACAATACTCGTGTTGTCTTGAAGCCAAAGTTTATATGGAAGTGCGATTGCAAAATCACACTCCATATGGAGTATCCCTCGAACCTTTGGTTGAGTCGTAGACTCTGGCTGAGGGTCAATCTGATGTTCTGGCAAGATTATCTCGCAAAATCCGGAGAAAAAATCGAAGGACACGTGGCACGGAGCCCCCGAGCCTTGAGTCGAGTACCTCATCTTGAATTGAAGGGTCATCTTGTATGTAGAATGTGTCTTGAGTTGCTCTTGAATCTTGTCGCTACCCAAGGAATTGATTAGACGTAGCCGAGCCCCCGAGATAAGGTGCGTTGACTACTAGAAGTTGAAGGGTCAGGCGGCTGCCGCTGAGTCAGCCGTTGTGAAACATATCCATCCGGCCGTTGAAGAGACGCCTGTTGACTTATAAATAGAAGTCAAAACCCTTAATGTTTTTCACCCCACACACTTGCAGCCATTCGTAGTAGATCTTGCCTAGAATTCGCCGCCTGTGAACACTGCCACCTTAGTGGAAATCGTAGATCCAGGAACGCCGCCGCCAGTAGCCACCGCCGCAGCCCCCGAGCGAATGCGAGTGAAAACCTGCTGTTCTTGGAGAATGAAGCCCTCACCATCCATGAGCATGAAGACCACCGGTGGGAAGAAAAGATCCCGGGAGGAGGCTACTGGATCCGCCGGAGGGTCAACGCCGCTGGTTTCTCCCCCGCGCCCGAATCCCAACAAGGAGTGGAAGAAATCGAAGGCCAAGACTGAGGACCTGTTGGCGCTGCTGAACAGCCCATTTCTCCGGGAGAAGGAGGACGACATGTGGCGTGCCACCACGGGAGATCCATACCCGATGGAGAAGAATCCGGATGAGATCCCAATGTTCACATGGTTCTTGGAGCGCGGGTTGGCCTTCAGCTTTATGAAGAGGAGGGTGCAGCCACTGATGGCTCGCGACACCCTTGGTTACCAGTACACCGGCGAGGGCGACTCGTCGCGGATGCCCGGCAGTGAAATTGATGATGACGTTATCATCGATAGGCTGGGCAGGATCTTCAAGGACATGCCGGCGTACACGCCCTGCCTGGTCCCTGAGTACTCCGCCGCTTATCCGCCGAACGAGGTCAATAGCCGCACTCAATGTCGAGTACTAAATATGTAGTAGTAGTCGTGCTCACCCAATGTGCTTGTTGCAGGATGACTTAGTAAAATTTGTTTCCAAGCTGGCTTCGCCTCCCCGACTTGTCGAAATCCTAGTTGAGGGGAAGGGCAAGGCCAAGGAGCACTGCGAAGTCGGCGAAGATGACGACACTGTTATCGCTGAAGACACATCGAATGAAGATTACAAGGAAACGCTGCAGGAACGGTTCCAGCTGCGGTCGAGGTTCAGCCGCCCTGGACTGCCGAATGTTCCTCTCATCCAAGATCCTCCAACTGGTTTGGAGGCTAGTTTGCCTGCGCCGCCGAGGAAGCCGCGCAATGTGGCATGCAAGCGCGTGGCCAAGAAGCTGAACGTCACTGAGACCACGTCTGAAGAGGTAAAATCCTCGAGTAGGGTAGTCGAGTACTTGTCTTTCAATGTTGTGTATGCTGACGGCAAAATTCCATTGCTTGCAGGAGATTCCGCCTTCCGACCCCATGGACCAAGGGGACGAGAGCGACTGGGAGAAGGTTGGGGAGCCGACTGAAAGAAGCCGCAGTCCAGCCCCCACAATGGAAGAACACGTGTCACAATTGACACATCAGTCGACAATGATAGTCGAGCCGCAGGCGCCAGTTGCTGAGGACAGAACTGAGCCAAACGCAACTATTGCTGCTGAAGAGCCGGCGGCTACTGAAACCGAAGAAGAGACGCATGCAGAAGCTGGACTTGTCGACATCTCCAGCATACTAGGCGCCCCAACCGTGATAGCAGTCCGGTCGAGCTTGTAAGTGAAGATCCTTCCCGAGTAGTACATATAGATTGGTAGTCGTACTTGGTTGACAACCCATCGTGTACTGTGCAGGAAATCCACGGACTTGTCCTAGGAGGAGGATGAACCCAGCACGGCAGTGGCTGAAGAAGGTTCTGCGCTAGCCGCTGAGGAGTCCGTTCCCCTCCCCCAAGCTGAGACCGAGGCGCCAGCCGTGGAGGCTACACTGCCGAAGGCCAGCATAGTAGAAGTTGAGTACACTGCGCAAACGCAATCTTCCTCAAGGAGTAGTCGTGGCCGTCGAGGGAGACTAATCCATATGGCTTCTGTTGACAGGGGCCGAAGCTGAGGGAAGCACCATCCCTAAGGTTGTAACCGTTGAAGGCATGGTGCCGGAAATCTAGGAAGCCGCCGGAGCAGCCCCCGAGCCGGTGGAGGTAGCAAGCGGAGCAGCCCTCGCGATGGCCGAAGAAGAGCGCGACGAGGTACTGCCAGAGTCGAACCTGGAAGTAGTCGTCTGTTCGCCAGAGATTCAGGATGCGGAGCCGATCCGTTCGGCGCTGATGTCCGGGACCGCCACGACTAGTCATGGTGGGATCGAACTTCTGGCGGATGACCTCGTCGACCCGGCGGCAGTAGCGCATCACTTGGAGGCAATGCGCCGGCCGAGCAGTGGATGAAGGTAACTTATTAGTACCCTTGAGTAGTCAATTTTCCCTGAGTGCTGAGTACCCGAATAACAGTTGTTGCCCGCTGCAGGATGTCGTGGAGAGATCCTGATAGTTATCTGAGACACTCCAAGGATACGGCGATACACTGCTCTGGGCAGAAGCATTGGAGGGAGAACTTGCGAAGGCCAGGAAGCACTCCGCCATGCTCTAGTCGAAGCTTGACGGTGCCTTCGCCCTGTACCATAATGAAATCCAGGACATGCAGGCGAAGAGCGACGAGCTGGTGCAGAAGAACAAGTCGCTCCGCAGCAAGAACAAAGGTACACTGCTGCCTTGTCGAGTACCCATAGGAAGTACCTTGCAGTGGTCTAACCCCGCCTTGTTTGTTGATTGCAGAGCTTGAGACCCGGGTCGAGCAACTGAAGGCTTCAGAAGTCGACATGAAGAACCTCTTCTACCGGGAGAAGGAGGCCCGCGAGGTACTTGAATATGATTATAAGCAGTTGGCTAACGAGTGCGATAAGCACAAGGAGCTCTGAATTGCCTCGGACCGTGACCTCATCAACTGCTACAAATCCCTACAAAAGTTGAACGAAGACTGCAAGAAGTTATGGGCCCAGCTCAAAGAACTTGAAGAAGCCGCACTTCCCATTGCGAGGCTACTGGTGCCTCATCCGGGCGGGCCGAAGATAGCTCCGTTGGTGGACCGACTGAGAGAAGCCCCTGGTCGGCTGGCGACGTACGTCAAGCACCTGGCGAAGTCGATCCCCAATCAAATCTTGGCGTACATGAAGTCGTACTTACCCAAGGCTCCGGTGGACGTAGTCGCGGGTGGACTAGCCGCCAACTGTACTAATGAACAGTACGCGGAGCTCCTGGAGCAGATGGCGCCAATTGCTGCACAAGTCGCTGGAAAGCTGAACCTCCAGTAGTACTGTAGGGTTAGCTTGTAGCAATAGTTGTGTATAAAAAAAGTTGTACTAAACTTGTTTAAGTATGAATGAGAAAACTTTCAGAAATGAGTACTCGTTGTCGCGAGATATGTATGCGGAGTTCTCATCGTAGAATTGTCACGAGTAATGGTACTCGCCAGTAGGCCCATTGAGGGAGACGCAGTAAGTAAGTTAATAGATAATCAAACTTTATTACTGAAAGAAGTACACCTGGATGGCCAGAACCGGTTTACAAGAGTAGTCGCCAGGACCCGGAGGCCGCCTACGGCTAACTGGTGCTAGGGCGCATAGCCGCTTACAGTAGTAGATCCGTTAGTAGCCGTATAGGCTGGATCTAGGAGGACATGGTCTTTTAGTAGACCACTGCTAGAGTCCTTTGTCGCTCTGAGCAGCCCGAGATCCGTTAGTAGCCGTGAATGCTGGATCTTGGAGTAGAGTAGTCCGGAGACTAGTGCCTAGACCCGGGGGCCACTTACAGCAAAGGGGTCTTGGTGTAGTCGTGCAGACTTGAGACCCCAGAGTAGTCGAGAGACTAGGCGTAGAATCGACAGAGCTGGTCGATATTCCACGAGTTGCTGATGTCTTCATCTTCAAGGGTCTGGAGGCGGTAGGAGCCTGGTCCGGTCACCTTTGAAACTGTGAAGGGACCATCCCATGGTGAGCTGAGCTCGTGTAGTCCTTCCGTGTTCTGGATGCGGCGGAGGATGAGATCACCAACATTGAAGGAGTGTTCCTTGACGTTGCGATCATGGTAGCATCGGATACCCTCAAGGTACCTTGCTGATTGGACGAGGGCGGCACTGCGAGCTTTTTCGAGTCCATCGATATCAACTCGTCTGCTGTCTTCAGATATGCCTTTGTCGTATTGCTCTACTGCTGGTGAATCCCACATGACGTCGGCAGGGAGAATTGCTTCGGAGCCAGAGACCAGGAACTAAGGCGATTGACCCGTTGGCTTGGAGGGTTGAGTACGTAGCCCCTAGAGCGCATTGGGTAGTTCCTTGATCCACTTGCCTCCTATTGAATCAGCAGCATCATGCAGTCGCTTCTTGAGAGCGTCGAGTACCATCCCATTGGCGCACTCGACTTGTCCATTGGCCCGAGGATGGGCAACGGAGACATATCGGACGTCGATCCAACTGTTCTCGCAGTACTCCCAGAACTAGTGATTGTTGAAGTTGGAGCCCAGGTTTGTGATGATGCGGTGGGGTAGTCCATAGCAATGCACGAGTTCATCCAAGAAGTCGAGTACTCTGTCGGCCTTGGGGCATGTGACCGGCTTGACCTCGATCCACTTGGTGAACTTGTCGATTGCCACAATACTCTGTTAAATCCACCTGGCGCAGTCGGGAGAGGCCCAATCATGTCGAGCCCCCAGCAGGCGAAAGGCAAGGTTGGTGGTATGGTGACTAGCTTGTAGGCTGGGATGTGTTGTTGCTTGGCGAAGTATTGGCACCCTTGGCACCTTCTGACGAGTTCTTCGGCATCGCCCAAGGCTGTGGGCCAGTAGAAAGCTCGTTGGAAGGCCTTGCTAACCAACGTGTGTGAATACGCGTGGTTGCCGCAGACGCCTTTATGGATCTCCTCCAAGATGCCCTTGCCTTCTTCTCGGGGGACGCACTTCATGAGTACTCCAGAAGTTGCACCTCGCCTGTAGAGCTTGTCTCCGACTAGGACGTAAGACTTGGCGCGGCAGATGAGTTGCTCGACCAAGTTCTTGTCCGAGGGAACCTTCTGCTCGCGGATGTAGTCGATGAAGGGTTGCCGCCAGTCCACGTTTATCATCATGACCTCCTGGCCAGCCGTGGGTTGTGCTGGGTCAGTGGTCAGTGGCGCCGGCTCTGGGATGGATGGCGCGTGAAGCTCGTGGACGAATACACCCGCTGGTACTTGAGCGCGAGTAGAACCAAGCTTCGACAGGACGTATGTTGCAACATTGTTGTCACGGACCACGTGATGGAACTCGAGACCGTAGAACTTGTTCTCGAGCTTGTGGACTTCTTTGCGGTCCCAGGACTTGTTGACTTGGTTGATGACCACTGCGGAGTCGCCATAGACTAGTAGCCGCTTGATGCCCAGTGAAGCCGCGAGGCGGAGACCGTGTAGTAGAGCATCGTACTCGGCTTTGTTGTTTGAGACCTTCCAAAAGATCTGTAGGACGTACTTGAGTTGTTCGTCCATTGGGGAAATCAGGAGTACCCCTGCACCTGCGCCTTCAAGCTTGAGCGATCCGTCGAAGTACATCACCCAATACTCTGGGCGCTCAGTTGGAGTAGGTAGCTGATTTTCCCGCCACTCCGCCATGAAGTCGACTAGTGCCTGCGACTTGATGGCTGTTCGTGGCTTGAAGTCGATGTTGAGGGCACCGAGTTCGACTGCCCACTTTGAGATTCTTCCAGTAGCATCTTGGTTCCGCAAGATGTCGCCGAGCAGGTAGTCGGTGACGACGGAGATCGAGTACTACTGGAAGAAGTGTCGTAGCTTCCGCGAGGTGATGAGCACTGCGTACAGTAGCTTCTGTACGGGCTGATAGCGTGCTTTAGATTCTGACAGGACCTCGCTGACGAAGTAGACTGGTCGCTGGAATGGGTAGTCGTGGTCGTCTTCCTGCCGCTCGACGACGATGGCAGTACTGACCACGCGAGTAGTCGCAGCGAGGTAGAGCAGCAGCTGCTTCTTTTTGCGAGGATCCGTGGGGACTGGTGGCTTGTATAGGAAGTCCTTGAGCTGAGCAAGGGCTTGGTCTGCTTCTGGAGTCCATGCGAACTTCTCATGATGCTTGAGTAGTTTGAAGAAGGGGAGCCCCCGTTCTCCAAGCTTCGAGATGAATCTGTTCAGGGCCGCGATGCACCCGGTTAGCCTCTGCACATCTTTGATGCACGTAGGAGCTTTCATGCTGGTAATAGCAGAGATCTTCTCGGGATTGGCTTCGATGCCGCGATGGCTAATGATGAAGCCGAGTAGTCTACCCGACGGTACGCCGAAGACGCACTTGTTCGGGTTGAGCTTCCAGCGGTACTCGCGCAAGGATGCGAAAGTCTCTTCAAGATCAGCGATGAGCGTGTCGGAGTTTCTGGTCTTGATGACCACGCCATCCACATAGGCTTCGACGTTCTTCTTGAGCTGCCTCTTGAAGCAGGCCTGGATAGCTCGCTGGTAGGTAGCGCCAGCGTTCTTCAACCTGAAGGACATGGTCGTGTAGCAGTACGCGCCAAACGAGGTGATGAACGCGGGCTTCTCCTGGTCTTCTTCCTTGATTGCGATCTGGTGGTACCAGGAGTAGCAGTCGAGGAAGTAGAGCAGGTCGCAGCCCACCGTGGAGTCAATGACTTGGTCTATCTGCGGCAACCTGAAGGGGTCCTTGGGGCAGTGCTTGTTGAGGTCGATGTAGTCGACGCACATCCTCCACTCGTTCGAGTTCTTCTTGCGGACGAGGACGGTGTTGGCAAGCCACTCAAGATGGAAGACTTCTCTGATGAAGCCAGCCGCGAGTAGTTTGGCGAGTTCCTTCTTGATGGCAACCCGTCTGTCGTCGGTGAAGCGGCGGTGGTGTTGTCGCTTCGGGGTAGCTTTAGGGTCGACGTTGAGTGAATGCTCAATCAACTCTCTGGGCACCCCTGGCATGTCCGCTGGTTTCCACGCGAAGATGTATTGGTTAGCCCGAAGGAAGCTGACGAGCGCGTCTTCCTATTTTGGGTCGAGGCCCGCCCCGATGGTGGTGGTCTTGCTACTGTCGCCTGTCCCGAAGTCAATCGTCTTGACTTGAACCTCCTCAGCTAGCTGAGGCTTGTTGACGTTGTCCGACTTCTCTGGTATGTCGAGTTCACTTGGGGCAAGCTTCTTGGATGCAGCGTAGATCTCCATCATTGCGTTGGGTACTTGATTTGTGGCTACGAGTTCCACAGCTTCTGTGTCGCAGTCGAAGGATATCTTCAAGTCCCCTTGCAATGAGAGTACACCGGCCGGACTTGGCATCTTGAGTACCAAGTACGTGTAGTGAGGTCCCGCCATGAACTTGGCGATAGCTAGTCTGCCGAGGATGGCATGGTAGGAAGTCTCGAAGTCCACGACTTCGAACTTGATGTTCTCGGTTCGGTAGTTTTCCCTTGTCTCCCCAAATGTAACTGGCAGGACTACTGAGCCCAGTGGGATAGCCGCATTCCCGGGGATGATGCCGTAGAAGGGCGAAGTGCTCTTGGTGAGCATGTGGGTGATGTCGAGCTTCATCTTCTTCAAGGTCTTGGTGAAAAGGACAATGAGCCCGCTTCCACCGTCGATGAGGACCTTGTTGAGTCTGGAGCCCGCGACTACCGGCTTCAGGACGAGTGGAAACCGTCCTGGTTCAGAGAAACTTGTCCATTGATCCGCGCGGGAGAAGGTAATGGGTACCTCCGACCACCGGAGAGGGGTCGGGACCGCTGGTTCAATGCTCAAGACTTCTCGTCGGGTGGCTTTCTGAGCCCGTCGGTTGGGTAGTCCACCGAAGAGGATGTTCACCGTCTTGTCGGGTTCCTGGAAGTCGCCGTTGCCGTCGTCGGCCTTTTTCTTGCCTTTCTTGTCGTGAGGGTGCCGTGGCTCTGGAGTGTCCTTGAGTGCTCGCCGGAGTTGGTAGCACTGCTCGGTGCTGTGGTTGCCGTCCAGATGCCACGGCACTTCTCTTTCAGCAAGTCCTTGAAGCTACCGGAGGTCTTCTTCGAGTTGTCTTTCGCAGGGCGCTGGATAGCCGTGACGGTGTTGTCTAGCTTGCGCTTGCGATTGGGACCCGAGTAGTTGTTGCTGCGACCGTCTTGGTTCCCGTTGTTGTTGCTGTTGCCGCCCGTGTTCTGCTTGCTCTTGCCACGGATGGCGTCGTACGTGGCGTTAGCCTTGTCTTCTTCATCAGCCCAGGAGGTGATCATGTCCTTGAGGTGGGTGATGGAGCTCGGTCGGCGACGACCAAAGTCTTCGAAGGTGCGATGGTGGTAGAGACCGTCTTGGAAGAGGTCGATGACCTCCTTGTCGGAGACGTCGACTACAGTGGCGTGCTTGTCGAAGAAGCGCCGCATGTACTTGCGAAGGGTCTCGCCTTGTTCCTGCTTCACCATTGCCAGGTCCATGCGAGTACCCGAGCGGCCCATGGCGCCATTGAAGTTGCTGGTGAACTGTTCCTTGAGCTGGTCCCACTTGTCGATCGAGTACTTCTCAAGTGACTCGAGCCATGTAAGCGGGGCTTGATCCAGGCAGAAGGGGAAGTAGAGGCACTTCGTGTCGTTATTGCCACCAGCGTTTTCGATGGAGAGGGCGTAGCATCTGAGCCACTATATTGGATCTTGCTTCGCGTCGTACTTGGTGATCCCCAAATGTTTGATTATCTCCGGGAGAAGTAGATAGCGAAGCCGTGCAGAGAAGGCGGGTAAGCCTTCGTTGTCGCCTGCCGTGGAGGACTTCTTGCGTTGTAGTTCTTCGATTTTTTGGCGAGCGTCGAAGCCGCCACGTGAAGCGCCGGAGGCGTGGCTGTTCGCGTGGCCTCGGCCGCCGCGGTCGCCTCCGCCCCCGGCTCTCCTGTAAGCCCCGTGGTTGGAGCTCCCGCCGTCACTGCCTCCGCCGCTAGGATTGCGGTGAGGGATAATCTCACGATTGCCGCCGGCGCCGCCGGCGTTGTTGCCACCATGAGAGGGTCCACCGGCCGACGCCCGAGTACAGTTGGGGTTAGCCGGTAGCTCCGCTCGAGTACGGTTGCGACCTGTGTCTGCACTGCGACTTGTGGCTTCGTTGTCTTGCTGGCGGTTCTTGACGGGGGGCACTTGAGTGACTCTGTTGTCAACTCGCATGAAGTAGGCGTCCTCCGCGAGCTTGGCGATCAATTCTCCCACACGCATCCCCTGAGCCTGACGTGCTATCATGGTGATAGACATGAGGCATTGCTCTGGGTAGTGTGCACCCAGCTTTCAACTTGGTCAAGGGCCTCCGCAAGGTTCCGGATGGGTAGGGACTCGCGAAGACGCCGGCGCCGTTCGTTCCGCTTTCTGTTGCGTTCACATCGGGCGTCCCTGTTGGCGTTGGTCTCGTGTGCTGGTGCGTTGGCAAACAACTCGTCTGCTGAGATATCCTCGAGATATCGGTAGGGACTGTCCCTGAGGGTCCCAGCGTCTCGTTGGTAGTCATGAAGACTTGCCGATCTGGAGAGCCGAGGCTGGAGTCGCGAGTCGCCACCTCTGTTGGAGTGTGCTCCTCAGTTGGAGCTAGCGGAGTTCCCTCCTGGAAGGGAAGTGAGTCGAGGTAGGAGACGCAGCGTGAGTTCTCATCTGTCAGGTTTGCGGGCTTGTGGTCTGGCCAGTAGACGAATCTGCCGGCGGGTGTTAATGTTATAACTAGGCCGGATGCAGGTCCTGACAGCAGTTGCTCCATCGTGTAGGTCTCGGACTCGGGCTCGTCCGGGTCCGCCCCGAAGTCGAACTTGTAGGAGGAGTCCAAGTAGTAGCCGGAGATGGGGTTGGAGTCCGAGTCGTACTCAGAGGCGATCTCTTTCCCAGACCGGCGTGCAGAGAGAGCCTTCGTGTGGGCCTTGCTAGCGATGCAGAGGCCGTATGGGAAGTGCTCATGGAGTGGGGAGTCCGCACACGATGTCTCGATAGCGGGCTCGCATGCGATGGCCCACGGTGAAGTCGAGTTCGAGTTGGAGTCGGATCCAAGCTCGAAGTCCGCGTGCTAGTTGTAGAGTGAAATTTCGCTGAATTTTTCAGCGAGATCACCCGTGACTACTTCGGGAAGCGTCACGAGCCCGGTCTTCGGGTTGGGCGGCATGGTGAGGCGGTGCTGGAAGGATCCAGCGCCTTTAGCAGTGCAGACCTAGGAGCCAAGAACGAAGGTGTCGCCGAGGTTGAAGGCGACGGTTGGCTTGATGAAGATTGAAGTCGTCGAGTTTGCCATATGATCTTCGGCGAGATTCCCTATCTGGCGTGCCAACTGTCGGTGTTTTAGACCGGCAACCTACCAAGGGGAGTACCCGAGGTAGATGAATGTGGCCTCGTCGAGATCGGTAACTCGAAGGAAGAGACACGTGGCACACAATTTAGACAGGTTCGGGCCGCGAGGTGCGTAATACCCTACGTCCTGTATGCTGCGTAGCTCTGGATTGATTGGATGTGATTACAAGATGATGCGTAATGAGAGAGAAGGGTCCCTGCCTCGCCTTATATAGTCCGGGAGGTAGGGTTACCGGTCGGTTTAGGGAGAGAGTACTAGTCGTGTACGTCTAGGAGTCCTCTACACAGTACAAGGCATGTATAGCTTCCTATCTGAGTACTTCTCCACCGTAGTCCTTGCACCTCACGCCATCAGGTGCCGTGTGGCACAAGCCGGGTAGTCCCAGGGGCCCACCGAGTAGTCGGTCCTAGTACCCACCGAGGTAGTGGGCCCAGGGAGGTCCATACGACACCTTCACTATACGAGGAGTGGAGGAAGATGCCATTCGTCTGCGACTTTTTCCATTCTCACTTCTGGAAAGGCGAATTTGTGGTTTTATGTGAACTATGCAGATATTGACACCTTGGTGAAGTGCTCAGCTGCATTCCTTGCGAAGTTCTTTCCATGGGGCAGTACCAATGCCGTCCGAGGAAGAATTCCAAACTTTCAGCAATCAGCAAATGAAACAAATCCAAGAGTTTGGGAAAGGATTCAGGACTACATTCTGGCTTGTCCCCATCATGCGATGGACAACAGGCCTATTCTTTAGAGTTTCTATAATGGGCTAACTTTGACAGCCCGGAGACATATTGATGCTGCTGCTGGAGGGGATTTCTTCTCTCTCACTATCACTGAAGCAACCAAATTTATTGAGAATATGGTCACTAGCCAAGGGTGGAGTGATGATCGAGTTCAGCCACATGAGAGGGGTACACATACTGTCAAGGAAGAGGATATGTGCATGCCAAGATGGACCTACTTATGAAGAGAATGGATGCTCTGACTAGTGAGAAGGCTGCGATAGCCATCACTACTCAAGCTATGGATGCTCGCATGACTTACGAAGTCTGTGGTGACACTGTGCATTCTGGAAATTACTGCCCCACTACCCAGGAGGATGTGATGTACATGAACGGCAACAATAACGGTTATCGTACACAAGGAGGTCAAGCGTGGAATCAATCACGCCATTACTATCGGGAAGGTAACCAAACTTATTTTTTCAATCCAAACCAACATTCCTTGAGAGATCTAGTTTTCAGGCAAGCTAAGATTAATGGTGGTTTTAATAAGAAAACAACTGCCTATGATAAGGCTTTGGAAAGCCTTAACGTTAAAATTGATAGCATTTCTTCTGCTCTTAATAACCAGCTGAGCTTTAACAAGATGATTGAAACCCAGTTGGCTCAGTTAGATGCTTTGGTTCCCTGTGTTGAAGACGGGAAGATTCCGGGGCAACCCGTGTCTTCTTGTGAGAATGTTTGTGCAGTGTCCACCAGATGGGGTAAGCCATATAGGGGGCACGAGCCACTGACTATGCAGGGAGACCTATACAACAGGTTCTTGATCCATGGGAATCTTCAGCAATTGTGCACAAGAAAGACCATGGTTATCAGGCTATCACTGGCACAATATACTATCAGAAAGTTAGGAATGCTCTCTGTGATCTTGGCGCGAGTGTTAACCTCATGTCCAAGGGGATGTTCGAAAGATTGGGATATCTTGCTCTTACTCCAACCTCGAGGATAGTTCAACTTGCTGATGCATCAATCCGATATCTAGAGGGGATTGTGGAAAGCCTACTGGCATTTGTCCAAGGTTCCTGCATCTTCGGGGACTTCGTGATCCCTGATATGAAAGATGATGCAAAACTTCCACTCATTCTTGGGAGGCCATTCCTAAGTGACGCTCAGGCAAGGATCAATGTGGAAATGGGACCATCTGTTTCCGCATTGGAAAGAAGAACTCGATGTTCCGATTTTGACCAAAAGAAGAGCAATGGAATTCGGTGCAAGGAAATGATGATAGAACTTGGGGATGGATGGAGCCATAACCCCAGCTCGCACAACCTATGATCGCACCAAGAAAAGCAAAGAAAACACGAAAGGTGTGACAGGAGGTACAAAGATCACACCCCTCTACTTCTCGGGTGTGGGGTGACGAGTGGAACTAATCACCAAGAAAAAGTAAAATTGATCACCAAGAAATCACTGGGAGGTACAGAAATCACACCCCTCTACTTAAAATGATGAGTCATTTCTCTTAAAGGTAAAATTGGTGAGTTATCTCATATTTCCCTTTGCAAAATTTTATTTAATTTTTCCAATGCATATTTGAATTTTCCATCCTTGCATCTACATGCTCAAATTTTTCTAGACAAATTTCCTTTTTAAATTAAAATTCTGAAAATAAAACTTTGAGTCAAAAAAATCCTTAAAATTTGTCTGAGAAAGTTTTTGGGCAAGTTTGGATGGCCACCTAAGTAGGCCATCACATGACCGTTAGAGAGCTATTGCAAAAAGCTGGAGGGGGCAAACCCGAGATGGGTTCGGCTGACCCTACAGGTCGGCCGACTCAACCTAACGGCTACCTCGGCCCCCCTTTCTCCAACAGCTCCTAGCCGTTGCACACGGCCCATGTCTTGGTGCCTGGCTTCGTTGCCATAAATTCCAGATGGTTTGAGGGGTGTCTTCACCCATTGCATCAGTATCCCCCTCTCTTGCTCTTACACTTTGGTCATCATGGATTTCACACTTGAGATTGAGGTGCCAACATTCTCTCCAAGTACTGCTAAAATATTGCTCATTGGTGGAGCAAACTCGGTAAGGATTTCATTTAGTTTCACTAACCCATCACCGAGTTGCTCGTGTTGTCCGATCATTGTGTAAGACGAGTTGGGCCTCTGGGACGTTCCGGAAGTTGACTCACTCACGTCATTCACGTGACGGGGGGAGCTCGTCTCATCATTCTGAAGCTGCACCAAGACCGATGTCAACCGACCGTGAAGAGGAGGGAGAGGAAGAGCTACCCACACTACAAGCTGATGATGTGTACGTTGCCGACGCCTCCTTGATCAAATTGAGGAGTGATTGTGAGAGATAAGCCTACACTATCATCAAGGACCGCGTCTTTGCCAACACCAAGGAGTTCGAACCGGACCTTCTCGAGAAAATGGTATGGACTCTGAGTTTGATTCCATTTTGCAAGCTCTAGGATGGGAGGATTTTGTCCCAATTCAGGAAGTTGGTTCTAGACCTACCACCATCCAGTTCCTCTGCACTCTTCAAGAGGATGCGTCTGGTATTTCATTTCGATTTCGTGGAGTTCCATATCGAGTTTCATGGAAAGATCTTAGTCGCATCCTTGGTTTTCATCGTTGTTGTGCTATTTCTCTTAAGCAAGCTTGCACTGGTTTTAATCGTGTGTTTATGGGAAGAGATCTTTGGTTGTCCTGCTCGTGGCAAGATGACACCTTTGTGCAATGATATCTTGCATCCCACTCTCCGACTGTGGCATAAGTGGCTCGCCATTACTCTCTTTCCAAGGGACGATGTGCGAACCGTGCGCACTAATGAGATGATGATCTTATATGCCGCAGTCAGATGGATCAAGATCTCCCTGTGCAGGCTATGATTTGGCGATGGTTAACAAATTTTAAGATGAGAGAAATGGGTACCCATAGGTCCCCACCGACAAGGGTCTAGGAGGTCCCTGTCAAGTGGAACCAACCTACTAGAAGCTCCGCCGACTAGCAAGTGGGCCCAGAGACCTTATCCACAATCCCGGTGACCTCGGACGACCTCATCCAGACCCGAAAGACTTGTCGGGCTTGTGATGCAAACTTCTCCCTATATCGCGGTGCGGCACCGCCAATAGGTCCCAGGATCGCGAGATCCTCTGTGTATTCACGGAAGGAGACCTTCTTAATCTTTAAACAACCCCGACAAGGGTCCACCGACTTCGAATGCAAACCCTAGCCTGCTGGCCATATAAGGCAGCCTAGAGCTCCATTCGAGGGGACTTCCCCATTTGCGCCTAATTCCACCACACTAGACGTAGGGTTTTAATCTCTGCAGGCCTAAACCAGTCTAAACCATCGTGTCCATTGCCATTCTCGCCGAGTTCCGAGTTCCATCCGTGAACTACCACCTATGCTCTTAGGTCCTGATCCCTCATCAATCAATCTACAACCGCTTGGGTAGCCTCCTTGCGATCTGCTAGGTATCACCCACTAACGGTTGACGCGCCAGGTAGGGGGGATCGAGAACTTGTTGTGCAGCATGATGGCCCGATCTGGTGTCGTCTTCCCAGCGAGCATGGCGGACATCCTTGCCAACCCCGTGGAGATCTGTTTCGGCTCCTTCACGGAGACCTCAACCACGTTGGCGGTGGCGACCTCCCCGACAGTCTCCATGAAGGTTCCGGCGACGCCTCTCGCCGCCCCCAGCTCCAACCAGAAGTCGAAGACCCACACGCCCAATCCCTATGACATTTTTCAGAGAATGGAGCGAGTCATCGACATGATGGAGGAAACCCTCCAGATCTACGAGAGAGCCCAACGCTCAACGCAGGACGCGTCACGCCGCAAGACTTTATCGTTTGGTCTGCGGCCGTCTAGCGACGCACGCGCCCGTCAGGCAGCTAAGTCCATCCAGAGCCAATCTAGGCGGTGGGAGTCATCTGGCGACCTGAACATCGAGCCTCGTGCCCACCGCGAACCACTCGACGTACCGTGCACCTACCATAAAGGCGCACGACACACCCTCCATGGCTGCCGGCTATGAAAGAAGATTGACCGGGAGCACGACACCTCACACGTTGCATGGACCCCACCTCTCTAGACGTCGGTGAGTTCCAGAGGGCCCAGATCTCTGTCCCCTCAACGACCAAAGATCCACCCGGTAGCGCGTCTTGGCGGTATCAGCAAACGAACCACCGCGGGTCGGTGCGACGGACTCCGAGGAGGCACGTCGAATCGAAGGCAACGCGAACCACGCCCAGAGGTGGGCAGAGGAGCAGTGCCAGGCGGTACCTTCGTGCGCCCACGACATACGCCTTGAGTTCGTTGAGGCGGGGTTGCCGACGTTCAACAACGCTCAGGCCAACTTGGGTGTGGCGATGGCATGCCTCCAACATGCCAACCCTTGGCCTGAGGCCGACGCGGCTATGGCTTACCTCCGGGTCGCCACAACTCTGGTGGAGGAAAAGAGCGCGACGTCGAAATCTATGGCATCTACGTCGAGCCGGCATTCCCGTAGTCAATCCAACCGACCAGCGCATAGCAAACTCCCCACCGTCTAGGAGGAACTCAACCAACCCCGGGCAAACGCTGCACCGGGTGCTGACCTACGCGCCAACCTCGATAAAAATAGGCGCGGCCACGACACTAGCGGCTACATCGACCAGCGCCACCGTGAGCATGAAGAGTGAGAGCTTCGACGTCGCCTCGACTACGATCGTGAGTACGCCCCCCCGGGCGCCGTCCATCGCATCATGGAGTGTGAAGAACGCGATCGCCGCGACGTCGAGAATCGCCGGTGCGCTTAGTACGAGGCGGACTGCGGCCACCCTGAGGGTCCGGTCCCTAACCCGGATCGCCAACCCAGGTCCAAGGTCGTGGCCCCCGCTCACGATGATGGTACTACTCAGGTCGGAGACAACAGTGACAATATGGCAGTCATTACCTTCCCCGCGTTGGCACCACATCTCCGAACGGTCGCCTACCCCGACAACTTCAAGCAAAACATCCGGAAGTATGACGGCTGCTCTGACCCCAACATCTGGCTGTCGAGCTACTACGTCATCGTCAAGGTGGCCGGTGGCAACTTCGACCATATGGTGGCTTACTTCTCGCTGGTGATGGGCGACACACCGTCGCTCTGGCTCAAAAACCTCCCGGCAGGCAGCATCACGTCATGGGCCGACCTGTCTCAAGCCTTCACTTCAAACTTCCAGACGACTTACAATCGCCCTCTAGAGGGTGACCATGAAGACCGGTGAGTTATTGCGCAACTACACCAACCAGTTCTTCGAGAACCGCAACACCTGCATCAGTGTCCGGGACGATCAAGTCGTCAACAGCTACAAGAAAGGTCTCAGGGACCGCAAGGTCTTCGAGATGATCCTTGAGTCGTGTGCCACCAAGGTCGCAACACTCGTGGAGGACGTCAACAAGATTATTGACACCGAAGAAGCGCTGGTCAACCAGTTTGACTCTGACGGCAAACAAAATGAAGGCACCTTTGGCGCCGCCGGGGCTTCCAGTGCGAAGTTCCGCAAGCGACCTTCAGAGGTACACGCGTAGATGGACAACAACCTTCAACGTCGAGGAGTTCAACGCGGTGTTCGACAACCCCTGCACGTTCCATGAAGGGGGCACCCACACCGTTCGCGAGTGCCAGCAGTTCAAGAGGGCGTTCCACATGCCCGAAGACTCGAAATGACCCTGAAGCGATGGTGATCGTTCATCCTCACGTCCAGGGGCGACGCCACATTTACTTAGGGTGGTGCACTGGCACTAGGAAAAATAGTGCTACTTAAAACTAAATAGCTCATTTTACCATATACATTAGCTGAAATTAGGCATGTTTCTACATAGTACTCACTGTTGTTCACCACCATAAATTTTGTGCTAGCCTGGCCCCTGCACACGTCGCTACAACAACAACCGCCATGACGACCGACGTGGCCGCGGAGAAAACGATCGCCGTGATTTCCGTCGATGTGATAATTAGCAGCCAGAAGACCGCAACGACGAGCGCGACCTGCCACCTCCGCCGGAGACAGGCAACCCCAACGGCCCATTCCAGCAGGCCAAGAGGTCGATCAACATGACCGTGCGGCCTGAAGTCCAGTTCGAGCAGAAGAAGGTACAGCAAGGACAACCGCGAGATCCAGCTCATCCACAGCAAACCATCGCAGCCCCTGCGTTGGTCAGAACAGCCTATCACCTTCTCCATAGTTGATCACTGGGTCCACATCCCAAATCCTGGGCTGTACCCGCTCGTCATCAAGCCCATTGTAAAGGGCACCCTACTCCCTCAAACCCTCATCGACGGAGTAAGGTGGCTCAACAACATCTTCGTCGACACTCAGAAGAAGATGGATTTCAACTTCAAGAGGTTGACAGAGTGCGATGAGCCCTTCTTCGACATCGTGCCGGTAAGGCGTCCTACTCACTGGGTCGGATTTCTCTCCCAGTGATGTTCGACACGGAGGAGAATTTCCGCATAGAGTACCTCAACTTTAAGGTCGCTGACTTCAAGTCTTCCGACCACGGCATCCTAAGTCGCCCCATGCTGGCCAGGTTCGTGGCTATCCCTCACTACACCTATTTGGTGCTGAAGATGCTAGCTCCCCGCGGAGTCCTCACTATCTACGGTGACCTACTCGCCTCATTCAAGTGCGACAATGAGGCCCTAGAGATCGCCACGACGAACGCCTGCTTCTGCGCCTCGGCTGTCATGGTCGCCGAGGCCAAGAAGGTCACTCCGACCGACCTCACCATCCCAGAGCAGAAGCGCACCAAGACCGCCCTAAATGCCGCACCAGCAACGAAGAAGGTCTGCCTTGGCCTTGCCGACTCGACCAAGACGGTGATCATCAGCGACAACCTCAGGGAGAAATAAGAACTCGCGCTCACCAGTTTCCTCTGCGACAATGCTGACATATTCGCATGGACCCCATCGGATATGACAGGTGTTCCAAGGAAACTGGTTGTGCACTCATTTGATGTAAGCAAGATGGCCAAGCCTGTCAAGCAGAAGCTGCGCCGCTTTGCAAAGGATCGCAAGGAGGTCATTAGGGTAGAGATATTAAAGCTCCTAGCTGCCGGATTTATCCGTGAGTGTAAAAACCCGGTTTGGCTCTCCAACCTGGTACTTGTACCCAAGAAAACTGGCCAATGGAGAATGTGTATCGACTACACCGATCTCAACCGACACTGGCCTAAAGACCCCTTCCCTCTTCCACGCATCGATCAGGTCGTCGACTCCACCGCAGGAAGCGTCTTGTTATGCTTCCTTGACTACTACTCAAGCTATCACCAGATAGCCTTGAAGGTCTCTGCCAAGATAAGACGACATTCATAACACCGCACAACATCTACTGCTACACGGCCATGACTTTCGGCCTCAAGAACACTAGAGTGACCTACCAGAAGGCCATCCAGAAGTGCTTGGAATCCCAAATCGGCAAGAATGTCCAAACCTACGTCGACGACGTGGTCGTCAAGACCACTGCTGAAGACAATCTCATCACTTTCCTCACGTGACCTTTGCCAAGCTCCGGCACTACCATTGGAAGCTCAACCCAGAGAAGTGTGTCTTCGGTGTACCGTCTGGCAAGCTCCTAGGCTTCATGGTGAGCCATCGAGTGAGGACCATGTGTGGTTCGAGGACCTGTGGATGGTCGCTTCCTGGTGTGATGAGTGATTGACAACGTTGTGTGGACTGACTCTTGGCTAAGTATTGTAGGTGCAGGTTGCGGCTTGACTGCTGTTGGTGCAGGTGAAGGACAATCGTGAAAGGTCATCGCCGGTGAGGCCTCCAGGTGTGGAGAAGACAAGTAGGCTTGGTTCGAGGGACCCGGTGGCCAGCGGAGTCAAGTGCAGGCCGCATGATGGCAAGAACAGCAGGACGAAGTCGTGGAAGGTTTCTTGGTTGAGCCTCAAAACAAAGGTCGAGCCGGGACTACGTGGGAGCCGAGTCATGAGTGGCGATTGGCGGAGGCTACACCGAGTTCGCGGGGTTTGTAGTGGTTCACCAGAAAACCACTGGGTCACTCAGTTGTGCCATAAAACCGAGGCCGAAGACTCGACGAGCAGGTGCAGCCATCCAAGCCGGTTCAACCACCTAGGAGGTGCGGTCAGACAGCATGGGCCGGTCTAACCGCCCATGGGGGCAGTTTGACCGCCCGGGTCGCAGACGCCGAGAAGCTTCGATGTGGAGGACACGCGTCGGGATGACAAGGCATGCGTCAAGGCTAAGTAGGTTGCGGTCGCTAGGCATCCGTCTGATGGAAAAAATCTGAAGACTTCCAAATTCTCCCTTGAGGGGCTTGTATCCCTAGTTATTAAGTAAGGGTAGTTTAGTCTTTTTGGTGCCTCCATATAAACACTTGAGGTGATGGACGGCAGCCAACTCTTGGAACCCTAGCACATTTGTTTTCTCATTTTCGTCCTTATTTTCCTTTAGTTTTCTAGGACTAGCTTGAGAGCCTCATGTGAGATCTAGAGAGACGGATGGATGTATGGGTGGCAAGCTAGACCTTGTATGAACCTTCATGGTATGTATAGATGATTCGGCGTGGTTTCTCAAGGTTGTGTGGTGCTTTTCTCGTCCTTCTTTGTGGTGATTTTCGAAGCTCTTTGTTGTGATTTTCTTAGCGGAGTTTTGAGGACAATTTCTTGGAGTTTTTGTTGGGTGTCACGTATGAGGACTTTGTGCCTCTTTGGCTGGTGACTTTGCCCCCAAAATCTCCTTTGAATCGGACTCGCTTTGGTGGCTTTTTAAGTTGCTCGAGTTCTTGCCCTAGAGAGCCAATTTCTTCGATTCCTCTTGATTGTGAGCGATTCGGGTCGATTCCTTTGAGGTAGAGGTTGCCCAGGAGGTAACCCAGCTATTCCTGAAGTTTCGCTGCAATCTGTGGAGTGATTCGGGAGATCGGGCGATGGGAAGTTGAGGGTTGACCCGCGGGTAGGTTTTCTGGAAGGGGCAGTCTAACCGCCTAGGGGCGGTCTAACCACCCTGGGCTTTCCAGTGAAGGTTTCGTTTTTCCTAGATTTTTCTCTGTTAGTTTGTTCGCTTTGGTCAAAGGAGCGTTTAGGTGAAATTTCAAGTCGTTTTCGTGTTGTTTGCTAGGAGTTCTTGCTCGGAGTTTTTGGCTGGGCACACGAGGTTAGACCGCCCCTGGTAGCCCGCCAAACCGCCCCTAGGCCCTTGGGTGAAGTTTTGGTTGTTGCCAAGATTTCCTAATAGCCAGCTTGGCCTTGATCAGAGATTTGTGCTGGTGAAACCATGAGGTGTTTTGGCGCTCGGAAGAGGCTTTACGGAGGTTTTCCTGGTCACCAGATGGAGGCGGTCTAACCGCCCCCCATACCTGGTCAGACCGCCCCCCTCCTGTCATTCAGTTCCAGAGTTGTTTTCGCTGCTGTGTTAGTGTAGGAGTCGAGGCTGCTGGTATTGTTTGTTCCTAGGACCAGTAGCACTTCAGTGGCCACGTTGTTTTGAGAAACAAAAGGTAGAAGTGTAGAGCGTGTGATTTTGGGTGTCCGACCGAGCCAGTTCATCTTGTTGGAGTTTCGATCTCCTTCGAGAAGAATTTTTATTGGCTCCCATTCACTCCCCCCCTCTCTGGTCACCTAACCAGTCCTTCATCGAGGCATCAAGGTGAACCCACCAAGGTCGATGCCATCCGCACCATGAATCGACCTACTGGAAAGAAAGATGTGATGAAGCTCACCAGCATGATGGCAGCTCTAGGTCGCTTCATCAGCAAACTTGCGGAGAAAGGCCAGCCCTTCTTCAAGCTGTTAAAAAAGTCTGACAAGTTCGAGTGGACAGATGAGGCAGATTAGATGCTCGAGGAGTTGAACACTTGCCTCATGACACCTCCGATCATGGTTCCCCCGGCACCCAAAGAGACCTTGCTACTCAACATCTTTGTGTCTACTCAGGTGGTTAGCACGATCCTGGTGGCTGAGCGACCTGAAGAAGGTCACCCGTACCCCGTCCAGCGACCTGTCTACTACATCAGCGAGGTCCTATGTGCTAGCAAGACCAAGTACTCGCTACCCCAGAAGATGGTGTATGCTCTCCTTATCACCTCGAGCAAGTTGCGGCATTACTTTCAGTCGCACAAGATCAAGGTCGTCTCCAGCTCCCCCTAGGTGAAATCCTGCTCAGTCGTGACACCATGGGATGCATCGTCAAGTGGTCGGTCCAATTGGGTGAATTCGAGCTTGAGTCCTCCTACGACAGGTCATCAAGACCTAGATCCTCGCCGACTTCGTCTCTGAGTGGACAGTGACCCGGCAACCCCCGGCGGAGAAGCCAGAGCACTGGAAGATGTACTTCGATGGTTCCCTAAACCTCGAAGGAGCAGGAATAGGCGTCCTCTTTATTTCGCCCCAGGGCGATAATCTGAAGTACATATTGTAGATCTACTACAAAGCGTCCAACAATGGCGCCGAATATAAGGCCTTGGTCCATGGGCTGCGCATCGCTATTTCCCTTGGAATCAAGCGACTTATCACCTACGGTGACTCCAAGGTCGTCATCGATTAAGTCAAAACAAGTCTTGCGACATCGGGAAGGACTTGATGAACGCTTACTGCACCGAGGTGCGCAAGCTTGAGGCCCACTTCGACGGCCTGGAGTTTCACCACGTCTGCCGCAACAACAATGTGGCAGCCGACGTCCTCTCCAAGCTAGAATCCAAGCGCGCGCTGGTCCCGGCCGGCGTGTTCATCCAAGACCTACGCAAGCCATCAATCAGGCCCCTCAGCGACGCAGAAACATCGCAGAACGATGTGTCCCCGCCAGGCAGCCGCGACGTCCTTATGGTGGAGGCCGAAGATGACTGGCACCTCGACTTCATTGCCTACATCATAGAGAAGTGTGTCGCCAAAGACAAGGTCAAACGCGTGAAAATTGTCAGGCGTAGAGCTAATTACGTCGTCATCGGCACCGAGCTGTACTAGAGGTCTGCCTCCAATGGTGTGTTGATGAAGTACATCCTCCGATCTGAAGGTCTTCAGCTACTACAAGAAATCCACAATGGGGAATGCAACAATCATGCAGCCTCTACAAATCTGGTGGGAAAAGCCTTCAGGTCAGGCATCTACTAGCCAACTACCCTGGCTGACGCCCAAAACCTGGTTCAGTGATGCAAAGGGTGCCAGTTTTTTACCAAGCAACAGCACGTCCCGGCCCAACCTCTGAGCACAATCCCTCCGTCCTGGCCCTTTGCCATATGGGGCCTCGACTTAGTGGGACCCTTCAGAATGGCCCCTGGCGGCTACAAACATATCCTGGTGGAGGTGGACAAGTTCACCAAGTGGATCGAAGTCCAGGCCGTCATGACAGTCACGTCGGAGGAGGCTGCGAAGTTCATGGAAGACATCACCCATCGGTTCGGGGCACGCAACAGGATCGTCACCGACCTGGGGCAGGCCTTCATAGGGTCGGACTTCTGGGATTTTTGCCAAGACAACCTCATCCAAATCTACAACTCCTTGGTGGCCCACCGACGCTACAACAGCCAGGTCGAGCTAGCAAATGACAGGGTGCTTCAAGGCATCAAATACCGCATCTTCGACGACGCCTCACAATATGCGACTAGATGGCTAGCTGAGCTACCTCACGTGAGCTCAGCTACAGGGTACTCACCCTTCTTCCTAGTATATGGGTCAGAGGTCGTCCTCCCCACAGACCAAGCCTTTGGTCCTAGGACCGATACGGCGAACCAGGGAGGGGGGAGTGAATGGGAGCCGATAAAAATTCTTCTCGAAGGAGATGGAAACTCCAACAAAATGAACACGACTTCCAACACACGTCTCCGACTCACTACCAAAATTGGCCAAGCCCACGTAGCCACTGAAGTGCCACTGGACCTAGGAACCAACAACCAACCTTCCAACCCGAGAACGCAGCGAAACACCAAACCTCGAGTCTACAGACTAACACCGGTCAGACCGGTGAGCACCACCGGTCAGACCGGTCCCTGCTGGTGAGAGTTGGCAACTTCCACTAAATGGCTTCACACCGGTCAGGCCGGTGTAACACACCGGTCAGACCGGTCCAATCCTGAAAGCCCCCAAATCACCAAACAGGCCTACCGACCTCCAAACCAACCCAAACTTGTAACAGCAGCAACACAGGACAACAACGAACACACCCAGACGTTCACCCGAGCAAAGACCCACCGAGGGTTGCACCGGTCAGACCGGTCAAGAGCACCGGTCAGACCGGTGTAGCCTGGGCAGCTCGGGATTAATAGCACCCGCGTGTCAACTCCCCCAAATCCAAACCTGAATCTCCCGAATCGCTCCACGGACTTGAACAGGACTTTGGGGATATTAGGAACACCTCATGAGAAGTCCATAGCCAAGTTTTAATCCCACCAAAACTTGTCCAAAAAGGAGGAATCAAAGAAATCCCGCCAAGAACAACACAAACCCTAGAACTCGAAAAACCCCAAAATCGAGCCCCTTTACTCACGGATTTGGGAGGGGAATCACAGCCCAAAGAACCACGAAGGGTTCCCACAAATTTCCCCCATCATATCCCCAAGAGAAAGGTCCCGAAAACATCCCAAAAAAATCACCAAGAGAGGGCTCCGAAAATCACCACCAAAAACAACCAGGTTCAACACATCCAAACCTTGACGAACCACGCCGAATCACTTATACATGCAACAAAGGTTCTTACAAGGTCTAGCTTGCCGCCCGATCATCCAACCCTCTCAACAAGATCTCACCATGAAGGTTTCAAGCTAGTCCTATGAAAATCCTAAGGAAAATAGGAAGGGAAAATAGGAAAGCAAATGAACCAGGGTTCCAACGCATGGCTGCCATCCTCTCACCTCTTGGGTTATATGGAGCCAACCGAAAGTCTAAAATACCCTTCTCTAACAACTAGGGATACAAGCCCCTTAAGGGCGGTTTTGGAAGACTTGAAGCTTTCTCCATCGGACGGATGCCCGGCGACCGCAACCTGCTTAGCCTCGACGCAAGCCTTGCGATCCCGATGCGTGACCTCCGCCTCGAAGATTCCGGACTGCGTCGTCGCACACCGGTCAGACCGGTGAGGACCGGTGCTCCTCACCGGTCAGACCGGTCTGGCACTGCTGTAGCACCGTCTTCGGTTCTTCGGTCTTGGATTTGTGGATCAACTAAGGTACCCAGTGGTTTTCTTGTGAACCACTGGAAACCCCGCGAACTCGGTGTAGCCTCCGCCAATGACCACTCATGACTTGGCTCCCACATAGTCCCGGCTCGACCTTGGTTTTGAGGCTCAAACAAGAAACCTTCCACGACTTCATCTTGCTGTTCATGCCACCATGCGGCCCGCACTTGACCCCGCTGGCCATCGGGTCCCTCGAACGAAGCCTACTTGTCTTCTCCACACCTGGAGGCCTCACCGGCGACGACCTTTCGCACTTTCTTCACCTGCAGCAGCACCAGTCAAGTCGCAACCTGCACCTGCAATACTTAGCCAAGAATCAGTCCACACAACGTTGTCAATCACTGATCACACAAGGAAGCGACCATCCATCGGTCCTCCAACCACACAAGGTCCTCAATCTCCCCCTTGACGAGTGCATTGACAACACCCACACGAAAGTAACAAGAGAGAAAAGAAAAAGGTAAGAAACGAACAAAAAGAAACTCCAACAAGCGATCGAAAGCCAAACAAAGGCAAAGAGCAAGATCACTTGAAGAAGACAAGTCTCGGACCCCTTAGGCAAGGGCAACGGCTCGACACATCCGAGACAAAAACCAAGCTCAAGCAAAGAGCGCGAACCACCGAACCAAAGCTCAAACACCACAAAGAGCTCCCCCTGCACACATGCAAGCTCCCCCTGAACCAATGCACCTCCCCCTGGACGAATGCATGCAAACCAGCTGAAAACAGGGCAGCTGCAGCAACTTCAGCTCACACCGGTCAGACCGGTCATCACCACCGGTCAGACCGGTGCCTAAGATGTGCACAGGATCAGCACTCACACGGGTCAGACCGGTGACCTCCACCGGTCAGACCGGTGCACACCAGAGCCCAAAAATGGCTCGAAACCACCTGAAAACCTTCTAAATGCATCCAACAAGACATTTCAAGCTCAAACTTCTCCCCCTTGTTGGCAATGCATGAATCAAGCCAAAAATGCAAAATTTTCAACCTAGAGCTTCTCAAATAGAAAAAATTCAACAAAGAATGCTACATATGTCCAAATGAGCAAGTTAGATACTCTATAGCTTCGTATCGACATCAACTACAAGATCACCAAGTTTCACAACCATTGGACGGAGCTAAGATGGATTTGGGCAATTTTGCGAAAAACTTGCCTCTTATGAGCAATGTCCTAAACATGATCAAAACATATCAAAATGGCAAAGCCACACAAACTTCATGCTAGGACAGCCATTCTAATCATAAGACCATCACAAACACCCACAAGCACCTCATGTCATGTCAAAGCCACCGAGCCATGTGCCTACTTCTATGTATGAGACTTCTCATTGGTAGGCATAATGCAATGGTTTAGCACCCAAAGGAAATTAAAATCAGCACATGTGACATGGAGCACATTTTCCAAGCATTTTACATTTCATTTTCAGATTCATAATTGGTACATGAAATGTCTTTGCGATAAAAAGGAACTTATGCCCCTCCATAAGATGAAGCAAGAGGACTAAACATTCATGATGGCAAATGAGCCTTTGGCCCCATATGATCAATAAACTAGCTATCCAACCACAAATTAAGCATAACCAAGCCACTAAAACATGTCAAGATCATGTAAAGGCATTCACACATGAGAGAGCCTATATGTGACATTTTTCAAAACATAGCCAACAACCATGGATTATTCATCAAGATCATCAAGAGCTAAGCCAAACTAACCATAGCATACCAAACAAGCTCACAAAAACATAAATAGCATTCCATGGTGAACAAAGTATATAGGAGAAGCTTTTCCTGACCAATGCATATGATACAAAATGCATGCAATCTAAGATACAAGGATGCCTATATATCATGTTACATATGCCATGCCAAATGCAAGAAATGCACAAAGGAAAGCTATACATATGCTACAAAGGAGCTCCGACACACCCAACTCAAGAAATCAAACACACACCAAGTTCCCCCCGCAAACGAGTGAAAGTTGCTTGATCTAGGGGTTTGGTGAAAATATCGGATAGTTGGTCATGTGTGGGTACATGGATCAAAGCTATCTTTCCTTTCTCTATGTTGTCTCTCAGAAAATGATACCTCACTTCCCTTCCCAAAGAACACTTTCCCCGAAGTGCTCAAAAACTTGATAGGCTTTTGGAGATCATTTGTGGGTGTAGGAAACACGGGTGGAGCTGGGGTTGTGTCTAGTCGGTTCCTAAGATGGTTAGGTTTTGGGGGGAAATCATTTTTGTGGTGGGTTTTTGGTGGCTCTGGGATATTCTCTCCACTTCCCTCACCAACCTTGTTTGCCCCAAGTCCCTCACCATCCTGCCTCTTAAATGCCTCGATCATCATCCTCAACTGAGGCTCATGACCAGACAACCAACCCATCAACTTCCTCAGCTCATCATTCTCATCCTGCAAACGATCAACATAATGTGCAAGTTCCAAATTTTTCAAATCATGCATTTCACAGGTAGAGCTTGATGTAGGCATGAGTTCCTTCAGCTTAGCCTCAAGAGAACTAGTGTAAGCATGCATCTCATCAATCTTAGCATGCAAAACAGGGCAAGAAGTGCAAGCACCTAGCAAAGCAGGTCTAGACTTAATCTCAGCCACCTCAACCATAAGCACATCTAGTTCCTCACACTTGGAGGCATGCTTCTCCTTAACAAAGCAAGATCAGCAAAAAAGATGGAGCAATCAGCACAATCAACCTCATCCGAAACAACAGGGCTAGCCTTAAGGGAATCAATCTCAAGCTTGCTATCAAGCACCTGTGTTTCTAGCTCAGCAACTCTAGTCCTAGCATCCTCGAGTGCAGCCCTAAGCTCTTTTCTCATTTTCTTGGCCTCTCTAAGCATGTCATCACGGTTATTAAGCAAAGAGCCAAGCCTCTCATTCTCCTAGCGCAAGAAGGGAAGTTTATCACGCACCTCGTCGTCGGAATCGGAGTCCGAGTCGCTGTGTGCTCTTCTTGCTGTCGGAGCTCAGCGCCATGGTGCAGAAGCCGTCTCTCGCGAAGCAGCTCAGTCCGAGTCGCTGTGTGCTCTTCTTGCTGTCCGAGTCGCTGTGTGCAGAAGCCACCAAGGAGAAGAGTGTCGTTCCTCCCCGGCGGTGCCATGTACTCCTCCATACTCCGATGAGACTCGGAAACCGAGTGCCTCCTCGAAGATGTTGTCAATGGTGGCTTGGATGACGACGATCCCTTCTTCTTGGTAAAAAGGCTTGTAGTTTTCATCTACATGTTTGATGCACTCTCCTCTCTAATATCATCTTAGGGTTTTCAACTGGTAACAAGGCACACAAAATTTATTTTGTTGGTTGTGGACTACAAACTTGAGCACACGAACAGAGCTGGATGGAAGACTTACCTGCCGAAGGGGAGCACGAGAGTGCTTAAATAGGGGGGAGGCCGGCCGTCCTGGGCTGACCGGCCTGGGTGGCTTCCTGCCTCTCTTGGCTCCAATTTTCTTCCAGCACACTCATCCTTGCTTTGTGACTTTTGTGACCGCGTGCTCCACGGGTTGCATCGCCCAACTCTCTCATCCACTCTCTTGCTTGCATTATTGGTCCTTCAACTTGATGTCTTTGCTTTGAGTTATGTCCATGCTCCTTTGCCTCACATGCCTCCATGATTTTCCTACAAAACAAGGCCTTGCTGCCCTCCCATGCTTGTCCTTTGCATGTGTCTTTGATGAAAGATGTTGGAAAAGCATCCCGTGATGCATCATGGTGCATGCAAGGTTAATTTAACTAGATTGCCTCCCTCTAATCATGTCTTAAGGATAAGCACTCCTCTAATCTGAAAATAAACTCAGAGTTATAAATGAGCTCAAACATAAATTTGGAGAATTTTTCAAAGCATTAAAAACAAATGTAAGTCAAAAATATTTTTCGACTACTTCTATGTTGATCCCATCGGTATTATTTGCCTTCATTAGTTGGGAGCAAACTTTTCCCGGCTTGATCATGGGGGCATAGGTTTAGGTTCTAATTTTGGCTAAATGAGAGAGATTTTGAGTGAACTGAAATTAAATGAGGCTTAGAAAAATTCTAATCGTGGAGAAACCAAGGATATGGATTTTTAAACCAACCAAAAGTGAAGTTTCTAGGTTCACGTGAGTCCTACCACGTGCTGAAATTTAAATAACATCAAGGTACAAGGCGTGGCTCTACTCGTGTGGTTTTTAGCATGTGAAACAAGTCAACCATAACATCATAAAGAGGATGAAAGGTTGAGATTGGTTCTGAATTTTTTTGGTTTTGGTTTCTTGAAAAGAAGCAAATAACACATAGGATGGATCATGTAAAGGGTTTATGATCCAAACAAAATATCCAACCAAGAATTATGTCTCTAATGTCTTGAAAAGCAAATTTCAAAACTAACTTCCTTGAAAAGACTCAAAAAATCTTGAATCAGGTTGTCCTCCCGATAGCTTATTCTTGACTCGACGAAATAGGTTACCTCCCGCCTAGCGCTTCGTTTATAGTCCATGGCTAGACTTCTTCACTTGATTACTTTGGATCAACGCTCTTTGCGGGTGTTGCTATCTTGGGTACCCACTTCCGCACCATCTTGGGTGCGGGCTTATTCTCCAGCTTAGTCATCTTTTTGGTTTTCACAGGCGGCTTTTGTTCATTTATCTTGACGGATGCAACAACTTCTTTGATTTTTTTCACTTCCTTCTTCTCCGACTCTTCCTTCTTCCTTGGCTCTTCCTTAACAATGCGACGATGAGGCAAAATATATTTAACTTCAATCATGTTGCATACCTAGAGGCCTGGTCGAAAATTGAAGGAACTCCTCTCGTTGTTAATGTAGAACTTGATCTCCCCCTTGCCGACGTCGATGGTAGCTCCCACAGTCTTGAGGAAAGGCCCCCCAAGGTTGAGTGGTGGCTTCTCCCTCTATCCCATCGCGAGTACCACAAAGTCGACGGGGATGAAGTGGTGTCCGACCTTCACGGGCACATCTTCGGTGATGCGCAAGGGATAGCGAATGGAGTTGTTACCCAACTCAAATCACATTCCTGTAGGCTCCAATGGTAGGCGTTGCTTCTCGAACACATCTCTAGGCATGACGCTTACACTTGCTCTAAGGTCGAATAATGCCTTCTCAAACTTGAATGAGCCAACAGAACATGGAATCGTCAGGCATCCGGGGTCTTTTTTCTTCTCTAGTCCATTTGCAATACTGCACTATATTGCTTGGACATATTGACATGATCTACCCCGAGTGTTGCTATCTCATATTTATTTGCAAGGATATCTTTGAAGTAATGAGAATATGTAGGAACTTGAAGCGCATCCAATAGCAGCATGTTGATGCTTAACCTACGCACAACCTCCACAAACCTCTCAAAATGATTATCAAGTTTACCTTGGAAGTAGTGTGGCTTGAGTTGCGGTATCTTCGTGTCTTCTCCCGACATCTCAAACTTGGGCTCTTCGGTGACGATCTTGGATGGTTTAGGCTTCCTTGCTCCCGTGGAATGTTGCGGATCTTCGGTCTCCTTCCCCAAACGAGTTTGAATGACCTTCACCCTCTCGGGACCTTGAGGTTGTCCTGGAAGCTTCCCTTCTGTCGGGGACAGCCCTAGGGGTCCCCTTAAACAACGGGGAAATCCTCACTTAAAACCCACAACAAGGCCAAAACACAATTTGCCTAACCATGCAGGGAACAGCCCACGCCGCAGGGACTCCGACGGCCCATCAAGGCGGCCCTCTTAGAGATCCCCTCGAACGGGCTCCGCCTCGCTCGAGGATGCGCGCTCCCCTCGGGCGGGCTCCGTCCCGTTCGAGGGGTAGCACTTCCCTCGAGCGGGCTCCGCCTCGCTCGAGGGCTCGCTCCTCCTCGAGCGGGTTCCGCCTCGCTCGAGGGTACGCCCCGCCCTCGGCCGGGGTCCGCCACGCTCGAGGGTGCCCCTCACGCGTGCGCCGGCCCCCCGTACACGGGCATTTAACGCCCTGACGCCGGCAGGACGGCGCCATCATGCGCCCGGGGCTCGCCCCCGGTGCCGCCGCACCAACTCCCCAGGGAGGAGCCCATCCCCATCACTGTGGGGAGGGACTGTGCAGCGCGGCCGGTGTCAGTCCCGTGACGCCGTGCGCCTGCTCCAGTACGGCTAACGCGCCGAGCCCTCGAAGGGGGCCGGATGCACCCTCGATTCACTTTCTTGTGACCCTACAGGGTTAGGTGGAGGCGCTAGGCCGGTGGAACACCATCCCTGCCACTGTAACAGCGTGGCCGCCATCCCCGCGCGTGCAGGCGCACGCCGGGCGCTGTAGCAACAACTCCAGCACTGTGAAGCGCGTTGGGAAGGGACGCCGTTCTACCTACTCCTGTACTCCGTACGGGCCAACGTCAGCACCTCCCTCGAGCCTATCAGAGGACATCGCCACCATCCGCCGCCCTTCTACCCTCGAACCGCCACTGTTCGGGTACAAGGTAGGCCATGATGGCCAGATCGCCGCGAGGATCGTCCGGACGGCCGCCCACTCTACAGCATAGCACGTCGCACTTCCCCACGTAGCTAGATAGCGCGGCGCGCATGTCGCCTCCTCCTTGATCTATAAAAGGGGGGCGAACCCTCCAGCCGCGGGGGGGAGAAACACGCAGACAGGAGCACACAACGCACCACGTACTCATTCTCCAATTCTCCCACAATATCTTCAGCCACTCCACTAGGGACTTGGAAGCCACGCTTCCTCTCCCGCCTTGCTTGTAGCAGCCCCACTACAAGCACCCCCGGTGCTGAGCAATATAGTGCCTTGAGCACACCACTGCTAGACGTACGGCCCCCTCGGCCGGAACCAGGATAAATCCCGTGTCTCTTATTGTTTAGCACCAACCATTGAGGGATAGACCTCGGCGCTATCTACTGGTTAGTGTCGGGACCATATTCCGCACCGACAGTTGGCGCCCACCGTGGGGCACTCGAGCGCCTAACATCATTCCGTCAACTCCCTCCATGGTGATCCGCACTGAGTACCGTGCTACACGCTACTGCATGGGTAGCTCGGAGCCCCTCCCAGCCGGGTTCGAAATTCGCTTCGGGGACCTGAACTTTCAGGCCACGGGGAACGGCTATCTCATGCGCCTCACCAACCGTGAGGAGCTCCGCGCGCGGCGCCGGGCCGGGTCGCCCTTGGCCCTCGCCGCGCGCACCACCACGCGCGCAGCGCCCGCAGCACGGATGCCGCGGGCCCGTCGACGCCACGACGCCACCGTCGCTCCGGGGGCGCGTTCACGCCGGGCGCGGTCCGAGCGGCGGCAGGCCGAGCGCACCGCCACTCAACGCGGCGCGCCCGCCATCACGACCGCCACCGCCCCGGCGGGACAACGCACGGCCTCCGGACCACGCATCCCCATCGGGCTGCGTGGCGCTACATCGGCCTACAACGCCAACATCAACACCACGATGCGCAGGGTTCCGCCTGGCCGTCATGTCTTCATCGCCAGGGATCCCGGCGCCTCGGCAGGGGATGAGTCGTCCCTGGGTTCCGTCGACGCGTTGCCACCCGCCAACCGCCATGGATACGCGGAGTGGGACTTCTCCGGCGTACCGGACCCAGTCATGTTCCGGCGTTTTCTCGACGCTACGGACTCCAGCACCGGGAGTTACGATCCCGCGCGGGAGTGCTACGCCGTCATCGCCAATGACCCGGCCAATGCCGCCGGTGCGGTGGGCGCCGGAGACGGGGAAGTCACGCCTGCCCCAGGGGTCGCCACGCGCCCGGCCGCGGGGCCAAGCGCTCCCCGCCGGGGCCGACGCCGACGCGCGCCTAGCCCAAGCCCGCGAGCTCGAGGCCAAGCCGGCGGAGGAATACCGAACGGTGCGGTTGCTCCGCGCCTCGAATGGCGGGGGAAGACCGCGCGGCGAACGCGCGCGGGAGCCGGGCCGACAGTCCGCGACCGCATCAACACCATCCCCAATGTCGACAACGCGGACGCGCCCCCGCGGGCGAGCCGAAGCTCATCGCCGCCGCGACGCCGCCGCGGGCCATGCCGGCACCCTCGACCCCCGAGGCTCGAGACCTGCACCGCGAGGTGCAAACTCTCATCGAGCAAGCGGCCGTCCAGCAGGCCGAGAGCTCGGCCTCACGCATCCGCCAACAGGGGGACGCGCGGGACGACGAAGCTGCACCGGGAGTCGAACCCTCGGTGCACGCAGGGGGACCAGCGGGGCGGCCCGCCGACCAAGGGTGCACGCCGGCCAAGGAGCGGCTCCTTGACGCACACAGGCGCCGGGATGGCGACGCCCGCAACGTCATCAACGCCGTGCGCACCCGGCGAGGCGGACGCACGAGCGAAGAAGGGCTACCACCCACGACGGGGTGGACGCTATGACAGCGGCGAGGACCGCTCCCCGACGCCGGAGCCCCCAGGCACCCGTGTGTTCAGCCGGGAGATCCGCGTGGCGGCATTCCCCCAACGCTTCCGCCAACCCTCGACCATCGTCAAGTACAACGGGGAGACGGACCCCCGCGTATGGCTCAACGACTACCGCCTGGCTTGCCAGCTGGGCGGGGCCACCAGCGATGAGGTCATCATCCGCAACTTGCCCCTGCATCTTGGCGACGCGGCCCGGACATGGCTCGAGCACTTGCCCGCGGCCCGCATCCACAACCGGGACGACCTGGTCCGCACGTTCGTGGGCAACTTCCAGGGCACATACGTGCGCCCTGGAAATTCATGGGACCTGCGCTCCTGCACGCAGAAGCCCGGCGAGTCACTACGGGACTTCATACGGCGCTTCTCCAAGCGCTGCACTGAGCTCCCCAGCGTGGCGCAGTCCGAGATCGTGCACGCTTTCCTCGAGGGCACCACGTGCCGGGATCTCGTGCGGGAGCTGGGACGCAGCCCGCCTGCGGACTCCAACGAGCTGTTCGACATCGCTACCAGCTTCGCCTCCGGAGAAGAGGCCGTGAGGGCGATCTTCGACGGCAAGAAGGGCAAGCGCTCAGAGGACGCGCCCGCGGAGGGCAGCAAGTCCAAGGAGCCCCACCGCAACGACAAGCGGGGCAAGAAGGGGAAGAAGCCGCGCCGCGAGGCGCGCGAGCAGGGGCGCGACGGCGGCAACGCCGAGGCTCTCGCTGTTGACCCGGCTCTACGGGGCCCTCGACCGGCCCCTCGAGGCCCGGAGGTGTTCGACGACATGCTGAAAAAGCCATGTCCTTATCACAAGACCCCAGTGAACAACACCCTTGAGCAGTGCGATATGCTCAAGAAGTTCTATGGCCGTGCCGCCGCGAAGGAGGCAGAGGCCAAGAAAGACGGAGGCGATGGCGACGCAGGCGGCTTCCCCGCTGTCGAAAATGTGTTCCTCATCTTTGGGGGGCCAACAGTTGACATGTCGACACGCCAGCGCAAGAAGGAGCGGCATGAGGTCCTCGCCGCGGAGAGGGCGCCTCCGTCCTTCCTCAATTGGTCGGAGGACGCCATCACATTCAGCCGGGAAGACCACCCGAACCGCGTCCCCAACCCGGCCGCACCCGCCGGTGGTCGACCCCATCATCGGGAACGCCCGGTTCTCGAAGGTCCTCATGGACGGAGGCGCAGCCCTCAACATCCTCTACGCGCATACGCCGCCGCGCTCGATGGGGATCGGATTGGACCAACTGCGGCCCAGGACGAAGCCGTTCCATGGCATCGCGCCCGGCAAGCAGGTCCAACCCCTCGGGCAGATCGACCTGCCAGTTTGGTTTGGCACCCCAAAGAATTTCCGCAAGGAGACCCTCACCTTCGAGGTGGTGGGGTTCAAGGGGGCCTACCACGCTATACTTGGGCGACCCTGTTACGCCAAATTCATGGCGGTCCCCAATTATACCTACTTAAAGATGAAGATGCCCGGACCAAACGGCGTCATCACCGTCGGCTCGTCGATCGAGCATGCATTCGACTGCGATGTCGAGTGCGTAGAACACGCAGAGGCACTAGCGCTGGATGAAGCGCTGGTGAACACGTTGGAGAGGATGGTCAACGAAGACCTCGATTCCGTTGCCAAGCACGCTGGCACCTTCGAGGCCGCGGAGCAGACCAAGGGGGTCCCCCTCGACCCTTCAGCCCTCGAGGGCAAGGCGTTGAGGGTCAGCTCCACCCTCGACCCCAAATAGGAAGTGGTGCTCGTCGACTTCCTCCGCGCCAACGCCGACATCTTCGCGTGGAGCCCCTCGGACATGCCAGGCATCCCGAGGGAAGTCGCCGAGCACTCCCTTGACATCTTGCCAAACGCCCGCGCCGTGCAGCAGCGGCTGCGCCGCTTCGACGAGGAGCGGCGACGGCAATCGGAGCGGAGCCGCGGAAGCTTCTCGAGGCCGGATTCATCAAGGAGGTGTTCCACCCAACGTGGCTAGCAAACCCCCGTGCTTGTAAAGAAAAAGAATGGGAAGTGGCGGATGTGTATAGACTACACTAGTCTTAATAAAGCATGTCCTAAAGTTCCTTTTCCTTTGCCACGCATTGATCAAATCGTTGATTCAACAAACCGGGTGCGAATTGCTCGCTTCCTTGATGCCTATTCCGGTACCACCAAATAAAGATGAAAGAGTCCGACCAGCTCGCGACCTCGTTCATCACACCGTTCGGGACGTTCTGCTACGTCACGATGCCGTTTGGCCTCAGAAACGCGGGTGCAACATACCAGCGTTGCATGCAGCACATTTTTGGGGATCACATCGGGTGAACGGTCGAAGCATACGTGGATGACATCGTCGTAAAGACCAGGAAGGCGGACGACCTGGTTGGCGACCTTGGCGTCGCGTTCAACTGCCTACGGGCCAATGGGGTCAAATTAAACCCCGAAAAATGCGTCTTTGGAGTGCCGCGAAGCATGCTCCTGGGATACATCATCTCCTAGCGGGGAATCGAGGCCAACCCTGAAAAGGTTGCGGCCCTCGAACGGATGGGTCCGATCCGGGACCTCAAAAGGGTGCAGAAGGTGTTGGGGTGCCTCGCCGCCTTGAGCCGCTTCATCTCGCGGCTCGGTGAGAAGGGCCTGCCCCTCTACCGCCTACTCAAAAAGCATGAGCGCTTCTCCTGGACCACCGAGGCCCAGGATGCGCTCAACAAGCTGAAGGCGTCTCTAACGCACGCCCCGATCCTCACGCCGCCGCAAGACGGCGAACCCCTGCAGCTCTACGTGGCCGCAACCACCCAGGTGGTTAGCGCCGTAATCGTCGTGGAGCGCATGGAGGAAGGGCATGCCTTGCCTGTGCAGCGGCCGGTCTACTACATCAGCGAGGTCCTGTCATACACAAAGACGCGCTACCCCCAGGTCCAGAAGTTGCTGTACGCGGTGGTTCTTGCGCGGCGCAAACTCCGCCACTACTTCGAGGCCCACCCCGTCACAGTGGTTTCCTCCTTCCCCCTGGGAGAGATCATCCGCAACCCCGACGCCGCAGGCAGGATCGCCAAGTGGTCTGTAGACCTGATGGGCGAGACGCTCGCCTACGCCCCGCGCAAGGCTGTCAAATCCCAGATTTTGGCTGATTTCGTCGCCGAGTGGACGGATACGCAGCTACCGCCGCCGCAGATCCAAGCGGGGTGGCCGGACTCGTTCTTCGACGGCTCGGCTATGAAAACGAGGGCGGGCGCGGGCCTGCTCTTCGTGTCACCCCTCGGGGAACACATGCGGTACGCGGTGCGCCTCCACTTCCCCGCGTCTAACAATATGGCTGAATACGAGGCCCTCCTCTGCGGCCTCAAAATTGCCATTGAGTTAGGCGTCAAGCGCCTCGACGTGCGGGGCGACTCGCAGCTCGTGATCGATCAAGTCATGAAGAACGCGAGCTGCCACGACGACAAGATGGAGGCCTACTGCAAAGCCGTGCGAGCACTCGAGGACAAGTTCTACGGCATCGAGCTCAACCATGTGCCCCGCCGGTACAATGAGGAGGCGGACGAGCTCGCCAAGATCGCGTCCAGGCGGATCATCGTCCCCCCGAACGTTTTCGCGCGCGACGTTGCCCAACCCTCAGTCGTCTTCGAGCCCTACCCCTCGAGTCACAACGAACCCTCGTGGGCTCCCTCGAATCCAGCGGGTGCGGAACCCATGGACGAGGACCCCTCGAACGAGGTGTACGTGCTCTCCCTTCTCGAGGGGTACGGCTCCCACGAGGCCGACGTAATGGACATCGAGCCGGCCCCTGTCCAAGCGGACTGGCGGGAAAAATACATCGCCTGGATCGCTAAAGGGGAGCTCCCCGCGGACCAGGCCGCGGCCAGGCGCATCGCCAGGATGGCTAAATCTTTTGCCCTCGTCGACGGCGAGCTGTACAAGCGCGCGCCTCCGGCATCCTACGGCGGTGCGTGCCCATTCCCGAGGGGCGCGAGCTCTCGCGGGACATCCACGCGGATCCGTGGCCACCACGCCGCGCCCCGCACCCTCGTCGACAACGCGTTCCGCCAGGGCTTTTACTGGCCCACTGCGGTCCCGGACGTCAGCGAGATCGTGCGCACCTGCGAAGGGTGCCAGTTCTACGCCCGCAAGTCCAATTTGCCCGCCCATGCCCTACAGACCATCCCCGTAACGTGGCCGTTCGCCGTGTGGGGGCTGCACATCGTCGGGCCCCTGCGGAAGGTGCCCGGGGGCTTCACCCACTTGTTGGTCGCGATCGACAAATTCTCCAAATGGGTGGAGGTGCGCCCCATTACGAATCTAAGGGCAGAGCAGGCGGTAACATTCTTCACCGACATCGTCTACCGCTTTGGAGTGCCGAACTCCATCATCACCGACAATGGGTCCCGCTCACGGCAAGAAGTTCTTAGAGTTCTCGCGACAAGTTCCACATCCGTGTGGATTGGGCACCGTGGCGCACCCACGGACCAACGGCCAAGTAGAACGTGCCAATGGCATGATCTTACAAGGCCTAAAGCCCGAATTTTCGACCGACCGAACAAATCGGGCGAAAATGGCTCCAAGAATTACCGGCGGTTGTGTGGAGCCTAAGGACCACCCCCGAGCAGGCCACCGGGTTCACCCCGTTTTTCCTAGTCCACGGCGCGGAGGCCGTCCTCCCCACGGACTTAGAATACGGTTCGCCCGGGGTTCGAGGCTATGACGAGGATGCCGGCCCGGCGAGCCCGCGAGGACTCGTTGGATCGGTCGGACGAGGCACGCCCTCGTGGCCCCGATGCATTCCGCGAGGTACCGGCGGTCCCTCGCACGCTATCAAGCACGCAGGATACGCCGGCCGGGATTTCGCCGAAGGGGATCCGGTCCTAAGGCTACGTCAAGACAACCGAGGGCGCCACAAGCTATCGCCCCCATGGGAGGGACCCTATGTCGTGGTGAAGGTACTCAAGCCCGGCACGTACAAGCTGGCCAACGAGGACGGTGAAGAGCTCACCAACGCTTGGAACATCCAACAGCTACGTCGTTTCTACCCCTAGCTAGGATTCCCAAGCATTTTTTCTGTTGTAAAAATCACACGGCCAACGCCCCAGTTGGTGGCAACTATGTAAACGCCTCAAGTCTAATAGAAAGGGCAACTCGGCTTTCCCCTGAAACCCAAGTTACCCTCGGGGGCTACTGCGGGGGGCATCCCCCCCCCCCAAAATGGTCTTATTTTTCGCGCAAAAATAAAACAACTCACACGCGCTAAGTTTGTTTCCTACTTCAACCTCGAGCAACGATTCGAACAGGGCGCAGGCGGCCTAGCGGAAGGAGCGTGCGAGCCAGAGATAGCCTACGCCCCGTGGATATGGCCCTTCTCTCTCGCCTCCAACCCAGCAGGACCCCCGCGAAAATCGAACTCCCCTAACAAGAATCTACTCAGGAAAAAGGAGAAACAAAAAGCGTGATAAACAAATGACTTCATTACAGCAAATTTTTATGTCCAAGAACAACTTGTTCATTTACAAAAGGCCACGAGGCCAGAGTACTGATACACATCAAAACGGGCCTAGCGCCCAACTGCTTTCAGGCGGGAGGAGCGGCAGCGTCAGCGGCGTCCGAGAAGAGGAACTCCTCGAAGGCTTCGGCGAGCGACCCGGCGGCGTCGGCGGTGAGCGCATCCACACGCTCCATCGCTACCTCGTCCTCGACGCCCTCGGGAATGATGTAGCCCTCCGCCAGCGCCTCGAAGTTAACCTCGTAGTGGGACCGCACCACTCCGAGGGCCTTCTGGACGCCCAGATGCAGCGCAGGCGCATCCGCTCGGTGACGTGACCGCCAAGGGCACGCAGCGGCCGGCCGGCCGAGCCGCCGGCCGTGCCTCGCCCTCCTCCACGGCGCGCGCGGTCTCGAGGGCCGCGCCGCGCAGCTCCCCGCCGCCTCTGCTCGGAGGAGTTGTAGGAAGCTCGCGGCCGCCTCGGCCCGCTCGGCCCGCGTGCCCCGGGCGGTGCGCAAGCCTGGAATCGCCAAGACAAGAAAGAAATCAGAAAGGGGGATGCGAGCCCTCTAACAGAAAAACCAACAAGGCAAGAGTCAAACAGTGACTCACCTTCGACTTGTTTCCTCTCCATCTCGAGAGCGCTTGACGGCCTCGCTCTGCTCCTGGAGGGCCATCTCCTGATTTGCGCTCGCAATGCTGAGCACAATAAGCTCGCCCTCGGTCTTGGAGAGCTTGGCGTCCCGCTCCGCCAAGGACCGCCGCCGCCCGCGAGCGACGCGCTCCTCGTTCCCGGCGCCGTCCGGCGTCGACGAGGGCGGCTGTTCTCGCCGGAGCCGCCCCTCGGCCCCTTGGCGGGAGGTGCTCTCTTGCGGGAGGGCGCTCCTCGGCGGCGACGAGGGCCGCGGCCTTGGCGTCGAGGGCGGCCTTCAAGTCGTCGGCCTCCTTGGCCCGCCGCTCCGGCCCCCGCGCGCCCGCTCCTCGCCCGGCGCCGCCGCGCCCGCGCCCCCTCAAGCGACGAGCGAAGCTCCCGGTTCTCGCCGCGGACGTTAGCCACCTCCGCCTCCCAATTGGTGGCCAACGTCCGCATCTTCTCCAAGTCCGAGCGTGCTCCGCGCGGCCGCCTCATCACGATCGACGAGGGCCGCGCAGACCCGCTCAAGGCTCGAGCGGCGCGCCGGGTCCCGCCTCAAGCTCTCGGGGGAGTTCGTCGCGCCAGGCCATGGCCCGTACGCCGGCCCCCGTCC
The DNA here is from genome assembly GCA_947561735.1 of Cenchrus americanus. Taxonomy (NCBI): domain Eukaryota; kingdom Viridiplantae; phylum Streptophyta; class Magnoliopsida; order Poales; family Poaceae; genus Cenchrus; species Cenchrus americanus. The sequence continues at coordinate 191,925,526 of OX387244.1, forward strand.
GGGGACCTGAGGGCGTCAGCAAGCGCGTCGAAAGCGCTGCACCGCTCCCGGAGCTGGTGGACCTCGGCGTTCACCCGGTCGAAGGCGTCGTACTTGTCGTGGGCACGGCGCTCGAGCTCCTGGCACCCACACATCAGAACCCGTAAGCGCTACGGCACAGAAGCAGCACACGAAGATGAGAAGAAGAAGAAAACGAGCGACGACGCCCTACCTGGAAGACGCGCCATGCGGGGCCGCCATGGACCTGCAACGCCTCGTTCAACGCGCGGTTGAGCATGGCGCCGTGGCTTCGGAGCTCGCCCCAGAGCTCCTGCTCTCCCCGAGCGTCAGCAAACACCGGGGGATCGTCAATGGCCCCCTCCACCTGGGCGGGGTGACCAGCGCGGGAGGACGAGGCCTCAGCACCGTGCCCTCGGCCCCCCGCCACCATGTGCCCCTCGTGCCGCCTCACGAGGGCCCCCTCTCCGGGGCTCGGGGGGAACGCGTGGGGAAGCTAGCCCACCGGTCCCCACCCGGCGGCGGGGAGTCGTCATCAAGGACCTCCACCACCTCCGCCCGGGAACCGACGGCGAGCACCGGCCCTTGCGCCGCCTCCACCGGCGCCTCCACTTGCGCCTCCGTGGCCGCGGGCGCCCGATGCGGCGCCACGGCACCCACCTCTCGGCCGCGCCTGCGACCACGGCGCCGCCGCAGGTTGCACCCGCTCGCCTCCTCCGCGGCCGGCACCACGGCCGCACCTCCACGCCACGCCCCCGCGGCCGCGCCTCCGCCGCGGCCGCCACCGCAACCTCGCGCCCCCCATAACGGCCGGCGCCGGTCGCTCCTTAGGGACCGCCGGCCGCGCCGCGGCGGACCGATCCGTTGGCCGAGGCCTCGGGGCCCCGCCCACGCCCTCGCGAGCTCTCGCCCGCCGCCGCCGTGCTTGCCCCCGCCCGTGACGCCCTCGACGAGCGCCGCCGGGTGGGGATGGACGCGTCCGTCCTCAGCACTTTGGCCGGTGCGAGGGGAGGCACAGTTGGCACCACCCTGCGTAGGCACAAACGGAGGGTTAGGATGCCTGATCATCAGAAAATCAAACCAAAGTAGAAGATCGACCCCTTACCTCGAGGAGGAAAAGGCGCGCTTCCTTTTCCTCGAAGCCTCAGCGGATGAGGCCGACGCGGCCGGTGCGCCCGCCGCCGCGCCTCCTAACGTCGCGGCCGCGCGCGCGGGCCCCGCCCCCGCTCGCGGGCGCGCTCGCCACGCGCGCCCCCGAGGTGCGCGCCGGCGCGCCCCGGCGGCGCGCGCCGCCCTCCGATGTCGATTGCTCGGCGACGGGCGCCGTTGCGCCCGCCCCCGGCGATGCCGCCCTCGGCCCGACGGAGCCGGCCCCGGCGACGAGGGCGAGGGCTCCCACCTATCCGAGGGGCCTCCCCCCTCGGCCCTCTTCCTCTTCGTCATCCCCGAGGACGAGTACTCCCTCGCTCCCCGGGGAGGAGAGCCCCGGCTCTTCGCGCCGCCGGTACTCCGCGTTCCGCCGCTCACGGCGCTCGTTGCGCCGCCTCGCGCGCTCCGGTCCCGCGCGCCGCCCGCTCCCCCCGCTCCCGGCTGGCCGCGCCGCCCCGACCAAGCGCGCGGGAGTCGGGGGTCGGCGGAATGGACTTGGAGGTGGTGAAGCTCACCAGCTGCATACCGGAACACCATGGACGCGTCAGGAGGCAGAAACAACACCAAGAACTAAAACAAAATCAAGAATCACACTCACCAATGGGCCGGTGGGGAGCATCTCGAGGTCCCACGGGGTCCAGTCCGAGCACACCGGCATCCGGGTGTCGACGGCGTTCCGCGCCCGGGTGAGCGCGTACGCCCGCCCGAGCGGGGTCGGGAGCATCCGCGACCTCTCCAGGTCGACGGGGTTGGCCGCCTCCGTCATCTCGAAGATGCAGAGCGGCCTCTCCATCAGAGGCACGATCCGCCGGTGATGGAGGAAGGCGAGGACGCCCGGTGCGGTCGCCCCCTCGCGCCGCCGGGCTCTTCAGGGCGGCCAGGACCGAGTCCTGCCGCCTCCGGTGCTGGGCCGTGGACACCCCGTAGCCCCAAGAGCTGGGCTTCTCCTTGAACACCCAACCGGTGTAGGGGGGAGGCCTGGCTCGGCGTTGCGCAAGTAGAACCATCTCCGCTCCCAGCCGGCGTTGTTCGTCGTCATGGTGCAGGGGATGTAGTCGTCCTTGAATTGCCCCCGCAGGGCGAGCGACATCCCGCCGGCGCGCACCGCGCGCGGCGGTCCTCGGCTCCGTCGTGGGCTGCGTGAAGAGCTCCGCCCGAAAGAGGTGTACCCAGAGCTCCCAGTTGACTGGGATCCCCAGGTACCCCTCGCAGACGCCCACGAACGTGGCCGCCTGCGAAATCGCGTTGGGCGCGAAGTTGTGCAGCTCCACGCCGTAGTAGTAGCACAGCGCCCGCATGAAGCGGCTCGCCGGCACGTTGAAGCCCCACTCGTGGAAGCGAACGAAGCTGACCACGTAGCCCTCCGGCGGGTTGGGCGCGCGGTCCGCCGCCGGTGGCACTATCCACTCCGCCAGGCGGCCATCCTCGTTCGCCGCCAGCTGGCCGGCGGCGACCAGCTTGCCAAGGGCCAGCGGGGTCACCATCGACCGCTCCCAGGCATATGGGTCAAGGATCGTGAGGGGCGGAAGAGGCGCCATGGGAAGAAAGCAAAGGAATGCGAGAGCGGAGGTCGAGAAACGGAAGATGAGCTCTAATGGCGACACCGCACGGTGGCAGAGGCGAGGCGAAGACGAAGGCGCAGGGGGCTGAAATGGTGAGGCGCTAAGGTAAAAAACCGCCGTCTCCCCCCTCCCCCTCGGATTTATAAGCCGCGGGCGAGCTCTCCGGAGCGGATGTCCCGCGCGCATTAACTGCAGGGAATCTTCTCTTCACGCCGACGAACGGGCCCCACCACGACCGCGGCGGCCACATCACCGCGGACGGGCCATCATCGCGGTGAAGACTAGCGAGGACCGAGGCAAGCGGTCACATCCGCCCGCCACGCCGCCCACTACGCGCGCGTGCGCGGCCGCAACGCCTGAAAAGGCGCGCCCGCGTTGCAGAGCCGCGGCCTCGACTGTAAGGCATTTAATGGCCCGCTCCCTTGCCAAGCAAGGAGGACCCTCGAGCGGGGCGAACCCCTGACTCGAGACAGAGATAGCCCTCGAAGGGACATCGGCGTGAGAAGGTCGCCCGGGGCCTGCTTGAAGTAAAGCAGGCACCGCGGGCACCCATGCCACGCAAAACCCTCGAGCGGCACGAGCCCTCGGCTCAAGACGATTTCAGCCCTCGAAGGGACATCGGCGTGAGAAGGCCGCCCGAGGCCTGCTTGAAGTAAAGCAGGCACCGCGGGCACCCATGCCACGCAAAACCCTCGAGCGGCACGAGCCCTCGGCTCAAGACGATTTCAGCCCTCGAAGGGACATCGGCGTGAGAAGGCCGCCCGGGGCCTGCTTGAAGTAAAGCAGGCACCACGGGCACCCATGCCACGCAAAACCCTCGAGCAGCGCGAGCCCCTGGCTCGAGACGATATCAACTCTCTAAAAAAGGGGCATGTGCGTGAGAAGGTCGCCCGGCGCCCGCTTGAAGTAAAGCAGGCACCGCGAGCACCCATGCCATGCTGTGCTACCAACTAGCGCTTCGAGGGCTGGCTCGCCCAGATCCCTCGACGGCCGCAAACGCAAAAGACGGGGCCGCCCAGGCGCCGCCCCGCATGGCCCTACTGATCAGAGGTTCGAAGCCTGACCCTCGACGGGTTCGAACAGGCGCCTCAGATCGCAGAGTCAGGGACGACGAAGGCACGCGCATTCGAGCCGTTCCTCGAGCCCGTCAGCTCGAGGGTGCCCCACATGTCGTGTTCGAGAGCCAGCGAGGGCAGCTAGCCGGGGGATCCCACCGAGGGAGAGCTTCCGCGCCCTCGGTCCCTATAGAACGGGACCGAGCCCCACCTAGCAAACCCATGCAAGCGCTTCCATGGACAAGTCTCCGGACCACGCAGCCTACCCTGATCGAACGGGGCATGGGCGTCCACTCGAATCACCCACTAGCAGCTCAAAGAGGAATCCGCAATTCGCGACCCGCTCGATGGGGGTTGCGGAAACCTCACCCTCCGTCCCGCGGAGGGACGGCGAGGGCGCGTTAAGAAACAAGTCGTAAAGCTCTACCCGATCGCCTCGAACGGGCCCAGGCTCGGGGGCTTAACGCACGGCTACACCTCCTTGGCCTGCACCCGCCGGAGACAGCGCCAGCAGCGCGTGCGTCACCGAAGCCGGCTGAGACACTGCCGATGCCGGTTGAAACATGTGCCGCACCCTCTGACCAGTTCTCACGGTTAACCCCTGCAGGAGCACCCACACTCCTGCAGGGCTTCGGGGGCTAGACCCGCGGGTCCGCTGACGCGGCCCCACGGAAAGCGTTCGCAAAACAAGGAGGGAAGAACGTCCTATCAGTAGGTTCCAGCATCTGCGGGAGCCTCAATGGCAAACCCGCAGATGCTCGGGGGCTGCGTCGGGGACGAGCCCTAGGGGTCCCCTTAAACAACGGGGAAATCCTCACTTAAAACCCACAACAAGGCCAAAACACAATTTGCCTAACCATGCGGGAACAGCCCACGCCGCGGGGGACTCGACGGCCCATCAAGGCGGCCCTCTTAGAGATCCCCTCGAACGGGCTCTGCCTCGCTCGAGGATGCGCGCTCCCCTCGGGCGGGCTCCGTCCCGTTCGAGGGGTAGCACTTCCCTCGAGCGGGCTCCGCCTCACTCGAGGGCTCGCTCTTCCTCGAGCGGGTTCCGCCTCGCTCGAGGATACGCCCCGCCCTCGGTCGGGGTCCGCCACGCTCGAGGGTGCCCCTCACGCGTGCGCCGGCCCCCCGTACACGGGCATTTAATGCCCCGACGCCGGCGAGGACGGCGCCATCATGCGCCGGGGCTCGCCCCCCGTGCCGCCGCACCAACTCCCCGGGGAGGAGCCCATCCCCATCACCGTGGCGAGGGACCGTGCGGCGCGGGCCGGTGTCGGTCCCGTGACGTCGTGCGCCCGCTCCCGAAGACGGCTAACGCGCCGAGCCCTCGAAGGGGGGCCGGATGCACCCTCGATTCACTTTCTTGTGACCCTACAGGGTTAGGTGGAGGCGCTAGGCCGGTGGAACACCATCCCTGCCACTGTAACAGCGTGGCCGCCATCCCCGCGCGTGCAGGCGCACGCCGGGCGCTGTAGCAACAACTCCAGCACTGTGAAGCGCGTTGGGAAGGGACGCCGTTCTACCTACTCCTGTACTCCGTACAGGCCAACGTCAGCACCTCCCTCGAGCCTATCAGAGGACATCGCCACCATCCGCCGCCCTTCTACCCTCGAACCGCCACTGTTCGGGTACAAGGTAGGCCATGACGGCCAGATCGCCGCGAGGATCGTCCGGACGGCCGCCCACTCTACAGCATAGCACGTCGCACTTCCCCACGTAGCTAGATAGCGCGGCGCGCATGTGATTCGCCTCCTCCTTGATCTATAAAAGGGGGGCGAACCCTCCAGCCGCGGGGGGGAGAAACACGCAGACAGGAGCACAAAACGCACCACGTACTCATTCTCCAATTCTCCCACAATATCTTCAGCCACTCCACTAGGGACTTGGAAGCCACGCTTCCTCTCCGCCTTGCTTATAGCAGCCCCACTACAAGCACCCCGGTGCTGAGCAATATAGTGCCTTGAGCACACCACTGCTGGACGTACGGCCCCCTCGGCCGGAACCAGGATAAATCCCGTGTCTCTTATTGCTTAGCACCAACCATTGAGGGATAGACCTCAGCGCTATCTACTGGTTAGTGTCGGGACCATATTCCGCACCGACACCTTCATTAGCGTATAGGCGCCCCGCAAGTTGTCCCACTTGCGTCTCGAACATCTTCATCATGTTGAGCACTTGATGGTTGGAGTTTCCGACCTCCGTCACCTTGCTATCGATGTTCTCCGACACCTTGTCTATGGCTTTGAACTTGGTGATGATGTCCTTGTTGATCTTAGCTTGCTCATCCATGAAGTCCTTCAATTTTATACGAAGTGGAACAGAATTTGGAATGGATGAGCTTGCATTAAATTGAGGTCTACCTTGCCCGTAGTGGAAGTTTGGCAAATCTCCCTTCCTCATGTAGTCGAGCACCTTGGCTTCCTCCGGGCAATCCTTGTGGACATGGCCATATTCTATACACTCTTCATATGTGGATCTTGTTTTGGCAGCTTTTAAGTCTTGAGCTTCTTTGTTCTCTATCTCCATCTTCTCCAACCTCCGCATAAGCGAATCAATCTTGCCTTCGAGTATGTCTTCGCTCTCCACTTGCAAGACTCTTTTGACATTCCCCGTGGGTTGAACCTGAAGTAAGCATCCAGACAACACCCATGTGTCATTGTCCGCGACCTTCTTGGATAGAGTGAAAGCTTGGGTTGGTGTAAGCTCGATGATGGATCCTCGCGTCGATGCATCGATGATCGTCCTTGATGCCGTGGTGAGTCCTTGGTAGAACTTTTGAACGAGATCCTCATTCGGGAACTTGTGATGTGGAACCGCCCGAGTGTACTCATTGAAGCGCTTGAATGCTTTCGATATAGTTTACGTAGGATATTGCGCAAAAGTAGCAATAAGCTTTGAGTTTTACCCGGTGAGTAGTATTCCTTCATGAAGGCCCTCATCAATGTGTCCCAATTTTGCACTATCTCCGCCAGTTGTGAGTAGAATCATTGCAAAGCCTTCCCAAGCAACGAGAACGGAAAGAGTCTCACCCTCATTTGATCTAGAGTCACCCCGTCCATGTTGAATGTTTGACAAAGTTGAATGAACGCTTGGAGGTGAAGGTTCGGATCTGAAAGTGCATCTAGGCCCCTAAGTGGATTTGGGTGAAATGAATGACAAGGCGATTAAAGGACTAATGATTTTGTCTAAGATTGTGAGCAGGTTTTCTCTATATATTCACAAGCAATCTTTGATGTACTTAATTGTGGATGAATATTTCGGCTCACATCTTTAAAGACATGTATATGGTGCAAGACTTCATGAGTTTATTGAAAAAGAACAAGATGATGAGTGTACACACCATGGTTCTAAAAATAGAAGCTTGCATATCCGTTGTCAATCAAGATCAAGTTTGAAGCGGGTTTTTCAAATGAAGGTTAATTGCGTGTGAAGCAAAGTGAAACTCAAAGTGGATTGGATAAGTGATGAAGAGATCAACCGAGATGGCTAGGGTGAGGGACTAAGCAATCTTTGGGGCCGTAGCTAAGCCGCCATTCGTGTTTTGCTAGGGTGAAGGTCTAGCATCCGTGGGGTCTTCAAGTATCATATTCAAACCTTAACCGAGGGAAGCTTTGCAAGTCATCAACTCGTTAAGATTGGCAACATGGAGTGACCATGGATCCAAGTGTGCATTCTTATGCTATATGGAGAGATCCTAAGTCACTAGCTCAAGTATGGACGTGCTCAAGTCAAAGGCTATGTTGAAAGCCCTCAAGTGGTTATTGATCAAGTATGGCAAGAATTGAAGATTGTTCAAGCTCAAGAGGTCATCGAAGCTCTTTTATTCTTTTCTTGAGTATAGGTATGCCGTACTATTAAGAGGGATGCAACTTAGCAAGTTGACCAAGTCAAAGTGCTCTTTAGTTGACCTAAGTAAGATCTAGCCTTTGAGTGTGCTAACAAACCCTCCTAACCTAACCTGGGTCATTTCATCTTGGTGGTGAAGTGCTAGTTTCTTTAAAAGAGGTTTTGGGGGTAACTCGGGCCTGACCGATCTGACCGGTCAGAGGCACCGGTCTGACCGGTGCCGCTAGCCCAACGGCTAGTTTTTCGTACACCGGTCTGACCGGTGTGAGGCACCGGTCTGACCGGTGCTGCCCGTGGACTAACGGCTAGTTTTCTCCTTTGAGGGGTATAAATACCCCAAGCCCTCTTCAAGTGAGGGTTGCTAGTTCTAGTGTGTTTGCTGAGGTCCCAAGCCATTTCTAACTAGCTCTAAGCCTTAGTGATTCTTGATGGTTTTCCTCCTAGACGGCTAGGTGTCGCCGGCTAGCTCCCAAGGTTGTGGTGAGCAGCGGGAAGTTTGTAAGGGCTGCGATCTTGCCTCTTCCTGGAAAAGATCACCTTAGTGGAAAAGAGGAAAGTGGTTGAAAGAGACCCGGCTTGTTGTGGGAATTGTCCCTTACAAGCTCCTCAACGGAGACGTAGCCATTCCTCAGTGGGTGGTGAACTTCGGGAAACAAATCCTTGCTTCTTCGTGTGGTTCGACTCTCTAAGTTGTTTTTCTAGCATATTTCATTTGCTTCCGCTTCGATCTACTTGGGTGTGTTACTTGTGTGTGCAGGGCTCATTACTCTGCTCGTGATCATCTACAAAAGCCACACCCTGAGTTTGGTTCGTGCTAGAAGCCAAGAGGTGCTTGAAGTTGTTTTTGCAGGTTCTCTGTGCTACACCGGTCTGACCGGTGAGGCGCACCGGTCTGACTGGTGTCACCTGTGAAGTCCAGTGCTTGACCGGTCTGACCGGTCACCACCACCGGTCTGACCGGTGGAGCACTGTCAGCTCAAGTGTTTGGGGAGAAAGAGTTTAAATTGGTCGTCTCGCCTATTCACCCCCCCCCCTCTAGGCGACATCAAGGTCCTTTCAATTGGTATCCGAGCTAGGTGCTCCGATTCGAGCTTAACCGCTTGGAGTTCTTCGATGTCGACAACTTGTGAGGTACCGTTTGAGCCTCTAGCTCTAGATGGCTCAAACTATTCTTCTTGGTGCTCTAATGTTCTCATTGCACTTAAGGTTTTAGGCCCTACCGCTGAGAGCATTATGGTTGCGAGTATCCTTCCAAAGGATGAGACATGTGTCTCGCCAGTGGACTTGGAGAAGAAGCAACTCAATGTCGTAATTGCTAACCTTTTGTGTAGCTGTGTATGTAGAGAACTAAAGTATATTGTCTTGAAGAGCAAAAAGATTTCAGAAGATGCTCATCTCATTTGGAAATTACTACTTGAGTTGGTAAACACCAAATGGGATGAACTTGAGAGCGATGATGAAGATGAGTCAGTGGAGATGTGCCATACCTCTACAACATCCACTGATCATCAAGCATCAACCCCCAAGCAACAAGACGATCAAAGAAGCGAAGTCGCGGTCCCTCTGCAGGGACCGGTCAGACCGGTGACACCCACCGGTCAGACCGGTGCCAGCATGGGCACATCAACTTGCTTGATAGCCAAGAAGGAAAAGAAGAGCAAGAAGAAGAGACAAGCCAAAGGGGCTAAAGACCAGAAGATTGAAGCTTCAAGCTCTTCGTCAAGAGAACTTGAGCTTCTCAAATCCGAACTTGCATCCTTGGTTTGTAAGTATGAAACATTGGCTAACAAATATGATCATGACATCAAATCCTTTGCTTGTAGAGCTAAATTAGAAGAAGATGCCAATGATGATCTAGAAGCCAAACTAGCGAAGCTCACTAGCGAGCATATGGTCCTACAAGCTAATCACAATGAACTTGAACTTTCCTATGAGAAGCTTGTTGATTCTTATGCAACACTAGAGATAGCCCATGAGGTTGTGCTTTCATCGGTAAAATCTATACAACCTCTATCTCACACATGCACATGCTCACAAGTTCAAATTAATTTATCCTGCGCTAACGATTGTTTGTCCCAAGCAAGCCAATCTAGCATTGAGCATGTACTTGTAGAATCTTGTGATGACCTCATTGCTGAAAAAAATGATAAACTAAAGCAAGAGGTTGAAAAGCTCCAAAAGGACTTGTATATGTTGAAGGAGAAGAGCAAAGTGCAACCTTCTCAAGATAACCGTGAAAGCACGGTGAAGAAGCTTGGGAAGGGATCAACCGCAACTAGCTCAACCCCTCAACAACATACAACATCCCACAAGAACAAGATTCAAGAAAAGAGCGAGATTGGGCAAATCAAATCCCAATATCGCCCGATCAAGCACAAGGCACAAGAGTCACTCTCCAAGAAGCCTAGAAGCTCCAACAAGTGGAGGGTGTGCTACAAGTGCAGAGAGAAGGGACACCTTGCCGACTCGTGCCCAAAAGCAACAACGGGCAGTGGCTCTGACCGTGACCGGTCAGACCGCTGCACGCCACCGGCCGGGCCGGTGGCAGCCGTGGCAGCCCCACTTCAAGCAAACAAGGCAAGGAAGCCACCTTCTCCAAGAACAAGACTCAGAAGCAAGTGTAGAAAAGAAATTGCAAGGAATGGTGTGACCAACAAGAACAAAAGTCGTATTTGCTACGAATGCCGTCAAAAGGGTCACTTGGGCAAGGATTGTCCAAATGGTAACATTCCTAAATCAAACCTTGTCCATTATTATTTCCATAAGCTTAGGAATGATAAGAATAGAACTTGTGCTATGAGGGAGATTAGTTCACCTCATTGTAGCATGAGAGCTATTTGGGTTCCTAAGCACCTTGTGACTAACCCAATAGGACCCAACAAGTGTTGGGTACCAAGAAATGCTTACTGAGCTTGCAGGTTGAAAGAGATGCATTGGGCACATGGTTGAAGGACTTGGAAATCTTGATGGATTCAATTGACCATGTGAAGAGCAAACTCATATAATTCGTGAAATCAATGTCATCTCGGTAACTAATGCGCTCAAATGAGTCTAAGTCACTTTTGGTCCTTGGCGAACACTCATGTGATGCTCCTCTTGCATTAGCAAAGCATGAGGTGGTGACTCTGACTATTTTTATGAAAATTTACTTTCTCATGCCATTCAATGCTTTTAATGGCTCTCTAGTAGAGCAATGCCTTATCCTTGATTGTAGGACTTAAATTAGTGATACATTCACTCACTCAAGGAAAAGGGAAGGAAAAATCACCAAACTGGTGTCAGGTGGTGGTCACCGGTCTGACCGGTGCCAACGCAGCAAGTGCAAACTGGGCGGGTGACCCGGCACGAGTGCCCAGGTGACCCGGTACGCCTCTGTATGCTGCAGGGTGACCCGGCATGAGTGCCCGGGTGACCCGGGGTCGTCCAAACCCTCAAGAAGGGTGATTTGGCGTCAAAGGTTATGAGAAGCTAAACACATGTCAATTATCAAATCATTCATGTGTTATGACCAAGTTTTGGAATGAGCCTCAACAAGTTCTTAATTGAACAAAGTGCCTAGGTCGAGAAATTCAAATTCTCTAGCACTACTTAAGGGGGAGCTCATTACAATACTTGTGTCACTTGTGGGACTAACAATTTCTTCTAAGTGATCTTGTAGTCTCATTCGTTTGTGCATCTCAAAGAAAGCTCTCGATAAGCGTAACTTCCAAAAGAACAAGTAAGAGCTAATACCGATCAAAATTTAATTTATGCACAAATGAAATGGTCTTAAGGCAAAGGTATGGTTTCACGAAACCCATTGAAATACCATAATGCATCTAGGCCATAATATCATACTAGTGTGCTTTCCTTAGCATGTCATTGCTTCAAGTGAACCTCTCGTGCTCCTCTCTAGATATTTGGTTGATATCTTTACTTCCACTCGTCTTTGTGTCTCGAGGATGAAGATATGAGCCAAATATGCTTGTTAGGGCATTCTCCTGAAGTGGATGCATGCACTTTGTGACATAGGATAGATTTTTCGAAAAATCAACTAGCATGTATAGGAAGTGGGCTTTCTTTGAAAAATATTTGGTTCTTGGTCTTAGTGACCTAATCAACTTAGTTGTGACTATAGTTCTAATTGTTTGGTTGTTGGATAGTCACAATTAAGAGGATTTTCTCAAGTCCCTAAAATCCATTCTTATTTTTCTCTCTCTCTCGGAAGGATCAAGAATTCTCGATTAAAATCGTTAATCCTTCCTTCTTCTAAGAATTGATGGTTTTTGGATCAATATCATCTTTCTATCTCATATCCGAAACATCTCTAAAGGATGAATTAGAAATCTATTGTTGTGGCTCCAACTCTGTTTCTCAAGGGCGCACCGGTCTGACCGGTGCAAGCCACCGGTCTGACCGGTGGTGACCTTGAAGTCACATAATCGTGTTTATGCAACCTAAGTGGATGCCAATTGTCTTATAACATGTTTGGAGAAGTTTTAAGGAGCAAAATCTCAAAAAGGAGAAAAGAGTCGGTACTACCGAGGGCGTGTCGGTTCTACCGATAAGGACTCTCTGTTGAAATTTATCAAGATCTTCGGTTCTACCGAGGGTGGGTCGGAACAACCGATAAGGGCTCACTGGCTCGACCATGGGCGGTCACCGGTCTGACAGGTGCCCGTCACCGGTCTGACCGGTGTCCCCCGGCATCAAACCGTGGGGCCACAGTAAAAGGAATCCTCTTTTACCCCCCTCCTTCTCTCTCCTTTATCATTCACCACCCACTCCTGCCTCAAACCGTGGAGAACCTCCCCTCCCTCTTCTCTCTTTCACCTCTCTCAAAATCCATGGTGGTTTGAAGATTGAACCAAGAAAAGGCCTCAAGATTGGAAGCAAAAGGATCTCCCAAGGCCCCTCTTCACTTCCCCCTTCGAGTTTCTTGGATTCAACTCGAGTTCCACTCTCCAAAGGTATTCAAACCTTTCTTTTGCCCGATCTCCTCACATGGTGCAAAGTTTTGAATTCCCTTTGGTAGAACATCTTCTGAGATCACCTAGAAGACATACCTATAGATCCATAAGGTTTTGTTGGACACATTGTGAGAACCCACGAATTGGGGTCGGACGGCCATCACCGGTCTGACCGGTGGCCGTCACCGGTCTGACCGGTGGCGCATGTCCAACCCCAAATTGTGTTTTCTTCATGTTTTTCAACACATATCTATTCTAGGATGTCTTTTGTTCATCTAGACCAAATCTTAGATTGATAGCTGCTCAGATTGAATGTGGGAGCAATTGGCTCTGTTCTGGGTGGCACCGGTCTGACCGGTGCCCCCTCACCCGGTCCGACGGTGTGGCCCGAAACGCACCCAATTGTTCGAACTTTCAAGAATCAATTCCATACCAATTTAATCTTTTTCCTACGAGTCTTATACACTCTTGTCATCCTATTTGTGACTCGGGACGGCGCCTATGGTACGGGAAAATGAAGGGGCAAAGAAAAGAAGAGAAGACGTGCTCACTCGCCGAGGAGCCATCCCCGGTGATTTTGGGGAAGGGGGCAGCACTGTCAACATCAGCGGCAAGAGATTGAGACGCCGCTCAACTCAAGCAAGTGCTCAGGATCCTGATCTAGGAGGTGACACCGGAACGAGTAGCGATGACAATGTTGAAGATGAGACCTTTTCGGGTCAGTTTGAGTTGAGGAGGCACCAGGAGGCTGGGTCTGACAGCGATGAGGATGAGGATGAGGAGGATGAGGAAGAGGATGTGGACGCCATGGACGAGGATGACGATGATCAGGGTAGGTTGAGGATCATGCCACCTACTTACATTTACCCTGACAGGCCGGTGAAGTACCATGGGGCTGGCATGACCAAGGCCCTAAAGAAGCTTAGGGACAAAACCCATATGAGGAGAGCAAGACCGCGTCGGATCCGAGGTTTTGGGCTAAATTTCAGCAAGATTACTATGCTACAGTGATTATAAAGAAGCCCAAAATCACTCACAAGGCACAATATGTGGATTGGGAGCACATGGCTAGGAAAGGAGACCCTATATTTGATGAAGTCATGAGCAATTGTGAGAGGCAAAGGGTCAAAACACTCATGGGGTTCCGACAGGATTGGAACAAGGAGATCATCGCCCAGTTTTTTTCCACAGTGCACTTTGGTCACATTGAGGCCGATAGGGCTATGACTTGGATGACCAATGGCCAGAAGTACTCAATCACATTCCATAGATTTTTGAGGTGTTTTGGGATCATGGCGGGAGATGGAGAGTTGAGGAAGCTCCATGATGAGGGGGAGCTGGAGAAGGATGCTTTGCATGTGATGTACCCTCGTGGTGAGAATGCCAACTATGGGAAGGTGAAGAACCTCTACACCTACTTTGCTGTCCTAAATAGGCTCCTTAGGGTGTCTATTACACCTAGAGATGGAAACCCCTCAGAAATCACAAAGTTCCAGAAAAACTTGATGGTTGCTTTGAGGCCGGGAGCTCCGGAGTTCAGTGTTGGGGATTTCATTTGGCAAGAGATCAAGCACCTATCCGAGGACCCCAAGAAGATTTGCAGCTACAGTCCTTACATCATGTATATGATTGAAAAGGTTGCAAAGACGGAGTTTCCGAAAAATGTGACACACAAGCCTCTGAAGCTAAATCCTAGCAAGAACCCTCGGTTTCCATCTCCTAGAGTTGAGCATGCACCGGGTCATGAGGAAGAAATACTTGAGGAGGGAGCAGCTCGGCCAGATCTGCCTCGGGCGGGGGGCTCGGACCGTCACGGTCGGCCGGTGCCGAGCACCGGTCTGACCGGTGGGGTGGCTGGCAGCCAGAAAGGCCACGCAGATCCACCTCCCCTTTGAAAAAGTTTCTCAACTTCATATTTGGGATGTGCAGGAGCCAGCATGACATCCAAGTTGAGCAACAAAGGTCGAGAAGGGCTAATAAGCAAATGAGGGACACAATGAAGTTGATGCACAATGCCCAAGGTTTTCAACCTCCTCGCTCTCCACCATCTCCAGAATCTTCACAGGTTGAGATACCTTCCTTTGAGGAAAGGATGAGAGGATGGGCCAACTCCGACTTGCTTAACCAATATGGCCCTATGTTCTTCGAGTCCGAGCAAGGACAAGGATCGTCCTCATCGGTTCCTCCTCCACCTCCACCCTTTGTACCTCCTCCTCCGGATGTGGCTGGACCGTCTCACTTCATGGAAGAAGAGCAAGCACCCCCACCTCCTCCACCTCCCGAGCAAGTACAAGATTGGGGCGCTCGCTTCTCCACCGAGATCTTTGGCTACACCCCTTATTACTACGGTAAACACAGCGCACCCATAGCTCATCCATCTCAAATCACCGTCTTGGAGTCTATTTATCTAAACTCTCCTTTGCATTGGATTCTTGACAAATCTCAAATAGGAGGGAGCTCTCACCCGGGAGACGGATCTCAAGGACAGTGATCGGCAGCTGCTTCTTCTCCAGGCCCTTCTTGGATGCTTGATGACAAAGGGGGAGAAGAATCGCGATTAAAGCCACAAGTCTGCGCTGTCCGTGTTGCTGTCTGTGTTGCACCGGTCTGACCGGTGCCCTGCACCGGTCTGACCGGTGCCTGTTGGCTGTTGAGAGAAGCCATGTAATAAGTTAGAACTTCATCTTAGTGGACTTGAGAACTTTTGTGTGAGTGCCACTGTGTGTTTTAAACCTTATTGTAATATTTAAGCGACTTTGTTGTTAGATTGTGATGCATGCTTTGAATGGTGTTTGTTTGTGTTGTCTAAATGGGGCAAAGTGATCTAAACCAGCTTGCAACCCTGGCCCGATCACCTTGGACCAAATAGCACGCACTTTTGTTGCTTTGTGCGCTAACTGGACCTGACCGGTCTGACTGGTCAGGGGCACCGGTCTGACCGGTGCCGCCCAGTTATGTGTGTTGGCTGGACCTGACCGGTCTGGCCGGTCAGGGGCACCGGTCTGACCGGTGCTGCCTAGCCAGTACATTTCCCTTTGCTTTGTGCATCACGGATTTTATTTTGTCGCTCACACATGTTGCACTCCACTGATTCTAAGATATAGGGGGAGCTCACATGTCTTTTCTTCCAAATTTGTGCTAATGGCATTTATGGCCAATTTTTTGAAATCCAACTCAAAGCACAAATTAAGGGGGAGCTCTAGCTATATCTAAGAATCTAAACGCACTTTACTGATTTATTTGTAAGCTTTAATCGAGTTGTCATCAATCACAAAAAAGGGGGAGATTGAAAGTGCATCTAGGCCCCTAAGTGGATTTTGGTCAATTGAATGACAAGGCGATTAAAGGACTAATGATTTTGTCTAAGATTGTGAGCAGGTTTTCTCTATATATTCACAAGCAATCTTTGATGTACTTAATTTTGGATGAATATTTCGGCTCACATCTTTAAAGACATGTATATGGTGCAAGACTTCATGAGTTTATTGAAAAAGAACAAGATGATGAGTGTACACACCATGGTTCTAAAAATAGAAGCTTGCATATCCGTTGTCAATCAAGATCAAGCATTTGAAGCGGGTTTTTCAAATGAAGGTTAATTGCGTGTGAAGCAAAGTGAAACTCAAAGTGGATTAGATAAGTGATGAAGAGATCAACCGAGATGGCTAGGGTGAGGGACTAAGCAATCTTTGGGGCCGTAGCTAAGCCGCCATTCGTGTTTTGCTAGGGTGAAGGTCTAGCATCCGTGGGGTCTTCAAGTATCATATTCAAACCTTAACCGAGGGAAGCTTTGCAAGTCATCAACTCGTTAAGATTGGCAACATGGAGTGACCATGGATCCAAGTGTGCATTCTTATGCTATATGGAGAGATCCTAAGTCACTAGCTCAAGTATGGACGTGCTCAAGTCAAAGGCTATGTTGAAAGCCCTCAAGTGGTTATTGATCAAGTATGGCAAGAATTGAAGATTGTTCAAGCTCAAGGGGTCATCAAAGCTCTTTTATTCTTTTCTTGAGTATAGGTATGCCATACTATCAAGAGGGATGCAACTTAGCGAGTTGACCAAGTCAAAGTGCTCTTTAGTTGACCTAAGTAAGATCTAGCCTTTGAGTGTGCTAACAAACCCTCCTAACCTAACCTGGGTCATTTCATCTTGGTGGTGAAGTGCTAGTTTCTTTAAAAGAGGTTTTGGGGGTAACTCGGGCCTGACCGGTCTGACCCGTCGGAGGCAACCGATCCGGCCGGTGCCGCTAGCCCAACGGCTAGTTTTTCGTACACCGGTCTGACCGGTGTGAGGCACCGGTCTGACCGGTGCTTTGCCGGGACTAACGGCTAGTTTTCTCCTTTGAGGGGTATAAATACCCCAAGCCCTCTTCAAGTGAGGGTTGCTGGTTCTAGTGTGTTTGCTGAGGTCCCAAGCCATTTCTAACTAGCTCTAAGCCTTAGTGGCTCTCCCCAACCATCTCTTTGTGAGATTTGTGGATTCAAGCCATCATCTTTGTGTTGGGTTGAGAAAGTGAGCTTTGGAGTGACTTTGTGAGCTAACAAGAGCAGGTTCCATAGCTTGAGCACTTTGGTTTCGCGTCTACAAACTTTGGAGCATTTGTTACTCTTGGAGGTTTGCCTCCTAGACAGCTAGGTGTCGCCGGCTAGCTCCCAAGGTTGTGGTGAGCAGCGGGAAGTTTGTAAGGGCTGCGATCTTGCCTCTTCGTGGAAAAGATCACCTTAGTGGAAAGGAGGAAAGTGGTTGAAAGAGACCCGGTCGGTTGTGGGAATTGTCCCTTACAAGCTCCTCAACGGAGACGTAGCCATTCCTCAGTGGGTGGTGAACTTCGGGAAACAAATCCTTGCTTCTTCGTGTGGTTCGACTCTCTAAGTTGTTTTTCTAGCATATTTCATTTGCTTCTGCTTCGATCTACTTGGGTGTGTTACTTGTGTGTGCAGGGCTCATTACTCTGCTCGTGATCATCTACAAAAGCCACACCCTGAGTTTGGTTCGTGCTAGAAGCCAAGAGGTGCTTGAAGTTGTTTTTGCAGGTTCTATGTGCTACACCGGTCTGACCGGTGAGGCGCACCGGTCTGACCGGTGTCACCTGTGAAGTCCAGTGCTTGACCGGTCTGACCGGTCACCACCACCGGTATGATTGGTGGAGCACTGTCAGCTCAAGTGTTTGGGGAGAAAGAGTTTAAATTGGTCGTCTCGCCTATTCACCCCCCCCCCCCCTCTAGGCGACATCAAGGTCCTTACAGGATCTTCTTTACCGGTGAAGGGTGAATGTTGCACCATGCGGATTGTAGAGGTCTTGATCTCAAACGGCCTTCTGATCTCCATGTGGTTCAAGATTGGTAGGTCGACAATGTCTAGGGTGCATAGCTCCCCGATCTTGCGTTCCAGCTATGGTTGTTATCCCATCGGTGGAAGTCGATTCTCCCTAGGGCTTTGAGGTGGTGGTTCCTTCGGAGATTCCGACGATCCCTCATCTTTCGCTTTCTAATCTACAACATACAGCTTTTTAGCTAGTGTTTTTCTGGATCATCCACAAAATTATTGGGTTTGTTGGAGAGGTAGCCGTCCATCTCTTGTTAGGTTTAGCAATAAACAAAATATATACAAAATGAAGAATAAAAACAAATCTAAGAAAAATAGTGTTAGACAAACTAAATTAATTGATTTTGAGGATGATCAAAAGTTAGTACATGCAAAAAGAAAAAGCAAAGGAAAACTGAAAATTATACAAAAAGCAATAGAAGATCGAATCGTGATCACTTGTTCCCCGGCAACGGCGCCAGAAAAAGGGGCTTGTTGACGGTGTATATTCGTATTAAACTTCAATTGGACTTGCAAGCAGACAAGTCCTCCGTCGTAGTCAAGGGACCCTTCTTCCCTCAAGTGTGAACCCAAGGTATCAAATCCGTGGAACAAATGTGTGGTGCAAGCATCAATCTAATAAAGCCAAGAACTTTGATCTTCAAAGGGGAAACTTATGCATCTAATCTAGAGAACATCATGAAAACGAATCTAATTTGTGAAAACTGAAGGTAGCAAGAGGTAGAGAGGGATAGATAAACCAACTAAGAGATTGGATCAAGCCTTCGTTGAAGTTCTGAGCAAAGAAGAAGTAAACAAGTTTAAACTCATAAAAAGCATCTTTAAATAACAGTTTCCCGCCTGACTCCAAAAACGTCCGCCTTTTGGAGCCACCGTTCTGTCACAATGCACCACTATTCGTGCACGTTAGTCTAGGGCAAGTCCAAGGACAAGTTCAAATCTCACGGAAGGTCGGGCATGCAACTCTAGCCACCATGGCTACAAGAACACCCTCAATGATCTATCTCGAGAATATATCTTAAGATACAAAAAGCCGATTGAAATCAAAGTCGTGGGAGAACCACTCAATCGCTAGAAATCGGATTGCAATTTGATAATTCAACATAATACATGATACATGAATCAAGATCACCACCGGGATCCTACCTTGATCTTGCTTCTAGGTCCGGGAACTTCGACCTGGTCTTTCTTGCAAGGTTCCCATACCGGCTAGGGAGATCCTAGTCAACTAGCTCGGCCCTCTCCTCCCGAAATGGTGTCCCTCTCTTCTCTGCTCCTCAACGGCAGATGGCGAATGAGTTGATGCGTGGCGCCTAGCCTCGGGGCTATAAATAGCCTGAATGGTGGCTAGGTCAAGGGGCGCAACTGGGCCTCGAAGTGGGCTGGGCCGGCCGGCTTGGGCCCACTTCAGCCCAGCCTGCGGCCTCCTTTGCCCGGTGTTGCTTCCCAAGTCTTCTGAAGTATTCCCCCAACTACATGTGGGCCCTTGACGTCAGTTTCTCTTCGGTTTAGATGAAGCTTCTTGTCCTCCAAGATTCGGCATTTTTCTGACTAGGTCCTCAGAGTTTTCCATCTTCTCGGGTTTGGTCCTTGGGCTTCTTGGAGTCATGTTTACTTCATTGCTTGACTTGTACCGGGCTTCAAGGTCTTGTCACGAGGTGCTTAATGAACTTAACTCAGAAGTCTTGCTTTCAACACTAAAATCCTAGCTAGGTTGACGGAATTTCACCATCAACACCTACACCAAGAAAAACCGTGGGATACACTCATAAGCAATGTAGCTACGCAACCCAAGCACCACACTTACATTATTAGTGGGACCCTTACTGGCCCGGGCTATTGTGACTCAGGTCAGAGCCACCAGATAAACCGACCAATTACACCAAGTGTAACACCTCAGGTGTTTATTTACCATTAATTAGTGCTAATCATCCTCCTAACCCAGTCAACATTCATTAGCGGTCAAACCCGAGTCAAATCCCGGTCAAATCCCATAATGTCCATACCAATTTCTAGAACTTTTGGCGTGTTCTCCTTATTTCTATTAAATACTTCCAAATCGTCCAATATAAAACTTGTTTGTCATTTCGAGGGTCACAACTTTCCTAATTGGTGGCATTTCAAATTTTGAAGTATTGGAGCTGAAAAACGTAGTCAAAGGCCGTTTGAATGGTGTTTTGAACCATGGAATATCCTAAACTTCATCACGTGCTCCAAGCCAAACCATTCACCAAAACATATGTCAGCCTTTGCAAATGTTGTAAAGGGATGTCTCATCTACAACTTTCATATCTAGTGTTTTTGTCGCGCAGTTCAAAAATTTGGAGTTAACCACAGTCGAACAGGGACAAACGAGAGCCGAGCAAGCAACATTGCGCACGCGCCCCGCCAGGCGCGTCTACACGCACTGCCGCGCGGCCACCATCGTACCTCGGTGTCACCCCGGCTGAGCCTCCCGGACGCCATGCGCCACGAGGCAGCACGCGGACCCAGGGCTCTGGACCCCCCCATTGCCTAGCCCCCTCGGCACGCAGCGCATCGGTATTGGCTGCTGACCCCTATGGTGTGCCCGTCACTGCCGTCGACCGTGTCGGGCCCCTTCTTGCTCGACCATGCCGTGAACAGGAAGGCAAATGCTACCTCTCGTGCTTATAAAACGGACTGGAGCTTCCCCCACACGCGAGAGCCGACACCGCCCACACGCTCACCTCTGTTGGCCGCCATTGTTGCACCGCCAGGGAGCTCCCTTCCTCGCACGTCCCCACCGCTGCCCCATAGCTCCAACACCACACCTAGGTGCCACTCGAGCTCCCTCCGCCGCCCATAGCACGACCTTTCGCCCGTCGTCGCCGGAGGACCACTGCCACTCGCTTTTTCGGTCACTTCTCAGCCGCAACTCCGGCCACGAACCCCACCGTGGTGAGCCCCTTGACCCTCCCAAGCCTTTCCTCGACCAATTCCGCCGGTGAGTCGCCGGAATTTTGGCCAGAGCTGCCGCCTCCATGGCCCAGGGACCCAGTTGCATCCACCTCTTTCTTTCTAGGGTCATAACCGTGATGCAGGGGCATATTTGTAAAGGGAAGAAAAGTTACAGGGACCTAATCGAAAAAAATCTAAAATAGTGTTTGCTTTTTGCTGATTCTTGTAAAATTCGTAGAAAATCGTAGAAAATAAGAAAAATGCAAACGAAATTTTGTTGGATTTTTTGTCAAAAACACTACAACTTTTGTAAAGCATGACCATACTTTTTCTTCATAGTTTTTGCATGAAAAGTACAAAACTGATAAACCTAGATCTGTTGTATCTCCAAATCCACATGTGATCTATATCTGACTTTTGGACATGTTGTGTGTTATGTAATGCGTAACTCCTGTACCAAAAATTGCACAAAGTTACTGAGTAAATCATTTATTATGATTTATTTTGTAGTTATGCTGAATCTAACTAAATGGTTTTTTTAGCTAAAACTAAATATCTTTTTGTGCTAAACTTCTGGATATAACCTTTTTATGCATAAACCCACCTCTGGCGAATTAACCATGATTTTATGTTTGTCAGAAATATTTATTATTGAAATATGCCTAATTTTCTTTGTAAATGCATAACTCAAGATCTATAGTAGCTCTAGGTGTATATGTTGCATGCCTAGCTTAGTTTTGGACCAGAGGCCATGTGTGAGAAAGATAGAAACATTTTGATGCTTATTTGTTTTTATATGCATGTATCATGTTTTGGTAGCTAGCTTTTGTTTTTTTAGTATATTTAAATTCATAGCTCTCCTAAGTGTGACTGTGTGTGCAGTGGATTTGTACATGTTTGTAGTGTTTAATAGCACACCTGTCTGAATTCTATTAATTTATTTTTTGAATAAAAGCAACGGAGGTCATTAAAGATTAATATTAAATTAAATGAGAAAATCACCAACCACACCCCTGATGACCCTATGTCTGTGAGGCAAATCTTTATAACAGGCTTAAGACCAACCCTTGTGGTTTGTGAAATCTAAACTAATTTACTTACATAAATATGTACACAGTCACTATCAAAAAGAATGAATAATAAAGCACCACAAGAAATTGCTTTAATAGAAAAATTATACTGAATGGGTGTTTGCCAAGGTGAATACGGCCAACCATGCTCTTCATGGTTGTCATATGTTGTTTGGTAGTTAATTAAGTTGGAAACTATCAATTAAATCTTGCATTGCATCCTCGTGGAGATCTTCCCGACAGTAGCTGTATGCATGTGCCGAAAGGAGGAGACGAAGGAGCTAAAGGAGACATGCACCACTTCGTTGTAGAGCAAGACCCGGAACAAAGTCCAGGAGGGCCAATGGCCAACCTTGCCAGCGAAGGCAAGCCCCGGATCATTAACCCTGATTTTAAAATTTTGCAAATATCTTTGGTATGATTGTGCATTTACGTTTTCAGGAGTTGAATGAAACCCTAGATGCATGATTCCTAGGTACATATGCTATTTTTACTAGTATGCTAGGTCGGTAGCTGCTATGCTACAGGACCCGGCAGAAGTCAAGTGATGTTCATCACTCGCGAGAATAGGTTCATATGCTGCAATGATAAGATCTTTATAAATGGATTGCTCATGTAGTAAGAGCATGAGATTTGGCCTCCGGTCTAGTGGCTTTCATGGGCTAAGCTTTTGAACGTACTAAGCACTTGTTAGGAATGGGACCAGTAAGCCTAGTACCTGATGGACACGGTAATGGAACTTTTCCCAACTACCCTTAGGACACCTTGTGTGTCCCCCTGCCTACAACAGTGGGGTACCTGTGCGAATCAGGGCGGTCCGGCGTGACGTACCAATAAGCCTTGTACCGAGGATTGTAGGCCTGATCTCGACCCGAAGAAAGATGGGAACCGCCTGGTGGTTGTCCTTGCGGGGGGCACCCTCCGTGTGTTTAGGTACACCTTGAAAGGTTATAAATCAATCGATTGTCGGCCTCTCACCGTTATCCGAAACTGCTTAATCAGCTGGTAATGATATCCCTTATTGATGGAACATTGTGAATATTACTGCTTAAACTAATTGTATTGTATAAGTCTGGATTGGATTAGATGGCTCACTTAGAAATGGTAACTAAGTAGAAATTGAGCTAAAATATTGAAAGTAAGGATATACTCTTTGTTGCTTTTCAGCAAAAGAACTACACCGACCAAAAAGCTTCTCGTGTCTAGAGTTTGGTGATGTAGTTATCACCCGATAGTTAAGTCTTGCTGAGTATTAGTATACTCAGCCTTGCTTTAAAAATGTTGTTGCAAGTGTTGTTTGGTCTGGTGAAATTCAACCCAACTGGGAGATGGAATGGGTGGACAATGACGAGTGATGGCATCACGGACGACATCTCGTGATGGTTATCGTTGCGCTAGTTTATTTTATTCCGCTGTTTTTGAATTATGAACCTTTACTTATCATGTCATGAATAATGGTTTGTAATAACGAAACCCTTCGGGGCAGATGTGAAATTAATTCGTGTTCGTACTCGGGACTAGCCTTCACGTGAGTTTTAGTGCATGTTTGTCGATCCTTTGTTGCTATGTAAGTGATTTCACCGGGTGTTAACTTGACAACTAACGACAGGATGATACTTTACTGTCGCTTAATGGCCAAAGTGGATTGGTTTAGGCGATAGTACGGTATTTTCCTGGGTGGGTTGTCACAGCTGGTATCAGAGTGATTATATGCACCAGAGTTTAATTAACAACCTTAACCACTAGTTTTTTTGAATAAAAGTTGCCAAGATTGTTTGGATTTGCAAAATACGTTGGTCCGTTAAGGACATATTAGAATGAGAGGCCCTAGAGGGAATTTTTGGGTTCTTTCAGGTGGCTTACAAATCTATGGTTTATTTTGCTAACTTCCAGCACATTTATTTCTTGTCAGAACTTACTTTCTACACAACTATACTAGTTCATCATGTTTTGCCATACGTGGTGGTACCATAGGGAAGTCTTGTGAGGGATGGATAGGACCTATTCTAATGGGAACCCACGTCACTTCTGTGACTCATCACGTTTTGCTATACGTCATGTTACTGCATGGAAGTCATGTGAGGGATGGATGGGGCCTAATCCAAAGGGAACCCACTATCGCGTTTGTGTCTAACCACGTTTTTCCATACGTGGACGTTCCATTCAAAAGGAGAGTATTCCCTATGGTACCACCACGTATGCAAAGTTATATGCAAAGTTAGGATGCACTCCATTCAAAAGGAGAGTATTCGAGGTTGGACATTGTCCACGCAGCGATAAACGCATGGGTGCCATTTTTATAGCAAACGGTAATGTATGTGGACACTTTCGTGAGTGCTGGCACGAAAGGTTCGATATGTTCTATGATCTTCAGCAGGTACACTAACCACATTTTGTAAGTCGCTATGTGAGTACCGATAGTCTCAACTAGCTATTATAGGGAGAAACATAATTGTTGCCTTGCCACCGGCACTAACTCCGATTTGGCTTAATTGCTTGGTGAGGACGAATAGGTCATCTTGCATCATGATAAAAACTATTGAATGATAAAAAGATCACATGTGTTGTTCTCCTTAAATAATGATCATAATAACAACAATAGCAATCTTTAAATCAAATCTGAAGTGTTGTTGTTGGACCGTCTAGTTGACCCTAGTGTCGTGACCTGTTCTCAGACCCGTTCTGCAGAGTTTCCGTATAGGTGATCTATACCCCAGTGCTCCATATATATCCAAGTTTTTGTTGAGAAATCATTTCATGATCATAGATTTTCAGATCTCAAGTTGTGCTCAGATAGTAAACCTAGGTCTTGCCGAGCACATCGCTTCGTATCTTGCACCTTTGGATCTTGATCCTAACCTAGATTAACCCTGGAATGCCAAGTGTTGTCTCACGAACTTACCGAAGTTGCAAGAAAAATTTGAAAATTCTGGGAACTTTGGTTTTGGAATTTTGAAATTGTCATTTCGATGCAGTGCGGTTGTCTCAAGTCTAACTATTTTGTCTATTTGAGTTTTCGTCGTACATGTTCTACTTGTTGAACAAGATTACGGATGTGTGACTAATGAAAACTCAAATTTTTCAGATGTTGGGCTCGACACGGAGCACTCCGAATGGTTTCGGTGATTCTAGTAGCCGCAACTAATCGCCACCACCACAAAACCCGACATTAGTGGCCGCTCAAACAGAGATGATGCGCCAAATTCTTCTATACGTGGAGCAGCAACAACAGCAGCAGCAGCAGCCCCATGGGAAACGAATTGATGCCCATGGTCAAGTGACCGAGTACAAGCACTTTCTAGATATGAATCCACCGCGTTCACTGAAGCGGAAGAAACCCTTGATGCTGATGCTTGGATTTGGGCCATTGAAGCCATGTTCGCGGTGTTTGCCTTGCCATGTTTAGAAGGATGCAAGTCTAAATTCGTGGCATTACGGCTTCGTACTTCTGCCTTTATGTGGATGGAACACTACAAATCCATGCAACAGCCTGGTTCTGAAATCACTTGGGAAGAATTCAATAGGACTTTCAGAGACCATCACATTCCTAAAGCACTTACCGATAAGAAAATGAGAGAGTTATTGGCTCTCAAGCAAGGGTCAGACAAGGTGTACCAATATGCACAAAAGTTTAATAACCTCTGCCAGTATGGAGGATATCATGTGGATACAGATACGAAATAGATGGAGCTTTTTCGCAAAGGCCCTAATAGTGACTTGTCTAGATGGCTGAGTCTAGCACAATTTGACAGCTACCACATGCTAGTGAATAAAGCTATCTCACAAGAAGATGCAATGAAGAGGGCCCAAGTCGTGAGGAAAAGGAAGGCTAACTCCATGCCCAATAATGCGCAACTTCGCAAGTTTCACATGGTACAGAATACTCCACCAGACTTCCAGCAAGCTTTACATTCGGGAAGATGGACGAAGCAGTCCAAGGATCGATCTCAAGAGATTGTTAAATTCCCTAACCCCCAATGACAGACCCCGTAGCTTACCGGACCTACACCTCCACTTGTGAGCACTAGGCGTCGTTGAGAAAATTGTGGTGACCCAAAACATTTTGCTAGGGAATGCCCGACCCGTACACAGAGCAAGCCAAAACAGTCAAATTGGGGACTAGGTCCTAAGCCCGACAAACAAACAAGAAACAGAAGGTCCAATTCTACAAAGGGAAGCTTAATTTCACGTCTGAGGCTAATATTATAGAAGGAGCAGCAATAATGATGGGCACGTTCTCTATCCGGGACAAGCTGATAAAAGTTTTGTTTGATTCTAGTTCCACTAATAGTGTTTTTAATGGAAAGACATGAGAAAGGTTAGGGCTTGAAGCCTACTCCATTAATAAGACCTACAAGATAACCACACCAGGGGGTAAAGTTGGTTCACATCATATAACTAGAAAAGTACGCTTGGTGATTGGTAGCAAGGTATTGATCTTATTCTAGGGATGGACCAGATGAACCAACACAAGATTATTTTGGATATTTCCGAGAAAACGGTAGAGATCAATTCACCAACTGTTGGAGCCACGACTCTATACCTACCTTTCAAAGATGGTGTAAATCCTAGCTCTTATGTGGTAGTCACTTCTCATTTGGAAGAAATTCTAGTGGTTCGAGAGTTTGCAGATGTTTTCCCCGATGAATTGCCAGGTATGCCACCCGACAAGGATGTCAAAAAGAGAAATCACTTGTTCATCATGAAGAAGTGACAAGCAAGAAAGATTTCTCTTTTTATTCTGTAGTTAAACATTGTAACTAGTCTTTCTCCCTCATACTAACTTCAAATTTGATGATTTCTTTTCCTAAAATTTTCTAAAATCATGCTCTACCAAATTATGGTGTTGACTTTGGTCATCTCTTCATTTGACAAAATTTAAACAATCCAAATTTTTGAATTTTGAAAATGGACACCTACAAACACGATTTTTTTACACTAAACGATATCAAATTGAAAAGTGACGAATACCAAAGTTTCATATCTCATCAAGATCTACAATCTTAATTCAGCTCATCTTGTCATTTTCAAAAGTGGTAATAACATGTAGTTCAAATTTGACAAGTTTGACATGAGTTATAGTAAACTAGATGAGAGTTGTGTCATTTTGTGAACAATGTATACCCTTTTTTCGTGGAATCTTATGAAACTTTTTTGTCAAGATTTTACAACCATAAAAAGAGTCTATGTCAATTTACATAATTTTTTTAATAAGTTTTAGGTATTATTATTATATTAAAACAAAGTGAGTAGTACAAGTTCATGTTTTGAGGACCATGTGTGGTTCGAGGACCGGCGGATGGTCGATCCCTGGTGTGATGATTGATTGACAACGTTGTGTGGACTGATTCTTAGCAAAGTATTGCAGATGCAGGTTGCGGCATGACCGGTGTTAGTGTAGGTGAAGAACAAGCGCGAAAGGTCGTCGCCGGTGAGGCCTCCAGGTGTGGAGAAGACAAGTAGGCTTCGTTCGAGGGACCCGGTGGCTAGCGCAGTCAAGGGTGGGCCGCATGGTGGCATGAATAGCAAGATGGAGTCATGGACGGTTTCTTGGTTGAGCCTCAAAACCAAGGTCGAGTCGGGACTACGTGGGAGCCGAGTCATGAGTGGAGATTGGCGGATGCTACACCTAGTTCCTTGGGTTTCTGGTGGTTCACCAGAAAACCACTGGGTTCCTTGGTTGATCCACAAAGCCAGGACCGAAGAACCGAAGACGGAGATGTAGCAGCTCTAGACCGGTATGACCGGTGGGTCTGACCGGTGGGTACCGGTCTGACCGATGAGGAGCACCGGTCTGATCGGTGTGCAACGGCGCAGTCCGGAGGCTTCGAAGAGGAGGACACACGTCAGGATCACAAGGCTTGCGTCGAGGCTAAGCAGGTTGTGGTCACCGGGCATCTGTCCGATGGAGCGATGACAAAGATTTCCGATTTCGCCCTCGAGGGGCATGTATCCCTAATTATCTAGTAAGGGCATTTTAGACTTTCGGTTGCCTCCATATAACCCAAGAGGTGAGAGGATGACAGCCATCTCTTGGAACCCTAACTCATTTGGTTTTCCTATTTTTCCTTCCTATTTTCCTTAGGATTTCTATAGGACTATCTTTAGAGCTTCATGGTGAGATCTTGTGAGAGGGAAGGATGATCGGGCGGCAAGCTATACATTGTATAGACCTCTTTGTGATGTGTAGATGATTCGGCGTGGTTCCTCAAGGCTTGGATATGTTGTTCCCGTTCGTCCTTTGTGGTGATTTTCGGAGCCCTCTCTTGGAGGATTTGTTGGTGCGTTTTCGGGACCTTACTCTTGGGGATTTGGTGGGGGATGTATGTGTGAACCCTTCGTGGTTCTTTTCCCTTTGATTCCCTCCCAAATCCGTGAGTTAAGGGGCTCGATTTTGGAGTTTTCGGTGGTCTAGGGTTAGAGGAGTTCTTGGCGGGATTTTCTTCGATTCCTCTTGATTTGGCAAGTTTTGGTGGACAATAACTTGGCTATGGACTCCCCATGAGGTGTTCCTACTATCCCCAAAGTCTTGCGCAAGTCCGTGGAGCGATTCGGGAGATCGGGGTTTGGTTTTGGTGGTGTTGACCCGTGGGTGCTGTTCATCCCGACGAGCTCAGGACACACCGGTCTGACCGCTGCCTCTCACCGGTCTGACCGGTGCAGACCCCTGTTGGGTTTTAGTCGGGTGAATGTTTGGGTGAGTTCGCTGTTGTCCCATGTTGCTGCTGTTTCGAGTTTGGGTCATTTTGGAGCTCGGTAGGCCTGTTTGGTGTTTTGGGGCTTTCTGGCTTGGACCGGTCTGACCGGTGTGTCACACCGGCCTGACCGGTGTAGAGCTGTTATGTGGAAGTCGCCAGGTTTCACCAGCAGGGACCAGTCTGATCGGTGGTGCTCACCAGCCTGACCGGTGTAGGTCAGTGAGGCTCGAGTTGTGTGTTCCGCTGCGTTCTCGGGTCTGTGAGGTTGGGAGTTGGTTCCTAGGTCCAGTAGCACTCCTGTGGCTGCGTGGGCTTGGCCAACTTGGGTAGTAAGTTGGAGACGTGTGCTGGAAGCCGTGTTCGTCTTGTTGGAGCTTTCATCTCCTCCGAGAAGAATTTGTATCGGCTCCCATTCACTCCACCCCTCCGGTTCGCCGTATCGGTCCTTCAAGTTTCCCTTATAAGTCAATTGAATTTTTCATCAATCTTGTAGGTGTGGGCTAGAAAGGACCATAGATTCCTAACCATAATTTTTTTAATCCTATTAGAGGTACGTACAGGTCAACGTTGCAGATCGTGTCATGGTTATATAAAATCCCTAAACTATCACCGCAAACCCTAGTTCCACTTCCTCCTCCGTTCGCTGCCGCACACACACCGTGACCCCTCCATTCCATGACCACCAATCCGCATCCGCACCGGCATCCACCTCCGGAGCGCCCCTCTCCTCCGCCGCCCCTTCCCCGGCAAGGCCAATCCATGGAGGAGCTTTGCTGCCGTGGTGGCTGTTGGCATCGCAGCAGCAGCAACACGGCTAGGTGTTTTTTCGGTGATCTTTTCGTTCGTTGATTTGAGCTCGAGTTTGAGGAGATTTCTTTGGTGCAATTATCACTGGTGCATCTGTGAGCCTGTCCATACCGATTGCTCAAGAAATTCGTACTCAAAGCTCTCGGATTTGAAGTTTCCCCCAAATTGTTCTTCACCTAGGGTTAGCTCGATTTTCTGAAATTGGTGAGGAGTTCTTGATCTTTTGAGGTTCCTGTACTCAGATTTGTTTACTTATGATGTGGTGAGGTAGCGGTTCAAATGTCTTGTCGATTCTTTTGTTTGGTTTGTGCTCCCGAAATTCTTGCAGCCGCCTCCTATCTTCAGCTCGCGTTGCTTACTGCTCACTTCAAGCAGCAGCTGCTCTACTCTTCCTTTGCTTTGCAATTCGTGGTCTGTATGTTTTAGCTTCAAATATTTGTTATTTCCTTGATATCCTGGTAGCCGCTAATGCCCGACCTATCATCTACCAGTTTCAATTGAAGTCATTAGCTTTTGACAGTTTTCATTTGTTTTTTTGAATTCTTTTCAAATGATTTCGCATTCAACAGCAGCTGCTGCATTTTTCTGCTCTCTGGATGTAGTTGTACACCTCGCTGTCTAGAATGAGCACCTGCATTTTTCTCTGGTAAGCATGACAGGAGCTGAGCTAAGATGAATTATGTTGACTGAAATGTCTCTCTCATGATACAGTAGCAAATGGTAATTGTTGCATATTGTCTTAGTTTACTTGTTGAGCATTGCTGTCAGTCAACAACTTGGCTCCTTATTTTGTTCTGTGAGTCAAGTTTTAGAGAGTTTTTGCTCTGCGAAGTATCACTTTCTGGACAAAGTGCTTTGTCTATTTAGGAAATGCAATAGTGATTAAGAAATGCAAGTGATTTGTCTTTTATGCCATTCAGTACTAGCAAAACAAGCCACCAGAAATAGGTTTAAGTACACATGCTTTTTTCAAATGTCAAAACATGATCTGTCTTGATTATTTGGAACTTAGCATGTCAGGTAACCTGAATTGGTAACCTGGATTGTTAATGCCTGATTGACTGAATTGTTCATGAGTACTCAATTGTACACTCTTCTGTCCAATACTTGAATGGTGCTAATGCATATTTTTATTTTGGTTGCAGATTATTGTTAGATGCGAGATGAAAACAAGAATGTGACCAGCTATTTTCATGTGCTAAGATTGTAATTGTAACCTAAGATTAGTTTTGGTGTGTCTGATGACAAATTGATGTTTCTGATGATATGTTCATTTGATGTTTTGATGTAATATTGATATAAGCATCGTTCATGTTGAGCTATTTTTTAGCCTGAACTACATTGTATTCATATGGGCTGAAATTATATGGGTTGTATTTTGAATGAGTTGGAAATAAAAGTGAAACTGTGGGCCTATTTTCGGCCCATTTTGGTCCATTAACAAATCACATGTGGTGACGTCATTATTGCTACATTAACTGAAAAAACAAATGATATGTGGTGACGTCATCATTGCCACATCAATTGCTCCGGCCACACTTTGTGACATTTTGACCGGCATTATGTGACAATTCTAGGCGCCAACAATATGTGACGTTAACGTACCGTCACATTAGATCTTACATTATGTGATGGTGCACCATATTTTCGTCACAAGGTACATTTAGCGACGGTTGATATGTGACGACCCTTATGATGGTGGATTTTTGTCATATGATACTTTCTATGACAGTTTCTGTACTTTACATGATCATATCATTTTGTCATGAAAACCAGTTTTTTTGTAGTGCGTCGCCCTGAGACGAGTCATCCAGATCTTCTAAAAGAACTTTAACAAATGCAAGGGAGACCTACAAGACCAAAAATTCACGGTAGGAGATGCAGAAGGTGAAAGAACAACTGCAGGAGGCCAAACATGAGGTGGAGTTATAATTATGAATGAGTAGTCATGATTATTGCGAAACTTGTATCATGATTGTATTTTGGTGTTGGCTACCGGATCATCGTATGATGTTTGCTACTTGTTGGTGGACTGGTGGTGTGAACTTTTTAGTGATGAGTTGCTATGAGATGTGAAGGACCGAATTGGCGACCAGAGAGGGGGGAGTGAATGGGGGTCGATAAAAATTCTTCTCGAATGAGATGGCTTCTCCAACAAGATGAACACGACTAACAAAAACTCGTCTCTGACTCGACTACCTTAGTCTGCCAAGAAAATTTAGCCACTGGAGCGCTACTGGTCCTAGGTACCAACAACTCAACCAACCAAAACACTCACTCCAAACATGCAGTGGAAAATTGCAAAACCTGTTGTTTGTGCCACACTAGTCAAACCGATGGATCCTGCCGGTTAGGCCGATGGCTCCGTTCAGACCAGTGGACTCTGCCGGTCCAGCCGGTGGCAACAGCAGATGCACAACAAAGTTCTAGGAAGCCTCAGTGACTCCTCTATGCCTTGGAACAAAATCACCCCTAAAACTCAAACTGAAGGAGACGAAGAACCTCCACAAAACTAAGCAAAACACCTTGAAACCCGCCAAGAACCGACCAACAACATCACAGCCCAAAGCCACACAAACCAGACAGTTCACCCGAGGCAAATCCCACAGGGACCTTCCACCGGTCAGACCGGTCACATGCACCGGTCAGACCGGTCAAGCCTGGGCAACTCGGGATGAACAGCGAGCCGCTAGTCAAGTCCCCCAAATCCATTTCCCGATCTCCCGATTCGGTCCACGGATTTGCACAAGACTTTGGTGATACTAGGAGTACCTCATGGGCATCCCATAACTACAATTTGGTCCACCAAGACTCGTTGAATCAAGAAGAATCGAAGGATTTCCACCAAGAACACCACTTTCCCGAAACCCAATAAAACCCCAAAATCGAGCACCTTTACTCACGGATTTGGGAGGTTAATCACAAGGAAAAGAACCACAAAGGGTTAATGTATACATCCCCTATCAAATCCTAAAGAGAAAGGCCTCAAATCCACCACAAGAAAATCACCACGAAAAGGCTCCAAAAATCACAAAAAAAAGGAAAACGGGAGAGACACAATCAAGCCTTGAGGAACCACATCGGATCATCTATACGTACCATGAAGGTTCATACATGCTCTAGCTTGCCTCCCGATCATCCATCTCTCTCTCAAGATCTCACCATGAAGCTCTAAAGCTAGTCCTAGAAAATCCTAAGGAAAATAGGAAGGGAAAATAGCAAAGGGAAATGAGCTAGAGTTCCAAGAGATGACAGTCATCCTCTCACCACTTGGGTTATATGGAGGCAACCGAAAGACGAAACTTCCCCTATTACATTAAACTAACATACATGTCCCCTAAGGGCACTTTGGGAAACTTCATTGTATCACCATCGGATAGATGCCCAACAAACGCAAACATGCTTAGCCTCGGCGCAAGCCTTGCAATCCCGACACGTGTCCTCCACTTTAAAGCACACGGAAGGCATCATCGCACACCAGTCAGACCCACCGGTTAGATCGGCCTGATGCTGCTATTCTTCGGTTTTCGATCTTGGCTTTGTGGATCAACCAAGGAACCCACTGGGTTTCTGGTGAACTACTGGAAACCTCACAAACTTAGTGGAGCCTCCACCAATCACCACTCTTGACTTGGCTCCCACGAAGTTCCAGCTCGACCTTGGTTTGAGGCTCAACCAAGAAATAGTCCACGACTTTGTCTTGCTGTTCTTGCCACCATGCGGGCCGCACTTGACCCCGCTGGCCACCGGGCCCGTCGAACCAAGCCTACTTGTCTTCTCCACACCTGGAGGCCTCACCGGCAATGACCTTTTGCGCTTGTTCTTCACCAGCACCAAGACTAGTCAAGCCGCAACCTGCACCTCCTATACTTACCCAAGAGTCAGTGCACACAACGTTGTCAATCACTCATCACACCAGGAAGCGACCATCCACTGGTCCTCGAACCACACAGGTTCTCAATCTCCCCCTTGATGAGTGCATTGACAACACACACATTTGGTAACCAAAGAGAAAATGAAAATAAAAGAAACAAACAAAGAAACTTCAACAAACAATCGAAAGCCAAAAGAGCATGATCACTTGAAGAAGACAAGTCTTAGTCACCTTAGGAAAGGGCAACAACTCGACACAACTGAGACAAAAACAAGATCAAACAACGAGCTAAAGACCACCAAACTAAAGCTCAAAAAATACAAGAGCTCCCCGTACATAGATGCATGCAAACCTCTTCACAAAATAGAACATCTGCACCAGCTCAGCTCTGACTGGTCGGACCGGTCCACTACACCGGTCAGACCGGTACCCAACATTTGAACAGGACCAGCACTCTGACAGGTCAGACCGGTGACCTTGACCGGTCAGAATGGTGACAAATAGAGCCCATAAAAGGCTCGAAACCACCTGAAATCCTTCTAATTGCATCTAGAAGCACATTTCCTTCACAACCATCTGCCCCTTGTTGACAATGCATGAATCAAGCCAAAATTCGGAAAAATGCAACCTAGAGCTTCTCAAATAGACAAAATTCATCACAAGATGGTACACATGTCCAAATGAGCAAGTTAGATATGCTTTGTATGAACATAAACTACAAGATCACCAAGTTTCACAACCATTGGACGAAGCTAAGATAGATTTGAGCAATTTTGCGAAAATACACCCTCTCATGAGCAAAGTCCTAAACATGAGCAAAACATGTCAAAATGGCAAAGCCACACAAACCTGATGCTAGGACAACCATTCTAATCACAATATCATCATAAACACCCTCAAGCACCTCATGTCATGTCAAAGCCTCAGAGCCATGTGCCAACTTCTACGTATGAGGCTTCTCACTAGTAGGCATCATGCAACAGTTTAGCACCCAAAAGCAATTAAATTAAGCACATATCACATGAGAGCACATTTCCAAGCAATTTACATTTCACTTTCAGATTCATATTGTTACATTAAATGTCTTTGCAACAAAAGGGAACCTATGCCCCTCCACAAGATAAAGCAAGTGGGCTAAACATTCATGATGACAAATGAGACTTTGGCCCCATATGATCAAAATAAATTATCCAAGCACAAATTTAGAGTCACAAAACCACTAAAACATGTCATGATCATGTAAATACATTTACTCACGAGAGGACATACATGTATAATTTTTCAAAAGCATAGCCATCAACCATGGATATAAATCAAGATCATCAAGAGCTAAGCCAAACTAATCATAACATACCAACCTAGCTCACAAGTTCATATATAGCACATCATGGTGAACAATGTATATAGGAGAAGCCTTTTCTACACCAATGTAATTGATAACCTAACATATAAAGATGCCTATACGTCATGATACAAAATACCATGTGAATGCAAACATACTCAAAAGTGAAGCTATACATACGCTACAAAGGATCTCCCACACCCAATTCAAGAAATAAAACATACACTAAGTTACCCCGCAAACGAGTGAAAGTTGCTTGATCTGGACTTGGTGAAGATATCGGCTTGCTGGTCAGGTGTGGGTACATGGATCAAAGTGATTTTCCCTTTCTCAACATTGTCTCTCAAAAAATGATACATCACTTCTATGTGTTTGGTTTTGGAATGGAGCACTCTGTTCTTTGCAACGCTTATGGCATTGGTGCTATCACATAGAAGTGGCACATGGGTATACTCCTCACCAAAGTCACTCATGGTGTATGTGATCCAAAGAAGCTGAGAGCAACAACTAGCAGCGGCTACATACTCTACCTCGGTAGTGGATTGAGCAACACTCGACTGTTTGCGGGAGGACCAAGACACCAAAGAAGAATTCAAGAACTAGCAAGCCCCATAAGAGGACTTCCTATCTAATCCGCGTCTAAAAATCCATGAAGCGCCAAAGAGGAAGACGCGGAGTACCAAAGGCCGAAGTCGGGAATGTATCGCAAATACCTGAATATGCGCTTGACTTCTTATCGATGCGAATTCCTAGGAGGCACTTGAAAACGAGCGGACAAACATACCAAGAATTGGATGTCTGACCTCATCGCTGTCAAGTACAGGAGTGACCCGATCAAGCTTCGGTAGTATTTCTGGTCCACTTTATCACCTTCCTCGTCTGCATCAAGAGTTGTAGTCGTACTCCTATGCATCACCATGGCCTTGGAGACCTCGATATTGAACTTCCTCACTATATCGTTGGTGTACTTGGCTTGATGCACAAATGTTCCTTCCTTTGACTACTTGATCTAGAGGCCGAGGAACAACTGCAACTCACCCATCATGCTCATCTCGAATTCACTGCTCATATCTCCTACAAACCTTGCAACCAAAGAGTGAGGCGAGCCAGCAAAGATAATATCATCCACGTACACTTGAACGATTAGAATATCAACACCCTGCCTGAGGAGAAACAAGGTCTGATCTACCTTCCCAATCTCAAAGCCCTTAGCAAACAAAACCCCCTCAACCTGCCATACCAAGCGCTAGGCCCTTCTTTCAACCCATAGAGTGCCTTTCTCAACTTGTACACCCGGTGGGGGTACTTCTCACCCTCAAACCCTGGGGGTTGCTTCACATACACCTCTTCCTCCAACACACCGTTGAGAAGGAACTCTTCACATCCATTTGGTACAATTTGAACCCTTTGTGAGCCATGTGTGGTTCGAGGATCGCTGGATGGTCACTTCCTGGTGTGATGAGTGATTAACAATGTGGTTTGGACACATTCTTAGCTAAGTATTGCAGGTGCAGGTTGCGGCTTGACTGGTGTTGGTGCAGGTGAAGAACAAGCATGAAAGGTCATTGTTGGTGAGGCCTCCAGGTGTGGAGAAGACAAGTATACTTGGTTCGAGGGTCCCGGTGACTAGCGGAGTCAAGTGCGGGCCGCATAGTTGCAAGAATGGCGAGATGAAGTCATGGACGGTCTCTTGGTGGAGCCTCAAAACCAAGGTCGGGCCGGGAATATGTGGGAGCCGAGTCATGAGTGGTGATTGGCGGAGGCTACACTGAGTTCGTGGGGTTTCCGGTGGTTCACCAGAAAAGCACTAGGTTCCTTTGTTGATCCACAAAGCCAAGACCGAAGACCGAAGATGGAGGTGTAGCAGCATTGGACCGGTCTGACCGATGGGTCGGACCGGTGGGATGGACCGGTGGGTACCGGTCGGACTTGTGTGCGATGACGCAGTCCCGAAGTTTTGAAGTGGAAAACACGCGTCGGGATCGCAAGGCTTGCATCGAGGCTAAGCAAGTTTGCGGTCGCTAGGCATCCGTCCAATGGTGCGAAGACAATGATTCCCAAAGTGCCCTTCGGGCGAATGTTTCCTAGTGTTAGGACTTAGGGGTTGTTTTGTCTATTGGTTGCTTCCATATAACCCAAGTGCTGAGAGGATGGCAGCCATCTCTTGGAACCCTAGCTCATTTTGTTTTGCTATTTTGCCCTTCCATTTGCCATTGGAATTTCTAGGACTTGCTGTTGGCGTTTCTTACGTCGTTACTAAATTAGCAACAGTGCTATTAGAAAGCCTGTGGGTATACTACACGATCACAAATAAATCCACAAGTGCACAGATACCGCTGTAGCTTTCACCTAAGAGTATTCCAAGGTATCAATTTCATCGGGGAATGAATAGTGTAGAGAACTTGAACTAATTCGCCCGGGGGGTATGGTGACGAAGGATAGAAAGGCAAAGGTAAATTTTAGGTAGAGAGGGGATAGCTAATGAAGTTTGGCGGACTCGTCAGGGTCACGGATAGGATCAAGACACAACTTGTCGCTCGTCGGGGCCAGGGGAAAAGAGCCACAGAAAGGGATGAGAAAGGGGCTCTGATGTTGTAATTCCTACTAACTGGAACTAATGTGGTGGACTACAGAGCCCATCTGGAGCTGTCACCTCCCTAGGGTACCACAACTATTTTGTTGAACCAGGAAGCATCCCAAGGTACCAGAAAGCCTAGACATCGCGTCTACACTAACCAAGCACTACTTTACCCCGCGCTAGAGCAAAGCAATCACGATAAGTAGAAACTACTAAATCACAATCGAGGATCCTAGTAGCGAACAAAGAAATGACTTTGAAATTTAGTTACACACGAATCCGAACTTACAAAGTATCCCGGGTGTGGACGACCGAAGGTGTACCGCACAAGCCGAGGTACAAGAAGAAGACCGACTCCGGCTTCTACTCCAACACTCAACTCTCTCTCCCTACTATCTGAATGCTAATGTCTGGAGGGCTCCACCACTTGCTTCTAATCACTAGTGTTCTTCCTTGAAGTGCCTGGCTCAATTTATAGCCCTAGTATGTCGGTGGCGCAGGAGGGGGTACTTGTAGGCGAGAGGGAGCTGCAGTGGCCAGCATGGGGTGCGGCCGTATTTCCAGGTGCGGCCGGCCCTATGATCCTCACCGCCTTTTGATGGAGCGTCTGTGATTTGGTCCTTGAGGTGGTTAGAAGGCGGTTGTGGGTCGGTTTGCTGCGGGAGGTGAAGGACCGAAACGGTGAACCAGAGAGGGAGGGAGTGAATGGGAGCCGATAAAAATTTTTCTCGAAGGAGATAGAGGATCCAATAAGATGAACATGGCTTCCAACACACGTCTCCGACTCACTACCCAAGTTGGCCAAGACCACGCAACCACTGGAGTGCTACTGGACCTAGGAACCAACAACCAACTTCACGGATCCGAGAACGCAGTGGAACACCAACTCGAGTCTCACTGACCTACACCAGTCAGGCCGGTGAGCACCACCGGTCAGACCGGTCCCTACTGGTGAAAGGCCCCTACACCGGTCAGGCCGATGTAGCTCACCGGTCAGACCGGTTCAAGCCAGGAAACCCCAAAATCTACCAAACAGGACTACCGAGCTCCAAACTGACTCAAACTTGAAACGGTAGCAAAACGGAACAACAGTGAACTCACCCAGACGTTCATCCGAGCAAAACTTAATAGGAGTCTGCACCGATCTGACCGGTGTGACCTGAGCTCTCGGAATGAACTGCACCCGCGGGTCAACTCCCCAAAATTAAACTCCCGATCTCCCTAATCGCTCCAGAGATTTGCGCAAGACTTTGGGGATAGTAGGAACACCTCATGGACACTCCATAGACAAGATTTTGTCCACCAAAACTTGCTCAATCGAGAGGAATCAAAGAAATCCTGCCAAGAACTCCTCTAACCCTAGAACACCGAAAACCCCAAAATCGAGCCCCTTTGCTCACAGATTTGGGAGGGGAATCAAGGGGAAAAGAACCTCGAAGGGTTCGTGCATACATCCCCCACCAAATCCCAAAGAAAAAGGCCTTGAAATCGCTCCAAGAAAATCACCAAGAAAAGGCTCCGGAAATCACCAAAAAGAATGAACGGGAACAAGACATCCAAGCCTTGAGGAACCACGCTGAATCATCTATACATCACAAAGAGGTTCATACAAGGCCTAGCTTGCCACCCGATCATCCTTCCCTCTCACCAGATCTCACCATGAAGCTCTCAAGCTAGTCATATAGAAATCATAGGGAAAATAGGAAGGGAAAATAGGAAAACCAAATGAGCTAGGGTTCCAAAAGTTGGCTGCCATCCTCTCACCTCTTGGGTTATATGGAGGCAACCGAAAGTCTAAAATGCCCTTACTAGCTAATTAGGGATACATGCCCCTCGAGGACGAATTCGGAAAACTTTGACATCGCTCCATCGGACGGATGCCCAACTACTGCAAACATGCTTAGCTTCGATGCAAGCCTTGTGATCCCGACGCGTATCCTTCGCTTTGAAGTCTCCAGACTACGTCATCGCAAACCGGTCAGACCGGTCTGATGCTGCTGCACCTCTGTCTTCGGTTCTTCGGTCTTGGCTTTGTGGATCAACCAAGGAACCCATTGGTTTTCTGGTGAACTACTGGAAACCCCGCGAACTTGGTGTAGCCTCTGCCAATCGCCACTCATGACTCGGCTCCCACGTAGTCCCGACTCAAACTTGGATTTGAGGCCCAACCAAGAAACCGTCCATGACTTCATCTTGCCGTTCTTGCCACCATGAGGCCCGCACTTGACTCCGCTGGCCACCAGGTCCCTCGAACGAAGCCTACTTGTCTTCTCCGCACCTGGAGGCCTCACCGGCAACGACCTTTCGCGCTTGTTTTTCACCTGCACCAACACCAGTCAAGACGCAACCTACACCTGCAATATTTAGCCAAGAATCAGTCGACACAACATTGTCAATAACCCATCACACCAGGAAGCGACCATCCACCAGTCCTCGAACCACACATGGTCCTCAATCTGCCCCTTGATGAGTGCAATGACAACATACACATATAGTAACCCGAGAGAAAAGAAAAAGAAAAGAAACGAATAAAAAGAAAACTCCAACAAGCGATCGAAAGCCAAAGAAAGGCAATGAGCAAGATCACTTGAAGAAGACAAGTCTCGGATCCCTTAGGCAAGGGCAACGGCTCGACACATCCGAGACAAAACTATGGTCAGGCAAAGAGTGCTAACCACAAAACCAAATCTCGAAAACCACAAAGAGCTCCCCCTGCACACATGCAAGCTCCCCGTGAACCAATGCAACTCCGCCTCGACGAATACATGCGAACCACCACATGAAATAGAGCAGCTGTAATAGCTCAGCTCTGACCGGTCAGACGAGTGACCCTCACCGGTCAGACCTGTGGACAAGATCGCCCAGCACTTGGGGACTACACCGGTCGGACCGGTGCCCCTCACCGGTCTGGCCGATGCCATCTGGGAAACTGCCCGATCTCAAAAATAGCTAGAAACCGCTTAGAAACCTTCTAAATGCGTGCAGTAAGCCAATTCAAGCTTGGACTTCTCCTCCTTGTTGACAATGCATGAATCAAGCAAAAAATGCAAAAAATGCAACCTAGAGCTTCTTAATTAGACAAAATTCAACATAGGATGCTACACATGTCCAAATGAGTAAGTTAGATACTCTATAGTTTCGTATTGACATCAACTACATGATCACCAAGTTTCACAACCATTGGACGAAGCTAAGATGGAATTGAACAATTTTGCGAAAATTTTCCCTCTCATGAGCAAAGTCCTAAACATGAGCAAAACATGTCAAAATGGCAAAGTCACACAAACTTCATGCTAGGACAACCATTCTAATCATAAGACCATCACAAAAACCCACAAGCATCTCATGTCATGTCAAAGCCACCGAGCCATGTGCCTACTTCTAGATATGAGACTTCTCATTGGTAGGCAACATGCAACAGTTTAGCACACAAAGAAAAATAATTTTAGCACATATGGCATGGGAGCACATTTTCCAAGGAATTTACATTTCATTTTCAGATCCATATTTGGTACATGAAATATCTTTGCGACAAAATGGAGCTTATGCCCCTCCACAAGATAAAGCAAGAGGGCTAAACATTCATGATGACAAATGAGCCTTTGGACCCATATGATCAAAATATGCTATCCAACCACAAATTAAGCATAGATAAGCGACTAAAACATGTCAAGATCATATAAAGGCATTTACTCACAAGATAGCGTACATGTGACATTTTTCAAAAACATAGCCATCAACCATTGATATAAACCAAGATTATCAAGAGCTAAGCCAAACTGACCATAGCTTACGAAACAAGATAACAAAGATATACATATCATTCCATGGTGAACAATGTATATAGGAGAAGCTTTTCCTAACCAATTCATTTGATACAAAATGCATGCAATCTAAGACACAAGGATGCCTATACATCATGTTACATATGCCATGCCAAATGCAAGAAAAGCACACAGGAAAGCTATACATATGCTACAAAGGAGCTCCCACACACCCAACTCAAGAAATCAAACACACACCAAGCTCCCCCCCGCAAATGAGTGAAAGTTGCTTGATCTAAGGGTTTGGTGAAAATATCTGCTAGTTGGTCCTGTGTGGGTACATGGATCAAAACTATCTTCCCTTTCTCTACGTTGTCTCTCAGGAAATGGTACCTCACTTCTATGTGTTTGGTTTTGGAATGGAGCACTAGACTCTTTGCAACGCTTATGGCACTTGTGCTACCACATTGAAGTGGAACATGGGTATACTCCTCACCAAAGCCACTCATGGTGTATGTGATCCAAAGGAGTTGAGAGCAACAACAAGCTGCAGCAACATACTATGCATCGGTAGTGGATGGACAACACTTTACTGTTTGCAGGAAGACCAAGACACCAAAGAGGATCACAAACACTGGCAAGTCCTAGAAGTGGACTTCCAATCCATCCGACACCCGGCAAAATCCGTGTCTGAAAACCATGAAGAGCCAAAGAAGAAGACACGGAGTACCAAGGCCGAAGTCGGGAGTGTGACACAAGTAGCTTAATATGCACTTGATCGCTTGCTGATGCGAAGTCCTTGGCGACGCTTGAAAATGAGCACATAAACATACCGAGAACTGGATGTCCGGCCTCGTCGCCGTCAAGTAGAGGAGTGACCCGATCATGCTTCGGTACTCCTTCTGGTCCACGTGTTCACCTTCGTCATCCGCATCAAGAGTTGTAGTCATACTCATAGGCGTCACCATGGTCTTGGAGTCCTCCATCTTGAACTTCCTCACAATGTCCTTGGTGTACTTAGCTTGGTGCACAAATGTTCCTTCCTTTGATTGCTTGATTTGTAGCCTGAGGAAGAACTGCAACTCACCCATCATGCTCATCTCAAATTCCCTGCTCATGTCCTCTCCAAACCTTGCAACAACAGAGTTAGACGAGCCACCAAAGACAATACCATCCACGTATACCTGCACAATTAGGATATCTCTACCCTGCATGAGAAGAAACAAGGTCTGATCGACCATCCCCATCTCAAACCCTCTCTCAAACAGGAACCCCCTCAACCTACTGTACAAAGCTCAGGCACCTGCTTCAACCCATACAACGCCTTTCTTAACTTGTACACCCGGTGGGGGTACTTCTCGCTCTCAAACCCCGGTGGCTGCCTCACAAACACTTCTTCCTCCAACACACCTATCAAGAAGGCACTCTTCACATCCATCCGGTATAACTTGAACCCTTCAGCCACGAAAAAGGCTACAAGGATCCGGATCACCTCCAAATGAGCTACAGGAGCAAAGGTCTCCTCGTAGTCAATGCCCTCTTTGAGAATATACCACTGAGCAACAAATCTTGACAGGTTTCTCACCACTTCACCTTTCTCTCCCTCTTTGTTCTTCCATACCCATTTTATCCCGATCGGCTTACACCCTGGGGGAGGGTCAACCAATTCTCAAACTTGACTCCTCTCAAAGTTCTCCAACTCATCATGCATTGAATTTACCTAGTTATGATTAGATAGTGCGTGCCCAGTGTCTTTGGTCTCAAAAGTGGCAACAAAAGCAGCATGAGCGAAATGAGAATTGTTCCGAACCCTCGAACGTGTAGTACGTTCATTTATGTCGCTAATGATCCTCGAAGTTGGATGATCCACTTGTACTCGCAGGGGAGGTTCTCGCCTTGATGCTACCTCCCCCTCAACAGTAGCTTCTCCTTGATCTTGGTTTGTTTCCGTAGGTGAGGGAGAGGGGCCGTCCATCACTATAGTTAAAGTAGTAGGTATATGCTCAGCCGGAGGCACCACTGCACCATCTTCGTCATCTCCATGTTCATGCTCCTCCTCTTGAAAGATCTCCTCGCCAAGTTCATCATCACCTGCACACTCAAAAACAAGCAGACTACGTGGTTGTGTCTCGTCGAAGGTTACCTCGCAAGTCTCCACAATTTGGTTAGTTTCAAGATTGAGCACACGATATGCTCTAGAGTGAGATGCATAACCAAAGAAAATACCATCGACTGACCTAGCATCAAACTTGTCCAACTTCTTCACTTTCTTCAAGATAAAAGCACTTGCAATCAAAGACATTGTCGGGCATACTCCCCGGGTACTCGTGCAAGGAAGGAAGAATAGTAGAAGACGGACTCCTAGTAGAATTCCCCTGTACTCCTACTATGGACTCGCTCTGTGTAATCCTACTATGACTCCTGCCTTGTAACCGACTAGGAACCCGCCCCCTGGACTATATAAAGGAGGGCCGGGTACCTAGACGCACATCCCCAATCCCTCCGGGGACAACCCAACACCAAGCGCAGGGCGCCATACTTGATCCCCCAAACAGGACGTAGGGCTCGCCACCTTGGCAACCCGAACCTGTATAAATCTTGTGTCCCGTGTCCTTGCGCATACCTTCGAGTTCTCGGTCTCCCGATCACGATCCCCACCGCACAATCTACTACCTCGGGTACCCCCTTGGTAGGTTTGTCGGTCTAAAACACCGACGGTGGCGCGCCGGGTAGGGGTGATCATCACCACCGGCGACTTCGAAGGACCCTCGTCAACAAGATCAATCCACTCATCGACTCGCCGAGATCCATTGAAGCAAGTCGCCTTGCTCTTGTCAGAGCGGAATCAATCTTTCTACGCCGCGCTTCCGGTTGCTTCGGCACGTCGCGCGGCTCGTCACGCGGCTCGCCGCGCCGCTCGTCGACTACTCCGCCTCGAGCTGGCTCGTCGTCGACTACTTCGTCTCCGCCACGCGTCCGGGTGCCTCGGCACGTCGTGCGGCTCGTCACGCGGCTCGCCGCGCCGCTCGTCGACTACTCCGCCTCGCGGCGGCTCGTCATCGACTACTTCGTCTTCGCCGCGCGTCGCGGTGCCTCGGCACGTCGCGCGGCTCGTCACGCGGCTTGTCGCACCGCTCATCGTCGACTACTCGTCGTCGACTACTTCGCCTTCGTCGCGCGTCCGGGTGCTTCGGCACGTCGCGCGGCTCGTCACGCGGCTCGCCGCGCCGCTCGTCGACTACTCCGCCTTGCCCGGGCTCATCGTCGACTACTTTGTCTTCGCCGCGCGTCCGGGGTGCCTCGGCACGTCGCGCGGCTCGTCACGCGGCTTGTCGCGCCGCTCGTCGTCGACTAATCGTCGTCGACTACTTCGTCTTCGCCGCGCGTTCGGGGTGCCTCGGCACGTTGCGCGGCTCGTCACGCGGCTTGTCGCGCCGCTCGTCGTCGACTACTTGTCGTCGACTACTTCGCCTTCGTCGCGCGTCCGGGTGCTTCGGCACGTCGCGCGGCTCGCCACGCGGCTTGTCGCGCCTCTCGTCGTCGACTACTTCGCCTCACGCAGGCTCATCGTCGACTACTCCGCCTACGCTGCGCGTCCGGGTGCCTCGGCACGTCGCGCAGCCCGTCACACGGCTCATCATCGACTACTCCGTGCGCCGCGACTTCGTCTTGCGGCCACACTGGCTTTACTTCA
Organism: Cenchrus americanus; assembly: GCA_947561735.1. Classification (NCBI taxonomy): domain Eukaryota; kingdom Viridiplantae; phylum Streptophyta; class Magnoliopsida; order Poales; family Poaceae; genus Cenchrus; species Cenchrus americanus. The sequence goes on from OX387244.1 coordinate 191,970,161, forward strand.
GCCACACCGTACGTGGTGACTACTTGTCTCGCGTCAACACTGTCTCTACTTCGAGTACGCCGCGCGCCGCCACGACATCATCTTCCCCGGTCGCATCGCGTCGACCATTCATCTCGACTAGTTTTCCAAACTAGTCGAGAACGGCAGTCACGCCCCCAACAACTAGTCGGAATCAGCTCTGACTAGTCAACTTTAACAACAACCGTCGCGGCTCCATCGCCGACCGCCACGGCTTCATCATCAGTCGCCCGGCGGCACAACGGCTAAGTCATTTATCTAAATGATTCTTTGTTCTCTTGGCTTTGTTCTCCTCATCATGTAGGACTACTTGCCGACTACTCATTTGTGTATGCTTCTCGGCGGGTTTTCACGAGAGCTACACTCTGCTGACTACTCTTGGGGTATATCAATCAAGTCACCACGAGCCTACTTCATCAACTCGGGGGCTATCCCTAGGAGGCAGTTGCTAAAGTCCGCTACGCGCGACAATCTAAAGTCGACTTCTAAAGTCGCATTCTAATGTCCGCTCCGCGCGACAACTTAAAGTCGACGCTGGTCGCATCTTCGCCTACTTCGGTGGCATACTACGTGTGTAAGCTTCGATGGAACCTAGCTGTAAGCGTCCCTCGGGTCCTGGCGACGATGGAACCTAGCTGCACGTGGTCTTCATGCTCCGTACCATGGGTCCAAGTACTCTAAGTACTCGCGCTTGGTACCTTGGGTCTGAAATCCATGGCCTAGGTACGCAAGTCGACTCCGGTCGCACCTTCAAGTCCACTACGGTGGCAACCATACCTTGGGTCTGAAATCCATGGCTCAGGTACTCAAGCCCACTCCGGTGGCACAAGCCCGCTCTGGCGGCAATCGTACCTTGGGTCTGAAATCCGTGGCTCAGGTACTTAAGCCCACTCCGGTGGCACAAGCCCGCTCCGGCGGCAACTGTACCTTGGGTCTGAAATCCATGGCTCAGGTACTTAAGCCCACTCCGGTGGCGCAAGCCGACTCCGGTCGCAATCTTAAGCCCGCTCCGGCGGCAAAACTACTCATTTTTTCTGATTTTTTATTCACTTTGGCTTTCCGGAAAGTGCTTTTCGTTTTTTGCATCTTAAGTCCACCCCGCGTGGCACAAAGTCGACTACTGCAGTCGCACCTAAAGTCCGCTCTACGCGGCAACTAAAGTCGACTTCTAAAGTCGCATATCAAAGTCCGCTCTACACGGCAACTAAAGTCGACTTCTAAAGTCGCATATCAAAGTCCGCTCCGCGCGGCATCCTAAAGTCGACTTCTAAAGTCGCATATCAAAGTCCGCTCCGCGCTGCAACTAAAGTCGACTTCGGATTTCAAGTCGCATCTCAAAGTCCGCTCCGCGCGGCACAAAGTCGACTTCGGTTTTCAAGTCGCATCTCAAAGTCCGCTCCGCGCGGCACAAAGTCGACTTTGGTTTTTAAGTCGCATTCTAAAGTCCGCTCGGACGGCACGACTACTTCTCAAGCTCCACGGCTCGACGCCAAACTGCTACTTGGAATCTCTCCAGCTCGGGGGCTACTTGAAGATAACTTCAGCATGCTTCGCTCGCTCTCAAGCTCGGGGGCTCCTCCCCAATCACTACTCGACGTGGCTCATACGGCTCTCTTATCTCGGGGGCTACACGCTGCAAGAGTACTCGGATGATGGCTTCGCGAACAACGAAGACCCTTGGATTGATTACCTAATCATTTCAAGGCTCGGGGGCTGCTATGCTACACCCATCATTCAAATTTTTTCAAGACGATGAGTGGACCACCTTCCGGCCTCGCGGCGATTCAAGTACTATTGAAGACTTCTCCAAGCAGTACTCGAGGACGCTCAAGAACTACTCGAAGAGGCTTCAAGACTACTCGAACTACTACTCTCGACTCCAACGTGCTCGGGGGCTTGTCGGGCATACTCCCCGGGTACTCGTGCAAGGAAGGAAGAATAGTAGAAGACGGACTCCTAGTAGAATTCCCCTGTACTCCTACTAGGACTCGCTCTGTGTAATCCTACTATGACTCCTGCCTTGTAACCGACTAGGAACCCGCCCCCTGGACTATATAAAGGAGGGCCGGGTACCTAGCCGCACATCCCCAATCCCTCCGGGGACAACCCAACACCAAGCGCAGGGCGCCATACTTGATCCTCCAAACAGGACGTAGGGCTCGCCACCTTGGCGGCCCGAACCTGTATAAATCTTGTGTCCCGTGTCCTTGCGCATACCTTCGAGTTCTCGGTTTCCCGATCACGATCCCCACCGCACAATCTACTACCTCGGGTACCCCCTTGGTAGGTTTGCCGGTCTAAAACACCGACAGACATGGAAGTGACTTACCTTGGGTATGCGACCATGCATCAATTCGTAACAGGTTTTCTTCTTGTGCACTCTGAGGTAGATCCTGTACGAAACATAGCACGCGGTATTGACCGCCTCAGCCCAGAACCTTCTCGTAGTCCTATGCTCACCAAGCATCGTCCGAGCCATCTCACACAAGGTTCTGTTCTTCCTTTCAACAACACCATTATGGGGAGGCGTATACAGACTCGAAAACTGGTGTTCAAGACCCAAGTCATGGCAAAAGGTTTCGAAGAGAGAGTTTCTGAATTCTGAGCCATTGTCACTGCGGATCGCTCGTATGGCATCTCCGTGCCTCTTGTTCCTCAACCTCAAGACAAGATCCCGAACTAAACCAAATGTCTCCCCTTTCTCCGGTCATATGCCTCGAGCAACCGGAGTCAATCAACCAAATGTTCTTCAAGTCTCCCACCTGAAATTCAAAAATGAGCATGTGAGTGAACGAACAACTCAGCACTGGGGTTAGTACCAAAAGAGTCAAACCAGTGCTGAGTCATTTGCTCCAAAGTGGGGTTAGCACAATCCAAACCATCTCTCCTACAAAGCTACCTCCACAAACACTACCACAGTAACCACTACGAGGGAACAAGCCCTCTCTAACTGGAGGAGGACCAAAACCATGAAAAGAAGACTATGGACCGTTCCTCCTCTCCAACTCAAAGCTACGACTCCTCCCGTTCCCGTATCGAGCACGAGGGGGATAACGCCTAGAAAAATGACCACGTACAAACTCTCTAGACCAACCACCAATACCACGGACTCCTGAACCAAAACGAGACTCTTCACGAGCACGAAAACCAGCCCCTTGTCTGCCCAGACCTGCACCAGTCTGACTGGTGTGGCGCACCAGTCTGACTGGTGTAGCCCGGCCAGCAGCACTTCCTGCAACCTTTCGATCACTCCAAGCCGGAACCGTCCTCACAATCGGTTTGGCCCTGGGCATCTGTACACGAGACAAAAGTACTCCATTGGAAGGGTGGCACTTGTCCTTGTTAGCCCACTACTCGTTTCTCAACTCATCGTTCTCATCCAGCAGGTGATTCACATAGTGTACAAGTTCTAGATTTTTCAAAGCATGCACTTCACAAGTAGAACAAGAAGTGGGAACAGGTTCTTTCAACTTAGCCTCAACCGAAACAGTATAAGCATGCATTTCATCAATTTTGCCATGCAAAACAGGGCAAGAAGTGCAAGCACCTAGCAAAGCAGGTCTAGACTTAAGCTCAGCCACTTCAACCCTAAGCACATCTAGTTTTTCACACGTGGATGCATACTTATCATTTAACACAGTGAGGTCAGCTAGGAAAATAGAGCAATCAGCACAATCAACCTCATCAGAAACAACAAGTGAAGCTTTCAGCCAATCAATTTCAAGCTTAGCATCTAGGTTCTATGTTTCTAGATCAGCCACTCTAGTCCTAGCATCCTCAAGCGAGGTCCTAAGCTCCTTTCTCATCTTCATTGCCTCTCTAAGCATATCATCACGATTATAAAGCAACAAGCCAAGTCATTCGTTCTCCTGATGCAAGAAGGGAAGCTCGTCACATACCTCATCCTCGGAATTAGAGTTCGAGTCACTCTGGTGACTCTTTTTACTGCCGGAGCTAAGTGCCATGCTGCAGAAACCATCTCTAGCGAAGCAGCTCAGCCCACTCAGGTTCTTGGACGACTTCCTACCCTTGCGCTAATCACCTTCATCTTCACTGTTGCTGGAGCTCGAGGTGGAGTACGCGGAACTGGAGTCGACGTCGCTCACTCCAACCATCGCTCGGGCCTTGCCTCGGCCATCCTTCTTCCTCGATCGTCGGTCATCCTTGTGCTTGTTCTCGTGCTTGTGCTTGTGGTCATGCCTTGATCGGTACTAGCCATCCATCATCGACTTGTGCTTGCAGTTGTCCTTGTTCTCGACCTACTCGTGGCAGTCGGCAACAAAGTGTCCCGGCTTGCCACAATGGAAGCAAGTCCTCGTGTTCCTCCTCATGTTCACCCGGTTCTCGTGCATCCTCTTGAACCGTCTAGTCAGCTGTGCCAGCTTTTCCTCTCCAAGCACGTCGAACTCCTCATCTGGCAAAGACATCAAAGAGGACAAGGAGAGCATCCTAGTGGATGGGTTAGCGTTAGATTTTCCTTTTGTGCCACCGATGAGGGCGAGACTATGAGAGTTAGTCGGGCCCTCAATCTTGGCAGCCATACCCCGATTCACCTCAGCCGACTTGAGCTTCGAGAACAGCTCTTTCACGATCAGAGTGTCATACTTCTCCGACGCTACAATGGCCTCGAACTTTCTGCCCCAAACCGTACGTTCCAACGAGTGTAAGAGCTTGACAGCCCTATCATGATCATCGTACGGGAGCACGTCCACATTGGCTCTCATGTTGTTTACCACCACCGTAAACCTCTGAAACAAGGCATCGATGTACTCACCAGGAAGATAAGTGAAGTTCTCATACTCTCTCCGGTAAGTCGCATACATCCGAGCCTGAACCTGAGCATTTCCAACATGAGCTTCCTTCAACATCGACCAGATTCTACAAGCCAAGTTATCCGTATGCACCCGATCGAATTCAGATTGACACAGAGCACGAAACAATTAGTCAACCGCCTTGTTGTTGGCGTCGAACATGTTCCTCGATCCTGGAGCGAAGAAGTTCATCAGTTGGATAGAACCTGTGTGAGGACCATGTGTGGTTCGAGGACCAGTGGATGTTCGCTTCCTTGTGTGATGAGTGATTGACAACGTTCTGTGGACTGATTCTTGGCTAAGTATTGCAGGTGCAGACTGCGGCTTGACTGGTGTTGGTGCAGGTGAAGAACAAGCGCGAAAGGTCGTTGCCGGTGAGGCCTCCAGGTGTGGAGAAGACAAGTAGGCTTCGTTCGAGGGACCCGGTGGCCAGTGGGGTCAAGTGCGGGTCGCATGGTGGCATGAACAGCAAGATGAGGTCGTGGACGGTTTCTTGGTTGAGCCTCAAAACCAAGGTCGAGCCGGGACTACGTGGGAGCTGAGTCATGAGTGGAGATTGGCGGAGGCTACATCGAGTTCGCGTGGTTTCCAGTGGTTCACCAGAAAACCACTGGGTTCCTTGGTTGATCTTCAAAGCCAAGACCGAAGAACCGAAGACGGTGCTACAACAGTTCCAGACCGGTCTGACCGGTGAGGAGCACCGGTCTGACCGGTGTGCGACGACATAGTCCAGAATCTTCGAAGCGGAGGACACGCGTCGGGATCGCAAGGCTTTCGTCGAGGCTAAGCAGGTTGCGGTCGCCGGGCATCCGTCCGATGGAGAAAGCTTGAAGTCTTCCAAAACCGTCCTTGAGGGGCTTGTATCCCTAGTTGTTAGGAAAGGGTATTTTAGACTTTCGGTTGCCTCCATATAATCCATGAGGTGAGAGGATGGCAGCTAATCTCTTGGAACCCTAGTTCATTTTGCTTTCCTATTTTCCCTTCCTATTTCCTTAGGATTTCCATAGGACTAGCTTGAGAGCCTAATGGTGAGATCTTGTGAGAGGGTTGGATGATCGGGCGGCAAGCTAGACCTTGTATGAACCTTTGTGGCATGTATAGATGATTCGGCGTGGTTCCTCAAGGCCTTGTTGTGTTGTTCCCGGTTGTTCTTGGTGGTGATTTTCGGAGCCCTTTCTTGGTGGTTTTCTTCGGGTGTTTTCGGGACCTTGCTCTTGGGGATTTGATGGGGGAAATTTGTGGGAACCCTTCGTGGTTCTTTGGGCTGTGATTCCCCTCCCAAATCCGTGAGTTAAGGGGCTCGATTTTGGGGTTTTCGGTGTTCTATGGTTAGAGAAGGTATCGGCAGGATTTCTTCGATTCCTCTTGTTCGGACAAGTTTTGGTGGGATTAAACTTGGCTATGGACTCCTCATGAGGTGTTCCTATTGTCCCCAAAGTCTTGTTCAAGCCTTTGGAGCGATTCGGGAGATCAAGGCTTGGATTTGGAGGAGTTGACCCGCGGGTGTTGTTCATCTCGAGCTGCCCAGGCTACACAGGTCTGACTAGTGCTCTTGACCGGTCTGACCGGTGCAACCCTTGGTGGGGTTTTGCTTGGGTGAACATCTGGGTGTGTTTGCTGTTGTCCTGTGTTGGGGTTGTTTCGAGTTTGGGTCTATTTGGAGGTCGGTAGGCCTGTTTGGTGTTTTGGGGCTTTCTAGCTGTGACTGGTCTGACCGGTGTGCTGCACCGGCCTGACCGGTGTGGAGCCACTCTGTGGAAGTCGCCAAGTTTCACCAGCAGGGACCGGTCTGACCGGTGGTGCTCACCAGTCTGACCGATCTTGGTCAGTGGAGCCGAGGTCGGTGTTCCGCTGCGTTCTCGTGTTTGTGAGGTTGGAAGTTGGTTCCTAGGTTCAGTAGAACTCTAGTGGCTATGTGGACTTGGCCGATTTGGGTAGTGAGTTGGAGACGTGTGTTGGAAGCCGTGTTCGTCTTGTTGGAGCCTTCATCTCCTTCGAGAAGAATTTTTATCGGCTCCCATTCACTCCCCCCCTCTCAAGTTCGCCGTATCAGTCCTTCAAACGGTATCAGAGCCGGTTCGGGTCTTTACTGACTCTAACTAGTCTAAGATCCAAGAATGGCGTACCAGGAACGAGGTTCGGCTCCTCCACACTTCAATGGAAAAAACTACTAGATGTGGAGTAAGTGGATGGCGGCGTTTCTCCGTGGAAAGGGTCAGATCCTTTGGGATGTCACGGTGGACACAGGCTATGTCCAGCCGATGAACTTTCTTGCTGAAGGATCGAGGGACATGTTCGACACCAACAATAAGGCAGTAGACTACTTGTTTCGTGCTTTATGTCAGCCTGAGTTCGATCGGGTGCACACCGAGCACTTGGCTTGTAGAATCTGGTTGGTGTTCAAGGAGGCTCATGTTGGGAATGCCCAGGTTCAGGCCCGGATGTATGCGACCTACCGGAGAGAGTACGAGAACTTCACTCATCTCCCCGGTGAGTCCATTTATGCCTTGTTTCAGAGGTTCACGGTGGTTGTGAACAACATGAGAGCCAATGTGGACGTTCTCCCGTACGATGATCATGATAGAGCTGTCAAGCTCTTACACTATTTGGATCGTATGATTTGGGGCGGAAAGTTCAAGGCCATTGTGGAGTCGGAGAAGTATGACACTCTGACGGTGAACGAGTTGTTTTTGAAGCTCAAGTCGGCTGAGGTGGACAGGGGCATGACAGCCAAGCTTGAGGGCCCGACTGAGTCTCATAGTCTCACCCTCGTCGGTGGTTTGAAAGGAAAGGCTAACACTAACCCATCCACCAGGATGTTCTCTTTGTCCTCTTTTATGTCTATGCCAGATGAGGAGTTTGATGTGCTTGGAGAGGACGAGCTGGCGTTGGTGACGAGGAGGTTCGAGAGGCTACACGAGAACCGGTTGAACATGAGGAGGAACATGAGGACATGCTTCCAGTGCGGCAAGCCGGGACACTTCGTCGCCGACTGCCCGGAGAAGGTCGAGAACAAGGATGGCTACAAGCACAAGTCGAGGACAGATGGCAAGTACCGGTCGAGGCGTGACCACAAGAGCAAGTACAAGAACAAGCACAAGGACGAGCGACAATCAAGGAAGAAGGAGAGCCGAGGCAAGGCCCGAGTGATGGTTGGAGCGAGCGACGTCGACTCCAGTTCTGCGTACTCCACCTGGAGCTCGAGCAGCAGTGAAGATGAAGGTGATCATGGCAAGGGCAGGAAGTCGTCCAAGAACCTGAGCGGGTTGAGCTGCTTCGCTAGAGACGGCTTCTGCACCATGGCGCTGAGCTCTGGCAGCTAGAAGAGCACACAGAGCGACTCGGACTCTGATTTCGACAACGAGGTGCGTGATGAGCTTCCCTTCTTGCGTTAGGAGAATGAAAGGCTTGGCTCGTTGCTTGATAACCGTGATGACATGCTTAGAGAGGCCAAGAAAATGAGAAAAGAGCTTAGGGCTTCACTCGAGGATGCTAGGACTAGAGTGGCTGAGCTAGAAACACAGGTTCTTGATAGCAAGCTTGAAATTGATTCCCTTAAGGCTAGCCCTGTTGTTTCTGATGAGACTGATTGTGTTGATTGCTCTATTTTCCTTGCTGATCTTGCCTTGTTTAAGGAAAAGCATGCCTCCAAGTGTGAGGAACTAGATGTGCTTTGGGTTGAAGTCGCTGAGCTTAAATCTAGATCTGCTTTGCTAGGTGCCTGCACTTCTTGCCTTGTCTTGCATGCTAAGATTGATGAGATGCATGCTTACACTGTCTCGCTTGAGGCTCAGCTGAAAGAACCAATTCCTACATATTGCTCTACCTGTGAAATGGATGCTTTGAAGAATTTGGAACTTGCACATTATGTTGATCATTTGCAGGATGAGAATGATGAGCTGAGAAAGTTGATGGGTTGGTTGTCTGGTCATGAGCCTCAGTTGAGGATGACGATCGAGGCATTCAAGAGGCAGGTGGTGAGGGACTTGGGGCAAACAAGCTTGGTGAGGGAAGTGGAGAAAATATCCCAGAGCCACTAAAAACCAACAATAAAAATGATTTCCCTCCTAAACCTAACCATCTTAGGAACCGACTAGACACAACCCCAACTCCACCCATGTTTCCTACACCAACAAATGATCTCCAAAAGCATATCATGTTTGTGAGCACTTCGGGGAAAGTGTTCTTTGGGAAAGAAAGTGAGAAGGCTAGTGAGGAGAAACCGGTGGAGAAGTTCAGTGGAGAGAAACCAATTGAGCAGCCACAACCCAAGCCTAAGCCTAAGCTTGTGAGGTTAAATTGTGGCTATTGTGGGAGAGATGGCCATAAGGATGAGTTTTGCTTCACGAGGAAGCGAGAGGAGAGAATGGCGAAGGAGTGGGCTAACAAGGCCAAGTACCACCTTTCCGATGGTGTACTTGAGCCTCGTGTGCAGATGCCAGGGCCAAGGCAAGTGTGAGGAAGGTTCGGGCTTGGGGAGAGCGGAAGGCTGTTGGAGGTGCTGCTGCCCAGGCTACACCGGTTAGACCGGTGAGGGGCATCGGTCAGACCAGTGCAGGCCTGGACATGCAGCAGTTTGGGTTTCGTTCTCGTACAGGTGCGAGGTTTGTTTCTGGACGTCGTGGTTCTGGTGGTTGGGCTGGAAAGTTTGTAGGAGGTCAGTTTGCTGGGCGTTCTCCTCCTTGTGCTCAATACGGGGACGGGAGGATCCATAGCTTTGAGATGGAGAGGAGGGACAGTCCACGAGCTTTCTTTCGTGGTTTTGGTCCTCCTCCAGGTAGAGAGGGTTGGTTCCCTCGTGGTGGTGTTCGTGGAGGTAACTTTGGTAGGAAAGATGGCTTGGTTAGTGCTAACCCCACTTTCGAGCAAATGGCTCGGCACTGGTTCTACTCTTTTGGTACTAACCCCAGTGCTGAGACGTTTGTTCGCTCACGTGCTCGTTTTTGAATTTCCGTCCAGAACTCGCATACAGATAGATTCGACGAATCGTCATGTCGGCCGTTGCTGAGGTACAACAAGCAGCCGCGGTAGTTTAATCTTGATGGATGTGGTCCTTTGAATTCACCCAATGATCATGTCGATGGCCCCACGGTGGGCGCCAGCTGTCGGTGTTTAAACTTCTCGACCTCCATGGGAGGTACCCGCAGCAAGGTAGAAGGTGGGGATTGCCATGATCTGGAACCCGAAGGTACGCGCGAGGACACAAGACACGAGATTTATACAGGTTCGGATAGCCGGAGTAGCTACCCTACGTCCTGTTTAGAGTAGTATTGCGCCCTACGCTTGGTGTTGTTCCCCGGAGGGATTGAGGATGTGCGGCTGGGTACCCGGCCCTCCTTTATATAGTCCAGGGGGCGGGTGCGTAGTCGGTTACAAGGCAGGAGTCCTAGTAGGATTACACAGAGTGAGTCCTAGTAGGAGTACAGGGGAATTCTACTAGGAGTCTGTCTTCTTCCTTCCTTGCATGAGTACGCGGGGTGTATGCCCGACAAGCCCCCGAGCACGTTGGAGTCGAGAGTAGTAGTTCGTGTAGTCTTGAAGTCTCTTCGAGTAGTTCTTGAGCGTCCTCGAGTACTGCTTGGAGAAATCTTCAATAGTACTTGAACTGCCGCGAGGCTGGAAGATGGTCCAGCTCATCAGTCTTGAAGTCGAGATTATATGGGAGTGCGATTGCGAAATCGCACTCCATATGGAGTAGCCCCTGAGCCTTAGGTTGAGTTGTAGACTCTGGCTGAGGGTCAATCTTGATTCCGAATCTTCCGTCTTGAAAAATTTGAATGATGGGTGTAGCCTAGTAGCCCCCGAGCCTTGGAACGATTGACGAATCAGTCCGAGGGTCTTCAGTGTTTGCGGAAGTCATCATCTGAGTACTCTTGTAGCGTTCAGCCCCCGAGCTCGTCGCTAGGTGAGCCGTAGGAGCCACGTCGAGTAGTTGTTGGTGCTGATCCCCCGAGCTAGAGAGCTAGCGGAGACTACTCGAGTTGTTGTCGAATAGTAATTTGGTGCGTAGCCCCGAGTTTGGGAACTAGCCGCGCCGATGGAGGTACACAGAGCGTACCGGAAGTCGTCGCCGGAGCGTGACCTGAAAGTAAAGATGCGTACATTATGTAGTATTTTTGTAGAAATTGAATCTACAAATGACAAATACAAATATGAATATAAATGTAAATGTCATGTGTCATGCTCTTGTTTCGGTTGTAATGCATCGAGTAGTTGGCCTGATGTGGTTTAGCGCCCAGTCTCTATGGTCGTTGTTTGGCCATAGCCGCTGGGGGCGTGGAGGCATGACAGGAGAGCTGGTTTAAGCGCTCGGTCTCTGAGGAGCCTGTTTAGCCATAGCCGCTGGGGGCGTGGAGGCATGACAAAAGAGCCGAGGCTTTGCGCGGATCAAGGCGTGTGCTATTGTAGCGAGACCATTAAGAGGTAGACATAGGTAGTCGACATGGCGACAAGAGAGAGCACGATTGCTCGTTGTTCCGCATGGCAGAGAGCAGGATTGCGCAGTGCCTCCTCAGGGTGTAGCCGTTGTGCGCCTCCAGCACTCAGTACACGAAACGTCGTGGCAAGAGCCTCCTAATTTGGTGTACCAAGCCTGTGACAGTCAGTCAACGGACCCCAAGGAATAGCTGGCAGTCGAGAGGCGTACACTAAGTAGTCTTCGGCGTTGGTTCCTGTATCTGGAAAACAAGCCAAAGAAAAAATATTATTGAAATAAGTGACTTAGCTTGATTCGCGGACGAGTGTTGACGAAGCCGTGACGACCGGTGATGGAACCGCTGAAGGACCGAAACGGCGAACCAGAGAGGGGGGGGGAGTGAATGGGAGTCGATAAAAATTCTATTCAAGAATTCGGCCTATGAACCCAATTTCACTCGTGCACCTCCGCAAGCTTCTCTTGCCAAGTTCACGTAGCCACTGAAGTGCTACTGAACCTAGGAGCAACACTTGACCAACAGCCTTAACACACACGCAGCGGAAACACACAAGACACGGCTGCTGGTAGCCCAAACCGGCCAGGCCGGTTTCTGAAACCGGTCAGACCGCTTCTGTTGGACTTAGCCTCACGCAGGCAGGGGAAACCGGTCAGACTGGTTTGGCAAACTAGTCAGACCGATTTTGTCCAGAAACTCCCCAAAAAACCCAAACACCTCAAGAGCCTTTCCACATCGGAATAAACTAAGCCATGGAGCAACAGAGACTTCCTTGCTCAAAAACCTTTCTCGACAGCCCACAGGGCGAAACCGGTCGGACCGGTTTGGGAAACCGGTCAGGACGGTTTTTGCCTGGACAGTCGGGAAGAACACAGCCCGCGGGTCAACTCCCCCAAATCCAAACCTCGATCTCCCGAATCGCTCCACGGACTTGAACAAGACTTTGGGGATATTAGGAACACCTCACGAGGAGTCCATAGCCAAGTTTAATCCCACCAAAACTCGTCCAAAAAGGAGGAATCAAGGAAATCCCGCCAAGAGCACTTCCAACCCAAGAACTCAAGAAACCCCAAAATCGAGCACCTTTACTCACAGATTTGGGAGGGGAATCACAGCCCAAAGAACCACGAAGAGTTCCCACAAATTTCCCCCATCAAATCCCCAAGAAAAAGATCCCGAAAACAACCCAAAGAAATCACCAAGAGAAGGCTCCGAAAATCGCCACCAAGAACAACCGGGGAAAACACATCCAAACCTTGAGGAACCACGCTGAATCATCTATACATGAAACAAAGGTTCATACAAGGTCTAGCAAGCCGCCCGATCATCCATCCCTCTCAACATGATCTCTCCGTGAAGCTCTCAAGCTAGTCCTATGGAAAACCTAAGGGAAAAAGGAAGGAAAATGGGAAAACAAATGAGCTAGGGTTCCAAGAGTTGGTTGCCATACTCTCACCCCTTGGGTTATATGGAGGCCAGCCGAAAGACTAAAATGCCCCTAAAGCCTAAACTAAGATACACGCCTACCAAGAGCACTTTGGGAATTTGTCTTTGTAGCACCATCGGACGGATGACCGACGACCGCACTTCGCGTAGCCTCGACGCAAGCCTTGCGATCCCGATGCGTGTCCTCCGCCTCGAAGCTTCCGGCGCCCTGCGACCCCAAACCGGTCAGACCGGTTCTCCAAACCGGTCAGGCCGGTTTTGGCCAGACAGCCACGCCCGGTCTTCGGCCTCGGCTTTGTGGCTCAGCCGAGTAACCCGGTGATTTTCTGGTGAACCACCGCAAACCCCGCGAACTTGATGTATCCTCCGCCATTCACCACTCATGACTTGGCTCCCATGAAGTCCCAGCTCGACCTTAGTTTTGTGGCTCAACCAAGAAACCATCCACCGACTTCATCTTGTTGTTCTTGCCACCATGCGGCCCGCACAAGACCCCGCTGGCCACCGGGTCCCTCGAACGAAGCCTACTTGTCTTCACACCTAGAGGCCTCACCAGCAACGACCTTTCGCTCTTGTTCTTCACCTGCACCAACACGAGTCAAGCCGCAACCTGCACCTGCAATACTTAGCCAAGAATCAGTCCACACAACGTTGTCAATCACTCATCACACAAGGAAGCGACCATCCACCGGTCCTCGAACCACACATGGTCCTCAACCGCAACAGTTGGTGCTGAAGTCAACTAGTCGAAGGTGGATCCGACTAGTTGTTGATGGTGTGGTAGCCGTTCTCGACTAGTGAAGGACCGATTCGGGCGACCAGAGAGGGGGGAGTGAATGGGAGCCTAAAAATTCTTCCCTTTGGTTGAATTTGGCCTATACCCCAAATTCACAACTTCGGATTCCCACACGAGTTTGCCAAGGTCACGTAGTCACAACGGACCTACCAACCCTAGGAACAAACCCCAACTCAATCCAACACGGAAGCAACCCTCAAAAAGCAAAGGACTTAGGCAATCTGGAAAGCACCAGGCGAACCGTCCGCAGTGTCCGGGCGGACTGTCCGCGAGGAGGGCGCGGACTATCCGCTAGGAGGGCACGGACCATCCGAAAAAGCTACCCGAACCTCCAGTACTGCACCGAGAAAAACGGACCGTCTGTGATGGACCCGCGGACCGTCCGCCTCGTCACGGACCGTCCGTCACACTAGTACGCACCGTCCGCAAACTTCATGCACCAAAAACCCACCAACAAAATGGATCGAAAGAGAGGCGCTCAAGAACCCGCACGAACACGAAGAACAGCTGGGCTGTCAGGCACCTCGCGGACGGTCCGTGGTGACCTCGCGGACGGTCCGCGCTGACCTCGCGGACGGTCCACCAGGTGCAAATCAGCACAGCCGAGGAACACGAGAAACAACCTCAAACTTCCAATCGATGGATCTCCTAAACCGTTGGACGGATTGACCCCAAAATTTCGGTAGATGAGAAGCGTCACTACGTGAAGCTATGCCCAAAATCTTGGAATCCTAAACCAATCCAATCAATCGGAATCGCAAATCTCGTGCACTCAAAGCACAAACCCGAGTTCATCCAATCCTCACCAAATCGAGCCCGATTCCCGGCGTTTGAGGGGTCAAGATAGTCACCAAAGGTGCGCAAGGCATCCATCCATGATCCCCTCAAAGAAATCCGGAGCCAAACGACCTAGAAATGATGAATCGAGCCAAGCACGAAAATAGCACAAAAAGAGCTCCGAAAAAGCAATAAAAGAGACTCGGAAAAAGAAAGATTGGCACAAGATTTAGAGGATGAATTCACTATGAATATCTTGTCCAATCGATTACAAGCCACTCCTAGAATCCAAATCTAAGATGGCAAAAAGCTCCAATCAAAGAGCCACTCTCTCCTCTCTCCCCCTCTCCCAAAGCACCCCAAAACGAAAGAGTACCACAGCCTACTAGCCCAAGAGATGGCTGAAAATTCAGCCCCCTCCTCCTATATATAGGCCCTCCGGAAAAGACCGAAGTGCCCCTACACTAGGAGTACAACACAAGCCCTCAAAGGGGCATTTTGGTCAACACATGAAGTTCACCATCGGACGACCGCGCATCCATCAGGCCTTCATGTCCTCCCGACGGAAGCACCTAGATCATGCCGCGTGTCGCCCGCCTCGAAGCTTTCCGACGCACCCGGATACCGTCTCCGTCACGCCAGGCCCTCGGGCTCGGTTTTGAGGCCCAAACCGAGAAACCTTCCTCCGATGGTTTTGTGGCCAAACCACCAAACCCCACGTACACGGCCCCGCCTCACCACGGCAAGCGTCGAGCCCGCCAAGCCTTTCACCTCCGGCGCCCGGACGGTCTACTCAGTCTTGCCTCGTTCCTTGACTTGGCCACCACCGATGCACCAGCTCCATGTCCACGACTTTGTCTTGCTCTTCTTGCACCATGCGGCTCGCACTTGATCCCGTCGGCCACCGGGTCCCTCGAACCAAGCTTACTTGTTTCTCCACTCCTCGGAGGCCCCGCAAGGCTAAGACCTTTCGCGCCTGTTCTTCACCTGCACCAACGCAAACCAAGCCGCAACCAACACCTGCAATACTAGGCCAAGAGTCAGTCCACACAACGTCGTCAACCACTCCTCACGAGTGCATTGACAACACACCACATAAACAATAAGGTAAATACACAAAATAAAACACACACAACACAACTCAACACTACACACACAAAGCTTCAAACCATCCGGTCAATCACTCATCACACACAGACCAAGGTTCTTCTCAACTTGGTTCCTCAATCTCCCCCTTGATGAGTGCATTGACAAAAGAAGGTCAAAAAGCAAACAAGAACTCATTCAAGCGCCACAAAGCCAATAAAAAGAAAACAAAGGGCCACTTGAAGTGAGAAAGGATAAAAGCATGCTCCAACAAATTCCTCTCGAAACCAAAGAAAGCACAAAGGCTAAGCGCAATCGAAAAGACACACTACCAACATGCAATCCCTAAAAGCCATCAAACCAAAATGCTCAACCCAAAGTGCCATGAAACTCTTACCAAAACACTTGTCAACCGCTCATCACCATCAAATCAAGGTTCATATCAACTTGATTTTCCAAATTTCTCCCCCTTGAGGAGCGGATTAACAACAAGTGAGCACAAAGAAATGGTTTGAGAGGGCAAAGGCCGAACAACTCATCCAAGTGAAAGAAAACCACACAAGAGCAAAGAACAAGGTCACTTGGCATGAGAGAAACCACAAAGGCCAACTCAATGTGTCGGTCCCCAAAGACATGGGCAACGGCTCGACACAACCGAGACAAGAATGCATGATCCCTCAAAAAGAGGCACAAAGGGCCCAACACCGATCATGGACAAGCGAAATCACACGATCCCTCAAGAAGAGGCACAAAGGGCTCAACACCAATCATGTGACAATCGAAAACACAAGTCAACCGCCGTCTCCTCAAGAAGAGGCAACGGGGCTCAACACCACCGGCACAAGAGCACAAAACACACAAGCTCCTCCCTAAACACATGAACTAGGGCCAAAGAGCATACAATGCTCACCCTAAACTCATGAGATAGAGAAAAGAGCACACCATGCTCACAAGCTCCCCCTAAACACATGCACCAGGGACAAAGAGCATACAAAGCTCACCCTAAACACACGTGGTAGAGTAAAAAACAACCACCAAAGCACAACTCAGGCAAACAAAGGAAACTCACCAAAGCTCCCCCTACACAAATGCAAACTCCCCCTGAACATGTGGATGCAAACTTCCAAATTTTAGATGCAGTTTTCTGAATTTTTCATTAATCTCACCTCTTCTCCCCCTTGTTGACAATGTATGAATCAAGGTGAAAATGCGTTAATGTAAGACAAAGCATATAAACATCTACATGAGCATCTCAAATAGGCCAAATCTAGTGTCAAAGGCTACAAGTGAGACAAAGAGCACACATATGGGTCATAGCATAGTCAAAGCATTGCCACAAGTAATATATGGAAATATAGGCATGTGACAAAGCAAATTTTCATATTTGACCAATTTTATCAAAAGATGGCTCACTTCAAATTTAAAGTCCTATCCATGTCATATTCTAGCCAAAAACATGCATATCATCCAGAGATCATACAAGGATATCCAATTCTCAACAAAAGATCATTGCAAACACCCATAAAGCAAAGCATGTCATGTTAAAGCTCATGAGCCATGTGTCCACTTCGGGGAGACTTCTCCACTGGTGAACATCGTGCAACATGTTTTGCACCCATGTGTGAAAGATAAGACATTTTAAGCATAAACATGATGGAGGGAGCATTTTTCAAGCATACACACTTCTTTTGAAGATTAATTCATTTCATGGTACATGAAGTGCCTTTGCTACAAAAAGAAGCTTATGCTCCTCCATGAATGCAACATAGGCTAAACATTCACAATGATATCGGCCTTTGGCCCAAATGCAAGAAAGAGACATGCAAGCACAATCTAAGCATGAAAGGCACATTTAGACCAAAAAGTGACATGGATATACTACTATACATGAGTGGAGCACATTTCATCAAATTTAGTTAAGATTAACATTTGATTCAAAAAGGCTATCTCACAACACATATATCTCAAATATTCCAAGAGCATAGCCTCACATAACCATTTCTCCACACACATGACCAATATCTCACAAGTAGCCAAAGAAACTCAAATGGGGCATATGGAAGAAGCTCATCATCCTAAAATGCAATATGATACAAATGCACCATAGGGTAGATATGTACATCAAAACAAACATGATATATGACAGAATGCGAGATACAAATGTCAAACCTACCAAAGTCTATACAACATGATATATGATACAAATGCAATGCAAAATGCATAGGGATACAAGGAACTTGACTTAGCACCAATAAAGCTCATGAGGGAACACACCAACCAAGAATCGCTCCAAGCGAGAGAAGAGCCACCAAAGGTCCCAATTGAGTACCATAGAAAAAGTACCAATTGCAAAACCGCAAAGATCCCAATTGAATACCAAAGAAGCAATACTAATTTAAGGATCACAAAGACTGCCCAGAAAGCCACAACCCTTCTTGGAATCAAATTCCCTATCAAAAGAAGCCAAGCTCCCCCTCAACCAAGGGCAACTAACAAAGCAAAAGCTAGGAAAAGAAAGAGCAAGGAAAAACTCTAAAACCAACCGAAAAGAGGAACAACAACACAACTCGAAGACAAGACAAGCCCAAAACTCCAAGGAAAGCTCACAACATGCTACACAAAGCATTGATAATATCAATTAACATAAATAGATCATTGTAACATGATTCCATAAAAATGAATAAGCATAGGCAAGCAAGTATGTCAACAAGGTACAACACTAAACCAAAATGATACCAAAGAACAACATGCCAAATAATATACAAGAACTAAACAAAGGCATGATACAAGATTACATGGATCATCCACCAACATATATTACAAAGCTAGCATGACAAGATATACATGGGGGACAAACATGCTAACAAGAAAGGTACCATCGAGCTAGACAAAAATGATATGAATGAACAACATCACATATCCGAGCAATCAACCATAAAGCATGACATGATGTTCATAAATAACATCCACCATAAAATCATACAAAGATAGCAAGATAGATAGTCAAGATCACAAAGCTATCATGAACAAGGTGGCTAGCCTACCATGGTTTTCACACAAGCAAGACACAAGTATATACAAGAGAGGACAAGAGGAAAGGAAAACAAACTATACATGTGTACAAAGGCTTTCAAGAGCCATCCAAAACGGTGTGGAGAACCATCTTGTCTTGATCTCCTCACAGGTAGAGATCAAGCCCATCCAACTCATGTTCTCCAACCGCACCTCCATACCTACACACAAGGAGACGAGAAAGACCGAGCCTTGGATCCCAAAGGGTTAGCAAGCACGTACTTGGGAATCCAAGATTTGGTCACACGGGTAAGTGGTGCAGACAACCTATCATGTGGGTTAGCATGATGCAAATGCCGGTTGGAATGAAAAGTCTTTCGAACACCCTTGGAACCATGCCTCAAAGAAGTCACTCGCGAAGAAAGTCGAGTGCTACCACAAGCAAAAAGGCAAAGATCCTTCGGGGTCGTAGGAGAAGAACCAACACAAGCACCACGGGAAGCATGTCGCGGACCAACACAAGAAACACTAGAAGCATGTCCACGAGCATGGCCTAACTCACTAGAAAGAGTGTCATAAAACCCGTCCACAAATCGCGCCTTCTTAGGTTCACAAGTGTTCATGCCATGAGAAGGGCTATGAACAACCAAAGGCCTAGAGTCACCTCCTCGCCCTATTCTCCTTGCCCGACGGTAGCAAAAGCTCTCTTGATGCCCATCCTTCCCACAGTGAGAGAAATGGTACAAAGGCCTATCGAGAGGCACGGTCCGAGTGGATGAATCACCATTCTCTTGTAAGTGGGCAGTCCCTTGGGACTTAGAGCATGAAGCATCAACCCCAACATCCAACTTGGTGCCCACATTAGAATCACACGTGCCATGAGAAAGGCTATGTGGCTTCTTAAAAGCTTTGGCACGCACACATCGCTCGTGCTTGACACGGCGAAAGCAAAACTCAACGGTATGCCCATCCTTCTTGCAAAAGGTGCATTGGAACCTCGGCTTGGGAGTATGAGTTCCAAATATATGGGAGGCACCCTTTCCATTCAAATCACCTTGGGCAACACCGGAAGAAGCAACAAGCTTAGGAGTAGCTATAGGAGAGCTATCCAAAGCACTAGCACACTTACCACCATCCAAAGACTCACACTTAAGAGAAGAAGTCGACTCCGATTTAGAAGAAGCAAATTTAAAAGCATCAACATCGGAGTGACAAGAGAAGCATGAATCCAAACCCTTGGCACAAACACTTTTGCACCTTGTGCGCAAAACCTCATTTTGAGACTTGAGACGCTCACAAGTACCACGTGTCATATTTCTAAAATTATTGATTTCTTCTTCAATGCATTTAGCATATGTGGTACGCAAGAGTTCATTTTCTTTCTCAAGGTTGACACTCATCTCATCATGCTCAACCAACTTGGCGCTCATATCATCGCGCATTTTCTTTAAAGCCAAAACTTCACTTTCCAAATCAATGCATGAAGTGCAAATGAGACCACATGAACAAGTATCATCATTTACACCCATCAAAGCATCATCATCATCATTATCACAAGAAGTATGGCAAGCATCCTCTACAAGAAACAAAGAGCACTTGCTACAAGGCATGGATTTTATATCACAAATTTCAGCCCTAGCATGCTCAAGATCATCTACACATGTGGTGTGAGTCAACTTTAATTCATTAATTTCAGCATGCAAAGACTCACAAGAAACACATGGTAAAGAAGCACTTGTCTATAACAAAGCAATCTTACTCCTAGCCATATCAAGCTCATCATTCAAAACAACACAAGAGTTGCAAGGCATAGAAGCATTGGATTTCAACAAGTCAATTTCAGATTGCAAGTTAGCAAGAGATGATCTCAATTCATCATTCTCAAAATCAAGATTGTCGCATGCTCTTCTAAAAGCTTCAACATGCATTTTGCGCCAATTAACTTCATCTTTTAATTTCTCATTTTCAGCACACAAGGCATCGCAAGATTTGCAAGGCAAAGAAGCTTTGAAATTTAACACCTTAATTTCAGATTTCAAGCATGCAATGGAAGCAATCAAAGCATCATTTTTAGCATGCATGGTGTTACAAGAAGTGCAAGAATTCAAAGCACGAGACCTCCAATGAGCCATACCACATTTCAACCTAGTAAGAGAGCATTTCATCTTCTCATTCTTCCTATGCAAGGCATCACACAAATCTATGTTTCTCCTATGCAAGTCTCCACAATCACACTCACAATCATCCAACCTATTGCATAGGATCAAGATAACTTTGGCAACTGTACCTTGGTTCATGTCTCCTAGCTTGTGGTAGAGCTCGCCTTTCTTGATGTCACCATCTCGATAGTCCTCGATGAGAGATATCATCTCCTCCATTCCGGCTTCCGCCTCAACCGCCATACTCTTCCTGCTCAAAGAACCACAAGGAGAAGAACTTGGAGCCATAGTCAAAGTACCGGTTAGGATTAGCCAAAAGCAAACTCGAGGAACAAGCAACCATGCAAAAAAGCACTCAAAATGCCTCAATTCTCTAACAAGTACTCACGAGTTCAATAGCAAAGGATCTTATCTTTTTCCCAAAATTTTACCACTGAACAAGGAGCACCAAAGATAGAGTCACAAAAAATTCCAGCTCAAAATAAGGTGAAATGAAGCCTAGAGAAAATCCAGAAGAAGCAAGACAAAGCCGCAAGAGACTTAAATAAGGATTTTTCAATTATCTTCTTGATTTTTTTCTGAATTTTTGAAAACCCCAAAATGATCTTTAGATGTTTTGGATCACCTACAAATGGAGTCACGAAACCGCTGTAAACATTTGAACCAAAACGGAGCACCGAGCGAAAAGTTATGCCCGTTTTACTGGAGGTATCTCAAGTTATGGTTTTCCAAGGGCACAACTCCAAATCGCCGGACTCAAAACACGCAAACCAAGGTCGCAAGAAAAGCACCTCTTTCCTCTAGTCACCCTATGGATTCAAGACTTGTTAGAGCCACAAGAATCCACAACCGGCTCTGATACCAATTGAAGGACCGATTCGGGCGACCAGAGAGGGGGGAGTGAATGGGAGCCTAAAAATTCTTCCCTTTGGTTGAATTTGGACTATACCCCAAATTCACAACTTCGGATTCCCACACGAGTTTGCCAAGGTCACGTAGTCACAACGGACCTACGAACCCTAGGAACAAACCCCAACTCAATCCAACACGGAAGCACAACTCAAAAAGCAAAGGACTTAGGCAATCTGGAAAGCACCAGGCGAACCGTCCGCAGTGTCCGGGCGGACTGTCCGCGAGGAGGGCGCGAACTATCCGCTAGGAGGGCACGGACCGTCCAAAAAAGCTACCCGAACCTCTAGTACTGCACCGAGAAAAACGGACCGTCTGTGATGGACCCGCGGACCGTCCGCCTCGTCACGGACCGTCCATCACACTAGTACAGACCGTCCGCAAACTTCATGCACCAAAAACCCACCAACAAAATGGATCGAAAGAGAGGCGCTCAAGAACCCGCACGAACACGAAGAACGAGGCCGTGGGGGCCCGTCGGGCACCTCGCGGACGGTCGTGGTGACCTCGCAGACGGTCCGCGCTGACCTCGCGGACGGTCCACCAGGTGCGAATCAGCACAGCCGAGGAACACGAGAAACAACCTCAAACTTCCAATCGATGGATCTCCTAAACCGTTGGACGGATTGACCCCAAAATTTGGGTAGATGAGAAGCGTCACTACGTGAAGCTATGCCCAAAATCTTGAAACCCTAAACCAACCCAATCAATCGGAATCGCAAATCTCGTGCACTCAAAGCACAAACCCGAGTTCATCCAATCCTCACAAAATCGAGCCCGATTCCCAGCGTTTGAGGGGTCAAGATCGTCACCAAAGGTGCGCAAGGCATGCATCAATGATCCCCTCAAAGAAATCCGGAGCCAAACGACCTAGAAATGATGAATTGAGCCAAGCACGAAAATAGCACAAAAAGAGCTCCGAAAAAGCAATAAAAGAGATTCGGAAAAAGAAATATTGGCACAAGATTTAAAGGATGAATTCACTATGAATATCTTGTCCAATCGATTACAAGCCACTCCTAGAATCCAAATCTAAGATGGCAAAAAGCTCCAATCAAAGAGCCACTCTCTCCTCTCTCCCTCTCTCCCAAAGCACCCCAAAATGAAAGAGTACCACAGCCTACTAGCCCAAGAGATGGCTGAAAATTCAGCCCCCTCCTCCTATATAGGCCCTCTGGAAAAGACCGAAGTGCCCCTACACTAGGAGTACAACACAAGCCCTCACAGGGGCATTTTGGTCAAAACATGAAGTTCACCATCGGACGGCCGCGAATTCATCAGGCCTTCACGTCCTCCCGACGCAAGCACCTAGATCATGCCGCGTGTCGCCCGCCTCAAAGCTTCCCGACGCACCCGGATACCGTCTCCATCACGCTAGGCCCTCGGGCTCGGTTTTGAGGCCCAAACTGAGAAACCCTCCTCCGATGGTTTTGTGGCCAAACCACCAAACCCCACGTACACGGCCCGGCCTCACCACGCCAAGCGTCGAGCCCGCCAAGCCTTTCACCTCCGGCGCCCGGACGGTCTACTCAGTCTTGCCTCATTCCTTGACTTGGCCACCACCAATGCACCGGCTCCATGTCCACGACTTCGTCTTGCTCTTCTTGCACCATGCGGCTCACACTTGATCCCGTCGGCCACCGGGTCCCTCGAACCAAGCCTACTTGTCTCTCCACTCCTCGGAGGCCCCGCAAGGCTAAGACCTTTCGCGCCTGTTCTTCACCTGCACCAACGCAAACCAAGCCGCAACCAACACCTGCAATACTAGGCCAAGAGTCAGTCCACACAACGTCGTCAACCACTCCTCACGAGTGCATTGACAACACACCACATAAACAATAAGGTAAATACACAAAATAAAACACACACAACACAACTCAACACTACACACACAAAGCTTCAAACCATCCGGTCAATCACTCATCACACACAGACCAAGGTGCTTCTCAACTTGGTTCCTCAGCTAGTTTTCTAGTTGAAACCAGTCGAGATGAGTAGTCGAAGTAGTCGTACGCCCAGAAGACGACGTCGCGGCGGCGTACGACATAGTTGATGTAGAGCCGCTATGGCCGAGAGACCAGTACTCTCGGCGCATGGCAAGGTTGACGTAGAGCCCGTGGCCGAGTGACGAGTTCTAGCAGTGCACGGCAAGGTTGAAGTAGAGCTGGTGCGACCGGGAGACGAGTAGTCGTGGTACTCGGTGTAATCGGAGTAGTCATACACAAGTTCATGCTGCCCAGAGTTGATGTAGTGGTACTCACGAACGTCTGCCGGATGCATGGAGCAAGGAACTTGGAGAATCCTTGGTAGCTTCTGGTGTGTGCATGTAGCTGAGTTGCACCAAGTTGAAATTTCTAACCACACATGCATGGGTAGCTGTTCCGTTGATGCTTGCTGGCAGCGGGAGTGTGAGCAGATAGTTTTTTTTCTTTTTATGCTTTTAGAAACAGAGGCCGCAGTGGGTGCTCCGCTCCCGGCTTGATTCGTCTTGGAGTGCACGTGTAGGGATCTTTGTCTTTGCGGCGATACGAGTGCCCTTTGTCTTGGAGTTGGATACAGAGTTGGACTTCAATTCGGACACAAAAAATTAATCTTACGGCCACCTTGATATCGATGTGGACAGTAGCAGGTTAGCTCGGATACAGCTTCCAAAGTAAAAATCTGATAGGCTTCGGACTTGATGACAAACAAGTGCGCGTCGCCGAGTAAAGTTGAAATTGAATCCGTCCAGAACTCGCACACAGATAGATTCGACGAGTCGTCGTGTCGGCCGTTGCTGAGGTACAACAAGCAGCCGCGGTAGTTTAATCTTGATGGATGTGGTCCTTCGAATTCGCCCAATGATCATGTCGATGGCCCCACGGTGGGCGCCAGCTGTCGGTGTTTAAACCTCTCGACCTCCATGGGAGGTACCCGCAGCAAGGTAGAAGGTGGGGATCGCCATGATCTGGAACCCGAAGGTACGCGTGAAGACAAAAGACACAAGATTTATACAGGTTCGGGTAGCCGGAGTAGCTACCCTACGTCCTGTTTAGAGTAGTATTGCGCCCTGCGCTTGGTGTTGTTCCCCGGAGGGATTGAGGATGTGCGGCTGGGTACCCGGCCCTCCTTTATATAGTCCAGGGGGCGGGTGCCTAGTCGGTTACAAGGCAGGAGTCCTAGTAGGATTACACAGAGTGAGTCCTAGTAGGAGTACAGGGGAATTCTACTAGGAGTCTGTCTTCTTCCTTCCTTGCATGAGTACCCAGGGTGTATGCCCGACAGGTGGTTCTCGGATTTTGGACTCTCGAGGGGACCTTGTCTGTATGGTCGTTCCCGAGGGTCAGGTGTTTCGTGCTGATTTTTCTCAGTCTTCGGGTGTGAAGCATTGTTTCTTGGCTGGTTCTTCGAGGGAGTTGTGGAGGTGGCATAGGAAGTTGGGTCACTTGAGCTTTGACCTTTTGTCTCGCTTGAGTAAACTCAATTTGGTCCGAGGATTGCCACGGTTGAGACTTGAGAAAGAGTTGGTTTGTGCGCCGTCTAGGCAAGCCAAGATGCGCCTCTCATCTATGTGATGATTGAGCGTCCATGCGAGCTGCTCCATATGGATCTGTTGGCCCAGCTCGTGTGCGATCTGCGGGTGGGAAGTGGTATGTCTTTGTTGTGGTGGACGACTATTCTCGGTATGCATAGGTGTTCTTTCTCGAGGATAAGGGGGAGACATTTGGTTTTGTTCGATATCTAGTCTTGAGGTTGAGGAACGAGAGGCACGGATATGACATACGAGCAATCCGTAGTGACAATGGCTCGGAATTCAGAAACTCTCGTTTTGAAACCTTTTGCCATGACTTGGGTCTTGAACACCAGTTTTCGAGTACGTAGATGCCTCCACAGAATGGTGTTGTCGAAAGGAAGAACAAGACCTTGTGTGAGATGGCTCGGACGATGCTTGATGAGCATAAGACTATGAGAAGGTACTGGGCTGAGGAGGTGAATACCGCATGCTATGTGTCGAACAGGATCTACCTCAGAGTGCATAAGAAGAAAACATGCTACGAGTTGATGCACGGTCGCACACCCAAGGTGAGCCACTTCCATGTCTTTGGTTGCAAATGCTTTATTCTGAAGAAAGGGAAGAAGCTGGATAAGTTTGAGGCTAGGTCTATCGATGGTATTTTCTTTGGTTATGCATCTCATTCTAGAGAATATCGTGTGCTCAATCTTGAAACTAACCAGATCGTGGAGACTTGCGAGGTAACCTTCGACGAGACACATCCACGTAGTCAGCTTGTCTTTGAGTGTGCAGGTGATGATGAGCTTGGCGAGGAGATCTTTCAGGACGAGGAGCATGAACATGGGGACGATGAAGATGGCGGTGTGGTGCCCCCGGCTGAACATGTACATACTACTTCGACTATGGTGGTGGACGGACCCTCTCCTACACCTACAACGACAAATCAAGATCGAGGAGAAGCTACAGTTGAGGGGGAGGTAGCATCGAGGCGAGAACCTCCCCGGCGAGTACAAGTGGATCACCCAGCTTCAAGGGTCATCGGTGACATGAATGAATGCACTACACGGTCGAGGGTTCGAAACAATTCTCATTTCGCTCATGCTGCATTTGTTGCTACTTTTGAGCCCAAAGACATTGGACACGCACTATCTGATCATAATTGGGTTAATTCGATGCATGAGGAGTTGGAGAACTTTGAGAGGAATCAGGTTTGGGAGTTGGTTGACCCTCCCCCAGGGTGTAAGCCGATTGGTACAAAGTGGGTGTGGAAAAACAAAGAGGGAGACAAAGGTGAAGTGGTGAGAAACAAGTCGAGACTTGTTGCTCAGGGGTTCAGTCAGAAGGAGGGGATCGACTACGAGGAGACTTTTGCTCCCGTAGCCCGTTTGGAGGCAATAAGGATCCTTCTAGCCTTTTCCGTGGCTAAAGGGTTCAAGTTGCACCAAATGGATGTGAAGAGTGCTTTCCTAAATGGTGTGTTGGAGGAAGAAGTGTATGTGAAGCAACCACCGGGGTTTGAGAGTGAGAAGTACCCCCACCGGGTGTACAAGTTGAGGAAGGCGCTGTATGGGTTGAAGCAGGCGCCTAGAGCTTGGTATGGCAGGTTGAGGGGGTTCTTGTTTGAGAGAGGTTTTGAGATGGGGAAGGTCGATCAGACCTTGTTTCTACTGAGGCAGGCAGAGATATCCTGATTGTGCAGGTGTACGTGGATGATATTGTCTTTGGTGACTCATCTAACTCTCTTGTTGCAAGGTTTGTAGAGGATATGAGCAGGGAATTTGAGATGAGCATGATGGGCGAGTTGCAGTTCTTCCTCAGGCTACAAATCAAGCAATCAATGGAAGGAACATTTGTGCACCAAGCTAAGTACACCACAGACATTGTGCGGAAGTTCAAGATGGAGGATTCCAAGGCTATGACGACGCCGATGAGTACGACTACAGATCTGGATGCGGATGAGGAAGGTGAACATGTGGACCAGAAGGAGTACCGAAGCATGATCGGGTCACTCCTCTACTTGACGGCGACGAGGCCGGACATCCAGTTCTCGGTATGTCTATGCGCTCGTCTTCAAGCGTCTCCGAGGACTTCGCATCGGCAAGCGGTGAAGCGAATTTTCAGGTACTTGCGTCACACTCTCGACTTTGGCCTTTGGTACTCCGCGTCCTCTTCTTTGGTGCTTCATTGTTTTTCAGACGCGGATTTTGCCGGGTGTCGGTTGGATAGGAAGTCCACTTCTGGGACTTGCCAGTTTTTGGGTTCTTCTTTGGTGACTTGGTCTTCCCGCAAACAGTCGAGTGTTGCTCAATCCACTACCGAGGCCGAGTATGTTGCCACTGCTAGTTGTTGCTCTCAGCTCCTTTGGATTTCATACACCATGAGTGACTTTGGTGAGGAGTATACCCATGTCCCACTTCAATGTGATAGCACCAGTGCCATAAGCGTTGCAAAAAACCCAGTGCTCCATTCCAAAACCAAGCACATAGAAGTGAGTATCATTTTCTGAGATACAACGTAGAGAAAGTAAAGGTAGCTTTGATCCATGTACCCACATATGACCAACTAGCTGATATTTTCACCAAACCCCTAGATCAAGCAACTTTCACACGTTTGCGGGGGGAGCTTGGTGTGTGTTTGATTTCTTGAGTTGGGTGTGTGGGAGCTCCTTTGTAGCATATGTATAGCTTTCCATTGCGCATTTCTTGCATTTGGCATGGCATATGTAACATGATGTATAGGCATCCTTGTATCTTAGATTGCATGCATTTTGTATCATATGCATTGGTTAGGAAAAGCTTCTCCTATATACTTTGTTCACCATGGAATGAGATATATGTCTTTGTGAGCTTGTTTGGTAAGCTATGGTTAGTTTGGCTTATCTCTTGATGATCTTGTTTAATAATCCATGGTTGATGGCTATGCTTTTGAAAAATGTCACATGTATGCTCTCTCATGTGTAAATGCCATTACATGATCTTGACATGTCTTAGTGGCTTGGTTATGCTTAATTTGTGGTTGGATACCTAGTTTATTGATCGTATGGGGCTAAAGGCTCATTTGTGAAGGACCGATACGGCGAACCAGAGGGGGGGGGGGGGGAGTGAATGGGAGCCAATAAAAATTCTTCTCGAAGGAGATGGGAACTCCAACAAGATGAACACAGCTTCCAACACACGTCTCCGACTCACTACCCAAGTTGGTCAAGCCCACGTAGCCACTGGAGTGCCACTGGACCTAGGAACCAACACACAACCTTCCGACCCGAGAACGCAGCGGAATACCAAACGTTGAGCTGACCAACACCGGTCAGACCGGTGAGCACCACCGGTCTGATCGGTCCCTGCTGGTGAGAGTTGGCAACTTCTACTAAGTGGCTTCACACCGGTCAGGCCGGTGCAACACACTGGTCAGACCGGTCCAAGCCTGAAAGCCCCCAAATCACCAAACAGGCCAACCGACCTCCAAACTGACCCAAACTCGAAACAGCTGCAACACAGAACAACAGCGAACACACCCAAACGTTCACCCGAGCAAAAACCCACCAAGGGTTGCACTGGTCAGACTGGTCAAGAGCACTGGTCAGACCGGTGTAGCCTGGGCAGCTCGGGAAGAACAGCACCCGCGGGTCAACTCCCCCAAATCCCAACCTCGATCTCCCGAATCGCTCCACGGACTTGAACAAGACTTTGGCGATAATAGGAACACCTCATGAGGAGTCCATAGCCAAGTTTAATCCCACCAAAACTTGTCCAAAAAGGAGGAATCAAAGAAATCCCGCCAAGAACACCTCTAACCCTAGAACTCAGAAAACCCCAAAATCGAGCCCCTTTACTCACGGATTTGGGAGGGGAATCACAACCCAAAGAACCATGAAGGGTTCCCACAAATTTCCCCCATCAAATCCCCAAGAGAAAGGTCCCGAAAACAACCCAAGAAAAACACCAAGAAAGGGCTCCGAAAATCACCACCAAGAACAACCGGGAACACCACAACAAGGCCTTGAGGAACAACGCCGAATCATCTATACATACCACAAAGGTTCATAGAAGGTCTAGCTTGCCGCACGATCATCCAACCCTCTCAACAAGATCTCACCATGAAGCTCTCAAGATAGTCCTATGGAAATCCTAAGAAAATAGGAAAGCAAATGAACTAGGGTTCCAAGAGAGTTGGCTGCCGTTCTCTCACCTCTTGGGTTATATGGAGGCAACCGAAAGTCTAAACTACCCTTTCCTGACAACTAGGGATACAAGCCCCTCGAGGGCGGTTTCGGAAGTCTTCAAGCTTTCTCCATCAGACGGATGCCCAGCGATCGCAACCTGCTTAGCCTCGACGCAAGCCTTGCGATCCCGACGCGTGTCCTCTGCTTCGAAGATACTGGACTGCGTCGTCGCACACCGGTCAGACCGATGCTCCTCATCGGTCAGACCGGTACCCACCGGTCAGACCGGTCAGACCGGTCTGGTGCTGCTGCAACACCGTCTTCGGTTCTTCAGTTTTGGCTTTGTGGATCAACCAAGGAACCCAGTGGTTTTTTGGTGAACCACCGGAAACCCCGCGAACTCGGTGTAGCCTCCGCTAATCGCCACTCATGACTCGGCTCCCACGTAGTCCCGACTCGACCTTGGTTTTGTGGCTCAACCAAGAAACCGTCCACGACTTCATCTTGCTGTTCATGCCACCATGCGGCCCGCACTTGACACCGCTGGCCACCGGGTCCCTCGAACAAAGCCTACTTGTCTTCTCCACACCTGGAGGCCTGACCGGCGACGACCTTTCGCGCTTGTTCTTCACCTGCACCAACACCAGTCAAGCCGCAACTTGCACCTGTAATACTTAGCCAAGAATCAGTCCACACAACGTTGTCAATCACTCATCACACAAGGAAGCAACCATCCACCGGTCCTCGAACCACACATGGTCCTCAATCTCCCCCTTGATGAGTGCATTGACAACACCCACACGAAAGTAACAAGACAGAAAAGAAAAAGAAAAGAAACGAACAAAAAGAAACTCCAACAAGCGATCGGAAGTCAAACAAAGGCAAAGAGCAAGATCACTTGAAGAAGACAAGTCTCGGACCCCTTAGGCAAGGGCAACGGCTCGACACATCCGAGACAAAACAAAACTCAAACAAAGAGCGCAAACCACCGAAACAAAGCTCAAACAACCACAAAGAGCTCCCCCTGCACACATGCAAGCTTCCCCTGAACCAATGCACCTCCCCCTGGACGAATGCAGGCAAACCACTTGAAAACAGGGCAGCTGCAACAACTTCAGCTCACACCGGTCTGACCGGTCATCACCACCAGTCAGGTCGGTGCCTAACATGTGCACAGGATTAGCACTCACACCGGTCAGACCGGTGACCGCGACCGGTCAGACCGGTGCACAACAGAGCCCAGAAATGGCTCGAAACCACCTGAAAACCTTCTAAATGCATCCAGCAAGCCATTTCAAGCTCAAACTTCTCCCCCTTGTTGGCAATGCATGAATCAAGCCAAAAATGCAAAACTTTCAACCAAGAGCTTCTCAAATAGACAAAATTCAACATAGGATGCTACATATGTCCAAATGAGTAAGTTAGATACTCTATAGCTTCGTATCGACCTCAACTACATGATTATCAAGTTTCACAACCATTGGACGAAGATAAGATGGATTTGGGAAATTTTGCGAAAACTTGCCTCTCATGAGCAAAGTCCCAAACATGATCAAAACATATCAAAATGGCAAAGACACACAAACTTCATGCTAGGACAGCCACTCTAATCATAAGACCATCACAAACACCCACAAGCACCTCATGTCATGTCAAAGCCACCGAGCCATGTGCCTACTTCTATGTATGAGACTTCTCATTGGTAGGCATCATGCAACGGTTTAGCACCCAAAGCAAAATAAATTTAGCACATATGACATGGGAGCACATTTTCCAAGTATTTTTCATTTCATTTTCAGATTTATATTCGGTACATGAAATGTCTTTGCGACAAAAAGGAACTTATGCCCCTCCACAAGATGAAGCAAGAGGGCTAAACATTCATGATGGCAAATGAGCCTTTGGTCCCATATGATCAATAAACTAGCTATTCAACCACAAATTAAGCATAGCAAAGCCACTAAAACATGTCAAGATCATATAAAGATATTTACACATGAGAGAGCATATATGCGACATTTTTCAAAAAACATAGCCATCAACCATGGATTATTCATCAAGATCATCAAGAGCTAAGCCAAACTAACCATAGGGTACCAAACAAGCTCATAAAGACATAAATAGCATTCCATGATAAACAATGTATATAGGAGAAGCTTTTCCTATCCAATGCATATGATACAAAATGCATTGAATCTAAGATACAAGGATGCCTATACATCATGTTACATATGCCATGTCAAATGCAAGAGATGCACAAAAGAAAGCTATAAGTATGCTACAAAGAGCTCCCACACACCCAACTCAAGAAATCAAACACACACCAAGCTCCCCCCGCAAACGAGTGAAAGTTGCTTGATCTCGGGGTTTGGTGAAAATATCGGCTAGTTGGTCATGTGTGGGTACATGGATCAAAGCTATCTTTTCTTTCTCTACGTTGTCTCTCAGAAAATGATACCTCACTTCTATGTGCTTGGTTTTGGAATGGAGCACTGGGTTCTTTGCAACGCTTATAGCACTGGTGCTATCACATTGAAGTGGGACATGGGTATACTCCTCACCAAAGTCACTCATGGTGTATGAAATCCAAAGGAGCTGAGAGCAACAACTAGCAGCGGCAACGTACTCGGCCTCGGTAGTGAATTATGCAATACTTGGCTGTTTGCGGGAAGACCAAGACACCAAAGAGGAACCCAAAAACTGGCAAGTCCCAGAAGTGGACTTCCTATCCAACCGACACCCGGCAAAATCCACGTCTGAAAAAACATGAAGCGCCATAGAAGAGGATGCGGAGTACCAAAGGCCGAAGTCGGGAGTGTGACGCAAGTACCTGAAAATTCGCTTCACCGCTTGCCGATGCGAAGTCCTCGGAGATGCTTGAAAACGAGCACACAGACACACCGAGAACTGGATGTCTGGCCTCGTCGCCGTCAAGTAGAGGAGTGACCCGATCATGCTCCGGTACTCCTTCTGGTCCACATGTTCACCTTCCTCATCCGCATCAAGAGCCGTAGTCGTACTCATCGGCGTCGTCATAGCCTTGGAATCCTCCATCTTGAACTTCCGCACAATGTTCTTGGTGTACTTAGCTTGGTGCACAAATGTTCCTTCCTTTGATTGCTTGATTTGTAGCCTGAGGAAGAACTACAACTCGCCCATCATGCTCATCTCAAATTCCTTGCTCATATCCTCTGCAAACCTTGCAACAAGAGAGTTAGACGAGCCACAAAAACAACATCATCCACGTACACCTGCACAATCAGGATACTCTGCCCTGCCTCAGTAAAAACAAGGTCTGATCGACCTTCCCCATCTCAAAACCTCTCTCAAACAAGAACCACCTCAACCTGCCATACCAAGCTCTAGGCGCTTGCTTCAACCCATACAGCGCCTTCCTCAACTTGTACACCCGGTGGGGGTACTTCTCACTCTCAAACCCCGGAGGTTGCCTCACATACAGTTTTTCCTCCAACACACGATTCAGGGAAGCACTCTTCACATCCATTTGGTTCAACTTGAACCCTTTAGCCACAGAAAAGGCTAGAAGGATCCTAATCGCCTCCAAACGGGCTACGGGAGCAAAGGTCTCCTCGTAGTCGATCCCCTCCTTCTGACTGAACCCCTGAGCAACAAGCCTCAACTTGTTTCTCACAACCTCACCTTTCTCTCCCTCTTTGGTTTTCCACACCCACTTTATACCAATTGGCTTACACTCTGGGGGAGGGTCAACCAACTCCCAAACCTGATTCGTCTCAAAGTTCTCCAACTCCTCATGCATCGAATTAACCCAATTGTGATCCGATAGTGTGTGTCCAATGTCTTTGGGATAAAAAGTAGCAACAAACGCAGCATCAGCGAAATGAGAATTGTTCCGAACCCTCGACCGTGTAGTGCGTTCATTCATGTCGCCGATGATCCTTGAAGCTGGGTGATCCACTTGTACTCGCCGGGGAGGTTCTCGCCTCGATGCTACCTCCCCCTCAACTGTAGCTTCTCCTCGTTCTTGATTTGTCGTTGTAGGTGTAGGAGAGGGTCCGTCAAACACCGTAGTCGAAATAGTGGGTACATGTTCAGCCGGGGGCACTACACCGCCATCTTCATCGTCTCCATGTTCATGCTCCTCCTGAAAGATCTCCTCGCCAAGCTCATCATCACCTACACACTCAAAGACAAGCTGACTACGTGGCTGTGTCTCGTCGAAGGTTACCTCACAAGTCTCCACGATTTAGTTAGTTTCAAGATTGAGCACACGATATGCTCTAGAATGAGATGCATAACCAAAGAAAATACCATCGACAGACCTAGCCTCAAACTTATCCAACTTCCTGCCTTTCTTCAGAATGAAACACTTGCAACCAAAGACTTGGAAGTGAATCACCATGGGTGTGCGACCATGCATCAACTCATAGCATGTTTTCTTATTGTGCACTCTGAGGTAGATCCTGTTTGACACATAGCATGCGGTATTCACCGCCTCAGCCCAATACCTTCTCGGAGTCCTATGCTCATCAAGCATCGTCCGAGCCATCTTGCACAAGGTCCTGTTTTTCCTTTCCACAACACCATTCTGGGGAGGCATATACGGACTCGAAAACTGGTGCTCAAGACCCAAGTCGTGGCAAAAGGTTTCAAAATGAGAGTTTCTGAATTCCGAGCCATTATCACTGCGGATTGCTCGTATGGCATCTCCGTGCCTCTCGTTCCTCAACCTCAAGCTAGATCTCGAACAAAACCAAACGTCTCCCCCTTATCCTCGAGAAAGAACACCCACGCATACCGAGGATAGTCGTCCACCACAACAAGGACATACCACTTCCCACCCGTAGATCGCGCACGAGCTGGGCCAACAAGGTCCATATGGAGCAGCTCGCATGGACGCTCAGTCATCACATCGATGAGAGGTGGGTGAGAAGAGGCTACCATCTTGGCATGCCTACACGGCGCACAAACCAACTCTTTCTCAAGCCTCAACCGTGGCAATCCTCGGACCAAATTGAGTTTACTCAAGCGAGACAAAAGGTCAAAGCTCAAGTGACCCAACTTCCTATGCCACTTCCACAACTCACTCAAAGAACCAGCCAAGAAACAACACTCCACACCCGAAGACTGAGAAAAATCAGCACGAAACACCTGACCCTCGGGAACGACCATACAGACAAGGTCACCTCGAGAGTCCAAAATCCCAGAAGCACCTGGCCGAAACAACACCTCAAAGCCCTCATCCAATAGCTGGGACACAAAAAGCAAATTGTACCCCAACGATTGGACAAGAGCAACACGCTTGAGAGTGATCTTGTCACTCACCTTATTCTCACCTTCTAAAAGCACACGCCCACGCCCATTGTCCCCAAAAGTGATGTACCTCCTTGTTGCCACCGGGACGAGACTTGAGAACCACCCCTTGTCTCCGGTCATATGCTTCGAGCAACCGGAGTCAATCAACCAAATGTTCTTCAAGTCTCCCACCTGAAATTCAAAAACGAGCACGTGACTGAACAAACGACTCAACACTGGGGTTAGTACCAAAAGAGTAAAACCAGTGCCGAGCCATTTGCTCGAAAGTGGGATTAGCACCAACCAAACAATCTCTCCTACCAAAGCTACGTCCACGAACACCACCACGGTAACCTCCCTGAGGGAACCACCCCTCTCTACCTGGAGGAGGACCAAAACGACGAAAGAAAACCCGTGGACCGTCCCTCCTCTCCTTCTGAAAGCTACGACTCCTCCCATCCCCGTAGGGAACTCGAGGAGGAGAATGCCTAGCAACCTGACCACCTGCAAACTCTCCAGCCCAACCACCAGAACCACGACCTCCAGAAACAACCCTCGCACCTGTACGAGCACGAAACCCAAACTGCTGCCTGTCTAGGCCTGCACCGGTCTGACTGGTGTAGCCTGGGCAGCAGCACCTCCAACAGCCTTTCGCTCTCCCCAAGCCCGAACTGTCCTCACACTCGCCTTAGCCCTAGGCATCTGCACACGAGGCTCAAGTACACCATCGGAAGGGTGGTACTTGTCCTTGTTAGCCCACTCCTTCGCCATTCTCTCCTCTCGCTTCCTCTTGAAGCAAAACTCATCCTTATGGCCATCTCTCCCATAATACCACAATGGAACCACACAAGCTTAGTCTTAGGCTTGGGTTGTGGCTGCTCACTTGGTTTCTCTCCACTCAACTTCTCCACCGGTTTCTCCTCACTAGCCTTCTCACTCTCTTTCCCAAAGAACACTATCCCGGAAGTGCTCACAAACTTGATAGGCTTTTGAAGATCATTTGTAGGTGTAGGAAACACGGGTGGAGCTAGGGTTGTGTCTAGTCGGTTCCTAAGATGGTTAGGTTTTGGAGGGAAATCATTTTTGTGGTGCGTTTTTGGTGGCTCTGGGATATTCTCTCCACTTCCCTAACCAACCTTGTTTGCCCCAAGTCCCACACCATCCTGCCTCTTAAATGCCTTGATCATCATTCTCAACCGAGGCTCATGACCAGACAACCAACCCATCAACTTTCTCAGCTCATCATTCTCATCCTTGCAAACGATCAACATAATGTGCAAGTTCCAAATTCTTCAAAGCATGCATTTCACAAGTAGAGCATGATGTAGGCATGGGTTCTTTTAGCTTAGCCTCAACAGAACTAGTGTAAGCATGCATCTCATCAATCTTAGCATGCAAAACAGGGCAAGAAGTGCAAGCACCTAGCAAAGCAGGTCTAGACTTAAGCTCAGCCACTTCAACCCTAAGCACATCTAGTTTCTCACACTTGGAGGCATGCTTCTCCTTAAACAAAGCAAGATCAGCAAGAAAGATGGAGCAATCAGCACAATCAACCTCATCCGAAACAATAGGGCTAGCCTTAAGGGAATCAATCCCAAGCATGCTATCAAGCACCTGTGTTTCTAGCTCAGCCACTCTAGTCCTAGCATCCTCGAGTGAAGCCGTAAGCTCTTTTCTCATTTTCTTTGCCTCTCTAAGCATGTAATCATGATTATCAAGCAAGGTACCAAGCCTCTCATTCTCCTGGCGCAAGAAGGGAAGCTCATCACGCACCTCGTCGTCGGACTCAGAGTCCGAGTCGCTCTGTGTGCTCTTCTTGCTGCCGGAGCTCAGCGTCATGGTGCAGAAGTCGTCTCTAGCGAAGCAGCCCAGCCCGCTCAGGTTCTTGGACGACTTCCTGCTCTTGCGACGATCGCCTTCGTCTTCACTACTGCTTGAGCTCGAGGTGGAGTACGCGGAACTGGAGTCGACGTCGCTTGCTCCCACCATCGCTCGGGCCTTGCCTTGGCTCTCCTTCTTCCTCGATCGTCGCTCATCCTTGTACTTGTTCTTGTGCTTGCTCTTGTGGTCGCGCCTCAACCGGTACTTGCCATCCGTCCTCGACTTGTGCTTGTAGCCATCCCTGTTCTCGACCTTCTCCGGGCAGTCGGCGACGAAGTGTCCCGGCTTGCCGCACTGGAAGCATGTCCTCGTGTTCCTCCTCATGTTCACCCGGTTCTCGTGCAGCCTCTCGAACCTCCTCGTCAGCAACGCCAGCTCGTCCTCTCCAAGCACATCGAACTCCTCATCTGGCATAGACATCAAAGAGGACAAAGAGAACATCCTGGTGGATGGGTTAGTGTTAGCCTTTCCTTTCGAACCAGCAACGAGGGCAAGACTATGGGAGTCAGTCGGACCCTCGAGCTTGGCAGTCATGCCCCTATCCACCTCAGCCGACTTGGGCTTCGAGAACAGCTCGTTCACTGTCAGAGTATCATACTTCTCTGACTCCACAATGGCCTCGAAATTTCCGCCCCAAATCGTACAATCCAAAGAGTGTAAGAGCTTGACGGCTCTATCATGATCATCGTACGGGAGCATGTCCACATTGGCCCTCATGTTGTTCACAACCACCGTGAACCTCTGAAACAAGGCATCGATGGACTCACCGGGTGAAGGATCGGATGGCGAATAGAGAGGGGGGGGGAGTGAATAGGAGCCGGTAAAAATTCTTCTCAAAGAACCCGGCCTATACCCTAGACAATTCCTGGTCACACACAAGCGATGGATCGAATTACACACCAACCGCCAAGACAACAAGGTTATGGATCAACCTCAAGTCTTAGGAACGATTCCTTGAAGCACATGCGGAAGCACGAAAGAAGAAGGAAGGAATCGAAACAAGGAACCAAGCTGTCAGCCTCGGGTGGACTGTCCGGCCAGGCAGGGCCGACTGTCCGCAAGGGCCGCGCGGACAGTCCGGCCAGGTGTCGCGGACAGTCCGCAAGGGACACACAGACCGTCCGGCCGGGGGCCACGGACTGTCCGTTAAAGACAACAGAACCACCAGAACCGACCCGAGAAAAACGGACCGTCCGCGAAGACCGGGCGGACCGTCCGCGCGGGTCCCGGAGACCGTCCGTTACAGAAGCTCGGACCGTCCGCGAACCGGCTGCAACGAAAACCTAAAGCAAAACCGGATCGAAAGCAAAGTTGCACAAGAACACGACGAACATGCGAAGAACACTGTGCGTGCGGACCGTACGCCAGGCCCTCGCGGACCGTCCGCCAGGCACGAACAGAACTGAAACCTGCTCGACCCCGAAAGTCAACACTCCCAATCCATCACCGGATCTCCCAAACGGTAGAAGCTGTTGAGACAAGAGTTTGGGGACATGAAAAGCGTCAACCAAGGATGCTATACCCCAAAAATTTCGTCTCCTAACTCCCTAAATCATCGGGAATCGCGGATCCTTTGAACACCACCAAAAGCTAGAGCACCGAATGAAAAACCTTGAATCGAAGTGGTTTCCCGGCGTTTGAGGGCACGAGATCAATCACAAAGATGCACTAGACATCCATCCATGTTTCCCTCAAAGAAATTCGGGGAGAAACCCACTCAAATCTGCGGAATCACACCAAGAACAAAGGCACCAAAAACAAGCACGAAAAAGACCACGAAATTCACAACGCCGAATCTTCTATACAAACCAGGAAAGATTCACAAGGTCTAGCATGCCGCCCTAGCATCCATCCCTCTCAACAAATCTCTCATGAAGCTCTCATGCTAGCCTAGAGAAAATGGAGAAGAAAATAGTCCAGGAAAATGAGAAAGAGGAGGGGGGAAATGAAACCCTAAGTTGCAGAGAGAGAGAGCCATCCACACACACTCATGGCTTATATATCGGGTCCCGCCGGTGTGGGAATGACTCGACTACCCCTAACTCAACTACTGGCGATACAACCCACGCAGGGGCATTTATGTAATGTTTGTGGGTCTTGCCATCGGACGGCCACGCCTTCGCCGCACCCCGCGTCCTCCCGACGCAAGCCATGCGATCCCGCCGCGTGTCCTCCGCCTCGAAGCTTCCCGACACGCTCGGATCCCGTCTCCGTCGTGTTGGGCCTTCAGACTTGGTTTTGAGGCCCAAACCAAGAAACCGTCCTCCGATGGTTTTGTGGGCAAACCACCAAACCCCGCGTGCTCGGTCCGGCCTCCCGCCAAGCCTCTTGACTCGACCGCCACCGTGCACCGACTCGATCCTCCATGACTTCGTCTTGCTCGTCTCTCCACCATGTGGCCCGCACCTAGTCCCATCGTCCACCGGGTCCCTCGAATCGAGCCTACTTGTCTCTCCATCTCCCGGAGGCCCCTCAAGGCCGAAGACCTTTCGCGCCCGTTCTTCACCTGCAACAACACGAACTAGGCCGCAGCCTACACCTGCACACTGAGCCAAGAGTCAGTCCAACACCCGTTGTCAATCACTCATCACTGAGGAGCGGTCATCCACCGACCACCGGGACGCTCCTAGTCCTCAATCTCCCCCTTGATGAGTGCATTGACAACACACAACGCGAAATGAAATTCAGAGAAAGAAAGAAAAAAGAAAGAAAAACAAAGAAGCTCAACTCATGACCAAAACCAAAGAAAGGAAAAGAAAGGTCACAAGCCGAGTAAAGCACAAACTCCACACTAAAAGCAGCAAGAAAGCTCCCCCTGAACAAATGCAAGCTCCCCCTGAACATGTGGATGCAAACTTCCAAATTTTAGCTCACCTCTTCTGAATTTGCATTAAGCTCACCTCTTCTCC
The DNA here is from genome assembly GCA_947561735.1 of Cenchrus americanus. Classification (NCBI taxonomy): domain Eukaryota; kingdom Viridiplantae; phylum Streptophyta; class Magnoliopsida; order Poales; family Poaceae; genus Cenchrus; species Cenchrus americanus. The sequence continues at coordinate 192,009,325 of OX387244.1, forward strand.
CCCTTTTTGACAATGTATGAATCAAGGTGAAAATGCAGGAATGTAAAACAAAGCATATAAACGTCTACATGAGCTTCTCAAATAGGCCAAATCTAGTGTCAAAGGCTAGAAATGAGACAAAGAGCACATATATGGATCATAACATAGTCAAAGAATTGCCACAAGTAACATATGAAAATATGGGCATGTGACAAAGCAATTTTTCGGATTTGAGCGATTTTATCAAAAGATGGCTCACTTCAAATGTAAAAGCCCATCCATGTCATATTCGAGCCAAAAACATGCATATCATCCAGAGATCATACAAGGATATCCAATTCTCAACAAAAGATCATTGCAAACACCCATAAAGCAAAGCATGTCATGTTAAAGCTCATGAGCCATGTGTCCACTTCGGGGAGACTTCTCCACTGGTGAACATCATGCAACATGTTTGGCACCCATGTGTGAAAGATAAGACATTTTAAGCATGGACATGACGGATGGAGCATTTTTCAAGCAAACACACTTCTTTTCAAGATTAATTCATTTCATGGTACATGAAGTGCCTTTGCGGCAAAAAGAAGCTTATGCTCCCCCATGAATGCAACATAGGCTAAACATTCACAATGATATTCGGCCTTTGGCCCAAAAGCAAGATAAAGACATCCAAGCACAATCTAAGCATAGAAAGCATATTTAGACCAAAACGTGACATGGATACACTACTACTCATGAGTGGAGCTCATTTCATCAAAGTTAGTCAAGATTAGCATTTGATTCAAAAAGGGCTATCTCACAACACATATATCTCAGATTTTCCAAGAGCATAGCCTCACATAGCCATTTCTCCACACACATGACCAATATCTCACAAAGAGCCAAAGAAACTCAAATAAGGCATATGAAAGAAGCTCATCATCCTAAAATTCAATATGATACAAATGCAACATGATATATAACAGGATGGCTATCCTACCATGGTTTATACATCAAGCAAAGCATGTATATACATCAAAGTAAGCATGGTCTGATACATATGGTACAAAAAGGAAAATCCCCCAATAATCAACTAGAAAGGGCAACAAACCCCAAGTTCCCCCGCAAGAGCACAAATGTTGCTTGGTCGAGAGGCTTTGTGAAAATGTCTGCAAGCTGATCTTGGGTAGGGACATGGCTCAACACAATGGTCCTTTTCTCCACATTGTCTCTCAAGAAATGGTACCTCACCTCTATATGTTTGGTTCTGGAGTGAAGCACTGGGTTTTTTGCTACGCTTATGGCACTAGTGCTATCACAAAGAAGTGGGATCTAGGTGCACTCCTCACCAAAGTCTCTCAAAGTGTATGAAATCCACAACAGCTGGGAACAACAACTCGCGGCTGCAACATACTCTGCCTCGGTGGTAGGCGAGCTACACTAGATCGCTTGCGGGAAGACCACGAAACCAACGAGGACCCAAGAAACTGACAAGAACCAGAAGTAGACTTCCTCTCGACTCGACAACCAGCAAAATCCGCATCAGAAAAACCATGAAAAGAAAGAGTTGAGGAGGAAGAATACCAAAGGCCAAGACCAGGGGCAGACTGTAGGTACCTGAAAATCCTCTTGACGGCCTGTCGATGTGAGGTCCTCGGCGAAGCCTGAAAACGAGCGCACAAACACACACTGAACTGTATGTCTGGCCTCGTCGTCGTCAGGTAGAGGAGGGAGCCGATCATGCTCCTGTACTCCCACTGGTCCACTGGTTCTTCGTCCTCGTCCGCATCCAAAGTAGCCGTACTCCCCATGGGTGTCGACATAGGCTTCACATCTTGCATCTGGAACTTCCTCAGCATGTCTTTCGTGCACTTGGTCTGATGTACAAGTGTTCTGTCCTTCACTTGTTTGATCTGCAACCCGAGAAAGTACTGCAACTCGCCCATCATGCTCATCTCGAATTCCCTGCTCATCTCATCTGCAAATTTGGCAACAAGGTTATGTGACGAGCCACCAAAGACAATATCATCCACGTATATCTGCACAATCAACAAGTCATTCCCATGCTTGAGGGGAAACAAGGTCCTATCCACGGTACCCATCACAAACCCTCTGCTCACCAGAAAACCTCTCAATCTCCCATACCAAGCCCGGGCGCCCGTTTCAACCCATACGAGCCCTTTTCAACCCGTACACCCCGTGTGGATACTTCTCACTCTCGAACCCCGGTGGTCGCTTCACATACACCTCCTCCTCTATGACCCCATTCAGAAAAGCAGTTTTCACATCCATTTGAAACAACTTGAACCCTTTAGCCACGGCAAAGGCTAGAAGGATTCGAATTGCCTCAAGCCGGGCCACAGGAGCAAAGGTCTCCTCATAGTCGATCCCCTCCTTCTGACTATATCCCTGAGCAACAAGTCTGGACTTGTTCCTCACAACCATCCCATTCTCTCTCTCTTTGTTCTTCCAAACCCATTTTGTTCCTATAGGATGGCAGTTTGGAGGTGGTTCAACTAACTCCCACACCTGGTTCCTCTCAAAGTTTTCCAACTCCTCATGCATAGAATTGACCTAGTTTGCATCAGATAAAGCATGTCCAATGTCCTTGGTCTCAAAGGAGGCAACAAATGCAGCATGAGCGAAATGAGAGCAATTCCTAGACCTTCACCATGTAGTACGTACGTCGATGTCCCCGATGATCTTTGATAGGGGATGCACTTCTTGAATCCGCCGGGGAGCCTCACGCCTCGAGACTACCTCCCCCTCAACTTTAGCTTCTCTCGCCTGATCCTCTTGTCGCACCGTCGTTGTCCATGAAGTAGACGGTCCACCCTCCGTAGTGGTCGTAGGGAAAGTAGTGGGTACACATTCAGCTTCAGGCGCATGGTTCTCTCCATCATCATCTCGAGCTTCATCCTTCTCTTCTTCAAAGAGGTCCTCGGCCATCTCCTCATCACCTGCACATTCAAAGCCAAGAGAGGTACATGGCATTGTCTCGTCGAAGGTTACCTCGCAAGTCTCCATGATTTTGTTAGTCTCAATATTAAGCACCCTATAGGCTCTAGAATGATTAGCATATCCAAAGAAAATCCCATCACTAGACCTAGACTCAAACTTGTCGAGTTTTCCCTTCTTAAGAATAAAGCACTTGCAGCCAAAGACTCGGAAATGACTCACCTTGGGTGCCCGACCATGCATAAGCTCATAACAGGTCTTCTTCTTGAAAGCTCACAATAAAATCCTGTTGGAAACATGACAACCCGTATTGACCGCCTCAACCCAATACCTCCTAGGAGTCCTGTGCTCATCGAGCATCGTCTTAGCCATCTCACAAAGAGTCCAATTTTTCCTTTCCACAACTCCATTTTGAGGGGGCACATAAGGGGTCGAATACTGATGTTCAAGACCTAGATCACGACAAAAGACATCAAAACGAGAGTTCTTGAACTCTGAGCCATTATCATTGCGGATAGCTCGAATAGCATTCCCATGCCTCTCGTTTTTCAACCTCACGATCAGATCTCGAACAAAACCAAATGTCGCACTCTTATCTTCCAAGAAAAACACCCACGCATTGCAAGAGTAATCGTCCACCACAACAAGGACATACCACTTCCCACCCACCGAGCGAACTCGAGCTGGCCCAACAAGGTCCATATGCAACAGCTTTGTCGGACACTTGGTCATGACATCGGTCAGGGGTGGATGGGGAGTGGCTACCATCTTGCCATGCCTACACGGAGCACAAACCAAATCCTTCTCAAGCTTCAACCTCGGCAATCCTCGGACAAGGTCAAGACCACTCAAGCGGGAAACCGAATCAAAACTCAAGTGACCCAACCGCCTATGCCATTTCCACAAATCAGAAGAAGGACCAGCCATCAAACAGCGAGCAAGACCCAAAGAACGATAGAAATCAGCCCTGAAAATGTGACCCTCGGGGATGATCATACAAACAAGATCACCTCGAGAATCCAGCAAACGAGACTCACCAGACTTGAAACGCACCTCAAAGCCCTCATCAAGCAACTGAGAAACCGAAAGCAAATTGAAACCCAAAGACTTCACAAGAGCAACCCTCTTCAATGTTACCTTGTCACTCACATGCACCACACCCTCAGAAATAACCCTTCCTCGTCCATTGTCCCCAAATGTGATGTACATCTTTTCCTTCACTGGGGTGAGGCTGGAGAACCACTTCTTATCTCTGGTCATGTGTCGGGAACATCAGGAGTCGATCAACCAAATGTTCTCCAAGCCCCCTGCCTGTAGTCAGAAACAAGAACGAGAATGAGCTAACGACTCGACACTGGGGTTAGCACACAGAGAGTTGAACCAGTGTCGAGCCATCTGCTCAAAAGAGGGGTTAGCAAACATCATTCCCTTGCCACCAAACTTCCCATGTCCCATGGAAGGAGTACGAGTACCACAAGGGGGAAAACGTGGTTCGTAGTTCCTCTGGAACCCAAAGCTGCGATCATCTGCCCTAAACCCGTATTGAGGACGAGTAGGGGGACGTCCAGCAAAACCACCATGAGCCCGACCAAACCTCTCACCAGCACGCAGACCATCATCTCTCCTAACAAACCTTTCACCACCACCTCTCTGTGGGAACCTACCACCCTGAGCTCTAACTCTACCAGCACTCTTCACACTTCCCACTCCCTGTGGAAGTGGCACTCTAGGCCCAGTAATACTATGAGACTGGCGATACCTGTCCTAGTTTGCTTGCTCCCTAGCAAGCCTCTCATCCCTCTTCCTCTTGTAGCAAAACTCTGCTAGGTGCCTCTCCTTGCCACAATACTCACACCTGAAGGGGATGGGTTTTGGTTTTGGCTCTGGCTTCTCTCTAGGCTTCTCACCCTTCTCACTCACAAACTTCACCGGTTTATTGAAGTCATTTGTCTTAGGTGGGAATTTGGGTGGATCTTGGGTTGTGTCAAGCTTGTTGCAAAGGTGGTTGGGCTTTGGTGTGAAAGAGTTCTTGGGTGCTTTTGGATGTCTCCGATCACCTCAAACTCGGGGTTAGACTCAACACACTTCTCATACACACTCTCCCCACTGTTCTCTCCCACTTTCTCACCCAACTTCTCAAAACCCAAACCACGACCATCAGCTCTCTTGAACTCCTCAATCATGATTTTCAACTGAGGTTCCTGCCCAGACAACCAACCGAACACCTTCCCCAAGTAATCATTCTCCTCATAAATGACATCCAAACGGGAAGTAAGTTCAAGATTTCGCAAAGTAACTTCATCACAGCTAGTGCATGCATTGACAACAGGAGATTTCAAAGAAGCTTCCAAAGTGCTAATAGTAGAACGAGCATCAACAAGCTTAGCATGCATAGTAGGACATGATTTACAAGTGCCAAGCAAAGTGGGTCTAGCCTTAAGCTCATCATACTCAGTCCTAAGAGCATCTAGTTTAGCCAAAGTAGAAGCATTCTTCGCATTAAGCAACTTGATCTCATTCAACCATGCATCACACTCAAGACATTCAACATCATCAGGAGTAGTAGGAGCAAGTTTCAAAGAGTCATTCTCAAGTTTCAATTCAAGCAATTTGGACTCTGACTCTCCTACTTTCTTACTAGCATTCTCAAGTTGAGCTCTAAGATCTTTCCTTATCTTCTTAGCGTCGCTCAACACACTATCACAGTTGTCAATTAAGCCATTCAACCTAGTGATCTTAGCAAGCAAAGAGTCGGGGTCACGATTTACCTCATCCTCCGAGTCGGAGTCACTGTCTTCCTTCTCGCTCTTCTCGCTGCTTGAACTATGGGCCATCCCACAAAAGCCTTCAAGCCCCACACAGCTCAACCCACTGAGGTTCTGGCTTGTACTCTTCTTGCCCTTGTGCCTCCCGACGTCTTCATCTTCACTGCTTGAGCTTGACTGCGCGTCGCTTGAGCTTGAGTCGATGTCGCTTGCACCGGCCACCATGGCTCTTGCGTTGTCCTTCTTGTAGCCACCCTTGCTCGGTCGCTGCTTGTCTTTGTCCTTGCTCTTGGACTTGCTGAAGTGCTTGCCCTTGGAGGAGTACTTGTCTTTACGCCTTGGGTGCGCCTTGTACTCACTCATCTTGTACTTGTTCTCCTCCGCTTCCGGGCACTCGGCGATGAAGTGGCCACGCTTGCCACACTTGTAGCACGTCCCTGAGCTCCGCCTTGCATTCCTCCGGCTCTCGTGTAGTCGATCAAACCTTCTTGAGAGCAAGGCCAGCTCCTCCTCGCCCAGCACATCAAACTCCTCATCTGGAACAGACATAAGAGAAGACAAGGAAAACTGTCGACAGGAAGGGTTAGATTTGCCCTTTGATCCGCCCACAAGAGCAAGACTATGGTCAGTCGAGCCCTCATGCTTGGATTGCAACTTCCTGTCAACCTCAGCCGACTTGAGCTTAGAAAAGAGGTCATCCAACTCAATAGTCAAATATTGCCCAGACTCCTTGATGGCCTCAACCTTATCACCCCAAACATTTGGGTCCAAGACATGCAAGAGCTTCAAAGCTTGATCATGCTCAGTGTAAGGAAAATCCTCAACATTGGCCTTCATGTTGTTCACGATGGTGGTGAACCTCTGAAACATCGCATCAATGTCCTCACCGGGAAGTTCAGTGAAGTTCTCATATTGCATCCGGTAAGAGACAAAGAGGCGAGCCTTCACATGGTTATCACCACCGTGAGCAACCAACAACTTCTCCCAAATTTGCCAAGCAAGATTCAAATGGCGAACACGCTCAAACTCAGGATCACACAAGCTCCTGACCAAGTGATCAACGGCTTTTGCATTTGCCTCATACTTGGCCTTAGCACCGGCATCGGTCACCATAAGAGTATGGATGTTGACCGGAATAGTATAGGTCTTGTCAAGCACAATGAAATCCAATAGCTTGCCACGAAGAAAGATCATCATACGAGCCGCCCACTTGTGGTAACCCTTCCCATCGAAGTGCGGCGGACCGCCCCGCTCAACGTACGCCATCTTAGGATTTAAGACTTGTCAAAGTCACAAAGAATCCGGCACCAAGCTCTGATACCAATTGAATGATCGGATGGCGACTAGAGAGGGGGGGAGTGAATAGGAGCCGGTAAAAATTCTTCTCAAAGAACCCGGCCTATACCCTAGACAATTCCCGGTCACACATAAGCGATGGATCGAATTACTCACCAACCGCCAAGACAAAGTTATGGATCAACCTCAAGTCTTAGGAACGATTCCTTGAAGCACACGCCGAAGCACGAAAGAAGAAGGAAGGAATCGAAACAAGGAACCAAGCTGTCAGCCTCGGGCGGATCCGTCCGGCCGGCAGGCGGACCGTCCGCAAAGGCCGCGCGGACAGTCCGGCCAGGTGCCGCGGACAGTTCGCAAGGGACACGCGGACCGTCCGGCCAGGGGCCACGGACTGTCCGTTAAAGACAACAGAACCACCAGAACCGAGCCGAGAAAAACGAACCGTCCGCGAAGACCGGGCGGACCGTCCGCGCGGGTCCCGGACCGTCCGCTACTGAAGCTCGGATCGTCCGCAAACCGGCTGCAACGAAAACCTAAAGCAAAACCGGATCGAAAGCAAAGGTGCGCAAGAACACGACGAACACGCGAAGAACACTATGCGCGCGGACCATCCTCCAGGCCCTCGCGGACCGTCCGCCAGGCACGAACAGAACTGAAAACTGCTCAACCCCGAAAGTCAACACTCCCAATCCATCACCGGATCTCCCAAACAGTAGAAGCTGTTGAGACAAGAGTTTGGGGACATGAAAAGCGTCAACCAAGGATGCTATACCCCAAAAATTTCGTCTCCTAAGTCCCTAAATCATCGGGAATCGCAGATCCTTTGAACACCACCAAAAGCTAGAGCACCGAACGAAAAACCTTGAATCGAAGTGGTTTCCCGGCGTTTGAGGGCACGAGATCAATCACAAACATGCACTAGACATCCATCCATGTTTCCCTCTAAGAAATCCGGGGAGAAACCCACTCAAATCCGCGGAATCACACCAAGAACAAAGGCACCAAAAACAAGCACGAAAAAGACCACGAAATTCACAACGCCGAATCTTCTATACAAACTAGGAAAGATTCTCAAGGTCTAGCATGCCGCCCTAGCATCCATCCCTCTCAACAAATCTCTCATGAAGCTCTCATGCTAGCCTAGAGAAAATGGAGAAGAAACGAGTCCATGAAAATGAGAAAGAGGAGGGGGAAAATGAAACCCTAAGTTGCAGAGAGAGAGCCATCCACACACACTCATGGCTTATATATCGGGTCCCGCTGGTGTGGGAATGACTCGACTACCCCTAACTCAACTACTGGCGATACAACCCACGCAGGGGCATTTATGTAATGTTTGTGGGTCTTGCCATCGGACGGCCACGCCTTCGCCGCACCCCGTGTCCTCCTGACGCAAGCCATGCGATCCCGCCGCGTGTCCTTCGCCTCGAAGCCTCCCGACACGCCCAGATCCCATCTTCGTCATGTTGGGCCTTCGGACTTGGTTTTGAGGCCCAAACTAAGAAACCGTCCTCCGATGGTTTTGTGGGCAAACCACCAAACCCCGCGTGCTCGGTCCGGCCTCCCGCCAAGCCTCTTGACTCGACCGCCACCGTGCACCGGCTCGATCGTCCATGACTTCGTCTTGCTCGTCTCGCCACCATGTGGCCCGCACCTAGTCCCATCGTCCACCGGGTCCCTCGAACCGAGCCTACTTGTCTCTCCATCTCCCGGAGGCCCCTCAAGGCTGAAGACCTTTCACGCCCGTTCTTCACCTGCAACAACACAAACTAGGCTGCAGCCTACACTTGCACACTGAGCCAAGAGTCAGTCCAACACCCGTTGTCAATCACTCATCACTGAGGAGCGGTCATCCACCGACCACCGGGACGCTCCTGGTCCTCACCGAGGAGATGAGTGAAGTTCTCGTACTCTCTCCGGTAGGTTGCATACATCTGTGCCTGAACCTGGGCATTCCCAACATGAGCCTCCTTCAGCACCGACCAAATTCTACAAGCCAAGTGCTTGGTGTGCACCCGATCGAACTCAGGCTGACACAAAGCATGAAACAAGTAGTCGACCGCCTTGTTGTTGGTGTCGAACCTGTCCCTCGATCCTGGAGTGAGGAAGTCCATCGGCTGGACATAACCTGTGTCCACCGTGACATCCCAAAGGATCTGACCCTTTCCGCGGAGGAACGCCCCCATCTGCTTACTCCACATCTGGTAGTTCTTGCCATCGAAGTGGGGAGGACCCGAACCCCGTTCCCGGTACACCATCCTTGGATCTTAGACTGGTTAGAGTCAATAAAGACCCGAACCGGCTCTGATACCACTTGAAGGACTGATACGGCGAACCAGAGAGGGGGGGAGTGAATAGGAGCCGATAAAAAATCTTCTCGAAGGAGATGGGAACTCCAACAAGATGAACACGGCTTCCAACACACGTCTCCGACTCACTACTCAAGTTGGTCAAGCCCACGTAGCCACTGGAGTGCCACTGGACCTAGGAACGAACACACAACCTTCCGACCCAAGAACGCAGCGGAACACCAAACCTCGAGTCTACAGACCAACACCGGTCAGACCGGTGAGCACCACCGGTCAGATCGGTCCCTACTGGTGAGAGTTGGCAACTTCTGCTAAGTGGCTTCACACTAGTCAGGCCGGTGCAACACACCGGTCAGACCGGTCCAAGCTTGAAAGCCCCCAAATAACCAAACAGGACAACCGACCTCCAAACTGACCCAAACTCGAAACAGCTACAACACAGAACAACAGCGAACACACCCAGACGTTCACCCGAGCAAAAACCCACCAAGGTTGCACGGTCAGACCGGTCAAGAGCACCGGTCCGACCGGTGTAGCCTGGGCAGCTCGGGAAGAACAACACCCGCGGGTCAACTCCCCCAAATCCAAACCTCGATCTCCCGAATCGCTCCACGGACTTGAGCAAGACTTTGGGGATAATAGGAACACCTCATGAGGAGTCCGTAGCCAAGTTTAATCCCACCAAAACTTGTCCAAAAAAAGGAATCAAAGAAATCCCGCCAAGAACACCTCTAACCCTAGAACTCAGAAAACCCCAAAATCGAGCCCCTTTACTCACGGATTTGGGAGGGGAATCACAGCCCAAAGAACCACGAAGGGTTCCCACAAATTTCCGCCATCAAATCTCCAAGAGAAAGGTCCCGAAAACAACCCAAGAAAAACACCAAGAAAGGGCACCGAAAATCACCACCAAGAACAATCGGGAACACCACAACAAGGCCTTGAGGAACCACGCCGAATCATCTATACATACCACAAAGTTTCATACAAGGTCTAGCTTGCCGCCCGATCATCCAACCCTCTCAACAAGATCTCACCTTGAAGCTCTCAAGCTAGTCCTATGGAAATCCTAAGAAAATAGGAAGGGAAAATAGGAAAGCAAATGAACTAGGGTTCCAAGAGAGTTGGCTGCCATCCTCTCACCTCTTGGGTTATATGGAGGCAACCGAAAGTCAAAATTACACTTTCCTAACAACTAGGGATACAAGCCCCTCGAGGGCGGTTTTGGAAGTCTTCAAGCTTTTTCCATAGGACGGATGCCCGGCGATCGCTACCTGCTTAGCCTCTACGCAAGCCTTGCGATCCCGACGCATGTCCTCTGCTTCGAAGATTCCGAACTGCGTCGTCGCACACCGGTCAAACTGGTGCTCCTCATCGGTCAGACCGGTACCCACCTGTCAGACCCACCAGTCAAACCGGTCTGGCGCTGCTGCAGCACCGTCTTCGGTTCTTCGGTCTTGGCTTTGTGGATCAACCAAGGAACCCAGTGGTTTTCTGGTGAACCACCGGAAACCCCGCGAACTCGGTGTAGCCTCCTCCAATCGCCACTCATGACTCGGCTCCCACGTAGTCCCGGCTCGACCTTGGTTTTGTGGCTCAACCAAGAAACCGTCCACGACTTCATCTTGCTGTTCATGCCACCATGCGGCCCGCACTTGACCCCGCTGGCCACCGGGTCCCTCGAACGAAGCCTACTTGTCTTCTCCACACCTGGAGGCCTGACCGACGACGACCTTTCGCGCTTGTTCTTCACCTGCACCAACACCAGTGAAGCCGCAACCTACACCTGCAATACTTAGCCAAGAATCAGTCCACACAACGTAGTCAATCACTCGTCACACAAGGAAGCGCCATCCACTGGTCCTCGAACCACACATGGTCCTCAATTTGCCATCATGAATGTTTAGCCCCCTTGCTTTATCTTATGGAGGGGCATAAGTTCCTTTTTGTCGCAAAGACATTTCATGTATCAAATATGAATCTGAAAATGAAATGTAAAATGCTTGGGAAATGTCCTCCCATGTCATATGTGCTAAATTTAATTTGCTTTGGGTGCTAAACTGTTGCATGATGCCTACCAATGAGAAGTCTCATACATAGAAGTAGGCACATGGCTCGTTGGCTTTGACATGACATGAGGTGCTTGTGGGTGTTTGTGATGGTCTTATGATTAGAATTGCTATCCTAGCATGAAATTTGTGTGGCTTTGTCATTTTGACATGTTTTGATTATGTTTAGGACTTTGCTCATGAGAGGCAATTTTTTTGCAAAATTTCCCAAATCCATCTTAACTTCGTCAAATGGTTGTGAAACTTGCTGTCGATACGAAGATATAGAGTATATAACTTGCTTATTTGGACATGTGTTGCATCCATTGTTAAATTTTGTATATTTGAGAAGCTCTAGGTTGAAAGTTTTGCATTTTTGGATTGATTCATGCATTGCCAACAAGGGGGAGAAGTTGAGCTTGAAATGTCTTGCTGGATGCATTTAGAAAGTTTTCAGGTGGCTTCGAGCCATTTCTGGGCTCTGGTTTGCACCGGTCTGACCGGTTGAGGTCACCGGTCTGACCGGTCAGAGTGTTGGTCCTGTGCACATGTTAGGCACAAGTCTGACCGGTGGTGGTGACCAGTCTGACTGTTGTAAGCTGAAGTTGTTCCAGCTGCCCTGTTTTCAAGTGGTTTCATGCATTCGTCCAGGGGGATAGGCGTTGGTTCAGGGGGAGCTTGCATGTGTGCAGGGGGAGCTCTTTGTGGTTTTTCGAGCTTTGGTTTTGTGTTTTGCGCTCTTTGCTTGAGCTTTGTTTTGTCTCAGATGTGTCGAGCCGTTGCCCTTGCCTAAGGGGTCCGAGACTTGCCTTCTTCAAGTGATCTTGCTCTTTGCCTTTATTTGGCGTTCGATCTCTTGTTGGAGTTTCTTTTTGTTCGTTTCTTTTCTTTTTCTTTTCTCTCGTGTTACTTTATGTGGGTATTGTCAATGCACTCATCAAGGGGGAGACTGAGGACCATGTGTGGTTCGAGAACCAGTGGATGGTCACTTCCTTGTGTGATGACTGATTGACAACGTTGTGTGGATTGATTCTTGGCTAAGTATTGCAGGTGCAGGTTGTGGCTTGACTGTTGTTGGTGCAGGTGAAGAACAAGCGCGAAAGGTCGTCGCCGGTGAGGCCTCCAGGTGTGGAGAAGACAAGTAGTCTTCGTTCGAGGGACCCCATGGCCAGCGGGGTCCAGTGCGGGCCGCATGGTGGCATGAACAGCTAGATGAAGTCGTGGACGGTTTCTTGGTTGAGCCTCATAACCAAGGTCGAGCCGGGACTACGTGGGAGCCGAGTCATGAGTGGAAATTGGCGGAGGCTACAACGAGTTCGTGGGGTTTCCAGTGGTTCACCAGAAAACCACTGGGTTCCTTGGTTGATCCACAAAGCCAAGACCGAAGAACTGAAGATGGTGCTGCAGCAGTGCCAGACCGGTCTGACCGGTGGATCTGACCGGTCTGACCGGTGTGCAACGATGCAGTCCGGAATCTTCGACGCGGAGGACATACGTTGGGATCGCAAGGCTTGCGTCGAGGCTAAGCAGGTTGCGGTCGCCGGGCATCCGTCCGATGGAGAAAGCTTGAAGACTTGCAAAACCACCCTTGAGGGGCTTGTATCCCTAGTTGTTACGAAAGGGTATTTTAGACTTTCAGTTGCCTCCATATAACCCATGAGGCGAGAGGATGGCAGCTAATCTCTTGGAACCCTAGTTCATTTTGCTTTCCTATTTTCCCTTCCTATTTTATTAGGATTTCCATAGGACTAGGTTAAAAGCTTCATGGTGAGATTTTGTGAGAGGGTTGGATGATCGGGCGGCAAGCTAGACCTTGTATGAACCTTTGTGGCATGTATAGATGATTCAGCGTGGTTCCTCAAGGCCTTGTTGTGTTGTTCTCGGTTGTTCTTGGTGGTGATTTTCGGAGCCCTTTCTTGGTGGTTTTCTTGGGGTGTTTTCGGGACCTTGCTCTTGGAGATTTGATGGGGGAAATTTGTGGGAACCCTTCGTGGTTCTTTGGGCTGTGGTTCCCATCCCAAATCTGTGAGTTAAGGGGCTCAATTCTGGGGGTTTCGGTGTTCTTGGGTTAGAGAAGGTCTTGGCGGGATTTCTTCGATTCCTCTTATTTGGACAAGTTTTGGTGGGATTAAACTTGGCTATGGACTCCTCATGAGGTGTTCCTATTGTCCCCAAACTCTTGTTCAAGCCTGTGGAGCGATTCGGGAGATCAAGGCTTGGATTTGGAGGAGTTGACCCACGGGTGCTGTTCATCCCGAGCTGCCCAGGCTACACCAGTCTGACCGGTGCTCATGACCGGTCTGACCGGTGCAACCCTTGGTGGGTTTTTGCTCGGGTGAACGTCTGGGTGTGTATGTTGTTGTCCTGTGTTGGGGCTGTTTCGAGTTTGGGTCTGTTTGGAGGTCGGTAGGCCTGTTTGGTGTTTTGGGGCTTTCTGGCTGTGACCGGTCTGACATGTGTGCTGCACCGGCCTGACCTGTGTGGAGACACTCTGTGGAAGTCGCCAAGTTTCACCAGCAGGGACCGGTCTGACCCGTGGTGCTCACCGGTCTGACCGGTGTTGGTCAGTGGACTCGAGGTTGGTGTTTCACTGCTTTCTCGGGTCTGTGAGGTTGGAAGTTGGTTCCTAGGTTCAGTAGCACTCTAGTGGCTACGTGGACTTGGCCGATTTGGGTAGTGAGTCGGAGACGTGTGTTGGAAGCCGTGTTCGTCTTGTTGGAGCCTTCATCTCCTTCGACAAGATTTTTTATCGGCTCCCATTCACTCCCCCCTGTTCGCCGTATCGGTCCTTCACTGTGCCCACCTTGACATCCCAAAGGATCTGACCCTTTCTGTGGAGGAATGCAGACATTCGCTTACTCCACATCTGGTAGTTTTTGCCATCGAAGTGTGGAGGACTCGAACCCGTTCCTGGTACGTCATCCTTGGATCTTAGACTGGTTAGAGTCAATCAAGACCCGTAACTGGCTCTGATGCCACTTGAAGGACCGAAATGGTGAACCAGAGAGGGGGGAGTGAATGGGAGCGGATAAAAATACTTCTCGAAGGAGATAGAGGCTCCAACAAGATGAACACGACTTCCAACACACGTCTCCGACTCACTACCCAAGTTGGCCAAGACCACACACCAACTGGAGTGCTACTGGCCCTTGGAACCAACAACCAACTTCACGGACCTGAGAACGCAGCGGAACACTAACTCGAGTCTCACTAACCTACACCGGTTAGGCTGGTGAGCACCATCGGTCAGACCGGTCCCTACTGGTGAAACCTGGGAACTTCCACACAAAGGCCCCGACACCAGTCAGGTTGATGTAGCTCATCGGTCAGACCGGTTCAAGCCAGGAAACCCCAAATCTACCAAACAAGCCTACTGAGCTCCAAACAGATTGAAACTTGAAACAACAGCAATACGGAACAACAGCGAACTCAGACAGACGTTCATCCAAGCAAAACACAACAGGAGCCTGCACCGGTCTGTCACTGACGTTGGTCAAAGATGCCACGTGGATTGGCCTGGGTCTTCTTCGGCTAAAGAGACCTCGATCCCGAAGCCTTCGGAGTATCTTTTTGATCCGGTGAGAGCCATAGGTCAGACTGGTGTGACCTGAGCTCTCAGGATGAACAACACCCGTGGGTCAACTCCACCAAATCCAACTCCCGATCTCCCGAATTGCTCCACGGATTTGAGCAAGACTTTGCAGATAGTAGGAACACCTCATGGACACTCCATAGACAAGATTTTGTCCACCAAAACTTGCTAAATCTAGAGGAATCGAAGAAGTCCCCCCCAAGAACTCCTCTAACCCTAGAGCATCGAAAACCCCAAAATCGAGCCCCTTTTATCACGGATTTGGGAGGGGAATCAAATGGAAAAGAACCTCGAAGGGTTCGTGCATACATCCCCCACCAAATCCCAAAGAGAAAGGCCTCGAAATTGCTTCAAGAAAATTGCCAAGAAAAGGCTCTGAAAATCACCAAAAAGAACGAACGGGAACAACACATCCAAGCCTTGAGGAACCACGTTGAATCATCTATACATCACAAAGAAGTTCATACAAGGTCTAGCTTGCTGCCCCATCATCCTTCACTCTCACAAGATCTCACCATGAAGCTCTCAAGCTAGTCCTATAGAAATCCTAGAGAAAATAAGAAGGGAAAATAGGAAAACCAAATGAGCTAGGGTTCCAAGAGTTGGCTGCCATACTCTCACCTATTGGGTTATATGGAGGCAACCGAAAGTCTAACTTCCTATGCCACTTCCACAACTCACTCGAAGAACCAGCTAAAAAGTAATGAGCCAGACTAGAGGACTAAGAAAAATCTGCTCAGAAGATTTGACCCTCGGGAACGACCATGCAAACTAGGTCCCCTTGAGAATCCAAAATCCGAGAACCACCAAGCCCGAACAGCACCTCAAAACCCTCATCCAACAGCTGGGACACGGAAAGCAAATTGAACCCAAGAGATTGTACAAGAGCAACCCGCCTGAGAGTGACCTTGTCACTTACCTTAATCTCACCTTCGGAAAGCACACAACCTTGCCCATTGTCCCCAAAGGTGATGTATGTCTCAAACACCACCGGGATGAGACTTGAGAACCACCCCCTGTCTCCGGTCATATTCCACAGGTAATTGGAGTCGATCAGCCAAATGTTCCTCAAGTGTCCAACCTGAAATTAAAAAATGAACATGTGAGCGAACAAATGACTCAGCACTAGGGTTAGTACCAAAAGAGTAAAACCAGTGCTAAGCCATTTGCTCCAAAGTGGGGTTAGCACAAACCATATCATCATGCCTATCAAAGCTACCACCACAAAAACCACCACGAGGGAACCACCCCTGTCTCGTTGGAGGAGAACGAAAGCCATGAACGGAAGACCGTGGACTGTTGCTCCTTTGAGACTCAAATCTACGACTCCTCCCACCATTGTATTGAGCATGAGGTGGAGAACGCCTAGCTTACTGAACACCACCAGACTCACCATGCCAAACACTTGTACCACGACCAAAGGAGCTGAACTGAGCATCCTCATGAGCAAAGAAACCAAACCGCTTAGCTCAAAGACCTACACTGGTCTGACCGGTCCCCATGTACGGTCTGACTGGTGGTGCTCGGCCAGCAGCATCACCTGAAACTTTCCGATCTTCCCAATTTGGAATGGTACGCACAATGTCCTTGGCCCTAAGCATCTGCATACGAGGCTCAAGTACACCATTTGAAGGGCGGTACATGTCCTTTCTAGCCCACTCCTTAACCAACCTTTCCTCGCGCTTCCTCTTGAAGCAAAACTCATCTTTGTTACCATCTCTACCACAATACCCACAATGGAACCGAATGGGTTTTGGTTTAGGCTTGGGTTGAGGTTGCTCACTTGGCTTCTCCCTTCTTCTCTCCAAGCACATCTCCCTTGGGGTTCACAAATCTCACCAATTTTTTGATGTTGTTTGTTGGGGAAGGAAATATGGATGGATCTGGAGCTGTGTCAAGTTTGTTTCTGAGATGGTCAGGCTTGGGCTCAAACTTGTTTTTGCATGTTGTTTGTGGTGGGATAGGGATCTCTCCAACTTTCTCTTCTAGCTCATCACTGCTCTCTCTAATTTTGTCACCCCCAAGTGCCCAACCATCATAGCATTTGAAAGCCGCTATCATGATAGCAAGCTGAGGCTCCTGATCCAACAACCAACTTAAACACTTCCTCAACACATCATTTTCATCCTGCAATCGATCAACATAATGTGCAAGTTCCAGATTTTTCACAGCATGCAATTCACAATTAGCGCAGGAAGTAGGAACTAGAGCTTTCAAGTCAGTCTCAAGTGAAATAATGCGAGCACGCAACTCATCAATCTTTGCATGCAGCACAAGACAAGACGTGCAAGCACCTAGCAAAGAGGGCCTAGATTGCAGCTCAGCCAGTTCAACCCTAAGCACATCTAGGCTCACTTGGAGGCATGCTTTAACTTAAGAGTAGTTAGATCAACTAGAAAACAGAGCAATCACCACAATCAACCTCATAAGAAACAATAGGTGAAGCCTTAAGCGAATCTATCTCATGCTTAGCATCAAGGTTCTGTGTTTCTAGCTTGGGTACTTTGTTCCTAGTATCTTCTAGTGAGGCCCTAAGCTCTTTCGTCTTTTTCTTAGCCTCTCTAAGCATGTCATCGCGGTTATCAAGCAACTTGCCAAGCTCCTCATTCTCCTGGTGCAAGAATGAAAGCTCGTCACGTACCTCATCCTCGGAGTCAGGGTCCAAGTCGCTCTTGTGACTTTCTTGCTGCCGGAGCTGTGTGCCATGCCCCAGAAGCCATCTCGCGTGAAGCAGCTCAGCCTGCTCAAGTTCTTGGATTCCTTCTTGCTCTTGCACCGATCACCTTCATCTTCGCTACTACTGGAGCTCGAGGTAGAGTAGGCAGAGCTGGAGTCGACGTCGCTTGCTCCGACCATAGCTTGGGCCTTCTTGCTGTGGACATCCTTCTTCCTCGATATCCGCTCGTCCTTCTTCTGATGCTTGTGCTTGTGATCGCGTCTCGATCGGTGTTTGTTCTCCCTCCTCAATCGGTGCTTGTAGCCATCCTTGTTCTCCATCTTCTCCGGACAGTCGGCGACGAACTATCCTTGATTGCCGCACTCAAAGCATGTTCATGTGGTACTCCTTATGTTCACTCGGTTCTCATGCAACCTCGCGAACCTCCTGGTCAACAATGCCAATTCATCTTCTTCAAGCACGTCGAACTCCTCATCTGGCAAAGACATCAAGGAAGAAAAAGAGTACATCTAGGAGGATGGGTTAGCGTTAGACTTAGCACCTGAGCCACCGACGAGAGCAAGACCATGGGAGCCAGTCGGGCTCTCAAGACGAGCTGTCACACCACGATGAACCTCAGTTGACTTGAGCTTAGAGAACAACTCGTTCACCGTTAGTGTGTCATACTTCTCGAACTCCGGAATGGCCTCGACATTTCCATACCAAATTGTATCGATCCAGAGAGTGCAAGAGCTTCACAGCTCTGGCGTGATCATCGTACGGGAGCACGACAACATTGGCCCTCATGTTGTTCACAACTACCGTGAACCGCTGGAACATGGCGTCAATTGACTTACCGGGGAAATGAGTGAAGTTTCCATACTCTCTCTGATAAGTCGCATACATCTGAGCGTGAACCTGAGCATTTCTAGCGTGACCATCTTTCAGTTGCTCCCAAATCCTACAAGCCAAGTCCCTTGTTTGAAGCCGATCGAATTCGGATGAACATAGAGCATGAAACAAGTAGTCGACCGCCTTGTATTTTGCATCGTGCATGTTCCTCAATCCTGGAGCAAGGAAGTTAATCGGATGAACATAAGCTATGTTTATTAGAATGTCCCAAAGGATCTGACCCTTGTCGCGGAGGAATGCAGCCATCCGCCTATACCACATATGGTATTTTCCCATCGAAATGTGGAGGACCCGATCCCCGTTCCGGGTATGCCATCCTTGGATCTTAGACTGGTTAGAGTCCCGTAAGATCTGTAACCGGCTCTGATACAACTTGAAGGATCGAACTGACAACCAGTGAGGGGGGAGTGAATGGGAGGCGATAAAAAGTCGTCTCGAAGGAGATGGCTTCTCCAACAAGATGAACACGACACACCAAAACTCGTCACCGACTCGACTACCCAAGTTGGCCAAGACCATGTGGCCACTGGAGTGCTACTGATCCTAGGAACGAACAACTCAACCAACTGAAACACTCACACCAAACACGCAACGGAAAATGGCAAAACCTGCTGTTTGTGCCACACTGGTCAGGCCGATGGCTCTTGCTGGTCAGACCAATGGCACCAGTCAAACCGGTGGACTCTACCGGTCAGGCCGGTGGCAACAGCAGATGCACATCAAAGTTCTAGTTAGCTTCAGTGACTCCTCTTGGCCCTGGAGCAAAATGACCCACAAAACTCAAACTGAAGGAGACGAAGAACCTCCACAAAACTAGGCAAAACACCTTAAAACCTTCCAAGAACTGAGTAGCAACATCACAGCCTAAAGCCACATGAACTAGACAGTTAACCCGAGGCAAATCCCACAGGGACCTTGCACCGATCGGACCGGTCAAGCCTAGGCAGCTCGGGATGAACAGTGAGCCGCTGGTCAATTCCCCCCAAATTCCACTTCCCGGTCTCCCAATTCGCACAAGATGTTGGGGATACAAGGAGTACCTCATGGGCATCCCATAGCTACGATTTGGTCCACCAAAACTCGTTGAATCAAGATGAATTGAAGGATTTCCACCAAGAACAACACTTTCCCGAAACCTAACAAAACCCCAAAATCGAGCACCTTTACTCATGGATTTGGGAGGGGAATAACAAGGAAAAGAAACAAGATGGGTTCATGCATACATCCCCTATCAAATCCGAAAGAGAACATCCTCAAATCCACCACAAGAAAATCACCAAGAAAAGGCTCTGAAAATCAGCAAAAAAGGGAAAACAGGAGAGACACAATCTAGCCATGAGGAACCACGCCGAATCATCTATACATACCATAAACGTTCATACATAGTCTAGCTTGCTTCCCGATCATCCATCCCTCCCTCAAGATCTCACCATGAAGCTCTCAAGCTAGTCCTAGGAAATCCTAAGGAAAATAGGAAGGTAAAATAGCAAAACAAAATGAGCTAGGGTTCCAAGAGATGGCTGCTATCCTCTCACCACTTGGGTTATATGGAGGCAACCAAAATATGAAACTAATTTATTACATTAAAATAGGATTCACGCCTGAAGGATCGGATGGCGACTAGAGAGGGGGGGAGTGAATAGGAGCCGGTAAAAATTCTTCCAAAAGAATCCGGCCTATGCCCTAGACAAATCCCGGTCACACACGAGCGATGGATCGAATCACACACCTATTGCAAAGACAACGAGGTTATGGATCAACCTCTAGCCTTAGGAACGATTCCTTGAAGCACATGCGGAAGCATGAAAGAAGAAGGAGAGGAATCGAACCAAGAAGCAAAGCGCACAGGCTCTGGCGGACCGTCCGGCTAGGAGGGGCAGACCGTCCGCACTGGCCTCGCGGACCGTCCGGCTCGAAGCCGCGGACCGTCCGCGGCAACCTCGCGGACTGTCCGGCCCTACGCCGCGGACCGTCCGTTAAAGCACACAGAACCACCAGAAGCGACCCGAGAAAAACGGACCGTCCGCCAAGGCCGGGCGGACCGTCCGCGCGGGTCACGGACCGTCCGCTACTCAAGCTCGGACCGTCCGCAAACCACCGCAACAAAAACCAAAAGCCAAACCGGATCGAAAGCAAAGACGCGCAAGAACACGACGAACACGCGACAAACCCTAGCCGTGCGGACCGTCCGCCAAGCACCCGCGGATCGTCCGCCAGTGCGGGACAGAGCGGAAAACCCCCGACCCCGAAAGTTAACTCCCCCAAATCATCATCGGATTTCCCAAACGGTTGAAGCTATGGAGACAAGGGTTTGGGGACTTGAAAAGCATCACACAAGGATGCTATAGCCCAAAAATCTTGCCTCCTAACTCCCTAAATCACCGGGAATCGCGAATCCTTTGAGCACCACCAAAAGCTAGAGCACCGAACGAAAAACTGCGAATCCAAGTGGTTTCCCAGTGTTTGAGGGCACAAGATCAATCACAAAGATGCACGAGACATCTATCCATGTTTTCCTCAAAGAAATCCGGGGAGAAACCCAGTCAAATCCGCGGAATCGAACCGGGAACAAAGGCACAAAAACAAGCACAAAAAGGCCACGAAAACACAACCCCTAATCTTCTATACAAACCAGGAAAGATTCACAAGGTCTAGCATGCCGCCCTAGCATCCATCCCTCTCAACAAATCTCTCATGAAGCTCTCATGCTAGCCTAGAGAAAATGGAAGAAAAATAGATACGAAGATGAGAAAGAGGAGGGAGGAAATGAAACCCTAAGTCGCGGAGAAAGAGAGCCACTCACACACCCTCATGGATTATATATCGGGTCCCGCCGGAGTGGTAAATGACACGACTACCCCTAACATAACTACTGGCGATACAACCCACGCAGGGGCATTTAGGTAATGTTTGTGGGTCTTGCCATCGGACGGCCACGCCTTTGCCGCACCCCGCGTCCTCCCGACGCAAGCCATGCGATCCCGCCGCGTGTCCTCCGCCTCGAAGCTTCCCGACACGCCCGGATCCCGTCTCCGTCGTGTTGGGCCCTCGGACTTGGTTTTGAGGCCCAAACCAAGAAACCGTCCGCCGATGGTTTTGTGGGCAAACCACCAAACCCCGCGTGCTCGGTCCGGCCTCCCGCCAAACCACTTGACTTGACCGCCACCGTGCACCGGCTCGCTTGTCCATGACTTCGTCTTGCTTGTGTCGCCACCATGTGACCCGCACCCAGTCCCGCTGTCCACCGGGTCCCTCGAACCGAGCCTACTTGTCTCTCCATCTCCCGGAGGCCCCTCAAGGCTGAAGACCTTTCGCGCCCGTTCTTCACCTGCAACAACACGAACTAGGGCCGCAGCCTACACACCCGCGCACTAAGCCAAGAGTCAGTCCAACACCCGTTGTCAATCACTCATCACTGAGGAGCGGTCATCCATCGACCACTGGGACGCTCCTGGTCCTCAATCTCCCCCTTGATGAGTGCATTGACAACACACGACGAGAAATGAAATTCAGAGAAAGAGAGAAAGAAAGACGAAAGAAAAACAATGAAACTCAACTCATGACCAAAACCAAAGAAGGGCAAAGAAAGGTCACAAGCCAAGCAAAGCACAAAATCCACACCGAAAACAACAAGAAAGCTCCCCTTGAACAAATGCAAGCTCCCCCTGAACATGTGGATACACAGCTTACCTCTTCTGAATTTTCATTAAGCTCACCTCTTCTCCCCCTTGTTGACAATGTATGAATCAAGGTGAAAATGCAGAAATGCAAAGCAAAGCATATAAACAACTACATGAGCTTCTCAAATAGGCCAAATCTAGTGTCAAAGGCTAAAAATGAGACAAAGATCACACACATGAATCATAGCATAGTCAAAGCATCGCCACAAGTAATATATGAAAATACAAGCATGTGACAAAGCAAAATTTTCGGATTTAAGCGGTTTTACCAAAAGAAGGCTCGCTTCACATGTAAAAGCCTATCCATGTCACACTTGAGCCACAAACATGCATACCACTCAAAGATCATACAAGGATATCAAATTCTCAGCAAAAGATCATGGCAAACACCCATAGAGCAAAGCATGTCATGTCAAAGCTCATGAGCCATGTGTCCACTTCGGGGAGACTTCTCCACTGGTGAACATCATGCAACATGTTGTGCACCCATATGTGAAAGATAAAACATTTTAAGCATAGACATGATGGATGGAGCATTTTTCAAGCATTATACACTTCTTTTCAAGATCAAATCATTTCATGGTACATGAAGTGCCTTTGCGGCAAAAAGAAGCTTATGCTCCCCCATAAATGCAACATAGGCTAAACATTCACAATGATATTCGGCCTTTGGCCCAAATGCAAGAACAAGGCATCCAAGCACAATCTAAGCATGAAAAGCACATTTAGACCAAACTGTGACATGGATACACAACTACACACGAGTGGAGCAAATTTCATCAAAGATTAGTCAAGATTAGCATTTATTGCAAAAAGAGCTATCTCACCACACATATATCTCAAATATTCCAAGAGCATAGCCTCACATCACCATTTCTCCACACATATGACCAATATCTCACAAATAGCCAAAGACACTCAAATATGGCATATGAAAGAAGCTCATCATCCTAAAATGCAATATGATATATGACAAGATGGCTATCCTACCATGGTTTATACATCAAGCAAAGCATGTATATACATCAAAGTAAAACATGGTATGATACATATGGTAAAAGAAGGAAATCCCCCAAGAATCAACTAGAAAGGGAAACAAATCCCAAGTTCCCCCCGCAAACGCACAAATGTAGCTTGGTCGAGAGGCTTTGTAAAGATATCAGCTAGCTGATCTTGGGTAGGGACATGGCTCAACACAATGGTTCCTTTTTCCACATTGTCCCTCAAGAAATGATAACTCACTTCTATATGTTTGGTTCTGGAGTGAAGCACTGGGTTTTTGGCTACGCTTATGGCACTGGTGCTATCACAAAGAAGTGGGATCTGGGTGCACTCCTCACCAAAGTCTCTCAAAGTGTATGAAATCCACAACAGCTGAGAACAACAACTCGCGGCAGCAACATACTCCGCCTCTGTGGTAGACTGAGCTACACTAGACTGCTTGTGGGAAGACCATGAAACCAACGAAGAACCAAGAAACTGGCAAGTACCAGAAGTAGACTTTCTCTCGATTCGACAACCAGCAAAATCCGCATCGGAAAAACCATGAAGAGATAGAGTCGAGGAGGAAGAATACCAAAGGCCAAGACCAGGGGCAGACTGTAGGTACCTGAAAATCCTCTTGACGGCCTGTCGATGTGATGTCCTCGGCGAAGCCTGAAAACGAGCGCACAGACACACGCTGAACTGTATGTTTGGCCTCGTCGCCGTCAAGTAGAGGAGGGAGCCGATCATGCTCCTGTACTCCCGCTGGTCCACTGGTTCTCCATCCTCATCCGCATCCAAAGTGGCCGTACTCCCCATGGGAGTTGACATTGGCTTCACATCTTGCATCTGGAACTTCCTCAGCATGTCTTTCGTATACTTGGTCTGGTGCACGAATGTACCGTCCTTCACTTGCTTAATCTGCAGCCCGAGAAAATACTGCAACTCTCCCATCATGCTCATCTCGAACTCCCTGCTCATCTCATCTGCAAACTTGGCAACAAGGTTATGTGACGAGCCACCAAAAACAATATCATCCACGTATATCTGAACAATCAACAAGTCATTTCCATGCTTGAGGAGAAACAAAGTCCTATCCACGGTACCCATCACAAACCCTCTGCTCAACAGAAAACCTCTCAATCTCCCATACCAAGCACGGGGCGCCTGTTTCAACCCATACAGAGCCCTTTTCAACCTGTACACCCTGTGTGGGTACAGCTCGCTCTCAAACTCAGGTGGCTGCTTCACATACACCTCCTCCTCTATGACCCCATTTAGAAAAGCACTCTTCACGTCCATCTAAAACAACTTGAACCCTTTAGCCACGGCAAAGGCTAGAAGGATCCGAATTGCCTCAAGACGGGCCACAGGAGCAAAGGTCTCGTCATAGTCGACCCCTCCTTCTGACTAAACCCCTGAGCAACAAGTCTGGACTTGTTCCTCACAACCATCCCATTCTCTCCCTCTTTGTTCTTCCAAACCCATTTGGTTCCTATGGGATGACAATTTGGAGGTGGTTCAACTAACTCCCACACCTGGTTCCTCTCAAAGTTTTCCAACTCCTCATGCATAGAATTGACCCAGTTTGCATCAGATAAGGCATGTCCAATGTCCTTGGGCTCAAAAGTGGCAACAAAAGTAACATGAGCAAAATGAGAGGAATTCCTGGACCTTGACCATGTAGTGCGTTCGTCGATGTTCCCAATGATCTTCGACAGGGGATGCACTTCTTGAATCCGCCGGGGAGCCTCACGCCTCGAGACTACCTCCCCCTCAACTTCAGCTTCTCTCGTCTGGTCCTCTTGTTGCACCGTCGTTGTCCATGAAGTAGACGGTCCACGCTCCGTAGTGGTCGTAGGGGAAGTAGTGGGTACACACTCAGCTTCAGGCGCATGGTTCTCTCCATCATCATCTCCAGCTTCATCCTTCTCCTCTTCAAAGAGGTCCTCGGCCATCTCCTCGTCACCTGCACATTCAAAGCCAAGAGAGGTACATGGCATTGTCTCGTCGAAGGTTACCTCGCAAGTCTCCATGATTTTGTTAGTCTCAAGGTTAAGCACCCTATAGGCTCTAGAGTGGTTAGCATATCCAAAGAAAATACCATCACTAGACCTAGCCTCAAACTTGTCGAGTTTTCCCTTCTTAAGAATGAAACACTTGCAGCCAAAGACTCGGAAATGACTCACCTTGGGTGCCCGACCATGCATAAGCTCATAACAGGTCTTCTTCTTGAAAGCTCGCAATAAAATCCTGTTGGAAACATGACAAGCCGTATTGACCGCCTCAGCCCAATACCTCCTTGGAGTCCTGTCCTCATCGAGCATCGTCCTAGCCATCTCACAAAGAGTCCGATTTTTCCTTTCCACGACTCCATTTTGAGGGGGCACATAAGGGGTCGAATACTGATGTTCAAGACCTAGATCACGACAAAAGGCATCAAAACGAGAGTTCTTTAACTCAGAGCCATTATCACTGCGGATAGCTCGAATAGCATTCCCATGCCTCTCGTTTTTCAACCTCACGATCAGATCTCGAACAAAGCCAAATGTCTCACTCTTATCCTCCAAGAAAAACACCCAGGCATAGCGAGAGTAATCGTTCACCACAACAAGGACATACCACTTCCCACCCACCGAGCGAACTCGAGCTGGCCCAACAAGGTCCATATGCAACAGCTCTGTCGGACGCTCGGTCATGACATCGGTCAGGGGTGGATGGGGAGTGGCTACCATCTTGCCATGCCTACAAGGAGCACAAACCAAATCCTTCTCAAGCTTCAATCTCGGCAATCCTCGGACAAGGTCAAGACCACTCAAGCGGGAAACCAAATCAAAGCTCAAGTGTCCCAACCGCCTATGCCATTTCCACAAATCAGAAGAAGGACCAGCCATCAAACAGCGAGCAGGACCCAAAGAACGAGAGAAATCAGCCCTGAAAATCTGACCCTCAGGGATGATCATACAGACAAGATCACCTCGAGAATCAAGCAAACGAGACTCGCCAGACTTGAAACGCACCTCAAAACCCTCATCAAGCAATTGAGAAACCGAAAGCAAATTGAAACCCAAAGACTTCACAAGAGCAACTCTCTTCAACGTTACCTTGTCACTCACATGCACAACACCCTCAGACATCACCCTTCCTCGTCCATTGTCCCCGAATGTGATGTACATCTTTTCCTTCACTGGGGTGAGGATGGAGAACCACTTCTTATCTCCGGTCATGTGTCGAGAACACCCGGAGTCGATCAACCAAATGTTCTCCAAGCCTCCTGCCTGTAGTCAGAACCAAGAACGAGAGTGAGCTAGTGACTCGACACTGGGGTTAGCACAAAGAAAGTTAAACCAGTGTCGAGCCATCTGCTCAAAAGAGGGGTTAGGAAACATCATTCCCTTGCCACCAAACTTCCCATGTCCCATGGGAGGAGTACGAGCACCACGAGGGGGAAAACGTGGTCCGTAGTTCCTTTGGAACCCAAAGCTGCGATCATCTCCCCTAAACCCGTACTGAGGACGAGTAGGGGGACGTCCAGCAGAACCACCACGAGCCCGACCAAACCTCTCACCAGCACGCACACCATCATTTCTCCTCACAAACCTACCACTCTGAGCTGCAACTCTACCAACACTCTTCACACTTCCCACACCCCGTGGAAGTGGCACTCTAGGCTCAGGAATACCATGAGGCTGGCGATACCTGTCCTGGTTTGCTTGCTCCCTAGCAAGCCTCTCATCCCTCTTCCTCTTGTAGCAAAACTCTGCAAGGTGCCTCTCCTTGCCACAATACTCACACCTGAAGGGGATGGGTTTTGGTTTTGGCTCTGGCTTCTCACTAGGCTTCACACCCTTCTCACTCACAAACTTCACAGGTTTCTTGAGGTCATTTGTCTTAGGTGGGAATTTGGGTGGATCTTGGGTTGTGTCAAGCTTGTTGCAAAGGTGGTTGGGCTTTGGTGTGAAAGAGTTCTTGGGTGCTTTTGGAAGTGGGACTTGGATGTCTCCGATCACCTCAAACTCGGGGTTAGACTCAACACACTTCTCATACCCACTCTCCCCCCTTGTTCTCTCCCACTTTCTCACCCAACTTCTCAAACCCCAAACCACGACCATCGGCTCTCTTGAATTCCTCAATCATGATTTTCAATTGAGGTTCCTGCCCCGTACAACCAACCCAACACCTTCCTCAAATAGTCATTCTCCTCATAGATGACATCCAAACGGGAAGTGAGTTCAAGATTGCGCAAAGTAACTTCATCACAGCTAGTGCATGCATTGACAACAGGAGATTTCAAAGATGCTTCCAAAGAACTAATGGTAGAACGAGCATCAACAAGCTTAGCATGCATAGTAGGACATGATTTACAAGCACCAAGCAAAGTAGGCCTAGCCTTAAGCTCATCATAATCAGTCCTAGGAGCATCTAGTTTAGCCAAAGTAGAAGCATTCTTTTCATTAAGCAGTTTGATCTCATTCAACCAAGCATCACACTCAACACATTCAACATCATCAGGAGTAGTAGGAGCAAGTTTCAAAGAGTCATTCTCAAGTTTAATTCAAGCAATTTTGACTCAAACTCTCCTACTTTCTCGCTAGCATTCTCAAGTTGAGCCCTAAGACCTTTCCTCATCTTTTTGGCATCTCTCAGCACACTATCACGATTATCAATCAAGCCATTCAACCTAGCAATCTCAGCAAGCAAAGAGTCAGGGTCACGATTTACCTCATCCTCCGAGTCAGAGTCACTGTCTTCCTTCTCGCTCTTCTTGCTACTTGAGCTATGGGCCATGCCACAAAAGCCCTCAAGCGCCACACAGCTCAACCCGCTGAGGTTCCGGCTTGCACTCTTCTTGCCCTTGCGCCTCCCGGCGTCTTCATCTTCGCTGCTTGAGCTTGACTCCTTGTCGCTTGAGTTTGAGTCGACGTCGCTCGCACCGGCCACCATCGCTCTTGCCTTGTTCTTCTTGTAGCTGCTCTTGCTCGGTCGCCGCTTGTCCTTGTCCTTGCTCTTGGACTTGTTGAAGTGCTTGCCCTTTGAGGACTACTTGTCTTCACGCCTCGGGTGCGCCTTGTACTCGTTCACCTTGTACTTGTTCTCCTCCGCTTCCGGGCACTCGGCGATGAAGTGGCCTCGCTTGCCACACTTGTAGCACGTCCCTGAGCTCCACCTTGCGTTCCTCCGACTCTCGTGTAATCGATCAAACCTCCTTGAGAGCAAGGCCAGCTCCTCCTCGCCCAACACATCAAACTCCTCATCTGGAATGGACATAAGAGAAGACAAGGAAAACTGTCGACAGGAAGGGTTAGATTTGCCCTTTGATCCGCCCACAAGAGCAAGACTATGGTCGGTCAAGCCCTCATGCTTAGATTGCAACTTCTCGTCAACCTCAGCCGACTTGAGCTTAGAAAAGAGGTCATCCAACTCAATAGTCAAGTACCGCCGGACTCCTTGATGGCTTCAACCTTAGCACCCCAAACATTTGGGTCCAAGACATGCAAGAGCTTCAAAGCCTCGATCATGCTCGGTGTAAGGAAAATCCTCAACATTAGCTTTCATGTTGTTCACGATGGCGGTGAACCTGCGAAACATCGCATCAATGTCCTCACCGGAAGTGGAGTGAAATTCTCATATTGCATCCGGTAGAGACAAAGAGGCGAGCCTTCACATGGTTATCACCACCGTGAGCAACCAACAACTTCTCCCAAATTTGCCAAGCAAGATTCAAATGGCGAACACGCTCAAACTCCGGATCACACAAGCTTCGGACCAAGTGATCAACGGCTTTTGCATTAGCCTCGTACACCGGCCTTAGCACCGCATCGGTCACCATAAGAGTATGGATGTTGACCGGAATAGCATAGGTCTTGTCAAGCACAATGAAATCCAACAGCTTCCCACGAAGAAAGATCATCATTCAGGCCGCCCACTTGTGGTAACCCTTGCCATCAAAGTGCGGCGGACCGCCCCGCTCAATGTACGCCATCTTAGGATTCGAAACTTGTAAAAGTCGCAAAGAATCCGGCACCAAGCTCGGATACCAATTGAAGGATCGGATGGCGACTAGAGAGGGGGGGGGGAGTGAATAGGAGCCGTAAAAATTCTTCCAAAAGAATCCGGCCTATGCCCTAGACAAATCCCGGTCACACACGAGCGATGGATCGAATCACACACCAATCGCCAAGACAACGAGGTTATGGATCAACCTCTAGCCTTAGGAACGATTCCTTGAAGCACACGCGGAAGCACGAAAGAAGAAGGAGAGGAATCGAACCAAGAAGCAAAGCGCATAGGCTCTGGCGGACCGTCCGGCCAGGAGGGGCGGACCGTCCGCACTGGCCTCGCGGACCGTCCGGCCTGAAGCCGCGGACCGTCCGCGCCAACCCTGCGGACTGTCCGGCCCTACGCCGCGGACCGTCCGTTAAAGCACACAGAACCACCAGAAGCGACCCGAGAAAACGGACCGTCCGCCAAGGCCGGGCGGACCGTCCGCGCGGGTCACGGACCGTCCGCTACTCAAGCTCGGACCGTCCGCAAACCAGCTGCACCAAAAACCAAAAGCCAAACCGGATCGAAAGCAAAGATGCGCAAGAACACGACGAACACGTGACGAATCCTAGCCGCGCGGACCGTCCGCCAGCACCCCGCGGACTGTCCGCCAGGTGCGGACAGAGCAGAAAACCCCCGACCCCGGAAGTCAACTCCCCCAAATCATCATCAGATTTCCCAAACAGTTGAAGCTATGGAGACAAGGGTTTGGGGACTTGAAAAGCGTCACACAAGGATGCTATAGCCCAAAAATCTTGCCTCCTAACTCCCTGAATCACCGGGAATCGCGAATCCTTTGAGCACTACCAAAAGCTAGAGCACCGAACGAAAAACTGCGAATCCAAGTGGTTTCCCGGCGTTTGAGGGAACAAGATCAATCACAAAGATGCACGAGACATCTATCCATGTTTTCCTCAAAGAAATCCGGGGAGAAACCCACTCAAATCCGCGGAATCAAACCGGGAACAAAGGCACAAAAACAAGCACAAAAAGGCCATGAAAACACAACCCCGAATCTTCTATACAAACCAGGAAAGATTCACAAGGTCTAGCATGCCGCCCTAGCATCCATCCCTCTCTACAAATCTCTCATGAAGCTCTCATGCTAGCCTAGAGAAAATGGAAGAAAAATAGCTACGAAAATGAGAAAGAGGATTGAGGAAATGAAACCCTAAGTCGCGGAGAAAGAGAGCCACTCACACACCCTCATGGCTTATATATCGGGTCCCGCCGGAGTGGTAAATGACAAGAATACCCCTAACATAACTACTGGCGATACAACCCACGCAGGGGCATTTAGGTAATGTTTGTTGGTCTTGCCATCGGACGGCCACGCCTTTGCCGCACCCCGCGTCCTCCCGACGCAAGCCATGCGATCCCGCCTCGTGTCCTCTGCCTCGAAGCTTCCCGACACGCCCGGATCCAGTCTCCGTCGTGTTGGGCCCTCGGACTTGGTTTTGAGGCCCAAACCAAGAAACCGTCCGCCGATGGTTTTGTGGGCAAACCACCAAACCCCGCGTGCTCGGTCCGGCTGTAACAACCCAGGAAATTAGGTGTGTAAATTTTGCGAAAATTTAAAACTTTTTGCTTGCATTTGGGTGCTATCAATTTTTGAGCCAAAATTGCTAGCCTCTCTCTAAATTCTCCACTACATTAGCCCATCTATAAAACTTATATTTAAAATATGGTATAATTAGTGAGCTGGTTTTTCTTTGGTTTATTTGGAGTTCAATTGAGTGAAGTTTGATTTTGAAAGGGAATCAAATTCAAACTCTAATTCAAACTATAGCTCAAACCTATTCTTTTGATTTGCAAATGGCAAACATGTGTTTTGGGCCGCTTTCTCCTCCCTTCGTTTTGCAGCCGGCCCAACCCGAGCCAACCTTCGGCCCAACTAGCTTGCGCAGCCACCACAGCCCCGCGGACTGCCCAGCCGCGCTCGCTGACGAGTGGGACCCGCGGGTCGACCCACCGCGTCCCATCCCCTATGCGTGCCCCGTGTCGGCCGCTAGGCGGGGACCCACCGGTCGGATCCTCGTTTCCCCTTATCCTCTCACCTCTTTCCCCTTCGCCGGCCCGCCGCCTAGTCACCGAGCCGCTCTTTGCGCCGCCGGTCCCGCCCGGCCGGCACGCGCGGCGCGGGGCGCGGCCGGGCCGCCCGGCCCGCACGCACGCCGAGGGACACGGGCGCGCTCGCGCGCGCGAGTCGAGCCGGGGCCGGGGGAGGAAAACCCGCTTCTACCCCCACACCTTGCCCCCGGTCTTCACGGTCGTGCAGAGAGAACGAGCGGCGCCGCCTCGGGCGCCCGGGGCGGTCCAAGCCAGGGCAGCCCTGGGATTTCACCCCGTCCTCGCGGCGCCGGGGTTTCAAAAGCAAGGGGGGAAAGTCGAATCGCTTGTTGACCACCGCCACCAACCCCACTGGCGTTTTCCCTTCCGCCCAAACTGAGAGAGGGAGCCGTGAGAGAGGGTGGGGCAAGGCGCCGCCGCTGCGCCGGCCCAAGGGGAGAGGCGGCCACACCGGCGCGCCGACGACGAGCCAAGGGGGGAAGCGCATTGCCGCCGCGCCGCACCGGGAGAGGAAGAAGCCGGGAACCAAGAGCGGCGGGAGCACGGACCGCAGCCGCGGAGCACATCGCCGGCGTGAACACCTGCACCACCGGGGATCGTCTACCTCGCCGGAACGCCTTCACGCCGGAACACCAACGACACGCCATCGACAGGCCGGCCACGACTACACCGTCGCCCCACCGTGAGCACCGCGGCCTTTCTTCTCTCTTCTTCCCCTTGGAACCCTTCCTGAGATGGCTTCCCGTGAGTGGAGACGCGTCGCTGTGAAACTTCTTGCCTGGATGCTGGCCTTCGCGCCGCAGTACTGCCGTGCCGCGACGGATGGGGCTCTTGGGCCGGTGGTGCCCCTGAGCGCCGCCGTCGCCGTGCGAAGAGCGACGCGGACTCGTGCTGTGAGATGGTTGAGCAGAGGGGGGGGGGCGACGCGCCGCGGCTACCCCAAGCCTGTGGGCGAGGCACTCCTTGCGTGCGCCGACGCCGCGCCCTGCTGAGCTGAAACGAGAGGAAACCCTCGACGCGCCGAGCCCTGGGCGCTGGCCTTCCTGGGAACCGGCCATCGTGCCGTAGTGTGTTGCTCTTGCAGGTTGGGTAGGCGGAAGCCCGGGATCGGGGCGCACCCCGGCCGCGTGGACCCGGGGCTCGCCGCGCTACCGGACGGGCGGCGCGGCCGCGACGCCGCCGTGCCCCGCGCCGCGCGCCGCGAGCCGCACCGCCGGCCCCTCCCCCCCGCGGGCCGGTGAGTGACGGTCATGCTCGTTCGTGGGTGGAACGCGAAGGCGTACCCTCTCGTTAGCACCCCGGCCGAGGTGAGGGAACACGCCGGTGACAGGGAGCTCGCCGCCGCAGGATGCGCCGCGCGCGGCCGCGAGTCGCCCGGTGTCGGTGCGGAATATGGTCCCGACACTAACCGGTAGATAACGCCTAGGTCTATCCCTCGATGGTCGATGCTAAGCAACAAATGACACAAGGATTTATCCTGGTTCCGGCCGAGGGGGCCGTACGTCCGCGGTGTTGTGCTCGTGGCACTATATTGCTCAGCACCGGGGGTGCTTGTAGTGGGGCAAGTACAAGCAAGGCGGGAGAGGAAGCGTGGCTCCCGTGTCCCCGGTGAGTGGCCGGAGATGTTGTGGGAGAATAAGAGAGTGAGTGCACAACGCGCCGTGTTCCTCTCGGATTCGTCCGAACTCGTCCCCCTCCACCTCCCCTCCGCGGGCCGGGGGCTCGCCTCCCCTTTTATAGGCCAAGGGGGCGGCGAGTTACATGCACGCCGCGCCGCCTAGCTACGTGAGGGAGCACGTCGCGCTATGGTGTAGAGTGGGCGGCCGTCCGGTCGATCTTCGCCGCGATCCGGCCATGATGGCCTACCTTGTACCCGAGCCGGTGGCGGTTCGAGGGTAGGAGGCGGCGGATGGCGATGGCGCCCCCGATAGGCTTCGAGGGAGATGCGATGATGGGCGGTACGGGGTACGGGAGCGGGCGAACGGCGTTCCTTCCCAATGAGCTCGCGGTGGTGGAGTGGTTCTTTGCCGGTGTTCGGGCGTGCGCTGCGGAGTCGGGCGTGCGCTCGCGCGCGTGGGTACGGCGGCCGCGCCGTTACGCGTGGCCGGGATGGCCGCCCACCGCCTAGCGCCCTTCACCTAACCTCGGCAGGTCACGGGAAAGTGGGATCGAGGGTGCGCCCGGCCCCCTTTCGAGGGTCGGGCGCGTTAGTCGTACAGTAGCGTGCGCGCGGTGTTATGGGACTGACACCGGCCGTACCGCACAGTCCACCCCACAGTGGCGGGGATGGGCTCCTCCCTGGGGAGTTGGTGCGGCGGCACCGGGGCGTGAGCCCCGGGCGCATGATGGCGCCGTCCCGCGGCGTCAGGGCGTTAAATGCCCAAGTACGGGGCCGGCGCACGCGTGCGGGCGCCCCGTGAGCGTGGCGGGCCCCGGCCGAGGGTGGAGCGAACCCTCGAGCGAGGCGAGGCCCGCTCGAGGGGAGCGGGCCCTCGAGCGGGGCGGGACCGCTCGAGGGAGGGGTCGCCCCTCGAACGGGGCGGAACCTCGTTCGAGGAGGGGGTTGCCCCTCGAGCGGGGCGGAGCCCGTTCGAGGAGGAGCGTACCCTCGGGCGAGGCGGGGCCTGCTCGAGGGGTCTCGCGGTCGGGCTATCTTGGCGGGGCCTCCGAAGTCCCGCCGCGTGGGCCACGTCCCGCATGGTTAGTTCCCCGCATGGTTAGGCCCGTTCATTTGATGCGGGAATTTAAGTGAGGGTTCCCCCATCGTTTGAGGGGACCCCTAGGGCGGTCCCCGACAGTAGCCCCCGAGCATCTGCGGGTTTGCCATTGAGGCTCCCGCAGATGCTGGAACCTACTGATAGGACGTTCTTCCCTCCTTGTTTGCGAACGCTTTCCGTGGGGCCGCGCTAGCGGACCCGCGGGTCCAGCCCCGAAGCCCCGGCAGAGTGTGGGCTCTCCCCGAGGGGTTAACCGCGAGCAATTCGGTCGAAAAGGCGTGGCACATATGCCAACCGGCATCGGCGGTATTTCAGCCGGCATCGGGGGTGCACGCTCCCCTCGTCACCGTCTCGGGCGGGTGCAATTCCAAGGAGGTGTAGCCGTGCGTCAAGCCCCCCGAGCCTTGGCTCGTTCGAGGCGATCGGGTCGAGCCGACGACTTGTTTTTTATCACGCCCTCGCCGTCCCTCCGCGGGTCGGGAGGTGAGGTTTCCACGACTCCCATCGAGCGGGTCGCGAATCGCGGATTCCTCTTCGAGTCGCTAGCGGGTGGTTCAAGTGGACGTCCATGCCCCGTTCGATAAGGGTAGGCCGCGCGGTCCGGAGACACGTCCATGGAAGCGCTTGCGTGGGTTTGCTAGGTGGGGCTCGGTCCCGTTCGCTAGGGACCGTGGGCGCGGAAGCTCTCCCTCGGTGGGATCCCCCCGGCTAGGCGCCCTCGCCGGCTCTCGAACACGACATGTGGGGCACCCTCGAGCCGACGGGCTCGAGGAACGGCTCGAATGCGCGTGCCCTCGTCGTCCCTAACTGCGTGATCCGGGGCGCTCGTTCGAACCCGTCGAGGGTCGGGCTTCGAACCTCCGATCGCAAGGCCGTGCGGGGCCGTGCCTAGGCCAGCCCCGTCTTTTCGCGTTTGCGGCCGTCGAGGGGTGCGGGCGTGCCGACCCTCGAGGTGCTGGTTGGTGGCATGGCGCGGTATGAGTGCTTTCGGTGTCGCTCTATTTCAAGCGTGACCTGGGCGATCCTCTTACGCGCGTGCCTGCTTTAGGGGGTTGACGTCGTCTCGAGTTGGGGGTCATGCCGCTCGAGGGTCCCACGTGGCATGGGTGCCCGCGGTGGCCTCGCTCTACATCGAGCGGGTCCCGGCGACCTTCTCACGCCGATATCCCGTCGAGGGTCGCCCGTTTCGAGTTGGGGGTCATGCCGCTCGAGGGTCCCACGTGGCATGGGTGCCCGCGGTGGCCTGCTCTACGTCGAGCGAGGTCCCGGCGACCTTCTCACGCCGATATCCCATCGAGGGTCGCCCTGTTTCGAGTTGGGGGTCATGCCGCTCGAGGGTACTACGTGGCATGGGTGCCCGCGGTGGCCTGCTCTACATCGAGCAGGTCCCGGGCGACCTTCTCACGCTGATATCCCATCGAGGGTCACCCTTGTCTCGAGCCGAGGATTCGCCTCGCTCGAGGGCTCTCCTTGCTTGGCAAGGGGCCCGGGCATTTAATTGCCTTGCGGTCGTGGCCGCGAGCTTTGCGCCGGCCCGGCGCGCTTTTTTGGCGGCGCGGCCGCGCGCGCGCGTAGTGGGCGGCGCGCCGGCCGGCGAGATGTGACGGTTTCACCTCGGTTGCGCCGGTCTCGCCGTAATGATGTCCCGCCTGCGGTGTTAGAGCTGCTTTGCGGTCGTGGTGGGGCCCGCTTGCCGACGCGACGGAAAGATTCCTGCGGTTAAATGCGGCGGGGGCGTCCGCTCCGGAGAACTCGCCCGTTGCCTATAAAACTGCGGGAAGGAGTAGGCGGCGGTTTTTTACCTTGGCTCCTCACCGTTTTAGTCCTCCGCCTCTTCGCCTTCGTCTCACCCTTGCCGTCGCGCGGGCTCGCTTGCTTAGAGCTTTCTCCTCGTTTCCTCGTCCTCCACCTTCGTACTCGTTCGTCCTCCCTCATGGCGCCGCCTCGGCCCTCCGATCGGGTCCCGGAGCCGTACGCCCGGGGAGAAGTCGACCGTGACCCGGCTCGCCCGGGCGAGACCGGTCGCCGCCGGCCGGCTCTCGGCCAACGAAGAAGGGCGCCGGCGGAGTGGATCGTGCCGCCGGCGTCGCACCACGAGCCCAATCCGCCGGAGGGTTACGTGGTGAGCTTTCTCCGCTACCACGAGCGCGGCTTCAACGCGCCGGCGAGCACGTTCATGCGGGCGTTGTGCTACCACTACGGGGTGGAGCTGCACAACTTCGCCCCCAACGCTATCTCGCAGGCGGCCACATTCGTGGGCGTCTGCGAAGGGTACCTGGGGATCCCAGTCAATTGGGAGCTCTGGGTACACCTCTTCCGCGGGGAGCTGATCACGCAGCCCACGTCGGAGCCGAGGACCCGCCGCGCGGTGCGCGCCGGCGGGATGTCGCTTGCCCTGCGGGGGCAGCTCAAGAACTTCTACATCCCCTGCACCATGACGACGAACAACGCCGGCTGGGAGCGGGGATGGTTTTATCTGCGCAACGCCGAGCCCGGCCTCCCTCCCTACACCGGGCGGGTGTTCAAGGAGAGGCCGGACCGGCGGGGCTACGGGTTGCCTACGGCCAACCACCGGCGCGCGCCGGAGTCCGTCCTCGCCGCCGCCTGCGGCGGCCGGCGAGGGGAAGGGCTCAACGCGATGGGCGTCCTCGCCTTCCTTCATCACCGGCGAATCGTGCCGTTGACGGAGAGGCCGCTCCGCATCTTCGAGATGACGGAGGCGGCCAACCCCCGTCGACCGGCGAGGTCGCGGATGCTCCCGACGCCGCCGGAGCGGCCGTACGCGCTCACCCCGGCGCGGAGCGCCGTCGACACCGGACGCCGGCGCTGCGGGGTCGGACCCCGTGGGATATCGAGATGCTTCCCACCGGCCGTTGGTGAGTGTGGTTTTCTACTCGTTTTGGTCCTCGTTCTCGTTTATGTTTCTTGACGCGCCATTGTCACTCTTGCGCGCGATTGGTGCGGTTCGGTATCGCCAAGTCCGTTCCACCCACCCCCGACTCCCGTGCGCTCGGCCGGGCGGCGCGGCCGGGAGCAACCGGGAGCGGGCGGCGCGCGGAGGGAGCACGCAAGGCGGCGCCGGGCGCGTCGCGACGCACGGTCCGCCGAGTACCGGCGGCGGGAGGAGCCGGGGCTCTCCTCCCCCCGACATCGAGGAGCCCTCGTCCTCGGATCGGGACGAAGAGGAAGAGTCCGAGGGGGAGGGCCCCTCGCACGGTGGCGGCCCGCGCCCCCCGTCGCCGGATCCCGCGCGGCGTCGGGGGCGGCTTCGTCGGGGCGGGCGCGCGGGCGTCCGCCGCGGGCGGTCGTCGTCGGGGGCGGCACGCGCCGCGGGGGTGGCCGGCGCGCGCCGCGGAGGCGCGCGCGGCGGACGTGCTCGCGCGCGCGTCGAGCGTGCCCGCACGCGCGCGGGAGTGCGTCCGCGCGAGCAGCGTCGTCGTCGAGGGGCGCGTCGGGGAGGCGTGCCCGCGCGCGGGACAAGCGTGCCCCCGCGCACCTGTGGCGCCGTCGGGGGGGTGCGGCGTCGGGTGCGCCCGCGCACGGGGCGGCGTGCCCGCGCGTGCGGCGGCGCCATCGAGAGAGCGGCTGCGTCGGGCGCGACCGCTACGCCGGCCCCGTCCGAGGCCTCGAGGAAAAGGAAGCGGGCCTTTTCCTCCGCGAGGTACGTAGCCTTGCCTTCCTCCGTGTGGCTTTGGTGTGCTTTGGTGGTTAGATGTTCTAACTCTCCGTTCGTGATTGCGCGGGCGGTGCCGACCGTTCCTCCTCTTGCACCGGCCAAGGTGCCGAGGACGGACGCGCCGATCCCCACCGGCGGCGCTCGTCGAGGGGGTCGCGCCGGGGAACGGCGCGGCGGCGGGCACGAGCTCGCAAGGCCGGCCGAGGCCTCGGGGGGCCGGCCGGCGGATCCACCCGCGCGCGGCGCGGCCGGGAGGTTGTTCCGGGGGGCGGCCGGCGCCGGTCGCCACGGAGGCGCGGCCGCGGCGGTGGCTACGGTGGAGGTGCCGCCGCGGTGGCGACCACTACGGAGGAGGCGGAGCGGGCGCGGCTGCGGGAGCGCCCGCGGATGTGGCGGCGCGGACGGTGGTGGCGGCCACGGCGCCACGACGGGCGCCCGTGGTCGCGGAGGCGCGGTGGAGGCGCCGGCGGAGGGCGGCGCGGGTGGCTCCGCCGCCGGCGGTCCCCGGGCGGGAGGTGGTGGAGCTCTCGGATGACTCCCCGCCGCCCGGGTGGAACCGGTGGGCCGGCCGGCCCGCGAACTCCCCGAGCCTCGGGGAGGGGGCCCTCGTGGGCGGCACGAGGGTCGCATGACGGCGGGGGGCCGAGGGGCACGATGCCGAGGCCTCGTCCTCCCGCGCCGGCCGCCCCGCCCGGGTGGGGGGGGGGCCGTGGAGGATCCCCGGCGTTTGCGACGCTCGGGGAGCGGAGGCTGCGGGGCGAGCTCTGGGCCATGGCGCCACGCTCAGCCGCGCGTTGAACGAAGCGGCGCGGGTCCACGGCGGCCGGCCGCCGGACCGTCTTCCGGGTGAGCCACGGTTGCTCGTTTCCCTTCCTTTTTTCGTTTTCGCGTGCGCACTCAAACTTTGGCGCTTACGGGATTCGATGTGTGTTATGCCGGGGAGCTCGAGCGCCGCGCTCGCGAAAAGTACGGCAGCGTTCGACCGGGTGAACGCCGAGGCCCGCCGGCTCGGGAGCGATGCGGCGCTTACGACGCGCTTGCGGATGCCCCTCGGGACGCGGACGGTGGGCGGGTGTGCGGGCGATGGCGTGGTGCGACGTGCTTCCCGAGAGTTCGGGGGCGGGGACGCGGCGCGTGACCCGAGCCTCGGGCGGATCCGCGCGGCCCTCGTCGATCGTGACGAGGCGGCGTGGAACGCGCGCGAGGACACTGGACAAGACGCGAACGGCGGCCGCCACCCGGGAGGGCGGAGGTGGCCACCGCTCGCGCCGAGACCGGGGAGCTCCGCACGTCGCTCGAGGGGGCCCGGGCGCGGCGGCGTCGGGCGAGGAGCGGGCGCGCGGGGCTGGAGCGACGCGCCAAGGAGGCCGATGACCCGAAGGCCGCCCTCGACGTGAAGGCTGCGGCTCTCGTCGCCGGCGAGGGGCGGCTCCGGCGGAGCGCATCGCCCGCCGGGGGCCGAGGGGCGGCTCGGCGGGAGCGGGGCGCCCTTGGTGACGCCGGACGGCGGCGGGAGCGGGAACGCGTCGCGCGCGAGACGGCGGAGAGGTCGGCCGGAGGAGCGGAACGCCGCATTCTCCGAGGTTGAGGATGAGGCGGCGGCGCTCGGCATCGGCAATGCCGCCCAAGAGATGGCCCTCGTCGAGCAAGGCGAGACCGTCCGACATCTCGGCCGGCGCTCGAGTCCGCGCGCGCGCGACCTCGATGCGGAGAAGAGGCAAGTCGAGGGTAAGTTCTTGTCGACCTCTGCTTGTTAGTTTTTGCTTTTAGAGGGTTCGTTTCCCCCTTTCGATTTCTTGTCGTCTTGTCGCTTCCGGGCTGCGCATAGCTTTGGGGCACGGCTTGTTGGGCGGGCCGAGGCCTGCGGAGCCTCCTACAACTCCTCCGAGCGGGAGGCTGGGGGAGCCGCGGGACGCGGCCCTCGAGACTCGTCACGTCGTCGAGGAAGGCGATGTCCACTTGGCCGTTGGTACGCGGGTGCGCCACGGTGCCCGGTCCACTCGGATGTGGAACTTGTCGCGAGAACTCCAAGAACTTCCGGCCCGTGAGCTGGGACCCGTTGTACGTGATGATGGAGTTTGGCACTCCGAAGCGGTAGACGATGTCGGTGAAGAACGTAACTGCGCTGCTCGGCCCTCAAATTCGTAATGGGGCGCACCTCCACCCACTTGGAGAACTTGTCGATTGCGACGAGCGGGTGGGTGAAGCCCCCGATCGCCTTCCGCGGGGGGCCGACGATGTCCAACCCCCACACGGCGAACGGCCATGTGACGGGGGTTGTTTGTAAGGCGTGAGCGGGCGGGTTGGTCTTGCGGGCGTAGAGCGGCACCCTTCGCGGGTGCGCACGATTTCGTTGGCGTCCGCGACCGCGGTAGGCCAATAGAAGCCCCGGCGGAACGCGTTGCCAACGAGAGTGCGTGGCGCGGCGTGGTGGCCACGGATTCCCGCGTGTATGTCCCGCGGGGAGCTCGCGCCCCTCGGGGATTGGTATACACCGGCGGAGGATGCCCGACGCGGCGCGCTTGTACGGCTCGCCGTCGACGAAGGTGAATGACTTGGCCATCCCGGCGACACGCCTGGGCGTGGCCCGGTGCGCGGGGAGCTCCCCCTCGAGCAATCCGGGCGATGTACTTCTCCCCGCCGGTCCGCCCGGACGGGAGCCGGCTCGATGTCCATTGCGACGGCCTCGTGGGAGCCGTACCCCTCGAGAAGGGAGAGTACGTACGCCTCGTTCGAGGGGTCCTCTTCCATGGGGTCCGCACCCGGCGGATTCGAGGGAGCCCCCGAGGGTCCGTCGTCGCTCGAGGGGTAAGGCTCGAAGGTTGCCGAGGGCCGCGCGACGTCGCGCGCGAAAACGTTCGGGGGGAACGGTGATCCGCCGGACGCTATCTTTGCCGGCTCGTCGCTTCTTCGTTGTACCGGCGGGGTACATGATTAAGCTCGATGCCGTAAAATTTGTCCTCGAGGGCCCGCACGGCTTTACAGTAGGCCTCCATCTTGTCGTCGTGGCAGCTCACGTTCTTCATGACTTGGTCGATCACGAGCTGCGAATCCCCTCGCACGTCGAGGCGCTTGATGCCCAACTTGATGGCGATCTTGAGGCCGCAGAGGAGGGCCTCGTATTCCGCCATATTGTTGGATGCGGGGAAATGGAGACGCACCGCGTAGCGCATGTGCTCCCCGAGGGGTGACACGAAGAGCAGGCCCGCGCCCGCTCTGTCTTCATCACCGAGCCGTCGAAGAACGAGAGTCCGGCCACTGCGCTTGGATCCGAGGGGGCGGCGGTGCGTGTCCGTCCACTCCGCGACGAAATCGGCAAGGATTTGTGATTTGATGGCCTTGCGCGGGGCGTAGGCGAGCGTTTCGCCCATCAACTCCACGGACCACTTGGCAATTCCGCTCGCCGCGTCGGGGTTGCGAATGATCTCTCCTAACGGGAAGGAAGAGACCACCGTGCGGGTGGGCCTCGAAGTAGTGGCGGAGCTTGCGCCGCGCGAGGACTACTCGCATACAACGGCTCTCGGACACAGGGGGTAGCGCGTCTTCGTGTCCGACGGGACCTCGGCGATATAGTAGACCGGCCTCGCACGGGCAAGGCATGCCCTTCTTCCGTGCGCTCCACGACGATCACGGCGGCGACCACCCGGGTGGTCGCGGCCACGTAGAGTTGGAGGGGTTCGCCGTCTCGCGGCGGCGTAAGGATTGGGGCGTGCGTCAGCGATGCCTTCAGCTTGTCGAGCGCTTCCTGGGCCTCGGCGGTCCAAGAGAAGCGCTCGTGCTTCTTGAGCGCCGGTAGAGGGCGAGCCCTTCTCACCGAGCCTCGAGACGAAGCGGCTCAAGGCGGCGAGGCACCCCAACACTTTCGCACTCCTTTGAGGTCCCGAATTGGACCCATTCGCTCGAGGGCCGCGACCTTTTCGGGGGTTGGCCTCGATCCCCCG
This sequence comes from Cenchrus americanus, assembly GCA_947561735.1. Lineage (NCBI taxonomy): Eukaryota > Viridiplantae > Streptophyta > Magnoliopsida > Poales > Poaceae > Cenchrus > Cenchrus americanus. Next base: position 192,050,932 of record OX387244.1, read on the forward strand.
GCGGGAGACGATGTATCCTAGGAGCATGCCCCGCGGCACTCCAAAGACACATTTTTCGGGGGTTGAGCTTGACCCCCCGTTGTCCCCCGCAGCGGTCGAATGCGATGCCAAGATTGCGACCGGTCGTCCGCCTTCCTGGTTTTGACGACGATGTCGTCTACGTAAGCCTCGACCGTCCGCCCGATATGGTCCCCAAAAACGTCTTGCATGCGCGGCGATATGTTGCGCCCGCGTTTACGAGGCCAAAAGGCATCGTGACGTAACGAACGTCCCGAACGGTGTGATGAACGAAGTCGCGAGCTGGTCGGACTCCTTCATTTTTTATTTGATGATATCCCGAATAGGCATCAAGGAAACGAGTAGTTCACACCGGCGGTGGAATCAATGATCGATCTATGCGCGGCAAAGGAAAAGGAACTTTTGGACATGCTTTATTGAGACCGGTGTAGTCAATACACATCCTCCACTTCCCATTTTTCTTTTTTTACAAGCACGGGATTAGCTAACCATGTCGGGTGGAACACTTCCTTGATGAATCCGGCCTCGAGGAGCTTCCGCGGCTCCACTCCGATCGCCCGTCGCCGTTCCTCGTCGAAGCGGCGCGGCCGGCGCCGACCGCCGCGAGCATTAGGCGGGATATCAAGGGAGTGCTCGGCGACCTCCCTCGGAATGCCCGGCATGTTCGAGGGGCTCCACGCGAAAACGTCGGCGTTGGCGCGGAGGAAGTCGACGAGCACTGCTTCCTATTTAGGATCGAGGGTCGTGCTGACCCTCAATGCTTTGCCCTCGGGGGCCGATGGGTCGAGAGGGACCCCTTTGGTTTGCTCGGCGGCCTCGAACGTGCCGACGTGCTTGGTGGCGGAGCTGAGGTCGTCGTTGACCATCTTCTCCAGCGCGTTTACCAGCGCTTCATCCAGCGCTAGCGCCTCTGCATGTTCCACGCACTCGACATCGCGATCGAATGCATGCTCGATCGATGACCCGACGGTGATGACGCCGTTTGGACCCGGCATCTTCATCTTCGAGTACGTGTAGTTGGGGACCGCCATGAACTTGGCATAGCATGGTCGCCCAAGGATGGCATGGTAGGCCCCTTTGAATCCCACCACCTCGAAGGTGAGGGTTTCCTTGCGGAAATTCTTGGGGGTCCCGAACCGGACGGGCGGATCGATCCGCCCAAGGGGTTGAACTCGCTTTCGGGCGCGATGCCGTGAAACGGCTTCGTCTTCGGGCCGCAGCCTGGTCCAGCCCAATCCCCATCAGGCGCAATGTGTGCGCGAAGAGGATATTGAGGCTACGCCTCCGTCCATAAGGACCTTCGAAAACCGGGCGTTCCCAATGATGGGATCGACCACCGGGGGTACTTGGCCGGGTTCGGGATGCGGTTTGGGTGATCATCCCGGCTAAAGGTGATGGCATCCTTCGACCAGTTGAGAAAGGCTGGAGGTGCCCTCTCTGCGGCGAGGACTTCGTGCCGCTCCTTCTTGCGCTGCCGGGTTGACATGTCGACAATAGGTCCCCCAAAGATGAGGAACACATTTTCGACGGCGGGGAAGCCACCCGCGTCGCCATCGCTCCCATCCTTCTTGGCCTCGGCCTCCTTCGCGGCGGCACGGCCATGGAACTTCTTGAGCATGTCGCCTTGCTCAAGAGTGTGATTCACGGGGGTCTTGTGGTAGGGGCATGGCTTCTTCATCATGTCGTCGAACACCCCGGGCCTCGAGGAGCCGGTCGAGGGCCCCGTCGGGGCCGGGTCAACGGCGAGGGCCTCGGCGTTGCCGCCGTTGCGCCCTCGCTCGCGCGCCTCGCGGCGCGGCTTCTTCCCCCTTCTTGCCCCGCTTGTCGTTGCGGCGCGGCTCCTTGGACCCGCCGCCCTCCGCGGCGTGTCCTCGGAGCGCTTGCCCTTCTTGCCATCGAAAATTGCCCCCACGGCCTCCTCTCCGAGGCGAAGGCGGTGGCAATGTCGAACGGCTCGTTCGAGTCCGTGGGCGGGCCGCGTCCCGGCTCGCGCACAAGGTCCCGCACGTGGTGCCCTCGAGGAACGCGTGCACGATCTCGGATTGTGCCACGGCCGGGGAGCTCGTGCGCCGCTTGGAGAAGCGCCGTATGAAGTCCCGCAGCGACTCGCCTGGCTTCTGCGTGCAGGAGCGCAGATCCCAGGAGTTCCCGGGGCGCACGTATGTGCCCTGGAAGTTGCCCACGAAAGTGTGGACTAGATCGTCCCAGTTGTGGATCTGGCTGGCGGGCAAATGCTCGAGCCATGTCCGGGCCGCGTCGCCCAGATGCAGGGGCAAGTTGCGGATGATCACTTCGTCGTTGGTGGCCCCGCCCAGGCGACGAGCCGGCGGTAATCGTTGAGCCAAACACGAGGGTCCGTCTCCCCGTTGTATTTGATGATCGTCGAGGGCTGACGGAAGCGCTGGGGGGAACGCCGCCGTGCGGATCTCCCCGGCCCGAACACGCGGGTGCCCGGGGGCTCCGGCGTTGGGGAGCGATCCTCACCGCCGTCGTAGCGTCCACCCCTTCGAGGGTGGTAGCCCCCCGGCCGCTCGCGCGTCCGCCTTGCCTGGTGCGCCCGGCGTTGATGACGTTGCGGGCGTCACCATCCGGCCGCCTGCGTGTGTCGAGGAGGCGTTCCTTGGCCGGCGTGCGTCCCTGGTCAGCGGGTCGACCCGCATGCACCGAGGGTTCGCCCCCTGGTGCCGGATCATCACCCCGCGCGTCCCCCTGTTGGCGGATGCGTGAGGCCGAGCTTTCGGCTTGGCCGGACGGCCGCTTGCTCAAGGAGGGTCTGCACTTCGCGGTGCATGTCTCGAGCCTCGGGGGTCGAGGGTGCCGGCATGGCGCGCAGCAGTGTGGCGGCGGCGATGAGCTTTTGGCTCGCCCGCGGCGGAGTATCCGCGTTGTCGACGTTGGGGATGGGGTTGAGGCGGTCTCGGACTCCGTCGGCCCCGGCTCCCGCGCGCGTTCGCCGCGCGCGAGGCCTCTCCTCGCCATCGAGGCGCGGAGCGGCCCGCACGGTCCGGTACTCCTCTGCGCCGGCTTGGCCTCGAGCTCGCGAGCTTGGGCCGGCCGCGCGTCGACGTCGGCCCCGGCGGGAGCGCTTGGCCCCGCGGCCGGCGCGTGGCGATCCCGGGGGCGGCGTGACCTCCCCATCTCCGGCGCCCGCCGCACCGGCGGCGTTGGCGGGTCGTTGGTGATGACGGCGCAGCATTCCCGCGTGGGGTCGTAGCTCCCGGTCTTCGGGAGTCGTCGGAGCGGCCGAACCGGTGGTCCGTGGCGTCGAGGAAACGCCGAACGCGGCCGGGTCCGCACACCGAGAGAAGTCCCACTCCGCGTACCCATGGCGGCTGGCGGGTGGCATCGTGTCGACGGAGCCCGGGGACGACTCGTCCGTGGCCGAAGTGCGGGGTTCCCGGCGACGAAGACGTGACGACCAGGCGGAACCCTGCGCATTGTAGTGTTGACGTTGGCGTTGTAGGCCGTAGTTGCGCCACGCGGCCCGATGGGGACGCGTGGTCCGAGACCGCACGCGGTCCCGCCGGGGGCGGTGGCGGTCGTCGTGACGGTGGACGCACCGCGTTGGGCGGCGGTGCGCTCGGCCCGCCGCCGCTCGGACCGCGCCCGACGCGAGCGCGGCCCGGAGCGACGACGGCGTCGCGGTGTCGACGGTCCCGCGGCATCCGTGCCCTGCGGTGCCTCGCGCGGTGTCGTGCGTGCGGCGGTGACCGCAGCGGACTCGGCCTCCCGGCCGCGCGCGTAGCTCCTCACGGTTGGTGAGGCGCATGAGATAGCCATTCCCCGTGGCCCGGAAGTTCAAGTCCCCGAAGCGGATCTCGAACCCGGCCGGAAGGGGGTACGAGCTACCCATGTTGTAGCGGGTGCTACGGTACTCGGTGTGAATCACCATGGAGGGAGTCGGCGAAATGACCTTAGGCGCTCGTTTGCCCCACGGTGGGCGCCAACTGTCGGTGCGGAATATGGTCCCGACACTAACCAGTAGATAACGCCTAGGTCTATCCCTCGATGGTCGATGCTAAGCAACAAATGACACAAGGATTTATCCTGGTTCCGGCCGAGGGGGCCGTACGTCCAGCAGTGTTGTGCTCGTGGCACTATATTGCTCAGCACCGGGGGTGCTTGTAGTGGGGCAAGTACAAGCAAGGCGGGAGAGGAAGCGTGGCTCCCAGGTCCCTGGTGAGTGGCTGGAGATGTTGTGGGAGAATAAGAGAGTGAGTGCACAACGCGCTGTGTTCCTCTGGATCCGTCCGAACTCGTCCCCCCCTGCCTCCCCCTCCGCGGCTGGGGGCTCGCCTCCCCTTTTATAGGCCAAGGGGGCGGCGAGTTACATGCACGCCGCGCTGCCTAGCTACGTGAGGGAGCACGTCGCGCTATGGTGTAGAGTGGGCGGCCGTCGGTCGATCTTCGCCGCGATCCGGCCATGATGGCCTACCTTGTACCCGAACGGTGGCGGTTCGAGGGTAGGAGGCGGCGGATGGCGATGGCGCCCCCCCGATAGGCTTCGAGGGAGATGCGATGATGGGCTGGTACGGGGTACAGGAGCGGGCGAACGGCGTTCCTTCCCAATGAGCTCTGCGGTGGTGGAGTGGTTGCTGCAGTGTTCGGGCGTGCGCCTGCGGAGTCAGGCGTGCGCCCGCATGCGTGGGTACGGCGGCCGCGCCGTTACAGTGGCCGGGATGGCCGCCCACCGGCCTAGCGCCCTTCACCTAACCTGCAGGGTCACGGGAAAGTGGGATCGAGGGTGCGCCCGGCCCCCTTTCGAGGGTCGGGCGCGTTAGTCGTACAGTAGCGTGCGCGCGGTGTTATGGGACTGACACCGGCCGTACCGCACAGTCCACCCCACAGTGGCGGGGATGGGCTCCTCCCTGGGGAGTTGGTGCGGCGGCACCGGGGCGTGAGCCCCGGGCGCATGATGGCGCCGTCCCGCGGCGTCAGGGCGTTAAATGCCCAAGTACGGGGCCGGCGCACGCGTGCGGGGCGCCCGTGAGCGTGGCGGGCCCCGGCCGAGGGTGGAGCGAACCCTCGAGCGAGGGCGAGGCCTGCTCGAGGGGGAGGCGGGCCCTCGAGCGGGGCGGGACCGCTCGAGGGAAGGGTCGCCCCTCGAACGGGGTGGAACCCGTTCGAGGAGGGGGTTGCCCCTCGAGCGGGGGCGGAGCCCGTTCGAGGAGGAGCGTACCCTCGGGCGGGCGGGGCCTGCTCGAGGGGTCTCGCGGTCGGGCTATCTTGGCGGGGCCTCCGAAGTCTCGCTGCGTGGGCCACGTCTCGCATGGTTAGTTCCCCGCATGGTTAGGCCCGGTTCATTTGATGCGGGAATTTAAGTGAGGGTTCCCCCATCGTTTGAGGGGACCCCTAGGGCGGTCCCCGACACCGGCAATCCATCGAGCACCCGGAGGGCATAACTTTTCCTCAACGCCTTTCTCCTGGGAAACGGGCCGCCGGCCGGAACTGGGCTATGAGCCCAATTACTTTTTCCTTAGCAGGCCGTCGGTCCGGTGCGGGTTGTAGTAGGGGGGCAGAAATCAGACCAGTGAAGTTCGATAGGTGGGCTTTGACGCCTGACTTTAGTTGGGCCGAAACCCAATAACGAGTGGAAAGGAGTCCGCTGGGCCGCCCACGGCCCAGCAGCACTTCTGGCCATGTTGCAGCCCGTTAAACCTGGAAGGCTGACGTCATGCCGACGTCAGCAGCTCTTTTTCTGAAAATTCCTTTTCTTTTCTGTTTAAAAATTCCAGAAAATGTTTTTAACCACTAAAAATTCATAATAAATTCTAGGAAGCTCAGAAAAATACAAAACTAATTTCTTTAAATCCGTATTTGCGAAACCTTGCTGATTGTAGGTAGTTTGGGTTCATTTGGATCTTCTAAATTGATTCTTATTTGGAGTTATTGCTTAGATGTGCACCGTTATCTTATTTTCGCGTCGAATCTCGTGCCGCAGACCCGAGCTTCGACCAGGAGGACGTGGAGGACCCCGAGTACACTGCTCCAGACAGCGACTGCTTCAACGACAACGAAGGTGTCATGTCACTCCCAACCATATAGATCCCATGTTGATATTTAGCTGCTAGTGCTTTACTTTAATGCATTGATCTGTTGAATCGCATAACCCGTCTATTAGCCATGCCTTGATGTTTTTATATACCCTGATTCCTTGTTCTACTACCTGCGGGACTAGCTACAGACCCCTAGCTAGTCCCTTACCTCAACTATCCATACTTTTGTTGCTTGATTATGGATGGTGCTCTGGGTTTGGACTGAGATGTGGGTATCTCGGTGAGATTCTAGCGTGTGTTCTGGGTGTGTACCTCCTTGCTGTGTTTTGGCGGGAGCGAGCCGCTGGTTACTTGTGAACGGCTGCCGAGGGAAGATGCGATCTGGCCTCTTACCCGAGAGTCGTGTCGTGTGGGATGGAGATGTTGAGTGCTCGCTCTCGGCCCCTTAAGGACCGATCGTCAGTTGACCTTGCTTCGGATGACTATCTTTCGTACAGACCGCCCGCCTTGTATTGGGCGGGGGTGCGGGGTGAGACTTGTAGTGGATAGCACCCCTCCTGCAGGAGGATCGGTGTGATCGTGTCGGGAGTGGTCTTTCCCGCCTTAGTAGACTTTGCCCTGGCGAGGCCAGGGAAGAGTTCCACAGCTTCGAGGGACTTCTCGCGGGTAGTATGAGCTCTGCCGCGGAGGCTGGGCCAGGCTCGGAGATGCAGAAGGGTACTATCCACTTACTTGAGCTTCAGCCGTATGGTGGGGTCGGACACCGGTGACGGCCGGTTCCGGTCCCATTCGGGCGGGTACAGTTGTACAACCTCTGCAGAGTGTTAAACCTATAGCTATAGTCCGTGTCCACTGGTTATGGACAGTCTTTCGATCTCTCACCTGACTAGCTACACTTCTCTTGTGCTTCTTCTCTCCCCCGAGTGTGTGAGCCCGGTTTCGGCCGTTGAGATGTGGGGATAGGAGCCGGTGGGCCCCACATCGCAGATGAGAGATGGGTTCTGGATCGTGGTTGAGATCCGGAGTTTTGGTGTGGTATTCCTTGAGCGGGGTGTGGACCCCTGAGGTGTGGACCTCGGAAGCGGAAGTTTCCCCGAGGTGTGGACATCCTCGCTTTACTCTGCTTACCTTGTATGTTGTACTGCTGCTTTGCTTAAGCTTTCTACAGCCAGATTAGGGATACCTCATGCATAGTAGAATATACACCGCTTTTGCCTCTTTGTTGGGAAGCTGACATGACCTACCCGCTTATCGGGTAGACCCTGGTGACTCTGACGCAGAGCCGGACTATGACTTCGACAACGACGGCTGGGTGGACTAGAGCTCTTCCTACACTTGAGCTGCCTGCGGAGATGGAGTTCCCGCGCTTTCATGAAGCCGCTGCTAGACGTTTTATTTTTGTTTGATTTATTCCTGATGGACTTGTACCGGCATGTGCCGAAGAGATGTACTCTGATTAATGTAATAAAATAAATGTTGTACTCTACTTTATTGTATTTACCTTTCTGTATGGATTTTGGAATCGCTGAGACAGGGATTGCACGTGGTAGCCCTCCTGGGACTACCACCGAGGTGCTAAGATTCGGGATTCCGTTCGCGGAAATCCGGGTCGTTTCAGTTGGTACCAGAGCCATGCTTGACTGTAGGACGAGCCCCAGGAATGGTCGATAGTATAGGAAGCCGTTTCTGAACCTTGAAACTTTATATAAACCCCTTGGCTTCCGTATGTATATAACTATACTTATATATATGCATTACCTTGTTTAACTTTCACTAACTACCTTACTAACTACGCTCTAACAACGTTGTGCAGATGGCGGAGAGCACGTGGGTTCCTTTGGAGTCGGACGGCAAGAGCTACGGAGGCTTCTGCCGCTTTCTGAGAGAGTGCCTGGAGGCAGCTGGAGTGGAGACCGACGGAGTCAGCTACAAGGGGAGGGCCATGGGGCACTTGGAGCAGACCCCCACTTACCTGGCCGTCACGGTGCCGGCAGACCCACGGGTGCCGGAGTTTGAGGAGGTTGAGGTGCACTGCTTCGAGAGTTCGGTCACGGAGGCACACCAGACTGGCGCACGCAGGGCTCTCAAGAAGGTTTGTGCCCAGCTCGGGGGATAAGGGCGAAGGACACTCCGTTCGCCGTGCTTCCGACAGAGATCTACGACCCGGGTCGCTGGGACACGAGCGACCGAGCACGGTACCTGGAGGTGACTTCAGTGGAGGAGGACACGGGGATGCTCGCCGCCAGACGGTGCATCCTGGCTCAGGACCAGGCGCTGTACTGGGCAGACAGTGAGGTCGCGTACCTTCGGTGGAGGTGTGACGCTGCCCTGCGGCAGGTTCGGGACCTGGAGGTGGAGAGAGAGGATATACTTGACGAGTTGGAGGCGTCGCACGTGAGGAACGGAGAGCTAGTACAGCTTGGACTGGCAGCGGCCGCGGCCAACGCGAGAGGGACACCGGAGGATCGCTACTCGGAGGCGCGGTTGAGGGCGAGAGCGGGGAGATGCACCGGGCTTCGGTGGAGGCCTCGCGTGAGGACGGGGGTGAGGGCGCGAGAGGCGAGAGATCGGTTGGAGTCGGTCGGAGGCTGCGGCCGCCGACTATCAAGTCAAGGTGTGGGATCTACGGGAGGCGAGTCGACACAACTACCACCACTTGTGTTACCTTGGAGGACTCGGTCTACGAGGAGAGGGACCGGGCGAGACGAGGACCCGCGCGGCTCGGGAGCGCTCCGACCGACGAGGGCGGCGAGCCGGAGGCGCTCTCCGCACAGCTACCACCCAAGAAGAGACCCCGACTGAGGACAGAGACTTTCGAGCTTCCGCCGACGGCCCTACCACGAGTACGCACGTACCCAAGTGGTTCTCAGGACACAGTAGAGATGGACCGTGCTCTTCAGGATACCTGTGACTACTACGGAGGACCGGTGATCAGGGTGCCGGGATACCCAGGGGCACACTCACCGCCGTTCTACTCAGTTCCACCAGACGCCAGCCCCGAGGCACCTCAGTGTACCCCGTGATGGGAGTAGAGACTTCGCTGTAGATCCTGAGTCGTTGTAATAAGTTAGATGTGATGCTGTCGCTTATGCTGTCATGCTTGTAGTGGCTACCCCCATGATGTACCATGCGTTAGCGTGATGTGTTGCCGTGTACCCTCGAAGGTTGCTGGAGTAAACCTCGAGGTGCACCCCTTTTGTATGGTGGCATTGATTGAGTGACATGGATCTTCATGGTTTCTTTCGGATTTCATGCTTCTTTATGTCCGTACGAAATTCACGGATCGTTAGCGGGATTACTCCTTTATAGTTAATAACCTTAATAGATACATTCTCCCTACCGCTACTAACTCTTGCAACTGGAACAGATGTCTGGAGCAAGGAGGTCGGGCGACTCTTGGCCCGTTTCGAGGAGGTCGGCCGGGGACGACGGAGGGGAGGATGCCCCTAACCCAGCGGGTGCGAGAGGCCGTGGACGCCGTGGAGGTCACGCGCCACGAGGCGGACTTCGCGGGGGCCCGGCGGGCCGCGGAGGCCGAGGAGGCCGAGTTGGCGGTCGAGGAGCCGCGCACGACGACGAGGGAGTTCGGGAGCGGGAGCTCGAGCACGAGCGGTACCCCGGCCGAGGGAGGAGCGAGGCCGGGCTCGGGGACATGAGGTGCCACCACCGCCACCTCCCCCCGAACTTGGCCGACGTGATGGTAGTACGGACTCGGTCGATGCGGACAATCGCCCGGATGCTGGCTCGAACAACAACAACAACAACCCTAGGGGTCGGAACCGCTACGCGCGGAGGGTTTCCGGAAGAAGGTTGAGAACTTCAACAAGCTGCGACCGCCTACCTTCGACCACTCAGCGGACCCGATGGACGCGGACAGCGGCTACGTGAGATCGAGAAGAAGGCCGGAGCCGACCGAGCTTACCGAGGAGGAGTGTGTGACCGTGGCAGCGCACCAGCTGATCGGCACAGCCAGTGCGTGGTGGGACAGCTACTGTGACTCGCACCGGGACCCGTTGCACATCGGGTGGGACGAGTTCGTGGAGGCCTTCAGGAGTCAACACATTCCAGATGCAGTGATGGACAGGAAAGCTGACGAGTTCAGACACCTCAAGATGGGAAACATGTCAGTGCAATAGTACGCCAACCGCTACCAGGAGCTGATGAGGTACGTGCCAGAAGACACCGACACAGAGAAGAAGAAGGTCTACTGGTTCAGAAAGGGGCTGCACAAGGGGATGGCACACCACTTGTCCGTGCACGACTGCCCGACACTTCGCTCCATTATCGACAAGGCACTGATCGTGGAGAGGTCAAGACTTGAGTACATGGAGGTTCGTGGAAGCAAGTCCAAGCACTCAGACCAGGCAGGACGCTCAGGACCACCTCAGAGGCAGAGGACAGGTTACACTCAGGGCCACCGATCACGGCGGAGGCACCACGTCTCTCGGTCTCGGCCGCGAGAGCGAGCCAACCCGGGCGGGAGTGGAGGTCGAACAGTCGGAAACCGAGGCCACCACCGCGGTCGGCGAGACGGATCCAAGGTGACTTGCTTCAGCGCCGTCGGGTTGGGCACAAGTCGTTTGAGTGCCCACGGCGCGCGCCACCCGGGGAGTCGGAGCCGCGGCTCTCGGTTCCGGACCCCGGCCAAGCCACCGGCACCGGGGGGGACGGCCACCCCGTACACGGCGGAAGGAGCGCTCGGCCCGCCGGCTACACGAGGCCGTATGAACCACCTCACCGCTGAGGATGCAGCAGCCGCACCCGACGTCACACTTGGTGAGTTCCTTGTTGACTCAGTTTTGGCAACTGTTTTGTTCGATACGGGAGCTCAGTTTTCGTATATTTCTACCAAGTTTGCTAAAGAAAGGTCTTTACCAACTAAGCCTCGACCAAGGCCTATCTTGACTAGCTCTCCGCTAGGAGAGAAGAGGAGTACGTTAGAGTGCAGGGGAGTGAGGATGGTGTTTGAGGGACTACCGTTCACGGTAGACTTGACAGTTTTGGAGTCTACCGGGATAGACGTGATCCTAGGGATGGATTGGTTGGCGAAGCACAACGGGATAGTCTCTTGTAACCCCAGAGTGATACAGCTAGAACACCCCAGCGGGACTACAGTGCGGATCGAGCCACAGAGTCCGAAGGTTGCTACGATGATGTGCAACATGAGTGGGAAAGAGATTTAAGAAATCCCAGTGGTCCGTGAGTTTCCGGACGTGTTCCCAGAGGAGCTTACGAAGTTACCCCCAGACCGGGACGTGGAGTTCGTGATTGAACTGATGCCAGGGGCGGGGCCCGTTGCAAAGAGTCCGTACAGGATGTCGTCCGACGAGCTGGACGAGTTGAAGAAACAGCTCAAGAAGTTGCTCGAGCAAGGGTTTGTTAGGCCAAGTGCCTCACCGTGGGGTTCACCAGTGCTCTTCGTGGAGAAGAAAGACGGCACAAAGAGAATGTGCATTGACTACCGCACGCTCAACTCGATGACAATCAAGAACAAATACCCGCTACCCAGAATCGAGGATTTGCTGGATAGGCTCAAAAAGGCAAGGTTCTTCTCCAAGATCGACTTGAGGTCAGGCTACCACCAGATGAAGATCCGAGAGCAGGACATACCCAAGACAGCCTTCACCACACGTTACGGCTTGTACGAGTTCGTGGTGGTTTCCTTTGGGCTGACCAACGCCCCTGCTTACTTCATGAACTTGATGAACAAGGTCTTCATGGAAGAGTTGGACAGGTTTGTAGTGGTGTTCATCGACGATATCTTGATCTACTCTGAGACCAATGAGGAGCACGAGGAGCACCTGAGAGTCGTGCTAGAGACACTGAGGCAGCAGAAACTGTATGCGAAGTTCAGCAAGTGCGAGTTCTGGATGGAGAAGGTCGCGCTCTTGGGACACGTGTTATCAGCAGAGGGGATAGCCGTGGATCCGTCCAAGGTTGAGTCAGTGACCAAGTGGGAGCAGCCGTTGAACGTGACAGACGTCAGGAGCTTCCTTGGGTTGGCAGGCTACTACCGGAGGTTCATTGAGAACTTTTCCAAGATCGCAAAGCCAATGACAGAATTGCTCAAGAACAACACAAAGTTCGAGTGGTCAGAAGCGTGTGAGAAGAGCTTCCGGAGCCGAAGAAGAGACTCACCACGGCCCCGGTGCTTACCTTGCCGGATATCAAGAAAGATTTTGTGGTCTCTTGCGATGCTTCGAAGCAAGGACTTGGTTGTGTGCCTGATGCGGGGAAGGGAAAGTTGTGGCTTATGCTTCCGGACATTGAAGAAACACGAGGAAAACTACCCGACACACGACTTGGAGCTGGCAGCTGTTGTGCATGCGCTCAAGCTCTGGAGACACTACTTGATAGGAAACAAGTGTGAACTGTTTTCCGACCACAAGAGCCTGAAGTACTTCTTTACACAGACCGAGCTGAACATGAGGCGAGACGGTGGTTAGAGCTGATCAAGGACTACGACGTCGAGATCAACTACCACCCAGGCAAAGCTAACGTCGTGGCAGATGCACTGAGCCGGAAAACATATTGCAACAACCTCATGGTAAAAGAAGAGCAACCTGCTCTGCATGAAGAGCTAGAGAAGCTGAGAATCGAAATTGTAGACCAAGGACAAGACAACGTGATGCAAGTGACCTATGACCTGGAGGAACGAATCCGTTCAGCCCAGAAGGAGTGTGCAGAGATCAAAGCTTTGCGAGAACTAATGAAGCAGGGCAAAGCAGAGGACTACCGGGTTGATGAACAGGGCACTGTGTGGTTGAAAGAACGGATCTGTGTACCACAAGACAAGGCACTCCGGGATCAGATCATGAGAGAAGCTCACGGCTCGAGGTACTCGATTCACCCGGGCAGCACCAAGATGTACAGAGATCTGAAGATCAGGTACTGGTGGAAGGACATGAAGAAGGATATAGCACACTACGTGGCCTGTTGCGACACCTGTAGCAGAGTAAAGATTGAACATCAGAAACCTGCTGGTTTGTTGAAACCGTTGGATATCCCAGTGTGGAAGTGGGAGGACATTTCCATGGACTTTGTGGTGGGACTTCCTAGAACACCAAAAGGAAACGACTCAGTTTGGGTCATAGTGGACAGGCTGACCAAAGTGGCTCACTTTGTGCCGGTGAAGACCCGGTATGCAACCGAGAAGTTGGCAGAACTGTACGTAGAGCACATACTCAGGCTGCACGGGGCACCCAGAAGTATTGTATCTGATCGAGGGCCACAGTTTGTCTCCAAGTTTTGGCAGAGCTTCCACAAGCTTATGGGCACCACCCTCAGCTACAGCACAGCTTTTCACCCACAGACCGACGGTCAGACAGAGAGGGTCAACCAGGTGTTGGAGGATATGCTGCGAGCGTGTGCACTCACTTATGGCACCGATTGGGAGAGCAGTTTGCCGTTTGCAGAGTTCTCGTACAACAACAGCTTTCAAGCAAGTCTCCGGATGGCACCCTTCGAGGCACTTTACGGTCGAAAGTGCAGGACCCCGCTAGCTTGGTCAGAGGTTGGAGAGCGAGCTCTGTTTGGGCCAGCAATCATTGAGGAAGCAGAGGAGAAAGTTGAGAAAGTTCGTGAGAACCTGAAAATCGCTCAAAGTCGACAGAAGAGCTATGCCGACAAGAGAAGGAGAGAGTTGACCTTTGCAGTTGGCGACAGAGTGTACTTGAAAGTCTCACCGCTCCGAGGAACTAAGAGGTTCTTGGTGAAGGGAAAGCTTGCACCGAGGTACGTGGGACTGTACCCTATCACCCGTAGGATTGGAAGTTTGGCCTACCAGCTTGCACTACCTGAGACTATGGCAGGAGTTCACCCAGTGTTTCACGTGTCACAACTAAAGAAGAGCGAGAAGGCAGTGGAGGCAAAGCAAGTGCCCATGGAGTTGCTTGACTTGCAAGACAACCTTGAGTATACAGAATATCCTGAGAAAATCTTGGACAGAGCTGTCAAGGAAACAAGGAGAACTACCATTCCTTTCTATAGAGTGTTGTGGAGCAACCATACGGAGCGAGAGGCAACATGGGAGAAGGAAGCTGATCTCAGGAAAGAGTACCCTCATTTGTTCACGGAGGAGGTCGAGCACTAAATCTCGAGGACAAGATTCTCGGTGGTGGGGGAGAATGTAACAACCCAGGAAATTAGGTGTGTAAATTTTGCGAAAATTTAAAACTTTTTGCTTGCATTTGGGTGCTATCAATTTTTGAGCCAAAATTGCTAGCCTCTCTCTAAATTCTCCACTACTTTAGCCCATCTATAAAACTTATATTTAAAATATGGTATAATTAGTGAGCTGGTTTTTCTTTGGTTTATTTGGAGTTCAATTGAGTGAAGTTTGAATTTGAAAGGGAATCAAATTCAAACTCTAATTCAAACCATAGCTCAAAACCTATTCTTTTGGTTTGCAAATAGCAAACATGTGTTTTGGGTCGCTTTCTCCTCCCTTCGTTTTGCAGCCGGCCCAACCCGAGCCAACCTTCGGCCCAACTAGCTTGCGCAGCCACCACAGCCCCGCGGACTGCCCAGCCGCGCTCGCTGACGAGTGGGACCAGCGGGTCAGCCACCGCGTCCCATCCCCTAAGCGTGCCTGTGTCGCTGCTAGGCAGGACCCACCGGTCAGACCCTGTTTCCCCTTATCCTCTCACCTTTTTCCCCTTCGCCAGCGCCCGCTCGCCTAGTCACCGAGCCGCTCTTTGCGCCGCCGGTCCCGCCCGGCCGGCACGCGCGGCGCGGGCGCGGCCGGCCGCCCGGCCGGCACGCACGCCGAGGGACCCGCGCGCGCCCGCGCGCGCGAGTCGAGCCGGGGCCGGGGGAGGAAAACCCACTTCTACCCCCACACCTTGCCCCCGGTCTTCACGGTCGTGCAGAGAGAACGAGCGGCGCCGCCTCGGGCGCCCGGGGCGGTCTAAGCCAGGGCAGCCCTGGGATTTCACCCCGTCCTCGCGGCGCCGGGGGTTTCAAAAGCAAGGGGGGGAGGCGAATCGCTTGTTGACCACCGCCACCAACCCCACTGGGGTTTTCCCTTCCGCCCAAACTGAGAGAGGGAGCCGTGAGAGAGGGTGGGGCAAGGCGCCGCCGCTGCGCCGGCCCAAGGGGAGAGGCGGCCACACCGGCGCGCCGACGACGAGCCAAGGGGGGAGCGCATCGCCGCCGCGCCGCACCGGGAGAGGAAGAAGCCGGGAACCAAGAGCGGCGGGAGCACGGACCAGAGCCGCGGAGCACATCGCCGGCGTGAACACCTGCACCACCGGGGATCGTCTACCTCGCCGGAACGCCTTCACGCCGGAACACCAACGACACGCCATCGACAGGCCGGCCACGACTACACCGTCGCCCCACCGTGAGCACCGCGGCCTTTCTTCTCTCTTCTCCCCCTTGGAACCCTTCCTGAGATGGCTGCCCGTGAGTGGAGACGCGTCGCTGTGAAACTTCTTGCCTGGATGCTGGCCTTCGCGCCGCAGTACTGCCGTGCCGCGACGGATGGGGCTCTTGGGCCGGTTGTGCCCCTGAGCGCCACCGTCGCCGTGCGAAGAGCGACGCGGACTCGTGCTGTGAGATGGTTGAGCAGAGGGGGGGGGGGGGGGGGGCGACGCGCGCGCGCGGCTACCCCAAGCCTGTGGGCGAGGCACTCCTTGCGTGCGCCGACGCCGCGCCCTGCTGAGCTGAAACGAGAGGAAACCCTCGACGCGCCGAGCCCTGGGCGCTGGCCTTCCTGGGAACCGGCCATCGTGCCGTAGTGTGTTGCTCTTGCAGGTTGGGTAGGCGGAAGCCCAGGGTCAGGCGCACCCCAGCGCGTGGACCCGGGGGCTCGCCGCGCTGCGGACGGGCGGCGCGGCCGCGACGCCGCCGTGCCCCGGCGCCGCGCGCCGCGCGCGCGCACCGCCCGGCCCCTCCCCCCGCGGGCCGGTGAGTGACGGGTCATGCTTGTTCGTGGGTGGAACGCGAAGGCGTACCCTCTGCTAGCACCCCAGCGAGGTGAGGGAACACGCCGGTGACAGGGAGCTCGCCGCCGCAGGGATGCGCCGCGTGGCCGCGGGTCGCCTGGCAATCCACCGAGCACCTGGAGGGCATAACTTTTCCTGAACGCCTTTCTCCTGGGAAACGGGCCGCCGGCCGGAACTGGGCTATGAGCCCAATTACTTTTTCCTTAGCAGGCCGTCGGTCCGGTGCGGGTTGTAGTAGGGGGGCAGAAATCAGACCAGTGAAGTTCGATAGGTGGGCTTTGACGCCTGACTTTAGTTGGGCCGAAACCCAATAACGAGTGGAAAGGAGTCCGCTGGGCCGCCCACGGCCCAGCAGCACTTCTGGCCATGTTGCAGCCCGTTAAACCTGGAAGGCTGACGTCATGCTGACGTCAGCAGCTCTTTTTCTGAAAATTCCTTTTCTCTTCTGTTTAAAAATTCCAGAAAATGTTTTTAACCACTAAAAATTCATAATAAATTCTAGGAAGCTCAGAAAAATACAAAACTAATTTCTTTAAATCCGTATTTGCGAAACCTTGCTGATTATAGGTAGTTTGGGTTCATTTGGATCTTCTAAATTGATTCTTATTTGGATTTATTGCTTAGATGTGCACCGTTATCTTATTTTCGCGTCGAATCTCGTGCCGCAGACCCGAGCTTCGACCAGGAGGACGTGGAGGACCCCGAGTACACTGCTCCGGACAGCGACTGCTTCAACGGCAACGAAGGTGTCATGTCACTCCCAACCATATAGATCCCATGTTTATATTTAGCTGCTAGTGCATTACTTTAATGCATTGATCTGTTGAATCGCATAACCCGTCTATTAGCCATGCCTTGATGTTTTTATATACCCTGATTCCTTGTTCTACTACCTGCGGGACTAGCTACAGACCCCTAACTAGTCCCTTACCTCAACTATCCATACTTTTGTTGCTTGATTATGGATGGTGCTCTGGGTTTGGACTGAGATGTGGGTATCTCGGTGAGACTCTAGCGTGTGTTCTGGGTGTGTACCTCCTTGCTGTGGATAGCACCCCTCCTGCAGGAGGATCGGTGTGATCGTGTCGGGAGTGGTCTTTCCCTCCTTAGTAGACTTTGCCCTGGCGAGGCCAGGGAAGAGTTCCACAGCTTCGAGGGACCTCTCGCGGGTAGTATGAGCTCTGCCGCGGAGGCTGGGCCAGGCTCGGAGATGCAGAAGGGTACTATCCACTTACTTGAGCTTCAGCCGTATGGTGGGGTCGGACACCGGTGACGGCCGGTTCCGGTCCCATTCGGGCGGGTACAGTTGTACAACCTCTGCAGAGTGTTAAACCTATAGCTATAGTCCGTGTCCCTTTGGTTATGGACAGTCTTTCGATCTCTCACCTGACTAGCTACACTTCTCTTGTGCTTCTTCTCTCCCCCGAGTGTGTGAGCCCGGTTTCGGCCGTTGAGATGTGGGGATAGGAGCCGGTGGGCCCCACATCGCAGATGAGAGATGGGTTCTGGATCGTGGTTGAGATCCGGAGTTTTGGTGTGGTATTCCTTGAGCGAGGTGTGGACCCCTAAGGTGTGGACCTCGGAAGCGGAAGTTTCCCTGAGGTGTGGACCTCCTCGCTTTACTCTGCTTACCTTGTATGTTGCCTTTCTTTGCTTTGCTTAAGCTTTCTACAGCCAGATTAGGGATACCTCATGCATAGTAGAATATACACCGCTTTTGCCTCTTTGTTGGGAAGCTGACATGACCTACCCGCTTATCGGGTAGACCACCGGTGACTCGACGCGAGCCGGACTACGACTTCGACAACGACGGTCGGGTGGACTAGAGCTCTTCCTACACTTGAGCCGCTGCGGAGATGGAGTTCCCGCGCTTTCATGAAGCCGCCGCTAGACGTTTTATTTCGTTTTATTTAGTCCTGATGGACTTGTACCCGGCATGTGCCGAAGAGATGTACTCTGATTAATGTAATAAAATAAATGTTGTACTCTACTTTATTGTATTTACCTTTCTGTATGGATTTTGGAATCGCTGAGACAGGGATTGCACGTGGTAGCCCTCCTGGGACTACCACCGAGGTGCTAAGATTCGAGATTCCGTTCGCGGAAATCCGGGTCGTTTCACCGGCCTCCCGGCAAACCACTTGACTTGACCGCCACCGTGCACCGGCTCGCTTGTCCATGACTTCGTCTTGCTTGTGTCGCCACCATGTGACCTGCACCCAGTCCCGCTGTCCACCGAGTCCCTCGAACCGAGCCTACTGTCTCTCCATCTCCCGGAGGCCCCTCAAGGCTGAAGACCTTTCGCGCCCGTTCTTCACCTGCAACAACACGAACTAGGCCGCAGCCTACACCCGCGCACTAAGCCAAGAGTCAGTCCAACACCCGTTGTCAATCACGCATCACTGAGGAGCGGTCATCCATCGACCACTGGGACGCTCCTGGTCCTCAACGCCCCCAAAAGCCTTTTGGGAAACTTCGTCGTAGCACCATCAGGCACATGCTCGGTGATCGCAAACTTGCTAAGCCTCGACACAAGGCTTGTGATCCCGACGCGTCCTCCTCTTCGAAGCACTCGGAAGGTGTCGTCACTCACCGGTCAGACCAGTGTCCTCCACTGGTCAGACCGGTCAGACCCACCAGTCAGACCGGCCTGATGCTACTACTCTTCGGTCTTCGGTCTTGGCTTTGTGGATCAACCAAGTAACCCAGTGGTTTTCTGCTGAACCACTAGAAACCCTGCGAACTACGTGTAGCCTCCGCCAATCACCACTCACGACTCGGCTCTCACGAAGTTCCGGCTCGACCTTGGTTTTGAGGCTCAACTAAAAAATTGTCCACGACTTCGTCTTGCTGTTCTTGCCACCATGCATCCTGCACTTGACCCCTCTAGCCACTGTGTTCCTCGAACCAAGCCTACGTGTCTTGTCCACACCTAGAGGCCTCACCAGTGAGGACCATGTGTGGTTCGAGGTCCGGTGGATGGTCGCTTCCTTGTGTGATGAGTGATTGACAACGTTGTGTGGACTGATTCTTGGCTAAGTATTGCAGGTGCAGGTTGCGGCTTGACCGGTGTTGGTGCAGGTGAAGAACAAGCGCGAAAGGTCGTCGCCGGTGAGGCCTCCAGGTGTGGAGAAGACAAGTAGGCTTCGTTCGAGGGACCCGGTGGCCAGCGGGGTCAAGTGCGGGCCGCATGGTGGCATGAATAGCTAGATGAAGTCGTGGACGGTTTCTTGGTTGAGCCTCAAAACCAAGGTTGAGCCGAGACTACGTGGGAGCCAAGTCATGAGTGGAGATTGGCGGAGGCTACACCGAGTTCGTGGGGTTTCCGGTCGTTCACTAGAAAACCACTGGGTTCCATGTTTGATCCACAAAGCCAAGACCGAAGAACCGAAGACGGTCTTTGCAGCGAGCGCGCCGGCCGGTCCGACCGGTGGGTCTGACCGGTCTGACCGGTGAGGAGCACCGGTCTAACCGGTGTGCGACGATGCAGTCCGGAGACTTCGAAGCAGAGGACATGCGTCGGGATCGCATGGCTTGAGTCGAGGCTACGCAGGGTGCAGTCGCCGGGCATCCGTCCGATGGTGAAGACATGAAGACTTCCAAATCTGCCATTGAGGGGCTTGTATCCCTAGTTGTTAGAGAAGGGCATTTTAGACATTCGGTTGCCTCCATATAACCCAAGAGGTGAGAGGATGGCAGCCAACTCTTGGAACCCTAGCTCATTTGTTTTCCTATTTTCCTTCCTATTTTCTTTAGGTTTTCCATAGGACTAGCAAGAGAGCTTCATGGAGAGATCTTATTGAGAGGGGTGGATGATCGGGCGGCTTGCTAGACCTTGTATGAACATTTGCTTCATGTATAGATGATTCGGCGTGGTTCCTCAAGGTTTGGATGTGTTTTCCCCGGTTGTTCTTGGTGGTGATTTTCGGAGCCCTCTCTTGGTGATTTCTTTGGATTGTTTTCGGGACTTTTCTTTTGGGGATTTGATGGGGGAAATTTGTGGGAACCCTTCGTGGTTCTTTGGGCCGTGATTCCCCTCCCAAATCCGTGAGAAAAGGTGCTCAATTTTGGGGTTTCTTGAGTTCTTGGGTTGGAAGTGCTTTTGGCGGGATTTCCTTGATTCCTCCTTTTTGGACGAGTTTTGGTGGGATTAAACTTGGCTATGAACTCCTCATGAGGTGTTCCTAATGTCCCCAAAGTCTTGTTCAAGTTCGTGGAGCGTTTCGGGAGATCGAGATTTGGATTTGGGGAAGTTAGACCCGTGGGTGCTGTTCATCCCGAGCTGCCCAGGTTACACCGGTCTGACCAGTGCTCTTGACCGGTCTGACCGGTGTGGGTCTGTAGACTCGAGGTTTGGTGTTCCGCTGCGTTCTCGGGTCGGAAGGTTGTGTGTGTTGGGTCCTAGGTCCAGTGGCACTCCAGTGGCTACGTGGGCTTGGCCAACTTGGGTAGTGAGTCAGAGACGTGTGTTGGAAGTCGTGTTCATCTCGTAGGAGTTTCCATCTCCTTCGAGAAGAATTTTTTATCGGCTCCCATTCACTCCCCCCCTCTCTGGTTCGCCGTATCGGTCCTTCAACCAGCAATGACCTTTCACGCTTGTTCTTCACCTGCACCAACACTAGTCAAGCCGAAACCTACACCTGTAATACTTAGCCAAGAGTCAGTCTGCACAACATTGTCAATCACTCATCACACTAGGAAGCGACCATCCACCAGTCCTCGAACCACATAGGTCCTCAAGATGTCATCTTATTATGCCGATTTGGTTTAATCTTTTGCAAATTGATTCGAGCATACTCGCCATTTGGAATTCATATGCTGCAATGGAGGTCATTGACAATTGCAGTTAAGGACTGGCACTAGGTATTAACCGACGAAGCCTGTGATTGCTTCCTTCCACGTTGGTGCGAGTGTTGTTGCATGCGATGGCTCGAGACCCAAACGATGAAGATGATATGTTTCTGAAGGACCGATTAGGCGACTCGAGAGGGGCGATTGAATGGGAGCCAATAAAAATTCTTCTCCAAAAAGAGAACTCGGCCTGTGCCCCAAATACACAACCAAGGATTCTCACACAAGCTTACCAAGGTCACGTAGTCACAACGGACCTACCAACCTTAGGAACAAGTCCCAAACCAATCCAACATGGAAGCACAACTCAAAAAGCAAGGGACTTAGGCAATTTGGAAAGCACTAGGCGGACCGTCCGCAGTGTCCGGGCGGACTGTCCGTGAGGAGGGCACAGACTGTCCGTTATTTCTACCCAAACCTCTAGTAGTGCACCGAGAAAAATGGACCGTCCGTGATGGAGCCGCGGACCGTCCGCCTCGTCACGGACTGTCCTGCACTCTAGTACGGACCGTCCGCAAACTTCATGCACCAAAAATCCACTGACAAAAAGGATCGAAAGAAAGGCGCTCAAGAACTCGCACGAACACGAAGAACAGCCAGGCTATCAGGCACCTCGCAAACGGTCAGCGGTGACCTCACGGACAGTCCACCAAGTGCGAATCAGCACAACCGAGAAACTCGAGAAACAACCTCAAACTTCTGATCGATAGATCTCCCAAACCACATAGAGTTTTGAGTAGATGATGAGCACCTTAAAGTGAAGATATGCCCAAAAAATTACGGCCTCTAGCTCCATACAACTCCTGGGATCGCAAATCTCGTGCCTCTACCTGAAGAACACGAAGAACTTGAAAACCACCAATATCAAAGACCTTCCTACGAGATTTGAGGGGCAAGATCACCAAGAAAAGAGGCACACCAACCTCATGTGTGATTCCCAAAACAAATCCCGCAAAAAAACATCTCCAAAAGCTTCTCACGAAAATCCTAAGAAAGAGCTCCGAAAATCAACAAAAAGGGAAAACGGGAGAGACATAATCAAGCCTTGAGGAACCATGCTGAATCATCTATACATACCAAAGAGGTTCATACAAGGTCTAGCTTGCCGCCCGGTCATCCTTCCCTCTCACTAGATCTCACATTAAGCTCTCAAGATAGTCTTATGGAAAACCTAAGGAAAATAGGAAGGGAAAATAACAAAGGGAAATGAGCTAGGGTTTCAAGAGATGGCTGCCATCCTCTCTCCTCTAAGTACATATGGAGATAGCCGAAAGATGAAACTACCCCTATTACATAATACTAGGATACACGCTCTCGAGGGGCACTTTGGGAATTCTTGTCGCAGCACCATTGGACGGATGCCCGGCGACAACACCTCGCTTAGCCTTGACGCAAGCCTTGTGATCCCGACGTGTGTCCTCCGCTTCGAAGCATCTCGTCTTCGCCCGCCGAACCTCTGGCCTTGGTTTTGTGGCTCAACCAAGTAACCCGACGGTTTTGTGGTCAACCGCCGCAAACCCCGCGTGCAGACTCCGGTCGTGAGCCGCTACCCTACAACGGCTCCTGTCCACGACATCATCTTGCTTTTCTTGCCACCATGAGGCCCGCACTTGACCCTACTGGCCTACGGGTCCCTCGAGTCAGGCCTACTGTCTCTCCACTCCTGGGAGGCCCCACAAGACATAGACCTTTCACGCCCGCTCTTCACCTGCACCAACGCAAATCAAGCCGCAACCTGCACCTGTAATGCTCAGCCAAGAGTCAGTTCACACCACGTTGTCAATCACTCACCACAGCCAGGAGCGACCATCCACCGGTCCTCAATCGCTCCTTTGATGAGTGTATTGACAACACACATAAGTAACCAATTCAGAGAAAAGACAAAAAGAAAAGAAACAAAATAAAAACTTAAACAAGTGATCAAAAGCCAAACAAAAGCCAAGAAAAGATGGCTCGAGTGAGAAAAATCTCGGTCTCATATGACAAGGGCAACGACTCGACACAATCGAGATAAAATGCTCCAAAATTGCAGACTCCTCAAGGTGAGGCAAAAGGGCTCGACACCATCGACAAAAGAGAACAACTAAAATTCAGGCGAAAAGGAGCTCCCAAATGCATGAATGCAAGCTCCCCCTGAACAAATGCATTTCTCCCAAATTTTCTTCCCTTGATGCAAAACTTCTCCTTTTCTTCCCTTGATGCAAAACTCCCCCTGGAAACATGAATTGAATTGGGTACTTTGCCCCCCTTGTTGGTAATGCATGAATCAAGTCTACCAATGCAAGCATGTGCTTCTCAAATATACAAAGAGCACTACAACATGCTAAAATTGAGACATAGACAAGCAAGATAGCCAAAATTTGAGCACAAGCATCGCCAAGAAGATAGAAAGGGACATACAAGCAAGTGACAAAGCCATGATCAAATTGAAGCATTTTTCACGAAAATTTCCCTCTCATGAGCATAGGACCTACACATGGTCAAAATGAGCACAAACAACATATAGCCCACAAACTTCATGCAAGGTCACACATTCTCATCACAAGGTCATCACAAACACCTACAAACTATCTCATGTCATGTCAAAGACACCGAGCCATGTATCCACTTCGAGATATAAGATTTCTCATTGGTGAACATCATGCAACAGTTTAGCACCCAAGATAAGGAATTTAAAGCATTTATGACATGGAAGCACATTTTTAATCATAGCATCTCACATACCATTTTCATGATTTACAAATTAAGCATGGTACATGAAGTGCCTTTGCAGCAAAAAGAAGCTTAGGCTTCTCCACAAGGTAGTATGTAGGCTAAACATTCATGATGATAAATGGATCTTTGATCCCAAATGAAACAGAACATGGTTCCAAGCACAAATTACGCAAGATATAGCCATAAGCACCCAATTTGAACATGAGAGGCATTCTACTCACAAGAGAGGATCATATAGCATTATTACAAAAGAAAGTCATCCACAAGCATAAATATCCCAAAACTATCAAGAGCATAGCTATACATCTCATGAGCATCACAAGCAAAGTCATAACCTCATATCTAGCATATCATGGTGATCAAAGCATATGAGAGAAGCACATCTCTATGACATATGATATAAATGCAGTAAATGATACAAAGATGCAAACATGATATGATACATAAAAGAAAATGCAACATGCATATGTACATGAGATGCCCAACCCAAACTCAAAAAGGCAAAAGAGCACAAAGCTTGCAAGCTCCCCCTAAATACATGCACTAGGATCAAAGAGCATACAAAGCTTATCCTAAGTACACGTGATAGGGCAAAGAGCAAAAGAGACCAAGTGGCTTAACAAGAGCCACACAACTCAAAGTCTCCAAACTACTTACCATGATCATTCTCTCTCGTCCATTCTCCCTGGAAATGATGTTCTACTTTGACACCACTGGAATGAGGCTTGAGGACCACCTTCGATCTCCGTTTGCCATCCTCAGGAGTCGATCCACCAAAAATCCTCCAAGCCTCCTGCCTGCAAAATCAAAACCAAGAGCGAGAGCGAGCAACCGACTCAACACTGGGGTTAGCACAAAAAGTGTCAAACCAGTGCCGAGCCATTTGCTCAAAAGTGGGGTTAGCTAAATCCATCCTAACAGAGCTATGACCACCATGTGGAATCACCTCACGTCTCGCTGGAGGAGTACGAGCACCACGAAGAGGAAAACATGTTCTGTAGCCCCTCTGAGACTCAAAGCTGCGACCTCTCCCAAACTCGTATTGTTCACGAGGTGGAGAATGTCCAGCAAACATACCACCGCCAGACTGAACATACCCATCACCTGCACCACGACCGAAGGAACCAAACCGATCATCACCACGACCCCGAAAGTGGAAACTCTAAACATCTTGGGTAGGAAAGCCCCGATCCCTCCAAGATGGGACCATATCCACAACACCCTCACTCTGAGGCACAACACGAGGCTCAGCACACCACGAGAAGGGCGGTACCTATCCTTGTTTGCCATCTCCATAGCAAGCCTCTCCTCCCTTCTCCTCCTGAAGCAAAACTCTCTCTTATGAACATCCCTCCCAAAATGCTCACAATGGAAGCGGACTGGTTTTGCTTTGGGTGTTGGTTGGAGTTTCTTCTCATGCTTGTTGCCTTGCACACTCGGCTTCTCACTTGGTTTTTCTCTCGGCTTATGAGTCTGGTTTGGCTTGGAGGCAAACTGGTTCTTGGGTGTAGTGTGTGGTGGAACTAGAGTTTTCCCAAACTTCCCTTCTCTCTCACCACTACACTCCCCTACATTATCCGACCCAAGGGCAGACCATCAAAGCACTTGAATACCTCAATCACCATACCAAGTTGAGGCTCTTGACTAGATAACCAACTAAACAAGTTTCGCAAGTCATCATTCTTAGTTTGCAAGCGATCAACACATTGTTCAAGTTCCAAATTCTTCACAGCATGCAATTGACAAGTAGAGCAGGAAGTAGGAATAGGAACTTTCTAATCAGCCTCAAGCGAAACAATGCAAGGGCGAAACTCAACAATCTTTTCATGCAAATCAGGGTAAGAAGTACAAGCACCAAGCAAAGTGGGTCTAGATTGCAACTCATCCAACTCAACCCTAACATGCTTTTCCCTAAGAAGTCAAATCAGCTAGGAAAACAGAGCAATCAGCACAATCAACCTCATCAGAAACCATAGGGCTAGCCTTAAGCGAATCGATTTCAAGCTTGCCATCAAGAACCTGTGTTTCTAGCTTAGCCACTCTAGTCCTAGCATATTCAAGCAAAGCTCTAAGCTCCTTCCTAAGCTTCTTAGCCTCTCTAAGCATGTGATCACGATTATCAAGCAAGTCAACCAACTCCTCATTCTCCTTGCGCAAAGAAGAGAGCTCATCACATACCTCATCCTCATAATCTGAGTCTGAGGCGTCCTTCTGACTTTTCTTGCTGCTGGAGCTGCGAGCCATGACGCAGAATTCGTCTTTGGAGCTTAGGCCCATCACACAAAGGCCATTGAGGTACTTGCCGAGGTTCTTCTTCTTCTTCTTGTCGCCCTCTTCGTCTTCATCACTCGAGCTTGAAGATGTGTCCTCGGAGTCGGATTCGACGTCACTCGACTTCTTCATCTTCTCTCGAGACCGTGTCTTTCTCCCATGTCCATGATCCTTCTTCTTGGACTTCCTCCTCTTGTCCTTGGACTTGTGCTTGTCATTGTCGTTCAACTTCAGACACTCGGCGAAAAAGTTTCTGGTCTTGTCGCACTTGAAGCATGTCCTCGAGTTCCTCCTTGAGCTCATCCGGTTCTCGTACATCCTCTCGAATCTTTTCGACAATAGTGCTAGGTCATCCTCGCACAACATGTCAAAATCCTCATCTAGCAAGGACACAAGAAAAGACAAGAAAAAATGTCTCGAAGACATGTTAGCATTAGTCCTTGAACCAGATACGAGAGCTAGACTATGACGGTCAGTCGGGTTCTCGATCTTTGCACACCCCCCACGGTCCACCTCAGACGACTTGAGCTTGAAAAACAGCTCGTCCACCATGAGGGTCTCATACTTCTCCGACTCTAGGATGGCCTCAACCTTCCCACTCCACACGGTACGATCCAGAGAATGCAAGAGCTTGACAACCCTGTCATGGTAATCATATGGGAGCATGGCCACAATAGCCCTCATGTTGTTCACGATCACCGTGAAACGCTGAAACATGGCATCTATGGACTCATCGGGGAGATGAGTGAAGTTCTCGTACTCTCTCCGGTAGGTCGCAAAGAGACGAGCCTGAACTTGTGTTCCCAGCATTAGCAGTCTTTAGCTACTCCCAAATCTTGCACGCCAAATCCTCTGTCCGAACCCGTTCGAATTCAAATTCACACAGAGAACGATACATGTAGTCGACTGCCTTGTTGTTGGCGTCGAACATGTCCCTCGACCCTGGAGCAAGGAAGTTCATCGGATGAACACAAGTTGTGTTCACCATGACATCCCATAGGATCTAACCCTTGCCGCGGAGAAAAGTGGCCATCCGCCTTTGCCACATATTGTAGTTCTTACCATCAAAGTGTGGAAGACCCGAACCCCGTTCCTGGTACGCCATCTTTGGATCTTAGACTGGTTAGAATCACAAAGATCCGTAACCTGCTTTGATACCAAATGAAGGACCGATTAAGCGACCAGAGAGGGGGAAGTGAATGGGAGCCAATAAAAATTCTTCTCCAAAGAGAGAACTCTGCCTATGCACCAAATCCACAACCAAGGATTCCCACACTAGCTTGCCAAGGTCGCGTAGTCACAACGGACCTACCAACCTTAGGAACAAGTCCCAAACCAATCCAACACGGAAGTACAATTCAAAAAGCAAGAGACTTAGGCAATATGGAAAGGACCAGGCAGACCGTTCGCAATGTCCGGGTGGACTGTCCGCGAGGAGGGCACGGACTATCCGCGAGGAGGGCACAGACCGTCCATTATTGCTACTCGAACCTCCAGTAGTGCACCGAAAAAATAGACCGTTCGTGATGGACCCGCGGACCGCCTGCCTCGACACAGACCGTTCGGCACTCTAGTACGGACCGTTCGCAAACTTCATGCACCAAAAATCCACCGACAAAAAGGATCGATAGAAAGGCGCTCAAGAACTCACACGAACACGAAGCACAGCCAGGCTATTAGGCACCTCGCAGACGGTCCTCGGCTACCTCGCGGACGGTCCACCAGGTGCGAATCAGCATAGCCGAGAAACTCGAGAAACAACCTCAAACTTCTGATCGATGGATCTCCCAAACCACATGGAGTCTTGAGACGAAATTTTGGAGAGATGATGAGCACCCTAAAGTGAAAATATGCCCCAAAAATTACGGCCTTTAGCTCCCTACAACTTTCGGAATCGCAAATCTCGTGCCTCTACCTCAAGAACACGAAGAACTCGAAAACCACCAATATCGAAGACCTTCCTACGAGATTTGAGGGGCAAGATCACCATGAAAAGGGGCACACCAACCTCATGTGTGATTCCCAAAACAAATCCCGCAAAGAAACATCTCCAAAAGCTTCTTACGAAAATCCCAAGAAAGAGCTCCAAAAATCAACAAAAAAGGAAAACGGGAGAGACCTAATCAAGCCTTGAAGAACCACGCCAAATCATCTATACATACCAAAGAGGTTCACAAAAGGTCTAGCTTGCCGCCCGATCATCCTTCCCTCTCACAAGATCTCACCATGAAGCTCTCAAGCTAGTCCTTTGGAAAACCTAAGGAAAATAGGAAGGGAAAGTAGAAAAGGGAAATGAGCTAGATGAAGGACCGAAACAGTGAACCAAAGAGGGAGGTGTGAATGGGAGCTGATAAAAATTATATTCAAGAATTCAGCCTATGAACCCGATTTCACTCGTGCACCTCCGCAAGCTTCTCTTGCCAAGTCCACACAGCCACTGAAGTGCTACTAAACCTAGGAGCTAGACCCAACCAACAGCCACAGCACACAAGCAGCGGAAACACACATGACACGGCTGCTGGTAGCCCAAACCGGTCAGACCGGTTTCTGAAACCGGTCAGACCTCTTATGTTGGACTTAGCCTCACATAGGCAAGGGAAACCGGTCAGACGGTTTAGCAAACCGGTCAGGACAGTTCTGTCAAGAAACTCCCAAAAACACTTCCTGCTTCAAGACCCTCTCCTCCTTTGAACAAGAATAGCCATAGCACAACAGAGACTTCCTTGCTCAAAAAACTCTACACGACAGCCAAGGGGACTATTCAGGAAAGCACTCTTCACATCCATTTGGTGCAACTTGAAGCCTTTAGCCACGGAAAAGGCTAGAAGGATCCTTATCGCCTCCACACGGGCTACGGGAGCAAAGGTCTCCTCGTAGTCGATCCCCTTCTTCTAACTGAACCCCTGAGCAACAAGCCTCGACTTGTTTCTCACCACTTCACCTTTCTATCCCTCTTTGTTCTTCCACACCCACTTTGTAACAATCGGCTTACACCCTGGGGGAGGGTCAACCAAAACCTGAACCTGATTCCTCTCAAAAGTTCTCCAACTCCTCATGCATCGAATTAACCCAATTATGATCAGATAGTGTGTGTCCAATGTCTTTGGGCTCAAATGTGGCAACAAATGCAGCATAAGCGAAATGAGAATTGTTTCGAACCCTCGACCGTGTAGTACGTTCATTCATGTCACCGATGATACTTGAAGCTGGGTGATCCACTTGTACTCGCCAAGGAGGTTCTCGCCTTGATGCTACCTCCCCCTCAACTGTAGCTTCTCTTCGATCTTGATTTGTCGTCATAGGTGTAGGAGAGGGGTCGTCCACCACTGTAGTCGAAGTAGTAGGTACATGTTCAGCCGGGGGCACCACACTGCCATCTTCATCATCTCCAAGTTCATGCTCCTCCTCCTGAAAGATCTCCTTGCCAAACTCATCATCACCTGCACACTCAAAGAGAAGCGGACTACGTGGCTCTGTCTCATCGAAGGTTACCTCGCAAGTCTCCACGATTTGGTTAGTTTCAAGATTGAGCACACGATATGCTCTAGAATGAGATGCATAACCAAAGAAAGCACTTGCAACCAAAGACATGGAAGTGACTCACCTTGGGTGTGCGACCGTGCATCAACTCGTAGCAGGTTTTCTTCTTATGCACTCTGAGGTAGATCCTATTTGACACATAGCACGCGGTATTCACCGCCTCAGCCCAGAACCTCCTCGGAGTCCTATGCTCAACAAGCACCGTCCAAGCCATCTCACACAATGTCCTGTTTTTCCTTTCCACAAAACCGTTCTGGGGAGGCGTATACGGACTCGAAAACTGGTGTTAAAGACCCAAGTCATTGCAAAAGGTTTCAAAATGAGAGTTTCTGAATTCTGAGCCATTGTCACTGCGGATTGCTCATATGGCATCTCTGTGCCTCTCGTACCTCAACCTCAAGACATGATCTCCAACAAAACCAAACGTCTCCCCCTTATCCTCGAGAAAGAACACCCACGCATACCGAGAGTAGTCGTCCACCACAACAAGTGCATACCACTTCCCACCCGCGGATCGCACACGAGCTGGGCCAACAAGGTCCATATGGAGCAGCTCGCATGGACGCTCAGTCATCACATCGGTGAGAGGCGGGTGAGAAGAGGCTACCATCTTGGCATGACAACACGGCGCACAAACCAACTCTTTTTCAAGACTCAACCGTGGCAATCCTCGTACCAAATTGAGTTTACTCAAGCGAGACACAAGGTCGAAGCTCAAGTGACCCAACTTCCTATGACACTTCCACAACTCACTCGAAGAACCAGCCAAGAAACAACGCTCAACACCAGAAGACTGAGAAAAATCAGCTCGAAACACCTGACCCTCGGGAACGACCATACAGACAAGGTCCCCTCGAGAGTCCAAAATTTGAGAACCACCAGGTCGAAACAACACCTGAAAACCCTCATCCAACAGCTGGGACACAGAAAGCAAATTGTATCCAAGCGATTGAACAAGGGCAACACGCCTGAGAGTGATCTTGTCACTCACCTTAATCTCACCTTCTGAAAGCACACACCCACGCCTATTGTCCCCAAAGGTGATGTACGTCTTTCTCACCATCGGGACGAGACTTGAGAACCACCCCTTGTCTCCGGTCATATGCCTCAAGCAACCAGAGTTAATCAACCAAATGTTCTTCAAGTCTCCCACCTGAAATTCAAAAACGAGCACGTGAGTGAACAAACAACTCAGCACTGGGGTTAGTACCAAAAGTGCAAAACCAGTGCCGAACCATTTGCTCAAAAGTGGGGTTAGCACACTCCAAAGCATCTCTCCTATCAAAGCTACCTGTTGACGGCTCAAAACCGTGCACAAGTTCACCGCAAGCCTACGAGTGACTTGGTGCCTTTTTCACCAAGGAGGGTTCCCCCTAGATTTGTCAATCCAAGGATCGGAAGCAAACCACCAAGGTTCTCTATCTAACCTACCGGTCTAACCCAATGTGAAGTGTTGATTGCATAAAGATAACATACAAACACGAAGGGGTGTATGGATCACATCCACCTAGCCATAAAGGTAAGCAAACCAAAGGTAAACATAGCTCATCGTCTTCTTGTTGCCGTTCCGGCTGAGGACCATGTGTGGTTCGAGGACCGGTGGATGGTCGCTTCCTTGTGTGATGAGTGATTGACAACGTTGTGTGGACTGATTCTTGGCTAAGTATTGCAGGTGCAGGTTGCGGCTTGACTCGTGTTGGTGCAGGTGAAGAACAAGCGCGAAAGGTCGTCGCCGGAGAGGCCTCCAAGTGTGGAGAAGACAAGTAGGCTTCGTTCGAGGGACCCGGTGGCCAGCGGGGTCAAGTGCGGGCCGCATGGTGGCACGAATAGCAAGATGAAGTCGTGGACGGTTTCTTGGTTGAGCCTCAAAACCAAGGTCGAGCCGGGACTACGTGGGAGCCAAGTCATGAGTGGAGATTGGCAGAGGCTACACCGAGTTCGCGGGGTTTCCGGTGGTTCACCAGAAAACCACTGGGTTCCTTGGTTTATCCACAAAGCCAAGACCGGAGAACCGAAGACGGAGGTGCAGCAGCACCAGACCGGTCGGACGGTGGGTCCGACCGGCCCGGCCCGGTGGGGACCGGTCGGCCGGTGAGGAGCACCGGTCGGCCGTGTGCGGCGACGCGGTCCGGAATCTTTGAAGCGGAGGACACGCGTCGGGATCGCATGGCTTGCGTCGAGGCTACGCGAGGTGCGGTCGCGGGGCATCCGTCCGATGGTGAAGACATCAAGAATTCCAAATCCGCCCTTGAGGGGCTTGTATCCCTAGTTGTTAGAGAAGGGCATTTTAGACATTCGGTTGCCTCCATATAACCCAAGAGGTGAGAGGATGGCAGCCAACTCTGAAAACCCTAGCTCATTAGTTTTCCTATTTTCCACCTATTTTCTCTAGGTTTTCCTTAGGACTAGCAAGAGAGCTTCACGGAGAGATCTTGTAGAGAGGGATGGATGATCGGGCGGCTTGCTAGACCTTGTACGAACCTTTGTTTCATGTATAGATGATTCGGCGTGGTTCCTCAAGGTTTGGATGTGTTTTCCCCGGTTGTTCTTGGTGGTGATTTTCGGAGCCCTCTCTTCGTGATTTCTTTGGGGTGTTTTCGGGGCTTTTCTCTTGGGGATTTGATGGGGGAAATTTGTGGGAACCCTTCGTGGTTTTTTGGGCTGTGATTCCCCTCCCAAATCCGTGAGTAAAAGTGCTCGATTTTGGGGTTTTCTTGAGTTCTTGGGTTGGAAGTGCTTTCGGCGGGATTTCTTCGATTCCTCCTTTTTGGACGAGATTTGGTGGGATTAAACTTGGCTATGGACTCCTCATGAGGTGTTCTCGATATCCCCAAAGTCTTGTTCAAGTCGGTGGAGCGATTCGGGAGATCGAGATTTGGATTTGGGGGGAGTTGACCCGCGGGTCTTTGTTCATCCCGAGTCGCCCGGCTACACGGTCGGCCAGGTGCTCTTGACCGGTCGGCCGGTGCGAGCCCCTTCGGGTTTCTTGCTCGGGTGAACGTCTTGGTGAGTTCGCCGTTGTCCCGTGTTGCTTCTTGTTTCGAGTTTGGGTCCGTTTGGTGGTCGGTTGTTCTGTTTGGTGCCTTGGGGGCTTTCGGTCGCCATCGGTACGACCGGTGTGTCTCACCGGTCGGCCGGTGTAGAGCCACTTAGTAAAAGTTGCTCGGTTTCACCGGCGGGGACCGGTCGGCCGGTGGTGCTCACCGGTCTGACCGGTGTGAGTCTGTAGGCTCGAGGTTTGGTTTTTCTGCTGCGTTTCTCGGGTCGGAAGGTGGTGTGTTGGTTCCTAGGTCCAGTGGCACTCCAGTGGCTACGTGGGCTTGACCAACCTTGGTAGTGAGTCGGAGACGTGTGTTGAAAGCCGTGTTCATCTTGTTGGAGTTTCTATCTCCTTCGAGAAGAATTTTTATCGGCTACCATTCACTCCCCCCCTCTCTGGTTCGCCATATCGGTCCTTCAAGTGGTATCAGAGCCGGTTCGGGTCTTTGTTGACTCTAACCAGTCTAAGATCCAAGGATGGCGTACCAGGAACGGGGTTCGGGTCCTCCACACTTCGATGGCAAGAACTACCAGATGTGGAGCAAGCGGATGGGTGCGTTTCTCCGCGGAAAGGGTCGGATCCTTTGGGATGTCACGGTGGACACGAGTTATGTCCGGCGGTTGATTTCCTCGCTCCGGGATCGAGGGACGGCTTCGACGCCAACAATAAGGCGGTCGACTACTTGTTTCGTGCTTTGTGTCGAGTGAGTTCGATCGGGTGCACACCGAGCACTTGGTGTCGGTGTTTTGGACCGGCAACCTACAACGGGGAGTACCCGAAGTAGATGAATGTGACTCGCCGAGATCGGTAACTCGAAGGAAGAGGCACGCGACACACAATTTAGACGAGGTTCGGGCCGCGAGGTGCGTAATACCCTACGTCTGTATCTTTGCGTAGCTACGGATTGATAGGGCACGGTTACGGGATGGTGCAACGGTGCGCCGTGAGTTGAGATTGGATGAGGTGAGGTCATCCTGGGATCGGTCCCTGCCTCGCCTTATATAGTCGGGAGGCGGGGTTACAAGTCGGAGTAGGGAAGGAGTACTAGTCGAGTACGTCTAGGAGACCTCTATACGGTGCGGAACGTGTACGAGCCTTAACCGAGTACTACTCTGTCTTTGTCCTTGTGCTCCACGCCTCCGGGTGCCGTGTAGCGCAAGTCGGGTAGTCCCGGGGGCCCACCGAGTAGTCGGTCCCGGTACCCACCGAGGTAGCGGGCCCGGGGAGGTCCATACGACAAGCCCCCGAGTACTTTGTAGTCGAGAAGGATAGCTTCCGGTGGTCTTGACGGCCTTAACGAGTAGTCCTCAAGCGTCCCCGAGTGCTACAAGTCAAAAGTCCTCAAGAGTAGTCGAAGCATCCCGAGGGCCGGAATGTACTCCGGTCGATGTTTGAGCAATCTTGAAGTCTTCTCGAGTAGTCCCAAGCGTCCTTGAAATCCGCCTTCGAAGGTCTTCAAAAATGCCCCTTTGTCTTGAAGCCGGAGCCGTCAAGAAAGTGCGATTTGCTGAACCGCAATCCACGTGGAGTAGCCCCCGAGCCTCGAGCCGCGGGCTCGGGGCCGAGGATCTATCCGAAGTCTTGGAGAGAAAATCCCGAAAAATCCGGAGAGAAAAAACCGAAGGACACGTGGCACGGAGCCCCCGAGCCTTGAGTCGAGTACTTCCTCTCGAATTGAAGGGTCTTCTTGAAGAATGTGTCCTGAGATGCTCTTGAGACTAGCCGCGTCCCAGGTAGTCGAGTAGAAGTAGCCGAACCCCCGAAGTGAGGCGCGTCGACTAGTAGAATACGAAGAGTCACGCGCAGCCGCTGAGTCAGCCACGCGTGGACTTATCCAGCCGCCCGTTACGGAGGCGTTTTGGCTTATAAATTCAAGCCGAAACCCTTAGGGTTTTTCACCCAAGTGAGCCGCAGTCATTCGCCACTTGAATCTTGAAGTAGATCCACTCCAACGAGCACTGCCGCCGCAGTAGATCCAAGCGCATCGCCACCCGAAAGTTGTAGGGTAGCCCCCGAGCGGATGCGAGTGAAGACTCCCCTTTGTTCTTGGAGAATGAAGCCGTCCCCGTCGAAGATGTTGAAGGCCGGCGGGAAGAAGAGGAGCCATGCGGAAGGCCGCCGCGGCCGGTGCACGGAGCGGCGCCGCCCACATCTCCACCGCGCGCTGACCCAAGCCGCGAGTGGAAAAGGTCGAAGGTGAAGACCGAAGACCTACTGACCCTGTTGAACTCCGGGTTCATCAGGGAGAAGGAGATCGATATGTGGAGATCTGCCGCAGGAGATCCCTATCCAATGGAGAAGGCGCAAGACGAGATCCCGATGTTCTCGCGCTTCGTGGAGCGCGGGCTTGCGCTCCCAGCGAGCGATTTCTTCAAAGGGCTTCTCAGGTACTACGGCATCGAGTACCTCAACTTGAACCCCAACGGAATCTTCCACGCTTCGTCTTCGTCCATTTATCGCGAAGCATTCTTGGGGATCAAGCCGCATTGGATTCTCTTCGGAAGTTCTTCCGCGTGAAGCCGCGGCCCGGCGCCTCCAACCCCGCAGTAGTCGGCGGGGCGGGATCCGGTTGAGGGAAGATGCCGCCGAGCACACTCCGGCGTACAAGCTCGTGGACTCCAACACGGATTGGAAGACGAGGTGGTTCTATACCACGAACCACCATCCCGAGCCGCCGAAGCCGAGCGGACGGCGGCCCAAGCACCGAGGAGTGGTGGAACACGGAACCCACCATGCAAGAGGGGATCCGGCTCCCGGAGTTGCCGGGACGAATCAAGGCCTGCGTGATGCGGGACCGAGGGCCGAGCATGTGGCCTTCGGTTTCATGAAGCGTCGGATCCGGCCGGCGTCGGCGCGGGATACGATGGGCTTCGAGTACACCGGCGACGACGACACGTCACGGATGCGGGGGGCGAAATTGAAGACAACGACATCGTCGAGAGGTTGTCGAAGATCTTCAAGGACATGCGGAGTACACGGCGTGCCCCGTCGAGGAGTTCTCCGCCGCGCGCCCGCCCAACGAGGTAAGTAGCCGTACCCGCCTCGTCGAGTAGTAGGCACTTGTAGCGAGTTGCGACGCCTCTTGTGTCTTTTTGATGCGGGACGATGTGAAGCGGTTTGTCTCCGAGCCGCGGCCACCACCGAGCGGAATTGAGATTCCGGCGGTGGAGAAGGTGAAGGAGCGCCGAGTAGTCGGAGACGACGATCCCGTCATCGTGGAGGATACCTCCGATGACGAAGAGGACGAGGAGACGGCTGCGGGATCGCTTCCGGGGTTGCGGTCGAGGTTTAGCCGTCCGAGGCTTGCCTCATGTGCCTCTCGTCCAAGACCCTCCGGCTAGCACGGAGGCTAGCCTTGCCGCGCCGCCGAAGAAGCCGCGCAACCCCCGCCAAGAAGCGGGTAGCCAAGAAGATGAAGGTCTCAGAGACCACGCCTCTTGAGGTAAGTCATCTTGAGCGAGAAGACGTCGAGTACCCAATGATCGAGTACGGTGCCGACGAGTAGTTATCCCCATGTGCGGGGAGAGGCCGCCGGCGGGCCCGTGGAGGAGGGCGATGAGGGCACGTGGCCCACGATGGGGGAACCGGCCGGAAGCCGAAGTCCGGCTCCCCGCGCGTCGAAGAGCTTCGGCGCGGTCGGAGCGCCGGCCCCCGCCCCGAAGGGAGCGAGGAGTACCCGCGGCCGCCGCCGCCGAAGAGGTGGAAGCCGCGGGGGCGCGAGAGAACGTCCGCGCCGACCACCGCCGCCGCGGAAGAGGCGGTAGTCGGAGAGGCGGAGGAAGAAACGCCCGCCGGGGGTGGATCGGTCGATATCGCCGCATCCTCGGCGCGCCGGCCGTGACTATCGTCCGGTCGAACTTGTAAGTACCACACTTCATGAGTAGTACTCATTGTAGTAGCCGATATTGTCCCGATGAACCTTTGTGGATACTTGTGCGGGAAAATCCACCGACTTGAGCCGGGACGGAGCGGAGCCCGCGGCGGCGGAGGTAGAAGAGGCCGCGCCGCCCGTCGAGGAACCCGCTCCGGAAGCACGGGCCTCGACCGAGCCCCCGACCGCCGGCGGCGGCGCCGCAGGCGGTCATAGTTGAAGGTGAGTACTCTTCTTGAAGCCGTAGAGCCCCAAAAAAGAGTAGTCGTAGATGCGATGCGCGTGCTCTTTGCGACGGGCGGCGAAGGTGGTGACATCCCTGCGGGGGTGCCCGTGCAAGAGTTGACACCGAGAGGCCCCGGAGGGCCGCGACAGGGCCCCGAGCCCGTGGGGGAAACCGTCGAGAAGTCCGCCGAGGAGGAGGCGGGCCGCCACGTCGCCGGGGGTTGCCCCGGAGGTGGCGATCCGGTCCCCGGAGATCCAAGACGCGGGCCTATCCGCTCGGCGCCAATGACGGAGGCTACGACAAGTAGCCGTGGTGGGATCGAGTTGCTTGCCGATGATCTCGTCGAGCGGCGGTGTTGGCGCGGCATCCGGAGGCGATGCGGCGAGCCGAGCAGGGTGGATGAAGGTACGTAGCCGTTGCCTCCCGAGTAGTCAATCCTTTTCGTTGAGTACTGCGCTGACTTGAAATTGTCTTCTGCGGGACGTCGCGGAGCGATCCCGCGAGAAGTCCAATCTGCTGCAAGGCTACGGCGACACGGTCTTTGCGAGCCGAAGCCTTGGAGGAGCAGCTCATGAAGTCGAGGAAGCACGCGGCCGCCATGCAGTCGAGGCTTGACGCCGCCTTCGCCAAGTACCACAACGACGTGATGGACTTGCAGGCGAAGAGCGACGATGCGGTGCGGAAGAATAAAGGCCTCCGCAACAAGAATAAAGGTATGTCTCTTGACTTGTCGGGTACTTGTTAGGAGTCATCAAGCTCGACCCGTTGTTGTGTTCCTATGTTGCGGAACTCGAAGACCGGGTGGAGCGTCCGAAGGGCTCGGAGATCGGCATGAAGAATCTCTTCTACCGGGAGCAAGAAGCCCGCCGGTACTTGAACTCGACTACAAGGAGGCTGGCCTTCGAGTGCGAGAAGCACATGGAGTTGAGAATTGCATCGACGGGATCTCGTCAATCGCTACAAATCCTTGCGAAGTTGAACGAAGACGCGAGGCGCTCCGAGCCCAACCGAAGGACCCGGAAGAGGCCGCCCTCCCCGATCGCGAGGCTCCCCGGTGCCGCACCCGGCGGCCCCAAGATTGCTCCGTTGGCGGATCGACTTCGTGAGGCGCCAAGCCGGGCCGGCCGCTTACGTGAAGCACATGGCCAAGTCAATCCCGAAGCAGGTGCCGGCCTTCATGAAGTCGTACTTCCCGAAGGCCCCGGTGGAGGTAGTCGCCGGCGGAGTAGCCGCCAGCCGCTCGGACGAGCGATGCGCGAGTTGCTTGGAGCGAGATGGCTCCCATCGCGGAGCGGTAGCCGATAAGTTGAATCTCCGGTAGCTCGCGTAGATAGCTAGTAGCCATGGTTGTATAGGAAACGGTTGTAATGAACTATCTCATATATCAATGAAATGTGAAGTTCCATCGATGAGTACTCGTAACCGCGATCTCGCGAGTGCGGAGCGCCCGTCGTGGAGTAGGTGCGAGTAGTAGTACTCGGCTTAGTAGTCCCGTCGCGGGGAGTAGGCGATAAAGAAGTTGATGAACAATCGAACTTTATTGCGAAGAGGTACACACGGGTGGCCGGGGCCGTAGTTACAAGTAGTCGCCCGGACCGGAGGCCGCTTACGGTGAGTAGTCTTGGAGCGGGTAGCCGCGCTTACGGTGAGTGATCCGTAGGTAGCCGTGTAGGCCGGATCGCGGATCCGTAAGTAGCCGCGCGGCCGGATCTTAGAGTGTGGTCTTCTTGGTAGACCGCTGCTAGAGTCCTTGACGCTCATTGCGGCCCGGGGGTCCGTAGGTAGCCGCACGGGGCCGGACACGGAGTAGAATAGTCGGAGACTTGAAGCCGAGGACCGGGGGGGTCGCATGCGGCTAGGGGTGTTGATGCGGTCGTGTAGACTTGAACCCGGAGTAGTCGAACGGACTAGGCGTAGAATCGACGAGCCGGTCGACGTTCCACGAGTTGTTGACTTCTTCGCCTTCGAGTGTTTGGAGGCGGTAGGAGCTCGGCCGGTCACCTTAGCCACGGTGAAGGGCCCTTCCCGAGGGGAGCTGAGCTTGTGAAGTCCTTCCGTGTTCTGGATACGGCGGAGGACAAGATCTCCAACGTTGAAGGAGCGTTCCTTGACGTTGCGATCGTGATAGCGTCGGATACCCTCCAGGTATCTTGCTGATTGGACGAGGGCGGCACAGCGAGCTTCTTCGAGGCTGTCGATATCAACTCGTCTGTTGTCTTCTGAGACGCCTTCGTCGTAGTGCTCCACCGCCGGCGAGTTCCATATGACA
Source organism: Cenchrus americanus (assembly GCA_947561735.1). Lineage (NCBI taxonomy): Eukaryota > Viridiplantae > Streptophyta > Magnoliopsida > Poales > Poaceae > Cenchrus > Cenchrus americanus. Next base: position 192,089,676 of record OX387244.1, read on the forward strand.
TCGGCGGGGAGGATGGCTTCGGAGCCGTAGACCGGGAAGTAGGGGGGATTGCCCCCGTTGGCTTGGATGGTTGAGTCCGCGGCCCCCGCAGTGCGTTGGGTAGTTCCTTGATCCACTTGCCCCCTTTTGAGTTAGCGGCGTCGTGTAGCCGCTTCTTGAGGGCGTCGAGCACCATCCCGTTGGCGCGCTCGACTTGTCCGTTGGCCCGTGGATGGGCGACGGAGACGTATCCGACGTCGATTCCGGCTCGTTCTCGCGGTACTCCCCGAGCGGTGGTTGTTGAAGTTGGACCCCGGAGTGTCCGTGATGATGCGGTGGGGTAGCCCGTAGCGGTGTACGAGTTCATCCGGAAGTCGAGTACTCTGTCGGCCTTGGGGCATGTGACCAAGCTTGACCTCGATCCACTTGGTGAACTTGTCGATAGCCACCGCTGCCGGTTGAATCCTCCCGGCGCGGTTGGCGGTGGCCCAATCATGTCGAGCCCCCGGCGGGCAAAGGGCCGGGTTGGTGGTATGGTGACTAGCTTGTAGGCGGGGACATGTTGCGCTTGGCGAAGAACCGACATCCTTGGCACCGTCGACGAGTTCTTCGGCATCGCCGATAGAAGGCTCGCCGGAAGGCCTTGCCGACCGGCGTGCGGGAGGACGCGTGGTTGCCGCGGACACCCTTGTGGATCTCCTCCAAGATGTCCTTGCCTTGTTCGCGAGGGACGCATTTCATGAGTACTCCGAAGATGCGCCTCGCTTGTAAAGCTTGTCGCCGACGAGGACGTAAGACTTGGCGCGGCGGACGAGTTGTTCGGCTGCGTTCTTGTCGGAGGGGACCTTCTCGCTCGGCCGAGGTAGTCGATGAAGGGTTGCCTCCGGTCCACGTCGATCATCATGACCTCTCGCCCGCTGGTTGGTTAGGCCGGGACGGTGGTCGGTGGCGCCCGGCTCCGGGATGGATGGCGCGTGAAGCTCATGGACGAAGACGCCCGCGGGTACTTGGGCGCGGGTGGATCCGAGCTTCGAGAGGACGTCCGCGGCAACGTTGTTGTCGCGAACGATGTGGTGGAACTCGAGACCATAGAATTTGTTCTCGAGCTTGCGGACTTCTAGGCGATGGCGTCCATGTTCTCCTTGTTGCGGTCCCGGGACTTGTTGACTTGGTTGATGACCACTTGCGGAGTCGGCCGTAGACTAGTAGCCGCTTGATGCCAAGTGAAGCCGCGAGGCGGAGCCCGTGTAGGAGGGCTTCGTACTCGGCTTCGTTGTTCGAGACCTTCCGGAAGATGCGGGACGTACTTGAGTTGTTCGCCGTTGGGGGAGACCGGGAGTACCCCTGCGCCCTCGCGCCCTCGAGGTTGAGTGAGCCGTCGAAGTACATCACCCAATGCTGCGGTCGCACGGTGGGAGTAGGTAGGCGGTTCTCTCGCCACTGCGCCATGAAGTCGACTAGAGCTTGCGACTTGATGGGCGTGCGTGGCTTGAAGTCGATGGTGAGGGCGCCGAGCTCGACGGCCCATTTGGAGATCCTTCCGGTGGCGTCTGGGTTCCTCAGGATGTCGCCGAGCGGGTAGTCGGTGACGACGGAGACCGAGTACTCATGGAAGTAGTGTCGTAGCTTCCGCGAGGTGATGAGTAGAGCGTACAGAAGCTTCTGCACGGGCTGGTAGCGAGCCTTGGACTCCGATAGAACCTCGGCCGACGAAGTAGGCCGGGCGCCCCGGACCGGGTAGGCGTGGCCGTCTTCCCCGCCGCTCGACGACGATGGCGATGCGACCACGTGAGTAGTCGCGGCGAGGTAGAGCGATGGCGCTCGCCCTTGTAGGGAGCCGTGAGGACGGGGGCTTCGACAGAAGTCCTTGAGCCGGGCAAGGGCTTGGTCCGCCTCTGCAGTCCACACGAACTTCTCGTGGTGCTTGAGTAGTTTGAAGAAGGGGAGACCCCGTTCTCCTAGCTTCGAGATGAATCGTTCAATGCCGCCATGCACCCCGTCGGCCTTCGGACGTCCTTGATGCTCGTGGGAGCTTTCATGCTGGTGATGGCGGAGATCTTCTCGGGGGTTGGCTTCGATGCCGCGTTGGGCGATGATGAAGCCGAGTAGTTTGCCCGAAGGTACGCCGAAGACGCACTTGTTCGGGTTGAGCTTCCGGCGGTACTCGCGTAGCGATGCGAAGGTCTCTTCAAGGTCGTCGATGAGGGTACCGGAGTCCCCGGTTTTGACAACCACGTCATCCACGTAGGCCTCGACGTTCTTGTTGAGTTGCCGCTTGAAGCGAGCCCGGATGGCCCGTTGGTAAGTAGCGCCGGCGTTCTTCAACCCGAAAGACATGGTCGTGTAGCAAGACGCGCCAAACGGGGTGATGAACGCGGTCTTCTCCTCGGTCTTCCTCCTTGATTGCGATCCGGTGGTACCGGAGTAGCGATCGAGGAAGCGAGAGCGGTCGCGGCCCGCCGTGGAGTCGATAACTTGATCAATCCGTGGCAACCCGAAGGGGTCCTTGGGGCGGTGCTTGTTGAGGTCGGTGTAGTCGACACACATCCTCCACTCGTTCGAGTTCTTCTTGCGGACGAGGACGGGGTTGGCTAGCCACTCGGGATGGAAGACTTCTCCGATGAAGCCGCGCGAGTAGCTTGGCGAGCTCCTTCTTGATGGCGTCCCGTCCGTCGTCGGCGAAGCGTCGGAGGTGTTGTCGCTTGGGGGTGGCCTTTGGGTCGACGTTGAGGCGGTGCTCGATCGGCTCCCCGGGCACTCCCGGCATGTCCGTCGGCTTCCACGCGAAGATGTCGCGGTTAGCCCGAAGGAAGCCGATGAGCGCGTCTTCCTATTTGGGGTCGAGGCCGGCCCCGATGGTGGTAGTCTTGGTGGGGTCGCCCGTTCCGAGGTCGACCGTCTTGGTGAGCACCTCCTCGGGTGGCCGAGGCTTGTTGGCGCTCGTCGACTTCTCTCGGGATGTCGAGTTCGCTTGTGGCAAGCTTCTTCGACGCGGCGTAGACCTCCATCATTGGGGTGGGTACTTGATTTGTCGAAGCAATCACCACGGCCTCTCGTATCGCGGTCGTGAGAGATCTTCAAGTCCCCTTGGAGGGAGAGTACGCCGACCGGGCTTGGCATTTTGAGTACCAAGTATGTGTAGTGGGGCACCGCCATGAACTTGGCGATGGCCGGTCCGCCGAGGATGGCATGGTAGGAAGTCTCGATATCCGCGACCTCGAACTTGATGTACTCGGTGCGGTAGTTGTCGCGAGACGCCCCGAAGGTAATCGGCAATACCACCGAGCCCGGTGGGATAGCCGCGTTGCTCGGGACAATGCCGTAGAAAGGCATGCTGCTCTTGTTGAGCATGGGGGTGACGTCAAGGTTCATCTTCCCGAGAGTCTTGGTGAAGAGGACGTTGAGCCCGCTTCCGCCGTCGATGAGCACCTTGTTGAGCTTAGAGCCCGCCACTTGTAGGTTGCGGACGAGAGGGAAGCGTCTGGTTCGGAGAAGCCGGTCCATTGGTCCGCGCGGGAGAAGGTGATGGGCGTCTCCGACCACCCGAGAGGGGTCATAACCGCCGGTTCGATGGACATCACTTCACGGCGAGTAGCCTTCGCTCCCGCCCTGCGGGGGTAGTCCGCCGAAGAGGACGTTGACGGTCTTCTCGGGTTCTTGGAAGTCGTCGCCGTCCTTCTTCTTGTTCTTCCGATCGTGAGGGTGCGGTGGCTCCGGCGTATCCTTGAGCGCATGCCCGAGCCGGTAGCACCGCTCGGTGGTGTGGTTGCCGTTTGGATGCCACGGGCACTTCTCCTTCGGCGGTCTTTAAACCCGCCGGAGTTCTTCTTCGAGTTCCCTTTCGGAGGGCGCTGGATAGCCGCGACGGTGTTGTCTGGCTTGCGCTTGCGGTTGGAACCCGAGAAGTTGTTGTTGTTGTTGTTGTTGCGGCCGCCTTGGTTTGGGTTGCCGCTGCTGCCGCCGCCTTGGTTCTGCTTGGACTTGCCGCGGATGGCGTCGTACTTGGCGTTGGCCTTGTCCTCTTCATCCGCCCAGGACGTGATCATGTCCTTGAGGTGGGGAATGGACTTGGGACGGCGCCGGCCGAAGTCCTCGAAGGTGCGGCGATGGTAGAGCCCGTCCTGGAAGAGGTCGATGACCTCCTTGTCGGTGACGTCCACGACGGTAGCGCGCTTGTCGAAGAAGCGGCGCATGTATTTGCGGAGGGTCTCGCCTTGTTCTCGCTTGATCATGGCAAGGTCCATGCGAGTACCCGAACGGCCCATGGCACCCGCGAAGTTGCTTGTGAATTGCTCCTTCGGTCGGTCCCACTTGTCGATTGAGTGCTTGTCCGGCGACTCGAGCCACGTGAGTGGGGCTTGGTCCGAGCGAAGGGGAAGTAGAGGCACTTGGTGTCGCCGTTGCCGCCGCCGTTCTCGATGGAGAGAGCGTAGCATCGGAGCCACCGGATGGGATCCGCTTCGCGTCGTATTTGGTGATCCCCAAAGGCTTGAACTTGTCGGGGAGGAGCAAGGTTGCGAAGCCGGGGTGAGAAGGCGGGGAAGCCGTCGCCTTCGGCGGCGGTCGTCGACTTCTTCTCGCCGCAACTCTTCGATTCTCCGGCGGGCATCGTACCCGCCGTGAGAGGCGCCGAGGCGTGGCTATGCGCGTGGCCACGGCCGCCGCGGCCGCCGCCGCCTCCTCGCTTTCTTGTCGGCTCCGTGGTTGGAGCCGCCGCCGTCGGCGCCGCCGCCGCCGTCGGGGTCGTTGCCGCCACCACCGGCCGAGGCACGGTGGGGGACGACTTCTCGGTTGACGTTGTCTTGTCGTGAGGGTCCGCCAGCGGTGGAGCGTCGACGGTTTGGTTCGGCTGGGATGTCGCCCCGAGTACGGTTAGGACCGGGGTCGGCAAGATCGCGACTAGTAGCCTCGTTGTCGCGAGGCTTGGCTGGGGGAGGTTGGCTGACTCTCTTGTCGACCCGCATGAAGTAAGCTTCCTCAGCGAGCTTGGCGATGACCTCTCCAGCCCGTATGCCCTGAGCCCTCGCCGTGCGATCGCGCGTGATCGACATGAGGCACCGCTCGGAGTGGTGTGAACTCGCTCTCGACCGCTTCGAGAGCTTCCGCAAGGTTGCGGATGGGGGAGGTTGTCCCCGAGCCGCCGGCGTCGTTCGTTGCGCTTCTCGTTACGTTCGCGCCGGGCGTCCCTGGCGCCGGGCGTCGGTCTCGTCGCGGGGGCATCGGCGAGACGCGCTCGTCGCGGAGATGTCCTCCAGGTACCTGTCTGCGGCCGTGCCTGAGGTTCCCGGGGTGTCGCCGGCAGCCATGAAGACTTGACGGTCAGGCGTTCCCAAGCTTGGCTCGGAAGGCGCCACCTCAGTTGGTGCGCTAGAGTCAGCTTGGGCTAGTGGTGTTCCCTCCTGGAACGGTAGCGAGTCGATGTAAGCGACGTAGCGTGAGTCCCCTGTTGTCAGCTCGGCAGGTTTGCGGTCTGGCCAGTAGACGTATCTCCCGGCCGGCGTTGATCTTATAACCGGCCCCGTAGGCCGGGCCGACAAGGGAAGCTCGGAGGAGTTGTCTTCGGACTCGGGCTCCTCGTGTCCGACCCGAAGTCGAACTCGTAGTCGGGTTCGAGTAGAACTCGGAGAGAGGGGTCGGAGTCCGAGACGCGGTTGGAGACGGCGTCGGAGTCCGAGTTGTACTCGGTTACGGGCTCCTTGCCGGCCCGGCGTGGCGTAGAAGCCTCCGTGCGGGCCCGGCTGGGAACGCGAGGGCCACGCACAGAGCGTTGTCGTGGAGAGGGGATCGCCTGCGATGGCTGAGGAGCCGGCTCGCATGCGATGGCCCATGGCGACGTCGGGTTCGAGTTGGAGACGGACTCGAGCTCGAAGTCAGCGTGGAGGTTGGAGAGCGAAATTTCGCCGAACTTGCCGGCGAGCTTGCCCGTGACAACTTCGGGAAGCGTCACAAGGCCTGTCCTCGAGTCGGGTTGCATGATCAAGCGGCGCTGGAAAGAGCCCGCGCCATCAGCAGTGCAGACCCAAGCCCCCGAAGACGAAGGTGTCGCCACGGTTGAAGGCGACGGTTGGCTTGATGTGAACGGAAGCCGTCGAGTTCGCCATGTGATCTCGAGCGAGACCCCCTACCTGGCGCGCCAGCTGTCGGTGTTTTGGACCGGCAACCTACTACGGGGAGTACCCGAAGTAGATGAATGTGACTCGCCGAGATCGGTAACTCGAAGGAAGAGGCACGCGACACACAATTTAGACAGGTTCGGGCCGCGAGGTGCGTAATACCCTACGTCTCGTATGTCGCGTAGCTCGGATTGATAGGGCACGGTTACGGGATGGTGCAACAAGTGCGCCGTGAGTTGAGATTGGATGAGGTGAGGTCATCCCGGGATCGGTCCCTCGCCTCGCCTTATATAGTCGGGAGGCGGGGTTACAAGTCGGAGTAGGGAAGGAGTACTAGTCGAGTACGTCTAGGAGACCTCTATACGGTGCGGAACGTGTACGAGCCTTAACCGAGTACTACTCCCCGTGTCTTGTCCTTGTGCTCCACGCCTCCGTGTGCCGTGTAGCGCAAGTCGGGTAGTCCCGTGGGCCCACCGAGTAGTCGGTCCCGGTACCCACCGAGGTAGCGGGCCCGGGGAGGTCCATACGACACTTGGCTTGTAGGATTTGGGCGGTGTTGAAGGAGGCTCATGTTGGGAACGCCCGGTGTTCGAGCACGGATGTATGCGACCTACGGAGAGAGTACGAGAACTTCACTCATCTCCCCGGTGAGTCCATCGATGCCTTGTTTCGCGAGGTTCACGGTGGTGGTGAACAACATGAGGGCCAATGTGGACGTGCTCCCGTACGATGATCATGATAGAGCGGTCAAGCTCTTACACTCTTTGGATCGTACGATATGGGGCGGAAAGTTCGAGGCCATTGTCGAGTCGAAGAAGTATGACACTCTGACGGTGAACGAGCTGTTCTCGAAGCTCAAGTCAGCTGAGGTGGATAGGGGCATGACTGCCAAGCTCGAGGGACCGACTGACTCCCATAGTCTTGCCCTCGTTGGTGGTTCCAAAGGAAAGACTAACTCTAACCCATCCACCAGGATGTTCTGCTTTTCCTCTTTAATGTCTATGCCAGATGAGGAGTTTGATGACCTTGGAGAGGACGAGCTGGCGCTGTTGACGAGGCGGTTCGAGAGGCTGCACGAGAACCGTGTGAACATGAGGACGAACACGAGGACTTGCTTCCAGTGCGGCAAGCCGGGACACTTCATCGCCGACTGCCCAGAGAAGGCCGAGAACAAGGACAGCTACAAGCACAAGCCGAGGATGGACGGCAAGTACCGTTCGAGGCGCGACCACAAGAGCAAGCACAAGAACAAGTACAAGGACGAGCGGCGGTCGAGGAAGAAGGAGAGCCGAGGCAAGGCCCGAGCGATGGTTGGAGCGAGCGACGTCGACTCCAGTTCCGCGTACTCCACCTCAAGCTCGAGCAGCAGTGAAGACGAGGGAGATCGCCGCAAGAACAAGAAGTCGTCCAAGAACCTGAGCGGGCCGAGCCGGCTTCGCGAGAGATGGCTTCGCACCATGGCGCCGAGCTCCGGCGGCAAGAAGAGCACACAGAGCGACTCGGACTCTGAGTCCGACGACGAGGTGCGTGATGAACTTCCCTTCTTGCGCCAGGAGAATGAGAGGCTTGGCTCTTTGCTTGATAATCGTGATGACATGCTTAGAGAGGCCAAGAAAATGAGGAAAGAGCTTGGGGCTTCACTCGAGGATGCTAGGACTAGAGTGGTCGAGCTAGAGACACGAGTGCTTGATAGCAAGCTTGAGATTGATTCGCTTAAGGCTAGCCCCGTTGTTTCGATGAGAATGATTGTGCTGATTGCTCTATATTTCTTGCTGATCTTGCTTTGTTCAAGGAGAAGCATGCCTCCAAGTGTGAGGAACTAGATGTGCTTAGGGTTGAAGTGGCTGAGCTTAAGTCTAGACCTGCTTTGCTAGGTGCTTGCACTTCTTGCCCTATTTTGCATGCTAAGATTGATGAGATGCATGCTTACACTAGTTCGCTCAAGGCTAAATTGAAGGAACCCATGCCTACATCTTGCTCTACCTGTGAAATGCATGCATTGAAAAATTTGGAGCTTGCACATTATGTTGATCGTTTGCAGGATGAGAATGATGATTTGAGGAAGTTGATGGGTTGGTTGTCCTGGTCATGAGCCTCGCTTGAGGATGATGATCGAGGCCTTTAAGAGGAAAGATGGTGAGGGGCTTGGGGCAAACAAGGTTGGTGAAGGAAGTGGGGAGAATATCCCGAGCCACCAAAAACCCACCACAAAAATGATTTCCCACCAAAACCTAACCATCTAAGGAACCGACTAGACACAACCCCGGCTCCACCCGTGTTTCCTACACCCACAAATGACCTACAAAAGCCTATCAAGTTTGTGAGCACTTCGGGGAAAGTGTTCTTTGGGAAGGAGAGTGAGAAGGCTAGTGGTGAGAAACCGGTGGAGGGCTTGAGTGGAGAGAAACCAAGTGAGCAGCCACATCCCAAGCCTAAGCCTAAGCTTGTGAGGTTCCATTGTGGCTATTGTGGGAGAGATGGCCATAAGGAGGAGTTTTGCTTCAAGAGGAAGCGAGAGGAGAGAATGAAGAAGGAGTGGGCTAACAAAGACAAGTACCACCCGTCCGATGGTGTACTTGAGCCTCGTATGCAGATGCCCAGGGGCAAGGCGATTGTGAGGACAGTTCGGGCTTGGGGAGAGAAGAAGGTTGCAGGTGGTGCTGCTGCCCAGGTCACACCGGTCAGACCGGTGTGGGGCACCGGTCAGACCGGTGCGGGGCATCGGACGGACGCCTATTTGGGTTTCGAGCTCGTACGGAGTCCGAGGGTTGTTTCTGGTGGTCGTGGTTCTGGTGGTTGGGCTGGAAAGGGTGCAGGTGGTCAGTTTGCTAGGCGTTCTCCTCCTCGTGCTCAATACGGGGATCGGAGGAGTCGTGGCTTTGAGTTGGAGAGGAAGGACGTTCCACGGGCTTTCTTGCGTGGTTTTGGTCCTCCTCCAGGCGAGAGGGGGTGGTTCCCTCAGGGTGGTTACCATGGTGGTGTTCGTGGAGGTAGCTTTGGTAGGAGAGATGCTTTGGTTGGTGCTAACCCCACTTTCGAGCAAATGGCTCGGCACTGGTTTTCCTGTTTTGGTACTAACCCCAGTGCTGAGTCGTTTGTTCGCTCACGTGCCTATTTTTGAATTTCAGGTGGGAGACTTGAAGAACATTTGGTTGATTGACTCCGGTTGTTCGAGGCATATGACCGGAGACAGGGGGTGGTTCTCAAGTCTCGTCCCGGTGGTGACGAAGAGGTACATCACTTTTGGGGACAATGGGCGTGGGCGTGTGCTTTCAGAAGGTGAGATAAAAGTGAGTGACAAGATCACTCTGAGGTGTGTTGCTCTTGTTCAATCGGCCGGGGTACAATTTGCTTTCCGTGTCCCGGTTGTTGGATGAGGGCTTTGAGATGTTGTTTCGGCCTCGGTGGTTCTCGGATTGTGGACTCTCGAGGGGACCTTGTCCGTATGGTCGTTCCCGAGGGTCGGGTGTTTCGTGCTGATTTTTCTCAGTCTTCGGGCGTGGAGCGTTGTTTCTTGGCCGGTTCTTCGAGTGAGTTGTGGAAGTGGCATAGGAAGTTGGGTCACTTGATCTTTGACCTTTTGTCTCGCTTGAGTAAACTCAATTTGGTCCGAGGATTGCCACGTTTGAGGCTTGAGAAAGAGTTGGTTTGTGCTCCGTGTAGGCATGCCAAGATGGTGGCCTCTTCTCACCCGCCTCTCACCGATGTGATGACTGAGCGTCCATGCGAGCTGCTCCATATGGACCTTGTTGGCCCAGCTCGTGTGCGATCTGCGGGTGGGAAGTGGTATGTCCTTGTTGTGGTGGACGACTATTCTCGGTATGCTTGGGTGTTCTTTCTCGAGGATAAGGGGGAGACGTTTGGTTTTGTTCGAGATCTAGTCTTGAGGTTGAGGAACGAGAGGCACGGAGATGCCATACGAGCTATCCGCAGTGATAATGGCTCGGAATTTAGGAACTCTCGTTTTGAAACCTTTTGTCATGACTTGAGTCTTGAGCACCAGTTTTCGAGTCCGTATACGCCTCCCCAGAATGGTGTTGTGGAAAGGAAGAACAGGACCTTGTGCGAGATGGCTCGGACGATGCTTGATGAGCATAGGACTCCGAGGAGGTATTGGGCTGAGGCGGTGAATACCGCATGCTATGTGTCGAACGGATATACCTCGAGTGCACAAGAAGAAAACATGCTATGAGTTGATGCATGGCCGCACACCCAAGGTGAGTCACTTCCATGTCTTCGGTTGCAAGTGTTTCATTCGAAGAAAGGCGAGAAAGTTGGATAAGTTTGAGGCTAGGTCTGTCGATGGCATTTTCTTTGGTTATGCATCTCATTCTAGAGCATATCGTGTGCTCAATCTTGAAACTAACCAAATCGTGGAGACTTGCGAGGTAACCTTCGACGAGACAGAGCCACGTAGTCAGCTTGTCTTTGAGTGTGCAGGTGATGATGAGCTTGGCGAGGAGATGTTTCAAGAGGAGGAGCATGAACATGGAGATGATGAGGATGGCGGTGCGGTGCCCCCGGCTGAACATGTACCCACTACTTCGACTACAATGATGGATGGACCCTCTGCTACACCTACGACGACAAATCAAGAACGAGAAGAAGCTGATGCTGAGGGGGGGGTAGCTTCGAGGCGAGAACCTCCCCGGCGAGTTCAAGTGGATCACCCAGCTTCGAGGATCATCGGCGACATGAATGAACGTACTACACGGTCGAGGGTTCGGAACAATTCCCATTTTGCTCATGCTGCATTTGTTTCTTCTTTTGAGCCCAAAGACATTGGACACGCACTATCTGATCACAATTGGGTTAATTCGATGCATGAGGAGTTGGAGAACTTTGAGAGGAATCAGGTGTGGGAGTTGGTTGACCCTCCCCCAGGGTGTAAGCCGATTGGTACAAAGTGGGTGTGGAAAAACAAAGAGGGAGAGAAGGGTGAGGTTGTGAGGAACAAGTCGAGACTTGTTGCTCAAGGGTTCAGTCAGAAGGAGGGGATCGACTACGAGGAGACCTTTGCTCCCGTAGCCCGTTTGGAGGCGATTAGGATCCTTCTAGCCTTTTCCGTGGCTAAAGGGTTCAAGTTGCACCAAATGGATGTGAAGAGTGCTTTTCTAAATGGAGTGTTGGAGGAAGAAGTGTATGTGAGGCGACCTCGGGGTTTGAGAGTGAGAAGTACCCCCACCGGGTGTACAAGTTGAGGAAGGCGGCTCGTATGGGTTGAAGCAGGCGCCTAGAGCTTGGTATGGCGAGGTTGAGGGGGTTCTTGTTTGAGAGAGGTTTTGAGATGGGGAAGGTCGATCGGACCTTGTTTTTGCTAAGGCGGGCGAGAGATATCCCGATTGTGCGGGTGTATGTGGATGATATTGTCTTTGGTGGCTCGTCTAACTCTCTTGTTGCGAGGTTTGCGGATGATATGAGCGGGGAGTTTGAGATGAGCATGATGGGCGAGTTGCAGTTCTTCCTCGGGCTACAAATCAAGCAATCAAAGGAAGGAACATTTGTGCACCAGGCTAAGTACACCAAGGACATTGTGCGGAAGTTCAAGATGGAAGACTCCAAGGCTATGACGACGCCGATGAGTACGATTACAGCTCTTGATGCGGACGAGGAAGGTGAACACGTGGACCAGAAGGAGTACCGGAGCATGATCGGGTCACTCCTCTACTTGACGGCGACGAGGCCGGACATACAGTTCTCGGTGTGTCTGTGCGCTCGTTTTCAAGCGTCTCCGAGGACTTCGCATCGGCGGGCGGTGAAGCGAATTTTCGGGTACTTGCGTCACACTCCCGACTTCGGCCTTTGGTACTCCGCGTCCTCTTCTTTGGTGCTTCATGGCTTTTCAGACGCGGATTTTGCCGGTGTCGGTTGGATAGGAAGTCCACTTCGGGACTTGCCGCTTTTGGGTTCTTCTTTGGTGTCTTGGTCTTCCCGCAAGCGGTCGAGTGTTGCTCAATCCACGACCGAGGCCGAGTATGTTGCCGCTGCTAGTTGTTGCTCTCAGCTCCTTTGGATCACCTACACCATGAGTGACTTTGGTGAGGAGTATACCCATGTCCCACTTCGAGTGTGATAGCACCGGTGCCATAAGCGTTGCAAAGAACCCAGTGCTCCATTCCAAAACCAAGCACATAGAAGTGAGGTACCATTTTCTGAGAGACAATGTTGAGAAAGGAAAGATAGCTTTGATCCATGTACCCACACATGACCAACTAGCCGATATTTTCACCAAACCCCTAGATCAAGCAACTTTCACTCGTTTGCGGGGGAACTTGGTGTGTGTTTGATTTCTTGAGTTGGGTGTGTGGGAGCTCTCTTTTGCCGGTGGTGTCGAGCCCGTTTTGCCTCCCCTCGAGGAGCCGGTTTGTAGCATATGTATAGCTTTCTTTTGTGCATTCCTTGCATTTGGCATGGCATATGTAACATGATGTATAGGCATCCTTGTATCTTAGATTGCATGCATTTTGTATCATATGCATTGGTTAGGAAAAGCTTCTCTCATATACATTGTTCACCATGGAATGAGATATATGTCTTTGTGAGCTTGTTTGGTATGCTACGGTTAGTTTGGCTTAGCTCTTGATGATCTTGATGAATAATCCATGGTTGATAGCTATGCTTTTGAAAAATGTCACATGTATGCTCTCTCATGTGTAAATGCCTTTACATGCTCTTGACATGTTTTTGTGGCCTTGCTATGCTTAATTTGTGGTTGGATAGCTAGTTTATTGATCATATGGAGCCAAAGGCTCATTTGCCATCATGAATGTTTAGCCCTCTTGATTTATCTTGTGGAGGAGCATAAGTTCCTTTTTGTCACAAAGACATTTCATGTACCATTTACAAATCTCAAAAATGAAATGAAAAATGCTTGAAAAATATGCTCCCATGTCATATATGCTGAATTTAATTTGCTTTGGGTGCTAAATCGTTGCATGATGCCTACCAATGAGAAGTCTCATACATAGAAGTAGGCACATGGCTCGGTGGCTTTGACATGACATGAGGTGCTTGTGGGTGTTTATGATGGTCTTATGATTAGAATGGCTGTCCTAGCATGAAGTTTGTGTGGCTTTGCCATTTTGATATGCTTTGATCATGTTTAGGACTTTGCTCATGAGAGGCAAGTTTTTCGCAAAATTGCCAACATCCATCTTAGCTTCGTCCAATGGTTGTGAAACTTGGTGATCATGTAGTTGAGATCGATACGAAGCCATAGAGTATCTAACTTGCTCATTTGGACATGTGTAGCATTCTTTGTTGAATTTTGTCTATTTGAGAAGCTTTAGGTTGAAAGTTTTGCATTTTTGGCTTGATTCATGCATTGCCAACAAGGGGGAGAAGTTTGAGCTTGAAATTGCTTGCTGGACGTGTTTGGAAGGTTTTCAGGTGGTTTCGAGCCATTTCTGGGCTCTGTTGTGCACCGGTCTGACCGGTCAGGGTCACCGGTCTGACCGGTGTGAGTGCTGGTTCTGGACACATGTTGCTCACCGGTCTGACCGGTGGTGTTGACCGGTCTGACCGGTCAGGGCTGTTTTTGTTGCAGCTGCCCTGTTTCAAGTGGTGTCTTGCATGCATTCGTCCAGGGGGAGTTGCATTGGTTCAGGGGGAGCTCTTTGTGGTTTTTCGAGCTTTGTTTTGGTGGTTTGCGCTCTTTGCTTGAGCTTTGCTTTTGTCTCGAATGTGTCGAGCCGTTGCCCTTGCCTAAGGGGTCCGAGACTTGTTTCCTTCAAGTGATCTTGCTCTTTGCCTTTGTTTGGCTTTCGATCGCTTGTTGGAGTTTCTTTTTGTTCGTTTCTTTTTCTTTTCTTTTCTCTCTTGTTACTTTCGTGTGGGTGTCGTCAATGCACTCATCAAGGGGGAGATTGAGGACCATGTGTGGTTCGAGGACCGGTGGATGGTCGCTTCCTTGTGTGATGAGTGATTGACAACGTTGTGTGGACTAATTCTTGGCTAAGTATTGCAGGTGCAGGTTGCGGCTTGACTCGTGTTGGTGCAGGTGAAGAACAAGCGCGAAAGGTCGTCGCCGGAGAGGCCTCCAAGTGTGGAGAAGACAAGTAGGCTTCGTTCGAGGGACCCGGTGGCCAGCGGGGGTCAAGTGCGGGCGGCATGGTGGCATGAACAAGCAAGATGAAGTCGTGGACGGTTTCTTGGTTGAGCCTCAAAACCAAGGTCGAGCCGGGACTACGTGGGAGCCAAGTCATGAGTGGAGATTGGCGGAGGCTACACCGAGTTCGTGGGGTTTCCGGCGGTTCACCAGAAAACCACTGGGTTCTTTGGGTTGTGATTCCCCTCCCAAATCCGTGAGTAAAAGTGCTCGATTTTGGGGTTTTCTTGAGTTCTTGGGTTGGAAGTGCTTTCGGCGGGATTTCTTCGATTCCTCCTTTTTGGACGAGATTTGGTGGGATTAAACTTGGCTATGGACTCCTCATGAGGTGTTCCTGATATCCCCAAAGTCTTGTTCAAGTCCGTGGAGCGATTCGGGAGATCGAGATTTGGATTTGGGGGGAGTTGACCCGCGGGTGCTTGTTCATCCCGAGCCGCCCGTGCTACACGGTCCGACCGGTGCTCTTGACCGGTCCGGCCGGTGCGAGCCCTTGTGGGTTTCTTGCTCGGGTGAACGTCTTGGTGAGTTCGCCGTTGTCCCGTGTTGCTGTCTTGTTTCGAGTTTGGGTCCGTTTGGTGGTCGGTTGGTCCGTTTGGTGCCTTGGGGCTTTCGGGGCCGCCATCGGTCCGACCGGTGTGTCTCACCGGTCCCGACCGGTGTAGAGCCACTTAGTGAAAGTTGCTCGGTTTCACCGGCGGGGACCGGTCGACCGGTGGTGCTCACCGTCGTCCGACCGGTGTGAGTCCGTAGGCTCGAGGTTTGGTTTTTCCGCTTGCGTTTCTCGGGTCGGAAGGTGGTGTGTTGGTTCCTAGGTCCAGTGGCACTCCAGTGGCTACGTGGGCTTGACCAACCTTGGTAGTGAGTCGGAGACGTGTGTTGGAAGCCGTGTTCACCTTGTTGGAGTTTCTATCTCCTTCGAGAAGAATTTTTATCGGCTCCCATTCACTCCCCCCTCTCTGGTTCGCCGTATCGGTCCTTCACCGGCCTATGTGATAAACCAATCCAAACCTATACTATGATAAGGATTACACTCAATATGGAGTAACCCGATATGGAGTGGTCCGATGCACGTTCACTCGCCGCTTTCTCCCCTCTTGTACTGTCACTACGCGAGGATATTCATCACCGAGCAACAACCTAGGTCCGTGCACTACTACGGTGTATCCGCAAGACAAGACTAATCACCATGATTCGATCTAGTCCTACTAAAGGCATATGGTAGCTACACATATGAATAAGCATAACTCGTAGTAGATCAAAGTATGACAAGATATAGTTACATCACCGAATGTTGAAGGTACAAACGACTTGACGAATTCAAGTCGCGGCTCCGGAACTCCACCATGGCTTCACCACGTACGGCCAACCATGGCGGCTAGGGCATGGCTTAAGCCATCTCCTAGGCAACTCGAGGACTCGCGGCGGCCGACGGCTTCCTCCCGGTGCTTCTCCTTCGTCTCGGCGGGTCTCTGATGAAAGGATGGATGTGGCGTCCGGCGGAGGCAGAGGCAGTAAATAGACAAAAACCTAGGGCAAAAGGGGGACGCGAACCGGGCCCGGAGTGGGCTGGGCCGTTTGGCCCAGGCCGGCCGGCCCAGGCCCATGTCGGCTCGGTTCGGCCCCGGTTTGCTCCCCGGTTGCTTCTCGCGTGATCCCTTATTTGTGTGCACTTGCATGTGGGCCTTTAACGTCGTTTCCTTCATGGTTTAGGCTTGAATCCTTGCCACGCAAGCTTCGTTGTTTTCTGGTTGAGTCCCTGAAGACTTGCGCGTTGATGCTTCGGTCCTCGGGTCATTTGGAGTCATGTTCATCGCGTGTCTTGACTTGTGACGGGCTTCATGATCTTCTCTTGAAGTGCTTGATGAACTTATCCCGAAAGTCTCCTCTTTAGCGTAGATTTCCTGCGTAAACAACAAACTCCAATATCGACAAGCAAGTGTGAACTTGATACCTCCGGGGGGTTAGTACCATTGGTTAGAATATCAAATACGTGCAAATGTTGACGGTAAACTTATATCTAGGTGTACCAAAATCGATCGTCAACAGACCCCCATGCTTAAGTCCTCGAGCAAGTCCAAGATCTTTGCTTAATTTGGAAATGAGCGTTGCCCCCCGCACTTAGTTATACACAACAAGACATATTACTCTCTCAAGTATTTAGCATTTAAGATTCAAGTTTTGATTGGCTACTTCATTATGGAAGATAGACTATCATAAAAGAACATGCCACAATAAAATAAAACAAGTGCTCTCGAACTTAAGCAAACTTCAAACCTTTACCTTGTTGCATCGTGAAGAGTTTTCAAAAAGTTGCACATCTAACATAAGTGAGGTTCTCTTGCAAAAGCTCATGGAAACACTCGTCAAGTCACTCAAGCCTACACTAGATTATTCTCAACCTATTCTACTCATATATGGAAGTGAAAAGCTTATGTGGAGCTTGGAAGGTAAAAACAATCCTAGCAAAACATTATACTTGAAATATTGTCAAACTAAGAGAGAGATCTATTGGAATTACCGAGACTAGTCAAAAAGGCCATGGAAAATAAATGTTGGAAAGGGAGAGAGATGGAACACACACATTTAGAAAGGTGGACATATGCAAGTGGCAAATGGGTGATCCCGAGACACGGATGTAGTTCTCGTTATCGGATTGCACATGGTTGGAAAAGTTTGAGTATGGACTTGTCTTCAAAGCTCTCTAAGATTTAAATGAAGCTAAAAAGAACCGAGGAGCATTTTTATTTTTCTCTTTTTTTTTCTTTTCTTATTTTTTTTCTTCTTCATTTATTTCTTCTTTCTTTCCTTCATTGTTTTCTTCTTCTTCTTTTTTATTTTTTTATTCATCATTTTTTATGCTCCTCCGAACTTTTAAGCAACATAGTACTTGCTATAGCAGTCCTCCCCCATGCTTAAATGATTGCTCGTCCTCGAGCATAGAAGTGAGGGGGCTAATGGCTGCTAAAGAAGTACAAAATCCTTGTATTCCTTTATAAAAATTTTGAAATCTTCAAGGGCATCCTCCATATCGAAACTCGCATAATCACTGATGAGTCCCTCCATATGTTATATGTCTTGAAATCTTGCCAGAAAATCTTCAGAAAATTCATTGAAAGATCATCCATACCCAATTTGGGTTGTGGTCAAGGAGGTAATCACAAAAAGATGTTTTGGGTTTAGGGTGGATGCCCAGCGAAGTTTGTGACATTTCCAATGTAGAAACTCACAATGCATGGACAAGAATGGCTAGAATGAAAAGGATACGCAAAGGAATGACCAGCTTCTTAGTCTCGTACCACAGAAATGAATCCTAATCCAACTCATCAAGATATAAGTTTGCAAACTAAAGGTTATATCATTAAAGTACTTGTATGTGTATAGGCTTTGGTAGGTAGAGCCTTGCAAGAGATTCACAAATGTAGATAGCATAATAATTTTAAATAAAACAAGTACAAGGCATAGGTCATTGGTAAACTTAAATCAAAGAGCAACATAAAGTATGTGGGTATGAAGATTAATCATTTAACCTCCACAAATGAAAGAGCCGGTATTTAATCAATTTAAGTTCTATTTAATAGAGAGCAAATGGTCATGTTATATAAAACATGATGCAAGTAAAACAAGGCGGCAAATTTCATCATTTTTCCATAATCAAGATATACAAATAATATCATCGTGGTAAGCTCAAAAGAGATGGTGATTTATTTATGAAAAGTAAAAACTAACTAACCTAGGTTGTCCTCCTAGTAGCCATGTTATTGATAGAGAGATAAATACAAAGGTTGTCTATGGTTGAAAGCATATATGTGTAAGCATTTAAAAGGCGATGAACAAAGATAAAGTTAAGGGCGAGTTACCGTCCTTTTTGATGCTCGTAATGAAGTGCAACGATGCCTCCCCCATGCTTAAGCATTGTGCTTAGCATGGAGAAAGAATGATGAGCATCTTGTGTTGAATGTGATCCTTGTACTCCATGTGGCCTTTCTCTTTCGTCCTTCAAATCCTCCCCCATGCTTAGTGTGTTGCTAAGTGTGGAAGAACTTGAATTGCTTGTAATTCGCTATGTGTTTGAGAATCGTCTTCACTTCCTTGCCTTTGTTGCTCATTTTTCCCTCAACTTTTTTTTATCATCATCAGGCCATGGTTCCAATCCTTCGTCATATCGTCATCACCAACTTCATTGCCGTCCTTTGTTGCTGCCTCATCTTCCACAGTTTTTATTTTTCCTCCAGAACAGAAAATGTACTGAAACACCCCTCCACGTTGAAGTTTATGAAATTATCTTTCCAACGAGCCATCCAAATTTACTCTGGCGATGCAATCTATCCAAGGCTGATTTCAGACTGCGCAGCGCTCAATGGTTTTGCCATATCTCATTGTACGGGTCTTCAAAATTAATGATTCTTGATGCATTGGACAAAAGGTTTGAAGGAGCTTCTGAATATTAAATTTTCTTCTATTGTACATCTCTGAACATGTGCTCAAATCTTGATGGAAACAGCAACTCCCCTCTCAAGCCTTGTAGATGACTAACGATCTTAATTACAATTGGTCAAGTACTCATGGGAACACTTCTCCATGCCTACAAAACAAATCTAATGCACATTCTACCCCCGGGGTTATGGTTGGGAGTAGAAACAATTGCCAACAAACCAAATGCATCCCTAAGATCTTAGCTTATGGCATAGCTCACTTAGTAAAGAGAAAAGTAAGAACCTAATGAGTGTACGTGCGTGTAGATGAAAATGCAAATGAAAGGAAGGGATATCAATGAAACAATGTTTACACAAAATTCTAAGGTCCATGCTTACAAAGTGGTTGCCATACTTTCCATTCCTACAAAGATTTATTAACCAAGGTCCAAACACAATGTTCATCCCAACATTAATAATCCTTTAAAGTGCAAGAGAAGTAGGACGCATTGCAAAATTTATAAACCAACCAATGCAATGTGAAAGCAAGGTTTATAAAACTGAATGATTGTGGACTCCAATCATGTATAAACACCATGTTTACACAAGATTGCAAAAGAAAATGCCTCGTGCGCACGAAGCACCATTATGGAGATAAAGCATTCATCAAAAAGTTTCACAAATAAACCAAGCTAACCTATGCATGATAGAACAAAGGGGGTTGATGACAATGAGGTTGATGCAAAATGCAAAGGAGTTAGTAAAAAGGGTTAGCAATGTATGAAAAAGGCTTTCGATGTTGTTCCTCAATAATGACAAGCAAGTCACTTTATGAGAGGTAGAGTTATGGCAATAAAGTATTTTGTCAAAAGACCTTAAAACATGCTAACAAGGTTTTAAGGTAAGGCTTATGGGTACCCTATATTTTGGCTTAGGACAAGAATTTTGAAAAGATAAGTCGGCTGAAGAAATTCTATCTAAGGTGGTTTTGAAAAAAAGAAGAAAAGCGAGGGTTAGATTTTCAGATGAAAAACAAACCTATGGTTTTAGGATTACTAAAGGTACGAGGGGTTTTTTCAAAGGGTTTAGGATGAGGCTAGTCAAAACTTTAATTAGAACGGGATAGAGATAGACTTTGTCGACTTGACATAAGTCGATCCCTCCCTTTGTTAGCCTAGGTTCTAGGTGTGCTTTTATAGCAAGGTTTAGGTAAAGATGAGATTTTTTAAGGGTTATAAAATATGAGATGCAACATGCAACATAATGCAAAGGTGGAGAACAAAGTGGAATGAACTAAAACATGATTATGAATAAACAAAATGATATGACATGATATGGTGGTGATCTAAACCAAAAGCAGAAGTTATCCTAAGTTCACTAGCCACAAGTTTAGAATCAAAAGGGATCATGCTTCATATTTCTCTCTAAAGACACAAATAAAAAGACTCTAAACACCACACAAAAAAGGGTTGTACAAGTTTCCCAAAATTCAAGTAGCAAAGTACTCACTCAATGTGTGTGTGTATATATATTAAAGCATACAACGTGTGGTTGTGACATTTATTAGAACAATAGTACGATGTTACTTGAAGTTTTCAAATAAAGAACACAATGTAGACTTGTCATAGTTTATATAGATATATAAAAAGATTGGGTTGCCTCCCGCAAAGCGCTTCATTTAAAGTCACAGAGCTCGACTTTCTCACTTACCTTTTTATTGTCGTGAAGCCATGGTTACTTGTGCGAGAATCCAAAGTAGCCATGCAGCTTGATGTTGCCTTTAGGAAATCCGTCGTGGTTCGCTTCCAACATCATCATGTGTTGAGTGGTGCCTCTTGTGTCTTCATTCATCCCTGCTCCGGAGGGTTTGTTTTAGTCCTTAGCTTCTGAATTTCATCATGTACGTGTTGTGGAACCATTGCCCCATCTTCTATTTATTATCATTGTGTCCATCTCCTCTATCTTGTCGTCATCGCCTTGCTGCTGCCTCTTCTTCGTGGATTTACCCCTGCATCCAGAACAGAACATATAACAAAATATAGTTCTATTGAAAAATTTATAAAATTACCTTTCCAACGGGTACTCATTCGCCTTAATCGGAGTCCGAATGAGGGAGCTATGGCTGTTTCACTTCAGCACTGCTTGCTGTCCAGAATTTCAGCATGTGCAACCATCGGTGATTCGGCCATATCCGCTTGTAGGAACCTCCAATTGCCTTGCCGCTTGATTCGTTGGAGCGTAGACTTCATGCAGCTTCTGAAAATCCAAATATATATAATTGTTTTCTGCTGAGGCTCATGCAAACATCGCGATGACATCATTATCCTTTCGTCCATCGATCCAGAGATGTGCGTGTGGTCTTCATCTTGAAGTCTTTTAGGGCACCATGTCACGCATCCCTTGGCTTCAAAAATCATAACCATCGCTGCATGAGCATGATGGTAATGGAATCCTTCTCTATCGTGCTTGACATGGTCATTTCCGAAACCTATAGCTTGGACAAACAATCCTCCAAAAGACATTAGTCAAAAAACTTAATTAACACATGTAGGCATACCTTGTTCATCTTTGTTTGCTTTGGGTGGGGGCTCAATAGAGGATGTTGGTCCACTAACCAAGGTTACCACCTACCACTAAAGAGAAAAACATGTGTAGCCATAAACTTGGTTGAGCAAGGTTGGACTTGTTGAAGTCCGAATGTCGAGAACTTTTCTCGATCGCTTTGTGTCTAGTTTTCCACCTACTTTAAAGGACACAAACAAGAAAGCAAGCGTATATGCAATGATAAAAATTAGGGTTAGTTAAAAGAAAGCTAGGTCGCCCTAGGGTTCGAGTTTCCGATCCCCGGCAACAGCGTCAGAAAAAGGGGCTTGTTGATGGTGTAAAACCATGCTCAAGTTCACCGCAAGCCTACGGGTGACTTGGTGCCTTTTTCACCAAGGAGGGTTCTCCCTAGATATGTCAATCCAAGGATCGGACACAAACCACCAAGGTTCTCTATCTAACCTACCGGTCTAACCCTACGTGAAGTGATAATTGCATAAAGGTAACATACAAACACGAAGGGATGTATGGATCACATCCACCTAGCCATAAAGGTAAGCAAACCAAAGGTAAACCTAGCCTATCGTCTTCTTGTTGCCGTTCCGGCCAAGGTGATAAACCAATCTAAACCTATACTATTATAAGGATTACACGAGATATGGAGTAACCCGATGTGGAGTGGTCCGATGCACGTTCACTCGCCGCTTTCTCCCCTCTCGTACTGTCACTACGCGAGGATAATCATCACCGAGCAACAACCTTGGTCCGTGCACTACTACGGTGTGTCCGCAAGACAAGACTAATCACCATGATTCGATCTAGTCCTACTAAAGGCATATGGTAGCTACACATATGAATAAGTATAACTCGTAGTAGATCAAAGTATAACAAGATATGGTTACATCACCGAATGTTGAAGGTACAAACGACTTGACGAATTCAAGTCGCGGCTCCGGAACTCCACCATGGCTTCACCACGCAGGGCCAACCATGGCGGCTAGGGCATGGCCTAAGTCATCTTCTAGGCAACTCGAGGACTCGCGGTGGCCGTCGGCTTCCTCCCGGTGCTTCTCCTTCGTCTCGGTGGCTCTCTGATGAAAGGATGGATGTGGCGGCCGGCGGAGGCAGAGGCAATAAATAGACAAGCACCCAGGGCAAAAGGGGGACGCAAACCGGGCCTGGAGTGGGCTGGGCCGTTTGGCCTAGGCCGGCCGGCCTAGGCCCATTTCGGCTCGGTTCGGCCCCGGTTTGCTCTCCGGTTGCTTCTCGCGTGATCCCTTATTTGTGTGCACTTGCATGTGGGCCTTTAACGTCGTTTCCTTCGCGGTTTAGGCTTGAATCCTTGCCATGCAAGCTTCGCTGTTTTCTGGTTGAGTCCCTGAAGACTTGCATGTTGACGCTTCGGTCCTTGGGTCATTTGGAGTCATCTTCATCGCGTGTCTTGACTTGTGACGGGCTTCATGATCTTCTATTGAAGTGCTTGATGAACTTATCCCGAAAGTCTCCTCTTTAACGTTAATTTCCTGCGTAAACAACAAACTCCAAAATCGACATGCGAGAGTGAACTTGATACCTCCGGGGGGTTAGTACCATTGGTTAGAATATCAAATATGTGCAAATGTTGATGGTAAACTTATAGCTAGGTGTACCAAAATCGACCGTCAAGACCGGTCGCAGCAAGAAAGCCCCAAAACACCAAACAGGACTTCCGACCTCCAAACAGACCCAAACTCGAAACAGCCCCAACACAGGACAACAGCAAACAAACCCAGACGTTCACCCGAGCAAAAACCCACCAAGGGTTGCACCGGGCAGACCGGTCAAGAGCATCGGTCAGACCGGTGTAGCCTAGGCAGCTCGGGATGAACAGCACCCGCGGGTCAACTCCTCCAAATCCAAGCCTTCATCTCCCGAATCGCTCCACAGGCTTGAACAAAACTTTGGGGACAATAGGAACACCACATGAGGAGTCCATAGCCAAGTTTAATCCCACCAAAACTTGTCCAAACAAGAGGAATCGAAGAAATCCCACCAAAAGCACCTCTAACCTTAGAACACGGAAAACCCAAAATCGAGCTCCTTAACTCACGGATTTGGGAGGGGAATCACAGCCCAAAGAACCACGAAGGGTTCCCACAAATTTTCTTCATCAAAACCACAAGAGCAAGGTCCCGAAAACACCCCAAGAAAACCACCAAGAGAGGGCTCCGAAAATCACCACCAAGAACAACCGGGAACAACACAACAAGGCCTTGAGGAACCACGCTGAATCATCTATACATGCCACAAAGCTTCATACAAGGTCTAGCTTGCCGCCCGATCATCCAACCCTATCACAAGATCTCACCATGAAGCTCTCAAGCTAGTCCTATGGAAATCCTAAGAAAATAGGAAGGGAAAATAGGAAAGCAAATGAACTAGGGTTCCAAGAGATGGCTGCCATCCTCTCACCTCATGGGTTATATGGAGGCAACCGGAAGTATAAAATACCCTTTCCTAACAACTAGGGATACAAGCCCCTCAAGGGAGGTTTTGGAAGTCTTCAAGTTTTCTCCATCGGACGGATGCCCGGCCGCCGCAACCTGCTTAGCCTCGACGCAAGCCTTGTGATCCCGACACGTTTCCTCCGCTTCGAATATTCCGGACTGCATCGTCGCACACCGGTCAGACCGGTGATCCTCACCGGTCAAACCGGTAACCACCGGTCAGACCGGTCTGGCACTGCTGCTGCACCATCTTCGGTTCTCCGGTCTTGGCTTTGTGGATCAACCAAGGAACCCAGTGGTTTTCTGGTGAACCACCGGAAACCCCGCGAACTCGGTGTAGCCTCCGCCAATCTCCACTCATGTCTCGGCTCCCACGTAGTCCCGGCTCGACCTTGGTTTTGAGGCTCAACCAAGAAACCGTCCACGACTTCATCTTGCTGTTCATGCCACCATGCGGCCCGCACTTGACCCCGCTGGCCACCGGGTCCCTCGAACGAAGCCTACTTGTCTTCTCCACACCTGGAGGCCTCACCGGCGACGACCTTTCGCGCTCGTTCTTCACCTGCACCAACACCAGTCTTGCCGCAACCTGCACCTGCAATACTTAGCCAAGAATCAGTCCACACAACGTTGTCAATCACTCATCACACAAGGAAGCGACCATCCACCGGTCCTCGAACCACACATGGTCCTCAATCTGCCCCTTGATGAGTGCATTGACAACACCCACACAAAATAACAAGAGAGAAAAGAAAAAGAAAAGAAACAAACAAAAAGAAACTCCAACAAGCGATCGAAAGCCAGACAAAGGCAAAGGGCAAGATCACTTGAAGAAGACAAGTCTCGGACCCCTTAGGCAAGGGCAACGGCTCAACACATCCGAGACAAAACAAAGCTCAAGCAAAGAGCGCAAACCACCAAAGCAAAGCTCGAAAAGCCACAAAGAGCTCCACGTGCACACATGCAAGCTCCACCTGAACCAAAGCAACTCCCCCTAGACGAATGCATGCAGAACACCACTTGAAAACAGAGCAGCTGCATCAGCTCAGCTCTCACCGGTCAGACCAGTCACCACCACCGGCCAGACCGGTGCCCCACATCTGAACAAGGTCAGCACTCTGACCGGTTAGACCGGTGACCTTGACAGGTCAGACCGGTGCACACCAGAGCCCAGAAATGGCTCGAAACCACCTAAGAACCTTCTAAATGCATCCAGCAAGCCATTTCAAGCTCAAACTTCTCCCCCTTGTTGGCAACGCATGAATCAAGCCAAAAATGCAAAACTTTCAACCTAGAGCTTCTCAAATATACAAAATTCAACATAGGATGCTACACATGTCCAAATGAGCAAGTTAGATACTCTACAGCTTCGTATTGACATCAACTACAAGATCACCAAGTTTCACAACCATTGGACGAAGCTAAGATGGATTTGGGCAATTTTGCGAAAAATTTGCCTCTCATGAGCAAAGTCCTAAACATGATCAAAACGTATCAAAATGGCAAAGCCACACAAACTTCATGCTAGGACAGCCATTCTAATCATAAGACCATCACAAACACCCACAAGCACCTCTTGTCATGTCAAAGCCACCGAGCCATGTGTCTACTTCTATGTATGAGACTTCTCGTTGGTAGACATCATGCAATGGTTTAGCACCCAAAGCAAATTAAATTCAGCACATATGACATGGGAGCACATTTTCCAAGCATTTTACATTTCATTTTCAGATTCATAATTTGGTACATGAAATGTCTTTGCGACAAAAAGGAATTTATGCCCCTCTACAAGATGAAGCAGGAGGGCTAAACATTCATGATGGCAAATGAGCCTTTGGCCCCATATGATCAATAAACTAGCTATCCAACCACAATTTAAGCATAACCAAACCACTAAAACATGTCAAGATCATATAAAGGCATTTACACATGAGAGAGCCTACATGTGACATTTTTCAAAAACATAGCCATCAACCATGGATTATTAAACAAGATCATCAAGAGCTAAGCCAAACTAACCATAGCATACCAAACAAGCTCACAAAGGCATACATAGCATTCCATGGTGAACAATGTATATAGGAGACTCTTTTCCTAACCAATGCATATGATACAAAATGCATGCAATCTAAGATACAAGGACGCCTATACATCATGTTACATATGCCATGCCAAATGCAAGAAATGCACAAAGGAAACTATACATATGCTACAAAGGAGCTCCCACACACCCAACTCAAGAAATCAAACACACACCAAGCTCCCCCCGCAAACGAGTGAAAGTTGCTAGATCTAGGGGTTTGGTGAAAATATCGGCTAGTTGGTCATGTGTGGGTACATGGATCAAAGCTATCTTCCCTTTCTCAACATTGTCTCTCAGAAAAAGATACCTCACTTCTATGTGCTTTGTTTTGGAATGGAGCACTGGATTCTTTGCAACGCTTATGGCACTGGTGCTATCACATTGAAGCGGGACATGGGTATACTCCTCACCAAAGTCACTCATGGTGTATGAAATCCAAAGGAGCTGAGAGCAACAACTAGCAGCGGCAACGTACTCTGCCTCGGTAGTGGATTGAGCAACACTCGACTGTTTGCGGGAAGACTAAGACACCAAAGAAGATCCAAAAAATTGGCAAGTCCCAGAAGTGGACTTCCTATCCAACCGACACCCAGCAAAATCCGCATCCGAAAAACCATGAAGCGCCAAAGAAGAGGACACGGAGTACCAAAGGCCGAAGTCGGGAGTGTGACGCAAGTATCTGAAAATTCGCTTCACCGCTTGTCGATGCGAAGTCCTCGGAGATGCTTGAAAATGAGCGCACAGACATACCGAGAACTGGATGTCCATTCTCGTCGCCGTCAAGTAGAGGAGTGACCTGATCATGCTCCGGTATTCCTTCTGGTCCACATGTTCACCTTCCTCGTCCACATCAAGAGCTGTAGTCGTACTCATCGGCGTCGCCATAGCCTTGGAATCCTCCATCTTGAACTTCCGCACAATGTCCTTGGTGTACTTAGCTTGGTGCACAAATGTTCCTTCCTTTGATTATTTGATTTGTAGCCAGAGGAAGAACTGCAACTCGCCCATCATGCTCATCTCAAATTCCCTGCTCATATCCTCTGCAAACCTTGCAACAAGAGAATTAGACGAGCCACCAAAGACAATATCATCCACGTACACCTGCACAATTAGGATATCTCTGCCCTGCCTCAGTAAAAACAAGATCTGATCGACCTTTCCCATCTCAAAACCTCTCTCAAACATGAACCCCCTCAACCTACCATACCAAGCTCTAGGCACCTGCCTCAACCCATAAAGCACCTTCCTCAACTTGTACACCCAGTGGGGGTACTTCTCACTCTCAAACCCAGGTGGTTGCCTCACATACACTTCTTCCTCCAACACACCATTCAGGAAAGCACTCTTCACATCCATTTGGTGCGACTTGAACCCTTTAGCCACGGAAAAGGCTAGAAGGATCCTTATTGCCTCCAAACGGGATACGGGAGCAAAAGTCTCCTCGTAGTCGATCCCCTCCTTCTGTCTGAACCCCTGAGCAACAAGCCTCGACTTGTTTCTCACCACTTCACCTTTCTCTCCCTCTTTGTTCTTCCACACCCACTTTGTACCAATCGGCTTACACCCTGGGGGAGGTTCCACCAATCTCAAAGTTCTCCAACTCCTCATGCATCGAATTAACCCAATTGTGATCAGATAGTGTGTGTCCAATGTCTTTGGGCTCAAAAGTAGCAACAAATGCAGCATGAGCGAAATGAGAATTGTTTCGAACCCTCGACCGTGTAGTGCGTTCATTCATGTCGCCGATGATCCTTGAAGCTGGGTGATCCACTTGTACTTACCAGGAAGGTTCTCGCCTCGATGCTACCTCCCCCTCAACAACAGCTTCTCCTCGATCTTGATTTGTCGTCGTTGGTGTAGGAGAGGGTCCGTCCACCACCGTAGTCGAAGTAGTGGGTACATGTTCAGCCGGGGGCACCACACCACCATCTTCATCGTCTCCATGTTCATGCTCCTCCTCCTGAAAGATCTCCTCGCCAAGTTCATCATCACCTGCACACTCAAAGACAAGCTGACTACGTGGCTGTGTCTCGTCGAAGGTTACCTCGCAAGTCTCCACGATTTGGTTAGTTTCAAGATTGAGCACACGATATGCTCTAGAATGAGATACCATCGACAGACCTAGCCTCAAACTTATCTAGCTTCTTTCCTTTCTTCAGAATAAAGCATTTGCAACCAAAAACATGGAAGTGACTCACCTTGGGTGTGCGACCATGCATCAACTCGTAGCATGTTTTCTTCTTATGCACTCTGAGGTAGATCCTATTCGACACATGACATGCAGTATTCACCGCCTCAGCCCAGTACCTTCTTGGAGTCCTATGCTCTTCAAGCATCGTCTGAGCCATCTTGCACAAGGTCCTGTTCTTACTTTCCACAACACCATTCTGGGGAGGCGTATACGGACTCGTAAACTGGTGTTCAAGACCCAAGTCATGGCAAAAGGTTTCAAAACGAGAGTTTCTGAATTATGAGCCATTGTCACTGCGGATTGCTCGTATGGCATCTCCGTGCCTCTCTCAACCTCAAGACAAGATCTCGAACAAAACCAAACGTCTCCCCCTTATCCTCGAGAAAGAACAACCATGCATACCGAGAGTAGTCGTCCACCACAACAAGGACATACCACTTCCCACCCGCAGATCACACACGAGCTGGGCCAACAAGATCCATATGGAGCAGCTTGCATGGACGCTTAGTCATCACATCGGTGAGAGGCAGGTGAGAAGAGGCTACCATCTTGGCATGCCTACGCGGCGCACAAACCAACTCTTTCTCAAGCCTCAACCGTGGCAATCCTCGGACCAAATTGAGTTTACTCAAGCGAGACAAAAGGTCAAAGCTCAAGTGACCCAACTTCCTATGCCACCTCCACAACTCACTGGAAGAACCAGCTAAGAAACTCAGGAACGACCATACAGACAAGGTCCCCTCGAGAGTCCAAAATCCGAGAACCACCAGGCCGAAACAACACCTCAAAACCCTCATCCAATAGCTGGGACACAGAAAGCAAATTGTACCCAGCGATTGAACAAGAGCAACATGCCTGAGAGTGATCTTGTCACTCACCTTAATCTCACCTTCTGAAAGCACACGCCGACGCCCATTGTCCCCAAAAGTGATGCATCTCTTCGTCACCACTAGGATGAGACTTGAGAACCACCCCTTGTCTCCGGTCATATGTCTCGAGCAACCAGAGTCAATCAACCAAATGTTCTTCAAGTCTCCCACCTCGTCGTCGGAATCAGAGTCCGAGTCGCTCTGTGTGCTCTTCTTGTTGCCGGAGCTTAGCGCCATGGTGTAGAAGCCGTCTCTAGCAAAGCAGCTCAGCCCGCTCAGGTTCTTGTACGACTTCCTGCCCTTGCGACGATCACCTTCATCTTCACTGCTGCTCGAGCTCGAGGTGGAGTACGCAGAACTGGAGTCGACGTCGCTCGCTCCAACCATCGCTCGGGCCTTGCCTCAGCTCTCCTTCTTCCTCAATCGTCGCTCGTCCTTGTGCTTGTTCTTGTACTTGCTCTTGTGGTCACGCCTCGACCGGTACTTGCCATCCGTCCTTGACTTGTGCTTGTAGCCATCCTTGTTCTCGACCTTCTCCGGGCAGTCGGCGACGAAGTGTCCCGGCTTGCTGCACTGGAAGCATGTCCTCGTGTTCCTCCTCATGTTCACCCAGTTCTTGTGCAGCCTCTCGAACCTCCTCGTCAGCAACGCCAGCTCGTCCTCTCCAAGCACATCAAACTTCTCATCTAGCGTAGACATCAAAGAGGACAAAGAGAACATCCTGTTGGATTGGTTAGTGTTAGCCTTTCCTTTCAAATCGCCGACGAGGGCAAGACTATGAGAGTCAATCGGGCCCTCGAGCTTGGCTGTCATGCCCCTATCCACCTCAGCCGACTTGAGCTTCTAGAACAGCTTGTTCACAGTCATAGTGTCATACTTATCCGACTCCACAATGGCCTCCAACTTTCCGCCCCAAATCGTACGATCCAAAGAGTGTAAGAGCTTGACAGCTCTATCATGATCATCATACGGGAGCAAGTCCACATTGGCCCTCATGTTGTTCACAACCACTGTGAACCTCTGAAATAAGGCATCGATGGACTCACCGGGGAGATGAGTGAAGTTCTCGTACTCTCTCCGGTAGGTCACATACGTCCGAGCCTGAACCTGGGCATTCCCAACATGAGCCTCCTTCAACACAAACCAGATTCTACAAGCCAAGTGCTCGGTGTGCACCCGATTGAACTCAGGCTGACACAAAGCACAAAACAAGTAGTCGACCGCCTTAATGTTGGCGTCGAACATGTCCCTCGATCCTAGAGCGAGGAAGTTCATCGGCTGGACATAACCTGTGTCCACCGTGACATCCCAAAGGATCTGACCCTTTCCACGGAGAAACGCAGCCATCCGCTTACTCCACATCTGGTAGTTCTTGCCATCGAGTGTGGAGGACCCGAACCCAGTTCTTGGTACGCCATCCTTGGATCTTAGACTGGTTAGAGTCAATAAAGACCCGAACCAACTCTGATACCACTTGAAGGACCGATACGGCAAACCAGAGAGGGGGGAGTGAATGGGAGCCGATAAAACTTCTTCTCGAAGGAGATGAAGACTCCAACAAGATGAACACGACTTTCAACATACGTCTCCGACTCACTACCCAAATTGGCCAATTCCACGTAGCCACTGGAGTGCTACTGAACATAGGAACCAACAAACAACTTTCCGACCCGTGAACGCAGCAGAACACCAAACCTCGAGTCCACTGACCAACACTGGTCAGATCGGTGAGCACCACTGTGACAACCCGCCCAGGAAAATACCGTACTATCGCCTAAAACCGATACACTTTGGTCATTAAGCAATAATAAAGTACCATCCTGTCGTAAGTTGCCGGGTTAACGCCCGGTAAATCAATTGAAGAGCACAAGGATCGAATATATGCATTAAAACTCACTCGAAGGTGAGTCCAGAGACACAACAACATAAAATCCAAATTCGTACCCCGAGGGGTTTAATTATTACAAACCATAGTTTTTGCCATGATGAGATAGTTCAGAGTTTTCGAAAGCAGCGGAAATAAATTAACGGAAGCGAAGACACCACGGGAGGCCATCCATGAAGCTTTCAGTAGTCGTCCTTCACCCACTCCAGCTCCCAGTCGGGCGGGATCTCTCCGGGCCACACATCACTGAAGGCATTACCTGGATCAACACATTATAGCAAGGCTGGGTATACTAATACTCAGCAAGTCTTACCCGTCGGTGATATCTACTTCACCAAATCTAGACCATGACAGGCTTTTTGGCTACTGGGTTGCTTTTGCTAAAAAGTAACAAAGAGTAGGTCCTTACTTTCAAGATTTTAGCACAAGTTCTAGTAGGTTTAATCTTTACTACATTAGCCAACTAGTACAAACAAAGTTGTACAATACAATTAATCAAGCATCATCTTCATCAACTTCCATCATTAGGGATCTCATGACTAGTGGAGTAAGTAGTCTCGGATAACGGTGAGAGGCCGACAATCGATTGATTTAAACCTTGCAAGGTAAACCCAAACACACGGTAGGCTGTCCCCGCGAGAACAACTTTCCCAGGCCGTCCCCAAAAATCCTCGGGTCGGGATCGAATCTTACAGTCTTTGGTGCAGGCTATCCGGCATACCCCGCGAGATACCCGGAGTCACCATACACCACCGGTAGCTAGCCGTGAGAGCGAATCCCAAGAGTAGTAATAGTAGGATCCCTCGCCGCCTCATTAAGGTACTAGGCTTACCGGCCCCATAACCGGCATGTGCTTAGTACGTTCAAAAACTTAACCCACATAACCACTGGACCGGAGCCCGGATCCCATGGTCTTACCACGTGAGCAATCCATTTAAGGATATAGTATGATTCCTATCTAGGAACCTATTCTCGCGAGTGAGGTCATCACTCGACTTGTAATGGTCCTATAGCTAAGCAGCTATCGACCTATCATACTAGTAGGGACAAAAGGGTACCTATGGATCATGCATCTAGGGTTTCATTCAACTCCTGAACGTAAATGCACAATCATTCATAGATAATTGAATAAACAACTTTAAAACTAGGTTAGATGCACCGGGGCTTGCCTTCGTCAGCTAGGTTAGCTGGGGCACCCTCGGTGTCGAGTACTTCCACATACTGCAGCGACGCTTCCGCTCCTCCTTCCTCGGTTTCCGGGACAAGGGAGTAATCTCCATCCGGAAGATCTACACGGAATGCAATGCACTTTAGGTGATGTGATAGTTTGTTGTCTTATCCAACTCTGGGTTGGTCATTTTTACCTTAACAAGCATTCATCTAATGTTTCTCTTTTAGGAAGGTTATTGGTTGTACATGGGTTACTCTTTTATTCACATTTGAATAAAGGTTTTTATTAAGCTTATCATTTCTTGTGAAAGCTTCATTTCCTTTTATCTTCACCAACAAAGGTGTAATTGATATTTTTATTTATGAATTAATTTCTTATCAGTGATGATAATTAATTATCTTTTAATTATATTAAATAATACTTTTCAAAAAGGAAAAAGAATTAATTAGGGATTTTTCTTTATTTAATTTCCCTTTAATATTAAAAGGGCATTTAAGCTTTTTATTAATCAATTAAATTACCAAAAATTAAATGAGTGTTTCTTAAGCCTACTAGCACCTATCCTGGTCCATTGGACCCACATGTAAGTGTTGGATGCTAGGAAATTAAATATTATGGAAAATAACAAAGGCTAGCTAGTGATTCAAAGTAAATGCATACAAAAATAAATAAGCATCAATTTGCTCCAAACTTTCTTGTGCAAGCTCTCTAGTCCTAAACAAGTCTAAAGAACCAGCATGTTCGCATGGAACCTCTATTGAACTTGGTTTATTAATTTACAAAGGAAAACATGCATAAACCAAGAATAATTATTTATGTTAATCCAAAATTCATAATTAATTCACAAGATGTGTATTTTGGCATTACAAGACAGTGTGCACAAGTTGAGCTCAACAGCATAAATATATTTAATAGGAAAAATCATCTAAGCAGTTACTGCAGGAATGGAAAAGACTTTATCTAGCAAGATCTATTGCATAACTTTGTGCAATTTTTGGCACGACATCTAGCCATATCCTAACACACAACATATCCACAATTGAGCTACAGAGGAGTTATGGATTTCAAGTTATGATAGATCTAGGTTTAACACATTTGTATTTTTCCTGCTAAAACTACTTAGAATCTAGCCATGAGTATATAACACAAAAGCTGGGATTTATCATCCTGAATCCTACAAAATTGGTTTGAGAATTTTCTGATTTTTCTACGAATTTCTAGGCATTTTACAAAGCCCTGGACTAATCTGTAAGAAAAGCTAGTTAGGTTTCTTCACAACTCAGCCCTGAACTTTTACTCTAAACACCCTACAAAGATCAAAAGTGTTGCAATCGGGCCCTTGGCCGGGCCAGCGGCGCGGGCATGGCCAATTCCGGTGAGCCGGCGGCGATCCCGGCCGGGCAAGCGGCCGTGGGGGACCACATGCTCCCCTAGGGGTGGCAGGGCACCGGAGGGGAGGTGGGGAGTTGGCCGGCGGCGAGGTTTGGCGGCGAACAGCGGCGGTGACCGCGACGGCTCGGTGAACTGCAGCGTGGAGGCGAAGGGCTGGTGAACAAGCGGCCGTGTGAGCTTCACTAGGACCTAGGGAAGCGACTAGGGTGGCTGGTCGGCGGTGAGCACCGGCGGCGAGCTCCAGCAGCGGGCGGCGGCGGCAATGGCGCGGTGGCGGCTCGGGGGTGGCGCGCGGCGGGGAACGGGGGGGGCTTAAATAGGAGCGCGAGCACTAGGTGACGGCCGGGTGACGGCGCGAGATGCTCCCGGCCGTGCTACGGCGCTCGGGGGCTCGCGCGTACGGCGGCGACGCCGCCGTCGGACCGGCGGTCCGCGGCGTGCGCGCGTGTGCGGCGGCGGCGACGCCGGGGTGCCTCGAGACGGGGCGCATCGGGGCGCGGGGATCACGGGGTGGAGCGCCTTGGGCCGGGCGCGGCCTCGGGAGGCGCGGACACGGATGCGGGGCCGGCGGCGCGGCCGGCGACGGCGGCGCACGGCGCGCGCGCGGCGTCCCGGCGCGACGCGCTCTGGCCCCAACTGTTTCACTGGTGTTGTCTTTGAAATGCAATTGCTCCAAAATTTGTATAAAAGTCGACCAAGTGATGAATACCAAGGTTGTAGATCTAGCTACCAACAACATTTTCTACAAAGGCTATATAGGGTTTTTCTGCCTAGATTTGAAGATATTTGAATGCCAACTTTGAATGTCAGCCTGTTTTGGCAAACAGTGAAAACTGCCTTGCAATGGACTTTTCAAGTTTTTCCCCTCGAAATTTGAAATGCCAATCTACATGAAAGTTGTGTCCCTCAACAAGATCTACAACTTTCCTAAAGGTAGAATTTAAGTGTTTAGGTGGATTTTAGAGAACGCGGCAAAAGTTCCGGCAGACACTTATGGACACTAGGGTGGCAAGGGGTTTGACCCAACCTTTGACCATGGATTGGCCCCACAAGTGTGTTTACTATTCATTTAGGGTCACTAGGGTGGGTTAGTGATTTTTTCGAGGTGAGGGCCCTGGTTGACCTAGGTTTGACCACGGTTGACCATTTGACCGGCTATTACGTTAATGACGGTAATTAAAAACCTAGGGCATCACAGCCTACCCCCTTAAACGGAATCTCGTCCCGAGATTCGATTTGATAACAAAGAGATGGGGAGAAGGACTCACAGTTTCGGGACTGTAGGAAGCCCGGATACTTGGTATTAAGATAATCCTCCGTCTCCCATGTGGCTTCTTCCTCCATGTGATGGCTCCATTGGATCTTGTACATTCGCACGGTCTGCCTTCGGGTCTTTCGCTCTTTTTGGTCTAGTACTTTCAATGGGTGCTCGACGAGCGAGAAATCTGGCTCGATCCAAGCATTAGCTTCCGTGATGATCTCATTCTCCGGAACAGGAATTCCCTTCTTCAACTGAGTTACATGGAACACATTGTGAACTGCGGAAAACCGTTCTGGTAATTGGATACGGTAAGCCACGGGTCCACATATTTCAATAACTTCATATGGTCCAATGTAGCGCGGGGCTAACTTTCCCTTGACTCCGAACCTTTGCACACCTTTGGTGGGGGATACTTTCAAATACACATAATCTCCCACTTCAAAGTGTCGAGGTGCGGTTCCCTTGTCATGGTAACTCTTTTGCCTCATCTGTGCCATCTTCAAATTTTCTCTTATCACTTGCACCTTTTCTTCGGCCTCTTTAACTAACTCTGGTCCAAAAAGTGTTCTTTCTCCGGCCTCTGACCAATTCAGCGGAGTGCGGCATCTACGTCCGTATAGAGCATCGAACGGTGCCATTTTCAAGCTGGCTTGATAGCTGTTATTGTAAGAGAACTCTGCCAAGGACAAACACTTGTCCCAACTCTTGTCAAAGTGCAAGATGCTTGCTCTCAATATGTCCTCCAAAATCTGATTTACCCTCTCCGTCTGACCATCGCTCTGCAGATGATAACTGGAACTGCGGATCAGCTGAGTCCCCAAACACTCATGCAACTGTTCCCAAAAACGAGCTACAAACTGAGTCCCTCTATCAGAGATTATAGTCTTTAGGATTCCATGCAGACGAACTATGTGGTCCACGTACAACTCTGCATATTGTTGTACGGAGTAAGTGGTGTGCACGGCAATGAAGTGAGCGGTCTTGGTGAGTCTATCCACAATTACCCAAATAGAGTCCTTCTTTCTAGCGGTTAGGGGTAAACCCACAATGAAATCCATACTAATATCGTCCCATTTCCACATAGGTATCGACAGGGATTGGAGTACTCCTGCCGATTTCAAATGACTTGCTTTCATCCGGTGGCAAGTATCGCACTCGGCTACATACTTGGCTACATCCACCTTCATATTGGACCACCAAAAGTTTTGTTTCAGATCTTGGTACATCTTGGTACTACCGGGATGAATAGAGAATTTGGACCTGTGAGCTTCATCTAGAATGATTTTCTTAATTTCTGGGTCAACGGGGACCACTAGACGTTTCCCAAACCAGACCACATCCTGGTGATCCTTCTGGAAACAAGTGTACTTGGGGTCTCCTTCTGCTAGTTTCTGCCTGATGGTTTGAATATCTACATCATTGCGCTGGGCAGCAATTCTGTCATAAAGATTTGACTCTGCCGTCAAGGCATAAAGGATTCCCTGAGGTACCACTTCTAAGTTGAGCCTCCTCATTTCCTCACACAATGGTTCACTGACTGGCTCCAACTCTAGGTGGTTGCAATGATCTTTGTGGCTAAGAGCATCCGCAACAACATTTGCTTTGCCGGGATGATAATGCACTTCTAGATCATAATATTTAATCAACTCAAGCCATCTTCTCTGTCTCATATTCAACTCTGACTGGGTGAAGATGTATTTGAGGCTCTTGTGATCAGTGAAGATATTGCAACGATTACCCATTAGATAATGTCTCCATATCTTGAGGGCATGAACAACAGCAGCTAACTCAAGATCATGGGTAGGATAGTTGAGCTCATGGGGTCGAAATGCCCGTGAAGCATAGGCAATGACTCGGCCTTCTTGCATAAGGACACAGCCGAGACCCGTGCCTGATGCGTCACAGAAGACTTCAAACGGTTTGGAATTATCGGGTTGAGCTAGCACTGGGGCTGAAGTTAGATGCTGTCTGAGGGTGTGGAAAGCTTTCTCACATGCTTCGCTCCACACGAATTTCACTCCTTTCTTGAGTAATTCGGTCATGGGTTTTGCGATTCTGGAAAAGTCAGGAATGAATCGACGGTAGTATCCCGCCAATCCTAGGAAACTGCGGATTTGATGCACGGACTTGGGTGGTTTCCAATCCATCACCTCTTGAACTTTCCTAGGATCTACGGAGATACCATCGTAGGAAATGGTGTGCCCTAAGAATTTCACACTTTTCAACCAGAATTCACATTTGGAGAACTTAGCATAGAGCTTGTGATCTCGCAAACGCTGAAGGACAACTCGGAGATGTGTGGCGTGATCTTTCTCGCTCTTAGAATAGATGAGAATATCATCGATAAAGACCACGACAAATTTATCGAGCTCCGTCATGAACACGGAGTTCATGAGGTACATGAAGTAGGCGGGCGCATTAGTGAGTCCGAACGACATGACCAAGAACTTGTAAAGACCATAACGAGTAGAAAAAGCGGTTTTAGGAATGTCGCAAGGTCGAATCTTGATTTGGTGGTAGCCAGAACGAAGATCGATCTTAGAGAAGACTTTGGCACCAGCCAATTGATCAAAAAGAACGTCAATTCGGGGAAGCGGGTATTTGTTCTTGATGGTGACGACATTGAGTGGTCGGTAATCTACGCACATTCTCAAGCTACCATCTTTCTTTTTGACAAAGAGAGCAGGGCAACCCCAAGGAGAAGAGCTCGGGCGAATATAACCCTTATCTAACAATTCTTGGAGTTGGGCTTTTAGCTCGGCTAACTCTTTGGGTGGCATGCGATAAGGTCTTTTGGAAATGGGTGCGGTACCGGGCTGGAGTTCGATCACAAACTCGACATCTCTGTCTGGTGGCATACTAGGAAACTCGTCGGGAAAGACATCCGGGTACTCACACACTACTGGAATTTCATCAAGAGAGGAGATAATGGTCACATAGGCACAAGAGTCGGTACCGTCCCGGAAAGGTAGGTACAAGGTAGTGTGCCCGACCGTAGGAGAGTTGATCTCTACGACCC
The DNA here is from genome assembly GCA_947561735.1 of Cenchrus americanus. NCBI lineage: Eukaryota > Viridiplantae > Streptophyta > Magnoliopsida > Poales > Poaceae > Cenchrus > Cenchrus americanus. The sequence continues at coordinate 192,127,188 of OX387244.1, forward strand.
TATCCGATATATCTAGAATCACCTTATGTTGATTCATCCATTCCATACCCAAGATAGCATCCATGCTCCCCAATTGGATAACTATCAGATTAGATTGAATAACCCGACTTCCTAGTCTTAGAGGAACTCCAAAAGTCACTAACTGAGACGTGATGTTTCCACCGGGTGTGGTAATTTTATAAGCGGATTTGGTTTGTGCTCCTCTTAGACCCAATTTGTCTAGTAGACTCTCATTTATGAAACTATGGGTGGCTCCCGAATCGAAAAAATCTTAACAGGAGTGTTATTGATAGAGAATGTACCCGTGAGTACTGGAGCTCCAGCTGGAATGTCACTCATTGTAGTGAAGTTCAGCTTGCCTTGGCGTACTTGCACCATAGGCTTCTTGGCCGGAGTGGTAGGCTTGCTTCCTGTACCCTGATTCTGCGGGTTGGGCTTGATCTGCCTGGGCTTGGGACACTCATTAATGTAGTGCCCTGGCTGGCCATAGTTGTAGCAACGACGATCTCCAACATCGCGGGGGGGTGCATTAGGCTTTGGAGCCTGCTGCTGGGCACGGCGGAACTGGAAGTTCCCGGCAGGTTTGCCCTGGGGTGGCTTCATCGTCCAGCGTCCAGTTGATGATTGCTGGGATGGGCCTGGAACTTCCTTCTTCACAAAGCGAAACTTCTTGCTAGTTCTGCTGCCTGGGGTGAAACCGGACATCCTCTTGTTGTCCCTGTGGGCTTTCTTCATAGCATCCTCTTGCGAGATAGCCTTGTTTACTAGCTCATGGAAGTTTGCGGGCTCGAGCAGATTCAGGCGCTCATACAGCTTGCCATCAAGCCTGTCATGAAACCTCTCCATCTTCTTGGCATCAGTATCAACAATATGCCCACCATACTAACACAAGCTATTAAACTTCTGAGCATAGCGGTACACTGAGTCAGATCCCTGACGGAGGGCCAACAGCTCCCTCATCTTCCTGTCCATCAGTCCTTTGAGAATGTGGTGGCTCTTGAAAGCCTGCTTGAACTCATCCCAAGTCACAGCGTGCCCTCGCTGCATTGACTTGAAGTGGTCCCACCACATCAAAGCTTCCCCTCGCAGTTGCAGCGCTGCGAAGTTCGCTTTGTTCTCCTCGGAGCAACGCAACACAAAGGCAGAGAATTTTTCCTCTATGGCCTTGACCCAAGCCTCAGCTTACAGGGGGTCTTCTGCTTTAGCGAAGGTTGGCGGCTTCATAGCGATGAACTGGGCATATGTAGTGACCTGGTTAGGCCCCTCATGGTTGGCCACGTGTGGCGGCCCTCGGTTCATCTGCTGGGCGATCTGCTGCTTGCGTCCGGGGATCCGGCGCAAGCACCTCGGTTTGGGTGGCCATGAAGGCCTCCGTCGGTGTCATGGGCGGGGGTGGTGGCAAGTCACCACTACCACTTGCTCCGAAACCGTTGGGAGAGCAGCGCGTGGTTCCCACCATCTGAAAAGTGAGCTTTATTAGTGAGATAACCAAAAGCTTACTCCAAATGATGACAAGCACGATCATGCATAATCACATCTCATTAGCACTTAAACAATGAGGACAGCAACAATCAACAATATTCTATAGCCACCAAGATTCATAGAATCATTCTTCTCAACACGGTTAGGACGGCGATTACTCAACTGCATGGCTCATAAACACCCTCGAACGACCATCGTCATTTCGGATACCAACGAAGGTGGTATCCGAACGAGCACTTATTCGCTGGCAACGAGTGATGTTCCTAAAAATGCTTTGGTTTACCAACATTTTTAGGTGAGAATGCAATTGACAAGCGTGGTCATTTGCAACGATTTATCCAAGGATTTGGTATTCAAACGCAAGAAAAATTTCAAATTTGATTGACAACGAAATTTACTTAAAGCATACAAGCTCAAGCATTCTTTATTACAACATGATAGAACAAGGTTCAAAGACATTACAACTCGAATTCGAAACATCATGACATGACACGATACAAACAATTACTTGGCACGAAGACATGCTGTCAAGCCACTACTCTAAACACCTCCAAATAACTCGATAGGATCGACATCCTCCTAATCCCTGCTGTCGGCAACCTAGTTGCCCAATGAAGCACCACTGTACGTAGGCGAAGCTAGGGGAGTTGGTAGAGGCGGTGCTGCCTGGCTCGTCTGGTCCAGACCGGACAAAGCCTGCTACTCCTCCGGGTGTGCCTTTACTGGGGGCAGTGGCTGTAAGGCCACTATAGCCTGCAAGGCTGCCACCTGTACCTCGGCCTCCCCGCACCGCTCGCCGCATATCCGCGATGTTCTGCAGTAGTGTCAGCCTCTTTATCTCGTGAGCGTCGGCATCCTCCTCTAGTGCATGGTTCTCCTCCTCCAGATCTACGATCCTCTCGTAAGCGATCACCTCTCTCAAGCTCCAACTAGAACCTCCTAGCACGCACTCCGTCATTCTCCCCGCCGCACTTGAGTAAGCGTGAAGTTCAGGCCGCCGGTGTGCCGCCGAAAGCCGCTCCCGGGCCGCGCCTAGATGCCTCCAAGCGCCGTGCAATAATAGCTGCGGTGTTATAACGCAGCCCCTGAAGTGTGAAGACCACGTTCAGACAACGGGCAAGCGTCTGAGTAACATCCAACGGCTCTGCTAGGGTCAGTAGCTCCCGTAGGTGGTCCATACGGTCCAACCATGCTGGGTCGTGAGGACTCACAGCAGGAAACAGTCCAAACGGAGAAAGAGCTACCACGGTGGGGTTGTGGTCGTAGAAGTCTTTCAGTACTCTGAGGGCGGCTGACTCAACGGACTCGAGAGTGATAAATTTCCAGTAGATAAAGCTCAAGTCAAACCAGTCGGCGTGGTCTGGGTGTGGCAGAACAGTAACGATCACTCTGCAGCGGGGAACGCCAAAGCGCTCAAACTCCTTCACCTCGTAAGTCGGTGGGGCGAGGTAGCCTGCGGCACTGAGTGCTTCCCACGCCGGGCGCGGAAAACCCTCCCCGGTGCAACCCGTTGGTACGGATCGTACCGCCGCCGTCGAACCGGTGGAACACGGGGAAATCCATCTGTACACAAATGTAACTCATGTCAGATCTCAAAGAGAACGGCATGTCAAATGGTGAAGTTCTGGCAGCTGTGAATAAAAATTCATAACCAAAAATCTAGAAACCTCAAAAATTTCCCAAGTTTTTAAATCAAACCTTTAATACTTTTAATTAAGCTTTTTAAGGTTGAGCATCGATCAAGGAAACAAGATGAATGGTCCTTAGCCTGGATGTGCCTAGGGAAGTGTGAACCAACCCAACGAACTAGGATTGAGGCTTGCTATTACGAGATACTAGTTGAGGAGCAATTGTTTTTAACAATTTGGTTTAATTAACCTAGCACATGGTATATAAATTTTTCACAAAATTTCGGCAGCATGACGGCTAGGTATGAAAGGTACTCTAATTTATAAAAAGCACACACTAGCATAAACTTCCTTAGAGAACATATGGAAATTCGATTTTTGGGTCCATTTTAGTTGTTTCGATTTTTAATATGCATGCAAGACGTCCTATTCGACCTCACATGGCAATCAAGCCAACAATCGAAGTTAGTGCCGGTGGCAAGGCATTTATTCATCTCTCCCTATAATATCTAGTCGAGAGCTATACGGTACTCGCTTAACAACTAACGAAGCGCTGTTATGTACCTGCAGAAAACGAACCTTTCGTGCCAACACGTCACGAAAGCATCCACAAACATTACCGTTCACTATAGAAACGGTATCCATGTGTTAAGCCGCTGCATGGACAGCGTCCAACCTCGGACACCCTCCATTTGAATGGAGTGTATCCTTGCCTCGCATGAGCGACATGCGGAATGCACACGTATAAAACACGTGGCGACACACAACTCATACACAGACGCGAAGATGGGATCCGTGGAATGGATCACTCCATCAACCCTCGCAATTCCCGTGATGCGGAACAGCACACGTATAAAACACGTGGCTCCTAGTTTGGTTGTGCATGAAAGTAAGTCTGACATAAAGTAATGTGCTGGAAGTTAGCAAAATAAACCATAGGTTATTTAAGCCACTTGAACGAACCCAATATTCCCTCTAGGGCCTCTCGGTCTAGTTTATCCTTAGTGGACCGTCGTATTTTGGAAATCAGACGATCTTGGCATATTTTATTCAAAAACCAGTGATTAAGGTTTATTAATTAATTAATCTCTGGTGCATATAAGCTCTGACAGCAACTGTGGCAACCCGCCCAGGAAAATACCGTACTATCGCCTAAGACCGATCCACTTTGGTCATTAAGGAATAATAAAGTACCATCCTGTCGTAAGTTGCCGGGTTAACGCCTGGTAAATCACTTGAAGAGCACAAGGATCGAATATATGCATTAAAACTCAATCGAAGGCGAGTCCAGAGATACAACAACATAAAATCCAAATTCGTACCCCGAGGGGTTTAATTATTACAAACCATAGTTTTTGCCATGATGAGATAGTTCAGAGTTTTCGAAAGCAGCGGAAATAAATTAACGGAAGCGAAGACACCACGGGAGGCCATTCATGATGCTTTCAGTAGTCGTCCTCCACCCACTCCAGCTCCCAGCCGGGCGGGATCTCTCCGGGCCACACATCACTAAAGGCATTACCTGGATCAACACATTATAGCAAGGCTGAGTATACTAATACTCAGCAAGTCTTACCCGTCGGTGATATCTACTTCACCAAATCTAGACCATGACAGGCTTTTTGGCTACTGGGTTGCTTTTGCTAAAAAGTAACAAAGAGTAGGTCCTTACTTTCAAGATTTTAGCACAAGTTCTAGTAGGTTTAATCTTTACTACATTAGCCAACTAGTACAAACAAAGTTGTACAATACAATTAATCAAGCATCATCTTCATCAACTTCCATCATTAGGGGTCTCATGACTAGTGGAGTAAGTAGTCTCGGATAACGGTGAGAGGCCGACAATCGATTGATTTAAACCTTGCAAGGTAAACCCAAACACACGGTAGGCTGTCCCCGCGAGAACAACTTTCCCAGGCCGTCCCCAAAAATCCTCGGGTCGGGATCGAATCTTACGCTCTTTGGTGCGGGCTATCCGCATACCCCGCGAGATACCCGAGTCACCATACACCACCGGTAGCTAGCCGTGAGAGCGAATCCCAAGAGTAGTAATAGTAGGATCCCTCGCCGCCTCATTAAGGTACTAGGCTTACCGGCCCCATAACCGGCATGTGCTTAGTACGTTCAAAAACTTAACCCACATAACCACTGGACCGGAGCCCAGATCCCATGCTCTTACCACGTGAGCAATCCATTTAAGGATATAGTATGATTCCTATCTAGGAACCTATTCTCGCGAGTGAGGTCATCACTCGACTTGTAACGGTCCTATAGCTTAGCAGCTATCGACCTATCATACTAGTAGGGACAAAAGGGTACCTATGGATCATGCATCTAGGGTTTCATTCAACTCCTGAACGTAAATGCACAATCATTCATAGATAATTGAATAAAGAACTTTAAAACTAGGTTAGATGCACCGGAGCTTGCCTTCGTTAGCTAGGTTAGCTGGGGCACCCTCGGTGTCGAGTACTTCCACGTACTGCAGTGACGCTTCTGCTCCTCCTTCCTCGGTTTTCGGGACAAGGGAGTAATCTCCGTCCGGAAGATCTACACGGAATGCAATGCACTTTAGGTGATGTGATAGTTTGTTGTCTTATCCAACTCTGGGTTGGTCATGTTTACCCTAACAAGCATTCATCTAATGTTTCTCTTTTAGGAAGGTTATTGGTTGTACATGGGTTACTCTTTTATTCCACATTTGAATAAAGGTTTTTATTAAGCTTATCATTTCATGTGAAAGCTTCATTTCCTTTTATCTTCACCAACAAAGGTGTAATTAATATTTTTATTTATGAATTAATTTCTTATCAGTGATGATAATTAATTATCTTTTAATTATATTAAATAATACTTTTCAAAAAGGAAAAAGAATTAATTAGGGATTTTTCTTTATTTAATTTCCCTTTAAAATTAAAAGGGCATTTAAGCTTTTTATTAATCAATTAAATTACCAAAAATTAGTGTTTCTTAAGCCTACTAGCACCTATCCTCGTCCATTGGACCCACATGTAAGTGTTGGATGCTAGGAAATTAAATATTGTGGAACATAACAAAGGCTAGCTAGTGATTCAGAGTAAATGCATACAAAAATAAATAAGCATCAATTTGCTCCAATCTTTCTTGTGCAAGCTCTCTAGTCCTAAAAAAGTCTAAAGAACCAGCATGTTCACATGGAACCTCTACTGAACTTTGTTTATTAATTTACAAAGGAAAACATGCATAAAACAAGAATAATTATTTATGTTAATCCAAAATTCATGATTAATCCAAAAGATGTGTATTTTGGCATTACAAGACAGTGTGCACAAGTTGAGCTCAAGAACATAAATATATTTAACAGGAAAAATCATCTAAGCAGTTACTGCAGGAATGGAAAAGAATTTATCTAGCAAGATCTACTGCATAACTTTGTGCAATTTTTGGCACAGCATCTAGTAATATCCTAACACACAACATATCAAAAATTGGGCTACAGAGGAGTTATGGATTTCAAGTTATGACAGATCTAGGTTTAACACATTTGTATTTTTCCTGCTAAAACTATTTAGAATCTAGCCATGCGTATATAACAAAAAAGGTGGGATTTATCATCCTGAATCCTACAAAGTTGGTTTGGGAATTTTCTGATTTTTCTACGAATTTCTAGGCATTTTACAAAGCCCTGGACTAATCTGTAAGAAAAGCTAGTTAGGTTTCTTCCCAACTCAGCCCTGAACTTTTACTCTAAACACCCTACAAAGATCAAAAGTGTTGCAATTGGGCCCTTGGCCGGGCCGGCGGCGCGGTCATGGCCCATTCCGGCGAGCCAGTGGCGATCCCGGCCGGGCAAGCGGCCGTGGGGGACCACATGCTCACCTAGGGGTGGCAGGGCACCGGAGGGGAGGTGGGCGGTTGGCCGGCGGCGAGGTTTGGCGGCGGACGGCGGCGGTGGACCGCGGCGGCTCGGTGAATAGCGGCGTGGACGCGAAGGGCTGGTGAACAAGCGGCCGTGTGAGCTTCACTAGGACCTAGGTAAGCGACTAGGGTGGCTGGTCGGTGGTGAGCACCGGCGGTGAGCTCCGGCGGCGGGCGGCGGCGGCAATGGCGCGGTGGTGGCTCGGGGTGGCGCGCGGCGGGGAACGGGGGGGGCTTAGATAGGAGCACGAGCTCGGGGTGACGCCGGGTGATGGCACGAGATGCTCCCGGCCGGTGCTACGGCGCTCGGCTCTCGCGCGTACGGCGGCGATGCGCGCCGTCGGACCGACGGTCCGTGGCGTGCGCACGCATACGGCGGCGTTGATGCCGGGTGCCTCGGGACGGGGCGCATCGGGGCGCGGGGATCACGGGGTTGGCGCCTTGGGCCGGCGCGGCCTCGGGAGGCGCGGGCGCGGGCCGGGGGTCGGCGACGGGCGGCGCATGGGAGCGCGCGACGCGCTCTGCCCCAACTGTTTCACTCGTGCTGTTTTTGAAATGCAATTGCTCCAAAATTTGTATAAAAGTCGACCAAGTGATGAATACCAAGGTTGTAGATCTAGCTACCAACAACATTTTCTACAAAGGCTATATAGGGTTTTTCTGCCTAGATTTGAAGATAGTTGAATGCCAACTTTGAATGTCAGCCTGTTTTGGCAAACAGTGAAAACTGCCTTGCAATGGATTTTTCAAGTTTTTCCCCTCAAAATTTGAAATGCCAATCTACATGAAAGTTGTGTCCCTCAACAAGATCTACAACTTTCCTAAAGGTAGAATTTTAAGTGTTTAGGTGAATTTTAGAGAACGCGGCAAAAGTTCCGGCAGACACTTATGGACACTGGGGTAGCAAGGGGTTTGACCCAACCTTTGACCATGGGTTGGCCCCACAAGTGTGTTTACTATTCATTTAGGGTCACTAGGGTGGGTTAGTGAGTTTTTCGAGGTGAGGGCCCTGGTTGACCTAGGTTTGACCACGGTTGACCATTTGACCGGCTATTACGTTAATGACGCTAATTAAAAACCTGGGGCGTCACAACCACCGGTCGGACCGGTCCCTGCTGGTGAAACTTGGCGACTTTCACAGAAAGGCTCCACACCGGTCCGGCCGGTGCAACACACCGGTCAGACCGGTCACAGCCAGGAAGCCCCAAAACACCAAACAGGCCTTCTGACCTCCAAACAGACCCAAACTCGAAACAACCCCAACACAGGACAACGGCAAACACACCCAGACGTTTACCCAAGCAAAAACCCACCAAGGGTTGCACCGGTCAGACCGGTCAAGAGCACTGATCAGACCGGTGTAGCCTGGGCAGCTCGGGGTGAACAGCACCCGCGGGTCAACTCCTTCAAATCCAAGCCTTGATCTCCCGAATCACTCCACAGGCTTGAACAAGACTTTGGGGACAATAGGAACACCTCATGAGGAGTCCATAGCCAAGTTTAATCCCACCAAAACTTGTCCAAACAAGAGGAATTGAAGAAATCCCGGCAAAAGCACCTCTAAACCTAGAACACGGAAAACCCCAAAATCGAGCTCCTTAACTCACGGATTTGGGAGGGGAATCACAGCCCAAAGAACCACGAAGGGTTCTCACAAATTTCCCCCATCAAATCCCCAAGAGCAAGGTCCCGAAAACACCCCAAGAAAACCACCAAGAGAGGGCTCCGAAAATCAGAACAACCGGGAACAACACAACAAGGCCTTGAGGAACCACGCCAAATCATCTATACATGCCACAAAAGTTCATACAAGGTCTAGCTTGCCGCCCGATCATCCAACCCTCTCACAAGATCTCACCATGAATCTCTCAAGCTAGTCCTAAGGAATTCCTAAGAAAATAGGAACGGAAAATAGGAAAGCAAATGAACTAGGGTTCCAAGAGATGGCTGTCATCCTCTCACCTCATGGGTTATATGGAGGCAACCGAAAGTCTGAAATACCCTTTCCTAACAACTAGGGATAAAGGCCCCTCAAGGGCGGTTTTGGAAGTCTTCAAGTTTTCTCCATCGGGCGGACGGCCGGCGGCCGCAACTTGCTTAGCCTCGACGCAAGCCTTGCGATCCCGATGCGTGTCCTCCGCTTCGAAGATTCTAGACTGCATCATCGCACAGCGGTCAGACCGGTCTGGCGCTGCTGCAGCACCGTCTTCGGTTCTCTGGTCTTGGCTTTGTGGATCAACCAAGGAACCCAGTGGTTTTCCGGTGAACCACCGGAAACCCCGCGAACTCGGTGTTGCATCCGCCAATCGCCACTCATGACTCGGCTCCCACGTAGTCCCGGCTCGACCTTGGTTTTGAGGCTCAACCAAGAAAAATCGTCCATGACTTCATCTTGCTGTTCATGCCACCATGCGGCCCGCACTTGACCCCGCTGGCCACCGGGTCCCTCAAACGAAGGCTACTTGTCTTCTCCACACCTGGAGGCCTCACCGGCGACGACCTTTCACGCTTGTTCTTCACCTGCACCAACACGAGTCAAGCCGCAACCTGCACCTGCAATACTTAGCCAAGAATCAGTCCACACAATGTTGTCAATCACTCATCACACAAGGAAGCGACCATCCACCGGTCCTCGAACCACACATGGTCCTCAACGAGACCCTCGCAGTCGATGAGGACCAGGAGCGTCCCAGTGGTCGATGGATGACCGCTCCTCAGTGATGAGTGGTTGACAACGGGTGTTGGACTGACTCTTGGCTTAGTGCGCAGGTGTAGGCTGTGGCCTAGTTCGTGTTGTTGCAGGTGAAGAACGGGCGCGAAAGGTCTTCAGCCTTGAGGGGCCTCTGGGAGATGGAGAGACAAGTAGGCTCGGTTCGAGGGACCCGGTGGGCAGCGGGACTGGGTGCGGGTCACATGGTGGCGACACAAGCAAGACGAAGTCATGGACAAGCGAGCCGGTGCACGGTGGCGGTCAAGTCAAGTGGTTTGGCGGGAGGCCGGACCGAGCACGCGGGGTTTGGTGGTTTTCCCACAAAACCATCGGCGGACGGTTTCTTGGTTTGGGCCTCAAAACCAAGTCCGAGGGCCCAACACGACGGAGACGGGATCCGGCGTGTCGGGAAGCTTCGAGGCGGAGGACACGCGGCGGGATCGCATGGCTTGCGTCGGGAGGACGCGGGGTGCGGCAAAGGCGTGGCCGTCCGATGGCAAGACCCACAAACATTACCTAAAATTCCCCTGCGTGGGTTGTATCGCCAGTAGTTAAGTTAGGGGTAGTTGAGTCATTTACCACTGCGGCGGGACCCGATATATAAGCCATAAGGGTGTGTGAGTGGCTCTCTCCCTCCGCGACTTAGGGTTTCATTTCCTCCCTCCCATTTCTCATTTTCGTAGCTATTTTTCATCCATTTTCTCTAGGCTAGCATGAGAGCTTCATGAGAGATTTGTTGAGAGGGATGGATGCTAGGGCGGCATGCTAGACCTTGTGAATCTTTCCTGGTTTGTATAGAAGATTCGGAGTTGTGTTTTTCGTGGTCTTTTTGTGCTTGTTTTCGTGCCTTTGTTCCCCGTGTGATTTCGCGGATTTGAGTGGGTTTCTCCCGGATTTCTTTGAGGAAAACATGGATAGATGTCTCGTGCATCTTTGTGATTGATCTTGTGCCCTCAAACGCCGGGAAACCACTTCGATTCGAAGTTTTTCGTTCGGTGCTCTAGCTTTTGGTGGTGCTCAAAGGATTCGCGATTCCCGGTGATTTAGGGAGTTAGGAGGCAAGATTTTTAGGCTATAGCATCCTTGTGTGACGCTTTTCAAGTCCCCAAACCCTTGTCTCCACAGCTTCAACCGTTCGGGAAATCCGATGATGATTTGGGGAGTTGACTTTCGGGTTCGGGCGCTTTCTGCTCTGTCCGCACCTGGCGGACGGTCCGCGAGGACCTGGCGGACGGTCCGCGCCGCTAGGGTTCATCCCGTGTTCTTCGTGTTCTTGCTCGCCTTTTGTTTCGATCCGTCGCGATTTTGGTTTTCGGTTGGACGGAGTTTCGGACGGTCCGTGGTTCGTGGGTTGCTTCGGTTGGTTCTGTGTGATTTAACGGACGGTCCGCAGGGTAGGCCGGACGGTCCGCGGCATTGGCGCGGATGGTCCGCGGTAGCAGGCCGGACAGTCCGCGCGGCCCATCGCGGACGGTCCGCACTACTTGGCCGAACGGTCCGCCAGAGGCTGCGCGCTTTGCTTCTTGATTCGATTCCTCCCTTTCTTCTTTCGTGCTTCCGCGTGTGCTTCAAGGAATCGTTCCTAAGGCCAGAGGTTGATCCATAACCTCGTTGTCTTGGAGATTGGTGTGTGATTCGATCCATCGCTTGTGTGTGACTGGGATTTGACTAGGGTATAGGCCGGGTTCTTCGAGAAGAATTTTTACCAGCTCCTATTCACTCCCCCCCCCTCTCTAGTCGCCATCTGATCCTTTAATTGGTATCAGAGCTTGGTGCCGGATTCTTTGCGACTTTGACAAGTCTCGAATCCTAAGATGGCGTACGTTGAGCGGGGCGGTCCGCCGCACTTCGATGGCAAGGGTTACCACAAGTGGGCGGCTCGAATGATGATCTTTCTTCGTGGGAAGCTGTTGGATTTCATTGTGCTTGACAAGACCTATGCTATTCCGGTCAACATCCATACTCTTATGGTGACCGATGCTGGTGCTAAGGCCAAGTATGAGGCTAATGCAAAGGCCGTTGATCACTTGGTCCGAAGCTTGTGTGATCCAGAGTTTGAGCGTGTTCGCCATTTGAATCTTGCTTGGCAAATTTGGGAGAAGTTGTTGGTTGCTCACGGTGGTGATAACCATGTGAAGGCTCGCCTCTTTGTCTCTTACGGATGCAATATGAGAATTTCACTCCACTTCCCGGTGAGGACATTGATGTGATGTTTCGCGAGGTTCACCGCCATCGTGAACAACATGAAAGCTAATGTTGAGGATTTTCCTTACACCGAGCATGATCGGGCTTTGAAGCTCTTGCATGTCTTGGACCCAAATGTTTGGGGTGCTAAGGTTGAGGCCATCAAGGAGTCCGGGCATTATTTGACTATTGAGTTGGATGACCTCTTTTCTAAGCTCAAGTCGGCCGAGGTTGACGGAAGTTGCAATCCAAGCATGAGGGCTCGACCGACCATAGTCTTGCTCTTGTGGGCGGATCAAAGGGCAAATCTAACCCTTCCGTCGACGCTTTTCCTTGTCTTCTCTTATGTCCATTCCAGATGAGGAGTTTGATGTGCTGGGCGAGGAGGAGCTGGCCTTGCTCTCAAAGAGGTTTGATCGACTACACGAGAGTCGGAGGAATGCAAGGCGGAGCTTAGGGATGTGCTACAAGTGTGGCAAGCGAGGCCACTTCATCGCCAAGTGCCCGGAAGAGGAGGAGAACAAGTACAAGGTGAACGAGTACAAGGCGCACCCGAGGCGTGAAGACAAGTACTCCTCCAAGGGCAAGCACTTCAACAACTCCAAGAGCAAGGACAAGGACAAGCGGCGACCGAGCAAGAGCGGCTACAAGAAGAACAAGGCAAGAGCGATGGTGGCCGGTGCGAGCGACGTCGACTCAAGCTCAAGCGATGAGCAGTCAAGCTCAAGCAGCGAAGATGAAGACGCCGGGAGGCGCAAGGGAAAGAAGAGTGCAAGCCGGAACCTCAGCGGGTTGAGCTGTGTGGCGCTTGAGGGCTTTTGTGGCATGGCCCATAGCTCAAGCGAAGAAGAGCAAGAAGGAAGACAGCGACTCCGACTCGGAGGATGTGGTAAATCGTGACCCCGACTCTTTGCTTGCTGAGATTGCTAGGTTGAATGGCTTGATTGACAACCGTGATAGTGTGCTAAGAGATGCCAAAAAGATGAGGAAAGATCTTAGGGCTCAACTTGAGAATGCTAGTGTGAAAGTAGGAGAGCTAGAGTCCAAATTGCTTGAATTAAAACTTGAGAATGACTCTTTGAAACTTGCTCCTACTACTCCTGATGATGTTGAATGTCTTGAGTGTGATGCATGGTTGAATGAGATCAAGTTGCTTAATGAGAAGAATGCTTCTACTTTGGCTAAACTAGATGCTCTTAGGACTGAGTATGATGAGCTTAAGGCTAGACCCACTTTGCTTGGTGCTTGTAAATCATGTCCTACTATGCATGCTAAGCTTGTTGATGCTCGTTCTACCATTAGTTCTTTGGAAGCATCTTTGAAATCTCCTGTTGTCAATGCATGCACTAGCTGTGATGAGGTTACTTTGCGCAATCTTGAACTTACTTCCCGTTTGGATGTCATCTATGAAGAGAATGACTATTTGAGGAAGGTGTTGGGTTGGTTGTCTGGGCAGGAACCTCAATTGAAAATCATGATTGAGGAGTTCAAGAGACCTGATGGTCGTGGTTTGGGGTTTGAGAAGTTAGGTGAGAAAGTGGGAGAGAACAGTGGGGAGAGTGTGTATGAGAAGTGTATTGAGTCTAACCCCGAGTTTGAGGTGATCGTAGAGATCCAAGTCCCACTTCCAAAAGCAACCAAGAACTCTTTCACACCAAAGCCCAACCACCTTTGCAACAAGCTTGACACAACCCAAGATCCACCCAAATTTCCACCTAAGACAAATGACTTCCAAAAACCGGTGAAGTTTGTGGGTGAGAAGGGTGAGAAGCCTAGAGAGAAGCCAGAGCCAAAACCAAAATCCATCCCCTTCAGGTGTGAGTATTGTGGTAAGGAGAGGCATATTGCAGAGTTTTGCTACAAGAGGAAGAGGGATGAGAGGCTTGCTAGGGAGCAAGCAAACCAGGACAGGTATCGCCAGTCTCATGGTATTCCTGAGCCTAGAGTGCCACTTCCACGGGGTGTGGGAAGTGTGAGGAGTGTTGGCAGGTTCCCACAGAGAGGTGGTGGTGAGAGGTTTGCTAGGAGAGATGATGGTGTGCGTGCTGGTGAGAGGTTTGATCGGGCTCGTGGTGGCTTTGCTGGACGTCCCCCTACTCGTCCTCAATACGGGTCTAGGGGAGATGATTGCAGCTTTGGGTTCCAGAGGAACTACGGACCACGTTTTCCCCCTCGTGGTGCTCGTACTCCTCCCATGGGACATGGGAAGTTTGGTGGCAAGGGAATGATGTTTGCTAACCCCTCTTTTGAGTAGATGGCTCGACACTGGTTCAACTTTCTGTGTGCTAACCCCAGTGTCGAGTCGCTAGCTCATTCTCGTTCTTATTTCCCGACCGGGCGGGGAGGCTTGGAGGACATTTGGTTGATCGACTCCGGGTGTTCTCGACACATGACCGGAGATAAGAAGTGGTTCTCCAGCCTCACCCCAGTGAAAGAAAGGATGTACATCACTTTTGGGGACATCGGACGAGGAAGGGTGATTTCTGAGGGTGTTGTGCATGTGAGTGACAAGGTAACGTTGAAGAGAGTGGCTCTTGTGAAGTCTTTGGGTTTCAATTTGCTTTCGGTTTCTCAGTTGCTTGATGAGGGTTTTGAGGTGCGTTTCAAGTCTGGCGAGTCTCGTTTGCTTGATTCTCGAGGTGATCTTGTCTGTATGATCATCCCCGAGGGTCGATTTTCGTGGGCGATTTCTCTCGTTCTTTGGGTCCTCGCTCGCCGTTTGATGGTCGGTCCTTCTTCTGATTTGTGGAAATGGCATAGGCGGTTGGGACACTTGAGCTTTGATTTGGTTTCCCTCTTGAGTGGTCTTGACCTTGTCCGAGGATTGCCGAGGTTGAAGCTTGAGAAGGATTTGGTTTGTGCTCCGTGTAGGCATGGCAAGATGGTAGCCACTCCCCATCCACCCCTGACCGATGTCATGACCGAGCGTCCGAGCGGAGCCGTTGCACATGGACCTTGTTGGGCCAGCTCGAGTTCGCTCGGTGGGTGGGAAGTGGTATGTCCTTGTTGTGGTGGACGATTACTCTCGCTATGCCTGGGTGTTTTTCTTGGAGGATAAGAGTGAGACATTTGGTTTTGTCCAAGATCTGATCGTGAGGTTGAAAAACGAGAGGCATGGGAATGCTATTCGAGCTATCCGCAGTGATAATGGCTCTGAGTTCAAGAACTCTCGTTTTGATGCCTTTTGTCGTGATCTAGGTCTTGAACATCAGTATTCGACCCCTTGTGTGCCCCTCAAAATGGAGTCGTGGAAAGGAAAAATCGGACTCTTTGTGAGATGGCTAGGACGATGCTCGATGAGCACAGGACTCCTAGGAGGTATTGGGCTGAGGCGGTCAATACGGCTTGTCATGTTTCCAACAGGATTTTATTGCGAGCTTTCAAGAAGAAGACCTGTTATGAGCTTATGCATGGTCGGGCACCCAAGGTGAGTCATTTCCGAGTCTTTGGTCGCAAGTGCTTTATTCTTAAGAAGGGAAAACTCGACAAGTTTGAGGCTAGGTCTAGTGATGGTATTTTCTTTGGATATGCTAACCACTCTAGAGCCTATATGGTGCTTAACCTTGAGACTAACAAAATCATGGAGACTTGCAAGGTAACCTTCGACGAGACAATGCCATGTACCTCTCTTGGCTTTGAATGTGCAGGTGATGAAGAGATGGCCGAGGACCTCTTTGAAGAGGAGAAGGATGAAGGCCGGAGATGATGATGGAGAGAACCATGCGCCCGAAGGCCGAGTGTGTACCCACTACTTCCCCTACGACCACTACGGAGCGTGGACCGTCTACTTCATGGACAACGACGGTGCAACAAGAAGATCGGCGAGAGAAGGCGAAGTTGAGGGGGAGGTAGTCTCGAGAAGCGTGAGGCTCCCCCGGCGGATTCAAGAAGTGCATCCCCCGTCGAAGATCATTGGGAACATCGACGAACGCACTACACGGTCAAGGTCCGGAATTCCTCTCATTTTGCTCATGCTGCTTTTGTTGCCACCTTTGAGCCCAAGGACATTGGACACGCTTTATCTGATGCAAACTGGGTCGATTCTATGCATGAGGAGTTGGAAAACTTTGAGAGGAACCAGGTGTGGGAGTTAGTTGAACCACCTCCAAATTGTCATCCCATAGGAACCAAGTGGGTTTGGAAGAACAAAGAGGGAGAGTATGGGATGGTTGTGAGGAACAAGTCCAGACTTGTTGCTCAGGGGTTTAGTCAGAAGGAGGGGATCGACTATGAGGAGACCTTTGCTCTTGTGGCCCGTCTTGAGGCAATTCGGATCCTTCTAGCCTTTGACGTGGCTAAAGGGTTCAAGTTGTTTCAGATGGACATGAAGAGTGCTTTTCTGAATGGGGTCATAGAGGAGGAGGTGTATGTGAAGCAGCCACCTGGGTTTGAGAGCGAGCCGTACCCACACAGGGTATACAGGTTGAAAAGGGCTCTGTATGGGTTGAAACAGGCGCCCCGTGCTTGGTATGGGAGATTGAGAGGTTTCCTGTTAAGTAGAGGATTTGTGATGGGTACCGTGGATAGAACCTTGTTTCTCCTCAAGCATGGAAATGACTTGCTGATTGTTCAGATTTACGTGGATGATATTGTCTTTGGTGGCTCGTCACATAACCTTGTTGCCAAGTTTGCAGATGAGATGAGCAGGGAGTTCGAGATGAGCATGATGGGCGAGTTGCAGTATTTTCTTGGGCTGCAGATCAAGCAAGTGAAGGATGGAACATTCGTGCACCAGACCAAATACACGAAAGACATGTTGAAGAAGTTCCAGATGCAAGATGTGAAGTCGATGTCGACTCCCATGGGGAGTATGGCCACTTTGGATGCGGATGAGGATGGAGAACCAGTGGACCAGCGGGAGTACAGGAGCATGATCGGCTCCCTCCTCTACTTGACGGCGACGAGGCAAGACATACAGTTCAGCGTGTGTATGTGCGCTCGTTTTCAGGCTTCGCCGAGGACATCACATCAACAGGCCGTCAAGAGGATTTTCAGGTACCTACAGTCTGCCTCTGATCTTGGCCTTTGGTATTCGTCCTCCTCGACTCTTTCTCTTCATGGTTTTTCCGATGCGGATTTTTCTGGTTGTCGAGTCGAGAGGAAGTCTACTTCTGGTACTTGCCAGTTTCTTGGGTCTTCGCTGGTTTCATGGTCTTCCCGCAAGCAGTCTAGTGTAGCTCGGTCTACCACCGAGGCGGAGTATGTTGCTTCGCCGCGAGTTGTTGTTCCCACTGTTGTGGATTTCGTACACTTTGAGAGACTTTGGTGAGGAGTGCACCCGAGATCCCACTTCTTTGTGATAGCACCAGTGCCATAAGCGTAGCCAAAAACCCAATGCTTCACTCCAGAACCAAACATATAGAAGTGAGGTATCATTTCTTGAGGGACAATGTGGAGAAAGGAACCATTGTGTTGAGTCATGTCCCTACCCAAGATCAGCTAGCCGACATCTTTACAAAGCCTCTCGACCAAGCTACATTTGTGCGCTTGCGGGGGGAACTTGGGGTTTGTTGCCCTTTCTAGTTGATTCTTGGGGAATTTTCTCTTGTACCATATGTATCATACCATGTTTTACTTTGATGTATATACATGCTTTGCTTGATGTATAAACCATGGTAGGATAGTCATCTTGTCATATATCATGTTGCATTTGTATCATATTGCATTTTAGGATGATGAGCTTCTTTCATATGCCATATTTGAGTCTCTCTGGCTATTTGTAAGATATTGGTCATATGTGTGGAGAAATGGTGATGTGAGGCTATGCTCTTGGAATATTTGAGATATATGTGTGGTGAGATAGCCCTTTTTTTGAAATAAATGCTAATCTTGACTAATTTCTGATGAAATATGCTCCACTCGTGTGTAGTTGTGTATCCATGTCACAGTTTGGTCTAAATGTGCTTTTCATGCTTAGATTGTGCTTGGATACCTTGTTGTTGCATTTGGGCCAAAGGCCGAATATCATTGTGAATGTTTAGCCTATGTTGCATTCATGGGGGAGCATAAGCTTCTTTTTGCCGCAAAGGCACTTCATGTACCATGAAATGATTTAATCTTGAAAAGAAGTGTATAATGCTTGAAAAATGCTCCATCCATCATGTCTATGCTTAAAATGTCTTATCTTTCACATATGGGTGCAAAACATGTTGCATGATGTTCACCAGTGGAGAAGTCTTTCCGAAGTGGACACATGGCTCATGAGCTTTGACATGACATACTTTGCTTTATGGGTGTTTGCCATGATCTTTTGCTGAGAATTTGATATCCTTGTATGATCTTTGAGTGGTATGCATGTTTGTGGCTCAAGTGTGACATGGATAGGCTTTTACATGTAAAGCGAGCCTTCTTTTGGTAAAACTGCTTAAATCTGAAAATTTTGCTTTGTCACATGCTTGTATTTTCATATATTACTTGTGGCGATGCTTTGACTATGCTATGATTCATATGTGTGGTCTTTGTCTCATTCTTAGCCTTTGACACTAGATTTGGCCTATTTGAGAAGCTCCTGTAGACGTTTATATGCTTTGTTTTGCATTTCTACATTTTCACCTTGATTCATACATTGTCAACAAGGGGGAGAAGAGGTGAGCTTAATGAAAATTCAGAAGAGGTGAGCTGAAATTTGGAAGTTTGCATTTGCTCAGGGGGAGCTTTCTTGCTGTTTTCGGTGTGGATTTTGTGCTTTGCCTGGCTTGTAACCTTTCTTTGCCTTTCCTTGGTTTTGGTCATGAGTTGAGCTTCTTTGTTTTTCTTTCTTCTTCCTTTCTTTCTTTCTCTGAATTTCATTTCGCGTTGTGTGTTGTCAATGCACTCATCAAGGGGGAGATTGAGGACCAGGAGCGTCCCAGTGGTCGATGGATGACCGCTCCTCAGTGATGAGTGATTGACAACGGGTGTTGGACTGACTCTTGGCTTAGTGCGCAGGTGTAGGCTGCGGCCTAGTTCGTGTTGTTGCAGGTGAAGAACGGGTGCGAAAGGTCTTCAGCCTTGAGGGGCCTCCGGTAGATGAAGAGACAAGTAGGCTCGGTTCGAGGGACCCGGTGGACAGCGAGACTGGGTGCGGGTCACATGGTGGCGACACAAGCAAGACGAAGTCATGGACAAGCGAGCCGGTGCACGGTGGCGGTCAAGTCAAGTGGTTTGGCACGAGGCCAGACCGAGCACGCGGGGTTTGGTGGTTTGCCCACAAAACCATCGGCGGACGGTTTCTTGGTTTGGGCCTCAAAACCAAGTCCGAGGGCCCAACACGACGGAGACGGGATCCGGGCGTGTCGGGAAGCTTCGAGGCGGAGGACACGCGGCGGGATCGCATGGCTTGCGTCAGGAGGACGCGGGGTGCGGCAAAGGCGTGGCCGTCCGATGGCAAGACCCACAAACATTACCTAAAATGCCCCTGCGTGGGTTGTATCGCCAGTAGTTAAGTTAGGGGTAGTCGAGTCATTTACCACTCCGGCGGGACCCGATATATAAGCCATAAGGGTGTGTGAGTGGCTCTCTCCCTCCGCGACTTAGGGTTTCATTTCCTCCCTCCCATTTCTCATTTCCGTAGCTATTTTTCTTCCATTTTCTCTAGGCTAGCATGAGAGCTTCATGAGAGATTTGTTGAGAGGGATGGATGCTAGAGCGGCATGCTAGACCTTGTGAATCTTTCCTGGTTTGTATAGAAGATTCGGAGTTGTGTTTTTCGTGGTCTTTTTGTGTTTGTTTTCTTGCCTTTGTTCCCGGTGCGATTCCGCGGATTTGAGTGGGTTTCTCCCCGGATTTCTTTGAGGAAAACATGGATAGATGTCTCGTGCATCTTTGTGATTGATCTTGTGCCCTCAAACGCCGGGAAACCACTTCGATTCGAAGTTTTTCGTTCGGTCCTCTAGCTTTTGGTGGTGCTCAAAGGATTCGCGATTCTCGGTGATTTAGGGAGTTAGGAGGCAAGATTTTTGGGCTATAGCATCCTTGTGTGACACTTTTCAAGTCCCCAAACCCTTGTCTCCACAACTTCAACCATTTGGGAAATCCGATGATGATTTGGGGGAGTTGACTTTCGGGGTCGGACGCTTTCTGCTCTGTCCGCACCTGGCGGACGGTCCGCGAGGACCTGGCGGATGGTCCGCGCCGCTAGGGTTCGTCCCGTGTTCTTCGTGTTCTTGCTAGCCTTTCGTTTCGATCCGTCGCGATTTTGGTTTTCGGTTGGACGGAGTTTCGGACGGTCCGCAGCAGAGGGCGGACGGTCCGCGGGTGCACGCGGACGGTCCGCGTGCTCCCCGCGGACGGTCCGTGGTTCGTGGGTTGCTTCGGTTGGTTCTATGTGATTTAACGGACGGTCCGCGGAGTAGGCCGGACGGTCCGTGGCATTGGCGCGGACGGTCGCGCGGTAGCGAGCCGAACGATCCCGCGCGGCCCATCGCGGACGGTCCGCACTGCCTGGCCGGACGGTCCGCCAGAGGCTGCGCGCTTTGCTTCTTGATTCGATTCCTCCCTTTCTTCTTTCGTGCTTTCGCGTGTGCTTCAAGGAATCGTTCCTAAGGCCAGAAGTTGATCCATAACCTCGTTGTCTTGGCGATTGGTGTGTGATTCGATCCATCGCTTCTGTGTGACCGGGATTTGACTAGGGTATAGGCTGGGTTCTTCGAGAAGAATTTTTACCGGCTCCTATTCACTCCCCCCCCCCTCTCTAGTCGCCATCTGATCCTTCAGTCGACCCGGCCCGAAAGGGCCCTCGAGCGGCCCCTCGAGGCCCCGACGTGTTTGACAACATGTTGAAAAAGCCGTGCCTGTACCATAGGACCCTAGTCAATCACACCCTCGAGCAGTGCTACATGCTCAAGACCAATGGGTGTGGATTGGGTGGCCATCGCACATCCACAAACCAATGGTCAGGTGGAACGTGCAAACGGCATGATCCTACAAGGTCTTAAGCCCAGGATATTCAACGGACTGAACAAGTGTGGTCGAAAATGGCTCCAAGAGCTGTCGTCGGTCATTTGGAGTCTCAGGGCTACCCCGAGCAGGGCCACGGGATTGACCCCGTTTGTCACACCCGGATTTATGGGCAAATCTGAATGTAAGAATACATGTGCGCCAGGATCAAGTTACACGCATGCATCGACTCAGTGTATACCAAAACACAGTGTAAAGCGTAAAGAGAGTATTAAACATTTATTACATGACCGAATGTCTCAACTAACAATCGTTCGAGTAGCTAACAGCGGAAAGGAAACACACGCAGAAGTCCTCCGCAGGCAACTGACTGAAGAACGAACGCCTAGAACTCATCGAATTGTCTAGGAAAATCCTCAAAACGTCCATCTGAGCAGCAGCCGGGTAGTGTAGATGCAATATAGAAACAACAAGCATGAGCACATGTCGTACTCAACAAGGGAAAAACTCTATAAACAACATGCAAGGCTTTATGGTGGAAGCTGATGGTTATAAAGCAAGTCAGCATTTTAGTTGGTCAAGTTTAATTTAGTAACTGTTACTAGCAAATGAAAGTATATACCAAACCCAAATAACAAATGCAACGGAACCATAGAATGTAATGCACAAGATTAAAAGTTCCATCTTTCATAAATTACTCATGTGAGGGTCCAGGCCGCCCTTGACCGTGGGCACGGCTAACTAGTCAGTTTTACACTCTGCAGAGGTTGTACATCTTTACCCACAAGTCGTGTAAAAACCCAAAAGAGTTTTAGACCCAACCATGTTGTGCAAAAGTAGGCACAATACCGCACTACCAAGGAGTGGCTGCATAGGGACGCTACGAGGCCGTTACAAAGATTCCCAGATGCAGGCTGCCTTCTAGGTTACCTGATCAGTGCAGCATATAAAGTTCCCTGGCAAGTATCGTGTCTTAGCCAAGCCCAACTCCCTGCCAGAGCAGGTCTATACGCCACCTACCGTCAGCCCCCAACCCTTATCAGGTAAAGCATACCTAACACCCAGTTCTTTAATTATTAAGCCAAGACAGAGCCATATGTCTTGTGGTTGTACTGTTTTCATGGGTGATCGATCCATGTTCCGATTAACAGGCATAAAGTGTTCTTGCATTACATGAATAACAACATAAATAAATCCAGATTGTTAAGTGTTCATTAAACCACCCGAAACCAAGGTAGATCTCTAGCATGTGCTACCCAACATAAAGTAAACCCAGGTTGATCAAGGTATAGGATAAACAAAGCTAGTCGAACCTTAGCAATAGGACCCTTCAATTTAATGCAAAGCAATAATAAATACATTGTAATTAAGATGCATGTTGTAATAGGATCAATGAGAATGCAGCAAGGACTTGCCTTCTACCAGCTCCAGAAACTGCTCAGGGTCTTGAAATCCTTCAACGGCAAGGAAGTCCTCGAACTGCTCGTACTCTACGCTCCACACACTCACATACAAGCATACAATGGAAATAAATAAGAAACAGTACACCAGTCAACTCAAACAGAAACAAAAGCAACAGAAACTAATCTACTCGTCGAGACGATCGCGTGGACATAAAAAAACGCTAAAACGGAGTTGAAACGACTAAGATACGGCTGAAACAAGTTTAAGGATCAAACTGAAAAAAAACTAAACTCCCCGGGCTAAAACGAAGAAGACAGGACCTATTTGTAAGAAAACCTATAAGGTGGAAGGATTGGGTTGTAAATTTAAAGGAGCACGGGGGTTTTCTTGCAAAACTGCGCGGTCAAGGCGGGTTTTGACCGGCGGGTGGCGGGTTTGACCCGGGCGGACGGATCTGATCCGTCGAATCAAAATCCGACGACCAGGGTGGCACTCGGGCGCGACTAAGCGGGGTGGCCGGTGGGGACCCGGGTCAAAGGGAACCCGAGCCGTGGGACCCGATCCGGCGGCTCTGGACGCACGCATGCGCCCCAGGTAGCGGCGGCCGGCCGGTGGCGGCGCGACTGCGACGGCGGCGCGACGCTGAGCGGAGGTGTAATGCGGATATGGCGCTGGGGTGCTCCATTCGCCGTGAGAGTTGCACCAAGACGACAAGAAGCGCACGGCGGATTCCACGGTGAGCTAAAGGGGCGACGACGGGGACTCCGGGCGGCGGACGGTGGGAGACTGCGGCGACGCAAGTCCGGCGAGGGCAACCTAGCGGCGCGGTGCACGAAGGCGCAAACAAGCTACACAGTCCTTCTCCTCACCTCCTTGCAGTGCTCCCGGGGGTGTCCACAGCGGCAGAAAGGCGACGGCGGAGTGGAGCAACGACGGCGCACGGCTAGGGTTGTCGGCGGTGCTGGAGCTCTAGGGTTTGGGCGAAGGGAGGCGGCGCAGCGCAGGGCAGTGGCCTTAAATAGGCCGGCATGTGCGTCTTGGCGAGCGGGCCTGCGGGGGGAGGCGCGGCACGGACGCCGAGTCGGGGTCTGACTCGAGCTTGACCCCGGCTCAGTCGGGCTGGCGCGGTGGGCGGGATAATCGGTGGGTCCCGCCCGTCAGCGGCTGCGCGCGAGGGGGAAGGGAGATGGGCCGTGCTGGGTCGGAAGTTCGGCTGGACTGCTGCGGTTGGGTTGGGCTGGGCCAAAAGAAAAAGGAGGGGTGGAGGAATAAAAGAAAAGATTTTCCATTTTCAAAAATCATTCAAACCAATGAATTCAAACAAGAGTTTGAATTCAAACACTCAAAACAATGTGCCGGCATGTATGCAACAGTAAACTCCTATATTTCAATATTTAATTAAGAAAAATGATTAAATGTCTAGAAAACCACACACACCTTACATTCCTTAATCGAGAGAGAATGTTGCTAAGCAAATTTTTAATTAAGCTCCAAAGTGAAAATTAGGGTGTTACAAATCCTACCCCCCTTAAGATGAATATCGTCCTCGAGATTCTGATGGATCAAAGAGATGTGGATATTCTTCTATCAACTCCTTTCTTTCCCAAGTTGCCTCATCCTCTGCGTGATTACTCCACTTCACCTTGCACATTGTGATAGCCCGGTTTCTTGTAACCCGTGTCAAAGTATCCAAGATTCTGACAGGTCGTTCAGTAATGGTGAGATCTTCCTTAACATCCAACCCATCCATAGGCAATGGCTCTTTATCATGAGGTTTGAGACCGCTTTAACTGCGAGATATGAAACACATTATGCACATCTGAGAGTTGTTCTGGCTAATCAAGTATGTATGCTACCTCTCCCACTTGTTGTAAAATCTGGAAAGGTCTAATAAAGCGAGGGGACAACTTTCCCTTCACTTTAAATCTGCGCAAACCTCTGATGGGTGACACATTCAAGTACACATAATCACCTTCCTGGAAAGATACATCCCCTCTCTTCCCATTTGCATAACTCTTCTACCTGGACTGAGCAATCCTCAAGTTCTCTCTTATGATCTGAACTTGCCTTTCAGTCTCCTTAATGACATCAGTCCCAAACAACTGACTCTCGCTTGTTTGACTCCAGTACCATGGTGTTCTGCACTTTCTTCATACAGTGCCTCAAAGGGTGCCATCTTTAGACTGGCTTGATAGTTGTTGTTGTAAGAGAACTCAGCATACGGCAAACTCTTATCCCAGCTACCACCATGCTTAAGGGCACAAGCTCTTAGCATATCCTCCAGAATCTGATTTGTCCTCTCAGTCTGACCATCGGTCTGCGGATGATAGGCTGAGGTGAAGTTCAACTTTTTATCCATAGACTCATGAAGTTTCTCCCAGAAACGCGATGTGAACTGAGTACCTCTGTCAGACACTATCCTCTTAGGTACACCATGCAAACACACAATCCGAGACATATATAGCTCTGCCAATCTCGCACCTTAATGAGTAGTCTTAACAGTAATGAAGTGAGCTACCTTAGTCAAGCGATCCACTATGACCCATATCGAATCATACCCAGCGGGCGTCCGTGGTAACCCCACTATAAAATCCATACCGATCTCTTCCCACTTCCATTCAGGCACCTTCAACGGCTGCAATAGTCTGGCTAGCTTCTGATGTTCTGGCTTAACCCGATGGCACGTGTCACACAGTGCAACATGAGCGGCCACATCCCTCTTCATCCCATACCACCAATACCTCTGCTTAAGATCCTGATACATCTTAGTGCTGCCTAGGTGGATGGAATAAGTTGAGTCATGGGCATCTCTCAAGATTGTCTTCCGGAGGTCTCCCACATCATGCACACAGATCCTCTTCTTAAACCATATCGTACCCTGATCATCCTCAGTGAAATCCGGGGCCTTGCCCCTTTCCTTGGTCTCTCGGATCTGTCTAATCTCCACATCCTCCAACTGCCCTTCTCGTATCTGCTGCTCCAGAGTAGACTCTACCTCCAAAGTGACTCCCTCAGTGTGAGCAGCCATCCCCAGATTGAGTTTCTCAAACTCCTTCATCAACCCTTCAGGCAGCTGGTACGCCAAAACCATGTTGGCCTGTCCCTTCCGACTCAAGGCATCTGCAACCAGATTAGCCTTCACAGGATGATACTATATGTCCAGATCATAGTCCTTAATCAGCTCCAACCATCGTCGTTTTCTCAGATTAAGATCCTTCTGAGTGAAGATGTACTTTAGGCTCTTGTGATCCTTGTAAACCTAGCACTTGGTTCCCATGATGTAATGCCTCCAGACTTTCAAAGCATGAACCACAACTGCCAGTTCCAGATAATGTGTAGGATAGTTCTGCTCATGCTTCCTCAACTACCTCGATGCATAATCTATAACATGTCTCACCTTCATAAGAACACAACCCAAACCTTGTCGAGACGCATCACAATAGATATCAAAGCCCTTCTGCAAGTCTGGCATCACAAGCACTGGAGTGGTCGTCAACCTTCTCTTCAACTCCTCAAAACTGTCCTGACAGGCATCTGTCCACTTGAACTCCCTATCCTTCTCTAGTAAGGTGGTGAGAGGCTTCACAATCTTAGAGAATCCCTCGATGAACCTTCGATAGTACCCTGCAAGTCCAAGGAAACTCCTGATCTCCTTGACTGTCCTCGGTCGTTCCCACTTCAACACATCTTTAACCTTAGCTGGATTGACTGAGATACCTCCATCTATGATAATATGCCCAAGAAAAAAGACTTCCTTCAGCCAGAAATCACACTTACTGAACTTGGCACACAACTGATGCTCTCTCAACTCTTGCAAGACAAGTCTCAAATGCTCCTCATGTTCCTCCTCGGTCTTGGATTAAATTAGAATATCATCAATAAACACCACAACGAACTTATCCAAGTACTCCATAAACACTTTGTTCATCAGGTACATAAAGTACGCAGGTGAGGACCATGTGTGGTTCGAGTACCGGTGGATGGTCGCTTCCTTGTGTGATGAGTGATTGACAATGTTGTGTGGACTGATTGTTGGCTAAGTATTGCAGGTGCAGGTTGCAGCTTCACTCGTGTTGGTGCAGGTGAAGAACAAGCACGAAAGGTCATCGCCGGTGAGGCCTCCAGGTGTGGAGAAGACAAGTAGGCTTCGTTCGAGGGACCCGGTGGTCAGCGGGGTCAAGTGCGGGCCGCATGGTGGCAAGAATAGCAAGATGAAGTCGGTGGACGGTTTCTTGGTTGAGCCACAAAACCAAGGTCGAGCCGGGACTTCGTGGGAGCCAAGTCATAAGTGGTGATTGGCGGAGGCTACTTCAAGTTCGCGGGGTTTGCGGTGGTTCACCAGAAAATCATCGGGTTACTCGGTTGAGCCACAAAGCCGAGGCCGAAGACCGGGCGTGGCTGTCTGACCGATTTGGGGTCGTAGGGTGCCAGAAGCTTCGAAGCGGAGGACACGCATTGGGATCGCAAGGCTTGCGTCGAGGCTACGCGAGGTACAGTTGCTGGGCATCCGTCTAATGGTGCTATGAAGACAAATTCCTAAAGTGCCCTTGGTGGGATTGTATCCCTAGTTATTAAGTAAAGGCTTTTTAGACTTTCGGTTGACTCCATATAACCCATGAGGTGAGAGGATGTCAGCTATCTCTTGGAACCCTAGTTCATTTGCTTTCCTATTTTCCCTTCCTATTTTCTTAGATTTCTATAGGACTAGCTTGAGAGCTTCATGGTGAGATCTTGTTGAGAGGGTTGGATGATCGGGCAGCAAGCTAGATCTTGTATGAACCTTTGTGGCATGTATAGATGATTCGGCGTGGTTCCTCAAGGCTTTGTTGTGTTGTTCCCGGTTGTTCTTGGTGGTGATTTTCGGTGCCCTCTCTTGGTGGTTTTCTCGGGGTGTTTTCGGGACCTTGTTCTTGGGGATTTGAAGGGGGAAAGTCATGTGAGCCCTTTGTGGTTCTTTTGCCTTTGATTCCCCTCCCAAGTCCGCAAGTTAAGGGGCTCGATTTTGGTGGTTTCGGAGTTTTAGGGTTGGAGGTGCTCTTGAGGTTTGACTTTCGATTCCTCTTGATTGAGTGGGTTTTGGGGATCGAGTTTCTAGCCAAGGGTAGCCCACGAGGTACCCCAACTATCCCCAAAGTCTCACTTTGGTCCGTGGAACGAATCGGGAGATCGATTGGAGGAGTGTTGTGTTTTTCCCGAGGGCTGTGTTCTTCCCGACTGTCCAGGCAAAAACCAGCCTGACCGGTTTCCCAAACCGGTCTGACCGGTTACGCCCTGTGGGCTATCGAGAAGGGTTTTTGAGCAAGGAAGTCTCTGTTGCACCATGGCTTCATTTGTTCAGATGTGGAAATGCTCTTGAGGTGTTTTGGGTCTTTGGGGAGTTTCTGAACAAAATCAGTCCGACCGGTTTGCCAAACCGGTGTGACCGGTTTCCCCTGCCTTCGTGAGGCTAAGTCCAACAGAAGCGGTCTGACCAGTTTCAGAAACCGGCTTGACCAGTTTGGGCTGCCAGCAGCCATGTCGTGTGTGTTTCCGCTGCGTGTGTGCCGTGGCTGTTGGTTGGGTCTTGCTCCTAGGTTCAGTAGCACTTCAGTGGCTACATGAACTTGGCAAGAGAAGCTTGCGGAGGTGCACGAGTGAAATCGGGTTCATTGGCCGAATTCTTGAATAGAATTTTTATCAGCTCCCATTCACTCCCCCCTCTCTGGTTTGCCGTTTCGGTCCTTCAAGTGGTATCAGAGTAGGTTCGGGTCTTTGTTGACTCTAACCAGTCTAAGATCCAAGGATGGCGTACCAGGAACGGGGTTCGGGTCCTCCACACTTCGATGGAAAGAACTACCAGATGTGGAGTAAGCGGATGGCGGCGTTCCTCCGTGGTAAGGGTCAGATCCTTTGGGATGTCACGGTGGACACAAGCTATGTCCAGCCGATGAATTTCCTCGCTCCTAGATCGAGGGACATGTTCGATGCCAACTTTAAGGCGGTCGACTACTTGTTTCGTGCTTTGTGTCAGCCTCAGTTCGATCGGGTGCACACTGAGCACTTGGCTTGTAGAATCTTGTTGGTGTTGAAGGAGGCTCATGTTGGGAATGCCCAGGTTCAAGCTTGGATGTATGCGACCTACCGAAGAGAGTACGAGAACATCACTCATCTCCCCGGTGAGTCCATCGAAGCCTTGTTTCAGAGGTCCACGGTGGTTGTGAACAACATGAGGGCCAATGTGGACGTGCTCCCGTACGATGATCATGATAGAGCAGTCAAGCTCTTACACTCTTTGGATCGTACGATTTGGGGCGGAAAGTTCGAGGCCATTGTCAAGTCGGAGAAGTATGACACTCTGACGGTGAATGAGCTGTTCTCAAAGCTCAAGTCGGTTGAGGTGGATAGGGGCATGACAGCGAAGCTCGAGGGCCCGACTGCCTCTCATAGTCTTGCCCTCGTTGGTGGTTCGAAAAGAAAGGCTAACACTAACCCATCCACTAGGATGTTCTCTCTGTCCTCTTTGATGTCTATGCCAGATGAGGAGTTCGATGTGCTTGGAGAGGACAAGTTGGCGTTGCAGACGAGGAGGTTCGAGAGGCTGCACGAGAACCGGGTGAACATGAGGGGGAACACGAGGACATGCTTCTAGTGCGACAAGCCGGGACACTTCGTCGCCGACTGCCCGGAGAAGGTCGAGAACAAGGACGGCTACAAGCACAAGTCGAGGATGGATGGCAAGTACCGGTCGAGGCGTGACCACAAGAGCAAGCACAAGAACAAGCACAAGAATGAACGATGATTGAGGAAGAAGGAGAGATGAGACAAGGCCAGAGCGATGGTTGGAGCGAGCGACGTCGACTCCAGTTCCGCGTACTCCAGCTCGAGCTCGAGCAGCAGTGAAGATGAAGGTGATCGTAGCAAGAGCAGGAAGTCGTCCAAGAACCTGAGCGGGCCGAGCTGCTTCGCTAGAGACGGCTTCTGCACCATGGCGCTGAGCTCCGGCAGCAAGAAGAGCACACAGAGTGACTCAGACTCTGATTCCGACGACGAGGTGGGAGACTTGAACAACATTTGGTTGATTGACTCCGGTTGCTCGAGGCATATGACCGGAGACAAGGGGTGGTTCTCAAGTCTCGTCCCGGTGGTGACCAAAAGGTACATCACCTTTGGGGACAATGGGCATGGGCGTGTGCTTTCAGAAGGTGAGATTAAGGTGAGTGACAAGATCACTCTCAGGCGTGTGGCTCTTGTTCAATCGCTTGGATACAATTTTCTTTCTGTGTCCCAGCTGTTGGATGAGGGTTTTGAGGTGTTGTTTCGACCTGGTGGTTCTCGGATTTGGGACTCTCGAGGGGACCTTGTCTGTATGGTCGTTCCCAAGGGTCAGGTGTTCCGTGCTGATTTTTCTCAGTCTTCGGGTGTTGAGCGTTGTTTCTTGGCTGGTTCTTCGAGTGAGTTGTGGAGGTGGCATAGGAAGTTGGGTCACTTGAGCTTTGACCTTTTATCTCGCTTGAGTAAACTCAATTTGGTCCGAGGATAGCCACGGTTGAGGCTTGAGAAAGAGTTGGTTTGTGCGCTGTGTAGTCATGCTAAGATGGTAGCCTCATCTCACCCGCCTCTCGCCGATGTGATGACTGAGCGTCCATGTGAGCTGCTCCATATGGATATTTTTGGCCCAGCTCGTGTGCGATCTGCGGGTGGGAAGTGGTACGTCCTTGTTGTGGTGGACGACTATTCTCGGTATGCATGGGTGTTCTTTCTCGAGGATAAGGGGGAGACGTTTGGTTTTGTTCGAGATATTGTCTTGAGGTTTAGGAATGAGAGGCACGGAGATGCCATATGAGCAATCCGCGGTGATAATGGCTCAGAATTCAGAAACTCTCGTTTCGAAACCTTTTGTCATGGCTTGGGTCTTGAACACCAGTTTTCGAGTTTGTACACGCCTCCCCAGAATGGTGTTGTGGAAAGGAAGAACAGGACCTTGTGTGAGATGGCTCGGACGATGCTTGATGAGCATAGGACTCCGAGAAGGTACTGGGCTGAGGCGGTGAATACCTCATGCTATGTGTCGAACAGGATCTATCTTAGAGTGCATAAGAAGAAAACATGCTACGAGTTGATGCACGGTCGCACACCCAAGGTGAGTCACTTCCATGTCTTTGGTTGCAAATGCTTTATGTTGAATAAAGGGAAGAAGTTGGATAAGTTTGAGGCTAGGTCTGTCGATGGTATTTTCTTTGGTTATGCATCTCATTCTAGAGCATATCGTGTGCTCAATCTTGAAACTAACCAAATCGTGGAGACTTGCGAGGTAACCTTCGACGAGACACAGCCACGTAGTCAGCTTGTCTTTGAGTGTGCAGGTGATGATGAACTTGGCGGGGAGATCTTTCAGGAGGAGGAGCATGAACATGGAGATGATGACGATGGCGGTGTGGTGCCCCCGGCTGAACATGTACCCACTACTTCGACTACGTGGTGGACGGACCCTCACCTACACCTACGACGACAAATCAAGAACGAGGAGAAGCTGTTGTTGAGGGGGAGGTAGCATCAAGGCGAGAACCTCCCAGCGAGTACAAGTAGATCACCTAGCTTTGAGGATCATTGACGACATGAATGAACGCACTACACGGTCAAGGGTTCGGAACAATTCTCATTTCGCTCATGATGCATTTTTTCCTACTTTTGAGCCCAAAGACATTGGACACGCACTATCTGATCACAATTGGGTTAATTCGTTGCATGAGGAGTTGGAGAACTTTGTGAGGAATCAGGTTTGGGACTTGGTTGACCCTCCCCCAGGGTGTAAGCCGATTGGTACAAAGTGGGTGTGGAAGAACAAAGAGGGAGAGAAAGGTGAAGTGGTGAGAAACAAGTCAAGACTTGTTGCTCAAGGGTTCAGCCAGAAGGAGGGGATCGACTACGAGGAGACCTTTGCTCCCGTAGCTCGTTTGGAGGCAATAAGGATCCTTCTAGCCTTTTCCGTGGCTAAAGGGTTCAAGTTGCACCAAATGGATGTGAAGAGTGCTTTCCTAAACGGTGTGTTGGAGGAAGAAGTGTATGTGAGGCAACCCCCGGGGTTTGAGAGTGAGAAGTACCCCCACCAGGTGTACAAGTTGAGGAAGGCGCTTTACGAGTTGAAGCAGGCGCCTAGAGCTTGGTATGGCAGGTTGAGGGGGTTCTTGTGTGATGCCCTAGGTTTTTAATTAGCCTTAATAGCCGGTCAAATAGTCAACAGTGGTCAAACCACGGTCAACCTGGGCCCTTACCTCGAAAAACTCACTAACCCACCCTAGTGACCCCATTTGACTAGTAAACACACTTGTGGGGCCAACCCATGGTCAAAGGTTTGGTCAAACCCCTTGCCACCCCAGTGTCCACAGGTGTCTGCCGGAACTTTTGCCGCGTTCTCCAAAATTCACCTAAACACTTCAAATTCTACCTTTATGAAAGTTGTCCATCTTGATGAGGGACACAACTTTCATGTAGATTGGCATTTCAAATTGTGAGGGGAAAAGCTTGGAAAATGAGTTGCAAGGCAAGTTTTACTGTTTGCCGAGGCAGACTGGCATTCAATATTGGCATTCAAATAATTCCAATTCTGTGCAGAAAAACCCTATGTAGCCTTTGTAGAAAATTTAGGGTAACTAGATCTACAACTTTGGTATTCATCACTTGGTCGACTTCTATACAAAAATGTAGAGCTTTTCCATTTCAAAGTCAGCACCAGTAAAATGTTTTGGGCCAGAGCGGCGCGCGCCGCGATGTCGCGCGCCCGCGCGCGCGCCCGTCGCCGGTCGAGCGCCGCCGGCTCCGGCTTCCGCGCCCACGCCTCCCGAGGCCGCGCCCCGCCCAAAGCGCGCGCCGCCGCCCGAGCCGACCCGCGTCCCAACGCGCCTCCCCGCCCTAGGTGCGCCGAGTCCGCGCCGAGCGCCGCCGTACGCGCGCGCGCGCGCCACGGACCGGCGGTCCGTCGGCGACGTCGCCGCCGTACGCGCGAGCCCCGAGCCGTCGTAGCTCGGAGGGCATCTCCGCCGTCATCCCCGTCACCCACGGGCGTCCCAAGCCGCATATAAAAGCTGCTTGCTCCCCCTCCTCGCACCACCGCGTGCTTCCCCCGCTATTGCCGCCGCCGCTCGGTGCTAGAGCTCACCGCTCGTGCTCGCCGCCAGCCAACTACTCTGGTAGCTCCTCTAGGCTCTAGTATTGCCCAGCATTCCACCTCCTCGCCGGACTTCCCCGAGCCGCCGCGGCCGTTGCCGCCGGCCGCCGCCGAAACCCGCCGCCGGTCGTCCCTCCGCCTCCACCCCGGCCACGTACGGCCTCCTAGGTGAGCTTCCGGCCGAGCCCGGCCGCCCACCCGCCGGCAGCCTCCGCCGCTCGCCGGAGCCGGCCGCACCCGCGCCGCCCCGGCCCGGCCCAAGGGCCCCGATTGCATTGATTGAAATCTTTCTAGGGTGCCTCGCGTAAATTTCAGGGCCTAGGTGTAAAGAACTCTATCTAGGTTTTCTTACAGATCAGTCCAGAGCCTTAGAAAATTTCTATAAATTCGTAAAAAAATCAGAAAAATACCAAACCTATTTTGTTTGGTTCAGGAAGAGAAATCACACCACTTTTGTTATTTGCACATGGCTGGTTTCTAAATATTTTTAACAGGAAAAATACAAATGTGAAATACTTAGATCTGCCATAACTTAAAATCTAAAACTCCTCTGTATCTAAATTTGGGGTATGTTGTGTGTTAGGTCATGACTAGCTCATGTGCCAAAAATTGCACAAAGTTACGAAGTGGATCTTGTTAAATAAATTGTTTTCCATTTCTGCAGAAACTGCCTAGGTGATTTTTATTGCTAAATATGTTTATATTTTTGAGCTCAACTTGTGCACACTATCTTGATATGTCAAAATACAAATCTTGTGAATTAATCATGATTTTTGGCTTAACAGAAATATTTATCCTCAAATTATGCATGTTTTCCTTTGTAAATTAATGAACCAAGATCAGTAGAGTTCCTAGGTGAATATGCTGGTTCTTTAGGCTTGTTTAGGACCAGAGAGCATGCATGAGAAAGTTGGGATCAGTTTGGTGCTTATTTATTTTTGTATGCATTTAATTTGAATCACTAGCTAGCCTTTGTTATTTTCAATAGTATTTAATTTCCTAGCATCCAACACTTACATGTGGGTCCAATGGACCAGTATAGGTGCTAATATGCATATGAAACACTTCTTTAATTTTTTGTAATTTAATTGCTTAATAAAAAGCTTAAAAGCCCTTTTAATATTAAAGAGAAATAAATAAAGGAAAGCCCCTAATTAATTCTTTTTCCTTTTTGAAAGTATTATCTAATTTAATTAAAAGATAAATAATTATCCTTGCTGATAAGAACTTAATTCATGAATAAAAATATTATTCATACCTTTGCTTGTGAAAGGAAAGGGATTAAAGCTTTCACATGAAATGACAAGTACAATAAGAACCTTTATTCAAATATACAATAAAAGAGTAACCCATGTACGACTAGTAAACTTCCTAAAAGAGAAACACTATCTAGATGCTTGTTAAGGTGAATATGACCAACAAGAGTTGGGTACGATAACGAACTATCACATCACCTGAACTTGCATTGCATTCCGTGTAGATCTTCCAGACAGTGATTACTCGCTCGTCCCGGAAACTGAGGAAGGAGGAGCGGGAGCTTCGCTGCAGTACGTGGAAGTGCTCGACAACGAGGGTGCCCAGGCTAACCTAGCTGACGAAGGCAAGCTCCGGTGCATCTAACCCAGTTTTCAAATTCTTTATTCAATTATCTATGGATGATTGTGCATTTAAGTTCAGGAGTTGAATGAAACCCTAGATGCATGACCCATAGGTACCTTTGTCCTTACTAGTATGGTAGGTCGATAGCTGCTAAGCTATAGGACCGTTACAAGTCGAGTGATGACCTCACTCGCGAGAATAGGTTCCTAGATAGGAATCACAATATATCCTTAAATGGATTGCTCACGTGGTAAGAGCATGGGATCTGGGCTCCGGTCCAGTGGTTATGTGGGTTAAGTGTTTGAACGTACTAAGCACATGTCGGGTATGGGACCGGTAAGCCTAGTACCTTAATGAGATGGCTAGGGATAGAACTGTCACTACTCTTGGGATTCGCTCTCACGGCTAGCTACCGGTGGTGTATGGTGATTCTGGGTATCTCGCGGGGTATTCCGGATAGCCTGCACCAAAGACTGTGGCCTTTCATCCCAACCCGAGGATTTTTGGAAATGGCTTGGGAAAGTTGTCCTTTCGAGGGCAGCCTACCATGTGTTTGGGTTTACCTTGCAAGGTTTTAAATCAATCGATTGTCGGCCTCTCACCGTTATCCGAGACTACTTACTCCACTAGTCATGAGATCCCTAATGATGGAAGTTGATGAATATTATGCTTGATTAATTGTATTGTACAACTTTGCTTGTACTAGTTGGCTAATGTAGTAAAGATTAAACCTACTAGAACTTGTGCTAAAATCTTGAAAGTAAGGACCTACTCTTTGTTACTTTTTAGCAAAAGCAACCCAGTAGACAAAAAGCCTTTCATGGTCTAGAATTGGTGAAATAGTTATCACCGACGGGTAAGTCTTGTTGAGTATTAGTATACTCAGCCTTGTTATAATATGTTGATCCAGGTAATGCTTTCGGTGATGTGTGGCCCGGAGAGATCCCGCCCGGCTGGGAGCTGGAGTGGGTGGAGGACGACTTCTGAAAGCATCATGGATGGCCTCCCGTGGTGTCTTAGCTTCCATTAGTTAAATTCCGCTATTTTCAAAACTCTGAACTATTTCGTCATGGCAAAAACTATGGTTTGTAATAAATAAACCCCTCGGGGTACGAATTTGGATAATAATGTTGTTGTATCTCTGGACTCGCCTTCGAGTGAGTTTTAATGCATATATTCGATCCTTGTTGCTTTTCAAGTGATTTACCGGGCGTTAACCCGGCAACTAACGACAGGATGATACTTTATTATTGCTTAATGACTAAAGTGGATCGGTCTTAGGTGATAGTACGGTATTTTCCTGGGCGGGTTGTCTCATATTGTTTGAGAGAGGTTTTGAGATGGGGAAGGTCGATCAGACCTTGTTTCTTCTTAGGCAGGGCAGAGATATCCTGATTGTGCAGGTGTACGTGGATGATATTGTCTTTGGTGGCTCGTCTAACTTTCTTGTTGCAAGGTTTGCAGAGGATATGAGCAAGGAATTTGAGATGAGCATGATGGGTGAGTTGCAGTTCTTCCTCGGGCTACAAATCAAGCAATCAAAGGAGGGAACATTTGTGCACCAAGCTAAGTACACCAAGGACATTGTGTGGAAGTTCAAGATGGAGGATTCCAAGCCTATGACGACGCCGATGAGTACGACTACAGGTCTTGATACGGACGAGGAAGGTGAACATGTGGACCAGAAGGAGTGCCGAAGCATGATCGGGTCACTCCTCTACTTGACGGCTATGAGGCCGGACATCCAGTTCCCGGTATGTCTGTGCGCTCGTTTTCAAGCGTCTCCGAGGACTTCGCATCGGCAAGTGGTGAAGCGAATTTTTAGGTACTTGCGTCACACTCCCGACTTCGGCCTTTGGTACTCCGCGTCCTCTTCTTTGGCGCTTCATGGTTTTTCGGATGCGGATATTGCCGGGTGTCGGTTGGATAGGAAGTCCACTTCTGGGACTTGCCAGTTTTTGGGCTCTTCTTTGGTGTCTTGGTCTTCCCGCAAACAGTCGAGTGTTGCTCAATCCACTACCGAGGCAGAGTATGTTGCCGCTGCTAGTTGTTGCTCTCAGCTCCTTTGGATTTCATACACCATGAGTGACTTTGGTGAAGAGTATACCCATGTCCCACTTCAATGTGATAGCACCAGTGCCATAAGCGTTGCAAAGAACCCAGTGCTCCATTCCAAAACCAAGCACATAGAAGTGAGGTATCATTTTCTAAGAGAATGTTGAGAAAGGGAAGATAGCTTTGATTCATGTACCCACACATGACCAACTAGCCAATATTTTCACCAAACCCCTAGATCAAGCAACTTTCACTCGTTTGCGGGGGGAGCTTGGTGTGTGTTTGATTTCTTGAGTTGGGTGTGTGGGAGCTCCTTTGTAGCATATTTGTAGCTTTCCTTTGTGCATTTCTTGCATTTGGCATGGCATATGTAACATGATGTATAAGCATCCTTGTATCTTAGATTGCATGCATTTTGTATCATATGCATTTTGTAGGAAAAGCTTCTCTCATATACATTGTTCACCATGATGTGCTATATATGATCTTGTGAGCTAGTTTGGTATGCTATGTTAGTGTGGCTTAGCTCTTGATGATCTTGATATATATCCATGGTTGATGGCTATGCTTTTGAAAAATGTCACATATATACTCTCTCATGTGTAAATGCCTCTATATGATCTTGACATGTTTTAGTGGCTTGGTTATGCTTAATTTGTGGTTGGATAGCTAATTTATTGATCATATGGGGCCAAAGGCTCATTTGCCATCATGAATGTTTAGCCCTCTTGTTTTATCTTATGGAGGGGCATAAGTTCCTTTTTGTCGCAAAGACATTTCATGTACCAATTATGAAACAGAAAATGAAATGAAAAATGCTTGGAAAATGTGCTCCCATGTCATATGTGCTGAATTTAATTTTCTTTGGGTGCTAAACCGTTGCATGATGCCTACCAATCAGAAGTCTCATACATATAAGTAGGCACATGGCTCGGTGGCTTTGACATGACATGAGGTGCTTGTGGGTGTTTGTGATGGTCTTATGATTAGAATGGTTGTCCTAGCATGAAGTTTGTGTGGCTTTGCCATTTTGACATGTTTTGCTCATGTTTAGGTTTTTGCTTATGAGAGAGTAACTTTTCGCAAAATTACTCAAATCCTTGCTAGCCTTGTCCAATGGTTGTGAAACTTGGTGATCATGTAGTTAAGGTCATTATGAACCTGTAGAGTATCTAACTTGTGATGAATTTTGTATACTTGACAAGCTCATTTGGGCTTGTGTAGCTCCTTGTGATGAATTTTGTATACTTGAGAAGCTCTAGGTTACATATTTTCAAATTTGAGCCTTGATTCATGCATTGGCAACAAGTGGGAGAAAAGAAGGTGGAGAAAAGTTGCATTGCATCCCTGGAACCTATTCCAAGAGTGAAGGGGGAGCTTGTGCATTTCTTTTGCTTTTTTGGCTTTTGGGGGTGTGGTCTGCTGTGTGAAATCGGCCTGACCGGTTTGGAGAACCGGTCTGACCGGTTTTGGTCGAACCGGTCTGACCAGTTTTGGGAACCGGCCTGACCGATTTGTGCCCAGGTTTGGCACTTGGTCAGGGGGAGCTCTTGTATGCTTTGGTGGTTTGTGCTCTTTGCTTGAGCATGGTTTTGTCTCGGATGTGTCAAGCCGTTGCCCTTGCCTATGGGGTCCGAGACTTGTCTTCTTCAAGTGATCTTGTTCTTTGCCTTTCTCGGTTTTCGATCGCTTGTTGAAATTTCTTTTTATTTTGTTTCTTTTCTGTTTCCTTTTCTCTGATTACCAAATGTGTGTGTTGGCAATGCACTCATCAAGGGGGAGATTGAGGACCATGTGTGGTTCGAGGACCGGTGGATGGTCGCTTCCTTGTGTGATGAGTGATTGACAACATTGTGTGGACTAATTCTTGGCTAAGTATTGCAGGTGCAGGTTGCGGCTTGACTCGTGTTGGTGCAGGTGAAGAACAAGCGCGAAAGGTCGTCGCCGGTGAGGCCTCCAGGTGTGGAGAAGACAAGTAGGCTTCGTTCGAGGGACCCGGTGGTCATCATGGTCAAGTGCAGGCCACATAGTGGCAAGAACAGCAAGATGAAGTCGGTGGACGGTTTCTTGGTTGAGCCACAAAACCAAGGTCGAGCTGGGACTTCGTGGGAGCCAAGTCATGAGTGGTGATTGGCAGAGGCTACATCAAGTTCGCGGGGTTTGCGGTGGGTCACCAGAAAATCATCGGGTTACTCGGCTGAGCCACAAAGCCGAGGCCGAAGACCGGTGTGTGGGCACCCGTCGAAACCGGCCCCGACCGGTTTGGAGAACCGGTCTGACCGGTTTGGGGTTGCAGGGTGTCGGAAGCTTCGAAGCGGAGGACACGCGTCGGGATTGCAAGGCTTGCGTCGAGGCTATGCGAGGTGCGGTTGCTGGGCATCCGTCCGATGGTGCTATGAAAACAAATTCCCAAAGTGCCCTTGGTGGGCTTGTATCCCAAGTTATTAAGTAAGGGTTTTTAGACTTTTGGTTGCCTCCATATAACCCATGAGGTGAAAGGTGTCAGGAATGTCGCCGGAGTAACATCGTCTTCCTCGACGCCGGCGAGTTCCAACCTTGGCCTGCACCCGCACACACTCGCACAAACTCAGATGAACGTGAGATAGGGATATGTGCTGCAAAACTTGGCAGCGTTTTTTACTCCATTTGATTGCTTATAAAGGAAACAACTACAACTAGGTCGTGGCCTCAGCCTCCGGCATGCACGGCATGCACTTCCTCAACATGCGCCATCCCACACGCCTCCACCATACCGCACGACACGCTCCCTCGCGAACACAGCGCAAGTCAGAGCCCACAACACGCACGACCCGCTCAACAGATCATGCGCCCAATAGAAAAAACGAAACAAATCCTAACAGACTAATGCACTAGAATTATTCAACAAATCTCCTCCTAAGTCTAGTGCACATTCTTACAATTCTGAAGACCAATTGCCACGACGAACTCCAGGAACTTGACTCTGCTCAATGGTTTTGTAAAGATATCACCAATTTTCTCATCAGTCCTGACGAATTCCACTTCAATTAGCCTTCTCTGTACATGATCCCGGATGAGATGAAACCTTACTTCAATGTGTCTACTCCAGTCATGATGTACATGATTCTTGATAAGTGAGATTGCAGACTTGTTATCAATCTTCAACAAAGGTCTTCTGGCTGTTTTATTCATCAATTCTCCCAGTAGCCTACCCAACCAGACTCCCTGAATGCTAGCAGTGGCAGTTGCAATATATTCAGCGTCACAGCTTGAAAGAGCCACCACTTTTTGTTTCAATGACTGCCAGCTGATCGCCCTCTCTCCCAGAAAGAAAATTACACCTGATGTACTCTTCCTACTATCCACATATCCAGCCAAATCATTGTCACTGTATCCCAGTAGTCTTGGCTGCTCTTCCTTCCTTCTTGCATACCAGAGCCCCCAATCACAAGTCCCAGCTATGAACCTAAGTATATGTTTCACAGCTACAAGGTGCTCTTCATGTGGATCTTCCATGAATCTACTCACATATCCAACAAAGAAAGCTAGATCAGGTCTGGTGTGTACTAAGTACCTCAAGCTCCCAACCAAGCTTCTATATTCAGTTGCATCCACCTTTGCACTGCTACTCTCCTTGCTCAGTTTCAGGTTTGCCTGCATTGGGATCTAACAAGGGTTGCAACCTTGCAGCCTTCTCTTCTCAAGGATTTTCCTTGCATAATTCCCCTGTGATAGAGCAATCCTCGTTTCACTCTGCTTGACCTCAATTCCCAGATAATAAGAAAGCAGCCCAAGATCACTCATCTTGAATACATCAGCGATCTGTTGCTTGAACTCCAGAATACTGTTGATGCCCGCTCCGGTGATTATCAAATCGTCAACATACACCCCAACAATCAACCTGTTACCACCTTCACCTCGACAGTAGATGGCATGATCACTTGGGCACTTGACAAACCCCAGAATCCCCAATTCATCATCCAATTTCTGATTCCAGGCACGAGGAGCTTGATGTAAACCATACAAGGCTTTGGTGAGTTTAAGTACCTTGTGTTCCTCGCCTTCCTTGGCGAAGCCCGGTGGCTGCTCGACAAACACCTCTTCCTGAAGCTCCCCGTTCAGGAACGTCGTCTTCACGTCCATGTGATGGACCTCCCAGCCGTTCTGGGCTGCCAGCGCTAGCAGCAACCGAACTGCCTCCATTCTGGCCACCGGAGCGAACACTTCGTCATAATCGACGCCTTGCTGCTGTGCGTATCCCTTCACAACGAGCCTCGCCTTGTACCGCACCACTGCGCCATGCTCATCTTTCTTCACCTTGAACACCCACTTGAGCCCAATGGCACGCCGGCCTTGGGGCAAGTCTGTGAGTGTCCAAGTCCCATTGTCTTCGATTGCCTGCAGCTCCTCCTCCATCGCCCTGCGCCAACAAGCCTCCTGCTTTGCCTGGATTAGCGACACTGGTTCCTTTTTGCTGATTGCCAGCAGGCGATTCTCCCCCAAGTCGCGTTCCATAGGACCAGGAGGTGTTCCTGGCCCCACGACGTCGTCCACTGGGCAGAACCGGAGTGGAGCATCTTCATCATGGTCAGCATCGAGTCCTTCATCCAGGTTCGGTGGTGGTGACACAAACTAGATGTCTGTGGGTGTTGCCCGCTCAGTTGAAATCGATGCTGGGGCCGACGCTGGTGTTCTTGGCGCAGATGGAGTACTTGCTGCAGCGCCGGGATCTTGGGTCTGTCCCCCATAGCCAATCATCATCATCTCCACACGGAAGATGTCGTTGCCATGCACATTCGCACGTGCTCCTCCGGGCTTCCTGCTCAGTCCCACTGGGCGTCCTCGTCGAACACCACATCTCTGGTGATGTGAACACGACGTACCACGGGGTCGTATGCACAGTACGCCTTGGTGCCGCGCTCATAGCCGACGAAGACCATCTTTTTTCTGCGGTCATCAAGCTTGTTCAGGTGCGGCGTCGTGTTCTTCACATACACGATGCAGCCAAACGTCTTCAGGTGGTGTACAGACGGTTTTCTTCCCGTACCACGCCTCGAATGGCGTCATCCCTGTCACGCTCTTGGTTGGACACCGGTTGAGGATATGGACTGCGGTGTTCACAGCTTCTCCCCAGAACCAGCCCAGCAGTCCCTTGGCCTTGAGCATGCTGCGCGTCATCGCCACCACCGTCCCGTTGCGCCGCTCGACCACTCCATTTTGCTGCGGGCTATAGGGGCAGTGAGCTGTCGTCGAACACCCTCGCCCGCGCAGTACTCCGCAAACTCAACCGAGGTGAATTCACCACCTCGGTCAGTCCTGAGCACGCCCAGCTTCTTCTCGGACTCGGCCTCAGCACGCGCCTGGAACTCCTTGATCGCAGCGGCTGCCTGGTTCTTCCTTGCCAACACCTTCAGCCACATAA
Source organism: Cenchrus americanus (assembly GCA_947561735.1). NCBI lineage: Eukaryota > Viridiplantae > Streptophyta > Magnoliopsida > Poales > Poaceae > Cenchrus > Cenchrus americanus. The sequence goes on from OX387244.1 coordinate 192,168,569, forward strand.
AGCGGCTCTTGTCGTCCACCAGCAGCAGAAAGTACTTGCCACCGCTCGGTGTCTCCGGCGTGATGGGCCCACACGGGTCCCCGTGCACGAGCTCCAGTGTGCGCTCGGCTCGGTACTGCGCTTCGGTGGGGAACGAACTCCGCCTCTGCTTGCCGGCGAGGCATGCGTCGCACAGTTGATCCACCTGCTTGATTTGAGGCAAGCCACGCACTAGCTCCTCCCGCGCCATCTTCCTCAGCGCGTTTATGTTGACGTGGCCCATCCTTGAATGCCAGCGCCAAGACTCCTCCTTCCCGCGCGCCGCGAGAAAGACCGGGTGCGCGACGTCGAGCTCCAGCACGTACAGGCGATCCGGCCGGTGCGACACCCGCGCCAGCAGCTTCCGGCTCTGCTCACGGATCCTCAGCACGCCGTCTTCGATGTTCACCTTGTACCCCGCCTCATCCAACTGCCCGATGCTGATGATGTTCGAGGTGAGGCGGGGTATGTAGTAGACGCCGGCGAATGAGAGGTGCTCGCCGTTCTTGCAGTTGAACAGCACCATGCCATAGCCCTCGATATTCGCCATCGAGCCGTCCCCAAAGCTCACGGTGCCGTGCACCGCCGTGTTCAGCTCCGCGAATGCCAGGTGAGCGTCGGACTTGTGGTTCGTCACGCCGGTGTCGAGCACCCACAACTTGGTGTCGCGGTTCTTCTCCTCCTCACTGAGATGCACGAGCACCTTGTGCTCGACGAGCCGCACCTCGGAGCCAGGTGCTGCGGACGCCCCTACCACCGGCGCACGGGACGACCGAGCCACCCCCGCGCCGGCCGCGCCCTGTGGAGCCCGACTCGGATCGGCGGCCGCCCCCACCGCCGGCGCGCAGGACGACTACGCCTCCGCCTTGCGCGAATCGGAGTGGCCCCCTCCCGGTGTCGTTGATGTAGCAACTAGGAGGGTCTCCGTGGCCGCCGCCTGGGAATCTGCCATGGACCTTCCGCCCGAGGGCACGACCGTCGAATCCACCGCCGCCGCATGGGCCGCCGGCGACGACAAGATTTGGATTGGAGCAGGGAGGGGGGCGAGTGGCGTTGACCTCACCAGGAGCAACGACGCCTCCTCCTCATCTTAGATGAAGTGGGCCGCCTCTTTCTTGGGCTTCTGCGGACACTCACGGGCCCAGTGGCCCGTTTGCCCACACCACCGGCATTGATCCCGGCCTACCTTGCCCGGTGAACTCGCCGGCCCACGGGACGAAGCCGATCCAGAATTCCCACGGCCTCGCCCCCGTCCTCGCGAACGCCCGCCGCCGCGCCCGCCAGAGCTCCCGCTCCCGCCGCCGACACGTTCGCCGTCTCCCTTCTTCCTCCGCGACTCCCACTCGTCCGCCGTCATGTACAACTTGCCGTCGTCGTGCAGCGTCGCCGGGGCCTCCTCCAACGAGTCCTCCGATGCCTTGAGCCTCCCTGTCACCTCAACCACTGAGAGCGTGGAGATGTCCAGGAGGGTGCGAATGGCAACGACCATCTGCTGGTACCGCGCCAGCGCACTGCGCAGGATCTTCAACACGAGCTGCTTGTCCTCCAGCTCCACACCGAGGGTCTGCAGGGAGGCTTGCATACCCGTCAGGCGCAGCGTGAAATCCTCCATGGTCTCGCCGTCCTTGAACATGGCGAGCTCGAACTCCCGGCGAAGTTGCTGCGCACTGTTCTCCTTGACACGTTCATCGCCGACGCGCATGGTGGCGATGGCCTTCCACGCCGCCATCGCCATTTCCTTGTCGGAGATCGCCCTGGCCATCTTCGGGGGGACCGCCGAGCACAGCGCATCGAGCGCCATCATGTCTTTCTGGTCGTCGACGTCGCCGACGTCGATTGCCCGCCAAAGCCCTCGAGCCTTGAGCTTCACCCTCATTAGCCGCGCCCAGTCGGAGTAGTTTGTTTTGGTGAGTACGAGGTTGCTAGTCCGACCCCCACCTCCCGAACCAACTGTTGGAACACCGCGGCGTCGTCCTTGGTGTTGCTGCCGCCCGCGCCATCGCCGACCTTCTTGTTGTCCTTCTTCTTCGGTGACAGCGGCGGTGAGCCCCCCATCGCCCACTCAATCGCGCGGTCGCGGTTCCAGCGACGGTAGCACGCAACGACCTATTCCCGGAACAACACCGACTCTGATGCCACTTGTCAGGAACGTCGCCAGAGTAACGTCGTCTTCCTCGACGCCGGCGAGTTCCAACCTTGGCCTGCACCCACACACACTCGCACAAACTCAGATGAACATGAGACAGAGATATGTGCTGCAAAACTTGGCAGCGTTTTGTACTCCATTTGATTGCTTATAAAGGAAACAACTACAACTAGGTCGTGGCCTCAGCCTCCGGCATGCACAGCATGCACTTCCTCAACGTGCGCCATCCCACACGCCTCCACCATGCCGCACGATGCGCTCCATCGCGAACACAGCGCAAGTCAGAGCCCACGACACGCACGACCCGCTCAACAGATCATGCGCCCAACAAAAAAAATGAAACAAATCCTAACAGACTAATGCACTAGAATTATTCAACAAGAGGATGGCAGCTATCTCTTGGAACCCTAGTTCATTTGATTTCCTATTTTCCCTTCCTATTTTCTTAGGATTTCCATAGGACTAGCTTGAGAGCTTCATGGTTAGATCTTGTTGAGAGGGTTGGATGATCGGGCGGCAAGCTAGACCTTGTATCAACCTTTGCGGCATGTATAGATGATTCGGCGTGGTTCCTCAAGGCTTTGTTGTGTTGTTCCCGGTTGTTCTTGGTGGTGATTTTTGGTGCCCTCTCTTGGTGCTTTTCTCGATGTGTTTTCGGGACCTTGTTCTTGGGGATTTGATGGGGGAAATTCGTGTGAGCCTTCATGGTTCTCTTGCCTTTGATTCCCCTCCCAAATCCGCAAGTTAAGGGGCTCGATTTTGGTGGTTTCGGAGTTCTAGGGTTGGAGGTGCTCTTGAGGTTTGACTTTCGATTCCTCTTCATTGAGTGGGTTTTGGGGACCGAGTTTCTAGCCAAGGGTAGCCCACGAGGTACCCCAACTATCCCCAAAGTCTCACTTTGGTCCATGGAACGAATCGAGAGATCGATTGGAGGAAGTGTTGTGTTTTTCCCGCGGGTTGTGTTCTTCCCGACTGTCGAAGCAAAAACCGGCCTGACCGATTTCCCAAACCGGTCTGACCGGTTTTGCCCTGTGGGCTGTCGAGAAGGGTTTTTGAGCAAGGAAGTCTCTGTTGCACCATGGCTTCATTTGTTCAGATGTGAAAACGCTCTTGAGGTGTTTTGGGTCTTTGGGCAGTTTCTGGACAAAATCGGTCTGACCGGTTTGCCAAACCGGTCTGACCAGTTTCCCCTGCCTGCGTGAGGCTAAGTCCAACAGAAGCGGTCGGACCGGTTTCCGAAACCGACTTGACCGGTTTGGGCTGCCAGCAGCCATGTCGTGTGTGTTTCCACTACGTGTGTGCTGTGGCTGTTGGTTGGGTCTTGCTCCTAGGTTCAGCAGCACTCCAGTGGCTATGTGAACTTGGTAAGAGAAGCTTGCGGAGGTGACGAGTGAAATCGGGTTCATAGGCCGAATTCTTGAATAGAATTTTTATCGGCTCCCATTCACTCCCCCTCTCTGGTTCGCCATTTCGGTCCTTCAGCAGGTGCATTTGTCAACACAAAAGACATAACAGTATACTCATAAAGCCCATACCTAGTGGTGAATGCAGTTTTAGGAATATCCGACCATCTGATCTTCATCTGATGATAACCAGAATGCAAATCAATCTTGGAGAACACTTTAGCACCTCTCATCTGATCAAACAGGTCTTCAATGCGAGGTAATGGATACTTGTTCTTGAGTACCATCCTTCTTCTCTACAAAGATAATCCACACACATCCTTCGAGTACCATCCTTCTTCTCTACAAAGATAACTGGTGGCCCCAAGGTGATGAACTAGGACAGATAAACCCATTTTCCAACAATTCTTTAATCTGTTTCTTAAGTTCTATCAGTTGAGTACTAGACATTCTATATGGACATTTAGAAATAGGAGCAGTACCAGACAATAGATCAATAACGAACTCAACATCAAGGTCAGGTGGCATACCTGGTAACTCCTCTGGAAACACATCTGGATACTCACAGACCACCCTGATATCCTCCAAAGCCTTGCCATCCAACTGCTACACAGAACCTCCTGCATCTGATGGTGGATCAGTCAAAAGCTCAATCTTTTCCCCATTGGGACCAGTAAGAAGAATTGTCCTCTTAGCACACTGAATTGTTGCATCATGCATGCCCAACCAATCCATACCCAGAATAACATCGAGATCCTTCGATTCCAGAACTATCAGCCTTGCCCAAAAGTCTGCTCCCATGATCTTTAGACTAACATTAGGACACATGTATAAAGATTTCATTTCCCCCCTGGTGATTTAACTAGCATGGTTTGTTTCATGGGACACATGGGTATACTATGCTTGGCCACAAATTGAGCAGATATAAAAGAATGAGATGCTCCAGAATCAAATAAGACGGATGCGGTGATGGAGTTGACAAAGAACATACCAAGCACTACTTGTGGATTCTCCTGAGCAGTCTCAGCACTCACATGATTCACCCTGCCATGGCCCTGACTCTGCTGCCCCTTCTTGCTCTGCGGGGTCTGGTTCCCACTCCTCATCCGCTGCATCTGCTGGTTCTGCACAGGGGTGCCCGGAGGGTGCCTCTTAGGACAGGCATAAAGCATAATGCCCAACCTATCCACATTTAAAGCAACTATTGCCCGCGGGGGTGTGAGGTGCACTGGGCCTCACGGGCATACCAACTGGAGTCATCGGACGGTGCTGTGGGTACGCAGAGCGTGGGGTCTGCGGCCCTAGGCGCGGAAACTGCTGAGGGAAGCGCTGAAATTGATGAACTATTGTGGCTGGTACTGAGACTGCTGTTGCTGGCCATAACCTCTTGTCGGTCCTCCTGGACGGAACGGGACTCCCAGTGGTGAGGTCAAGCGGGGGCGAGTGTTGCTCCCAGACTGTCCTGGAGTGGCGGCCTTCCTCTTCAGCTCCCCCAGGTCTCTACACATGGACTCCAAGGTGATGGCCTTGTCTAACAGGTGCTGGAAGGACGGGAAAGTGTGGGACGTCAGCTGGTACCAAAGTGGTCCAGCAAATCCTTCTATGAAGCGCTCCTGCTTCTTTGGATCATCGACCACCTCCTCTGGTGCATAGCGAGACAGCTCGATGAACCTGTCACGATACTCTACCACTGACATTGCCCCTATTTGAGAGAGAGGAACTCCTTCTTCTTCAGCCTCATCAACCCTCAGTGAACTCCTGCCAGGTAATAGCGTTAGGCGTAACATGGGCGGTAGTGTAGGTATCCCACCATGCTCCTGCTGACCCTTGGAGTCGTCCTGCAGCAAGTAGGACCTTCTCCCTGTCATCGCACTAAGCTGTAGTGAGTATCTTGCTCATAGTCTGTTGATGGTGAATTTCCGTCAACCTAGAGTACTTGTTATACATTGGTTTCGATTATGATTTGCAACTAACCCACCACTAGGCATACTAAAGATGTAACAAGTTCACACCTGCATGTCGATTTTGGAGTTCATTGTTTACGTAGGAAATCTACGCTAAAGAGAAGACTTTCGGGATAAGTTTATCAAGCACTTCAAGAGAAGATCATGAAGCCCGTCACAAGTCAAGACACGCGATGAACATGACTCCAAATGACCTGAGGACCGAAGCGTCAACGTGCAAGTCTTCAGGGACTCAACTAGAAAACAGCGAAGCTTGCATAGCAAGGGTTCAAGCCTTAACCGTGAAGAAAACGACGTCAAAGTCCCACATGCAAGTACACACAAATAAGGGATCACGCAAGAAGCAACCGGGGAGGAAACCGGGGCCGAACTGGGCCGAAATAGGCCTGGGCCGGGCCGGCCCAGCCCACTCCGGGCCCGGTTCGCGCTCCCTTTTGCCCGAGGTGCTTGTCTATAAATTGTCTCTGCCTTCGCCGGCCGCCACATCCATCCATCCTCAGGAACTCGGTGAAACCTAGGAGAGAGCGACGACGGCCGCCGCGAGTCCTTGAAGTCGTCTAGGAGATGGCCTAGGCCTACCCTAGCCGCCATGGCCGCCTTGCATGGTTGAGCCATGGCGGAGTTCCAAAGCTAGTTGAGGTCATCAATGGTATGTACTCGGTGGAGATGATCTAAACGCATTTATTATGAGAGTTAAGTACTTCATGTCATCCGATCTTTTAGCGACTCGATTCCTCTCTCGATGATTTTGTTTTCTTCTTGGTTATGCTTCTTCCCCAATCTAGTCTATAGCTAGATTGCTTAGGGTGCTCTTGTAGCCGCGGTGGCTAGAGGTGCATACCGGACCGGCCAAGTGATTTCAACTTGTTCTTATCGAACTCGCCCTAGACTACCCGCATGAATAGGAATACGTTCTGACAGAACGGGGGTTCCGAAAGGCGGGCGTTTTCGGAATCGGACCGGAGGATAGTAGTTTAAAGATGGCTTTGGATGAGATGCATGTCGCGCTTGCTCTTTTGGCTGGAACTACGATTAAAAGATGATAGGCCTTAGTTTCCCTTGCTTGCTCTACCTTCTCTACGTTCATGGATGCGATCAACCTTATGCTATAATTCATACATCTTTAAGGTTTATCTTCTTATGCAATCAATGCTTCATGTTAGGCTAGATCAATAGGTTAGATGGAGAATCCTAGGAGTTTGCTTCCGATCCTTGGATTGACAAATCTAGGGAGAACCCTCCTTGGTGAAAAAGGCACCAAGTCACCCGTAGGCTTGCGGTGAACTTGAGCACGCTTTTGAACCGTCAACACAGTCTTCAACCAGTCGTCAGCATCAAGCGGATCAGCAACATGGGTGAACACTGGCGGACTATGGCTCATGAACTCCTTGTGCTTGTTCATGGGCACCGGCTGCTGTGGTGGTGGCTGAGGGGGGTTGCTGACTTGGGCGTGTAGGTTGGCCACAGTGTTAGTCAGGTTCTCCAGTAGCTGCATCTGGTTCTGGAAGAACTGCTGCATGGGATCCATTGGTGCTAGTTGTGGTGCACTGCCTGAACTGCTGCCTCGTCCTTGGCGTGTCACTAGAGACTGATCAACTCCTGATCCGGACCTGGTGTTTACCATCTGAGCGTTAGAAACACTGATTTAAATTCTGACAATCATAGAAAAGCCGAAATGATAAACAATGCAGACTTCCAGATTATGACAGATTCTGATAGCTGTAAAGAAATAGAGATATCTCGCTGTACGGGTAACCAAAAATCACGATTTTTTCTGGAGGTATGGTGCATCAAATCGCTGAACCAACCCAATTGGATTTGCCTCAATCGGAGGTCCACAACTCGAGATATAAAATAATGAAGTCAGCTGTGTCAGCAGGATTTGACAGATCTCCCAGAATATATATTGAATAATGCTGAATTTTTGACAGAAAATCATGTATAAAATTTGGGAACCAACCCAACTGGTTTTACTGAATTCATAGTTCTGTAGGTCGAGATAAAAATAAAACACTACTGCTGTATCAGGAAGTGATGTGAACAGATTTTGCAATAATATATTCCTCATGATAGATAAAATATGACGGATAAAGAATTACGAAATTGCAAGATAAAAGATGATTGGAACAGAACTTAGACCCACTAACCAAGCTCTATTACTAAAGCAATGTCATTGTGGTATTAATCCACAACACACTGCAATCACACAAAGATCCAACTCACGAATGTTCACAAATCAAGCACTCAAACACACCACTAGCTAACACACCGATCCAACGTGTCGTTCTAACGATTACAGACTCTATAACTAAAGATAAAAGACACCTAGCACCTAAGGCCAATTGATCTGAGTGCGGGATCTAAGTGACCCATAGCTTGTCCTCCTGGGTCTTGGTGACATTGCAGGCCATCTTTCTTCGTCTTCCTGCACCTCTTCCTCATCTTGCCCCGCGATCACTGCCTTAACCCTTTTGATTTCCCTCCGATCCTCCTCTTGCTGATCACGAAGGTCTTGCAACTCCATGATGGTGTCATCCAGGTTGGTGTTGAGAGCTGCTACAAGTCCCACTTGAACTCCATAGCGCGGTCCCAAGTTTGCATTAGCCAGTGAAATCACGCTGCCCACAGCTCCAACACAGCGACGGGGAAAGTCACCCCGCACAGTGTGATGGAGGTGGTTAGCCCCATCATGACACCATGCAGAAAGAGCCCTTCTAGCAACATCATCTCTCCCTGCAGCGAAGGTAGCCCTGGTGGCTAGAGCATGGTGAACAGTAACCATGTACCGTCCGCCCTCCTGTGGGTTATCCTCCAAGATGCGCACTGACACATCCCACTGCGTTGGATAACGAGGATGGGTCCTCCTTAGCCCAACGTAGTCGATAGTCACTTGCAGGTGGAGATGCTGGAACAACCTCCTCAGCTTGGACGGAAAGCGTGCATGCCCTCCATCATGGTGACAGACGACCACCTCCCACTTCTCAGGCGCCAGTTGATCCTCAACACCTCCATCCTTCGGATCTGAGTCCTCAGGGTCTGAGTGGTCATCTGGATCACCTCCTTATTCCTGGTCTTCAGCTAGCTCCTCTTCTGGCTCATCATCTCACAGCCCAATAACTGAAGTGGGTGGTGAAGCTTGCCCTGAAGCAGAGTTCGCTCCACTTCCCTCCTCAGAGACTCCATTGTGCTCATCACTCTCTGTGGAGTAGCAGTAGAAGTCCTGGTCCTCCAGGTACCTTGGAAAGCGGTAAGCACCTGAACGAGTGGTCTTCAGTCGGCGAACCATCTAAGATAGATGAGACAAGTGCAGATTACTCGATGTGACAAGATCAAGCTTAGATGACAAAAGCAAATCAAGGATGAGATTAAACCAGGATTAGATATAATAAACAGAATAAAGTAAACAAAGCTATGTGTCGCTTCTATTATTATAAAATCCTTAGTTTTCGACCAGTTCTAACTAGGCTAACGTCCTATAGTCAACATGGCTCTGATACCACTTCGTCACACCCGGATTTAAGGGCAAATCCGAATGCAAGAATACATGTCCGCCAGGATCAAGTTACACACATGCATCAACTCAGTGAATACCAAAACACAGTGTAAAGCGTAAAGAGAGTATTAAACAGTTATTGCATGACCGAATGTCTCAACTAACAATCGTTCGAGTAGCTAACAGTTGAAAGGAAACACACGCAGAAGTCCTCCACAGGCAGCTGACTGGAGAATGAACGCCTAGAACTCATCGAATTCTCCAGGGAAATCCTCAAAACGTCCATCTGAGCAGCAGCCAGGTAGTGTAGATGCAATATAGAAACAACAAGTATGAGCACATGTCGTACTCAACAAGGGAAAAACTCTATAAACAACATGCAAGGCTTTATGGTGGAAGCTGATGGTTATAAAGCAAGTCAGCATTTTAGTTGGTCAAGTTTTATTTAGCAATTGTTACTAGCAAATGAAAGTATATACCAAACCCAAATAACGAATGCAACGGAACCATAGAATTTAATGCACAAGATTAAAAGTTCCATCTTTCATAAATTACACATGTGAGGGTCCAGGCCGCCCTTGACCATGGGCACGGCTAACTAGTCAGATTTACACTCTACAGAGGTTGAACATCTTTACCCACAAGTCATGTAAAAACCCAAAAGAGTTTTAGACCCAACCATGATGTGCAAAAGTAGGCACAATACCACACTACCGAGGTGTGGCTGCATAGGGACGCTAAGAGGCCGTTACAAAGATCCCCAGATGCAGGCTGCCCGCTAGGTTACCTGATCAGTGCAGCGTATAAAGCTCCGTGGCGAGTACCGTGTCTTAGCCAAGCCCAACTCCCCTCCAGAGCAGGTCTATACGCCACCTACCGTCAGCCCCCAACCCTTATCAGATAAAGCATACCTAACACCCAGTTCTCTAATTATTAAGACAAGACAGAGCCATATGTCTTGTGGTTGTACTGTTTTCATGGGTGGTCGCTCCATGTTCTGATTAACAGGCATAAAGTGTTCTTGCATTACATGAATAACAGCATAAATAAATCCAGATTGATAAGTGTTCATTAAACCACCCGAAACCAAGGTAAAGCTCTAGCATGTGCTACCCAACATAAAGTAAACCCAGGTTGATCAAGGTATAGAATAAACAAAGCTAGTCGAACCTTAGCAATAGGACCCTTCAATTTAATGCAAAGCAATAATAAATACAGTGTAGTTAAGATGCATGTTGTAATAGGATCAACGGGAATGCAGCAAGGACTTGCCTTCTACCAGCTCCGGAAACTGCTCAGGGTCTTGAAATCCATCAACGGCAACGAAGTCCTCGAACTGCTCGTACTCTACGCTCTACACATTCACATACAAGCATACAATGGAAATAAATAAGAAACAGTACACCAATCATCTCAAACAGAAACAAAAGCAACAGAAAACTAATCTAGTCGTCGAGACGATCGCATGGACATAAAAAACGCTAAAACGGAGTTGAAACGACTAAGATACGACGGAAACAAGTTTAAGGATCAAACTGAAAAGAAAACTAAACTCACTGGGCTAAAACAAAGAAGACAGGACCTATTCGTAAGAAAACCTATAAGGTGGAAGGACCGTGTTGTAAATTTAAAGGAGCACGGGGGTTTTCTTGCAAAAACGCGCGGTCAAGGCGGGTTTTGGCCGGCGGGTGGCGGGTTTGACCCGGGCGGACGGATCTGATCCGTCGGATCAAAATCCGACGGCCAGGGTGGCACACGGGTGCGGCTAAGCGGAGGGGGGCGGCGCAGACCTGGGTCAAAGGGAACCCGAGCTGTGGGATCCCGATCCGGCGGCCCTGGACGCACGCATGCGCCCCAGGTGGCGGCAGTCGGCTGGCGGTGGCGCGACTGCGACAGCGAGCAACGGCGTAATGCGGATATGGCGCTGGGGTGCTCCATTCGCCGAGGGAGTTGCACCAGGATGACGAGAAGCGCACGGCGGACTCCACGGTGAGCTCAAGGGGTGGCGACGGGGACTCTGAGCGGTAGACGAAGACTGTGAGCTATTATCCCCAAATCAAAGAATGATGGGAACCGCTTGGTTGGTGAACTCTTGGTGAGGACACCTTTCGTGTGTTTAGGTCCACCTTGCAAGGTTATGAATCAATCGATTGTCGGCCTCTCACCGTCATCTGAGACTACTTACCCGACTGGCCATGATATCCCTTTATGATGGAACTTTGTGAAGATTTCTACTTTGATTAATTGTTTGTACAACCTTGATTGCAATAGTTGCTTATCTAGTAATGAACACTTCTACTAGAACGTGAGCTAAAATATGGAAAGTAAGGATTCACTACTTAGCAGCTTTTTGGCAAACAAACCCACTAGCCAAAAGCCATGCATGATTAGAGGTAAAGTCTTTCTTTTAGACGGGTAAATCTTGTTGAGTATTATTATACTCAGCCTTGCTTTATAAACGTTGTTTCCAGGTAATGCATGTGATGTGTGGCCCGGAGAACTTCCACCCGGCTGGGAGCTGGAAAGGGTGGATGACGAAGAATGATTGCATCATGAACAGGCCTCCTATGATGTGATCGTACCGTTTAGTTATCTTCCGCTGCTTTCAATAAACTCTGACACATTTACTTTCATGTCGAAGAACTATGTTTGTAATAATGAACCCTACGGGGATGTGATGGTTAATTTGTAAGGCACTCTGGACTCTCCTTCGTGGGGGTTTTAATGCGTACGTTCGATCCTCTCTGTGATGTCAAGTGATTTACCGGGTGTTAACCCGGCAACACTCAACGGGATACTTCTTTATTATCGCTTAATGACTAAATGGAGTGGTTTAGGCGATAGTACGGAATTATCTTGGGTGGGGTTGTCACAGCTGGCGCGCCAGGTAGGGGATCTCGCCAAAGATCATATGGCGAACTCAACTGCTTCCATCTTCATCAAGCCAACCGTCGCTTTCAAACGCGGCGACACCTTTGTCTTCGGCTACTGGGTCTGCACTGCTGACGGCACCGGATCCTTCCAACACCGCCTCACCATGCCGCCCAACTCGGAGACTGGGCTCGTGACGCTTCCCGAAGTAGTCACGGGCAATCTCGCCGGAAAGTTCGGCGAAATTTCGCTCTACAACCAACACGCCGACTTCGAGCTTGGATCCGACTCCAACTCGAACTCGACGTCCCCGTGGGCTATCGTATGCGAGTCGGCTACCCAGCCATCGCGTGCGGACTCCCCACTTCGTGAGCGCTTCACGCTCGGCCCTCGCAACGTCAGCAGGGCCCACACGAAGGCTCCCACCGCACGCCGGGCCGACAAGGAGATCGTACCAGAGTACGACTCGGACTCCAACACCATCCCCGGCTACAACTCGGACTCCAACCCTCCCTCCAGCTTCTACTCGGACTCCTCCTACGAGTTCGACTTCGGGTCGGACCCTGATGAGCCCGAGTTTGAGAACAATACTACAGAGCAACCCTTGTCAGGACCAGCTTCCGGCCTGGTTATAACATCTACACCCTCCGGGAGATTCGCTGGCCAGACCGCAAACCCGCAGACCTGACAGGAGGGAACTCACGCTGCGTTGCCTACCTCAACTCACTTCCCTTCCAGGAGGGAACACCACTCGCTCCACCGGGGAGCACACTCCGACGTAGGCGGCAACCAGTGACTCCAGCCTTGGCACTCCTGACCGGCAAGTCTTCATGACTACCAACGAGACGCCAGGGCCCTCAGGAACACTCCCTGACCGATATCTCGAGGATATCTCAGCAGACGAGTTGTCTGCCAACGCGCCCGCTGACGAGACCGATGCCAACAGGGACGCTCGACGTGAACGTAACAGAAAGCGGAATGAACGGCGCCGAAGTCTCCGCGAGTCCCTTCCCATCCGGAACCTCGCAGAAGCCCTCGACCAAGTCGAGAGCCGGGTACACACTACCCCAGAGCAATGCCTCATGTCTATCACTACGATAACACGTCAGGCACAGGGGATGCGCACAGGAGAAGTCATCGCCAAGCTCACAGAGGACGCCTACTTCATGCGAGTTGACAACAGGGTCACTCAAGTGCCCCCCGTCAGGAACCGCCAGCAAGACAACGAAGCCACAAGCCGCAGCGCGGACATCGGTCGCAATCGTACTCGAGCAGAGCTACCAGCTAACCCCAACCGTACTCGGGCAACAGCCGGTGGACCCTCTCATGGTGTCAACAGCGCCGGTGGCGACCGGGAGATCATCCCTCACCGCGACCCTGGCGGTGGAGGCAGTGACGGCGGGAGCTCCAACCATGGGGCTGACAGGAGAGCTGGGGGCGGAGGCGAACGCGGCGGCCGAGGCCACGCGAACAGCCACGCCTCTGGCGCCTCACACGGCGGCTTTGACGCCCGCCAGAAAATCAAAGAACTACAACGCAAGAAGGCCTCCACTGCAGGCAACAAGGACGGCTTCCCCGCCTTCTCTGCGCGACTTCGCAACCTACTTCTCCCGGAGAAATTCAAGCCTCTAGGGATTACCAAGTATGACACGAAGCGGGATCCAGTGCAGTGGCTCACATTCTACGCCCTCTCCATCGAGAACGCTGGTGGCAACAATGACACGAAGTGCCACTACTTCCCCTTCTTCGCTTACATGGCTCGAGTCACTCGAGAAGTACTCGATCGACAAGTGGGACCAGCTGAAGGAACAGTTCACCAGCAACTTCGCGGGCGCTATGAGCCGCTCGGGTACTCGCATGGACCTGGTGATGGTAAAGCAGGAACAGGGCGAGACCCTTCGCAAGTACATGCGGTGCTTTTTCGACAAGCGCGCCACCGTAGTCGATGTCTCTGACAAGGAGGTCATCGACCTCTTCCAAGACGGTATCTACCACCGTCGCACCTTTGAAGACTTCGGTCGTCGCCGCCCGAGCTCCATCACCCACCTCAAGGACATGATCACCTCCTGGGTTGATGAAGAAGACAAGGCTAACACCAAGTACGACACCATCCGTGGCAAGAGCAAGCAGAACACGGGCGGCAACAACAACAACAACAACAACAACAACAACAACAACAACAACAACAACAACAATAACGGGAACCAAGGCGGTCGCAACAGCAACTACTCGGGTCCTAATCGCAAGCGCAAGCCACACAACACCGTCGCGGCTATCCAGTGCCCTGCGAAAGACAACTCGAAGAAGGCCTCCGGCAGCTTCAAGGACTTGCTGAAGGAGAAGTGCCCGTGGCATCTGGACGGCACCCACACCACCGATCAGTGCTACCAACTCCGGTGAGCACTCAAGGACACTCCGGAGCCACGGCACTCTCACGACAAGAAAGGCAAGAAAAAGGCTGACGAAGGCAATGACGACTTCCAGGAACCCGACAAGACGATGAACGTCCTCTTCGGCAGACTACCCAACATACGGGCTCAGAAAGCCACTCGTCGAGAAGTCATGAGCATTGAACCAGTGGTCCCGACCCCTCTCCGGTGGTCGGAGGTACCCATTACCTTCTCCCGCGAGGGTTAATGGACAAGCTTCTCTGAACCAGGACGGTTCCCACTCATCCTGAAGCTGGTGGTCGCGGGCTCCAAACTCAACAAGGTCCTTATCGATGGTGGAAGCGGGCTCAATGTCCTTTTCACCAAGACCTTGAAGAAGATGAAGCTCGACATCACCCACATGCTCACTAAGAGCACCTCGCCCTTCTACGGCATCGTCCCCGGGAACGCGGCTATCCCACTGGGTTCAGTGGTTCTGCCAGTTACCTTCGGGGAAACAAGGGACAACTACCGTACCGAGTACGTAAAGTTCGAAGTCACGGACTTCGAGACATCCTACCACGTCATCCTCGGCAGACCAGCTATCGCCAAATTCATGGCGGTACCCCACTACACCTACTTGGTACTCAAGATGCCAAGTCCAGCCGGTGTACTCTCACTGCAAGGGGACTTGAAGATATTCTTCGATTGCGACACAGAAGTTGTGGAACTCGCAGCTACCAATCAAGTACCCAACGCAATGATGGAGATCTACGTTGCGTCGAAGAAGCTTGCCCCAAGCGAACTTGACATCCCAGAGAAGTCGGACAAAGCCAACAAGCCTCAGCCAACTGAGGAAGTTCTAGTCAAGACAATTGACCTTGGGACAGGCGACAGCAGCAAGACCACCACCATCGGGGCGGGCCTCGACCCGAAATAGGAAGACGCGCTCATCAACTTCCTCCGGGCTAACCGAGACATCTTCGCGTGGAAACCAGCGACATGCCAGGGGTGCCCAGGGAGCTGATCGAGCATTCACTCAACGTCGACCCTAAAGCTACCCCGAAGCAACAACACCTCCGCCGCTTCGTCGACGACAGACGGGACGCCATCAAGAAGGAACTCGCCAAACTACTCGCGGCTGGCTTCATCAGAGAAGTCTTCCATCCTGAGTGGCTAGCCAACCCCGTCCTCGTCCGCAAGCAGAACTCGAATGAGTAGAGGATGTGCGTCGACTACACCAACCTCAACAAGCACTGCCCCAAGGACCCCTTCGGGTTGCCGTGGATTGATCAAGTCATCGACTCCACGGCGGGCTGCGACCTGCTCTGCTTCCTCAACTGCTACTCCGGGTACCACCAGATCGCAATCAAGGAAGAGAACCAGGAGAAGATCGCGTTCATCACCCCGTTTGGCGCGTACGGCTGCACGACCATGTCCTTCGGGTTGAAGAACGCCAGCGCTACCTACCAACGAGCTATCCATGCCTATTTCAAGAGGCAACTCAACAAGAATGTCGAAGCCTATGTGGATGACGTGGTCGTCAAGACCAGAAACTCCGACACGCTCATCGCTGATCTTGAAGAGATTTTCGCATCCCTGCGAGAGTACCGCTGGAAGCTCAACCCGAACAAGTCCGTCTTCGGCGTACCATCGAGCAAACTACTCGGCTTCATCATCAGCCACCGCGGCATTGATGCCAATCCCGAGAAGATCTCCGCCATCACTAGCATGAAAGCTCCCATGTGCATCAAAGACGTGCAGAAGCTAACTGGGTGCATGGCGGCTCTGAACAGATTCATCTCGAAGCTTGGAGAGGGGGGTCCCCTTCTTCAAACTACTCAAACATCAAGAGAACTTCGTGTGGACTCCAGAGGCAGACCAAGCCCTTGCCCAGCTCAAGGACTTCCTATCAAATCCACCAGTCCTCACGGCTCCTCGCAAAGGCAAGCAGCTGCTGCTCTACCTCGTTGCGACTACTCACGTGGTCAGTACAGCCATCATTGTTGAGCGGCAGGAAGACGGTCACGCCTATCCAGTCCAGCGACCAGTCTACTTCATCAGCGAGGTCTTGTCAGAAACCAAGGCACGCTATCAGCCAGTACAGAAGCCTCTGTACGTAGTGCTCATCACCTCGTGGAAGCTACGACACTACTTCCAGGAGTACTCGATCTCTGTCGTCACCGACTACCCGCTCGGCGACATCCTGCGGAACCAAGATGCTACTGGAAGAATCTCCAAGTGGGCAGTCGAAATCGGCGCCCTTAACATCGACTTTAAGCCACGCACAACCATCAAGTCGTAGGCGTTAGTCAACTATATGGCGAAGTGGCGGGAGAATCAGCTACCTACTCCAACTGAGCGCCCAGAGCACTGGGTGATGTACTTCGACGGCTCACTCAAGCTCGAAGGCGCAGGTGCAGGGGTACTCTTGATCTCTCCAATGGGTGAACAACTCAAGTACGTCCTACAGATGTTTTGGAAGGTCTCAAACAACGAAGCCGAGCACGAATGTCTGCTAAACGGGCTCCGCCTCGCGGCTTCACTCGGCATCAAGCGGCTACTAGTCTACGGCGACTCCGCAGTGGTCATCAACCAAGTCAACAAGTCCTGGGACCGCAACAAGGAGAACATGGACGCCTACTGCCTAGAAGTCTGCAAGCTCGAGAACAAGTTCTACGATCTCGAGTTCCACCACGTCGTCCGCGACAACAATGTTGCAGCGGACGTCCTGTCGAAGTTTGGTTCTACTCGCGCTCAAGTACCAGCGGGTGTCTTCGTCCACGAGCTTCACGCGCCATCCATCCCGGAGCCGGCGCCACTGACCATTGATCCAGCACATCCCCCGACTGGCCAGGAGGTCATGATGATCGACGTGGACTGGAGGCAACCCTTCATCGACTACCTCCGCGAGCAAAAGGTTCCCTTGGACAAGAATTTGGCCGAGGAACTCATCCGCCGCGCCAAGTCCTACGTCCTAGTCGGAGACAAGCTCTACAGGCGGGGCGCGTCTTCTGGAGTACTCATGAAGTGCGTTCCCCGAGAAGAAGGCAAGGGCATCTTGGAGGAGATCCACAAAGGCGTCTGCGGCAGCCACACATCCTCTCACACGCTAGTCAGCAAGGCCTTTCGACGAGCTTTCTATTGGCCCACAGCTCTGGGTGACGCCGAAGAACTCGTCAGAAGGTGCCAAGGGTGCTAATACTTCGCCAAGAAAAAACACGTCCCGGCGTACAAGCTAGTCACCATACCGCCAACCTGGCGTTTCTCCTGCTGGGGGCTCGACATGATTGGGCCACTCCCGACTACGCCAGGTGGATTCAACAGGGTACTGGTGGCCATCGACAAGTTCACCAAGTGGATCGAGGTCAAGCCGGTCACATGCCCCAAGGCCGACAGAGTACTCGATTTCTTGGATGAACTCGTGCATCGCTACGGACTACCCCATCGCATCATCACAGACCTGGGCTCCAATTTCAACAATCACCAGTTCTGGGAGTACTGCGAGAACAGCGGGATCGATACGTCTCAGTTGCCCATCCTCGGGCCAATGTGAGGACCATGTGTGGTTCGAGGACCGGTGGATGGTCGCTTCCTTGTGTGATGAGTGATTGACAACGTTGTGTGGACTAATTCTTGTCTACGTATTGCAGGTGCATGTTGCGGCTTGACTCGTGTTGGTGCAGGTGAAGAACAAGCGTGAAAGGTCGTTGCCAGTGAGTCCTCCAGGTGTGGAGAAGACAAGTAGGCTTCGTTCGAGGGACCCGGTGGCCAGTGGGGTCAAGTGCGGGCCGCATGGTGGCATGAACAGCAAGATGAAGTCGTGGACGGTTTCTTGGTAGAGCCTCAAAACCAAGGTCGAGCCGGGATTACGTGGGAGCCGAGTCATGAGTGGATATTGGCGGAGGCTACACCGAGCTCGCGGGGTTTGCAGTGGTTCACCAGAAAACCACTGGGCTACTCGGTTGAGCCACAAAATCGAGGTCGAAGACTCGACGAGGAGGTGCGGCCACCAAGGCCGGTTCAACCGCCCAGGAGGGGCGGTCAGACCGCCTGGGGCTGGTCAGATCTCCCGGGCCGGTCTAACCGCCCTGGCCACTGGCGCTGAGATGCTTCGAAGCGGAGGACACGCGTCGGGATCGCAAGGCTTGCGTCGAGGCTAAGCAGGTTGTGGTCGCCGGGCATCCGTCGGCTGAAGAAATTCCGAAGA
Source organism: Cenchrus americanus (assembly GCA_947561735.1). Lineage (NCBI taxonomy): Eukaryota > Viridiplantae > Streptophyta > Magnoliopsida > Poales > Poaceae > Cenchrus > Cenchrus americanus. The sequence continues at coordinate 192,187,043 of OX387244.1, forward strand.
CTTCCAAATCCGCCCTCGAGGGGCTTGTATCCCTAGTTATTAGGTGAGGGTAGTTTAGTATTTTGGGTGCCTCCATATATACTCTTGAGTGGATGGATGGCAGGCAACTCTTGGAACCCTAGTTCATTTGCTTTGCTATTTTCCCTTCCTATTTTCCTTAGGTTTTTAGAGGACTAGCTTGAGAGCTTCATGGGAGATCTAGAGAGAGGGATGGATGTTTGGGTGGCAAGCTAGACCTTGTATGAACCTTCATGGTATGTATAGATGGTTCGGCGTTGTTCCTCAAGGTGGTTTTCCCGTCCTTCTTTGTGTTGATTTTCGGAGCTCTTTGTTGGCGGTGTTTTGAGGACAATTTCTTGGGGTCTTTGGTGGGTGTCACGTATGAGGATCTTGTGCCTCTTTGGCAGGTGACTTTGCCCCCAAATCTCTCTTGAATCGAACTCGATTTGGTGGTTTTTCGGGTTGGGCGAGTTCTTGACCTAGTGAAGTGATTTCTTTGATTCCTCTTGATTGTGAGCGTTTCGGGTCGATTCCTTTGAGGTAGAGGTTGCCCAGGAGGTAACCCAGCTCATCCCGAAGTTTCGCTGCAATCCATGGAGTGATTCGGGAGATCGGGCGTGAGGAAGTTAGGGTTTGACCCGCGGGCTGTTTCTCTGGGAGAGGCGGTCTAACCGCTTGGAGGGGGCGGTCTAACCGCCCTGGGTGTTTCTAGGTCAAAGTTTTGTTTCTCCGAATGTTCCTCTGTGAGTTTGTTCGCCTTGATCAGAGGAGTGTCTGGGTGAATTTTTGGGTCATTCTCGTCTCGTTTGCTAGGTTTTCATGGTTGGAGTTCGTTGATGGGTACATGAGGTTAGACCGCCCCTGGTAGCCGGTCTAACCGCCCCTAGGCCCCTGGGTGGAGTTTTGGTTTTCACCAAGATTTTCTGGTAGCTAGCATGGCCCTGACCAGAGATCTTTGTTGGTGAAACCGGGGTGAGTTTTGGTGCTCGGAAGAGGCGTTTCGGAGGATTTCTTGGTTACCAGGTGGAGGCGGTCTAACCGCCCCCTATACCGGTCTAACCGCCCCCCCTCCGGTTAGCCGGCTTTCGAGTTGTTTCCGCCGTCGTTGCTGCGTGTGTGTTGTGGTTCTTTGGTAGAGTTTGTTCCTAGGACCAGTAGCACTCCAGTGGCTACGTGGTTTTGTCAAACGGAAGGTAGAAGTGCGGAGCGTGTGATTTCGGGGGTTCGACCGAGCTAGTTCGTCTTGTCGGAGTTTCAATCTCCCTCGAGAAGAATTTTTATCGGCTCCCATTCACTCCCCCCCTCTTTGGTCGCCTAATCCGTCCTTCAAGTGGTATCAGAGCCGGTTCGGGTCTTTGTTAACTCTAACCAGTCTAAGATCCAAGGATGGCGTACCAGGAATGTGGTTCGGGTCCTCCACACTTCGATGGCAAGAACTACCAGATGTGGAGTAAGCGGATGGGTGCGTTCCTCCGCAGAAAGGGTCAGATCCTTTGGGATGTCACGGTGGACACAGGCTATGTCCAGTCGATGGACTTCCTCGCTCCAGGATTGAGGGATAGGTTCGACGCCAACAACAAGGTGGTCCACTACTTGTTTCGTGCTCTGTGTCAGCCTGAGTTCGATCGGGTACACACTGAGCACTTGGCTTGTAGAATTTGGACGGTGCTGAAGGAGGCTCATGTTGGGAATGCCCAGGTTCAGGCACGGATGTATGCGACCTACCGGAGAGAGTACGAGAACTTCACTCATCTCCCCGGTGAGTCCATCGATGCCTTGTTTCAGAGGTTCACGGTGGTTGTGAACAACATGAGGGCCAATGTGGACGTGCTCCCGTACGATGATCATGATAGAGCTGTCAAGCTTTTACACTCTTTGGATCGTACAATATGGGGTGGAAAGTTCGAGGCCATTGTGGATTCGGAGAAGTATGACACTCTGACGGTGAACGAGCTATTCTCGAAGCTCAAGTCGGCTGAGGTGGATAGGGGCATGACAGCCAAGCTCGAGGGTCCGACTGATTCCCATAGTCTTGCCCTCATTGGTGGTTCGAAAGGAAAGGCTAACACTAACCCATCCACCAGGATGTTCTCTTTTTCCTCTTTGATGTCTATGCCAGATGAGGAGTTCGATGTGCTTGGAGACGACGAGCTGGCACTCCTGACGAGGCGGTTCGAGAGGCTGCACGAGAACCGAGTGAACATGAGGAGGAACACGAGGACATGCTTCTAGTGCGGCAAGCCAGGACACTTCGTCGCCGACTGACCGGAGAAGGTTGAGAACAAGGACGGCTACAAGCACAAGCCGAGGAATGATGGCAAGTACCGGTCGAGGCGCGACCACAAGAGCAAGTACAAGAACAAGCACAAGGACGAGCGACGATCGAGGAAGAAGGAGAGCCGAGGCAAGGCCTGAGCGATGGTTGGTGCGAGCGACGTCGACTCCAGTTCCGTGTACTCCACCTCGAGCTCGAATAGTAGTGAAGACGAAGGTGATCGTCGCAACTGCAACAAGGCGTCCAAGAACCTGAGCGGGCTGAGCTGCTTCGCTAGAGACGGCTTCCGCACCATGGCGCTGAGCTCCGGCAGCAAGAAGAGCACAAGAGCGACTCGGACTCCGAGTCCGACGACGAGGTGCGTGATGAGCTTCCCTTCTTGCGCCAGGAGAATGAACGGCTTGGTACTTTGCTTGATAATCGTGATGACATGCTTAGAGAGGCAAAGAAAATGAGAAAAGAGCTTAGGGCTTCACTCGAGGATGCTAGGACTAGGTGGCTGAGCTAGAAACACAGGTGCTTGATAGCAAGCTTGAGATTGATTCCCTTAAGGCTAGCCCTGTTGTTTCAGATGATGTTGATTGTGCTGATTGCTCCATCTTTCTTGCTGATCTTGCTTTGTTCAAGGAAAAGCATGCCTCCAAGTGTGAGGAACTAGATGTGCTTAGGGTTGAAGTGGCTGAGCTTAAATCTAGATCTGCGTTGCTAGGTGCTTGCACTTCTTGCCCCGTTTTGCATGCTAAGACTGATGAGATGCATGCTTACACTAGTTCTCTTGAGGATAAATTGAAGGAACCCATGCCTACATCATGCTCTACCTGTGAAATGCATGCTTTGAAAAATTTGGAACTTGCACATTATGTTGATCATTTGCAGGATGAGAATGATGAGCTGAGAAAGTTGATGGGTTGGTTGTCTGGTCATGAGCCTCAGTTGAGGATGATGATCGAGGCATTTAAGAGGCAGGATGGTGAGGGACTTGGGGCAAACAAGGTTGGTGAGGGAAGTGGAGAGAATATCCCAGAGCCACCAAAAACCCACCACAAAAATGATTTCCCTCCAAAACCTAACCATCTTAGGAACCGACTAGAGACAACTCCAGCTCCACCCGTGTTTCCTACACCCACAAATGATCTCCAAAAGCCTATCAAGTTTGTGAGCACTTCGGGGAAAGTGTTCTTTGGGAAAGTGAGTGAGAAAGCTAGTGAGGAGAAACCGGTGGAGGAGTTGAGTGGAGAGAAACCAAGTGAGCAGCCCCAATCCAAGCCTAAGCCTAAGCTTGTGAGATTCCATTGTGGCTATTGTGGGAAAGAGGGTCACAAGGATGAGTTTTGCTTCAAGAGGAAGCGGGAAGAGAGGATGGCAAAGGAGTGGGCGAACAAGGATAGGTACAACCCTCCCCATGGTGTACCTAAGCCTCGTATGCCACTGCCCAGGGGTAAAGCTGTGGTGAGAAGTGTTCCGGCATGGGGAGATGCGAGTTCCCCGGCACGAGGAGCGAGTTCTGGAGGGGGCGGTCGGGGACCGGCCCGGCTAGGCGGTCGACCGGCCCGCCGCAGGGGGGGGCGGTTAGACCGGCCTGGCTAGGCGGTTCAACCGCCCCCCCCCCCCCCAGAATTCTGGGCGGAGTGGTTTTCGAGGTGGTGAGTCGAGAGGTTTCGATCTTGGAGGTGGTGTTGCTTGGTGGTTGGTCCGGAGAGTCGGCGGGTGGTCGGTTGCTAGGCATTCTCCCCCTCGAGTTCACTACGGGGATGGGAGGAGCCGTAGCTTTGAGAAGGAGAGGAGGGACGGTCCACGGGTTGTCTTCCGTGGTTTTGGTCCTCCTCCAGGCAGCGAGGGGTGGTTTCCTCGGAGTGGTTACCGAGGTGGTGTTCGTGGTGGTAGTTATGGTAGGAAAGATGGCTTGATGTGTGCTATTCCCACTTTCGAGCAAATGGCTCGGCACTGGTTTTACTCTTTTGGTACTAACCCCAGTGCTGAGTCGTTTGTTCGCTCACGTGCTCGTTTTTGAATTTCAGGTGGGAGACTTGAAGAATATTTGGTTGATTGACTCTGGTTCCTCGAGGCATATGACCGGAGACAGGGGGTGGTTCTCAAGTCTCGTCCCGGTGGTGACGAAGAGGTACATCACTTTTGGGGACAATGGGCGTGGGCGTGTGCTTTCAGAAGGTGAGATAAAAGTGAGTGACAAGATCACTCTGAGGCGTGTTGCTCTTGTTCAATCGCCGGGGTACAATTTGCTTTCTCGTGTCCCAGTTCGTTGGATGAGGGCTTTGAGGTGTTGTTTCGGCCAGGTGGTTCTCGGATCTTGGACTCTCGAGGGGACCTTGTCTGTATGGTCGTTCCCGAGGGTCAGGTGTTTCGTGCTGATTTTTCTCAGTCTTCGGGTGTGGAGCGTTGTTTCATGGCTGGTTCTTCGAGTGAGTTGTGGAAGTGGCATAGGAAGTTGGGTCACTTGAGCTTTGACCTTTTGTCTCGCTTGAGTAAACTCAATTTGGTCCGAGGATTGCCACGGTTGAGGCTTGAGAAAGAGTTGGTTTGTGCTCCGTGTAGGCATGCCAAGATGGTAGCCTCTTCTCACCCGCCTCTCACCGATGTGATGACTGAGCGTCCATGCGAGCTGCTCCATATGGACCTTATTGGCCCAGCTCGTGTGCGATCTGCGGGTGGGAAGTGGTATGTCCTTGTTGTGGTGGACGACTATTCTCGGTATGCGTGGGTGTTCTTTCTTGAGGATAAGGGGGAGACGTTTGGTTTTGTTCGAGATCTAGTCTTGAGGTTGAGGAACGAGAGGCACGGAGATGCCATACGAGCTATCTGCAATGATAATGGCTCGGAATTCAGAAACTCTCGTTTTGAAACCTTTTGCCATGACTTGGGTCTCGAGCACCAGTTTTCGAGTCCGTATACGTCTCCCCAGAATGGTGTTGTGGAAAGGAAGAACAGGACCTTGTGCGAGATGGCTCGGACGATGCTTGATGAGCATAGGACTCCGAGGAGGTATTGGGCTGAGGCGGTGAATACCGCGTGCTATGTGTTGAACAGGATCTACCTCAGAGTGCACAAGAAGAAAACATGCTATGAGTTGATGCATGGTCGCACACCCAAGGTGAGTCATTTCTATGTCTTTGGTTGCAAGTGTTTCATTCTGAAGAAAGGCAGGAAGTTGGATAAGTTTGAGGCTAGGTCTGTCGATGGTATTTCCTTTGGTTATGCATCTCATTCTAGAGCATATCGTGTGCTCAATCTTGAAACTAACCAAATCGTGGAGACTTGCGAGGTAACCTTCGACGAGACAGAGCCACGTAGTCAGCTTGTTTTTGAGTGTGCAGGTGATGATGAGCTTGGCGAGGAGATCTTTCAAGAAGAGGAGCATGAACATGGAGAAGATAAAGATGGCGGTGCGGTGCCCCCGGCTAAACATGGACCCACTACTTCGACTACGATGATGGACGGACCCTCTACTACACCTACGACGACAAATCAAGAACGAGGAGAAGCTGATGTTGAGGGGGTGGTAGCATCGAGGCGAGAAGCTCCCCGGCGAGTACAAGTGGATCACCTAGCTTCGAGGATCATCGGCGGCATGAATGAACGCACTACACGATCAAGGGTTCGAAACAACTCCCATTTCGCTCATGCTGCATTTGTTGCTACTTTTGAGCCCAAAGACATTGGACACGCACTATCTGATCATAATTGGGTTAATTCGATGCATGAGGAGTTGGAGAACTTTGAGAGGAATCAGGTGTGGGAGTTGGTTGACCCTCCCCCAGGGTGTAAGCCGATTGGTACAAAGTGGGTGTGGAAAAACAAAGAGGGAGAGAAAGGTGAGGTTGTGAGGAACAAGTCAAGGCTTGTTGCTCAAGGGTTCAGTCAGAAGGAGGGGATCGACTACGAGGAGACCTTTGCTCCCGTAGCCCGTTTGGAGGCGATTAGGATCCTTCTAGACTTTTCCGTAGCTAAAGGGTTCAAGTTGCACCAAATGGATGTGAAGAGTGCTTTTCTGAATGGTGTGTTGGAGGAAAAAGTGTAAGTGAGGCAACCTCCGGGGTTTGAGAGTGAGAAGTACCCCCACCGGGTGTACAAGTGTAGGAAGCACTGTATGGGTTGAAGCAGGCGCCTAGAGCTTGGTATGGCAGGTTGAGGGGGTTCTTGTTTGAGAGAGGTTTTGAGATGGGGAAGGTCGATCAGACCATGTTTTTGCTGAGGCAGGGGCGGAGATATCCCGATTGTGCAGGTGTACGTGGATGATATTGTCTTTGGTGGCTCGTCTAACTCTCTTGTTGCAAGGTTTGCAGAGGATATGAGTAGGGAATTTGAGATGAGCATGATGGGTGAGTTGTAGTTCTTCCTCGGGCTACAAATCAAACAATCAAAGGAACATTTGTGCACCAAGCTAAGTACACCAAGGACATTGTGCGGAAGTTCAAGATGGAGGATTCCAAGGCTATGACGACGCCGATGAGTACTACTACAGCTCTTGATGCGGACGAGGAAGGTGAACACGTGGACCAGAAGGAGTACCGGAGCATGATCGGGTCACTTCTCTACTTGACGGCGACGAGGCCGGACATCCAGTTCTCGGTATGTCTGTGCGCTTGTTTTCAAGCGTCTCCGAGGACTTCGCATCGGCAAGCGGTGAAGCGAATTTTCAAGTACTTGCGTCACACTCCCGACTTAGGCCTTTGGTACTCCGCATCCTCTTCTTTGGCTCTTCATGGTTTTTCAGACACGGATTTTGCCGGGTGTCGGTTGGATAGGAAGTCCACTTCTGGGACTTGCCAGTTTTTGGGGTCTTCTTTGGTGTCTTGGTCTTCCCGCAAACAGTCGAGTGTTGCTCAATCCACTACCGAGGCAGAGTATGTTGCCGCTGCTAGTTGTTGCTCTCGGCTCCTTTGGATTTCATACACCATGAGTGACTTTGGTGAGGAGTATACCCATGTCCCACTTCAATGTGATAGCACCAGTGCCATAAGCGTTGCAAAGAACCCAGTGCTCCATTCCAAAACCAAGCACATAGAAGTGAGGTATCATTTTCTGAGAGACAACGTAGAGAAAGGAAAGATAGCTTTGATCCATGTACCCACACATGACCAACTAGCCGATATTTTCACCAAACCCCTAGATCAAGCAACTTTCACTCGTTTGTGGGGGTAACTTGGTGTGTGTTTGATTTCTTGAGTTGGGTGTGTGGGAGCTCCTTTGTAGGATATGCATAGCTTTCTTTTGTGCATTTCTTGCATTTGGCATGTCATATGTAACATAATGTATACGCATCCTTTGCATGCATTTTGTATCATATGCATTGGATAGGAAAAGCTTCTCCTATATACATTGTTCACCATGGGACGCTATATATGTTTTTGTGAGCTTGTTTGGTATGCTATGGTTAGTTTGGCTTAGCTCTTGATGATCTTGATGAATGATCCATGGTTGATGGCTATATTTCTGAAAAATGTCACATATATTCTCTCTCATGTGTAAATGCCTTTATATGATCTTGACATGTTTTAGTGGCTTTGCTATGCTTAATTTATGGTTGGATAACCAGTTTATTGATCATATGGGGCCAAAGGCTCATTTGCCATCATGAATGTTTAGCCCTCTTGCTTCATCTTGTGGAGGGGCATAAGTTCCTTTTGTCGCAAAGACATTTCATGTACCAATTATAAATCTGAAAATGAAATGAAAAATGCTTGGAAAATGTGCTCCCATGTCATATGTGCTGAATCTATTTTGCTTTGGGTGCTAAACCGACTAGACACTTTCCCGGAAGTGCTCACAAACTTGATAGGCCTTCGGAGATCATTTGTGGGTGTAGGAAATATAGGTGGAGCTGGGGTTGTGTCTAGTCGGTTCCTAAGATGGTTGGGTTTTGGAGGGAAATCATTTTTGTGGTGGGTTTTTGGTGGCTCTAGGATATTTTCTCCACTTCCCTCACCAACCTTGTTTGCCCCAAGACCCTCACCATCCTGCCTCTTAAACGCCTCGATCATCATCCTCAACTGAGGCTCATGACCAGACAACCAACCCATCAACTTTCTCAAGTCATCATTCTCATCCTGCAAACGATCAACATAATGTGCAAGTTCCAAATTTTTCAAAGCATGCATTTCACAGGTAGAGCATGATGTAGGCATGGGTTCCTTCAATTTAGCCTCAACTGAACTAGTGTAAACATGCATCTCATCAATCTTAGCATGCAAAACAGGGCAAGAAGTGCAAGCACCTAGCAAAGCAAGTCTAGACTTAAGCTCAGCCACTTCAACCCTAAGCACATCTATTTCCTCACACTTGGAGGCATGCTTCTCCTTAAACAAAGCAAGATTAGCAAGGAATATGGAGCAATCAGCACAATCAACCTCATCCGAAACAACAGGGCTAGCCTTAAGGGAATCAATCTCAAGCTTGCTATCAAGCACCTGTGTCTAGCTCAGCCACTCTAGTCCTAGCATCCTCGAGTGAAGCCCTAAGCTCTTTTCTCATTTTCTTGGCCTCTCTAAGCATGTCATCACGGTTATCAAGCAAAGAGCCAAGCCTCTCATTCTCCTGGCACAAGAAGGGAAGTTCATCACGCACCTCGTCGTCGGACTCAGAGTCCGAGTCGCTCCGTGTGCTCTTCTTGCTCGCCGAGCTCCGCGCCATGGTGCGAGAAGCCGTCTCTCGCGAGCGGCCTCGGCCCCCGCTCGGGTTCTTGGACGACTTCTTGTTCTTGAGACGATCACCTTCGTCTTCACTGCTACTCGAGCTCGAGGTGGAGTACGCAGAACTGGAGTCGACGTCGCTTGCTCCCACCATCGCTCGGGCCTTGCCTCGGCTCCCCTTCTTCCTCGATCGTCGCTCGTCCTTGTACTTGTTCTTGTGCTTGCTCTTGTGGTCGCGCCTCGAACGGTACTTGCCATCCATCCTCGGCTTGTGCTTGTAGCTATCCTTGTTCTCGGCCTTCTCCGGGCAGTCGGCGACGAAGTGTCCTGGCTTGCCGCACTGGAAGCATGTTCTCGTGTTCCTCCTCATGTTCACGCGGTTCTCGTGCAGCCTCTCGAACCGCCTCGTCAGGAGCGCCAGCTTATCCTCTCCAAGCTCGTCGAACTCATCATCTGGAATAGACATCTAAGAGGAGAAAGAGAACATCCTGGTGGATGGGTTAGAGTTAGCCTTTCCTTTGGAACCACCAACGAGGGCGAGACTATGTGAGTCAGTCGGACCCTCGAGCTTGGCAGTCATGCCCCTATCCACCTCAGCCGACTTGAGATTTGAGAACAGCTCGTTCACGGTCAGAGTGTCATACTTCTCCGACTCCACAATGGCCTCGAACTTTCCGCCCCATATCGTACGATCCAAAGAGTGTAAGAGCTTGACCGCTCTATCATGATCATCGTACGGGAGCACGTCCACATTGGCCCTCATGTTGTTCACAACCACCGTGAACCTCTGAAACAAGGCATCTATGGACTCACCGGGGAGATGAGTGAAGTTCTCGTACTCTCTCCGGTAGGTCGCATACATCCGTGCCTGAACCTGGGCGTTCCCAACATGAGCCTCCTTCAGCACCGCCCAAATCCTACAAGCCAAGTGCTCGGTGTGCACCCGATCGAACTCAGGCTGACACAAAGCACGAAACAAGTAGTCGACCGCCTTGTTGTTGGCGTCGAATCTGTCCCTCGATCCTGGACCGAGGAAGTCCATCGGCTGGACATAGCCTGTGCCCACTGTGACATCCCAAACGATCTGACCCTTTCCGCGGAGGAACGCACCCATCCGCTTGCTCCACATCTGGTAGTTCTTGCCATCGAAGTGTGGAGGACCCGAACCCCGTTCCTGGTACGCCATCCTTGGATCTTAGACTGGTTAGAGTCAACAAAGACCCGAACCGGCTCTGATACCACTTGAAGGACCGATTAGGCGACCAGAGAGGGGGGTGAATGGGAGCCGATAAAAATTCTTCTCGAGGGAGATTGAAACTCCGACAAGACGAACTAGCTCGGTCGAACCCCCGAAATCACATGCTCCGCACTTCTACCTTCCGTTTGCCAAAACCACGTAGCCACTGGAGTGCTACTGGTCCTAGGAACAAACTCTACCAGCAACCACAACACACACGCAGCAACGACAGCGGAAACAACTCGAAAGCCGGCTAACCAGAGGGGGGCGGTTAGACCGGGTATAGGGGGCGGTTAGACCGCCTCCACCTGGTAACCAAGAAATCCTCCGAAACGCCTCTTCCGAGCACCAAAACTCACCCCGGTTTCACCAACAAAGATCTCTGGTCAAGGCCATGCTAGCTACCAGAAAATCTTGGCGAAAACCAAAACTCCACCCAGGGGCCTAGGGGCGGTTAGACCGGCAACCAGGGGCGGTCTAACCTCCTGTACCCAGCAACGAACTCCAACCAAGAACACCTAGCAAACTGCACAAGAATGACCCCAAATTTCACCCAGACGCTCCTCTGATCAAGGCGAACCAACTCACAGAGGAAAATCCGGCGAAACAAAACTTCGACCTGGAAACGCCCAGGGCGGTTAGACCGCCCCCCTGCGGGCGGTTAGACCGCCCCTTCCAGAAAACGAACCCGCGGGTCAAACCTCAACTTCCTCGCGCCCGATCTCCCGAATCACTCCACGGATTGCAGCAAAACTTCGGTAATAGCTGGGTTACCTCCTGGGCAACCTCTACCTCAAAGGAATCGACCCGAAACGCTAACAATCAAGAGGAATCGAAGAAATCGCTTCTCTAGGTCAAGAACTCGCCCAACTCGAGAAACCACCAAATCGAGTCCGATTCAAAGGAGATTTGGGGGCAAAGTCACCAGCCAAAGAGGCACAAGAACCTCATACGTGACACCTACCAAAAACCCCAAGAAATCGTCCTCAAAACACCGCCAATAAAGAGCTCCGAAAATCAACACAAAAGAGACGGGAAAACCACCATGATGAACAACGTCAAACCATCTATACAAGCCATGAAAGGTTCGTACAAGGTCTAGCTTGCCACCCAAACATCCATCCCTCTCTCTAGATCTCACATGAAGATCTCAAGCTAGTCCTCTAAAAACCTAAGGAAAATAGAGAACGAAAATAGAAAAACAAATGAGCTAGGGTTCCAAGAGTTAGCTGCCATCCACCCATCCAATGAGTATATATGGAGGCACCCAAAAGACTAAACTACCCTTCACTAATAACTAGGGATACATGCCCCTCGAGGGCGGATTTGGAAGTCTTCATGTCTTAACCATCGAACGGATGCCCGGCGACCGCAACCTGCTTAGCCTCGACGCAAGCCTTGCGATCCCGACGCGTGTCCTCCGCTTCGAAGCTTCTCGGCGTCGGCGGCCAGGGCGGTCAGACCGCCCCCCCTGGGCGGTTAGACCGGCCCGGGAGATCTGACCGGCCCCAGGCGGTCTGACCGCCCCCTCGTCGAGTCTTCGGCCTCGGTTTTGTGGCTCAACCGAGTAACCCAGTGGTTTTCTGGTGACCCACTGCAAACCCCGCGAACTCGGTGTAGCCTCCGCCAATCTCCACTCATGACTCGGCTCCCACGTAGTTCCGGCTCGCCCTTGGTTTTGAGGCTCTACCAAAAAACCGTCCACGACTTCATCTTGCTGTTCATGCCACCATGCGGCCCGCACTTGACCCCGCTGGCCACCGAGTCCCTCGAATGAAGCCTACTTGTCTTCTCCACACCTGTAGGCCTCACCGGCAACGACCTTTCGCGCTTGTTCTTCACCTGCACCAACACGAGTCAAGCCGCAACCTACACCTGCAATACTTAGCCAAGAATCAGTCCACACAACGTTGTCAATCACTCATCACACAATGTCACACCCTGAAATTTTCAATTTTAGGATGTGAATAGAGAGAATAATTAAATAACAATTTTCTCATAATTTTAAAATTTTTCCAACATTTATTTTTCTTTACATGAAATATTATATAGGAAAAATCCTTTGTTAGATTTTTTTTAATCAAATAAAAAGTTGTGAGTGTTGCATTCATGCCGATGCACCTAGTGGTTCTTGAGTGCAAAACGGTTTCAAAAATGCATTTAGGAGCTGTCCAAACTCTCCCGAGAATTTTCCGGATTTTTCCGGGATTTACTCTCATTTTCCCTGAGCTAATTCTATTTATTAGAAGGCTCTAAAATCTTTTTCATGAGCACCAAATGCTTTATTTGGATTGTTCATGACCTAATCTATCTCTAGGAATTTTCCTGGAATGTTTATGATTTTTCGGGTATTTTTCGTGGCTTTATAGATTTATCTAGATAATTCTGGATTTATCTTTGCACAGGAAAAATATTTCAAAAAAAAACACTTCCTATCTAACTGGGCCGAGCCCGGAGGCCCGACCCAGTTCGCCTCGTCCCGCCCGCGCCGGCCCGGCCCGGCCGGCCCCGGTGGGGCCCGGCCCGGCCTTCGGCCGGAGGCCGAGGCGGCCACGACTAGCGGCGCGCGCCGCCCGGGGCGGGCGCGCCCGGCCGCCCCGCGCCCCCATAAAAGGGACCCACGAGCCCCCGCGTGCGCGTGCCCTACTCCCTCGCTCCCCGCGCCGCCGCCGCCGCGCCGCCTCGCGTCGAAGCCGGAGCGCCACCCCGCACCGAAACCGCGAGCTCCCGGCGAGCGTTGACCCTCGAATCCGTCGGTTCTCTTCGCGTCCGCCGCCGGTGAGCTCCCCTCTTGATTTCTCTCGACCTCCTCTACCCCTTGCGCCCCGGCACCGAGCCCTAGCTCGCCGTAGCCGCCGGCGATTTGGCCACCATGGCCGCCGGCCTCCTCTGTGTCTGGAGGAAGAAGAAAACCATGCCCGTTTTGCGTCTAGGCCCTGGTTTCCCTGGTAATCTCTGAACTTTCTAATGTGTCTTAACCAATGCGGGGAAACCCTTAGATCTATTAGATGCTTTCAATTAGATCCATCTCAAGCACTTTTGTAGATCTAACCCCGAGTTTTATCCTTTTCCCGAGCTTCGTTTGTTGTGTCTTGCAAACCTTTTCGCTACCCCTTAAATCTATAGTTAATCGCGTAAAGGTCCTTCCAATCTTGTTTTATCTATAACTCCTTTGTTTTAACTCCGTTTTGATCCATTCAAGTTGCGTCGGTCCATAATGATGTAAAGCACGTGTTAGCGGAGTGTTTTCACTATGTTTTGTTTTCTGACAATAAAATTTAATATTAATTTTGATTAATGTCTAGTTATGCATGCCTTTTATAAATAAAAGCTATATAGATCTATACATCGTTTTTCATAAGCAAATTTAATTTGATTAATGTTTCTATCACATGTTTTTGCACACAAAAGTTAATTAGATCTTTATCTCGGTTTTCGTAAATTAAATATTAATTTGTTTAATAGTTAATTAATCTTTTCTAATTAAAATTGGATTAGGCTTTACATCGGCTTTTTATAATAAATATTAATATGATTAATGCCAATACCATAATGTTTTTAATAATAATATGATCTACTCGAATTACAAAGTTTCGTTTAGATTGTTCCTATAGTCTAGTTTTTCTAAATTAAATATTTAATTGATTAATTCATATATGAATCTTTATAAATAAAACTTGACTAGTTCTTTACACCGGTTTTGAAAATAAAGTTTAATTGCTTTAATTCCAACATGGGGTATTTTCTTTATGAAATATCCTTACATATATTTTGTTAATTAAAATAAATCCAGCTCATAGCCTTGTTCTCTTATTTATGCAAACAATTCGTTAGACGTTCGGTATCAGCTTTATCTCTTTTGATCAAGTTTATCTGAAGCTCTAAATCTTTCTAGTGTTAGCTCAAGCTCAAACCATGTCCAGCTATTCAGATCCTTCCCTTTTAAGCACGGTTTGTGTGCTTTGGTGATCCAAGTAGATATCTTAGAGTTTCTGTTCTTATTTCTTTATAAAGTAATCCTACCATGATTATTTCATGTTTCTCGTGGAATCTCGTTCATCAATACCTAGTTCATTCCTATCCTATCGCAGCTAGGTTGTCTCTTTATGAATCAGTTGTGTTCTTGTGCCTAATCTATCGTAGCTATCTTTCTTTAGAGTTTACCCTGTTATCTGCTTCACCTGTCAGATCAGTTCACCCTTGGTTAGTGTGTCAGTTGTTCATCCGAGTTCTCTTTGTAGGCTAGTTCTCCTAAACCCTAGCCTAAGGTTTGTGTGCGTGCTATAGTTCGTTGTTATCGTTCTAGTTCGTTTCACCTTAACTTGTACGTTAGCATGTGTATCACCTGTTACTTGTTTTAATATTAAAGATGCATGTTAATCTTGACTAATTCTTATTCCAATGCTTTTATACATAAAAAGTGATTAGGTTCTAATCCGGTTTTCTTTAATCATGATGTAATTGGTTAATCCCTATTCATAACTAGTTTTTCTAAATAAAAGATGTTAGAGTTAAACATCGGTTTTCATATAATAAAGTTAATATGCCTAATGACATCATAAATGCCTTTTCAATATTAAATATGTTTAGTTGAACACGTGACATAAAGTTACTCGCCTAGATCTCTTATACTTGCTTTATCTTTCTAAAGTAATTTGACATAACTTCTACTCGAATGTTATAAATAAAACATGATTAGGTTTATCGTGATTTCTTTAATAAAATGTAACTTGTTTAATGGTAACATAGAGTATTTCTCCGAAATATTCTTTCACATGATTTCTTAATTAAAATACGCCAAGCGTAGTTTCTTGTTGTTTGGTTAATGATCTCGCGATAGTTTCAAGCTTAGTTCTCGTTTCAACGTTTCTTGCGTAACCAATAGAATTGAGCTCTATCTCAATGTGATCTTTCCGGTCCTTGCTCAATCTTCCGCAATCGTCTCTTCAAAGTTAACCAAGCCTTTCCCTTCCAAGCACTTTGTGTTCTTTAGTGATCCATCCAATCGAGCTTGTCCTTAGTGCGTTCTTTTAAAGTTTCCTTTTTGATTGGTGCTTTGTTCTTAGTTGTACTCGTGTGTTTTGCATGTTTTGTGCTTGATGATTGATGCGATTAGAGTGAACATTGTTCGTGGTTCGAGAGCTTGGAAGAGTGTGAAGGTGAAGGTTCGAGCAACTACACTTTGGTTAAAGGCAAGTGTGTCCTTGATCTTTTGTCCTAATAACTTTATTAATCACTATTGCATTGCTATGCATTAATTTTGATGGGTTCTTATTAAGGATGACTAGCCTCATTTGACTGTTATCTTGAACCTGGTTCTTAATTAATATGGATGGTAGATATTGCTTAGCTTGCTCAACTTTGGGTTGGTAATAATCAACATGGTTATCATTTTATGCTCTGTGTTCCTTTATGATAATTTTAATACAAGATCACTTGTGCATTAATCGGAACATGGAGAACCACCCGGGAAAACAAGTACAACCACAAGAACTAATGGGCAATGGTCTTGGCTGAATAATTAGGAACTTTAGCTTGGGGTGATCTTACCTGATAAGGACAAGGGATCGGCGGTACTGCGGGGTATGGACTCGCTCTAGCAGGGGGTTGGGTGAGTTATTCTTTTTATGGTGGGGTATCGACCTGCTAGGGGACTTTATACCTTGCTAACTGATCCGGACCTTGTGGGTCACTACTTGTTGGAGAACCTTTGTAAAGGCCTTGTAGCGTCCCTATGCAACCACACCTCGGTAGTGTGGTATGGTGCTTGGCCGGCATCGCATGGTTGGGTTCAAAGTTCTTCGGAGCTTTTACGCTGCTTGTGGTGAAAGTGTACAACCTCTGCAGAGTGTAAAACTAATCGATTAGCCGTGCTCACGGTCAAGAGCGGCCTGGACCCTCACATGATAATTGAACTTGAAGATGGACTTAAATCGCTCTCTCTGGTTATGCTTGCCATGTGCCCATGGTGTATCTCTTATCTTATGCTTAATGTGGGTTGGTATATACTTATACTTGCTAGTAAATAGTTGCTTAATAAAATTTTACCAACTAAAATGCTAAATGCTTTTAGCTCAGTCCACTATAAAGCCTTTGCATTCATTCTTTCCCCACACTTGCTGAGTACGACAAGTGCTCACCCTTGCTATAAACAATGTTGCTCAGAAAGAGGAAGCTACTTTGAAGTCTTGTGAAGATGTTGTGGAGTTCTAGGCGTACGCAACCCCCAGTCGATTGCTTGTGAAGTTTGGTGCCTCCGTTTCCAAGATTAAGCGTAAATCTCTGATAATCTTCCTTTTTCTTACGTGATATTGTTTCTGTATTCACTTATATGTCACTATATGCATGAAACATGATCCTGGCATGCATATAGGTATGCACTTGGTTTCCTTCGGAAAATCGGGTGTGACAGAGTGGTATCAGAGCTGTATCGACTGTAGGACGTAAGCCTAGATAGTAATGGTCGTTTCTTAAGGTTTCCTTTGATCAAAAATTCATCCCTACCTTTGCCTTGAGCTTTGTGATGAATATTCTCGCTGATTAAACCATATCTTTCATCAATCCTCCTTGAAAGCTCATCTTGGACGGTCACATTTTCATTTGCACATCATTGTTTCGCAAATGATTATGACCTCTACCCTTGCCTATTTATTTACTCTTCCCTTGGTCTTGATCTTGTCTCTCTTTTCCACTTCTCTCAAGCAATTCCACCAATAAGTCAAAAGGTGAATTGTTACCCTTGGTATTCTATCTTTTTAGCGCAGATCTCCGACACACCAGCGCTGTTTTAATTCTTTATCAAGCTACAGAACTCCGATTGACATGAAACCAATTGGGTTAGTTCCTAAATTCCATAAGTGAATTTCTATGAAAAATCCAGCCCTATCCAGTACATATTCCAGGAGCTATGCTCGAAACATTGGAGCTATCAGAATCTGTAAACTCTGCTGACCTAGTTACCTTCATTCTCATATATCTCGGGCTATGGACCTCCGATTGAGGTAAACTCAATTGGAGTAGTTCAGGAATTTCATAAGTTTCACTCTGACCAAAATTCATTAATTTTGATTGCATATACAGAGAGTTATGCCCGAAACTTTGGAAGTTCCTGAATCTGTCAACACTGCTGACATAGCCATCTTGTTTAATTTATATCTCGAGTTCTAAACCTCCGATTGAGGTGATTCCAGTTGGGATGAACTCACAATTTCGTACTCCTTGATCTGGGAAAAATCCATTATTGAAGGATATCCTTGCTGGGAGCTACATCTGACCTATTAGGAGGATACCCTCTGACTTTATTAACAACGAATAGTTCGCCCCATTAACCATGTCTTGTTTGGTGAAGTTCAGTGCTTGCATGATGGTGCTTGGTTTTGTGACATTGTTTGTATTGGTTCTTTGAAGTGAGTGTTGGTGTATTGTGGATCTTATATCTGCAATGACATCAGTTGCTTAGTTGGGTTCTTCTTTTGTATCTCCCACCTTCTTGCTCTTTCCATCCTTTCTCTCTACTCTTCAGCCTATCTCTTCTGATCCTATCGCAAATACCCACTCAGATGGAGAGCGCCAACACAAATCATGAAGATAAACATAATGAAGGAAACATCAACATTCCTCTTGCAACCTCATCATTGGAGCGCAAGATGTTGGAATATATCGCTGCACAAACCCAGGTTCTACAAGCAATGGCCCAAACCATGGTTAAGATTCATCAGTCCATTATAGAGCAAGCTTCACTCCCTAAAGCCCACAATACTGTCACCAATGATAAACCATCAAAACATGACTCCTCCACCATTTGATAAAGAGAAGCTATCAGCTATGCAGACTCAAGTCTCACAAGGAAGGATGCAACCTAGCCCAACCTACCTTCGTAATGAGACGGCCAAAGAAAGAATTCCCATTGGGCCAGTGAAGAGGCAAGTTGTTGAAGCATGGAATAATCAAAGAAAGAAGAAGGAGCATGAAGCACTGAAACTAACAATGGAGAAACAACATGAGGTTATCAAGGCTCCGAATATGTGCCTGTGTGGTGAGCACCATGGTCTTTCATGTCCCCCGAAGGAAGCTAGTTTTATGACAGCAGAAGCTCGCCAACAAAACCCTATAGATATCCATAAGTAGAGGATGTTGTCCACCCAAAACCCAACTCAAGAAGAAGGTTGTCAAGCTGAAGGTCATACTCAAACCCTAAACCTTGATGATTGGAGTAACACTTTCAAGGAATACAAACCTGGTAGACTCAAGTCATCCAACAAACAAAATCATAGAACAAGACGAGAGAAGAAGTTATCACATCTATGGGTAGATAATGGAACTAAATCTGGTTCTGACAAACCACAGCCTAAGATTGTTCGACCTATATATGTCACTCCTATCAAAAAGAATCCTGATGCACAAGTTGATCTACCAAGGACTATGATGGAGCAAAGCGAATAATGGAGAAATCACAATGATCGAAGAATGGATAAGTTATAAGTGGGACCAGACTATATATTCCTAAACAAGTCCAATGAGCTATGAAGAATAGAAGGGCATGTTTGGTGTGTTTGTATAAGGAAGGTCGATATAAAGAAAGTTGATAAGCCTTGGATAATACCCACATGAGTCTTCGTTTCTTGCTAGCCTTTCTCGAATCTTGGGACGAGATTCCTTTTAAGGGGGGTAGAGTTGTCACACCCTGAAATTTTCAATTTCAGGATGTGAATAGAGAGAATAATTAAATAACAATTTTCTCATGATTTTAAAATTTTTCCAACATTTATTTTTCTTTACAGGAAATATTATATAGGAAAAATCCTTTGTTAGATTTTTTTAATCAAATAAAAAGTTGTGAGTGTTGCATTCATGCCGATGCACCTAGTGGTTCTTGAGTGCAAAACGGTTTCAAAAATGCATTTAGGAGCTGTCCAAACTCTCCCGAGAATTTTCCGGATTTTTCCGGGATTTACTCTCATTTTCCCTGAGCTAATTCTATTTATTAGAAGGCTCTAAAATCTTTTTCATGAGCACCAAATGCTTTATTTGGATTGTTCATGACCTAATCTATCTCTAGGAATTTTCCTGGAATGTTTGTGATTTTTCGGGTATTTTTCGTGGCTTTATAGATTTATCTAGATAATTCTGGATTTATCTTTGCACAGGAAAAATATTTCAAAAAAAAACACTTCCTATCTAACTGGGCCGAGCCCGGAGGCCCGACCCAGTTCGCCTCGGCCCGCCCGCGCCGGCCCGCCCGGCGGCCCGGCGGGGCCCGGCCGGCCTTCGGCCGGAGGCCGAGGCGGCCACGACTAGCGGCGCCGCCGCCGGGCGGCGCGCGCTCGGCCGCCCCGCGCCCCCATAAAAGGGACCCACGAGCCCCCGCGTGCGCGTGCCCTACTCCCTGCTCCTGCGCCGCCGCCGCCGCGCTGCCTCGCGTCAGAAGCCGGAGCGCCACCCTGCACTGAAACCGCGAGCTCCGGCGAGCGTTGACCCTCGGAATCCGGCCGGTTCTCTTCGCGTCCGCCGCCGGTGAGCTCCCCTCTTGATTTCTCTCGACCTCCTCTACCCCTTGCGCCCTGGCCTGAGCCCTAGCTCGCCGTAGCCGCCGGCGATTTGGCCACCATGGCCGCCGGCCTCCTCTGTGTCTGGAGGAAGAAGAAAACCATGCCCGTTTTGCGTCTAGGCCCTGGTTTCCCTGGTAATCTCTGAACTTTCTAATGTGTCTTAACCAATCTGCAGGGAAACCCTTAGATCTATTAGATGCTTTCAATTAGATCCATCTCAAGCACTTTTGTAGATCTAACCCTGAGTTTTATCCTTTTCCCGAGCACTGTTTGTTGTGTATTGCAAACCTTTTCTGCTACCCCTTTAAATCTATAGTTAATCGCGTAAAGGTCCTTCCAATCTTGTTTTATCTATAACTCCTTTGTTTTAACTCCGTTTTGATCCATTCAAGTTGCGTCAGGTCCATAATGATGTAAAGCACGTGTTAGCGGAGTGTTTTCACTATGTTTTGTTTTCTGAAAATAAAATTTAATATTAATTTTGATTAATGTCTAGTTATGCATGCCTTTTATAAATAAAAGCTATATAGATCTATACATCGTTTTTCATAAGCAAATTTAATTTGATTAATGTTTCTATCACATGTTTTTGCACACAAAAGTTAATTAGATCTTTATCTCGGTTTTCGTAAATTAAATATTAATTTGTTTAATAGTTAATTAATCTTTTCTAATTAAAATTGGATTAGGCTTTACATCGGCTTTTTATAATAAATATTAATATGATTAATGCCAATACCATAATGTTTTTAATAATAATATGATCTACTCGAATTACAAAGTTTCGTTTAGATTGTTCCTATAGTCTAGTTTTTCTAAATTAAATATTTAATTGATTAATTCATATATGAATCTTTATAAATAAAACTTGACTAGTTCTTTACACCGGTTTTGAAAATAAAGTTTAATTACTTTAATTCCAACATGGGGTATTTTCTTTATGAAATATCCTTACATATATTTTGTTAATTAAAATAAATCCAGCTCATAGCCTTGTTCTCTTATTTATGCAAACAATTCGTTAGACATTCGGTATCAGCTTTATCTCTTTTGATCAAGTTTATCTGAAGCTCTAAATCTTTCTAGTGTTAGCTCAAGCTCAAACCATGTCCAGCTATTCAGATCCTTCCCTTTTAAGCACGGTTTGTGTGCTTTGGTGATCCAAGTAGATATCTTAGAGTTTCTGTTCTTATTTCTTTATCAAGTAATCCTACCATGATTATTTCATGTTTCTCGTAGAATCTCGTTCATCAATACCTAGTTCATTCCTATCCTATCCCGGCCTAGGTTGTCTCTTTATGAATCGGTTGTGTTCTTGTGCCTAATCTATCGTAGCTATCTTTCTTTAGAGTTTACCCCGTTATCCGCTTCACTGTCGGATCGGTTCACCCTTGGTTAGTGTGTCAGTTGTTCATCCGAGTTCTCTTTGTAGGCTAGTTCTCCTAAACCCTAGCCTAAGGTTTGTGTGCGTGCTATAGTTCGTTGTTATCGTTCTAGTTCGTTTCACCTTAACTTGTACGTTAGCATGTGTATCACCTGTTACTTGTTTTAATATTAAAGATGCATGTTAATCTTGACTAATTCTTATTCCAATGCTTTTATACATAAAAAGTGATTAGGTTCTAATCCGGTTTTCTTTAATCATGATGTAATTGGTTAATCCCTATTCATAACTAGTTTTTCTAAATAAAAGATGTTAGAGTTAAACATCGGTTTTCATATAATAAAGTTAATATGCCTAATGACATCATAAATGCCTTTTCAATATTAAATATGTTTAGTTGAACACGTGACATAAAGTTACTCGCCTAGATCTCTTATACTTGCTTTATCTTTCTAAAGTAATTTGACATAACTTCTACTCGAATGTTATAAATAAAACATGATTAGGTTTATCGTGATTTCTTTAATAAAATGTAACTTGTTTAATGGTAACATAGAGTATTTCTCTGAAATATTCTTTCACATGATTTCTTAATTAAAATACGCCAAGCGTAGTTTCTTGTTGTTTGGTTAATGATCTCGCGATAGTTTCAAGCTTAGTTCTGTTTCAACGTTTCTTGCGTAACCAATAGAATTGAGCTCTATCTCAATGTGATCTTTCCGGTCCTTGCTCAATCTTCCGCAATCGTCTCTTCAAAGTTAACCAAGCCTTTCCCTTCCAAGCACTTTGTGTTCTTTAGTGATCCATCCAATCGAGCTTGTCCTTAGTGCGTTCTTTTAAAGTTTCCTTTTTGATTGGTGCTTTGTTCTTAGTTGTACTCGTGTGTTTTGCATGTTTTGTGCTTGATGATTGATGCGATTAGAGTGAACGTTGTTCGTGGTTCGAGAGCTTGGAAGAGTGTGAAGGTGAAGGTTCTGAGCAACTACACTTTGGTTAAAGGCAAGTGTGTCCTTGATCTTTTGTCCTAATAACTTTATTAATCACTATTGCATTGCTATGCATTAATTTTGATGGGTTCTTATTAAGGATGACTAGCCTCATTTGACTGTTATCTTGAACCTGGTTCTTAATTAATATGGATGGTAGATATTGCTTAGCTTGCTCAACTGGGTTGGTAATAATCAACATGGTTATCATTTTATGCTCTGTGTTCCTTTATGATAATTTTAATACAAGATCACTTTGTGCATTAATCGGAACATGGAGAACCACCCGGGAAAACGAGTACAACCACAAGAACTAATGGGCAATGGTCTTGGCTGAATAATTAGGAACTTTAGCTTGGGGTGATCTTACCCGATAAGGACAAGGGATCGGCGGCATTGCGGGGTATGGACTCGCTCTAGCGGGGGTTGGGTGAGTTATTCTTTTTATGGTGGGGTATCGACCTGCTAGGGGACTTTATACCTTGCTAATCGATCCGGACCTTGTGGGTCACTACTTGTTGGAGAACCTTTGTAAAGGCCTTGTAGCGTCCCTATGTAACCACACCTCGGTAGTGTGGTATGGTGCTTGGCCGGCATCGCATGGTTGGGTTCAAAGTTCTTCGGAGCTTTTACGCTGCTTGTGGTGAAAGTGTACAACCTCTGCGCAGTGTAAAACTAATCGATTAGCCGTGCTCACGGTCAAGAGCGGCCTGGACCCTCACATGATAATTGAACTTGAAGATGGACTTAAATCGCTCTCTCTCGGTTATGCTTGCCATGTGCCCATGGTGTATCTCTTATCTTATGCTTAATGTGGGTTGGTATATACTTATACTTGCTAGTAAATAGTTGCTTAATAAAATTTTACCAACTAAAATGCTAAATGCTTTTAGCTCAGTCCACTATAAAGACTTTGCATTCATTCTTTCCCCACACTTGCTGAGTACGACAAGTGCTCACCCTTGATATAAACAATGTTGCTCAGAAAGAGGAAGCTACTTTGAAGTCTTGTGAAGATGTTGTGGAGTTCTAGGCGTACGCAACCCCCAGTCGATTGCTTGTGAAGTTTGGTGCCTCCGTTTCCAAGATTAAGCGTAAATCTCTGATAATCTTCCTTTTTCTTACGTGATATTGTTTCTGTATTCACTTATATGTCACTATATGCATGAAACATGATCCTGGCATGCATATAGGTATGCACTTGGTTTCCTTCGGAAAATCGGGTGTGACAGAGTGGTATCAGAGCTGTATCGACTGTAGGACGTAAGCCTAGATAGTAATGGTCGTTTCTTAAGGTTTCCTTTGATCAAAAATTCATCCCTACCTTTGCCTTGAGCTTTGTGATGAATATTCTCGCTGATTAAACCATATCTTTCATCAATCCTCCTTGAAAGCTCATCTTGGACGGTCACATTTTCATTTGCACATCATTGTTTCGCAAATGATTATGACCTCTACCCTTGCCTATTTATTTACTCTTCCCTTGGTCTTGATCTTGTCTCTCTTTTCCACTTCTCTCAAGCAATTCCACCAAT
Organism: Cenchrus americanus; assembly: GCA_947561735.1. Classification (NCBI taxonomy): domain Eukaryota; kingdom Viridiplantae; phylum Streptophyta; class Magnoliopsida; order Poales; family Poaceae; genus Cenchrus; species Cenchrus americanus. The sequence goes on from OX387244.1 coordinate 192,210,655, forward strand.
AAGTCAAAAGGTGAATTGTTACCCTTGGTATTCTATCTTTTTAGCGCAGATCTCCGACACACCAGCGCTGTTTTAATTCTTTATCAAGCTACAGAACTCCGATTGACATGAAACCAATTGGGTTAGTTCCTAAATTCCATAAGTGAATTTCTATGAAAAATCCAGCCCTATCCAGTACATATTCCAGGAGCTATGCTCGAAACATTGGAGCTATCAGAATCTGTAAACTCTGCTGACCTAGTTACCTTCATTCTCATATATCTCGGGCTATGGACCTCCGATTGAGGTAAACTCAATTGGAGTAGTTCAGGAATTTCATAAGTTTCACTCTGACCAAAATTCATTAATTTTGATTGCATATACAGAGAGTTATGCCCGAAACTTTGGAAGTTCCTGAATCTGTCAACACTGCTGACATAGCCATCTTGTTTAATTTATATCTCGAGTTCTAAACCTCCGATTGAGGTGATTCCAGTTGGGATGAACTCACAATTTCGTACTCCTTGATCTGGGAAAAATCCATTATTGAAGGATATCCTTGCTGGGAGCTACATCTGACCTATTAGGAGGATACCCTCTGACTTTATTAACAACGAATAGTTCGCCCCATTAACCATGTCTTGTTTGGTGAAGTTCAGTGCTTGCATGATGGTGCTTGGTTTTGTGACATTGTTTGTATTGGTTCTTTGAAGTGAGTGTTGGTGTATTGTGGATCTTATATCTGCAATGACATCAGTTGCTTAGTTGGGTTCTTCTTTTGTATCTCCCACCTTCTTGCTCTTTCCATCCTTTCTCTCTACTCTTCAGCCTATCTCTTCTGATCCTATCGCAAATACCCACTCAGATGGAGAGCGCCAACACAAATCATGAAGATAAACATAATGAAGGAAACATCAACATTCCTCTTGCAACCTCATCATTGGAGCGCAAGATGTTGGAATATATCGCTGCACAAACCCAGGTTCTACAAGCAATGGCCCAAACCATGGTTAAGATTCATCAGTCCATTATAGAGCAAGCTTCACTCCCTAAAGCCCACAATACTGTCACCAATGATAAACCATCAAAACATGACTCCTCCACCATTTGATAAAGAGAAGCTATCAGCTATGCAGACTCAAGTCTCACAAGGAAGGATGCAACCTAGCCCAACCTACCTCCGTAATGAGACGGCCAAAGACAGAATTCCCATTGGGCCAGTGAAGAGGCAAGTTGTTGAAGCATGGAATAATCAAAGAAAGAAGAAGGAGCATGAAGCACTGAAACTAACAATGGAGAAACAACATGAGGTTATCAAGGCTCCGAATATGTGTCTGTGTGGTGAGCACCATGGTCTTTCATGTCCCCCGAAGGAAGCTAGTTTTATGACAGCAGAAGCTCGCCAACAAAACCCTATAGATATCCATAAGTAGAGGATGTTGTCCACCCAAAACCCAACTCAAGAAGAAGGTTGTCAAGCTGAAGGTCATACTCAAACCCTAAACCTTGATGATTGGAGTAACACTTTCAAGGAATACAAACCTAGTAGACTCAAGTCATACAACAAACAAAATCATAGAACAAGACGAGAGAAGAAGTTATCACATCTATGGGCAGATAATGGAACTAAATCTGGTTCTGACAAACCGCAGCCTAAGATTGTTCGACCTATATATGTCAGTCCTATCAAAAAGAATCCTGATGCACAAGTTGATCTACCAAGGACTATGATGGAGCAAAGCGAATAATGGAGAAATCACAATGATCGAAGAATGGATAAGTTATAAGTGGGACCAGACTATATATTCCTAAACAAGTCCAATGAGCTATGAAGAATAGAAGGGCATGTTTGGTGTGTTTGTATAAGGAAGGTTGATATAAAGAAAGTTGATAAGCCTTGGATAATACCCACATGAGTCTTCGTTTCTTGCTAGCCTTTCTCGAATCTCGGGACGAGATTGCTTTTAAGGGGGGTAGAGTTGTCACACCCTGAAATTTTCAATTTCAGGATGTGAATAGAGAGAATAATTAAATAACAATTTTCTCATGATTTTAAAATTTTTCCAACATTTATTTTTCTTTACAGGAAATATTATATAGGAAAAATCCTTTGTTTGATTTTTTTAAACAAATAAAAAGTTGTGAGTGTTGCATTCATGCCGATGCACCTAGTGGTTCTTGAGTGCAAAACGGTTTCAAAAATGCGTTTAGGAGCTGTCCAAACTCTCGCGAGAATTTTCCGGATTTTTCCGGGATTTACTCTCATTTTTCCCTGAGCTAATTATATTTATTAGAAGGCTCTAAAATCTTTTTCATGAGCACCAAATGCTTTATTTGGATTGTTCATGACCTAATCTATCTCTAGGAATTTTCTTGGAATTTTTGTGATTTTTCGGGTATTTTTCGTGGCTTTATAGATTTATCTAGATAATTCTGGATTTATCTTTGCACAGGAAAAATATTTCAAAAAAAACACTTCCTATCTAACTGGGCCGAGCCCGGAGGCCCGACCCGCTTCGCCTCGGCCCGCCCGCGCCGGCCCGCCCGGCCGGCCCCGGCGGGGCCCGGCCCGCCCTTCGGCCGGAGGCCGAGGCGGCCACGACTAGCGGCGCGCGCCGCCGGGGCGGCGCGCGCCGGGCCGCCCCCGCGCCCCCCATAAAAGGGACCCACGAGCCCCCGCGTGCGCGTGCCCTACTCCCCGCTCCCGCGCCGCCGCCGCCGCGCTGCCTCGCGTCAGAAGCCGGAGCGCCACCCTGCACTGAAACCGCGAGCTCCGGCGAGCGTTGACCCCTCGGAATCCGTCGGTTCTCTTCGCGTCCGCCGCCGGTGAGCTCCCCTCTTGATTTCTCTCGACCTCCTCTACCCCTTGCGCCCGGCACCGAGCCCTAGCTCGCCGTAGCCGCCGGCGATTTGGCCACCATGGCCGCCGGCCTCCTCTCGTGTCCGGAGGAAGAAGAAAACCATGCCCATTTTGCGTCTAGGCCCCGGTTTCCCTGGTAATCTTTGAACTTTCTAATGTGTCTTAACCAATCTCAGGGGGAAACCCTTAGATCTATTAGATGCTTTCAATTAGATCCATCTCAAGCACTTTTGTAGATCTAACCCCGAGTTTTATCCTTTTCCCGAGCAACCTGTTTGTTGTGTATTGCAAACCTTTTCTCGCTACCCCTTTAAATCTATAGTTAATCGCGTAAAGGTCCTTCCAATCTTGTTTTATCTATAACTCCTTTGTTTTAACTCCGTTTTGATCCATTCAAGTTGCGTCGGTCCATAATGATGTAAAGCACGTGTTAGCGGAGTGTTTTCACTATGTTTTGTTTTCTGAAAATAAAATTTAATATTAATTTTGATTAATGTCTAGTTATGCATGCCTTTTATAAATAAAAGCTATATAGATCTATACATCGTTTTTCATAAGCAAATTTAATTTGATTAATGTTTCTATCACATGTTTTTGCACACAAAAGTTAATTAGATCTTTATCTCGGTTTTCGTAAATTAAATATTAATTTGTTTAATAGTTAATTAATCTTTTCTAATTAAAATTGGATTAGGCTTTACATCGGCTTTTTATAATAAATATTAATATGATTAATGCCAATACCATAATGTTTTTAATAATAATATGATCTACTCGAATTACAAAGTTTCGTTTAGATTGTTCCTATAGTCTAGTTTTTCTAAATTAAATATTTAATTGATTAATTCATATATGAATCTTTATAAATAAAACTTGACTAGTTCTTTACACCGGTTTTGAAAATAAAGTTTAATTACTTTAATTCCAACATGGGGTATTTTCTTTATGAAATATCCTTACATATATTTTGTTAATTAAAATAAATCCAGCTCATAGCCTTGTTCTCTTATTTATGCAAACAATTCGTTAGACGTTCGGTATCAGCTTTATCTCTTTTGATCAAGTTTATCTGAAGCTCTAAATCTTTCTAGTGTTAGCTCAAGCTCAAACCATGTCCAGCTATTCAGATCCTTCCCTTTTAAGCACGGTTTGTGTGCTTTGGTGATCCAAGTAGATATCTTAGAGTTTCGTTCTTATTTCTTTATCAAGTAATCCTACCATGATTATTTCATGTTTCTCGTAGAATCTCGTTCATCAATACCTAGTTCATTCCTATCCTATCCCGGCCTAGGTTGTCTCTTTATGAATCGGTTGTGTTCTTGTGCCTAATCTATCGTAGCTATCTTTCTTTAGAGTTTACCCCGTTATCCGCTTCACCGTCGGATCGGTTCACCCTTGGTTAGTGTGTCGCTTGTTCATCCGAGTTCTCTTTGTAGGCTAGTTCTCCTAAACCCTAGCCTAAGGTTTGTGTGCGTGCTATAGTTCGTTGTTATCGTTCTAGTTCGTTTCACCTTAACTTGTACGTTAGCATGTGTATCACCTGTTACTTGTTTTAATATTAAAGATGCATGTTAATCTTGACTAATTCTTATTCCAATGCTTTTATACATAAAAAGTGATTAGGTTCTAATCCGGTTTTCTTTAATCATGATGTAATTGGTTAATCCCTATTCATAACTAGTTTTTCTAAATAAAAGATGTTAGAGTTAAACATCGGTTTTCATATAATAAAGTTAATATGCCTAATGACATCATAAATGCCTTTTCAATATTAAATATGTTTAGTTGAACACGTGACATAAAGTTACTCGCCTAGATCTCTTATACTTGCTTTATCTTTCTAAAGTAATTTGACATAACTTCTACTCGAATGTTATAAATAAAACATGATTAGGTTTATCGTGATTTCTTTAATAAAATGTAACTTGTTTAATGGTAACATAGAGTATTTCTCGAAATATTCTTTCACATGATTTCTTAATTAAAATACGCCAAGCGTAGTTTCTTGTTGTTTGGTTAATGATCTCGCGATAGTTTCAAGCTTAGTTCTGTTTCAACGTTTCTTGCGTAACCAATAGAATTGAGCTCTATCTCAATGTGATCTTTCCGGTCCTTGCTCAATCTTCCGCAATCGTCTCTTCAAAGTTAACCAAGCCTTTCCCTTCCAAGCACTTTGTGTTCTTTAGTGATCCATCCAATCGAGCTTGTCCTTAGTGCGTTCTTTTAAAGTTTCCTTTTTGATTGGTGCTTTGTTCTTAGTTGTACTCGTGTGTTTTGCATGTTTTGTGCTTGATGATTGATGCGATTAGAGTGAACATTGTTCGTGGTTCGAGAGCTTGGAAGAGTGTGAAGGTGAAGGTTCTGAGCAACTACACTTTGGTTAAAGGCAAGTGTGTCCTTGATCTTTTGTCCTAATAACTTTATTAATCACTATTGCATTGCTATGCATTAATTTTGATGGGTTCTTATTAAGGATGACTAGCCTCATTTGACTGTTATCTTGAACCTGGTTCTTAATTAATATGGATGGTAGATATTGCTTAGCTTGCTCAACTGGGTTGGTAATAATCAACATGGTTATCATTTTATGCTCTGTGTTCCTTTATGATAATTTTAATACAAGATCACTGTGCATTAATCGGAACATGGAGAACCACCCAGGAAAACAGTACAACCACAAGAACTAATGGGCAATGGTCTTGGCTGAATAATTAGGAACTTTAGCTTGGGGTGATCTTACCTGATAAGGACAAGGGATCGGCGGTATTGCGCGGGTATGGACTCGCTCTAGCGAGGGGTTGGGTGAGTTATTCTTTTTATGGTGGGGTATCGACCTGCTAGGGGACTTTATACCTTGCTAACTGATCCGGACCTTGTGGGTCACTACTTGTTGGAGAACCTTTGTAAAGGCCTTGTAGCGTCCCTATGCAACCACACCTCGGTAGTGTGGTATGGTGCTTGGCCGGCATCGCATGGTTGGGTTCAAAGTTCTTCGGAGCTTTTACGCTGCTTGTGGTGAAAGTGTACAACCTCTGCAGAGTGTAAAACTAATTGATTAGCCGTGCTCACGGTCAAGAGCGGCCTGGACCCTCACATGATAATTGAACTTGAAGATGGACTTAAATCGCTCTCTCTGGTTATGCTTACCATGTGCCCATGGTGTATCTCTTATCTTATGCTTAATGTGGGTTGGTATATACTTATACTTGCTAGTAAATAGTTGCTTAATAAAATTTTACCAACTAAAATGCTAAATGCTTTTAGCTCAGTCCACTATAAAGCCTTTGCATTCATTCTTTCCCCACACTTGCTGAGTACGACAAGTGCTCACCCTTGCTATAAACAATGTTGCTCAGAAAGAGGAAGCTACTCTGAAGTCTTGTGAAGATGTTGTGGAGTTCTAGGCGTACGCAACCCCCAGTCGATTGCTTGTGAAGTTTGGTGCCTCCGTTTCCAAGATTAAGCGTAAATCTCTGATAATCTTCCTTTTTCTTACGTGATATTGTTTCTGTATTCACTTATATGTCACTATATGCATGAAACATGATCCTGGCATGCATATAGGTATGCACTTGGTTTCCTTCGGAAAATCGGGTGTGACACACAAGGAAGCGACCATCCACCGGTCCTCGAACCACACATGGTCCTCAATCTCCCCCTTGATGAGTGCATTGACAACACACATGGTTTGTAACCAAAGAGAAAAAGAAAAGAAAAGAAACAAATAAAAGAAAACTCCAACAAGTGATCGAAAGCCAAAGAAAGGCAAGGAGCAAGATCACTTGAAGAAGAACAAGGCTCGGACCCCTTAGGCAAGGGCAACGGCTCGACACATCCGAGACAAAACATGCTCAAGCAAAGAGCGCAAACCATCGAAACAGAGCTCGAACACCACAAAGAGCTCCCCCTGCACATATGCAAGCTCCCCCTGAGCCAAAGCACACTCCCCCTGAACAAATGTAGCAATGCAACGCGGGAATGCAACAAAGAGGAAAAACCTGCTCACTCGCCCGGGCGGTTAGACCGCCTATACAGGGCGGTTAGACCGCTTGTGCCTCATCTGACCGCACGGGGGCGGTTAGACCGCCCCAAGAGACCGGCCCCGCACCAAACCGCCCAAAATTTGCCCGAACCAATTGGAACACCTTCCAAACACTCCCAGTGCCCAAAGCATGCACAAACTTCTCCCCCTTGTTGACAATGCATGAATCAAGGCAAAATGCGAAAACTTTCAACATATAGCTTCTCAAATATACAAAATTCATCACAAGGAGCTACACAAGTCCAAATGAGCAAGTTAGATACTCGACAGGTTCGTAATGACCTTAACTACGTGATCACCAAGTTTCACAACCATTGAACAAGGCTAAAAGAGATTTGAGTAATTTTGCGAAAAGTTACTCTCTCATAAGCAAATACCTAAACATGAGCAAAACATATCAAAATGGCAAAGCCACTCAAACTTCATGCTAGGACAGCCATTCTAATCAGAAGACCATCATAAACACCCACAAGCACCTCATGTTATGTCAAAGCCACCGAGCCATGTGCCTACTTCTATGTATGAGACTTCTCATTGGTAGGCATCATGCAACGGTTTAGCACCCAAAGCAAATTAAATTCAGCACATATGACATGGGAGCATATTTTCCAAGCATTTTTCATTTCATTTTCAGATTCATAATTGGTACATGAAATGTCTTTGCGGCAAAAAGGAACTTATGCCCCTCTACAAGATAAAACAAGAGGGCTAAACATTCATGATGGCAAATGAGCCTTTGGCCCCATATGATCAATAAACTAGCTATCCAACCACAAATTAAGCATAGCAAAGCCACTAAAACATGTCAAGATCATATAAAGGCATTTACACATGAGAGAGCATATATGTGACATTTTTTTCAAAAAATTAGCCATCAACCATGGATCATTCATCAAGATCATCAAGAGCTAAGCCAAACTAACCATAGCATACCAAACAAGCTCACAAGAACATATATAGCAACCCATGGTGAACAATCTATATTGGAGAAGCTTTTCCTATCCAATGCATATGATACAAAATGCATGCAATCTAAGATACAAGGATGCCTATACATCATGTTACATATGCAATGCCAAATGCAAGAAATGCACAAAAGAAAGCTATACATATGCTACAAAGGAGCTCCCACACATCCAACTCAAGAAATAAAACACACACCAAGTCCCACCCGCAAACGAATGAAAGTTGCTTGGTCTAAGGGTTTGGTGAAAATATCGGCTAGTTGGTCATGTGTGGGTACATGGATCAAAGCTATCTTTCCTTTCTCTACGTTGTCTCTCAGAAAATGGTACCTTACTTCTATGTGCTTGGTTTTGGAATGGAGCACTGGGTTCTTTGCAACGCTTATGGCACTGGTACTATCACATTGAAGTGGGACATGGGTATACTCCTCACCAAAGTCACTCATGGTGTAGGTGATCCAAAGGAGCTGAGAGCAACAACTAGCAGCGGCAACGTACTCGGCCTCGGTCGTGGATTGAGCAACACTCGACTGCTTACGGGAAGACCAAGACACCAAAGAACAACCCAAAAACTGGCAAGTCCCAGAAGTGGAATTCCTATCCAACCGACACCCGGCAAAATCCGCGTCTGAAAAACCATGAAGCGCCAAAGAAGAGGACGCGGAGTACCAAAGGCCGAAGTCGGGAGTGTGACGCAAGTACCTGAAAATTCGCTTCACTGCTTGCCGATGCGAAGTCCTCGGAGACGCTTGAAAACGAGTGCACAGACACACCGAGAACTCGTATGTCCGGCCTCGTCGGCTGTCCAAGTAGAGGAGTGACCCGATCATGCTCCGGTACTCCTTCTAGTCCACGTGTTCACCTTCCTCGTCCGCATCAAGAGCTGTAGTCGTACTCATCGGCGTCGTCATAGCCTTGGAGTCCTCCATCTTGAACTTCCTCACAATGTCCTTGGTGTAATTAGCCTGGTGCACAAATGTTCCTTCCTTTGATTGCTTGATTTGTAGCCTGAGGAAGAACTGCAACTCACCCATCATGCTCATCTCAAACTCCCTGCTCATATCATCTGCAAACCTTGCAACAAAAGAGTTAGACGAGCCACCAATGACAATATCATCCACGTACACCTGCACAATCTAGATATCTCTGCCCTGCCTCAGCAAAAACAAGGTCTGATCGACCTTCCCCATCTCAAAACCTCTCTCAAACAAGAACCCCCTCAACCTGCCATACCAAGCTCTAGGCGCTGCTTCAACCCATACGGCGCCTTCCTCAACTTGTACACCGGTAAGGGTACTTCTCACTCTCAAACCCCGAGAGCGGCCTCACATACACCTCTTCCTCCAGCACACCATTCAGGAAAGCACTCCTCACATCCATTTGGTGCAACTTGAACCCTTTAGCCACGGAAAAGGCTAGAAGGATCCTAATCGCCTCCAAACGGGCTACGGGAGCAAAGGTCTCCTCGTAGTCGATCCCCTCCTTCTGACTGAACCCCTGAGCAACAAGCCTCGACTTGTTCCTCGCAACTTCTCCTTTCTCTCCCTCTTTGTTTTTCCACACCCACTTTGTACCAATCGGCTTGCACCCTGGGGGAGGGTCAACCAACTCCCACACCTGATTCCTCTCAAAGTTCTCCAACTCCTCATGCATCGAATTAACCCAATTGTGATCAGATAGTGCGTGTCCAATGTCTTTGGGCTCAAAAGTAGCGACAAATGCAGCATGAGCGAAATGAGAATTGTTCCGAACCCTCGACCGTGCAGTGCGTTCATTCATGTCGCCGATGATCCTCGAAGCTGGGTGATCCACTTGTACTCGCTGGGGATGTTCTCGCCTCGATGCTACCTCCCCCTCAACATCAGCTTCACCTCGTTCTTGATTTGTCGTTGTAGGTGTAGCAGAGGGTCCATCCATCATCGTAGTCGAAGTAGTGGGTACATGTTCAGTCGGGGGCACCGCACCACCATCTTCATCATCTCCATGTTCATGCTCCTCCTCCTGAAAGATCTCCTCGCCTAGCTCATCATCACCTGCACACTCAAAGACAAGCTGACTACGTGGCTCTGTCTCGTCGAAGGTTACCTCGCAAGTCTCCACGATTTGGTTAGTTTCAAGATTGAGCACACGATATGCTCTAGAATGAGATGCATAACTAAAGGAAATACCATCGACAGACCTAGCCTCAAACTTATCCAACTTCCTGCCTTTCTTCAGAATGAAACACTTGCAACCAAAGACATAGAAATGACTCACCTTGGGTGTGCGACCATGCATCAACTCATAGCATGTTTTCTTCTTGTGCACTCTGAGGTAGATCCTGTTCGACACATAGCACGCGGTATTCACCGCCTCAGCCCAATACCTCCTCGGAGTCCTATGCTCATCAAGCATCGTCCGAGCCATCTCGCACAAGGTCCTGTTCTTCCTTTCCACAACACCATTCGGGAGGCGTATACGGACTCGAAAACCGTTGCTCAAGACCCAAGCCATGGCAAAAGGTTTCAAAACGAGAGTTCTCGAATTCCGAGCCATTATCACCTGCGGATAGCTCGTATGGCATCTCCGTGCCTCTCGTTCCTCAACCTCAAGACTAGATCTCGAACAAAACCAAACGTCTCCCCCTTATCCTCAAGAAAGAACACCCACGCATACCGAGAATAGTCGTCCACCACAACAAGGACATACCACTTCCCACCGGCGGATCGCACACGAGCCGGGCCAACAAGGTCCATATGGAGCAGCTCGCATGGACGCTCAGTCATCACATCGGTGAGAGGCGGGTGAGAAGAGGCCACTATCTTGGCATGCCTACACGGAGCACAAACCAACTCTTTCTCAAGCCTCAACCGTGGCAATCCTCGGACCAAATTAAGTTTACTCAAGCGTGACAAAAGGTCAAAGCTCAAGTGACCCAACTTCCTATGCCACTTCCACAACTCACTCGAAGAACCAGCCAAGAAACAACGCTCCACACCCGAAGGCGAGAAAAATCAGCACGAAACACCGACCCTCGGGAATGACCATACAGACAAGGTCCCCTCGAGAGTCCACAATCCGAGAACCACCTGGCCGAAACAACACCTCAAAGCCCTCATCCAACAACTGGGACACTGAAAGCAAATTGTACCCCAGCGATTGAACAAGAGCAACACGCCTCAGAGTGATCTTGTCACTCACTTTGATCTCACCTCCTGAAAGCACATGCCCACGCCCATTGTCCCCAAAAGTGATGTACCTCTCGTCACCACCGGGGCGAGACTTGAGAACCACCCCCTGTCTCCGGTCATATGCCTCGAGCAACCGGAGTCAATCAACCAAATGTTCTTCAAGTCTCCCACCTGAAATTCAAAAATGAGCACGTGAGCGAACAAACGACTCGGCAGACGGGGTTAGTACCAAAAGAGTGAAACCGATCCGAGCCGTTTGCTCGAAAGTGGGGTTAGCACACATCAAGCCATCTTCCCTACCATAACTACCACCACGAACACCACCTCGGTAACCACTCCGAGGAAACCACCCCTCACTGCCTGGAGGAGGACCAAAACCACGGAAGACAACCCGTGGACCGTCCCTCCTCTCCTTCTCAAAGCTACGACTCCTCCCATCCCCGTAGTGAACTCGAGGGGGAGAATGCCTAGCAAACTGACCACCTGCTGTCTCTCCAGACCAACCACCAGCAACTCCACCTCCAGACCTGAAACCTCTCGACTCACCACCTCGAAAACCACTCCGCCCAGAATTCTGGGGGGCCGGTTAAACCGCCTAGCCAGGCCGGTCTAACCGCCCCCCTCTGGGCTGGGCCGGTCTGACCGCCTAGCCAGGCCGGTCTGACCGCCCCCTCCAGAACTGCTCCTCGGCTGCGGGAACTCGCATCTCCCCATGCCGGAACACTTCTCATCACAGCCTTACCCCTGGGCAGGGGCATACGAGTCTTAGGTACACCATGGGAAGGGTTGTACCTATCCTTGTTCGCCCACTCCTTTGCCATCCTCTCTTCCCGCTTCCTCTTGAAGCAAAACTCATCCTTGTGACCCTCTTTCCCACAATGGCCACAACGGAACCTCACAAGCTTAGGTTTCGGCTTGGATTGGGGCTGCTCGCTTGGTTTCTCTCCACTCAACTCCTCCACCGATTTCTCCTCACTAGCCTTTTCACTCACTTTCCCAAAGAACACTTTCCCGGAAGTGCTCACAAACTTGATAGGCCTTCGGAGATCATTTGTGGGTGTAAGAAATATAGGTGGAGCTGGGGTTGTGTCTAGTCGGTTCCTAAGATGGTTGGGTTTTGGAGGGAAATCATTTTTGTGGTGGGTTTTTGGTGGCTGCGGGATATTCTCTCCACTTCCCTCACCAACCTTGTTTGCCCCAAGACCCTCACCATCCTGCCTCTTAAACGCCTCGATCATCATCCTCAACTGAGGCTCATGACCAGACAACCAACCCATCAACTTTCTCAAGTCATCATTCTCATCCTGCAAACGATCAACATAATGTGCAAGTTCCAAATTTTTCAAAGCATGCATTTCACGGGTAGAGCATGATGTAGGCATGGGTTCCTTCAATTTAGCCTCAAGTGAACTAGTGTAAGCATGCATCTCATCAATCTTAGCATGCAAAACGGGGCAAGAAGTGCAAGCACCTAGCAAAGCGAGTCTAGACTTAAGCTCGGCCACTTCAACCCTAAGCACATCTAGTTCCTCACACTTGGAGGCATGCTTCTCCTTAAACAAAGCAAGATCGAAAGGAATATGGAGCAATCGACACAATCAACCTCATCCGAAACAACGGGGCTAGCCTTAAGGGAATCAATCTCAAGCTTGCTATCAAGCACCTGTGTCTAGCTCAGCCACTCTAGTCCTAGCATCCTCGAGTGAAGCCCTAAGCTCTTTTCTCATTTTCTTGGCCTCTCTAAGCATGTCATCACGGTTATCAAGCAAAGAGCCAAGCCTCTCATTCTCCTGGCGCAAGAAGGGAAGTTCATCACGCACCTCGTCGTCGGACTCAGAGTCCGAGTCGCTCTGTGTGCTCTTCTTGCTGCCGGAGCTCAGCGCCATGGTGCAGAAGCCGTCTCTCGCGAAGCAGCTCAGCCCGCTCAGGTTCTTGGACGACTTCTTGTTCTTGAGACGATCACCTTCGTCTTCACTGCTACTCGAGCTCGAGGTGGAGTACGCGGAACTGGAGTCGACGTCGCTCGCTTCCACCATCGCTCGGGCCTTGCCTCGGCTCCCCTTCTTCCTCGATCGTCGCTCGTCCTTGTACTTGTTCTTGTGCTTGCTCTTGTGGTCGCACCTCGAATGGTACTTGCCATCCATCCTCGGCTTGTGCTTGTAGCTGTCCTTGTTCTTGGCCTTCTCCGGGCAGTCGGCGACGAAGTGTCCTGGCTTGCCACACTGGAAGCATGTTCTCGTGTTCCTCCTCATGTTCACGCGGTTCTCGTGCAGCCTCTCGAACCGCCTCGTCAGGAGCGCCAGCTCATCCTCTCCAAGCTCGTCGAACTCATCATCTGGCATAGACATCAAAGAGGAGAAAGAGAACATCCTGGTGGATGGGTTAGAGTTAGCCTTTCCTTTGGAACCACCAACGAGGGCGAGACAATGTGAGTCAGTCGGACCCTCGAGCTTGGCAGTCATGCCCCTATCCACCTCAGCCGACTTGAGATTTGAGAACAGCTCGTTCACGGTCAGAGTGTCATACTTATCCGACTCCACAATGGCCTCGAACTTTCCGCCCCATATCGTACGATCCAAAGAGTGTAAGAGCTTGACCGCTCTATCATGATCATCGTACGGGAGCACGTCCACATTGGCCCTCATGTTGTTCACAACCACCGTGAACCTCTGAAACAAGGCATCGATGGACTCACCGGGGAGATGAGTGAAGTTCTCATACTCTCTCTGGTAGGTCGCATACATCCGTGCCCCGAACACAGGGCGTTCCCAACATGAGCCTCCTTCAACACCGCCCAAATCCTACAAGCCAAGTGCTCGGTGTGCACCCGATCGAACTCAGGCTGACACAAACCACGAAACAAGTAGTCAACCGCCTTGTTGTTGGCGTCGAATCTGTCCCTCGATCCTGGAGCGAGGAAGTCCATCACCGGACATAGCCTTGTGTCCACCGTGACATCCCAAAGGATCTGACCCTTTCCGCGGAGGAACGCACCCATCCGCTTGCTCCACATCTGGTAGTTCTTGCCATCGAAGTGTGGAGGACCCGAACCCTTGTTCTCGGTACGCCATCCTTGGATCTTAGACTGGTTAGAGTCAACAAAGACCCGAACCGGCTCTGATACCACTTGAAGGACCGATTAGGCGACCAGAGAGGGGGGGAGTGAATGGGAGCCGATAAAAATTTTTCTCGAGGGAGATTGAAACTCCGACAAGATGAACTAGCTCGGTCGAACCCCCGAAATCACACGCTCCGCACTTCTACCTTCCGTTTGCCAAAACCACGTAGCCACTGGAGTGCTGCGGTCCTAGGAACAAACTCTACCGGCAACCACAATACACACGCGACAACGACGGCGGAAACAACTCGAAAGCGGCTAACCGAGAGGGGCGGTTAGACCGAGTATAGGGGCGGTTAGACCGCCTCCACACAGGTAACCAAGAAATCCTCCGAAACGCCTCTTCCGAGCACCAAAACTCACCCCGGTTTCACTAACAAAGATCTCTCGGTCAAGGCCATGCTAGCTACCGAGAAAATCTTGGCGGAAACCAAAACTCCACCCGGGGGCCTAGGGGCGGTTAGGCCCGGCAACCGGGGGCGGTCCTAACCTCCCGTACCCGGCAACGAACTCCAACCAAGAACACCTAGCAAACTGCGCACGAGAACGACCCCAAATTTCACCCCGAAGCTCCTCGATCAAGGCGAACAAACTCACGAGAGGAAAATGCGGCGAAACAAAACTTCGACACGGAAACGCCCGGGCGGTTAGACCGCCCCCTGCGGGCGGTTAGACCGCCCCCTTCCGGAAAACGAACCTGCGGGTCAAACCTCAACTTCCTCGCGCCCGATCTCCCGAATAACTACACGGATTGCGGCAAAACTTCGGGAATAGGCAAGTTACCTCTCGGGCAACCTCTACCTCAAAGGAATCGACCCGAAACGCTCACAATCAAGAGGAATCGAAGAAATCGCTTCTCTAGGTCAAGAACTCGCCCAACTCGAGAAACCACCAAATCGAGTCCGATTCAAAGGAGATTTGGGGGCAAAGTCACCACCAAAGAGGCACAAGAACCTCATACGTGACACCCACCAAAAACCCCAAGAAATCGTCCTCAAAACACCGCCAACAAAGAGCTCCGAAAATCAACACAAAAGAGACGGGAAAACCACCATGATGAACAACGCCGAACCATCTATACAAGCCATGAAAGGTTCGTACAAGGTCTAGCTTGCCACCCAAACATCCATCCCTCTCTCTAGATCTCACATGAAGGTCTCAAGCTAGTCCTCTAAAAACCTAAGGAAAATAGAGAACGAAAATGGAAAAACAAATGAGCTAGGGTTCCAAGAGTTTGCTGCCATCCACCCATCCAATGAGTATATATGGAGGCACCCAAAAGACTAAACTACCCTTCACTAATAACTAGGGATACATGCTCCTCGAGGGCGGATTTGGAAGTCTTCATGTCTTCACCATCGAACGGATGCTCGGCGACCGCAACCTGCTTAGCCTCGACGCAAGCCTTGCGATCCCAACGCGTGTCCTCTGCTTCGAAGCTTCTCGGCGCCGGCGGCCAGGGCGGTCAGACCGCCCCCCCCTGGGCGGTTAGACCGGCCGGGAGATCGACCGGCCCCCGGGCGGTCGACCGCCCCTCTGGGCGGTTGAACCGGCACGGGTGGCCGCACCCCCTCGTCGAGTCTTCGGCCTCGGTTTTGTGGCTCAACCGAGTAACCCACCTCGGTTTTACGGTGAACCACCGCAAACCCCGCGAACTCGGTGTAGCCTCCACCAATCTCCACTCATGACTCGGCTCCCACGTAGTTCCGGCTCGCCCTTGGTTTTGAGGCTCTACCAAGAAACCGTCCACGACTTCATCTTGCTTGTTCATGCCACCATGCGGCCCGCACTTGACCCCGGCGGCCACCGGGTCCCTCGAACGAAGCCTACTTGTCTTCTCCACACCCGGAGGCCTCACCGCAATGACCTTTCGCGCTTGTTCTTCACCTGCACCAACACGAGTCAAGCCGCAACCTGCACCTGCAATACTTAGCCAAGAATCAGTCCACACAACGTTGTCAATCACTCATCACACAAGGAAGCGACCATCCACCGGTCCTCGAACCACACATGGTCCTCAATAAGTCAACGGGCGGCTCCTCAACGGCCGAACGGATAAGTCTCCAGACGGCTGACTCAGCGGCAGTGCCTGACCCTTCAACTTCTAGTAGTCGACGCGCCTCATCCCGGGGGCTCAGCTACATCTAATCAATTCTTTGGGTAGCGACAAGATTCAAGAGCAACTCAGGACACATTCTACATACAAGATGACCCTTCAATTCGAGAGGAAGTACTCGACTCAAGGCTTAGGGGCTCCGTGCCACATGTCCTTCGGTTTTTTCTCCGGATTTTGCGGGATAATCTTGCTAGAACTTCAGATGGACCCTCAGCCAGAGTCTACAACTCAACCTAAGGCTCGGGGGCTACTCCATATGGAGTGCGATTTTGCAATCGCACTTCCATATCAACGTCGGCTTCAAGACAACACGGGTATTTTTGAAGACCTTCAAGAGCAGCACTCGAGGACGCTTGGGACTACTCGAGAAGACTTCAGGATTACTCAAATATCAGCTGGAGTACCTTCTAGCCTCGGGATGCTTCAAATATTCTTGAGGACTTTTGGCTTGTAATACTCGGGGACACTTGAGGACTACTCGTCAAGGCCGTCAAGACTACTCGAAGCTATCCTGCTCGACTACAAAGTACTCGGGGGCTTGTCGTATGGACCTCCCTAGGCCCACTACCTCGGTGGGTACCAGGACCGACTACTCAGTGGGCCCCTGGGACTACCCGACTTGTGCCGCACAGTACCTGATGGCGTGAGGCGCAAGGACTAAGGTGGAGAAGTACTCGGATAGGAAGCTATACATACCATGTACTGTTTAGAGGACTCCTAGACGTACACGACTAGTACTCTCTCCCTAAACCGACCTGTAACCCTGCCTCCCGGGCTATATAAGGCGAGGCAGGGACCCTTCTTTCTCAGATTACGCATCATCTTGTAATCACATCCAATCAATCCAGGGCTACGCAGCATACAGGACGTAGGGTATTACACACCTCGCAGCCCGAACCTCTCTAAATTGTGTGCCACGTGTCTCTTCCTTCGAGTTATCGATCTCAGTGAGGCCACATTCATCTACCTCGGGTACTCCCCTTGGTAGGTTGCCGGTCTAAAACACCGACAGGAGGGGAATCAAAGGCAAAAGAACCACGAAGGGTTCACACGAATTTCCCCCACCAAATCCCCAAGAGCAAGGTCCCGAAAAACACACGAGAAAACCACCAAGAGAGGGCTCCGAAAATCACCACCAAGAACAACCAGGAACAACACACCAAAGCCTTGAGGAACCACGCCAAATCATTTATACATACCAAAGAGGTTCATACTAGGTCTAGCTTGCCGCCCGATCATCCAACCCTCTCACAAATCTCACCATGAAGCTCTCAAGCTAGTCCTATGGAAATCCTAAGAAAATAGGAAGGAAAACAGGAAAGCAAATGAACTAGGGTTCCAAGAGATTGCTGCCATCCATCATGGGTTATATGGAGGCAACCGAAAGTCTAAAATACCCTTACTTAATAACTAGGGATACAAGCCCCTCAAGGGCAGTTTTGGAAGTCTGCAGATTTTCTCCATCGGACGGATGCTCGGCGACCGCACCCTGCTTAGTTTCGACGCAAGCCATGCGATCCCGACGCGTGTCCTCCGCTTCGAAGATTCCGGACTCCGTCGTCGCACACCGGTCAGACCGGTGCTCCTCACCGGTCAGACCAGTACCCACCGGTCAGATCGGTCAGACCGGTCTGGAGCTGCTGCAACACCGTCTTCGGTTCTCCGTTCTTGGCTTTGTGGATCAACCAAGGAACCCAGTGGTTTTCTGGTGAACCACTCGAAACCCCGCGAACTCAGTGTAGCCTCCGCCAGTCTCCACTCATGACTCGGCTCCCACGTAGTCCCGGCTCGACCTTGGTTTTGAGGCTCAACCAAGAAACCGTCCATGACTTCATCTTGTTGTTCATGCCACCATGCGGCCTGCACTCGACCCCGCTGGCCACCGGGTCCCTCGAACGAAGCCTACTTGTCTTCTCCACACCTGGAGGCCTCACCGGCGACGACCTTTCGCGCTTGGTCTTCACATGCACCAACACCAGTCAAGCTGCAACCTCCACCTGCAATACTTAGCCAAGAATCAGTCCACACAATGTTGTCAATCACTCATCACACCAGGAAGCGACCATCCACCGGTCCTCGAACCACACATGGTCCTCATCGGGGCAGTCCACTTCCCACGCCGGGGAAATCTCATCATGACCTGTCCGTCTTACAGCGCAGATCTACCCGCGTTGCTGCTCCTGCACGTCTCGGGCGGTGTGGGGCCGCGTTGCAGCTCTCGCCTGGGGGGCGTCGGCGGGCTACAACAGAAGGAACCATAGGTCATGTGGGGCAGAGCCGTCTATCGAGGTGGCTGGGGCGACCGCCTAGGTCGGAGGTGGCCCCATAGATGAAGCCAGGCCACCGCCTTTGAGGAAGGGGCGCTGGGCCTGGCTTGTTTGTCGCTGATGTTGGGCCTTCACGGATGTGGCCCATCATTATCCTTCATGATTTTGGGGATTTAGGGGCTAAGATGATTACCCATAGTTTATCCCCTCTTCACTAGTTAAGGGCAAAAGGAGGAAGAAAGTAGTAGATACAAATGTTACAAAAATTATTTTCTTGCAGTTTGATAGCCCTGCAAGGGGCACAAGGAGCAAAAAACTTCAGTCTACTAGTCCTGCGCTAAGCACTAGAAATAAACGAAGGTTGAGTTTGTGACTTCTGTGTGACAAAACTGCATGTCTATGTGTCATGTAATGTTTGTAAACCTATGAAAACTATCTCTGGGCATGTATTGTGATCATGGAAGCTAATTGTGGAGAGTTGGTGCATGTCAGATTGTAGTTTAAGATGGTTTAACATGTGGATCTTGTCTATGTCAATCTGTACTCCTGCATGGTTTACCATGTGCATGTCTATGTCTGATGGTTTAACATGATAATGAGATCTCTATATTAATTCCTATACCGCATTTCAACATCATGTTGTGCGCAAATAATTTTCGCACGTGTAGTCTGCGAACGCAAAAATAAACGCAAGGCTGCAAAAGCAAACAAAAAAAAACAGAAGCTTACATGCACAAGAACAGGAGAAAAATCGAAGTCAGGGGTACAATGGTCATTTCCTTGTGAACTTAACGGTGTTAGGCTCTAAAACTGACGGAAGTGTCAAATAGTATAAAAACGAAAATGGGAACATATTGGTAAGAATCCGAATTTAGGCGATGTTTGGGATGGCTCCAATTCCAGTTGGAGCTCCTCCACTCGAAAACTCCAGGTGGAGCTAGCTCTGAGTGGAGTTGGAGTTGTTCAAAGTGGGTGTTTGGCATCATCTTGTAAACAACACCCCATCAATCATGAGCTGTGCATCATACATGACGTATGGTATTATGCACATTGCGGCCTGAACCTGTCTAAATTGTGTGCTACGTGTCTCTCCTCGGGTTCCCGATCACGGCGAGGCCACAACCATCACCTCAGGTAACCCCTGGGTAAGTTGCTGGTCTAAAACACCGACAGTTGGCGCGCCAGGTAGGAGATCTCGCCAAAGATCTCATGGCGAACTTGACGCCTTCCATCACCATTTAGCCAACCGCCGCCTTCAACCGCGGCGACACCTTCGTCTCCTGGGTCTACACCGATGACTGCGCTGGTTCCTTCCAACGCTACCTCACCTTTACCCCAGACCCAGAGACCGGGTTCGTGATGCTTCCAGAAGCCGCCATGGATCAACTTGTCGAAAAATTCAACGAAATTTCGCTCTACAACAACATCGCTGACTTCGAGTTCGGATCCACCTCCAACTCGAACTCGACGACTACATGGGTTGAGCCACGCGAGCTGGCACATGAGCCATCGTGTGGACCAGTCCTCCCCATGAGCAATTCGTGTATGGTATCTGCAACGCCAGCACAGCCTACGCGAAAGCTTCACTCCCTGCTGAGCTGGTAAGGAGATCGCCACCTAGTACTCCTTGGACTCCAGTGTCGTCCTTGACTACAACTCATACTCCTCCTACAAGTTCGACTTCAGATTGGATCCAATCGAGCCCGAGCCCGACTACAGCTCGGGGTCCTACGTAGAGAAGTTGTTGTTAGGTCATGCTGCTAGCTTGGTCATCAAGTCTACTCCAGCTGGTAGACTCATTTACTGGCCCGGCCAGAAGCCCGCGGATCTGACTTCAACGATAATTCACGCTGCATCACTTGCCTCGAGACACTTCCCTTCCAGGAGGGAGCTCCGCTGCCTCCCATTGCAGAGGAGCACACCCTAACTGAGGTGGCTACTACAGACTCCGGTTGCTACTCGCCTGATTGTAAGGTTTTCGTAGCAGAAGCATGTGAAGCCTCCCACACCCGCGTAGACCAGTATCTCAACGACATCTCCAACGACGAGTTGTCAGTGGATGCACCTCCTAACGACACTACAGAGCTCAAGAACGCCCGATGTACTCGCAATCAAAAATGAGCTGATCGGACGACTCCGCGTCTTGGAAACTCTACCAGTCCACAACCTCACAGAAGCTCTGAACCAACTCCATGGAGTTGGCTGCTCCACAAGAGTTTTGAACTTGAGGCGTTTGTTGGAGTGTGTGGAGTTCAGCTCCAGATATATCAAATAAGTAAGCAATATTTTTTCCCATGTCAAAATAGGTAATTCTCCAACATTTCGGCGGTTCTCTCGCTACTCCAGCCCACCTCGAGACCTCCTTCCCCAGCACGACTCCCGTCCCCTTCTCACCGAAGGAACCCGCCCACCAAAACCCCGGCGAACCGCCCCCAAAACTATCGAGAGCGAGCCAAAAACTCACTCCTCAATCTCAAAAAAAAAAAAAAAAAACTCACTCCTCCGTTTTTTTTAAAAAACTCACTCCTCCCCCCCTCTGCCCACCATTCCCCTCCCAGTCCCACCCGACCGCCGCTCCCGCTCCTGCCTCGGGGGGTCGAACCTTCCGGTAACCCAGGAGCCGAAGAGGAAATGTCGGCGAGGCTACGGGTGGAGGAGCTCCGCGCCGACCTGCAGCGCCGCGGCCTCGATTTCTCCGGCAACAAGCCGGCCCTCGTGAGTCTTCCCACCTCTCCCCAATTCGTGACACGCCGTCCCCGCAATCCGCTGCGACTCGCGTTCGATTTTTTTCCCGCGCGCGCACTCCAGCCGGGTGAATGAGCGCGCGCACCATTCGGCGCGGTTGCGCACACGTGCTACGCTTGTGCTAGGTTGCTACTGCGTGAGCGTATGG
Organism: Cenchrus americanus; assembly: GCA_947561735.1. NCBI lineage: Eukaryota > Viridiplantae > Streptophyta > Magnoliopsida > Poales > Poaceae > Cenchrus > Cenchrus americanus. The sequence goes on from OX387244.1 coordinate 192,232,065, forward strand.
ATCCGCTCGAGATGGTATGTCTGATTCCAGTGCCCCCAATGCCTTTTCCATTAGGTGCGGAGGCTGGACGCCGCAATCCGCAAGGAGGAGAAGGCCGCGGTAGCTGCTGCGGCAGCAGATGGAGATGGGATAGCCGCAGATGGTGTGGCCGTGGATGGCAAAGGGAACGGCGGGGACAACAAGAGGAGGAAAAGGTCCACAAATAGAGAGAAAGAGGGGAACGACGACGCCTCTTTGGAGTTGGCAAAGCTAGAGGGCATACGCTTCCGCGAGTTGCAAGGATTGGCCAAGTCACGGGGACTCGTGGCAAATGGGAGCAAGAAGGATGTTATCGAGAGGTTGCTGTCAGCCCCTGCTGATGCCACAGATGGTGTTCAGGACGAGAAGAGGGCTTTAAAAGGTCTTTTTATGTATTTCTTTTTATTTTTATAACTGTGATTTTAAATGGATGGCACATGACAGGAAGTCTGCCAATTCATTAAAGAGAGGGCGTAATTGTTTGTTTGTGTAATTGTTTGCTTCAGGAGGTGTTGAGAAGGTTAAGGAGGATGTGAAAAAGGATAAGATGGTTAGAGCCACAAAGAAGGGTGCCGCAGTGCTGGATCAGAACATTCCTGATCACATAAAAGTGAACTATCATGTCTTGCAAGTGGTATGTAGTTTCATTTTACCCCGTGTGTGTACATTTTACTTCCCATGGTTTATTCCGTTATTTTTTCTTAGGTTTATTCAATTTCTTAGGTAACCATGGTTTATTCAGTTTCTGTATGCCAATTAGTTGAATTTTGAGCAAATACCAGACCTCCAGAATGAAATATCTAATTTGCATTTGTGTTACTTAGGCCAAGCTATGTAATCTTGCAAGTCATTAAATACTTTGAAACTGATCCTCAATGAACAGGATTTTTTTGCTTCAATAATTCTTTTCTTATATTTCTATTTGGCATGTTTTTCTACAGGGTGATGATATCTATGATGCCACCTTGAACCAGACTAGTGTTGGAAACAACAACAATAAGTTCTATATCATCCAAGTTTTAGGTTTGTCCTACAAATCACTATTGGTGCAAACACGGAATGCCTCTACAATTTATTTGAAATCGCTCCAACTGAGTGATTGATTCATGAAAATATTATGCTTTCTAGAAATTTTGGAACTTCCTTTTCAGCTCTTGATATCTTCTTTAGAACTTTACTGATGTTAATTCTTTTATCTATGAAAGCATGAAAGATGGCTTATATTAGATTAGTGTTAGCTGGTGGCACTCAATTGTAGAATCGATGGTGGTGGAAGATTCATCGTTTACAATAGATGGGGGAGAGTAGGGGCACGAGGTCAAGATAAACTACATGGTCCTTTTTCAACACGAAACCAGGCAATATATGAATTTGAGGGGAAGTTTCGGGACAAAACTAATAACCTTTGGTCCGACCGCAAGAACTTCAAATGTTGTGCAAAGAAATACACTTGGATTGAAACGGACTATGGCGAAACTGATAAGGAAATAGTAAGTTTTATACTCAGCAAATGATTTGCATTTTAATGTACGGGGCTTAATCCTTTGTTCTTATTTGCTCCAGGATAAGACTGAAAAGAAAGGTGCCATTACTGATCAGATAAAAGAAACAAAACTTGAAACTCGGATTGCACAATTCATATCCCTGATATGCAATATTAGCATGATGAAGCAGCAAATGGTAGAAATAGGTAAGTTGCTTTGTTTGTTAGCTGTATTTATACAACGATGCACATTGTTACAAAACGATCGATGATCCGTGAAATTGTCTTCCAGGACCCTTAATTAGGGAAAGCATCCTGGGGTGTCGACACAACTCTGACCCCGAATCCTGTGGCTATGTTTAGTTTAGTACATGTTAGGTCCTATAATATGGGAATGATATATGTGATACCTATAGTTTGAAAAAGGAAAAAATGTAAAACTGAGATTAAAAAAGGGAGTAAAATTTATTTTCCATTGGTCAAACATTGGGAATTGTACTATATCTTGTTCCATAGTTTGCATTTTCATATGTTGAAACTTGAAAAGTATCTATGTTGCTATTTCATGTAGCATTAGCATTCACTAATTCATTTTCCCAAATCAATTAGGTTACAATGCTGATAAACTTCCTCTTGGAAAGCTAAGCAAATCTACAATACTTAAGGTCAGTTATGTTTAAGTTTTTATTTGGGTATTGCATCATCAATTCATTGTGGGCATAATATTGAACAACAGTTGTCATGACTTTCACATAACTATCTAATAAGTTAAGTGAAAAGTACTCCCTGTAATTACAAATAAGTGATATTTTGGAGTTGCCTTCAATCAACCTGTCATGTACCAACTTCGGATGACTCTGAAGTCTGAACCCTAGCAGCCCGACCTCGCCGATGGCGGCAGCTGGACCACACGGGCAGGGATAGAAGGGACTATTGATATTCTCATTACTTGCCTTCAACTGGTACAAGTCCTCTCCTTACATAGAGAGGCTAACTTAACCCCTAAGAAAAGATCTAATCTTTTCCCTAACCTAACCCTAATGGGCTTGCCCAACAGGCCCATACGCCCGCGGACTACCCATGACATTATTCCCTCTGTAGAGAAACACCGCACACCCTTGATTAGGGGGGGTGACCTTCATTATATAGCCAATTAGGCTAGGGTTACAATTGACAAGGCCAATGGGCCTGACGCCCAATATGGGCTGGACTGTCTATTCTAACACCCTCCCTCGGTCTAAGCGGGAGTGTCACGAACACAAAGACTGGACCTAAAGTCAGTAAACAACTGTACAGGTAACCCTTTGGTCATGATGTCCGCGACCCGATGAGACGAAGGGACATGGAGCACCCGAACCTTGTCCCAAAGCAACCTTCTCGCGGACAAAGTGGATGTCGATCTCAATATGCTTCGTGCGACGATGATGGACCGGGTTAGCGGTCATGTAGACAGCACTAACATTGTCACAGTAAACAATTGTCGCCGAAGAGATGGGTGCATGGAGCTCTAAGCAAGCGACGAAGCCAACAGGTCTCAGCCACAGCGTGCGCAACTGCACGATACTCAGCCTCCGCGCTCGAACGAGAGACCGTAGTCTGTCGTTTGGAGGACCAAGAGACCAAGTTGTCGCCAAGGAAGACGCAGTAACCTGAAGTGGAGCGTCGAGAATCTGGACAGCCTGCCCAATCAGCATCGGAGTAGGCTGTCAAACTGGTGATGGCGCCAGTGCCGATGTAAAGCCCGGTGGAGAGAGTGCCTTTGACATACCGCAGGACGCGCTTGAGCAGTGCTAGATGAGGCTCTCGCGGGTCGTGCATGAAAAGACACCCTGCTGAACTGCATAGGCGAGGTCCGGACGAGTCAGCGTGAGATACTGGAGAGCTCCGGCGAGGCTGCGATACTGAGTGGCATCTGCCACTGGAGCGCCATCCACAGCCGACAGCTTGGCATGAGTGTCCACAGGAGTCGCCGTAGAGTGACACTCAGCCATGCCGCCCGTGCGAGGCGAAACCGCGTCACGACGCGGCGCCGCCGCATACTCCCCTCGCCGGGAGAGGAAAAGTCCGTCGGAAGAACGCGTGACCGCCAGACCCGGGAAATGAAGATCCCCGAGATGTGTCATGGCGAACTCGGAGTGAAGGGACTCGGTGATGAGACGAAGAAGCCGAGTCGACGAGGGCCCCGTGGCGAATGATGTCGTCGACGTAGAGCAGCAGGTAGGCGATGTCGGCGCCCTCTTTGTAAACAAAGAGGGATGTGTCGGTGATCGAAGCGGTGAAGCCAGTCTGCTGCACGAAGCCAGAGAAACGCTGATGCCACGCCCGGGGCGCCTGCTTGAGCCCATACAAGGACTTTTGCAGGAGACAGACGTGATCGGGGGCAGCCGGGTCGACAAAGCCAGGCGGTCCGCCCCCGCGCCATTGTCTCGTGGAGATGACCGTGGAGGAAGGCGTTCTTCACGTCCAACCGATGGATCGGCCGGGAGAGCGAGAGACGGCGACGCCGAGAACGGCCGGATGGTGGGCGGTTTGACGACCGGACTGAACGTCTCGTCGTAGTCGATGCCGTATCGCTGCGAGAACCCTCGAACGACCCACCTGGCCTTATGGCGTGCCAGGGAGCCGTCAGCATGGAACTTGTGCTTGAAGACCCACTTGCCGGTGATGATGTTGGCGCGAGGCGGGCGAGGAACGAGACGCCAGGTGCCATTGTCGACAAGTGCCTTGTACTCATCAGCCATCGCGGCACGCCAATTCGCATCTGCGAGCGCGGCGCGAGTGTTGGCAGGCAGCGGAGACGCCGAGGTGACCGCGGTGAAGCCGTAGCGCTGCATGGGCGGTGGCAGGGAGCCTGTCTGGGAACGGGTCGCCGGCGCGGGGGGCGGGGGCGGAGCGAGGGGCGACGGGGCGCGGGGCGGGAGCGAGGGGCGAGCCCCTCGATCGGTGGCTCGGGAACCGGTGGTGCGGCCGACGGCCGGGGAACCGAGCGGGGGGGCCGGGGCGGACGCCGCGCCGTAGTGAAGACCAAAACGCCGAGGGCCGGCACCCGGGGATGCCGGCGCCGCGTCGGTCTCCCCGCCGACGGCCCGGCGTCGCGTCGTGGGCGGTGGTAGGCGGCACCGTGCCACGGGATGGCCGGGGTCCCGGCCCCGACGGGGTCGCGGCGTCGTCCGAGACCGGTGGAACCGAAGCCCGCGTGTGCCGAGCGTCTAGGGTAGACGGGGCAGGCGCGGGGATGTCTCCGGGAATGAGAAAATCAAACGAGTCCGGTCGAGGCTTCGAAGCCGCAAACGGAAAGTGAGTCTCATCAAAAACAACGTGGCGCGAGATGATGATCTTGCGAGTGGAAAGGTCAAGGCATCAGTAACCCTTCTGAGAAGGAGGGTAACCAAGGAAGACACACGCTGCTGAGCGAGGAGACAGTTTGTGGGGAGTCGTGGCACTAAGACTCGGGTAGCACAGGCAACCAAAAACTTGGAGAAGTGAGTAGTCTGGCATCTTGTGATAAAGACGGTGATAGGGAATACCGTTGGCGATGGACGATGAGGGCCGCCGGTTGATAAGAAACACAGCGGTGGAAAGTGCCTCAACCCAGTAGGAGGGAGGCATGGCGGCATGTATCAGGAGTGTCCGAACAGTGTTGTTCAGTGTGCGTAGCATGCGCTCAGCTTTGCCATTCTGGGCGGACGTGTAAGGACACGAAGTACGGAGAAGAATGCCGCGGCCGACGGGGAAGGTAGCGGTGGCATTGTTGAGGAATTCCGTGCCGTTGTCGGCTGAAAACGAAAACACGGACAGAGAAGCCCGTGAACCGTGTGTGAGCATAAGCTATGAACTGAACAATGTGTTCGTGAACATCAGATTTATGGCGCAGGGGAAAAAACCAACAGTAATGAGTAAAATCGTCAAGTATCACAAGATAAAATTTGTAACCAGAAATACTCAAAACTGGAGAAGTCCAAATATCACGGTGGAGGAGTTCAAATGGTGCTAAGGTACTAGAGACCGAACTAGCAAATGGCAGTCTAGCGTGTTTGCCTAGCTGACAGGCATGACAAATGCGGCGAGCTGCTTTATTACACTGGATAGCTGAAAGTTTATGTAGAGTCCGAGCCGGCCGCCGGTGCCGGATGCCCAAGACGAGAATGTCAAAGCTCCGGGGAGACGACAACGACATGACAACGAGTAGGCATGTGGTGGGGAATGGTGTAGAGGTCCCCATCGCTATTGCACCGAAGGACCATCTTGGTCTGGAGATCCTTAACAGAAAAACCAGAAGCGTCAAACTCAATAGAACAAGCTATTGTCGCGAGTAAGGCGTCGAACGGATAACAAATTGCGAGTAAGGCCGAGGAGCGACAAGGACGTTATTAAGATGAAAAGGACGATCGGCTATGCATAAAGAAGAAGTGCCACGACCGGAAATAGGGATGGACCCCCCGTGCCCGCTACCAACGATGATGGAAGATGCGGTGACGGGAGACGGGAGAGAAGTATACCGTCGTTGGAGGACATGTGGGATGTCGCTCTGCCTGTCCATGACCCAAGGTGAAGACCCTTGCACCCCCAACCCTGGCTGAGGCCCCGGCGGTCGGGGGGGGGCGTCCCGCCCCCCCCCCGGGGCGGCGCGGCGCCCCCCCCCCGGGCGCGCGGCCGGCGCGGGAGAGGCGCGTGACGGCGCGAAGGCGGTGTGGGCTTGTTGTGGGGGCGGCGGTCGGTGGCGTCCACCGCCGAGGGGACCACCGGTTGCCCGAGGAAGCCCACGGGCCGACCCGGGGGTTGTAGCAAACCTAGGGACCGGCGGCCGAGGAGTCCGGCGCCCGCCGAAACCGCCGCCTTGCCGCCGATGACCACCGTGCTGCCTGGTTGCGACCGCCACCGCCGCCACCGCCGCCGCCGCTACGCCCTCCCTTGCCCTTGCCGCCCTTGCCCTTGCCATTGCCCCCCACGATTGTTGGAGGAGGTGGGTGGGCACGAGGACGACGTACGAGCCCGCGGGAGGGGAGGCCGAGGCCTCCTTGCCCGCAGCGCCGAGGCGGAGTTCCTTGACGCGGAGCATGTTGGTGGCAGACTTGAAGTCGGGAAGTGGCGACGTGTTGGCGATGATGTCGGCGGTGTTGGTGTCGGGCATACACCCCGGGTACTCATGCAAGGAAGGAGGAAGAGTAGAGGATGGACTCCTACTAGAGTTCCCCTGTACTCCTACTAGGACTCGTTCTGTGTAATCCTACTAGGACTCCTGCCTTGTAACTGACTAGGAACCCGCCCCCTGGACTATATAAAGGAGGGCCGAGTACCTAGGAGGACATCCACAATCTCTTCGGGGATCAACATCCAAGCGCAGGGCGCAATACTCCAAACAGGACGTAGGGTAGCTACTCCGGCTACCCGAACCTGTATAAATCTCGTGTCTTGTGTCCTCGCGCGTACCTTCGGGTTCCAAATCATGGCGATCCCCACCTTCTACCTTGCTGCGGGTACCTCCCATGGAGGTCGACGGGTTTGAACACCAACAGTTGGCGCCCACCGTGGGCGACCACAGAGACTGGGCGCTAAACCGCATCAGGCTAACTACTCGACGCCTAACGACCACAACAAGAGCATGACACATGACATTTACATCTATATTCATATTTGTATTTGTCATTTGTAGATTCAATTTCTACAAAAATGCTACATAATGTACGCATCTCTACTTTCAGGTCAAGCTTCAGCGACGACTTCTTGTACGCTCCGCGTACCTCCATTGGCGCGGCTAGTTCCCAAACTCGGGGGCTACGCACCAAATTACTACTCGATGACAACTCGAGTAGTCTCCGCTAGCTCTCTAGCTCGGGGGCTGAATGCTACAAGCGTACTCAGATGATGACTTCCGCAAACACTGAAGACCCTTGGATTGATTCTTCAATTGTTCCAAGGCTCGGGGGCTACTAGGCTACACTTATCATTCAAATTTTTCAAGACGGAAGATTCAGAATCAAGATTGACCCTTAGCTAGAGTCGGCAACTCAACCTAAGGCTCGGGGGCTACTCCATATGGAGTGCGATTTTGCAAATCGCACTTCCATATAATCTCGGCTTCAAGACTGATGAGCTGGACCACCTTCCAGCCTCGCGGCAGTTCAAGTACTATTGAAGAATTCTCCAAGCAGTACTCGAGGACGCTCAAGAACTACTCAAAGAGGCTTCAAGACTACTCGAACTACTACTCTCGACTCCAACGTGCTCGGGGGCTTGTCGGGCATACACCCCGGGTACTCATGCAAGGAAGGAGGAATAGTAGAGGATGGACTCCTACTAGAGTTCCCCTGTACTCCTACTAGGACTCGTTCTGTGTAATCCTACTAGGACTCCTGCCTTGTAACTGACTAGGAACCCGCCCCTTGGACTATATAAAGGAGGGCCGAGTACCTAGGAGGACATCCACAATCTCTTCGGGGATCAACATCCAAGCGCAGGGCGCAATACTCCAAACAGGACGTAGGGTAGCTACTCCGGCTTATCCGAACCTGTATAAATCTCGTGGCTTGTGTCCTCGCGCGTACCTTCGGGTTCCAGATCATGGCGATCCCCACCTTCTACCTTGCTGCGGGTACCTCCCATGGAGGTCGACGGGTTTGAACACCGACAGTTGGCGAAGCGAGGGTTGAGGCCGCGCAGAAGATTCAGCACAAGCTGCGCTGGAGAGACAGTGTGGCCAACCTCCCGCAGGGCGTCGGCGGTGCGCTTCATCTGCTGAGCGTAGGCGTCGACGGAGAGGTCACCCTGGGACAGGCTATGGAATTCCTGTTCAAGGACGACCGCGCGAGACTCCTTGTTTGCTTGGAACAGGGCCTCGATGGAGACGTACAGGGCACGGGCATCCTGATTGGGCTCCATGGCGAGGTCGAGGACGACGTCGTCGATGGAGCCGTACATCCATCCGCGGATGCAGGCATCAGGCTGAGACCACAGGGGATCAGTCGGGCGTGCATCCTCCGTGCCATCAACGTGGCCGAGCAGCCCGTACTTGGGCGCAGAGGGCGGTGAAGAATGCCTTCCACTTGGAGTAATTGGGGCGCTCGAGGCTGAGGGAGATCGGCACGTGCTGCTTGACGTTGACGGATGCGTAGGCGGCGAAGAAGGAGGCAGTAGTGAGGGAGGTCCCAGAGGATTGGGACCCCGTGGACACGGAGGTGGCGGAGTCGTTGGCGGAGGTCGTCATGGCGGCTAGGGCCGGCGGACGCGGCGCGGTCCGGCGGGGACGGCGCGGCTCCGGGGGCGGCTCCCGATCGGCGGCGCGCGGACGGGCGGCGGGCGGCGGCGGCGACGCCCGCAGGGAGGCGGCGCGACCGGCGGCGGTGGCGCGCGGCCGGGCGGCCGGGCGACGCCCGCAGGGAGGCGGCGCGGCCGGCGGCGGTGGCGCGCGGACGGGCGGCCGAGCGACGCCCGCGAGGGAGGCGGCGCGACCGGCGGGCGGCGGGCGACGCCGCGAGGAGCCGGGCGGTGCGGCGGCGGCTCGAAGGAGGCGCGGCAGCGGCGGCACGACAGCCTGGTGCGGTGGAGCAGCGGAAGGAGAGAGGAGGAAACCCAAGATTTATTCCCTAGACTCGTGATACCATGTAGAGAAACACCGCACACCCTTGATTAGGGGGGGTGACCTTCATTATATAGCCAATTAGGCTAGGGTTACAATGTACAAGGCCAATGGGCCTGACGCCCAATATGGGCTGGACTGTCTATTCTAACACCCTCCTTTTTGAGCAGCTTGTCCTCGAGCTGCATGGAGATGACTCAGACTCAATACTAACCTATTACTGAACCTAAGTACACAATCATAAAGCCTTTTACATCTCGACATTATTTATTATTCCTAAAAAATAAACGCCATCCTGTGAAGACACATTGGCAGGCGCATTCTGAACTGGGTCTCCATGGTTGCCATGCAAGGAGGTGCATGCCAGCTTCTTGCTCCTCCTGGATCCCACAGAAATAGCCCTTTAATTATTTCTACATGGACTGAAACCCCTGAAACGCTGCAGCTCACCAGCCCACATGACATGTCCGTCAAGATCAGAGCAGGCCACCATAGGCCCACAACCCTTTGATCTGCTCCTTTGGTCAGATGGGATGACCGCCACAGCATCCTGAGGAACGCCGTAACAGCCCCTGAGGATGGTGCCGTTGCCTGCGGAGAAGAAACGACCGGCGGAATCGGACTGTCGTGGATCAGAATGGGTTGCCATTGCCGCCCGCGGAGGCACGCCCGTGGTGGCTTATCGACTGCGCTGAAGTGAGACACCCTGTCGCACGCGCCCCTTGCAGGTTGCCCTGCGCTGCCTGACGGAAAGCAGTGGCTAGCACCACAGCCTCCTGCTGCCGACGGGCGCGTGCAGCAGCGCCATTGGAGAGGAGTTGGTTGCGCCCTTGCCGTCCACGCCTGGGGCCTCGCGAGGAAGACACGCCCCGCTGCCCGCAAACATAGTGCCACCGTCCACGCCTAGCGCCGCGCGGTGCCGCCCGCAGCCGTCTCGCTGCCTCTGTCTGCTCACTCTCCTTCCTCGTCGCGCGCAACACCTGCGCCTGGCGCCGTACGAGGAAGCCACGGGCAGCTGCCTTGAGTCGCACGGCCGCCGACACCTGACGATCCAATTCCGGCTGGCGCAGGTGCAGCCCCACGAGAATTGTGTGCAGCTTGAGAAAGATGGCCCCGAATTCCTTGCTGCCGCTGTCGGGACAGTTGATCATCGATGTGGCACAAGCTTTTACACAGGGCAGGGATAGAAGGGGCTATTGATATTCTCATTACTTGCCTTCAATTGGTACAAGTCCTCTCCTTATATAGAGAGGCTAACTTAACCCCTAAGAAAGGATCTAATCTTTTCCCTAACCTAACCCTAATGGGCTTGCCCAACAGGCCCATACGCCCGCGGACTGCCCATGACACAACCGTTCCAAACTTTTGTTGCATATTACTTTTATGTGTTGAGTTTTGATATTTGAAAATGATATGATTTGTCTTGAAATGTGGCTTCATAAAAGTATATCTTGCATTATTTTTAAGATTTTTTTTTTACAAAAAAGTACAAGTCAGTTTTTTTTGGAGACTGTTGATGTCCAAAACATGGAGTATAACATAAGGTTGCGTTTTTACAACCTTATAGGTAAATAACTTAAATAAACCATAGGTTCCAAAAGTTCTGTGAACTGTATGCTTATACCATCGCACACAGGAGACATGAAAAATTATACCATGCTTTTTCTTCCCCTCCCCCCCCCCCCCCTGTTTTAATGCATTTTCTAGTTTTCCACAGGGTTATGATGTTCTGAAAAAAATATCCAATGTTATTTCAAGGGCGGATAGGATACAACTTGAGCAATTGACTGGGTACGGCTACAAGTTTCTTTTATTTGACGGCATGTATAGCATAGGGTTAATCTGATGCCAGGTTTTGACATTCAACTGCATTTGAATGCATTCAATGTGTTTTGATGATACATGTTATTTATTTAATCCCAAGTTGTAAGGTTTTGCTACTTCAGATGTTGTGGAGTACTTTTCACTCATTAGCGCTTGGCATTGTTTAATAGAAGTCAGGTAAAAATTATGAAACATCAATGGTAAAATCAATATGTTGCAATAAGTGATCTGATCTTTAGGATTGCAAGGATTGTTTTCCAATCTCGAGCTATCAGGTACCAAGTATTTATCAAGAAACATCAACATTCTTATACCAAAAATGGATGATAGCTGTGCTATGCTTGAAATCACTCATGACAAGTATATACAACAGTCAAATTCTACTAATAGTGTTTGTAAGTTATATCTTCTTCTATGTTGTATTTACTGAAATTGCCTTATATTGCCTTTGGTTGCAGGGAATTCTACACCGTGATTCCTCATGACTTTGGTTTCAGAAAGATGCGTGAGTTCCAAACTTTATAGCTTACTGATGTTTACATAATAATGTAGTACATCCACTCGTCCAGCACCATGTTGGGCTTTCTTTTTGATTTAGGAGCACTTAACCTTCTAACAAATAGCATTTGCCAGGTGAATTTATTATCGACACTCCTCAGAAACTAAAAGCTAAGCTGGAAATGGTAATAAACTACTCTCTAACTTTGTTAGTTTTCTAACATGGCACTATTTTCAATCCTCCTTGTTTAGATTTATTTTCAATTCTTATGTAAAAAAGACGTAAAGTAAGAAACAATTATTCTTTTGAAGATAGACCAAGAGACACAATTGGTTTATTGGAGTATTGATATCCTAATTCCTATGTTAGGACTTATGTTAATCTCCTCTAATATGTGCAATGATGAAACCTACCTTCCATTCTTATCGAAGTTCAACCACAATGGCTGAATGAAGTAAACTTTATACTTTTTTTTGGAAAATTCAGAGTCATGTCCATATATCTATATATTCCCTGGACTATTATTTCCTATGAACCATGTGTGCAAGGAATCTGCTCACATTGTTATCTTACACTTTTTTAAGGTTGAAGCCCTTGGTGAGATTGAGATTGCAACCAAGCTTCTGGAGGATGATTCAAGTGACGAGGTAATGTCATTTTCCTAATGGGTCAAAATTCTTTATATGCCATTGCTCCAATGGCTGATGTGTACATATTTGACATCTCTAAAGTTCCATTGCCTTCAAAATGAATCAGTTATGCCATGACTGGCCATAATAGACATCTGAAAAGACCATTTAACCCATGAGACCCCATCATCTCTTTCATATTAAATGCTAATTTGCTTACCTTTCTACTATATCATATTCTAACTCAATGTTTTTCCTTTAATTTGATTATTGGTTAGTAAATTTAGCAATATGTGCATGTTTTGTTAAACTACCACAAAAATATGTAGAACTCCAAAAATCCACATATTATCTTCCAGCCTTCCACCCATCAGATCCCTCATAATTAACAAGAATCAGCAGATGGGAATTGGTGAAACATTGCCATAGTACATATAATTATGGACTCAAACTGAAATTGTGGAGAAGTAGAATAGGGGGAAACACCACACACCCAATGGGGGGGGGTGACCTCTCATATAAATAGCCAAGGTGGCTTACAGTACAAGGATGTAATCTCCTATACTAGGAAGTAATCACCTATACTAGGAAGGATATAAACCACCTATACAAGGAATGTACAACCACCTAACATACGTGGCTGATACATATCTAATACCCGCCCGCAGTCACAGCGGGAGGATCTTGGACGCAAAGACTGGACCTAAATTCAGTAAACAGTCTAAGGATATGCAAGTCTAAGTATGAGCAATTAAGCACTTGGATGGATTGGATATGATCTTCTAGGTGTCGTGAACTCCTGTGCACTTCCACACAATCCAGCAACCTCAAATGGGTGAGTGGAGGGAGTATAAATAGCCCAAGGCATCAAACTAGCCGTTGGCTAACGACCATTGAAAAAGTTAGCGTCGGATGAACCGATGCTAGATTTTCCAGGGTGTCGGTTCATCCGGTGCCCCTCCCACGTCACATAGCCGTTGAGATTCTCTGACACAACTGCTCCGACGCTATGCACCGACGGTGCGTCAGATCATACGGTGCTGAAGACCTCGCGTCCATGTCACCTCTGTTAGCTTTCACGCGACTGTCGGATAGACTGACGCTTAACCTTGACCAAGGCGTCGGATCATCCGGTGCTGAAGGCTTCGTCTTGGCGCGTCTCTGTCTTGATTCAAACTAAGCGTCAGATCATCCGGTGCTGAAGGCTTCGTCTTGACGCGTCTCTGTCTTGATTCAAACTAAGCGTCAGATAGACCGACGGTGTCCCCACTCAGACTGTCGGATCATCCGGTGCTACTGTCTTCACTGCTCTTCCTCTGCAACTCGTCCGGCGCATCTAGAAATTGGACCGTCGGTTCATCCGACGGTGCCTAGGGTTTCAACCAGCGTACCAACTCGTCCGACGATTGCACCGACGCTTGCTATTTAGATACCGCGACGGTGTCTTTTTCCTTCTTTTTCTTCGCGTCTTCAACTTGGATCTTTGCTTCAACTTAACATACTTAACATACTTAATATGCCATTACTTATAGCCTCCAAATATATACTAAGTCCTCAAATTTGCTGTAAGTAACCTAACATGTCCATGGTATGTTAACTTGTGATATGACATGTTAGCTTGGGCATGGTATGTTAACTTGTGCATGGTATGTTAACATGTGGTAACATCCATGGGACCTAGGAATGCCTACAAAGACATGCTAGACAATGTGGTTAGTCCCATTGCTTGTGTTAACATGAATCACTAAAATCAACTCGAACAAATGGCAAATGGGGCCATGTTCGCTACAAACAGTCCGCCTGCTCCTAGGCAGTGTCGACGGCGTCAGGGGCTGGAACAGGGCTGTCCAGGTGCCGGAGAAGGCCGAATTTCCTGCATATTGCGCGGAAATATGCTGACCACTTGGTGAAGTTGGAGGTGTTCAACTCGAGTCATGGGCACATGGGATTTGACAGCGACAGAGGTATAGGGGGTGATGTAAATGGGAGTCTGGGCACCTGGAGCAGTGGAGTTGGCCACGACGGAGGAGGTGTTGGACGACATTGTGATGGCGTCTAGGGAGGGGGAACCAACCAATCCTAGGGATTGGATCGGTGGGAGGCAATGCAACCGGGAGGAATCGAAGGCAGGAGAGGGAAATCGCGGCCAGGAGGAGTGGCAGCGATCGGTAGGGCGCGGCCTGGGATGTGGCGGCACCTGGTGGGAGTAGGAAGCGGCGGCGCGTGAGGTCGCGCAGCATGGGGTGGTGACGGGGGGTAGCGCCACGCGGGGTGGCTACGCGCGGAAACAAGGGGGTCGTGCGAGGAGACTCACGACGCGCGGAAACAGGGGAGGTGCGCGTCACGCGAGACAGGGGAGGGAGAGGTAGCGGAAAGAATTGGAAAGGAACCAGAGAATTAGGCCTGGTCTCTTGATACCATGTGGAGAAGTAGAATAGGGGGAAACACCACACACCCAATGGGGGGGGGGGGTGACCTCTCATATAAATAGCCAAGGTGGCTTACAGCACAAGGATGTAATCTCCTATACTAGGAAGTAATCACCTATACTAGGAAGGATATAAACCACCTATACAAGGAATGTACAGCCAGCTATACATACCTGGCTGATACATATCTAATAGAAATGTGTTGTGTTATGAGAATTATGCTGAAGTTTCTGTACAGTTGTGAAGTTTACTCTGATTGTGAATATGAAACTTTACTTGTTTCTGTAGAAAGCAGCATAATTTGAAATTATGTAAGTAGATTTTCTTGTTGTGGTTGCTAAACTTGCACATGCTGGAGCATAACCATAATATGCTTTGATATGTAGGATGATCCACTATATGCTCGATACAAGCAACTTCATTGTGACTTCACACCTCTTGAAGCTAATTCAGAAGAATACTCCATGGTAATTGAACTACTTGCAGTTTTAGCTCCATTTATGAAAATAGTACTTTGCAATTCACTTTTGTAAAATTTAGCAAATGGTTACTTTACACTTCAACCTTATAAAAATAACTGTCGGTTTTCTATGCGCACAGTGGACCTGGAACAGTGGAATGTTTTACGCTTGTTATACACTATCTTCATTGAATTGTTCATCTGATTTTTAATTACGTGCAAAATATCCACCATCCAGATTAAAACATATTTGATGAATACCCATGGCAAAACACACTCGGGTTATACTGTGGACATAGTGCAAATATTTAAGGTGTTCAGGCATGGCGAAACAGAGCGGTTTGAGAAGGTGAGGATCTATTTACATAATCCAAATTGACAGTATTGTCAAATGACTAATTTTCAAAGTATTCATGCAGTTTGCTAGTACAGGAAATAGGATGCTTCTGTGGCATGGTTCTCGGTTGAGCAACTGGGCTGGGATCCTTTCCCAGGGTAATTCGTGTTATCTGCAATTATTTTTGTTGCCACTTCTATCTATACTTATTGAGGATGGCTTCACCCAGCTTTCTAGGTTCATGAGTTATTGCCTACTCAATATCCTCTTGCCATATCAGCATATGGGTTTTATGCATCCACAGAAATACCAATATATCTTTATTAACATGGATTTAATGCTTTGTTGGTCTGAAGCTTTATTGCACAATTGTAAACTTGCTCTGTCCATTTTTTCTTGTGTGTGATAGTGCATTGAGCTGACTATGCTCATTCCTTTGGAAAAGCCAAATTCAGTTTGTGCCACCGTACACTCTTCAAAAGTTGGCAATCAGATAGATCATTGCTGAGTGTTTATTATTGTCCCCCAGGTTTGCGAATTGCTCCTCCGGAAGCACCTGTAACTGGTTACATGTTTGGCAAGGGTGTTTACTTTGCTGATATGTTTTCGAAGAGTGCAAACTATTGCTATGCTTCTGAAGCATCTAGATCTGGAGTACTGCTTCTATGTGAGGTCTGTTCATTGTCATAATTACCTCAGTTAAAGTTCATGTAGTATTCTTCAAAAAAAAAAGGTCATGTAGTACTTATGAGTGTTTTTATCTGCCTCAGATGGTGTGCTATTTGTCTGTTTGTTACAATACTTTGTCATATACATGCATTATTGTAATCGCCAAGAATCCAGCAAATTATTAATGATGATATCGTTGAAGTTACATCCGCAGTTTAGTTTTGTTTATAATGCCTACTCTTATATAATTTAATTTTGTTGATAATGCCTATTTAATTTGACTTATTTGGCAGGTTGCATTGGGTGATATGAATGAGCTGTTAGATGCAGATTACGATGCTAATAACTTGCCCAAGGGAAAACTAAGGTCAGTTACTGATGTAATACCTTTTAATGATAACACTATTTCCCCTTAAACTTTACTTCACATATTACTCATGGCCAATTCCTGATGTTAACCCAGTACTCCACATAACAATTGCGCAAGGTTATAAAAGAATTTGACGCTGTTTAAGTGCACAACTTTGATGTTAACGAAAATCACATGAAGGGCTCTCAATACCCTTGTGACATGCTGCATGACATGCTAAAATAAGATAGCAGCATCGTTTTTATATCATTTATTTACTGATTAATTGCATGCACGTTTAAAAGTACAAATAATCATCTGGTAGCAATTATTTTGGTGCAGCACAAAAGGAGTTGGTCAAGCAGCACCTGATTTATCAGAGTCTAAGACCACAAATGATGGTGTGGTTGTGTCCCCCTTGGGAAACCTAAACAGGAACCTTCCAAAAGGGTATGTAGGTTTCTGTTCTGAACTTCCACAACTGCATTGTTTTTTCAAATGCAAATCCCATATGTTGCTGAAAGACTTCGCTAACATTTTAAACATTGTTGCCTGGTTGCAGGGTAGCCTGCTGTACAACGAATACATAGTGTACAATGTAGATCAGATAAGAATGAGGTATGTCCTTCATGTCTCCTTCAACTTCAAGAGGCGGTAGATGCTCTTTGCAAGCTGGAAGACTGCGAGGATCCACTAGCAGAACATGTTATTTTGTTGGGGTTCCAGGCTTCCAGCTCTTCTATGGCTGATGTCGAGTGTACTCTGTACATATGAACCATCACAGTCCGTCGTCCATGTAGTTTATCTTTTGTTTATTGGCCTATTTGATGTGCTTAAGTTTCAAAAAACATGTTTCATGTGCTTGAATCTGATGATGCATATAGCCTTAAGGTGCTTCAGAACCACTATCCCGAGAATCAATGGTAACATTTTTTAACATACTAGCAACAATGCCCGCTCGTGTGCGACACGTGCGTGCTATATATTTACATGATAATAATTAAAATTCTGATATAATGGAACAATCATTTTCATTCTCGAGATACAAAATCAATAATAACATTGGATCCAAGTACATGCATAGGTTCAGTCTTATTATATTTTAGCTATGCCATGAATTGAATATTACATGACCTTAGTTTTTGCTATTTGTAGAGATCAAAAAATGAATTATCATAATTATGGGTGCAGTGAAGTAACCGATAAATTCAGGTATTGTTATGAATAATATCTTTAATAAGTTAACAATGCAAGCAACATGAAGAGGTTACAGTAATTGGTCGAAAGGACTACAATACATCCCAATCTGCTAATAACGTCTTTGAGCATACGTCTTGAACAACACAAAGCAAATAACTGCTCTACTTATTCATAATTTCATATAGATCGATTATTAACAGAAGTGTTTCTTCAGTCAAGTAACAAGTTGCAATTAGACACATTTAGCACAAATTATACAGGAAAAAAGTAACTGACCAATGTAGGGTTCTCATCGAAACCATACAATGTTCAGAGCTTCCCCGTCAGTGGCTCTGGGGGTTGTACGCCCACCACAGTGGCTCTGGGAGTTGTACGCCCAGCATCAGGCTCAAACCTCCAACTTCAGCGTGCGGAACCTTAATGCGCACCCGTCGCTGACGCCGCATGCCTGCGGCTGGCGCTACCGATCCACCATATGTTGCCGCTGGGCCTCTCGATGATACGTACGTACCTCGAGCACAACCTCGCCGCATACACTACTCAATTAACTAAGCACGCGATTTTAATTTAATCCATGCATATAGCCTGTCTCAACAAGCTCATGTCTTGATGCAAGGCCTAAACAAATGGAGTTAATGGACACCCAATGGATACTATACATACTATATATGCTAAGACGTACTGCAGTTGTACTTCCTACGATAATATTAAGGCGGAAATAATAGAATCATAGTAGGACTGTAGGAGGCAACGGTAGGGCATCATGCTGGAAGTGTTGCTGCAGGTAGCACGGATTCGAACTCACTCGGGTATGCTCTGCAGCCACTGCCCCTCATCGTCGAAGTTGGAGCTGGTGCTGGCCACGTATTGGAGATCCGAGACGACGTCCCGGATAGGAACGCCGTCGCCGCTTTCCTTGCCGCCCTCGAGGCGCCGCAACAGCTCCTCCGGCTGCATCGTCCTCGTGATTCAGATCTTTCCTCCGTCGTCCGCCACCGGAGCGACCGCGGCGAGACCTCTCGAGACAATTCCCCACCCCCTACCTCTGCTTGCGGAAACTCCGGCCACCGTAAGACTTTTCTCCAGCAATACTATCCCCATCTGCAAAATCTCATTTTTTGAGAGAAAGAGAGAAGGAATCCCCTCGCAAAAACGTGAGGCCTCCAGCAGTGTGCCGATCCCGTCGCCCATCTATGCGGTAGTTGCTCCGCGCGCCCTGGCATGGAACCACCGCGCGCCTCCGCAGGGCCGTCGGGCAAGGAGGAGGAGGGCCTGCTGCTCCCTGATCTCGATGGGAGAGGAGCGTTGCCGTCCCCATCTCCGTCCCCGTCTGCTCGCGCGTTTCTCGTGTCGACCAGAGCTGGGGCCCTCCAGCAAGACGGCGCGACTCTCCTCGAGCTCCGCCGCCGGCCGGAACCGAGCCCTGGGACAACGAATGGAGCGGTTCCGCCCGGCGGTGCCGGCCCCTCGCTCCGCCGCAGCTACCCGCAGCGAATCGAGTCACCCGGCCCCTGTTCCACCCGCAGCTCCTCACCACGAATCGAGCCGCCCGGTGCGAATCGAACCTGCCCGGCGTGGCAGGCTTCTCCACCGTGGAGGTGGAGCCGGCGCAGGAGAAGAGAGAGGAGCCATGGTCAGGCAGGGTGCGAGGGGGGGGGGCGGACGGCGAGAGGGACGATTGGAATCACAATGGCCCATTAGAATCCAAACGTGCTCCGGTAGAATCCAAACGTGCGGTCACTTTCTATCCATCAGTAGGGTCCCAGGAACCTTATCTCCATCTGCACCCTATTCCTTCCATTCATTTCATTTCATTTATTGTCTTCCTTCTCATGCGCTCGCGGGGAGAGAGATGTGAAACAGTGGTGGAGCCAGGAGCAGCGCTCCCCCGGCTCCTCGGCGGCGGCGCGCTGTTGGGTGGGGGCGTGGATACGGCAGCCGAGCTCCTCGGCATGCGGCCAAGCTGCGGGGAGCGGCGGCGCGGGCCGACCTCCCGGCGAGCCGCGACACGAGCCGATCTCCCAAGCGAACGGCGACGCGGGCCGACCTCCCAGGACGACCCCGGTGAGGATCGCTGGATCCCGCGACGGGATTTTTTATTTCTTGTTCTTATTTTTTGAGTTTTTCTTTATTTTTCTTTTTAATTTTTCATCCATTTTGTTTCAAAAATAGGTTTTCCAAAAGTTTATGTAAATATTTTAACCAAAAGTTTCCCACTTGATAAATGTTTCAGAAAGTTTTTCTATAAAATCTTTTATCCAAAAAATTTTCTACAAATTTTCATCCAAAAAGTTTCCCTTTAATTCTTTATCTCAGAAGTTTTCCATGTTTGTTAATAAAGGTTTTCAAGAAGTTTTCTACAAAATCTTTTATCCAAAAAATTATCTACGAATTTTTTATCTGAAAAGTTTCCTTCAAAATCTTTATCCCAAAGTCTTTCCATGCTTCTGAAAAAAATTTCGTCGTGTGAAATTTTGTCTGTAAATATTTTTAGAGTTTTCAAAAAAAATTGTTCAATTTTCCGCAAAAACTTTTTTTTACTTCAAAAATTTGTTCTAAAATATTTTGCATTTTTCCTTCGGAAGTTTTGTGTTATGAAATTTGCTAGAGAAATTTGCTGCCTAGAAACCACGTGGATGCATGTGGGGCAACGGTCGGGGGAGAAGATGGGAGTGGGAGGCTGCAGTGGGACACGCGCACGTGGAGCTTACAGGCGGATTGACCGGACGGAACCCTACGTCCGGGCGCCTGTAAATTTGCATCCCCGGGTTGGAATGCAGAACGCCTAGGAATGCGGTGCGGCCGGGGTGTTTGCTCATTTTGCAGATGCAGATGCACCATCTGCTGGAGCTGGAGCTACTACAGTATGATTTTTTTGCCTCAAAATGCAGATGCAGCATGGGATAGGGTGATTGTTGGAGACAGTCTAAGCCGAGACCACCTCGACCCGCGTCGCGCGCGCTACGGCTCCGCTGCCTCGTTGGCAGCCGTGAGACGTCGTTAAAAAGAGAGAGGACCGTGTCGTGGGGAGATAGGACTCCACATCCTCGTATTATGTACGACAATGTTTCCATGCAAATTGTGAAGGAGGGGGTGGGTACGGCCGACGGTAGATGTGCGGTTGGTGAAAAACATTAGCTTTTTGGCAGAAATCCTCTTTAAAATGCGATTTTATGGGTCTTTTACCCTATCCACTCTCCCAATTAATTTACAGATAGGTCCAGCGTGAGGGGTAAGGCAGACCCGAATTAGGTGAAAAAAGTTTTTCAAATTATTGGATCTTTATAGAATGATTCTACATATGTAAATTTGTTCCAAGTATGTGATGGCCCTTTAGGCTTCGTTTGCGAATTGGGATGGGGCTGGATGAGACAAAAGCCTAAAGGTAACATCAATAATAATGTCTCCAGAGTTCTGGTTCCCCATGTGCAAAACACCCTTTCCGCAAAGGAGAGAGAACGTGACTAACGCGCAAAAATTCGAGGTTCCCAGCAGCTAGCGCAGCTGTCGGCCCATCCTGGCAGCACGTCGTGTTGACGGTTGGCTCCCGTGCGATCCTAGTGGCGTGCGCTCCACGCGGTTTGGGCGAGATATCCCTCGGCGCCCGAACCCCGCTGCTACCCCTCCGTTTTTCTGGTCGCGCACGCGGTCCCGCGCCCCTGCCCTCGTCACCATGTCTCCTACCGCCGGTGTCCAGCATTCTGCGCCGCCCCGACCCTCGTCCATGTGTCGTCACGTCTCCCGTGGCCCTCCTCCCCATGTCGTCACGCCGCCCCTGCCCCATCCTCCCCGCGTAGTCGCGCTGCCCGTGGCCCTCCTCTACGTGTCGTCGCTCTACCCCTCAACCTAAGGCCGCCGGAGGTACAATGGTGAACAACATGTTGTAGTTGTTTGGTTAATTGTTATCCCTATTATTAGTTTTCTATTGGTGGATTCTGAAGTTTGCATTACGGGTAATGAAATTTATTGTTGCTCTTGATTTCTTGGTTGTGATGTAGGAGGTTGTAGAAATGTCTTGGTTTTGGCAATTCATGAATAGGGAGAGGTCTAGGTACCATGATGATGTTGTGGCAGCAACTGTCTTAGTTTAAGTGCTTATGGAGGAAGAAGAATCGAGGCCACAAATAGGTTCTGTGATTGGGAGACAAGTGGTTCGTCGAGATAGGTTCAATGGTCATTACCGCATAATGGCAGACTATTTTGTCCCCAATCCCATTTATGATGATGATTTTTTTGTCGTAGGTACATGACTATAATTTTGGGTTACATATATGGTTTGGTGAACGTTGGAGTGAAAATTAATGATTCTTATTATGCACCCATGTTTTCAGCTTTTGAATGACTAAGAGGATGTTTTTGGACATTGCTACCGCTGTGGAGGAACATGCTAATTATTTTGTTCAGAAATACAATGCTGCCCATCAGCTAGGCTTTTCACATTTGCAAAAGGTCACAACTGCATTGAGAATGCTAGCGTTGTTGATACTTTAGATGAGTATTAGAGTCAGTTAGACATTTCATTAGGGCAATAATGGAAATCTATGGTTCTAGTTACTTGAGGCCACCCCGAATGAGCTACACTAATCACTGATATCAGTAGGCCTCAAACACGCTAGCAAAAATTATTTACTCGCAAGCATCATGAATATAGAAAAGATGTGAAACGTGCCTTTGGTGTCCTCCAAGCAAAATATGCCATTTGCAAGGGTCCTGCAAGTCTCTGGAGTCAAGAGGACCTCAAATATATAATGGATTGATATGGCCATACACTATGAGCGCCACATGAATCCTTTCACAATACAAGACTACGTTGGGGCATCTTAACCTCGCTTGGATGAGAATAGAAATGTACTAGCTATTCGAGAACTGATAGAGAAGCATCAACAAATTCAGAGTCGACAAGGCCATGAACAACAGAAGCAAGACTTAATGCATCATGTTTGGACATGACATGGATCAGAAATAGCAATTGAGACATGAATCACCTATATATATGTTTGTATGAACCACCTATATGTATGTTTGTATGAACCTCTAAATTTTAGCTTCAGTTGAAAATATCCAAGTCTGAAAATAATTGCAAATGGTTGTTTTCAAAATTAAATTGTGAGAGAATTTTCTTAAGGACTAGGGTTACACAGTAGCAAAATGGATTCTTTGTACATTGAGGAACATACACTCTCATTTTCTGAGGTAAATATTAGAGATAAGGAATTTTTGAAAACGTTTCGGGAGGTGAACTCAGCTCTGTTCAACCTGGGCGCTGACTTAGAAAAAATCTAAGTCTGGACTGCCTGACATGGATGTTTGCAATTATTTTGTTAGTGGTTTACTTTAAAAGACAACAAGTTTTGTTGAAACTAAATAAAGTTTGAAGGTCAAGGTTTAGCATGGTTCAATTTGTTGGAAGAATAAAGTCAGCTACTATTTATAATCAAGTCTAAAAAATGAAACTGTCACTGGTTCATTGGTTTCTGACGAAACTGAATGGTTACAAAGGTACATGGACACATGATACAGATCAAAGTTTTCTGATCAGAATTTCCACACCACATGGTTACAAAGCAACAACCTGAATTCCCAGAAGTTTGCATTCACATGAATTCCCAGAAGTTTGCATTCACATCTGATACAAACCAAATTGTGAAATAAGTAATAGAACCACATGGTCTTAACATATCAGCATTACAAATCTTGTACAAACATATTGTCTCAATTTTTACCACAAACAAACAATTTTTTGCCACAAACAAACATATGTCATCTACATGTTAGAAGGACCACTCCCTCCGGTGTGCTTTTGCATATTTTTTTGCTGCAAGGACAAGCAGTACTCACACTGCCAAGGTACAACTTTGTCGATGTCTATGCTCATAATCCTTTGCTCTTGCTCAAACTCTTGGGCAGCAACTAATCGTTCTTGCGCAACAGCTAGTCATACTTGGGCAGCTAACTTCTGGTGTGCATGTGACAATAGTTCCCTTGAGAGCTCCTCCTGACGTTCCTCAAATGCTGACCTATCATTTGACATCTTCTGAAGGAACTCAAGGCAAGCAGTTGAGGAAGCAAATTCTGAAGCAGCTCTCTTCAATTTCTTGGCCCAGTCTCTTCCCATTGGACGTTCTACAATACTTGTTGGGGCCAACTTTGGTGCTGTCTCTCCACCAAAAACTGTGTTGTCCTTATCTTTCATTGCCAAAGATGCAAGCCAGTCACACCACATTTTCTCATGCCTAAGGATCAACTAATAGTGATAATATGGGAAGGAGTAACCCACAAGGTCTTGGAACATCTGTAATGGATCCTTCACCTGCATAGGTAAAAGAGAAATGTGTTGGAAGCCTGAAATGAACTACAATAGCTAACTAAAAAAATCTTTAAGTTGCTTTTACTCTGTCATCTTCATTTTTGTCACTCTCATTTAGCCTTTGTATCTTGTCATACTATCCATAGAACTTGGATGTGTCTTTTTGAATCTTCTCCCAATAGTGTATCAAACAAGCTTTGGTATGCTCCGTCTGCATCGTCTTTTGGTCATGGTAGTACTGAGTAACCTGGTCCCAATAAGCACCCATTGGCTTGTTGCACCCAACAATGGGATCCTTGCTGACATTAATGTACGCCGAGCACAACAATCATCCTCCTTGATTGAAAGTTTTTGTCCCTTCTAGGATTTTTCTTCACATTGATCACTGTACGAGATGGCCCAGACAAAGCAACTTGAGGTGCCACAACCTCAACTTTGATGCCCCATTCTCAGGTTGTGGTGTAGGAAGAGATCCCTGCACACATACACTTCATGGTTGACAAATGAAACATGAATCAATTAAACAAAATACTTGAAGGTTGGCTCACATTACCTCGGTTTCCTAGTTATGCTCATCAAAGATTTCAATACATGGAGTGTAAGTAAAACCTTGACCAGGTGCTACTTCTTCCCATGAATGATCCATGCCAAGTTCAGGCCTTCCATGCATTGCCAAAGTAAACGTTAATTAATTGCACAACAATAGCAATTTCTTGTAACATCAAACTCTTGCAAATCACAAGGTGCTACACTACACATAAAACATAAGCAAGTATCCACTACAGAGCATTCAATCTATGACAAAATAAAGACATCCTAGACAATGCAAAGCACAAGTTTTGTAGATTAAATTCAGATCAATGAGCAGACAGAGTTGGGCCAACAAGAATATAATCCAAATGAAGGAATATCACACGAATCTATGTCAAGAATGCACATTGCACAACAAACACCTCATTTTTGAAGCTCAACCTTATATCAGAACATGAGCTATTGATGAGATGGCCATTTTAGCTGTTTTAATCTTGAATCTTGTAATTCATGAAAAAACAGACATGGTTCAACATATATTAACATGCAGAATGGGAACAATTCATGAGCATCAAATTTCCAATGCATTCACCAACACTGCATAGTCCTAAATCTGACTAACCAATCCCTACAAACTAATCGATGATTACAAAGATGAAATCGGTCGTCCACACACCTGAATCGTGCCTACCGAGGGGAGCCGGGGGTCACTAGCACCCGGATCTGGTACGGTTGAACAGCCAGGCGAAGGCTCCCAGTGGCGGTGGCGAAGGGGCTCGGCGGGGGAGGAGTACATGGCCGGTGGGTAGGCTACCAGCGGCGGTGGAAAACGCTTTAGACACGGAGAAGGCGTCTCGCGGCGGTGTAGCACGCATCAGGCATGGAGATGGCATCCGACGGCGGGTAGGCGACAGTTGAGGAGGCGACCGACAACGATTGAGGAGGAGCGGCCGCCCAGACTCCCTCGCTGGTGCGGCTGCGTGGGTACAGGAGGCTACCCGTAGGAACCAGGTGCCGGGCTGCCGTGGGGTGGTCGAATACGGTGGAGCTCTGCGCGCGGACGCAAGATGTGGTGGAGGGAGGTGGACGCGAGATGGTAGGGGCGGTTGGAATGAATAAAAGAGAATATGAGCAACGAGAGGAGGGCGAGTGCAAACTGTAGCACTTGCTGCAACATCTGTTGAGGCAGAACAGTGTCCTTTTTTTATTTTGCAAATTAATGCCCAGATACAGAACCACTAGAGACAGTCTAATTACCATCCCATTCCAGAATACAAATTCTACTGGATGGATACAGAACAGCTGAATGATCTCTCAACTTGATTGGTTTGCTGGATGGTGCGGCTTCTGGAACAATTCGATCTTATATTTGTTTGGATGATGCGACTTCCTTGTTCAAGGTAGCAGAAGTACAATTATCCAAAATGGGCTCACTCCTAGAAAAATAACGGACGACCTTCTGCAGGAGCAGCTCATGTCAGATCAACCGAATCCACAAACCTAACATGTTTGCTTTGCTGTTGATTCCTTATCTCTCTATTAGTAGATTATCAAAGTTTAGTGATGTTTACATGAAGATGAAGGACCGATTACGCGACCAGAGAGGAGGGGGGAGGGGGGAGTGAATGGGAGCCGATAAAAATTCTTCTTCGAAGAGTCAAACTCGACTAAGCCCCAAATTCACAACTAAGGATTCCCACACCAGCTTGCCAAGGTCGTGTAGTTACAACGAACCTACCAACCCTAGGAACACGTCTCAACACACCCCAAAGCGGAAGCACAACTCGAGAGACAAAAGACATAGCCAATTTGCAGAGCTCCTGGTGGACAATCCGCAAGGTCGGGGCGGACGGTCCACAAGAGCTCGGTAGACTGTCCGAGGGGTAGGTACAGACGGTCCATATTATCAAACAGAACCACCAGAACCTCCCCAGGGAATACGGATGGTCCGAGCTGGGTTTGCGAACGGTCCGAGCTGGGCGAACGGTCCGTGACTTGCTTGCGAACGGTCCGCAAACTTCGCGCAACAAAAACCTAGCCCCTTCGCGGATCAAGAACACGCGAAGAACCCAAGGTCCCACAGACGGTCCGCGCACCTGCCGCGGACGGTCCGCCACCCTCGCGAACAATGAATGGAAGAAGGAAACACGAAGTCAACCCTTCCTACCCATCCATGGATCTTCCAAATAGCTGCATGGATTGAGACAAGATTTGGGGGAGATGTGAAGCATCCCTAGGGGATGCTATGCCCAAAAACTTGAGGCCTCAAACCAACTAAATCACCAGGAATCGATCACGAATGGAGCTCAAGTACAAAGCTAGGGAACCACCCGAAATCCTTGAATCAGAGGCCAAATCCGGAGTTTTAGGGGTCCAAATCAAGCACAAAGATGCACAAGACATATGTCCATGATCCCTACAAAGAAATTCAAACTCAAACACCTCGGAATCGAAGGAACAAGCTGCACACGAAAATCTAATGAAAGTAGCCCGAAAAGACACAAAAATCACTCGAGCCACAAGAAGGGAATTGATGCAACCATGAAAGCTTCCATACACTTGGAGGTCAGATTCTCTACAAAACGGGGAAGAAAATCTAAATCTAAATAACAGGGAAATGAGAAGCAGCCCAGATGGATGAGTTGCCCAGAAACCCAAGAGCTATATATATGAAGTCCCTCTGGGTTGGGCAAAAGACCAAGCTACCCCTAGAACTTAAAATGAGATACAGACCCCTCAGGGGCAATATGCCCAAGTGGCACTCCTCTTCATCGGACGGCCACGCCTTTGCCGCAGTCCGCGTCCTCCCGACGCAAGCCATGTGATCCCGCCGCTTGTCCCCCCACATAGAAGGATCCCGTCTCCACCCGTCGAGTCTCCGTTCTTTGTCTTGTGGCTCAACCAAGTAACCCGACAGTTTTGTGGTGAACCGCCGTAAACCCCGTGTGCAGACTTTGGTCGTGAGTGCTACCCTGTAATGGCTCAAGTCGGCGACTTCGTCTTGCTTTTCTTGCCACCATGCGACCCACACTTGATCCCGTTCGGCCACCAGGTCCATCAAGCTGAGCCAACTTATCTCTCCACTCCTCAGAGGCCCCACAAGGCTAAGACCTTTCGCACCCGCTCTTCATCCGCACCAACGCAAATCAAGATTCAACCTGCACCTGCAATCCTTGGGCAAGAGTCAGTTCACACCACATTGTCAATCACTCATCACACCAAGGAGTGACCATCAACCGGTCCTCGGACGCTCTGGTCCTCAATCTCCTCCTTGATGAGTGCATTGATAACACACATACTCCCTCCGTCCATTTATAGATGATGCCGGACAACTCAAATTATAACTAGCCGACGTCATGTATATCAGAATAGAGGTAGTAGTAACCAATTCAGAGAAAAGAGAAAAATAAAAGAAACGACCCAAAAACTCAAACAAGTGATCAAACGCCAAACAAAAGCCAAAGCAAGATCACATGGGAGAGAAAAATCTTGGTCCCCTAAGGCAAGGACAACGGCTCAACACAACCGGCAAAAGAGCACAACTAAATTCAGGTGACACAAAGAGCTCCCCCTGCATGAATGCAAGCTCATGCTCCCCTTGAACAAAAGCATTTCTCTCCTTTGATGCAAAAACTCCACCACCTTGATGCACATTTCTACCCAAAGCAATGATTGGGTTACTATTTCTTCCCCTCGTTGGTAATGCATGAATCAAGTCTACAAATGCAAGCATGTGCTTCTCAAATAGACACAGAGCACTACAACATGCTAAAAATGAGACATAGACAATCAAGATAGCCACATATTCAGTACAAGCATCGCCAACAAGATAGAAAGGAACATATAAGCATGTGACATAGCCATGATAAAACGAAGCATTTTTCCACAAAACTTCCCTCTCATGAGCATAATATCTGAACATGACCAAACTGAGCACAAACAACATATAGCCCACAAACTTCATGCAAGGTCGCAAGTTCTCATCACAAGATCATCACAAACACCTACAAGCTATCTCATTTCATGTCAAAGCCACCGAGCCATGTGTCCACTTCTAGATATGAGACTTCTCAATGGTGAACATCATGCAACGGTTTAACACCCAAGATAAGGAATTTAAAGCATATTTGACATAGAAGCATATTTTTCAAGAATAGGCATCTCACATACCAATTTCATGATTTACAAATTGAGCATGGTACATGAAGTGCCTTTGCGGCAAAAAGAAAATTAGGCTTCTCCACAAGGTAACATGTAGGCTAAACATTCATGATGACAAATAGGTGTTTGACCCCAAATGAAAAGAGCAAGATACCCAAGCACAAATTAAGCAAGATATAGCCATATGAGCACAATTTGAGCATGAAAGGCATTCAACTCACAAGAGAGGATCATATATAGCATTTGCACAAAATAAGCCATCCACATGCATATATATCCCAAAGCTACCAAGAGCACAGCTATATATCACAAGAGCTTCACTAGCAAAGTCATAAGCTCACATGCAGCACATCATAGTGATCAACGTATATAGGAGAAGCACATCTCTAAAACAAATGATACAAATGTAGTCTATGATACAAAGATGCAAACATGATATGATACAAGAAATGCAACATGCATATGTACATAAGATTCCCAACCGAAGCTCAAAATGGAAAAACCACACCAAGCTCACCCACAAACGTGCAAATGTAGCTTGGTCCAAAGACTTTGTTAGGATATCATCGAGCTGTTTCTCGGTTGGCACATGGATGAGGTCTATGTTTCCCTTCTCAACATTGTCTGTCAGGAAGTGGTACCTCACCTCTATATATTTGGTTTTGGAGTGAAGCACGGGATTTTTGGCAACACTAATGGCACTCGAGCTATCAGACATGAGAGGAACATGGGTACACTCCTCACCAAAGTCACACAGTGTGTATGTGATCCAAAGCATCTGGTAGCAACAACAAGTAGCAGCAACATACTCGACTTCTGTGGTAGACTGAGCTACACTTGACTGTTCGCGACACGACCAAGAAACAAGTGAGGAACCCAAAAACTGGCAAGTACCCAAAGTCGATTTCCGATTGACACGACACCCTGCAAAATCAGCATCTGAAAAACCAAGAAGAGAAAGAGAGGAGGACGCAGAAAACCAAAGACCAAGCTCAGGAGTATATCGAAGATACCTGAAGATCTGCTTGACGGCATGCCGATGTGATGTCCTTGGTGACGCCTGAAAATGAGCGCACAGACACACATAAAATTGGATGTCTGGCCTCGTCGTCGTCAAGTACAAGAGGGAGTCGATCATGCTCCGGTACTCCTTCTGGTCCATGGGCTCTCCGTCCTCGTCCACGTCCAGTGTTGTAGTCGCACTCATCGGTGTCGACAGGGGCTTCGAGTCGTCCATCTTGAACTGCTTGAGGATGTCCTTTGTGTACTTGTCTTGATGCACAAAGGTTCCCTCTTTGCCTGCTTGATCTGAAGCCAGAGAAAGAACTGCAATTCTCCCAGCATAGACATCTCGAATGCTTTGCTAATGTCCTCTGCAAACCTTGCAACCAGAGAATGAGACGAGCTACCAAAGACAATATTATCCACATACACCTTAAAAATTAGGATATCATCACCCTGCTTGAGGAGAAAAAGTGTCTTATCTACCTTGTCCATCCCAAACCTCTTGCTGAACACGAACCCCCTAAACCTGCCATACCATGCCCTAGGGGCTTGTTTTAGCCCATACAAGGCCTTCCTCAGCTTATACACTTGGTGGGGAAACTCTGCACTCTTAAACCCAGGTGGTTACCTCACATGAACCTCTTCCTCCAAAAACCCATTTAGGAAGGCACTCTTCACATCTATTTCGTACAACTTGAATCCTTTAGCCACAGAAAAGGCTAGAAGGATCCTAATTGCCTCCAAACGGGCTACAGGAGCAAATGTCTCCTCATAGTCTATCCCCTTCTTCTGGCTATAACCCTGAGCAACCAACCTCGATTTGCTCCTCACCACCTCACCATTCTCACCCTCTTTGTTTTTCCACATCCATTTGTCCCAATAGGTTTGCGGTTTGGTGGTGGCTCCACTAACTCCCACACCTGGTTTCTCTCAAAATTCTCTAACTCGTCATGCATGACATTCACCTAATTAGGATCAGAGAGTGTGTGTCCAATGTCTTTCGACTCAAAGGTAGCAACAAAAGTTGAATGAGAAAAGTGAGAGATTTTCTGGGACCTCGACTTTGTAGTGCGTTCATTGATGTCGCCGATGATTCTTAAGGGTGGATGATCAACTTGAACGCGCCTCGATGCCTCCTGCCTGAAGATGACCTCCTCCTCAACAGCAGCTTCCATTTGATCTTGCTAGATCATAGTCGGTGTAGGGGATGGACCATCCTGCACCGTAGTCGTTGTAGTGGAAGTAGAGGGTACATGCGTGGCTGGAGCTTCACCGTCATCACCATCATCCTCTCTAGCATCATCCTCCTCGTCCTCAAAGATCTTCTTGCCAATCTCGTCGTCACCTGCACACTCAAAAATAGACGAACTGCATGGCTAGGTCTCATCGAAGGTTACCTTGAAAGTTTCGATGACTAGGTTAGTATCAAGGTTGAGCACACGAAATGCTTGAGAATGACTCATATAACCCATAAAGATTCCATTAGAGGACCTAGATGCGAACTTATCAAGCCTACCCTTCTTGAGAATAAGGCACCGACAACAAAAAGCTTTGAAATGGCTCACTCTAGGTGCTTGCCCGTGCATGAGCTCATAGCACCTCTTGTTCAAGAAGGCCCGAAGAAAAATCCGGTTCCCAACATGGCACGCGGTATTCACCGCCTTAATCCAATATCTCCTTGGAGTCATATGCTCAAGCATCGTTCGAGCCATCTCACAAAGGGAATGATTTTTCCTTTCTACTACACCATTCTGACAAGCAACATAGGGAGAGGAAAATTGATGTTCGAGACCCAAATCACGACAAAAGATTTCGAATTGAGAGTGTTAAAATTCAGTGCCATTGTCACTTCAACCTCAAGATTAGATCTCGGACAAAACCAAATGTCTCCCCCTTGTCAGCCAAAAAGAAGACCCAAGCATAGAAATAATAGTTGTCCACTATTACAAGGACATATCATTTCCCACCCACCGAGCACACACGAGCTGGACCAACCAAGTCCATATGGAATAGCTTGCACGACCTCTCTGTCATAACGGATGTCAGAGGCGGGTGAGAGGCGGCGACCATTTTGCCATGCCTACATGGAGCACATACGAAATCCTTTTGGTATTTCAACTTAGGCAATCCTCGGATCAAACCTAGCCCACTAAAGTGTGACAACAAGTCAAAACTCAAGTGACCTAGTCTCCTATGCCATTTCCAAAGATGCACCGAAACGCCAGCAACCAAACAACGATAGGAGCCGACGCACAGAGAAAAATCGTCACTGAAAGTCTGACTCTTGGGGATGATCGTGCACACAAGATCACCTCGAGAATCTTTCTCGGCCTCTGCTCAGACTTGTTCTTTCCCTTATGGTCGTCCCTCAAGCATTGCTTGTGGTCGGTCCTCGGACGGTGCTTGTGCTTGGGCTTGCTCTCCATGGCCTTCGGGCACTCAATGATAAAGTGCTCGTGCTTCCCGCATCGTTAGCACATGCCCGAGCTCCTCCGAGTGTTCTTCCGGTTTGTGTACATGCACTCCAACCGCCTGCTCAGCAATGCGAGATCTTCCTCGCCTAGCACGTAGAACTCCTCATCTGGCATGGACACAAGACAAGACAAACAGAAATGTCTCAAAGATAGGTTAGTGTTAGTCCTTGGTCCAGACATAAGAGCTAGACTATGAGGGTCAGTCGGGTTCTCGATCCTTGCTCGCACCCCATGGTCCACCTCGGACAACTTGAGCTTGGGAAACAACTCATCCACCGTGAGGATCTCATACTTCTCTGACTCTAGAA
The DNA here is from genome assembly GCA_947561735.1 of Cenchrus americanus. NCBI lineage: Eukaryota > Viridiplantae > Streptophyta > Magnoliopsida > Poales > Poaceae > Cenchrus > Cenchrus americanus. The sequence continues at coordinate 192,264,324 of OX387244.1, forward strand.
CAACCTCAACCATATCACTCCACACGGTACGATCCAGAGAGTGCAGGGAGCTTCACGGCCCCCGTCATGATCATCGTACGGGAGCACGACCACATTAGCTCTCATGTTGCTCAAAATCATAGTAAACCGCTGGAACATGGTGTCTATGGACTTACCAGGGAGATGATTGAAGTTCTCCTACTCTCTCTGGTAGGTCGCAAACAACCAAGCCTGAACATGAGTGTTCCCAGCGTGAGCATTCTTTAGCTGCTCCCAAATCCTACAAGCCAAGTCCTTTGTCTGAACCCGATCGAATTCGGATTGACACAGTAGTTAGCCGCCTTTTTGTTGGTGTCGTGCATGTCCCTCGATCCTGGAGCTAGAAAGTTAATCATATGAACATAAGATGTGTTCACTATAACATCCCGAAGGATCTGACCCTTGCCGTGGAGGAAAGCATCCATCTGGCTTTGCCACATCTGGTAGTTCTTACCATCAAAGTGTGGAGGACCCGAACCCCGTTCTTGGTACGTCATCTTTGGATCTTAGACTGGTTAGAATCACGAAGATCCATAACCGGCTCTGATACCAATTGAAGGACCAATTAGGCGGCCAGAGAGGGGGGAGTGAATGGGAGCCGATAAAAATTCTTTTGTGAAGAGTCAAACTTGACTAAGCCCCAAATTCACAACCAAGGATTCCCACACGAGCTTGCCAAAGTCGCGTAGTCACAATAGACCTACCAACCCTAGGAACAGGTCTAAACACACCCCAAAGTGGAAGCACAACTTGAGAGACTAAAGACTTAGCCAATTTCAAGAGCTCCTGCGGACAGTCCTCAAGGTCAGGGTGGATGGTCCGCAAGAGCTTGGCAGACTGTCCGAGGGGTAGGCGCGGACAGTCCCTATTATCGAACAGAACCACCAGTACCTTCCTGGGAAATACAGACGGTACAAGCTGAGTCCGCGGACGGTCCGAGTCGGGCGAATGGTCTGTGACATGCTCGCGGACGGTCCACAAACTTCACGCAACAAAACCCTAGCCCTTTCGCAGATCGAGACATCTCATGTTCACAAACAACAAGAACATGTGAAGAACCCTAGGTCCTATAGACGGTCCGCACGCCTACCGCGGATGGTCCGCTACCCTCACGAACAATGAACAGAAGCAGGAAACGCGAAGTCAACCCTTCCTACCCATCCATGGATCTTCGAAACAGCTGCATGGACTGAGACAAGATTTGGGGGAGATGTGAAGCGTCCCTAGGGGATGCTATGCCCAAAAACTTGAGTCCTCAAACCAACTAAATCGCCAGGAATCAATCACAAAACGAGCTCAAGAACACAGCTAGGGAACCAACCGAAATCCTTGAATCAGAGGCCAAATCTTGAGTTTGAGGGGTCAAGATCAAGCACAAATATGCACAAGACATCTATCCATGATCCCCACAAATAAATCTGAACCGAAACACCTCAGATTTGAAGGAACAAGCTAAAGGCATGAAAATCACTCGAGCCACAAGAAGGGAATCGACGCAACCATGAAACTTCCATACACTCGGAGGTTAGATTCTCTACAAACCGGTAAAGAAAGTCTAAGTTTAAAGAGCAGGGAAATGAGAAGTAGTCCAGATGGATGAGTTGCCTAGAAACCCTAGAGCTATGTATATGGAGTCCCTCTGGGTTCGGCAAAAGACCAAGCTACCCCTATAATTAAAAATGAGATACACACCCCTCAGGTTCAATATGGTCAAGTAGCAATTCTCTTCATCGGAAGGCCGCCCCTTTGCTACAGGCCGCGTCCTCCCGATGCAAGCCCTGCGATCCCGCCGTGTGTCCCCCGGCATCGAAGCTTCTCGACGCACTCGGATACCGTCTCCGCCCGTCGAGTCTCCGGTCTTGGTTTTGTGGCTCAACCAAGTAACTTGACAATTTTGTGGTGAACCGCCGTAAACCCCGCGTGCAGACTTAGGTCGTGAGCCACTACCCTGCACCTGCTCAAGTCGATGACTTCATCTTCCTTTTCTTGCCACCATGCAGCCCGCACTTGATCTCGTTCGGCCACCGGGTCCATCGAGCCGAGCCTACTTGTCTCTCCACTCTTCGAAGATCCGCAAGGATAAGACCTTTCGCGCCCTCTCTTCACATGCACTAACGCAAATCAAGTCGCAATCTGCTCCTGCAGTCCCCAACCAAGAGTCAGTCCACACCATGTTGTTAATCACTCATCACACGAAGGAGCGACCATCCAACGGTCCTCGGACGCTCCGGTTCTCAAAAGAGATCAATATTCCTTGTGTTTGTTCTATGGGTGTACATGTTACCATAAATGGTCACAGTCACTCAAACCAAAATTATGTGCCATAGAACTGATATATTTGGATTCGTATTTAAAACGTTTGCTACAATTAACTACTCCCTCCGTTTCATTTTCATGAAACAGAGGGAGTACATCCTTGCTACAATTAACTACATACATCCCAAACACAAGGACTTCTAGTAGTTTTAGGGCAAATTAAGTAGGAAGGATTACGTTTTGCATGTCTGAATGTTAAAACATCCTTATATATTGTTAATGAAATTATGCATGTTGTTTTTCGGACAAAATAGTCTCATACCATCGAAAGATCAGCATATCAAGAAAGTACCACCGAAAGTTGGCCGCTTCGTAAAATAGCAGCGAAAGAATGACCCGTTGCCGTAAAGTACCATTCTGCCATGTTAGCCGTTAAGGCCGTCTTCGTCTTATCCTGGAGCATGCTAGCTGCCTTCCTCCTCTTAGGGAACGGCCATGGTAGCTTCCGCCAGGCGCCTAAACGTGTGTTGCGTTCCTGCGGCAACCTCGCGAAGCTGGCCGCTGGCGTCTACACCTTTGCCCGCTGTTGCACAGTTGTGCTCGACCGCTCGCGATTTACCGCCTCTGAGCATACCGTTGTTGGCCTGACATGACGCACTAGCTTATCTTTCTTACAACCAGCCTGGGACCTCTTTCCTCTCTTTAGATGATCCTGAATAATAAAAAGAAGCAATCATACATAACAACCCGAAGCAAACATCACCACACAAACAACACACGCTAACAACATACACAACATAACACTACACCACCACAAACTGGCAGAGGAGCCAAAAGAAACCACCTGTGAGCTGCGCTGTTATTGCCAATGATGCAACGCTGAATGTCGCGACCCGCTACAAGTAACAGCAACAACTTGAACTCCACCATGGGTCCGTCCCCCTCGAGCTGCACATACATAATCGTCGATCCCCTTGTCTAGTGAAGCTTCAATACCACACTCCCATCGTAGCACCAATGAAAACCAATGATCCTGTCACTTGCATGGGGGCCTCGCCTCATCCACCGCCTCACACTTCTTTGCGAAGGTCTCAGAAATCTAAATCCACTAAGAGAGTGACCCATCCGCCCAGCAAACTTCGTGAAGCCTCACTTGTTCAGGTAGTCAACTGGCAACAACCAGCAAATCACGCCTGTACCTTTGGCTGGTGATAAGTAGCGAGACTTAGAATCAATGCAGAGCGCACCTCACGACCACATGAGCACACCACCACAGTCCGCAGGGGGGGCGCCTGCCGTGCTGTGAAGAGGAACCCAGGAGAGCCGGTGATTTGGCGGTCGACGCCCTTCGCCCTGGTGTGGCCTCCTGGCTTCCTGGGGCAGTGGTGACCGTCTGGGCATCCTATGGTTGAGGGGCTGGAGCTTGGTTGTCTTGGTTGCGGACGGCGAGCAGGTGGTGGCCGGCGACATGTAAGATTTGAGAGAGAGAAGGCGTCGACTTACGGGGAGACACAAAGCAGTGGGAGGGTATGACCTAGGGATGGAAAGTGGAATGTGGTTATTTGAAAGAGAGTTTTACCTGTATGCCATTAAAAAATGTTGCTATAGACCTGTGTGCCATTGGAAAGTTGGTTCGCACCTGTGTGTCATTCATCTAAATTTTTGTGTCCTCCATGACATTCCATTCATTTTCCCAACCAATGGTGTCTACTAGGCAAGCAAAATGACCATTTCACCCCTAGTGGGCGCAATAATGTTCTCCTTCCTCCTCTAGTTTTCCCTCCGTTGCTCCACCGACCACATCACACGGCTCGTCCACCGTCACGGTAGGTTGGACAACGGCGACATGAGACACGAGTACATCGATAGTATCCTAGCAACGACGACGGTGCGGTACGAACAATGCGAGGCCGCCCTCACGATGGTGAACATGCCGGCAACGACATGGAGGGCGACGGGGCGTACCTATACGCGAGCACCGCGTTCCATCCGATCGCCGCGGCCTCAGTGCGATGAAGCTCTGCACTGGCTAACGCGTCCGCTGGCTGTTCGGATGAAAATCTTCCCCGAAGAGGGGCCAATAGCCGAAAAGAACGAAGCTCAAGAAAGACACCAAAGACACTGAAGAGTGAAAACTCAAACTCAACTAAGTGTAATGGAACTCAGCCGCCTTCCAATCGCCCCCTTTCATTAGCATCGGATCCTTTTTATAGGCCCATAACAATTACACCTTAGAACGCCTGCCATCGCTTTTCACATTGTGCGAAGCATCTCAGGGGTATTTGGTAACCTCACAGGGCCCATACACACACACTTTACAGATGTTCACTTTACACCTCGCCGGTCCACGTGTCTACTCTCGTGGCAGATCGATCTTCGCTTGCTTCTTTCCCCTTTGCCAGCTTCTTCTCGGTGCACTTTGAACTCCGCCTCCATCGCGACTCACCAGACTTCGCGTAGGTTGCTGCTTCGAAAGTCATGCGCCTCTTCTCTTGACCGTGCTTTTTCGCGTATCATCTTCGCCCAATCTTGACGCGACCTTGTGGCAACTCCTTCCCTATGTCTTTCGCGTGCGGACTTCGCCACCGACGAACGAAGATTCCGAGCTTTGCTTGACCTTCGCTCGCCAAGCTACACCCGACCTTCGGTCGCCGACCCTTGATCATTCCCTGAAATAGCCAAGGCAAGAATTGAACTAGACCTCGTTCTTCTCTGATGATTCAGCACCTTTCTAGTGAGGGCCTTAACTAAGGACGAGCCGAACTAGCAACCGTTCTTCGTGACGGGTGGAAATGTTTCGCTCCAAAGCGCCTCCCCTCTTCGTCTTGTCACTAGATTTTGTCATTATTATTATCATTATTATTGTTATTATTTTTACTATTTTTACTATTTTGCATGTTTATCTGCGAAGCTCCGTGATTTTCACCACCTCATGCTGATGGTCCTGGATTTTCGCCACGTTTCGCGCTACACGATCTCCGAGATTTCCTCCTTTGGCAGCCTATATATGCTCCAACCCTTCACATTGTTTTTCACTATGGTAAATCTTGACTACTTGACCTTTGCCTTCGCCGGTGCTTTCTGCTCTGCCTTCACTTCCTTCGCTGCCTTGGTATCTTCTCCTCCTTCTCTCTTTATGTTCCTTTCTTTGTTTTGGTTTCTTATTGTCTTTTATACTCGTGTAGTTTCCTTCCTCGGCTTCTCTACTTCTTTGAAGTGATGGCTCCCAAAGTCGATAGGCCTCTGGATACTTTTGTCTTCAGTCACAGTAAAGTTTCCGAAGGTTTGTTAGCTGAGTATGTGACTTCTGGCTATATTAAGGAAGGGAAGGATAGAGCCACTGGCTCTGAAACTGTTCCCACACCTCATCCTAATGAAGTGGTAGTTTTTCACAACCTATTCACTGCTGGACTTTGCTTCCCCCTTGATGGAGCCATTGTCTCCATTCTCCGCAACTTTGGGATGTATCTTCACCATCTCACTCTTAATGCCATTCTTTAGCTCAACATTTACATGTAGTCCTGCAAGACAATGGGTGTGTCTCCCACTGCTGCCAACGTTAGAGCTCACACAGTTCATCATCAGCCTTTAAAGATAGAGCGACTCGTTGATGGTGCTCTAGTTCGGGAAATATCGTAGTGACACTGAAGTTCCAGTTGTTTGCTATAAGAATTAGTGGGATGAAAATTGGAATCATTACTGGTTTTACCACACCATTCAAGATAAAGAGCTTCCCCTTGTCTGCACTCAATTTGAGAATCTGCCTAAGTGCGTAGGTACTACCTATGAGGATGGCAATGCTGATCATCTTTTCCTCACTTATTTCCAAGAGCTAGCGAAGACCTATGCCACTTGCGATCTTGTTGAGGAGTATATTGGTGTGAAGGTGTTTCCTTTGGGTGCTGGATGGTCTATTGCTGCCTGGAACGACTTCACCTCTCCTATTAAGATCCCGAACTTCACTCGAAGTTTCCGCTTGGAGAAGAATGGTATTTTCCTCCTTCTTCTTTGATGTTTCTATCTAGTTTTAGTTTACCTTTTTTATTGATTCTCTACTTCTGGTTTTTTTGTTGTGTAGATATTAATGTCGTTGAGATTGAGGCAAGGGCCAATGAAATTCTTAGATCCATCTCCGCTAAAGAAGATGCTAAGATCCAAGAACACCTTGGTGGTATCGAGACAATCGTCTCTTCTTATTTTGTAGTTTTCATGATCGTATGGTTACCATTGGCTGCTGCGCTGCGCAAGCAAAGCATTTGGCAAAGAAGGGTGGTCAAGGGAGCTCCGAAGCTGCAGCCACTTCGGCGCACTCGAAGACAATTTAGAAACGCCACGACCATGGTACCAGTCGTAATGTTTCAAAGCGTCGGAAGACTTCTCGTGCGGTGACCTCCGAAGTCGTGTCTTCTAGTCCCGAAGAGTCTGACCATTCTAAGAGTGATGTTGATAAGAATCCCCCCCGAGGTTGCTATTGGCTGTGGTATGAACATTGAAGCTCCTGTGGTTGATTGTCCCGAAGAGATAGTAGATATTACCTCTCTTTCTCCTGGGACTGCTGTTGGTGCTACACTTGCTGATTCTCTCGACATCAGCTACAGTGATCCTGAACCTGAGAGCGACGAAGATTGCGCTCCTCGAGCCAGACCTGTAAAAGACAACTCTCTTGTCCCTCCATCTTTAGTTGTTGAAGATGTGGTGCCGTCTGCTACTGACATTCCTGGTGGTAGTAGAGTTGTTTCAGCTATTCATCAGAAAACTTTGGCTCGAGTGGAACAAAGAGATGACTCTTTGTTAGAAGCTGAAAGTGATACTCGAAGTGGTGGTGTTTTTGTTAGCAGTGAATCACCTAGTGTTGTTGCTTGGCGCCTCGGCATGAAACTTAACGCTCGCATCTTCGGCGATTCTATGCGCAAAGTTCTTCAGTTCTATAGTGATGTTCACGAGCGCACCTTGCTTCAAGAAGCTTGTGATAGCTTTGGCTTTCCCATCATGGAGGATGAACTTAGCAAGGAGAGCGCCGAAGAAATCTTATACCAAGCATAGGATTTGAGTATGAAATCCTTTTTGGCTTGTCGTGCTACTTTGCGCCGATGCCGTGCTGACCTTCGGTCCTAGCAAGTTTCCGAGAAAACCTCAACCATGGCACTCTCTAAGGAAATTGACATTGTGAAGGCCCTTCAGGCTAAAAAGGTTTCTCTCTCTTCTTCACTGGAGTCGAAGAACAAAAAATGCCTTGAAGTTTCTAAGGAAAAGGATGAACTTCTGAAGAAAAATGTTGATCTTGAACTTCAAATTACTGAATTGCGCCGTCTGGCCTCTGCTGTCGAAGATGAGAAGAAAAAGGCCAAAGGTCTACAAAAATTGTACGACACTAAACTTGCTGAGCTTAATGAGCTACGACAGTTGCATGCCACCCTTACTTCAGAACATGAGACCTATTGTGATGAAGTTCAACGTCATGTTGAACTTGTCTAAAAAAGTTCATGATCTTCTTGTGGACTATGGGCTCACCTCAACTCCCTATGATGTCAAAGAGTTGTACATGGGCCAAGTGTTTGAATTGCTCTCTAATGGTGTTAGCTCTATTGCATCTGTTGGGTGCTCTTTTGGAGAGCTTGGAGCTCCTATTGCTGCCCAAAGCCTTCCTCACGCGATATGGTCCTTGTTTAAATATTCTGGAGATGGTGAGCCTAGCATGACTAATGCTGACCTTCGATAGCTTCGTGACGTGAACTTTGCCTGGACCATAGAAGCATTTGATGAGAAGATCCCCGTTTTACCCAAGAATATAGCGAAGAATTTCATGGAAACATTCTTTAAAAATTTTGGCTATGTGTCAACTGTTGCCTTAGGTCGGTGTGTTCTTCACAAGGTTTGTGATACTTTTTCTTATTTTCATTTCTTCTGAGTTTGTGCTTTTCTCTTTCCCTATGTTTAACTTTTTCCTTCTTTGTTTCAGGGTCCTCAAGCGGCGTTTGGTTCTGTGGCCACACCTTCACCTGCTGCTTGCATCTTTTGGAGGCGGGGCTGATCCTTCTTCGGCTACTGTATCTTCGGCTGCACCTTCCGCGCAAGCTGCCCCTCCACACGAAGGCCGTACGACAGACATTACTTCGGGGGCCCTTGAGGTGTGAGGGAGTGTGTAGTCTTCACGAAGTAGACACTTGGGATATTTGTGAACAATTGTTCTAAAACATTTGCAATTCTACACAGGTGCCGGAGGTGTATCCTATGCAGATTGTTGAAGATATTTGACCTATAACTATTAACTGTGATGATTACTTTATGTCTAGTTCTATATGGCACAAATTTAACTCTAAGTTTCCCGACAGTCCTTTTGATGTTTTCATGTCACGTAAAATAGAAAGATACGAGAAGAAGAACCTTGATGCAAAAAATGTCTTCGAACATACTCACAACCGTCTGTGTCATGATGGTTCTCATCATCGCCGGATTCGTGGACCTGAATCATCTTCTATTGTGCCTGCCCACCAAGACACTTCTTCATCTTCGAGCCCTCTTGTCTTCCCCAAGATCGAAATTATTGACCTTACGAAGATGCTGAGTACGAGTATATGTACCACTACGTGAAAAACTCGCTTTGGTAACAGGCATAGATTGCCTTTGGTAACGGGCAACGCGCCTGTTACCGATCAAGTGTTACAAATAAGCCAAGAAAGGTAACGGGCAGATGCCAGTTACTGATAAGACATATTTGTAACGAGCATTAAACAATAACCGTTACCACAACTAGCCACCGGTCATGTGAAATGGTTGTTTCTCTTGGCCCACAGGGAACTTTCGTAACGGGCACCAAAGCAAAGCCAGTTACAGTAGCTCAATATCGGATTCGCCTGCTGTGAACCTGTGTCTCCACTAACATGACGAACTAAGAGGCGTCTATTTCACACGCGTCTCAACACATTTAGGATTCGTAACAGGCATCAAACAATGACCGTTACCACAACAAGTCACCGGTCACGTGAAATGGCTGTTTCTCTAGGCCCATATGGAACTTTGGTAACGGGCACCAAAGCAAAGCCTGTTACAGTAGCTCAATATCGAAGACGTCTACTATGCACTTGTGTCTCCACTATCTTCGCGAACTGAGATGCATCTATTTCACACGCGTCTCAGCACACATAGGATTCGTAACGGCATCAAACAACGACCATTACCACAACTAGTCACCGGTCACGTGAAATGGCTGTTTCTCTAGGCTCACAGGGAACTTTGGTAACAGTCATGAAATAGAGCCTGTTACTGTGAAATTAACATCAGAGACGCATTTCGTGAACCCGCGTCTCCTCTGTCTCGACGAAATGAGACGCATCTATTTCTACACGCGTCTGCTTTCTCTCTATTAAAGGTGACACTTGCTTTCAACCTGCATCTCCTATATCTCGATGAATGGGCTAGGTTTTGGGGCCCACCGGTCAGGACTGGTAACAGGCTTTTACACTGCCTGTTACATTGTTAGCATGTTTGTAACGGGCTTTCCGAATGAAGCCTGTTACTCACTGATCAGTGTTTATAACGAGTTTTAATTAACACCCGTTACAGATATGTAGGCCACCCCAACAGTAACCTGTCCGCTTGCCAGAGGCATCCTGGAACCAGCCAGCATTTGGCAGCCATCAGGGGCTGCATCCTAGAACCAGCCATGATATGGCAACCACCACAGCAAGGATACATCACAAACACATTCTCACATCACAGATATAGGCAAAGCAAGATCACATTTATAGACAAGCAAGCTCACATTTATAGACAAGTTAGGATCACATCAAGTTGCAAGTTACTCTCATCAGGGCTTGTTTGGATGAAGTCTATGAGAAAACTACCTGAACCAGGCAGTATCTAACCCCAACGAAGCAAGCCAAGCGGGTTTCTCAGCCAACAACACCTGACTAAAGAAGATTGAATGAGTTTCAAGTTTCTGGCTACAATAAACTCATGGTACACCACTGTAGAAGTTGCCCTTTCGGTCGATGGTCTGCATCTTCGCTGCCTTGTCCATCATTTTCCTACAAAAAATCAAATTGTTAGCATGCATGAACTTTGTGGTCAAAATTAAAGAAATACCCTTTTAGGTTTTAAAGGACTTACAATGTCCACAACTTCATGAAGGTAACATCCAGAGAAGCCAGGGTTATAATGTTATACACGCTACTGAATTCAATGTTTAATATTAAAGCACCACAACCACCTTTAAAGTAGTCTTGATCCACCTTTGCTGGAAAGGCAAGTTTATCCTTACTGTGTTCCATGACATAAGCATGCAACTTGGCACAATTTGGTCCAGCAACCTTTACATTTGCTTCTGACAACATAGGTGCACCAAGCTTGTATTTGGTTCGTTCCTGTTCTGTCCCAATAATACAGTTAATAATCTCATATTTATACAGAGGTTTCCTGGCCTGGTTCCCCTTCTGTAGTGGAGATTGCCTAGGCTCCTCCTGTTGCAGAGGATGCTGTACTTGTTGCATCTACTGCTTAGGGGGAGATTGCCTGCGCTCCTCCTCCTACTGCTGGAGAGGCTGCTATTTCGTCTGTTGCTTACCCTCATGTTGCAGCTACTGCTTAGGCGTAGTTTACCTGGGCTCCTCCTACTGTTGTCGATGCTCCTGCTGCTAGAGAGGTTGCTATGTCATCTGTTGATTATCCTCAAGTTGCAACTGCTGCTTAGGCGGAGTTTGCCTGGGCTCCTCCTCCGGCTGTTGTCAACACTCCTACTGCATAGATTTGCTGATCTGCTGCTGCTACTGCTGAGCCTTCTCTTGCTGACACTGAGCTGCAGTACCTCCATCTGATGTTGTACGCCTGCTACCTGTTGTGGCTTCAGGATTGGGATGTCTCGTCATGGGTGGTATAAGGATCCTGTCCTTTGGTCATTGGATCATTTAATCGAGAGCCTCAGCTAGGGTTGCCATGTCACCCCCATCAATTGGTACAGGAAGAGGGTAGTGACCCGCATTGGCCCACACATAAGTAGGTTGCACCACAACATATCCATCTTGCACCGGTACTGAATGGTGAGCCTTTTGAGATGGAAAGACTTTCGCTAGTGAGGACCATGTGTGGTTCGAGGACCGGTGGATGGTCGCTTCCTTGTGTGATGAGTGATTGACAATGTTGTGTGGACTGATTCTTGGCTAAGTATTGCAGGTGCAGGTTGCGGCTTGACTGGTGTTGGTGCAGGTGAAGAACAAGCGCGAAAGGTCATCGCCGATGAGGCCTCCAGGTGTGGAGAAGACAAGTAGGCTTCGTTCGAGGGACCCGGTGGCCAGCGGGGTCAAGTGCGGCCGCATGGTGGCATGAACAACAAGATGAAGTCATGGACGGCTTCCTTGGCCGAGCCTCAAAACCAAGGTCAAGCCGGGGACTACGTGGGAGCCGAGTCATGAGTGGAGATTGGCGGAGGCTACACCGAGTTCGCGAGGGTTTCCGGTGGTTCACCGAAAACCACCGGGTTCCTTGGTTGATCCACAAAGCCAAGACCGAAGAACCGAAGTCGGAGGCTGCGCACAGCTGAGCCGGCTGCCCCACGCCGTGGGTCGATTGGTGGGGACCGGTCGACCGTGAGGAGCACCGGTCTGACCGGTGCGCGACGACGCAGTCCGGAATCTTTGAAGCGAAGGACACGCGTCGGGATCGCAAGGCTTGCGTCGAGGATAAGCAGGTTGCGGTCGCCGGGCATCCGTCCGATGGAGAAAGCTTCAAGTCTTCCAAAACCGCCTTTGAGGGGCTTGTATCCCTAGTTGTTAGAGAAGGGTATTTTAGACTTTCGGTTGCCTCCATATAACCCAAGAGGTGAGAGGATGGCAGCCAACTTTTGGAACCCTAGCTCATTTGTTTTCCTATTTTTCCTTAGGATTTCCATAGGACTAGCTTGAGAGCTTCATGGTGAGATCTTGTGAGAGGGTTGGATGATCGGGCGGCCAGCTAGACCTTGTATGAACCTTTGTTGCATGTATAGATGATTCAGCGTGGTTCCTCAGGGTTTGGATGTGTTGTTCCCGGTTGTTCTTGGTGGTGATTTTTGGAGCCCTCTCTTGGTGATTTCTTTGGGTTGTTTTCGAGACCTTTCTCTTGGGGATTTGATGGGGGAAATTTGTGGGAACCCTTCGTGGTTCTTTGGGCTGTGATTCCCCTCCCAAATCCGTGAGTAAAGGGGCTCGATTTTGGGGTTTTCAGAGTTCTAGGGTTTGTGGAGCTCTTGGCGGGATTTCTTCGATTCCTCCTTTTCGGACAAGTTTTGGTGGGATTAAACTTGGCTATGGACTCCTCTTGAGGTGTTCCTGATATCCCCAAAGTCTTGTTCAAGTTCGTGGAGCGATTCGGGAGATCGAGGTGTGGATGTGGGGGAGTTGACCCGCGGGTGCTGTTCATCCCGAGCTGCCCAGGCTACACCGGTTTGACCGGTGCTCTTGACTGGTCTGACCGGTGCAACCCTCGGTGGGTTTTTGCTCGGATGAACGTCTGGGTGTGTTCGCTGTTGTCCTGTGTTGCTGCTGTTTCGAGTTTGGGTCAGTTTGGTGGTCGTTTGGCCTGTTTTGTGCTTTGGGGGCTTTTAGGCTGTGATCGATCTGACCGGTGTGTCTCACTGGTCTGACCGGTGTGGAGCCACTTAGTGAAAGTTGCTCAGTTTCACCAGCAGGGACCGGTCTGACCGGTGGTGCTCACCGGTCTGACCGGTGTGGGTCTATAGACTCGAGTTTTGGTGTTCCGTTGCGTTCTCGAGTCGGAAGGGTGTGTGTGTTGGTTCCTAGATCCAGTGGCATTCCAGTGGCTATGTGGGCTTGGCCAACTTGGGTAGTGAGTCGGAGACGTGTGTTGGAAGCCGTGTTCATCTTGTAGGAGTTTCCATCTCCTTCGAGAAGAATTTTTATCGGCTCCCATTCACTCCCCCCCTCTATGATTCGCCGTATCGGTCCTTCAAGTGGTATCAGGCCGCGTTCGGGTCTTTGTTGACTCTAACCGCCCAAGATCCGAGGATGGCGTACCAGGAACGGGGTTCGGGTCCTCCACACTTCGATGGCAAGAACTACCAGATGTGGAGAAAGCGGATGGGTGCGTTCCTCCGCGGAAAGGGTAAGATCCTTTGGGATGTCACGGTGGACACAGGCTATGTCCAGCCGATGGATTTCCTCGCTCCAGGATTGAGGGACAGATTCGACGCCAACAACAAGGCGGTCGACTACTTGTTTCGTGCTTTGTGTCAGCCTGAGTTCGATCAGGTGCACACCGAGCACTTGGCATGTAGGATTTGGACGGTGCTAAAGGAGGCTCATGTTGGGAATGCCCAGGTTCAGGCACGGATGTATGTGACCTACCAGAGAGAGTATGAGAACTTCACTCATCTCCCCGGTGCGTCTATCAATGCCTTGTTTCAGAAGTTCACGGTGGTTGTGAACAACATGAGGGCCAATGTGGACGTGCTCCGTACGATGATCATGATAGAGCTGTCAAGCTGTTACACTCTTTGGATCGTACAATATGGGGCGGAAAGTTCGAGGCCATTGTGGAGTCGGAGAAGTATGACACTCTGACGGTGAACGAGCTGTTCTCGAAGCTCAAGTCGGGCCGAGGTGGATAGGGGCATGGCCCGCAAGCTCGAGGGACCGACTGATTCCCATAGTCTTGCCCTCGTTGGTGGTTCGAAAGGAAAGGCTAACACTAACCCATCCACCAGGATGTTCTCTTTTTCCTCCTTGATGTCTATGCCAGATGAGGAGTTCGATGTGCTTGGAGAGGATGAGCTGGCGCTCCTGACGAGACGGTTCGAAAGGCTGCATGAGAACCGATTGAACATGAGGAGGAACACGAGGACATGCTTCCAGTGCGGCAAGCCAGGACACTTCGTCGCCGACTGCCCGGAGAAGGTCGAGAACAAGAACGGCTACAAGCACAAGTCGAGGACGGATGGCAAGTACCGGTCAAGGCGCGATCACAAGAGCAAGCACAAGAACAAGTACAAGGATGAGCGACGATCGAGAAAGAAGGAGAGCCGAGGCAAGGCCCGCGCGATAGTGGGAGCGAGCGACGTCGACTCCAGTTTCACGTACTCCACCTCGAGCTCGAGCAGCAGTGAGGATGAAGGTGATCGTCGCAAGAGCAAGAAGTCATCCAAGAACCTGAGCGGGCTGAGCTGCTTCACGAGAGACGGCTTCTGCACCATGGCACTGAGCTCCCAAGAAGAAGAAGAGCACACGGAGCGACTCGGACTCTGATTCCGACGACGAGGTGCGTGATGAACTTCCCTTCTTGCGCCAGGAGAATGAGAGGCTTGGCTCTTTGCTTGATAACCGTGATAACATGCTTAGAGAGGCCAAGAAAATGAGAAAAGAGCTTAGGGATTCACTCGAGAATGCTAGGACTAGAGTGGCTGAGCTAGAGACACAGGTGCTTGATAGCAAGCTTGAGATTGATTCCCTTAAGGCTAGCCCTGTTGTTTCGGATGAGGTTGATTGTGCTGATTGCTCCATCTTTCTTACTGATCTTGCCTTGTTTAAGGAGAAGCATGCCTCCAAGTGTGAGGAACTAGATGTGCTTAGGGTTGAAGTGGTGGAGCTTAAGTCTAGACCTGCTTTGCTAGGTGCTTGCACTTCTTGCCCTGATTTGCATGCTAAGATTGATGAGATGCATGCTTACACTAGTTCTCTTGAGGCTAAGTTGAAAGAAACCATGCCTACATCATGCTCTACCTGTGAAATGCATGCTTTGAAAAATTTGGAACTTGCACATTATGTTGATCGTTTGCAGGATGATAATGATGAGCTGAGGAAGTTGATGGGTTGGTTGTCTGGTCATGAGCCTCAGCTGTGGATGATGATCGAGGCATTTAAGAGGCAGGATGGTGAGGGACTTGGGGCAAACAAGGTTGGTGAGGGAAGTGGAGAGAATATCCCAGAGCCACCAAAAACCCACCACAAAAATGATTTCCCCCCAAAACCTAACCATCTTAGGAACCGACTAGACACAACCCCAGCTCCACCCGTGTTTCCTACACCCACAAATGATCTACAAAAGCCTATCAAGTTTGTGAGCACTTCCGGGAAAGTGTTCTTTGGGAAAGAAAGTGAGAAGGCTAGTGAGGGGAAACCAGTGGAGGAGTTAAGTGGAGAGAATCCTAGTGAGCAGCCACATCCCAAGCCTAAGCCTAAGCTTGTGAGGTTCCATTGTGGCTATTGTGGGAGAGATGGCCATAAGGATGAGTTTTGCTTCAAGAGGAAGTGAGAGGAGAGATTGGCAAAGGAGTGGGCTAACAAGGACAAGTACCACCCTTCCGATGGTGTACTTAAGCCTCGTGTGCAGATGCCCAGGGCCAAGGCGAGTGTGAGGACGAAGCCGGCTTGGGGAGAGCGGAAGGTCGTTGAGGAGGAGCCGGCGCCCAGGGTCACACGGTCGGACCGTGTGGGGCACCTGGCGGACCGATGCGGGCCCGACGAGCGGCGGTTCGGGTTTTGTGCTCGTACAGGTGCGAGGGTTGTTTCTGGAGGTCGTGGTTCTGGTTGTTGGGCTGGAGAGTTTGCAGGTGGTCAGGTTGCTAGGCGTTCTCCCCCTCGAGTTCACTACGGGGATGAGAGGAGTCGTAGCTTTGAGAAGGAGAGGAGGGACGTTCCACGGGCTTTCTTTCGTGGTTTTGGTCCTCCTCCAGGCAGAGAGGGGTGGTTCCCTCAGGGTGGTTACCGTGGTGGTGTTCGTGTAGGTAGCTTTGGTAGGAGAGATGTTTTGGTTGGTGCTAACCCCACTTTCGAGCAAATGGCTCGGCACTGGTTTTACTCTTTTGGTACTAACTCCAGTGCTGAGTCGTTTGTTCGCTCACGTGCTCGTTTTTGAATTTCAGGTGGGAGACTTGAAGAACATTAGGTTGATTGACCCCGGTTGCTCGAGGCATATGACCGGAGACAGGGGGTGGTTCTCAAGTCTCGTCCCGGTGGTGACAAAGAGGTACATCACCTTTGGGGACAATGGGCGTGGGCGTGTCTTTGTCGAAGGTGAGATCAAAGTGAGTGACAAGATCACTCGAGGCGTATTGCTCTTGTTCAATCGCCGGGGTACAATTTGCTTTCGTGTCCCGATTCTTTGGATGAGGGTTTTGAGGTGTTGTTTCGGCCGGTGGTTCTCGGATTTTGGACTCTCGAGGGGACCTTGTCTGTATGGTCGTTCCCGAGGGTCAGGTGTTTCGTGCTGATTTTTCTCAGTCTTCGGGTGTGGAGCGTTGTTTCTTGGCTGGTTCTTTGAGTGAGTTGTGGAAGTGGCATAGGAAGTTGGGTCACTTGAGTTTTGACCTTTTGTCGCGCTTGAGTAAACTCAATCTGGTCCGAGGATTGCCATGGTTGAGGCTTTAGAAAGAGTTGGTTTGTGCGCCGTGTAGGCATGCCAAGATGGTAGCCTCTTCTCACCCGCCTCTCACCGATGTGATGACTGAGCGTCCATGCGAGCTGCTCCATATGGACCTTGTTGTGGTGGACGACTATTCTCGGTATGCGTGGTTTTTCTTTCTCGAGGGTAAGGGGGAGACGTTTGGTTTTGTTCGAGATCTAGTCTTGAGGTTGAGGAATGAGAGGCACAGAGATGCCATACGAGCTATCCGCAGTGATAATGGCTCGGAATTCAGAAACTCTCGTTTTGAAACCTTTTGCCATGACTTGGGTCTTGAGCACCAGTTTTCGAGTCCGTATACGCCTCCCCAGAATGGTGTTGTGGAAAGGAAGAACAGGACCTTGTGCGAGGTGGCTCGGACGATGCTTGATGAGCATAGGACTCCGAGGAGGTATTGGGCTGAGGCGGTGAATACCGCGTGCTATGTGTCAAACAGGATCTACCTCAGAGTGCACAAGAAGAAGACATGCTATGAGTTGATGCATGGTCGCACACCCAAGGTGAGTCGCTTCCATGTCTTTGGTCGCAAGTGTTTCATTCTGAAGAAAGGCAGGAAGTTGGATAAGTTTGAGGCTAGGTCTGTAGATGGTATTTTCTTTGGTTATGCATCTCATTCTAGAGCATATCATGTGCTCAATCTTGAAACTAACCAAATCGTGGAGACTTGCGAGGTAACCTTCGACGAGACAGAGCCATGTAGTCAGCTTGTTTTTGAGTGTGCAGGTGATAATGAGCTTGGTGAGGAGATCTTTCAGGAGGAGGAGCATGAACATGGAGACGATGAGGATGGCGGTGCGGTGCCCCCGGCTGAACATGTACCCACTACTTCGACTACGGTGATGGATGGACCCTCTACTACACCTACGACGACAAATCAAGAACTAGGAGAAGCTGAAGTTGAGGGGGAGGTAGCATCGAGGAGAGAACCTCCCCGGCGAGTACAAGTGGATCACGCAGCTTCGAGGATCATCGGCGACATGGATGAACGCACTACACGGTCGAGGGTTCGGAACAACTCTCATTTCGCTCATGCTGCATTTGTTGCTACTTTTGAGCCCAAAGACATTGGACACGCACTATCTGATCACAATTGGGTTAATTCGATGCATGAGGAGTTGGAGAACTTTGAGAGGAATCAGGTTTGGGAGTTGGTTGACCCTCCTCCAGGGTGTAAGCCGATTGGTACAAAGTGGGTGTGGAAGAACAAAAAGGGAGAGAAAGGTGAGGTTGTGAGAAACAAGTCGAGGCTTGTTGCTCAGGGGTTCAGTCAGAAGGAGGGGATCGACTACGAGGAGACCTTTGCTCCCGTAGCCCGTTTGGAGGCGATTAGGATTCTTCTGGCCTTTTCCGTGGCTAAAAAGTTCAAGTTGCACCAAATGGATGTGAAGAGTGCTTTTCTGAATGGTGTGTTGGAGGAAGAAGTGTATGTGAGGCAACCTCCGGGGTTTGAGAGTGAGAAGTACCCCCACCGGGTGTACAAGTTGAGGAAGGCGCTGTATGGGTAGAAGCAGGCGCCTAGAGCTTGGTATGGCAGGTTGAGGGGTTTCTTGTCTGAGAGAGGTTTTGAGATGGGGAAGGTCGATCAGACCTTGTTTTTGCTGAGGTAGGGCAGAGATATCCTAATTGTGCAGGTGTACGTGGATGATATTGTCTTTGGTGTCTCGTCTAACTCCCTTGTTGCAAGGTTTGCAGATGATATGTGCAGGGAATTTGAGATGAGCATGATGGGCGAGTTGCAGTTCTTCCTCGGGCTACAAATCAAGCAATCAAAGGAAGGAACATTTGTGCACCAGGCTAAGTACACCAAGGACATTGTGCGGAAGTTCAAGATGGAGGACTCCAAGGCTATGACGACGCCGATGAGTACGACTACAGCTCTTGATGCGGACGAGGAAGGTGAACATGTGGACCAGAAGGAGTACCAGAGCATGATCGGGTCACTCCTCTACTTGACGGCATTGAGGCCGAACATCCAGTTCTCGGTGTGTCTGTGCGCTCATTTTCAAGCGTCTCCAAGGACTTCGCATCGGCAAGCAGTGAAGCGAATTTTCAGGTACTTGCGTCACACTCCCGACTTCGGCCTTTGCTACTCCGTGTCCTCTTCTTTGGCACTTCATGGTTTTTCAGACGCGGATTTTGCCGGGTGTCGGTTGGATAGGAAGTCCACTTCTGGGACTTGCCAGTTTTTGGGCTCTTCTTTGGTGTCTTGGTCTTCCCGCAAACAGTCGAGTGTTGCTCAATCCACTACTGAGGCCGAGTATGTTGCCGCTGCTAGTTGTTGCTCTCAGCTCCTTTGGAATTCATACACCATGAGTGACTTTGGTGAGGAGTATACCCATGTTCCACTTCAATGTGATAGCACCAGTGCCATAAGCGTTGCAAAGAACCCAGTGCTCCATTCCAAAACCAAGCACATAGAAGTGAGGTACAATTTTCTGAGAGACAACGTAGATAAAGGAAAGATAGGTTTGATCCATGTACCCACACATGACCAACTAGCCGATATTTTCACCAAACCCCTAGATCAAGCAACTTTCACTCGTTTGCGGGGGAACTTGGTGTGTGTTTGATTTCTTGAGTTGGGTGTGTGGGAGCTCCTTTGTAGCTTATGTATAGCTTTCCTTTGTGCATTTCTTGCATTTGGCATGGCATATGTAACATGATGTATAGGCATCCTTGTATCTTAGATTGCATGCATTTTGTATCATATGCATTGGATAGGAAAAGCTTCTCCTATATACATTGTTCACCATGGAATGCTATTTATGTCTTTGTGAGCTTGTTTGGTATGCTATGGTTAGTTTGGCTTAGCTCTTGATGATCTTGATGAATAATCCATGGTTGATGGCTTTGTTTTTGAAAAATGTCACATGTATGCTCTCTCATGTGTAAATGCCTTTATATGATCTTGACATGTTATACCAGCTTTGCTATGCTTAATTTGTGGTTGGATGGCTAGTTTATTGATCATATGGGGCCAAAGGCTCATTTGCCAACATGAATGTTTAGCCCTCTTGCTTCATCTTGTGGAGGGGCATAATTTCCTTTTTGTCGCAAAGACAATTCATGTACCAATTATAAATCTGAAAATGAAATGAAAAATGCTTGGAAAATATGCTCCCATGTCATTTGTGCTGAATTTAATTTGCTTTGGGTGCTAAACCGTTGCATGATGCCTACCAATGAGAAGTCTCATACATAGAAGTAGGCACATGGCTCGGTGGCTTTGACATGACATGAGGTGCTTGTGGGTGTTTGTGATGGTCTTATGATTAGAATGGCTGTCCTAGCGTGAAGTTTGTGTGGCTTTGCCATTTTGATATGCTTTGATCATGTTTAGGACTTTGCTCATGAGAGGCAAGTTTTTCGCAAAATTGCCAAAATCCATCTTAGCTTCGTGCAATGGTTGTGAAACTTGGTGATCATGCAGTTGAGATCGATATGAAGCCGTAGAGTATCTAACTTGCTCATTTGGACATGTGTAGCATCCTATGTTGAATTTTGTCTATTTGAGAAGCTCTAGGTTGAATTTTTTTGCATTTTTGGCTTGATTCATGCATTGCCAACAAGGGGGAGAAGTTTGAGCTTGAAATGGCTTGCTGGATGCATTTAGAAGGTTTTCAGGTGGTTTCGAGCCATTTCTGGGCTCTGTTGTGCACCGGTCTGATCGGTGAAGAGCACCGGTCTGACCGGTGTGAGTGTTGATCCTGTGCACATCTTAGGCACCGGTCTGACCGGTGGTGATGACCGGTCCGACCGGTGTGAGCCGAAGTTCTTCCGCAGCCCGCCTGCCCCGTTTTTCGACTGGTTTGCATGCATTCGTCCAGGGGGAGGTGCATTGGTTTAGGGGGAGCTTGCATGTGTGCAGGGGGAGCTCTTTGTGGTTGTTCGAGCTTTGTTTCGGTGGTTTGCACTCTTTGCTTGAGCTTTGCTTTGTCTTAGATGTGTCGAGCCGTTGCCCTTGCCTAAGGGGTCCGAGACCGGTCTTTTTCAAGTGATCTTGCTCTTTGCCTTTGTTTGGCTTTCAATCGCTCGTTGGAGTTTCTTTTTGTTCATTTCTTTTCTTTTTCTCTTCTTTCTTGTTACTTTCGTGTGGGTGTTGTCAATGCACTCATCAAGGGGGAGATTGAGGACCATGTGTGGTTCGAGGACCGGTGGATGGTCGCTTCCTTGTGTGATGAGTGATTGACAACGTTGTGTGGACTGATTCTTGGCTAAGTATTGCAGGTGCAGGTTGCGGCTTGACTGGTGTTGGTGCAGGTGAAGAACAAGCGCGAAAGGTCGTCGTCGGTGAGGCCCGGCAGTGTGGAGAAGACAAGTAGGCTTCGTTCGAGGGACCGGTGGCCGGCGGGGGTCAAGTGCGGGCCGCATGGTGGCATGAACAAGAAGATGAAGTCATGGACGGTTTCTTGGTTGAGCCTCAAAACCAAGGTCGAGCCGGGACTACGTGGGAGCCGAGTCATGAGTGGATATTGGCGGAGGCTACACCGAGTTCGCGGGGTTTCCGGTGGTTCACCAGAAAACCACTGGGTTCCTTGGTTGATCCACAAAGCCAAGACCGAAGAACCGAAGTCGGAGCTGCAGCAGTGCCAGACCGATCTGACCGGTGGGTCTGACCGTTGGGGACCGGTCTGACCGGTGAGGAGCACCGGTCTGACCGGTGCGCGACGACGTAGTCCGGAATCTTCGAAGCGAAGGACACGCGTCGGGATCGCAAGGCTTGCGTCGAGGCTAAGCTGGTTGCGGTCGTCGGGCATCCGTCCGATGGAGAAAGCTTCAAGTCTTCCAAAACCGCCCTTGAGGGGCTTGTATCCCTAGTTGTTAGAGAAGGGTATTTTAGACTTTCGGTTGCCTCCATATAACCCAAGAGGTGAGAGGATGGCAGCCAACTCTTGGAACCCTAGCTCATTTGTTTTCGTATTTTCCTTCCTATTTTTCCTTAGGATTTCCATAGGACTAGCTTGAGAGCTTCATGGTGAGATCTTGTGAGAGGGTTGGATGATCGGGCGGCAAGCTAGACCTTGTATGAACCTTTGTTGCATGTATAGATGATTCAGCGTGCTTCCTTAGGGTTTGGATGTGTTGTTCCCGGTTGTTCTTGGTGGTGATTTTCGGATCCCTCTCTTGGTGATTTCTTTGGGTTGTTTTCGAGACCTTTCTCTTGGGGATTTGATGGGGGAAATTTGTGGGAACCCTTCGTGGTTCTTTGGGCTGTGATTCCCCTCCCAAATCCGTGAGTAAAGGGGCTCGATTTTGGGGTTTTCAGAGTTCTAGGGTTTGTGGTGCTCTTGGCGGGATTTCTTCGATTCATCCTTTTCGGACAAGTTTTGGTGGGATTAAACTTGCCTATGGACTCCTCTTGAGGTGTTCCTGATATCCCCAAAGTCTTGTTCAAGTCCGTGGAGCGATTCGGGAGATCGAGGTGTGGATGTGGGGGAGTTGACCCGCGGGTGCTATTCATCCCGAGCTGCCCAGGCTACACCGGTCTGACCGGTGCTCTTGACCGGTCTGACCGGTGCAACCCTCGGTGGGTTTTTGCTCGGGTGAACGTCTGGGTGTGTTCGCTGTTGTCCTGTGTTTCTGCTATTTCGTGTTTGGGTCAGTTTGGTGGTCGTTTGGCCTGTTTGGTGCTTTGGGGGCTTTCAGGCTGTGACCGATCTGACCGGTGTGTCTCACCGGTCTGACCGGTGTGGAGCCACTTAGTGAAAGTTGCTCAGTTTCACCAGCAGGGACCGGTCTGACCAGTGGTGCTCACCGGTCTGACCGGTGTGGGTCTGTAGACTCGAGTTTTGGTGTTCCACTGCGTTCTCGAGTCGGAAGGGTGTATGTGTTGGTTCCTAGGTCCAGTGGCATTCCAGTGGCTATGTGGGCTTGGCCAACATGGGTAGTGAGTCGGAGACGTGTGTTGGAAGCCGTGTTCATCTTGTAGGAGTTTCCATCTCCTTCGAGAAGAATTTTTTATCGGCTCCCATTCTCTCCCCCCTCTCTGGTTCCCCGTATCGGTCCTTCAGCTAGTGCGAGCTCCACATTAATTACGATGCCATCCAAAAGGCTACACGCGGTTGGCTCTATCAGCTTATCTATTGTGTCCAACATAGGTGATCGACTATCACTGTGCAGTTGATTCGCTTCGTCACCGTTGGCATTCCAATGATCTTGCTCTCTACCATCTTCCTCACTGTCATGTGCATGTTCTTCCTCACGGCATGCCCATCTTCTTCCTCGCTGCCATGCACATCTTTTTCCTCGCTGCTAATGAAAGGCACTGGTAATTGGGAATTAAGAAGTACATTGTTTGGTATGTCGATGCCTGATAGTCTTAGAGCATGGATAACTGATTTAAATGTTATGTCCATCATATCATGAGCATTAGACCTCTTGTTCCTCTTCTTCCTGTACATTCCAGTGAACTCTTCACCAAACCCTTTACCCCAGCCAAGTTAACTAGACACGCCTTAGACCCGACCTCGATGCTCTGGAGTCTCAAGTGCTGCGGTGAGGATATCATCCTCCCTAACCCCAGAGAAAGAACCATCACTACCCTGAGCTGCAAGTGTTTTCACCCTATCTGCTACCCTCACCACCGTAGGGTTACTAAATGTTATGCCCCCACTTCCTTCACTAGTATTCTTCTTCTTCCCTACCCTTGCCCGCAGATAAAGTCTCGAACGTCTAGGAAATTGGTCCCAAGGGTTCTGTTTTCCTTCTGCAGCTAGCTTTTCATCCTCCTCCTCCTACTCTTTCGTTTTACCACGACAACCTTTTCTGCCCGTCTTGTGTGTCTTATTATGCAATACTCTCTTTTGTTTCATCTCCTGGCTCAATTGCTGAAATGAAGGAGAATTGGTTTCCTACACAAACATGTCCCAGTCTTGTTGCTACAAAAGGTCATGCTTCACAAAGGGAGTCTCCTCTTCACTCACATATTTTTTTCTTAAATGAGCCTTGAACCGTCGTTGCAAGGTTCCAATCTCTGATATAGCTACCTTAACTGCCTTCTTGCGAATAGATTCTTCCAGATTGGCTGGGTAATCTAGCTTTTCCTCTAAAACTGTGAACAGATGGTCCTTCTCAATTGGTGAGAGATCATCAACCGCCTTGTTGATTGACACTCTCTCCCGAGCAATGAGACCACAGACCAGTATAAATATATCCTTCGTAGCATTTGGGGTAGGCCAAAAATTGGCATCAAGTCCAATTGCAGTTAACTTGTCTTCTGGCCATTTGGTTTCTGTCCTTGACCCGCGGGATCGAGTACTACTCGCAGTAGTCTGTGCTGAGTGACCCTGTGAAGAAGGTTCACCGACGATGGGCTGTAATGATGCACTGGAGGTAGATAAGTTTGTTGTTGTGGGAGACTGCATAGATGATATGTCAGATTTGTCAGTGGAGCAACATAAGCAAGACTGAAAATCTAAACAAAATTCTTATTAGATAAATTCATTTTCTCTGACAGGAAAAATAGCTGATACAATCGTAAATAAAATTAGCATAGACATACACAGTTCATATTTTACTTAATTAGCATACAAGGATAGGTGCTAACCATTTTGACAGGGACACAACAATATGCTTATATAGCAAAGCAGAGAATAAATTCCTTTAACAGCTTCCTTGTCCAACTTCAGCAGCGATGGATTGTGTGTTCCATGTGTACATGCAACAAGAAGATAAAGCAATGGTCATGACATTATATATGACAGTAGTGAAACAACACTCACAACACATCATGACACCAACAATAGCAATATATATGACAGTAGTGAAACAATTAACTCTAACAACAAAGCATAAAATAGTCTAGTTATCGCTGCACTATAAACTACTGCGATGCAATTCCCGCTTACATTATGTGGCTATCAGAATTAAAATATGCTAACAGGTCCAAAGTATAACTGTTGATCTGGTACATTCTAAGCATAGCAGAATTAAAGTATGCTAACATCCTTTATGCTTTTCATGAATTTATAGTGCAAAAATTATAGCACTAGAAACATGAAAATGAATTTTAACATTTCATATAACTTTAACTGTTAACAATAATTTATTCAAAACGGACTTGGAGCAACAAAATTCATCCATCAAATCCACAGTCAATCAATTGAAGATGAACTATTAAGGCATGCCTCCCTAATCCACCTTGACATGAATATATAGCAGATTGAGTGGACTACATTATAAACTACTGCGATGCAATTCCCCGTTTCCTTATGTGGCCATTAGAATTAAAATATGCTAACAAGTCCAAAGCATAACGGTCGATATGGTACATTCAAAGCATAGCAGAATTAAAGTATGCAAACAGGTCCACAGCATAACTGTCGATCTGGTACATTCAAAGCATAGCATAATTAAAGTATGCTAACAGGTCCAAGGCATAATTGTCGATCTGGTATATTCAAAGCATAACAAAATTAAAGTATGCAAACATCCTCAATGCTTTTCATGAATTTATAGTGCAAAAATTGTAGAACCAGGAACATGAAAATGAATTTCAACCGTTCATATAACTACATTTGTTAGCAATAATTTCTTCAAACAAACTTGGGGAAACAAAATCCATCCATCAAATCCACAGTCAATAAATAAATATGAACTATCAAGGCATGCCTCCCTAATCCATATTGACATGAATATATAGCAGATTTGGTGGCCGAGGAGAGAGAGAGGGTGTTGCGGGTTTAAGCAGGACTAAACTCTGTCGCGAATGAAGTAGTTGTTCTCGTGATGGTTGGAGGGGCCGGATCCACATCGGCTTGTGGCCTGAGGCGGCCGGCTTGTCGTCGTGGCTAGGGACGATGTCGATGGATCCGCGTCAACCGTCTTTAGGTTGGCCGGGAAGATGTAAGTCCGCACGCTAGTAGCCGCGTCCTCGTCACCATCGTCACGCAGGGAGCGGTGGGGCTGGAGAAGAGCAGGGCTGCGGCGGGGAGAGAGTGGCGAAGGCGAGCGGGGCGAGTGGCGAAGGCGAGCGGGGCGAGTGGCGATTGCAGTGGGGAGAATGCGGGTGTTGTTGATCTGTCTAGCGAAGAGGCGAATATGAACGACGTGCGTAACTGTGTATAATGAAACTACTGATGTGCCCTTGATGGCTCTGTGCAGCAATTGAAATTTCATGGGCATTATAGTCAATATAGGTGAGAAAGTTTGAGCAGCCCGCGCATGGTTTACCTGCTGACGCTGACGAGTGGGCCAGTGTCATAGGCGACGATGGTTAGTGAACCCGCATCGCCTTTGTTGGGAGTTGGGTCCGGCGGGCGGGCAACAGTTTTCTTTTTATTTTGGCTGCTGACACTGACATGTGGACCAACCACTATTTTCTTTCGAATGAAACATGTTTCCCTAAAATATTAGAGCCCATAAAACAACACCTAAAAATTATAAAAATACAAACAATTCGTATTTGGACATTTGGTATTCGAATAAAATATCAAAAGTCACACTTGTGTGCCAAAGATTCTTAGAATATGTTTTTACATCCCATGTTAATGATGTAATAATTCTACTAACATCTAGTGTGCTCTAAAAAATCTACAAATTGACTTGCCAACATAATTTGGGTACCTAGACTTGTCTTCAAAATTTCAAATGGTTTCGATGAAGGAATAATATACTTGCGTACAAATATCTACATCTCTCACATAGTTTCCTATAATGTTCCTTGAACATTGAAGTTTTCCACACTTTGCAACATGTTTGAACTCATATGCATTTGAACACTTAACAAAACCTTGTGGTTCAACTTAAGATTATGAAAATGCAAAGTTTCATTACAGGAGGTGTGGAAAACAAATATTATTTATATGATGTACTTACATAGAACAAGATAAGGCATATAAACATTGTTCAAGAAACAACATATACACTAAACAATGAAAATAATTAAAACACGGTGATTTAAGAAAACTGAAGAAAAATAATTATCAAATTTGGACTAATTACGATGGAAAAATACATGTTACATAAATTTGATTGCGGATTAAAAAGAGAAATGCCGTCGACGACGCGGGATGGATAAACTGTTCTTCATTGTCCAATAGAACAAACACTACTAGGAATTGACCCTTAGAGCACCAAATGTTTTTGCAACACCACGTATTTGGTTGCAATAGGTTGTTTTATAGCAACCAACTTTTTTATTGGTTGCGATATCTGGATGTTATGGCAACCAAAACATGTGGGTTGCGTTTGTTGAAACAGTCGTTGCAACTGGTTGGTGCTAATGCCACAGTGAAACGGGTGGTTGCCTTAAATGGTACCTATTGCCACAACTACTTGTGCATTGCAATAGTATCAATTTAATGTTGCGATAGATATGTGTTTGTTGCCACGAATATTTATTTGGTTGCGATAATACATGCCTATGGCCACGATGAAATTACGTTGTCTAGAGTGTAAAATTTGTTGCGATAGCTGATGTGGCTGTTGCATCAAAAAAATTATTCATTGCATTAGATGTTTGTATGTTGCCACGAATACATAGTTGGTCGCGATAATGCCAGCTTTGAACCACGATGAATTTACGTTGCCAAAAACTTAAACTTGGTTGCGATAGGTCATGTGACTGTTGCATCCAGAAAACAAATCGTTGCACCAATTAGCTTCTATTGCCACGACAAATTTTGTTCATTCATTAGCCCATCTCACTTATGAAGATAGAAAAATAAGCAAGCTGAACTGCTTTGTATTAACAAAATTAAAAATTAAAAACCGTATAGGCCTAGCCCACCGGCGGTTGAGGAGAGGGGAAAAAAACTTGGGAAGGAAAAAAAATGCCGACTCCCTTCCTTGCGTGGCGAGGTCCTGTTCGTCTCGTCGGTCGCGGCCCTCGTTAGGCCGGGCGACGGCGCGCCGCTCCTCGGGCGGGGCGACGGCGACGGATTTGCGGCGGCGGCGCGGTGGCAAATACGTCCCCCCCTCCTTCCGGCTCCCGTCCTCGGTTGGTACCCCTACCCCCGCGCCCCCGCCACCCCACCCCCTGCCCCTCGGCACTGCCTTCGAACAAAGGTGAGTAGACAACAGTTTTTTTGACAATAAACAACAAGTTTTAATTGTCTTTCATGGTGGTGAACTAGTTCCAAGTTTAAATTTGTATAGAGCTGCAAAAGCATAGCAATTAGATTGTCAATTTCTAATGTTAGGTTGATAGTAGTAGTTTTTTTAATGCATGAAGGAAGTAGTAGGTATTTATTCTATGGATTCATGTTCAATGTAGGGATACCGGGAAGAATGTCAAATGAAGATAAGAGTTGGATGCGGATGTCTAGGTATACTTGTGAATGGCGAGCGGGATTCAAGAACTTTTTACATAGTGTTTTTGGTGGAAGATCAAGTGAAGAAACAGCTCCCTCGTCCATGTACTCGTTGCCGCCGCATGTCTTATCGAAGTGAAAAGGAGGTTCGAACTCACGTGGCATTGAGAGGTTTTGATGATAGTTTTATTCAAGGAGAAGGTAATTGTGAGCCTGCATTAGTTGAGAATGATAACGACGACGATGGCACTGCACTAAATCATGCTGAGAGTTCCAATGAATTAATTTCTTCACTGATTAGAGGTGTTATACATGGACAAGTCACAGGAAGACAAGAGGAAGAGAAAAATGCGACTGCAAAAAAAACTTTTCAGGTTACTAGATGAGGCAAAAAAGGAGTTGTATCCGGGCTGCAAAGAGGTTACAAAGATTTCTTTCATTGTCATGCTATTTCAAATTAAATGCATGGATGGTATTAGTAACAAAAGTTTAGAACGCATACTTCGGTTGTTCTTGCTTGTGCTTCCTGATGGACATTGTCTGCCAACTTCCTTGGACAAAGTGGAGAGGGTTATTCGAGATCTTGGACTGCATTATGATAAGATTCATGCCTGTGTTAATGACTGTGTGTTATTTCGTGGGAATTATGCTAATTTGGATAAGTGCCCAACATGTGATGAATCTAGGTGGAAAGAGACAGGGGGTACTGAAAAGGATGATCCTGTTGACAGTGAAAGTGGAAAGAAGCAAAAGCATTTTCCACGTAAGATCCTTCGTTATTTTCCACTTATTCCTCGCTTGCAAAGATTGTATATGAGAGCATCGACATCAAAGCTGATGCGTTGGCATGAGGAAGAACTAGTAAATGACGGGAAAATGCGTCACCGTGTGACTCATTGGCATGGAAGCATGTGAATAAGGAGTACTATAAGGATTTTGCTGATGACCCTCGCAACATCCGACTTGGTCTTGCAGCTGATGGCTTTAATCCGTTTGGGATGTTGAATGTTGCATATACTACATGGCCTGTCATCCTAATCCCTTACAACTTGCCTCCTTGGTTGTGTTTGAAGCAACCCTATTGGATGATGTCTATGCTGATACCTGGGCCAAAATCACCTGGAATGAATATTGATGTCTATTTGCAACCGCTAATTGATGAGTTGATTGAGTTATGGGTGACAGGTGTGAAAACATGGGATGAGGATAAGAAGGAAAATTTTACTCTTCGGGCACTTTTGTTGTGGACCATTAATGACTTCCCTGCCTATGCCATGCTATCTGGTTGGAGTACTAAAGGAAAATTTGCATGTCCATACTGCCATAAAGATACGGAGTACTTATGGTTGAAATTTGGGTCAAAGCATTGTTATATGGGTCATCGTCGATTTCTCCCTCAGAACCATAGGTGGCGCAGGAGCAAAGGCAGCTTCAACAACATGACAGAGATGAGGGCGGCACCTGTGTTACTGACTGGTGATCAGGTTCTGCAGCAGTTTGAAAGTTTTGATACACCAAAATTTGGGACAACATCAAAGAAGAGGAAGCAACGTGAAGAAGACAATAGGTGGCACAACTGGAGGAAGAAGAGTATATTTTTTCAGCTTCCGTACTGGAAAAATTTGCTTGTAAGGCATAACTTGAATGTTATGCACATTGAGAAGAATATCTGTGAAAGCATTATTGTGACGTTGCTTCACATAGATGGTAAGAGCAAGGATAGTGAAAAGGCGCGGCTTGACATGCAAAATCTTGGGATACGACAGGACCAGCATCCAGTGGTGGAGAATGGAAAGTATACTTTGCCTCCATCATTGTACTCCTTAGGCAGGGACCAAAATAAGATGTTATGCACATTCTTACAAGGAGTGAGGATGCCTGATGGTTACGCGTCTAATATTAAGAGGTGTGTGGATGTGAATGGGTGCAAGGTTTCTGGACTAAAATCACATGACTATCATGTTATATTGCGAGAAATTGTTACCCTTAGTTGCTAGGCATATCTTGCCTCGAAGCCGTTGTCGGACCATTGGTTGAGCTTAGCGAGGTTTTTCAATGCACCGTGTTCAAAGGAGCTTGTGCAACCGACATGGATAAATTAAGCTCTTCAATTGCAGAGACTTTATGTAAGCTTGAGATGATATTTCCACCAGCATTCTTTGACATTATGATCCATTTGCCGGTTCATTTAGCTGAGGAGGCTAAATTTGGTGGACAAGTCTGTTATTGATGGATGTATCCAATCGAGAGGTATCTACGTACACTTAAAGGATATGTTAGGAACAAGGCACATCCAGAAGGTTCGATAGCAGAGGGATATATCTTAGAGGAGTGCATGACATTCGCCCGCCGCTTTGTAGAAGACATTGAAACGAAGCCGGATAGGCCAATGAGCCATGAGGGGAGCGTGGTAAATGAGCCACCGACTGGTTCTAACATACTTGGCGGCATCGACTACGGTAAGAAAAGGCTGCAAATTACGACATCTTGCTAAATCTGAAATGTTGAGGATGCGCCACTATATTTTGTCAAACTGTGACGAGGCAGTGTCTTGGATCAAGTAAGCTGCTGCACACTTTTTTTTTGTTCTTAAATAGTTTACAGTTCGTTGTATAGTAATATTGTTTTCAATTTAAAATCATAGTGAGCATAAGGCGGTGTTGAAAAAAACTAGTGCACAAGGTGTTGAGAAGCGTCACAAGGAGCACTTTGTTGGATGGTTTGAACGTAAGGTGAGTAATGTTATAACATACATGACAAAACCATTTTGCAGTACTCCACTTTAAAAAAATTTCAGCTGTAATTTTTTTCTCTTGAGCGCAGGCTAAGGTCCTTTATAAAGAACAGAAGATCAGTGAAGAGCTATATGACCTTTCACAGGGACCTCATTATGTGGCTCGGGTTTTCAACAGATGTGTGATTCATGATTTCTTTTTCCGAACGGCTACTGTAGAGGCTAACTACAATACACAAAATTCTGGAGTTGTAGTGAAGTCTGATGAAAAAGAGAGCAATATGGATTGGTACGGTGTCCTTCAGAAGGTAATCACACTAGATTTCCCTGGTGAAAAAGAGGTCATATTGTTGGAGTGTGATTGGTTTGATGTTCCTGACGCATCCAAGAGTAACAAGAGTAAAAGTAAAGGGTACAGTAGAGATGAATATGGGATTATAGATATTGAAACAAGTCGCCGTCGATATATGGATGAGCCTTACGTTCTGGGGACTCAAGTGGAACAGGTTTTTTATGTGAAATGTGTCGGGGACCGCCCTAAGGGTCCCCTCAAACAATGGGGGAACCCCTATCCAAATTCCTGCATCAACATAAGCTAAGCCTAACCATGCAGGAAACTAACCATGCAGGATACGGCCCATGCAGCAAGACTTCGGAGGCCCACCAAGGCGGCCCGCCTAGGAAGACCCCTCGAGCAGGCTCCGCCTCCCGAGGGCATGCTCCTCCTCGAACGGGCTCCGCCCCGTTCGAGGGGCAACTCCCTCCTCGAACAGGTTCCGCCCCGCTCGAGGGGCGGCCCCTTCCCTCGAGCGGTCCCGCCCGCCCGAGGGCGCGCTCCCCCTCGAGCGAGTCCCGCCTCGCTCGAGGGTCCGCTCCGCCCCTCGGCCGGGGCCCGCCACGATCACGGGCGCCCCGCACGCGTGCGCCGGCCCCCGTACTTGGGCATTTAACGCCCCGACGCCGCGGGGACGGCGCCATCATGCGCCGGGGCTCACGCCCCGTGCCGCCGCACCAACTCCCCAGGGAAGGAGCCCATCCCCGCCACTGTGGGATGGACCGGTGCGGTACGGCCGGTGTCGGTCCCGTGACACCGTGCGCACGCCGCCGTACGGCTAACGCGCCCGACCCTCGAAAGGGGGCCGGGCGCACCCTCGATTCCACTTTCTCGTGACCTTGCGGTGTTAGGTAAGGGGCGCTAGGCCGGTGGACGGCCATCCCGGCCACCGCGCGGCGCGGCCGCCGTACCCACGCATGCGGGCGCACGCCCGACTCCGCGAGCGCACGCCCAAGCACCGCAGCAACCACTCCGCCACCGCGAGCTCATTGGGAAGGAACGCCGTACGCCCGCTCCCCCGTACCCCGTACCGGGTCATCATCGGCACCTCCCCTCGAAGCCTACCGAGAGAACGCCATCACCGTCCGCCGCCTCCTACCCTCGAACCGCCACTGTTCGGGAACGAAGTAGGCCATCATGGCCGGATCGCAGCATGGATCGTTCGGACGATCGCCCGCTCTACACCGTAGCACGACGTGCTCCTACACGTAGCTAGGTAGCGCGGCGTGCATGTAACTCGCCGCCCCCTTGGCCTATAAAAGGGGAAGCGAGCCCCCGCCCGCGGGGGGACGAACCCGAGAGGAACACGGCGCATTGTGCACTCACTCTCTTATTCTCCCATAACATCTCCGGCCACCCACCGGGGACCCGGAAGCCACGCTTCTTCTCCCACCTTGCTTGTACTTGCCCCACTACAAGCACCCCCGTGCCGAGCAATATAGTGCCACGAGCACGCCACTGCTGGACGTACGGCCCCCTCGGCCGGAACCAGGATAAACCTTGTGTCATTTGTTGCTTAGCATCGACCATAGAGGGATAGACTTAGGCGTCATCTACTGGTTAGTGTCGGGACCATATTCCGCACCGACAGTTGGCGCCCACCGTGGGGCAAACGAGCGCCTAAGGTCATTTCGCCAACTCCCTCCATGGTGATCCGCACGGAGTACCGTGGTACCCGTTACAACATGGGTAGCTCGGACCCACTCCCGGCCGGATTCGAGATCCGCTTCGGGGATTTGAACTTCCAGGCCACGGGGAACGGCTATCTCATGCGCCTCACCAATCGTGAGGAGCTTCGCGCGCAGCGCGAGGCCAGGTCCGCTCTGGTCTCCGCCGCACGCACGACACCGGCGCAGCGCCCGCGGGCACGGATGCGCGGGCCCGTCGACGCCGCGACGCCGTCGTCGCTCCGGGCTACGCTCGCGTCGCGGGCGCGGTCCGAGCGGCGACGGGCCGAGCGCGCCGCCGCCCAACGCGGTGCGCCCACCGTCACGACGGCCGCCACCGCCCCGGCGGGACCGCGTGCGGTCTCGGACCACGCATCCCCATCGGCCGCGTGGCGCCACTACGGCCTACAACGCCAACGTCAACACGACAATGCGCGGGGGTTCCGCCCGGTCGGCACGTCTTCGTCGCCGGGGATCCCGGCACTTCGGCCGCGGGACGAGTCGTCCCTGGGCTCCGTCGACACGATGCCACCCGCCAACCGTCATGGGTACGCGGAGTGGGACTTTTCCGGTGTGCCGGACCCCGGTCCGCGTTCGGGCGCTTCCTCGACGCCACGGACTACTGGTTCGGCTGCTCCGACGACTCCAGCACTGGGAGCTACGACCCCACGCGGGAATGCTGCGCCGTCATCACCAACGACCCGCCAACGCCGCCGTGCGGCGGCGCCGGGAGATGGGGAAGTCACGCCGGCCCCGGGGGTTGCCACGCGCCCCGGCCGCGGGGCCAAGCGCACCCGCCGGGGCCGACGTCGACGCGCAGCCGGCCCAAGCTCGCGAGCTCGAGGCCAAGCCGGCGAGGAGTACCGGACCGTGCGGCTACTCCGCGCCCTCGATGGCGGGGGAGGCCTCCGCGCGCGGCGAACGCGCACGGGAGTTAGGCCGACAAGTCCGCGACCGCCTCAACCCCGTCCCCAACGTCGACAACGCGGATACTCCACCGCGAGCGAGCCAAAAGCTCATCGCCGCCGCGACACCGCCGCGCGCCATGCCGGCACCCTCGACCCCCGAGGCTCGAGACATGCACCGCGAGGTGCGGACCCTCCTTGAGCAAGCGGCGGGTCCGGCGGGCCGAAAGCTCGGCCTCACGCATCCGCCAACGGGGGGACGCGCGGGGTGATGATCCGGCACCGGGGGGCGAACCCTCGGTGCATGCGGGTCGACCCGCCGACCGGGGACGCACGCCGGCCAAGGAACGGCTCCTCGACACACGCAGGCGCCGGATGGCGACGCCCGCAACGTCATCAACGCCGGCGCACCGGCAAGGCGGACGCGCGAGCGGCCGGGGGGCTACCACCCTCGAAGGGGTGGGCGCTATGACAGCGGTGAGGATCGCTCCCCGACGCCGGAGCCCCCGGGCACCCGTGTGTTCAGCAGGGAGATCCGCACGGCGGCGTTCCCCCAGCGCTTCCGTCAACCCACGACGATCATCAAGTACAACGGGGAGACAGACCCTCGTGTTTGGCTCAACGATTACCGCCTTAGCTCGGTCACCGGGCGGGGCCACCAACGACGAAGTAATCATCCGCAACTTGCCCTCGCATCCGGGTGATGCGGCCCGACATGGCTCGAGCACTTGCCCGCCGGCCCGCATCCACAACCGGGACGATCTAGTCCACACTTTCGTGGGCAACTTCCGGGGGCACATACGTGCGCCCCGGAACTCCCCGGGATCCGCGCTCCCGCACGCGTGAAGCCGGGGCGAGTCGGCCGCGGGACTTCATACGGCGCTTCTCCAAGCGCCGCACGAGCTCCCCGGCGTGGGCACGGTCGAGAGATCGTGCACGCGTTCCTCGAGGGCACCACGTGCGGGACCTTGTGCGCGAGCTAGGACGTAGCCCGCCCACGGACTCGAACGAGCCGTTCGACATTGCCACCCGCCTCGCCTCGGAGAGGAGGCCGTGGGGGCGATCTTCGACGGCAAGAAGGGCAAGCGCTCCGAGGACACGCCCGCGGAGGGCAGCGGGTCCAAGGAGCCACGCCGCAACGACAAGCGGGGCAAGAAGGGGAAGAAGCCGCGCCGCGAGGCGCGCGAGCGAGGGGCGCAACGGCGGCAATGCCGAGGCCCTCGGCTCGTTGACCCGGCCCGACGGGGCCCCTCGACCGGCTCCTCGAGGCCCGGGGGTGTTCGATGACATGATGAAGAAGCCATGCCCCTACCACAAGACCCCCGTGAACCACACTCTTGAGCAAGTGCGACATGCTCAAGAAGTTCTACGGCCGTGCCGCCGCGAAGGAGGCGAGAGGCCAAGAAGGATGGGGGCGATGGCGACGCGGGCGGTTTCCCGCCGTCGAAAATGTGTTCCTCATTTTTGGAGGACCTACCGTTGACATGTCAACCCGGCAGCGCAAGAAGGAGCGGCACGAAGTCCTCGCCGCGAGAGGGCACCTCCGGCCTTTCTCAACTGGTCGAAGGATGCCATCACCTTTAGCCGGGATGATCACCCAAATCGCATCCCGAACCCGGCCGATTCCCCCCGGTGGTCGATCCCATCATTGGGAACGCCCGGTTTTCGAAGGTCCTTATGGACGGAGGCAGTAGCCTCAATATCCTCTTCGCGCATACGTTGCGCCCGATGGGGATTGGGCGGACCAATCGCGGCCCAAAGACAAAAGCCGTTTCACGCGCATCGCGCCCGGAAAGCGAGGTTCAACCCCTCGGGCGATCGACCGCCCGTCCGGTTTGGGACCCCCAAGAATTTCCGCAAGGAAACCCTCACATTCGAAGTGGTGGGATTCAAAGGGGCCTACCACGCCATCCTCGGCGACCGTGCTATGCCAAGTTCATGGCGGTCCCCAACTACACGTACACGAAGATGAAGATGCCGGTCCAAACGGCGTCATCACCGTCGGGTCGTCGATCGAGCATGCATTCGACTGCGACGTCGAGTGCGTGGAGCATGCGGAAGCACTAGCGCTGGACGAAGCGCTGGTGAACACACTGGAGAAGATGGTCAACGACGACCTCAACTCCGCCACCAAGCACGTCGGCACGTTCGAGGCCGCCGAGCAAGCCAAAGGGGTCCCCCTCGACCCATCGGCCCCCGAGGGCAAGGCTTTGAGGGTCAGCTCGACCCTCGATCCTAAATAGGAAGCGAGTGCTCGTCGACTTCCTCCGCGCCAACGCCGACGTTTTTGCGTGGAGCCCCTCGGACATGCCAGGCATCCCGAGGGAGGTCGCCGAGCACTCCCTTGATATCCTGCCTAACGCACGCGCTGTTCAGCAGCGGCTGCGCCGCTACGACGAGGAACGGCGACGGGCGATCGGAGTGGAGCTGCGGAAGCTCCTCGAGGCCGGATTCATCAAGGAAGTGTTCCACCCGACATGGTTAGCTAATCCTGTGCTTGTAAAAAAGAAAAATGGGAAGTGGAGGATGTGTATCGACTACACCGAGCCTCAATAAAGCATGTCCAAAAGTTCCCTTTCCTTTACCACGCATAGATCGGATCATTGATTCCACCGCCGGGTGTGAACTACTCGTTTCCTTGATGCCTATTCGGGATATCATCAAATAAAAATGAAAGAGTCCGACCAGCTCGCGACTTCGTTCATCACACCGTTCGGGACGTTCGTTACGTCACGATGCCTTTTGGCCTCGTAAACGCGGGCGCAACATACCGGCCGCATGCGGCACGTTTTTGGGGACCATATCGGGCGGACGGTCGAGGCTTACGTAGACGACATCGTCGTCAAAACCAGGAAGGCGGACGACCCGGTCGGCGATCTTGGCATCGCATTCGGTTGCTCGCGGGCCAACGGGGTCAAGCTCAACCCCGAAAAATGTGTCTTTGGAGTGCCGCGGGGCATGCTCCTAGGATACATCGTCTCCCGCCGGGGAATCGAGGCCAACCCCCGAAAAGGTCGCGGCCCTCGAGCGAATGGGTCCAATTCGGGACCTCAAAGGGGTGCGAAGGTGTTGGGATGCCTTGCCGCCCGAGCCGCTTCGTCTCGAGGCTCGGTGGAGAAGGGCTGCCCCTCTACCGGGCCGCTCAAGAAGCACGAGCGCTTCTCTTGGACCGCCGAGGCCCGGGAAGCGCTCGACAAGCCGAAGGCATCTCCGACGCACGCCCCAATCCTTACGCCGCCGCGAGACGGCGAGCCCCTCCAACTCTACGTGGCCGCAACCACCCGTGGTGGTCGGCGCCGTGATCGTCGTGGAGCGCACGGAGGAAGGGCATGCCCCCGCCCCGTGCGAGGCCGGCCTACTACATCGGCAAGTCCTATCGGACACGAAGACGCGCTACCCCCGTGTCCCGTGTGGCTGTTGTACGCGGTAGTCCTCGCGCGGCGCAAGCTCCGCCACTACTTCGAGGCCCACCCGGTTCACGGTGGTCTCTTCCTTCCCATTAGGAGAGATCATTCGCAACCCCCGACGCGGCGGCACTGCCAAGTGGTCCGTGGAGTTGATGGGCGAGACGCTCGCCTACGCCCCGCGCAAGGCCGTCAAATCGCAAATCCTAGCCGACTTCGTCGGCCGAATGGACGGACACACACCGCCGCCGCCCCAAATTCAAGCGAGTCCTGGACTCGTTCTTCGACGGCTCGGTGATGAAGACAAGGAGCGGGCGCGGGCTCGCTCTTTGTGTCACCCCTCGGGGAACACATGCGCTACGCGGTGCGCCTCCACTTCCCCGCGTCTAACAATATGGCGGAATACGAGGCCCTCCTCTCGCGGACTCAAGATCGCCATTGAGTTGGGCATCAAGCGCCTCGATGTGCGAGGGGATTCGCGGCCTCGTGATCGACCAAGTCATGAAGAACGCGAGCCGCCACGACGACAAGATGGAGGCCTACCGCAAGGCCGTGCGGGCCCCTCGAAGACAAGTTCTACGGCATCGAGCTCAATCATGTACCCCGCCGGTACAACGAGGAGGCAGATGAACTTGCCAAGATCGCGTCCGGCGGATCACCGTTCCCCCCGAACGTTTTCGCGCGCGACATCGCACGCCCATCGGTCACCTTCGAGCCCTACCCCTCGAGCGACGGCGGACCCTCGGGGGCTCCCTCGAATCCAGCGGGTGCGGAACCCATGGAAGAGGACCCCTCGAACGAGGCGTACGTGCTCTCCCTTCTCGAGGGGTACGGCTCCCACGAGGCTGTCGCAATGGACATCGAGCCGGCTCCCCACCCGTGCGGACCGGGCGGGAGAAGTACATCGCCTGGATTGCTCGAGGGGAGCTCCCCGCAGACCGGGCCGCAGCCAGGCGCATCGCCAGGATGGCCAAATCATTCACTCTCGTCGACGGCGAGCTGTACAAGCGCGCCGCGTCGGGCATCCTCCGGGCCGGTGTATACCCATTCCCGAAGGGCGCGAGCTCCTACGGGACATCCACGCGGGGATCTGTGGCCACCACGCCGCGCCGCGCACCCTCGTCGGCAACGCGTTCCGCCAAGGCTTCTATTGGCCTACCGCGGTCGCAGACGCCAACGAAATCGTGCGCACTTGCGAAGGGTGCCAGTTCTACGCTCGCAGGACCAACTTGCCAGCTCACGCTCTGCAAACAATCCCCGTAACATGGCCGTTCGCTGTGTGGGGGTTGGACATCGTCGGGCCCTTGCGGAAGGCGCCCGGGGCTTCACCCACCGCCGGTTGCAATTGACAAGTTCTCCAAGTGGGTGGAGGTGCGCCCCATTACGAATCTGAGGGCGCGAGCGGCGGTCACGTTCTTCACGGACATCGTCTACCGCTTTGGAGTGCCAAACTCCATCATCACGTACAACGGGTCCCGGTTCACGGCCGGAAGTTCTTGGAATTCCGCGACAAGTTCCACATCCGCGTGGATTGGGCAGCCGTGGCACACCCACGGACCAACGGCCAAGTAGAACGTGCCAACGGCATGATCCTACGAGGCCTCAAACCCAGGATTTTCGACCAGCTCAACAAATACGGCCGAAATGGCTCCAAGAACCGCCGCGGTCGTGTGGAGCCCAAGGACTACCCCAAGCGGAGCCACCGGTTCACCCCGTTTTTCCTAGTCCACGGCGCGGAGGCCGTCCCTCCCCACGGATCCGGAATACGGGTCGCCCAAAGTTCGAGGCTACAACGAGGATGCTAACCGGCCGAGCCCGCGAGGACTCGCCGGATCGGCGGACGAAGTACGCCTCGTGGCGTTGATGCACTCCGCAAGATATCAACGGTCCCTACGGCGCTACCAAGCGCGCAAGATACGTCGGAGGGGATTTCGGCCGAGGGGGATTTGGTCCTAAGGCTACGCCAAGACAACCGAGGGCGCCACAAGCTATCGCCCCCATGGGGAGGGACCCTACGTCGTGGTGAAGGTGCTCAAACCAGGCACGTACAAGCTTGCCAACGAGGACGGCGAAGAACTCACCAACGCTTGGAACATCCAACAGCTACGTCGCTTCTACCCTTAGCTAAGATTTCCAAATATTTTCTGTTGTACAAATACACGGCCAACGCCCCAGTTGGTGTCACCTATGTAAATACTCCAAGTATAATAAAAGGGCAACTCGGCTTTCCCCTGAAACCCAAGTTACCCTCGGGGGCTACTGCGGGGGGCACCCCCCCCCAAATGGTCCCATTTTTTTCGCGCAAAAAACGTAATAACACGCGCTAAGTTTGTTCCCCACTTCAACCTCGAGCCATGATTCGAACAGGGCGTAGGCGGCACGGAAGGAGCGCGCGCGAGCCAGAGACAGCCTACGCCGCGCGGCTATGGCCCGTCTCTCTCGCCCCCAACCCAGCGGGCCCCTGCGAAAGGCGGACTCCCCTAACTAGAATCTACTCAGGAAGAAGAAGAAGCAAAAAGCGCAATAAGCAAGCGATTTCATTTATAAACTGACCATGTTCACGAAACTACTTGTTTGTTTACAAGAGGCCACGAGGCCGCAGTTCGACACACATAAACAAAAAATGGGCCTAGCGCCCGTGTGCTTTCGTGGCGGGTGGAGCGGCGGCATCGGGGCCGGCGTCCGGAAGAGGAACTCTTCGAAGGCCTCGGCGAGCGACTCGGCGGCGTCGGCGGCAAGCGCGTCCGCACGCTCCATGGCCACCTCGTCCTCGACGCCCTCGGCACGATGTAGCCTTCCGCTACCGCCTCGAGGTTGACCTCGTAGTGGGATCGCACCACTCCGAGGGCCTTCTCGCACGCCCGGGTGCAACGCCCGATGCACCCGCCCCGTGACGTGGCCGCCGAGGGCGCGTAGGCGGCCGGCCGGCCGGCCGCCGCCGGGCATCGCCTTCCTCGACGACGCGACAGGGTCTCGAGGGCCGCGTCCGCGGCCTCCCCGCAGCCTCCCGGCTCGCAGGAGTTGTAGGAGGCTTGCGGGGCCTCGGCCGCCGGCCGCCGTGTCCCGGGCAGTGCGCAAGCCTGGGAGCGACGAGACGACAAGAAATCAGAAAAGGGGAAACGAACCCTCTAAAGCCAAAACTAACGAGCAGGGTCAGACAATAGCTTACCTTCGATTTGTCTCCTCCCCAGATCGAGGTCGCGGCGCGCGGACTCAAGCGCCGCCTCGAGGGTCTGGACGGTCTCGCCTTGCTCGACGAGGGCCATCTCTTGGGCGGCATTGCTGATGCTGAGCGTCAACGCCTCATCCTCAACCTCGGAGAATGCGGCGTTCCGCTCCTCCGGCCGACTTCTCCGCCGCCTCGCGAGCAACACGCTCCCCGCTCCGGCGCCGCGTCGGGCGTCGCCAAGGGCAGCCCTCGCTCTCCGCCGGAGCCGCCCCCTCGCCCCCCCCGGCGGGCGATGCGCTCTTGCCGGAGCCGCCCCTCGCCGGCGACGAGAGCCGCGGCCTCTGACGTCGAGGGCGGCCTTCGGTCGTCGGCCTCCTTGGCGCGGCCGCTCCGGCCCGCGCGCCCGCTCCTCGCCCCCGGCGCCGGCCGCGCCGCGCGCCCCTCGAGCGACGTGCGGAGCTCCCGGGCCTCGGCGCGAGCGGTGGCCACCTCCGCCTCCCCCGCGTGGCGGCCGCCGTCCGCGTCTTGTCCGTGTCCTCGCGCGCATTCCACGCCGCCTCGTCACGATCGACGAGGGCCGCGCGGATCCGCCCGAGACTCGAGTCACGCGCCGCGTCCTGCCCTGAGCTCTCGGGAAGCACGTCGCACCACGCCATCGCCCGGTAGACCAGCCAGCTGTCCGGCGTCCTAAGAGCTTCCGCAAGCGCGTCGAAAGCGCTGCATCGCTCCCGGAGCTGGCGGGCCTCGGCATTCACCTGGTCGAACGCGCTATACTTTTCACGAGCGCGGCGCTCGAGCTCCTGGCATCCACACATCGAATCTCGCAAGTGTCAAGGCTTGAATGCGCACGCGAAAACGAAATAAGGAAGGGAGACGAGCAACCGTGGCTCACCCGGAAGACGATCCGGGCCGGCCGTCGTGGACCCGCAGCGCTTCGTTCAACGCGCGGTTGAGCGTGGCGCCGTGGCTCAGGAGCTCGCCCCGCAGCTCCCGCTCCCTCTCGGGCGTCGGCCGAACGCCGGGGGGATCCTCCACGGCCCCTCCCACCGGGCGGGGCGACCGGCATGGGAGGATGAGGCCTCGGCGTCGTGCCCTCGGCCCCCCACTATCATGTGACCCTCGTGTCGCCTCACGAGGGCCCTCTCCTCGGGGCTCGGGGAGAGTTCGTGGGCCGCCCGGCCCACTCGGTTCCACCCGGGCGGCGAGGAGTCATCCGAGAGCTCCACCACCTCCGCCCGGGGACCGCCGCGGCGGAGCCGCTCGCTCCGCCTCGCCGGCGCCTCCACCGCGCCTCCGCGGCCGCGGCGCCCGTTGTGGCGCCGTTGCCGCCACCTCCGTCCGCGCCGCCACGTCCGCGGGCGCTCCCGCGGTTGCGCCGCTCCGCCTCCTCCGCGAGGGCCGCCACCGCGGGTGGCACCCCCACCGTAGCCGCCGTTGCGGCCCGCGCCTCCATGGCGACCGGCGCCGGCCGCCCCCGGCGACCTGCGGCCGCGCCGCGGCGGGGTTGATCCACCGGCCGGGACCTCGAAGCCCCGGCCCGGCCTTGCGCGCTCGTGCCCGCCGCCGCGCCCGTTCCGGGCGCGACCCCCTCGACGAACGCCGCCGGTGGGGATCGACGCGTCCGTCCCCGGCACCTTGGCCGGTGCAAGAGGAGGGACGGTTGGCACCGCCCTGCGGAAACACGAACGGAGGATTAGAGCGTCTAATAACCAGCAAATTAAGGCAAAACAAAGGAAGAACGGGTTCCTTACCTTGCGGAGGAAAAGGCCCGCTTCCTTTTCCTCGAGGCCTCCGACGAGGCCGGCGCGGGGGCCGCGCCCGCCGCGGCACCTCCCCGACGGCGCCGCCGCACGCGCGGGCACGCCCACCTCACGCGTGGGCGCGTCCGACGCCGCCACCACGCGCGGGGGCACGCTAGCCCCGCGCGCGCGCGCGCCCACCGACGCGCCCCTCGACGAGGACGCCGCGCGCGCGGACGCGCTCCCCGCCACGCGCGGGCACGCTCGACGCGCGCGCGAGCACGTGCCCCGCCGCGCGCGCGCGCGCGTGGCGCGCGCCGGCACCTCCGCGCGCGCGTGCCGCCCCCGACGACGACCGGCCGGCGGCGGACGCCGACGCGCCCGCCCCGAGTAAAGCCACCCCCGACGCCGCGCGAGATCCGGCGACGGGGCGCGGGCGCCACCGTCCGAGGGGCCCTCCCCCCTCGGACTCTTCCCTCCTCGTCCCGGTCCGAGGACGAGGGCTCCTCGATGTCCGGGGAGGGAGAGCCCCGCCCTCCTCCCGCCGCCGATATTCCGCGGACCGTGCGTCGCGCGCGCGCCTGGCGCCGCCTTGCGTGTTCCCCGTTCGCGCGCCGCCCGCTCCCCGCCGCTCCCGCCGCGCCGCCCGGCCGAGCGCACGGGAGTCGGGGGTGGGCGGAACGGACTTGGCGGCATTGAATCGCACCGGTCGCGCGCAAGAGTAACAATGGCGCGTCGTAAATCAAAAAACAAGACCAAGGATGGAAGTGAAATCAGGAACTCTACTCACCGGCGGGCCCGTGGGGAGCATCTCGATATCCCACGGGGTCCGACCCGCGGTGGTGGCGTCCCGGTGTCGACGGCACTCCGCGCCCGGTGAGCGCGTACGGCCGCTCCAGCGGCGTCGGGAGCATCCGCGACCTCGCCGAGTCGACGGGGTTGGCCGCCTCCGTCATCTCGAAGATGCGGAGGGGCCTCTCCATCAACGGCACGACTCGCGGGTGATGAAGAAAGGCGAGGACGCCCATCGCGTTGAGCCCTTCCCTCGCCCGGCCGCCGCAAGGCGGCGAGGACGGACCCTCGGCGCGCCCGATGGTTGGCCGTGGGCAACCCGTAGCCCCGCGGTCCGGCCTCTTCTTGAACACCCGCCGGTGTAGGGAGGAAGGCCGGGCTCGGCGTTGCGCGGATAAAACCATCCCCGCTCCCGGCCGGCGTTGTTCGTCGTCATGGTGCAGGGGATGTAGAACTCCTTGAGCTGCCCCCGCACAGCGAGCGACATCCCGCCGGCGCGCACCGCGCGCGCGGGTCCCTCGGCTCCGACGTGGGGCTGCGTGATGAGCTCCGCGCGGAAGAGGTGTACCCGCAGCTCCCAATTGATCGGGATCCCCGGGTACCCTTCGCGGACGCCCACGAACGTGGCCGCTCGCGAGATAGCGTTGGGGGGCGAAGTTGTGCGGCTCCACTCCATAGTGGTAGCACAATGCCCGCATGAATGTGCTCGGCCGGGCGCGTTGAAGCCGCGCTCGTGGTAGCGGAGGAAGCTCACCACGTAGCCCTCGGCGGATTGGGCTCAAGGTGTGACGATGGCGGCACGATCCACTTCCGCCGGGCGCCCTTCTTCGTTGGCCGAGAGCGGCCGGCGGCGACCGCTCGCCCGGGCGAGCCGGGTCACGGGCCGACTTCTCCCATGCGTATGGCTCCGGGACCCTAATCGGAAGCGAGGCGGCGCCATAAGGAAGGACGAACAGGTGCGAGGGCGGAGGACAAGGAAGCGAGAAAAAAGCTCTAAGCAGCGAAACCGCGCGGTGGCGAGAGCGAAGACGAAGGCGAAGGGACGGAGGACTGAAAACGGTGAGGAGCCAAGGTAAAAAAAAACCACCGTCCCTTCCTCACCGCAGTTTATAGGCAACCGGCGAGTTCTCCGAACGCACGCCTCGCCAACAATGAATCGCGGGAATCTTTCTATCGCGTCGACGGGCGGGCCCCACCACGGCCGGGCAGCGACTCTAACTCCTGCGGGCGGGTCATCATTACGGCGAGACCGGCGGCGACCGAGGCGAAACCGTCATGTCCGCCGGCCACGTCGCCCACTACGCGCGCGCGCGGCGCGCGCGCCTAAAAGGCGCGCCCGCGCCGCAAAA
This sequence comes from Cenchrus americanus, assembly GCA_947561735.1. Taxonomy (NCBI): domain Eukaryota; kingdom Viridiplantae; phylum Streptophyta; class Magnoliopsida; order Poales; family Poaceae; genus Cenchrus; species Cenchrus americanus. The sequence continues at coordinate 192,308,331 of OX387244.1, forward strand.
CCCGCGGCCACGCCGCCGGGGGGCACTAAATGCCCGGCCCCTTGCCAAGCAAGGAGAGCCCTCGAGCGAGGCGAATCCTCGGCTCGAGACAAAGGTGACCCTCGATGGATGACGGCGTGAGAAGGTCGCCGGGACCCTGCTCGGTGTAGAGCGGCGGCCGCGGGCACCCATGCCACGTGAAGCCCTCGAGCGGCATGACCCTCAACTCGAAACAAGGCGACCCTCGATGGGATATCGGCGTGAGAAGGTCGCCGGGACTCGCTCGATGTAGAACGGACCACCGCGGGCACCCATGCCACGTAGGACCCTCGAGCGGCATGACCCCCAACTCGAGACGATGTCAACCCTCTCGAAAGAAGGCATGCGCGTGAGAGGATCGCCCGGAGTCACGCTTGAAATAGGGCGACACCGAAAGCACTCATACCGCGCCACGCCGCCAACAAGCACCTCGAGGGCCGGTGCGCGCCCGACCCCTCGACGGCCGCAAACGTGAAAAGACGGGGCTGGCCAAGGCACGGCCCCGCACGGCCTTACTGATCAGGGGTTCGAAGCCTGACCCTCGACGGGTTCGAACAGGCGCCCCAGATCTCAGAGTTAGGGACGACGAGGGCACGCGCATTCGAGCCATACCCCGAGCCCGTCGGCTCGAGGGTGCCCCACATGTCGTGTTCGAGAGCCAGCGAGGGGCGGCTAGCGGGGGGATCCCACCGAGGGAGAGCTTCCGCGCCCTCGGTCCCTAGCGAACGGGACCGAGCCCCACCCTAGCAAACCCACGCAAGCGCTTCCATGGACGTGTCTCCGACCGCGCGGCCCTACCCTTATCGAACGGGGCATGGACGTCCACTTGAACCACCCGCTAGCGGCTCGAAGAGGAATCCGCGATTCGCGACCCGCTCGATGGGAGTCGTGGAAACCTCACCTCCCGACCCGCGGAGGGACGGCGAGGGCGCGATAAAAAACAAGTCGTCGGGCTCGACCCGATCGCCTCGAACGGTGCCAAGGCTCGGGGGCTTGGCGCACGGCTACACCTCCTTGGAATTGCACCCGCCGAGAGACAAGGACGAGGGGAGCGTGCACCCCCGATGCCGGCTGAAATACCGCCGATGCCGGTTGGCATATGTGCCACGCCTTTCTGACCGAATTGCTCGCGGTTAACCCCTGCGGGGAGAGCCCACACTCCCCGGGGGCTTCGGGGCTAGACCCGCGGGTCCGCTGACGCGGCCCCACGGATAGCGTTCGCAAACAAGGAGGGAAGAACGTCCTATCAGTAGGTTCCAGCATCTGCGGGAGCCTCAATGGCGAACCCGCAGATGCTCGGGGGCTACTGTCGGGGACCGCCCTAAGGGTCCCCTCAAACAATGGGGGAACCCCTATCCAAATTCCTGCATCAACATAAGCTAAGCCTAACCATGCAGGAAACTAACCATGCAGGATACGGCCCATGCAGCAAGACTTCGGAGGCCCACCAAGGCGGCCCGCCTAGGAAGACCCCTCGAGCAGGCTCCGCCTCGCCCGAGGGCATGCTCCTCCTCGAACGGGCTCCGCCCCGTTCGAGGGGCAACTCCCTCCTCGAACAGGTTCCGCCCCGCCGAGGGGCGGCCCTTCCCTCGAGCGGTCCCGCCCCGCCCGAGGGCGCGCTCCCCCTCGAGCGAGTCCCGCCTCGCTCGAGGGTCCGCTCCGCCCTCGGCCGGGGCCCGCCACGATCACGGGCGCCCGCACGCGTGCGCCGGCCCCGTACTTGGGCATTTAACGCCCGACGCCGCGGGACGGCGCCATCATGCGCCCGGGCTCACGCCCCCGTGCCGCCGCACCAACTCCCCGGGGAAGGAGCCCATCCCCGCCACCGTGGGATGGACCGGTGCGTACGGCCGGTGTCGTCCCGTGACACCGTGCGCACGCCGCCGTACGGCTAACGCGCCCGACCCTCGAAAGGGGGCCGGGCGCACCCTCGATTCCACTTTCCCGTGACCTTGCGGTTGGGGTAAGGGGCGCTAGGCGGTGGACGGCCATCCCGGCCACGCGCGCGGCGCGGCCGCCGTACCCACGCATGCGGGCGCACGCCCGACTCCGCGAGGCGCACGCCCAAGCACCGCAAAGAACCACTCCGCCACCGCAGAGCTCATTGGGAAGGAACGCCGCTCGCCCGCTCCCCGTACCCCGTACCGGGTCATCATCGCACCTCCCTCGAAGCCTACCGCAGAACGCCATCACCGTCCGCCGCCTCCCTACCCTCGAACCGCCACCGGTCGGGAACGAAGTAGGCCATCATGGCCGGATCGCGGCATGGATCGTTCGGACGATCGCCCGCTCTACACCGTAGCACGACGTGCTCCTACACGTAGCTAGGTAGCGCGGCGTGCATGTAACTCGCCGCCCCCTTGGCCTATAAAAGGGGAAGCGAGCCCCCGCCCGCGGGGGGACGAACCCGGAGGAACACGGCGCATTGTGCACTCACTCTCTTATTCTCCCATAACATCTCCGGCCACCCACCGTGGGACCCGGAAGCCACGCTTCTTCTCCCACCTTGCTTGTACTTGCCCCACTACAAGCACCCCGTGCCGAGCAATATAGTGCCACGAGCACGCCCACCGCCGGACGTACGGCCCCCTCGGCGGGAACCAGGATAAACCTTGTGTCATTTGTTGCTTAGCATCGACCATAGAGGGATAGACTTAGGCGTCATCTACTGGTTAGTGTCGGGACCATATTCCGCACCGACAAAATGTGCACATAAACCTAGCTGAGCAGTGTTGTTAGAATGAAGCCTAGGACCTTGTTTGCCATGCCGGAACCAGGAGATATTGAACAACAGGGACATATTGACATTGACGCAGTCGATGTAGGTGTGGAGGACATGGTCATGGTCAGCCAAATTAGTGAGTTGACAAATTGGACAAGGAATGACCTTGACGGACTGACCGGAGATGCCACCATAATTCAAACTACTGTACCTGTGCCAGAACCTGATTTAGATGACATACCTGATGATTATGATGATAGTGATGATACCTACGTCAATGACGGGCATGTTGCACCTGTGAACACTTTAGGCCAGGGCGAGGAAGATGAGCTTTTTACATAACTGAGATCATATATGTAGTAATTTCATTTTTATATTAGTTTGGAGCAGATTATGTAGTCCCTGCAAGAATGCTCTACTTAGCAGTTTCCTCAACTTTATGGCGCTTTTCAGTTTTGTACTTTAACTAGTCGTCCTTGCTATTAGGGTGTAGCAGGTTTGCTTGTGATTGAATTCTTGCATAAGTAGGGTAAACACAAATGAATAAGCTAACAAGGTGTAGGTCTAATGCAATGAAAAGGATGGACAGAAGAGACATAAATTCATGGATGATATGAACAACACACAACTATATGTGAACAGCACACAACCATACGTAGATTAAGTACTGCTACAACTTGCTTATTGAAGTTCGACTAGAGTCATTACTTAGATCTTGCCACTAATTACAAGTAGCCACACTTAGTCCATGGCAAAAGACACCACATACTTAACCTAGGTACTGGTTATGCAAAGTACTAAGCATTTAGTACTACTTGCGACTGACTTTGGCGTACAGCTTGGAGATCTTCTTATCCATGGCTTCTAACTTGCTAGCGACATTGTCCATGAACTCCTCCAGGTTCATTTCCATGGCTTCCTCAGCTCCATCAACTTGCAGGGTTAGGCTCTCAATCTGCTCACGCATATCGTCGTAGCGATCCTTCAGCTGCTCGACCTGCTGGCGCAAGGTCACCTTCTGCAGCAGTCAACAAGATTAAGTTATTAACATGAAATGAATCAGATAATCAGTGTACAAGGTTAATTTAGTTATAGTAGTCACCTTTGTTTTCGATGATCCCGCATCTGTCTGTTTGGGTAAGGGCGACGGTTTGTTGCTGTTGGGTTCTTCATCATCCGAGTCAGGAATGATGATTTGCACCTTACTCACAGACTTGCCGACCACGTTGTCCTGGTTCCAATCGCAGCTAGTACATACAAATGTAGAAAGCACTTTCACATAATTATTTTTTACAGCCAGGTAACTAGATGAAACATGCACTAGTCAATGGAGCCAGTATCTTACTTGTCCCCTTACGACGAGCAACTAGATACACTACAAAGCGAGAAACAGAAATAACCAGAAATGGAAGCTATCTTAATTACTTGTCCCCTGAGAACCATATCAGACTTGAGTATTTAGCAACGCTACACATGGAAAAGTTATGTCGAAATTGAGTTTGCATACAACTGTAATATCAACAGATGAGGCTCAACAAATAACACACACAACTGTGAAGGTCATAAATCAGATGTATGCTTTGTAAGAAAAAATCAACATGTGAAAAATGAGTGTTCATGATATATATACACACAACCAGCATCTGATACAATTTGGGATCTGATGTGCACCAATTCAATGTCGAAGAATGTACTGGTACAATTGGCATCTGATGCATTGAACCCTACCTCATAAGTCATGAGAATGTCAGATCGTCCATTCTCAGTTCAGACCTCCCACAACTAACCTCGAATTTAAAATTTCAGTCATAGGTGGTCAATTCCATAATCTACAATGGTTTAATCCACTAAAACATCCTACATCAGTCTTGGTATGCTAGAAATTCTAAATTCACGACTAGCAAAGTACTGGTACGACTAGTACACAACATTCCACAAGCAACCACATGGAAATTAGCACGCAAATTATTGGTACCCTGCATTCCAGAAGCAACCACATGGAAATAAGCAACCAAATTCAGCAGCTCAAGTGGAGAAAAATGAAAAACCGGAGATGACAGTTTACCTAACTTCACGGCGCGTGCGCTTGCACCCCACTATGACCTCCTTCCCCTTACCCGACGGTGCAACCTCGCGATGCGGCCCGTCGGACGACGAGGAGGAGGTTCCGGCGTCGTATGAATTGGAGATCGACGAGGTAGGGTTCCCGCCGTAGCCACCGGAGGAAGACGAGGTTGGGGAGCGCGTCGGTGTAGGAGCCTTGAATCGCCCGCGTGCATCGCGCAACTGCGTCGCAGCATTGTGGCCCCTCCTCCATCCTCCGTCGCCGCTGCATCCGTCGACGGTGCCCCTCCGACCACTCACGCCGCCGCGACTAGATCCCTCGATGCGGCCCCTCCTCCCTGCTCCGCCGCTCGATCCCGCGATGGCGCCTCGCCTTCCTCCTGCGCCACTCGCCTGCGAGGCCCCGCTGCGGCCCCTCCGGCCGCTCGCCATGGCGAAGGAGAACCGTCGGAGCCACCGAGGGGACGTGGGGAACCGAGGGGAGGTGGGGAACCGATGGGGTCAACGGGGGTCGGGGAACTGCGAGAGGGTGCCGGTGCTACCTATATATACATGACGGGCCGGCCCATTTAGATATCCTACTATCGGCCCGATTACAAGAAGTGTGCAGCGGCGGCCAAGTGCATCCTTTAGTACCACATCGGAGAACAAGAAGGGCGCGACCCTGCTTAAAAGTGAAGGCGTGCGCACCATCCCGATTTCCTAATTACTAAACATCCTGCACTACTTGCTCGCTACATCTGCTAAGGGGCTTAGTGGGCCTGTTGGGCCCAATCGGGCTCCCGCTCGCCGGTTGAGCCTGGTTGTGGTCTGGCTTGGCCCTAAAGCCCCTTAGCAATTTTTTTTTATTTTTAAATTCATTTTTTCTTATTAACATTTAACCAATTAAATACCATTCTAAAATTCGATTCATATTTTTTCCCATTTTCCTACATGTCAAAGCAATGGTAAAAATTCATATTTTTCCAAAATAACAGTACCCTATATGATTTTGGAATATGGTACATCGAAATTGTATTTTTTAATTCATTGTCAACACCTCATATACATGATGCATCCTCCTTCGCGTGTCTAGATAGGTACCGGTGCATGTAGCTAGGCACTTTTGTGCCGGGAAACGGTGTCAACCTAGGCTAGTAACACCATATATGTTCGTGTGTACCTTAATTTGCCTGTCCACACACGCTTTTTGGCTCCCTGCTTGAGCCACCTTAATAAACAGGCAAAGCTCTCATTGTCAACACCTCATATACATGATGCATCCTCCTTCGCGTGTGTAGATAGGTACCGGTGCATGTAGCTAGGCACCTGTGCCCGGGAAACGGTGTCTACCTAGGCTAGTAACACCATATATGTTCGTGTGTACCTTAATTTGCCTGTCCACACACGCTTTTTGGCTCCCTGTTTGAGCCACCTTAATAAACAGGCAAAGCTCTCATTATCAACACCTCATATACATGATGCATCCTCCTTCGCGTGTCTAGATAGGTACCGGTGCATGTAGCTAGGCACCTGTGCCCGGGAAACGGTGTCAACCTAGGCTAGTAACACAATATATGTTCGTGTGTACCTTAATTTGCCTGTCCACACACGCTTTTTGGCTCCCTGCTTGAGCCACCTTAATAAGCAGGCAAAGCTCTCATTATCAACACCTCATATACATGATGCATCCTCCTTCGCGTGTCTAGATAGGTACCGGTGCATGTAGCTAGGCACCTGTGCCCGGGAAACGGTGTCAACCTAGGCTAGTAACACAATATATGTTCGTGTGTACCTTAATTTGCCTGTCCACACACGCTTTTTGGCTCCCTGCTTGAGCCACCTTAATTAACAGGCAAAGCTCTCATTATCAACACCTCATATACATGATGCATCCTCCTTCGCGTGTCTAGATAGGTACCGGTGCATGTAGCTAGGCACCTGTGCCCGGGAAACGGTGTCAACCTAGGCTAGTAACGCAATATGTGTGCGTCTGCACCTTAATTTGCTTGTGCACATGCTTTTTGGCTCCCTGCTTGAGCCACCTTATTAAACAGGCAAAGCTCTCATTGTCAACACCTTATATACATAATGCATCCTCCTTCGCGTGTCTAGATAGGTACCGGTGCATGTAGCTAGGCACCTGTGCCCGGGCAACGGTGTCAACCTAGGCTAGTAACACAATATGTGTGCGTCTGTACCTTAATTTGCTTGTCCACATGCTTTTTGGCTCCCCAGCTTGAGCCACCTTATTAAACGAGCAAAGCTCTCATTGTCAACACCTCATATACATGATGCATCCTCCTTCGCGTGTCTAGATAGGTACCGGTGCATGTAGCTAGGCACCTGTGCCCGGGCAACGGTGTCAACCTAGGCTAGTAACACAATATGTGTGCGTCTGTACCTTAATTTGCCTGTCCACATGCTTTTTAGCTAGCTAGGTAACGACGCATGAGCTCATCCATGAAACTCGCTCTACTTCTCATGTCCCACATTTAAATTGCACAATGATATTCGACACGCTAACATATATTGTAATTTTGCGAAAAAATTCATGAAACTTTATAGTTCATCTCATACATAAACCAAGTCTGGCTTTCCTTGTTTTTTCCCAGCCCGCCTATGCATCGAATAGATGCCCCCAAAATTTGGCGCCCTGCCGCGTAACACCCACGTACCGCGCGGAGTCGTGGGCCTATTTTTTTGGCTCTCTCGCGGCGTGATCGACTCCTGAAACCGCGTCCCCTTCCTCGACTCATCATCTGCCGTAGTTAGGTCAGGAGGGGGACGGCCGCCGCCAGTACTGCAACCACGACGGCTTCCTAAACGACAGTGGCGGCTTTATCGTACAGCGCCCGCGACCACCTAGATGGACGCCGTGAAGACGACGGGTGCGTCTTCATCCGCCGGCGCACGCAGGAGCGTCAGCTACGCTGAAACTCCATCCGTTGCGCCTTCATCCTCAGGCCCAAGGGCGTTGCCCTCACATCTACTTGTTGACGAGGATGTCGAACCTGGCCTTGATGAAGCAGGGGTACTACGATACGTCAAAACGAGGTACTTAATAAATCTGCTACAGACCTTCATTGCTCCTGGTTGTTCTTCTTCTTGTGCATGTGTATTTCCTATGTTACGGTATCCACTTTAATTTGGGTTGTAGCCAAAAAAGATCTTGGTTCTGCGGCATGCAGTTGGTTCATGATATTTGTTGTGTTTACGGGGATAACTACAATAATCAGGACATAATAATGGAGTTTCTTGAATTTATTTGGGCCTATGTCATGCTAAAATAGGTATGTTGCATCATATATGTTCCACAATTATGTCCCTTTTCGGATGGTTGAACTATATGTTCAATTTTATTCCTGCATGCAGCTCCTTATTAAACCAGATTTAATTGTAGTTTTATTATGATCACATTATGAAGGGACGTGCTAATGATCCTATGTTCTACATGCAGTGAACCTTCGACGGATGACATGTGGACAATTTATTTCCACTTGAAGGGATGTGGAGATGAGGATGATGATTTTATTGAATGTAAAATCGATAGAGTTAATCTAACTTATCCTAACCTGATATGTTTCAAGGAACAGTTTGGCTATGCATCAAGGGACTATTTATACTACAAGAAGCGTTGCGGAGTAGATGTAGCTACAATTGAGCCCATTGATTTTTCCCAAGACGCAAAACAAATGCTACATGACAATGCCAAGGAAAAGGAAATCGGGTTACTTATGCACTTCTTTATTCACTCTGTCCTACATGACTAGGCTGCTTCGCATGCCCATGTTCCACCATATTAAATTCCGGTTTATACATGAGTAGCCGCTGCATGGCCATGTTCACCAAAATTAAATTCCGATTAACATTATATCAGGTTGATAATGTCAAAGGAGGCCCAACTTCGGGATACCGTAAGCATAACGCCAATTAAGCAACGGAGGGGGAAGCAAAGAAATGATGAAACTAGTACGGATCAACGACTAGATGCCTACAAGGTTTGGTTACTTAAAATTAAAGAGGAAGACCCGTAAATAGGTACACTCATTTTTTCCATATCTTAATAAATTTATTAGGATCAGGTATTAAGTTGTTTTGACACTAGCACATGGGGGATCATGATTCACAGACTTAAGGGATGACTTTAGGAATGAAACAATCGATACATACAAGGAATGGCTCAGGCACACAGGACGGCGTCGCCATATGTGTAAGTAAATTACTTTGCTCACATAAAGAAATAATTGTTCTTTCATAAATTATTTGATGTATGCTTTTCTTGTGCTGTGTGTAGTATCCTTACTACAAGAAGAGTCAGAAACAAATAATGATAGGTCTGAAGGTGAGGAGGGTGGGGAAAATCATGAAAAGAGGACATCAATCAATAATAATAGGCCAAGTCATGCAAGATAGCCAAAAGAAGGGAATGGTATTTGCATTTCTCCTTAACTTTTGAAATGTACATTCTAACATATTTCGCCAATAATGCATGTTATATTTGTCTCAAATGGCCATTAGGTGCATCCAAAACCCGTCGACGTGGAGTTGTCAAAGGTTACAAAGTAACAGCAAAGAGAGTCAGGAGCGGAACTCAGAAATTACACATTGAGTTTGATGCCTTGACGGGAGGAGTCTGTGGTGAGAACAGCCGTACATTTGTGGATGAGATTGTAGTGTTCACTAGGAAAAAAACTCCACTTATAGGAGTCAAATCTTGGAAGAAAGTAAGGGAAGTTGTAAAAGATTCAATAGTTGACGACATGATGGTAAGTAAATTATGAGATGTAGCCACATCTAATTAATTCATTTCCTCTACTGTATTAATATATTTGTCATTCACATTGAAACAGAAAATTTGGAACTTAGACAATGTTGAAGATGCTACTGAAAAGATACTGACAATAGCGCAAGAGAGGTACAAAGGATGGAGATCTTCATTTAGTTCTACATACAAGGCATACTCCACTGATGCAGAACGTATGAAGCATAAGCCTGAGGACTTAGATATTGTGGAGTGGTACTACCTGATCCAGTACTTTGGATCTGACAGCTTTCAGGTTCGTTTCAAACAAATTTCGTTGTTAATTCCAGTTTTGTGATGCAATTATCAACGTTTTCCTCATACTCCTTTTGCAGAAAATTAGTACAAAAAATTCGGGAGTTAGGAAGAAGCAAAAGACTAAGCATGTGATGGGAGCAAAACCATATTCCCAAATTCGATATGAACAGGTTATAACTATATTAACTAATTTGCTTATTACTTTATGATATATAGTGTCATCACCTAATGCTACATTTTCGGAACCTTAGACAAACCGTGCCAATGGTCAACAACCGACTGATCTGCAACTTTGGATGACTACTCACGTCAACAAGAATGGAGAATGGACAAGTGATGAAGCTAGGGATGTATATGTGAGTGATTATGTTTGCATCATTACATTTACAACAATTTTCTCATGTTAATTGTATATGTTTAATCTCGCATCCTCCTAATTTATTCGACATGTCACACCTAGGAAAAAGCTTCCATCGAAGTTAGCAATGCAGAAAAAGGTAAGGATAGGCCTTTCCTTACGGCTGAGGAGAACTCAGTTTTTCAGGTCAACTATTCAAAGACTCTTGGAATAAAATCATACAAGACACATGGTCGTGGGTACATGGCGAAATATCCAACACGAAGAGCACTACTGAAACAAAGGGAAGAAGATGCAACACGTGCTGAATTGGATGCCCAGGAAGAAAGATTGCAGCACCAAGAAGAGGTACGAGAACTGAAACAAAGCCTTGCAAATGTAATTTCGGAAGGGAAAAAGATAAGGAAGAAAGTAAGAAACAAATGGATGATATGAGGGAAGAATTCCGTCAGCTTTTGCAACAGGTACCCATTTCAACCGTGTTTGAACTATTGTTTCAGACCATAATTGCAATAATTTCTGTCTCCATTTCCTCCATAGGCTATGTCTGGAACCATGATCGCCACACATGAGTCAAATGGACCTACTTCGCAGGAGTTCATAACACCACCACGTGTAGAAGCTGAACCTGCAAAGGTATTTCTGTTGGAGAGGCTGATGCACATACATGCTTCAAAAATTTTAGCATTATGTTTACACCAAATTTTCTCTATGGCAGACTCCTGAACCACCAAGTGTAAAGACAACAGAAAAGGATATTGTACCACCTGAGACCATAAAAACTAAGAGTAGCTCAGCTAGGAATATTTTCTCAAAAACTAATGTTGCTCCAGGATCAACGATTAGTTTTGTTACTTCCAATCAGCTATTGAGGACTCGTAATCAGAAAAAGAATCAACAGGTATGAATAACGTCATAACTAAATCTGCACCTGATGTTTACCAAGTAATTTATTATTTATGCCTATGCCTTGTGTTCTGTATGCCCTCAAGTAAAAAAATAACTAATGTTATCCAATTAATTTACTAAGTATAGTTAAACTTGACATTTAATACTATTGAACAACTAATCTGGTGTATGATGCAATATATTAATTTTTTGTTGCTGTTGGTTTTGTTTAATGTGTGGGAATAAATATACTACATTACATCTTTTTGTGTACCATTGGATTGTCATATAATTAATATCTTCAGTGAACAGGCACAGTTTTTAATAGGAATATGTACTTACTAATCTGATGCATCCTTTTTTATTATCCAAATGTGACGCTAGAGTTACTTGAAATGTGCATCCTTTTCTATTATCTTTTTTATACCAACTAATCTGGTGTATGCTAATTTAATCATATATGCTTTCATGATTCGCAGAGAAACTCAGACAGCCAAAACAATTAGAGAAAGCAACCATGGATTACTGTTGATGGGCGACCAACAAGATTGATGTACGAGAAGTTGATGGGCGATGGAGCAACCAGGGAACTAATTTTTAGATCCATTTATTATATGCTAAACAGTGTTGTGAACTTAGTTAAATGTGATGTCTTTATTTTTTTACTTGTGGTCATGTTCACTCAAGACGAATTCTGGTCATTACCTGTTTTACTATGCTATGAGACAATCTTAAATAAAGAATTACTCAGTTATTAAATGTTATGTGCATGTTGTGCAATTGCTTTGTAAACTACTATTCAAATTCGCTGCGTCGCGACAGAATAATAGGCAACCATTCATTTTGTTTGCAATATGCATTATTGCTACGAACTTTAAGTGTTGCTTTATCATAACATCTATTGCCACAAACCATTGTTTGTTGCATCTAACCTCTATTACAACCCACACAAATTCGTTGCAACATATGTATAATACCTCGCAGACTAGTTCGTTGCATTAACATATCAGCTATTGCCACCATATCTGATTTGTTGCAAAAGCAATTTAATGCAATGGATCAAAATTCGTGGGAATAAGACTATATGCCTACGTATCTTTGGAGTGGCAATACTTTTCTTTTGCAACACATTTGGTCGTGGCAATCTTGACCTATTGCATCCTAGCGTTTGGTCGCAATAAAACCTGAGACAACCAATAAAGTCGTTGCAATATTTACTCTTGCAACCAAAAAATGGTTGCATTTCCTTTTTTGTTCGTTGCCATATTTGTTATTACAACCTAGTATAGGTTGCATTAGGCTTCTTTTGCGTTGCAATATTATTTGTAGCAACCAACTATTGGTTGCAATAGGATTTTTTGGTCATTGCATTAACAAACTCTATTGCAACACATCATCTTACGGTTGCCTCAGGCTATTGCACCGTTCCAATTGCAACCATTTATCGACCACCTCACTTCGATGCAACTGATTCCAGATGCAACCAAAACAGCCATATTGCAACCATATATAGGTGTTGGCAAAGGGTTGATTTCTTGTAGTAAAAGGAGGGAGTAGAGGGCACCACCGCCCGCCACCGCCGCTGCCGTGCCCGCTTCGGCGATTTTGACACCCAAGAGGGCATCCCAGGCCTCGTCGGCGGCAAATGAGACCACCACAACCTTCGATTGGACTCACAAATGTGACAAATCAAATATTATCTATCAAAAACCAATTAAAAATCAATATCCCGATAAAATCAAATATGCTTTTAGTAATATCTAATAATTTACATTCAAGATAGATAATGTTGATTGATGCTTGTGCCTACATCCCGATGTTCATCCTGCAGACGGCGTACTCCATGGCGGGGCGGAAGCTACACGTCCAGAGGTCGAACTCATGACGGATGCGACACTTGTCACTGCAGTAGTGGATGATCTCTTTGGTATCCGACCCGTAGCGCCTACATCCCGCTTCCCAAATGCAGATGTGGGGATTCTAGACGGGCAGTATTAGAATGTCATCATCGTCGCTATCATCAAGCCAGTACCACCACACAATATTGTCGAGATCCTGCTTGACAAGGTAGTGCAGCCGCCGCAGGTTGTGGTTCTTCCACTGGCCGGGTTGCAACGACATCTCTAAGAAGTATTTGGCACCGGAGTCTTCAGCAACGGCATCTCCGATGAGCTTCAGACCCTGATCGGGGTTCCGCTGCCTCATCAACTTCTCCATCCCCTTGAAGCACAATGCCTCCGGGTGATTGGCCTCGTGGAAGTGCCGCTCAAAGCACGACCTAACTTTGCGATTCTTGCATGCCTCATGAAGATCATGCAGCGACACGTGTAGTAGTGCCTCATCGGAGTCGCAGATTTTATTGCGAAGGTTGAAAAAATGGAAGATGGGCTCATCCTTAATGGAGTGGATGATGATCTGGGTGTCAAGTTCATCTGGCAGCATCAGCATCAAGCACACCGCAGGCATCAAGGAGAAGGGGAGGAAATAGAAAAGCGACGGGGTTTGGAAATTGAAAGGTGACGAGGGTTGAAGTTGAAGGCGACGAGGGTTGAAGTTGGTTGTCAGGTTCTTGGACATAATCTGCTTAGTGTGTCTATTGATCATGAACTTCTTATTTAATTAGTTTGGTTGTTAGATTTTGTGTGTCATGAACTCGATCTAATTGACGCGAGGAGATCCATCCGCGTTGTGATGAACTGTGTTCTGTTGTGATGAACTGGAGATCTGTTGTGATGAATTGGAGATCTGTTGTGATGAATTAAATCTTAGAGACAAGTAACAATGGGTAGTCATTGCCGACGCAGGTTAGCCTGCTGACGTTGACGCTGACGCGTGGGCTAGTGTCCTACATCTCTCACATAGTTTCTTAGAATGTTTGCTTGAACATAGAAGTTTTCCACACTTCAACATGTTCGAACTTAAATGCATCTGAAAACTTATCAAAACCTTGTGTTCACCTTAAGATTACGAAATGTAAAGTTTCATCACTGATCGTTGTGTAAAACAAATATTATTTGTATGTTTGTACTTACAAAGAACAAAATAAGGCATATAAATATTATTCAACAAATGGAATGGACACTAAACTATGAAATTAATGAAAAGATGGTGATTTTAGAAAAATTTAGAAAAATATCAAATTTGGACTAATAACGACAAAGAAATATTTTTACAACATTTGATTGCAGATTAAAAGGAGAAATGGGAACTGTTCTTCATTTGAATAGAACTGGGCCCCACAGTCATTAGCGACGCGGGGCTGATAACCCACGTCAGATTTGCTGCTCTCCCAAAATTTGACACATATAATTTGAGCATCATACAAAAGCTAATCTACTACTGAGTTCCTATACCAATACTCCGTGCGAACCTCCCCATTTCGAAGCGCAGCCTATGGTCTTCGCTGCAAAACAAAGAAATTCGAAGCCATCCTTTTCCACGCCACAGCCACCGCCGTTGCCTGCGCACGGCTGATCGCTGTGCACCTATGTCGGAGGCAGCAGCGGTTCACCCCAAATGCGCCAAGTTGAGGAATGGATCGCACGCACGGCCTTCTCGCACAAAGGCAGACACCCTTCGTTGCTCAGCCATCTCGACGTTGTACTGCCGCCGCCAGTGACCGCCTCATGTACCGCTTCGTGGTGTCGTCGTCCGCGGCACCACCATTGTCTATATAGAGCAAGATGGCGTATAGATGGGCCGCCGCATTGTGCCCACCCTCGGCGGTGCGCCGGAGATCATTGTATCCCCTGTTTTCCATGAAGACGACTTTGATCCCGGAGAAGAAGCAAGCCTCCAGATTACCGAGAACGGTCAACATAGCAAGGAATGCTTTGTAAATGGTGGGGTCCCACACCCAAGAAATCTCATCTTGTATCCCCTCTATCGACAAACGCCGGCCGACGTCGCCGTGTCCGCACACGCGGCGTATGGTTGAGCAAGTACCGTGTAGGCTGCGGAGGTCAGCCAAGGGCTGCTCTGAGGCCGCATCGACGTGCGCCGCAATCTCAATGCGTAGGTCTTGAGGGAGGCCCAGCAGCAACGATGGCTGGTGCCGCCTGCTTCTTCCCGGCATACTATTCATCTCCGACCGGGAATGGTGACGATGAGAAGTAAGCAATTGCTATTTTTCGCGGGTAGAGATGAAGGGGCATGGGATCTAAATGTTTTTGGAAGGAGAAGATACAAGAGATTTGTTTCCAAACACGGTTTAAGTATGCAACAGAGACGACCTTTGGCTAATCTGTGTTATCATTTAATTCTCCATTAGAGACGACGTTTGGCTAATCCGTGTAGTATCGTTTAATTATCCATTGGAGACGACGTTTGGTTAATCCGCGTATCATTTAGTTCTACATTGGAGTCACTGCCTTTGCTCTCAGCCATTGACTGGCAACAGTTTCACCATTGACCGATCTTGGGAAGCTTCCCGTTTCCTGTGCTCTTGATCTTATCCCTTCCTCTCTCTTTTTTTTGGAGATGATGAGTACATTGGAGATGATGTTTGGTTACTTCATGTATCATTTAATTCTACATTGGAATCACTACCTCTGCTCTCAGCCATTGACTGGCAACAGTTTCACCATTGACAGTCTTGGGAACCTTTCCGTTTCCTGTGCTCTTGATCTTATCCCTTCTCTCTCTTTTTATGGAGATGATGACTACATTGGAGACGATGTTTGGTTACTCCGCATATCATTTAATTCTACATTGGAATCACTACCGCTGCTCTTAGCCATTGTCTGGCAACAGGTTCGCCATTGACAGTCTTGGGAACCTTCCCGTTTCTTGTGCTCTTGATCTTATCCCTTCCTCTCTCTTTTTTTTGGAGATGATGACTACATTGGAGATGATGTTTGGTTACTCCGCGTATCATTTAATTCTACATTGGAATCACTACCTCTGCTCTTAGCCATTGACTGGCAACAATTTTGCCATTGACCGTCTTGGGAACCTTCTCGTTTTCTGCGCTCTTGATCTTTTTTTTTTGAGGAAAATACTGTGGGGGAGTTCCCCACAGCTTAGTTAAAAGCTTAAATAAACCAAAGGAGTATATGTACAAGTAGGAACAAGAGGGAAAAAGGAGGGAAGAGGGAGGCTACCATTACATTAAGAGATACTCTCCAAAAACGAAATAAAAGAAGCCTGCCTATCACTCTTCATTCTCACGATGTGAAGAAAACCCTGAGCTTTAAACTTCCTAACCCAAGTGCTAATAGAAGCTAAACCATTATCAAAGATGACAGCATTTCTGAGATTCCAGATCTCCCAACTTGCTATGACGAAGGCCTCCATGAAGAACTCTAGGGTAGACATCCGAAAAGCTTGAAGAACCCTTTCATCTACAGGTAGGTTCATGTTCCAGCTGATACCAAGTTTTGCCCAACAACCGAGAGCAAACACACAGGAAAAGAAAAGATGATCAATGTCTTCCTCCTCATTAGCAGTACATAAGACGCAGCAAGCATTGGGTTGCACATTATAGTTCCTCCGTAAAAGCATAGTCCTTGTATTCAAGCGATCGACCAGGACTAACCATATGAAGAATTTGATCCTGTTTATACACTTGGACTGCCAGATGAGCGTGAAGATCCGAGAAGACTGAAAGTTCTCAAACGCCATTCGATAATACCTTCTAGAGGTGTAATTTTGGTTTCCCCAAGAGAAAGACCAAGAATCATGTTCGACTGGATTTAGTTCCACAGAAAGCAACAACACATCAAGCTGTAGCAATTCCTCATGAGCTTCAATCGATAGAGGCAAGGCAAACAGTGTGTCTAGATCATCAGCTTGTGCAAAATCTTGGACAGAGATGGCAGTATTCCTGGCAAAAGAAAAAAGTCTTGGAAACTTATGAGCCAAAACTTCACCACACCACAGATCTTTCCAAAAAGTAACTGTAGTACCATTTCCCAAGACACAATAGGCAATCCCTCTGAAGAGGATATTTAGGTGCAAAACATCTTTCCACCAAAAGGAACCAATCTCCGAGGAAGCATGAGGAACTTTCCCAAGATAATATTTATTCCAGATTAAATGAACCCAAGGGATATCCATATGATTATAAAATTTGTTGAGTTGCTTGAGAAGCAAAGCCTCATTTTGTAATCTCAGATTAATGATACCCAGTCCTCCCTTGGATTTTGGCCTCTGAACCATAGACCAAGCAGCCAAGTTACCCCCTTCTTGTCCGGATGATTACCTCTCCACAAACATTGCTTTCTCATTCTATCTATATTGTCAATCACTCCCACGAGCGACTTGATGGAGCACATGGCATAGGTCACCGTTGAAGTAAGGACTGTGTTGATCATCTCAAGCCTACCAGTGTATGAAAGGAATATCGAACAAGCATTCAGTCTCCTCTCAACTCTATCCATTAGTGGAGTGAGATCTTCCATTCGAGGTTTGGTTGTACCCATTGGGAGACCCAAATAGGTAAAAGGCATGCTGGCAATTTGACAACCAAAAGCTGCAGCTAGCTCTTGTATCTTAGTTTCAGACACATTCAGGGGGGGCATAGAAGACTTGTGGAAATTGACTCTCAAGCTCGTGGAATCAGCAAAAGTTTGTAGGAGGCCCTTAAGATGAAGCAGTTGTGCTCTATCAGCTGGTAGGATCAAGATAGTATCATCTGCATATTGCACAACTGGGAAGTCATTGGCGACATGAGGGATTGGCAAAGACAAGTGATTGTTGCGTAGTGCATCATTGATTACATACTGAAGTAACTCGGCGGCGGAGAACAAATAACAGGGGGAGAGAGGATCACCCTGTCTAACTCCCCTTTTACATTTAAATTTCCTTCCAGGGGTACCATTCAGCAGAATTGAAGAAGTGACAGAAGAGAGAATAGATCTAATCCATGACAACCATTTTGCAGGAAAACCTAAAGCCTCCATCATGCTAAGAATGGCATTGTGTTCAACAGTATCAAAAGCTTTTGCAAAATCAAGCTTTAGAATGACAATCTCCCTCTTGCTTTGTTGACACTGATGAATATATTCAAAGCACCAAGCTATGCAGTCTTGAATAGATCTTGATTTTATGAAACCATATTGATTAGCATGGAGCAAATTTAAGATTACAGCCCGTAGCCTCTCTGCAAGAATCTTAGTGAGCAATTTGATACTACTGTTAAGGAGGGAGATAGGCCGAAAGTCATTTACAGTTTCAGGGTTATTCTTCTTTGGCACAAGGGTAATGAAGGATTCATTCAAGCAGTCTATATTAATATTGCAGTCAAAGAAATCCTGGCAGAGAATGTAAAAGTCCTTTTTGATGATCCCCCAACACTTCTTTAGAAATAAACCATTAAAACCATCTGGCCCTGGAGCTTTGTCAATGGGAACCATTTTGATGATATTATCAATCTCCTGTGGCAGAAAAGGTGCCACTAGACTGTCCAGATCTTGAGTAATGGAAACTAGTTGAGACAAATCAAAGAGCATATTCGGCTGTAAAGAAATTCCCATTCTATTCTTGTATTCCTGTAGAAGAAGAGCAGCTTTCCCTTCATGATCATGTACTTGATTACCAGTGTCATCTCTTAGGTAGGTGATGGAATTTTTCCTATGGGAGACTGTAGCCATAGCATGAAAGAACTTAGTACATTCATCCCCAAACCGTATTCTGTTGACAGTGAATCTCTTCCTCCAGTATAAGTTTTTATATCTCAAAAACATTTGCAACTGTCTTTTAATAGTAAATCTCAGATTCCATTCTGTCAACAGAAGCTGTCTGCATTCCTCAAGAGAGTCTAGGAAAAAAATAACCTTGTTACAGTTCTTGATCAATGAGGAAAGCTGGGACAAACTTTTACTCCAGTTCTTCAATTTAAATCTTGTATTCTTTAGTTTTCCTGCCAAAACACTAGCAGAAGAATTAGAATTCCTCACCGGTGCATCCCAAGCAGAAACCACAGCTTCTAAAAACCCTGGATGCTCTGGCCAAAAGTTCTCAAAGCAAAAAATGTTTTCCTTGGGGATGTCAGTACCAATAGTAATCTTGCAAGGAATATGATCTGAAGTAATTTTGGCCAAAGGAAGCACAAGTGTATTCGGATATTGAACTGTCCAATTCGCGGATGTGAAGAACCAATCCAATTGTTCTAGAAGCGGGTCTGTTGCATATTGGACCAGGTAAAGGCTCTTCCTTTTAAAGGCAGCTCCAGCAAACCCAGGTGACCCAAAAGGTCGTTAGAAATTAGAGTATCCGATAGATTTCCTCCAGGCTTGTTTCTATCCTCCAGGGATCTGTAAAAATTAAAGTCACCAAGAAATAACCAGTTCTCCTCGTCATCAATAACATGAGAGCGCATCCAGTGAACAAAAGAAGATCTCTCAGGGTCATGGCATGGGCCATAAACCGTGGTGAGTTTCCACATCGCTGAATTGAATTGGGAGGTGAAGGAAATTGTAAGACCAAAAGGCTGCTTATCTAAAGTCATCCCGAGAAAATGAGCACTATTCCATATCACAAGGATTCCACCAGAAGCACCCAGGGAGGGAACAAAATCAAACTTATCATAGCGTCTCGGGGCAAATTTCCTTATAATATGCATATCAACACTTTGCAGTTTTGTTTCTTGTAAACAGATAATAGAGGAACCGCTCTCTTCGATTTTATTTCTAACAGCATCATGCTTGTCAGTGGCATTAAGACCCCGTATGTTCCAACACAAAATATTCCAATTTCTATTGTTCATTTGTAACCGAGGTAATAAAAGAGGGGATTAATACTACCAGAGCATAATCCAAACACGGCCATGAAAGAATATGTAAAGGATGCCAGTAGAAAACCCATAGCCAGACAACAGAGGCACAGCAGAAAAAAGGCATAGGTCCAACAGACAAGCACAGTAGAGTCTGAAAGGTCCACAAGCACCACAGAGTAAAGACATAGTAGCTAAAACTACTAAAGTCCACCAAAAGGGAGATAGTCCAGGCTAAACAGAGAAGCCAGAAAGAAACAAAATAACACTTGGACAATAGGAAATTAAGGCACAACATCCTGTCCATCATTTGTCTTCCTTGTCATAAGTTCATCAGCTGTGAGCTCACTAGGAGACACATTGCAGAACAGCCCCCATTGTTGAAGAGTCTCAATTGGGACAGGGGCAGGGACAATTTCAGAAGGCCTAGGAGGATTGTCCAAAAGGTGAAGTGCAGCACTGTCCAGAACCTTCCTCTTCTTCCTGGGAGTCTTGTCAGGCAGCTGAGAATGCTTAAACCCTTCAAAGATATTGAGCCTACTGCTTCTCCTACACCCTTGTGTTACAAGAGGCTTCCTGCTGTTTCTTATCCCTTCCTGTCTCTTTTTTTACAACTGATGTTATCCCTTCCTTGTTTTTGCTATAAAAAGGCACCGACGCCTATCGGTCCTCCTCACTTCAAGTTGCTTCCTTCTTCTCTAGATCTAGATCTAGCTATATGGTTCCTTCTTCTGATACAATAAAGCGAGTCACTTGCTTCCTTCTTCTCTAGATCTAGATCTAGCTATGGCGCAAAGAATAGATCTGATAGTGCGCAAGCTTTTGCTTTTCTCTCTTCTTCCTCCTCCTTGATCTCGCAGTTGCTAGAAGAATTCTTGTGATATGGGTGATTGGGTTGCTCATCCCTCTAACACAGTTGCTAGAAGAATCCTTGTGACATACCCCTTGCTCGTAGCTGTGTCCGGGGAAGGTAACCAGAACTTTGACGGAAAGCCTGCTGTAGCTTTTTTGTCACACTTGGGCTCTTGCAAACCAAAATTAGGGTTGCAGAAATGGAGCTTGTTCAATGACCAGGTGCAGCAAGATCGACGACCTGCGAGCAAGTTCGACCTGCGAACAAGATCGATCTGTGTGTGTGATTTTGCATATCTCGTCATGAAGATATGGCCGCATTGTAACCTTGTTCTGATGCATCAATGATGACTGTAATCTGTGTGTGTGTGATTTTGCATCTCAAGAGACACGCTTGTGTGATTATCTCTGTGCAGTATAATTTTTTGTATGATTTACCTACTCATTTGCAAGCATGAAGAAGAACAAGCCGACAGGGTGCTGGCTAATCCGTGTCTCTTTTGATGTAATCTCTGTGTGTGATTTTGCATCTCAAGAGACATGCTTGTGTGATTATCTCTGTGCAGTACAATTTTTTGTATGATTTACCTACTCACTTGCAAAGCTTGAAGAACAAGCCGACGGGGGCTGGCTAATCCGTGTCTCTTTTGATGTAATCTGTTCTTGATTTCACATATCTTTCCCAAAACAAAGGTGAGGCGGGTTCGTTAGTCCTCGTCTCTTGCCCGTAAGAAAGGCGACGTGGGTTTGTTAATCCTCGTCTCTTGCCTGTAACTTAGGCGATGCGGGTTGGCTAATCCTCGTCTCTTTGATATTAATGCCCGCTACTGAACTAAAGCGAATATATAAACGAAATATATATAGTATCTTAGGAAGAATATATTACAAGCAGGATTCAAATTCCACCACATCCCATATATTACAAAAAGGATTGAAATTCCACCAATACATCGCATCCTTTATATTACAAAACGGATTCCATTTCCACCAATAGACACATCCTCCAACATTACAAAAAGGATTCAGCAGAAATCAGACTTGCTTCTTCTTCCTTGGTTTATGTATATGGATCTTTCACTATGGTCGCTTCACAAGTACGATGTTTTGTTAGTTCCCAAGAGTTGGGGCTTGTATGAAGTGTCAAAGGATGGAATTTTGTCAAACTAGTTGTATTCCTCCTCCTCAACAACATTTTCAACCCTAACAATCCTTTTTTCCAGGCATAACCACATACCAATTCTTCTTTGCAAGGTCAGGTACATAGAACACTTTCTCAACATCATTGGCAAAGACAAACGGTTCGTTTTTGTAACCAAAAACCCAGAGATCAACACTAACATAACCATATTTGTCCTTGCTCACAGCTCTCTTCCCATTGGTGACCCATCTACACCGAAACAATGCTACCTTCAATCCTACATAATCAAGCTCCCATATCTCCTCTATTTGACCATAATATGTGTCTATCTCCATGTCATCATCATCATGACTGTCGTCGATGATGACCCGTACACACACCGCTATTTTTATAGACACTTTTTTTATCATAGGCCATGATGTAGAACGTGTATCCATTGATATCCATTTCTTCATATCTTGTAACAGTGAACAATGGCTCTACTTCTAGATTCCTTATCTCGTCGGTAATTACAACATTATTGCCGCATGTCTCGACATAATCTCGGAGCCACCTGCTGAAACCTTGCATGTGCATCTTTGCAAGCCATTCCCTACCACGATTAGGTGTAGCTATTGTATCACGGTGAAATGAGCCTTTTGGAAGGCATCTGCATCCGGAGTGACTGACCTTTTCCCCATGGTCCCAACACCTGAAAGCCTACCTTCATGCCGTGAGTGAGGCACATCAATGGGGTTTTGTGGGTCCATATAACCCATGGCCCACTCCACTGCTTCGATGGTCTCGTAGCCATAAACAATGGCTCCCTTCGGAAATAACCGGTTATGTACCATGATTTCAGGAATCCATAGAACCTCTAATATGGAAACATATGATGAAGGTAAGATGGGCCAAGGAACCAGATTTCCCTCGTGAGGCATGTTGTTAGATGCAACATGAGATCAAAGAATGATGGTGGGAAGGTAGCTTCAAGCAGGCATAGGGTCTCGAACTGACTCCTCTCCAAGTCCAATAGTTTTTCCTCATCAATCACCTTCTGTTCTATTGCATTGAAGAATAAACACAAGTTCTGTCTTGATACCTCTAAGTGCAACAGGAAGAAGAGCTGTCATCAACACATGGCAATCATGAGATTTCATCAAGTTGAAATTCATTTTCATGTCCTTCACTGACACTAGCCTCTTGAAGTTTGATGAGTAGCCTGAAGGTACTTTCAAATCATGCAAAACTGACATAATTCTTTTCTCTCTGCCTCTAACAAGGTGGTTGCAGCAATGGGAAGGTTCGTCCCCGTCTCTGTTTCCTCTGCATAGAGCTTCGACCTAATGCCCAGGTCTTTAAAATCCTCCCTTGCATTTTTATGATCTTTTCCTTTGGACTTCTATTGTCGCAATGTTCCACAAGTAGCTTCACACACATTCTTCTTGACGTGCATGTTGTCAATCGAATGACGCACATCCAACACCGGCCAATACTCTGGCTCCCATAGAATTGATTTCTTGTTCCACATTCTTTCTTCTTTTTCTTCTTCACCATCTCGTTTCTTTCTTTTGCCAAGGGTTTTTTCAGTCACTTTGGGTAACATCTCGATAGTTTTGATGTCCTTGACTTTGAAGTGGACCAGAACTCCAGTCACATGCAACGACGCCTCTCGACTCTCCTTTTTCCCATTAAACTGACAATCCATGGCCCGGTATGAATGTTTCTTCCCGAGGAAACGACGGTGCCCCATTGATACGTATTTCTTTGAATGTCTTAGCCATACTGCACAAGTATCTTCCAAGTAGTGTAAGCAAGCTGCACCTTTCCTTTTGCTCTGGCCAGAGAGGTTGCGATGAGCCGGGTTGTCGTTGATGGTGGTGAATAACATGGCATGCATTGTGAACTCGTCACTCATGAACTCATCCTAAACCTTCGGCACACCAGGCTTTCACAATATCTTCAAGTCATCAACTAATGGCCTCAAGTAGACATCAATACAGTCGCCAGGTTGCTTTGGCCCGGAGACCAATATTGTCAGCATCATATATTTCTGTTTCTTGCATAACTAGGGTGGAAGGTTGCACAACGACAACATGACAAGCCAGGTGCTATGTGTTGAGCTCTGGTTACCGAATGGGTTCACACCATCTGTGCTCATTGAAAACCATATGCTCCTTGTGTCGTCAAACCATGGGAAGTGGTTATTAATGTTACCCCATTGCGCTGCATCTGCGGGGTGCCTAAACTTGCCATCTGTCTTATTAAGCTCCTTTTGGCGTTCGTCATGCCAACGCAAGAGTTGAGCCTCCTTTCGTGTTGCGAACCATCTTCTCAGCCGAGGAATGATGCAAAAATACCAAGCCACCCTCACAGGAGCCCCTCTGTTAGCCTTTTTCTTCTTGCCTCTGATCTCGCCGGGCTCAATCTCGTCATCAACATTATTATCATCTCCACCATCCTTTTTCCTCTTGTACCGATCATAGACACACTTAGGGCCCTTGTCAAGGTCTGCATAATCTCCACAAAACAATACACAATTGTTCTTGCATGCATGGATTTTTCAACCTCTATTCCAAGAGGACAAACTATCTTCTTCGCCTCATAGACAAACTCTGTTATTTGGTTTCCTTCAGGTAGCATATCTCTAAGCACATCCAATAGATGTTTTAAACTTTTGTTGCTCCAACCATGATCTGCCTTAAGCTGCAGAAGTTGTAGATCACCACAAAGGCGAGAGTACTTCTGGCAATCAGGATAGAGGGGTTTCTTTGAATGTTCAATGAACTGCTTCAGCCTCGCTAATTCAGAAGGTGTGTACACTCGTTGAAATTCAACATCCCGAAACATTTAGTCAACATTGTGCACATGTTGCAACACCTCACCATCATCGAAGCCCCTAACTTCTTGATCAGTGATATCCTCAGGCCTCAACACATTTGGTGGGAATAATGGTTCATTTCCCTAAAAAAGTCCATTGTCATCAAGGTCTTTATCATGGTCGGTAGCATGGTGTCGCACTTCACCTTCATTTAGGCAGCTTTGCTTCGAGTTCATTAAGTCCTTCCTCACCATGTTTAATCCAACACGTGTAGTTTTTTGTGAAACCACGTGTGACCAAATGATGAAAAATGATTTCCCGTTGTGCGAATTTCCTTTGGTTGAGACAATCAACACAGGGGCAAAGCGTTGCCTGAATACCACGGTTTCTCATATCCGCCTCTGCTTGATTTAGAAAACCATTGACCCTGCTTAAGAAATTCTCCCAATCTTCTTGGGTCTGTCTGTACATACAAGCTCGAACAGCAGATGCCATCTATATTCCATACACCAAATGAGCATAATTCATCACACAAAAAAACCGATAACACATAAGAGGATTAGAATAGCTGAAGAATTTCAATAAAAGGGGCCAATTAATTTCCACCTTGACAAGGACTTTCTATGAGGTGAGTGTTGCCGAGGACGAGGATCGGAGGCGGCGTCGCGGCCACAGTGACGGCGACAGAGCGGAGGACGGTGCGGTCGCCGTCCGCTCTGGCCCCTTTCGCCATCGTGCACGCGGCCGGCCGACCTACTGCAGCGTCGGCTTTCTGAGGAGAGAAATTAAGCGCAATCCTCAGAGCGCGCGCAGCTGGCGGCGGTGAACAGGACAGGTCGGCCGGGACATCTGAGCACATAGATCGAGCGAGTGACCTTCTGAGGAGAGAGAGTGAGTGTTGTTGTCAAAATAGGAGTGGCTTTCTTCGGAGAGAGAGCGGGTGGTGTCGGAAGGAGAAGACATAAACGAGCAATAACAATGTGCGTCTCTGATGTGAGAAAAAAGGCGACACTGGGTGGCAATCAAAGGAGACGAGTCCTAAGACACGAGACACATCCAATTGGGTCACTAGCAAAGGAGACACATCCTACAAGCATGCGTCTCCAGTACGAAATTATCGGTAATGGACTTTATAGCCCGTTACCAATATGGCGGCGATCAGTAATGGACTTAAGCAGCCCGTTACTGATAGGGCATTGATCGGTAACAGACTTTACAAGCCTGTTACCGATAGGTTTAACATTTGTAAGGGCCTCTCTTTAACATCTGTTACAAGGAATTTATGTAACAGGCATTTAAGAAGCCCGTTACCAGAAGTCCACATTGGTAATGGGCGTTGTGGAGGCCAACGCCCGGGTCGTCTTGGCGTGCTTATAGGTAACGGGCGCCAAACAACAACCGTTACAGATGTGGGTGGATGTAACGGGTGTTAAGGGCCCATTACAAATGCTGCGTGACCTATTTGAGGTTTTCACGTAGTGTACATGCACCCTCGCTGAACTCTGCTGTGATGTTTTTATCTTTGACATGTATTCTGCTATGCTTGTAATCACTAAAGCTATGCTATTGTGTTGAAATGCTGTTTTCATAAGCTACCTTTTCAAGGATGATGCAAGTCATAATTTTATTAGACTCGCGTATGCACCATGATGATGTTTGAGCTACCTGATGATGTGTTTGTTTGTTTCTATTGATTTCATATATGTTTGTTTGGCCTTTGCTATTTTTCTGCTTCCAAAGATTGAAACATGGGAACTGCGCCCGAAAATGCCTCACCTCAGTATCTTGTTTCAATCTTCGTGGTTCACTTTGCCCCGACATGGCTTGCTTCACTGACGAGCGTATGATGTATCATGATAAGATAAATACGAGTCATTGAGAGCCATGTGTGGTTTGAGGACCGGTGGATGGTCGCTTCCTGGAGTGATCAGTGATTGACAACATGGTGTGGACTGATTCTTGGCTAAGTATTGCAGGTGCAGGTTGCAGCTTGTCTGGTGTTGGTGTAGATGAAGAACAAGCATGAAAGGTCGTTGCCGGTGAGGCCTTCAGGTGTGGAGAAGACAAGTAGGCTTGGCTCGAGGGACCCGATGGCCAGCGGGATCAAGTGCGGGTCGCATGGTGGCAAGAATGGCAAGATGAAGTCATGAACAAAAACACCCTTCGTGGTTCTTTTTCTTTTGATTCCTCTCCCAAATCTGTGAGAAAAGGGGCTCGATTTAGGGTTTTTCGTTGTCCTAGGGTTTGGTGTGTTCTTGGCGGAATTCCTTCGATTCCTCTTGATTCAACGAGTTTTGGTGGACCATAACTTGGCTTTGGAGTGCCCATGAGGTGTTCCTACTATCCCCAAAGTCTTGTTTGGATCCGTGGAGCGAATCGGGAGATCGGGAGTTGGATTTGGAGGAGTTGACCCGCGGATTCTGTTCATCCCGAGCTGCATAGGTTACACCAGTCTGACCAGTGCTCTTGACTGATCTGACCGGTGTGAGCCCTTTGTGGGATTTGCCTCGGGTGAGTTGCTTAATCTGTTTGTCTTTGGGTTGTGTTGGTGTTGGTCAGTTCTTGGCAGTTTTGGAGGTGTTTTTGTTGGCTTTGTGTAGGGTTCTTCTTCCGTGCAGGTTGTGATTAGGGGGTGTTTTTGTTCCATGGACTAGAGAAGTCACTAAGGCTCTCTAGAACATTTGTTGTGCGACTGCGGTAGTCACCGGCCTGATCGTCTCTGTCCACTGGTCTGACCGGCGTAGGCCATCGATCTGATCAGCGCAGGCCATCGGTCTGACCGGTGTAGCACAGACAGCAAGCCGTGCAAGTTTCCACTGTGCATGTGGTGAGTTTTGGCTCGGAAGGTTGTTTGTTGGTTCTAGGATCAGAAGCACTCCAGTGGCTATGTGGTCTTGACCAACTTGGGTAGTAGAGTCAGAGACATGTGTTGGAAGCCGTGTTCATTTTGTCGGAGCGTCTATCTCCTTCGAGAAGAATTTTTATCGGCTCTCATTCACTCCCCCATCTCAAGTTCACCATTTCGGTCCTTCAAGTGGCATCAGAGTGGGTTACGGGTCCTGATTGACTCTAACCAATCTAAGATCCAAGGATGACATACCAGGAATGGGGTTCAGGGCCTCCACACTTCGATGGCAAAAACTACCAGATGTGGAGTAAGCGGATGGCGGCGTTCCTCTGAGGAAAGGGTCAGATTCTTTAGTATGTCATGGTGGACACAGGCTATGTCTAGCCGATGAAATTCCTCGCTCCAGGATCGAGGGACATGTTCGACGCCAACAACAAGGCGGTCGACTACTTATTTCGTACTCTTGTGTCAGGCTGAATTCGATCGGGTGCACACGGAGTGCTTGGCTTGTAGAATCTGGTCGGTGTTGAACGAAGCTCATGTTGGAAATGCTCAGGTCCAGGCTCGGATATATGAGACTTACCAGGGATAGTACGAGAACTTCACTCATCTCCCGGTGAGTCCATCTATGCCTTGTTTCAGAGGTTTATGGTGGTGGTAAACAACATGAGGGCTAATGTGGACGTGCTCCCGTACGATGATCATGATAGGGCTGTCAAGCTCTTACACTCGCTGGATCCAGTGGTTTGAGGAGGAAAGTTCAAGGCCATTCTAGAGTCTTAGAAGTATGACACCTTGACGGTGAGCGAGCTGTTCTTGAAGCTCAAGTCGGCTGAGGTGGATCGGGGTATGACAGCCAAAATTGAGGTCCTGACTGATTCACATATTCTCGCCCTCATCGGTGGCTCGAAAGGGAAATCTAATGCTAATCCATCCACAAGGATGTTCTTCTTGTCCTCTAATTTGATGTCTGTGCCAGATGAGGAGTTCGACATGCTTGGAGAGGACGAGCTGGCGCTGCTAACCAGGTGGTTCGAGAGGTTGCACGAGAACCGGGTGAACATGAGGAGGAACACGAGGACATGCTTCCAGTGCAGCAAGCCAGGACACTTCGTCGCCGACTGCCCGGAGAAGGTCGAGAACAAGGACAACTACAAGCACAAGTCGAAGATGGATGGCAAGTATCGTTCAAGGCATGACCACAAGCACAAGCACAAGGGCAAGCACAAGGACGAGCGACGATCGAGGAATAAGGAGAGCCAAGGCAAGGCCCGAGCGATGGTTGGAGCAAGCGATGTCAACTCCAGTTCCGCGTACTCCACCTGGAGCTCGAGTAGCAGTGAAGATGAAGATGATCGGCGCAAGAGCAGGAAGTCGTCCAAGAACCTGAGCGGGCTGAGCTACTTCGCTAGAGACGGCATATGCACCATGGCGCTTAGCTCCGACAGCAAGAAGAGAAACCAGAGTGACTCGGGCCCCGACTCCGACAATGAGGTACGTGATGAACTTCCCTTCTTGCATCAAAAGAATGAACAGCTTGGCTTGTTGCTTGATAATCGTGATGATATGCTTAGAGAGGGAAAGATGATGAGGAAAGAGCTAAGGGCTTCTCTTGAGGATGCTAGGACTAGAGTGGCTGAGTTAGAAACACAGAACTTGGATGCTAAGCTTGAAATTGACTTCCTTAAGGCTTCGCATGTTGATTTTGATGAAGTTGAATGTGCTGATTGTCTTATCTTTCTAGCTGATCTTGATATGTTTAAGGAAAAGCATGCCTCCAAGTGTGAGGAACTAGATGCGCTTAGAGTTGAAGTGTCTGAGCTTAAGTCTAGAACTGCTTTGCTAGGTGCTTGCACTTCTTGCCCTGTCTTGCATGGAAAAATTGGTGAGATGCATGCTTACATTGTTTCTCTTGAGGCTAAGCTGAAAGAAACAGTTCCTACTTCTTGCTCTACCTGTGAATTGTATGCTTTGAAGAATTTGGAACTTGCACATTATGTTGATCGTTTGCAGGATGAGAATGATGAGTTGAGAAAGTTGATGGGTTGGTTGTCTGGTCATGAGCCTCAGTTGACGATAGTGATCGAGACACATAAGTGCCAGGATGGTGAGGGACTTGGGGCAAACACGGTGGTGAGGGAAGTAGTGAGAATATCCCAGAGCCACCAAAAACCCACCACAAAAATGCTTTTTTCCCCAAACCAAACCATCTTAGGAATCGACTAGACACAATCCCAGCTCCACCCATGTTTCCTCCACAAAACAATGATTTCAAAAAGCCTATCAAGTTCATAAGCACTTTGGGGAAGTGTTCACTGGGAAAGAGAGTGAGAAGGCGAGTGAGGAGAAACCGGTTGAGAAGCCTAGTGAGGAGAAACCAGTTGAGAAGCCTAGTGAGGAGAAACCAGTTGAGAAGCTGAGTGGAGAGAAACCAAATGTACAACCCCATCCGAAGCCTAAGCCTAAGCCTAAGCCCATAAGGTTTCATTGTGGCTATTGTGGGAGAAATGGTCACAAAGATGAGTTTTTCTTCAAGAGGAGGCGTGAGGAGAGAATGGCGAAGGAGTGGGCTAACAAGACAAGTACCACCCTTCCAATGGTGTACTTGAGCCTCGTGGGCAGATGCCCAGGGCCAAGGCGAGTGTGAGGACAGTTCCAGCTTGGGGAGAGTGAGGACCATGTGTGGTTCGAGGACCGGTGGATGGTCGCTTCCTGGTGTGATGAGTGATTGACAATGTTGTGTGGACTGACTCTTGGTTAAGTATTACAGGTGCAGGTTGCGGCTTGACTGGTGTTGGTGCAGGTGAAGAATAAGCGTGAAAGGTCGTCGCCGGTGAGGCCTCCAGGTGTGGAGAAGACAAGTAGGCTTGATTCGAGGGACCCGGTGGTCAGCGGAGTCAAGTGCGGGCCACATGGTGGCAAGAACAGCAGGACGAAGTCGTGGACGGTTTCTTGGATGAGCCTCAAAACCATGGTCGAGCCGGGACTACGTGGGAGCCGAGTCATGAGTGGCGATTGGCGGAGGCTACACCGAGTTCGCGGGGTTTGCAGTGGTTCACCAGAAAACCACTAGGTTACTCGGTTGAGCCACAAAACCGAGGCCGAAGACTCGACGAGGAGGTGCGGCCACCCAGGCCGGTTGAGCCACCCAGAAGGGCCGGTCAGACCGCTTGGGCCGGTCTAACCGCCTAGGGGGGCGGTTTGACCGCCCTGGTCGCTGCCGCTGAGAAGCTTCGAAGCGGAGGATACACGTCGGGATCGCAAGGCTTGCGTCGAGGCTAAGCAAGTTGCAATCGTTGGGCATCCGTCCGATGGAGAAAATCTAAAGACTTCCAAATTCACCCTTGAGGGGCATGTATCCTCAGTTATTAAGTAAGGGTAGTTTGGTCTTTTGGGTGCCTTCATATATACTCTTGAGGGGATGGATGGCAGCCAACTCTTGGAACCCTAGCTCATTTATTTTCTCATTTTCGTCCGTATTTTCCTCTAGTTTTCTAGGACTAGCTTGAGAGCTTCATGTGAGATCTAGAGAGAGGTATGGATGATCGGGTGGCAAGCTAGACCTTGTATGCACCTTCATGATATGTACAGATGATTCGGTATGGTTCCTCAAGTTCTTGTGTTGTCTTTCCCGTCCTCCTTTTTGGTGATTTTAGGAGTTCTTTGTTGTGATCTTCGTGGCAGAGTTTTTGAGGACGATTTCTTGCGAGATTCTTGTTGGGTGTCACGTATGAGGACCTTGTGCCTCTTTGGTTGGTAACTTTGCCCCAAGAATCCCCTTGAATCGGACTCGATTTGGTGGTTATTCGATTTGCACGAGTTCTTGACCTAGATAGCCGAAATCTGCGATTCCTCTTGATTGTGAGCGATTCGGGTCGATTCCTTTGAGGTAGAGGTTACCCAAGAGGTAACCCAGCTATTCCCGAAGTTTCGCTGGAATCCGTAGAGTGATTCAAGAGATCGGGTGATGGGAAGTCGAGGTTTGACCCGCGGGTAGGTTTTCTGGAAGGGGCAGTCAAACCGCCTAGGGGGGCGGTCTAACCGCCCTGGGCCTTCCAGGTGAAAGTTTGATTTTGCCGGATTTTCCTCTGTGAGTTTGTTCATCCTGATCAGAGGAGCATTCAGGTGAAATCTTGGGTCATTTTCGTGTTGTTTGCTAGGAGTTCTTTGCTGGGTACAGGAGGTTAGACCATCCCTGGTAGCCGGTCTAACCGCCCCGAGGCCCCTGGGTGAAGTTTTGGTTTTCGCCAAGATTTCCTGGTAGCTAGCTTGGCCTTGACCAGAGAGTTCTGTTGGTGAAACCGTGGTGCGTTTTGGTACCCGGAAGAGGTGTTTGGGAGGATTTCTTGGTTGCCTAGTGGAGGCGGTCTATCCGCCCCAATACCCAGTCTAACCGCCTCCTCCAGACAGCCGACTCCCGAGTTGTTTTCGCTGTCGTGTGCGTGTAGGTGGCTTCTCATAGTGTTTGTTCCTAGGACCAGTAGTACTCCAATGGCTACGTGGTTTTGGCAAACGGAAGGTAGAAGTGTGGAGCGTGTGATTTTGGGGGTCCGACCGAGCGAGTTCATCTTGTTGGAGTTTTAATCTCCTTCGAGAAGAATTTTTATCAGCTCCCATTTACTCGCACCCTCTTTGGTCGCCTAATCGGTCCTTCAATTGGTATCAGAGCCAGTTCAGGTCTTTCTTGACTCTAGCCTGTCTAAGATCCAAAGATGGCGTACCAGGAGTGGGGTTTGAGTCCTCTACATTTCGATGGGAAGAACTACCAGATGTGGAATAAGAGGATGGAGGCGTTCCTTCGCAGAAAGGGTCATATCCTTTGTGATATCACGGTGGACACAGGCTATGTCCAGCCAATGAACTTCCTTGCTCTAGAATCGAGGGACATGTTCGACGCCAACAACAAGGCGGTCGACTACTTGTTTCGTGCTCTGTGTTAGCCTGAATTCGATCGGGTGCACAGGGAGAGCTTGTCTTGTAGAATTTAGACGGTGTTGAAGGAAGCTCATGTTGGAAACGCCCAGGTTTAGGCTCGGATGTATGCGACTTATCGGAGAGAGTATGAGAACTTCACTCATCTCCCTGGTGAGTCCATCGTTGCCTTGTTTCAGAGATTTACGGTGGTGGTGAACAACATGAGGGCCAATGTGGATGTGCTCCTGTATGATGATCATGATGGAGCCGTCAAGCTCTTACACTAGTTGGATCGTACTGTTTGGGGCAGAAAGTTTGAGGCCATTGTGGAGTCGGAGAAGTATGACACTGAAGGATCAAATGACGACTAGAGAGGGGGGGGGGAGTGAATAGGAGCCGGTAAAAATTCTACTCAAAGAACCCGGCCTATACCCTAGTCAAATCTCGGTCACACACAAACGATGGATCGAATCACACACCAATCGCCAAGACAACGAGGTTATGGATCAACCTCCAGTCTTAGGAACGATTCCTTGAAGCACACGCGGAAGCACGAAAAAGAAAGGGAGGAATCGAACCAAGAAGCAAATCACTCAGCCTTTGGCGGACAGTCCGGCCAGGCAGGGCGGACCGTTCGCAATGGGCCGCGCGGACCGTCCGGCAGGGTACCGCGGACTGTCCGCACCCTTGCCGCGGACTGTCCGGCCTGAGCCACAGACCGTCCATTAAAGCGAACAGAACCTCCAGTAGCGAACCTCGAAAAACAAACCGTCCGTAGGGAGCACGCGGACTGTCCGCCAGGCACCAGCGGACCGTCCGCCCGGTACACGCGGACCATCCGAAACCACTTCCACCCAAAACTCAACACCAAAATGGATCGAAAGCGAAGCCGAGCAAGAACACGAAGAACACGCGAAGAACACTGTTCACGCGGACCGTCCGCCAGACCCCCGCGGACCGTCCGCCAGGCACGGACAGAACTAAAAACAGCCCGACCTCGAAGGTCAACTCCCCCAAATCATCATCGGATTTCCCAAACGGTAGAAGCTGTGGAGACAAGGGTTTGGGGACTTGAAAAGCGTCACACAAAGATGCTATAGCCCAAAAATCTTGCCTCCTAACTCCCTAAATCACCGGGAAACGCGAATCCTTTGAACACCACCAAGAACAAAGGCTCCGACCGAAAAACCTTGAATCGAAGTGGTTTCCCGGCGTTTGAGGGCACGAGATCAATCACAAAGATGCACTAGACATCCATCCATGTTTCCCTCAAAGAAATCCGGGGAGAAACCCACTCAAATCCGCCGAATCACACCGAGAACACAGGCACCAAAAACAAGCACGAAAAAGACCACGCAAATCACAACGACGAATCTTCTATACAAACCAGGAAAGATTCACAAGGTCTAGCATGCCGCTCTAGCATCCATCCCTCTCAACAAATCTCTCATGAAGCTCTCATGATAGCCTAGAGAAAATGGAGAAGAAAATAGTCCAGGAAAATGAGAAAAAGGAGGGGGGAAATGAAACCCTAAGTCACGGAGAGAGAGAGCCATCCACACACACTCATGGCTTATATATCAGGTCCCGCCGGAGTGGTAAATGACTCGACTACCCCTAACTTAACTACTGGCGATACAACCCACGTAGGGGCATTTAGGTAATGTTTGTGGGTCTTGCCATCGGACGGCCACGCCTTTGCCGCACCCCGCGTCCTCCCAACGCAAGCCATGCGATCCCGCCGCGTGTCCTCCGCTTCGAAGCTTCCCGACACGCCCGGATCCCGTCTCCGTCGTGTTGGGCCCTCGGACTTGGTTTTGAGGCCCAAACCAAGAAACCGTCCTCCGATGGTTTTGTGGGCAAACCACCAAACCCCGCGTGCTCGGTCCGGCCTCCCGCCAAACCACTTGACTCCACCGCCACCGTGCACCGGCTCGATCGTCCACGACCTCGTCTTGCTCGTCTCGCCACCATGTGCCCGCACCTAGTCCCGCCGTCCACTGGGTCCCTCGAACCGTGTCTCTCCATCTCCCGGAGGCCCCTCAAGGCTGAAGACCTTTCGTGCCCGTTCTTCACCTGCAATAACACGAACTAGGCCGCAGCCTACACCTGCGCACTAAGCCAAGAGTCAGTCCAACACCCGTTGTCAATCACTCATCACTGAGGATCAGTCATCCATCGACCACTGGGACACTCCTGGTCCTCAGACACTCTGACCGTGAACGAGCTGTTCTCGAAGCTCAAGTCGACTGAGGTGGATCAGGGCATGACAGTCAAGATTGAGGGCCCGAATAACTCTCATAGTCTCGCACTCGTCGGTGGCTCGAAAGGAAAGTCTAACGCTAACCCATCCACCAGGATGTTTTCCTTGTCTTCTTTGATGTCGTTGCCAGATGAGGAGTTCAACGTGCTTGGCGAGGATGAGCTAGCGTTGCTGACCAGGCAGTTTGAGAGGATGCACGAGAACCGGGTGAACTCGAGGAGGAACACGAGGACATGCTTCCAGTGCGACAAGCCGAGACACTTTGTCGCCGACTGCCCCGAGAAGGTCGAGAACAAGGACAACTACAAGGACAAGTCAAAGACGGATGGCAAGTACCGGTCAAGGCGCGACCACAAGAGCAAGCACAAGGACGAGCGACGATCGAAGAAGAAGGAGAGCCGAGGCAAGGCCCGAGCGATGGTTGGAGTGAGCGACGTTGACTCCAGTTCTGCGTACTCTACCTCAAGCTCGAGTAGTAGTGAAGATGAAGGTGATCGGCGCAAGGGCAGGAAGTCGTCCAAGAACCTGAGCGGGCTGTGCTACTTCGCAAGAGACAGATTATGCACCATGGCGCTTAACTCCGGCAGCAAGAAGAGTAGCCAGAGCGACTCGGATTCCGACTCCGACAACGAGGTGCGTGATGAACTCCCCTCTTGCATCAGGAGAATGAACGGCTTGGCTTGTTGCTTGTTAATCGTGATGACATGCTTAGAGAGGCGAAGAAGATGAGGAAAGAGCTTAGGGCTTCGCTTGAGAATGCTAGGACTAGAGTGGCTGAGTTAGAAACACAGAACCTAGATGCTAAGTGTTGGCGCAAAAAGTGCACTCAACGCCAATCACACAGCAAGCCGAACAAAGCTGGCTTCACACGCGCAGAGAGCAAATGACGTGCCAGTCAATTTTTCCTGAAAATTAACAAAAGATGAGGCAGTTAGACATCAAAGCTTGGAACTTGCCGGGTGATACCAGACAGTTCCATATTTACGGCTAAAGAGCCAATTGGGATAACACATAGCTATGTAAAGCTATCTGTCAAAGAACCATGACCATTCGGGCAACCACAAAGGGAAAAGGAACACTGCCGAATGGATGACGTAAGCATGACAACGATCGGTCTTTGTATAAACAAAGATGCAAGTGCAAAGTTATGACCGATCCCCATGAATATTAGCATTAAATAAATAAAGTAAAGCACGGACATGATCATGTATTAAATAAGCATGCATAGATCCAAAGCACTAGTCTACCGCATGTCTAGTTACTTTAAAATCCGTCGGGTACGATATCAAACAAATCTATCCACCGCATGATACGACTTGCATGAAAAAACGTACCACTTTCCACAAATAGATCTATCCACCGCATGATACAATCTAAATATGGAAAGCTAAAAGCATACATCATTTAAAACATAAATAATGCACGTGATCTACTCGTGAAGAAACATAACCGAATGCGGCTGAACAACCGATTCGGGGTCCATGAAGAAGGAACAAACATTACCACGTGAATAAATCTATCAGACTGATTTGGGAATCTAATCCACCGGATGACTAGCTCCAAAGCAACCCAAAAACCTGCATCTACCGCATGATACCCGGTTCTTTCAAGATTTATACGAACATAGCAAGCTTGAACCCGCAACACGTAACAACCTAGATCGATTCGGTTTCGGCTATCGGAAAGCATAAGATACACGTGTCAAAACATTGAATCTACTCGGACAAGGATCATAAAGAGATAAAGCCGATCCAAAACCATCTAGATTGGGCAAAAGTGTGTTACATGAATTAAAACATAAAGTAAAACTCAAGATAACACGGGGTAACTTAATGAATCTATTGGATCTTGCCAAAACCCAATAGAGCCGATAACTAGCTTCAAGCTAGATCTTAGCCTACCGCATGACTCATGATCTAACAAGAAACTCTCTTGAACCAAGCTTGAATCTACCGCATGACACGAAGCATGGTAACAAGACTACTTGCATCAGATCTAAATCCACCGCATGATACTAGACATGATACAAGGTTGCCGGTACTCACGGAGGTCGACGGATCGATTGGCCCTCTCGAAGAACTCGACGACACGACAAGGACTCTAGGGTTTGGCATAAGGCCGGTGTGTATTGAGGAATGATTGTGTTTATTACATACATTCAGGGGTCGTATTTATACCCTGTTGAGTACAACTGCGAATGGATTCATTGCCTAACTAAGCTCGATCGCCTATCCATCCATTCGTCTCTCCTGATTGAGCCACATCACCGTCCAATCCCGCAAAATCAGCTCTACTGTTCCTTTGCCGAACCGGAGCAGATAGCCGACCGCAGATCTCTTTGCCGAAAATCTCTGAAAATATCCTTCCTTCCACCAGACGGACTCTTTTTCGAACCGGACCCACAGGTCAGACTCCTTACCAAATTTTGGTGTTAACACTAAGCTTGAGATTGACTCACTTAAAGCCTCACTTGTTGTTTCTGATGAAGTTGAATGTGCTGATTGTCCTATTTTCCTAGCTTATTTTGCTATATTTAAGGAAAAGCATGCCTCCAAGTGTGAGGAACTAGATGTGCTTAGGGTTGAAGTAGCTGAGCTTAAGTCTAGACCTGCTTTGCTAGATGCTTGCACTTCTTGCTCTGTTTTGCGTGGAAAAATTGATGAGATGCATGCTTACACTGTTTCGCTTGAGGCTAAGTTGAAATAACCTATGACTATTTCTTGCTCTATCTGTGAATTGCATGCTTTGAAGAATCTGGAACTTGCACATTATATTGATCGTTTGCAGGATGAGAATGATGAGTTGAGAAAAATGATGGGTTGGTTATCGGGGCATGAACCCCAGCTCAGAATGATGATGGAGACCTATAAGCGCCAAGATGGGCATGGGTTTGGGTCGGAGAAGATTGGGGAGTCTAGTGGTGAGGGAGAAGAAAAGATTGGTGATATCGTTGCTCCACCAAAAACCCACCACAAGAATGCCTATGTCCCTAAACCCAACCCACTATTAAACAAATTTGACACAATCCAGATCCACCCATATTCTCTCACTCCACAAATGATTTCCAAAAGCCCATAAAATTCATAAGCATTTTGGGGAAAGTGTTCTTTGGGAAAGAGAGTGAGAAGCCTGGTGAGGAGAAACCGGTTGAGCAACCGAGTGGAGAGAAACCAAGTGAGCAGCCCCATTCCAAGCCTAAGCATAAACCCATAAAGTTTCATTGTGGCTATTGTGGGAAAGATGGTCACAAGGATGAGTTTTGCTTCAAAAGGAAGCGAGAGGAGAGAATGGCAAAGGAGTGGGCTAACAAGGATAGGTACAACCCTTCCCATGGTATACCTAAGCCTCGTATGCCACTGCCCAGGGGTAAGGTAGTTGTGAGAAGTGTTCCGGCATGGGGAGATGCGAGTTCCTGCAGCCGAGGAGGTTTTCTGGAGAGGGCGGTCAGACCGGCCAGGCCAGGCAGTCAGACCGACCTTGCCTAGAGGGGGCGGTTAGACCGGCCTGGCTAGGCGGTCAAACCGCCCCCAGAGTTCTGGGAGGAATGGTTTTCGAGGTGGTGAGTCGAGTGGTTTCAGTTCTAGAGGTCATGGTTCTGGTGGTTCGCATGGTGAGTGTTGACGGATAAAAGACGTATCCACCTACGATCCGCAAGCGTACAGACCTACACCCTTTTCACCACGGGATTCCCAAGGTTCTTGTCAATCCGCGTAGCAAGGGGATTACAAGTGTTTGATCTACTTCTACTCACTAGCTACTCCAACCCTATCTAATGTTAAACTAGAAAATGACTACACTACACTAGAAAGAACGACTAAGCTATCAAGATAGGAGACACTTGCCCATGGGTCTACGATACTTGAACATGCAACCGCTTTAAACACGAAAACCAATCTAAACTATCGGGGGTTGTGACAATGGTTTCGCCCTTTCCCTCCCCCCGTACTGTCACTACGCGGAGGTATTCGTGACTAGACCTATGATGGACATGGCGTATTGAATTTATCCAAGGGAGCATTGGGATCCATACTTCCTTTATGGCACGGTAGCTAACCTTAAGCATCTAAGCATATTCAACAAAAGATGATAGATAGATATTCCAATAAAGTACGATTACATCTTCAAGTCCGATTACAACCCATGGACGAATAAGGAGATTACCCCATCAAGGTGCTAGACATGGCACAGTTGATCATGGTAACTCTTCCGACGGTATCTTCCTTCTTCTCCACTTGTGGGTGCTTCCTTCAAGATGGTCGATCTTCCTCCGAAGATCTCCCTCCTCTCTCTCTAGCTTGTGGATGGCGTGTCGGTGCGAATGGCGGCGCCTCTAGGGACTTAGGATTGAAGATCCTTCGGGTGCAAGGAAAGGGGGGGCCGAACCAACGTCGGGAGTGGGCCAGGCCGACCGGCTTGGGCCGAGCCCATCCCGGCCCGGCTCGGTCGCCCCTTCACGCCCGTGGGTCCTTAGGTGATTATGCACTTTGCCCCTTCCATTTGCATGATTTTGACAATGTCATCCTCGCGTCCAAGATGGAGGTTCTCCGTGCATGAAGTTCGGTCTTTTACGCTTCAATCCCCGGGGGTGTTCCTTCGTAGAACTTCGGTCCTCGCCACCATTGGAAGTGATTTCATCAAGCTCATGAACACGAACAAGACTCTGTAAATGCTCATTTGAACTTGTTGCGAAGCTGTCCTTTATGTCCATGTTTTCCTACATAAACACAACACTTCCAAATGCATGCACAAAGATGAACTTGTTATATGATTAGTGTGCCTAGTGGCAGGTTAGTTCCATAAACAAATCCA
The DNA here is from genome assembly GCA_947561735.1 of Cenchrus americanus. Classification (NCBI taxonomy): domain Eukaryota; kingdom Viridiplantae; phylum Streptophyta; class Magnoliopsida; order Poales; family Poaceae; genus Cenchrus; species Cenchrus americanus. The sequence goes on from OX387244.1 coordinate 192,347,759, forward strand.
AACCAAAGTGTAATGAACATGTTTGGTGTACCAAAATACACTGTCAACATCTCCCCCATGCTTAGATCTTGCTCGTCCTCGAGCAAGTACTCGTAAAAGAACTTCGTCCAAGGTGTTGTAATCATGTTCCGCTAAATCCTTCTTCACAAGTTAGTCAATCTTTTATCTTTAATACATAAACATGAAGTAATGGTCATCATACATAAATATGGGTGTTTAGAATCTTTACCACATCAAGTTTTACCCCACAACTCAAACTCTTCACTCGAGGCCTTCAATCTCAGCCATGCTTACTTCTTTGCTTCCATTGGAGGGTTTTTATGATTTTCAAAAACAAAATTCCTGCAACAAGTGTTAGACAAAAACCTTTCTCCATGCTCTCTCATGTCGCTCATATAAAGTGTCTATCCTAAACAAGTTTTATAATACTCTCACCTCCCATAAGTCTCTCATATAACATGTAAAGTGGAGCTATAGGTATGGCTCGCACAATCAACACAAGTATTGTCAAACTAAGAACTTCCTCTAATGGTTGTTTACCTTTCAAAGCCAAAGATCATGAGAATTAATCCATATGTGGGGATCTCAAGGATGAGAAGATTTAGAATGGTGGACATGTGCAAGGGCAAAAGAAAATATGACTACGAGGCACCGATGACGTCCTCGTTGTCAGATTGCACATGGTTGGAAAAACAGTGCAAGTTTCATCTTTCAACAACGTGACATCCTTCCTTGCACTTTTATTTTTTCTTTCACTTGATTTATCCCTCTCATATCTTCCTTGCCACTCCTCTTCTCTTTTCTTCTTTTTCAATCACTCTTTCATTCTCTCATACACATATATTTATTATTATTTTTTTTCTTTCTTTTCCATACACATACTTTTCTCTTTATTTTTTGCCCTCTCTTGGCATCTTTTTCTCTCTTTTCAAAGCTCTCAACTCCTCTCTTTCTTGCATCCCACAATCTGAATTTTAAAGAAAAACCATGCTAGAGACGAGACGAAACTTTGAAAGTAGGTTGTGTTCAACGAATGTGATGTACAAAAGAGATGTATATGGTTGGGTATGGAATTCGGCAATGTACGGGACCTCCGATGTGAAAGTCACATTACCGAATGCATGATGAGGCTAGCAACAAAAGATAAGGACAAGGACATGATCATTGCTTGAAATTAAAACTCCCAAGAGAGAAGGGTCCTAGCCCAACTCATTGCGCTAATCGCACTTATGGTGGAGCAAAAAATAATTTTGGCTTTGTATAGGATTTACTCTCAACTTGGAAAAAGAGATTTTGCTAACCGTTATCACAAGGGTTATTAGATAATTTTCAGAATTGAATTCCTCCAACTTTTAGCATCGAACATAGCACAACTAAAATGTAAAGCTCAAGATCGAAGGACGGTATGGGTACTTTTAGTAGTAGCAATTCCACTAAGCACAACGGTAAACGTTTTTCAAACCACACACTTATGTTCATATATCAAAAACTAAAGACAAACAAACAAGTAAATCAAGATAAGAATCACACAAGACACAAAATTTAAAGGACTCTTTTTATTTGATTTTCTTTGATGCAACACTAAATTAAGACACTTCAAACTTGCAAAAATTTAAAAAAACACTCAAAAACTAAAGACTCTTAAACACTAAAACTCTCTCGAAAATTAAACTCTCTCGAAGACTAATCCGAACCAATCTAAACTTGAAACTAAAGGCTAGCTAGCTAGCTCTCCCCCACGCTAAAATCATATGGCGTCCTCGTCGTATCTTACAAAACTCCTAAGGGGGAAACTAAACCTAGTGATACTTTCCGCAACTATTGCACCACTTGCCATCCACAAGCTAGAGAGAGAGGAGGGAGATCTCCGGTGGGAGATCAACCACCTCGAAGGAAGCAACCTCACATGGAGAAGAAGGAAGACACCGTCAGAAGGGAAACCATGATCAATGGTGCTATGTCCAGCACCTTGATGGGGTAATCTCCTTGTTCGTCCATGGGTTGTAGTCGATCTTGAGATGTAATCATACTTTGTCGGATTATCTTTCTATCATCTTGTGTTGAATATACTTTAATGATTAAGGTTAGCTACCATGCCGTAAAGGGAGTAAGGCCTCAATGCTTCCTTGGATCCATTCAATATGCCGTGTCCATCATAGGTCTAGTCACAAATACCTTCGCGTAGTGACAGTACGAGAGGAGGAAAAGGGCGAGTGTTTCCTATCTTGATTGCTTATTGTTCTCTCTCGTGTAGTTTAGTTGTTTTCTAGTATAATAGTAGTTAGGGTTTTAGTAGCTAGTGCACAGAAGTAGATTGAATGCTTGTAATCCCCTTGCTCCGTGGATTGACAAGATCCTTGGGAATCCCGTGGTGAAAACGGCGTGGGGTTCGTACGCTTGCGGATCGTAGATGGATATGTCTTTTATCCATCAACAAGCCCCTTTTTCTGGCGCCGTTGCCGGGGAGCAAGCTAGTTTACATCATTTGGTTTGCATCTAACTTAGTTTTATAATTTAGTTTATCTTTTGTTTGCTATATCTAACATATATTATCTAGAAAACCACTTGTTTCGTTTTTGTTTTTGTTTTTATCTTATTGTCTAGATGGCATTCGTCAATCAACCCGTGGAAGAACCGGAGAAATCACTAAGGGATTACGCTAGCCCTCGATGTGATGACATAAAAGTACAAGAGTCAGATTCGAAGCTCGAAGTGACCAAGTATGAGATTAAATCCAAGATCATCGAGATGGTGGCAGCAAACCCATTCGAAGGGATGGTTACGGAGAACCCATATAGACACATAAGGGATTTCACGACGCTATGCAACACGGTGCGTCAAGAAGGAGTTACCGATGAATGGTTCAAATGGAATCTCTTTCCCTACTCACTTGCCGGCAATGCAAAGACATGGTACTCGTTTGCGTCCTTTGAAGTTGAAGGCAATTGGAACAAGTTGAGAAAGAAGTTTTGCGAGAAGTTCTTTCCAATTAGAAAGGTTCAACATCTAACGAGGCAAGTGATTACTTTCATGCAAGGAGAAGAGGAAGGGATAGACCAAGCCTGGGATAGGTTTAATGAGTTAATCGAACAAGGACCAAGACTCGGCTTCTCTAGTGACGTACTCTTGCATACATTTTTTTTCCCTAACCCCTAGTTGCATGCAACACGTCCAAATGTGTGCAGGTGGGGATCTCATGGAGAAAACACTCACGGAAGCCGCCCAACTTCTACAAAAAATTAGTAAAGCGGCTGCCATGCGAAGAGATTGGGAAACAAGACTTGCGGAAGAGCCGGAATATAATTCAAGGAAGAATAAGTGTGCTGAATTTTCTAAAGAGGCAACCCCGAAAGTCACAAAAGAGGATCCAATCCCGGAAAAGCTTGAAGATGAACACATCAAGTCAAGGACTACCCCGAGCGTTGACTTCGCCGTATCGAAAGAAACAAACAAGAGAAGCATGTTAAGCGCGAAGCCACTAAGAGAGTTCGAACCAATGGATTGGGTTCCGATCGATTACGGAGAAGTATTCAACAAGAGAAGACCGTTCCCTAATCAAAAGGGAATGGCGAGAGCATTGGAAGTGGATTTTCCACCGGAGAAGAAAGAGGAAAATTCATACGACCTTGAAACCACCGGTGAGATCTTTCATAAGCTCTTTGGAGATGACGTAGTGGATTCGGAACACATAGCCGAGGTGAAGAGAATCATGGGGATCAAGCCCAAAGCATCACCATACGCTCGCCTCGTCGAAGTCTACGCGATAGGATCCGAAGGAGAAGAGAAGATGACACCACACTTGAGTTGCGAGATCAACGGAGTTCAATGCAAAGCTTTATGCGACATCAGAACCCAAGTAAGTGTCCTATCTTCTAAAATTTACGATAAAGTTCAAGACCACAACCTAGACTTAGCTCCAGCATCAACGAAATTAATTATGGGAGATGGTAGAACTATCAAACCTCTAGGTATTGCTTGCAACATGAAAGTTAAGTTCTTAAGTTGGTTGATGCCGTGTTAGATGCCGGAGAAGGCAAAGTAACGATGAACCTTAATGGAACAAAGTACACATATAACTTTCTTCGCGTTTCTAAACACCTTACACCCTTTCCTCCCGAAGACGAAGATGTAGAGGAGATAGATAGCCTTTGTCTTGTTGAAACCCTTAGAGACCCGCTGCAAAGAGCGATGGAAAATCAAATTAGTAATCAACAAGGTGAAGAACTAGAAGAAGCAACAAAAGGATTGGAACCACGTGATGGAAGCAAGGAGGAAGGAAAATTCGAAGACATAGGAGAGATTAAACCCGAGGAGACACAAGCATCCGAGGTAGACCTTAAACCTTTGCCCGAAGGATTAAAATATGAATTTTTGGGCCCAGACAAGACCTATCCAATCATCGTGAGCTACAAGTTGAGTCCCGAAGAAAATGAGAAGTTGCTGATTTTATTGAAAAACATAGGAAGGTGATTTGATATTCGATTAATGATCTCAAAGGTATTAGCCCAGCCTTTTGCACTCATCGTATACCAATGGAAGAACAATGCAAGCCCGTAGTGGACCACCAAAGGAGGCTAACTCATGCCATGCGAGAGGTAGTAGAGAAAGAGGTCATCAAGTTACTTGATGCCGGAATCATCTACCCGGTTCCGCATAGCGAATGGGTGAGCCCGGTACATTGTGTACCAAAGAAAGGAGGTTTGACCGTGTGAAGGACCGATTAGGCGACCAGAGAGGGGGGGAGTGAATGGGAGTCGATAAAAATTCTTCTTGAGGGAGATTGAAACTCCGACAAGATGAACTAGCACGGTCGAACCCCCGAAATCACACGCTCCGCACTTCAACCTCCCGTTTGCCAAAACCACGTAGCCACTGGAGTGCTACGGTCCTAGGAGCAAACTCTACCGGCGACCACAACACACACGCCGCACCGACGGCGGAAACAACTCGAAAGCCGGGTAACCGAGGGGGGCGGTTAGACCGGGTATAGGGGGCGGTTAGACCGCCTCCACCCGGCAACCAAGAAATCCTCCGAAACGCCTCTTCCGAGCACCAAAACACACCACGGTTTCACCAACGAGAGATCTCTGGTCAAGGCCATGCTAGCTACCGAGAAAATCTTGGCGAAAACCAAAACTTCACCCAAGGGCTTAGGGGCGGTTAGACCGGCTACAGGGGCGGTCTAACCTCCTGTACCCGACAACGAACTCCAACCAAAAACACCTAGCAAACGCACGAGAACGACCCCAAATTTCACCCAAAAACTCCTCCGATCAAGGCGAACAAACTCACGAGAGGAAAATCCGGCGAAACAAAACTTTGACCCGGAAACACCCGGGCGGTTAGACCGCCCCCCGTAGGCGGTTAGACCGCCCCTTCCAGAAAACGAACCCGCGGGTCAAACCTCAACTTCCTCGCGCCCGATCTCCCGAATCACTCCACGGATTGCAGCCAAACTTCGGGAATAGCTGGGTTACCTCCTGGGCAACCTCTACCTCAAAGGAATCGACCAGAAACGCTCATAATCAAGAGGAATCGAAGAAATCGCTTCTCTAGGTCAAAAACACGCCCAACTCGAGAAACCACCAAATCGAGTCCGATTCAAAGGGGATTTGGGGGCAAAGTCACCAGCCAAAGAGGCACAAGAACCTCATACGTGACACCCACAAAAAACCCCAAGAAATCGTCCTCAAAACTCCGCCAAAAAGAGCTCCGAAAATCAACACAAAAGAGACGGGAAAACAACCATGATGAACAACGCCGAACCTTCTATACATGCCATGAATGGTTCATACAAGGTCTAGCTTGCCACCCAAACATCCATCCCTCTCTCTAGATCTCACATGAAGCTCTCAAGCTAGCCTTCTAAAATCCTAAGGAAAATGGAGAACGAAAATGGAAAAACTAAATGAGCTAGGGTTCCAAGAGTTGGCTGCCATCCACCCATCTAATGAGTATATATGGAGGCACCCAAAAGACTAAACTACCCTTCACTAATAACTAGGTATACATGCCCCTCAAGGGCGGATTTGGAATTCTTGATGTCTTCACCATCGGACGGATGCCCGGCAACCGCACCCTGCGTAGCCTCGACGCAAGCCTTGCGATCCCGACGCGTGTCCTCCGCTTCGAAGCTTCTCGGCGCCGCGGCCGGGCGGTCGGACCGCCCCCCTGGGCGGTTAGACCGGCCTGGGGGATCTGACCGGCTCCAGGTGGTCTGACCGCCCCTCCTGGGCGGTTGAACGGGCCTGGGTGGCCGCACCTCCTCGTCGAGTCTTCGACCTCGGTTTTGTGGCTCAACCGAGTAACCCAGTGGTTTTCTGGTGAACCACTGCAAACCCCGCGAACTCGGTGTAGCCTCCGCCAATCTCCACTCATGACTCGGCTCCCACGTAGTCCCGGCTCGACCTTGGTTTTGAGGCTCTACCAAGAAATCGTCCACGACTTCATCTTGCTGTTCATGCCACCATGCGGCCCGCACTTGACCCCGCTGGCCACCGGGTCCCTCGAACCAAGCTTACTTGTCTTCTCCACACACCGGAGGCCTCACCGCAACGACCTTTCGCGCTTGTTCTTCACCTGCACCAACACGAGTCAAGCCGCAACCTGCACCTGCAATACTTAGCCAAGAATCAGTCCACACAACGTTGTCAATCACTCATCACACAAGGAAGCGACCATCCACCGGTCCTCGAACCACACATGGTCCTCAATCTCCCCCTTGATGAGTGCATTGACAACACACTCACATGAAGTAACATAAGAGAAAAGGAAAAGAAAGGGAACAAATAAAAAGAAACCTCAACAAGCGATCGAAAGCCAAAGACAGGCAAAGAGCAAGATCACTTGAAGAAGACAAGTCTCGGACCCCTTAGGCAAGGGCAACGGCTCGACACATCCGGGACAAAACACAGCTCAGGCAAAGAGCGCAAACCACCAAAGCAAAGCTCGAACACCACAAAGAGCTCCCCCTGCACACATGCAAGCTCCCCCTGAGCCAAAGCACACTCCCCCTGAACAAATGCAGCAATGCAACGCGGGAAGCAACAACAAGCAAAATCTTGCTCACACGCCCCGCCCGGGCGGTTAGACCGCCCGTACGGGCGGTTAGACCGCCCGTGCCCGATCCGACCGCCGGGGGGCGGTTAGACCGCCCCAAGAGACCGGCCCCGCACCAAGCCGCTCAAAATTTGCCCGAACCAATTGGAACACCTTCCAAACACTCCCGTGTGCCCAAAACATGCACAAACTTCTCCCCCTTGTTGACAATGCATGAATCAAGGCAAAATGCGAAAACTTTCAACATATAGCTTCTCGAATATACAAAATTCATCACAAGGAGCTACACAAGTCCAAATGAGCAAGTTAGATACTCGACAGGTTCGTAATGACCTGAACTACGTGATCACCAAGATTCACAACCATTGGACAAGGCTAAAAAGGATTTGAGTAATTTTGTGAAAAGTTACTCTCTCACAAGCAAATACCTAAGCATGAGCAAAACATATCAAAATGGCAAGGCCACTCAAACTTCATGCTAGGACAGCCATTCTAATCATAAGACCATCATAAACACCCAAAAGCACCTCATGTCATGTCAAAGCCACCGAGCCATGTGCCTACTTCTATGTATGAGACTTCTCATTGGTAGGCATCATGCAACGGTTTAGCACCCAAAGCAAATTAATTTCAGCACATATGACATGGAGCATATTTTCCAAGCATTTTTTTCATTTCATTTTCAGATTCATAATTGGTACATGAAGTGTCTTTGCGACAAAAAGGAACTTATGCCCCTCCACAAGATTAAGCAAGAGGGCTAAACATTCATGATGGCAAATGAGCCTTTGGCCCCATATGATCAATAAACTAGCTATCCAACCACAAAGTAAGCATAGCAAAGCCACTAAAAGATGTCAAGATCATGTAAAGGCATTTACACATGAGAGAGCATATATGTGACATTTTTTTAAAAAAAATTAGCCATCAACCATGGATCATTCATCAATATCATCAAGAGCTAAGCCAAACTAACCGTAGCATACCAAACAAGCTCACAAGAACATATATAGCAACCCATGTTAAACAATTTATATAGGAGAAGCTTTTCCTATCCAATGCATATGATACAAAATGCATGCAATCTAAGATACAAGGGTGCCTATACATCATGTTACATATGCAATGCCAAATGCAAGAAATGCACAAAGGAAAACTATACATATGCTACAAAGGAGCTCCCACACACAAAGCTCACAAACCACCGGCTCCTCTAGGAGAGTCAAAACGGGCTCGACACCACCGGCAAAAGAAAGCTCCCACACACCCAACTCAAGAAATCAAACACACACCAAGTTCCCCCCGCAAACGAGTGAAAGTTGCTTGATCTAGGGGTTTGGTGAAAATATCGGCTAGTTGGTCCTGTGTGGGTACATGGATCAAAGCTATCTTCCCTTTCTCTACGTTGTCTCTCAGGAAATGATACATCACTTCTATGTGTTTGGTTTTGGAATGGAGCACTAAGTTCTTTGCAACACTTATGGCACTGGTGCTATCACATTGAAGTGGAACATGGGTATACTCCTCACCAAAGTCACTCATGGTGTAGGTGATCCAAAGGAGCTGAGAGCAACAACTAGCAGAGGCAACATACTCAGCTTCGATCGTGGATTGAGCAACACTCGACTGCTTGCGGGAAGACCAAGACACCAAAGAAGAACCCAAAAACTGGCAAGTCCCAGAAGTGGACTTCCTATCCAACCGACACCCGGAAAAATCCGCGTCTGAAAAGCCATGAAGCGCCAAAGAAGAGGACGCGGAGTACCAAACACCTAAGTCGGGAGTGTGACGCAAGTACCTGAAAATTCTCTTCACTGCTTGCCGATGCGAAGTCCTCGGAGACGCTTGAAAACGAGCGCACAGACACACCGAGAACTGTATGTCCGTCCTCGTCGCCGTCAAGTAGAGGAGTGACCCGATCATGCTCCGGTACTCCTTCTGGTCCACGTGTTCACCTTCCTCGTCCGCATCAAGAGCTGTAGTCATACTCATCGGCGTCGTCATAGCCTTGGAGTCCTCCATCTTGAACTTCCTCACAATGTCCTTGGTGTACTTAGCCTGGTGCACAAATGTTCCTTCCTTTGATTGCTTGATTTGTAGCCCGAGGAAGAACTGCAACTCACCCATCATGCTCATCTCAAACTCCCTGCTCATATCATCTGCAAACCTTGCAACAAGAGAATTAGACGAGCCACCAAAGACAATATCATCAACGTACACCTGCACAATCACGATATCTCTGCCCTGCCTCAGCAAAAACAAGGTCTGATCGACCTTCCCCATCTCAAAACCTCTCTCAAACAAGAATCCCCTCAACCAGCCATACCAAGCTCTAGGCGCCTGCTTCAACCCATACAGCGCCTTCCTCAACTTGTACACCCGGTGGGGGTACTTCTCACTCTCAAACGCCGGAGGCTGTCTCACATACACTTCTTCCTCCAACACTCCATTCAGAAAAGCACTCTTCACATCCATTTGGTGCAACTTGAACCCTTTAGCCACAGAGAAGGTTAGAAGGATTCTAATTGCCTCCAAACGGGCTACGGGAGCGAAGGTCTCCTCATAGTCAATCCCCTCCTTCTGACTGAACCCCTGAGCAACAAGTCTCGACTTGTTCCTCACAACCTAACCCTTTTCTCCCTCTTTGTTTTTCCACACCCACTTTGTACCAATCGGCTTACACCCTGGGGGAGGGTCAACCAACTCCCACACCTGATTCCTCTCAAAGTTCTCCAACTCCTCATGCATCGAATTAACCCAATTATGATCAGATAGTGCGTGTCCAATGTCTTTGGGCTCGAAAGATGCAACAAATGCAGCATGAGCGAAATGGGAGTTGTTTCGAAACCTCGACCGTGTAGTGCGTTGATTCATGTAGCCGATGATCCTCGAAGCTGGGTGATCCACTTGAACTCGCCGGGAGGTTCTCGCCTCGAAGCTACCTCCCCCTCAACATCAGCTTCTCCTCGTTCTTGATTTGTCGTCGTAGGTGTAGCAGAGGGTCCATCCATCATCGTAGTCGAAGTAGTGGGTACATGTTCGGCGGGGGCACCGCACCGCCATCTTCATCATCACCATGTTCATGCTCCTCCTCCCCGAAAGATCTCCTCGCCATGCTCATCATCACCTGCACACTCAAAGACAAGCTGACTACGTGGCTCTGTCTCGTCGAAGGTTACCTCGCAAGTCTCCACGATTTAGTTAGTTTCAAGATTGAGCACACGAAATGCTCTAGAATGAGATGCATAACCAAAGAAAATGCCATCGACGGACCTAGCCTCAAACTTATCCAACTTCCTCGCCTTTCTTCGAATGAAACACTTGCAACCAAAGACATGGAAGTGACTCACCTTGGGTGTGCGACCATGCATCAACTCATAGCATGTCTTCTTCTTGTGCACTCTGAGGTATATCCTGTTCGACACATAGCACGCGGTATTCACCACCTCAGCCCAATACCTCCTCGGAGTCCTATGCTCATCAAGCATCATCCGAGCCATCTCGCACAAGGTCCCATTCTTCCTTTCCACAACACCATTCTGGGGAGGCGTATACGGACTTGAAAACTGGTGCTCAAGACCCAAGTCATGGCAAAAGGTTTCAAAACGAGAGTTCCTGAATTCCGAGCCATTATCACTGCGGATAGCTCGTATGGCATCTCCGTGCCTCTCGTTCCTCAACCTCAAGACTAGATCTCGAACAAAACCAAACGTCTCCCCCTTATCCTCAAGAAAGAACACCCACGCATACCGAGAATAGTCGTCCACCACAACAAGGACATACCACTTCCCACCCGCAGATCGCACACGAGCTGGGCCAACGAGGTCCATATGGAGCAGCTCGCATGGACGCTCAGTCATCACATCGGTGAGAGGCGGGTGAGAAGAGGCCACCATCTTGGCATGCCTACACGGAGCACAAACCAACTCTTTCTCAAGCCTTAACCGTGGCAATCCTCGGACCAAATTGAGTTTACTCAAGCGTGACAAAAGGTCAAAGCTCAAGTGACCCAACTTCCTATGCCACTTCCACAACTCACTCGAAGAACCAGCCAAGAAACAACGCTCCACGCCCGAAGACTGAGAAAAATCAGCACGAAACACCTGACCCTCGGGAACGACCATACAAACAAGGTCCCCTCGAGAGTCCACAATCCGAGAACCACCTGGCCGAAACAACACCTCAAAGCCCTCATCGAACAACTGGGACACAGAAAACAAATTGTACCCCAGCGATTGAACAAGAGCAACACGCCTCAGAGTGATCTTGTCACTCACTTTGATCTCACCTTCTGAAAGCACACGCCCATGCCCATTGTCCCCAAAGGTGATGTACCTCTTCGTCACCACCGGGACGAGACTTGAGAACCACCCCCTGTCTCCGGTCATATGCCTCGAGCAACCGGAGTCAATCAACCAAATGTTCTTCAAGTCTCCCACCTGGTATTCAAAAACAAGCACGTGAGCGAACAAACGACTCAGCACTGGGGTTAATACCAAAAGATGAAAACCAGTGCCGAGCCATTTGCTCGAAAGTGGGGTTAGCACACATCAAGCCATCTTTCCTACCATAACCATCACCACGAACACCACCTCGGTAACCACTCCGAGGAAACCACCCCTCACTGCCTGGAGGAGGACCAAAACCACGGAAGACAACCCGTGGAACGTCCCTCCTCTCCTTCTCAAAGCTACGACTCCTCCCATCCCCGTAGTGACCTCGAGGGGGAGAATGCCTAGCAACCGACCACCCGCCGTCTCTCCGGACCAAACACCCGCCGACTCCACCTCCGGACCCGAAACCTCTCGACTCACCACCTCGAAAACCACTCCGCCCCGACTGCGGGGGGCCGGTTAAACCGCCTAGCCGGGCCGGTCCTAACCGCCCCCGTCTGGGCCGGGCCGGTCCGACCGCCTAGCCAGGCCGGTCTGACCGCCCCCTCCAGACCTGCTCCTCGGCTGCGGGAACTCGCATCTCCCCATGCCGGAACACTTCTCACCACAGCCTTACCCCTGGGCAGTGGCATACGAGGCTTAGGTACACCATGGGAAGGGTTGTACCTATCCTTGTTCGCCCACTCCTTTGCCATCCTCTCTTCCCGCTTCCTCTTGAAGCAAAACTCATCCTTGTGACCCTCTTTCCCACAATGGCCACAACGGAACCTCACAAGCTTAGGTTTAGGCTTGGATTGGGGCTGCTCGCTTGGTTTCTCTCCACTCAACTCCTCCACCGATTTCTCCTCACTTGCCTTCTCACTCACCTTCCCAAAGAACACTTTCCCGGAAGTGCTCACAAACTTGATAGGCTTTTGGAGATCATTTGTGGGTGTAGGAAATATAGGTGGAGCTGGGGTTGTGTCTAGTCGGTTCCTAAGATAGTTGGGTTTTGGAGGGAAATCATTTTTGTGGTGGGTTTTTGGTGTCTCCGGGATATTCTCTCCACTTCCTTCACCAACCTTGTTTGCCCCAAGTCCCTCACCATCTTGCCTCTTAAAGGCCTCATTCATCATCCTCAACTGAGGCTAATGGCCAGACAACCAACCCATCAACTTCCTCATCCTGCAAACGATCAACATAATGTGCAAGTTCCAAATTTTTCAATGCATGCATTTCACAGGTAGAGCATGATGTAGGCATGGGTTCCATCAATTTAGCCTCAAGCGAACTAGTGTAAGCATGCATCTCATCAATCTTAGCATGCAAAACAGGGCAAGAAGTGCAAGCACCTAGCAAAGCAGGTCTAGACTTAAGCTCGCCCACTTCAACCCTAAGCACATCTAGTTCCTCACACTTGGAGGCATGCTTCTCCTTAAACAAAGCAAGATCAGCAAGGAATATGGAGCATTCAGCACAATCATTATCATCCGAAACAACAAGGCTAGCCTTAAGCGAATCAATCTCAAGCTTGCTATCAAGCACCTGTGTCTCTAGCTCAGCCACTCTAGTCCTAGCATCCTCGAGTGAAGCCCTAAGCTCTTTCCTCATTTTCTTGGCCTCTCTAAGCATGTCATCACGGTTACCAAGCAAAGAGCTAAGCCTCTCATTCTCCTGACGCAAGAAGGGAAGTTCATCACACACCTCGTCGTCGGACTCAGAATCCGAGTCGCTCTGTGTGCTGTTCTTGCTGCCGGAGCTCAGCGCCATGGTGCAGAAGCCGTCTCTCGCGAAGCAGCTCAGCCCGCTCAGGTTCTTGGACGACTTCTTGTTCTTGCGATGATCTCCCTCGTCTTCACTGCTGCTCGAGCTCGAGGTGGAGTACGCGGAACTGGAGTCGACGTCGCTCGCTCCAACCATCGCTCGGGCCTTGCCTCGGCTCTCCTTCTTCCTCGATCGTCGCTCGTCCTTGTACTTGTTCTTGTGCTTGCTCTTGTAGTCGCGCCTCGAACGGTACTTGCCGTCCATCCTCGGCTTGTGCTTGTAGCTGTCCTTGTTCTCGGCCTTCTCCGGGCAGTCGGCGACGAAGTGTCCCGGCTTGCCGCACTGGAAGCAAGTCCTCGTGTTCCTCCTCATGTTCACGCGGTTCTCGTGCAGCCTCTCGAACCGCCTCGTCACGAGCGCCAGCTCGTCCTCTCCAAGCTCGTCGAACTCTTCATCTGCCATGGACATCAAAGAGGAGAAAGAGAACATCCTGGTGGATGGGTTAGAGTTAGCCTTTCCTTTGGAACCACCAACGAGGGCAAGACTATGGGAATCAGTCGGTCCCTCGAGCTTGGCAGTCATGCCCCTATCCACCTCAGCCGACTTGAGCTTCGAGAACAACTCGTTCACCGTCAGAGTGTCATACTTCTCCGACTCCACAATGGCCTCGAACTTTCCGCCCCAAATCGTACGATCCAAAGAGTGTAAGAGCTTGACCGCTCTATCATGATCATCGTACGGGAGCACGTCCACATTGGCCCTCATGTTGTTCACAACCACCGTGAACCTCCGAAACAAGGCATCGATGGACTCACCGGAAGATGAGTTAAGTTCTCGTACTCTCTCCGTAGGTCGCATACATCCGTGCTCGAACACGGGCGTTCCCAACATGAGCCTCCTTCAACACCGCCCAAATCCTACAAGCCAAGTGCTCGGTGTGCACCCGATCGAACTCAGGCTGACACAAAGCACGAAACAAGTAGTCGACCGCCTTATTGTTGGCGTCGAATCTGTCCCTTGATCCTGGAGCGAGGAAGTCCATTGGCTGGACATAGCCTATGTCCACCGTGACATCCCAAAGGATCTGACCCTTTTCGCGGAGGAACCGGCTTTGATACCACTTGAAGGACCGATTAGGCGACCAGAGAGGGGGGGATTGAATGGGAGCCGATAAAAATTCTTCTTGATGGAGATTGAAACTCCGACAAGATGAACTAGCACGGTCGAACCCCCGAAATCACACGCTCCGCACTTCAACCTCCCGTTTGCCAAAACCACGTAGCCACTGGAGTGCTACTGGTCCTAGGAGCAAACTCTACCAAAGCCACAACACACACGCAAGACCGACGGCGGAAACAACTCGAAAGCCGGCTAACCGCAGGGGGCGGTTAGACCGGGTATAGGGGGCGGTTAGACCGCCTCCACCCGGCAACCAAGAAATCCTCCGAAACGCCTCTTCCGAGCACCAAAACACACCACGGTTTCACCAACGAGAGATCTCTGGTCAAGGCCATGCTAGCTACCGAAAATCTTGGCGAAAACCAAAACTTCACCCAAGGGCCTAGGGGCGGTTAGACCGGCTACACGGGGCGGTCTAACCTCCCGTACCTAGCAACGAACTCCAACCAAGAACACCTAGCAAACCGCACGAGAACGACCCCAAATTTCACCCGGACACTCCTCGATCAAGGCGAGCAAACTCACGGAGGAAAATCCGGCGAAACAAAACTTTGACCCGGAAACACCCGGGGCGGTTAGACCGCCCCCCGTAGGCGGTTAGACCGCCCCTTCCGTAAAACGAACCCGCGGGTCAAACCTCAACTTCCTCGCGCCCGATCTCCCGAATCACTCCACGGATTGCAGCCAAACTTCGGGAATAGCTGGGTTACCTCCTGGGCAACCTCTACCTCAAAGGAATCGACCCGAAACGCTCACAATCAAGAGGAATCGAAGAAATCGCTTCTCTAGGTCAAGAACACGCCCAACTCGAGAAACCACTAAATCGAGTCCGATTCAAAGGGGATTTGGGGGCAAAGTCACCAGCTAAAGAGGCACAAGAACCTCATACGTGACACCCACCAAAAACCCCAAGAAATCGTCCTCAAAACTCCGCCAAAAAGAGCTCCGAAAATCAACACAAAAGAGACGGGAAAACCACCATGATGAACAACGCCGAACCCTCTATACATGCCATGAATGGTTCATACAAGGTCTAGCTTGCCACCCAAACATCCATCCCTCTCTCTAGATCTCACATGAAGCTCTCAAGCTGGCCTTCTAAAATCCTAAGGAAAATGGAGAACGAAAATGGAAAAACTAAATGAGCTAGGGTTCCAAGAGTTGGCTGCCATCCACCCATCTAATGAGTATATATGGAGGCACCCAAAAGACTAAACTACCCTTCACTAATAACTAGGGATACATGCCCCTCAAGGGCGGATTTGGAATTCTTGATGTCTTCACCATCGGACGGATGCCCGGCAACCGCACCCTGCGTAGCCTCGACGCAAGCCTTGCGATCCCGTCGCGTGTCCTCCGCTTCGAAGCTTCTCGGCGCCCGCGGCCAGGGCGGTCAGACCGCCCCCCTGGGCGGTTAGGACCGGCCCGGGGGATCCGACCGGCCCCAGGCGGTCTGACCGCCCCTCCCGGGCGGTTGAACCGGCACCGGTGGCCGCACCTCCTCGTCGAGTCTTCGGCCTTGGTTTTGTGGCTCAACCGAGTAACCCAGTGGTTTTCCGGTGAACCACTGCAAACCCCGTGAACTCGGTGTAGCCTCCGCCAATCTCCACTCATGACTCGGCTCCCACGTAGTCCCGGCTCGACCTTGGTTTTGAGGCTCTACCAAGAAACCGTCCACGACTTCATCTTGATGTTCATGCCACCATGCGGCCCGCACTTGACCCCACTGGCCACCGGGTCCCTCGAACGAAGCTTACTTGTCTTCTCCACACCTGGAGGCCTCACCGGCAACGACCTTTCGCGCTTGTTCTTCACCTGCACCAACACGACTCAAGCCGCAACCTGCACCTGCAATACTTAGCCAAGAATCAGTTCACACAACGTTGTCAATCACTCATCACACAAGGAAGCGACCATCCACCGGTCCTCGAACCACACATGGTCCTCACCGTGGTGAAGAATGAGAAGAGCGAATCGATACCGCAAAGAACCGTGACCGGGTGGCGGATGTGTATTGATTATCGCAAGCTTAACAAAGCGACGAAGAAAGATCACTTCCCCCTACTGTTCATTGATGAGATGCTCGAGAGATTAGCAAACCACACTTATTTTTGCTTTCTCGATGGGTACTCGAAGTTCATGCAAATTCCCATTCACCCGGACGATCGACACAAAACAACGTTTACATGCCCTTACGGAACGTTTGCATGTAGAAGGATGCCCTTCGGCCTATGCAACGCTCCAGCCTCTTTTCAATGTTGCATGATGGCCGTATTTTCGGAATTCATCGAAGAAATTGTCGAGGTGTTCATGGATGATTTTTCCGTTTCTGGGAAGACGTTCATGGATTGGTTGGCAAACTTGGAAAAGGTCCTCAGGAGGTGTGCGGAGGTAGACTTGGTATTAAATTGGGAAAAGTGCCACTTCATGGTTAGGCAAGGCATAGTGCTCGGACATGTTATATCCGAGAGAGGAATTGAAGTGGACAAGGCTAAGGTAGAGACGGTTAAGCAACTCCCACCTCCGACGGATGTTAAGTCCTTAAGGAGCTTTCTAGGCCATGCCAGAATCTATAGAAGATTTATTAAGGACTTCTCAAAGATCACTAAGCCTTTAACGCATCTTCTTCAAAAGGATGTGGCTTTCGACTTTGATGAGAAGTGCCTAGCGGCATTCCGGACCTTGAAAAGTGCGTTGGTGAGTGCTCCCATTATTCAACCTCCGGATTGGAGCCAACCTTTCGAGATCATGTGTTACCCAAGTGACTACGCCGTAGGCGCGGTTTTGGGTCAAAGAATGGAATGTCGAGTTCACGCCATTTACTATGCTAGCAAAACTCTGAGTGGGGTGCAATTAAATTATGCCACTACGGAAAAAGAGTTGCTAGCGGTGGTTTTCGCTTTCAAAAAAATCAGATCTTACGTCGTGAACTCGAAGATCATTGTTTACACCGATCACGCAGCCATCAAGTATCTCTTGGCTAAGAAGGAAGCTAAACCACGTTTGATTCGTTGGATTCTTCTTCTCCAAGAATTTGATGTTGAAATTCGTGATAAAAATAGGGTGGAAAATGTTGTGGTCGATCATTTGTCTAGGATGAATCGTGGACAAGATGATAAAGAGCCCATAGAAGATAAGATGAGAGATGGCCACCTCTATCGAGTGCTTGATAAAGATACTTGGATGATCAATATCATTCGAGCAATTCGAAAGATGCCTCTTGATCATCTAGACAAAAAATCTCAAAAGAAGATAATCTCCGAATGTAAGAAATACTTTTGGGATGCACCATACGTCTTCAAACTTGGCAATGATGGAGTGATGAGAAGATGTGTGCCAACAGAAGAGAGGGTAGAAATTCTAAGGAAGTGCCGCTCGGCGGAGTACGGTGGACACTATAGCCATTTTCGAACGCAAGCAAAAGTATGGTCGAGCGGATTCTTTTGGCCGGAGATGCATGAAGATACTAAAAGATATGTTGCATCATGCCCTGAATGCCAAAGAACCGGAAACATCTCTCAAAGAAATTCTATGCCTTTGAAATACAACCTACAAATCGATATATTCGATGTATGGGGCATAGACCTCATGGGGCCTTTCAAAAACTCATGTAGATACGAACATATTCTAGTCATGGTTGATTATGTATCCAAATGGGTAGAGGCTATGCCATGTCGTAAAGCTTCCACAGAGGAGTCCATTACTATGATCAAGAACGTGATTTTTCCTCGCTTCGGTACACTGAGAATCTTGATAAGTGATGGAGGAACTCACCTCACCAGGAAGAATTTCAAAAAGTGCTTGTCCAAGATGGGAATTGAGCGTAGAGTCTCTACGGCCTATCACTCACAAACCAACGGACAAGCGGAAACGTCAAATAGGCAATTAAAAAGCATCCTCAATAAAACCATAGAGAAGGAAGGCAAAGATTGGTCAAAGAAATTAGATGGAGCTTTATAGGCTTATCGAACGGTGTTCAAGACACCGATATGTATGACCCCTTATCAATTCGTCTATGGAAAAGCTTGCCACCTTCCGGTTGAGTTGGAACATAAAGCCTATTGGGCGATTAAAGAGATGAACCTTGATCTCGATGCCGCGGTGGTGAAACGAAGGATCCAAATAAGCAAGCTAGAGGAGATGAGGTTGAAAGCATATGAAAATGCAAGCATATACAAAGAGAGAATCAAAAGGTGGTGTGATAAAAGATTGAAAAGAAAGTGTTTAAAGAAGGAGATAAGGTCCTCCTCTACAATTCGAGGTTTAAAACCTTCGGAAAGGGGAAATTGCAAAGCAAGTGGGATGGACCTTATGTTGTGCATTCGGTGCTCTCCAATGGAGCGATAACCATTATGGATATAAAAGGCGATCAATTTATGGTGAATGGTCAATGACTTAAGGCTTACTACAAACCCGCTGTTGTGCCCCTTCACCATGTTGATGTCTTCACCATGGAAGAAGAGCCCGAACGTCCCGCCTAGGACGAAAAACAAGGCATGAATTTCTGTAAATAATTTTTCTTTTAATTTTCTGGAGTTTCTCACGAAGATTTACTGAGCCAACTTTTTCCCATGGGCTAAAGAGGTGAAATAAGGGTGGTGCATGAAAAAACAGGACCGGCTCGGCCCCCGAGACAGGGTGGGCCGGCCGGCCCGGTCTGACTGGCCCAGTAGGATCCCAGCGGCGGACGAACCTGATTTTTGCCCGAATTGCTCCTTTTCAACTTCCTTCTTCGGTCAGAAAATTTTAAGGGAAGTTTGAAAAAGGAAAATGAGGTTCCTAGTGTTTTTCTCTTTGGACTATTTATTTGGCCGAATTGGGAGCTCGGGAATCAATCCTTTCAAGAAACATTTTGCACCCACGTAGTAGCCATTGTGTCCCCAAGGAGCTTAGAGTTGAAGCTAGAAGCCAAGGAGCCATCCACGGAGGAGGCGAAGCGATGCGAGCTCAAGCTACCCATCGAGATCAGGAGGACCGCCCGCATTCGTTGCGGAGGGCGTGTCCCGACCGGAGCTATCGCATCTCGCAACCCCGTCGAAGGTGAGAAGGTCCCTACGCCCGTTCGGAGGTCGGCACGCATCCAAGGCATGAAGCGCAAAGACTACAAGGAGGTGTCGCCTGAGCCTAAGGATTATGGGGGTAGCGACTACTCCGACGATCGTAGCCCGAGCTCGTGGGCGGCCGTAGGAAGAGATGATAACGACCTCTACATTTGGGATGAGGTGCCCAAGGAGAAGACTCCCGAAGGCCCCAACGGCGGCTGTAACGACGACGGCGATGACAATGGTGGTGGCGACGACGGCGGCGACGACGGTGGAGACGATGGCAATGAAGACCCATTCGGATTGCATCCGATGTGTTGTGCGGCTTGCCGTCACTCCATTGGGTATCTCTACGCGTCGGTCGATGAATGTCTCCAAGCCATGGAGGCGTTGAAGCAGCGTTTGGAGGATTTGGAGCGCGTAGTTGAAGATGACTACATTTTCCTTAACCGCAACGTGTGCAAACTCTTTGGCATGGTCGGGAACTTGAGAGGCAAGTGGTGCAATACTTGCGGAAAGTACCACTAGGTCTAGTCTTCCCCTTAGGAATTTTGTAAGATACGACGAGGACGTCGTATGTTTTTAGCGTGGGGGAGAGCTAGCTAGCTAGCCTTAGCTTTTGAGTTTCAATGTTTAGGTTCGGTTTAGTCTTCAAGAGAGGAGATCTCAGAGTTTAATGAGTCTTAGTTTTCGAGTGTGTTTTTAAATTTTTGCCAGTTTGAAGTGTCTTAAATTAGTGTTGAGTCAATGAAAATCAAATAAAAAGAGTCCTTATATATTTTGTGTCTTGTGTGATGCTTATCTTTATTCACTTGTTTGTTTATCTTTGATTCTTGATATATGAACATAAGTGTGTGGTTCGAAAAAGATTTACCGTGGTGCTTAGTGGAATGGCTACTACTTAAAGTACCCATACCGCACTTTGATCTTGAGCTTCACATGTTAGTTTAGCAATGTTCAATGCTAAAAGTTGGAGGATTTCAGTTCTGAAAATTATTTAAAAAACCTTGTAATAATGGTTAGCAAAACCTCTTTTTCCAAGTTGAGAGTAAGAAAAAATCCTATACAAAGCCAATTTATTTTTTTTGCTCCACCATAAGTGTGATTAGCACGATGAGTTAGGCTAGGATCCTTCTCTCCTGTGAGTATAATTTCGAGCAATGATCATGTTCTTGTGCTTATCTTTTGTTGCTAGCCTCGTCATACATTCGGTAACGTGACTTTCACATCGGAAGTCCCGTACATCGCCGAATTCCATACCCAACCCTATACATCTCTTTTGTACATCGCATTCCTTGAACACAACCTACTTTCAAAAGTTTCGTCTCGTCTCTAGCATGATTTATTTAAAATTTCAGATTGTATGCATGCGAGAAAGAGAGGAGTTGAGAGCTTTGAAAAGTTGTCAAGAGAGGAAAAATAAAGTGAAAAGTATGAGTATGGAAAAGAAGGAAAGAAAGAAAGAAAGATAAAATATATGTATGAAAGAATAAAGAAGAAAAAAGAAAAAAAAAAGAAGAAAGGAGGAGGTAGCAATAAAGATGTGAGAGGGATGAATGAAGTGTAAGGAAGAATGTCAGGTTGTTGAGAGACGAAACTTTTGAAAGTAGGTTGTGTTCAAGAAAAAAATAAAGTGTAAGGAAGGATAGCCACCTCATATTAGTGACTTGAGAGAGCTTGGAGAAAGGTTTTTTGTCTAATACTTGTTGCAGGAATTTTGTTTGAAAAATCATAAAAACCCTCTGATGGAATCAAAGAAGTAAGCATGGCTGAAATTGAAGACTTCGAGTGAAGAGTTTGAGTTGTGGGGTACATCTTGACGTGGTAAAGATTCTAAACGCCCATGTTTATGATTGATGATCATTACTTTATGTTTATGTGTTAAAGATGAAAGGATTGACTAACTTGTGAAGAAGGATTAGCGGTACACGATTACAACACTTTGGACGAAGTTGTTTTACGAGTACTTGCTCGAGGACGAGCAAGAGCTAAGCGTGGGGGAGATGTTGACGGTGTATTTTGGTACACCAAGCATGTTCATTACACTTTGGTTTGGATTTGATTATGGAACTAACCCGCCACTAGGCACGCTAATCATATAACAAGTTCATCTATGTGCATGCATTTGGAAGTGTTGTGTTTATGTAGGAAAACATGGACATAAAGGACGGATTCGCAACAAGTTCAAAGAAGCATTTACGGAGTCTTGTTCATGTTCACGAGCTTGATGAAATGACTTCCAATGGTGGCAAGGACCGAAGTGCTACGAGGAACACCCCCGGGGATTGAAGCGTGAAAGACCGAACTTCATGCGTGGAGAACCTCCATCTTGGACACGAGGATGACATCGTCAAAATCATGCAATTGGAGGGGGCAAAGTGCATAATCACATGAGGACCCACGGGAGCGAAGGGGCGACCGAACCGAGCCGAGATGGGCCTGGGCCGGTCGGCCCAGGACGGCCGGCCCAGCCCACTCCGATGGTCGGTTCGGCCCCCACCTTTTTTACTACGGGATTCCCAAGGTTCTTGTCAATCCGCGGAGCAAGGGGATTACAAGCGTTCAATCTACTTTTATGCACTAGCTACTAAAATCCTAACTACTATTATACTAGAAAACAACTAAAATACACTAGAGAGAACGATAAGCAATCAAGATAGGAGACACTGGCCCATGGGTCTACGATCATGCAATCCATTAAAGACATTAAACCAATCTAATCTATCGGGGGTTGTGACCACGGTTTCACCCTTTCCCTCCTCTTGTATTGTCTCTACGCGAGCGTATTCGTGACTATACCTATGATGGACACGGCGTATTGAATGGATCCAAGGAAGCATTGAGGCCTTACTCCCTTTATGGCATGGTAGCTAACCTTAATCATTAAAGTATATTCAACACAAGATGATAGAAAGATAATCCGACAAAGTATGATTACATGTCAAGATCGATTACAACCCATGGACGAACAAGGAGATTACCCCATCAAGGTGCTGGACATAGCACCGTTGATCATGGTTTCCCTTCCGACGGTGTATTCCTTCTTCTCCGCATGAGTGTGCTTCATTCGAGGTGGTTGATCTCCCTCCGGAGATCTCCCTCCTCTCTCTCTAGCTTGTGAATGGCCTCCAGGTGCGAATGGCTCTCCCTCTTGCGAATGGCGGCGCCTCCAGGGTTTTAGGGTTGAAGGTCCTTTGGGTGCAAGGAAAGGGGTCCGTACGCTTGTAGATCATAGAGGGATACGTCTTCTATCCGTCAACACCAACAAAACTAGCTCGAAAAAGACACGAAAATCCAACAAGCTACAAACCGGGAATTGACGCAACCATGAAAGCTTCCATTCACTCGGAGGTCAAATTCTTTACAAACGGATGAAAAATCTAACCCTAAAGAGCAAGGAAATGAGAAGCAGTCCGGATGGATGGTTTGCTTGGAAACCCTAGAGCTAATATATATGAGTCCCCCCCGGGCTATGCAAAAGACCACACTACCCCTAGTAGCACTTAAGATGTGATACAACCCCTCAGGGGCAAATAGGTCATGTAGCACTCCTCTTCATCGCTCGGCCACACCGTTGCCGCAGACCACGTCCTCCCGACGCAAGACCTGCGATCCCGCCACGCGTCCGCGGGCATCGAAGCTTCTTAGCGCGCCCAGATCCCGTCTCCGCCAGCCGAGCCTCTGGTCTTGGTTTTGTGGCTCAACCAAGTAACCTGACGGTTTTTTGGTGAACCGCCGCAAACCCCGCGTGCAGACTACGGTCGTGAGCTGCTACCCTGCACCGGCTTCGGTCGACGACTTCATCTTGCTTTTCTTGCCACCATGCGGCCCGCACTAGACCCCGCTGGCCACCGGGTCCCTGGAGTCAGGCCTACATGTCTCTCCACTCCTCGGAGGCCCCGCAAGGCACAGACCTTTCGCGCCCAGTCTTCACCTGCACCAACACAAATCAAGCTGCAACCTGCACCTGCAATACTCGACCAAGAGTCAGTCCACACCACGTTGTCAATCACTCATCACAACCAGGAGCGACCATCCTGTCATATGAACCTCCCTAGGCCCACTGCCTCGATGGGTACCAGGACCGACCACTCGGTGGGCCCCTGGGACTACTTGGCTTGTGCCACACGGCACCTGATGGCGTGGCGCGCAAGGACTACGTTGTAGAAGTACTCGGATAGGAAGCTATACATGTCCTGTACTATGTAGAGAACTCCTAGCCGTACCCGACTAGTACTCTCTACTCAAACCGACTTGTAACCCTCCTCCCGGGGTATATAAGGCGAGGCAAGGACCCCTCTCTCTCTCTCATACGCATCATCTGGTAAACACATCCAATCAATCCAGAGCTACACAGCATACAAGACGTAGAGTATTACGCACCTCGCGGCCTAAACCTGTCTAAATTGTGTGCCACGTGTCTCTTCCTTCGAGTTACCGATCTCGGCGAGGCCACATTCATCTACCTCGGGTACTCCCCTTGGTAGGTTGCCGGTTTAAAACACTGAAAGCAGGCGCGCCAGGTAGGGGATCTCACCGAAGATCTCATGGCGAACTCGACGGCTTCAGTCTTCATCAAGCCAATCGCTGCTTTCAACCGCGGTGACACCTTCATCTTCGGGTCTTGGGTGTGCACTGCTGACGGCGCCGGATCCTTCGAACGCCGCCTCACCATGACTCCTAACCCGAGCATTGGGCTCGTGACGCTTCCCGAAGTAGTCACGGGCGAACTCACCGGAAAGTTCGACGAAATTTCGCTCTACAACTAACATGTGACTTTGAGCTTGGATCCGACTCCAACTCGAACTCGACGTCCCCGTGGGTCATCGTATGCGAGCTATCGTGCCATTATGTGCGGACTCCCCACTCCACGAGCACATCCCTTATGGCCTCTGCAACGCCAGCAAGGCCCACGCGAAGGCTCTCACTGCGTGCCGGGCCAGCAATGAGATCGTCTCCGACTACACCTCGAACTCCAACCCCGTCTCCGGCTACTACTCGGACTCCTCCTACGAGTTCAACTTCGGATCTGACCTAGACGAGACCGAGTATGAAATCTCTACGACCGGGCAACCGTTGTCAAGACCAGCTATCGGCCTGGTTATAACATCTACACCTGTCGGGAGATTCGTCTACTGGCCAGACCGCAAGCCTGCAGACCTGACAGACGGGAACTCACTCTACGTCGCCTACCTCGACTCGCTCCCCTTCCAGGAGGGAACACCATTATCTCAAGCAGAGGAGCACACTCCAACAAAAGTGGTGACTATTGACTCCAGTCTCGGCTCTCCCGATCGTCAAGTATTCATGACTACCAACAAGACGCCGGGACCCTCAGAGACACAGCCTGACCATTTCCTTGAAGATGTCTCAGCAGACGAGTTGTCTGCCAATGCACCCGTAGACGAAACCAGCGACGACCAGAATGCCCGACGTGAGCGTAACAGGTAGCGTAACGAACAGCGTCGACGTCTTCGTGAGAGCCTCGCTATACGGAACCTCACAGAGGTGCTTAACCAAGTTGTAAGTCAGGTGCACACTACTCCTGAACAGTGCCTCATGTCTATCACTATGATAGCACGTCAGGCTCAGGGGTTGCGCATGGGAGAAGTCATCGCCAAGCTCGCGGAGGACGCCTACTTCATGAGAGTCAACAATAGTGTCATTCAAGTGCCTCCCTCCCAACTTGCGAAGCCGATCATGAAGCCACAGGCCGCAGTCCAGCCGACAACTGACGCAACCGTACTCGAGGAGAGCTACCGCAGAACCCCAATCGCGCTAGGGCATCTGCTGGAGAACCTTCTTAGGGCGGTCACAGCGCTGGTGGCGCTGGTGGCAGGCGCACTGTGGTGTCTCACAGCGACACCGGCGTCGGAGGCAGTGGCGGTGGGAGCTCCTCACACGGGGCTGAAAGGAGAGTCGGTGGAGGAGGCGATCGCGGAGGCCGAGGCCACGCAGACAGCGAAGTCACTGATGTCTCACGCAGCGGCAACGATGCCCGCCACAGAATCGAAGAAATTCGACGCAAGAAATCGTCCACGGCAGGCGAGAATGACGGTTTCCCCGCCTTCTCTGCTCAACTTCGCAATCTGCTACTCCCAGAGAAATTAAAGCCTCTGGGATCACCAAGTACGATCCGAAGCAAGATCCAGTACAGTGGCTCAGATGCTACACCCTCTCCATCGAGAACGCTGGTGGCAGCAACGACACAAAGTGCCACTACTTTCCTTTCTGCCTGGACCAAGCTCCAGTTACATGGCTCGAGTCTCACGAGAAGTACTCGATCGACAAGTGGGACCAGGTCAAGGAGCAGTTTACTAGCAACTTCGTGGGCCATGGTGAAGCAGGAACAGGGTGAGACTTTGCGCAAGTACATGCGGCGCTTTTTCAACAAGGGCGCCACTGTAGTCGATGTCACTGATAAGGAAGTCATCGACCTTTTCCAAGACGGTCTCTAGCACCATCGCACCTTCGAAGACTTCGGTCACCGCCGCCCGAGCTCCATTACCAAGCTCAAAGACATGATTACTTCATGGGCCGACGAACAAGACAAGGCGAACGCTAAGTACAACGCCATTCGCGGCAAGAGCAAGCAAAATGCGGGCGACAGCAACAACAACAACAACCGGAATCAAGGCGGTTGCAACAACAACTACTCGGGTTCTAATCGCAAGCGCAAGCTAGACAACATAGTCGCGGCTATCTAGCGCCCTGCGAAAGACAACTCGAAGATGACCTCCGGCGACTTCAAAGACTTACTGAAAGAGAAGTGCACGTGGCACCTGGAGGGCAACCACACTACTGAGTAGTGCTACAAACTCCGGCGAGCACTCAAGGACTCTCCAGACCCATGGCCTCCTCACGACAAGAAAGGCAAGAGAAAAGTCGACGAAGGCAACGACGACTTCCAAGAACCCGACAAGACAGTGAACGTCCTCTTCGGCGGACTACCCACCAAACGGTCTCCGAAGGCCACTCGATGGGAAGTCTTAAACATTGAACCAGCGGTTCCGACCCCTCTCCGGTGGTCGGAGGTACCCAACACCTTCTCCCGCACAGATAAATGGACAAGCTTCTCCAAACCAGGGTGTTTTCCTCTCATCCTGAAACCGGTAGTCGTGGGCTCCAGACTCAACAAGGTACTCATCGACGGTGGGAGTGGGCTCAATGTCCTTTTCACCAAGACCTTGAAGAAGATGAAGCTCGACATCACTCAAATGCTCACCAAGAGCACATCACGCTTCTACGGCATCATCCCCGAGAACGCGGCTATTACACTGGGCTCAATGATCCTGCCAATTACCTTTGGGGAATCCAGAGATAACTACCGCACCGGGTACATCAAGTTCGAAGACGCGGACTTCGAAACATCCTACCATGCTATCCTCGGTAGACCAACTATCACCAAGTTCATGGCGGTACCCCACTATACATACTTGGTACTCAAGATGCCAAGTCCGGCCGGTGTACTCTCGCTACAAGGGGACTTGAAGATATCCTTCGACTACGACACAGAAGCTGTGGAACTCGCAGCCACCAACCAAGTACCCAATGCCATGATGGAGATCTATGCTGCGTCAAAGAGCTTGCCCCAAGTGAACTCGACATCCCAGAGAAGTCAGACAAGGCCAACAAACCTCTGCCATCCGAGGAAGTGCAAGTTAAAGCAATCGATCTTGGGACAGGCGACAGTAGCAAGACCACCATGATTGGGGCGGGTCTTGACCCAAAATGGGAAGACGCGCTCGTCAGCTTCCTTCGGGCTAACAGAGACATCTTCACTTGGAAACCAGCAGACATGCCAGGGGTGCCTTGGAATCTGATCGAGCATTCACTCAACGTCGACCCTAAAGCTACCCCGAAACGACAACACCTCCGCCATTTCGCCGACGACTGACAGGATGCCATCAAGAAGGAACTCGCCAAACTACTCGCGACTGGCTTCATCAGAGGAGTCTTCCATCCTGAGTGGCTCGCCAACAGCATCCTCATCCGCAAGAAGAACTCTAACGAGTGGAGGATGTGCGTCGACTACACCGACCTCAACAAGCACTAACCCAAGGACCCCTTCGGGTTGCCGTGGATAGATCAAGTCACCAACTCCACGGCGGGCTGCGACCTGCTCTGCTTCCTCGACTGCTACTCCGGGTACCATCAGATTGCTATCAAGGAAGAAGACCAGGAGAAGACCGCATTTATCACCCCGTTCGGCACCTACTGCTACACGACCATGTCATTCGGGTTGAACAACACTGGCGCCACCTACCAGCGAGCTATCCAGGCATTTTCAAGAGACAACTCAACAAGAATGTCGAAGCCTACGTGGATGACGTGGTCGTTAAGACCAGAAACTCCGACACGCTCATCGCCAATCTCGAATAGACTTTCGCATCCTTGCGAGAGTACCGCTGGAAGCTCAACCCGAACAAGTGCATCTTTGGCATACCGTCGGGAAAACTACTCGGCTTCATCATCAGCCACCGCGGCATCGAAGCCAACCCCGAGAAGATCTTCGCCATCACCAATATGAGATCTCCCACATGCATCAAAGATGTCCAGAAGCTTACCAGGTGTATGGCGGCCTAGAATAGATTCATCTCGAAGCTTGGTGTTAACACAAAAAATTCGTACAGGAAAGGGACTGACTTGTGGGCCGAGTTTGGTAAAGAAGCACCATTCGGCAAGAAATTCTCCTCAAAAGATTTGGCAAAGATACTTGCGGTCGGTGGTGCGCCATCATTCGGCAGAAGGGTTGTTTGCGCTTGAAAAAGGAAGCTTTCGGGAATACGTGATGACGTGGCCTGGATATAAGGAAGGGATGAATTGATGATGGGTGTGAGATGGACATTGGCGCCGGGACATTAATTTAGGCAATGAATGTTGTACTCGTAGTCGAACAGGAGTCGTGTTAGGACAAGGGTATAAATATAAACCCTTGGTGTTTGTAATAGGCATCGAACAATCTCACAACAAAACCGGCCCCGTGCCAACTTTCGAGTCCTTTAGTCGAGTCGTCAAGTTCTTCGAGAGGAGGCATCGATCCGTCGACCTCCGTAAGTAGCGGCAACCATGTATCATGTCTAGTATCATGCGGTGGATTTAGACCGTGATGCAAGTAGTCTTGTTACCATGCTTAGTATCATGCGGTGGATTTAACCTTGGTTCAAGAGGGCTTTCTTGCTAGATCATGAGCCATGCGGTAGGCTAAGATCTCGCTTGGAGCTAGTTATCGGCTCTATCATATTTGGCAAGATCTAATAGATTCATTAAGTTACCATGTGTTTGCTTTGAATTTTGCTTTTATGTTTAATTCATGTAACACTCTTATTTCCCAATTTAGATTGATTAGATTCGGCTCTATCTTGTTTGTGATCCACATGATGTATGTTCAAATCTTTAACTCAACGTGGTGCATGGGTCACGTTCTCTTCAATAGCCGAATTTGAATCAATCTAGATTTTCATGTGTTGCGGGTTCAAGCTTGTTGATTTTTGCATAGATCTTGACAGAACCGGGTATCATGCGGTAGATGTAGGTTTTTGGATTGTCTTAGAGCTAGTCATCCGGTGGTCTAGAATTCGATTCAATCTGATAGATTTATCACCCTTGACAATATTTGTTCCTTCTCCACGGAACCTGATTCGGCTGCACAGCTGTATTTGGCAGTACTATCACGAGTGAAATATGTTCATGAGTTTGCTTTAAATAATGTATGCTTTTAGCCTTCCATGTTTAGATTGTATCATGCGGTGGATTGATCTATTTCTTGGTTGGTGGCGTGATTTCAAAAAAGTTGTATCATGCGGTGGATTAACTTGTTTAGTGTCACGCTCGATAGGTTTGAAAGTACCTAGACATGAAGTAGACTAGTGCTTTTGGCCTATGCATGCTTTTTTACTTCAAATTTATAATTATGCTTTCACCTTATTCATTTTATTGTAATTTATCCTCAAAAATCGGTCATGACCACGTGCGAGTAATGCTGTTTAAACAAAGACCGATCTTTGGTCATGCTTACATCATGCATTCGTCTATATCTTGGTTTCATGTTTTAGAGCGCCCTAATGATATTCAAACTGCTGACAGATAGCTTGTTGTAGCTATATGTCATTTTAATTGGCTTTCTAGCCGTAAATACGGAACTGTCTGGTACCACAGGCCAAGTTCCAGGTTTTATCTAACTGCTTTTCATCCTTTGCCAGTTTCAGGAAAATTGACTGGCACGCTTCGGATTCGACACATGTGTTAAGCCCGCTTTGTTCGGCTTGCTGTGTGCTTGGCGTGAGGTACTGATTTTACGTCAACACACTTTTTGGCACGATCGGTGGGACTATCTAGCTGATAGAGGCAATTAAAGGATGCTATTGATCAATTTCAGCCTGATGATGTCATGGATGTCACCATAGAGGCAATTAAAGGATGCTATTGATCAATTTCAGCAGAAGTGCTTAATGTCGTTTGCTAAAAACAAAAGTGGTGTGCCATATCTTAAGTCTGACATGCCAAGAGTTCTACTACCAGGAGAACCTGAAACCACATCTGCTGAAGAGAAACAGGAAGTTATCAATGCGGTTCAGCAAACTATGGAAAGCATAATGGCCAAACATAATACTGCTTTCTTGAATATGTTCTGACAAATGATGGTTGGTGTCTTTGGCCCAGGCATGGAAAAGGTGCTTGGTCGAGTATCACCCCAAGGGCCTAGTGTGGAGATAGGAGAATCAAGTGCTGTTGTCAATGGCCAACCTGCTCGAGATGCAAGTGCTCAGCCACCTCTGCAAAGTACGGGAGGTCAACCAATCCAGCCGCCTCTGCAAAGTTTGGGGGGTCAACCAATCCAGCCGCCTCTGCAAAGTACAGGAGGACAGCCAATCCAGCAGCAGAATCCTTGTCAGGCAATGCCCAACAGGCCTACTTATGTAGAATTGGCATTCGACTCTTCTGGAGTTCCATCTGGCTCTACTTACAGAATAGCCCCAACTAATAATAGGCTACAGAAGAACATGTTTGGGGGTGGATTTTCGGAATTCATTTATTACGGTGCCATTGATGCTTTCCCGAATCCTGGATATGGTACGGCCACAGGAATGCCTACTGGGCTTACTGGAAGGCCAGGGGATCAAGATGCTAACGCTGATCTTATGGTGTAGAAAATGGCCGAAGTGTTGCAAAATCAATTCGGCCTGAAACCCAAGAATCAAGGGCATGTGTATACACCTCCTTTCCCAGAATGGTATAACAGGGTGGCTTTGCCACATAGGGTGAAAGCTCCTGCAGATTTCACGAAGTTTTCTGGGCAAGATGATACTAGCACTGTGGAGCATATAGTGCTATATTTGATGCAGCTTAGGGAAGCTTCAGCTGATGAAGCATTCAGGATCAGATATTTTCCCTTATCACTGACAGGCCTGGCCTTTACATGGTTCACTTCTTTGCCTGCTCAATCAATCTGTTCCTAGAAGGATTTGGAATAAAAGTTTCATGCTCATTACTTCATTAGCAGTAATGAGAAAAAGCTAATTGATCTAACCACCCTGAGACAGAGGCATAATAAGACACTGATGGAGTTCCTCAGGAGGTTCAGAGAGACTAAAAGCATGTGCTTCTCTTTGGATCTACCAGATGATCAATTGGCTGATATGGCTGTAGCAGGTATGTTGCCAGCTATTCGGGAAAAGCTATTCGGCTGGGAGTTCGATAATCTTGGCCAATTGTCACACAGACTGTCATTAATGAGCAACCAAGCTTATGGCTTCAAGAAAGACTCCAGGTTCGCCAAACACAGTGATATAGCTGACATCTACAACCAATTCCTTGAAAGAGCTGATAAAGGAGAGGAATTTGATGATGAAGAGGAAATAGCAGCAACTGAAATGGTGTGGGGCAAAGAGCTGTTAACAGTGATCCAGAGATGGGTCAAGCAAGACAAGGGAACCTATGATTTTGATGTGACCAAGGCTGATAAGCTCTTTGAGTTCCTTGTAAAGGAAGGCCAGATCAAGTTGCCAGAAGGGCATTCTATGCTTCGGCATGATGGGGTCAAAGAAAAGAGATACTGCGGGTTTCACGACAGGAATTCTCACTCAATCAATGAGTGCAGGGTTTTCAGGATGAGAATTCAAAAGGCTATCCAAGAAGGTCATTTGAAGTTTGACAACAAGATGAAATTGGATGGCAATCCTTTTCCTCAAAACATTATTGGATTTTCAGTTAACGTGGTGACCGTTGAAGAAAAAGGATAGTGAAAGTTTTGACTTCAGCAAGGGCAAAGTAGGACAGATCAGTTGACCCTGCTGAACAAGTAACAGTGGAACAAATCCACAAGGAAGTGCCTCGCATCCTGAAAAGTCAGATTGAAGTAGGGGAATCCTCCATATCCAAACCTAGGGTGACTTCGCGTATTCTCCTTAACAAGTGGCAGCGTAAGCAAGAGAAAGAACGCTACTAGAAACAAAAATACGTGAAGGACCGATTAGGCGACCAGAGAGGGGGGGGAGTGAATGGGAGCCGATAAAAATTCTTCTCGAGGGAGATTGAAACTCCGACAAGACGAACTAGCTCGGTCGAACCCCCGAAATCACACGCTCCGCACTTCTACCTCCCGTTTGCCAAAACCACGTAGCCACTGGAGTGCTACTGGTCCTAGGAACAAACTCTACCAGCAACCACAACACACACACAGCACCGACAGCGGAAACAACTCGAAAGCCGGCTAACCAGAGGGGGCGGTTAGACCGGGTATAGGGGGCGGTTAGACCGCCTCCACCTGGCAACCAAGAAATCCTCCGAAGCGCCTCTTCCAAGCACCAAAACACACCACGGTTTCACCAACAGAGATCTCTGGTCAAGGCCAGGAGGAGAAGCGAAGACATGAAGAAGAAGTGCACAGGAAAGAACGAGAAGAGCATGCACGAGAGCAAGAGCGTGCGCATTGGGGATGTGTGTTCTTCAGGCACTGCTGGAATGAAGGTTTGAAGCTCCCCACGTTGAACAATTGTCCTGAATGCAGTGACAAATATACTGAGTATAGGCAGGATACTGTCAATCGACGATCCATCCATGAAAGAATTGGAAGGATACACCCTAGTGACGGTCGGCGCATAAAAATAAATGAAGTTGATGATCACCCAAGAAAAGATATGCTGATCATAGGTGGGTTGATCATGAAGAAGAAGACTGGCAGAAAGGACAGTGGTGCCCACCTGGCTTGAGGAGGAGCCAAAAGAGAAGAGTTCAACGCTTGAGGAATCGAGAGTTGAAGCAGGTAGGGATCAAGAGGAAACAGGTGTGGCGTCTGTTGACGGATAAAAGACGTATCCCTCTACGATCCGCAAGCGTACGGACCCCACACCTTTTTCACCACGGGACTCCCAAGGTTCTCGTCAATCCGCGGAGCAAGGGGATTACAAGCGTTTAATCTACAACGACACACTAACTACTAAACCCTAACTATTATTATACTATAAAACAACTAAACTACACTACAGAGAATGTTTAAGATATCAAGATAAAAGACACTCGCCCACGGGTCTACGATACTAGAGCATGCAATCGCTTAAAGACATTAAAACCAATCTAATCTATCGGGGGTTGTGACCACGGTTTCGCCCTTTCCCTCCTCTCGTACTGTCACTACGCGAAGGTATTCATGACTAGACCTTTGATGGACACGGCGTATTGAATGGATCCAAGGAAGCATTGGAGCTCTACTCCCTTTACGGCATGGTAGCTAACCTTAAGCATTAAAGTATATTCAACACAAGATGATAGATAGATAATCCGATAAAGTGCGATTACATCTCAAGATCGATTACAACCCATGGACGAATGAGAAGATTACCCCATCAAGGTGCTGATCATGGCACCGTTGATAATGGTTTCCCTTCCGACGGTGTCTTCCTTCTTCTCCATGAGAGGGTGCTTCCTTCGAGGTGGTTGATCTCCCTCCGGAGATCCTCCTCCTCTCTCTCTAGCTTGTGGATGGCCTTCTGGTGTGAATGACTCTCTCCTCCGTCGAATGGCGGCGCCCAGGCTTTTAGGGTTCAAGATCCTTCGGGTGCAAGGAAAACGGGACCGAACCGGCCACCAGAGTGGGCTGGGCCGGCCGGCTGGGCCGACCGGCCTAGGCCCACCTCGGCCCGGTTCGGTCGCCCCTTTCGCTCCGTGGGTCCTTATGCATTTATGTACTTTGCCCCCTCCACTTGCATGATTTTGACGATGTTATCCTCGCGTCCAAGATGAAGGTTCTCTTTGCATGAAGTTCGATCTTTTACGCTTCAATCCTCGGGGGTGTTCCTCGTAGCACTTCGGTCCTTGCCACCTTTGGAAGTGATTTCATCAAGCTCATGAACACGAACAAGACTTCGAAAATGCTCCTTTGAACTTGTTGCGAATCTGTCCTTTATCTCCATGTTTTCCTACATAAACACAACACTTCCAAATGCATGCACAAAGATGAACTTGTTATATGATTAGTGTGCCTAGTGGCGGGTTAGTGCCATAATCAAAACAAAACCAAAGTGTAATGAACATGCTAGGTGTACCAAAATACACCGTCAACATCTCCCCCACGCTTAGCTCTTGCTCGTCCTCGAGCAAGTACTCGTAAAAGAACTACGTCCAAGGTGTTGTAATCATGTACCACTTATCCTTCTTCACAAGTTAGTCAATCCTTTCATCTTTAATACATAAACACAAAGTAATGATCATCAAACATAAACGTGGGCGTTTAGAATTTTTATCACGTGAAGATTTACCCCACAACTCAAACTCTTCACTCGAAGTCTTCAATTTCAGCTATACTTACTTCTTTGCTTCCATCTGAGGGTTTTTATGATTTTAAAAACAAAATTCCTGCAACAAGTATTAGACAAAAAACCTTTCTTCAAGCTCTTTCAAGTCACTCATATCAGGTGGCTATCCTAAACCAATTTTATAAAACTCTCACCTCCCATAAGTCTCTCATATAACATGTTAAGTGGAGCTATAGGTAGGGCTAGCGCAATCAACACAAGTATCGTCAAACTAAGAACTTCCTCTAATGGTTGTTTACCTTTCAAAGCCAATGATCATGAGAATTAACCATATGTAGGGATATCAAGGATGAGAAGATTTAGAATGGTGGACATGTGCAAGGGCAAAAGAAAATTGTGACTACAAGGCACCGATGATGTCCTCGTTGTCGGATTGCACATGGTTGGAAAAAGAGTGAAAGTTTCGTCTCTCAACAACGTGACATCCTTCCTTACACTTTTGTTTTTCTTTTCTTTCACTTGATCCATCCCTCTCATATCTTTATTGCTACCTCATCTTTCTCTTTTTCTTTTTCATCTTTCATTCTTTCATTCTCATATTTTTTTCTTTCACATATATATATTTTTTCTTTCTTTCTTTTTTTCTTTTCAATACTCATACTTTTTCTCTTTATTTTTCTCTCTATCGACAACTTTTTAAAGCTCTCAACTCATCTCTTTCTTGCATGCTTACAATCTGAAATTTTAAATAAATCATGCTAGAGACGAGACGAAACTTTTGAAAGTAGGTTGTGTTCAAGGAATATGATGTACAAAAGAGATATATAGGGCTGGGTATGGAATTCAGCGATGTACGGGACTTCCAAGGTGAAAGTCTCGTGACCGAATGAATGACGAGGCTAGCAACAAAAGATAAGCACAAGAACATGATCATTGCTCGAAATTAAAACTCACCAAGAGAGAAGGGTCCTAGCCCAACTCATCGTGCTAATCACACTTATGGTGGAGCAAAAAAAATAAATTGGCTTTGTATAGGATTTTTTTTTCTTACTCTCAACTTGGAAAAAGAGGTTTTGCTAACCTTTATTACAAGGGTTTAAAGATAATTTTCAGAACTGAAATCCTCCAACTTTTAGCATTGAACATAGCACAACTAACATGTGAAGCTCAAGATCGAAGTGTGGTATGGGTACTTTAAGTAGTAGCAATTCCACTAAGCACCACGGTAAACATTTTTCAAACCACACACTTGTGTTCATATATCAAGAATTAAAGATAAACAAACAAGTGAATAAAGATAAGCAACACACAAAAAAAATATATAAAGACTATTTTTATTTGGTTTTCTTTGACTCAACACTAATTTAAGACACTTTCAAACTTGCAAAAATTTAAAAACACACTAAAAAACTAAGACTCATTAAACTCTAAGACTCTCGCTTGAATATTAAACCGAACCTAAACTTGAAACTTAAAAGCTAAGGCTAGCTAGCTAGCTCTCCCCCACGATAAAAACATATGACGTCCTCGTCATATCTTACAAAAAATCCTAAGGGGAAAACTAGACCTAGTGGTACTTCAAGCAAGTATTGCACCACTTGCCTCTCATGTTTCCAACCATGCCAAAAAGTTTGCGCACGTTACGGTTAAGGAACTTGTAGTTGTCACCGACCACGTGCTCCAAATCCTCCATACGCTGCTTCATCGCTTTCATGGCTTGGAGACATTCATCGACCGATGTGTAGAGATCCCCGATGGATTGACGGCAAGTTCGACAACACATCGGATGCAATCCGAAGGGGCCTTAATCGCCATTGTCTCCACCTTCGTCACCGCCGTCGTCGCCACCTCCATTGTCGTTGCCGCTCTCATTGCCATCATTACTGTCGCCGTTGGGGCCTTCGGGAGTCCTCTCTTTGGGTGGCTTGTCCCAAATGTAGATGTCGTTATCTTCGACAGCCGCCCACGGGCTCGGGATACGATCGTCTCCTTCGATGGGGTTGCGAGATGCAAGAGCTCCAGTCGGGACACGCCCTCCGCAACGGATGCGGGCGGTCCTCTTGACGGGTAGCTTGAGCTCGCATCGCATCGCCTCCTCCATCGATGTCTTCTTGGCTTCTAGCTTCAACTCTAAGCTCCTTGGGGGCACAATGGCTGCTGCAAGGGTGCAAAATATTGCTTGGAGGGGTCGATTCCCGAGCTCCCAATTCGGTCAAATAAATAGTCCGAAGAGAAAAACCCTGAGAACCTCATTTTCCTTTTCTAAACTTCCCTTAAAATTTTCTGACCAAAGAAGGAAGTTGAAAAGGAGCAATTCGGGCGAAAATCGGTGACGACGGCCGCCGGGACCCACCTGGGCCGGTCGGCCTAGGCCGGCCGCCCACCCTCGTCTCGGGGGCCGGGTCGGTCCGCTTTTCGCGTACCGCCCTTATTTCGCCTCCTTAGCCCATGGGAAAAAGTTGGCCCAGTAAATCTTCGCGAGAAACTCCAGAAAACAAAAAGAAAAACTATTTACAGAAATTCATGCCTTGTTTTTCGTCCTAGGAAGGACGTTCGGGCTCTTCCTCCATGGTGAAGACATCAACATGGTGAAGGGGCACAATGTCGGGTTCGTAGTAAACCTTAAGCCGCTGACCATTCACCACAAATTGATCGCCGTTTATATCCATAATGGTTACCGCTCCGTTGGAGAACATCGAATGCACAACATAAGGTCCGTCCCACTTGCTTTGCAATTTCCCCTTTCCGAAGGTTTTAAACCTCGAATTGTAGAGGAGGACCCTATCTCCTTCTTTGAATTCTTTCTTTTTCAATCTTTTATCGTACCACCTTTTGATTCTCTCCTTGTATATGCTTGCATTTTCATATGCTTTCAACCTCAACCCCTCTAGCTCGCTTATTTGGATCTTTCGTTTCACCACCGCGGCATCGAGATCGAGGTTCATCTCTTTAATCGCCCAATAGGCTTTATGTTCCAACTCAACCGGAAGGTGGCAAGCTTTTCCATAGACGAATTGGTAAGGGGTCATACCTATCAGTGTTTTAAACGCAGTTCGATAAGCCCATAAAGCTCCGTCTAATTTCTTTGACCAATCTTTGCCTCCCTTCTCTATGGTTTTGTTGAGGATGCTTTTTAATTGCCTATTTGACGTCTCCGCTTGTCCGTTGGTTTGTGGGTGATAGGCCGTAGAGACCCTATGCTCAATTCCCAACTTGGACAAGCACTTTTTGAAATTCTTCCCGGTGAAGTGAGTTCCTCCATCACTTATCAAGATTCTCGGTGTACCGAAACGGGGAAAAATCACATTCTTGATCATAGTAATGGACTCCTCCGTGGAAGCTTTATGACATGGTATAGCCTCTACCCACTTGGATACATAATCAACCATGACTAGGATATACTCAAATCCAAATGAGTTTTTAAAAGGCCCCATGAAGTCTATACCCCAAACATCGAATATGTCGATTTGTAGGTTGTATTTCAAGGGCATAGAATTTCTTTGAGAGATGTTTCCGGTTCTTTGGCATTCGGGGCATGATGCAACATATCTTTTAGTATCTTCATGCATCTCCGGCCAAAAGAATCCGCTCGACCATACATTCACTTGGGTTCGAAAATAGCTATAGTGCCCACCGTACTCCGCCGAGTGGCACTTCCTTAGAATCTCAACCCTCTCTTCTCTTGGCACACATCTTCTCATTACTCCATCATTACCAAGTTTGAAGAGGTATGGTGCATCCCAAAAATATTTCCTACTTTCAGAGATTATCTTCCTTTGAGAGTTTTTGTCTAGATGATCGAGAGGCATCTTTCGAATTGCTCGAATGATATCGATCATCCAAGTATCCTTGTCAAGAACTCTATAGAGGTGGTCATCTCTCATCTTATCTTCTATGGGCTCTTTATCATCTTGTCCACGATTCATCCTAGACAAATGATCGGCCACAACATTTTCCACCCCCTTTTTATCACGAATTTCAACATCGAACTCTTGGAAAAGAAGGATCCAACGAATCAAACGTGGTTTAGCTTCCTTCTTAGCCAAGAGATACTTGATGGCTGCGTGATCGGTGTAAACAATGACCTTCGAGTTCACGATGTAAGATCTGAATTTTTCGAAAGCGAATACCACCGCTAGCAGCTCTTTTTCCGTAGTGGCATAATTTAATTGCGCCCCACTAAGAGTTTTGCTAGCATAGTAAACGGCGTGAACTCGGCCTTCCTTTCTTTGACCCAAGACCGCGCCTACGGCGTAGTCACTTGCGTCACACATGATCTCGAAAGGTTGGCTCCAATCCGGAGGTTGGATGATGGGAGTACTAACCAACGCATTTTTCAAGGTCCGGAATGCCGCTAGGCACTTCTCATCAAAGTCGCAAGCCACATCCTTTTGAAGAAGATGCGTTAAAGGCTTAGTGATCTTTGAGAAGTCCTTAATAAATCTTCTATAGAATCCGGCATGGCCTAGAAAGCTCCTTCAGGACTTGACATCCGTAGGAGGTGGGAGTTGCTCAACCGTCTCTACCTTAGCCTTGTCCACTTCAATTCCTCTCTCGGATATAACATGTCCGAGCACTATGCCTTGCTTAACCATGAAGTGGCACTTTTCCCAATTTAACACCAAGTCTTCCTCGGCACACCTCGTGAGGACCTTTTCCAAGTTTGCCAAGCAATCCATGAACGTCTTCCCATAAACGGAAAAATCATCCATGAACACCTCGACAATTTCTTCGATGAATTCCGAAA
The DNA here is from genome assembly GCA_947561735.1 of Cenchrus americanus. Taxonomy (NCBI): domain Eukaryota; kingdom Viridiplantae; phylum Streptophyta; class Magnoliopsida; order Poales; family Poaceae; genus Cenchrus; species Cenchrus americanus. The sequence goes on from OX387244.1 coordinate 192,386,676, forward strand.
ATACGTCCATCATGCAACGTTGAAAAGAGGCCGGGGCGTTGCATAGACAGAAGGGCATCCTTCTATATGCAAACGTTCCGTAAGGGCATGTAAACGTTGTTTTGTGTTGATCGTCCGGGTGAAAGGGAATTTGCATGAACCCCGAGTATCCATCGAGAAAGCAAAAATAAGCATGGTTTGCTAACCTCTCGAGCATCTCGTCGATGAACGGTAGGGGGAAGTGATCTTTCTTTGTCGCTTTGTTAAGCTTACAATAATCGATACACATCCGCCACCCAGTCACGGTCCTTTGCGGTATCAATTCGTTCTTCTCATTCTTCACCACGGTCAAACCTCCTTTCTTTGGTACACAATGTACCGGGCTCACCCATTCGCCATGCGGAACCGGGTAGATGATTCTGGCATCAAGTAACTTGATGACCTCTTTCTTTACTACCTCACGCATGGCATGGGTTAGCCTCCTTTGGTGGTCCACTACGGGCTTACATTGGTCTTCCATTGGTATACGCTGAGTGCAAAAGGCTGGGCTAATACCTTTGAGGTCATTAATTTAATATCCAATCACCTTCCCATGTTTTTTCAATAAAATCAGCAACGCCTCATTTTCTTCGGGACTCAACTCGTCGCTCGCGATGACTGGATAGGTCTTGTCGGGGCCCAAAAATACATATTTAATCCTTTGGGCAAAGGTTTAAGGTCTACCTCGGGCCCTTGTGGCTCCTCGGGTTTAATTTCTCCTATGTCTTCGAATTTTCCTTCCTCCACGCTCCCATCATGCGGTTCCAAGCCTTTTGTTGCTTCTCCTAGTTCTTCATCTTGTTGATTACAAATTTGATTTTCCATCGCTCTTTGCTGCGGGTCTCTAAGGGTTTCAACAAAACAAAGGCTATCTATCTCTTCTACTTCTTCATCTTCGGGAGGAAAGGGTGTAAGGTGTTTAGAAGCACGAAGAAAGTTATATGTGTACTTTGTTCCACTAAGGTTCATTGTTACTTTGCTTTCTCCGGCATCTAACACGGCATCAACCAACTTAAGAAAGGGCCTACCTAAGATTATGTGATCATGATTACTATGGTAAGCATAAATAACAAAGAAATCGGTTGGTATATAGTTTCGAGAGATTTTTACTTTCATGTTGCAAGCAATACCTAGAGGTTTGATAGTTCTACCATCTCCCATAATTAAGTTTGTTGATGTTGGAGCTAAGTATAGGTTGTGGTCTTGAGCTTTATCGTAAATTTTAGAAGATAGGACACTTACTTGTGCTCCGATGTCGCATAAAGCCTTGCATTGAACTCTGTTGATCTCGCAACTCAAGTGTGGTGTCATCTTCTCTTCTTCTTCTTCGGATCCTATTGCGTAGATTTCGGTGAGGCGAGCGTATGGTGATGCTTCGGGCTTGAGCCCTATGATTCTCTTCACCTCGGCTATGTGTTCCGGATCCACTATGTCATCTCCAAAGAGCTTTCGAAAAATCTCACCGGTGGTTTCAAGGTCGTATGAATTCTCCGCTTCCTTCTCCGGTGGGAAATCCACTTCAAATGCTCTCGTCATTCCCTTTTCATTAGGGAACGGTCTTCTCTTGTCGAATACTTCTCCGTAATCAATAGGAACCCAATCCATTGGTTCGAACTCCCTTAGTGGCTTCGCGCTTGACATGCTTCTCTTGTTCGTCTCGTTTGGTACGGAGAAGTCGACGCTCGGTGTAGTTCTTGACTTGATGTGTTCTTGTTCAAGCTTTTTTGTGATTGGTTCCTCTTTTGTGACTTCCGGGGTTGCCTCTTTAGAAAAATCAGCACACTTCTTCTTCCTCGAATTATATTCCGGCTATTCCGCAAGTCTTGTTTCCCAATCTCTTCACATGGCAGCCGCTTTACCAATTTTTTCTAGAAGTTGGGCGGCTTCTGTGAGTGTTTTCTCCATGAGATCCCCACCTGCACACATTTCGATGTGTTGCATGCAACTAGGGGTTAGGGAAAAGAAAAATGTATGCAAGAGTACGTGACTGGTGAAGCCGAGTTTTGGTCCTTGTTCGATCAACCCATTAAACCTATCCCAGGCTTGGTCTATCCCTTCCTATTCTCCTTGCATGAAATTGATCACTTGCCTCCTAACATGTTGAACCTTGCTAATTGGAAAGAACTTCTCACACAACTTCTTTGTCAACTTGTTCCAATTGCCTTCAACTTCAAAGGACGCAAACGAATACCATGTCTTTGCATTTCCGGCAAGTGAGTAGGGAAAGAGATTCCATTTGAACCATTCATCGGGGACTCCTTCTTGACGCACCGTGTTGCATATTGTCGTGAAATCCCTTATGTGTCTATATGGGTTCTCCGTAACCATCCCTTCGAATGGGTTTGCTGCCACCATCTCGATGATCTTGGATTTAATCTCATACTTGGTCGCTTCGAGCTTCGAATCCGACTCTTGTACTTTTATGTCTTCACATCGAGGGCTAGCGTAATCCCTTAATGATTTCTCCGATTCTTCCACGGGTTGATTAACGAACGCCATCTAGACAATAAGATAAAAACAAAAACAAAAACAAAAAAAGGTTTTTCTAGATAATATATGTTAGATAAAGCAAACGAAATACAAACTAAAATATATAACTAAGTTAAATGCAAATCAAACGATGTAAACTAGCTTGCTCCCCAGCAACGGCGCCATAAAAAGGGGCTTGTTGACGGATAAAAGATGTATCCCTCTACGATCTGCAAGCGTACGGACCCCACACCTTTTTCACCACAGGATTCCCAAGGTTCTTGTCAATCCGCGGAGCAAGGGGATTACAAGCGTTTAATCTACAACGACACACTAACTACTAAAACCCTAACTATTATTATACTAGAAAAGAACTAAACTACACTAGAGAGAATGATTAAGATATCAAGATAAAAGACACTTGCCCACGGGTCTACGATACTAGAGCATGCAATCGCTTAAAGACATGAAAACCAATATAATCTATCGACGGTTGTGACCACGATTTCGCCCTTTCCCTCCTCTCGTACTGTCACTACGCGAAGGTATTCATGACTAGGCCTATGATGGACACGGCGTATTGAATGGATCCAAGGAAGCATTGGAGCTCTACTCCCTTTACGGCATGGTAGCTAACCTTAAGCATTAAAGTATATTCAACATAAGATGATAGATAGATAATCCGATAAAGTGCGATTACATCTCAAGATCGATTACAACCCATGGACAAATGAGAAGATTACCCCATCAAGGTGCTGATCATGGCACCGTTGATCATGGTTTCCCTTCCGATGGTGTCTTCCTTCTTCTCCACGAGAGGGTGCTTCCTTCAAGGTGGTTGATCTCCCTCCAGAGATCCTCCTCCTCTCTCTCTAGCTTATGGATGACTTTCTGGTGCGAAAGACTCTCTCCTCCGTCGAATGGCGGCGCCCAGGCTTTTAGGGTTCAAGATCCTTCGGGTGCAAAGGAAACGGGACCAAACCAGCCACCGGAGTGGGATGGGCCGGCCGGCCTGGGCCGACCGGCCTGGGCCCACCTCGTCCCGGTTCGGTCGCCCCTTTCGCTCCGTGGGTCCTTATGCATTTATGTACTTTGCCCCCTCCACTTGCATGATTTTGACGATGTTATCCTCACGTCCAAGATGAAGGTTCTCTTTGCATGAAGTTCGATCTTTTACGCTTCAATCCCCGGGGGTGTTCCTCGTAGCACTTCGGTCCTTGCCACCTTTGGAAGTGATTTCATCAAGCTCATGAACACGAACAAGACTCCGTAAATGCTCCTTTGAACTTGTTGCAAATCCGTCCTTTATGTCCGTGTTTTCCTACATAAACACAACACTTCCAAATGCATGCACAAAGATGAACTTGTTATATGATTAGTGTGCCTAGTGGCGGGTTAGTTCCATAATCAAAACCAAACCAAAGTGTAATGAACATGCTAGGTGTACCAAAATACACCGTCAATAGCGTCCCAGAGATAAGCCTGATGGATTTGATCGTTCGGCTCCAGCGTGCATGGTATGCTTCTTGCCGAATGAATTCATGGCTCCAGCTAATCATGTTGTGCAGGAAGAGGCGTCGCCAGACATCGATGAGGCTGAGCAACTTGGGCTGATGGCACAGCTGGTGTTTACCAAGCAAGCAACCTTTGACAAGCCAGCCAAGAATCGACACATGAGACCGCTGTACTTGAGGGGATATGTCAATGGGAAACCATTGACCAAGATGTTCGTCGATGGTGGAGCTACAGTCAATGTGATGTTGTATACTACATTCAGGAAGCTTGGCATGGGCATTGGGGATTTGACGCCAACAAGTATAGTTCTGAATGATTTTGCTCGGAATCCTTCAGACACCAAGGGTTGTGTACATGTGGATCTGATGATTGGGTCTAAGACCTGGCTCATGACCTTCTTTGTCATTGAGGGAAAAGGGGCATATAGCTTGCTACTTGGACGGGACTGGATCCATGCAAATTGCTGCATCCCATCTACCATGCATCAACAGCTTGTTTAATGGGTGGATGATGATATAGAGGTGGTCCAAGCAGATGATTCAGTAAGTGTGGCTAACGTGGAACCAGCTTTCTGGGAGTATCAAGGTATAGATTGCTTCTCAAGCAAGGACTGGGGTGAAGGTCCTGTTAAACCAGTCAGCAGTAATCAACAACCGATTCAAGCAGTCGGCACTTATAGCAATTTTTAATGGATAATCCAATTGATGGAACTGATGGAAAGTTAGGACGTGGATTCATGTCGGCTGACAAAATGGAAGGAATTGATATTAGAGATGGTGATAAGTCAAGGTCGATATTTATCAGTGCTAACTTGGATTCAAGTTTCAGAAAAGAGTTGATCAAGCTACTGAAAGAATACAATGATTGCTTCGCTTGGGATTATTCGGAGATGCCTGGTTTGGATCATTCCAGTGTTAAGCATCGGTTGCCAATCAAGCCTGGTTTTAAACCTTAAAAGCAACCTCCCCGAAAGATCTACAAGGATGAAGTATTGGCCGACGTGAAAAAAGAAGTTGAGAGATTGATCGAAGCAAATTTCATTCGGCCATGCAGATATGCGGAGTGGATCTCTAACATTGTACCTGTTTACTAGAAAAACGGGAAAATGAGGGTTTGCATAGACTTTAGATATCTAAACAGAGCTACACCCATGGATGGATATCCAATGCCTGTTGCTGACTTGTTGGTTGATGTCGCTGCTGGACATAAAGTTATTAGTTTCATGGATGGAAATGCAGGGTACAATCAAATTTTTATGGCAATAGAAGATGTATCAAAGACATCCTTCAGATGTCCTAGACATATAGGCCTCTTTGAATGGATTTTTATGACATTTGAGTTGAAAAAATGCCGGTGCATCTTATCAAAGAGCCATGAATTATATTTTTCATGAGTTGATCAGCAAAATTGTTGAGATATACATTGACGATGTCGTGATCAAGTCTTTGGATCATGAATCACACTTGAACGATGTGAGGAAAACTCTGGAGTGCACCCGAAAGCATGGGCTTAAGATGAGCCCAAATAAATGTGCCTTTGGAGTTTCAGCTGGAGAGTTCATGGGATTTTTGGTGCATGAGGGAGCAATAGAGGTTGGCAAGAAAAGCATGAAAGCTATTGATGAAGTTGTTCCTCCAACCAATCTCAAAGAATTGCAATCATTGTTGGGCAAGATCAATTTCGTGAGAAGATTTATTTCAAATTTGTCACAAAAGGTGTTGCCTTTCTCTCCACTGTTAAGGATCAAGAAGGATCAGAAGTTTGTATGGGGCGACGAACAACAAAAGGCTTTTGATGAGATCAAGAAGTACATGAAGGAACCACCAGTGTTGGTACCTCCACAATTAAACAAGCCTTTCAAGTTGTACGTGGCGGCCGAAACCCAAACCATTGGATTGGCCCTTATACAAGAATTCGAGGGAAAGGAACAAGTAGTTGCGTACCTTAGCTGAAAATTGCTTGATCCCAAAACAAGATTTTCGGCTGCGGAGAAGCTTTGCCTGTGTGTTTATTACTCATGTACAAAGTTTCAGCACTATTTGTTGAATGCCGAATGCGTTGTATATTTAAAATTTGATGTAATTAAACACATGTTGTCTATGCCAATTTTGAATGGGAGGATTGGCAAGTGGATTTTAGCTTTGTCTGAGTTTGAGTTGAAATTCGAATCGGCAAAAGCTGTTAAAGGTTAGATTATTGCTGATTTCATTACTGAACATCGTGATCCATCAATTGATTTGCTTGAAATCACTCCTTGGGCTTTGTTCATTGATGGATCCTCATGTGGCAAAGGTGGTGGAGTAGGGATTTTATTGATTTCACCCATAGGTAAGATGTTGGAGTTCGCTATCCCCATTCAGCCTACTATCACAAATAATCAAGCCGAATATGAGGCATTGCTTAGAGGGCTTCAGTTAGTGATTACTACGAGGAATGCAAGGAAATCTTCAAAAATTTTCAGTTAGTGATTCTTCAACATATTCTTACGGAACAGAATGAAGAGGCAAACAGGTTGGCTCAAAGTGCTTCGGGTTATAGAGAAAACAAAGAAGTGTTTGCCAGTCATGTGTATGCTTTCGGGAGTGATCTAGCAGAAGATGATTGGAGAAAAGAAATTGTTGATTATCTGGAAAATCCATCCCGAAAGGTCTCTAGGAAGCTCAGGTATAAAGCTATAAAGTTTGTTCTTCTTGATGGACGTTTGTTTTATAAATCATTAGATGGGGTGTTGCTACAATGCCTAGGTCAAGAAGAAGCAAAGGAAATGATGAGTGAAGTGCATGATGGGCTATGTGGAGCGCATCAATCGGCTTACTAAGGACCATGTGTGGTTCGAGGACCGGTGGATGGTCGCTTCCTTGTGTGATGAGTGATTAACAAAATTGTGTGGAATGATTCTTGGCTAAGTAATGCAGGTGCAGGTTGCAGCTTGACTCGTGTTGGTGCAGGTGAAGAACAAGCGCGAAAGGTCGTTGCCGGTGAGGCCTCCAGGTGTGGAGAAGACAAGTAGGCTTCGTTCGAGGGACCCGGTGGCCAGCGGGGTCAAGTGCGGGCCACATAGTGGCGAGAATAGCAAGATGAAGTCAGTGGACGGTTTCTTGGTTGAGCCAGAAAACCAAGGTCGAGCCGGGACATCGTGGAAGCCAAGTCATGAGTGGTGATTGGCGGAGGCTACATCAAGTTCGCGGGGTTTGCGGTGGTTCACCAGAAAAATCACCGTGTTACTCGGCTGAGCCACAAAGTCGAGGCCGAAGACCGGGCGTGGCTGTCTGGCCAAAACAGGGCTGACCGGTTTGGAGAACCGTTCTGACATCTTTGGGGTCGCAGGGCGCCGGAAGCTTCGAAGCGGAGGACACACGTCCGATGGTGCTATGAAGACAAATTCTCAAAGTGCTGTTGGTGGGCGTGTATCCTAGTTTAGGCTTTAGGGGTATTTTAGTCTTTCGGCTTGCCTTCATATAACCAAAGGGGTGAGAGGATGGCAGCCAACTCTTGGAACCCTAGTTCATTTGCTTTCCTATTTTCCCTTTCCTATTTTCTTAGGATTTCCATAGGACTAGATTGAGAGCTTCATGGTGAGATCTTGTTGAGAGGGTAGGATGATCGGGCGGCAAGCTAGACCTTGTATGAACCTTTGTGGCATGTATAGATGATTCGGCGTGGTTCCTCAAGGTTTGGATGTGTTGTTCCCAATTGTTCTTGGTGGTGATTTTCTGTGCCCTCTTTTGGTGATTTTCTTGAGGTGTTTTCGGGACCTTGCTCTTGGGGATTTCATGGGGGAAATTTGTGGGAACCCTTCGTGGTTCTTTGGGCTATGATTCCCCTCCCAAATCCGTGAGTTAAGGGGCTCGATTTTGGTGGTTTCGAAGTTCTAGGGTTGGAGGTGCTCTTGAGGGTTGACTTTCAATTCCTCTTGATTGAGTGGGTTTTGGGGACCGAGCTTGTAGCCAAGGGTAGCCCACGAGGTACCCCAACTATCCCCAAAGTCTCACTTTGATCCGTGGAACGAATCGGGAGATCGATTGGAGGAAGTGTTGAGTTTTTCCCGCGGGCTATGTTCTTCCCGACTGTCCAGGCAAAAACCGGCCTGACCGGTTTCCCAAACCGGTCTGACCGGTTTCGCCCTGTGGGCTGTCGAGAAGTGTTTCTGAGCAAGGAAGTCTCTGTTGTGCCATGGCTTCTTTTGTTCAGATGTGGAAAGGCTCTTGATGTGTTTTGGGTCTTTGGGGAGTTTCTAGACAAAATTGGTCTGACCGGTTTGCCAAACCGGTCTGACCGGTTTCCCCTGCCTGCATGAGGCTGAGTCGAACAGAAGCGGTCTGGCCGGTTTCCAAAACCGACCTGACCGGTTTGGGCTGCCAGCAGCCGTGTCCTGTGTGTTTCCACTGCTTGTGTGTTGTGGCTGTTGGTTGGGTCTAGCTCCTAGGTTTAGTAGCACTTCAGTGGCTACGTGAACTTGGCAAGAGAAGTTTGCGGAGGTGCACGAGTGAAATCAGGTTCATAGGCTGAATTCTTGAATAGAATTTTTATTGGCTCCCATTCACTCCCCCCTCTCTGGTTCATCGTTTCGGTCCTTCAAGAGGTATCAGAGCCGGTTTGCGTCTTTGTTGACTCTAACCAGTCTAAGATCCAAGGATGACGTATTAGGAATGGGGTTCGGGTTCTCCACACTTCGATGTAAAGAACTACCTGATGAACAGCCAATGAACTTCCTCACTCCAGGATCGAGGGACATGTTCGACGCCAACAATAAGGCGGTCGACTACTTGTTTCGTGCTTTGTGTTAGTCTTAGTTCGATCGGGTGCACACCGAGCACTTGGCTTGTAGAATCTGGTTGGTGTTGAAGGAGGCTCATGTTGGGAATGCCTAGGTTCAGGCTCGGATGTATGCGACCTACCGGAGAGAGTACGAGAACTTCACTCATCTCCCCGGTGAGTCCATCGATGCCTTGTTTCAGAGGTTCACGGTGGTTGTGAACAACATGAGGGACAATGTGGAAGTGCTCCCATATGATGATCATGATAGAGCTGTCAAGCTCTTACCTATTTGGATCGTACGATTTGGGGTGGAAAGTTCGAGGCCATTGTGGAGTCGGAGACGTATGACACTCTGACGGTGAACAAGCTGTTCTCGAAGCTCAAGTCGGCTAAGGTGGATAGGGGCATGACTGAAGGACCGATACGGCGAACCAGAGATGGGGGCAGTGAATGGAAGCCGATAAAAATTCTTCTCGAAGGAGATGGAAACTCCAACAAGATGAACACGACTTCCAACTCACGTCTCCGACTCAATACCCAAGTTGGCCAAGCCCACGTAGCCACTAGAGTGCCACTGGACCTAGGAACCAACACACACACCCTTCCAACCCGAGAACGCAGCGGAACACCAAACCTCGAGTCCACTGACCAACACCAGTCAGACCGGTCAGCACCACCAGTCAGACCGGTCCCTGCTGGTGAAACTAGGCAACTTTCACTAAGTGGCTCCACACCGGTCAGACCGGTGAGACGCACCGGTTAGACCGGTCATAGCCTGAAAGCCCCCAAAGCAACAAACAGGCCAACTGACCTCCGAACTGACCCAAACTCGAAACAGCTGCAACACAGGACAACAGCGAACACACCCAGACGTTCACCCAAGAAAAAACCCACCAGGGCTCGCACCGGTCAGACCGGTCAAGAGCACAGGTCAGACCGGTGTAGCCTGGGCAGCTCGGGATGAACAGCACCCGCGGGTCAACTCCCCAAAATCCAAACCTCGATCTCCCGAATCGCTCCACGGACTTGAACAAGACTTTGGGGATATTAGGAACACCTCATGAGGAGTCCATAGCCAAGTTTAATCCCACAAAAACTCGTCCAAGAAGGAGGAATCGAAGAAATCCCGCCAAGAACACCTCAAACCCTAGGACCCGGAAAACCCCAAAATTGAGCCCCTTTACTCACGGATTTGGGAGGGGAATCACACCCCAAAGAACCACGAAGGGTTCCGACAAATTTCCCCCATCAAATCCCCAAGAGAAAGGTCCCGAAAACAACCCAAAGAAATCACCAAGAGAGGGCTCCGAAAATCACCACCAAAAACAACCGGAAACAACACATCCAAACCTTGAGGAACCATGCCGAATCATCTATACATGCAACAAAGGTTCTTACGAGGTCTAGCTTGCCGCCCGATCATCCAACCCTCTCAACAAGATTTCACCATGAAGCTCTCAAGCTAGTCCTATGGAAATCCTAAGGAAAATAGGAAGGGAAAATAAGAAAGCAAATGAACCAGGGTTCCAAGGCTTGGCTGCCATCCTCTCACCTCTTGGGTTATATGGAGGCAACCGAAAGTCTAAAATACCCTTCTCTAACAACTAGGGATACAAGCCCCTCAAGGGCGGTTTTGGAAGACTTGAAGCTTTTTTCATCGGACGGATGCCCGGCGACCGCAACCTGCTTAGCCTCGACGCAAGCCTTGCGATCCTGACGCGTGTCCTCCGCTTCGAAGATTCCGGACTGCGTCGTCGCACACCGGTCAGACCGGTGCTCCTCACTGGTCAGACCCGCCGGTCAGACCGGTCTGGCACTGCTGCAGCACCGTCTTCGGTTCTCCGGTCTCGGCTTTGTGGATCAACCAAGGAACCCAGTGGTTTTCCAGTGGACCACCGGAAACCCCGCGAACTCGGTGTAGCCTCCGCCAATCTCCACTCATGACTCGGCTCCCACGTAGTCCCGGCTCGACCTTGGTTTTGAGGCTCAACCAAGAAACCATCCACGACTTCATCTTGCTGTTCATGCCACCATGCGGCCCACACTTGACCCCGCTGGCCACCGAGTCCCTCGAACGAAGCCTACTTGTCTTCTCCACACCTCGAGGCCTCACCGGCGACGACCTTTCGCGCTTGTTCTTCACTTGCACCAACACCAGTCAAGCCGCAACCTGCACCTGCAATACTTAGCCAAGAATCAGTCCACACAATGTTGTCAATCACTCATCACATAAGGAAGCGACCATCTACCGATCCTCGAACCACACATGGTTCTCAATGACAGCCAAGCTCGAGGGTCCGACTGACTCCCATAGTCTTGCCCTCGTTGGTGGTTCGAAAGGAAATGCTAACACTAACCCATCCACCAGGATGTTCTCTTTGTCCTCTTTGATGTCTATGCCAGATGAGGAGTTCGATGTGCTTGGAGAGGATGAGCTGGCGTTGCTGATGAGGAGATTCGAGAGGCTGCACGAGAACCGAGTGAACATGAGGAGGAACACAAGGACATGCTTCCAGTGCGGCAAGCGGGGACACTTCGTCGCCGACTACCTGGAAAAGGTCGAGAACAAGGACGGTGTCGGGCATACACCCCGGGTACTCATGCAAGGAAGGAAGAATAGTAGAAGACGGACTCCTGGTAGAATTCCCCTGTACTCCTACTAGGACTCGCTCTGTGTACTCCTACTAGGACTCCTGCCTTGTAACCGACTAGGAACCCGCCCCCTGGACTATATAAAGGAGGGCCGGGTACCTAGCCGGACACCCCCCCCGATCCCTCCGGGGACGACCAACACCAAGCGCAGGGCGCCATACTTGATCCCCCAAACAGGACGTAGGGTTCGCCACCTTGGAGACCCGAACCTGTATAAATCTTGTGTCCCGTGTCCTTGCGCATACCTTCGAGTTCTCGGTCTCCCGATCACGATCCCCACCGCACAATCTACTACCTCGGGTACCCCTTGGTAGGTTTGCCGGTCTAAAACACCGACAGCTGGCGCGCCAGGTAGGGGAGATCATCACCACCGGGTGAATTCGAAGGACCCTCGTCAACAAGATCAATCTACTCGTCGACTCGCCGAGATCCATTGATGCAAGTCGCCTTGCTCTTGTCAAAGCGGAATCAATCTTTCTACGCCGCGCGTCCGGTTGCTTCGGCACGTCGCGCGATTCGTTACGCGGCTCGCCTCGCCGCTCGTCGACTACTCCGCCTCGCGCTGGCTCGTCGTCGACTACTTCATCTCCGCCGCGCGTCCGGGGTGCCTCGGCACGTCGCGCGGCTCGTCCCGCGGCTTGCCGCGCCGCTCGTCGTCGACTACTTCGCCTCGCCCGGGCTCTTCGTCGACTACTTCGTCTTCGCCGCGCGTCCGGGGTGCCTCGGCACGTCGCGCGGCTCGTCCTCGGCTTGTCGCGCCGCTCGTCGTCGACTGCTCCCGCCTCGCCCGGGCGCGTCGTCGACTACTTCGTCTTCACCGCGCGTCCGGGTGCCTCGGCACGTCGCGCGGCTCGTCACGTGGCTTGTCGCGCCGCTCGTCGTCGACTACTTCGCCTCGCACGGGCTCGTCGTCGACTACTTCGCTTCCGCCGCGCGTCGGGGTGCCTCGGCACGTCGCGCGGCTCGTCACGCGGCTTGTCGCGCCGCTCGTCGTCGACTACTCCGCCTCGCCCGGGCTCATCGTCGACTACTTCGTCTTCGCCGCGCGTACGGGTGCCTCGGCACGTCGCGCGGCTCGTCACGCGGCTTGTCGCGCGCGTTCTTCGTCGACTACTCCGCCTCGCGCGGCTCGTCGTCGTCGACTACTTTGCTCTCCGCCGCGCGTCCGGGTGCCTCGGCACGTCGCGCGGCTCGTCTTGCGGCTCGTCGCGGCGCTCATCGTCGACTACTCCGTGCTCGTCGTCGACTACTTCGACTACGCCGCACGCCCGGGTGCCTCGGCACGTCGCGCGGCTCATCTTGCGGCTCATCGCTCCGCCCATCGTCGACTACTCCGGGCTCATCGTCGACTACTTCACCTCCGCCGCGCGTCCGGGTGCCTCGGCACGTCGTGCGGCTCGTCACGCAGCTCGTCGTCGACTACTCCGCCTCGCGCAGGCTCGTCGTCAACTACTTCGCCTACGTCGTGCGTCCGGGTGCCTCGGCACATCACGCCGCTCGTCGTCGACTACTCCGCGTCGCGCAGTCTCGTCGTCGACTACTCCGTGCGCCGCGACTTCGTCTTGCGGCCACACTGGCTCTACTTCAGCCACGCCGTGGGGTGCGACTACTTGTCTCGCGGCAACACTGGCTCTACTTCGAGTACGCCGCGCGCCGCCACGACGTCATCTTCCCCGGTCGCATCGCGTCGACCATTCATCTCGACTAGTTTTCTAAACTAGTCGAGAACGGCAGATCACGCCCCCAACAACTAGTCGGAATCAACTCGACTAGTCGACTTCAACAACAACCGTCGCGGCTCCATCGCCGATCGCCACGGCTTCATCTACAAGTCTCGCAGCAACAACGGCCTAAGTCATTTATTTAAATGACTACTGTTCTCTTGGCTTGTTTTCCTCATCATGTAGGACTACTTGCCGACTACTCATTTGTGTATGCTTCTCGGCGGGTTTTCATGGGAGCTACACTCTGCTGACTACTCTTGGGCATATCAATCAAGTCGCCGCGAGTCTACTTCATCAACTCGGGGGCTATCCCTAGGAGGCAGTTTCTAAAGTCCGCTACGAGCAGCAATCTAAAGTCGACTTCTAAAGTCGCATTCTAAAGTCCGCTCCGTGCGGCATCTTAAAGTCGACTCCGATCGCATCTTTGCCTGCTTCAATGGCATACTACGTGTGTAAGCTTCGATGGAACCTAGCTGTAAGTGGCCCTCGGGTCCTGGCGACGATGGAACCTAGCTGCACGCGGTCTTCACGCTCTGTACCATGGGTCCAAGTGCCCTAAGTACTCGCGCTCCGTACATTGGGTCTGAAATCCATGGCCCAGGTACGCAAGTCGACTCCGGTCGCACCTTCAAGTTCACTACGGTGGCACCCGTACCTTGGGTCTAAAATCCATGGCTCAGGTACTCAAGCCCACTCCGGTCACAAGCCCGCTCTGGCGGCAACCATACTTTGGGTCTGAAATCCATGGCTCAGGTACTTAAGCCCACTCCGGTGGCACAAGCCCGCTCTGGCGGCAACCATACCTTGGGTCTGAAATCCATGGCTCAGGTACTTAAGCCCACTCCGGTGGCACAAGCCCGCTCTAGCGGCAACTGTACTTTGGGTCTGAAATCCATGGCTCGGGTACTTAAGCCCACTCCGGTGGCACAAGCCGACTCCGGTCGCATCCAAGCCCACTCCGGTGGCACAAGCCGACTCCGGTCGCAATCTTAAGTCCGCTCCGGCGGCAAAACTACTCGTTTTTTCTGATTTTTTATTCGCTTTGGCTTTCCGGAAAGTGCTTTTCGTTTTTTGCATCTTAAGTCCACCCCGCGTGGCACAAAGTCGACTTCTAAAGTCGCATATCAAAGTCCGCTCCGCGCGGCATTCTAAAGTCGACTTCTAAAGTCGCATCTCAAAGTCCGCTCCGCGCGGCACAAAGTCGACTTCAGATTTCAAGTCGCATCTCAAAGTCCGCTCCGCGCGACACAAAGTCGACTTCGGTTTTTAAGTCGCATTCTAAAGTCCGCTCTGCCGGCATCTAAAGTCAACTTCGGTCGCAACTGAAGTCCGCTCTGACGGCACGACTACTTCTCAAGCTCCACGGCTCGACGCCAAACTACTACTTGGAATCTCTCCAGCTCGGGGGCTACTTGAAGATAACTTCAGCATGCTTCGCTCGCTCTTAAGCTCGGGGGCTCCTAACCAATCACTACTCGACGTGGCTCATATAGCTCTCTTATCTCGAGGGCTACACGCTGCAAGAGTACTCGGATGATGGCTTTCGCGATCACTGAAGACCCTTGGATTGATTACCTAATCATTTCAAGGCTCGGGGGCTGCTATGCTACACCCATCATTCAAATTTTTTTCAAGATCGATGAGCCGGACCACCTTCCGGCCCTCGCGGCGGTTCAAGTACTATTGAAGGCTTCTCCAAGCGATACTCGAGGACGCTCAAGAACTACTCGAAGAGGCTTCAAGACTACTCGAACTACTACTCTCGACTCCAACGTGCTCGGGGGCTTGTCGGGCATACACCCCGGTACTCATGCAAGGAAGGAAGAATAGTAGAAGACGGACTCCGGTAGAATTCCCCCCGTACTCCTACTAGGACTCGCTCTGTGTACTCCTACTAGGACTCCTGCCTTGTAACCGACTAGGAACCCGCCCCCTGGACTATATAAAGGAGGGCCGGGTACCTAGCCGGACACCCCCCGATCCCTCCGGGGACGACCAACACCAAGCGCAGGGTGCCATACTTGATCCCCCAAACAGGACGTAGGGTTCGCCACCTTGGCGACCCGAACCTGTATAAATCTTGTGTCCCGTGTCCTTGCGCATACCTTCGAGTTCTCGGTAACCCGATCACGATCCCCACCGCACAATCTACTACCTTGGGTACCCCTTGGTAGGTTTGCCGGTCTAAAACACCGACAGACGGCTACAAGCATAAGTCGAGGATGGATGGCAAGTACCGGTCGAGGCGCGACCACAAGAGAAAGCACAAGAACAAGCACAAGGACGAGCGACGATCGAGAAAGAAGGAGAGCCGAGGCAAGGCCCGAGTGATGGTTGGAGCGAGCGACGTCGACTCCAGTTCCGCGTACTACACCTCGAGCTCAATCAACGGTGAAGACGAAGGTGATCATCACAAGAGCAGGATTTTGTCCAAGAACCTAAGCGAACTAAGCTGCTTCGCTAGAGACAGCTTCTGCACCATAGCGCTGAGCTCCGGCAGCAAGAAGAGCACACAAAGCGACTCGGACTCTGAATCCGACGACGAGGTGCGTGATGAGCTTCTCTTCTTGCGTAAAGAGAATGAAAGGCTTGGCTTGTTGCTTGATAACCATGACAACATGCTTAGATAGGCCAAAAAAATGAGAAAAGAGCTTAGGGATTCACTCGAGGATGCTAGGACTAGAGTGGCTGAGCTAGAAACACAGGTTCTTGATGGCAAGCTTGAGATTGATTCCCTTAAGGCTAGCCCTGTTGTTTCTGATGAGGTTGATTGTGCTGATTGCTCCATTTTTCTTGCTGATCTTGCTTTGTTTAAGAGAAGCATGCCTCCAAGTGTGAGGAACTAGATGTGCTTAGGGTTGAAGTGACTGAGCTTAAATCTAGATATGCTTTGCTAGGTGCTTGCACTTCTTGCCTTGTTTTGCATGCACAGGTTGATGAGATGCATTCTTACACTGTTTCACTTGAGGCTAAGCTGAAAGAACCAATTCCTACATTTTGCTCTACCTGTGAAATGCATGCTTTGAAGAATTTGGAACTTGCACATTATGTTGACCGTTTGCAGGATGAGAATGATGAGCTAAGAAAGTTGATGGGTTGGTTGTCTGGTCATGAGCCTCAGTTGAGGATGATGATTGAGGCATTTAAGAGGCAGGATGGTGAGGGACTTGGGGCAAACAAGGTTGGTGAGGGAAGTGGAGAGAATATCCTAGAGCCACCAAAAACCCACCACGAAAATGATTTCCCTCCTAAACCTAACCATCTTAGGAACCGACTAGACACAACCCCAGCTCCACCCATGTTTCCTACACACACAAATGATTTTCAAAAGCTTGTCAAGTTTGTGAGCAGTTCCTGGAAAGTGTTCTTTAGGAAAGAGAGTGAGAAGGCTAGTGAGGAGAAACCGGTGGAAAAGTCGAGTGGAGAGAAACCAAGTGGGCAGCCCCAATCCAAGCCCAAACCTAAGCTTGTGAGGTTTCTTTGTGGCTATTGTGGGAGAGATGGCCATAAGGATGAGTTTTGCTTCAAGAGGAAGCGAGAGGAGAGAATGGTGAAGGTTTGGGCTAACAAGGACAAGTATCACCCCTCCAGTGGTGTACTTGAGCCTGGTGTGCAGATGCCCAGGGCCAAGGCAAGTGTGAGGACAATTCCGGCTTGGGGAGAGCGAAAGGCAGCAGGAGGTGTTGCTGGAGGAGTGAAACCGGTCAGACCGGTTTTAAAACCGATCAGACCAGTTTGGGTTTTGCAGATTGGCAAGTTTGGTTTTCGTGCTCGTGAGGAGTCTCAGTTTGTCTCAGGTGGTCGTGGTTCTGGTGGTTGGTCTGGAGAGTCAGCAGGTGGTAAGTTTGCTAGGCATTCTCCCTCTCGTGCTCAATACGGGAATGGGAGGAGTCGTAGCTTTGATATGGAGAGGAGGGACGATCCACGGTTCTCCTTTCGTGGTTTTGTGAAGGACCGATACGGCGAACCAGAGAGGGGGGGAGTGAATGGGAGCCAATAAAACTTCTTCTTGAAGGAGATGGAAACTCCAACAAGATGAACACGGCTTCCAACACACGTCTCCGACTCACTACCCAAGTTGACCAAGCCCACGTAGCCACAGGAGTTCCACTGGACCTAGGAACCAAAACACCCACCCTTCCGACTCGAGAACGTAGCGGAACACCAAATCTCGAGTCCACTGACCAACACCGGTCAGACTGGTGAGCACCACCGGTCAGACCGGTCCATGCTGGTGAAACTGGGCAACTTTCACTAAGTGGCTCCACACCGGTCAGACCGGTGATACACACCGGTTAGACCGATCGCAACCTGAAAGCCCCCAAGGCACCAAACAGACCAACCGACCTCCAAACTGACCCAAACTCGAAACAGCCCCTACACTGGACAACAGCGAACACACCCAGACGTTCACCCGAGCAAGAACCCAAAGAGGGTTGCACCAGTCAGACCGGTCAAGAGCACCGGTCAGACCGGTGTAGCCTGGGCAGCTCGGGATGAACAGCACCCTCTGGTCAACTCCCCCAAATCCAAACGTCGATCTCCCGAATCGCTCCACGGACTTGAACAAGACTTTGGGGATATTAGGAACACCTCATGAGGAGTCCATAGCCAAGTTTAATCCCTCCAAAACTCGTCCAAAAAGGAGGAATCGAAGAAATCCCGCCAAGAACACCTCTAACCCTAGAACTCGGAAAACCACAAAATCGAGCCCCTTTACTCACGGATTTGGGAGGGGAATCACAGCCCAAAGAACCACGAAGGGTTCCAACAAATTTCCTCCATCAAATCTTCAAGAGAAAGGTCCTGAAAACAACCTAAAGAAATCACCAAGAGAGGGCTCCAAAAATCACCACCAAGAATAACCGGGAACAACACATCCAAACCTTGACGAACCACGCCGAATCATCTATACATGCAACAAAGGTTCTTAAAAGGTCTAGCTTTCCACCCGATCATCCAACCTTCTCACAAGATCTCACCATGAAGCTCTCAAGCTACTCCTATGGAAATCCTAAGAAAATAGGAAGGGAAAATAGGGAAGCAAATGAACTAGGGTACCAAGGCTTGGCTGCCATCCTCTCACCTCTTGGGTTATATGGAGGCAACCGAAAGTCTAAAAAGCCCTTTCCTAATAACTAGGGATACAAGCCCCTCAAGGGCGGTTTTGGAAGATTTGAAGCTTTCTCCATCGGACGGATGCCCGGCGACCGCAACCTGCTTAGCCTCAACGCAAGCCTTGCGATCCCGACGCGTGTCCTCCGCTTTGAAGATTCCAGGCTGCGTCGTCGCACACCGGTCGACCGGTCCGGCACCGCCGCGATGCCGTCTTCGGTTCTTCGGTCTTGGCTTTGTGGATCAACCAAGGTACCCAGAGGTTTTCTGGTGAACCACTGGAAACTCCGCGAACTCGGTGTAGCCTCCGCCAATCTCCACTCGGCTCCCACGTAGTTCCGGCTCGACCTTGGTTTTGAGGCTCAACCAAGAAACCGTCCACGAATTCATCTTGCTGTTCATGCCACCATGCGGCCCGCACTTGACCCCGCTGGCCACCGGGTCCCTTGAACGAAGCCTACTTGTCTTCTCCACACCTGGAGGCCTCGCCGGCGACGACCTTTCGCACTTGTTCTTCACCCGCACCAACACCAGTCAAGACGCAACCTGCACCTGCAATACTTAGCCAAGAATCAGTCCACACAACGTTGTCAATCACTCATCACACAAGGAAGCGACCATCCACCGGTCCACGAACCACACATGGTCTCAATCTCCCCCTTGATGAGTGCATTGACAACACCCACACGAAAGTAACAAGAGAGAAAAGAAAAGGAAAAGAAACAAACAAAAAGAAACTCCAACAAGCGATCGAAAGCCAAATAAAGGCAAAGAGCAAGATCACTTGAAGAAGACAAGTCTCGGACCCCTTAGGCAAGGGCAACGACTCGACACATCCGAGACAAAAATAAAGCTCAAGCAAAGAGCGCGAACCACCAAACCAAAGCTCAAACACCACAAAGAGCTCCCCCTGCACACATGCAAGCTCCCCCTAAACCAATGCACCTCCCCCTGGACGAATGCATGCAAACCAGCTGAAAATAGGGCAGCTGCAGCAACTTCAGCTCACACCGGTCAGACCGGTCATCACCACCTGTCAGACCGGTGCCTCAGATGTGCATAGGATCAGCACTTACACCAGTCAGACCGGTGACCTCGACTGGTCAGACCGGTGCACAACAGAGCCCAAAAATGGCTCGAAACCACCTGAAAACCTTCTAAAAGCGACCATCAAGTCATTTCAAGCTCAAACTTCTCCCCCTTGTTGGCAATGCATGAATCAAGCGAAAAATGCAAAACTTTCAACATAGAGCTTCTCAAATAGACAAAATTCAACAAAGAATGCTACACATGTCCAAATTAGCAAGTTAGATACTATATAGCTTCCTATCGATCTCAACTACATGATCACCAAGTTTCACAACCATTGGACGAAGCTAAGATGGATTTGGGCAATTTTGCGAAAAACTTACCTCTCATAAGCAAAGTCCTAAACATGATCAAAACATATCAAAATGGCAAAGCCACACAAACTTTATGCTAGGACAGCCATTCTAATCATAAGACCATCACTAACACCCACAAGCACCTCATGTCATGTCAAAGCCACCAAGCCATGTGCCTACATCTATGTATGAGACTTCTCATTGGTAGGCATCATGCAACGGTTTAGCACCCAAAGCAAATTAAATTCAGCACATATGACATGGGAGCACTTTTTCCAAGCATTTTTCATTTCATTTTCAGATTTATAATTGGTACATGAAATGTCTTTGCGACAAAAAGGTACTTATGCCCCTCCACAAGATGAAGCAAGAGGGCTAAACATTCATGATGGAAAATGAGCCTTTGGCCCCATATGATCAATAAACTAGCTATCCAACCACAAATTAAGCATAGCCAAGCCACTAAAAACATGTCAAGATCATATAAAGGCATTTACACATGAGAGAGCATACATGTGACATTTTCAAAAACATAGCCATCAGCCATGGATTATTCATCAAGATCATCAAGAGCTAAGCCAAACTAACCATAGCATACCAAACAAGCTCACAAAGACATATATCTCATTCCATGGTGAACAATGTATATGAGAGAAGCTTTTCCTAACTAATGCATATGATACAAAATGCATGCAATCTAAGATACAAGGATGCCTATACATCATGTTACATATGCCATGCCAAATGGAAGAAATGCACAAAGGAAACTATACATATGCTACAAAGAGAGCTCCCACACACCCAACTCAAGAAATCAAACACACACCAAGTTCCCCCCGCAAACGAGTGAAAGTTGCTTGATCTAGGGGTTTGGTGAAAATGTTGGCTAGTTGGTCATGTGTGGGTACATGGATCAAAGCTATCTTTCCTTTCTCTATGTTGTCTCTAAGAAAATGGTACCTCACTTCTATGTGCTTGGTTTTGGAATGGAGCACTAGGTTCTTTGCAACACTTATGGCACTGGTGCTATCACATTAAAGTGGGACATGGGTATACTCCTCACCAAAGTCACTCATGGTGTATGAAATCCAAAGGAGCTGAGAGCAACAACTAGCAGCGGCAACATACTCGGCCTCGGTAGTGGATTGAGCAACACTCGATTGTTTGCAGGAAGACCAAGACACCAAAGAAGACCCAAAAAACTGGCAAGTCCCAGAAGTGGACTTCCTATCCAACCGACACCCGGCAACATCCGCGTCTGAAAAACCATGAAGCGCCAAAGAAGAGGACGCGGAGTACCAAAGGCCGAAGTCGGGAGTGTGACGCAAGTACCTGAAAATTTGCTTCACCGCTTGCCGATGCGAAGTCTTCGGAGACGCTTGAAAACGAGTGCACAGACACACCGAGAACTGTATGTTTGGCCTCGTCGCCGTCAAGTAGAGGAGTGACCCGATCATGCTTCTGTACTCCTTCTGGTCCACGTGTTCACCTTCCTCGTCCGCATCAAGAGCTGTAGTCGTAGTCATCGGCGTCGTCATGGCCTTGGAGTCCTCCATCTTGAACTTCCGCACAATGTCCTTGGTGTACTGAGCCTGGTGCACAAATGTTCCTTCCTTTGATTGTTTGATTTGTAGCCCGAGGAAGAACTGCAACTCTCCCATCATGCTCATCTCAAATTCCCTGCTCATATCATCTGCAAACCTTGCAACAAGAGAGTTAGACGAGCCACCAAAGACAATATCATCCACGTACACCCCGCACAATCGGATATCTCGGCCACCGCCTCGGCAAAAACAAGGTCTGATCGACCTTCCCCATCTCAAAACCTCTGTCAAACAAGAACCCCTCAACCTGCCATACCAAGCTCTAGGCGCCTGCTTCAACCCATACAACGCCTTCCTCAACTTGTACACCCGGTGGGGGTACCTCTCACTCTCAAACCCCGGAGGTTGCCTCACATACACTTCTTCCTCCAACACACCATTCAGGAAAACGCCCTTCACATCCATTTGGTGCAACTTGAACTTTTTAGCCACAGAAAAGGCTAGAAGGATTCTAATCGCCTCCAAAAGGGCTACGGGAGCAAAGTTCTCCTCGTACTCAATCCCCTCCTTCTGACTGAACCCCTGAGCAACAAGCCTCGACTTGTTTCTCAAAACCTCACATTTCTCTCCCTCTTTGTTCTTCCACACCCACTTTGTACCGATCAGCTTACACCCTAGGGGAGGGTCAACCAACTCCCAAACCTGATTCCTCTCAAAGTTCTCCAACTCCTCATGCATCAAATTAACCCAATTATGATCAGATAGCGCATGTCTAACGTCTTTGGGCTCAAAAGTAGCAACAAACGCAGCATGAGCGAAATGGGAATTGTTCCGAACCCTCGACCGTGTAGTGCGTTCATTCATGTCGCCGATGATCCTCGAAGCTGGGTGATCCACTTGCACTCGCCGGGGAGGTTCTCTCCTCGATGCTACCTCCCCCTCAACATCAGCTTCTCCTCGTTCTTGATTTGTCGTCGTAGGTGTAGGAGAGGGTCCGTCCACCACCGTAGTCGAAGTAGTGGGTACATGTTCAGCCGGGGGCACCGCACCGCCATCTTCATCGTCTCCATGTTCATGCTCCTCCTCCTGAAAAATATCCTCGCCAAGCTCATCATCACCTGCACACTCAAAGACGAGCTGACTACGTGGCTCTGTCTCGTCGAAGGATACCTCGCAAGTCTCCATGATTTGGTTAGTTTCAAGATTGAGCACACGATATGCTCTAGAATGAGATGCATAACCAAAGAAAATACCATCGACAGACCTAGCCTCAAACTTATCCAACTTCTTGCCTTTCTTCGAAATAAAGCACTTGCAACCAAAGACATGGAAGTGACTCACCTTGGGTGTGCGGCCATGCATCAACTCATAGCATGTTTTCTTCTTGTGCACTATGAGGTAGATCCTGTTCGACACATAGCACGCGGTATTCACCGCCTCAGCCCAATACCTCCTTGGAGTCCTATGCTCATCAAGCATCATCCGAGCCATCTCGCACAAGGTCCTTTTCTTCCTTTCCACAACACCATTCTGGGGAGGCGTATACGGACTCAAAAACTGGTGCTCAAGACCCAAGTCATGGCAAAAGGTTTCAACACGAGAGTTTCTGAATTCCAAGCCATTATCACTACGGATTGCTCGTATGGCATCTCCGTGCCTCTCGTTCCTCAACCTCAAGACTAGATCTCGAACAAAACCAAACGTCTCCCCCTTAGCCTCGAGAAAGAACACCCACGCATACCGTGAGTAGACGTCCACCACAACAAGGACATACAACTTGCCACCCGCATATCGCACACGAGCTGGGCCAACAAGGTCCATATGGAGTAGCTCGCATGGACGCACAGTCATCACATCGGTGAGAGGCGGGTGAGAAGAGGCTACCATCTTGGCTTGCCTACACGGCGCACAAACCAGCTCTTTCTCAAGCCTCATCCGTGGCAATCCTCAGACCAAATTGAGTTTACTCAAGCGAGACGAAAGGTCAAAGCTCAAGTGACCCAACTTCCTATGCCACTTCCACAACTCACTCGAAGAACCAGCCAAGAAACAACGCTCCACACCCGAAGACTGAGAAAAATCAGCTGGAAACACCTCACACTCGGGAACGACCATACCGACAAGGTCCCCTGGAGAGTCCAAAATCCGAGAACCACCTGGCCGGAACAACACCTCAAAGCCCTCATCCAACAACTGGAACACTGAAAGCAGATTGTACCCCAGCGATTGAACAAGAGCAACACGCCTCAGAGTGATCTTGTGACTCACCTTAATCTCACCTTCTGAAAGCACAGGCCCACACCCATTGTCCCCAAAAGTGATGTACCTATTTGTCACCACCGGGACGAGACTTGAGAACCACCCCCTGTCTCTGGTCATATGCCTCGACCAACCGGAATCAATCAACCAAATGTTCTTCAAGTCTCCCACCTGAAATTCAAAAACGAGCATGTGAGCGAACAAACGACACAGCACTGGGGTTAGTACCAAAAGAGTAAAACCAGTGCCGAGCCATTTGCTCGAAAGTGGGGTTAGCACCAACCAAAGCATCTCTCCTACCAAAGCTACTTCCACGAACACCACCATGGTAACCACCCTGAGGGAACCACCTCTCTCTGCCTGGAGGAGGACCAAAACCACGAAAGAAGGCCCGTGGAACGTCCCTCCTCTCCTTATCAAAGCTACGACTCCTCCCATCCCCGTAGTGAACTCGAGGGGGAGAATGTCTAGCAACCTGACCACCTGCAAACCCTCCAGCCCAACCACCAGAACCACGACCTCCAGAAATAACCCTCGCACCTGTACGAGCACAAAACCCAAACTGCTGCCTGTCTAGTCCTGCACCGGTCTGACCGGTGCCCCACACCGGTCTGACCGGCGTGACCTGGGCAGCAGCACCTCCAACAGCCTTCCGCTCTCCCCAAGCCCGAACTGTCCTCACACTCGCCTTAGCCCTGGGCATCTGCACACGAGGCTCAAGTACACCATCAGAAGGGTGGTACTTGTCCTTGTTAGCCCACGCCTTTGCCATTCTCTCCTCTCGCTTCCTCTTGAAGCAAAACTCATCTTTATGGCCATCTCTCCCACAATAGCCACAATGGAACCTCACAAGCTTAGGCTTAGGCTTGGGCTGTGGCTGCTCACTTGGTTTCTCTCCACTCAACTCCTCCAACGATTTCCCTTCACTAGCCTTCTCACTTTCCTTCCCAAAGAACACTTTCCCCGAAGTTCTCACAATCTTGATAGGCTTTTGTAGATCATTTGTGGGTGTAGGAAACAAGGGTGGAGCAGGGGTTGTGTCTAGTCGGTTCCTAAGATGGTTAGGTTTTGGGGGGAAATCATTTTTGTGGTGGGTTTTTGGTGGCTCTGGGATATTCTCTCCACTCCCCTCACCAACCTTGTTTGCCCCAAGTCTCTCACCATCCTGCCTCTTAAATGCCTCGATCATCATCCTCAACTAAGGCTCATGACCAGACAACCAACCCATCAACTTTCTCAGCTCACCATTCTCATCCTGCAAACGATCAACATAATGTGCAAGTTCCAAATTCTTCAAAGCATGCATTTCACAGATAGAGCATGATGTAGGCATGGGTTCTTTCAGCTTAGCCTCAAGAGAACTAATGTAAGCATGCATCTCATCAATCTTAGCATGCAAAACAGGGCAAGAAGTGCAAGCACCTAGCAAAGCAGGTCTAGACTTAAGCTCAGCCACTTCAACCCTAAGCACATCTAGCTCCTCACTCTTGGAGGCATGCTTATCCTTAAACAAAGCAAGATCAGCAAGAAAGATGGAGCAATCAGCACAATCAACCTCATCCGAAACAACAGGGCTAGCCTTAAGGGAATTTCAGCAAGTGTGTTAGTTTATTTTCAGCATGTATTTTCAGTTTGTCTTCATCATTAATAAAGACACCACCTTGTTTACACCATTGGAAAAGTTACAAAATTTGTGCCATGATGATATATGATTATAATTGCCACTTTGTTTGTCTTTGTAATTGATTTATGCATGCTAAAGCTAGTGCTCTCTTGAAACATGAATCTGAATTTATCTAAATGCTAGCTTAATCTTTAGTAGAGGTCATGATTAAAATAAAGGCCCATAGTGTTTTATGTGCTCTCAAGTTATGAATAGATTAAAGATGGTTTTTATGCCCAAAAATATCGCTGACCTTGTCATGAATATCGCTTGTGTGTTGCTCAACCTATCCAGAGCCTAATATATATTTGAGTGCATAAACCTTAGTATACAGGATTTATTTTTGAGTGAGTTATTGCAGGTCATGATTTCTCTGGCCCGAGACTTAGAAGCTGGTCATTCCATTTTTGCGTATCTATCTTTTTGCTAGCCTTTTATCCGTGCATTGTGTATCCCCGCATTGGAGATCTCACAAACCTCGCCGGATATCCATCCTTAAAACCAAATATCATCCTTTGTGATTACCTTCTTGACCACAACCTATCATTGCGAATGGATCATCAATTCAAGGAAGATCGCAAGACGGTGCCAACATTGAAGAATTCAAGTATCTCTCCAAGGAAAAATATTTCCGGTACCTACCTTATTTATCGCCTCTTTGCTCGAGGACGAGCAACTTCTAAGCATGGGGGAGGAGGTAGGTACGATGCAATTTTAGATTTCAAAGGGGAGAAAATAAAAAAATTTATGAGAAAGAAAAAAGAGAAAAAAAAACGAGAAAAAGAAAGAAAGAAAGAGATATATGAGAAAAAGAGAAAAAATATGAGTATGTGCAAAAATAAAAATAAAGTGAACTCCCCGGTTCTCTAAAGTGCATTAGGAATTTCAAGGCTTCAAGATTAAATATCCATACTCATTTTCCAACCATGTGCAATCCGATAACGAGGACTTCCTTTGTACCTCGGGATCACTCTTTGCCATTTGCACATGTCCACCTATCTCAAGTGTGTGTATTTTTATCTTTCCCCTCCTTGATATAATATTATTTTCCAATGACCTTTTTGACGAGTCTCGGTAAGACCATGAGAAACTTGTCTTGTTTTGACAACATCTCATTTATACTATCTTGGTAGGACTAAACTTTCCCGAAGCTCCATATAAAGCCTACCACACATATATGTTATGAGAGGGAAAGGAGTAGAATATATAGGCTTGAGAGACAAGATGAGATGATAGTTCTTGAGCAATATGCAAGATTATTTAAATTTGTGAACTTGGTTTAGCTTTTCTTCATCTCGTTCTTTATTTCAAAAATTCTGAGATCTATCTAAACTTTGGGAGCATGTTAATACTTGTGGGATAAGCTTAATTAAGAATCTACCCTCCGTAGAGATGATGGCTAGTACATTATGGAACTTTAACAAATTAAAATTTTGAGAGCATTATGTTTTCTCATGTATGATCAAGTGCAAGGTTTAAACATTGATGGGCAATGATGATATCCATCGAAGGCTTACTCAAGGACGAGCAAGGTTTAAGCATGGGGGAAATGTTGACGGTGAAAATCCGTCAACCTAGCCATGAGTTTACCTTCGGTGTTGGCATAAGTTTTATACCTTATCCATTGGTACTAACCCCCGTGGTATAACAAGTTCACTTGTGCATGTCGGTTTTGGAGTTTAGTGTTTATGCAGGGTTTTAGCGTTGAAAGCAAGAGTTACGGGATAAGTCCATCAAGCACCTTGTGACAAGACCTTGAAGCCCGTACAAGTCATGCAATGAAGCAAACTTGACTCCAAGAAGCCAGGGATTCAACCCGAGAAGATGACAAACTCTGAGGACCAAACCAGAATAGTGTCGAATCTTGCGGGACAAGGAGCTATGTCCAACTCGGAGAGAAACTGACGACAAGGGCCTACATGCAGAAGGGGAAAGGATCTAGAAGACTCGGGAACCGACGCCACGCAAAGGAGGCGGGAAGGCCCGGGCTCCGGATGGGCCCGGCCGGTCAGCCTAGGCCGGCCGGCCCAGCCCAGTCCAGGGCCCATTTGCCCCCTCCTTTGACCTAGCCGCCATTCGGGCTATTTATAGCTCCGAGGTCGAGAGCCACGCATCATCCAATTCATCATCGGCCGCCGAGGAGCAAAGAAGAGTGGGACACCATCCAGGAAAGGAGAGGGTCGAGCTAGTTGACTAGGGTCTCCCTAGCCGACGTGGGAACCTTGCACGGAAGACCACGTCGGAGTTCCCGGAGCTAGAAGCAAGATCAAGGTAGGATTTCGGTGGTGATCTTGTTTATGTATCATTGTATTAGTTGAATTATCATGTTGAATCTACTTCTAGCGATCAAGAGTTGCTTCGATGATTTCGTTTTTCGATCGGCTTTGCTTATTCTAGATTTATTCTCAATATAGATCACATAGGGTGTTCTTGTAGCCGCGGTGGCTAGAGGTACACACCGGATCTTTCGAAAGAACTTGACTTGTCCTTGGACTCACCCTAGACTAACCGCATGAGTAGGGATACGTTGTGACAGAACAGGGGTTCCGAAAGGCGGGTGTTTTCGGAGTCGGACGGGAAACCACGATTTAAAGAGGCTTCTAATAAGATTCGATTTGCTACTTCTTCTCTTGCTTGGAACTTTAACAAAAGGCTTAACCCGATCTCTCTAAATCGGTTTATCTACCCTATCTTTTTTTGTTATCTTCGGTCTTTAGTAGATTAGATTAGTTTTGTGTTCTTTATCTGGATGCATTAGGGTTTCTCTTTACCGAAGATTGATGTCGCTTGGCTTTACTAGATCATCATTTGCGTCACATATTTGTTCCACGGATTTGATACCTTGGGTTCACCACTCGAGGGAAGAAGGGTCCGTTGACAATGACGGGAGACTTGTCCACTTGCAAGTCTAAACGAACTTTGATACAACTATTACCCGTCAACAGTGGGGCCAAAGGCTCATTTGCCATCATGAATGTTTAGCCCTCTTGCTTTATCTTATGGAGGGGCATAAGTTCCTTTTTGTCGCAAAGACATTTCATGTACCAATTATGAATCTGAAAATGAAATGTAAAATGCTTGGAAAATATTCTCTAATGTCTTACGTGCTGAATTTCATTTGCTTTGGGTGCTAAACCGTTGCATGATGCCTACCAACGAGAAGTCTCATACATAGAAGTAGGCACATGGCTCGGTGGCTTTGACATGACATGAGGTACTTGTGGGTGTTTGTGATGGTCTTATGATTAGATTGGTTGTCCTAGTATGAATTTTGTGTGGCTTTGCCATTTTGACATGTTTTGCTCATGTTTAGGTTTTTGCTCATGAGAGGGTAACTTTTCGGAAAATTGCTAAATTTTATCTTAGCTTTGTCCGTTGGTTGTGAAACTCGGTAGTCATGAAGTTGAAGTCATTACGAAGCTGTAGGGTATCCAACTTGCTCATTTGGACATGCGTAACATCTTGTGATGAATTTTGTATACTTGAGAAGCTCTAGGTTGCATATTTTCACATTTGAGCCTTGATTCATGCATTGGCAACAAGGGGGAGAAAGGAAGGTGGAGAAAAGTTGCATTGCATCCCTGGAACCTATCCCAAGAGACAAATGGGAGCTTTTGCATTTCTTTTGCATTTTTGGCTTTTGGGGGTGTGGTCTGCTGTGTGAAATCGGCCTGACCGGTTTTGGAAACCGGTCTGACCGGTTTCGGTGGAACCGGTCTGATTTGTTTTGGGAACCGGCCGGACCGGTTTGTGCCCAGGTTTAGCATTTGTTCAGGGGGAGCATGCATATGTGCAGGGGGAGTTCTTGTATGCTGTGGTGGTTTTTACTCTTTGCTTGAGCATGGTTTTGTCTCGGATGTGTCGAGCCGTTGCCCTTGCCTAAGGGGTTCGAGACTTGTCTTCATCAAGTGATATTGCTCTTTGCCTTTCTCAGCTTTCGATCGCTTGTTGGAGTTTCTTTTTATTCGTTTCTTTTCTTTTTCCTTTTCTCTTTGGTTACCAAATGTGTGTGTTGTTAATGCACTCATCAAGGGGGAGATTGAGGACCATTTGTGGTTCCAGGACCGGTGGATGGTCGCTTCCTTGTGTGATGAGTGATTGACAACATTGTGTGGATTGATTCTTGGCTAAGTAATGCAGGTGCAGGTTGCGGCTTGACTCGTGTTGGTGCAGGTGAAGAACAAGTGTGAAAGGTCGTTGCCGGTGAGGCCTCCAGGTGTGGAGAACAAAGTAGGCTTCGTTCGAGGGACCCAGTGGCCAGCGGGGTCAAGTGCGGGACGCATGGTGGCGAGAACAGCAAGATGAAGTCGGTGGACGATTTCTTGGTTGAGCCACAAAACCAAGGTCGAGCCGGGAGTTTGTGGGAGCCAAGTCATGAGTGGTGATTGGCGGAGGCTACATCAAGTTCGTGGGGTTTGCGCTAGTTCACCAGAAAATCACCGGGTTACACGGCTGAGCCAAAAAGCCGAGGCCGAAGACCGGGTGTGGTTGTCTGGCCAAAACTAGCGTGACCTGTTTGGAGAACTGCTCTGACCGGTTTGGGGTTGCAGGGCGCCGGAAGCTTTGAAGCGGAGGACACGCGTCGCGATCTCAAGGCTTGCGTTGAGGCTACGCGAGATGCGGTCGCTGGGCATCCGTCCGATGGTGCTATGAAGACAAATTCCCAAAGTGCCCTTGGTGGCCGTGTATCCTAGTTTAGGATTTAGGGGTATTTTCGTCTTTCGGCTTGCCTCCATATAACCCAAGGGGTGAGAGGATGGCAACCAACTCTTGGAACCCTAGTTCATTTGCTTTCCTATTTTCCCTTCCTATTTTCTTAGGATTTCCATAGGACTAGCTTGAGAGCTTCATGGTGAGATCTTGTTGAGAAGGTTGGATGATCGGGCGGCAAGCTAGACCTTGTATGAACCTTTGTAGCATGTATAGATCATTCGGTGTGGTTCCTCAAGGTTTGGATGTGTTGTTCCCGGTTGTTCTTTGTGGTTTTTTCGGTGCCCTCTTTTGGTGATTTTCTCGAAGTGTTTTCGGGACCTTTCTCTTGGGGATTTGATGGGGATAATTTCTGGGAACCCTTCGTGGTTCTTTCGGCTATGATTTCCCTCCCAAATCCGTGAGTAAAGGAGCTCGATTTTGGTGGTTTCGGAGTTCTAGGGTTGGAGGTGCTATTGAGGGTTGACTTTCGATTCCTCTTGATTGAGTGGGTTTTGGGGACCGAGCTTCTAGCCAGTAGCCCACGAGGTCCCCCAACTATCCCCAAAGTCTCACTTTGATTCGTGGAACGAATCGGGAGATCGATTATAGGAAGTGTTGAGTTTTTCCCGCGGGCTGTGTTCTTCCCGAAACCGGTCTAACCGGTTTCGCCCTGTGGGCTGTCGAGAAGTGTTTTTGAGCAAGGAAGTTTCTGTTGTGCAATGGCTTCTTTTGTTCATATGTGAAAAGGGTCTTGAGGTGTTTTGTGTCTTTGGGGAGTTTCTGGACAAAATCGTTCAGACCGGTTTGCCAAACTGGTCTGACCCGTTTCCCCTACCTGCGTGAGGCTAAGTCCAACAGAAGCGGTCTGACTGGTTTCAGAAACCGGCCTGACCGGTTTGGGCTGCCAGCAGCCGTGTCGTGTGTGTTTCCACTACTATGTGTTGTGGCTGTTGGTTGGGTCTTGCTCCTAG
This sequence comes from Cenchrus americanus, assembly GCA_947561735.1. NCBI lineage: Eukaryota > Viridiplantae > Streptophyta > Magnoliopsida > Poales > Poaceae > Cenchrus > Cenchrus americanus. The sequence goes on from OX387244.1 coordinate 192,417,441, forward strand.
GTTTAGTAGCACTTCAGTGGCTACGTGAACTTGGCAAGAGAAGTTTGCGGAGGTGCACGAGTGAAATCGGGTTCATAGGCCGAATTCTTGAATAAAATTTTTTATCGGCTCCCATTCACTCCCCCCTCTCTGGTTCGCCGTTTCGGTCCTTCACTTACCGAATGAAGTGGGTTATCAGGCACACTGGGTGTTATTGGCCGACGATGCTGGAAGATTTTTTTGAGTATTACAAAGTGTGTCAAGATTTTCAGAAGTTAGAGAATATCCAAAGAGTTCTAGCATCATCTTTGAATCCTATTATCAAGCCATGGCCATTCAAATGATGGGGTATAGATTTGATTGGCCAAATAAATCCTCCATCTAGCAAGGGACATAAGTTTGTGCTTTTGGCAACAGATTATTTCACTAAATGGGTTGAGGCAATTCCATTAAAGAAAGTAACATCAGAAAACATTGTTGAGTTTGTCAAAGAGCAATCTACAAATTTGGAATTCCTCAAACAATTACAACTGATCAAGGAACTCAAATTACATCTTCAGAGTTCAGGGAATTTGCTGAAAGCATGGGGATCAAATTGTTGAATTGTTCTCTTTATTATGCCCAAGCTAATGGTCAGGCAAAGGCTTCTAACAAGATCATGATCAAAATTATACAAAAGAAGATTGATCAGAAGCCAAGATGGTGGCATTCGGTACTCAATGAAGCCTTGTGGGCATACCGAATGGCCCCTCATGGAACTACAAAAACATCTCCTTATGAGTTGGTTTATGGGCATGATGCTGTTTTGCCATGGGAAATGCAATTAGATTCAAGGAGAGTGGTTTTGCAAAACGATTTGAGTTCCAAAGATTACAGTGGCTTAATAATGGACGAGTTAGAGGATTTACATATGATTCATCTTAGGGCCTTGGAAAATATTGAGAAGAACAAGATGCGAGTTGCTAAGTATTACAACAAGAAAGTAAAGGTCAAGCAATTTGCAGAAGGAGACTTGGTTTGGAAAGCATTGCTGCCGATTGGGACTAAGTACACTACGTTCGGCAAATGGTCCCCGAATTGGGAAGGTCCTTTTCGGGTAGTTAGATGTACGCCTGGAAATGCATATATCTTGAAAACTTTACTAGGAGAAGAGTTTACTACTGCTATAAACGGGAGATGCTTGAAGAAATATTATCCTAGTATTGAAGTTGATCGTTGATTACAAGCACCAGATTACAAGGATAAGAAATATAGAAACAGCCGGCGTTCGGAAAAGGAGCCTCCTTTAGAGCAAAAGTCCTAGCAAAGGAAATGGCCAATACTAAAGTGTATTGCCCTTAGCACAAAAAATGTTCTACATTACAAACATTTCTTGTAGGTTCTTTATTTGGCAACCCAGCCACTTAAGATTACAAGAGGGAGCCTGTGGGAAGCAGAAGGCCTAGAGGAAGAAGCGAAAGTATGCTTCATTTCTTTGATTCTCTGTTTTTCCTCTTCAGCTCTTCCGTTTTAAGCTGTTCCAGGACCACTTACACGGCAATGTAGAAGCTTCGGGGATTGCTGTGACTCGCAGCTTCCATTAGGATGTCCCAGGAAGCCTTCAAGTTGTTATACCTGTCAGAAACATCTGAAGAAAGGGAACAGGGTCTTGTTGAAAGTGAGATCTGAAACTTAAACATGAGAATCAAATGAGAATGAAGATCTTACCCCCTACCAATGCTTCTAAGCTCATGCGGCGTTCGCGTTCGGCACTGCAGTGGGCAGTGATGTCCCGCAGGTTGTGCTATAGATGCCGAATGTGAATGCGCAGTTGGTGGTTGGTCTTTTGTTCCGGCGTGGCGTCTTGTTCTTCAGCAGAGGAATCAGAGGGGATGTACTCAGGAACCTCTTCAGTTCCAAAGATCTCCTCTGGGAGCAAGTCAAGCCTGAAAACAAAAGAAGGTGAAACAAGAGATTGCAGTCGAGAGCAAGAAAAAGGATTGAGAAGGAAAGCTTACTCTCGGATGGTTCGCTTCTTTGGTGGGGTACTGCTCTCCTCGATTGGCCTTTACCTTTTGTCTGCCATGGCCTTAGGGGTTTTTTTCTCTGAGAAGCAGGGAGAGAAGACATGAGGTGATGGAAGTGTATGCGAGTGGATTTGCAGAGCACCAAGGGGGGCTATTTTATTAGCTGTGAGAGCGCATTGGGAGTGATGAATAACTGGCGTACATTAATGGGAATACCAAATGGCAGGGTTTTCTCCCCGAATGTGAAGGGTTTTTCATTGAACAGTGTTCGTGGCTCCCGAATGAGGATTTTCTGCGGATTCTACGCCAAGGGACAAGTGTTTGTGTGTATTCGGCGAGGAAAAAGTTCCCGAATGCGTTCAAAATAGTAAGGTTCGCATGACAAAATCGAAGGAAATCACCACAACACAAATGCAGGAGATAAATATCATTATTTGTTGCCGAAATTCCAACATCCCTAGTACAAGCTAATCAAAAAGCCTGTTCAGCATAGACTGGGGATGAATGGAGTTGGCAATGGCGTCACCGTGGCCGTCGAGGCACTCCAGGATGACCTCGATGTCATTGATGTCCTCCTTCGCGCCACCATGGAAGCCACGCGGCCGCGTTGAGTAGTGGACGCCGGTGTGCGTCGCCATGGCAGCCAGGCCTAGGGTAGTGCCCAGACGGACGCCATGGAGGGCCACCTCGTCGACGCGGTCTTCCACCGCGCCAAGGCGAGCTTCCGGCGTGTCTCCGGGAGCGTTCACCTTGTCTGCCAGCTTCTTCACCAGCGTCTTCAGCCAGTTGAGCTCGGCGTCGCGGTCTGTAGCAATTACGGAGCAATGGCAGTTAGTTAAAAGTTGAGTTGAATTAAAACAAATCGCAAGATTCACCGTCGATGGCCTCCAGCAGCTGCTTGCGCTAGTGCTCCCATTCGAGCTTGGCGATTCTGGCCTTCTTGGAGACGTCTCCCAACAAGCGCCGGGTTTCATCACGCTCCGCCTTGAACCTGCAGGCGTCGCGATCACTGTAGCGCGAGCTGGGGGAGTCGGAATAGCCGGACGATCCTGAGGAGTCGCCCACCATGGCCGGAGTCGTGGCCGACGCGGGAGAGGGGTTCCACTGTATGAGCCTGGAAACACGAAGAGGTTCATCAGAAACAAAAGGAAATCTAGAAAAAGCTGTGAAGAAATTGACGATCACCACCTCTGGCGAGCGCCAGCGCGGCTCCCTTCGGCCTCGTCGCTGGCCCGGGGCCTGTTCCTGCTGCCTGCCATTGGGCTTTTGGGAGTACTCGTGCTAGAGAAGAGAAATTTAGATTGGCAAAGGCTTGAAAGCAGAAGACTTGGTGAAAGGCTAGGGGCACCCGAGGTTCTTATTTATGGCACTGGCAAAGAGATCGTGGCCGGAGATAGTGGTGCATATCCCGAGAAATTTTGGAGGTAGAGAGACTTCCTTAACCAAATAATCGTCGGGTCGTTTGGAATTCAAGCTGAGTCATATTCGGTTCGACTTGTTGAAATTCGGCTGAGTTGCGGTCGGGTAGCTATTCTGACACTATTTGGCCGGAGTTGCCGAATGAATCATCTAAAAGTTGCTCGCTAAAGTAAGGCAAGACAAATATTGGAAAGTAAAGTTTATGGTGAGCGAAACTACAAGGATGATGAACCATTCGGATACAAAATGTTTGGTACACTCATATACTCAAGTATTTTGAGATTACACTGGAAGCATCTGATATCATCTTGCTGATGTTCTCCAGCAATTTCTGATCAGCTTCCTGAGTGTTAGAAAGAGTGGAGAGCTTTGTCTTGAGCTGATTTGATTCAATCAAGGCTGTTGTGGCTTCCTTTTGTATTTTCTTTGTTAGTCTAGGAAGTTTGGCTATCTTTTTCTTGTCAGCCTCGATTTCAGCTGACAAATTCTTCTGTTCGGCTTCTAGTGCAGCTTTTCTGACGGTCTTCAACTCAAGTGCAGGCTGCAGTTCAACCAGCAATTCCTTTTTGTTTTGGATCTGAGCCTGTGAGCCTTTTACAAATTGTTTGGCTTTGGCTCTCTTTTGTTCCAGGGCTGGTCGGGAGGATTCATGAACTAGTGTTTGGATCTGAGTGAAGACTCCAATGGTTTGCAAGAGGAAAGAACGGGTGTTGAACAGATTTAGCTCGGAGACGTTGAGCATTTACAGTCAATTCTGGAATAAAATCACTTTTTATCCCGTAATTGAACGGCCATATGTTAACACCAAAAATTGGTACAAGAAAGGGACTGACTTGTGGGCTGAGTTTGGTAGAGAAGCACCATTTGGCAGGAAATTCTCCTCAAAAGATTCGGCAAAGACACTTGTGGTCGGTGGTGCGCCATCATTCAGCAGAAGGGCTATTTGCTCTTGAAAAAGGAAGCTTTCGGGAATACATGATGACGTGGCCCGGATATAAGGAAGGGACAAATTGATGACAGGTGCGAGATGGACATTGGCGCCGGGACATTAATTTAGCCAATGAATGTTGTACTCGTAGTCGAACAGGAGTCGTGTTAAGACAAGGGTATAAATATAAACCCTTGGTGTTTGTAATAGGCATCGAACAATTTCACAACAAAACCGGCCCCGTGCCAACTTTTGAGTTCTTCGAGAGGTGCCATCGATCCGTCGACCTCCGTAAGTACCGGCAACCTTGTATCATGTATAGTATCATGCGGTGGATTTAGACCGTGATGCAAGTAGTCTTGTTACCATGCTTAGTATCATGCGGTGGATTTAAGCTTGGTTCAAGAAGGCTTTCTTGCTGGATCATGAGCCATGCGGTAGGCTAAGATCTAGCTTGGAGATAGTTATCAGCTCTATTAGATTTGGCAAGATCTAATAGATTCATTAAGTTACCATGTGTTTGCTTTGAATTTTGCTTTTATGTTTAATTCATGTAATACTTTTATTACCCAATTTAGATTGATTAGATTCGGCTCTATCTTGTTTGTGATCCACATGATGTATGTTCAAATCCTTTACTCAACGTGGTGCATGGGTCATGTGCTCTTCAATAGCCGAATTTGAATCAATCTAGATTGTCACATGTTGCGGGTTCAAGCTTGTTGATTTTTGCATAGATCTTGACAGAACCGGGTATCATGCGGTAGATGCAGGTTTTTGGATTGTCTTAGAGCTAGTCATCCGGTGGACTAGAATTCGATTCAATTTGATAGATTTATCATCCTTGACAATATTTGTTCCTTCTCCACGGAACCCGATTCGGCTGCACAGCTGTATTCGGTAGTAGTATCACGAGTGAAATATGTTAATGAGTTTGCTTTAAATAATGTATGCTTTTAGCCTTCCATGTTTAGATTGTATCATGCGGTGGATTGATCTATTTCTTGGTTGGTGGTGTGATTTCAAACAAGTTGTATCATGCGGTGGATTAACTTGTTTGGTGTCATGCTCGACAGGTTTGAAAGTACCTAGACATGTGGTAGACTAGTGCTTTTGGCTTATGCATGCTTGTTTACTTCAAATTTATAATTATGCTTTCACCTTATTCATTTTATTGTAATTTATCCTCGAAAATCGGTCATGACCACGTGCGAGCAATGTTGTTTAAACAAAGACCGATCTTTTGTCATGCTTACGTCATGCATTCGGCTATATCCTGGTTTCATGTTTTAGAGGTCCCGAATGATATTCAAACTGCTGACAGATAGCTTGCTGTAGCTATATGTCATTTTAATTGGCTTTCTAGCTGTAAATATGGAACTGTCTGGTACCACCCGGCAAGTTACAGGTTTTATCTAACTGCTTTTTATCCTTTGTCAGTTTCAGGAAAATTGACTGGCACGCTTCGGATTCGGCACGCGTGTTAAGCAAGCTTTGTTCGGCTTGCTGTGTGCTTGGCGTGTGGTGCTGATTTTACGTTAACACTTGGAGAACGGGGGCTACCCTTCTTCAAACTACTCAAGCATCAAGAGAAGTTCGTGTGGACTACAGAGGCAGATCAAGCTCTCGCTCAGCTCAAGGATTTCCTATCCAAGCCGCTAGTCCTCACGGCTCCTCACAAAAAGGAGCAGCTACTGCTCTACCTCGCTGCGACTACTAACGTGGTCAGTTCTGCCATCGTTGTCGAGCGGTAGGAAGACGGCCACACCTACCCTGTCCTGCAACCAGTCTACTTCGTCGGCGAGGTCCTGTCGGAACCTAAAGCACGCTACCAACCAGTACAGAAGCTGTTATATGCGGTGCTCATTACCTCACGGAAGCTACGACACTACTTCCAGGAGTACTCGATCTCCATCATCACCGACTGCCCGCTCGGTGAGATCCTGCGGAACCAAGATGCTACCGGAAGAATCTCCAAATGGACAGTCGAACTTGGAGCCCTTAACATCAACTTCAAGCCACGAACAGCCATCAAGTCGCAAGCACTAATCGACTTCATGGCAGAAATTTCCTTCTTTAAGTCTTTGTCCGAACCAAACAACTCCCTTGTCGTCCCTCCGGAAACACTCATACTTGGGGTCTCTTTCTTCTAATTTCTATTTGATTTTCTGAACCACTTCATCGCTGAGTTGAGCTATAGAAATTCTCTCATGGAGAGGAGATTCGATCGAGGCAGCATGAAGATTGCCATGCTCGACCAATTCCAAGTTCAGTTTCCTCATTTCTTCACACAAAGTTTCGTTATTCGGATTTAACGTCACATAGTCGCAATGCTTGCCGCTAAGCGCATCTGCAACCACGTTAGCTTTGCCGGGATGATAATGGACTTCCAAATCATAATCCTTGATTAATTCCAACCATCTTCTTTGCCTCATATTCAGATCAGGTTGAGTGAAAATGTACTTGAGACTCTTGTGGTCGGTGTAGATATTGCAGTGTTTACCCATCAAGTAATGCCACCAAAGTTTTAAGGCATGCACGACCGCTGCTAGCTCAAGATCATGAGTAGGATAGTTCTTCTCATGAGGGAGAAGTGCCCGTGAGGCATAGGCAATGACTCGGTTTTCTTGCATAAGTACGCAACCAAGACCAGTGCCTGAAGCATCACAAAACACCTCAACGGTTTGGACATATCTGGTTGGGTTAATACGGGAGCTGAGGTTAAGTGTTTCCTCAAGGTATGGAAAGCTTGGTCACACTCCTCACTCCACACAAACTTGACACCCTTCTTCAATAATACAGACATGGGTTTAGGTATTCTAGAGAAATCCGGGATAAACCGACAGTAATAGCCTGCTAGACCCAGAAAACTACGGATTTGATGTACTGACTTGGGTGGCTTCCAATCCATGACCTCCTGCACTTTGCTAGGATCCACGGAGATACCATCCTTGAAAATAGTGTGACCCAAAAACTTAACACTATCCAGACAGAACTCACATTTGCAGAGCTTAGCATAGAGTTTGTGATCTCTCAATCGCTGCAAGACAATACGAAGATGCTTCGCATGCTCGGCTTTGCTCTTGGAATAAATGAGGATGTCATCAATGAAGACCACTATGAACTTGTCCAATTCATTCATTAAGACTGAGTTCATAAGGTACATGAATAGGCAGGTGCATTGGTGAGACCAAAGTCTGTATCGGGTGGAAAAGGCTATCTTTGGAATGTCACTTGCCCGAATCTTGATTTGATGATAGGCTGATCGAAGATCAATCTTGGAAAAGACCTTGGCACCAGCCAATTGATCAAAGAGCACATCAATGCGGGGCAATGGATATTTATTCTTGATTGTCACCGCATTGAGTGGACGATAGTCAACACACATCCGCAAACTACCATCTTTCTTTTTCACAAAAAGAGCAGGGCTTCCCCAAGGAGAAGAACATGGGCGGATATACCCCTTATCAAGCAATTCTTGCAATTGAATTTTCAACTCAGTCAGTTCTTTGGGTGGCATTCGGTAAGGCCGTTTAGATATTGGTGCGGTGCCTGGCTGAAGCTCTATGACAAATTCGACGTCCCTATCTGGTGGCATACCAGGCAAGTCGTCGGGAAAGACATCTGGATACTCGCACACTACTGGAATGTCTTCTAGTTTGATGGTTACGGCAGCATAGGAACAAGGATTTATGCCTTCTACCTTGGGTAAGTACAAGGTGGTATGACCACTGGTAGGGGAATGGATTTCTATCATTCTAGTGGCAATGTCCAAAACAACTTGATGTTGTGTCAACCAATTCATTCCTAGAATTACATCTAGACCTCCCAACCCCAAATGAATCAGGTTGGTTAAGAAAGATTTGCTGCCAAGCTACAAAGGGGCAGCTTTGGTTATAGTGTTGGAGAGGATTCTTCTTCCCACCGTGGCTACTACGAAGGAATCTTTGGTATGACAAGAATGTAACCCCAACTTGCTCACTAGACTTTCACTAATGAAACTATGGGTTGCTCCAGAATCAAACAAAATTTTAACGGGGTAATCACGGATAGAGAATGTACCTGTCAGCATTGCTGCTCCCTCTGGAACGTCAATCAAGGTGGTGAAGTTGAGTTGGCCCTGCTTGACCTGCACCATGGGTTCTTGCCTTGGTTCCCATGACGGGATCCTGAGCTTTCACTCTACTTGTTCTGCCTGGGCTTCGGGCACTTATTGATGTAATGCCCGGGCTACCCACAATTATAACAGCGACGATCCTTGATAGCACTGTTGTTATCGTTGTTGGATAGGGGTGCACTAGACTTGTATGGCTGCTGTCGTGCCTTATGGAACTGGAAGTTCCCTGACGGCTTGTTCTGAGACGGGGTCACCCTCCAATGTCCAATTGAAGATGACTGGGGAGGACCCTGAGTGCCTTTCTTGACAAAGCGGAATTTCTTGTCTGATCCACGAGCAGCGGTGAATCCGGCCTGCCTTTTTCTATCCTTCTGGGCTATGGACATGGCATCCTCTTGAGAAATGACCTTGTTCACAAGGTCCTGATAAATGTTAGGCTCATAAAGATTAAGCCTCTCATGGAGATCCCCGTGTAGCCCATCACGGAAGAGCTCTATCTTCTTGGCATCATTATCAACATGATGCCCACCCTAAATTGAATTTCTGCACATAGTCATACACCATGTCAGATCCTTGCTTTAGAGCAAGCAACTCCTTCATCTTTCTATCCATGAGACCCTTAGGAATATGATGTTCCTTGAAGGCCTGCTTGAATTCAGCCCATGTGATTTGATGTCCCGCAGGAATCATGGTCTTGAAGTTCTCCCACCATATCAACGCTGCACCACGGAGCTGGAGGGCAGCGAAGCTGGCCTTACGCTCCTCGGAGCATGGCAGGGTGAACACAGAGAACTTGGCCTCAGTGGCCCTGATACATGCATCGACAGCCAGTGGCTCCTTGGCCTCTTCAAAAGTTGGGGGCTTCATGGCATAAAAATGCTCATACTTGGTGACTTGGGGCTGGCCGTCGATGTTTTCCCCACAAGGATTGTTCTGCAGCTGCTGAGCAAGCTGCTGTTGTGTCTGCAAGAGCTGCCGCATCACCTCAGTTTGGGTGACCATAAATTGCTCTTGAATAGTCATGTTGGGAGGAGGAGGCGGAGCGTCACTCCCACTTGCACCCAAACCATTGGGAGAAGCACGAGTTTGTCCCACCATCTGAAATCCATGAGATTTTCATTAGTTACATATTCACAAGATTGTTTACATCATCCTCAAGGAGAATATGCAAAACGAAAACTCATAGCAACAATTTGGTGAAAACCGGACAGCACAACTGAGTTACTAGAAAATCCATAACTCTCTACCCTTAATAGTAAAAACTCCCATTTTTGGTCAGAAAGTGCATAATTTCATGAGCTCCAACATTGGTATTCAACCCAAGGTCCAATTCCAACGTTAACATGCCCGAAAAATTCCAACACCGAGGTTTTGCCTAGCTGTTTTTGCTGTAGGCCGAACTGCACAATTTTCGCTATAATTCTCGGTACGCTTATGCAATGGGGGTGAATTTTGGTGAGCATAATCTCCACAACCCTAATTTATTCATAGAAACATGACAACATCGAGATGCCCATCCAAGAATTACATGATGCGGAGTCTTTGGATCGCTTACAAAATTATGTACAACAAAAGGTCATCAATTATACTCTCTGAGCAGCCTCTACCCTTACACAAAAGCTAGCTGAGGAAGCTAAAGACAACTGCTAAAACTAGTAATAGCCCGTAGTAGAGCCAGCGCTAGTGTCTGGAGAATCAGGTGGTTGACCACCAACACTGTCCTCGCTCAAGCCCGAAACTCCCTGTAGCTCGTCTGGAGCGGCAGGTGCAGCTGGTGGTGCGATCGGCGGCTGCTGCCCCTGCTGGTCCATCGCCTGGCACACCTCCACCTCTATCTCCATCTCAGCTACCTAGTTCTGCAGCTCAACCACGTTCTGCACCAAGGCAAAATGTTGGGCCTCAGTGTGAGCTAGCTGCAGAGCATGATCACGGGCGAACAACTGCTCCGTTAGCTCGGCACGCTCCTGGTGCCACTGGATACGCTCGTCCTGAAGCGTAACAATCTCCTGCTGGAGGTGAGCAACAGTCTGTCGCTCGTACTGAAAGTCGAGGGTGAGGATATCCCTCATCGTTGTGGAGTCCATCAACACAAGGAAACACTTGCATGTTGTACACCGCCTCCAACAACCTCAGAAGCTGGCGCACAACATCCTCTGGAGGGTCCGTCGTGAGCAACATGTCAGTGAGCGAGATACGCTCACGCCAAGCAGGGTCGAGTGGGTCCATGCCCGGGAACAAACCCAGTGTAGTGAGCATCACCTCGTCCAGGTGCTGCTCGCAGAAGGTGTGAAGGATCTGCAAGGCCGTGGACTCAACCGACTCGACACCGCGGTGAGCAAAGAACATCAAGCTCAAGTCCGCCCACTCCGGGTGCTTGGGGTGGGGGAGCACGGTAGCAGTCGTGCGGGCGTAGGGAACACCCTGGTCCCAAAAAGAGACCACCTCGTACAGCGGCGGCGTAGCGTAGCCCACCTCACTAAGGGTCTCCCACAAAATGCAGGGAAAACCCTCCCAGTGTGAAGGACCGATACGGCGAACCAGAGATGGGGGGAGTGAATGGGAGCAGATAAAAATTCTTCTCGAAGGAGATGGAAACTCCTACAAGATGAACACGGCTTCCAACACACGTCTCCGACTCACTACCCAAGTTGGCCAAGCCCACGTAGCCACTGGAGTGCCACTGGACCTAGGAACCAACACACACACCCTTCTGACCCGAGAACGCAGCGGAACACCAAACCTCGAGTCTTCAGACCCACACCGGTCGGACCGGTGAGCACCACCGGTCGGACCGGTCCCTCGCCGGTGAACGAGCAACTTTCACTAAGTGGCTCTACACCGGTCAGACCGGTGAGACACACCGGTCAGACCGATCACAGCCTGAAGGCCCCCAAGGCACCAAACAGGCCAACCGACCACCAAATTGAAGCAAACTCGAAATAGCAGCAACACGGGACAACAACGAACACACCAAGACGTTCACCCGAGCAAAATCCCACCGAGGGTTGCACCGGTCAGACCGGTCAAGAGCACCGGTCAGACCGGTGTAGCCTGGGCAGCTCGGGATGAACAGCACCCACGGGTCAACTCCCCCAAATCCAAATCTCAATCTCCCGAATCCCTCCATGGACTTGAACAAGACTTTGGGGATATTAAGAACACCTCATGAGGAGTCCATAGCCAAGTTTAATCCCACCAAAACTCGTCCAAAAAGGAGGAATCAAGGAAATCCCGCCAAGAGCACCTCCAACCCAAGAACTCAAGAAACCCCAAAATCGAGCACCTTTACTCACGGATTTGGGAGGGGAATCACAGCCCAAAAAACCACGAAGGGTTCCCACAAATTTCCCCCATCAAACCCCCAAGAGAAAGGTCCCGAAAACAACCCAAAGAAATCACCAAGAGAGGCTCCGAAAATCACCACCAAGAACAACCGGGGAAAACACATCCAAACCTTGAGGAACCACGCCGAATCATCTATACATGAAACAAAGGTTCATACAAGGTCTAGCAAGCCGCCCGATCATCCATCCCTCTCAACAAGATCTCACCATGAAGCTCTCTTGCTAGTCCTATGGAAAACCTAAAGAAAATAGGAAGGAAAATAGGAAAACACATGAGCTAGGGTTCCAAGAGTTGGCTGCCATCCTCTCACCTCTTGGGTTATATGGAGGCAACCGAAAGTCTAAAATGCCCTCTCCTAATAACTAGGGATACAAGCCCCTTAAGGGCGGAATTGGAAATCTTCATGTCTTCACCATCGGACGGATGCCCGGCGACCGCAACCTGCTTAGCCTCGACGCAAGCCTTGCGATCCCGACGCGCGTCCTCCACTTCGAAGATTCCGGATTGCGTCGTCGCACACCGGTCAGACCGGTGCTCCTCATCGGTCAAACCAGTCCCCACAGGTCAGACCGGTCAGACCCACCGGTCGAGGCCGGTGCAGCGGCTCTTGCGGCTTCCGTCTTCGGTTCTTCGGTCTTGGATTTGTGGGTCAACCAAGGAACCTAGTGGTTTTCTGGTGAACCACCGGAAACCCCGCGAACTCGGTGTAGCCTCCGCCAATCTCCACTCATGACTTGGCTCCCACGTAGTCCCGGCTCGACCTTGGTTTTGAGGCTCAACCAAGAAACCGTCCATGACTTCATCTTGCTGTTCATGCCACCATGCGGCCCGCACTTGACCCCGCTGGCCACCGGGTCCCTAAAACGAAGCCTACTTGTCTTCTCCACACCTGGAGGCCTCACCGGCGACGACCTTTCGTGCTTGTTCTTCACCTGCACCAACACCAGTCAAGCCGCAACCTGCACCTGCAATACTTAGCCAAGAATCAGTCCACACAACGTTGTCAATCACTCATCACACAAGGAAGCGACCATCCACCGGTCCTCGAACCACACATGGTCCTCACAGTGATGGGCATCGGTACGAATGGTACCATCGGCCTCGATTTCATAGATCGGTGGCTGTGCCATCTGTACAAAATTAGGAACTACACGTTAGATATCAATCGACATCAAACGAGCAAAAGGGTAAAATCTCGTAGGTATCAACAAAAATTCATAACATAAAAACCAGGCCCCAAAAATTCCCAAATTTTTGCAGCAACTCAATGACATAATTAAGCAGACTTCTGGTATTCAAAACTAGATCTAGATTGGATTGGAACATACTTGAAAAATTTCATTTGCAGAGGGCTGCTGCTCTGATAAACAGCAGAACAGAGACTCACTAAACTGAGCATAACTCTCTGCAGAAAATTCCTAAAATCCTGAAAAAGTCACAGTCGATGCTCAACTTGATAAGAAACAACTTTTCTAAAGGATGTCTAGTCAGACTCCTTACAGATTTGGCTACAAAAATTGATAAATGACAGAGACAGAATCTGCCAGAATTTTCCTAAACTCAAAAGAGAGGAAAACCTTATCTAAGATCAACCAAATTACTTAGAAAAATTATTCAAGCAACCGGGGACCAATTTTAGTTTCAACAAGATTTTAATTATGCATGCACATGCCATAAACGACCTTACTCGACTAGACCCAAAAGTCGTAGTTAGTGCCGGTGGCAAGCTTATAATCGACTCTCCTTATAATAACTAGTCGAAGCTACTCGATTCGTACTTAACGACTTACGAACGTTGTTAATGTACCTGCAGAAAACGAACCTTTCGTGCCAGCACATCATGAAAGCGTCCACATACATTACCGTTCACTTATAGAAACGGTATCCATACGTCAAGCCGCTGCATGGACAGCGTCCAACCTCGGACACCATCCGTTTGAATGGAGTGTATCCTTGCCTCGCATGATCGACATGCAGAATGCATACGTATGAGACACGTGACGACACCACAACTCATATCTACACGCGAAGATGGGATCAGGTGGAATGGATCACTCCATCAACCCTCGCAATTCCCGTGATGCGGAATAACACACGTATGAAACACGTGGCTCATTTAGTTTGGTTGTACAAGAAAAAGTCTGACATAAAATAAGTGCTGGAAGTTAGTAGAATAAACCATAGATTCTTATGCCACCTTAAAGAACCCAAAATTCCCTCTAGGGCCTCTCGATCTAGATCATTCCTTAACGATCCAACAGATTTTCAAAATCCAATCAACCTTGGGAAATTTTATTGTAAATCATGTGATTAGTATTAATCTAATCACTCCGGTGCATAAGGATGTTCTGATACCAATTGTGACAACCCCACCCGAGATAATTCTGTACTATCGCCTAAACCATTCCATTTGGTCATTAAGCGATAATAAAGAAGTATCTCGTTGAGTGTTGCCGGGTTAACGCCCGGTAAATCACTTGGTAACACAGAGAGGATCGAACGTATGCATTAAACTCCTACGAAGGAGAGTCCAGAGTGCCTTACAATTTAACCATCACATCCCCGTAGTGTTCATTATTACAAACATAGTTCTTTGACATGAAAGTAAATGGTTCGGAGTTTATTAAAAATAGCGGAAGATAAGTAAACGGTATGATCACATCATAGGAGGCCTGTTGTTGACGGTGTATTTTGGTGCACCTAGCATGTTCAGTACACTTTGGTTTGGATTTGATTATGGAACTAACCCGCCACTAGGCACACTAATCATATAACAAGTTCATCTTTGTGCATGCATTTGGAAGTGTTATGTTTATGTAGGAAAACATGGACATAAAGGACGGATCCGCAACAAGTTCAAAGAAGCATTCATGGAGTCTTGTTCGTGTTCATGAGCTTGCTGAAATCACTTCCAATGGTGGCAAGGACCGAAGTGCTACGAGGAACACCCCCGGGGATTGAAGCGTAAAAGATCAAACTTCATGCAAAGAGAGCCTCCATCTTGATCGTGAGGATAACAGCGTCAAAATCATGCAAGTGGAGGGGGCAAAGTAGATAAGTGCACGAGGACCCACGGAGCGAAAAGGGCGACCGAACCGGGCAGAAATTGGGCTGGGCCGGCCGGCCCGGCGGGCCGGCCCAGCCCACTTCGGGCCCCGGTTCGGTCCCGTCTTCCTTGCCCTCGAAGGATCTTCGACCCTAAAACCCCCGCCAACACGAGTAGAGGAGTTATTCGCACCGAGAAGGCCATCCACAAGCTAGAGAGAGAGGAGGAGGATCTCCGGCGGGGAGATCAACCACCTCGAAGGAAGCACCCTCTCGTGGAGAAGAAGGAAGACACCGGCGGAAGGGAAACCATGATCAACGGTGCCATGATCAGCACCTTGATGGGGTAATCTTCTCATTCGTCCATGGGTTGTAATCGATATTGAGATGTAATCGCACTTTGTCGGATTATCTATCTATCATCTTGTGTTGAATATACTTTAATGCTTACTAATATATTTATAGAAGGATTCCCTCCTTTGGATAAAAACAGTGTTGAACATTTGTAGTATATTTAAACATGCATCTACACAGACATGGAGGTATGTATCAAGCATTAGGCAGGAAAATCTGATCTTCCTGCAATAACAATTATAATTGTAGATAAAACATATGGTAGCTCTTCAATTTTTTCAGGTAAAATGATATCAGATTTCACATTCGTGAGTATATCTTCAAGTTAGTGCACTGGATTGGGTTCAAGTTAGTGCACTGCTAATTTTCTTTATATTATGTGTCCTACAAATATACAGTAAAAAGAATATAGTAAAACATCAAAGCTGAAATGTAGTTACCGGTCTAAGGAATCTACTTGCATCTCACAATGATTGTCTAACAAAATCGTTTCTTATGTACTAATTACATCTCACAATGATTGTCTTGTGAATCAATCGACATTTCAGTCTGTGGTATAGATAGTAAAATAATCCTGCTCATCCATACCGGTGACGGAAAACAAAACTGTAGCTCACCTTTTACATGCGCCTCCCACACCTTTCCTTCTGTTCTTCCTCCACTATAGTCTCCATCAATTAGTCTCTCTCAGGAAAGATCGTCCTCCACTACAAAAACCAAAGTGAAAAGAAATATAAATTGAGCACTAAAGTTAAAACTCAAAAAGGCCGCTGATTGAGAAACCAAGAAAACCAACTTAAAATTTTAGTTGAATAAAAGATAGTCATACCATTTTAAAAAAGTTAGACAATGAAAAGATGGCAACAGGGGATTCAGATCCTCCTCTCTAGTTTTTTTTGCGCACATTACAGGAAAACATGTTGTTGCTACTGCACGAAAAAGAATTATAGTACACTATATGCTATGATGACTATATTAGCTTAACCAAGAGGGATGCAATAAATTATACAAAAAAAATAAGAAGGATTTTATAAAGTTGCTAAATCATACTACTAGAATGCTAATTTTATATATTAAATGGCCTACAAATGCTTCATTCTGTGATCTTAAATTGCTTCATCATATCCTGTGCTGTTCCTGATCTATGATTGCCGATAAGTAAATGTGTTCCCGAGGTCCTATGATAAAAATCATATATCAAAGAAAAATAACATGTGTTCAATGTTGTGTTCAATGTGAAAAAAAATGTTATGCTTCATTAAAAACATCAGACACAAGCAGTCAGTTGATGCATACCTTTCTGTGAGCCCTCTAAAAAGGCACCCACTCCTCTCAGGTATTCTTCCACCACATAATGGTGGAGTAGGCGCTCAAAATTGGGTAGGGAAAAATTGAAAAAAAAATACATCAGCAAAATACAGGATGTGCTTAGGGATTTTGAAGGAACGAAGCCTTACCTTCGTGCAGGATAGGCTTGTAGTCTCCAATCAGCAGAAAACTCTATGAATGCAGCATTTGAAGAATGGAAAAAAATCAGGCGAGATTTATAACCCGATGGGTATTGAAGGGACCAAACCTGACCTCTGTGTGATAGGCTTGCGCTCTCCGATCCAATTCGTGGATCCCGTGTCTCGCTTGCACTCACGCTGGCTCACAGTCCTACACCCCACCACGAAATCCCCATGCGCAAAACACAATTCGAAGGAAAATCAGATAAAATTGGGAGGTTAATGATGAAGAATAGATGGGGATTCGAGGAACAACCAACCAATTCGCGCGCTCCATGCTTCAATGTCTTCGATCTGTGGTTCCATGCCACAGCTGATTGATGCATCCGGTGATGTGGTGGAGAAATCACTAGGAGCAGGAGGAGAAAGACAAACCCTAGAGAGAGAGAGGCGCAGGCAGCGCCGCTCCTTGAGGCCACCCGCGCCGGTGAGGGAGGGAGGGAGGGAGGGGGAGGACGGGCGCCGCTGTCTGCCGACGCCATGGGAGGAGGAGGGGGCAACAGCGCCGTGGGAGCAGGGGGCGGCGGCGCCATGTGAGGAGGACAAGGGCTGTTGGAGGTGGGGGCACTGTGGTGGAACGCGAGGAGGCGCACGGGGTGAATGGATAAGAGGAGAGGAGGAAAAAAGGAAAAGGGGTGGAGAAAAAGGAAAAGAGGAAAGGAAAAAAAGAAAGGAGGGGAGGAAAAGAGAGGAGGAAAAAAAGAAAAGGGGAGGAGAAAAGGGAGAAGAGAAAAAATAATATGAGGGGAGAAAAGGGAGAAATGCAAGCAAGGGTAATTTTGACTTTTTACCATCTCAATCCAACTCATGAAGCCGTTTTGCCAAACGTTTTTCAAAACGGCTCCAACTCCACCAGAGAAGGGTAATTTTTTTATTTTTCATTTATTGCACTATTGCGAAGTAACAAATAAGAATAACTATCCTATATACACAATCTCAAAGAAAACTATCCTATATACACTAATATACTTAAGAAAAACTATCCTATATACACTAATATATTTTTTATATGTAATATACTACATATTATTCGTATGGTAGAAGTTTCAAATAATTTTGAGCTGATTTACTATTTTATGAAATTAAAGGAATTTTTGCGTGGTTTCTTGAAATAATTCAAAATTAAACTACATGTGCATCTAATAATATAAAAAATTTTAAAAGTCATATTTAATTAGGCGTAGGCGTGTGCTGGGAGACGAGAGGGGCCCATATATGTTTAGTGTCAGACTACACGATGCTATAGTTTGTTTTAGCGTCAGACAGAGATGCGCTAAATCTGGAACTTTTTAGCGTCAGCCAGCACATCGCTAAACATGGATTTAGCGTGAAATCATCTGTGAGTAACATTTAGCGTCAGATTATCCATCGATAAAGAAAAATTTTAGCATCAGATCTTGTGATGGCAATTCGGTGTTGTGGCATAGTGTTCCTGGCCCTAGTGAGTCCTTTCTGTAACGTCTCTGCCCAGAGCACCATATCACCATTCCCCTGGAGCATATCGGACTTCTGTCAAGATCTCTCCACGACATCCTGCAGAAGGCAACAATTATTCGGGTACTCACATCCGAAAGATTTCGATTATTCAAGAGTACTGATACATACCTTCATCCATTGCTCGGCCCGCCGCATCTATTCCAACTTGCGGGCTACCGCCGCCGGGCTGATAAGGTCATCCGCCAGAAGCTTGAGTCCATCATGACTAGTCATGGCGGCCTCGGACATCGGCGCCGAACGGATCGGCTCCGCGTCTTGGATTTCCAGCGAGCAGACGACTACCTCCAGGCTCGCCTCCGGCAATGCATCGCCACACACCTCTTCGGCTACCCCGGGGGCTGCTATCTCTGTCGGCTCGGTTGCTGCTCCGGTGGCCACCTCAGCTTCTGGCACGACGCCTTCAACCGGCATAGCCTCGGGGATGGTGCTTCCCTGGACTTCTGCCTCTGTCAACAAAAGACATACGAAATCAGTTCCCCGGAGGCTCTGACTACTACTCGAGGAAGGCCGCATTACTACAGCGTACTCACATTCTACTACGTTGGCTTCTGGCAGCGTAGCCTCCGCGACCGGCGTCACGGTCTCGGCCTGAGGGAGTGGAGCAGACTCCTTGGCGGCGGGCGCGGAAACTTCTTCAGCCGCCGCCGTGCTGGGTTCATCTCCGTCCCAGGACAAGTCAGTTGATTTCCTACACAGTACAAGATCGGTGGTCAACAAAGTTAGACTACCAAGCTACAAGTACTACTCGGGAATGGTCTTCACTTACAAGCTAGACCGAACGACAGTCACGGTCGGAGTGCCAAGTAAGCTGGCGATGTCTACAAGCCCGGCTTCGGCGGGCGCCTCCTCTTCAGCTTGAGCCGTTGCCGGTTCTTCAGCACCAGCAGTCGCGTTCGGTTCCGGCCTACTCTGCACGGCTGGCGCCCGCGGCTCGACAACTCTAGTCGACCGTTGTGTCATCCGCAACGCAAGTTCTTCTATGGTGGGGGCTGGGCTGCGGCTTCTCTCAGCCGGCTCACCCACTGTCTCCCAGACGTCTCCATCCCCTTGGTCAACGGGATCGGATGGTGGAATCTCCTGCGAGGACCCAAAATTCAACTGTCAGCATACACAATACTGCAAGACAAGTACTCGACTACTCTACTCGAGGAGCTTACCTCTTGAGATGTAGTCTCGGTGACCTTCAATTTCATGGCGACGCGCTTGCGTGCCACATTGCGCAGCCTTCTCGGCGACGCAGAGAGACTAGCCTCCAGGCTAGTCAGAGGATCATCGATGAGGGGCACATTGGGTAGTCTAGGACGGCTAAACCTGGACCGCAGTTGGAACCTCTCCTGAAGCGTCTCCCGTCCTCCTCGTCGGACATGTCTTCAATGGTGACGGTGTCGTATCCCTCGCCGACTTCATGGCGCTCCTTGCCCTTGCCCTTGCCCTCTTCTAGAATATCCACAAGTCGAGGAGGGGAAGCTGGGGCGGATACAAACTTCGTCAGTTCATCCTACATCAAACAGTTTGGGTGAGCTGGACTACTATAATACAATGAGTACTTAAAGACACAAGTTCAATTACCAACCTTGTTTGGCGGACGAGCCGCGGAGTACTCCGGGACTAGGTAGGGTGTGTATGGTGGCATATCTTTGAAGATCCTACCCAGTCTCTCGATGATGTCGTCATCGTCGACTTCATTACCGGGCATCCTCGACGTGTCGTCGTCGCCCATATACTGGTACCCGAGGGTATCACGCGCCATCAGCGGCTGCACCCTTCTCTTCACGAAGCTGAAGGTCACGTGTACGTCCCTCAGTCCGGCTTCTCTCAAAGCCTGGATCTTGCAGCTCGGGTAGTGAATATCCTCCTGCATCGTCGGCTCCGTGTTCCACCAGGGCTGATGCTTCGGCTAATTCCCGCTCAGCTTCAGCAGCTCCGGGTGGTGATTGGTGATGTAGAACCATTTCGACTTCCAATCCTGGTTGGAGTCAATGAGCTTGTATGACAAGTACTGCTCAGCAGCGTCTTCGCGCATTTGGATGCCGGCTCCTCCGACTACTCTTGGGTCGTTGGCGCTCGTCTGCGGCTTCAAGCGGAAGAAATTCCGAAACAACACCAAGTGGGGTCTAATCCCCACGAAGGCCTCGCATAAGTGGACGAAGACAGAGACGTGAAAAATCCCATCAGGGTTCAGGTTCAAGTACTCGATACCGTAGTACTTGAGGAGACCCTTGAAGAAGTCGCTCTCCGGGAGAGCCAGTCCGTGCTCCACGAACGGCGCGAACATTGGGATCTCGTCGGGGTTCTTCTCCATCGGGTATGGGTCCCCCACGGCGGCGCGCAACATGTCCATCTCCTTTTCTTGGAGGAAACCGTTGTTCACCAGCGCTAGCAAGTCTTCGGCCTTCGCCTTGGATTTCTTCAACTCTTTGTTCGGATTCGGGCGCGGGGGAGAGGTCAACGGTGTTGACCCCTGGGCGGATCTAGCCACCTCGTCACATGATCTCTTCTTCTCGCCGCCGGTCTTCATGCTCTTCGACGGGGAAGACTTCATCCTCCAAATGCACCGGGTTTTCACTCGCATCCGCTCGGGGGCTTCTCCGGAGGCAAGCAACGGCGACGTGCATGGATCTCCAGCCTAAGGCGTGGTGGCAGTGTGCTCGGGTGGCTAACTCTTGGCTAAATCTATTTCAAATGGCTGCAAATGTGGAGGATGGAAAACCCTAAGGGTTTCGGCTTCTATTTATAAGCCAGCCGTGTTGGTGGTTTAGACCGGCAAACCTACCAAGGGGGTATCCGAGGTAGTAGATTGTGCGGTGAGGATCGTGATCGAGAGACCCAGAACTCAAAGGTATGCGCAATGACACGGGACACAAGATTTTGACAGGTTCGGGCCGCCAAGGTGGCGAACCCTTCGTCCTGTTTGGGGATTAAGTATGGCGTCCTGCGCTTGGTGTTGGGTTGAGATCAGGTCAGGTGCCCGGCTAGGTACCCGGCCCTCCTTTATATAATCCAAGGGGCGAGTTCCTAGTCGGTTACAAGGTAAGAGTCCTAGTAGGATTACACGAAACGAGTCCTAGTAGGATTACAGAGGAATTCTAGTAGGAGTCCGTCTTCATCCTTCCTTGCATCGGTACCCTGGGAGTATGCCCGACAAGCCCCCGAGCACATTGTAGTTGAGTGTAGTAGTTCGAGTAGTCTTGAAGCCTCTGCGAGTAGTTCTTGAGCGTCTTCGAGTACTGCTTGGAGAAGTCTTCAATGGTACTTGAACTGCCACGAGGCTGGAAGGTGGTCCAGCTCATCTGTCTTGAAGTAGAGATTATATGGAAGTGCGATTGCAAAATCGCACTCGACATGGAGTAGCCACCGAGCCTTAGTTTGAGTCGCAGACTATAGCTGAGGGTTAGTCTTGATTCCAAATCTTTCGTCTTGAAAAAAATGAATGATGGGTGTAGCATAGCAGCCCCTGACTTTGAAATGCGACTTGAAAACCGAAGTCGACTTTAAGATGCCGCGTGGAGCGGACTTTGAGTTGCGACTGAAGAAGTTGACTTTAGATTGCCGCGTAAAGCGGACTTTAAATGCTACTGCAGTAGTCGATTTTGTGCCACGCGGGGTTGACTTAAGATTAAAAAAAACGAAAAGCAAAAGCAAAAAAATCAGAGAAAACGAGTAGTTTTGCCACTGGAGCGGGCTTAAGATTGCGACCAAAGTCAGCTTGTGCCACCGGAGTGGGCTTGGATGTGACCGTTAGTGTCGACTTGTACCACCGGAGTGGGCTTGGGTGCGACCGTTTGCGTCGACTTGTGCCACCGGTGTGGGCTTGAGTACCTGAGCCGTGGATTTCAGACCCAAGGTACGATTGCCGCCAGAGTGGGCTTGAAGGTGCGACCAAAGTCGACTTGTGTATCTGGGCCATGGATTTCAGACCCAAGGTACGGGTGCCATCGTAGTGGACTTGAAGGTGCGACCGGAGTCGAATTGTGTACCTGGGCCATGGATTTCAGACCCAAGGTACAGAGCGTGAGTACTTAGGGTATTTGGACCCATGGTACAGTGCGTGAAGAACACGTGCAGCTAGGTTCCATCGTCGCCAGGACCCGAGGACCACTTACAGCTAGGTTCCATCGAAGCTTACACACGTAGTATGCCACCGAAGCAGGCGAAGATGCGACCGGAGTCGACTTTAAGTTGCCGCATGGAGCAGACTTTAGAATGCGACTTTAGAAGTCGACTTTAGATTGCCGCGCGTAGCGGAATTTAGAATGCGACTTTAGAAGCTGCCTCCTAGGGATAGCCCCCGAGTTGA
Organism: Cenchrus americanus; assembly: GCA_947561735.1. Classification (NCBI taxonomy): domain Eukaryota; kingdom Viridiplantae; phylum Streptophyta; class Magnoliopsida; order Poales; family Poaceae; genus Cenchrus; species Cenchrus americanus. The sequence continues at coordinate 192,439,936 of OX387244.1, forward strand.
TGAAGTAGATGCGAATAGTCAGCAGAGTATAGCTCCCGTGAAAACCCGTCGAGAAGCGTACACAAAAGAGTAGTCGGCAAGTAGTCCTACATGATGAGGAGAACAAGCCAAGAAAAGAAAACAGTAATCATTTAAATAAATGACTTAGATGTTGCTACATGGGCAGACTGTTGATGAAGTCGTGGCAGTCAGCGATGGAGCCGCGACGGTTGTTGTCGAAGTTGACTAGTCAGAGTTGATTCTGACTGGTTGTTGGGGGCGTGACTGCCGTTATCGACTAGTTTGGAAAACTAGTCGAGATGAATGGTCGACGCGATGCCACCGGAAGACGACGTCGTGGCGGCACACGGCGTACTCGAAGTAGAGCCAGTGTTGCCGCGAGACAAGTAGTCACCACGCACGGCGTGGATGAAGTAGAGCCAGCGTGGCCGCAAGACGAAGTCGCGGCGCACAGAGTAGTCGACGATGAGCCGTGTGACGGGCCGCGCGACGTGCCGAGGCACCCGGACGCGCGGCGTAGGCGAAGTATTCGACGACGAGCAGCGCAACAAGCTACACAACGAGCCGCGCGACGTGCCGAGGCACCCAGACGCGCGGCGTAGGCGAAGTAGTCGACGACAAGCGATGAGCCACGCGACGTGCCGAGGCACCCGGACGCGCGGTGTAGGCGAAGTAGTCGACGATGAGCGGCGCGACGAGCCGCGTGACGAGCCGCGCGACGTGACGAGGCACCCGGACGCACGGCGGAGCAGAAGTAGTCGACGACGAGCCTGAACGAGGTGGAGTTTTTGACGACGAGCCTGCGCAAGGCGGAGTAGTCGACGACGAGTGGCGCGACGAGCCGCATGATGTGTCGAGGCACCCGGACGCGCGGCGGAGGCGAAGTAGTTGACGACGAGCCTGTGCGAGGCGGAGTTGTCGACGACAAGCCTGTGCAAGGCGGAGTAGTCGACGACGAGCGGCGCGACGAGCCGCGTGGACGAGCCGCGCGGCGTGCCGAGGCACCCGGACGCGCGGCGGTGGCGAAGTAGTCGATGACGAGCTCGCGCGACGCGGAGTAGTCGATGACGAGCGGCGCGACGAGCCGCGTGACGAGCCACGCGACGTGCCGAGGCACCCGGACGCGCGGCGGAGGTGAAGTAGTCGACGACGAGCATGCGTGAGGTGGAGTGGTCACCTACGAGCGGCGCGATGAGCCGCGTGACGAGCCGCGCGACGTGCCGAGGAACCCGAATGCGCGACGGAGGAGAAGTAGTCGACGACGAGCCTGCGCGAGGCAGAGTAGTCGACTACGAGCGGCGTGACGAGCCACGTGACGAGCCGCGCGGCGTGCCGAGGCACCCGGACGCGCGGCGAAGGCGAAGTAGTCGACGACGAGCGCGCGACGAGCCGCGTGACGTGCCGAAGCAACCGGTAGCGCGGTGTAGGAAAATTGATTCTACTTTCACAAGAGCAAAGCTTCAATGGATCTCGACGAGTCGACGAGTAGATGAGGACCAGGAGCGTCCCGGTGGTCGGTGGATGACCGCTCCTCAGTGATGAGTGATTGACAACTGGTGTTGGATTGACTCTTGGCTCAGTGTGCAGGTGTAGGCTGCGGCCTAGTTCGTGTTGTTGCAGGTGAAGAACGGGCGCGAAAGGTCTTCAGCCTTGAGGGGCCTCCGGGAGATGGAGAGACAAGTAGTCTCGGTTCGAGGGACCCGATGGACGATGGGACTAGGTGCGGTCCACATGGTGGCGAGACGAGCAAGACGAAGTCATGGACGATCGAGCCGGTGCATGGTAGCGGTCGAGTCAAGAGGCTTGGCGGGAGGCCGGACCGAGCACGCGGGGTTTGGTGGTTTGCCCACAAAACCATCGGAGGACGGTTTCTTGGTTTGGGCCTCAAAACCAAGTCCGAAGGCCCAACACGACGGAGACGGGATCCGGGCGTGTCGGGAAGCTTCGAGGCGGAGGACACGCGGCGGGATCGCATGGCTTGCGTCGGGGAGGGACGCGGGGGTGCGGCGAAGGCGTGGCCGTCCGGTGGAAAGACCCACAAACATTACATAAATGCCCCTGCGTGGGTTGTATCGCCAGTAGTTGAGTTAGGGGTAGTCGAGTCATTTCCCACACCGGCGGGACCCGATATATAAGCCATGAGTGTGTGTGGATGGGGCTCTCTCTCCGCGACTTAGGGTTTCATTTCCCCCTCCTATTTTCTCATTTTCGTAGCTATTTTCTTCTCCATTTTCTCTAGGCTAGCATGAGAGCTTCAGGTGAGGTTTGTTGAGAGGGATGGATGCTAGGGCGGCATGCTAGACCTTGTGAATCTTTCCTGGTTTGTGTAGAATATTCGGCGTTGTGATTTTCGTGGTCTTTTGTACGCTTGTTTTTGGTGCTCTTGTTCTTGGTGTGGTTCCGCGGATTTGAGTGGGTTTCTCCCCGGATTTCTTTGAGGTAAAGATGTATGGATGCCTTGTGCACCTTTGTGATTGATCTTGTGTCCTCAAACGCCGGGAAACCACTTCGATTCAAGGATTTTCGTTCGGGGCTCTAGCTTTTGGTGGTGCTCAAAGGATTCGCGACTCCCGGTGATTTAGGAAGTTAGGAGGCAAGATTTTTGGGCTATAGCATCCTTGTGTGATGCTTTTCAAGTCGCAAACCCTTGTCTCTACAACCTCTACCATTTGGGAAATCCGATGATGATTTGGGGGAGTTGACCTTCGAGGTCGGGCTGTTTTCAGTTCTGTCCGTGTGGCGCAGACGGTCCGCGAGGGGCCGGCGGACAGTCCGCGAGGAGCCAGTTCGTCCGGCGTTATTCGTGTTCTTGTTTCATTTCGTTTTGATCCGGTTTTGTTTTAGGTTTTCGTTGCAGCCGGTTTGCGGACGGTCCGAGCTTCTGTAGCGACCGGTCCGCCCGGTCTTCGGGGATGGTCCGTTTTTCTCGGGTCGGTTCTGGTGGTTCTGTTCGCTTTAACGAACGGTCCGCGGCTCAGGCCGGACAGTCCGTGGCAAGGGTGCGGACAGTCCGCGGTACCATGCCGGACGGTCCGCGCGGCCATCGCGGACTGTCCGCCCCCGCTCGGCCGGACGGTCCCGCCGCAGGCCGGCGCCTTTGCTTCTTGGTTCGATTCCTCCCTCCTTTCTCGTGCTTCCGCGTGTGCTTCTGAGGACCATGTGTGGTCGAGGACCGGTGGATGGTCGCTTTCTTGTGTGATGAGTGATTGACAACGTTGTGTGGACTGATTCTTGGCTAAGTATTGCAGGTGCAGATTGCGGTTTGACTGGTGTTGGTGCAGGTGAAGAACAACCGCGAAAGGTCGTTGCCAGTGAGGACTCCAGGTGTGGAGAAGACAAATAGGCTTCGTTCGATGTACCCGGTGGCCAGCGGGGTCAAGTGCAGGCCGCATGGTGGCATGAACAGCAAAATGAAGTCGTGGACGGTTTCTTGATTGAGCCTCAAAACCAAGGTCCAGCTGGGACTACGTCAGAGCCGAGTCATGAGTGGAGATTGGCGGAGGCTACACCGAGGTCGCGAGGTTTTCAGTGGTTCACCAGAAAGCCACTGGGTTCCTTGGTTGATCCAGAAAGCCAAGACTGGAGAACCGAAGACGGTCTTTGCAGCGGCGCAGACCGGTCCCCGGTCGGTCCCGACCGGTCCGACCGGCGGGGACCGGTCTGACCGGTGAGGAGCACCGGTCTGACCAGTGTGAGACGACGCAATCCGGAATCTTCGAAGCGGAGGACACGCGTCGGGATCGCAAGGCTTGCATCGAGGCTAAGCAGGTTGCGGTCGTCAGGCATCAGTCCGATGGAGAAAGCTTCAAGTCTTCCAAAACCACCTTTGAGGGGCTTGTATCCCTAGTTGTTAGAGAAGGGTATTTTAGATTTTTGGTTGCCTCCATATAACCCAAGAGGTGAGAGGATGCCAGCCAACTCTTGGAACCCTAGTTCATTTGTTTTCCTATTTTCCTTCCTATTTTCCTTAGGTTTTCCATAGGACTAGCTTGAGAGCTTCATGGTGAGATCTTGTGAGAGGGTTGGATGATTGGGCGGCAAGCTAGACCTTGTATGAACCTTTGTTCCATGTATAGATGATTCGGCGTGGTTCCTCAAGGTTTGGATGTGTTGTTCCCGGTTGTTTTTGGTGGTGATTTTCGGAGCCCTCTCTTGGTGATTTCTTTGGGTTGTTTTCATGACCTTTCTCTTGGGGATTTGATGGGGGAAATTTGTGGGAACCCTTCGTGATTCTTTGGGCTGTGATTCCCCTCCCAAATCCGTGAGTAAAGGGGCTCGATTTTGGGGTTTTCTGAGTTCTAGGGTTTGTGGTGCTCTTGGCGGGATTTCTTCGATTCCTCCTTTTTGGACTAGTTTTGGTGGGATTAAACTTGGCAATTGACTCCTCATGAGGTGTTCCTAATATCCCTAAAGTCTTGTTCAAGTCCGTGGAGCGATTCGGGAGATCGAGGTTTGGATTTGGGGGAGTTGACCCGCGGGTGTTGTTCATCCCGAGCGCCCGGAGCTACACCGGTCGACCGGTGCTCTTGGCCGGTCTGACCGATGCAACCCTCGGTGGGTTTTGCTCAGGTGAACGTCTGGGTGTGTTCGCTGTTGTCCTGTGTTGCTGCTGTTTCGAGTTTGGGTCAGTTTGGTGGTCGGTTGGCCTGTTTGGTGCTTTGGGAGCTTTCAGGGTGTGACCGGTGTGACCGGTGTGTCTCACCGGTCTGACTGGTGTGGAGCCACTTAGTGAAAGTTGCTCAGTTTCACCAGCAGGGACCGGTCTGACCGGTGGTGCTCACCGGTCTGACCGGTGTGGGTCTGTAGACTCGAGGTTTGGTGTTCCGTTGTGTTCTCGGGTCGGAAGGTTGTGTGTTGGTTCCTAGGTCCAGTGGCACTCCAGTGGCTACGTGGGCTTGGCCAACTTGGGTAGTGAGTCGGAGACGTGTGTTGGAAGCCGTGTTCATCTTGTTGGAGTTTCCATCTCCTTCGAGAAGAATTTTTATCGGCTCCCATTCACTCCCCCTCTCTGGTTCGCCGTATCGGTCCTTCAGCTTCAAGGAATCGTTCCTAAGACTTGAGGTTGATCCATAACCTTGTTGTCTTGGTGGTTGGTGTGTAATTCGATCCATCGCTTGTGTGTGACCGGGAATTGTCTAGGGTATAGGCCGGGTTCTTTGTGAAGAATTTTTACCGGCTCCTATTCACTCCCCCCCCTCTCTAGTCGCCATCCGATCCTTCAATTAGTATCAAAGCTTTGTGCCGGATTCTTTGTGACTTTGACAAATCTTGAATCCTAAGATGGCGTACGTTGAGCGGGGCGGTCCGCCACACTTCGATGGGAAGGGTTACCACAAGTGGGCGGCTCGTATGATGATCTATCTTTGTGGCAAGTTGTTGGATTTCATTGTGCTTGACAAGACCTATGCTATTTCGGCCAACATCCATACTCTTATGGTGACTGATGCCGGTGCTAAGGCCAAGTATGAGGCAAATGCAAAAGCCGTTGATCACTTGGTCAAGAGCTTGTGTGATCCTGAGTTTGAGCGTGTTCGCCATTTGAATCTTGCTTGGCAAATTTGGGAGAAGTTGTTGGTTGCTCACGGTGGTGATAACCATGTGAAGGCTTGCCTCTTTGTTTCTTACCAGATGCAATATGAGAACTTTACTCAACTTCCCGGTGAGGACATTGATGCGATGTTTCAGAGGTTCACCGCCATCGTGAACAACATGAAGGCAAATGTTGAGGATTTTCCTTACACCGAGCATGATCAAGCTTTGAGCTCTTGAATATCTTAGACCCAAATGTTTGGGGTGCTAAGGTTGAGGACATCAAGGAGTCTGGGCAATATTTGACCATTGAGTTGGCTGACCTCTTTTCTAAGCTCAAGTCGGCTGAGGTTGACAGGAAGTTGCAATCCAAGCATGAGGGCTCGACTGATCATAGTCTTGCTCTTGCGGGCGGATCAAAGGGCAAAGCCAACACTAACCCTTCCTGTCGACAATTTTTTTTGTCTTCTCTTATGTCTATTCCAGATGAGGAGTTTTATGTGCTGGGAGAGGAGGAGCTGGCCTTGCTCTCAAGGAGGTTTGATCGACTACATGAGAGCCGGAGGAATGCAAGGCGGAGCTTGGGGACATGCTACAAGTGTGGCAAGCGTGGACACTTCCTCGCCGAGTGCCCGGAAGCAGAGGAGAACAAGTACAAGATGAGCGAGTACAAGGCGCACCCGAGGCGTGAAGACAAGTACTCCTCGAAGGGCAAGCACTTCAGCAAGTCCAAGAGCAAGGACAAGGACAAGCGGCGACCGAGCAAGGGCGGCTACAAGAAGGACAAGGCAAGAGCCATGGTGGCCGGTGCAAGCGACGTCGACTCAAGCTCAAGCGACGCGCAGTCAAGCTCAAGCAGTGAAGATGAAGACGCCGGGAGGCGCAAGGGCAAGAAGAGTGCAAGCCGGAACCTCAGTGGATTGAGCTGTGTGGCGCTTGAAGGCTTTTGTGGCATGGCTCATAGCTCAAGCAGCAAGAAGAGCGAGAAGGAAGACAGTGACTCCGACTCGGAGGCTGAGGTAAATCGTGACCCCGACTCTTTGCTTGCTGAGATCACTAGGTTGAATGGCTTGATTGACAACCGCGATAGTGTGTTGAGAGATGTTAAGAAGATGAGGAAAGATCTTAGGGCTCAACTTGAGAATGCTAGTGAGAAAGTAGGAGAGTTAGAGTCTAAGTTGCTTGAATTGAAACTTGAGAATGACTCTTTGAAACTTGCTCCTACTATTTCGATGATGTTGAATGCTCGAGTGTGATGCATGGTTGAATGAGATCAAGTTGCTTAATGAGAAGAATGCTTCTACTTTGGCTAAACTAGATGCTCTTAGGACTGAGTATGATGAGCTTAAGGCTAGACCCACTTTGCTTGGTGCTTGTAAATCATGTCCTACTATGCATGCTAAGCTTGTTGATGCTCGTTCTACTATTAGCACTTTGGAAGCTTCTTTGAAATCTCCTGTTGTCAATGCATGCACTAGCTGTGATGAAGTTACTTTGTGCAATGTTGAACTTACTTCCCGTTTGGATGTCATCTATGAGGAGAATGATTATTTGAGGAAGGTGTTGGGTTGGTTGTCTGGGCAGGAACCTCAATTGAAAATCATGATTGAGGAGTTCAAGAGAGCTGATGGTCGTGGTTTGGATTTTGAGAAGTTGGGTGAGAAAGTGGGAGAGAACAGTGGGGAGAGTGTGTATGAGAAGTGTGTTGAGTCTAACCCCGAGTTCGAGGTGATCGGAGACATCCAAGTCCCACTTCCAAAAGCACCCCAGAACTCTTTCACACCAAAGCCCAACCACCTTTACAACAAGCTTGACGCAACCCAAGATCCACCCAAATTCCCACCTAAGACAAATGACTTCCAGAAACCGGTGAAGTTTGTGAATGAGAAGGGTCAGAAGGCTAGAGAGAAGCCAGAGCCAAAACCAAAACCCATCCCCTTCAGGTGTGAGTATTGTGGCAATGAGAGGCATCTAGCAGAGTTTTGCTACAAGAGGAAGAGGGATGAGAGGATTGCTAGGGAGCAAGAAAACCAGGACAGGTATCGCCAGTCTCATGGTATTCCTGAGCCTAGAGTGCCACTTCCACGGGGTGGTGGAAGTGTGAGGAGTGTTGGTAGAGTTGGAGCTCAGGGTGGTAGGTTCCCACAGAGAGGTGGTGGTGAGAGGTTTGATAGGAGAGATGATGGTGTGCGTGCTGGTGAGAGGTTTGGTCGAGCTCGTGGTGGTTTTACTGGATGTCCCCCTACTCATCCTCAATAAGAGTTTAGGGGAGATGATCGCAGCTTTGGGTTCCAGAGGAACTACGGACCACGTTTTCCCCCTCGTGGTGCTCGTACTCCTTCCATTGGACATGGGAAGTTTGGTGGCAAGGGAATGATGTTTGCTAACCCCTCTTTTGAGCAGATGGCTCGACACTGGTTTAACTTTTTTTGTGCTAACCCCAGTGTTGAGTCGTTAGCTCATTCTTGTTCTTGTTTCTGACTACAGGCAGGAGGCTTGGAGAACATTTGGTTGATCGACTCCGGATGTTCCTGACACATGACCGGAGATAAGAAGTGGTTCTCCAGCCTCACCCCAGTGATGGAAAAGATGTACATCACATTTGGGGACAATGGACGAGGAAGGGTGATTTCTGAGGGTGTGGTGCATGTGAGTGACAAGGTAACATTGAAGAGGGTTGCTCTTGTGAAGTCTTTGGGTTTCAACTTGCTTTCGGTTTCTCAGTTGCTTGATGAGGGCTTTGAGGTGCGTTTCAAGTCTGGTGAGTCTCGTTTGCTGGATTCTCGAGGTGATCTTGTTTGTATGATCATCCCCGAGGGTCAGACTTTCAGGGCGATTTCTCTCGTTCTTTGGGTCCCGCTCGCCTTGTTTGATGGCCGGTCCTTCTTCTGATTTGTGGAAATGGCATAGGCAGTTGGGTCACTTGAGTTTTGATTTGGTTTCCCGCTTGAGTGGTCTTGACCTTGTCCGAGGATTGCCGAGGTTGAAGCTTGAGAAGGATTTGGTTTGTGCTCCATGTAGGCATGGCAAGATGGTAGCCACTCCCCATCCACCCCTGACCGATGTCATGACCGAGCGTCCGACAGAGCTGTTGCATATGGACCTTGTTGGGCCAACTCGAGTTCGCTCGGTGAGTGGGAAGTGGTATGTCCTTGTTGTGGTGGACGATTACTTTTGCTATGCCTGGGTGTTTTTCTTGGAAGATAAGAGTGAGACATTTGGTTTTGTTCGAGATCTGATCGTGAGGTTGAAAAACGAGAGGCATGGGAATGCTATTCGAGCTATCCGCAGTGATAATGGCTCAGAGTTCAAGAACTCTCGTTTTGATGCCTTCTGTCGTGATCTAGGTCTTGAACATCAATATTCGACCCCTTATGTGCCCCCTCAAAATGGAGTTGTGGAAAGGAAAAATCGGACTCTTTGTGAGATGGCTAGGACGATGCTCGATGAGCACAGGACTCCTAGGAGGTATTGGGCTGAGGCGGTCAATACGGCTTGTCATGTTTCCAACAGGATTTTATTGCGAGCTTTCAAGAAGAAGACCTGTTATGAGCTTATGCACAGTCGGGCACCCAAGGTGAGTCATTTCCGAGTTTTTGGTTGCAAATGCTTTATTCTTAAGAAGGGAAAACTCGACAAGTTTGAGGCTAGGTCCAGTGATGGAATTTTCTTTGGATATGCTAATCATTCTAGAGCCTATAGGGTGCTTAACCTTGAGACTAACAAAATCATGGAGACTTGCGAGGTGACCTTCGACGAGACAATACCATGTACCTCTCTTGGCTTTGAATGTGCACGTGATGAAGAGATGGCCAAGGACCTCTTTGAAGAGATGGCCACTACTTCCCCTACGACCACTATGGAGCGTGGACCGTCTACTTCATGGACAACAATGGTGCGACAAGAGGACCAGGCGAGAGAAGCTAAAGTTGAGGGGGAGGTGGTCTCGAGGCGTGAGGCTTCCCGGAGAATTCAAGAAGTGCATCCCCTATCGAAGATCATTGGGGACATCGACGAACGCACTACACGGTCAAGGTCTAGGAATTTCGCTCATTTCGATCATGCTGCATTAGTTGCCACCTTTGAGCCCAAGGACATTGGACATGCTTTATCTTATGCATTAGCGTAGAGAAAAACCCAGTGCTTCATTAAACACAAAGATCCCACTTCTTTGTGATAGCACCAGTGCCATGAGCGTAGCGAAAAATCCAGTGTTTCATTAAAGAACCAAACACATATAAGTGAGGTACCATTTGTTGAGAGACAATGTGGAGAAAGGGACCATTGTGTTGAGCCATGTCCCTACCCAAGATCAGCTTGCAGACATTTTCACAAAGCCTCTCGACCAAGCTACATTTGTGCGCTTGCGGGGGGAACTTGGGGTTTGTTGCCCTTTCTAGTTGATTCATGGGGGATTTCCTTTTTTGTACCATATCTATCATACCATGTTTACTTTGATGTATATACATGCTTTGCTTGATGTATAAACCATGGTAGGATAGCCATCTTGTTATATATCATGTTGCATTTGTATCATATTGCATTTTAGGATGATGAGCTTCTTTCATATGCCTTATTTGAGTTTCTTTGGTTACTTGTGAGATATTGGTCATGTGTTTGGAGAAATGGCTATGTGAGGCTATGCTCTTGGAATATTTGAGATATATATGTTGTGAGATGGCCCTTTTTGAATCAAATGCTAATCTTGACTAAATTTGATGAAATGTGCTCCACTCATGTGTAGTAGTGTATCCATGTCACGTTTTGGTCTAACTGTGCTTTCTATGCTTAGATTGTGCTTGGATGCCTTTTTCTTGCTTTTGGGCCAAAGGCCGAATATCATTGTGAATGTTTAGCCTGTGGTGCATTCAAGGGGGAGCATAAGCTTCTTTTTGCCGCAAAGGCACTTCATGTACCATGAAATGAGTCAATCTTTAAAAGAAGTGTGTATGCTTGAAAAATGATCCATCCATCATATTTATGCTTAAAATGTTTTATCTTTCACACATGGGTGCAAAACATGTTGCATGATGTTCACAAGTGGAGAAATCTCCGCGGAGTGGACACATGGCTCATGAGCTTTAACATGACATGCTTTGCTTTATGGGTGTTTGCAATGATCTTTTGTTGAGAATTTGATATCCTTGTATGATCTCTGGATGATGTGCATGTTTTTGGCTCGAATATTACATGGATAGGCTTTTACATTTGAAGTGAGCCATCTTTTGATAAAATCGCTCAAATCTGAAAATTTGCTTTGTCACATGCTCATATTTTCATATATTACTTGTGGCAATGCTTTGACTATGTTATTATCCATATATGTGCTCTTTGTCTCATTTTTATTCTTTGACACTAAATTTGGCCTATTTGAGAAGCTCATGTAGATGTTTATATGCTTTGTTTTACATTCCTGCATTTTCACCTTGATTCATACATTGTCAACAAGGGGGAGAAGAGGTGAGCTTAATGCAAATTCAGAAGAGGTGAGCTAAAATTTGGAAGTTTGCATCCACATGTTCAGTGGGAGCTTGCATTTGTTCAGGGGGAGCTTTCTTGCTGTTTTCAGTGTGGAGTTTGTGCTTTGCTCGGCTTGTGACCTTTCTTTGCCTTTCTTTGGTTTTTGTCATGAGTTGAGCTTCTTTATTTTTCTTTCTTCTTTCTTTCTTTCTCTGAATTTCATTTCGCGTTGTGTGTTGTCAATGCACTCATCAAGGGGGAGATTGAGGACCAGGAGCGTCCCGGTGGTCGATGGATGACAGATCCTCAGTGATGAGTGATTGACAACGGGTGTTGGACTGACTCTTGGCTCAGTGTGTAGGTGTAGGCTGCGGCCTAGTTTGTGTTGTTGCAGGTGAACAACGGGTGTGAAAGGTCTTCAGCCTTGAGGGGCCTCCGGGAGATGGAGAGACAAGTAGGCTCGGTTCGAGGGACCCAGTGGACGATGGGACTAGACGCGGGGTGCGGCGAAGGCGTGGCCGTCCGATGGCAAGACCAACAAACATTACATAAATGCCCCTGCGTGGGTTGTATCGCCAGTAGTTGAGATAGGGGTAGTCGAGTCATTTCCCACACCGGCGGGACCCAATATATAAGCCATGATTGTGTGTGGATGGGGCTCTCTCTCCGCGACTTAGGGTTTCATTTCCCCCTCCCATTTTCTCATTTTCGTAGCTATTTGCTTCTCCATTTTCTCTAGGCTAGCATGAGAGCTTCATGTGAGATTTGTTGAGAGGGATGGATGCTAGGGCGGCATGCTAGACCTTGTGAATCTTTCCTGGTTTGTATAGAAGATTCGGCGTTGTGATTTTTGTGGTCTTTTGCGTGCTTGTTTTTGGTGCTCTTGTTCTTGGTGTGGTTCCGCGGATTTGAGTGGGTTTCACCCCAAATTTCTTTGAGGGAAAGATGTATGGATGCCTTGTGCACCTTTGTGATTGATCTTGTGTCCTCAAACGCCGAGAAACCACTTCGGTTCAAGGATTTTCGGTCAGGGCTCTAGCTTTTGGTGGTGCTCAAAGGATTCGCGATTCCTGGTGATTTAGGGAGTTAGGAGGCAAGATTTTTGGGCTATAGCATCCTTGTGTGACGCTTTTCAAGTCCCGAAACCCTTGTCTCTACAGCCTCTACCGTTTGGGAAATCCGATGATGATTTGGGGGAGTTGACCTTCGAGGTCGGGCTGTTTTCAGTTCTGTCCGTGTGGCGCGGACGGTCCGCGAGGGGCCGGCGGACAGTCCGCAAGGAGCCAGTTCATCGGGCGTTCTTCGTGTTCTTGTTTCATTTCGTTTTGATCCGATTTTGTTTTAGGTTTTCGTTGCAGCCGGTTTGCGGACGGTACGAGCTTTAGTAGTGGAAGGTCCATGGCCCGCGCGGACGGTCCGCCCGGTCTTCGCGGACGGTACATTTTTCTCGGGTCGGTTCTAGTGGTTCTGTTCACTTTAATGGACGGTCCGCGGCTCAGGACGGACAATCCGCGGCAAGGGTGTGGACAATCCGCGGTACCCTGCCGGACGGTCCGCGCGGCCATCGCGGACTGTCCGCCCTGCCTGGCCGGACGGTCCGCCAAAGGCTGGCAGCTTTGCTTCTTGGTTCGATTCCTCCATTCCTTTCTCGTGCTTCCGCGTGTGCTTCGAGGAATCGTTCCTAAGACTTGAGGTTGATCTATAACCTTGTTGTCTTGGCGGTTGGTGTGTGATTCGATCCATCGCTTGTGCGTGACCGGGAATTGTCTAGGGTATAGGCCGGGTTCTTTGGGAAGAATTTTTATCGGCTCCTATTCACTCCCCCCTCTCTAGTCGCCATCCGATCCTTCAGTAGATTGATCTTGTTGACGAGGGTCCTTCGAATTCGCACGGTGGTGATGATCACCCCTACCTGGCGCGCCAGTTGTCGGTTTTTTAGACCGGCAAACCTACCAAGGGGGTACCCGAGGTAGTAGATTGTGCGGTGAGGATCGTGATTGGGAGACCGAGAACTTGAAGGTATGCGCAAGGACACGGGACACAAGATTTATATAGGTTCGGGCTGCCAAGGTGGCGAACCCTACGTCCTGTTTGGGGATCAACTATGGCGCCCTGCGCTTGGTGTTGGGTTGAGATCAGGTCAGGTGCCCGGCTAGGTACCCGACCCTTCTTTATATAGTCCAGGGGGCGGGTTCCTTGTCGGTTATAAGGCAGGAGTCCTAGTAGGATTACACGAAACGAGTCCTAGTAGGAGTCCGTCTTCATCCTTCCTTGCATGGGTATCCGGGGAGTATGCCCGACAACCCGGTGGCACTGTAACGGCCAGATGGATAAGTATCGGCAGCAGACTCAGCGGCGGCCGCCTGACTCTTCATCTTCCAGTAGTCAACGCGCTCCATCTCAGGGGCTCGGTTACATCTACTCAATTCCCTAGGTGATGACAAAACTCCAGAGCAAGTCAGGACACATTTTACAATCAAGATGACCCTTCAATTGAGGAAGTTCCGTGCCACGTGTCCTTCGCTTTTTTCTCCGGATTTTGTGGGATAATCTTGCAGAATTTCAGATTGACCCTCAGCTTGAATGTACGATTCGACCTAAGGCTCGGGGGCTACATTCCATATGGAATGCGATTCTTCGAATCACATTTTCCACATGCTTTCTTCTTCAAGACAAAGCGAGTATTATTGAAGACCTTCAAGAGGAGAACTTGAGGACGCTTGGGAAGTACTCGAGAGGACTTCAAGACTACTCAAGGATCGGCTAGAGTACCTTCCAGCCTTGGGATGCTTCAAGTACTCTTGAGGACTTTTGGCTAGTAGTCGGGGACGTTTGGGGACTACTCGTTAAGGCCATCAAGACTACTCAAAACTATCCTACTCGACTAAAAAGTACTCGGGAGCTTGTCGTATGAACCTCCCTAGGCCCAGTTCCTCGGTGGGTACTAGGACCGACTACTCGGCTTGTGCCACACTTCACCTGATGGCGTGGCGTGCAAGGACTACGGTGGAGAAGTACTCGGATAGGAAGCTATACATGTCCTATACTGTGTAGAGAACTCCTAGCCGTACCCGACTAGTACTCTCTCCTCAAACCGACTTGTGACCCTGCCTCCCGGGCTATATAAGGCGAGGCAGGGACCCCTCTCTCTCATACGCATCATCTTGTCAACACATCCAATCAATCCAGAGCTACACAGCATACAGGACGTAGGGTATTACGCACCTCGCGGCCCGAACCTGTCTAAATTGTGTGCCACGTGTCTCTTCCTTCGAGTGTTGACAGATAAAAGACGTATCCCTCTACGATCCGCAAGCGTACGGACCCCACACCTTTTTCACCACGGGATTCCCAAGGTTCTTGTCAATCCGCGGAGCAAGGGGGTTACAAGCGTTCGATCTACAACAACACACTAGCTACTAAAATCTTAACTATTATTATGCTAGAAAACAACTAAACTACACTAGAGAAAACGATTAAGATATCAAGATAAAAGACACTCGCCCACGGGTCTACGATACTAGAACATGCAATCGCTTAAAGACATGAAAACCAATCTAATCTATCAGGGGTTGTGACCACAGTTTCTCCCTTTCCCTCCTGTCGTACTGTCACTACACGAAAGGTATTCATGACTAGGCCTTTGATGGACACGGCGTATTGAATGGATCCAAGGAAGCATTGGAGCTCTACTCCCTTTACGGCATGGTAGCTAACCTTAAGCATTAAAGTATATTCAACACAAGATGATAGATAGATAATCTGACAAAGTGCGATTACATTTCAAGATCGATTACAACCAATGGACGAATGAGAAGATTACCCCATCAAGGTGCTGATCATGGCACCATTGATCATGGTTTCCCTTCCGACGATGTCTTCCTTCTTCTCCACGAGAGGGTGCTTCCTTCGAGGTGGTTGATCTCCCTCCGGAGATCCTCCTCCTCTCACTCTAGCTTGTGGATGGCCTTCAGGTGCGAATGACTCTCCTTTCTGTCGAATGGCGGCGCCCAGGCTTTTAGGGTTCAAGATCCTTCGGGTGCAAGGAAATCGGGACCGAACCGGCCACCGGAGTGGGCTGGGCCGGCCAGCCTGGGCCGACCGACCTGGGCCCACCTCGGCCCGGTTCGGTCGCCCCTTTCGCTCCGTGGGTCCTTATCCATTTATGTACTTTGCCCCCTCCTCTTGCATGATTTTGATGATGTTATCCTCGCGTCCAAGATGGAGGTTCTCTTCGCATGAAGTTCGATCTTTTACACTTCAATCCCCGGCGGTGTTCCTCGTAGCACTTCGGTCCTTGCCACCATTGGAAGTGATTTCATCAAGCTCATGAACACGAAGGAGACTCCGTAAATGCTCCTTTGAACTTGTTGCGAATCCGTCCTTTATGTCCATGTTTTCCTACATAAACACAACACTTCCAAATGCATGCACAAAGATGAACTTGTTATATGATTACTATGCCTAGTGGCGGGTTAGTTCCGTAATCAAATCCAAACCAAAGTGTAATGAACATGCTAGGTGCACCAAAATACACCGTCAACATCTCCCCCACGCTTAGCCCTTGCTCGTCCTCGAGCAAGTACTCGCAAAAGAACTTCGTTCAAGGTGTTGTAATCATGTACCACTTATCCTTCTTCATAAGTTAGTCAATCCTTTCATTTTTAATACATAAACACAAAGTAATGATCATCAAACATAAACATGGGCGTTTAGAATTTTTACCACGTCAAGATTTACCCCACAACTCAAACTCTTCACTCGAAGTCTTCAATTTCAGCCATACTTACTTCTTTGCTTCCATCGGAGGGTTTTTATGATTTTAAAAACATAATTCCTGCAACAAATATTAGACAAAAACCTTTCTCCAAGCTCTCGCAAGTCACTCATATGAGGTGGCTATCCTAAACCAATTTTATAAAACTCTCACCTCGCATAAGTCTCTCATATAACATGTTAAGTGGAGCTATAGGTAGGGCTAGCGCAATCAACACAAATATTGTCAAACTAAGAACTTACTCTAATGGTTGTCTACCTTTCAAAGCCAATGATCATGAGAATTCACCATATGTAGGGATATCAAGGATGAGAAGATTTAGAATGGTGGACAGGTGCAAGGGCAAAAGAAAATTATGACTACAAGGCACCGATGACGTTGTCGTTGTCGGATTGCACATGGTTGGAAAAAGAGTGAAAGTTTCGTCTCTCAACAACGTGACATCCTTCCTTACACTTTATTTTTCTTTTCTTTCACTTGATCCACCCCTCTCATATCTTTATTGCTACCTCATCTTTCTCTTTTTCTTTTTCTTCTTTCATTCTTTCATTCTCATATTTTTTTCACATATATATTTTTTTCTTTCTTTCTTTCTTTTCTTTTCCATACTCATACTTTTCTCGTTATTTTTCTCTCTCTTGACAACTTTTCAAAGCTCTCAACTCCTCTCTTTATTGCATGCATACAATCTGAAATTTTAAACAAATCATGCTAGAGATGAGATGAAACTTTTGAAAGTAGGTTGTGCTCAAGGAATGTGATGTACAAAAGAGATGTATAGGGTTGGGTATGGAATTCGGCGATGTACGAGACTTCCAAGGTGAAAGTCTCATTACCGAATGTATGATGAGGCTAGCAACAAAAGATAAGCACAAGAACATGAGCATTGCTCGAAATTAAAACTCCCAAGAGAGAAGGATCCTAGCCCAACTCATCGTGCTAATCACACTTATGGTGGAGCAAAAAATAAATTGGCTTTGTATAGGATTTTTTTCTTACTCTCAACTTGGAAAAAGAGGTTTTCCTAACCTTTATTACAAGGGTTTTAAGATAATTTTCAGAACTGAAATCCTGCAACTTTTATCATTAAACATAGCACAACTAACATGTGAAACTCAAGATCGAAGTGTGGTATGGATACATTAAGTAGTAGAAATTCCACTAAGCACCACAGTAAACATGTTTCAGATCACACACTTATGTTCATATATCAAGAATCAAAGATAAACAAACAAGTGAATAAAGATAAGCATCACACAAGACACAAAAATATATAAAGACTCTATTTATTTCATTTTCTTTGACTCAACACTAATTTAAGACACTTTCAAACTTGCAAAAATTTAAAACACACTCGAAAACTAAAGACTCTTTTAAACTCTAAGACTCTCGCTCGAAGATTAAACCGAACCTAAAATTTGAAACTCAAAAGCTAAGGCTAGCTAGCTAGCTCTCCCCCACGCTAAAAACATACGACGTCCTCGTCGTATCTTACAAAAATCCTAAGAGAAAACTAGACCTAGTGGTACTTCAAGCAAGTATTGCACCACTTGCCTCTCATGTTTCCAACCATGCCAAAAAGATTGCACACGTTACGGTTAAGGAACTTGTAGTTGTCACCAACCACGTGCTCCAAATCCTCCATACGCTGCTTCATCGCTTCCATGGCTTGGAGACATTCATCGACCGACGTGTAGAGATCCCCGATAGATTGACGGCAAGTTCGACAACACATCGGATGCAATCCGAAGGGGTCTTCATCGCCATTGTCTCCACCGTCATCACCACCTCCATTGTTGTTGCCGCTCTCATTGCCATCGTTACCATCGCCGTAGGGGCCTTCGGGAGTCCTCTCTTTCGGCTGCTCATCCCAAATGTAGAGGTCGTTATCATCTCTTCCGGCGGCCGCCCACGAGCTCGGGCTACGATCGTCGGAGTAGTCACTACCCCATAATCCAAAAGCTCGGGAGACGCCTCCTTGTAGTCTTTGCGCTTCATGCCTTGGATGCGTGTCGACCTTAGAACGGGCGTAGGGACCTTCTCTCCTTCGACGAGGTTGCGAGATGCAAGAGCTCCGGTCGGGACACGCCCTCCGCAACGGATGCGTGCGGTCCTCTTGACGGGTAGCTTGAGCTCGCATCGCATCGCCTTGGGGGCACAGTGGCTGCTGCAAGGGTGCAAAATATTGCTTGGAGGAGTTAATTCCCGAGCTCCCAATTCGGCCAAATAAATAGTCCGAAGAAAAAAACCCTGAGAACCACATTTTCCTTTTTTAAGCTTCCCTTAAAATTTTCTGACCAAAGAAGGAAGTCGAAAAGGAGCAATTCGGGCAAAAATCAGGGACGACGGCCGCCGGGACCCACCTGGGCCGGTCGGCTCGGGCCGGTCGGCCCACCCCCGTCTCGGGGGCGGGTCCGTCCGGTTTTCGCGCACCGCCCTTTTTCACCTCCTTTGCCCATGGGAAAAAGTTGGCCCAGTAAATCTTCGCGAGAAACTCCAGAAAACTAAAAGAAAAACTATTTACAGAAATTCATGCCTTGTTTTTGGTCCTAGGCGGGACGTTCGGGCTCTTTCTCCATGGTGAAGACATCAACATGGTGAAGGGGCAAAACGTCGGGTTCGTAGTAAACCTTAAGCCGCTCACCATTCACCACAAATTGATCGCCGTTTATATCCATAATGGTTACCGCTCCGTTGGAGAACACCGAATGCACAACATAAGGTTCGTCCCATTTGCTTTGCAATTTCCCCTTTCCGAAGGTTTTAAACCTCGAATTGTAGAGGAGGACCTTATCTCCTTCTTTGAATTCTTTCTTTTTCAATCTTTTATCATACCACCTTTTGATTCTCTCTTTGTATATGCTTGCATTTTCATATGCTTTCAACCTCAACTCCTCTAGCTCGCTTATTTGGATCCTTCGTTTCACCACCGCGGCATCGAGATCGAGGTTCATCTCTTTAATTGCCCAATAGGCTTTATGTTCCAACTCAACCGGAAGGTGCCAAGCTTTTCCATAGATGAATTGATAAAGGGTCATACCTATCGGTGTCTTGAACGCCGTTCGATAAGCCCATAAAGCTCCGTCTAATTTCTTTGACCAATCCTTGCCTCCCTTCTCTATGGTTTTGTTGAGGATGCTTTTTAATTGCCTATTTGACGTTTCCGCTTGTCCGTTGGTTTGTGGGTGATAGGCCGTAGAGACCCTATGCTCAATTCCCAACTTGGACAAGCACTTTTTGAAATTCTTCCCGGTGAAGTGAGTTCCTCCATCACTTATCAAGATTCTCGGTGTACCGAAACGAGGGAAAATCACGTTCTTGATCATAGTAATGGACTCCTCCATGGAAGCTTTATGACATGGTATAGCCTCTACCCACTTGGATACATAATCAACCATGACTAGGATATACTCAAATCCAAATGAGTTTTTAAAAGGCCCCATGAAGTATATACCCCATACATCGAATATGTCGATTTGTAGGTTGTATTTCAAAGGCATAGAATTTCTTTGAGAGATGTTTCCGGTTCTTCGGCATTCGGGGCATGATGCAACATATCTTTTAATATCTTCATACATCTCCGGCCAAAAGAATCCGCTCGACCATACTTTTGCTTGGGTTCGAAAATGACTATAGTGCCCACCGTACTCCGCCGAGTGACACTTCCTTAGAATTTCTGCCCTCTCTTCTCTTGGCACACATCTTCTCATTACTCCATCATTGCCAAGCTTGAAGAGGTATGGTGCATCCCAAAACTATTTCCTACTTTCAGAGATTATCTTCCTTTTAGAGTTTTTATCTAGATGATCGAGAGGCATCTTTCGAATTGCTCGAATGATATCGATCATCCAAGTATCTTTATCAAGCACTCGATAGAGGTGATCATCTCTCATCTTATCTTCGATGGGCTCTTTATCATCTTGTCAATGATTCATTATAGACAAATGATCAGCCACAACATTTTCCACCCCCTTTTTATCACGAATTTCAACATCAAACTCTTGGAGAAGAAGGATCCAACAAATCAAACGTGGTTTAGCTTCCTTCTTAGCCAAGAGATACTTGATAGCTGCGTGATCGGTGTAAACAATGACCTTCGAGTTCACGATGTAAGATCTGAATTTTTTGAGAGCGAATACCACCGCTAGCAACTCCTTTTCTGTAGTGGCATAATTTAATTGCGCCTCACTAAGAGTTTTGCTACCATAGTAAACGGCGTGAACTCGGCCTTCCTTTCTTTGACCCAAGACCGCGCCTACGGCGTAGTCACTTGTGTCACACATGATCTCGAAAGGTTCGCTCCAATCCGGATGATGGGAGCACTCACCAACGCACTTTTCAAGGTCCGGAATGCCGCTAGGCACTTCTCATAAAAGTCGAAAGCCACATCCTTTTGAAGAAGATGTGTTAAAGGCTTAGTGATCTTCGAGAAGTCCTTGATAAATCTTCTATAGAATCCAGCATGGTCTAGAAAGCTCCTTAAGGACTTAACATCCGTAGGAGGTGGGAGTTGCTCAACCGTCTTTACCTTAGCCTTGTCCACTTCAATGCCTCTCTCGGATATGACATGTCCGAGCACTATGCCTTGCTTAACCATGAAGTGGCACTTTTCCCAATTTAATACCAAGTCTACCTCTGCACACCTCGTGAGGACCTTTTCCAAGTTTGCCAAGCAATCCATGAACGTATGAAGGACCGATTAGGCGACCAGAGAGGGGGGGAGTGAATGGGAGCCGATAAAAATTCTTCTCGAGGGAGATTGAAACTCCGACAAGACGAACTAGCTTGGTCGGACCCCCGAAATCACAGGCTCCGCACTTCTACCTTCCGTTTTCCAAGACCACGTAGCCACTGGAGTGCTACTGGTCCTAGGAACAAACTCTACCAGCAACCACAACACACACGCACGAACGACAATGGAAACAACTCGAAAGCCGACTAACCAGAGAGGGGCGGTTAGACCGGGTATAGGGGGCAGTTAGACCGCCTCCACCTGGTAACCAAGAAATCCTCCGAAACACCTCTTCCGAGCACCAAAACGCACCACGGTTTCACCAACAAAGATCTCTGGTCAAGGCCATGCTAGCTACCAGAAAATCTTGGCGAAAACCAAAACTCCACCCAGGGGCCTAGGGGCGGTTAGATCGGCTACCAAGGGCGGTCTAACCTCTTGTACGCAGCAACGAACTCCAACCAAGAACACCTAGCAAACGGCACGAGAACGACCCGAAATTTCACCCAGACACTCCTCTGATCAAGGCGAACAAACTCAAAGAGAAAAATCCGGCGAAACAAAACTCTGACCTGGAAACCCCAGGGCGGTTAGACCGCCCCCTTCAGGCGGTTCGACCGCCTCTCCCCGAAAAACAGCCCGTGGGTCAAACCCTAACTTCCTCACGCCCGAATCAATCCACAGATTGCAGCGAAACTTCGGGATTAGCTGGGTTACCTCCTGGATAACCTCTACCTCAAATGAATCGACCCGAAATGCTAACAATCAAGAGGAATCGAAGAAATCGCTTCTCTAGGTCAAGAACTCACCCAACTCGAAAAACGACCAAATCGAGACCGATTCAAGAGAGATTTGGGGGCAAAGTCACCAGCGAAAGATGCACAAGAACCTCATACGTGACACCCACCAAAAACCCCAAGAAAACGTTCTCAAAACACCACCAACAAAGATCTCCGAAAATCACAACAAAAGAGACGGGAAAACCACCTTGAGGAACAACGCCGAACCATCTATACATACCATGAAAGGTTCGTACAAGGTCTAGCTTGCCACCCAAACATCCATCCCTTTCTCTAGATCTCACATGAAGCTCTCAAGCTAGTCCTAGGAAAAACTTGGGAAAAACGAGCACGAAAATGGAAAAACAAATGAGCTAGGGTTCCAAGAGTTGGCTGCCATCCACCCACTCAATGAGTATATATGGAGGCACCCAAAAGACTAAACGACCCTTCACTAATAACTAGGGATACATGCCCCTCAAGGGCGGATTTGGAAATCTTCGGAATATCTTCCTCGGACGGATGCCCGGCGACCGCAACCTGCTTAGCCTCGATGCAAGCCTTGCGATCCCGACGCGTGTCCTCTGCTTCGAAGCATCTCGGCGCCGGCGGCCAGGGCGGTCAGACCGCCCCCCTGGGCGGTTAGACCGGCCCGTGGATCCGACCGGCCCCAAGCGGTCCGACCGCCCCTCCCCGGGCGGTTGAACCGGCCCGGTGGCCGCACCTCCTCGTCGAGTCTTCTGCCTCGGTTTTGTGGCTCAACCGAGTAACCCAGTGGTTTTCTGGTGAACCACTACAAACCCTGCGAACTCGGTGTAGCCTCCGCCAATCTCCACTCATGACTCGGCTCCCACGTAGTCCCAGCTCGACCTTGGTTTTGAGGCTCTACCAAGAAACCGTCCACGACTTCTTCTTGCTGTTCATGCCACCATGCGGCCCGCACTTGACCCCGCTGGCCACCGGGTCCCTCGAACGAAGCCTACTTGTCTTCGCCACACCTAGAGGCCCCACCTGCAACAACCTTTCGCGCTTGTTCTTCACCTGCACCAACACGAGTCAAGCCGCAACCTGCACCTGCAATACTTAGCCAAGAATCAGTCCACACAACGTTGTCAATCACTCATCACACAAGGAAGCGACCATCCACCGGTCCTCGAACCACACATAGTCCTCAATGTCTTCCCATAAACGGAAAAATCATCCATGAACACCTCGACAATTGCATTGATGAATTCCGAAAATACGGCGGTCATGCAGCGTTGAAAAGAGGTCGGAGCGTTGCATAGACCGAAGGGCATCCTTCTATATGCAAACGTTCCGTAAGGGCAAGTAAACGTTGTCTTGTGTTGATCGTCCGGGTGAATGGGAATTTGCATGAACCCCGAGTACCCATCGAGAAAGCAAAAATAAGCGTGGTTTGCTAACCTCTTGAGCTTCTCGTCGATGAACGGTAGGGGGAAGTGATCTTTCTTCGTCGCTTTGTTAAGCTTACGATAATCGATACACATCCGCCACCCGGTCACAGTCCTTTGCGGTATCAATTCGTTCTTCTCATTCTTAACCACGGTCAAACCTCCTTTCTTTGGTACACAATGTACCGGGCTCACCCATTCGCTATGCGGAACCGGGTAGATGATTCCGGCATCAAGTAACTTGATGACCTCTTTCTTTACTACCTCTCGCATGGCATGGGTTAGCCTCCTTTGGTGGTCCACTATGGGCTTACATTGGTCTTCCATTGGTATACGATGAGTGAAAAAGGCTGGGCTAATACCTTTGAGATCATTAATCGAATATCCAATCACCTTCCTATGTTTTTTCAATAAAATCAGCAATGTCTCATTTTCTTCGGGACTCAATTCGTCGCTCACGATGACTGGATAGGTCTTGTCGGGGCCCAAAACTTCATACTTTAATCCTTTGGTCAAAGGTTTAAGGTCTACCTCAGGTGCTAGTGGCTCCTCAGGTTTTATTTCTCCTATGTCTTCGAATTTTCCTTCCTCCACGCTTCCATCATGTGGTTCCAAGCCTTTTGTTGCTTCTTCTAGTTCTTCATCTTGTTGATCACTAACTTGATTTTCCATCGCTCTTTGCAGCGGGTCTCTAAGAGTTTCAAACAAAACAAAGACAATCTATCTCTTCTACTTCTTCATCTTCGGGAGGAAAGGGTGTAAGGTGTTTAGAAGCACGAAGAAAGTTATATGTGTACTTTGTTCCATTAAGGTTCATTGTTACTTTGCCTTCTCCGGCATCTAACACGGCATCAACCAACTTAAGAAAAGACCTACCTAGGATTATGTGATCATGATTACTATGGTAAGCATTAATAACAAAGAAATCGGTTGGTATATAGTTTCTAGAGATTTTTACTTTCATGTTGCAAGCAATACCTAGAGGTGTGATAGTTCTACCATCTCCCATAATTAATTTTGTTGATGTTGGAGCTAAGTCTAGGTTGTGGTCTTTAACTTTATCGTAAATTTTAGAAGATAGGACACTTACTTGGGTTCCGATGTCGCATAAAGCTTTGCATTGAACTCCGTTGATCTCGCAACTCAAGTGTGGTGTCATCTTCTCTTCTCCTTCGGATCCTATCGCGTAGACTTCGATGAGGCAAGCGTATGGTGATGCTTTGGGCTTGATCCCCATGATTCTCTTCACCTCGGCTATGTGTTCCGGATCCACTACGTCATCTCCAAAGAGCTTATGAAAGATCTCACTGGTGGTTTCAAGGTCGTATGAATTTTCCGCTTTCTTCTCCGGTGGGAAATCCACTTCCAATGCTCTCGCCATTCCCTTTTGATTAGGGAACGGTATTCTCTTGTCGAATACTTCTCCGTAATCAATTGGAACCCAATACATTGGTTCGAACTCCCTTAGTGGCTTCGCGCTTGACATGCTTCTGTTGTTCGTCTCATTTGGTACGGCGAAGTCGATGCTCGGGGTAGTTCTTGACTTGATGTGTTCCTGTTCAAGCTTTTCCATGATTGGCTCCTCTTTTGTGACTTCCGGGGTTTCCTCTTTAGAAAATTCAGCACACTTCTTCATCCTCGAATTATATTCCGGCTCATCTGCAAGTCTTGTTTCCCAATCTCTTCGCATGGCAGCCGCTTTACTAATTTTTTGTAGAAGATGGGCGGCTTCCGTGACTGTTTTCTCCATGAGATCCCCACCTGCACACATTTCGATGTGTTGCATGCAACTAGGGGTTAGGGAAAAGAAAAATGTATGCAAGAGTACGTCACCGGTGAAGCCGAGTTTTGGTCCTTATTCGATCAACCCATTAAACCTATCCTAGGCTTGGTCTATCGCTTTCTCTTCTCCTTGCATGAAATTGATCACTTGCCTCCTTAGATGTTGAACCTTGCTAATTGGAAAGAACTTCTCGCAAAACTTCTTTGTCAACTTCTTCCAATTGCCTTCAACTTCAAAGGACGCAAACGAGTACCATGTCTTTGCATTGCTAGCAAGTGAGTAGGGAAAGAGATTCCAAAGGTTCTTGTCAATCCGCGGAGCAAGGGGATTACAAGCGTTCGATCTACAACGACACACTAGCTACTAAAACCCAAACTATTATTATGCTAGAAAACAACTAAACTACACTAGAGAGAATGATTACGATATCAAGATAAAAGACACTCGCCCACGGGTCTACGATACTAGAACATGCAATCGCTTAAAGACATGAAAACCAATCTAATTTATCCGGGGTTCTGACCACGGTTTCGCCCTTTCGCTCCTCTCGTACTGTCACTACGTGAAGGTATTCATGACTAGACCTTTGATGGGCACAGCGTATTGAATGGATCCAAGGAAGCATTGGAGCTCTACTCCCTTTACGGCATGGTAGCTAACCTTAAGAATTAAAGTACATTCAACACAAGATGATAGATAGATAATCCTACAATGTGCGATTACATCTCAAGATCGATTACAACCCATGGACGAATGAGAAGATTACCCCATCAAGGTGCTGATCATGGCACCGTTGATCATGGTTTCCCTTCCGACGGTGTCTTCCTTATTCTCCACTAGAGGGTGCTTCCTTCGAGGTGGTTGATCTCCCTCCGGAGATCCTCCTCCTCTCTCTCTAGCTTGTGGATGGCCTTCTGGTGCGAATGACTCTCCTTTCTGTCGAATGGCGGCGCCCAGGCTTTTAGGGTTCAAGATCCTTCGGGTGCAAGGAAAACGGGACCGAACTGGCCACCGGAGTGGGCTGGGCCGGCCGGCCTGGGCCCACCTCGACCCGGTTCGGTCGCCCCTTTCGCTCCGTGGGTCCTTATGCATTCATGTACTTTGCCCCCTCCACTTGCATGATTTTGATGATGTTATCCTCGCATCCAAGATGGAGGTTCTCTTCGCATGAAGTTCGATCTTTTACGCTTCAATCCCAGAGGGTGTTCCTCGTAGCACTTCGGTCCTTGCCAGCATTGGAAGTGATTTCATCAAGCTGATGAACACGAACAAGACTCCGTAAATGCTCCTTTGAACTTGTTGCGAATCCGTTCTTTATGTCCATGTTTTCCTACATAAACACAACACTTCCAAATGCATGCACAAAGATGAACTTGTTATATGATTAGTGTTCCTAGTGGCGGGTCAGACCGGTGACACCGGTGGACAACGCCGGTCAAGCCGGTGGCTACAGTAGCCGCACAACAAGCGTTCCAGAAAGCCTCAGTGACTTCTATAGGCCCTAGATCAAAAACACCCTCAAAACACAGCCACCACGAGAGGAAAAACCTACACAAAACGTAACAAAACAACTCCAAACATACCAAGAACTGACCAGCAGCACCAACACCCAAAGACACACGAGTCAAGCAGTTCACCCAAGGCAAATCCCACAAGTGACTCGCACCGGTCAGACCGGTCAAGAGCAGCGGTCAGACCGGTGTAGCCTGGGCAGCTCGGGATGAACAGCACCCGCGGGTCAACTCCTCCAAATTTAAACTTCGATCTCCTGAATCGCTCCACAGACTTGAACAAGACTTTGGGGATAATAGGAACACCTCATGAAGAGTCCATAGCCATGATTTTGTCCACCAAAACTTGCCAAATCAAGAGGAATCGAAGAAATCCCGTCAAGAACACCTCTAACCCTAGGACACCGATAACCCCAAAATCGAGCCCTTTAACTCACGGATTTTGGGAGGGGAATCACAGGCCAAAGAACCACGAAGGGTTCCCACAAATTTACCCCATCAAATCCTCAAGAGCAAGGTCCCGAAAACACTCCAAGAAAACCATCAAGAGAGGGCTCCGAAAATCACCACCAAGAACAACCGGGAACAACATAACAAAGCCTTGAGGAACCACGCCGAATCATCTATACATACCAAGAATGTTCATACAAGGTCTAGCTTGCCGCCCGATCATCCAACCCTCTCACAAGATCTCACCATGAAGCTCTCAAGCTAGTCCTATGGAAATCCTAAGAAAATATGAAGGGAAATAGGAAAGCAAAATGAACTAGGGTTCCAAGAGATGGCTGCCATCCTCTCACCTCATGGGTTATATGGAGGTAACCGAAAGTCTAAAATACCATTACTTAATAACTAGGGATACAAGCCCCTCAAGGGCGGTTTTGGAAGTCTTCAGATTTTCTCCATCGGACGGATGCCCGGCGACCGCACCCTGCTTAGTCTCGACGCAAGCCATGCGATCCCGACGCGTGTTATCCGCTTCTAAGATTCCGGACTGCGTTGTCGCACACCGGTCAGACCGGTTATCCTCACCGGTCAAACCGGTACCCATCGGTCAGACCGGTCGGACCCACCGGTCAGACCGGTCTGGAGCTGCTGCAGCACCGTCTTCGGTTCTCCGGTCTTGGATTTGTGGATCAACCAAGGAACCCAGTGGTTTTCTGGTGAACCACTGGAAACCCCGCGAACTCAGTGTAGCCTCCGCCAATCGCCACACATGACTCGGCTCCCACGTAGTCCCAGCTTGACCTTGGTTTTGAGGCTCAACCAAGAAATCGTCCATGACTTCATCTTGCTGTTCATGCCACCATGCGGCCCGCACTTGACCCGCTGGCCACGGGGTCCCTCGAACGAAGCCTACTTGTCTTCTCCACACCTGGAGGCCTCACCGGCGACGACCTTTTGCACTTGTTCTTCACCTGCGCCAACACCAGTCAAGCCGCAACCTGCACCTGCAATACTTAGCCGAGAATCAGTCCACACAACGTTGTCAATCACTCATCACACAAGGAAGCGACCATCCACCGGTCCTCGAACCACACATGGTCCTCAATCTCCCCCTTGATAAGTGCTTTGACAACACCCACATAAAGTAACAAGAGAGAAAAGAAAAAGAAAAGAAACAAACAAAAAGAACCTCCAACAAGCGATAAAAGAACCTCCAACAAGCGATCGAAAGCCAAACAAAGGCAAAGAGCAAGATCACTTCAAGAAGACAAGTCTCGGACCCCTTAGGCAAGGGCAACGGCTCAACACATCTGAGACAAAACAAAGCTCAAGTAAAGAGCGCAAACCACCAAACCAAAACTCGAAAAACCACAAAGAGCTCCCCCTGCACACATGCAAGCTCCCCCTGAACCAATGCAACTCCCCCTGGACGAATTCATGCAAACCACTTGAAGAAAACAGAGCAACTGCATCAGCTCAGCTCTGACCGGTCAGACCGGTCACCACCACCGGTCAGACCGGTGCCCACCAACATATGAACAGGGCCAGCACTCTGACCGGTCAGACCGGTGACCTTGACCGGTCAGACCTGTGCACACCAGAGCTCATAATTGGCTCGAAACCACCTGAAAACCTTCTAAATGCATCTAGTAAGACATTTCAAGCTCAAACTTCTCCCCCTTGTTAGCATTGCATGAATCAAGCCAAAAAATGCAAAACTTTCAACCTAGGGCTTCTCAAATAGACAAAATTCACCATAGGATGCTACACATGTCCAAATGAGCAAGTTAGATACTCTACAGCTTCGTATGACATCAACTACAAGATCACCAAGTTTCACTGCCATTGGACGAAGCTAAGATGGATTTGGGCAACTTTGCGAAAAATTTACCTCTCATGAGCAAAGTCCTAAACATGATCAAAACATATTAAAATGGAAAAGCCACACAAACTTCATGCTAGGACAGCCATTCTAATCATAAGACCATCACAAACACCCACAAGCACCTCATGTCATGTCAAAGCCACTGAGCCATGTGCCTATTTCTATGTATGAGACTTCTCATTGGTAGGCATCATGCAACGGTTTTGCACCCAAAGAAAATTAAATTTAGCACATATGACATGGGAGCACAATTTCCAAGCATTTTACATTTCATTTTCAGATTCATGGTTGGTACATGAAATATCTTTGCGACAAAAAGGAACTTATGCCCCTCCACAAGATGAACCAAGAGGGCTAAACATTCATGATGGCAAATGAGCCTTTGGCCCCATATGATCAATAAACTAGCTATCCAACCACAAATTAAGCATAACCAAGCCACTAAAATATGTCAAGATCATATAAAGGCATTTACACATGAGAGAGCATACATGTGAAATTTTTCAAAAAAACATAGCCATCAACCATGGATTATAAATCAAGATTATCAAGAGCTAAGCCAAACTAACCATAGGATACCAAACAAGCTCACAAAGACATAAATAGCATTTCATGATGAACAAAGTATATAAGAGAAGCTTTTCCTATCCAATGCATATGATACAAAAATGCATGCTATCTAAGATACAAGGATGCTACATATGCCACGCTAATGCAAGAAATGCACAAAGGAAAGCTATACATATGCTACAAAGGAGCCCCCACACACCCAACTCAAGAAATCAAACACACACCAAGCTCCCCCCGCAAACGAGTGAAAGTCGCTTGATCTAGGGGTTTGGCGAAAATATCGGCTAGTTGCTCATGAGTGGGTACATGTATCAAGGCTATCTTCCCTTTCTCTACATTGTCTCTCAGAAAATGATACCTCACCTCTATCTGGTTGGTTTTGGAATGGAGCATTGGGTTCTTTGCAACGCTTATGGCACTGGTGCTATCACGTTGAAGTGGGACATGGGTATACTCCTCACCAAAGTCACTCATGGTATATGTGATCCAGAGGAGCTGAGAGCAACAACTAGCAGTGGCAACGTACTCTACCTCGGTAGTGGATTGAGCAACACTCGACTATTTGCAGGAAGACCAAGACACCAAAAAAGATCCCAAAAACTGGCAAGTCCAAGAAGTGGACTTCCTATCCAACCGACACCCAGCAAAATCCGCATCTGAAAAACCATGAAGCGCCAAAGAAGAGGACGCGGAGTACCAAAGGCCGAAGTCGGGAGTGTGATGCAAGCACCTGAAATTTTGCTTCACCGGTTGCCGATGCAAGCACTGGATGTCCGGCCTTGTCGCCGTCAAGTAGAGGAGTGACCCGATCATGCTCCGGTACTCCTTCTGGTCCACATGTTCACCTTCCTCGTCCGCATCAAGTGCTGTAGTCATACTCATCGGTATCGTCATAGCCTTGGAGTCCTCCATCTTGAACTTCCGCACAATATACTTGGTGTACTTAGCTTGGTGCACAAATGTTCCTTCCTTTGATTGCTTGATTTGTAGCCCGAGGAAGAACTGCAACTCACCCATCATGCTCATCTCATATTCCCTGCTCATATCCTTTGCAAACCTTGAAACAAGAGAGTTAGACGAGCCACCAAAGACAATATCATCCACGTACACCTGCACAAGCAGGATATCTCTGCCCTACCTAAGTAGAAACAAGGTCTGATCGACCTTCCCCATCTCAAAACCTCTCTCAAACAAGAACCCCCACAACCTACCATACCAAGCTCTAGGCGCCTGCTTCAACCCATAAACCGCCTTCCTCAGCTTGTACACCCGGTGGGGGTACTTCTCACTCTCGAACCCCGGTGGTTTCCTCACATACACTTCTTCCTCCAGCACACTATTCAGGAAAGCACTCTTCACATCCATTTGGTGCAACTTGAACCCTTTAGCCACGGAGAAGGCTAGAAGGATCCTTATTGCCTCCAAACAGGCTACAGGAGCAAAGGTCTCCTCGTAGTCGATCCCCTCCTTCTGACTGAACACCTGAGCAGCAAACCTCGACTTGTTTCTCACCGCTTCACCTTTCTCTCCCTCTTTGTTCTTCCACACCCACTTTATACCAATCGGCTTACACCCCGGGGGAGGGTCAACCAATTCCCAAACTTGATTCCTCTCAAAGTTCTCCAACTCCTCATGCATCGAATTAACCCAATTATGATCATATAGGGCGTGTCCAATGTCTTTGGGGTCAAAAGTAGTAACAAATGCAGCATGAGTGAAATGAGAATTGTTCCGAACCCTCGACCGTGTAATGCGTCCATTCATGTCGCCGATGATCCTTGAAGCTGGCTGATCCACTTGTACTCGTTGGGGAGGTTCTCGCCTTGATGCTACCTCCCCCTGAACTGTAGCTTCTCCTCGATCTTGTTTTGTCGTCATAGGTGTAGGAGAGGGTCTGTCTACTACCATAGTCGAAGTAGTAGGTACACGTTCAGCCGAGGGCACCACACCGCCATCTTCATCGTCTCCATGTTCATGCTCCTCATCCTGAAAGATCTCCTCGCCAAGCTCATCATCACCTGCACACTCAAAGACAAGCTGACTACGTGGCTGTGTCACGTCGAAGGTTACCTCGCAAGTCTCCACGTTTTGGTTAGTTTCAAAATTGAGCGCACGATATGCTCTAGAATGAGATGCATAACCAAAGAAAATACCAAAGACCGACCTAGCCTCAAACTTATCCAACTTCTTCCCTTTCTTCAGAATAAAGCACTTGCAACCAAAGACATGGAAGTGACTCACCTTGGGTGTGCGACCATGCATCAACTCGTATCATGTTTTCTTCTAATGCACTCCGAGGTAGATCCTGTTCGACACATAGCACGCGGTGTTCACCGCCTCAGCCTAGAACCCTCTCGGAGTCCTATGCTCATCAAGCATCGTCTGAGCCATCTCACACAAAGTCTTGTTCTTCCTTTCCACAACACCATTATGGGGAGGCGTATACGGAATAGAAAACTGGTGTTCAAGACCGAAGTCATGGCAAAAGGTTTCAAAATGAGAGTTTCTGAATTCTGAGGCATTGTCACTGCGGATTGCTCGTATGGCATCTCCGTTCCTCTCGTTACTCAACCTCAAGACAATATCTCGAACAAAACCAAATGTCTCCCCCTTATCCTTGAGAAAGAACACCCACGCATACCGAGAGTAGTCGTCCACCACAACAAGGACATACCACTTCCCACCCGCAGATCGCACACGAGCTGGGCCAACAAGGTCCATATGGAGCAGCTCGCATGGACGCTCAGTCATCACATCGGTGAGAGGCGGGTGAGAAGAGGCTACCATCTTGGCATGCCTACGCGGCGCACAAACCAACTCTTTCTCAAGCCTCAACCGTGGCAATCCTCGGACCAAATTGAGTTTACCCAAGCGAGACAAAAGGTCAAAGCTCAAGTGACCCAACTTCCTATGCCACTTCCACAACTCACTCGAAGAACCAGCCAAGAAACAACACTCCACACTAGAAGACTGATAAAATCAGCTCGAAATACGTGACCCTCGGGAACGACCATACAGACAAGGTCCCCTCAAGAATCCAAAATCCTAGAACCACCGGGCCGAAACAACACCTCAACACCCTCATCCAACAACTGGGACACAGAAAGCAAATTGTATCCAAGCGGTTGAACAAGAGCCGCACGCCTGAAAGGGATCTTGTAACTCACCTTAATCTCA
The DNA here is from genome assembly GCA_947561735.1 of Cenchrus americanus. NCBI lineage: Eukaryota > Viridiplantae > Streptophyta > Magnoliopsida > Poales > Poaceae > Cenchrus > Cenchrus americanus. The sequence goes on from OX387244.1 coordinate 192,471,998, forward strand.
CCTTCTGAAAGCACACGCCCACACCCATTGTCCCCAAAAGTGATGTACCTCCTTGTCACCACCGGGACGAGACTTGAGAACCACCCCTTGTCTCCGGTCATATGCCTCGAGCAACCGGAGTCAATCAACCAAATGTTCTTCAAGTCTCCAACCTGAAATTCAAAGACGAGCACGTGAGCGAAGAAACGACTCAGCATTGGGGTTAGTACCAAAATAGTAAAATCAGTGCCGAGCCATTTGCTCGAAAGTGGGGTTAGCACAAACCAAACCATATTTCCTACCAAAGCTACCTCCACGGACACCACCACGGTAACCACCATGAGGGAACCAACCCTCTATACCTGGAGGAGGACCAAAACCACAAAAGAAACCCCATGGACTATCCCTCCTCTCCATCTCAAAGCTACGGATCCTCCCATCCCCATATTGAGCACGAGGGGGAGAATGCCTAGAACACTGACCTCCTGCAAACTCTCCAGCCCAACCACCAGAACCACGACCTCCAGAACCAAACCCCACACATGTACCCTGTACGAGCACGAAACCCGAACCGCTACCTGTCCAGGCCTGCACCGGTCTGACCGGTGCCCCTCACGAAACCCGAACCGCTACCTGCCCGGCCAGCAGCACCTCCAACAGCCTTTCGCTATCCCCATGCCGGAACTTTCCTCACACTCACTTTGGACCTGGGCACTTGCACACGAGGCTCAAGTACACCATCGGAAGGGTGGTACTTGTCCTCGTTAGCCCACTCCTTTGCCATTCTCTCCTCTCGCTTCCTCTTGAAGCAAAACTTATCCTTATGGCCATCTCTCCCACAATAGCCGCAATGAAACCTCACAAGCTTCGGTTTAGGCTTGGGTTGGGGCTGCTCACTTGGTTTCTCTCCACTCGACTTCTCCACGAGTTTCTCCTCACTAGTATTCTCACTCTCTTTCCCAGAGAACACTTTCCCTGAAGTGCTCACAAACTTGATAGGCTTTTGGAAATCATTTGTTTGTGGGGGAAACACGGGTGGAGCTTGGGTTGTGTCTTGTCGGTTCCTGAGATGGTTAGGTTTGGGAGGGAAATCATTTTTGTGGTGGGTTTTCTGTGGCTCTGGAATGTTTTCTCCACTTCCCTCACCAATTTTGTTTGCCCCAAGTCCCTCACCATCCTGCCTGTTGAATGTCTCGATCATTATCCTCAACTGAGGCTCATGACTAGACAACCAACACATCAACTTTCTCAGCTCATCAGTCTCATCCTACAAGCGATCAACATAATGTGCAAGTTCCAAATTCTCCGAAGCATGCATTTCACAGGTAGAGCAAGATGTAGGAATTGGTTCTTTCAGCTTAGCCTCAAGAGAAGCAGTGTAAACATGCATGTCATCAATTTTAGCATGCATGACAGGACAAGAAGTGCAAGCACCTAGCAAAGCAGATCTAGATTTAAACTCAGCCACGTCAACCCTAACCACATCTAGTTCCTCACACTTGGAGGCATGCTTTTCCTTAAAGAATGCAAGATCAGTAAGGAAAGTAGAGCAATCAGCACATTCAACATCATCAGAAACAACAGGTGAAGCTTTCAGAGAGTCGATTTCAAGCTTAGCATCGAGATTCTGAGTTTCTAGCTCAGCCACTCTAGTCCTAGCATCCTCGAGTGAAGCCCTAAGCTCTTTCCTCATTTTCTTAGCCTCTCTAAGCATGTCATCACGATTATCAAGCAACAAGCCAAGCCGTTCATTCTCCTGACGCAAGAAGGGGAGTTCATCACGCACGTCGTCATCGGAATCAGAGTCCGAGTCGCTCTGTATGCTCTTCTTGCTGCCGAAGCTCAGTGCCATGGTGCAGAAGCTGTCTCTAGTGAAGCAGCTCAGCCCGCTCAGGTTCTTGAACGACTTACTGCTCTTGCGACGATCACCTTCATCTTCACTGCTGCTTGAGCTCGAGGTGGAGTACGCGGAACTGGAGTCGATGTCGCTCGCTCCAACCATCACTCGGGCCTTGCCTCGGCTCTCTTTCTTCCTCGATCGTCGCTCGTCCTTGTGCTTGTTCTTGTGCTTGCTCTTGTGGTTGCGCCTCGACCGGTAATTGCCATCCGTTCTTGACTTGTGCTTGTAGCCATCCTTGTTCTCGACCTTCTCCGGGCAGTCGGCGATGAAGTGTCCCGGCTTGCCGCACTGGAAGCATGTCCTCGTGTTCCTCCTCATGTTCACCCGGTTCTCGTGCAGCCTCTCGAACCTCCTCGTCAGCAACGCCAGCTCTTCCTCTCCGAGCACGTCGAACTCCTCATCTGGCATAGACATCAAAGAGGACAAAGAGAACATCCTAGTGGATGGGTTAGTGTTAGCCTTTCCTTTCGAACCACCAACGAGGGCAAGACTATGAGAGTCAGTCGGGCCCTCGAGCTTGGCTGTCATGCCCCTATCCACCTCAGCCGACTTGAGCTTCGAGAACAGCTCGTTCACCATCAGTGTGTCATACTTCTCTGACTCCACAATGGCCTCGAACTTTCTGCCCCAAATCGTACGATCCAAAGAGTGTAAGAGCTTGACTGCTCTATCATGATCATCGTACGGGAAGACGTCCCATTGGCCCTCATGTTGTTCACAGCCACCGTGAAGTTCCCGTACTGTCTCCGGTAGGTCGCATACATCCGAGCCTGAACCTGGGCATTCCTAACATGAGCCTCCTTCAACACCAACCAGATTCTACAAGCCAAGTGCGCGGTGTGCACCCGATCGAACTCAGGTTCACACAAAGCACGAAACAAGTAGTCGACCGCCTTATTGTTGGCATCGAACATGTCCCTCAATCCTGGAGCGAGGAAGTTCATCGGCTGGACATAGCCTGTGTCCACCGTGACATCCCAAAGGATCTGACCCTTTCCGCGGAGAAATGCCGCCATCCGCTTACCCCACATCTGGTAGTTCTTGACATCGAAGTGTGGAGGACCCGAACCCCGTTCCTGGTACGCCATCCTTGGATCTTAGACTGGTTAGAGTCACTAAAGACCCGAACTGGCTTTGATACCACTTGAAGGACCGATACGGCGAACTAGGGGGGGTGAATGAGAGCCGATAAAAATTCTTCTCGAAGGAGATGAAGACTCCGACAAGACGAACACGACTTCCAACACACGTCTCCGACTTAGTACCTAAGTTGGCCAAGCCCACGTAGCCACTCGAGTGCCACTAGACCTAGGAACCAACAAACAACCTTCCGAGCCAAAACAAACGAACACACACATCGGAAACTTGCACGGCTTGCTGCCTGTGCTGCACCGGTCAGACCGGTGGACAACGCCGGTCAGGACGGTGGCTACAGCAGCCGCACAACAAGCGTTCCAGAAAGCGTCAGTGACTTCTCTAGTCCCTAAAACAAAAACAACCTCAAAACAACCATCACGGAAGGAAAAACCTACACAAAACCTAACAAAACAACTCCAAACAGACCAAGAACTGACCAGCAGCACCAAGACCCAAAAGACACATGAGTCAAGCAGTTCACCCGAGGCAAATCCCACAAGTGACTTGCACCGGTCGGACCGATCAAGAGCAACGGTCATATTGGTGTAGCCTGGGCAGCTCGGGATGAACAGCACCCGCGGCTCAAATCCTCCAAATCCAAACTTCGATCTCCCGGATCACTCCACGGACTTGAACAAGACTTTGGGGATAATAGGAACACCTCATGAGGAGTCCATAGCCATTATTTTGTCCACCAAAACTTGCCAAATCAAGAGGAATCGAAGAAATCCCGCCAAGAACACCACTAACCCTAGAACACTGAAAACCCCAAAATCGAGCCCTTTAACTCACGGATTTGCGAGGGGAATCACAGACCAAAGATCCACGAAGGGTTCCCACAAATTTCCCCCATCAAATCCCCAATAGCAAGGCCCTGAAAACACCCCAAGAAAACCACCAAGAGAGGGCTCCAAAAATCACCACCAAGAACAACCGGGAACAACACAACGAAGCCTTGAGGAACCACGCTGAATCATCTATACATACCAAGAAGGTTCATACAAGGTCTAGCTTGCCGCCCGATCATCCAACCCTCTCACAACATCTCACCATGAAGCTCTCAAGCTAGTCCTATGGAAATCCTAAGAAAATAGGAAAGCAAAATGGACTAGGGTTCCTAGTGATGGCTGCCATCCTCTCACCTCATGGGTTATATGGAGGCAACCGAATGTCTAAAATACCCTTACTTAATAACTAGGGATACAAGCCCCTTAAGGGCGGTTTTGGAAGTCTTCAGATTTTCTCCATGGGACGGATGCCCCGCGACCGCACCCTCCTTAGCCTCGACGCAAGCCATGCGATCCCAACGTGTGTCCTCCGCTTCTAAGATTCCGAACTGCGTCGTCGCACACCGGTCGAACTGGTGCTCCTCACCGGTCAAACCGGTACCCATCGGTCAGACCGGTCGGACCCACCGGTCAGACTGGTCTGGAGCTGCTGCAGCACCGTCTTCGGTTCTCCGGTCTTAGCTTTGTGGATCAACTAAGGAACCCAGTGGTTTTCTGGTGAACCACTGGAAACCCCGCGAACTTGGTGTAGCCTCCGCCAATCGCCACTCATGATTCGGCTCCCACTTAGTCCCGGCTCGACCTTGGTTTTGATGCTCAACCAAGAAACCGTCCATGACTTCATGTTGCTGTTCATGCCACCATGCGGCCCGCACTTGACCCCGCTGGCCACCGGGTCCCTCGAACGAAGTCTACATGTCTTCTGCACACCTGGAGGCCTCACCGGCGACGACCTTCCGCGCATGTTCTTCACCTGCACCAACACCAGTCAAGCCGCAACCTGGACCTGCAATACTTAGCCAATAATCAGTTCACACAACATTGTCAATCACTCATCACACAAGGAAGCGACCATCCACCGGTCCTTGAACCACACATGGTCCTCAGTAATGCATGAATCAAGTCTACAAATGCAAGCATGTGCTTCTCAAATGTACAAAGAGCACTACAACACGCTAAAAAATGAGACAAAGACAAGCAAGATAGCCACAATTTGAGCACAAGCATCGCCAACAAGATAGAAAAGGACATATAAGTAAGTGATATAGCCATGATCAAAGTGACGTATTTTTCCAAAAAAATTTCCTCTCATGAGCATAGGGCCTAAACATGAACAAAAAGGAGCACATACAACATATAACTCACAAACTTCATGCAAGGTCATACATTCTCATCACAAGGTCATCACAAACACCTACAAGCTATCGCATGTCATGTCAGAGCCACAGAGCCATGTGTCCACTTCTAGATATGAGACTTCTTATTGGTGAACAACATGCAATGGTTTAGCACCCAATTTAAGGAATTTAAAGCATTTTAGACATGGAAGCACATTTTTCAAGCTTAGGCATCTCACATACCCTTTTTATGATTTACAAATTAAACATGGTACATGAAGTGCCTTTGCGGCAAAAAGAAGCTTAGGTTTCTCCACAAGGTAGCATGTAGGTTAAACATTCATGATGATAAATGGATCTTTGATCCCAAATGAAAAGAACATGGTTCCAAGCACAAATTGAGCAAGATATAGCCATAAGCACCCAAAATGAACATGAGAGGCATTCTACTCAAAAGAGAGAATCATATAGCAGTTTCATAAAAAGAAAGCCATCCACGAGCATATATATCCCAAACCTACCAAGAGCATAGCTATACATATGTGAGCATAGCAAGCAAAGTCAGAATCTCATCTCTAGCATATCATGGTGACCAAAGCATATGAGAGAAGCACATCTATATGTCATATGTTACAAATGCAGTCTATGATACAAAGATGTAAGCATGATATGATACAAGAATGAAAATGCAACATGCATATGTACATCAACCCTCCCAACCAAAGCTCAAAAAGGAAAAACAACTCCAAGCTCTCCTCGCAAATGAGCAAATGTAGCTTGGTCCAAAGGCTTGGTTAGGATATCTGGAAGCTGCTTTTTGGTGGGTACATGAATGAGGTCTATGTTTCCCTTCTCAACATTATCTCTCAGAAAGTAGTACCTCACTTCTATATGTTTGGTTCTGGAGTGAAGACCGGGATTTTTGGCAACACTAATGGCACTCGTGCTATCACACATGAGAGGCACATGGGAACACTCCTCACCAAAATCACTCAGCGTGTATGTGATCCAAAGCAGCTAGGAGCAACCACTAGCGGCAGCAACATACTCGTTTCTGTGGTAGACTGAGCTACACTAGACTGTTTGCAAGAAGCCCAAGAAACAAGCGAGGAACCCAAAAACTGACAAGTCCCCGAAGTAGACTTCCTATCGACTCGACACCCTGCAAAATCGGCATGCGAAAAACCAAGAAGTGAAAGAGAAAAGGACGCCGAGTACCAAAGACCAAGCTCAGGAGTCTATCAAAGATAACTGAAGATCCGCTTGACGACCTGTCGATGTGAAGTCCTCGGCGATGCCTATGTTGACGGTGAATTTCCATCAACCTAGAGTACTTGTTATACATTGGTTTCGATTATGATTTGCAACTAACCCGCCACTAGGCATACTAATGATGTAACAAGTTCACACTTGCATGTCAATTTTGGAGTTTGTTGTTTACGCAGGAAATTAAAGTTAAAGAGGAGACTTTCGTGATAAGTTCATCAAGCACTTCAAGAGAAGATCATGAAGCCCGTCACAAGTAAAGAAACGAAGTGAACAAGACTCCAAACAAACCAAGGACCGAAGCATCAACACGCAAAACTCTGGGACATGGATGTTTACCAACGAGATCAACTCAGCCCGAGAGATATTCTCGCAGCCCAGGACAGCATGATCTTTCGGTACAGATTCGGAGACTTAAACGGTCTTTAATAGCAAAAGTTTGACTACCAAAGTTGTGGACCTTGCCGATACATTCGATTTGGACATGTGGAAGGCCCAATTCGGATAAGGGAGCTAGGAGATATAGCCCCCGAAATCCCTGCTGCGCAGTCAGTCCGAAATCAGAATAGATTATCTTCCAACGCCGATTTAGAGATCTTATCTTCGTTTTTAAGGAAAGAAATGAATACCAAAGTTGAATATAATTTTGTGGCACACAACCTGGACACCGAATTTGCATTATTTGGTGTCCGGACGTGGGAGATATGGCGCTGGCAAGGAAGGACTGCGAATCAGGAAAATCTGGCTGATTTTATGGAAACCAAGTTTGCTTCTCTCCTAAGGAGGATCTCGTGCAAGGCAAGGTGGAGCACGCCCAAAGGCACCCCAAGGACATAAATACAACCCTCTAGGCGCCCCAAGATGGTTACCCATTGACATCCAATCATTCTATCGACGCCATTCACCAGAAAACCGCCGCCGCAAGATGAGGGAGAGAGTTAGATCAGCTGGTCACAAGGATCAACGCCGGCAGAGAGAAGGAAGCAAGAGGAGGACTCTAAGCTGCTGGCCTAGTGGTGTTCCAAGCTTCATCGCCGCCATCGACGACGTTCTCCGGAGTCTCCATCACCCCTATGTGCTTCAATCCGTGTAAGATGATGGGGTAATGTCTCCATTCATCCCTAGGGTTAGATGGGTGTTTGCTATGTGATCACTACTTGATTCGTGGTTTCAATCTATTGCTTTCATGTTGATGATCCTTTGATGATTAAGGTTAGCTACCGTGTTTTTCGGGCGTATGATATCCGCTACTCCCATAGATTCCATCAACATACCGTGTGCATCATAGGTCTAGTCACGATTACCTTCGCGTAGTGATAGTACGAGGGGAGGGAAAGGGCAAAACCGTGGTCACAACCCCCGGTAGATTGGTTTACCACTCTCGTGTAGTAGATGCATATTCATGATATCCTAGATCCTAGGGAGGGAACGCTTATCTTTCTTAATCACACTCTTGTGTCCACCCTTTACCATCTTGTTTAACCCTAGATTTGTTTGATCAACTTAGATTAACTTAGGTTAGATTGTCTTTACCTTTAGATTAATACTCTCTTTAAAGGTTTCCCTAGTCAATTAGATTAGTGCTTGGTTAAGTGCTAGCAATCCCCTTGCTCCGCGGATTGACAAGAACCTTGGGAATCCTGTGGTGAAAAAGGTGTAGGTCCGTACGCTTGCGGATCGTGGGTGGATACGAGTTTTATCTATCAACAAGCCCCTTTTTCTGGCGCCATTGCCGGGGAGCAAGCCAGTTTGCTACATTAAATATAGTATTGATTTTGTTGATTACTAACATCTAACCCTTATTTTCGAGAAAAAAAATCTTTTTTGTTTTTCTTTATACTTTTCTTGTGCCTAGATGGATTTGTTCGCCTCACCATTGGAAGACGAAGAGATGTCGCTAAGGGAGCTAGCAATGCCGTCAATGGAGGACATTGAGATGCAAAAATCAGATTTGGCGCTTGCTACAATCCACTATAAAGTGAAGCCTAGAATCATCAAGTTAGTGGCGACAAAACCATTTAGAGGATTGGAGGATGACAACCCATATAGGCACATTAAGGAATTCACGATGATATGCAACACGGTGCAACAAGAAGGAGTTCCGGCCGCTTGGTTCAAGTGGAATCTTTTTCCGTTTTCTCTCGAAGATGAAGCGTGAAGATGGTACACACTTGCGTCCGTTGAAGCAAAAGGAAATTGGGATGAGCTAGTGAAGAAGTTTCTTTTGAAGTTCTTTCCCATAAGCAAGGTCCAAGACTTAAGGAGGCAAGTGCTCAATTTCAAGCAAGGAGAGGATGAAGGAATTGATGAAGCTTGGGACCGTTTTAATGAACTACATGAGCGAGGCCCGAACTTGGGATTTTCCGGTGACTTGATGTTGCATACCTTTTATTTTTCACTAACCCCTAACTCGTCTCGTTTTGTAAGCATGTGTGCAGGAGGTGATATAATGGATAAAACAATTAGTGAAGCCGCACAAATCTTACAAAGGATAAGCACTGGACAAAGAATGCAACGGGATTGGCAAAGACGTTGTCGAGAGGAGCAAAATGACAAAAGCAAGCCCAAGGTGCTTGCTGAAACTTCTAAAAAAGATGAACTGGAGGTCAAGGAAGATGAACTGACCATACAAGAAATTGAAGATCCACTTCCCGAGGTAAGAGAAGTCATTTCGGATGTTAAAAATGTTGAAACTAACATGAATGTAGGCCGAAGTATGTGGAATGCTAGACCATTGGCGGAGTTCAAGCAATCCGGTTGGGTTCAAGTTGATTTCGCCCCACTAATCAACTACCGAAGGAAGGAGGAACACCGACACGTTGCCAAACTAGTTGAAGATATATTTGATCAAGAGATGAGTGGAGAGTCGATCCAAAAGATGTTTGAAGAAGAAAGAGAAGAAGGAGATGAATGATGGATCGACCGGTTTGAAAACTCAAAGATTTGCAATAAAGGAAGAGAAGAGTACAACCATGATGAGCCTAGTGACTTAAAGGATAAATGGGAGGAGATAGGACTCAAGCTAGAAGATGAATGGGAAGGGGTTGACATAGATCAAGTACTCCAAGAAGGCTCCTCCCCACAAGATGATAGCTTGTGTGCTATTGAAGCCTACACACTAGCAAATCAAGACATTGAAGTACTCAAGGATGACAGAAAGAGTGAATCAACAATGAGCGATCTTGACGACATGTGGTACATGGAAGATAAAGAAAGCAACATACAAGACTTTGAAGACGAAGATTGGGATGACAATGAAGACTTCAAAGAAGAGACAAATGCAAATGTAGTTGATGGATTACACGTTCCACATGATGAGATGGAGGGAACGCAAAAAGGTAACAAAGAGACACCTTCACTAGTTGAGATTGATTCGCCTTCAACACCGCTAGATGAACCAAATATCACTCTTGTTGAAAAGGCTCTAAGGCCAAGGTACGCGCTGAAATATCAAGATATTATCGGTATTGATGTTGATAAATTCAAATACTCATGCTCAACCAATAGTATGAATGATAGTTTAATGTCTATGCCTTGTTCCAATAGTGATCATGTTGATAGCCTAGATTTTCTTGAGAATGAAAAAGAGGAAACATTTATGTTTGATCCAATTAATCTCACACCTAAAGAACCTTTGCCTAATGATGAGCTAAGTGCTATGCATGAAACATATGCTTCTTTTATTTACACCTTGACTTGTTGCTACCATTCACATGTGGTGTTAATTATGGACGCGTATGTTTACAATAAGTTTTGTAAATCTCGATCATGGTTTGAGCTTGGTCAAGCTAATGACCTTAAAGAAAAACATGTCGGGAGAAGGCCCGATTTTCACTAACCATGTAGACAAGGCTTGAATGATGAAAAGAGAAGTCATGCTTAAAGAGTTGCAAGATAGATCATCAACCTCTCCAAATCCCGCAATGGATGCTGCTGTCTTCATCAATTTGAGAGCTTGTTCAAAGGTGTACAAGTGAAGAAAATGAGATATTCAGAAGCTCCATCAAGTTGTCATTCCAACGCATCAAGAATCAACCAGTTTGAATACCCGTGCAAGGAGTTATGGAGAAAACATTGAGCGTTGCGTGTTCTGAAATTTCAGGACAGATTTCATCACTGAAGTAAAACGGACGTAACTCTCTTGCCCTGAGTCCGATTTGGGAAAATAAAGACTCGTTGGAAAGGAAATTTTGTGCACTGTGCAATGGAGTAGAGCTTGGGTATACTTTCTGTTTTGTATATTAGAGAAAAAATTCATGGAGCGAAGGCAGCACCGAAGGATGATAAAGAAGGAGATGACGATGAAACAAAAGGATGCTTTGGGCAAGTCTTCTATAAGTGATCAAGCACAACATGGGAAGTAAATTAAAGCTGCATTGGTACCTTTTCTTCTTGCATGAAGGGCCATGGCTATGCGACGAAAAGAAGGTATGTGAGAAAGTCGAGCTCTATGACTTTAAATAAAGCGCTTTTCGAGAGGCAACCCGTTTCTTTATATTTTTACTACTTTCTTAGAGAAAATAAAAAATGGAACTATCTTATGATGATCAACCTGTGGTTATTAATCTAAGTTTAGTTTTCCTTTTTAGAACCACCATCATGTTCATGATCATATTTATTTATTTGCATGCATTGCATTTTGTTATCAATGTGATCTTTCTTTGTGTATACATGTTTTGTACATAGCCGGCTTGGTTGTTATATACTTAATGATGTATGCTTCATTTTCCATGATAATACTTCATAAGGCCTTATGAGTATTTTTCTTTTGTGATCTTGTGTAAACGTGGTGTTTAAACATGATTGCGGACCATCATCATTAAGTTCGATAAACCTTGCTAGCTTTTCATATGTTTTCATGTTGCATTGGTTAGTTTATAAGCTCTGCAATGCGCTTAATTTTTCTTGTGCTATAAGAGTTATTGATTTAAGGATAGACATGGTGTTTTAACCCTTGATAAATAAACCTTTATGGCTATGGAGAAATTTGGCAACCTAGTTGTAAACATGGTGTTTAGAATTAGGTGAATACATTGTCTTTATTTATATGCTCTCCTCTCATGTGCATACACACCGTGCACCACGTACACTCATTAGGTTTTTATTCCTCATTAGACTAATTATGCCACAAGTTGAGAGTCTTAGGAGGTATTGTAGGATTGTTGGAAATTCTATCCACTCCCAACCGTCACCTTAGGGGTAGAATGTGCGCTTAAAATGTCTTGCAGGCAAGATAAAGACTCTCACTACAAGGAAATTGAAGGATGACTAAGATAAAAATTCTTTGTCTTCTTATTCCATGACTAGCAAAATTCTAAGCATGGGGGAGACTTTGAATCTTCAACACGGAAGTGCAACATGACGCACTAGATAGAATGATCAAGATCATTAATGTCTCCGGATCAATGTGCAAAAAGCCACCAATCTCATCAAAATTCTGCATGGTCTCAAAGGAAAAACACTGGATATTTTTAGATATTTAGAAGCCTGATGAAGTTACGATTCAAACAAATCAATAATCAAGACAATCGGAGGTTCCTACAAGCGGTTATGCCCGTACCACCGAGTGCAACACGTCCTGAAATCAGTTTTGGACAGCACGAAGCGCTGAAGTAAAACGGACACAGCTCCCTTGTTTGAACTCCATTTTCGATGAATGACCATACGTTGGAAAGGTAATTTCATAAACTTTTTAATAGAGCTATATTTCTATATATGTTCTGTTCTGTACAGAGGGGGAAATCCATGAAAAAGAGACAGCAAGGAGATGATGAGAACAAGAAAGAGGAGATGGTGATGACAACATTAAAGAAAAGGGCGACCAATGACTCCATTAAGCATACAAGATTAAATTCAGAAGTTTAGGAGTGTTGATAAATCAAGACAAAAGCAAAAGCCATGTCAATATATGGAGATGTCAGAAGAAGGCAACGAAGAACTACAAAGGATGGTAACACCTTCATAGACCTTCTCTTTTCCAAACACAAATGCTAGTAAGTTTGCCTTCAACCTCAACTAGGTGCAACCTTTTGTTTTTCTCTTCCAACAATAACATGGTTACTACGAGGACAACCTAGGTTTCTTTTTACTTTCAATAGATAGGCATGACCATGTGTTCACCTCGATGTTCTATATTGCCTATGCTTACGGAAAGATGATGAAAGTTGCCGCTCTGTTTTATCTACATGAAGTTATACATGTCTTGGATAACTGCTCTCTATAATGTGATCTGAAATTAATTTAAATACCGGCTCTTTTATTTGTGGAGGTGAAATGACTATGCTCTAGACCCACATACATATCTTTGCTCTTTGATTTAAGTTTACGGATAGCCGGATAACTTGTTGTTTTTATAAAAACTTAACTTTTGTACTATCTACATATTTGTGATGCTATTGCAAAGTTCTACCTACCAAAGCCATATACATATATGTTTTATGATAACAAAACCCGGGGATTGCAAACATATGTTTTGATGAGTTTGATTAGGATTGATTTCTATGGTTCGAGACTAAGAAGCTGGTCATTCCTTTGTTTAACTTTTTCATGCTAGCCTTTTTGTCCATGCATTCTGGGTTTTCACATCGAAAATTTCACAAACTTTGCTGGGCCTCCACCCTAAACCAAAAACATATTTTTGTGATCACCTCCTTGTCCACAACCCAATTTGAGTATGGAGTAAAATTCTCGATGGAGATTCAAATATTCCGCAAGATTATGGAATTTATACTTACTTTAGCAGTCATTTCCCCTCTCTTTTATGCTCGAGGACGAGCATCGTTCAAGCATGGGGGAGGAGTCATTCTCTGACACAAATGCTATGTAAGTATCATGTTGCAAAAAGTTTTGAGGAGCAAAAGGAAAAAATGAAAAAAAAGAAAAAAATAATTATGATGAGAAGATAAGAAAAGTAAGAAAAATAGGAAGAATAAAGTGAAAAAAGAAAGAGAGAAAAATGAGAAGGAAATAAAATAAAATACAAAAATAATAAAGATGCTCCTCGGATCTTTTTGCTTCATAAGTTCTCAAGTGCCTTGAGGACAAATCCATACTCAAATCTTCCAACCATGTGCAATCCGACAACGAGGACTTCACTTGTGCCTCGGGATCATCTATTTGCCACTTGCACATGTCCACTTATCTAAATGTGTGTGTTTCATCTCTCTCTTTCCAACATTTATTTTCCATGGCCTTTTTGACGAGTCTCGGTAATTCCAATAGACCTCTTTTTTAATTTGACAATATTTCAGATGTATGTTTTGCTAGGATTGTTTTTAACCTTCCAAGCTCCACATAAGCCTTCCACTATCTTATATGAGTAGAGTAGGTTGAAAATAATCTGGTATAGGCTTGAGTGACTTGATGAGATGAGTGTTTCCATGAGCTTTTGCAAGAGATTTTGACTTATGTTGGATATACATCTTTTTGAAAATCTTCTATGTGACAAGGTAATGGTTTGAAGTTCACTTAAGTTTGAAGAGCGTCGTGTTAAATTTGGCTTGTTCTTTATTGTTAGTCTATATTCCATAATGAAAAAGAAGTCGGTCACAACTTGAACTTTAAAAATAAATTATTAAGAGAGAGCAATTTATCTCGTCATGAATGACTAAGTGCAGGGATAACATTGGAAGGCAACGCTGATTTCCCTTTTATGCGAGCATCACTTACTCCAGGACGAGCAAGGTTTAAGCATGGGGGAGATGTTGACGGTGAATTTCCGTCAACCTAGAGTACTTGTTATACATTGGTTTCGATTATGATTTGCAACTAACCCGCCACTAGGCATACTAATGATGTAACAAGTTCACACTTGCATGTCGATTTTGGAGTTTGTTGTTTACGGAGGAAATTAACGTTAAAGAGGAGACTTTCGTGATAAGTTCATCAAGCACTTCAAGAGAAGATCATGAAGCCCGTCACAAGTAAAGACACGAAGTGAATAAGACTCCAAACAACCCAAGGACCGAAGCATCAACACGCAAGACTCTGGGGACATGGATGTTTACCAACGAGATCAACTCAGCTCGAGAGATATTCTCGCAGCCCAGGACAGCATGATCTTTCGGTACAGATTCGAAGACTTAAACGGTCTTTAATGGCAAAAGTTTGACTACCAAAGTTGTGGGCCTCGATGATACATTCGATTTGGACATGTGGAAGGCCCAATTCGGATAAGGGAGCTAGGAGATATAGCCCCCGAAATCCCTGATGCGCAGTCAGTCCGAAATCAGAACAGATTATCTTCCAAGGCTGATTAGAGATCTTATCTTCGTTTTTAAGGAAATAAATGAATACCAAAGTTGAATATAATTTCGTGGCACACAACCTAGACACCGAATTTGCATTATTTGGTGTCCGGACGTGGGAGATATGGCGCTGGCAAGGAAGGACTGCGAATCAGGAAAATCTGGCTGATTTTATGGAAACCAAGTTTGCTTCTCTCCTAAGGAGGATCTCGTGCAAGGCAAGGTGGAGCACGCCCAAAGGCACCCCAAGGACATAAATACAACCCTCTAGGCGCCCCAAGATGGTTACCCATTGACATCCAATCATTCTACCGACGCCATTCAAAAGAAAACCGCCGCCGCAAGATGAGGGAGAGAGTTAGATGAGCTCGTCGCAAGGATCAACGCTGGCAGAGAGAAGGAAGCAATAGAAGGACTCTAAGCCGCTGGCCAAGTGGTGTTCCAAGCTTCATCGCCGCCATCTTCATCGACGACGTTCTCCAGAGTCTCCATCATCCCTATGTGCTTCAATCCGTGTAAGATGATGGGGTAATGTCTCCGTTCATCCCTAGGGTTAGATGGGTGCATGCTATGTGATCGCTACTTGATTCGTGGTTTCAATCTATTTCTTTCATGTTGATGATGCTTTGATGATTAAGGTTAGCTACCGTGTTTTTCGGGCGTATGATATCCGCTACTCCCATAGATTCCATCAACATACCGTGTCAATCATAGGTCTAGTCACAACCCCTGGTAGATTGGTTTACCACCCTCGTGTAGTAGATGCATATTCATGATATCCTAGATCCTAGGGAGGGGACGCTAATCACTCTCTTGTGTCCACCCTTTACCATCTAGTTTAATCCTAGATTTGTTTGATCAACTTAGATTAACTTAGGTTAGATTGTCTTTACCTTTAGATTAATACTCTCTTTAAAGGTTACCCTAGTCAACTAGATTAGTGCTTGGTTAAGTGCTAGCAATCCCCTTGCTCCGCGGATTGACAAGAACCTTGGGAATCCTGTGGTGAAAAAGGTGTAGGTCCGTACGCTTGCGGATCGTGGGTGGATACGAGTTTTATCCATCAACAGCCTGAAAACGAGCGCACAGACACACAGAAAACTGGATGTCCGCCCTCATCGCTATCAAGTACAAGAGGGAGCCGATCATGCTCCGGTACTCCTTCGGGTCCACAGGCTCTCCGTCCTCATCCGCGTCAAGCGTTGTTTCGTACTCATCAGTGTCGACAGGGGCTTCGAATCGTCCATCTTGAACTTCCTGAGGATGTCCTTCATGTACTTGGCTTGATGTACAAAGGTTCCCTCCTTCGTCTGGTTGATTTGAAGCCCGAGAAAGAACTGCAATTCTCCCATCATAGACATCTCGAATTCTTTGCTCATATCCTCTACAAACCTTGCAACCAAAGAGTGAGACGGGCCGCCAAAGACAATATCATCCACGTATACCTGAACAATTAGGATATCATCACCCTGCCTGAGGAGAAAAAGAGTGTTATCTACCTTACCCATCTCAAACCCCTTGCTGAACAAGAACCCCCTCAAACGGCCATACCAAGAATGGGGAGCTTGTTTCAGCCCATACAACGCCTTTCTCAATCTATACACCTTGTGGGGAAACTCGGCACTCTAAAAGCTTGGTGGTTGCTTCACATAAACTTCCTCCTCTATAAACCCATTCAAGAAGGCACTCTTCACATCCATTTGGTACAACTTGAACCCTTTAGCCACAAAAAACGCTGATCCTAATTGCCTACAAACGGGCTACAGGAGTAAATGTCTCCTCATAGTCTATCCCCTCCTTCTGACTATAGCCCTGGGCAACCAACCTCGACTTGTTCCTCACCACTTGACCATTTTCTCCCTCTTTGTTTTTCCACACCCATTTTGTCCCAATAGGTTTGCAGTTTGGTCGTGGCTACACTAACTCCCACACTTGGTTTCTCTCAAAATTCTCCAACTCCTCATGCATAGCATTCACCCAATTAGGATCAGATAAAGCGTGTCCAATGTCCTTAGGCTCAAAGGTAGCAACAAAAGCTGAATGAGCAAAGTGAGAAGCATTTTTGGACCTCGACCGTGTCGTACACTCATTGATATCGCTGATGATTACCGAGGGTGGATGATCAACTTGAACTCGCCTCGGTGCCTCTCGCCTTGAGGCAACCTCCCCATCAGCAGTTGCTTCCACTTGATCTTGATGGATCGTAGGCGGTGTAGGGGATGGACCATCCTGCACCGTAGTCATCATAGTGGAAGTAGCGGGTACACGCGTTGCTGGAGCTTCACCATGATCACCATCATCCTCTACAGCATCATCCTCCTCGTCCTCAAAGATCTTGCCAACTTCATCATCACCCGCACACTCAAAGACAGACGAATTGCATGGTTGTGTCTCGTCGAAGGTTACCTCACAAGTCTCCAGTACTAGGTTAGTATAGGGGTTGAGCACACGAAATGCTCTAGCATGACTAGCATAATTCAATAAAATTCCATCAGAAGACCTCGACTCAAAATATCTAGCCTACCCTTCTTCAGAATGAAGCACCGACACCCAAAAGCCCTAAAAGGGCTCACTCTAGGTGCTCGCCCGTGGATAAGCTCATTGCACGTCTTGTTCAAGAAAGCCCTCAGAAAAATCCGGTTCCCAACATGGCAAGCAGTATTCACTGCTTCCGCCGAATATCTCCTCAGAGTCCTATGCTCATCAAGCATTGTCCGAGCCATCTCACAAAGGGAGCGATTTTTCCTCTCAACCACACCATTATGACAAGCCACATAGGGAGAAGAAAACTGATGTTCGAGACCCAAATCATGAAAAAAAGTTTTGAAACGAGAGTTTTTAAATTCACTGCCATTGTCGCTACAAATAGCTCGAAAAGCATCTCCATGTCTCTCATTCTTCAACCTCAAGATCAGATCTCTCACAAATCCAAACGTCTCCCCCTTGTCAGCCAAAAAGAAGACCCAAGCATAGCGAGAATAGTCGTCCACGATCACAAGGACAAACCATTTCCCACCCGCCGAGCACACACGAGCTGGACCAACCAAGTACATATGAAACAGCTTGCATGGCATCTCTGTCATAACGGATGTTAGAGGCAGATGAGAGGCGGCGACCATCTTACCATGCCTACAAGGAGAACACACCAAATCTTTTTAGTATTTCAACTTTGGCAATCCTTGGACTAGACCTAGCCCACTCAAGCACGACAACAAGTCAAAACTCAAGTGACCTAGTCTCCAATGCCATTTCCAAAGCTCCTCCGAAACACCAGCACCAAACAACGAGAAGAGCCAATACATAGAGAAAAAATCAGCTCTGAAAATTTGACCTTCGAGGATGATCCTACACACAAGATCGCCTCAAGAATCCAAAACATGAGAACAACCCGTTTTGAAACGGACTTGAAAACCACAAGAAGTTGGGAGACAGAGAGAAGATTGTACCCCAATGACTTGGCAAGAGAAACACGAATAAGAGTCACAGACTCACTCACCTTCACCGTGGCCATTGAAAGCACTCTACCTTTCCCATTATCCCCAAAAGTGATGTACTCTTTGGTCATCACTGGGGTGAGGCTAGAGAACCATCGTCGATCTCCGGTCATGTGTCGAGAGCAACTGGAGTCGATCAACCAAAAGCCCTCAATGCCTCCCACTTGCAAAATCAAAAACGAGAGCGAGAGTGAGGAAAGGACTCAACACTGGTGTTAGTACAAAACGAATCAAACCAGTGCCTCGCCATTTGCTCAAACGTGGGGTTAGCAAAATCCATCCTATCTCTCCTAGGGGGAACACCCACACCTCCCCTTGGAGGACTACGCATACCACGAAGGGGAGACCGTGGCCCATAGCTCTTCTGGGACCTAAAGCTGCGATTGTTCCCCCCATACTCATATTGTCCACGAGCAAAGGAACGTCCAACCAACTCACCACGCCCAAGCCCAACACGCCTACCACCTTCTCTATGTGGTGGCTCACCTCGAGGCACAAACTCACACCTCTCTCGAGGGTAAATGATACACACCATACCCTCACCTATTGGAACCATCCTAGCCTCAAGTACACCACGAGAAGGGAGGTACCTGTCCTTGTTGGCCAACTCTCTAGCCAACCTCTCCTCACGCTTCCTCCTGAAGCAAAACTCAGTTAGGTGCCCATCCCTCCCACAATGCTCACAATGGAAGGATTTCGGTCTTTTTTTTGGGTTCTCTTTGGGCTCTAGCTTCTCCTCACTCGGTTTCTCTCCCTCCTTCCCAAGGAACTCATCCCCAAGACACTCTTGAACTTGATGGGTTTCTGGAAGTTGTCGGTTTGTGGAGGAAACACGGGTGGAGCTGGGGTTGTGTCTAGTCGGTTCCTAAGATGGTTCGGTTTAGGAACAAAGTGAGGACCATGTGTGGTTCGAGGACCGGTGGATGGTCGCTTCCTTGTGTGATGAGTGATTGACAACGTTGTGTGGACTGATTCTTGGCTAAGTATTGCAGGTGCATGTTGTGACTTGACTGGTGTTGGTGCAGGTGAAGAACAAGCGCGAAAGGTCGCCGCCGGTGAGGCCTCCAGGTGTGGAGAAGACAAGTAGGCTTCGTTCGAGGGACCCAGTGCCCAGCGGGGTCAAGTGCGAGCCGCATAGTGGCATGAACAGCAAGATGAAGTCATGGACGGTTTCTTGGTTGAACCTCAAAACCAAGGTCGAGCCGGGACTACATGGGAGCCGAGTCATAAGTGGCGATTGGCGGAGGCTACACCGAGTTCGAGGGGATTCCAATGGTTCACCAGAAAACCACTAGGTTCCTTGGTTGATCCACAAAGCCAAAACCGGAGAACCGAAGACGGTGCTGCAGCAGCTCCAGACCGGTCTGACCGATGAGGAGCACCGGTCTGACCGGTGTACGATGACGTAGTCCGGATTCTTCGAAGTAGAGGACACGCGTCGGGATCACATGGCTTGCGTCGAGGCTAAGCAGGGTGCGGTCACCGGGCATCCGCCCGATGGAGAAAATCTGAAGACTTCCAAAACCGCCCTTGAGGGGCTTGTATCCCTAGTTAGTAAGTAAGTGTATTTTAGACTTTCGGTTGCCTCCATATAACCTATGAGGTGAGAGGATGGCAGCCATCTCTTGGAACCTAGTTCATTTGCTTTCCTATTTTCCCTTCCTATTTTCTTAGGATTTCTATAGGACTAGCTTGAGAGCTTCATGGTGAGATTTTGTGAGAGGATTGGATGATCGGGCGGCAAGCTAGACCCTGTATGAACCTCCTTGGTTTGTATAGATGACTCGGCGTGGTTCCTCAAGGCTTTGTTGTGTTGTTCCCAGTTGTTCTTGGTGGTGATTTTCAGAGCCCTCTCTTGGTGGTTTTCTTGGTGTGTTTTCGAGACCTTTCTATTGGGGATTTGATGGGGGAAATTCATGTGAAACCTTCATGGTTCTTTTGTCTTTGATTCCCCTCCAAAATCCGTGAGTTAAGGGGCTCAATTGTTAGGTTTTCGGTGTTCTAGGGTTAGAGGAGTTCCTGGCGGGATTTCTTCAATTCCTCTTGATTTGGCAAGTTTTGGTGGACAAAATCGTGGTTATGGACTCCTCATGAGGTGTTCCTACTATCCCCAAAGTCTTGTTCAAGTCAGTGGAGCGATTCGGGAGATCGAACTTTGGATTTGGAGGAGTTGACCCGCGGGTGCTGTTCATCCCGAGCTGCCCAGGTTACACCGGTCTGACCGTTGCTCTTGACCGGTCTGACCGGTGCGAGCCACTTGTGGGATTTGCCTCGGGTGAACTGCTTGACTCGTGTGTCTTGGGGTCTTGGTGCTGCTGGTCAGTTCTTGGTCTGTTTGGAGTTGGTTTGTTAGGTTTTGTGTAGGGTTTTCCTTCCGTGCAGGTTGTGTTTTGAGGGTGTTTTTGTTCCAGGGCCTAGAGAAGTCACTGAGGCTTTCTGGAACACTTGTTGTGCGGCTGCTATAGCCACCAGCCTGACCGGATCTGTCCACCGGTCTGATCTAGTTTCTGCTCGCCGAAGTTCACGACCATAACTTAGGTCTACCGCAAGTTATGCTCGGTTAGTCAACCCCTGTCTTGCTATCCTCCTAGAACCTTTTGAAACCTTGCTTAGATAAGCACCTTTCTAATCTGCTAGCTCAACCTTGCATATCAAACTTGAGTCTCATAACCTTGCTAAGATGCTACAAAAATTTGATAAGTTTTGGACTCTGGTTTAAGTTATGAAGACCGGTTTCCGATTACCATAACTTTGTATCATTAAGTATGCCTGCTCGTTCGAGTTCAACATACGATGGTGTTTTAGTATACATGGCAACCCCTGCCCTTATCTGTGGATCGAGTTATCCTTGTACGCTCACACCGTCTGGTTCTCACTTTTGTCGTATGTCCAGATAGACAACGCTGGATCTGCGTCAGCTGATGTGGAAGCATGGACTCTCGTGAACTACCTCGAGGAGGGTGGATTGCCTGCACTTTTGTGGGACACCCTGAAGGACTTTGGGTACACCACTTACCCAGAGTACTCGACGCGGGAGATCATGACCACCGGCCAACTCCTTTGTTGTGAAGTAAAGGTGAAGTTTTCCATGTGTCCGACCAATCCTGCTTGGGAAGAGTGGGAGTGTAGGGCACAAGGGCGAAACTTGACTGATGCGGTGTAGCAGGCTGCTCTCAAAGCACTCACAACTTTTTGTGGGAAGCACCCTGACGAGATAGCCGGCTCTGCAGCCAAAGTGATTCCTATGCCTGAGCGACACACTGTACCTTGTGTCCAGCGCGAAGCTTTTCTTCCAACTCAGGGCAATTCTCATGTTAGTCCTGATCTTGCTACCTCAGTTTGATTCTCCGAAGAAATGTATGACACCGACCGACGGATGGTGGGAGAAAGTGTATTCTATAGACACCAAATCTATAGATACAGAGTTAAAGAAATGGAGTGTACAGCTCAAGCGTTGAAGGAAGCCCGAGCAATGATAACTACTCACAAGAAGGAAAGACGCAAGGACAAGGCCAAGATACAAGAGTTGAGTGAGATCATACACGAGCAGAACTTCCTGCTGCAGCATAATGACCAGTATATGCTTGAACTAGAAAATCAACTGGAAGCTATAGCAGTTCTACCTCCGGAACCTGTCATTCTTGGACCAGCAGAAGAAAAAGATGATGGGGATATCCAAGGAGAATCTGGAATTGAGTCCGGACCCGAGTCACCATAGTCCTGCCACATTGAAGATCCAACCCTAAGGGAGTTGGCATGTGAGAATAAAATTCTAAGTTGTACAAGTGTAGTATTTGAAAGGAACCCTAGTGTACAATAACCGCGTTTGGTTAGCTATTGTGGTTGGTTGAACTAGAAGCTTCTTTGTGCAGCTAGTCTGCAATGTAATCCCAAACGTTGTTCGTAATTCCGAAACCCCTCATCGATGTAACGCCTTGGTTGGACATCTTTCAGTAGTAATGTTCGTAAGGCATTATTTATGCTAGTTGTGATCAAACCAAAGTTCTGTAGTGAATCTCGAACTCGTCAAAAGGTTTGTGCCAATCAAAGATCCAATCGATTCATCAATCCTAAACTTATTCCTTTTTGTTGGTCTTGCTCACAACTTTGGGAATTAAAATAAATGTCACTTTTTAAGTATGCGTTGCATAGCATATGCATTTGGGAACCTTGGGTACACTAACATGCATTCGCATGAAAATATGTACTCATACTCTATCTCTCTCTTGGTGATGTTGTTGTTCCATAACCAATGGTGCCACGACGGGACCTAGGGCCTCGTGTGTGCTGCAGCCACATGACTGCGACTAGCGTGCTAGGTATCTTGATTGTGGGAAAGCGACTCGCCACACAGATCCTTTCTCTTCCTGTGATTGCCCTCGCAATCGCTAACTCATCATGTGGGTAGTCGGGTCATTCTAACATGCATCATGAGCACAATACTGCACGAGCATGTGCATAGTGTCTTCACAAGCATGTGCATTGCATCAACCTTTAAGATCATTGCACCTCAAAATAACAAGATGTCAACACCTCAAATTCAGAAGTTAAGGAAGGTGTGAGCAAGATTGTTCTGAAGTTCCCACATGAAATTATCTTTCGTACAAGAAATTATGGAATTCTTTTGATAGCCTTCCTTTTATTCGTAATGGTCTTTTGGTAATCCTTGTCGACTTGATTCGTTGCCGCCAATCTCGACGACCATGTAGCATCATTTCCCTTCCTGCTAGCCAAGTGGAAGTAGTAGAAGTAGAAATTTCTTGAGTAGTCAAGTTTCTCGAAAAATCCATGTGGAGAAGTCATCCATCGTGTATTCGTTCTTGGTCCATGCTCATAACATTCAAATCCTTAGAACCAAGCAAGGAAGTAAACCCAGGATCGATCGAAGCTATTGCTAAGCTTCTCTCTGTTGCTATCGTTAACGTAGAGTGTTGTACACTGAGCTTTCTCGTTCTCCTCCCCATCACGGTCAATTCGTTAGACAGTTAGACCTCATCTGCGGCAGTGTCACGACCGTATGACGCCGTGACGCCACTCCGCCATCTTCTTCCACAACCGTACTCACAACGCCGAGACCTCACGGGCTTGCCATTATCGAGCTCCGTGTTGTCTAACCAGATGCCTGGCTGGTCAAATGACTGTTGCAGCCCCGCAGTGGCCATAAAAGGGAAGCCCTTTACCCAAAACCGCCAACACAAAAGCCCCACATCTGTCCGAGCTCGGCATCACCGCCGCTCTGGTTCTTACTCCAGCTACTCCTGGTCACTCTGCCACTAGCCCATCTCTCCCATCTGTTCCGTCCCTCGCTGAGCAAGCTGTCCTCCGTATTCATCCACAACGTTGAGAAGAAGCTCAGAAGTAGACTGGAAGCAGGACTCAAGCCGAGCCGACACCCATGACTCAGTCTTCGGAAGAGTTCGAGTCCTTTCGTTGGACGCTGGTAGGGATGTATCTCTGTATCGTAGGCGGAGTCTGTCTGCTATTAGTTGTGCATGTGCACATTCATCGCCCGCTTCCTCATGAACTGTGATGAGGTAGTAAGGAACGTACCTTACACCCCTACTCCATCTGAATTCTGACATTGGGACCTGTAACCCGAGCTGTATGAAATTGATACTTGTGACTGTTTTGCTGTCTGGTTCGCATTACTTACCGTGAACGTGTTTCGTATTGCATGTCCGAATTGTGAGTTGTCTGGGTGTGATTAGGAACATGTATTAATTAGGGACCTAATTTTCAGATGTTCAGACCGGCACGGAGTAACCCCAATGGTTTTGGTGTGTCGGGTAGAGGTGATCTATCGCCACCACAGCCCACGACGCTGACCGAAGCCTTCGTGGCAGCGCATACCGATGTGTTGTGCCAGATCCTGCAGGCACAACAACGGATGGCTCAACAACTACAGCAAATGCCGCCGATGCAACAGAAGCTCCGACCTTCCAAGCCCTGTTCCCCCAAAATACCTACCCAGAATGACATAAACGCCATTGTCTGCGCAACTCAGCTGTTGGAAGGGCAAAATTCCATGCTGAACCAGATGGTGTACGATATCGTCCAAGGACGTTATGGGGAACCATCTCAAACTAATTTGGCAGACAATCTCTCTTAGTCTTTATCTGCCTATATGGTCGAACAGGCCCGGTTGTTCAATCTGTTGGTGGAGTATGTTAATCAAGACCAACCCAGGCCTCCGACTCCATATTACCCCTTTCTCAACTACCAATGGACCTTAGAAAAGAAGAGAGGGCAAGTCGGGGAAACAAGTAGGTGTTATCTGAAATATATGTAAGTGAGTGGGAAATTACCTGTAAGCAGACTCGCCCGCGTGAGGGCAAACGAAGATGTGACACTGGCAAGTCCATTCAGCTCCGTGTTGGTGATACGCTCTCGCAAGCCTGAAGGATCAGATGGCGACTAGAGAGGGGGGAGTGAATAGGAGCCGGTAAAAAAGTCTTCCCAAAGAACCTAGTCAAATCCCGGTCACACACAAGCGATGGATCGAATCACACACCAGTCGCCAAGACAACGAGGTTATGGATCAACCTCTAGCCTTAGGAACGATTCCTTGAAGCACACGCGGGAGCACCAAAGAAAGAAGGGAGGAATCGAACCAAGAAGCAAAGCCCACAGCCTCTGGCGGACCGTCCGGCCAGACAGGGCGGACCGTCCGCGATGGGCCGCGCGGACCGTCCGGGGCAGGTACCGCGGACTGTCCGCACCCTTGCCGCGGACTGTCCGGCCTGAGCCGCGGACCGTCCGTTAAATCAAACAGAACCTCTAGTGGCACACCGCGAACCACGGACCGTCCGCCCAACACATGCGGACCGTCCGAAACTTCGTCCAACCAAAACTCAAAACCACGACGAATCGAAACTAAACGCGAGCAAGAACTCGAAGAACACGGGACGAACACGTGTGGCGCGGACCGTCCGCCAGGAGGGCGTGGACCGTCCGCGAGGCACGGACAGAGCAGAAAAACGCCCGACCTCGAAGGTCAACTCCCCCAAATCATCAACGGATTTCCCAAACGGTTGAAGCTTTGGAGACAAGGGTTTGGGGACTTGAAAAGCGTCACACAAGGATGATATAGCCCAAAAATCTTGCATCCTAACTCCCTAAATCACCGGGAATCACGAATCCTTTGAGCACCACCAAAAGCTAGAGCACCAAACGAAATTCCTCGAATTGAAGTGGTTTCCCGGCGTTTGAGGACACAAGATCAATCACAAAGATGCACGAGACATCTATCCATGTTTCCCTCAAAGAAATACGGGGAGAAACTCACTCAAATCCGTGGAATCACACCGAGAACAAAGGCACGAAAACAAGCACAAAAAGACCATGAGAAACACAACTCCGAATCTTCTATACAAACCAGGAAAGATTCATAAGGTCTAGCATGCCGCCCTAGCATCTATCCCTCTCAATAAATCTCTCATGAAGCTCTCATGCTAGCCTAGATCAAATAGAGGAAAAATAGCTACGAAAATGAGAAATGGGAAGGAGGAAATGAAACCCTAAGTCGCAGAGTGAGAGAGAGCCACTCACACACCCTCATGGCTTATATATCGGGTCCCGCCGGAGTGGCAAATGACTCGACTACCCCTAACTTAACTACTGGCGATACAACCCACGCAGGGGCAGTTAGGTAATGTTTGTGGGTCTTGCCATCGGACGGCCACGCCTTTGCCGCACCCCGCGTCCTCCCGACGCAAGCCATGCGATCCCGCCGCGTGTCCTCCGCCTCTAAGCTTCCCAACACGCCCGGATCCCGTCTTTGTTGTGTTGGGCCCTCGGACTTGGTTTTGAGGCCCAAACCAAGAAACCGTCCTCCGATGGTTTTGTGGGCAAACCACCAAACCCCGCGTGCTCGGTCCGGCCTCCCGCCAAACCACTTGACTCGACCACCACCGTGCACCGGCTCAATTGTCCATGACTTCATCTTGCTCATGTCGCCACCATGTGTCCCGCACCCAGTCCCGCTGTCCACCGGGTCCCTCGAACCAAGCCTACTTGTTTCTCCATCTCCCGAAGGCCCCTCAAGGCTGAAGACCTTTCGCGCCCGTTCTTCACCTGCAACAACATGAACTAGGCCGCAGCCTACACCTGCGCACTAAGCCAAGAGTCAGTCCAACACCCGTTGTCAATCACTCGTCACTGAGGAGCGGTCATCCATCGACCACTGGGACGCTCCTGGTCCTCAATCTCCCCCTTGATGAGTGCATTGACAACACACAACGCGAAATGAAATTCAGAGAAAGAAAGAAAGAAAGGAAGAAGAAAGAAAAACAAAGAAGCTCAACTCATGACCGAAACCAAAGAAAGGCAAAGAAAGGTCACAAGCCAAGCAAAGCATAAACTCCACACGGAAAACAGCAAGAGAGCTCCCCCTTAACAAATGCAAGCTCCCCCTGAACATGTGAATGCAAACTTCCAAATTTTAGCTCACCTCTTCTGAATTTTCATTAAGCTCACCTCTTCTCCCCCTTTTTGACAATGTATGAATCAAGGTGAAAATGCAGAAATGCAAAACAAAGCATATAAAGATCTACATGAGCTTCTCAAATAGGCCAAATCTAGTGTCAAAGGCTAAAAATGAGACAAAGATCACACATATGAATCATAGCATAGTCAAAGCATTGCCACAAGTAATATATGAAAATACAAGCATGTGACAAAGCAAAATTTTCAGATTTAAGCAATTTTACCAAAAGAAGGCTCGCTTCACATGTAAAAGCCTATCCATGTCACACTTGAGCCACAAACATGCTTACCATTCAAAGATCATACAAGGATATCAAATTCTTAGCAAAAGATCATGGCAAACACCCATAAAGCAAAGCATGTCATGTCAAAGCTCATGAGCCATGTGTCCACTTCGGGGAGGCTTCTCCACTGGTGAACATCATGCAACATGTTTTGCACCCATATGTGAAAGATAAGACATTTTAAGCAGAGACATGATGGATGGAGCATTTTTCAAGCATTACACACTTCTTTTCAAGATTAATTCATTTCATGGTACATGAAGTGCCTTTGCGGCAAAAAGAAGCTTATGCTCCCCCATGAATGCAACATAGGCTAAACATTCACAATGATATTCGGCCTTTGGCCCAAATGCAAGAAAAAGACATCCAAGCACAATCTAAGCATGAGAAGCACGTTTAGACCAAACTGTGACATTGATACACAACTACACATGAGTGGAACATATTTCATCAAAAAACTAGTCAAGATTAGCATTTATTTCACAAAGGGCTATCTCACCACACATATATCTCAAATATTCCAAGAGCATAGCCTCACATCACCATTTCTCCACAAATATGACCAATATCTCACAAATAGCCAAAGAGACTCAAATAAGGCATATGAAAGAAGCTCATCATCCTAAAATGCAATATCATACAAATGCAACATGATATATGACAAGATGGCTATCCTACCATGCTTTGTACATCAAGCAAAACATGTATATACATCAAAGTAAAACATGGTATGATACATATGGTACAAGAAAAACCCCCAAGAATCAACTAGAAAGGGCAACAAACCCCAAGTTCCCCCCGCAAGCGCACAAATGTAGCTTGGTCGAGAGGCTTTGTAAAGATGTTGGCTAGCTGATCTTGGGTAGGGACATGACTCAACACAATGGTTCCTTTTTCCACATTGTCCCTCAAGAAATGATACCTCACTTCTATGTGTTTGGTTCTGGAGTGAAGCACAGGGTTTTTGGCTATGCTTATGGCACTGGTGCTATCACAAAGAAGTGGGATCTGGGTGCACTCCTCCCCAAAGTCACTCAAAGTGTATGAAATCCACAACAGCTGAGAACAACAACTCGCGGCAGCAACATACTCCGCCTCGGTGGTAGACTGAGCTACACTAGACTGCTTGCGGGAAGACCATGAAACCAACGAAGAACCAAGAAACTGGCAAGTACCAGAAGTAGACTTCCTCTCGACTCGACAACTAGCAAAATCCGCATCGGAAAAACCATGAAGAGAAAGAGTCGAGGAGGACGAATACCAAAGGCCAAGACCAAAGCGGATCGTAGGTACCGAAAATCCTCTTGATGGCCCGTCGATGTGATGTCCTCGGCGAAGCCTCGAAAATGAGCGCACAGACACACGCTGAACTGTATGTCTGGCCTCGTCGCCGTCAAGTAGAGGAGGGAGCCGATCATGCTCCTGTACTCCCGCTGGTCCACTGGTTCTCCGTCCTCGTCCGCATCCAAAGTGGTCGTACTCCCCATGGGAGTCGACATCGGCTTCACATCTTGCATCTGGAACTTCCTCAGCATGTCTTTCGTGTACTTGGTCTGGTGCACAAAAGTTCTGTCCTTCACTTGCTTGATCTGCAGCCCGAGAAAGTACTGCAACTCGCCCATCATGCTCATCTCGAACTCCCTGCTCATCTCATCTGCAAACTTGGCAACAAGGTTATGTGACGAGCCACCAAAGACAATATCATCCACGTATATCTGAACAATCAACAAGTCATTTCCATGCTTGAGGAGAAACAAGGTCCTATCCACGGTACCCATCACAAACCCTCTGCTCAACAGCAAACCTCTCAACCTCCCATTCCAAGCACGGGGCGCCTGTTTCAAGCCATACAGAGCCCTTTTCAACCTGTACACCCTGTGTGGGTATAGCTCGCTCTCAAACCTAGGTGGCTGCTTCACATACACCTCCTCCTCTATGACCCCATTCAGAAAAGCACTCTTCACGTCCATCTGAAACAACTTGAACCCTTTAGCCACGGCAAAGGCTAGAAGGATCCGAATTGCCTCAAGACGGGCCACAGGAGCAAAGGTCTCCTCATAGTCGATCCCCTCCTTCTGACTAAACCCCTGAGCAACAAGTCTGGACTTGTTCCTCACAACCATCCCATTTCCACCCTCTTTGTTCTTCCAAACCCACTTGGTTCCTATGGGAAGGCAATTTGGAGGTGGTTCAACTAACTCCCACACCTGGTTCCTCTCAAAGTTTTCCAACTCCTCATGCATAGAATTGACCCAGTTTGCATCAGATAAAGCATGTCCAATGTCCTTGGGCTCAAAGGTGGCAACAAAAGCGGCATGAGCAAAATAAGAGGAATTCTTAGACCTTGACCGTGTAGTGCGTTCGTCGATGTTCCCAATGACCTTCGACAAGGGATGCACTTCTTGAATCCGCCAGGGAGCCTCACGCCTCGAGACTACCTCCCCCTCAACTTCAGCTTCTCTCGCCTGGTCCTCTTGTTGCACCGTCATTGTCCATGAAGTAGACGGTCCACGCTCCATAGTGGTCGTAGGGGAAGTAGTGGGTACACACTCAGCTTCAGGCGCATGGTTCTCTCCATCATCATCTCCAGCTTCATCCTTCTCCTCTTCAAAGAGGTCCTCGGCCATCTCTTCATCACCCGCACATTCAAAACCAAGAGAGGTACATGGCATTGTCTCGTCGAAGGTTACCTCGCAAGTCTCCATGATTTTGTTAGTCTCAAGGTTAAGCACCCTATAGGCTCTAGAGTGGTTAGCATATCCAAAGAAAATACCATCACTAGGCCTAGCCTCAAACTTGTCGAGTTTTCCCTTCTTAAGAATAAAGCACTTGCAGCCAAAGACTCGGAAATGACTCACCTTGGGTGCCCGACCATGCATAAGCTCATAACAGGTCTTCTTCTTGAAAGCTCGCAATAAAATCCTGTTGGAAACATGACAAGCCGTATTGACCGCCTCAGCCCAATACCTCCTAGAAGTCCTGTGCTCACGAGCATCGTCCTAGCCATCTCACAAAGAGTCCGATTTTTCCTTTCCACGACTCCATTTTGAGGGGGCACAAAACGGGTCGAACACTGATGTTCAAGACCTAGATCACGACAAAAAGGCATCAAAACGAGAGTTCTTGAACTCTGAGCCATTATCACTGCGGATAGCTCGAATGGCATTCCCATGCCTCTCGTTCTTCAACCTCACGATCAGATCTCGAACAAAACCAAATGTCTCACTCTTGTCTTCCAAGAAAAACACCCAGGCATAGCGAGAGTAATCATCCACCACAACAAGGACATACCACTTTGTACCCACCGAACGAACTCGACCTGGCCCAACAAGGTCCATATGCAACAGCTCTGTCGGACGCTCGGTCATGACATCGGTTAGGGGTGGATGGGGAGTGGCTACCATCTTGCCATGCCTACACGGAGCACGAACCAAATCCTTCTCAAGCTTCAACCTCGGCAATCCTCGGACAAGATCAAGACCACTCAAGCAGGAAACCAAATCAAAGCTCAAGTGTCCCAACCGCCTACGCCATTTCCACAAATCAGAAGAAGGACCAACCATCAAACAGCGACCAGGACCCAAAGAACGAGAGAAATCCGCCCTGAAAATCTGACCCCCGGGGATGATCATACAGACATGATCACCTCGAGAATTCAGCAAACGAGACTCACCAGACTTGAAACGCACCTCAAAACCCTCATCAAGCAACTGAGAAACCGAAAGCAAATTGAAACCCAAAGACTTCACAAGAGCCACTCTCTTCAACGTTACCTTGTCACTCACATGCACAACACCCTTAGAAATCACCCTTCCTCATTCATTGTCCCCAAATGTGATGTACATCTTTTCCTTCACTAGGGTGAGGCTGGAGAACCACTTCTTATCTCCGGTCAAGTGTCGAGAACATCCGGAGTCGATCAACAAAATGTTCTCCAAGCCTCCCCGCCCGCAAATCGAAACAAGAACGAGAATGAGCTAGCGACTCGACACTGGGGTTAGCACAAAGAAAGTTAAACCG
The DNA here is from genome assembly GCA_947561735.1 of Cenchrus americanus. NCBI lineage: Eukaryota > Viridiplantae > Streptophyta > Magnoliopsida > Poales > Poaceae > Cenchrus > Cenchrus americanus. The sequence continues at coordinate 192,502,933 of OX387244.1, forward strand.
GTGTCGAGCCATCCGCTCAAAAGAGGGGTTAGCAAACATCATTCCCTTTCCACCAAACTTCCCATGTCCCATGGGAGGAGTACGAGCACCACGAGGGGGAAAACGTGGTCCGTAGTTCCTCGGGAACCCAAAGCTGCGATCATCTCCCCTAAACCCGTATTGAGGACGAGTAGGGGGACGTCCAGCAAAACCACCAGGAGCCCGACCAAACCTCTCACCAGCACGCACACCATCATCTCTCCTAACAAACCTCTCACCACCACCTCTTTGTGGGAACCTACCACCCTGAGCTCCAACTCCACCAACACTCCTCACACTTCCCACACCCCGTGGGAGTGGCACTCTAGGCTCAAGAATACCATGAGACTGGCGATACCTGTCCTGGTTTGCTTGCTCCCTAGCAAGCCTCTCATCCCTCTTCTTCTTGTAGCAAAACTCTGCAAGATGCCTCTCCTTGCCACAATACTCACACCTGAAGGGGATGGGTTTTGGTTTTGGCTCTGGCTTCTCTCTAGGCTTCTCACCCTTCTCACTCACAAACCTCACCGGTTTCTGGAAGTCATTTGTCTTAGGTGGGAATTTGGGTGGATCTTGGGTTGTGTCAAGCTTGTTGCAAAGGTGGTTGGGCTTTGGTGTGAAAGAGTTCTTGGGTGCTTTTGGAAGTGGGACTTGAATGCCTCCGATCACCTCAAACTCGGGATTAGACTCAACACACTTCTCATACACACTCTCCCCACTGTGCTCTCCCACTTTCTCACCCAACTTCTCAAACCCCAAACCACGACCATCAGCTCCCTTGAACTCCTCAATCATGATTTTCAATTGAGGTTCCTGCCAGACAACCAACCCAACACCTTCCTCAAATAGTCATTCTCCTCATAGATGACATCCAACCGGGAAGTAAGTTCAAGATTGCGCAAAGTAACTTCATCACAGCTAGAGCATGCATTTGCAACAGGAGATTTCAAAGATGCTTCCAAAGAACTAATGGTAGAACGAGCATCAACAAGCTTAGCATGCATAGTAGGACATGATTTACAAGCACTGAGCAAAGTAGGTCTAGCCTTAAGCTCATCATAATTAGTCCTAAGAGCATCTAGTTTAGCCAAAGTAGAAGCATTCTTCTCATTAATCAGCTTGATCTCATTCAACCATGCATCACACTCAAGACATTCAACATCATCAGGAGTAGTAGGGGCAAGTTTCAAAGAGTCATTCTCAAGTTTCAATTCAAGCAATTTGGACTCTAACTCTCCTACTTTCTCACTAGCATTCTCAAGTTGAGTCCTAAGATCTTTCCTCATCTTTTTGGCATCTCTCAACACACTATCACGGTTGTCAATCAAGCCATTCAACCTAGTGATCTCAACAAGCAAAGAGTCGGGGTCACGATTTACCTCATCCTCCGAGTCGGAGTCGCTGTCTTCCTTGTCGCTCTTCTTGCTGCTCGAGCTATGGACCATCCCACAAAAGCCTTCAAGCGCCACACAGCTCAACCCACTGAGGTTCCGGCTTGCACTCTTCTTGCCCGTGCGCCTCCCGGCATCTTCATCTTCACTGCTTGAACTTGACTGCTCATCGCTTGAGCTTGAGTCGACGTCGCTCGCACCAGCCACCATAGCTCTTGCCTTGTTCTTCTTGTAGCCACTCTTGCTCGGTCGCCGCTTGTCTTTGTCCTTGCTCTTGGACTTGCTGAAGTGCTTGCCCTAGGAGGAGTACTTGTCTTAACGCCTCGGGTGCGCCTTGTACTCGCTCATCTTGTACTTGTTCTCCTCCGCTTCCGGGCACTCGGCGATGAAGTGTCCATGCTTGCCACACTTGTAGCATGTCCCCGGACTCCGCCTTGCATTCCTCCGGCTCTCATGTAGTCGATCAAACCTCCTTGAGAGCAAGGCCAGCTCCTCCTCGCCCAGCACATCAAACTCCTCATCTGGAATAGACATAAGAGAAGACAAGGAAAACTGTCGACAGGAAGGGTTAGATTTGCCCTTTGATCCACCCACAAGAGCAAGACTATGGTCAGTTGAGCCCTCATGCTTGGATTGCAACTTCCTGTCAACCTCGGCCGACTTGAGCTTAGAGAAGAGGTCATCCAACTCAATAGTCAAATATTGCCCAGACTCCTTGATGGCCTCAACCTTAGCACCCCAAACATTTGGGTCCAAGACATGCAAGAGCTTCAAAGCCTGATCATGCTCGGTGTAAGGAAAATCCTCAACATTAGCCTTCATGTTGTTCACGATGGCGGTGAACCTCTGAAACATCGCATCAATGTCCTCACCGGGAAGTGGAGTGAAGTTCTCATATTGCATCCGGTAAGAGACAAAGAGGCGAGCCTTCACATGGTTATCACCACCGTGAGGAACCAACAACTTTTCCCAAATTTGCCAAGCAAGATTCAAATGGAGAACACGCTCAAACTCAGGATCACACAAGCTCCGGACCAAGTGATCAACGGCTTTTGCATTAGCCTCATACTTGGCCTTAGCACCGGCATCGGTCACCATAAGAGTATGGATGTTGACCGGAATAGCATAGGTCTTGTCTAGAACAATGAAATCCAACAGCATTCCACGAAGAAAGATCATCATGCCAGCCGCCCACTTGTGGTAACCCTTGCCATCGAAGTGCGGCGGACCGCCCCGCTCAACGTACGCCATCTTAGGATTCGAGACTTGTCAACGTCGCAAAGAATCCGGCACCAAGCTCTGATACCAATTGAAGGATTAAATGACGACTAGAGAGGGGGAAGTGAATAGGAGCTGGTAAAAAATTCTTCCCAAAGAACCCGGCCTATGCCCTAGTCAAATCCCGGTCACACACAAGCGATGGATCGAATCACACACCAATCGCCAAGACAATGAGGTTATGGATCAACCTCTAGCCTTAGGAACGATTCCTTGAAGCACACGCGGAAGCACGAAAGAAAGAAGGGAGGAATCTAACCATGAAGCAAAGCCCACAGCGTCTGGCGGACCGTCCAGCCAGAGAGGGCGGACCGTCCGCGATGGGCCGCGCGGACCGTCCGGCAGGCTACCGCGGACTGTCCACACCCTTGCCGCGGACTGTCCGGCCTGAGCCGCGGACCGTCCGTTAAATCAAACAGAACCTCTAGTGGCACACCGCGAACCACGGACCGTCCGCGGGAAGCACGCGGACTGTCCACCAGGCACCCGCGGACCGTCCGCCCAACACACGCGGACCGTCCGAAACTTCGTCCAACCAAAACTCAAAACCACGACGGATCGAAACTAAAGGCGAGCAAGAACTCGGAGAACAAGGGACGAACACGTGCGGCGCGGACCGTCCGCCAGGAGGGCGCGGACCGTACGCAAGGCACGGGCAGAGCAGAAAAACGCCCGACCTCGAAGGTCAACTCCCCCAAATCATCATCGGATTTCCCAAACGGTTGAAGCTATGGAGACAAGGGTTTGGGGACTTGAAAAGCGCCACACAAGGATGCTATAGACCAAAAATCTTGCCTCCTAACTCCCTAAATCACCGGGAATCGCGAATCCTTTGAGCACCACCAAAAGCTAGAGCACCGAACGAAAATCCTCGAATCGAAGTGGTTTCCCGGCGTTTGCGGACACAAGATCAATCACAAAGATGCATGAGACATCTATCCATGTTTCCCTCAAAGAAATCCGTGGAGAAACCCACTCAAATCCGTGGAATCACACCGAGAACAAAGGCACAAAAACAAGCACAAAAAGACCACGAGAAACACAACTCCGAATCTTCTATACAAACCAAGAAAGATTCACAAGGTCTAGCATGCCGCCCAAGCATCCATCCCTCTCAACAAATCTCTCATGAAGCTCTCATGCTAGCCTAGAGAAAATAGAGGGAAAATAGCTACGAAAATGAGAAATGGGAGGGAGGAAATGAAACCGCAAGTCGCAGAGCGAGAGAGAGCCACTCACACAAGCTCATGGCTTATATATCGGGTCCCGCCGTAGTGGTAAATGACTCGACTACCCTAACTTAACTACTGGCGATACAACCCACGCAGGGGCATTTAGGTAATGTTTGTGGGTCTTGCCATCGGACGGCCACGCCTTTGCCGCACCCCGCGTCCTCCCGACGCAAGCCATGTGATCCCGCCGCGTGTCCTCCGCCCTCGAAGCTTCCCCGACACGCCCGATCCCGTCTCCGTCGTGTTGGGCCCTCGAACTTGGTTTTGAGGCCCAAACCAAGAAACCGTCCTCCGATGGTTTTGTGGGCAAACCACCAAACCCCGCGTGCTCGGTCCGGCCTCCCGCCAAACCACTTGACTCGACCGCCACCGTGCACCGGCTCAATTGTCCATGACTTCATCTTGCTCGTGTCGCCACCATGTGGCCCACACCCAGTCCCGCTGTCCACCGGGTCCCTCGAACCAAGCCTACTTGTCTCTCCATCTCCTGGAGGCCCCTCAAGGCTGAAGACCTTTCGCGCTCGTTCTTCACCTGCAACAAGACGAACTAGGCCGCAGCCTACACCTGTGCACTAAGCTAAGAGTCAGTCCAACTCCCGTTGTCAATCACTCATCACTGAGGAGCAGTCATCCATCGACCACTGGGATGCTCCTGGTCCTCAAAGCCGCAAGGTTAAGAAAGAAAAGGAGGAAGAAGCTCCGCCTTATCAAGAAAGACCAGCAACAATTTTCCAAACCGGGAGACCTTCCACCCCGGTTATGCTACAATTGTAGACAACCCAGGCATTTCATATGTAATTGCCCAAATCTCTAGCACCAGGATCAGAACCTCGGAATAGTTAAGTGTACTCACGGCAAGAACCCGATTTTTCAATGGAAGCCAGACCAGCTTAACTCTATGGGTAACATCTCTATCCAAGAACCCCTTCCCCACTCCCTCTTGTAATTTCGAATCTCGGCACAAGATTCTTCTTATGGGGGGTAGGCTGTGACGCCCCAGGGTTTTCATTAACTTCATTAACGCTAATGACCGATTCAGCCGAGTCAAACCGGCTAACACTAGTCAAACCTAGGTCAACCTGGGTCATCACCTCGAAAATCTCGCCAAACAAACCCTATTGAACCCCTCGACCAAGTCTACCCACCCCCGTGGTCAACCTTTGGTCAAAGACATGGTCAAACCCCACTTAAACACTGACGTCGACGAATGTCTTCAGGAACTTTTGCCGCGTTCTCCAAAATTCACCTAAACACTTCAAAATCTACCCTAATGAAAGTTATCCAGCTTGTTGAGGGACACGACTTTCATGTAGATTGGCATTTCAAATTTTGAGAGGAACTTGGTGAAAAACTTGGTCGACTGTCAGCATCTCCTGTTCACTAAGACATGACGACATTCAAAGTTTGGCTGCAATTTATGCAAAATCCATTGAGATAAACACCCTAGAGCCTTTGTAAAAGTTGTAGAGGGCAGTGAGATCTACAACTTTCCTATTCACCACTTTGTGCACTTCTATTCAAATTTTGGGAGAAAATCGTAGTCAAAGCAGGGTACATTGACACAGTTGCAGGATGGCTGACGCCGCGCCACGCCACGGCGTCGCGCGACGCGCCTGAGCCGCGCCCGCCTCGTAGTCCGGGCCGCTCGCGCCTTTCCGAGGCCGCTTTGTTCCGAGGCGGGGAGCACTCTGAGGCCTTGAAGTCCGCGCCCACGCCACGTGGAGCCCGCTACCCTGCCGGTCGGTCGCACTCCGCGATACCCAGCGGTCCGTCGCGGTGCTCCCCTATGCGGGCGTGATGGCCAATGCCGCTCGCGGTACCACGAGTTAAGGTCGGGTGTTCCTTGGTGGTGCAGGCCCGTCCTCACCCCTCGCGTTAAAGCCAGACTGCGCCGTGCACTCCGCCCCGCCTACCTCCTCTGCCGCTCACCGTGCTGTCCGTCGGCACCATTAAGGGCCTCCACGGCGAACCTAGGGTTTGACCGGCCGATTTCCCCAACTAAAGCGCCCTCCACCCCCTCTTGCACCTGCTGTTGCTCGCCGTCTCGCTCATGTGTCCCACCTATCAGCCACCTCGCCGGAATGCCAGCTCCAGCGGCGACCGCCGCCTTGTGCCGCGGCCCACCCCCGCCGGCAGCCTCTCTTCCACATCTAAGCCCACGAATCGAACCCTAGTAGCCCTAGGCCCCTCCCCTGCTCTCCCCCGGCTGGACTTCGGCGAGCCCTCGCCGGAATTGAGGCTTGACCGCCGTCGTCCACTCCCGGGGACCCAATTGCATCGTCCCAATTCTTTTCCAGGGCCCTGAGTGCAAAGTAAGGACCTACTCTTGATGAATCTAAATCTTTCAGGGGCTGGGTTGCAAAAGCAAATCTCAAATAGTACATGTGTTTTGCTGATTCTTGTAAATTGCGTAGAACATCGTAGAAAATTTAGAAAAATGCAAACTCAATTTTTTGGGTTCGCGGTGAAAAATCCTACGACTTTTGTTATTCTTGCCTGAGCTAGTTCCTGATAATTTTTGCATGAAAAAATAGAAATAATAATACACTAGATCTGCTATATCTCAAAATCCATGAGTCCTCGGTATCCAATTTTTGGATATGTTGTGTGTTATGTCATGACTAGCTCCTGTAGAAAAAATTGCACAAAGTTATATTGTATATCTTTTTATAAAAATTGTTTTCCAATCCTGCGGAATCTGCCTAGATGATTTTTGTAGCCAAAAATAATTATGGTTTTGTGCCCAACTTCTGCATGTTGCCTTGTTATGCCAAAATACACCTCTGGTGAATTAATCACAATTTTATGATGACCAGAAATATTTATTCATGAAATATGCTAGTTTTTCTTAGTATTTGCACAACACAAGATTCATAATAGTTATAGGTGTTTATGCTGCATCCCTAGATTAGTTTTGGACCACATAAAATATGTGAGAAAGTTAGGATCATTTTTTTGAGTATTTTTTTGTGTGCATTTACCTTGTCCTTCTAGCTATCTTTTGTTATTTTCAAAAATATTTAATTTCTAACTATCCAAAGCACGCATTTATGTCCAGTGGCTTGTTACAGGTGTTTAGTGTGTAACACACCCCTCCACTACATTTTATTAATTAATTTTATGGATAAAAGCTATAGAAGCAATTTAAAGCTTAATAGTCATTTAAATGGGAAAAATCACCGACCCACCTTTAATAACCCCCTGTGTGGGTGTCAATCGATTTAAAAGGCTAAATGTACCCACCCACTGCTGTTTGTGAAGTTAAATTAAATTACTTGCATATATATGTACACAATCACTATCAAAAAGAATATTTAATAAAGAGCTGCATATTGTTCCTTTTTGGGAGAGTATGCTGAATGTATTTATTATCTAGGTGAATGTGTCCAACCAATGCACCCCATGACTGTCATTTATGGTTTGTAACTAATTAAATTAAAAATCGTCGAGTAAATCTTGCATTTGCATCTTCATGTAGAACTTTCCGCCGGTAGACATACGCTTGTGCCGGAAGGTGGAGACGAAGGTGCCGACAAAGAGCTGCAGTACGTGGACGTAAGTCAAGACCTGGACCCAAATCCAGAAGGGCCCAAGGCCAACCTTGCGAGCAAAGGCAAGCCCCAGATCATTAACCCCGTATTTTAAAATTATGCAACTATGTTTGCTATGATTGTGCATTTACGTTTCAGGAGATGATTTGAAACCCTAGATGCATGATCCCTAGGTTGAAGGATCGGATGGCAACTAGAGAGGGGGGGGGGAGTGAATAGGAGCCGGTAAAAATTCTTCTCAAAGAACTTGGCCTATACCCTAGACAAAACCCGATCACACACGAGCGATGGATCGAATCACACACCAATCGCCAAGACAACAAGGTTATGGATCAAAATCAAGTCTTAGGAATGATTCCTTGAAGCACACGCGGAAGCATGAAAGAAAGGAGGGAGGAATCAAACCAAAGAGCAAAGCAGCAAGGCTTTGGCGGACCGTCCGGCCAGGAGGGGCGGACTGTCCGCACGGGACACACGGACTGTCTGCCAAGGTACCGCGGACTGTCCGCCAAGGTACGGCGGACTGTCCGTCCTGAGTCGCGGACTGTCCGATAAAGCAAACAAAACCTCTAGTAGCGAACCCCGAAAAACGGACCGTCCGCGGGGAGCACATGGACCGTCCGCCAGGCACCTGCGCACTGTCCGCACCTCTGCTGCGGACCGTCCGAAACCTCGTCCAACCAAAACTCAAAATCAAAACGGATTGAAAGCGAAGCCGAGCAAGAACACGAAGAACACCCGAAGAACACTGGGCTCGCGGACCGTCTGCTAGACACCTGCGGACTGTCCGCGCTTCACGGACAGACCCAAAAACAGCCCGACCTCGAAGGTCAACTCTCCCAACTCATCACCGAATCTCCCAAACAGTAGAAACTGTTGAGACAAGAGTTTGGGGACATGATAAGCGTCAAACAAGGATGGTATACCCCAAAAATTTTGCCTCCTAACTCCCTAAAACACCAAGAATCGCGGATCCTTTGAATACCTCCAAAAACTAGTGCTCCGAACGAAAATCCTTGAATCGAAGTGGTTTCCCGGCGTTTGAGGGCACAAGATCAATCACAAAGATGCACAAGATATCCATCCATGTTTCCCTCAAAGAAATCCGGGGAGAAACCCACTCAAATCCGTGAAAACACACCAAGATCAAAGGCACCAAAAACAAGCACGAAAAAGACCACGAAATTCACAACGCCGAATCTTCTATACAAACCAGGAAAGATTCACAAGGTCTAGCTTGCCGCCCTAGCATCCATCTTTCTCAACAAATCTCTCGTGAAGCTCTCAAGGTAGCCTAGACAAGAAATGGAGAAGAAAATGTCTCGGGAAAATGAGAAATGGGAGGGGGAAATGAAACCCTAAGTCGCCGAGAGGGGGGGGGCCATCCACTCACACTCACGGCTTATATATCGGGTCCCGCCGGTGTGGTAAATGACTCGACTACCCCTAACTCAACTATTGGCGATACAACCCACGCAGGGGCATTTATGTAATGTTTGTGGGTCTTGCCATCGGATGGCCACGCCTTCGCCGCACCCCGCGTCCTCCCAACGCAAGCCATGCGATCCCGCCGCGTGTCCTCCGCTTCGAAGCTTCCCGACACGCCCGGATCCCGTCTTCGTCGTGTTGGTCCTTCGGACTTGGTTTTGAGGCCCAAACCAAGAAACCTTCCTCCGATGGTTTTGTGGGCAAACCACCAAACCCCCCGTGCTCGGCCCGGCCTCCCGCCAAGCCTCTTGACTCGACCGCCACCGTGCACCGGCTCGATCGTCCATGACTTCGTCTTGCTCATCTCGCCACCACTTGGCCCGCACCTAGTCCCGTCGTCCACCGGGTCCCTCGAACCGAGCCTACTTGTCTCTCCATCTCCCGGAGGCCCCTCAAGGCTGAAGACCTTTCGCGCCCGTTCTTCACATGCAACAACACGAACTAGGCCGCAGCCTACACCTGCGCACTGAGCCAAGAGTCAGTCCAACACCCGTTGTCAATCACTCATCACTGAGGAGCGGTCATCCATCAACCACCGAGACGCTCCTGGTCCTCATATGTACCTATGCTCTATCATTAGTATGCTAGGTCGATAGCTGCTTTGCTATAGGACCGGTACAAGTCGAGTGATGTTCGTCACTCGCGATAATAGGTTCTTATGTTGGAATTATAAGATCTTTATAAATGGATCGCTCATGTGGTAAGAGCATGGGATTTGGGCTCCGGTCCAATGGCTTTCCTGGGCTAAGCTTTTGAACGTACTAAGCACTTGCCGGGAATGGGACCGGTAAGCCTAGTACCTTAATGAGATGGCGTGGGAACTTTTCCTTACTACTCCTGAATGTTCACCTAAACGGCTAGCTACCGGGAAGGGGGTTCATGTGTGAGACTGGGTGCCTCGCTGGGTATGCTAGCTAACCTTATACCCAGGACTGTAGGCTCTGTTCCCAACCCGAGGACTTTTGGGAACCGCCTGGATGGTTGTCCTCTCGGGGGCAACCTACCGTGTGTTTAGGTTTAGCTTGCAAGGTTCAAATCAATCGATTGTCGGCCTCTCACCGTTATCCGAGACTGCTTAATCAACTGGCCACGATATCCCGCAATGATGGAACTCGGTGAATATTATCGTATGAATTAATTGCTGGTCCAATTCTTGATTGAATTAGTTGGCACACATAGAAATGGTAATCAATTAGAACTTGTGCTAAAATATTGAAAGTAAGGATCTACTCTTAGTGGTTGTTCAACAAAAGAAACTCCACCGACCAAAAGCCTTCATGTCTATAGTTTGGTGATGTAGTTATCACCCGACGGTTAAGTCTTGTTGAGTATTAATATACTCAGGCTTGCTTTAAAACTATTGTGCAGGTGCTTTTTGACCGGGTGGATGACGACAAGTGGTGACATCACGGATGGCCTCCGGTGATGCTTACCGTTGCGGTAGTTTAATTTAACTCTGTTGTTTCGAACTCTGAACCTTACCCCATGTCAGGAACAATGGTTTGTAATAAATTAATTTTTAATTCGTCTTGTACTCTGGACTCGCCTTCGCGTGAGTTTTATGCATATGTCGATCCTCTATATGAATTCCAAGTGATTTACCGGGCGTTAATCCGGCAACTAACGACAGGATGATACTTTACCAAAGTGGATCAGTTTTAGGTCATAGTACGGTATTTTCCTGGGCGGGTAGTCACACCTCCAAGTGGGCCCAGAGTCCTTATCCATAATCCAGCGACCCTGGATGACCTTTGACGATCTATTCGAGATCGTGGGAGACCTGCCGGGCCTGTGGAGCAAGCATCTCCCTAGATCACGATGGCGGCACCACTAGTAGGTCTGAGGATCACGGGATCCTCGCTATATTAACGGAAGGCGACCTTCCTATATTTGTAACCAACCACGATGAGGTTCCACCGACCTCAAATGGAAACCCTAGCCCACCGGCCATATAAGGCGACCTAGAGATCCATTCGAGGGGACTTCCCTTCCACGCATAATTCCACCACACTAAACGTAGGGTTTTACTCTCCGAAGGCCTGAACTAGTCTAAAACCACCGTGTCCTTGCCATTCTCGCCGGGTTCCGAGCTCGATCCAAGAACTACCACCTATTGTCTTAGGTCTCGATCCCCCCACTAGTCAACCTACAACCGCTTGGGTAGCACCCTTGCGGATCTATCCAGGTCTCACCCCTTACAGTTGGCGCGCCAGGTAGGGGAGATCGGGAACTCGCTGTGCAGCATGGTGGCCCAATCTGGTGTTGTTTTTTCGGTGAGCATGACAGACATCCTCACCAACCCTGTGGTGATTTGCTTTGGCTCCTTCATGGCGACCTCCACCGCACTGGCGGCGGTGACCTCACCAATGGCCACAGTGAACGCCTCGGCGACCTCTGATGCCACCCCCAGCTCCAGCAAGAAGTCAAAGACCCACCTACCAAAACCCTATGACATTATTCAGGGAATGAAGCACGTCATCGACATGATGGAGCAAACCTTCCAGATCTGCGAAAGAGCCCAGCGCTCAACGCAAGATGTGTCGCACCGCAAGACCTTCCCTTTCGGTCTGCGGCCACCCAGCGACGCATACGCTCATCAGGCGGCGAAGTCGATCCAGATCGAATCTGGGCGATAGCAACCATCTGGCGACCTGAAGGTCGAAACCCGCGCTCGTCGTGACCCACAAGACGTGCCGTGCATCTACCACAAGGGCGCGCGACACACTCTCCGTGGCTGCCGGCTACGGAAGAAGATCAGCCAGGAGCGTGACGTCTCATGCGCTGCACGGGCTCCCACATCTCCGGACGACGGCGAGTTCCAGAAGGCCCGGATTCGCATCTCCCCCGACGGCCAAAGGCCCACCCGGTGGCGCGTCCTGGTGGTTTCAGCGAACAACCCATCACGGGATGGCGCGACGGATTCCGAGGAGGCACGTCGGATCCAAGCCAACGCGAACCGCGGCCAAAGGCGAGCAGAGGAGCAGCCCCAGACAGTACCCCCGTGTGCCCGCGACCTACGCGTCGAGTTCGAGGAGGCAGGAATGCCGACGTTCAACCGCCCCTAGGCCAATCCGGGTGCGACGTTGGCACGTCTCCAGTGTCGGTGTGGAATATGGTCCCGACACTAACCAGTAGAAAGCGCCGAGGTCTATCCCTCAATGGTCGATGCTAAGCAATGAGAGACACGGGATTTATCCTGGTTCCTGCCGAGGGGGCCGTACGTCCAGCAGAGGAGTGCTCAAGGCACTGTATTGCTCGGCAAAGACCGGGTGCTCGTAGTGGGGCTGCTACAAGCAAGGCGGGAGAGGAAGCGTGGCTTCCAAGTCCCTGGAGGAGTGGCTGAAGATATTGTGGGAGAATTGGAGAATGAGTACGTGGTGTGCCGTGTGTTCCTGTCTGTCTCCCCTGCGGCTGGGGGGTTCGCCCCCCCTTTTATAGATCAAGGGGGAGGCGGATTACATGCGCGCCGCGCTATCTAGCTACGTGGGGAAGCACGACGTGCTATGCTGTAGAATGGGCGGCCGTCCGGACGATCCTTGCGGCGATCTGGCCATCATGGCCTACCTTGTACCCGAACAGTGGCGGTTCGAGGGTTGAAGGGCAGCGGATGGTGGTAACGCCTTCTGATAGGCTTCGAGGGAGGTGCTGACGTTGGCCTGTACGGAGTACAGGAGTAGGTAGAACGGCGTCCCTTCCCAACGCTCTTCACAGTGCTGGAGTCGTTGCTACAGCGCCTGGCGTGCGCCTGCACGCGCGGGGACGGCGGCCACGCTGTTACAGTGGTAGGGATGGTGTTTCACCGGCCTAGCGCCTCCACCTAACCCTGTAGGGTCACAAGAAAGTGAATCGAGGGTGCAACCGGCCCCCCTTCGAGGGCTCGGCGCGTTAGCCGTACTGGAGCAGGCGCACGGCGTCACGGGACTGACACCGGCCGCGCTGCACAGTCCCTCCACACAGTGATGGGGATGGGCTCCTCCCTGGGGAGTTGGTGCGGCGGCACCGGGCGCGAGCCCCCGGGCGCATGATGGCGCCGTCGCGCCGGTGTCGGGCGTTAAATGCCCGTGTACGGGGGCCGGCGCACGCGTGAGGGGCGCCCTCGAGCGTGGCGGACCCCGGTCGAGGGCGGGACGTACCCTCGAGCGAGGCGGAACCCGCTCGAGGGGGAGCGGACCCTCGAGCGAGGCGGAGCCCGCTCGAGGGAAGTGCTACCCCTCGAACGGGGCGGAGCCCGCCCGAGGGGGGCGCGCATCCTCGAGCGAGGCGGAGCCTGCTCGAGGGGATCTCCAAGAAGGCCGCCTTGATGGGCCGTCGGGGTCCCTGCGGCGTGTGCCGTATCCTGCATGGTTAGGCAAGCTATGTTTTGGCTTTGTTGCGGGTTTTAAGTGAGGATTTCCCCGTCGTTTAAGGGGACCCCTAGGGTTGTCCCCGACAGTAGCCCCCGAGCATCTGCGGGTTTGCCATTGAGGCTCCCGCAGATGCTGGAACCTACTGATAGGACGTTCTTCCCTCCTTGTTTTGCGAACGCTTTCCGCGGGGCCGCGTCAGCGGACCCGCGGTCCAGCCCCGAAGCCTGCGCAGAGTGTGGGTGCTCTCGCGAGGGGTTAACCGCGAGAACCGGTCGGAGGGCGTGGCACATGTTCCAACCGGCATCGGCGGTGTCTCGGCCGGCTCGGTGACGCACGCGGCGCCGGCGCCTCGTCTCCGGCGGGTGCGGGCCAAGGAGGTGTAGCCGTGCGTTAAGCCCCCCCGAGCCCGGGCCGTTCGAGGCGATCGGGTAGAGCTTTACGACTTGTTTCTTAACGCGCCCTCGCCGTCCCTCCGCGGGACGGAGGGTGAGGTTTCCGCAACCCCCATCGAGCGGGTCGTGAATTGCGGATTCCTCTTTGAGCTGCTAGTGGGTGGTTCGAGTGGACGCCCATGCCCCGTTCGATAAGGGTAGGCCGCGTGGTCCGGAGACACGTCCATGGAAGCGCTTGCGTGGGTTTGCTAGGTGGGGCTCGTCCCGTTCGATAGGGACCGAGGGCGCGGAAGCTCTCCCTCGGTGGGATCCCCCGCGCTAGCCGCCCTCGCCGGCTCTCGAACACGACATGTGGGGCACCCTCGAGCCGACGGGCTCGAGGAACGGCTCGAATGCGTGTGCCCTCGTCGTCCCCGACTCGCGATGCGGGGCGCCCGTTCGAACCCGTCGAGGGTCGGGCTTCGAACCTCCGATCGGAGGGGCCGTGCGGGGCGGCGCCCGGGCGGCCCCCGTCTTTTGCGTTTGCGGCCGTCGAGGGGTCCGGGCGAGCCGGCCCCCGAGGCGCCGGTTGGTAGCACGGCGTGGCATGGGTGCTCGCGGTGCCTCGCTTACTTCAAGCGGGCGCCGGGCGACCTTCTCACGCACATGCCCCTTTTTAGAGAGTTGATATTGTATCGAGCCAGGGGCTCGTGCCACTCGAGGTTTTGCGTGGCATGGGTACCCATGGTGCCCGCTTTACTTGAAGCGAGCCCCGGGTGACCTTCTCACGCCGATGTCCCTTCGAGGGCTGGTATTGTCTCGAGCCAGGGGCTCGTGCCGCTCGAGGGTTTTGCGTGGCATGGGTGCTCGTGGTGCCCGCTTTACTTCAAGCGGGCCCCGGGCGACCTTCTCACGCCGATGTCCCTTCGAGGGCTGACTTCGTCTCGAGCCAGGGGTTCGCCCCGCTCGAGGGTTCTCCTTGCTTGGCAAGGGACCGGGTCATTAAATGCCTCACAGTCGAGGCTGCGGTTTTGCAACGCGGGCGCGCCTTTTTAGGCGTTGCGGCCGCGCGCGCGCGTAGTGGGCGGCGTGGAAGGCGGACGTGACCGCTTGCCTCGGTCCCTGCTAGTCTTCGCCGTGATGATGCCCCGTCCGCGGTGATGTGGCCGTTGCGGTCGTGGTGGGGCCCATTCGTCGGCGTGAAGAGAAGATTCCCTGCAGTTAATGCGCACGGGACATCCGCCCCGGAGAGCTCGCCCGCGGCTTATAAATCTGAGGGGGGGGGGAGACGGCGGTTTTTTACCTTAGCGCCCCGCCATTCCAGCCCCTTGTGCCTTCGTCTTCGCCTCGCCTTTGCCACCGTGCGGTGTCGCCATTAGAGCTCTTCTTCCGTTTCTCGTCCTCCGCTCTCGCATTCCTTTGCCTCCTTCTCATGGCACCGCTTCCGCCCCTCACGATCCTTGACCCGTACGCCTGGGAGCGGTCGACGGTGACTCCGCTGGCCCTTGGCGAGCTGGTCGCCGCCGCCGCCCGGGGCGGCGAACGAGGATGGCCGCCGGCGGAGTGGATAGTGCCGCCGGCGGGGGACCGCGCGCCCAACCCGCCGGAAGGCTACGTGGTGAGCTTTATCCGCTTCCACGAGCGAGGCTTCAATGCGCCGGCGAGCCGCTTCATGCGGGCGCTGTGCCACTACTACGGCGTGGAGCTGCACAACTTCGCGCCCAACGCGATTTCGCAGGCGGCCACGTTCGTGGGCGTCTGCGAGGGGTACCTCGGGGATCCCGCTCAGCGGGAGCTGCGGGTACACCTCATCCGCGCGGAGCTCTTCACGCAGCCCACGACGGAGCGAGGACCCGCCGCGCGGTGCGCGCCGGCGGGATGTCGCTTGCCCCGCGAGGGGCGGTTCAAGGACGACTACATCCCCCGCACCATGACGACGAACAACGCCGGGCCGGGAGCGGGGATGGTTCTACTTGCGCAACGCCGAGCCCGGCCTCCCCCCTACACCGGTCGGGTGTTCAAGGAGAAGCCCGGCTCTTGGGGCTACGGGCGTCCACGCCCCGGCATCGGAGGCGGCGGGACTCGGTCCCGGCCGCCCGAAGAGCCCGCGCGGCGCGAGGGCCGACCGCGTTGGGCGTCCTCGCCTTCCTCCATCACCGGCGGATCGTGCCTCCGATGGAGAGGGCGCTCCGCATCTACGAGATGACGGAGGCGGCCAACCCCGTCGAGCCGGCGAGGTCGCGGATGCTCCCCGACCCCCTCGGGCGGTCGTATGCACTCACCCGGTGCGAACGCCGTCGACACCGGATGCCGATGCATCCGGACCGGACCCCATGGGACCTCGAGATGCTCCCCACCGGCCCACCGGTGAGTGTGATTCTTGATTTTGTTTTAGTTCTTGGTGTTGCTTCGCCTCCCCGACGCGTCCTTGATGTTCCCCGTATGCACTGGTGAGCTTTACCGCCTCGAAGTCCGTTCCGCCCACCCCCGACTCCCGTGCGCTTGGTCGGGCGGTGCGGCGGCGGGGAGCGAGGAGCGGGCGGCGCGCAGGAGGGAGCGCGCGAGGCGGCACAACGAGCGCCGTGAGCGGCGGAACGCGGAGTACCGGCGGCGCGAAGAGCTGGGGCTCTCCTCCCCGGGGACCGAGGAGTACTCGTCCTCGGAGGAGGACGAAGAGGAAGAGGCTGAGGGGCGGGGCCCCTCTGATAGGTGGGAGCCCTCGCCCCCGTCGCCGGAGCCGGCTCCGGCGGCAAGGGCGGCATCGCTCGGGGCGCGGCGCAACGGCGCCCGCCGCTAGGCAATCGACATCGGGGGCGGCGCGCGCGCGAGGCGCCGGCGCGCACCACGGGGCGCGCGCGGCGAGCGCGCGCGCGTGCGTGCGGCGAGCGCGCGCGCGCGCGCGCGCGCGCGGGCCGCGCGCGCGGTGGCGCCATCGGGGAGGCGCGGCGGCGGGCGCGCCGGCCGCGCCGGCCTCATCCGCCGAGACTTCGAGGAAAAGGAAGCGCGCCTTTTCCTCCTCGAGGTAAGGGGCTCGATCCTTTACTTGGTTTGATTTGTTGATGATCGGGCGTTCTAACCCTCTCGTTTGTGCCGGCGCGGGTGGTGCCAATCGTGCCTCCCCTCGCACCGGCCAAGGTGCCGAGGACGGACGCGTCCATCCCCACCGGCGGCGCTCGTCGAGGGCGTCGCGGGCGGGGGCAAGCTCGGCGGCGGTGGGCGAGAGCTCGCGGGCGCGGGCCGGGGCCCCCGAGGCCTCGGCCGGCGGATCGGCACGCCACGGCGCGGCCGGGTGGTTGCCGAGGAGCGGCCGGTGCGGCCGCCGTGGCGAGGGCGCGACCCACGGCGGCGGTCGTGGCGGAGGTGCAGCCCGCAGAGGCTGTTGCTACGGAGGCGCGGTACGTGGCGCCAGCTTGTTGACGGTGTATTTTGGTACACCTAGCATGTTCATTACACTTTGGTTTGGATTTGATTATGGAACTAACCCGCCACTAGGCACACTAATCATATAACAAGTTCATCTTTGTGCATGCATTTGGAATTGTTGTGTTTATGTAGGAAAACATGGACATAAAGGATGGATTCGCAACGAGTTCAAAGGAGCATTCATGGAGTCTTGTTCGTGTTCATGAGCTTGCTGAAATCACTTCCAATGGTGGCGAGGACCGAAGTGCTACGAGGAACACCCCCAGGGATTGAAGCGTAAAAGATCAAACTTCATGCAAAGAGAGCCTCCATCTTGGACGCGAGGATAACGAAGATCAAAATCATGCAAGTGGAGGGGGCAAAGTACATAAGTGCACGAGGACCCACGAGCAAAAAGGGGCGACCGAACCGGGCCGAGATTGGGCTGGGCCGGCCGGCCCGGCCGGCCGGCCCAGCCCACTTCCGCACCGGTTCGGTCCCGTTTTCCTTGCCCTCGAAGGATCTTCGACCCTAAAACCCCCGACGCGCCGCCAACACCGAGGAGAGGAGTCATTCGCACCAGAAGGCCATCCACAAGCTAGAGAGAGAGGAGGAGGATCTCCGGCGGGAGATCAACCACCTCGAAGGAAGCACCCTCTCGTGGAGAAGAAGGAAGACACCGGCGGAAGGGAAACCATGATCAACGGTGCCATGATCAGCACCTTGATGGGGTAATCTTCTCATTCGTCCATGGGTTGTAATCGATATTGAGATGTAATCGCACTTTGTCGGATTATCTATCTATCATCTTGTGTTGAATATACTTTAATGCTTAAGGCTTGCAACCGTGTTGTAGAGGGAGTAAGAGCTCCAATGCTTCCTTAGATCCATTCAATACGCCGTGGCCATCAAAGGTCTAGTCATGAATACCTTCGCGTAGTGACAGTACCAGAGGAGGGAAAGGGCGAAACCGTGGTCACAACCCCGATAGATTAGATTGGTTTTCATGTCTTTAAGCGATTGCATGCTCTAGTATCGTAGACCCGTGGGCGAGTGTCTTCTACCTTGATCGTTTATCATTCTCTCTAGTGTAGTTTAGTTGTTTTCTAGTAAAATAGTAGTTAGGGTTTTAGTAGTTAGTGTGTCGTTGTTGATCAAACGCTTGTAATCCCCTTGCTCCGCGGATTGACAAGAACCTTGGGAATCCTGTGGTGAAAAAGGTGTGGGGTCCGTACGCTTGCGGATCGTAGAGGGATACGTCTTTTATCTGTCAACAAGCCCCTTTTTCTGGCGCCGTTGCCGGGGAGCAAGTTAGTTTACATCGTTTGATTTGCATCTAACTTAGTTTTATATTTTAGTTTATCTTTTATTTGCTATATCTAACATATATTATCTAGAAAAACACTTGTGTCGTTTTCGTTTTTGTTTTTATCTTATTGTCTAGATGGAGTTCGTGAATCAACCCGTGGAAGAACCGGAGAAATCATTAAGGGATTACGCTAGCCCTCGATGTGAAGACATAAAGGTACAAGAGTCGGATTCGAAGCTCGAAGCGACCAAGTATGAAATCAAATCCAAGATCATCAAGATAGTGGCGGAAAACCCATTTGAAGGGATGGTTACGGAGAACCCATATAGACACATAAGGGATTTCACGACAATATGCAACACGGTGCGTCAAGAAGGAGTTCCCGATGAATGGTTCAAATGGAATCTCTTTCCCTACTCACTTGCCGGCAAAGCAAAGACATGGTATTCGGTTGCGTCCTTTGAAGTTGAAGGCAATTGGAACAAGTTGACAAAGAAGTTTTGCGAGAAGTTCTTTCCAATTAGCAAGGTTCAACATCTAAGGAGGCAAGTGATCACTTTCATGCAAGGAGAAGAGGAAGGGATAGACCAAGCCTGGGATAGGTTTAATGAATTAATCGAACAAGGACCAAAACTCGGCTTCACCGGTGACGTACTCTTGCATACATTTTTCTTTTCCCTAACCCCTAGTTGCATGCGACACATCGAAATGTGTGCAGGTGGGGATCTCATGGAGAAAACACTCACGGAAGCCGCCCAACTTCTACAAAAAATTAGTAAAGTGGCTGCCATGCGAAGAGATTGGGAAACAAGACTTGCGGAAGAGCCGGAATTCAATTCAAGGAAGAAGAAGCTTGCTGATTTTTCTAAAGAGGCAACCCCGGAAGTCACAAAAGAGGAGCCAATCATGGAAAAGCTTGAACAAGAACACATCAAGTCAAGAACTACACCAAACGTCGACTTCGCCGCACCAAAGGAGACGAACAAGAGAAGCATGTCAAGCGCGAAGCCACTAAGAGAGTTCGAACCAATGGATTGGGTTCATATTGATTACGGAGAAATATTCAACAAGAGAAGACCGTTCCCTAATCAAAAGAGAATGGCAAGAGCATTGGAAGTGGATTTCCCACCGGAGAAGAAAGCTGAAAATTCATACGACCTCGAAACCACCGGTGAAATTTTTGAAAAGCTCTTTGGAGATGACGTGGTGGATCCGGAACATATTGCCGAGGTGACGAGAATCATGGGGATCAAGCCCGAAGCATCACCATATGCTCGCCTCGCTGAAATTTATTCGATAGGATCCGAAGAAGAAGAGAAGATGACGCCGCACTTGAGTTGCGAGATCAACGGAGTTCAATGCAAGGCTTTATGCGACATCGGAGCCCAAGTAAGTGTTCTATCTTCTAAAATTTACGATAAAGTTCAATACCACAACCTAGACTTAGCTCCAACATCAACGAAATTAATTATGGGAGATGGTAGAACTATCAAACATCTAGGTATTGCTTGCAACATGAAAGTAAAAATCTCTAGAAACTATATACCAACCGATTTCTTTGTTATTGATGCTTACCATAGTAATTCTGATCATATAATCTTAGGTAGGCCTTTTCTTAAGTTGGTTGATGCCGTGTTAGATGCCGGAGAAGGCAAAGTAACAATGAACCTTAACGGAACAAAGTACACATATAACTTTCTTCGTGCTTCTAAACACCTTACACCTTTTCCTCCCGAAGATGAAGAAGTAGAAGAGATAGATAGTCTTTGTTTTGTTGAAACCCTTAGAGACCCGCTGCAAAGAGCGATGGAAAATCAAATTTGTAATCAACAAGATGAAGAACTAGAGGAAGCAACGAAAGGCTTAGAGCCGCATGACGGTAGTGTGGAGGAAGAGAAATTTGAAGACATAGGAGAAATCAAACCCGAGGAGCCACAAGTGCCCGAGGTAGACCTTAAACCTTTGCCCAAGGGATTAAAATATGAATTTTTGGGCCCAGACAAAACTTATCCAGTCATTGTGAGCGACGAGTTGAGTCCCGAAGAAAATGAAGCGTTGCTGATTTTATTAAAAAAACATAGGAAGGTGATTGGATATTCAATTAACGATCTCAAAGGTATTAGCCCAGCCTTTTGCACTCATCGTATACCTATGGAAGACCAATGTAAGCCTGTAGTGGACCATCAAAGGAGGCTAACCCATGCCATGCGAGAGGTAGTAAAGAAAGAGGTTATCAAGTTACTTGATGCCGGAATCATCTACCCGGTTCCGCATAGCGAGTGGGTGAGCCGTACATTGTGTACCGAAGAAAGGAGGTTTGACCGTGGTGAAGAATGAGAAGAACGAGTTGATACCGCAAAGAACCGTGACCGGTGGCGGATGTGTATCGACTATCGTAAGCTTAACAAAGCGACGAAGAAAGATCACTTCCCCCTACCGTTCATAGACGAGATGCTCGAGAGGTTAGCAAACCACGCTTATTTTTGCTTTCTCGATGGATACTCGGGGTTCATGCAAATTCCTATTCACCCGGAAGATCAACATAAGACAACGTTTACGTGTCCTTACGGAACGTTTGCATATAGGAGGATGTCCTTCGGCCTATGCAACGCTCCGGCCTCTTTTCAACGTTGCATGATGGCCGTGTTTTCGGAATTCATCGAAGAAATTGTTGAAGTGTTTATGGATGATTTTTCCGTTTACGGGAAGACGTTCATGGATTGCTTAGCAAACTTAGAAAAGGTCCTTACAAGGTGTGCGGAGGTAGATTTGGTTTTAAATTGGGAAAAGTGCCACTTCATGGTTAAGCAAGGCATAGTGCTCGGACATGTTATATCCGAGAGAGGAATCGAAGTGGACAAGGCTAAGGTAGAGACGGTTGAGCAACTCCCACCTCCTACGGATATTAAGTCCTTAAGGAGCTTTCTAGGCCATGCCGGATTCTATAGAAGATTTATAAAGGACTTCTCGAAGATCACTAAGCCTTTAACGCACCTTCTTCAAAAGGATGTGGCTTTCGACTTTGATGAGAAGTGTCTAGCGGCATTCGGACCTTGAAAAATGCGTTGGTGAGTGCTCCCATCATCCAACCTCCGGATTGGAGCCAACCTTTCGAGATCATGTGTGACGCAAGTGACTACGCCGTAGGCGCGGTCTTGGGACAAAGAAAGGAAGGCCGAGTTCACGCCGTTTACTACGCCAGCAAAACTCTTAGTGGGGCACAATTAAATTACGCCACTACGGAAAAAGAGTTGCTAGCGGTGGTATTCGCTTTCGAAAAATTCAGATCTTACATCGTGAACTCGAAAGTCATTGTTTACACCGACCACGCAGCTATCAAGTATCTCTTGGCTAAGAAGGAAGCTAAACCACGTTTGATTCGTTGGATCCTTCTTCTCCAAGAGTTTGATGTTGAAATTCGTGATAAAAAGGGGGTGGAGAATGTTGTGGCCGATCATTTGTCTAGAATGAATCGTGGACAAGATGATAAAGAGCCCATAGAAGATAAGATGAGAGATGACCACCTCTATAGAGTGCTTGATAAAGATACTTGGATGATCGACATCATTCGAGCAATTCGAAAGATGCCCCTCGATCATCTAGATAAAAACACTCAAAGGAAGATAATCTCTGAAGGTAAGAAATATTTTTGGGATGCACCATACCTCTTCAAACTTGGCAATGATGGAGTAATGAGAAGATGTGTGCCAAGGAAAGAGAGGGTTGAGATTCTAAGGAAGTGCCACTCGGCGGAGTACGGTGGACACTATAGCCATTTTCGAACCGAAGCAAAAGTATGGTCGAGCGGATTCTATTGGCCGGAGATGCATGAAGATACTAAAAGGTATGTTGCGTCATGCCCCGAATGCCAAAGAACCGGAAACATCTCTCAAAGAAATTCTATGCCTTTGAAATACAACTTGCAAATCGACATATTCGATGTATGGGGCATAGACTTCATGGGGCCTTTTAAAAACTCATTTGGATTCGAGTATATACTTGTTATGGTTGATTATGTATCCAAGTGGGTAGAGGCTATACCATGTCGTAAAGCTTCCACGGAGGAGTCCATCACTATGATCAAGAACGTGATTTTTCCCCATTTCGGTACACCGAGAATCTTGATAAGTGATGGAGGAACTCATTTCACCGGAAGAACTTCAAAAAGTGCTTGTCCAAGTTGGGAATTGAGCATAGGGTCTCCACGGCCTATCACCCACAAACCAACGGACAAGCGGAGACGTCAAATAGGCAATTAAAAAGCATACTCAACAAGACCATAGAGAAGGGAGGCAAGGATTGGTCAAAGAAATTAGACGGAGCTTTATGGGCTTATTGAACGGCGTTTAAAACACCGATAGGTATGACCCCTTATCAATTTGTCTATGGAAAAGCTTGCCACCTTCCGGTTGAGTTGGAACATAAAGCCTATTGGGCGATAAAAGAGATGAACCTTGATCTCGATGCCGCGGTGGTGAAACGAAGAATTCAAATAAGCGAGCTAGAGAAGTTGAGGTTAAAAGCATATGAAAACGCAAGCATATACAAGGAGAGAATCAAAAGGTGGTATGATAAAAGATTGAAGAAAAAAGAATTCAAAGAAGGAGATAAGGTCCTCCTCTACAATTCGAGGTTTAAAACCTTCGGAAAGAGGAAATTGCAAAGCAAGTGGGATGGACCTTACGTTGTGCATTCGGTGTTCTCCAACGGAGCGGTAACCATTATGGATATAAACGACGATCAATTTGTGGTGAATGGACAGCGGCTTAAGGTTTACTACGAACCCGACGTCGTGCCCCTTCACCATGTTGACGTCTTCACCATGGAGGAAGAGCCCGAACGTCCCGCCTAGGACGAAAAACAAGGCATCAACTTCTGTAAATAATTTTTCTTTTAGTTTTCTGGAGTTTTTCGCGAAGATTTACTGGGCCAACTTTTTCCCATGGGCCGAGGAAGAAAAAATAGGGCGGTGTGCAAAAAAACCGGCCGGCCCGGCCGGCCCGGCGGACCGGCCCGGGGGGGCCCGACGCCCGATGACGCCGAATTTCGCCCGAATTGCTCCTTTTTGACTTCCTTGTTTGGTCGGAAAATTTTAAGGGAAGTGTAAAAAAGGAAAATAAGGTTTCCAGAGCTTTCCTCTCAGGACTATTTATTTGGCCGAATTAGGAGCTCGAGAATCAAACCTTTCAAGCAATGTGTTGCACCCTTGTAGCAGCCATTGAGCCTCCAAAAAGCTTAGTTGAAGCTAGAAGCCAAGAAGCCATCGATGGAGGAGGCGATGCAATGCGAGCTCAAGCTACCCGTCAAGAGGACCGCACGTATCCGTTGCGGAGGACGTGTCCCGACCGGAGCTCTTGCATCTCGCAACCCCGTCGAAGGAGAGAAGGTCCCTACACCCGTCCGAAGGTCGGCACGCCTCCAAGGCATCAAGCGTAAAGATTACAAGGAGGTGTCGCCAGAGCCTAAGGATTATGGGGATAGCGACTACTCCGACGATCGTAGCCTGAGCTCGTGGGCGGCCGCCGGTAGAGATGATGATGATTGGGATGAGCAGCCCTATGAAAGGACTCCCGAAGGCCCAACGGCGACGGCAACGGCGGTGGCGAAGGCAACGACAATGGAGGTGGCGACGACGGTGGTGACAACGGTGGAGATTATGGCGACGACGACCCCTTCGGATTGCATCCGGTGTGTTGTCGAGTTTGCCGTCAATCCATCGCGGATCTCTACACGTCGGCCGACGAATGTCTCCAAGCCATGGAAGCAATGAAGCAGCGTATGGAGGACTTGGAGCGCGTAGTTGAAGATGACTACAAGTTCCTTAACCGCAACGTGCGCAAACTTTTCGGCATGGCTGGAAACATGAGAGGCAAGTGGTGCAAAACTTGCTTGAAGTACCACTAGATCTAGTTTTCCCCTTAGGATTTTTGTAAGATACGACGAGGACGTCGTATGTTTTAAGTGTGGGGGAGAGCTAGCTCGCTAGCCTTAGCTTTTGAACTTCAAATTTAGGTTCGGTTTAATCTTCGTGTGAGAGTCTTAGTGTTTTAATGAGTCTTTAGTTTTCGAGTGTGTTTTTAAATTTTTGCAAGTGTCTTAAATTAGTGTTGAGTCAAGAAAACCAAATAAAAAGAGTCTTTATATATATCTTTGTGTTTTATGTATTGTTTATCTTTATTTGCTTGTTTGTTTAATCTTCGATTCTTGATATATGAACACAAGTATGTGGTTTGAAAATCGTTTACCGTGGTGCTTAGTGGAATCGCTACTACTTAAAGTACCCATACCGCACTTCGATCTTGAGCTTCACATGTTAGTTATGCTATGTTCGATGCTAAAAATTGGAGGATTTCAGTTCTGAAAATTATTTTAAAACCCTTGTAATAAAGGTTAGCAAAACCTCTTTTTCCAAGTTGAGAGTAAGAAAAAAATTCCTATCCAAAGCCAAGTTTATTTTTTTCTCTCCACCATAAGTGTGATTAGCACGATGAGTTAGGCTAAGACCCTTCTCTCTTGGTGAGTTTTAATTTCGAGCAATGATCATGTCCTTGTGCTTATCTTTTGTTGCTAGCCTCGTCATATATTCGGTAACGTGACATTCACAACGAAAGTCACGTATATCGCCGAATTCCATACCCAACCCTATAACATCTCTTTTGTACATCGTATTCCTTGAACACAACCTATTTTCAAAGTTTCGTCTCGTCTCTAGCATGATTTATTTATAATTTCAGATTGTATGCATGTGAGGAAAGAGAGAATTGAAAGCTTTGAAAAGTTGTCAAGAGAGAGAAAAATAAAGAGAAAAAGTATGTGTATGGAAAAAAAAAGAAAGAAAGAAAGAAAAATCACATGTGAATGAAAGAAGAAAAAGATGAGGTAGCAATGAAGATATGAGAGGGATGGATCAAGTGAAGGAAAAGAAAAAAATAAAGTGTAAGGAAGGATGTCACGTTGATTGTGAGATGAAACTTTTACTCTATTTCCAACCATGTGCAATCCGACAACGAGGACATCATTGGTGCCTTGAAGTCACAATTTTCTTTTGCCCTTGCACATGTCCACCATTCTAAATCTTCTCATCCTTGATATCCCTACATATGGTTAATTCTCATGATCATTGGCTTTGAAAGGTAGACAACCATTAGAGGAAGTTCCTAGTTTGACAATACTTGTGTTGTTTGCGCTAGCCCTACCTATAG
This sequence comes from Cenchrus americanus, assembly GCA_947561735.1. NCBI lineage: Eukaryota > Viridiplantae > Streptophyta > Magnoliopsida > Poales > Poaceae > Cenchrus > Cenchrus americanus. The sequence continues at coordinate 192,528,521 of OX387244.1, forward strand.
CTCCACTTTACATGATATATGAGAGATTAATGGGAGGTGAGAGTTTTATAAAATTTGGTTAGGATAGCTACTTCATATGAGTGAATTGAGAGAGCTTAGAGAAAGGTTTTTGTCTAATACTTGTTGCAGGAATTTTTGTTTTGAAAATCATAAAAACCCTCCAATGGAAGCAAAGGAGTAAGCATGGCTGAAATTGAAGACTTCAAGTGAAGAGTTTGAGTTGTGGGGTAAAACTTGACGTGGTAAAAGTTCTAAACGCCCATGTTTATGTTTGATTATCATTACTTTGTGTTTATGTATTAAAGATGAGAAGATTGACTAACTTGTGAAGAAGGATTAATGGTACACGATTACACACCTTGGACGAAATTCTTTTACGAGTACTTGCTCGACGACGAGCAAGAGCTAAGTGTGGGGGAGATGTTGACGGTGTATTTTGGTACACCTAGCATGTTCATTACACTTTGGTTTGGATTTGATTATGGAACTAACCCGCCACTAGGCACACTAATCATATAACAAGTTCATCTTTGTGCATGCATTTGGAAGTGTTGTGTTTATGTAGGAAAACATGGACATAAAGGACGGATTCGCAACGAGTTCAAAGGAGCATTCATGGAGTCTTGTTCGTGTTCATGAGCTTGCTGAAATCACTTCCAATGGTGGCGAGGACCGAAGTGCTACGAGGAACACCCCCGGGGATTGAAGCGTAAAAGATCAAACTTCATGCAAAGAGAGCCTCCATCTTGGACGCGAGGATAACGACATCAAAATCATGCAAGTGGAGGGGGCAAAGTACATAAGTGCACGAGGACCCACGAGCAAAAGGCGACCGAACCGGGCCGACTTGGGCCTGGGGCCGGCCCGGCCCGGCCGGCCGGCCCGGCCCACTTCCGGCACCGGTTCGGTCCCGTTTTCCTTGCCCTCGAAGGATCTTCGACCCTAAAACCCCGACGCGCCGCCAACACCGAGGAGAGGAGTCATTCGCACCAAAGGCCATCCACAAGCTAGAGAGAGAGGAGGAGGATCTCCGGCGGGAGATCAACCACCTCGAAGGAAGCACCCTCTCGTGGAGAAGAAGGAAGACACCGGCGGAAGGGAAACCATGATCAACGGTGCCATGATCAGCACCTTGATGGGGTAATCTTCTCATTCGTCCATGGGTTGTAATCGATATTGAGATGTAATCGCACTTTGTCGGATTATCTATCTATCATCTTGTGTTGAATATACTTTAATGCTTAAGGCTTGCAACCGTGTTGTAGAGGGAGTAAGAGCTCCAATGCTTCCTTGGATCCATTCAATACGCCGTGGCCATCAAAGGTCTAGTCATGAATACCTTCGCGTAGTAACAGTACCAGAGGAGGGAAAGGGCGAAACCGTGGTCACAACCCCGATAGATTAGATTGGTTTTCATGTCTTTAAGCGATTGCATGCTCTAGTATCGTAGACCCGTGGGCGAGTGTCTTCTACCTTGATCGTTTATCATTCTCTCTAGTGTAGTTTAGTTGTTTTCTAGTATAATAGTAGTTAGGGTTTTAGTAGTTAGTGTGTCGTTGGTGATCAAACGCTTGTAATCCCCTTGCTCCGCGGATTGACAAGAACCTTGGGAATCCCGTGGTGAAAAAGGTGTGGGGTCCGTACGCTTGCGGATCGTAGAGGGATACGTCTTTTATCCGTCAACACAGCTGCAGAGGAGGTGGAGCGGGTGCAACCCGTGGCGGCGCCCGTGGTCGCAGAGGCGCAGCCAGAGGTGGTGACTGCGGCGCCGCGTCGGGCGCCCGCGGCCACGGAGGAGCAAGTGGAGGCGCCGGTGGAGGCGGCGCAAGGGCGGTGCCCGCCGGCGGTTCCCGGGCGGAGGTGGTGGAGGTCCCGGATGACGACTCCCCGCCGCCCGGGTGGGATCAGTGGGCTAGCTTCCCCACACGCTCCCCCGAGCCCCAGGAATGGACCCTCGTGAGGCGGCACGAGGGGCACATGGTGGCGAGGGACCGAGGACACGGTGCCGAGGCTTCGTCCTCCCGCGCCGGCCACCCCGCCCTGGTGGAGGGGGCCGTTGACGATCCCCCTGCGTTTGCGCCGCCGGGGGAGCAGGAGCTGCGGGGGCGAGCTCGGAGCCACGGCGCCACGCTCGGCCGTGCGGCCGAACGAGGCGGCGGCGGGTCCATGGCGGCCCTGCATGGCGCGTCTTCCAGGTAGGGCGTGGTTGCTCGTTCTCTTCTTTCTCTCATTTTTGTGCGCTGCCTCCGTGTCATAGTGCTTACGGGTTTCGATTTGTGGGTGCCAGGAGCTCGAGCGCTGCGCCCACGACAAGTACGACGCCTTCGACCGGGTGAACGCCGAGGTCCACCGGCCTCCGGGGAGCGGTGCGGCGCTTTCGACGCGCTTGCCGACGCCCTCGGGACCCCCGGACCGGTGGGCGGCGTACGGCCGTGGCCCGGCGCGACGAACTCCCCCGAGAGCTCGAGGCAGGACCCAGCGCGCCGCTCGAGCCTCGGCGGGTGCCGCACGGCCCTCATCGATCGTGATGAGGCGGCGTGGCGGCGCGCGCTCGGACTTGGAGAAGATGCGGACGCTGGCAACCAATTGGGAGGCGGAGGTGGCCAACGTCCGCGGCGAGAACCGGGAGCTTCGCTCGTCGCTCGAGGGGCGCGAGGGCGCGGCGGCGCCGGGCGAGGAGCGGGCGCGCGCGGCCGGAGCAGGCGAGGCCGACGACTTGAAGGCCGCCCTCGACGCCAAGGCCGCGTCTCTCGTCGCCGGCGAGGAGCGGCTCTCGCGGGGAGAGCACCGCCCGCCAAGGGGGCGGAAGGGCGGCTCCCGGCGAGGAGCGAGGCCGCCCTCATCGACGCCCGGACGGCGCTGGAGCAGGAGCGCGTCGCTCGCGAGGCGGCACAGAAGTCATTGGCGGAGCGGGACGACAAGCTCTCCAAGACTGAGGGCGACCTCATTGTGCTTAGTATTGCGAGCGCAAACCAAGAGCTGGCCCTCCAGGAGAAGGGCGAGGCCATCAAGTGTCTCGAGCTGGCGGTCGAGGCCGAGCGCCGCGCTCTCGAGATGGAGAGGAAACAAGTCGAAGGTGAGCCAATGTTTGACTCTTGCCTTATTGGTTTTTCTGTTAGAGGGCTCGCATCCCCCTTTCTGATTTCTTTCTTGTCTTGGCGATTCCAGGCTTGCGCACCGCCCTGGGGCACGCAGCTGAGCGGGCCGAGGCGCTGCAGGCTTCCTATAACTCCTCCGAGCAGGAGCTGCGGGAGCTGCGCGGTGCGGCCCTCGAGACCTGCCGAGCCGTGGAGGAGGGCGAAGCACAGGCCGGCAGCTCGCTGGCCAGCCGCCTACGCGCCCTTGGCGGTCACGTCACCGAGCGGATGCGCCGGGCGCTGCATCTGGGCGTCCAGAAGGCCCTCGGAGTGGTGCGATCCCACTACGAGGTCAACTTCGAGGCGCTGGCGGAGGGCTACATCGTTCCCGAGGGCGTCGAGGACGAGGTAGCGATGGAGCGTGTGGATGCGCTCGCCGCCGACGCCGCTGGGTCGCTCGCCGAGGCCTTCGAGGAGTTCCTCTTCCCGGACGCCGCTGACGCTGCCTCTCCTCCCGCCTGAAAACAGTTGGGCACTAGGCACGTTTTTTGTTCGTGCATCAGTATTCTGGCCATGGGGCCTTTGTAAATAGGCACATTATCTCAATCGTAAACATTTGATGATACGAAATGAAATCTTTTGCTTATTGCGCTTTTTTGTTTCTCCTTCTTCCTGAGTAGATTTTACTTAGGGGAGTTCGATTTTCGCGGGGGCCTGTTTGGGTTGGAGGCGAGAGAGAAGGGCCGTATCCTCGCGGCGTAGGCTATCTCTGACTCGCGCGCTCCTTCCGCTAGGCCGCCCACGCCCTGTTCGAATCGTTGCTCGAGGTTGAAGTAGGAAACAAACTCAGCGCGTGTGAGTTGTTTTATTTTTGCGCCAAAATGGGACCATTTTGGGGGGGGGGTGCCCCCCGCAGTAGCCCCCGAGGGTAACTTGGGTTTCGGGGGAAAGCCGAGTTGCCCTTTTCATTAGACTTGAAGCGTTTACATAGTTGTCACCAACTGGGGCATTGGCCATGTGATTTTTACAACAAAAAATGCTTGGGAATCCTAGCTAGGGGTAGAAACAACGTAGCTGTTGGATGTTCCAAGCGTTGGTGAGCTCTTCACCGTCCTCGTTGGCCAGCTTGTACGTGCCGGGCTTGAGTACCTTCACCATGACGTAGGGTCCCTCCCATGGGGGCGACAGCTTGTGGCGCCCTCGGTTGTCTTGACGTAGCCTTAGGACCAGATCCCCTTCACTGAAATCCCGCCGGCGTATCTTGCGTGCTTGGTAGCGCCTGAGGGACTGTTGGTACCTCGCGGAATGCATCAGGGCCATGAGGCGTGCCTCGTCCAGCTGATCTAGCGAGTCCTCGCGGGCTCGCTGGCTGGCATCCTCGTCATAGCCTCGAACCCTGGGCGAACCATATTCTAAGTCCGTGGGGAGGACGGCCTCCGCGCCGTGGACTAGGAAAAACGGGGTGAACCCAGTGGCTCTGCTCGGGGTGGTCCTTAGGCTCCACACAACCGCTGGTAACTCTTGGAGCCATTTTCGCCCAGATTTGTTCAGCTGGTCGAAAATTCTGGGCTTTAGGCCTTGTAAGATCATGCCATTGGCACGTTCTACTTGGCCGTTAGTCTGTGGGTGTGCCACGGCTGCCCAATCCACACGGATGTGGAACTTGTCGCAGAACTCCAAGAACTTCCGGCCCGTAAACTGGGACCCATTATCGGTGATGATGGAGTTTGGCACTCCAAAGCGGTAGACGATGTCGGTGAAGAATGTTACCGCCTGCTCTGCCCTTAGATTCGTGATGGGGTGCACCTCCACCTAGTTGGAGAATTTGTCGATCGCGACCAACAAGTGGGTGAAGCCCCCGGGCGCCTTTCGCAGGGGCCCGACGATGTCCAGCCCCCACACGGCAAATGGCCACGTTGCGGGGATGGTCTGCAGGGCATGGGCGGGTAAGTTGGACTTGCGGGCGTAGAACTGGCACCCTTCGCAGGTGCGCACGATCTCGCTGGCGTCCGCGACCGCAGTGGGCCCGTAAAAGCCCTGGCGGAACGCATTACCGACGAGGGTGCGGGGCGCGGCGTGGTGGCCGCAGATCCCCGCATGGATGTCCCGCAGGAGCTCGCACCCCTCGGGAATGGGCACGCACCGCTGTAGGATGCCGGAGGCGGCGCGCTTGTACAGCTCGCCGTCAACAAGGGCAAAAGACTTGGCCATCCTGGCGATGCGCCTGGCCGCGGCCCGGTCCGCGGGGAGTTCCCCTCGAGCGATCCAGGCGATGTATTTTTCGCGCCAGTCCTCTTGGGCAGGAGCTGGCTCGATGTCCATCACGTCGGCTTCGTGGGAGCCATACCCCTCGAGGAGGGAGAGCACGTACGCCTCGTTCGAGGGGTCCTCGTCCATGGGTTCCGCACCCGCTGGATTCGAGGGAGCCCCCGAGGGTTCGTCGTGACTCAAGGGGTAGGGCTCGAAGACGACCGAGGGTTGAGCGACGTCGCGCGTGAAAACGTCCGGGGGGACGGTGATCCGCCCGGACGCAATCTTGGCGAGCTCGTCCGCCTCCTCGTTGTACCGGCGGGGCACATGGTTGAGCTCGATGCCGTAGAACTTGTCCTCGAGGGCTCGCACGGCTTTGCAGTAGGCCTCCATCTTGTCGTCATGGCAGCCTGCGTTCTTCATGACCTGATCGATTACGAGCTGCGAGTACCCCCGCACGTCGAGGCGCTTGACGCCTAACTCAATGGCGATTTGGAGGCCGCAGAGGAGGGCCTCGTATTCGGCCATATTGTTAGACGCGGGGAAGTGGAGGCGCACCGCGTACCGCATGTATTCCCCGAGGGGCGACACGAAGAGCAGGCCCGCGCCCGCCCCTGTTTTCATCACCAAGCCGTCGAAGAACAGAGTCCAGCATTGCGCTTGGATCTGCGGCGGCGGTAGCTGCGTATCTGTCCACTCAGCGACGAAATCAGCCAAAATTTGGGATTTGACAGCCTTGCGCGGGGCGTAGGCGAGCGTCTCGCCCATCAGTTCTACGGACCACTTGGCGATCCTGCCCGCGGCGTCGGGGTTGCGGATGATCTCTCCCAGTGGGGAGGAGGAAACCACCGTGACGGGGTGGGCCTCGAAGTAGTGGCGGAGCTTGCGCCACGCAAGGACTACTGCGTACAGCAACTTCTGGACCTGGGGGTAGCGCGTCTTTGTGTCTGACAGGACCTCGCTGATGTAGTAGACCGGCCGCTGTACAGGCAAGGCATGCCCTTCCTCCGTGCGCTCCACGACGATCACGGCGCTGACCACCTGGGTGGTTGCGGCCACGTAGAGCTGCAGGGGTTCGCCGTCTTGCGGCGGCGTGAGGATCGGGGCGTGCGTTAGAGACGCCTTCAGTTTGTCGAGCGCATCCTGGGCCTCGGCGGTCCAGGAGAAGCGCTCGTGCTTCTTAAGTAGGCGGTAGAGGGGCAGGCCCTTCTCACCGAGCCGCGAGATGAAGCGGCTCAAGGCGGCAAGGCACCCCAGCACCTTCTGCACCCCTTTGAGGTCCCGGATCGGACCCATTCGTTCGAGGGCCGCAACCTTTTCAGGGTTGGCCTCGATTCCCCGCTGGGAGACAATGTATCCCAGGAGCATGCCCCGCGACACTCCAAAGACACACTTTTCGGGGTTTAACTTGACCCCATTGGCCCGTAGGCAGCCGAACGCGACGCCAAGATCGCCAACCAGGTCGTCCGCCTTCCTGGTCTTTACGACGATGTCGTCCACGTATGCTTCGACCGTCCGCCCGATGTGATCCCCAAAACCGAGCTGCATGCAACGCTGGTATGTTGCACCCGCGTTTCTGAGGCCAAACGGCATCGCGACGTAGCAGAACGTCCCGAACGGTGTGATGAATGAAGTCGCGAGCTGGTCGGACTCTTTCATCTTTATTTGGTGGTACCCGGAATAGGCATCAAGGAAGCAAAGCAATTCACACCCAGCTGTTGAATCAACGATTTGATCAATGCGTGGCAAAGGAAAGGGAACTTTAGGACATGCTTTATTAAGACTGGTGTAGTCTATACACATCCGCCACTTCCCATTCTTTTTCTTTACAAGCACGGGGTTTGCTAGCCACGTTGGGTGGAACACCTCCTTGATGAATCCGGCCTCGAGAAGCTTCCGCAGCTCCGCTCCGATTGCCCGTCGCCGCTCCTCGTCGAAGCGGCGCAGCCGTTGCTGCACGGCACGGGCGTGAGGCAGGATGTCAAGGGAGTGCTCGGCGACTTCCCTCGGGATGCCTGGCATATCCGAGGGGCTCCACGCTAAGATGTCGGTGTTGGCGCGGAGGAAGTCGACGAGCACCACTTCCTATTTGGGGTCGAGGGTGGAGCTGACCCTCAACGCCTTGCCCTCGGGGGCTGAAGGGTCGAGGGGGACCCCCTTGCGCCTCCCGCTCCGCGGCCTCGAAGGTGCCGGCGTGCTTGGCGGCGGAGTCGAGGTCTTCGTTGACCATCTTCTCCAACGTGTTCACCAGCGCTTCATCCAGCACCAGTGCCTCTTCGTGTTCTACGCACTCGACGTCGCAGTCGAATGCGTGCTTGATGGACGAGCCGACGATGATGACGCCGTTTGGTCCCGGCATCTTCATCTTCAAGTAGGTATAATTGGGGACCGCCATGAATTTGGCGTAACAGGGTCGCCCAAGTATAGCGTGGTAGGCCCCCTTGAACCCCACCACCTCGAAGGTGAGGATCTCCTTGCAGAAGTTCTTTGGGGTGCCAAACCGGATCGGCGGTCGATGCCCGAGGGGCCGGACACCTTGCCCGGCGCGAAGCCATGGAACGGCTTCGTGCCGGGCCGCACCCGGGTCCAGCCCCGATCCCCATCAAGCGCAGCGTATGCGCGTAGAGGATGTTGAGGCTGCTGCCTCCGTCCATGAGGACCTACAAGAACCGTGCGTTCCCGATGATGGGGTCGACCGCCAGCGGGTACTGGCCCGGGTTGGGGACGCGGTTCGGGTGGTCTTCCCGGCTGATGGTGATGGCGTCCTCCGACCAATTGAGGAAGGACGGAGGCGCCCTCTCCGCGGCGAGGACCTCGTCCCGCTCCTTCTTGCGCTGGCGGGTCGACATGTCGACGGTTGGCCCCCCAAAGATGAGGAACACATTTTCGACGGCGAGGAAGCCGCCTGCGTCACCATCGCCTCCGTCTTTCTTGGCCTCTGCCTCCTTCGCGGCGGCACGGCCATAGAACTTCTTGAGCATATCGCACTGCTCAAGGGTGTGGTTGACTGGGGTCTTGTGGTAAGGACATGGCTTTTTCAGCATGTCGTCGAACACCCCCGGGCCTCGAGGGGCCGTTCGAGGGCCCGTCGAGCCGGGTCAATAGCAAGGGCCTCGGCATTACCGCCGTCGCGCCCCTGCTCGCGCGCCTCGCGGCGCGGCTTCTTCCCCTTCTTGCCCCGCTTGTCGTTGCGGTGGGGCTCCTTGGACTTGCTGCCCTCCGCGGGCGCGTCCTCCGACCGCTTGCCCTTCTTGCCGTCGAAGATCGCCCCCACGGCCTCTTCTCCGGAGGCGAAGCTGGTGGCAATGTCGAACTGGTCGTTGGAGTCCACAGGTGGGCTGCGCCTCTGCCCCAGGTCCCGGCACGTGGTGCCCTCGAGGAAGGCGTGCACGGTCTCGGACTGCGCCACGCTGGGGAGCTCCGTACAGCGCTTGGAGAAGCGTCGTATGAAGTCCCGCAGCGACTCGCCGGCTTCGCGTGCGGGAGCGCGAGTCCCACGAATTTCCGTGGCGCACGTACGTGCCCTGGAAGTTGCCCACGAACGTGCGGACCAGATCTTCCCAGTTGTGGATTTGGCTGGCGGGCAAGTGCTCGAGCCACGTCCGGGCCGCGTCGCCGAGATGCAGGGGCAAGTTGCGGATGATGACCTCGTCGCTGGTGGCCCCGCCCACCTGACATGCCAAGCGGTAGTCGTTGAGCCACACGCGGGGGTCCGTCTCCCCGTTGTACTTGACGATGGTCGAGGGTTGGCGGAAGCGTTGGGGGAACGCCGCCGCGCGGATCTCCCGGCTGAACACTCGGGTCCCTCGGTGCTCCGGCGTCGGGGAGCTGTCCTTGCCGCTGTCGTAGCGTCCACCCCTTCGTGGGTGGTAGCCCCCTGCTGCCCGTGCGTCCGCCCTGCTGGTGCGCCTGGCGTTGATGATGTTGCGGGCGTCGCCATCCAGCGCCCTGCGTGCGTCAAGGAGCCGCTCCTTGGCCGGCGTGCGTCCTTGGTCGGCGGGTCGCCCCGCCGGTCCTCCTGCGTGGACCGAGGGTTCGCCTCCCGGTGCAGCCTCGTCGTTCCGCGCATCCCCCTATTGGCGGATGCGTGAGGCTGAGCTCTCGGCCTACTGGACGGCCGCTTGCTCGACGAGAGTTTGCACCTCGTGGTGCAGGTCTCGAGCCTCGGGGGTCGAGAGTGCCGGCACGGCCCGCAACAGCGTCGCGGCGGCGATGAGCTTTTGGCTCGCCCGCGGGGGTGCGTCCGCGTTGTCGACGTTGGGGACGGTGTTGATGCGGTCGTGGACCTGCCGGCCCGGCTCCCGTGCGCGTTCGCCGCACGCGGAGGCTTCCCCCCGCCATTGAGGCACGGAGCGGCCCGCACCGTCCGGGTATTCCTCCGCCGGCCTTGGCCTCGAGCTCGCGGGCTTGGGCCGGCCGTGCGTCGGCGTCGGCCCCGGCGAGAGTCGCTTGGCCCCGCGGCCAGGCGCGTGGCGATCCCTGGGGCAGGCGTGACTTCCCCGTCTCCGGCGCCCACCGCACCGGCGGCATTGGCCGGGTCGTTGGTGATGACGGCGTAGCACTCCCGCGCGGGATCGTAACTCCCGGTGCTGGAGTCGTCGGAGCAGCCGAACCAGTAATCCGTAGCGTCGAGAAAACGCCGGAACATGACTGGGTCCGGCACGCCGGAGAAGTCCCACTCCGCGTACCCGTGGCGGTTGGCAGGTGGCAACGCGTCGAGGGAACCCAGGGACGACTCGTCCCCTGCTGAGGCGCCGGGGTCCCTGGCGACGAAGACGTGGCGGCCAGGCGGAACCCTGCGCATCGTGGTGTTGACGTTGGCGTTGTAGGCCGACGTAGCGCCACGCAGCCCGATGGGGATGCGCGGTCCGAGAGCCGTGCGCCGTCCCCACCGAGGGTGGTGGCGGTCGTGACGGCGGGCGCGCCTCGGCCGAGTGGCGGCGCACTCGGCTGCCGCCGCTCGGACCGCGCTCGTCGCGAACGCCGCCCGCAGCGACGGCGGCGTTGTGGTGTCGACGGGCCCGCGGCATCCGTGCCCGCGGGCGCTCGCGCCGTGGTGGTGCGTGCGGTGGGGACCAGAGCGGACCCGGCTCCGGCGCCGCGCGCGCGGAGCTCCTCACGGTTGGTGAGGCGCATGAGATAGCCGTTCCCCGTGGCCTGAAAGTTCAGGTCCCCGAAGCGAGTTTCGAACCCGGCTGGGAGGGGGTCCGAGCTACCCATGCAGTAGCGTGTACCACGGTACTCAGTGCGGATCACCATGGAGGGAGTTGACGGAATGACCTTAGGCGCTCGATTGCCCCACGGTGGGCGCCAACTGTCGGTGCGGAATATGGTCCCGACACTAACCAGTAGAAAGCGCCGAGGTCTATCCCTCAATGGTCGATGCTAAGCAATGAGAGACACGGGATTTATCCTGGTTCCGCCGAGGGGGCCGTACGTCCCGACGAGAGGCGTGCTCAAGGCACCTGTATTGCTCCGCACCGGGGTGCCCGTAGTGGGGCTGCTACAAGCAAGGCGAGAGAGGAAGCGTGGCTTCCAAGTCCCCGGAGGAGTGGTGAAGATATTGTGGGAGAATTGGAGAATGAGTACGTGGTGTGCCGTGTGTTCCTGTCTGTCTCCCCTGTGGCTGGGAGGTTCGCCCCCCCTTTTATAGATCAAGGGGGAGGCGGATTACATGCGCGCCGCGCTATCTAGCTACGTGGGGAAGCACGACGTGCTATGCTGTAGAATGGGCGGCCGTCCCGACGATCCTTGCGGCGATCTGGCCATCATGGCCTACCTTGTACCCGAACAGTGGCGGTTCGAGGGTTGAAGGGCAGCGGATGGTGGTAACGCCTTCTGATAGGCTTCGAGGGAGGTGCTGACGTTGGCCTGTACGGAGTATAGGAGTAGGTAGAACGACGTCCCTTCCCAACGCTCTTCACAGTGCTGGAGTCGTTGCTACAGCGCCTGGCGTGCGCCTGCACGCGCGGGGACGGCGACCACGCTATTACAGTGGCAGGGATGGTGTTCCACCGGCCTAGCGCCTCCACCTAACCCTGTAGGGTCACAAGAAAGTGAATCGAGGGTGCAACCGGCCCCCCTTCGAGGGCTCGGCGCGTTAGCCGTACTGGAGTAGGCGCACGGCGTCACGGAACTGACACCGGCCGCGCCGCACGCTCCCTCCCCACGGTGATGGGGATGGGCTCCTCCCCGGGGAGTTGGTGCGGCGGCACCGGGCGCGAGCCCGTGGCGCATGATGGCGCCGTCGCGCCGGTGTCGGGCGTTAAATGCCCGTGTACGGGGGTCGGCGCACGCGTGAGGGGCGCCCTCGAGCGTGGCGGACCCCGGTCGAGGGCGGGACGTACCCTCGAGCGAGGCGGAACCTACTCGAGGTGGAGCGGACCCTCGAGCGAGGCGGAGCCCGCTCGAGGGAAGTGCTATCCCTCGAACGGGGCGGAGCCCGCCCGAGGGGGGGCGCATCCTTGAGCGAGGCAGAGCCTGCTCGAGGGGATCTCCAAGAAGGCCGCCTTGATGGGCCGTCGGGGTCCCTGCGGTGTGGGCCGTATCCTGCATGGTTAGGCAAGCTGTGTTTTGGCTTTGTTGCGGGTTTTAAGTGAGGATTTCCCCGTCGTTTAAGGGGACCCCTAGGGCTGTCCCCGACATCCAGCAAGCCAATCCTTCGCCCGACGCCAATGCAGCTATGGCCTATGTTCGAGTCACCACGGCCTTGGTGGAGGAGAGGAGCGCGGCGTCCAAGTCAGCGGCATCTACGTCGAGCTAGCACTCACACAACCGATCCAATCGGCCTGCGCATAGCAAGCTCCCCACAGTTTAGGAGGAGGTCAATCTACCCCGAGCGAACACTGCACCAGGTGTCGACCTACATGCCAACATCGACAAGAACTGGCGCGGTCGCGACGTCGCGGCTACATCGACCAGTGCCACCGTGAGCACAAGGAGCAAGAGTTTCAATGTCACCTCAACAACAATCGCGAGTACACCCCCCGGGCACCGTCCATCAGATCATGGAGCGCGAGGAACACGAGCGCCACAACGTCGAGAACCGGCGGCGTGCCCAGTACGAGGCATACTGTAACACCCCATGTTTTTTTTGCTCAGTGGTTATTGGTGCTAATAACCATCTTAACACCTCCTTAACCACCCATGAAGAATCTTAGGTTGACCCATGGTCAAAACCCTGCCCAAAACCCCTAATGTCTTTTTACCCCCCTAGTGTCGGTGTAGACTTTGTGCACGTTCTCCAAAATTTCCTTAAACACTTCAAAATCACCCAAAGGGAAAATATGTGTAGAATTTCAAGGCACACAACTTTGCTGTTGAGTGGCATTGCTGGTTTGGAGTGTAGGATGGTGGAAATGGCAAAACAAGGCACTGGTTCACTGTTCACTGGCGCCGAGAAATTTCCCAGCTTGGCATGATGTTCCTGCTCGATTCCTTGAACAAAACCCCTACCAACCTTTGTGAAAGTTGTAGAGGGATGTATGATCTTCAACTTTGCTTCAGACCATAAGGTGTACTTTAGTTTGAAAATCCAGAGAAAATTTATTTTGAAAACTGCTTCAGCAAATAGAAAACGCCGGAAATGCCCGAGACGCGCCCCGTCGCGATGTTGTGCGCTGCCACGTCGGCCACCCTCCGTACACGCCGTACCCGCGTCGGGCGTGCACGCCGAGGCACCGGAGTGACTGCCGGTCACTGCGCTGTGCCGGCGGGAGCACACCCGAGCCGTCCGTGGAAAGTGGGTCGCGCCAAGTGGCGCTAATCAACTGGCCGGCGCACCACCCATGGCGCGCCATTGGCCGCCATTGGCACGTAGTCGGCCATGCCCCCGGCCTCTCCACGTGTGGAAGTGGCACCGGTGTGACCCCACCTACCCCAACCGACCTCCCGCACGCTTATAAGCCAGCCCCGGCCGCTCCTCGCGCGCACGCGCATCGACACCGAGGCACCGCCGTCCCGCCATTGGCGCTGCCGGTGCGCACCTCCCTCCAGTCGACGCCCTCACCCCCACGAGCGCCTAAACTCTTCCTTGTGCACCCCAGTAGCTCCCCGAGCCGCTTGTTGATCAAGCCGAGCCACACGATCGCAGGAGCCCGAGTTCCCGCGGCCGCCGCCGCGCTCGCCCCTCCGCAGATCCTACGCGCCCGGTGACCTGCCTAGCGTCTTCCCTAGGCCACATGGAAGCTCTCGGGGCAGCGCATTGTTGAGCATCGCCTTTTCCAGCACCGCCGTCCAAGTTCCTGCGGCCGCGCCGGTACTGCTCCGCCGCCACCGCTCACAGGCGACTTCCCTGGCCGATCATCCTCCACCAATCGTTCACGGGTGAGTCCAATCGACGATCCCTGTAGCTTGTTTTCTTGCCCGTGCTCCACCTCGCCGCCGGTGAGCTTGCCATCGCCGTCGGGAGCAAGGGGGGAGCCAAGGATATAACTGTGAAGGATTTAAAAGTTCTAGGGTCTTTCGTGCATAAAGATTTTTCCCTTTTTTGTGGTTTGTTCCAGCAACTTGTAAAATCGATTACAAATCGTAGAAAAATCCAAAAATAGGAAACTCAGTTTTGTTGTGCTCAGTGTGAGAAGAGATACAACTGTCTCAAAAGATGTATATACTTTTGAGCTACAGTTTTTGCTTGAAAAATAGAAATGTAAAATACCTAGATTTGTGTTTCTGCAAACTCCACACGAACTCTTGAGCTGGATTTTGGATATGTTGTGGGAACTGGTATGTTTAGGTTCTGTGCCAAAAGTTGCACAAAGTTATTTAAGGGATCTTTTTATTTAAATTATCTTGTTATATTGTTAAATCTGCCTAGATGATTTTTGTAGCTTGAAATATAATTATTTTTAAGCCCAACTTCTGGCTACTGTCATGCTATACCAAAATGCACCTCTCGTGAATTTACCCTGATTTTATCTCTGTTAGAAATATTATTTCCAAATACAGGCTTGTTTTTATTCATAAATGTGTACATCAAGATCCATAGTAGCTACAAGGGTGTTTGTTGGTTTCTTAGGGTTGTTTTAGGCCATAGCATGTGTTAGAGAAAGATTGGATTAATTTCTGTTATATTTATTTTGTTATGTATTAATCCTCTTTTTGCTAGTTATAAATGCTATCAATTTTTGTGTATTTAATTCAATGGTGCAAGTCAATTGCTTGCTGTCCAGAGGTGTGCCTCCTGGACATTAGGACTAGTAGGTACTGTTGGATGAGTTTGTCATGTATTTAGTTGATTAAAAGAGTTCAAACTAGATTAATCTAGTAAAGGAAAAATAGTAAAAATACATTCTTTTGTGCATAAGTCACATAAATGAGTTAGGAAAGTAAATTGTGGCATAAAGGTGACCTTCCTTGCTATTTGTTTTTAAATTAAATATTTCTTTATTAGAGGTGCACACAATCACCTTAAAAAGAAGGCTAAATAAGCTTTTTGATTATCTTTAAAAGGAGAAATGTTTAAATACTTTTCTTAAGGTGAATATGACCAACTTCACACTCCTTGTTGCTGTTGGTACTGTTTTTGAATCAAGTTAAAATAATTGCACTCCTAATCACTGCATTTCATTCCCCGTGTAGAAGTCCCTGACGGTAGCTATACGCTTGTGCCGGATGACAAGGACGAGGGGGCAAGAGGAGACGTGCACTACGTGACCGTAGAGCAAGACCCGGACCAAAGTCCGGAAGTGTGTTTGTCTGCTTGTGCTGACGAAGGCAAGCCCCGGTTCATTCATTAACCTATGTGTTTCTTTGAACTCCTGAATTAATTTATTTATTTATTGTTATTGTATGCGCATTTACGTTCAGGAGTTGATATGAAACCCTAGCTGCGTGATCCATAAGTACCTATGACCTTTTACTAGCATGTTAGGTCGCTAGTTGTTATGCTTTAAGGAATCGGTACAAGTCAAATGATGTTCGTCACTCACGAGAATAGTTTCCCCTTTATGGAATCACCATATGTTTAAATGGATTGCTCATGTGGTAAGAGCATGGGATTTGGGCTCCGGTCCAATGGCCTCGTTGGCCAAGTGTTTGAAAGTACTAAACACTTGTCGAAAATGGGTACGATAAGCCTAGTACCTAAATGAGGCGGTACGGGGTTTTACTATCACTACTCTTAGGGTTGCGGCCCCGGGCTCGCCACCCGAATGCATGCGTGAGGCTGGGTGACCTTGGTGGCGTAGCCCAGATAAACCTTGTACTTAAGACTATGAGCTATTATCCCCAAACCGAAGAATGATGGGAACCGCCTGGTTGGTGAACTCTTGGTGAGGGCACCTCCCGTGTGTTTAGGTCCACCTTGCAAGGTTATGAATGAATCGATTGTCGGCCTCTCACCGTCATCCGAGACTACTTACCCGACTGGCCATGATATCCCTTTATGATGGAACTTTGTGAAGATTATTGCTTTGAATTAATTGTTTGTACAACTTTGTTTGCAATAGTTGCTTATCTAGTAATGATTACTTCTACTAGAACTTGAGCTAAAATGTGAAAGTAAGGATTCACTACTTAGTAACTTTTTGGCAAACAAACCCACAAGCCAAATTCCTTGCATGACTAGAGGTAAAGTTTTTCTTTAGACGGGTAAGTCTTGCTGAGTATTAGTATACTCAGCCTTGCTTTATAAATGTTATTCAGGTAATGCATGTGATGTGTGGCCCGGAGAACTTCCACCCGGCTGGGAGCTAGAATGGGTGGATGACGAAGAGTGATTGCATCATGGACAGGCCTCCTATGATGTGATCGTACCGTTTACTTATCTTTCGCTGTTTTTAATAAACTCTGAACCATTGACTTTGTGTCAAAGAACTATGTTTGTAATA
Source organism: Cenchrus americanus (assembly GCA_947561735.1). Classification (NCBI taxonomy): domain Eukaryota; kingdom Viridiplantae; phylum Streptophyta; class Magnoliopsida; order Poales; family Poaceae; genus Cenchrus; species Cenchrus americanus. Next base: position 192,544,677 of record OX387244.1, read on the forward strand.
ATGAACCCTACGGGCATGTGATGGTTAATTTGTAACGCACTCTGGACTCTTCTTTGTGAGAGTTTTATGCATACGTTCGATCCTCTCTGTGATGTCAAGTGATTTACCGGGCTTTAACCCGGCAACACTCAACGGGATACTTCTTTATTATCGCTTAATGACCAAAAGGAGTGGTTTAGGCAATATTACGAAATTATCTCGGGTGGGGTTGTCACAGTTGGTACCAGAGCATCCGTATGCACCGGAGTGATTAGATTAATACTAATCACATGGTTTACAATAAAACTTGGCAAGATTGATTGGATTTTGAAAATCCGTTGGATCGTTAAGGTAGGATCTAGATCGAGAGGCCCTAGAGGGTATTTTGGGTTCTTTAAGGTGGCATAAGAATCTATGGGTTATTTTGCTAACTTCCAGCACTTTACTTTATGCCAGACTTACTTTATAGCACAACCAAACTAGATGAGCCACGTGTTTCATACGTGTGCTGTTCCGCATCACGGGAATTGCGAGGGTTGATGGAGTGATCCATTCCACGGATCCCATCTTCGCATCTAGATATGTGTTGTGGTGTTGCCACGTGTCTCATACGTGTGCATTCCGCATGTCGATCATGCGAGGCAAGGATACACTCCATTCCAGCGGAGGGTGTCTGAGGTTGGACCCTGTTCATGCAGCGGCGTGACGCATGGATACCGTTTCTATAAGTGAACGGTAATGTATGTGGACGCTTTCGTGACGTGCTGGCACGAAAGGTTCGTTTTCTGCAGGTACACTAACAACGTTCGTAAGTCGTTAAGTGCGAATCGAGTAGCTCTGACTAGTTATTATAAGGAGAGCCGATTATAAGCTTGCCACCGGCACTAACTACATCTTTTTGGATCCATTTGTGTGAGGTCGTTAAGACGTGTGCATTCATGATTAAAATCTTGATGAACCTAAAATTGGTAATTGCTTGTTGGGATAATTTTTTTCTAGGGAGATTGCTTGATCTTAGATAAGGTTTTCCTCTCTTTCGAGTTTAGGAAAATTTTGGCAGATTCTGTCTCTGTCATTTCTCAAAATTTGTAGCCAAATCTGTAAGGAATCTGACTAGACATCTTTTAGGAAAGTTGTTTCTTATCAAGTTTACCATCCACTGTGAATTTTTCAGGATTTTAGGAATTTTCTGTAGAAAGATATGCTGTTTAGTGAGTCTCTGTTCTACTGTTTTTCAGAGCAGCACTCCTCTGTAAATGAAATTTTTCGAGCATGTTCCAACCCAATGTATATCTACCTTTGAATACCAAAAGCATGCACAATCATGTCCTTGAGTTGCAGTGAAAATTTGGGAAATTTTGGGGCCCTGGTTTTTATGTTGTGAATTTTTGTTCACACCTACCAGAATTTACCATTTCACTCGTTGATGTCGGTTGATATCTAACGTGTAGTTCATAATTTTTGTACAGATGGCGCAGCCACCGATCTACGAGATTGACGCGGACGGTACTATTCGTACTGATGCCCTTCACTGGGAGGGTTTTCCCCGCATTTTTGTGGGAAACTCTCAGTGAGGTGGGCTACGTGACGCCGCCGCTGTACGAGGTGGTCTCTTTTTGGGACAAGGGTGTTTCCTACGCCCGCACGACCGCTTCCGTGCTTCCCCACCCCAAGCACCCGGAGTGGGTGGACTTGAGCTTTATGTTCTTTGCTCAACACGGTGTCGAGTCGGTTGAGTCCGCGGCCATGCAGATCCTTCACACTTTCTGTGCGCAGCACCCGGACGAGGTGATGCTCACTGCACTGGGTTTGTTTCCGGCCATGGACCCACTCGACCCTGCTTGGCGATAGCGTCTCTCGCTCACCAACGTGTTGCTCACGGCAGACCCTCCAGCGGATGTTATGCGCCAGCTTCTGAGGTTCTTAGAGGCGGTGTAAACCATGCAGGTGTTTCGTCTTTCCACCCAGGGTATGCTCTCGGTTGTGTTGATGGACTCCACAACGATGAGGGATATCCTCACCCTCGACATTTAGTATGAGCGACAGACCGTTGCTCACCTCCAGCAGGAGATTGTTACGCTTCAGGACAAGCGTATTCAGTGGCACCAGGAGCGTGCCGAGCTCACGGAGCAGTTGTTCGCCTGAGAGCACTCTCTTGAGATGACTCAGGTGCAGCTAGCTCACACTGAGGACCAGCGTTTTGCCTTGGTGTAGAACGTGGTTGAGATGCAGAACCAGGTAGCTGAGATGGAGATAGAGGTAGAGGTGTGGCAGGCGATGGCCCAGCAGGAGCAGTAGCCGCCGATCGCGCCACCAGCCGCACCTGCCGCTCCAGACGAGCTACATGGAGTTTCGGGCTTGAGCGAGGACAGTGTTGGTGGTCCCCCACCCGACTCTCCGAACACTAGCGCTGGCTTCGCTGTGGGCTATGAGTGGTGTTAGCAGTTGTCTTTTGGAGGGAAATCATGTACTCTTTGTTTAGCCTCCTCATATAGCTTTTGGTGTAAGTGTAGAGGCTGCTCAGAGAGTATAATTGATGACCTTTTATTGTACATAAGTTTGTAAGCGATCCCCAGACTCCGCACCATGTGATGCTTGGATGGACATCTCATGTCGTCATGTTTCAATGAATAAATTAGGGTTGTTGTGATCAAAGTTTCTCCTTGTGATGAGTACAAATTTGGTGTGTTATGTTTTGGAGCTCATGCTCACCAAAATTCACCACCATTGCATAAGCATACCGAGAATTGTAGCGAAAATTGTGCAGTTCGGCCTACAGCAAAAGCAGCTAGGCAGAACCTCGGTGTTGAAATTTTTCGGGCATGTTAACATTGGAATTGGACCTTGGGTTGAATACCGATGTTGTAGATCATGGAATTTTGCACTTTCTGACCAAAATTGGGAGTTTTTGCTATTGAGGGCAGAGAATTATGAATTTTCTAGTAACGCATTTGTGCTGTCCGGTTTTCACCAAGTGATGCTATGAGTTTTCGTTTTGAATATTCTTCTTGTGGATAATGTAAACAAGCTTGCGAATATGTAACTAATGAAAAACTCATGGATTTTGGATTGTGGGACAAACTCGTACTTCTCTCAATGGTTTTGGTGCAAGTGGGAGTGACGCTCCGCCTCCTCCTCCCAACGTGACCCTTCAAGAGCAGTTTATGGTCACCCAAACTTAGGTGATGTGGCAGCTTTTGCAAACGCAACATCAGCTTGCTCAGCAGCTGTAGAATAATCCCCGTAGGGAGAACATCGACGGCCAGCCTCGAGTCACTAAGTATGAGCATTTTTATGCCATGAAGCCCCCAACTTTTGAAGAGGCCAATGAGCAACTGGCTGCCAATGCATGGATCAGGGCCATTGAGGCCAAGTTCTCTGTGTTCACCCTACCGTGCTCCAAAGAGCGTAAGGCCAGCTTTGCTGCCCTACAGCTCCGTGGTGCAGTGTTGATATGGTGGGAGAACTTCAAGACCATGATTCCTGCCGGACACCAAATCACATGGGCTGAATTCAAGCTGGCCTTCAAGGAACATCACATTCCTAAAGGTCTCATGGATAGAAAGATGAAGGAGTTGCTAGCTCTAAAGAAAGGCTCTGACACGGTGTATGAGTATGCGACGAAATTCAATGCCTTGTGTCAGTATTGTGGGCATCATGTTGACAACGATGCCAAAAAGATAGAGCATTTTCGTGATGTTGTCAAGACCTTGTGAACAAGGCCATTTCTCAAGAGGATGACATGTCCAAAGCCCAGAGGGATAGAAAGAGACAGGCCGGATTCACCGCTACTAGTGGGTCGGGCAAGAAATTCCGCTTTATCAAGAAAGGTACTCAGGGTCCTGCCCAGTCATCTTCAACTGGACATTGGAGGGTGACCCCATCTCAGAACAAGCCATCTGGGAACTTTCAGTTCCGTAAGGCACAACAACAGCCATACAAGACTAGTGCACCCCCAGCCAACCACAACAACAACAACAGTACTATTAAGGATCGTCGCTGTTATAATTGTGGGCAGCCCGGGCATTACATCAATGAGTGCCCTAAGCCCCGATAGAACAAGCAGGGCGAAAGCTCAGGCTTCCGTCAGGGGAACCAAGGCAAGAAGCCCATGGTGCAAGTCAAGCAGGGTAAACTCAACTTCACTACCTTGGCTGACGTCCCAGAGGGAGCAGCAGTGCTGACGGGTACATTCTCTATTCTTGATTACCCCGTTAGAATTTTGTTTGATTTTGCAGCAACCCATAGTTTCATTAGCGAAAGTCTAGTGAGCAAGTTGGGACTACACTCTTGTCATACCAAAGATTCTTTCGTCGTAGCCACGGCGGGAGGAAGAATCCTCTCAAATACTATAACCAAAGTTGTTCCTTTGCAGCTTGGTAGCAAAACTTTCTTAACCAACCTCATTCATTTGGGATTGGGAGGTTTAGATGTGATTCTAGGAATGAATTGGTTGACCCAACATCAAGTTGTTTTTGATATTGCCACTAGAATGATACAAATCTATTCCCCTACCAGCGGTCATACCAACTTGTACCTACCCAAGGTAGAAGGCACAAATCCTTATTCCTATGTTGCCGTAACAATCCAACTAGAAGACATTCCAGTAGTGTGCGAATATCCAGACGTCTTTCTCGACGACTTGCCTGGTATGCCACCAGGCAGGGACGTCGAATTTGTCATAGAACTTCAGCCAGGCACCGCACCTATATCTAAAAGGCCTTACCGAATGCCACCCAAAGAACTGGCTGAGTTGAAAGTTCAGTTGCAAGAATTTCTTGATAAGGGGTATATCCACCCAAGTTATTCTCCTTGGGGAAGCCCCGCTCTTTTTGTGAGAAAGAAAGATGGTAGTTTGCGGATGTGTGTTGACTATCGTCCACTCAATGCGGTGACAATCAAGAATATATATCTATTGCCCCGCATTGATGTGCTCTTTGATCAGTTGGCTGGTGCCAAGGTCTTTTCCAAGATTGATCTTCGATCAGGCTATCATCAAATCAAGATTCGGGCAAGTGACATTCCAAAGACAGCCTTTTCCACCCGATACGGCCTTTATGAATTCCTAGTGATGTCTTTTGGTCTCACCAATGCACTTGCCTATTTCATGTACCTTATGAACTTAGTCTTCATGAATGAATTGGACAAGTCTATAGTGGTTTTCATCAATAATATTCTCATTTATTGCAAGGGCAAAGACGAGCATGCGAATCATCTTCGTATTGTGTTGCAGCGCTTGAGAGATCACAAACTCTATGCCAAATTCTCTAAATGTGCTTTCTGGCTAGATAGTGTGAAGTTTTTGGGTCACACTATTTCCAAAGAGGGTATCTCAGTGGATCCTAGCAAAGTGCGGGAGGTCATGTATTGGAAGCCACCCAAGTCGGTACACCAAATCTGTAGCTTTCTGGGTCTAGCAGGCTATTATCGTCGGTTTATTTCAGATTTCTCCAAAATAGCTAAACTAATGACTGAACTATTGAAGAAGGGTGTCAAGTTTGTGTGGAGTGACGAGTGTGACCAAGCTTTCCATACCTTGAGAAAACACTTAACCTCAGCTCCTGTATTGACTCAACCGGATATGTCTAAACCGTTTGAGGTGTTTTGTGATGCTTCGGGCACTGGTCTTGGTTGAGTGCTTATGCAAGAAAACCGAGTCATTGCCTACGCTTCACGAGCACTTCGACCTCATGAGAAGAACTATCCAACTCATGATCTTGAGTTAGCAGTAGTCGTGCATCCCTTAAAACATTGGTGGTAGTACTTGATGGGTAATCACTGCAATATCTACACCGACCACAAGAGTCTCAAGTATATTTTCACTCAATCTGATCTGAATATGAGTCAAAGAAGATGGTTGGAATTAATCAAGGATTATGACTTGGAAGTCCATTATCATCCCGGCAAGGCTAACGTGGTTGCAGATGCGCTTAGCCGCAAGCATTGCAACTATGTGACGTTAGAGCCGAAGAATGAAACTTTATGTGAAGAAATGAGGAAGCTTAGCTTGGAATTGGTCGAGCATGGCAAGCTTCATGTTGTCTCGATTGAATCTCCTCTCCATGAGAGAATTGCTATAGCTCAACTCAGCGATGAAGAGGTTCAGAAAATCAAACAAAAATCAGAAGAAAGAGAACCCAAGTATGATTGTTTCCGAAAGGATGCCAAGGGAGTCATTTGGATCGGACAAAGGCTAGTGGTACCTCGGGATCAAGATCTAAAGAAGGAAATTTTAGATGAGGCCCATCTCTCTAAGTTCACCGTTCACCCCGGAAGTACTAAAATGTACCGAGATCTTAGGGAAAACCCTTGGTAGTCAAATATGAAAGGTGAAATAGCTGAATATGTGTCCAGTTGTGATACATGCCACAGAATCAAGGTGAAATAGCTGAGTATGTGTCCAGTTGTGATACATGCCAGAAGTGGGACGATATCAGCATGGATTTCATTATCGGATTACTGCTCACGCCCCGGAAGTATGATTCCATTTGGGTAATAGTGGACCGGCTTACCAAGACCGCTCACTTCATCCCCGTTCACACTGCCTATTCAGCTGAGCACTACGCGGAAATCTATATTGACCTTGTAGTGCACTTGCATGGTGTCCCCAAGACCATCTTGTCAGATCGAGGCACTCGGTTCGTTGCTCGCTTCTGGGCACAAGTGCACGAATCCTTGGGAACCAACTAATCCATAGCTCCAGCTGTAATCCTCGGACTAATGGTCAGACGGAAAGAGTAAATCAAATAGTAGAAGATATGTTGAGAGCTTGCGTCATTCATTTTGACAAGTCTTGAGACAAATGCCTAGCTCTAGCAGAGTTTGCGTATAATAATAGTTATCAAGCTAGTTTGAAGATGGCCCTGTTTGAAGCCTTGTATGGAAGAAGGTGTCGTACCCTTTGAATTTGTCACAAGCGGGTGAGCGAACCTTGTTTGGTCCTAAGTTAGTACAAGAAGCCGAAGAGAAAGTGTGTGATTAGGGAAAATCTAAGAGCGGCTCAAATGAGGCAAAAGAGTTTGAATGTGGTAATTATGTATACCTAAAGGTGTCTCTAACCAAAGGCGTACAACGCTTTGGAGTAAAAGGGAAATTGGCTCCAGGCTATATTGGTTCGTAAGAAGTCACCGAGAAGTTTGGTACAGTTGCCTACCGTATTCGACTTCCCGACTGATTGTTTGCAGTGCACGACGTGTTCCACGTCTCGCAATTGAAGAAGTGTGAGCAAATTCTAGAGGCACACATAATTGAGGAAACCAATGCAGAAATAGAACCAGATCTATCCCTAGCAGAGTATCCAATGAGGGTATTGGACCATAAAGAAAGGCAAACCAGGAGACAAAGGTTGAAGATGTACAAGATGCAATGGAGTCACCACACCGAAGAAGAAGCTACATGGGAGACCGAGTAATTTCTAAACACCAAGTACCCCAACTTTCTTGCAAGTCAAACTCGTGAGTGAACCTTTTCCCGTACTCTTGATTTCGAATCTCGGGACAAGATTCCCGTTAAGGGGGGTAGGTTGTAACACCTCGTGTTTTTTTGCTCAGTGGTAATTGGTGCTAATAACCATCTTAACACCTCCTTAACCACCCATGAAGAATCCTAGGTTGACCCATGGTCAAAACCCTGCTCAAAAACCCTAATGTCTTTTGACCCCCCTAGTGCCAGTGTAGACTTTGTGCACGTTCTCCAAAATTTCCCTAAACACTTCAAAATCACCCAAAGGGAAAATGTGCAGAATTTCAAGGCACACAATTTTGTTGTTGAGTGGCACTGTTGGTTTGGAGTGTAGGATGGTGGAAATGTCAAAACAAGGCACTGGTTCACCGTTCACTGGCGCCGAGAAATTGGCTAGCTTGGCATGATGTTCCTGCTCGATTCCTAGAACAAAACCCCTACCAACCGTTATGAAAGTTGTAGAGGGATGTATGATCTTCAACTTTGCTTCAGACCATAAGGTGCCCTTTAGTTTGAAAATCCAGAGATAATTTATTTTGAAAAATGCTTCAGCAAATAGAAAACGCTAGAAACACCAGAGACACGCCCCGCCGCGACGTCGTGCGCGGCCACGTTGGCCACCCGCCGTATGCGTCGTACCCGCGTCGGGCACGCACGCCGAGGTGCCGGGAGTGACCGCCGGTCACCGCGCCGCGCCGGCGGGAGCACACCCGTGCCGTCCGTGGCAAGTGGGAGCACACCCGTGCCGTCCGTGGCAAGTGGGCCGCGCCGGTGGCGGTCGATCCACCGGCCGGCGCACCGCCCGTGGCGCGCCATTGGCCGCCGGAGCGACGCACGTAGCCGGCCATGCCCTCGGCCTCTCTACGCGTGCAAGTGGCATAGGTGTGACCCCACCTACCCCAACCGACCTCCCCCGCGCTTATAAGCCAGTTTCGGCCGCTCCTCGCGCGCACGCGCATCCCGCCATTGGCGCTGCAGGTGCGCACCTTCCTCCAGTCGACACCCTCACCTCCACGAGCGCCTAAACTCTTCCTTGTGCACCCCAGTAGCTCCTCGAGCCGCTTGTTGATCAAGCCGAGCCACATGATCACCGGAGCCCGAGTTCCCGTGGCCGCCACCGGACCGCCGCCGTCGAGCTCGCCCCTCCGCCGATCCTACGCGCCCAGCGACGTGCCTAGCATCGCCTTTTCCCCGCACCGCCGTCCGAGTTCCCGCGGCCGAGCCGCCGCTGCTCCGCCGCCGCCGCTCACCGGCGACTTCCCTGACCGATCATCCTCCACCAATCATTCACGGGTGAGTCCAATCGTCGATCCCCGTAGCTTGTTTGCCTGCCCGTGCTCCACCTCGCCGCCGACGAGCTTGCCATCGCCGTCGGGACCAAGGGGGAACCAAGGGTATAACTGTGAAGGATTTAAAAGTTCTAGGGTCTTTCGTGCATAAAGATTGTTCCCTGTTTTGTGGTTTGGTCCAGCAACTTGTAAAATCGATTACAAATCGTAGAAAATCCAAAAATAGAAAACACAATTTTGTTGTGCTCAGTGTGAGAAGAGATACAACTGTCTCAAAAGATGTATATACTTTTGAGCTACAGTTTTTGCTTGAAAAATAGAAATGTAAAATACCTAGATTTGTGTTTCTGCAAAATCCACACGAACTCTTGAGCTGTATTTTGGATATGTTGTGGGAACTAGTATGTTTAGGTTCTGTGCCAAAAGTTGCACAAAGTTACTGAAGGGATCTTTTTATATAAATTATCTTGTGATATTGTTAAATCTACCTAGATGATTTTTGTAGCTTGAAATATAATTATTTTTGAGCCCAACTTCTGGCTACTTACCCTGATTTTATCTCTGTTGGAAATATTATTTCCAAATATATGCTTGTTTTTATTCATAAATGTGTACATCAAGATCGATAGTAGCTCCAAGTTTGTTTGTTGGTTTCTTAGGCTTGTTTTAGGCCAGAGCATGTGTGAGAGAAAGATTGGATTCATTTCTGTTATATTTATTTCGTTATGTATTAATCCTCTTTTTGCTAGTTATAAATGCTATCAATTTTTGTGTATTTAATTCAGTGGTGCAAGTCAATTGCTTGCTGTCCAGAGATGTGCCTCCTGGTCATTAGGACTAGTAGGTACTGTTGGATGAGTTTGTCATGTATTTAGTTGATTAAAAGAGTTCAAACTAGATTAATGTAGTAAAGCAAAAATAATTATGACCAACCTCACAATCCCTGCTGCTGTTGGTACTGTTTTTGAATCAAGATAAAATAATTGCACTCCTAATCACTGCATTGCATTCCCCGTGTAGAAGTCCCCGACTATAGCTATACGCTTGTGCCGGCTAACGAGGACGAGGGGGCAGGAGGAGACGTGCACTATGTGACCGTAGAGCAAGACCCGGACCAAAGTCCGGAAGTGTGTGTGTCTGCTTGTGCTGACGAAGGCAAGCCCCGGTTTATTCATTAACCTATGTGTTTCTTTAAACTCCTGAATTTATTTATTTATTTATTGTTATTGTATGTCCATTTACGTTGAGGAGTTGATATGAAACCCTTGCTGCATGATCCATAAGTACCTATGACCTTTTACTAGCTTGTTAGGTCGCTTGTTGTTATGCTTTAAGGAATCGGTACAAGTCGAGTGATGTTCGTCACTCGCAAGAGTAAGATCTCCTTTGTGGAATAACCATATGTTTAAATGGATTGCTCAAGTGGTAAGAGCATGGGATTTGGGCTCCGGACCAATGGCCTCGTTGTCTAAGTGTTTGAAAGTACTAAACACTTGTCGAAAATGGGTACGATAAGCCTAGTACCTAAATGAGGTGGTACGGGGTTTTACTATCACTACTCTTGGGGTTGCGGCCCCGGGCTCGCCACCCGAGTGCATGCGTGAGGCTGGGTGACCTTGGTGGCGTAGCCCAGATAAACCTTGTACTTAAGATTGTGAGCTATTATCCCCAAACTGAAGAATGACGGGAACCGCCTGGTTGGTATACTCTTGGTGAGGACACCTCCTGTGTGTTTAGGTCCACCTTGTAAGGTTATGAATCAATCAATTGTCGGCCTCTCACCGTCATCCGAGACTACTTACCAGACTGGCCATGATATCCCTTTATGATGGAACTTGGTGAAGATTATTACTTTTAATTAATTGTTTGTACAACTTTGGTTGCAATAGTTGCTTATCTAGTAATGATTACTTCTACTAGAACTTGAGCTAAAATGTGAAAGTAAGGATTCACTACTTAGTTGCTTTTTGGCAAACAAACCCAGAAGCCAAAAGCCTTGCATGACTAGAGGTAAATTTTTTCTTTAGATGGGTAAGTCTTGCTGAGTATTAGTATACTCAGCTTTGCTTTATAAATGTTGTTCCAAGCAATGCATGTGATGTATGGCCCGGAGAACTTCCACCCGGCTGGGAGCTGGAATGGGTGGATGACGAAGAGTGATTGCATCATGGACAGGCCTCCTATGATGTGATCATACCGTTTAGTTATATTCTGCTGTTTTTTAATAAACTTTGAACCATTTACTTTGTGTCAAAGAATTATGTTTGTAATAATGAACCCTACGGGGATGTGATGGTTAATTTGTAAGGAACTTTGGACTCTTCTTCGTGATAGTATTATGCATACGTTCGATCCTCTCTGTGATGTCAAGTGATTTACCGGGCGTTAACCAGGCAACACTTAACGGGAATGGGACCGGTAAGCCTAGTACCTTAATGAGACGGCGCGGGAACTTTTCCCTTCTACTCCTGAATGTTCACCTAACCGTCTAGCTACCAGGAAGGGGGTGCATGATTGAGACTGGGTGCCTCGCTGGGTATGCTAGCTAACCTTGTACCCAATACTGTAGGCTATGTTCCCAACCCGAGGACTTCTGGGAACCGCCTGGATGGTTGTCCTCGCGAGGGGAACCTGTCGGTGTTTTAGACCGGCAACCTACCAAGGGGAGTACCTGAGGTAGATGAATGTGGCCTAGCCGAGATCAGTAACTCAAAGGAAGAGACACATGGCACTCAATTTAGACAGGTTCGGGCCGCAAGGTGCATAATACCCTACGTCCTATATGCTGCGTAGCTCTGGATTGATTGGATGTGATTACAAGATGATGTCCAATCTCTGAGAGAGAAGGGTCCCTGCCTCGCCTTATATAGTCCGGGAGGCAGGGTTACAGGTCGGTTTAGGGAGAGAGTACTAGTCGTGTACGTCTAGGAGTCCTCTACACAGTACATGGTATGTATAGCTTCCTATCCGAGTACTTCTCCACCGTAGTCCTTGCGCCTCACGCCATCAGGTACCGTGCGACACAAGTCGGGTAGTCCTAGGGGCCCACCGAGTAGTCGGTCCTGGTACCCACTGAGGTAGTGGGCCTAGGGAGGTCCATACGAAAAGCCCCCGAGTACTTTGTAGTCGAGCAGGATAGCTTCGAGTAGTCTTGACGGCCTTTACGAGTAGTCCTCAAGCGTCCCCGAGTACTACAAGCCAAAAGTTCTCAACAATATTTGAAGCATCCCGAGGCTGGAGGGTACTTCAGCTGATATCTGAGTAATCCTGAAGTCTTCTCAAGTAGTCCCAAGCGTCCTCGAGTGCCGCTCTTGAAGGTCTTCAACAATACCCGTATCGTCTTGAAGCCAAGCTGATATGGAAGTGCGATTGCAAAATCGCACCCCGTATGGAGTAGCCCCCGAGCCTTAGGTTGAGTCATAGATTCTGGCTGAGGGTCAATCTAAAGTCTTGGCAAGATTATCCCGTAAAATCCGGAAAAAAACCGAAGGACACGTGTCACGGAGCCCCCGAGCCTTGAGTCAAGTACTTCCTCTCGAATTGAAGGTTCATCTTGTATGTAGAATGTGTCCTGAGTTGCTCTTGAATCTTGTCGTTACCCAAGGAATTGATTAGATGTAGCCGAGCACCCGAGATAAGGAGCATTGACTACTAGAAGTTAAAGGGTCAGCGCTGCCGCTGAGTCAGCCGTCTTGAGACTTATCCGTCCGGCCATTGAGGAGCCGCCCGTTGACTTATAAATAGAAGCCGAAACCCTTAGGGGGTTTTAAACCCACGCACTTGCAGTCATTCCGAGCAGATTTTGCCTATAATCCACCGCTAGTGCACTGCCACCTCAGAGTAGATCGCAGATCCAAGCACGCCGCCACCGGAAGCCACCGCCGTAGCCCCCGAGCGAATGCGAGTGAAAACCCACTGCACTTGGAGAATGAAGCCCTCTCCGACCAAGAGCTTGAAGACTGCCGGTGGGAACAAAAGATCCCGAGAGGAAGCCACCGGATCCGCCGTAGGGTCGTCACCGCCGGTGTCTGCGCCGCGCCCAAATCCCAACCAAGAATGGAAGAAGTTGAAGGCAAAGACTGAGGATCTGTTGGCACTGCTGGGCAGTGGGTTTCTTCGGGAGAAAGAAGTTGACATGTGGCGCGCTGCCGTGGGACATCCGTACCCCGTGGAGAAGAATCCGGATGAGATCCCGATGTTCACGCAGTTCGCGGAGCGCGGGTTGGCCCTCCCAGTGAGCAACTTCTTCAAGGGGCTCTTGGAGTACTATGGCATCGAGTACCTCAACCTCAACTCGAACGGTATCTTCTACACCTCCGCCTTCGTCCACTTTTGCGAAGCTTTCCTAGGGATCAAACCCCACTAGGTACTCTTCCGGAAGTTTCTCTGAGTGAAGCCCCAGCCAAGTGCCAACAACCCCCGAGTAGTTGGAGGAGCCGGCATCTAGATGCGCGAGGACTTCGCGGAGCAGTACCTTGCGTACAAGTTGATTGACTCCAACCAAGATTGGAAGTCGAATGGTTCTACATGACCAACCACCACCCAGAGCTGCCAAAGCCCAGCAGGAAGCAGCCAAAGCATTGGCCCTGGTGGAACACTGAGCCGACGATGCAGGAGGGTATTCAGCTACCCGAACTACTGACGAGGATCAAGGCTTTAAGAGTAGCCGGGCTAAGGGCCGAGCATGTGGCCTTCAGCTTCATGAAGAGGAGGGTGCAGCCGCTGATGGCTCGCGTCACCCTGGGTAACCAGTACACCGGCGACGGCGACTCGTCACGGATGCCCAGTGATGAAATCGACGACGACGATATCGTCGACACGCTGGGGAGAATTTTCAAGGACATGCCGGCGTACACGCCTTGCCCCATGCCTGAGTACTCCGCCGCGTGTCCACCGAATGAGGTCAGTAGCCGTACTCAATGTCGAGTACTGATTATGTAGTAGTAGTCGTGCTCACCCAATGTGCTTCTTGCAGGATGACATAGTGAAGTTTGTCTGCGAGCTGGTGTCACCTCCTGTTGACTGTGAAAATCCATCAACCTAGCATGAGTTTACCTTCGGTGTTGGCATGACTTTTGTATCTTATCTATTGGTACAAACCCCCATGGTATAACAAGTTCACTTGTGCATGTCGGTTTTGGAGTTAAGTGTTTACGCAGAGTTTTAACGTTCAAAGCAAGACTTCCGGGATAAGATCATTAAGCACCTCATGACAAAACCTTGAAGCCCGGTACAAGTCAAGCAATGAAGTGAACATGACTCCAAGAGCCCAAGGACCAAGCCCGAGAAGATGACAAACACTGAGGACCTAGCCAGAAAAGTGCTGAATCTTGCAAGACAAGGAGCTTTGTCCAATTCGGAGAGAAACCGACGACAAGGGCCCACATGCAAAAGGGGAGAGGATCTAGATGACTCGGGAAGCAATACCAGACGAAGGAGGACACGGACTGGGCCGGGATGGGCCCAGGCCGGTCGGCCCAGGCCGGCCGGCCCAGCCTGTTCCGAGGCCCAGTCGGCCCCCCCTTTGACCTAGTTGCATCTCGGGCTATTTATAGCCCCCTGACCGAGAGCCACACATAAATCAATTCGGCATCCGCCGCCGAAGAACAGAGAAGCTTGAGGGACACCATCTCGAAGATGAGGGTCGTGCTAGTTGTCTAGGGTCTCCCTAGCCGACGTGGGAACCTTGCATGGAAGACCACGTCGGAGCTCCGGAGCAAGGATCAAGATCGAGGTAGGATCCCGGTGGTGATCTTGTTCATGTAATCATTCATGGTGAAGTCTTTAAGTGAATCCGATTTCTAGTGATCAAGTGCCTTCTCCATGATTTTGTTTTCTTCTTGGTTTTGCTTCTTCTACGATCTAGTCTATAGCTAGATTACATACGGTGCTCTTGTAGCCGTGGTGGCTAGAGGTGCATACCGGACCGGCCAAGTGATTTCAACTTGTTCTTATCGAACTCGCCCTAGACTACCCGCATGAGTAGGGATACGTTGTGACAGAATGGGGGTTCCGAAAGGCGGGCGTTTTCGGAGTTAGATTGAAGGCCATGATTTAAAAATGCTTTTAATGAGATTCGTTTTTCTATATTCATCTATCTCGTTTGGAGCTACAACATAAGCATGATCTAGATTCTATAGATCGGTTATCTCTTGCTTTCTCTTGCTACCACTTTAGTAGATTAGATTAGATGTGTTCTCTTTATGAGTTAGTAGATTAGATGCAATTTGTCTTCATAAGATAGATTACCTTGCTTTACTAGATTGAATCCTTGCGTTGCACATTGTTCCACGGATTCGATACCATGGGTTCACCACTCGAGGGAAGAGGGGTCCCTTCACTACGACGGGAGACTTGTCCGCTTGCAAGTCTACACGAACTTTGATACAACTTTTAACCGTAAACAAGCCCCTTTTTCTGGCGCCGTTGCCGGGGAACAAGCAATCAAGATCCGATCTAGTATCGCTTATTTTTTAGTTTTTCTTTTGATTTTCTTTTGCATCTCTTAAGTTTGATCATCCTCAAAAAAAATCAATCTATTATATTTTGATTAACCCTAATTTTTCTTTTGTTAGATTTTTGTTTTATTACTAACCCTAACTGGAGATGGTTGGCTACCTCTCCAAGAAACCCAAACTTTTTTGTGGATGATCCAGGAAAACTTTACAGGCAAAGGAGACGTGCAACACAAGCTAAAGGGTTGGAAACCCTAGTTTCAAAAGTCAAACTCGAAGGAACGTCAAAATCTCCAAGGGAATCACCACCTCCAAGTCCAAAGGAAGATCAACCTCAACAACCAGAGCGTGAGATCGAGCTATGCACCCTGGACATCGTTGATCTACCTATCATAAACCTTCAAGATACTGGAAGGCCGTTCAAGATCGAGGAGGATGGAGAAGATGGAGATAGAGACAGAAGCTCAAGACCTAAAGGCTGCCAAGGCAAGATCCACATGCGAGGATTGTGAGGAGCACGACCATGTCCAAGAGGACGTCGTCACTAAGTTCAAGGCTATGGAGAAAATATTGAAGAATTTAGATGGCAAGGTGACACAGGTCGGCAGCCCTATACATGAAGTGTTGATCGTGATGAAGATGCTAGAAACGTAAGTGGGACAACTTGTTGGGTGCCCGATGGGTAACAAAGAAGAATTTCCGAGACAACTCCAAGGTCCCAAGACGCCGGAGATGCCGAGCCACTACATGAAGGAAGTTGTTGCATCCATCAAGACCAAAGGACAATGTTAGCCTGTGAAGACCAAAAATATGACTAAGCCGAAGAATAAGCCCGTGCCCAAGATGGTGCGGAAGTGGGTACCCAAGATTGCAACGTCCACAAAGAGCGTTGATCCGGAGTAATCAAGTGAAGAAGTCTAGCCATGGACTATAAACGAAGCGCTAGGCGGGAGGCAACCCGTTTCGTCGAGTCAAGAATAAGCTACTGGGAGGACAACCCGATTCCAGGTTTTTCGAGTCTTTTTAATAATTCAGTTTTGAATTTTACTATGCAAAACATTAGACTTAGAATGGTTGAACAATATTAGAGACATAATTCTTGGTTGAATATTTTGCTTGAATCATAAACCCTTTACATGAACCATCCTATGTGTTTGTTTGTTTCTTTTCGAGAAACCACAACCAAAAAAATTCAGAACCTAACTCAACCTTTCATCCTCTTTATGATGCTGTGGTTGACTTGTTTTTCTTGCTAAAAACACACGAGTAGAGCCACGACTTGTATCTAGATGTTATTTAAATTTCAGCACGTGGTAGGACTCGCGTGGACCTAGAAACTTGACTTTTGGTTGGTTTAAAATCCATATCCTTGGTTTCTCTAGAGTTAGAATTTTTCTAAGCCTCATTTAATTTTATTTCATTCAAAATCTCTCTCATCTAATCAAAATTAGGACCTAAACCTATGCCCCCATGATCAAGCTGGGAGAAGCTTGCTCTCAACTAATGGAAGCAAACTATACCGGTGAGACCGACATAAAAGTAGTCGGAAATATTTTTCGACTTACATATGTTTTTAATGCTTTAAAAACTTCTCTAAATTTATATTTTAACTCATTAATATCTCTGATTATATTTTTTATTTTCGAAATTAGAGGGGTGCTTAGCATTAAAACATGCTTAGAGGGTGGCAATCTAGTTAACCTAACCATACATGCACCGTGATACATCACGGGATGCCCCTCCAACATATTTTATCAAACCACATGCAAAGTACAAGCATGGGGGGCAGCCAAGGCTTTGTTTTGTAGGAATATCATGGAGGCATGTGAGGCAAGGGAGTATGGAAGTAAGTCAAAGCGAAAACATCAAGTGGAAGGAGCAATAATGCAAGCAAAGGAGTGGATGAGAACGTTTGGAAGGTGTACGCGGTCACGAAGCAACAAGCATGAATGCACTAGAGAAGAACCGAGCGAAGAAGAGGAGAGAGGTAGTCTCCCATCCATCTCTTTGTTCATGTGCTCTAGTTTGTAGGCCGGAACCACCTTAGACTTAGTCATCCACCGCGTTTGTTTCGTGCAACAAAATACATCTTAATCCACTCAATGTCCAGACTCCAAAATAATATTTGTGTACCTTATTACCGGTTGAAAACCCCAGATATATATATTTGTGAGGGAGAATGCTGCAATCATGGAAGAAAACTACAAGCCTTTTCACCGAAGAAGAAGGGATCATCGTCGTCTAAGCCATCAACCTCTTCGAGGAGGCACTCGGTTTGTGAGTTTCCTCGGAGTATGGAGGAGGACACGGTACCGCTGAGGAGGAACCACACTCTTCTCCTCGGTGGCATGAGGGCTACACGAAACTCGTTCATGAGGTTCACCAAACCTCGAGGACAAATGGAGGAGCCGCCCGTCCGACCTCGCCACTCGAGACGATCATACGCTCCACCTCCATACGCTCCGCGGTATTCCGAGGGGTATGTCATCATGACAGAGGAGGAGGAGAAGAAGCTCGCTCGCCTTGAGTAGAGGCTTGTAGCGAACGTCGACTTAGACGACCAAGCTCTCCACATATTGGGGTTTCATATGGGACACCGGTGCAATTCTCTAACGGAGTGTCGGCAAACACCCACAAGGAATTCGCCTAGGAAATTCTCATGACCATGGCGCATACCCTTGATGAAGGAGTGCTGAGTCTCTCATTCCGTTTGGAGGGAACCCACAAGTGGAGAAGAAGGAAGACACCGTCGGAAGGGTAACCTTGATCAACAATTCTATTTCTAGCACCTTGATGGGGTAATCTCCTTTCATCCATGGGTTGCAATCGATCTTGAGATGTAATCACACTTTGTTGGATTATCTATCTATCATCTTGTGTTGATTATACTTTAATGCTTAAGGTTAGCTACCATGCCGTAAAGGGAGTAAGAGCTCCAATGCTTCCTTGGTTCCATTCAACACGCCGTGTCCATCATAGGTCTTGTCATGAATACCTTCGCGTACTGAGTACGAGAGGAGGGAAAGGGCGAAACCGTGGTCACAACCCCGATAGATTAGATTGGTTTACATGTTCAAAATGATTGCATGTTCTAGTATCGTAGACCCATGGGCGAGTGTCTCCTATTTTCAAAAGGGAGCTCCCGAACAAGTGGATGTGCATGAAGGCACATGGGAAGGTTTTTGGTGTATGATCATGGGAGGAGACCGTCAACGAAGAAATACTATCCGGAAACCCATCATCCATGTGTGTCACTTTGTTGTGCTAGTGGATTTTTGGGGAGAATGAGAGAGACAAAGATAACCAACACGGAGTTGAATTGGCTTTACTCGGCTTTGCCAGGCAGCCAATCGACCCCACTCTCCTATGATCAACCGGTGGTGTTGTTAAGCAACATCGAGTTCGGGAGATCGAGTTGTTACCTCTCCATGTTGGCTATCTCTTTAAAGACCGCGTATTACAAGGAACCTGAATCATCTCCTACCCGGGACTTCCCTAGGATTTGAATATATGAGGAAAGACAAATATATAAGTGCAGATGAGAGAGGAGGCTTCAAAGTGGCCAAAGTAAACTCACCCCTTCCGGATTGAAGATTAAGACTTTTTTTGAGGGAAAGAAGATTGGTTAGAGGAAGGACTTCTTGTGCCAGCACAGGAAATGAAGGATTAGGAGAAGGATCTTCTATGGCCCAAGAAGAAAGTGCACAACAAACTTATGTGCCACCATTTGGAGGAATTCCTCTGCCGCCAAGTTACTACGGTGGTGTACCAATGCAAGCATGGGGGAGTGGTGTAGCCATACCCCCACCAAGTTTTGCAGTGCCTAACGTAGCCTTTGCGAAGCGATATGCACACCTTCCTTAACCCCAACAAAATGTGGCCACCATTGGAGGATACGCTACAAGAAACATGCAAATTATTGCAGCCATCCAAACGAATGCAAACCAAATGGGTGAAGGAAATGCGAACGTCGCTTATGAGCTTTGACACCTTCACCTAGCACCGTCGGACAATTCGTAGGAGGAGAGAGGCAATCCTATTATGAGCAAGGGTGCGACAACCAAGACTTTTAATATCAACCACCGGCGGAAGATTAGAGAGAGGAGGAGCTTTAGTTATCTTTCCTTTACCCCCTTTCTTTAATTTTCAGCTTGTTTGCGCCTATGTATGCGTAGTATTTTCAGCTTTACTTTAATTTTTAGTTTTTACTTTAATTTTCAGCATGTGTGTTAGTGCTTATTTTCATCATGAATAATGTCACCACCTAGTTTTTACCTTTGGTAAAGTTACAAAGTTTGTGCCATGATGATATATGATTAAAATTGCCGCTTTGTTTATCTTTGTAATTGATTTATGCATGTTTAAGCTATTGCTCTCTTAAAATACAAATATGAAATTATCTAAATGTTATCTTAATCTTTAGCAGAGGTTATGGTAAAAATAAAAGACCCATAGTGTTTTATGTGCTCTCAAGTTTAGATGGATTAAAGATAATTTATTTTTGTTCTTAAAAGTAATACTAACCTTGTCATAAATGCCACTTGCGTGTTGCTCTACCTATCTAGAGCCATATATATTTGAGTGCAAAAACTTAGTATACAAAGTTTATTTTTGGGTGAGTTATTTCAGGCCTTGATTTCTCTGGCCCGAGACTAAGAAGCTGGTCATTCCGTTTTTGCGTATCTATCTTTCTGCTAGCCTTTCTATCTGTGCATTGTGTATCCCCACACTGGAGATCTCACAAACCTCGCCGGATATCCACCCTTAAAACCAAATATCATCTTTTGTGATTACCTACTTGTCCACAACCTATCGTTGAGTATGGATCATCAATTCAAGGAAGATCGATGGTGACAAGATTGAAGACTTCAAGTATCTCTCCAAAGGAAAAGTATTTCCGGTACCTACATTATCTTATCACCTCTTTGCCTGAGGACGAGCAACGTCTAAGCATGGGGGAGGAGGTAGGTACAATGCAATTTTAGAGTTCAAAGGGGAGCAAATAAAAAAAATTGATGAGAAAAAATGAGAAAGAGAAAGAAAGAAAGAAGAAGAAAAAAAGTGAGTATAAAGAAAAAATGAGAAAAGAAAAAAATTATATATGAGTATGTATGATATAATAATAAAATAAAGTGAACTCCCGGTTCTCTAAAGTGCATTAGGAATTCAAGGCTTCAAGATTAAAAGATCCATACTCATTTTCCAACCATATGCAATCCGATAACGAGGACTTCCTTTGTGCCTCGGGATCACTCTCTGCTATTTGCACATGTCCACCTATCTCAAGTGTGTGTATTTTTATCTTTCCCCTCCTTGATATAACATCATTTTCCAATGACCTTTTTGACGAGTCTCGGTAAGACCATTAGAAGCTTGTCTTGTTTTGACAACATCTCATTTATAATATCTTGGTAGGACTAAACTTTCCCAAAAAGCTCCATATAAAGCCTACCACATAAATGAATGTTATGAGAGGGAAAGGAGTAGAATAAATAGGCTTGAGAGACAAGATGAGATGAGAGTTCATGAGCAAGATGCAAGGCGGTTTAAATTTGTGAACTTGGTTTAGCTCTTTTTCATCTCGTTCTTTATTTCAAAAATTCTGAGATCCATTTGAATTTTGGGAGCATGTTAATACTTGTGGGATAAACTTAATTAAATATCTACCCTACGTAGGGATGAAGGCTAGTACATTATGGAACATTAACGAACTAAACTTTTGAGAGCATTATGTTTTCTCATGTATGATCAAGTGCAAGGTTTAAACAATGAGGGGCAACGATGATATCCATCGAAGGCTTACTCGAGGATGAGCAAGGTTTAAGCATGGGGGAGCTGTTGACGGTGAAAATCCGTCAACCTAGCCCTGAGTTTACCTTCGGTGTTGGCATGACTTTTGTATCCTATCCATTGGTACTAACCCCCGTGGTATAAGAAGTTCACTTGTGCAAGTCAGTTTTGGAGTTAAGTGTTTACGCAGGGTTTTAACGTTGAAAGCAAGACTTTCGGGATAAGTTCATTAAGCACCTCACAACAAGACCTTGAAGCCCGGTACAAGTCAAGCAATGAAGTGAACATGACTCCAAGAGCCCAAGGACCAAGCCCGAGAAGATGACAAACTCCGAGGACCTAGCCAGAAAAGTGCTGAATCATGCAAGACAAGGAGATTCGTCCAATTCGGAGAGAAACCGACGACAAGGGCCCACATGCAAAAGGGGAGAGGATATAGAAGACTCGGGAAGCAATACCAGACGAAGGAGGACACGAACTGGGCCGGGATGGGCCTAGGCCGGTCGGCCCAGGCCGGCCGGCCCAGCCTGTTCCGAGGCCCAGTCGGCCCCCCTTTGAGCTAGTTGCATCTCGGGCTATTTATAGCCCCCTGACTGAGAGCCACGCATAAATCAATTCGTCATCCGCCGCCGAGGAGCAGATAAGCTTGAGGGACACCATCTCGGAGATCAGGGTCATGCTAGTTGTCTAGGGTCTCCCTAGACGACATGGGAACCTTGCATGGAAGACCACGTCGGAGCCCGGAGCAAGGATCAAGATCGAGGTAGGATCCCAGTGGTGATCTTGTTCATGTAGTCATTCATGGTGAAGTCTTTAAGTGAATCCGATTTCTAGCGATCAAGTGCCTTCTCGATGATTTTGTTTTCTTCTAGGTTTTGCTTCTTCTACGATCTAGTCTACAGCTAGATTACATAGGGTGCTCTTGTAGCTGCAGTGGCTAGAGGTGCATGCCAGACCGGCCAAGTGATTTCAACTTGTTCTTATCGAACTCGCCCTAGACTACCCACATGAGTAGGGATACGTTGTGACAGAACGAGGGTTCCGAAAGGCGGGCGTTTTAGGAGTCGGATGGAAGGCCACGATTTAAAGATGCTTTTAATGAGATTCGCTTTTCTATCTTCATCTATCTCGTTTGGAGCTACAACATAAGCACGATCTAGATTCTCTAGATCGGTTATCTCTTGCTTTCTCTTGCTACCTCTTTAGTAGATTAGATTAGATGTGTTTTCTTTATGAGTTAGTATATTAGATGCAACTTATCTTCATAAGATATATTACCTTCCTTTACTAGATTGAATCCTTGCATTGCACATTGTTCCACGGATTCGATACCTTGGGTTCACCACTCGAGGGAAGAAGGGTCCCTTAACTATGACGGGAGACTTGTCCTCTTGCAAGTCTAAACAAACTTTGATACAACTATTAACCATTAACACCTCCTCGACTTGTCGAAATCCCAGGTGAGGGGAAGGGCAAGGCCAAGGAGCGCCGCGAAGTCGGCGAAAGAGACGACATTGTTGTTGTTGAAGACACGTCGGACGAGGATGACGAGGAGACGCTTCAAGAGCGGTTCCAGCTGCGGTCAAGATTCAGCCACCCTGGACTGCCCAACGGTCCTCTCATCTAGGATGCTCCAACTAGCTTGGAGGCAAGTTTGCCTGCGCCGCCAAGGAAGCCACGCAACATGGCCCGCAAGCGCGTGGCCAAGAAGCTTAAGGTCACGGAGACCACATCCCAAGAGGTAAGCTCCTTGAGTAGGGTAGTCGAGTACTTGTTTCTCGATGTTGTGAATGTTGACGACGATTTTCCGTTGCTTGCAGGAGATCCCGCCTTCCGACCCGGTAGACCAAGGGGACAAAGGCGACTGGGATACGGTGGGAGAGCCGGCTGGAGCCAGCTGCAGCCCAGCCCCCACCGTGGAAGTACTCGTGGCGCAGCGGACACGCCAGCCCCCAATTGCTGACGGGAGTACTGAATCGGTCGTGGCTGTTGCTGAAGAGCCAACGGTTACTGAGGCCGAAGAGGAGGCGTCTGCTGAAGCTAGACTAGTCGACATCGCCATCATCCTTGGCGCCCGACCGTGGCGGTAGTCCGGTCGAGCCTATAAGTCAAGATCTTTCCCGAGCAGTACATGTGGTTTGGTAGTCGTGCTTGGTTGACAACAATTGCGTACTCTGCAGGAAATCCATGGACTTGACCTGGGATCAGGATTAACCCAGCGCGGTGATGGTTGAAGAGGAATCCGCGCCAACCGCTGAAGAGTCCACTCCCGCCCCTCAAGCAAAGTCCGAGGCGCCGGCCGTGGAGGCTACATTGCTAGAGGCTAGCATTGTAGAAGGTGAGTGCACTGCACGAACACAGTTATCCTCAAGGATTAGTCGTAGCCGCCTAGGGTGACTAATCCAGTTGTCTTCTGTTGACGGGGACGAAGCCGAGGGAAGCACCATCCCCAAGGCGGTGACCGTTGAAGGTTTGGCGCCGGAGGCCCAAGGAGCCGCCGGAGCAGCCCCCGAGCTGGTGGAGGTAGCCAGCGGAGAAGCCCCCGCGATGGCCGGAGAAGAACGCGACGATGTACTTCCAGAGTCAACCCTGTAAGTAGTCGTCTGTTCGCCAGAGATCCAAGATGCGGAGCCAATCCGCTCGGCGCCAATGTCTGGAGCCGCAACGAGTAGTCATGGTGGGGTTGAACTCCTGGCAGACGACCTTGTCGACCCGGCGGCAGTAGCGCATCACCTGGAAGCGATGCGCTAGGCCGAGCAGTGGATGAAGGTTAGTTGTCGATGTCCTTGAGTAGTCAATCTGCCGTAGAATGCTGAGTACCCAGGTGACAGCTGTTGTCTGTTGCAGGTTGTCGTGGAGAGATCCCGACATAAGTCTGGCACGCTCCAGGGTTACAGCGACGCAGTGCTCCGGGCGGAGGCCTTGGAGGAACAACTCGTGAAGGGCCAGAAGCACTCCGCCATGCTCCACTCAAAACTTGACGGCGCCTTCGCCTAATATCACAATGAAGTCCAGGATATGCAGGAGAAGAGCGACGAGCTGGTGCAGAAGAACAAGTCGCTCCGCAACAAGAATAAAGGTACGTGTTGTCTTGTCGAGTACCCATTGGAGGTACATTGCAGTAGTCTGACCCGCCTTGCTTGTTGATTGCAGAGCTTGAGACTCGTGTCGAGCAACTGAGGGCTTCAGAAGTCGACATAAAGAACCTCTTCTACCAGGAGAAGGAGGCCCGTGAGGTACTTGAATATGACTATAAGCAGTTGGCTTACGAGTGCGATAAGCACATGGAGCTTCGAATTGCCTCGGATCGTGACCTCGTCAACTGCTACAAATCTCTGCAGAAGCTGAACGAGGATTGCGAGAAGCTGCAGGCCCAGCTGAAGGAACTCGAGGAAGCCGCACTTCCCATTGCGAGGCTACTGGTGCCTCATCCGGGCGAGCCGAAGATAGCTCTGTTGGTGGACCAGCTGAGAGAAGCTCCCAGTCATCTAGCAACGTACGTCAAGCACTTGGCGAAGTCGATCCCCAATCAGATCTTGGCGTACATGAAGTTGTACTTCTGAAAGGGTCCAGTGGATGTAGTCGCCTGTGGACTAGCCGCCAACTGCACGGACGAGCAGTACGCGGAGCTCGTGGAGCAAATGGCGGCAATTGCTGAGCAGGCCGACGAGAAGCTTAACCTTCAGTAGTCCTTTAGGGTTAGCTTGTAGCAATAATTGTATAAACAGAGTTGTATTGAACTTGTTTAAGTATGAAGTGAGAAAAATTCTCAAAAATGAGTACTCGTTGTCGCAAAGTGTGTATGCGGAGTTATCATTGTGGAGTTGTCACGAGTAGTCGTACTCACCAGTAGGCCCGTTGAGGGAAAAAGTAGTAAATCAGTTGATCGATAATCAAACTTTATTACTGGGAGAAGTACACCTAGATGGCCAGGGCCGTTTTACAAGAGTTGTCGCCAGGACCCGGAGGCCTCCTACGACTAAGTGGTGCTAGGGCGTGTAGCTGCTTACAGTAGTAGATCCGTTAGTAGCCGTGTAGGCTGGATCTAGGCGTACAAGGTCTCTTTGTAGACCGCTACTAGAGTCCTTTGTCGCTCGGAGCAGCCCAGGATCTGTTAGTAGCCGTTAACGCTGGATCTTGGAGTAGAGTAGTCCGGAGACTAGTGCCTGGACCCGGAGGCCTTTTTACAGCGAAGGGGTCTTTGAGTAGTCGTGTATACTTGAGCCCCCAGGGTAGTCGATAGACTAGGCGTAGAATCGACAGAGTTGGTTGATATTCCACGAGTTATTGATGTCTTCGCCTTTGAGCGTCTGGAGGCGATAGGAGCCCGGTCCGGTCACCATTGCAACTGTGAAGGGACCTTCCCAGGGCGAGCTGAGCTTGTTTAGTCCCTCCGTGTTCTGGATGCGGTGGAGGACGAGATCTCAAACGTTGAAGGAGTGTTCCTTGACGTTGCGATCGTGGTAGCGTCAGATACCCTCGAGGTACCTTGCTGATTGGACGAGGGCGGTGTTAACACCAAAATTTGGTAAGGAGTATGACATGTGGGACCGATTCGGAAAAGAGTCCGTCCGGTGGAAGGAAAGGTATCTTCGAGAGATTTTCGGCGAAGGATCCGCGGTCGGCTATCTCGCTCCGGTTCGGCAAAGGAACAAGGAGAGCTGATTTTGCGGGATTGGACGGTGACGTGGCTCGATCGGGGAGAAGCGAATGGATGGACGGTGATCAAGTTTAGTTAGGCAATGAATCCATTCGCAATTGTAATCGAGGGGTATAAATATGATCCCTGGATGTATGTAAAACGAGACGTTCATTCCTCAATACACACCGGCCTTACACCAAACCCTAGAGTCCCTTGTCGTGTCGTCGAGTTCTTCGAGAGGACCAATCGATCCGTCGACCTCCGTGAGTACCGCAACCTTGTATCATGTCTAGTATCATGCGGTGGATTTAGATCGATGCAAGTAGTCTTGTTACCATGCTTCATGTCATGCGGTAGATTCAAGCTTGGTTCAAGAGGGTTTCTTGTTAGATCATGAGCCATGCGGTAGGCTAAGGTTTAGCTCGAAGCTAGTTATCGGCTCTATTGGATTTTGGCAAGATCCAGTAGATTCATTAAGTTACCCTGTGTTATCATGAGTTTTGCTTTATGTTTTAATTCATGTAATACACTTTGCCCAATCTAGATGGGTTTGGATCGGCTCTTTTCCTTTTAAGATCTGTGCACGAGTGGGTCTCGTATTTTGACGTGTGGATCTCGTGCTCTCCGATAGCCGAAACCGAATCGATCTAGGTTGTTACATGTTGCGGGTTCAAGCTTGCTTTGTTAGCATAAATCTTGAAAGAGCCGGGTATCATGCGGTAGATGCGAGGTTTTGGGTTGCTTTGGAGCTAGTCATCCGGTGGATTAGATTTCCAATTCGGCTCGATAGATTTATTCACGTGGTAATGTTTGTTCCTTCTTCATGGACCCCGAATCGGTTGTTCGGCCGCATTCGGTTATATCTTCACGAGTAGATCACGTGCGTTATTTATGTTTTAAAAGACGTATGCTTCTAGCTTTCCATATTTAGGTTGTATCATGCGGTGGATAGATCTATTTGTGGAAAGTGGTGCGTCCTTTCATGCAAGTTGTATCATGCGGTGGATAGATTTGCGATGTCGTGCCCGACGGATCTTAAAGTGATTAGACATGCGGTAGACTAACGCTTTGGATCTATGCATGCTTATTTTAATACATGATCATGTTCGTGCTCTACTTTATTTAATGTTAATCTTCATGAGGATCGGTTATGGCTTGGCACATGCATCCATGTTCATTCAAAGATCGATCGTTGTCATGCTTACGTCATCCATTCGGCAATGTTCTTTTTCCCTTCTTGGTTACCCGAATGGTCGTGGTTCTTTGACGGGTAGCTTCGCATAGCTACATGTCGTCTTGCTTGGCTTCTTAGCCGTAAATATGGAACTGCCCTGGTACCACCCGTAGGTTCCAAATTTTGGTATTTAACCGTTTCATCTTTTGTTAATTTTCGGGAAAAATTGGCCGGCACGTCACTTTCTCTCTCGCGCGTGCGAAGCTAAGCTTTTTCGGCTTGCTGTGTGATTGGCGCCGAGTGCACATTTTGCGTCAACGGGCGGCGCGGCGAGCTTCTTCGAGTCCATCGATATCAACTCGTCTGCTGTCTTCAGATATGCCTTCGTCGTATTGCTCTACTGCTGGTGAATCCCACATGACATCAGCAGGGAGAATTGCTTCGGAGCCGTAGACCAGAAAGTATGGCGATTGTCCCGTTGGCTTGGAGGGTTGAGTACGTAGCTCCCAGAGCGCATTGGATAGTTCCTTGATCCACTTGCCTATTTTGGTGTTGGCAGCGTCGTGTAGCCGCTTCTTGAGGGCGTCGAGTGCCATCCCATTGGCACGCTCGACTTGTCCGTTGGCCCGAGGATGGGCAACTGAGATGTATCAGACGTCGATCCCGCTGTTCTCGCAGTACTCCCAGAACTGGTGATTGTTGAAATTGGAGCCCATGTCTGTGATGATGCGGTGGGGTAGTTCGTAGCGGTGTACGAGTACATCCAGGAAGTCGTGTACTATGTCGGCCTTGCGGCATGTGACCAGCTTGACCTGGATCCACTTGGTGAACTTGTCGATGGCCACCAGTACTCTGTTGAATCCACCTGGCGCAGTTGGGAGTGGCCCAATCATGTCGAGCCCCCAGCAGGCGAAAGGCCAGGTTAGCGGTATGGTGACTAGCTTGTAGGCCGGGACATGTTGTTGCTTGGCGAAGTATTGGCACCGCTGGCACCTTCTGACGAGTTCTTCGGCACCGCCCAGAGCTGTGGGCCAATAGAAAGCTCATCGGAAGACCTTGCTGACCAGCGTGCGAGAGGACGCGTGATTGCCGCAGACGCCTTTGTGGATCTCCTCCAAGATGCCCTCACCTTCTTCTCGGGGAACGCACTTCATGAGTACTCCAGAAGATGCGCCCCGCCTGTAGAGCTTGTCTCCGACTAGGATGTAGGACTTGGCGCGGCGAATGATTTGCTCGGCCAAGTTCTTGTCCGAGGGAACCTTCTGCTCGCGGAGGTTGTCGATGAAGGGTTGCCTTCAGTCCACACCGATCATCATGACCTCCTGGCCAGCCGGGGGATGCGCTGGATTAGTGGTCGGTGGCGCCAGCTCCGGGATGGATGGCGCGTGAAGCTCGTGGACGAAGACACCCGCTGGTACTTGAGCGCAAGTAGGACCAAGCTTCGACAGGACGTCTGCTGCAACGTTGTTGTCGCGGACGACGTGGTGGAACTCGAGACCGTAGAACTTGTTCTCGAGCTTGCGGACTCTAGGCAGTAGGCGTCCATGTTCTCCTTGTTGCGGTCCCAGGAATTGTTGTCTTGGTTGATGACCACTGTGGAGTCACTGTAGACTAGTAGCCGCTTGATGCCCAGTGAAGCCGCGAGGGGGAGCCCGTGTAGCAGAGCTTCGTACTCGGCTTCGTTGTTTGAGACCTTCCAAAAGATCTGCAGGACGTACTTGAGTTGTTCGCTCGTTGGAGAGATCAAGAGTACCCCTGCACCTGCGCCTTCGAGCCTGAGCGAAATGTCGAAGTACATCACCCAGTGCTCCGGGCACTCAGTTGGAGTAGGTAGCTGATTCTCTCGCCACTCCGCCATGAAGTCGACTAGTGCCTGCGACTTGATGGCTGTGCGTGGCTTGAAGTCGATGTTGAGGGTGCCGAGTTCGACTGCCCACTTGGTGATTCTTCCAGTAGCATCTTGGTTCTGCATGATGTCGCCGAGCGGGTAGTCGGTGACGACAGAGATCGAGTACTGCTGGAAGTTGTGTCGTAGCTTCCGCGAGGTAATGAGCACTGCGTATAGTAGCTTCTATACTAGCTGATAACGTGCCTTGGATTGTGATAGGACCTCGCTGACGAAGTAGACTGGTCGCTGGACTGGGTAGGCGTGGCCGTCTTTTTGCCGCTCGACGACGATGGCAGTACTGACCACGTGAGTAGTCGCAGCGAGGTAGAGCAGCAGCTGCTCACTTTTGCGAGTAGCCGTGAGGACTGGAGGCTTTGATAGGAAGTCCTTGAGCTGGGCAAGGGCTTGGTCTGCCTCTGGAGTCCACACGAACTTCTTGATGTTTGAGTAGTTTGAAGAAGGGGATCCCCCATTCTCCAAGCTTCGAGATGAATCTATTCAGAGCCGCCATGCACCCGGTTAGCTTCTGCATGTCTTTGATGCATGTGGGAGCTTTCATGCTGGTGATGGCAGAGATCTTCTCAGGGTTGGCTTCGATGCCTCGGTGGCTGATGATGAAGCCGAGTATTTTGCCCGATGGTACACTAAAAACGCACTTGTTCGGGTTGAGCTTCCAGCGGTACTCTCGCAGGGATCCAAAAGTCTCTTCAAGATCGACGATGAGCGTGTCGGAGTTTCTGGTCTTGACAACCACGTCATCCACATAGGCTTCGATGTTCTTGTTGAGTTGCCTCTTGAAACAGGCCTGGATAGCTCGCTGGTAGGTAGCGCTGGCATTCTTCAACCCGAAGGACATGGTCGTGTAGCAGTACGCACGAAACGGGGTGATGAACATGGTCTTCTCCTGATCTTCTTCCTTGATTGTGATCTGGTGGTACCCGGAGTAGCAGTCGAGGGAGCAGAGCAGGTCGCATCCCGCTGTGGAGTTGATGACTTATCAATCCACGGCAACCCGAAGGGGGGTCCTTGGGGCAGTGCTTGTTGAGGTCGGTGTAGTCGACGCACATCCTCCCCTCGTTCGAGTTCTTCTTGCGGACGAGGACGAGGTTGGCGAGCCACTCAGGATTGAAGACTTCTCTAATGAAGCCAGCCGCGAGTAGTTTGGCGAGTTCCTTCTTGATGGCGTCTCGTCTGTCGTCGGCGAAGCGGCGTAGGTGTTGTCGCTTCGGGGTAGCATTAGGGTCGACGTTGAGTGAATGCTCAATCAGCTCCCTGGGCACCCCTGGCATGTCCGCTGGTTTCCACGCGAAGATGTCTCGGTGAGCCCAGAGGAAGCTGATGAGCGCGTCTTCCTATTTCGGGTCGAGGCCCGCCCTGATGGTGGTGGTTTTGCTGCGGTCGCCTGTCCCAAGGTCAATTGTCTTGACTAGAACTTCCTCAGCTGGCTGAGGCTTGTTGGCATTGTCCGACTTCTCAGGGATGTCGAGTTCGCTTGGGGCAAGATTCTTCAACGCAGCGTAGATCTCCATCATTGCATTGGGTACATGATTCGTGGCTACGAGTTCCACAGCTTCGGTGTCACAGTCGAAGGATATCTTCAAGTCCCCTTGGAGTGAGAGTACACCGGCTGGGCTTGGCATATTGAGTACCAAGTAGGTGTAGTGGGGTACCGCCATGAACTTTGCGATAGCCAGTCTGCCGAGGATGGCATGGTAGGACGTCTCGAAGTCCGCGACTTCGAACTTGACGTACTCGGTACAGTAGTTTTCCCTTGTTTCCCCGAAGGTAACTAGCAGAACCACTGAGCCCAATGGGATAGCCGTGTTCCCGGTGATGATGCCGTAGAAAGGTGAGGTGCTCTTGGTGAGCATGTGGGTGATGTCGAGCTTCATCTTCTTTAAGGTCTTGGTGAAAAGGACATTGAGCCCGCTTCCACCGTCGATGAGGACCTTGTTGAGTTTGGAGCCCGTGACCACCGGCTTCAGGACGAGTGGGAACCGTCCTGGTTCAGAGAAGCTTGTCCACTGATCCGCATGGGAGAAGGTAATGGGTACCTCCTGTCGGGGACAGCCCTAGGGGTCCCCTTAAACAACGGGGAAATCCTCACTTGAATCCCGCAAAACACGCTAAGCCTAACCATGCAGGTGACTAACCATGCAGGACA
This sequence comes from Cenchrus americanus, assembly GCA_947561735.1. Classification (NCBI taxonomy): domain Eukaryota; kingdom Viridiplantae; phylum Streptophyta; class Magnoliopsida; order Poales; family Poaceae; genus Cenchrus; species Cenchrus americanus. Next base: position 192,575,519 of record OX387244.1, read on the forward strand.
CGGCCCACGCCGCGGGACACCGACGGCCCACCGAGACGGCCCCCTTAGAAGTCCCCTCGAGCAGGCTCCGCCTCGCTCGGGGGCTCGCTCCGCCTCGGGCGGGTTCCGCCCCGTTCGAGGAGCAACTCCTCCCTCGAGTGGTCCCGCCCCCGCTCGAGGGCTCACTCCCCCTCGAACGGGTTTCGTCCCGCTCGAGGGTCCGTCCCGCCCCGGCCGGGGCCCGCCACGCTCACGGGCGCCCCGCACACGTGCGCCGGCCCCGTACACGGGCATTTAACGCCCGACGCCGCGGGACGGCGCCATCATGCGCCCGGGGCTCGCGCCCCGGTGCCGCCGCACCAACTCCCCAGGGAGGCGCCCATCCCCGCCACTGTGGGAAGGGACTGTGCGGTACGGCCGGTGTCAGTCCCGTGACACCGCGCGCCCACTACAGTACGGCTAACGCGCCCGACCCTCGAAGGGGGGCCGGGCGCACCCTCGATTTCACTTTCCCGTGACCTTACAGGATTAGGTGGAGGCGCTAGGCCGGTGGACCGCCATCCCGGCCACTGTGACGGCGTGGCCGCCGTACCCGCGCGTGCAGGCGCACGCCGGGCGCTGTAGCAACCACTCCACTACCGTGAAGCACATTGGGAAGGAAGGCCGTTCTGCCCGCCCCTGTACCCCGTACCAGCCATCATCAGCGCCTCCCTCGAAGCCTATCGGGGGACGCCACCACCAGCTGCTGCCTTCCTACCCTCGAACCGCCACTGTTCGGGTACGAAGTAGGCCATCATGGCCAGATCGCTGCGAAGATCGTTCGGACGGCCGCCCACTCTACAGCATAGCACGACGTGCACCCCCACGTAGCTGGATAGCACGGCGTGCATGTAACTCGTTGCCCCCTTGGCCTATAAAAGGGGAGGCGAGCCCCCAGCCGCGGGGGGAGGACGAAGGGGGACAACGAAGAACACTTCACACACCACACCTTCACTTCTCATTCTCCCACAACATCTTCAGCCACTCCTCCAGGGACTTGGAAGCCACACTTCCTCTCCCGCCTTGCTTGTATTTGCCCCACTACAAGCACCCCCCGGTGCTAAGTAATATAGTGCCCCGAGCACGCCTCTGCTGGACGTACGGCCCCGCGGCCGGAACCAGGATAAAACCTCTGTGTCACTTGTTGCTTAGCATCGACCATTGAGGGATAGACCACGGCGCTATCTACTGGTTAGTGTCGGGACCATATTCCGCACCGACAGTTGGCGCCCACCGTGGGGCAAACGAGCGCCTAAGGTCATTTCGCCAACTCCCTCCATGGTGATTCGCACCGAGTATCGTGCTACACGCTACTGCATGGGTAGCTCGGACCCCCTCCCGGCCGGGTTCGAAATCCGCTTTGGGGACTCGAACTTTCGGGCCACGGGGAACGGCTATCTCATGCGCCTCACGAACCGTGAGGAGCTCCGCGCGCGGCGTCGAGCTAGGTCGGCATTGGCCCCCGCCGCGCGCACCACCACGGCGCGGGCGCCCGCGGGGCACGGATGTCGCGGGCCGTCGGCGCCACGACGCCACCGTCGCTGCGGGCGGCGCTCGCGTCGGGGCGCGATCCGAGCGGCGGCGGGCGAGCGAGCCGCCGCCCGGCGCGGTACGCCCGCCACCACGATCGCCACCGCCCCGGTGGGGACAGCCGCGCGATCTCGGACCGCGCGTCCCCATTGGGCCGCGTGGCGCCACGACGGCCCATAACGCCAACGTGAATACGACGATGCGCGGGGTTCGCCCCGGCCGCCACGTCTTCGTCGCCAGGGACCCCGCACCTCGGCGGCCGGATGAGTCATCCCCGGGCTCCGTCGACACGATGCCACCCGCCAACCGCCACGGTTACGCGAGTGGGGACTTCTCGGCGTGCCCGACCCGGTTGCGTTCGGCGTTTCCTCGACGCCGCGGACTACGGGTTCGGGCGCTCCGACGACTCCGGCACGGGAGCTACGACCCCACGCGGGAGTGTTGCGCCGTCATCACCAACGACCCGGCCAACGCCGCCGGCGCGGTGGGCGCCGGAGATGGGGAGGTCACACACCTGCCCCCAGGATCGCCGCGCGCCCGGCCGCGGGGCCAAGCGCTCTGTTGGGGCCGACGTCGACGCACGGGGGCCCAAGCCCACGAGCTCGAGGCCAAGGCGGCGGAAGAGTGCCGAACGGTGCGGTTGCTCCGCGCCTCAATGGCGGGGGAGGCCTGCGCGCGTCGAACGCGCGCGGAGGCTGGGCCGACGGTCCGCGACCACATCAACGCCGTCCCCAACGTCCGAAACGCGGACGTGCCCCCACGGGCGAGCCGAAGCTCGTCGGCGCCGCAACGGCGCCGCGGGCTATTCCAAAGCACCCTCGACCCCCGAGGCTCGAGACATGCACCGCGAGGTGCAAACCCTCATCGAGCAAGCGGCCGTCCAGTAGGCCGAGAGCTCGGCCTCCCGCATCCGCCGGCGGGGGGATGCTCGAGGCGACGAAGCCGCGCGGGAGGCGAACCCTCGGTGCACGCAGGGGGGACAAGCGGGGCAACCCACCGAGCGAGGGGCGCACGCCCGCCAAGGAGCGACTCCTCGACGCGCGCGGGGCATTAGATGGCGACGCTCGCAACGTCATCAACGCCGGCGCACCGGCAAGGCGGACGCACGAGCGGCAAGAGGCTACCACCCTCAATGGGGTGGGCGCTACGACGGCGGCGAGGACCGCTCCCCGACGCCGGAGCCCCCGGGCACTCGCGTGTTCGGCGGGAGATCGCGCGGCGGCGTTCCCCCAACGCTTCCGCCAACCCTCGACGATTGTCAAGTACAACGGGGAGACGGACCCCCGTGTCTGGCTCAACGACTACCGCTTGGCTTGCCAGCTGGGCGGGGCCACTAACGACGAGGTCATCATCCGCAATTTGCCCCTGCATCTGGGCGACGCGGCTCGGACATGGCTCGAGCACTTGCCCGCCAGCCAGATCCATGACTGGGACGATCTAGTCCACACGTTCGTGGGCAACTTCCAGGGCACATACGTGCGCCCTGGGAACTCTTGGGACCTGCGCTCCTGCACGCAGAAGCCCGGCGAGTAGCTGCGGGACTTCATACGGCGTTTCTCCAAGCGCTGCACGGAGCTCCCCAGTGTGGCGCAGTCCGAAATCGTGCACGCCTTCCTCGAGGGCACCACGTGCGGGATCTCGTGCGGGAGCCGGGACGCAGGCCCGCTCCGCGGACTCCAACGAGCCGTTCGACATCGCCACCGGCTTCGCCTCGGGGAGGAGGTCGTGGGGGCGATCTTCGACGGCAAAAAAGGCAAGCGCCCTGAAGACGTGCCCGCGGAGGGCAGCAAGTCAAAGGGGCCGCACCGCAACGACAAACGGGGCAATAAGGGGAAGAAGCCGCGCCGCGCGGCGCGCGAGCAAGGGCGCGACGGCGGTAACGCCGAGGCCCTCGCTGTCGACCTGGCTCGACGGGGCCCTCGACCGGCCCCTCGAGGCCCGGGAGTGTTCGACGACATGCTGAAGAAGCCATGTCCCTACCACAAGACCCCAGTGCAACACACCCTTGAGTAGTGCGACATGCTCAAGAAGTTCTATGGCCGCGCCACCGCGAAGGAGGCAGAGGCCAAGAAAGACGGGGGCGAGGGCGACGCCGGCGGCTTCCCTGCCGTCGAAAATGTGTTCCTCATCTTTGGGGGACCTACCGTCGACATGTCAACCCGGCAGCGCAAGAAGGAGCGACACGAAGTCCTCGCCGCGGAGAGGGCGCCTCCGGCCTTTCTCAATTGGTCGGAGGACGTCATCACCTTTAGCCGGGAAGACCACCCGAATCGCATCCCCAACCGGGCCGGTACCCACCGGTGGTCGATCCCATCATTGGGAACGCCGGTTCTCAAAGGTCCTTATGGACGGAGGCGGTAGCCTCAACATCCTCTTCGCGCATACATTGCGCCTGATGGGGATCGGGTTGGACCAGCTGCGGCCCAGCACGAAGCCGTTCCACGGCATCGCGCCCGGCAAGCAGGTTCAGCCCCTCGGGCAGATCGACCTGCCGGTCTGGTTTGGCACCCCTAAGAACTTCCGCAAGGAAACCCTCACCTTTGAGGTGGTGGGGTTCAAGGGGGCCTACCACGCAATACTTGGGCGGCCCTGCTATGCCAAATTCATGGCGGTCCCCAACTACACTTACCTGAAGATGAAGATGCCGGGTCCAAACGGCGTCATCACCGTCGGGTCGTCCATCGAGCACGCATTCGACTGCGACGTCGAGTGCATGGAGCACGCAGAGGCACTAGCGCTGGACGAAGCGCTGGTGAACACGCTGGAGAAGATGGTCAACGAGGACCTCAGCTCCGCCGCCAAGCACGCAGGCACCTTCGAGGCTGCGGAGCAGACCAAGGGGGTCCCCCTCGACCCTTCGGCCCCCGAGGGCAAGGCGTTGAGGGTCAGCTCCACCCTCGACCCCAAATAAGAAGCAGTGCTCGTCGACTTCCTCCGCGCCAACGCCGACATCTTCGCGTGGAGCCCCTCGGACATGCCAGGCATCCCGAGGGAAGTCGCCGAGCACTCCCTTGACATCCTGCCAAATGCTCGCGCCATACAGCAACGGCTGCGCCGCTTCGACGAGGAGCGGCAACGGGCGATCGGAGCGGAGCTGCGGAAGCTCCTCGAGGCCGGATTCATCAAGGAGGTGTTCCACCCGACGTGGCTAGCTAATCCTGTGCTTGTAAAAAAGAAAAATGGGAAGTGGCGGATGTGTATAGACTACACTAGTCTCAATAAAGCATGTCCTAAAGTTCCTTTTCCTTTGCCACGCATTGATCAAATTGTTGACTCAACTGCTGGGTGCGAACTGCTCTGTTTCCTTGATGCTTATTCCGGATACCACCAGATTAAGATGAAAGAGTCCGACCAGCTCGCGACCTCATTCATCACACCGTTTGGGACGTTTTGCTACGTCACGATGCCATTTGGCCTCAGAAACGCGGGTGCAACATACCAACGTTGCATGCAGCACGTTTTTGGGGATCACATCGGGCGGACGGTCGAAGCGTACGTGGACGACATCGTCGTGAAAACCAGTAAGGCGGACGACCTGGTTGGCGACCTTGGCGTCGCGTTCAACTGCCTACGGGCCAATGGGGTCAAGTTAAACCCCAAAAAATGTGTCTTCGGAGTGCCGCGAGGCATGCTCCTGGGATACATCGTCTCCCAACGGGGAATTGAGGCCAACCCTGAAAAGGTCGCAGCCCTCGAACGGATGGGTCCGATCCGGGACCTCAAGGGGGTGCAGAAAGTGTTGGGGTGCCTTGCCGCCTTGAGCCGCTTCATCTCGCGGCTCGGTGAGAAGGGCCTGCCCCTCTACCGCCTACTCAAGAAGCACGAGCGTTTCTCCTGGACCACCGAGGCCCAGGACGCGCTCGACAAGCTAAAGGCGTCACTGACGCACGCCCCGATCCTCACGCCGCCGCGGGATGGCGAGCCCCTGCAGCTCTACGTGGCAGCGACCACCCAGGTGGTGAGCGCCGTGATCGTTGTGGAGCGCACGGAGGAAGGACACGCCCTGCCGGTGCAGCGGCCAGTCTACTACGTCAGCGAGGTCCTCTCGGACACGAAGACGCGCTACCCACAGGTCCAGAAGCTGCTGTACGCGGTAGTCCTTGCGCGGCGCAAGCTCCGCCACTACTTCGAGGCCCACCCCGTCACGGTGGTTTCTTCCTTTCCGCTAGGAGAAATCATCCGCAACCCCGACGCCACGGGTAGGATCGCCATGTGGTCCGTGGAGCTGATGGGCGAAACGCTCGCCTACGCCCCGCGCAAGGCCATTAAGTCCCAAATCTTGGCGGATTTCGTCGCTGAGTGGACAGACACGCAGCTGCCGCGCCCACAAATCCAGGCAGAGTGCTAGACTCTGTTCTTCGACGGCTCAGTGATGAAAACGGGAGCGGGCGCGGGCCTGCTCTTCGTGTCACCCCTCGGGGAACACATGCGGTACGCAGTACGCCTCCACTTCCCCGCGTCCAATAATATGGCTGAGTACGAGGCCCTGCTCTGCGGCCTCAAAATCGCCATTGAGTTGGGCGTCAAGCGCCTCGACGTGCGCGGGGACTCGCAGCTCGTGATCGATCAAGTCATGAAGAACGCGAGCTGCCACGACGACAAGATGGAGGCCTACTGCAAAGCCGTGCGGGCCCTCGAAGACAAGTTCTACGGCATCGAGCTCAACCATGTGCCCCGCAGGTACAATGAAGAGGCGGACGAACTCGCCAAGATTGCGTCCGGGCGGATCACCGTCCCCCCGAACGTTTTCGCGCGTGATATCGCTCAACCCTCGGTCGTCTTCGAGCCCTACCCCTCGAACCACAACGAACCCTCGGGGGCTCCCTCGAACCCAGCGGGTGCGGAGCCCATGGACGAGGACCCCTCGAACGAGGCGTACGTGCTCTCCCTCCTCGAGGGGTACGGCTCCCACGAGGCCGACGCGATGGACATCGAGCCGGCTCCCATCCGGGCGGACTGGCGGGAGAAATACATCGCCTGGATCGCTTGAGGGGAACTCCCCGAAGACCGGGCCGCGGCCAGGCGCATCGCCAGGATGGCCAAGTCGTTCACCCTCGTCGACGGCGAGCTGTACAAGCGCGCCGCCTCCGGCATCCTACAGCGGTGCGTACCCATTCCCGAGGGGCGCGAGCTCCTAAGGGACATCCAAGCAGGGATCTGTGGCCACCACGCCGCGCCCCGCACCCTCGTCGGCAACGCGTTCCGCCAAGGCTTTTACTGGCCTACCGCGGTCGCGGACGCCAGCGAAATCGTACGCACCTGCGAAGGGTGCCAGTTCTACGCCCGCAAATCCAACCTGCCCGCTCACGCCCTGCAAACCATCCCCGTAACATGGCCATTCGCCGTATGGGGGCTGGATATCGTCGGGCCCCTGCGGAAGGCGCCCGGGGGCTTCACCCACCTGCTAGTCGCGATCGACAAATTCTCCAAGTGGGTGGAGGTGCGCCCCATCACGAATTTAAGGGCTGAGCAGGCGGTCACGTTCTTCACCGACATCGTCTACCGCTTTGGAGTGCCAAACTCCATCATCACAGACAACGGGTCCCAGTTCACGGGCCGGAAGTTCTTGGAGTTCTGTGATAAGTTCCACATCCGCGTGGATTGGGCGGCTGTGGCACACCCACAGACCAACGGCCAAGTGGAGTGTGCCAACGGCATGATCCTACAGGGCCTCAAGCCCCGAATTTTCGACCAGCTCAACAAGTCTGGGCAAAAATGGCTCCAAGAACTACCAGCGGTCGTGTGGAGCCTAAGGACAACCCCAAGCAGAGCCACCGGGTTCACCCCGTTCTTCCTAGTACATGGCGCGGAGGCCGTCCTCCCCACGGACTTGGAATACGGGTCACCCAGGGTTCGAGGCTACGACGAGGATGCTAACCAGCGAGCCGCGAGGACTCGTGGACCGGGCCCGGACGAGGCACGCCTCGTAGCCTTGATGCATTCCGCGAGGTATCAACAGTCCCTACGACGTTATCAGGCGCGCAAGATACGTCGGCGGGATTTCAGCGAGGGGGATCTGGTCCTAAGGCTGCGCCAAGACAACCGAGGGCGCCACAAGCTATCGCCCCCATGGGAGGGACCCTACGTCGTGATGAAGGTACTCAAGCCGGGCACATACAAGCTGGCCAACGAGGATGGTGAAGAGCTCACCAACGCTTGGAACATCCAACAGCTACGTCGCTTCTACCCTTAGCTAGGATTTTCCAAGTACTTTCTGTTGTAAAAACACATGGCCAACGCCCCAGTTGGTGTCAACTATGCTTAATAAAAGGGCAACTCGGCTTTCCCCTGAAACCCAAGTTACCCTCGGGGGCTACTGCGGGGGGCATCCCCCCCCAAAACGGTCCCATTTTTTCGCGCAAAAATAAAAACAACTCATACGCGCCAAGTTTGTTTCCTACTTCGACCTCGAGCCACGATTCGAACAGGGCGCAGGCGGCACAGCGGAAGGAGCGTGCGAGCCAGAGATAGCCTACGCCGCGTAGCTATGGCCCTTCTCTCTCACCTCCAACCCAGCGGGCCCCCTACGAAAATCGAACTCCCCTAACTAGAATCTACTCAGGAAGAAGGAGAAACAAAAAGCGTAATAAACAAACAACTTCATTTACAGCAACTGCTCATGTTCACGACACAACTTGTTTATTTACAAAAGGCCACGAGGCTAGAATTCTGATACACGTAAACAAAAAATGGGCCTAGCGCCCAACTGCTTTCAGGCGGGAGGAGCAGCAGCATCGGCGGCGTCCGGGAAGAGGAATTCTTCGAAGGCCTCGGCGAGCGACCCGGCGGCGTCGGCGGCCGAGCGCATCCGCGCGCTCCATGGCCACCTCGTCCTCGACGCCCTCGGGCACGACGTAGCCTTCCGCCAGCGCCTCGAAGTTAACCTCGTAGTGGGATCGCACCACTCCGAGGGCCTTCTGGACACCCAGCTGCAACGCCCGGCGCATCCGCTCCGTGACGTGGCCGCCAAGGGCGCGCAGGCGGCTGGCCAGCGAGCTACCGGCCTGGGCCTCGCCCTCCTCGACAACGTGGCAGGTCTCGAGGGCCGCATCGTGCAATTCCCGCAACTCCTGCTCGGAGGAGTCGTAGGAAGCCTGCAGCGCCTCGGCCCACTCAACCGCGTGCCCCAAGGCGGTGCGCAAGCCTGGAATCGACAAGACAAGAAGAAATCAGAAAAAGGGGATGCGAGTTCCCAAACGAAAAACCAACAAGCAAGAGCCAAACAGTGGCTCACCTTCGACTTGCTTCCTCCCTAACTCGAAGTCGCGGTGCACGGATTCGAGCGCCAGCTCGAGGCGCTGGACGGTTTCGCCCTGCTCGCGGAGGGCCAGCTCCTGGTTGGCGTTGCTGATGCTGAGCGCGAGCGCCTCGCCCTCGACCTGGGAGAACGTGGTGTTCCGCTCCTCCAGCGACTTCCGCGTCACCTCGTGGGCGGCGCGCTCCCGCTCCCCGGCGCCGCACGGGCCTCGACGAGGGCGGCGGCGCCCCCCTCGCCGCGGCCGCTCCCTCGGCCCCTTGGCGGGCGGCGCTCTCTTCTTTGGAGCCGCTCCTCGGCGACGACGAGGGCCGCGGCCTTGGCGTCGAGGGCGGCCCTCGGGTTGTCGGCCTCCTTGGCGCGGCTTGCTCCCGGCCCGCGCGCCTGTTCCTCGGCCCCGGCGGTGTTGCGCCCGTGCCCCCTCGAGCGACGTGCGGAGCTCCCGAGCTTCGGCGCGAGCGGTGGCCACCTCCGCCTCCCAGTTGGCGGCCAGCGTCCGCGTCTTCTCTAGGTCCGCGCGCGCATTCCACAGCGCCTCGTCACCATCGACGAGGGCTGCGCGGACCCGCTCGAGGCTCGAACGCCGCGGGGCGTCCTGTCCCGAGCTCTCCGGGAGCTCGTCGCACCATGCCATCGCCCGGTACGCCAGCCAATCGTCCGGTGTCCTGAGAGCATCCGCAAGCGCGTCAAAGGCGTTGCACCGCTCCCGGAGCTGGTGAACCTCAGCGTTCACCCGGTCGAAGGCGTCGTACTTGTCGTGGGCACGACGCTCGAGCTCCTGGCAATCACGGAATCGAATCCCGTCAGCGCCAAGACTTGAATGCAACGTACGAAAACAAAAAGGGGAAAAGGACGAGCGACCATGGCTCACCTGGAAGACGAGCCAGGCCGGGCCGCCATGGACCCGCAGCGCCTCGTTCAACGCGCGGTTGAGCGTGGCGCCGTGGCTCCGGAGCTCGCCCCCCCAGGCTCTGCTCCCCCCCGGCGTCGGCGAACGCGGGGGGATCCTAGACGGCCCCCTCCACCGGGCGGGGCGGCCGGCGCGGGAGGACGAGGCCTCGGCACCGTGTCCTCGGCCCCCCACCACCATGTGACCCTCGTGCGCCTCACGAGGGCCCCCTCTTGGGGCTCGGGGGAGTTCGTGGGCCGGGCCCCGGCGCCGGTCCCACCCGGGCGGCGGGGAGTCGTCCGAGACCTCCACCACCTCCCGCACGGGGATGAACGGCGGACGCCGCCGCTCGCGCCGCCTCCACCGGCACCTCTACTTGCGCCACCGCGGCGGGGCGCCCGGCGCGGCGCCGCGGCCGCCGCCTCCGGCCGCGGCCGCCGCGTCCGTGGGCGCCCCCGTAGGATGCGCCCGCTCCACCTCCACCACGGCCGCCGCCGCGCCCGCTGTCTCCGCGACGACCGGCGCCGGCCGCCCCCGGCGGCCTCCGGGGCTGCGCCACGGCGGGCTGATGCGCCGGCCGGGGCCTCGAGGCCCCGGCCGGGCTTTTGCGAGCTTGTGCCCGCCGCCGTGCTTGTCCCCGGGCGCGACCCCCCTCGACGAGCGCCGCCGGGTGGGGATCGATGCGTCCGTCCTCAGCACCTTAGCTGGTGCAAGAGGGGGGATGGTTGGCACCACCCCTACACGAGCACGAACGGAGGGTTAGATCACACGATCACCAACGAACCAAACCAAGCGAAAAAAAAGACGAGCTCCTTACCTCGAAGAGGAAAAGGCCCATTTCCTTTTCCTCGAGGCCTCTGCGGACGAGGCCGGGTGCGGGCAGCGCTGTCGTAGCGCCTCCCGACGAGCGCCGCTGTCCGCGCGAGCGCGCGCCGCCCCGTGCGCGGGCGCGGCCGACGCCGCACCTCCCGAAGGCGCCGCCGCGCGCGGGGCACGCCGGCCCCGCGCACGGACACGCCCGCCGTCGCACCCCCCCGACGATGGTGCCGCGCGTGCGGGCACGCTCGCCCCCGCGCGCGGGCACGCTTGACGCGCGCACGGGCGCGCCCGCCGCGCGCGCCTCCGTGGCGCGCGCGCGGCACCTCCGCGGCGCGCACCGCTCCCGATGTCGATGGCCCGGCGGTGGACGTCGGTGCGCCCGCCCCGGGCAATGCCGCCCTCGCCGCCGGCGCCGTCTCCGGCGACGGGGGCGCAGGCTGCCACCTTTCTGAGGGGCCCTCCCCCTCAGCCTCTTCCTCTTCGTCCTCCTCCGAGGACGAGCACCATTCGGTCCCCGGGGAGGAGAGCCCCAGCTCCTCACGCCGCCGGTACTCCGCGGACCGCCGGTCGCGACGCGCTTGACGTCGCCTCGCGCGCGCCTTCTTGCGCGCCGCCTCCTCTCGGCTGCCGGCCGCCGCGCCGCCCGCCCGGCGCGCGGGGTCGGGGGTGGGCGGAACGGACTTGGCGATGTTGAACTCCACCAGCTGCACGCGGGGAGCGGTAATGGCACATCGAGAAAACGAAAGCAAGACCAAGAACTAAAAACGAAATCAAAAGCCCGGACTCACCCGGCGGGCCGAGGGGGAGCATCTCGAGGTCCCACGGGGGTCCGGCCCCTCGAGGCATCGGCGGCGTCCGGGTGTCGACGGCGCTCCGCGCCCGGGTGAGCGCGTACGGCCGCTCAAGGGGCGTCGGGAGCATCCGCGACCTCGCCAGGTCGACGGGGTTGGCTGCCTCCGTCATCTCGAAGATGCAGAGCGGCCTCTCCATCAGAGGCACGACCCGCCGATGGTGGAGGAAGGCGAGGACGCCCATCACGGTCAGCCCGTGCTTCCTCAGTCGCTGCAGCGCGCCTAGCACCGACTCCTGCCGCGCCCGGTGCTGAGGCGTGGACACCCCGTAGCCCCAGGAGTCAGGCCTCTCCTTGAACACCCGGCCGGTGTAGGGGGGAAGGCCGGGCTCGGCGTTGCGCAGGTAGAACCATCCCCGCTCCCAGCCGGCGTTGTTCGTCGTCATGGTGCAGGGGATGTAGACGTCCTTGAATTGCCCCCGCAGGGCAAGCGACATCCCGCCGGCGCGCATCACGCGGCGGGTCCTTGGCTCCGTCGTGGGCTGCGTGATGAGCTCCGCGCGGAAAAGGTGTACCCAGAGCTCCCAGTTAACTGGGATCCCTAGGTACCCTAAGCAGACGCCCACGAATGTGGCCGCCTGCGAGATCGCGTTGGGGGCGAAGTTGTGCAGCTCCACCCCGTAGTAGTAGCACATCGCCCGCATGAAGGTGCTCGCCGGCGCGGTGAAGCCCCGCTCGTGGTAACTGATGAAACTCACCACGTAGCCCTCCGGCGGGTTGGGCTCGCGGTCGCGGCCGGCGGCACGATCCACTCCGCCGGACGTCCGTCTTCGTTGGCCGCCAGCTGGCCGGCGGCGACCAGCTCGCCAAGGGCCAACGGCGTCACCGTCGACCTCTCCCAGGCATACGGCTCCAGGATCCGAAGGGGGGGCTGAGGCGGCGCCATGAAGAGGACGGAGGAAAACAGGAGCGGAGCACAAGGAACGGAAGAGAAAGCTCTAACAGCGAACCCGCGCGGTGGCAAGAGCAAGACGAAGGCGAAGGGGCGGGGGACTGAAAACGGTGAGACGCTAAGGTAAAAAACCGCCGTCCCCTCCTCCCCGCAGTTTTATAGGCCGACGGGCGAGCTCTCCGGAGCGGACGCCCCGACTAGCATTAACTGCAGGGAATCTTTCCATCGCGTCGACGGGCGGGCCCCACCACGACCGCAGCGGCCACAACACGGCAGGCGGGCCATCATTACGGCAAAGACCGGCAGCGATCGAGGCGAAGCCGTCACGTCCGCCTGCCACGCCGCCCACTACGCGCGCGCGCGGCCGCGCGCCTAAAAGGCGCGCCCGCGGCGCAAAACCGCGGCCACGACCGCAAGGCACTTAAATGCCCGGGTCCCTTGCCAAGCAAGGAGAACCCTCGAGCGGGGCGAGCCCCCGGCTCGAAACAAAAGCGACCCTCGATGGGATATCAGCGTGAGAAGGTCGCCCGGGACCTGCTCGATGTAGAGCAGGCGACCGCGGGCACCCATGCCACGTAAAACCCTCGAGCGGGGCGGGCCCTCGGCTCCAGACAAAAAGCGACCCTCGATGGGGTATTAGCGTGAGAAGGTCGCCCGGGACCTGCTCGAGGTAGAGCAGGCAACCGCGGGCACCCATGCCACGTAAAACCCTCGAGCGGCACGAGCCCTTGGCTCAAGATGACGTCAACCCTCGATGGGATATCGACGTGAGAAGGTCGCCCGGGACCTGCTCGATGTAGAGCAGGCAACCGCGGGCACCCATGCCATGCAAAACCCTCGAGCGGAGCGAGCCCCCGGCTCGAGACAATGTCAACCCTCTACGAAAAGGCACACGCGTGAGAAGGGTCACCCAGGGCCCGCTTGAAATAAAGCAGGAACCGCAAACAACCATGCCGCGCTGTACCACCAACCAGCACCTCGAGGGTTGGCTCGCCCAGACCCCTCGACGGCCGCAAAACGTGAAAAGACGGGGCCGCCCAGGCGCCACCCCGCACGGCCCTACTGATCAGAGGTTCGAAGCCTGACCCTCGACGGGTTCGAACAGGCGCCACAGATCGCAGAGTTAGGGACGACGAGGGCACGCGCATTCGAGTCGTTCCTCGAGCCCGTCGGCTCGAGGGTGCCCCACATGTCGTGTTCGAGAGCCAGCGAGGGCAGCTAGCAGGGGGATCCCACCGAGGGAGAGCTTCCGCGCCCTCGGTCCCTAGCGAACGGGACCGAGCCCCACCTAGCAAACCCACGCAAGCGCTTCCATGGATGTGTCTCCGGACCGCGCAGCCTACCCTTATCGAACGGGGCATGGGCGTCCACTTGAACCACCCGCTACCAGCTCGAAGAGGAATCGGCAATTCGCGACCCGCTCGATGGGAGTTGCGAGAACCTCACCCTCCGTCCCGCGGAGGGACGGCGAGGGCGCGTTAAAAAACAAGTCGTCAGGCTCTACCCGATCGCCTCGAACGGGCCAAGGCTCGGGAGCTTGACGCACGGCTACACCTCCTTGAAATTGCACCCGCCCGAGACCGTGTCAGCGGTGCGTGCACCCCCGAAGCCAGCTGAAATACTGCCGATGCCGGTTGGCATATGTGCCACGTCTCTCTGACCAGAATTCTCGCGGTTAACCCCTGCAGGAGAACTCACACTCCTGCAGGGCTTCGGGGGCTAGACCCGCGGGTCCGCTGACGCTGGCCCACGGAAAGCGTTCGCAAACAAGGAGGGAAGAACGTCCTATTAGTCGGTTCCAGCATCTGCGGGAACCTCAATGGCAAACCCGCAGATGCTCGGGGGCTACTGTCGGGGAGTACACCGGCTGGGCTTGGCATATTGAGTACCAAGTAGGTGTAGTGGGGTACCGCCATGAACTTTGCGATAGCCAGTCTGCCGAGGATGGCATGGTAGGACGTCTCGAAGTCCGCGACTTCGAACTTGACGTACTCGGTACAGTAGTTTTCCCTTGTTTCCCCGAAGGTAACTAGCAGAACCACTGAGCCCAATGGGATAGCCGTGTTCCCGGTGACGATGCCGTAGAAAGGTGAGGTGCTCTTGGTGAGCATGTGGGTGATGTCGAGCTTCATCTTCTTTAAGGTCTTGGTGAAAAGGACATTGAGCCCGCTTCCACCGTCGATGAGGACCTTGTTGAGTTTGGAGCCCGCGACCACCGGCTTCAGGACGAGTGGGAACCGTCCTGGTTCAGAGAAGCTTGTCCACTGATCCGCATGGGAGAAGGTAATGGGTACCTCCTGTCGGGGACAGCCCTAGGGGTCCCCTTAAACAACGGGGAAATCCTCACTTGAATCCCGCAAAACACGCTAAGCCTAACCATGCAGGACACGGCCCACGCCGCGGGACACCGACGGCCCACCGAGACGGCCCCCTTAGAAGTCCCCTCGAGCAGGCTCCGCCTCGCTCGGGGGCTCGCTCCCCCTCGGGCGGGTTCCGCCCCGTTCGAGGAGCAACTCCTCCCTCGAGTGGTCCCGCCCCGCTCGAGGGCTCACTCCCCCTCGAACGGGTTTCGTCCCGCTCGAGGGTCCGTCCCGCCCCCGGCCGGGGCCCGCCACGCTCACGGGCGCCCCCGCACGCGTGCGCCGGCCCCGTACACGGGCATTTAACGCCACGACGCCGCGGGACGGCGCCATCATGCGCCCGGGCTCGCGCCCCCGGTGCCGCCGCACCAACTCCCCAGGGAGGCGCCCATCCCCGCCACTGTGGGAAGGGACTGTGCGGTACGGCCGGTGTCAGTCCCGTGACACCGCGCGCCCACTACAGTACGGCTAACGCGCCCGACCCTCGAAGGGGGGCCGGGCGCACCCTCGATTTCACTTTCCCGTGACCTTACAGGATTAGGTGGAGGCGCTAGGCCGGTGGACCGCCATCCCGGCCACTGTGACGGCGTGGCCGCCGTACCCGCGCGTGCAGGCGCACGCCGGGCGCTGTAGCAACCACTCCACTACCGTGAAGCGCATTGGGAAGGAACGCCGTTCTGCCCGCTCCTGTACCCCGTACCAGCCATCATCAACGCCTCCCTCGAAGCCTATCGGGGGACGCCACCACCAGCTGCCGCCTTCCTACCCTCGAACCGCCACTGTTCGGGTACGAAGTAGGCCATCATGGCCAGATCGCTGCGAAGATCGTCCGGACGGCCGCCCACTCTACATCATAGCACGACATGCACCCCCACGTAGCTGGATAGCGCGGCGTGCATGTAACTCGCTGCCCCCTTGGCCTATAAAAGGGGAGGCGAGCCCCCAGCCGCGGGGGGAGGACGAAGGGGGACAACGAAGAACACTTCACACACCACACCTTCACTTCTCATTCTCCCACAACATCTTCAGCCACTCCTCCAGGGACTTGGAAGCCACACTTCCTCTCCCGCCTTGCTTGTATTTGCCCCACTACAAGCACCCCCAGTGCTAAGTAATATAGTGCCCCGAGCACGCCTCTGCTGGACGTACGGCCCCGTGGCCGGAACCAGGATAAAACCTCTGTGTCACTTGTTGCTTAGCATCGACCATTGAGGGATAGACCACGGCGCTATCTACTGGTTAGTGTCGGGACCATATTCCGCACCGACACCTCCGACCACCGGAGAGGGGTCGGGACCGCTAGTTCAATGCTCATGACTTATCAACGAGTGGCTTTCTAAGCCCATCGGTTGGGTAGTCCACCGAAGAGGACGTTCACCGTCTTGTCGTGTTCCTAGAAGTCGTTGTTGCCTTCGTCGGTCTTTTTCTTGCCTTTCTTGTCGTGAGGGTGCCGTGGCTCCGGAGTGTTCTTGAGTGCTCGCCGGAGTTGGTAGCACTGCTCGGTGGTGTGGTTGCCATCCAGATGCCATGGGCACTTCTCCTTCAGCATGTCCTTGAAGCCGCCGGAGGTCTTCTTCGAGTTGTCTTTCGCAGGGCGCTGGATAGCCGCGACAGTGTTGTCTGGCTTGCGCTGGTGATTAGGACCCGAGTAGTTGCTGTTGCGACCGCCTTGGTTCTCGTTGTTGTTGTTGTTGTTGTTGCCGCCCGTGTTCTGCTTGCTCTTGCCATGGATGGCGTCGTACTTGGCGTTAGCCTTGTCTTCTTCATTAGCCCAGGAGGTGACCATGTCCTTGAGGTGGGTGATGGAGCTCAGGCGGCGACGACCGAAATCTTTGAAGGTGCGATGGTGGTAGAGACCGTCTTGGAAGAGGTCGATGACCTCTTTGTCAGAGACATCGACTACGGTGGCGCGCTTGTCAAAGAAGCACCGCATGTACTTGCGAAGGGTCTCGTCTTGTTCCTGCTTCACCATTGCCAGGTCCATGCGAGTACCCGAGAGGCCCATAGCGCCAGCGATGTTGCTGGTGAACTGTTCCTTTAGCTGGTCCCACTTGTCGATCGAGTACTTCTCGAGTGACTCGAGCCATGTAAGCGGGGCTTGATCCAGACAGAAGGGGAAGTAGAGGCACTTCGTGTCGTTGTTGCCACCAGCGTTCTCGATGGAGAGGCCATAGCATCTGAGCGACTGCACTGCATCTTGCTTCGCGTCGTACTTGGGGATCCTAGAGGCTTGAATTTCTCTGGGAGAAGTAGGTTGCAAAGCCGTGCAGAGAATGCGGGGAAGCCATAGTTGTCGCCTACTGTGGAAGACTTCTTATGCCGAAGTTCTTTGATCTTCTGGCATGTGTCGAAGCCGCCACGTGAAGCTCCGGAGGTGTGGCTGTTCGCGTGGCCTCGGCCGCCGCGGTCGCCTCCGCCCCGGCTCTCCTGCCAGCCCCATGGTTGGAGCTAACGCCGTCACTACCTCCACCGCTAGGATCACGGTGAGGGATGATCTCACGATTACCGACGGCGCCGCCGGTGCTGTTGCCACCATGAGAGGGTCCACCGGCCAATGCCCGGGTACGGTTGGGGTTGGCCGGTAGCTCCCCTCGAGTATGGCTGCGCCCGATGTCCGCACTGCGACTTGTGTCTTCGTTGTCTTGCTGGTGGTTCCTGACGGGGGGCACTTGAGTGACCCTATTGTCAACTCGCATGAAGTAGGCATCCTCTGCGAGCTTGGTGATGACTTCTCCTGCGCGCATCCCCTGAGCCTGACTTGCTATCGTAGAGATAGACATGAGGCATTGCTCTGGGTAGTGTGTACCCGGCTCTCGACTTGGTCGAAGGCTTCTGCGAGGTACCGGATGGGAAGGGACTCGCGGAGACGTCGGCGCCGTTAGTTCCGCTTTCTGTTGCGTTCACGTCAAGCGTCCCTGTTGGCATCGGTCTCGTCGGCGGGTGCGTTGGCGGACAACTCGTCCGCTGAGATATCCTCGAGATATCGGTCATGAACTGTTCCTGAGGGCCCCGACGTCTCGTTGGTAGTCATGAAGACATGCCGATCAGGAGAGCCAAGGCTAGAGTCAATGGTTGCCACGTCTGTCGGAGTGTGCTCCCCAACTGGGGCGAGCGGTGTTCCCTCCTGGAAGGGAAGTGAGTCGAGGTAGGCGACGCAACGTGAGTTCCCTCCTGTCAGGTCTACGGGCTTGCGGTCTGGCCAGTAGACGAATCTCCCGGCGGGTGTAGATGTTATAACCAGGCTGGAAGCTGGTCCTGATTGGGGTTGCTCTGTAGTATTGTTCTCCGACTCAGGCTCATCAGGGTCCGAACCGAAGTCGAACTCGTAGGAGGAGTCCGAGTAGAAGCCAGAGAGAGGGTTGGAGTCCGAGTTGTAGCCGGGGACGGTGTTGGAGTCCGAGTTGTACTTGGGTACGATCTCCTTGCCGGCCCGGCACGTGGTGAGAGCCTTCGCGTGGGCCCTACTGGCATTGCGAGGGCCGCATGGGAAGCACTCACGAAGTGGGGAGTCCGCACGCGATCGTTGGGTAGCCGACTCGCATACGACAGCCCATGGGGACGTCGAGTTCGAGTTGGAGTCGGATCCAAGCTCGAAGTCGGCGTGTTGGTTGTAGAGCGAAATTTCGCCGAATATTTCGGGGAGATTGCCCCTGACTACTTCGGGAAGCGTCACGAGCCCAGTCTCCGGATTGGGCGGCATGGTGAGGCGGCGTTGGAAGGACCCGGCACTGTTAGCAGTGCAGACCCAGGAGCCGAAGACAAAGGTGTTTCCGCGGCTGAAGGCGACAGTTGGTTTGATGAAGATGGAAGCCGTCGAGTTCTCCATACGATCTTCGGCGAGATCCCCTACCCGGCGCGCCAGCTTTCGGTGTTTTAGACCGGCAACCTACCAAGGGGAGCACCCGAGGTAGATGAATGTGGCCTCACCGAGATCGGTAACTCGAAGGAAGAGACGCGTGTCACACAATTTAGACAGGTTTGGGCCGCGAGGTGCGTAATACCCTACGTCGTGTATGCTGCGTAGCTCTGTATTGATTGGATTTGATCACAAGATGATGCGTAATCTCCGAGAGAGAAGGGTCCCTGCCTCGCCTTATATAGTCTGGGAGGCAGGGTTACAGGTCGGTTTAGGGAGAGAGTACTAGTCGTGTTCGTCTAGGAGTCCTCTACACAGTACTTGGTATGTATAGCTTCCTATCCAAGTACTTCTCCACCGTAGTCCTTGCGCCTCACGCCATCAGGTACCGTGCGGCACAAGTCGGGTAGTCCCATGGGCCCACCGAGTAGTCGGTCCTGGTACGCACCGAGGTAGTGGGCCCAGGGAGGTCCATACGACACAACTTACCGTGTGTTTAGGTTTACCTTGCAAGGTTCAAATCAATCGATTGTCGGCCTCTCACCGTTATCCGAGACTGCTTAATCATCTGGCCATGACATCCCGTAATGATGAAACTCAGTGAATACTATCGTATGAATTAATTGCTTGTCCAATTCTTGACTGAATTAGTTAGCACACTTAGAAATAATAATGAATTAGAACTTGTGCTAAAATATTTAAAGTAAGGATCTACTCTTAGTGGTTGTTCAGTAAAAAAAACTCCACCGACCAAAAGCCTTCATGTCTAGAGTTTGGTGATGTAGTTATCACCCGACGGTTAAGTCTTGCTGAGTATTAGTATACTCAGCCTTGCTTTAAAACTATTGTGCATGTGCTTTTTGACCGGGTGGATGACGACAAGTGGTGACATCACGGATGGCCTCCGGTGATGCTTACCGTTGCGCTAGTTTAATTTAGAGTAAAATACATAGCCGGTCCTTAAACTTGTCTCATCATGTCACTTAGGTCCCTATACTCTCAAAATGCATATTTGGCTCCTTAAACTTGGGCTCGGGGGTCATTTAGGTCCCTGTACTCTCAAAATGCATATCTAACCTCTTAAACTTGTCTTCAACTGTCATATAGGCCCCTAAACTCTCAAAAATAATTTTCATGTCAATGAAATAGATAAAAACTTCATTTTATATAAATACAATTGAGTTATAGTAAAATAAAGTGAATTTGGGTATTACTTTGAATTTAATATCTTAACTTCTTAGGTGCTTATTACATGCATATTACACTCTTATTCTTGGAAGATGTTCGAATTTAAACCTCGTGTTGCACTTACTAAACAAATTAGGGGTTATAAGATAAATTACATATCAAATTTGGAAGAAGCTGACGGGCAAGTAAATTAAGTCCGGATGTACCCATAAAAATAATAGCTTGCTTGAAGGCGTGAAATATAGCATGTTCTATTAGTGGAACAACATGACATTCCAAGAGTTTAGGAACCTGAAAGAATATGACATTTCAAGAGTTTAGGGACCTATATAATACATGAAGCCAAGTTTATGGAGTAAAATATGCATTTTGAGAGTATAGGGACCTAAATGACACAGTGAGACAAGTTTAAGGACCGGTCATGTATTTTACTCTTTAATTTAACTCCGCTGTTTCGAACTCTGAACCTCACCCCATGTCAGGAACAATGGTTTGTAATAAATTAATTTTTAATTCGTGTTGTACTCTGGACTTGCCTTCGCATGAGTTTTTATGCATATGTCGATCCTCTGTACGAATTCCAAGTGATTTACCGGGCGTTAACTCGGCAACTAACGACATGATGATACTTTACTATTTCTTAAGTACCAAAGTGGATCGGTTTTAGGCGATAGTACGGTATTTTCCTGGGCGGGTTGTCACAGCTGCAAGTGGGCCCAGAGACCTTATCCACAATCTCAGCGACCCTGGAAGACATTGGACGACCTAATTTAGATCGCGGAAGACCTGCCAGGCTTGTGGAGCAAGCATCTCCCTAGATCACGATGGTGGCGCCATCAGTAGGACTGTGGATTGTGGGATCCTCTCTATATTCACGGAAGGCGACCTTCCTAAATTTGTAACCGACGATGATGAAGTTCCACTGACCTCGAATGGAAACCCTAGCCCACCGGCTATATAAGGAGACCTAGAGCTCCATTCGAGGGGACTTCCCTTCCACGCATAATTCCACCACACTAAACATAGGGTTTTACTCTCTGAAGGCCTAAACCAGTCTAAAACCACCGTGTCCTTTCCATTCTCACTGGGTTCCGTGTTTGATCCAAGAACTACCACCTACTGTCTTAGGTCTCGATTCCCCCCACTAGTCAACCTACAACCCTTGGGTAGCACCCTTGCGGATCTATCCAGGTCTAACCCCTGACAGTTGGCGTGCCAGGTAGGGGAGATCGGGAACTCGCTGTGCCGCATAGTAGCCCAATCTGGTGTTGTTTTTCCTGTGAGCATGACAGACATCCTCGTCAACCCTGTAGAGATTTGCTTTGGCTCCTTCATGGCGACTCCACCGCACTGGCGGCGGCGACCTCACCAACGACCACTGTGAAGGCCCCGGTGACCTTTGACGCCACCACAGCTCCAGCAAGAAGTCGAAGACTCACCCGCCAAAACCCTACGACATCATTCTGGGAATGAAGCACGTCATCGACATGATGGTGGAAACCCTCTAGATCTGTGAAAGAGCCCAGCGCTCAACGCAAGATGTGTCGTACCGCAAGACCTTCCCTTTCGGTCTGCAGCCACCCAGCGACGCATACGCTCATCAGGCGGCGAAGTCGATCCAGATCCAATCTTGGTGACAGCAACCATCTGGTGACCTGAAGTTCCAAACCCGCGCTCGTCGCGACGCACAAGACGTGTCGTGCATCTACCACAAGGGCGCTCGACACACTCTCTGTGGCTGCCGACTACGGAAGAAGATCAGCCAGGAGGGCGACGCCTCACGTGCTGCACGGGCTCCCACGTCTCCGGACAAAGGCGAGTTCCAGAAGGCCACATTCGGATCTCCCCCAACGTCAGAGGTACACCCGGCGGCGCGTCCTAGTGGTTTCAGCGAACGACCCATCGCGGGTTGGCGCGACGGATTCCGAGGAGGCGCGTCGGATCCAAGCCAACGCGAGTCGCGGCCAGAGGCGGGCCGAGGAGTAGCCCAGACGGTACCCCCGTGTGCCCGCGACCTACGCGTCGAGTTCGAGGAGGCAGGAATGCCGACGTTCAACTGCCCTAGGACAATCCGGGTGTGACGTTGGCACGTCTCCAGGAACCCAATCCTTCGCCCGACGCCAATGCAACTATGGCCAACATTCGAGTCGCCACGGCCTTGGTGGAGGAGAGGAGCATGGCGTCCAAGTCAGCGACATCTACGTCAAGCCGGCACTCACGCAACCGATCCAATCGGCCTGCGCATAGCAAGATCCCCACAATCCAAGAGGAGGTCAATCAGCCCCGAGCGAACACTGCACCAGGTGTCGACCTACGCGCCAACATCGACAAGAACCGGCGCGGTCGCGACGTCGCGGCTACATCGACCAGCGCCACCGTGAGCACGAGGAGCGAGAGCTTCAACGTTGCCTCAACTACGATCGCGAGTATGCCCCTCGGGCACCGTCCATCAGATAATAGAGCGCGAGGAACGCGAGCGCCACGACATCGAGAACCGGCGGCATGCCCAGTACGAGGCATACTAAGGCCATTTTGAGGGTCCAGTCCCTAACCCTGACCATTAGCCTAGATCTCAGATTGCGGCTGCAGTGTGGCACGATGACGCGGCTCAGGTCGGCGACAACAGCGACGACATGGCGATCACCGCTTTTCCTGCATTGGCGCCACATCTCCGGTCGGTCACCTACCCCATCGACTTCAAGCCCAACATCCAGAAGTATGACGGTCGCTCCAACCTGTCAGATAGTGAGATCTGGACAGCCCACCGAGGTGTTAATCCCAGTGGTTTATTTGTTCGGCAGGGAGGAGTCTAAGACTAAGAACTCGAAGGTCACACACGAGTACGCGGAACTCAGAGAACACTGCGAGTTTGTACTAGTTCGGGCCTCCAAATAGTAATACCCTACGTCCAGTTGTTGGTGTAGATTACTTGGGGATTGGATATGAGTACAAGGGGTCGCCTTGTCCGCCTTATATTGGCCAGCGGGCGAGGTCGGTTCCCAGACTCCTGCTCAGTTACAACCAGGAGACCTAAGTCTACATTACACTTCTTGCCATATCCCGTCGACCTGCTTTGGTCGTAATCCACCGAGGTCTTGTCTTGTACGCCGAGTCTTGAGGTTGTGCTGAATGAGGTCGTCTGGGGAATCTTCTAGAAGGTCTTCAAGAGGTCGTGTAGGCCGCCAACTAGGTCGGTTGGGCCCACTAATAGGTCGGCGGGTCTTCTAGTAGGCCGGACCCACTTGTCAGGGACGGTCGTGAGCCTGGTCGGTGGGGACCTAGGGGTACCCATGTCTCACAAACCCCTAGAGAGGTGTAGGCGCAGCGACCTTAGAAAGGTATCGAAACGACGATGAAAAAAATTTAGAGGGCATCGAAGATGCACTCATGAGTAGTATCCGAGCATCGTGGCGGGCAGGATGGCCGGTATGATGATCCAAAAAGGAAGAAGAGGAAAAATGTAGGTCGAGTAACGACATGATGGGAAACAAATTTTCCAACAGGTCGGTACGACGAAGAAAACAAGAGGGCGTCGAAGACGCACTCGTAGAGTAGTCCCGAGCATTGAAGTAGCCAACAAGGCTAGTTTGATGCTCCAAAAAAAAGAGAAGAAAACTAAGTCATGGTCTTGATTCAACGAAGTGTAGAGACACTCAGGTCTCCGAGCATAGCTGCAAGGAGTCTGGCGGGGCCGACTACAGGGAAGCCATGTAGGCGTGCCGACCCCAAAGAGGCCTCAAGTAATGATGTCCAGTATCCGAGGATACCCAGTAGGATCTTGAAAGGCGCAAATTTTTGGATGAAGAAGTCGTCGATGATGTCGTAGCTGAAGTTGCGATGTCCAGGGTTGGTCACCGATGAAACCAGAAATTTGTTGATCTTAAACGTATAGAGTGTAGAGACACCCAGATATCTTGCATAGCTGCAAAGAGTCTGGCTGAGCCACTCGAGGCATGCCGACCTTAGGAAGGTCTCAAATCAAGAAGCGCCCAAGCACCCAGAGGTACTTGGCAGGTCCATTAGGCGCGCACCCCACAGAGAGGCCTTCGTTCAGACGTAAAACCTCAGGTGTCCAGAGCAGGCTGGCAGGGCTACAAGAGCACACCGACCTCAGAAGGTCACGCATTCGGGGCGCCCAACTAGGTTGGCAGAGCTATAGACATACCGAGGTATTGCAAGACCTAGGTATTTTAAGGCACGCCGACCTCAAGGAGGCCGTTTTGGAGTCCAGACAACCAACATAGCTGCTAGCCTTCCAGCAGAGCCATGGTACTAAGGTATTGGCGGCCTTAGCAATAGGCACAACAACCACGGGGGCCCGACGAAAAATTGTAGATCTCTGTGATGATTTTGATCTTCTTCGTACTGTTGACCTCAAGGCGCACAGAAGGATCTGGCAGAGCAGCGAGGCACGCCTATCTCGGAAGGTCTTCAATCGAACCTACGACCATTCTGCTCGGGAAATAGAAATATAGGCTGATTGGAATAGGCCCGTTTACGAACAAAGCCATAGCGGGTGCACCAGGATGCAGAGCCTAGCGGGTGGAAATAAGGATCATCGGTTCGTAGAGGAAGGTTGTGAAGCCGTCGTTGAAAGGGGGGCTAAACTAGGCGTGGAGCCAACTGACACTAGGTCAGGTCTTGTCGTGTAGCGTAGACTGCAGAGTCACGGGTCAACAATGGTCGGAGATTCTCTTGCCACCCAGAAAACGACAAACTGCCCACTAATCGAGGGGGTTACTGTAGCCATGTGACCTCTGCAACGGGAGTTCAGGCATCATTGATGCACAAACGACAAAGACGTCGTGAGTCAGAAGGAGTAATGTCATCGCCTTTAATCATGCACAGGCTAAAGGTCCCGATATCACGTGATGATAGTGTCATCACTTTGCAAGCTGCCCGGGGCGCGACGTTAGCTATATATAGCATGCTTGTGACCTAGGGAGGCAAGCTCCGAGCGCCGTTGAGCTATGAGGTCGCAGTGTAATACTCCCACCATGCCGCTAGCATGTGTTCGTCCACCAGATTGTAGATCTTTGTTCTTGTAGCTGCTTGAAGCTAGAAGAATTCTCGCGAAGTGTAGGCAACATCTCAATCCTATGAGCCCAGCCTCTGCGTGGTACCAGGCAAGGTTTTGAGGTGTTGCTGTTCGAGCTGGAGCTATAGCAGGACGTCTCTAGTGAGTACTGGGAGCTCACTAGGGCTTGGTTTTCAACGCCGAAGAGCAAGCTCGTGTTTCCATTCCAGTAGTTGGAGCCGAGCATGCCTTAGATTACATGCTGTCCAACAGTTGTCTCTCGCAAGGCCGCCATCAAGGTCCTGGTGCTAGGAGAAGTCTCGCGATGTACTCTGCACTAGCAAAGTAGGTCGTGGTGACTGCTCTGGGTGGCCCATGCCTTGTAGTACATTTATTGTGTGTGTCGGGTTCTGGATCCAGTGAGGTCGCAGGTGACTTGTGTACCTTCAGATAATCCATGTAATGTTATCTCTCTTCTGTCTTATACTTGGTCGATTTGGCGAATTAATTTGCCAAAGACCTATATTAATGTGACGGGGGGGGGGGGGCTTGCAAAATGATTTGCCATCAAGACGACCTGATGTTGTCTTTTTGACTAATGACCTAAACTCAAATTTAGGTCGTAGTTGTGGCTTGTTTAACAAAATTTCCTCTTTGATTTCCTCGCGAACTTTTGAGGATAGAGCCATTGAGGCGCATTGTACGATGGAAGGAACCGCAACGGATAAATTCGGTGGACCCCTGTAAATAGGACAGCCCGAGGCGGGGTTGACCCCATTCCCCTTTGTCTTCCTTCGTCCCTTTCTCTCTCTCGAGTGCACCGCAGTGATCTTGCGATCGTCGTGCTTCCTCAACAATCCATCCAGCCGCCGGCTCCGGCCAGGCTCGTACTAGCGCCGCCGCTCCACACTGTGCTCCTTCTGCGCATGCGTTTGAAAACCTTGTGACACATTAGATCCAACACCAACCCTAGCGGCGAGATGGCAGCGGAGGGGGCTTCCATCCTGGACCCGTTGGGGGTGTGGGTCCGGTCGACGATGACTGAGGCCAAGATCCAAGCCTTGGTGGACAGTAGTCTACTCCGGCCGAAGGCGGAGGTGGAGTAGAGGGCTTCTGCTGGGGAACAGTTCTCGAGCGAGGACGTCAAGGAGCAGGTCGTCTTCACCTCCTTCTTCGAGCACGACTTGAACCTCCTAGCGGGGGACTTCTTACGTGGGCTGTTGTACTACTGCGGGTTGGAGTTGGTACACCTTGTTCCCAACTCCATTAATGTAGTATCGATGTTCATTCACTTTTGTGAGGCGTATCTGGGGATATCGCCTCACTTCCTGTTGTGGAGATATTTTTTTTGTGTGAAGAGCACTAGCAAGAGATTGGAGCCAGTGGGGGCTGTAATGTTTAATTTGAGGTCGGGCCCCAAGGCGGAGTGGATAGACACCGACCTCCCTGGCAACACGGCTGGGTGGAGGTCGGAGTGGTTTTATATTGTAGATCAAATTCCTGGTCTTCCACGTGGGACTAGCCACAGACAGTGAAGATAAACGAAAGGGTTTTAGGTCTATCATCTCGGCAGCTCAAGGAGCTCGAGCCGGTGCTGGGGCTCGTCAACAAGCTAAAGAAGCACGGGGTGACAGGAGCCACGGTGGGTAGGTTATTCTGCCAGCGGATGATCCAACCGATCAAGGATCGGGTCCACCCGGCATATGAGTACGTGGGACAGTCAGACCCCATTCGCGAGGTCAACCGCAAGGTCTCCAAGGAGGAGATGGCAGCTAGAGTTTAGAAAATGTTGAAGAGGCCAGCTGATCCAGTAAGATCCTGAGATCTACCATTAGGTCGTTTTGCTTCACTTGTTAGCTGTGTAGGTCGTATAACGTCCTTGTCATCGATCTGTAGGAGCGCGAGCTTCAGATGTGGTGCCCAGCACCTCTCCCTGAGAGAGAGCAGCACCAGAGGAAGATTAGGTCAGAAAATTACAAGACTCCAGTAGGTTGTCTACTGGAGTTTTACGAATCCGACTCATCAGTGGAGGCCGACGAGGATACCGGTGATGAGGCCAGAGGTGGCAAAACTGGGGCGGCCCCGGATGCTGGTGGTGCTGCGAAGGCATGGCGTAGGACCACAAGGTCGGCGGTGGGGAAGCAGTCAACTTTTTCTGCTGTTTCTGTTATTTCTGTTGTCAAGGTTGTTTCTGCCTCCCCTCCGGCGGTGGTTACTCCATCGATTCCGACACCTCACTCTCGGGAGGTTGAGTCTGAAGAGGAGGAGGAGTTGGAGAAAGAGAAAGATGAGGCGATCGAGGAGTTGCCGGTCCCTATGGAGCGACAAGCGAGGAGGTCAGAGAGTCCTGCTGCCAGGAGGCAGTGGGAATTGGTGCAAAAGACGTCGGAGAATGCCCTCCGATGTGGATTGGAGGCATAGTGTTCTGCTGCAGTGGCGCAGGAAAGGATGTCTGCAACGATTAAGCCTCGAGTATTTTGGCCGAAAACTCGGCTCCCAGCTGTGACAAGGTAAAGTCTTGCTAGTTGTACTTTTTACATAGTATCTGGCAAGTTCATGCCCTTACGAGATGTTTTGTCATGCAGGCCGGTGATGAGGCCGCAAGGGGGGCAAGGCACCCCATCTTCTCCCCCCCCCCCCCCGCACGAGGTCGCCTGAGCCACAGGTCATGGGGGAGGTGCTTGCTGACGACACGCGCATTGCTACTCCACCACGGGGAGCAGCTGAGGGCACGACAGCCTCACCACCTGTGGTCGTCGCAAGGGTGAACACTCCCTCGCGCACTGCAGACGCTGGAGGAGCTTCCACTAGGCACGTCGGACGACGGTCCCCCTGGTGGTTATTGACATCGACCCCATCAGTGCGGTGCCTGGTGTGACTGACGACCTGGTCAGGGACCAGCCTCAGATCGACGTAGCACCAAGACGTCTAGGAACGTCTGGCGCACAGGTACCTCCATGTTCATCTTCAAGCCCAAGGTTGCCACGACGATCGATTAACTGGAATCAAACCCCTTGGCAAAAAGACTGGTTTGAAGATAACGAGGACATGCAGGCCTTGCAGACCAGCATTGTCACCATCAATATCGCGCTGACGGTAAGTGTTCCACTACGTGTTGTTTGTTTGCTTGATCGTACATGATTGAAGTGTTGCTGATGACCTTGTTGTGTTGTGGCAGTCGTTAGCAGAGAGAGCCAAAGGCCGGGCGGACTTGCTGAAGAATGCGGCAGAGAAGGAGCAGTGGAATGTCGACCTTGAGCAAGAGCTGAAGGAGGTCTGTGAGGCTGCTGCCGCCGAGAAAAAGAAGCTCGAGGATGAGCTCACGGAGGAGAAGCACATGGCTGTGGAGGCTACTGCGCAGTTTAATATTGCGGCTACTGGTAGGTCCAATCCTTATCACTTTTGATAAAAAGGACATTAGCTGTGTGCTAACTGTTGTATCCTGCAGATTTCCGTAACCGTGAGGAGGAACTGAAGAACGCTTTGGCGACCTCCCAAAGCAAGGTTCGGGACCTGGAGATAAAGGTCCGGGAGATCGAGGCTGGGGGCATGGAACTCAAATGGGCTATGAAAGAAGCTGCTGACAGTAAGTGCGCCATATCTCAAAAGCTGGCTTATGAGATAGCAGCTGGTCGGCGCCTTGAAGCCGAGTTTGAAGTTTTTTTGAAGTCATTGCAGAATGACCAAATCGCCATTGCAGGGTATAAGGTGGAGCTGAACGACCTAAAGGGTGCTGCCAACTATGCAATGTCTTGCATAGCTGCTCCATAATAGGGGGAGCAGCAGCAGTCCATTGTTGATCGCCTGGTAGACACTCCTAAAAGCCTTTTAACTTTGCTAAGGGTGACGAGCTTGGCAGCTGCGACCGACGCGTTGGTGAGAGTTAAATCTCACTATCCTGACATCGACATGGCCAAGACCAAGGAAGGTGCTGACACCACGAAGGACCTCCAGGCCTTGGAGCTTGAGGTTGAAGAGGCCGCCAATGAAGTGATGGAGAACATCGACTTTGAAGGCGATGGTGGCGAACAGTAGTCTTGAGTTAGGAGTTGTACCTCCTCCTCCTCCTCCCGGAACTTGTAAATAATGCTTCAGGGATATGTTGAAGAAAATTTAACGAAGTGCTTGCCTTTTGCCTGCATGAGCTTGGTTGATGTCGATGTCTTGTGTTCTTCACTCGCTAACCACTACTCAGGGAGAGGTTGGCTTACCGACCTCCACAGCTTAGCATGGAGGCTTACGCAAGGTCGGCGCGCGAGGGGGCATAGAGCTCAAGTCTGACGACCTTTCCGACCAGGCATGCTCGCGACGGCAAGAGGCTTCACACTCATTAAAGACGGTGTCCTCAGGTCGTATGACCCCTAGGTTGGCTTTGAGCCAAGCCCCCGAGCATGTCGAGGGGAAGGACTAGGAAAGACTCAGAAGCCCCTGGTTTTGCAACCCATATGTTGGCTTTAGCTAAGCCCCCGAGCATGTCGAGGGGGGACGAGGAAGCATGAGGAAGAAGGAGGTAGTGCTCGACTCATAGCAGATGACTACTTAAAATATTTATTTATTAACGCCCTGTTCGTTTGGCTTATCAGCCACCAGCCAACAGTACTTTTCTCTCAGAATAAACCAGCCAATAGCAATCAGCCAGTAGTACTTTTATCTCAAAACAAATCAGCACCAGCCATCAGGCACCAGCCAAACGAACAGGCTATAAATCTGAAAAAGGGTACAAGAAAAGTAAATACATACCTGAAGTTTAAAACTATTCTATGGATAGAATTGACGTAGATGCTCCACGTTCCAGGGGTTGGGTACTCCTTGCCTGTCGCCCCACTGGAGTCAATATGTTGACGGGCTGATAACTTCGGTAACGATGAAGGGTCCCTCCCAAGGGGCAGAGAGCTTGTGCATGTCGTCGGTCTTCTGGATGCGTCTGAGGACGAGGTCGCCAAAGTTAAAGGAAGTTTCCTTGACATTGCGATCATGGTAACGACGTAGCTGTTGGTCCTGACGAGCTTGTCTCATGATGGCAGCAAGTCTTTGTTCTTCGAGGCTGTCGAGGTCGATGCGATGTGTTTGCTCAGCCTCTCCTTCTTCGTAGAACTCAATCCGTGGAGCTCCGAAAGCGACGTCATTAGGAAGCACAACTTCTGATCCGTAGACCAAAAAGAAGGGCGAAAAGCCTGTGGTGGAACTGACATGAGTTCTGAGACCCCAAATCACGTGCGGTAGCTCGGCTAACCACCGGGTCGCATAGTTGGAGAGGTCGTCGTAGATACGCTCATTGAGAGCTTGGAGCACTATGTTGTTGGCTCTCTCGACATGGCTGTTGCACTGTGGGTGGGCGACCGAGGATTAGTAGACGTCGATGATGTTATCTTGGCAAAAGTCCTAGAAGACAGAGCCAGTGAAGGCTGCACCTAGGTCGGTGATGATCCTATTGGGCACACCGAAGTGATGTTTTATGTCTGCGATGAATTTAACTGCTCCTTCTGATGCTACTTCCGTAACAGTTCGGACTTCAATCCACTTGGTGATTTTGTCTACAGCGACCAGGATATGTTTGTAACTGCCCGGGGCGATATGAAACGGTCCTACATCGTCGAGACCCCACATAGCGAAGGGCCATGACGGACGGATAGTGCGCAGGACCTGAGCTGGCAGGTGCTTCTATTTAGCAAAGAATTGGCATCCTTTGCACCTATTTATGAGGTCTTTAGCATCGGTTACGGCCGTGGGCCAATAGAATCTAGATCGGTACGCTTTGTCGACCAAGTTGGTGGATGCCGCGTGGCAGCAACACTCGCTGCTGTGAATCTCATATAAGAGATGTAGACCCTCTAATCGTAGGACACACTCAGTGTTGCCTTAAACTGCCGTTTAGCCCGTGTACACACCGTGTAAACGCTACTCGGCAGACTTCCGTGCAGTTTAGGGTCTAAACGGTTCATTACACAGTTTGTTCGTGTACACGGTCAAACTCGGTCAAACACAAATTAAATAGCTTACAAAAACGACAAAACACAGTTTTACTCAGCGTGTAGGCCTTGTAATGGACCGTTTTGGTGATGAGCAAGAGGATGATCGGTGATTGTTGATTGGTTTTTGGTTGCACATCAATGCTTTTATCCATCTTATGAACTTTTTTTCACTTTTTGTTACCATCATGTGACTTGTGAAATATGTCTCTTATTGTATTTCACCGATTGGTCATGTATGCTGTGTCTATGTGACTTCTAGTCATCAGAGCATCAGACACTAGTGAATTAGTGAGTGGTTTGAACACATTTATTCAATATTCAGTGAGGTGTTGATGTATTTTGAGAACAAGGAACTATCAACTATAGGCTTAGAATGCTCTTTTTCTCTCATTCGTACAAAATCATGCAACCCGTGTACACGATGTGTACACAACGTTTACACGACCTACACACTAAACGAGGGTCGAACGAACGACTACCGTTTAGCGTTTAGGGCAACATTGAACACACTTCATCAAGATGCCAGTGGTGGCAGCTTTCCTGTATAGGTCAGAACCAATCACGACGTAGTTAGCACTTCATCGCGTGATGCGTTCTCGCTCTGCTTTGTCATCGGGGACAAGTTGGTCGAGTATGATGTCTATGAAGGGCTTGCGCCAATCTTCCTCTTTTTCAGACATGAGCACATCACGGGGAGGTGCTGAGTTTTGATCGTTTGAAGGTGGCTCTGGATTATCAGGATCCAGGTCTTGGATGAACACGCCTGCTGGAACTAGAGCTCGACAAGAGCCTAGTTTCGAGAGTACATTGTCGACGACATTGTTGCTTCGTGGGACATGCTGGAACTCGATCCCCTCGAAGTGGCCTTCGAGTTTACGAATCTCAATGCAGTAAGCATCCATCGTGTCCTTAACGCAGTCCCACTCCTTGTTGACCTGCTCGATGTCGACCTTGGAATCGCCAAAAGCTAATAGTCGCTTGATGCCAAGGGACACTGCTATGCGGACCCCGTGGATAAGGGCTTCATACTCTGCTCCATTGTTGGAGGCCTTGTAGTGGATTCGCAGGACGTACTTGAGCTGTTCTCCCTGAGGAGAGATGAGCAATACGCCTGCACCCACCCCTTCGAGGTTTAGGGCGCCATCGAAGTACATTATCCAATGTTAAGGCCGCTCCATGGGAGGGGGCATCTGGATCTCTGTCCATTCAGACACGAAGTCGGTGAGGATCTTTGAGTTGATCGCTGGCTTGGGGCAAAACCTGATTTCGAACTCTCCAAGCTCGACTGACCACTTGACGATGCGGCCGTTGGCGTCGCGGTTACAGATGATCTCTCTTATGGGGACGAAGACGGAACCACGATCTTGTGAGCTTGGATGTAATGTCGAAACTTTCTCGACGTGATCAGGAGCACATAGAGCAGCTTCTGAGGTTGTGTGTAATGTGTCTTAGCATCGGCCAGGACCTCGCTCACGTAATACACAGGTCGTTGAATAGGATAGGCCTACCCTTCTTCTTCTCTCTCGGTACAAAGAACTGTGTTGACCACATTAGTGGTGGCAGAGATGTAAAATAGGAGTGTTTCCTTCGGGATTGGAGGTGTCATAACTGGTGGGGTCGTTAAGGACTCTTTGAGAGCCACGAACGCTTTTTGGGCTTCGTCGTCCCATACGAACTTGTCGGCCTTCGTCAATACCTTGAAGAAGGGTAAACCTTTTTCACCGAGTTTGCTGATGAAACAACCTAGAGCCGCCATCATACCGGTGAGCTTCATGACGTCTTTCTTGTTGGATGGCTTGGCCATTTTGCATAAGGCGTCGACCTTCGCAGGGTTGGCTTCAATGCATTGGTGCCCGACCATGAAGCCCAGGAGCAGTCCGGAGGGGACACCGAAGACACACTTTTTTGGGTTGAGCTTCCACTGGAACTCTTGCAGATTGGCGAAGGTTTTAGTGAGGTCAGCGATGAGCTTGTCTTCCACTGTGGTATTGAGAACCACATTGTCGACATAAGCCTTGACGTTCTTCCCGATTTGGGACTTCAAACACTTCTGGATCGCCTTCTGGTATATTGCTCCAGCGTTTTTTAGGCCAAAAATCATGACCTTGTAGCAATAGATGTCGTGAGGCTTTATGAATGTTGTTTTTCCTTCGCCATTAGGGCGCAGGGTTATCTGATGATACCCTGAGTAGCAGTCGAGGAAACAAAGTTGGACGCTACAAGCCGTGGAGTCCACGACCTTGTCAATATGAGGAAGAGGAAACGGATCCTTCGGGCAGTGCTTGTTAAGGTCGGTGTAATCGATACACATCCTTAATCCACCAGTTTTATTTGGTACAAGAACCGGGTTTGCGAGCCAAACCGGGTGTTGACATTCTCTAATAAAACCTGTAGCTAAGAGCTTACAGACTTCTACTTCTATAGATTGTTTTCTATCTTTTGCAAATCGCCGGAGCTTTTGCTTGATAGGTCGTGCGTTCTTGTTGACTTCGAGTCTGTGCTCAGCCAGTTCCCTGGGGACACCAGGCATGTCGGATGGACTCCATGCGAAGATGTTAGCATTGTCCCTTTGGAAACTGGTGAGCGCGAGTTCATATTTGCTGTCGAGGACGGCCTAGATGACGACTTCCTTGGATGCGTCGGGCAGGCCGAGACAAACCTTCTTGACCGCTGGACTTGGGTCCAAAGCCGTACTTGTACGCTTCTGCTCTGGTACCTGCAGGGTGGTCTGGTTGATCTTGGCTGCCTGGGCGACCATGACCGTTGCTGCGGCTTTGATTGTTGAATCTTTGGAGAGCTCAACAGTGGCACTTTCACAGTTGTAGGAGACCATGATGTCTCCAAGGACGGAAAGGATCCCGTTTGGTGCCCGCATCTTCATGATGAGGTAGGTGTGATGCGGTATAGCCATGAACTTGGCGAGCATAGGTCGTCCGAAGATGGCGTGATATGATGAGCGGAAGTCCGCGACCTCGAACGTCAGGTACTCTGTACAGAAGTTCTCCTCTGTGCCAAAGGTGACCGGAAGGCATACACAACCTATGTGGTATGCAGCCTTTCCGGGCACAACCTCATAGAAGGGTTTATCACAAGCGGTCATCTTTCTGAAGTCGAACTCCATCTTGCGCAGCGTCTCTGTGAAGATGATGTTTAGGATGCTGCCCCCATCGATGAGGGTCTTATGCAACCAGGCCCCGTTGACTATGGGGTTGACGACCAGCGGGTAGGTCCCGGGGTCAGGGATGTGGACCCAATGATCTTTCCTGGAGAAAGTGATTGGGAATTCAGACCACCGCAGAGGTCGTGGGTTTTCGGTGTTGACGTGCCTGATCTCCCTGGCGTTAGATCGAGTCTGTCGGTTGCTTTTGATCGCTTGGCGACCTCCAACGATGAAGTTGATCTCGCGGTTAGCCTTCTAGAATGCCCCATTGGGGTTGCCCCTCTGGGCGGTGGTGGCGGTGTCCACTCCTTTCGGTTGTTGTCGGGGGGACTGTGGTCGTCCTTGCGACGTCGATCAGCACGTCGGTCGTCTTGTTGGTCATTATGACGATCATCATTGTGATCATCACGACGATCGCTTCTGTGGTTATCACGCCTATCATTGCGGTCATCGCGACGGTAGTCATCGCGTCTGTCATCATGGCGGTAGCCGCGACGATAATCACGTCGATCTCTGAGGACCATGTGTGGTTCGAGGACCGGTTGATGGTCTCTTCCTTGTATGATGAGTGATTGACAACGTTGTGTGGACTGATTCTTGGCTAAGTATTGCAGGTGCAGGTTGCGGCTTGACTGGTGTTGGTGCAGGTGAAGAACAAGCGCGAAAGGTCATCGCCGGTGAGGCCTCCAGGTGTGGAGAAGACAAGTAGGCTTCGTTCGAGGGACCCGGTGGCCAGCGGGGTCAAGTGCGGGCCGCATGGTGGCATGAACAACAAGATGAAGTCATGGACAGTTTCTTGGTAGAGCCTCAAAACCAAGGTCGAGCCGGGACTACGTGGGAGCCGAGTCATGAGTGGAGATTGGCGGAGGCTACACCGAGTTCGCGGGGTTTCCGGTGGTTCACCAGAAAACCACTGGGTTCCTTGGTTGATCCACAAAGCCTAGACCGAAGAACCGAAGACGGTGCTGCAGCAGTGCCAGACCGGTCTGACCGGTGGGTCTTACCGGTCTAACCGGTGGGTACCGGTCTGACCGGTGAGGAGCACTGGTCTGACCGGTGTGCGACGACGCAGTCCGGAATCTTCGAAGCGGAGGACACGCGTTGGGATCGCAAGGCTTGCGTCAAGGCTAAGCAGGTTGCGGTCGCCAGGCATCCGTCCGATGGAGATAGCTTGAAGTCTTCCAAAACCGCCCTTGAGGGGCTTGTATTGGTAGTTGCTAGGAAAGGGTATTTTAGACTTTCGGTTGCCTCCTTATAACCCAAGCGGTGAGAGGATGGCAGCCAAGTCTTGGAACCCTAGTTCATTTGCTTTTCTATTTTCCCTTCCTATTTCCGTAGGATTTCTATAGGACTAGCTTGAGAGCTTCATGGTGAGATCTTGTCAGAGGGTTGGATGATCGGGCGGCAAGCTAGACCTTGTAAGAACCTTTGTTGCATGTATAGAAGATTCGGCATAGTTCGTCAAGGTTTGGATGTGTTGTTCCCGGTTGTTCTTGGTGGTGATTTTCGGAACTCTCTTTTGGTGATTTCTTTGGGTTGCTTTCGGGACCTTGCTCTTGGGGATTTTATGGGGGAAATTTGTGGGAACCCTTCGTGGTTCTTTGGGCTGTGATTCCCCTCCCAAATCTGTAAGTAAAGGGGCTTGATTTTGGGGTTTTCCGAGTTCTAGGGTTAGAGGTGCTTTTGGCGGGATTTCTTCGATTCCTCCTTTTTGGACAAGTTTTGGTGGGATTAAACTTGGCTATGGACTCCTCATGAGGTGTTCCTATTGTCCCCAAATTCTTGTTCATGTCCATGGAGCGATTCGGGAGATCGAGATTTGGATTTGGGGGAGTTGACCCGCGGGTGCTGTTCATCCCGAGCTGCCCAGGCTACACCGGTCTGACTGGTGCCATTGACCGGTCTGACCGGTGCGAGCCCAGGTGGGTTTTTGCTCGGGTGAATGTCTCGGTGTGTTCGTTGTTGTTCTGTGTTGGGGCTGTTTCGAGTTTGGGTCAGTTTGCAGGTCGGTTGGCCTATTTGGTGCTTTGGGGGCTTTCAGGTTGTGACCGGTCTAACCGGTGTGTCTCACCGGTCTGACCGGTGTGGAGCCACTTAGTGGAAGTTGCCCAGTTTCACCAGCAGGGACCGGTCTGACTGGTGGTGCTCACTGGTCTGACCGGTGTTGGTCAGTGGACTCGAGGTTTGTTGTTCCGTTGCGTTCTCGGGTCAGAAGGTTGTGTGTTGGCTCCTAGGTCCAGTGGCACTCCAGTGGCTACGTGGGCTTGACCAACTTGGGTAGTGAGTTGGAGACGTGTGTTAGAAGACGCGTTCATCTTGTTGGAGTTTCCGTCTACTTCGAGAAGAATTTTTATCGGCTCCCATTCACTCCCCCCCTCCTTGGTTCGCCGTATCGGTCCTTCAAGTGGTATGAGAGCTGGTTCGGGTCTTTATTGACTCTAACGAGTCTAAGATCCAAGGAT
Source organism: Cenchrus americanus (assembly GCA_947561735.1). NCBI lineage: Eukaryota > Viridiplantae > Streptophyta > Magnoliopsida > Poales > Poaceae > Cenchrus > Cenchrus americanus. Next base: position 192,611,787 of record OX387244.1, read on the forward strand.
GGCATACCAGGAACAGGGTTTGGGTCCCCCACACTTCGATGGCAAGAACTACCAGATGTGGAGTAAGCGGATGGGGGCGTTCCACCGCGGAAAGGGTCAGATCCTTCGGGAGGTCACGGTGGACACAGGCTATGTCCAACCGATGGACTTCCTTGCTCCATTATCGGGGGACAGGTTTGACGCCAATAATAAGGTCGTCGACTACTTGTTTTGTGCTTTGTGTCAGCCTGTGTTCGATAGGGTGCACACCGAGCACTTGGCTTGTAGAATTTGGACGGTGCTGAAGGAGGCTCATGTTGGGAATGCCCAGGTTCAGGCACGGATGTATGCGACCTACCGGAGAGAGTACAAGAACTTCACTCATCTCCCCGGTGAGTCCATCGATGCCTTGTTTCAGAGGTTCACGGTGGTTGTGAACAACATGAGGGCCAATGTGGACGTGCTCCCGTACGATGATCATGATAGAGCGCTCAAGCTCTTACACTCTTTGGATCGTACGATTTGGGGCAGAAAGTTCGAGGCCATTGTGGAGTCGGAGAAGTATGACACTCTGATGGTGAACGAGCTATTCTCGAAGCTCAAGTCGACTGAGGTGGATAGGGGCATGACTGCCAAGCTCGAGGGTCCGACTGATTCCCATAGTCTTGCCCTCGTTGGTGGTTCGAAAGGAAAGGCTAACACTAACCCATCCACCAGGATGTTCTCTTTGTCCTCTTTGATGTCTATGCCAGATGAGGAGTTCGATGTGCTTGGAGAGGACGAGATGGCGTTGCTGACGAGGACGTTCGAGAGGCTGCACGAGAACCGGGTGAACATGAGGAGGAACACGAGGACATGCTTCTAGTGCGGCAAGCCGGGACACTTCGTCACCGACTGCCCGGAGAAGGTCGAGAACAAGGACGGCTACAAGCACAAGTCGAGGATGGATGGCAAGCACCGATCAAGGCGCGACCACAAGAGCAAGCACAAGAACAGGTACAAGGACGAGCGACGATTGAGGAAGAAGGAGAGCCGAGGCAAGGGCCGAGCGATGGTGGGAGCAAGCGACGTCGACTCCAGTTTCGCGTACTCCACCTCGAGCTCGAGCAGTAGTGAAGACGAAGGTGGTCGTCGCAAGAGCAGGAAGTTGTCCAAGAACCTGAGCGGGCTGAGCTGCTTCGCGAGAGACGGCTTCTGCACCATGGCGTTGAGCTATGGCAGCAAGAAGAGCACACAGAGCGACTCGGACTCTGATTCCGACGACGAGGTGTGTGATGAACTTCCCTTTTTGCGCCAAGAGAATGAAAGGCTTGGCTCTTTGCTTGATAACTGTGATGACATGCTTAGAGAGGCCAAGATAATGAGAAAAGAGCTTAGGGCTTCACTCGAGGATGCTAGGACTAGAGTGGCTGAGCTAGAAACACAGGTGCTTGATAGCAAGCTTGAGATTGATTCCCTTAAGGCTAGCCCTATTGTTTCTAATGAGGTTGATCATGCTGATTGCTCCATCTTTCTTGCTGATCTTGTTTTGTTCAAGGAAAAGCATGCCTCCAAGTGCGAGGAACTAGATGTGCTTAGGGTTGAAGTGGCTGAGCTTAAATCTAGATCTGCTTTGCTAGGTGCTTGCACTTCTTGCCCTGTTTTGCATGCTAAGATTGATGAGATGCATGCTTACACTAGTTCTCTTGAGGCCAAGCTGAATGAACCCATGCCTACATCATGCTCTACCTGTGAAATGCATGCTTTGAAAAATTTCGAACTTGCACATTATGTTGATCGTTTGCAGGATGAAAATGATGAGCTGAGAAAGTTGATGGGTTGGTTGTCTGGACATGAGCCTCAGTTGAGGATGATGATCGAGGCATTTAAGAGGCAGGATGGTGAGGGACTTGGGGCAAACAAGGTTGGTGAGGGAAGTGGAGAGAATATCCCAGAGCCACCAAAAACCCACCACAAAAATGATTTCCCCCCAAAACCTAACCATCTCAGGAACCGACTAGACACAACCTGAAGGACCGATACGGCGAACCAGAGAGGGGGGGAGTGAATGGGAGCCGATAAAAATTCTTCTCGATGGAGATCGAAACTCCAACAAGATGAACGCGGCTTCCAACACACGTCTCCGACTTACTACCAAGATTGGCCAAGCCCACGTAGCCACTAGAGTGCCACTGGACCTAGGAACCAACACACACAGCCTACCGACTCGAGAACGCAACGGAACACCAAAACTCAAGTCTACAGACCCACACCAGTCAGGCCGATGAGCACCACCGGTCAGACCGGTCCTTGCTGGTGAAACTGAGCAACTTTTAGTAAGTGGCTCTACACCGATCAGACCGGTGAGACACACTGGTCAGACCGATGGTAGCCTGAAAGCCCCCAAGGCACCAAACAGGCCAACCGACCACCAAACTGACCCAAACTCGAAACAGCAGCACCACGGGACAACAGCGAACACACCAAGACGTTCACCTGAGCAAAATCCCACAAGGGCTTGCACCGGTCAGACCGGTCAAGAGCACCGGTCAGACCGGTGTAGCTGGGCAGGTCGGGATGAACAGCACCCGCGGGTCAACTCCCCCAAATCCAAATCTCGATCTCCCGAATCACTCCACGGACTTGAACAAGACTTTGGGGATATCAGGAACACCTCATGAGGACTCCATAGCCAAGTTTAATCCCACCAAAACTAGTCCAAAAAGGAGGAATCGAAGAAATCCCGCTGAAAGCACTTCCAACCCAAGAACTCAAGAAACCCCCAAAATCGAGCACCTTTACTCACGGATTTCGGAGGGGAATCACAGCCCAAAGAACCACGAAGAGTTCCCACAAATTTCCCCCATCAAATCCCCAAGAGAAAGGTCCCGAAAACAACCCAAAGAAATCACCGAGAGAGGGCTCCGAAAATCACCACCAAGAACAACCGGGGAAAACACATCCAAACCTTGAGGAACCACGCTGAATCATCTATACATGAAACAAAGGTTCGTAAAAGGTCTAGCAAGCCGCCCGATCATCCATCCCTGTCAACAAGATCTCCCCGTGAAGCTCTCTTGCTAGTCCTAAGGAAAACCTAAGGAAAATAGGTGGAAAATAGGAAAACTAATGAGCTAGGGTTCCAAGAGTTGTCTGCCATCCTCTCACCTCTTGGGTTATATGGAGGCAACCGAATGTCTAAAACGCCCTTCTCTACTAACTAGGGATACAAGCCCCTCAAGGGCGGATTTGGAATTCTTGATGTCTTCACCATCGGACGGATGCCGGCGACCGCACCTCGCGTAGCCTCGACGCGAGCCATGCAATCCCGACGCGTGTCCTCCGCTTCGAAGTATCCGGACTGCGTCGTCGCACACCACCGGTCGACCGGTCGGACCCACCGGTCGGACCGGTCGGAGTCTTCGCCGCAAGACACGTCTTCGGTTCTCCGGTCTTGGCTTTGTGGATCAACCAAGGAACCCAGTGGTTTTCTGGTGAACCACCGGAAACCCCGCGAACTCGGTGTAGCCTCCGCCAATCTCCACTCATGACTTGGCTCCCACGTAGTCCCGGCTCGACCTTGGTTTTGAGGCTCAACCAAGAAACCGTCCACGACTTCATCTTCTTGTTCATGCCACCATGCGGCCCGCACTTGACCCCCGCTGTCGGTGTTTTGGACCGGCAACCTACTACGGGGAGTACCCGAAGTAGATGAATGTGACTCGCCGAGATCGGTAACTCGAAGGAAGAGGCACGTGGCACACAATTTAGACAAGGTTCGGGCCGCGAGGTGCGTAATACCCTACGTCTCGTATGCCGCGTAGCTCGGATTGATAGGGCACGGTTACGGGATGGTGCAACGGTGCGCCGTGAGTTGAGATTGGATGAGGTGATCCCGGGATCGGTCCCCGCCTCGCCTTATATAGTCGGGAGGCGGGGTTACAAGTCGGAGTAGGGAAGGAGTACTAGTCGAGTACGTCTAGGAGACCTCTATACGGTGCGGAACGTGTACGCAGCCTTAACCGAGTATCGCTCTGTGTTGTCCTTGTGCTCCACGCCTTCAGGTGCCGTGTAGCGCAAGTCGGGTAGTCCCAGGGGCCCACCGAGTAGTCGGTCCTGGTACCCACCGAGGTAGTGGGCCCAGGGAGGTCCATACGACAAGCCCCCGAGTACTTTGTAGTCGAGAAGGATAGCTTCAAGTAGTCTTGAAGGCCTTAACAAGTAGTCCTCAAGCGTCCCTGAGTACTACAAGTCAAAAGTCCTCAAGAGTAGTCGAAGCATCCCGAGGCTGGAATGTACTCCCGATGTTTGAGCAATCTTGAAGTCTTCTCGAGTAGTCCCAAGCGTCCTTGAAATCCGCCTTCGAAGGTCTTCAAAAATGCCTGCCTTGTCTTGAAGCCGGAGCCGTCAAGAAGATGCGATTTGCTGAACCGCAATCCACGTGGAGTAGCCCCCGAGCCTCGAGCCGCGGGCTCTGGCTGAGGATCTATCCGAAGTCTTGGCGAGAAAATCCCAAAAAATCCGAAGAGAAAAAACCGAAGGACACGTGGCACGGAGCCCCCGAGCCTTGAGTCGAGTACTTCCTCTCGAATTGAAGGGTCTTCTTTGGAGAATGTGTCCTGAGATGCTCTTGAGACTAGCCGCATCCCAGGTAGTCGAGTAGAAGTAGCCGAGCCCCCGAGGTGAGGCGCGTCGACTAGTAGAATACGAAGAGTCACGCGCGCCCGCCGAGTCGACCCACGCGCGGACTTATCCGGCCGCCCGTTACGGAGGCGATTTGGCTTATAAATTCAAGCCGAACCCCTTAGGGTTTTTCACCCAAGTGAGCCACGGTCATTTGCCACTTGAATCTTGGAAGTAGATCCACTCCAACGAGCACCGCCGCCGCGAGTAGATCCAAGCGCATCGCCACCCGAAAGCCGTAGGGTAGCCCCCGAGCGGATGCGAGTGAAGACTCCCCTGTTCTTGGAGGATGAAGCCGTCCCCGTCGAAGACGTTGAAGGCCGGCGGGAAGAAGAGGAGCCATGCGAGAAGCCGCCGCGGCCGGCACCGGAGCGGCGCCGCCCACATCTCCACCGCGCGCCGATCCAAGCCGCGAGTGGAAAAGGTCGAAGGTGAAGACCGAGGACTTGCGACCTCCGTTGAACTCCGGTTCATCGGGGAGAAGGAGATCGATATGTGGAGATCCGCACGCGGAGATCCCTATCCAATGGAGAAGGCGCAAGACGAGATCCCGATGTTCTCGCGCTTCGTGGAGCGCGGGCTTGCGCTCCCGGCCGAGCGATTTCTTCAAAGGGCTTCTCAGGTACTATGGCATCGAGTACCTCAACTTGAACCCCAACGGAATCTTCCACACTTCTGTCTTCGTCCATTTCTGCGAAGCATTCTTGGGGATCAAGCCGCATTGGATTCTCTTCCGGAAATTCTTCCGCGTGAAGCCGCAGCCCAGCGCCTCCAACCCCAGAGTAGTCGGCGGGGCCGGGATCCAGTTGAGGGAAGATGCCGCCGAGCACACCGCGTACAAGCTCGTGGACTCCAACACGGATTGGAAGACGAGGTGGTTCTATACCACGAACCACCATCCCGAGCCGCCGAAGCCGAGCGGACGGCGGCCCAAGCACCAAGAGTGGCGGAACACGGAACCCACCATGCAAGAGGGGATCCGGCTCCCGGAGTTGCCGGGACGAATCAAGGCCTCGCGTGATGCGGGACCGAGGGCCGAGCATGTGGCCTTCGGTTTCATGAAGCGTCGGATCCGGCCCGCCGTCGGCGCGGGACACGATGGGCTTCGAGTACACCGGCGACGACGACACGTCGCGGATGCGGGGGCGAAATTGAAGACAACGACATCATCGAGAGGTTGTCGAGGATCTTCAAGGACATGCCGGAGTACACGGCGTGCCCCGTCGAGGAGTTCTCCGCCGCGCGCCCGCCCAACGAGGTAAGTAGCCGTACCCGCCTCGTCGAGTAGTAGGCACTTGTAGCGCAGTTGCTAACGCCTTTTGTGTCTTTTTGATGCGGGACGATGTGAAGCGGTTTGTCTCTCGAGCCGCGGCCACCACCGAGCGGAATTGAGATTCCGGCGGTGGAGAAGGTGAAGGAGCGCCGAGTAGTCGCGAGACGACGACGATCCCGTCATCGTGGAGGATACCTCCGATGACGAAGAGGACGAGGAGACGCTCGCAGATCGCTTCCGACTCGCGGTCGAGGTTTAGCCGTCCGGGCTTGCCTCATGTGCCTCTCATCCGAGACCCTCCGGCTAGCCTGGAGGCTAGCCTTGCTGCGCCGCCGAGGAAGCCGCGCAACACCGCCAAGAAGCGGGTAGCCAAGAAGATGAAGGTCTCAGAGACCACGCCTCCCGAGGTAAGTCATCTTAAGCGAAGTAGTCGAGTACCCAAGGATCGAGTACGGTGGCCGACGAGTAGTCATCCCCCGTGTGCGGGAGAGGCCGCCGGCGGAGCCCGTGGAGGAGGGCGATGAGGGCACGTGGCCCACGTGGGGGGAACCGGCCGGAAGCCGAAGTCCCGCTCCCCACCGTCGAAGAGCTTCGGCGCAGCTCGGGGAGCGCCCCCCCTCGCCCCGAAGGGAGCGAGTACCCGCGGCCGCCGCCGCTGAAGAGGTGGAAGCCGCGGGGGCGCAGAGAACGTCTGCGCCGGCCACCGCCGCCGTGGAAGAGGCGGTAGTCGAAGAGGCGCAAGAAGAAACGCCCGCCGAGGGTGGACTGGTTGACATCGCCAGCATCCTCGGTGCGCCGGCCGTGACTATCGTCCGGTCGAACTTGTAAGTATCACGCCTTCATGAGTGGTACTCATTGTAGTAGTCGATGCTATCTGATGAACCTTTGTGGATACTTGTGCGTAAAATCCACGTACTTGAGCCGGGACGGAGAGGAGCCCACGGCGAGGCAGAGAAGGCCGCGCCGCCCGTCGAGGAACCCGCTCCGAGAGGCCCAAGCCGCGACCGAGCCCCCACCGCCAAGCGCCGCCGCCGCGAGGCGGTCGTGGTCGAAGGTGAGTACTCTTCCGAAGCCGTAGAGCCCAAGAAGAGTAGTCGTAGATGCCGATGCGCGTGCTTTTTGCGACAGGCGCCGAAGGGGGTGACATCCCCGCGGGGGGTGCCCGTGCGAGGAGTTGACACCGGAGCCCCGCAGGCTGCAGTGGAGCCCCCCGAGCCCATGGGGGAAACCGTCGAGAAGTCCGCCGAGGAGGAGGCGGCTGCCACGTCGCCAGGGGTTGCCCTGGAGGTGGCGATCCGGCCCCCGAGATCCAAGACGCGGAGCCTATCCGCTCGGCGCCAATGACGGAGGCTACGACAAGTAGCCGTGGCGGGATCGAGTTGCTTGCCGACGATCTCGTCGAGCCGGGCGGTGTTGGCGCGCATCTGGAGGCGATGCGGCGAGCCGAACAAAGGATGAAGGTACGTAGCCGTTGCCTCCCGAGTAGTCAATCCTTTCGTTGAGTACTCGTTTGATTTTGAACCGGTTTTGAACTTGTCCTCTGCGCAGACGTCGCGGAGCGGTCCCGCGAGAAGTCCAATCTGCCGCAAGGCTATGGGGACACGCGTCTTGCGAGCCGAAGCCTTGGAGGAGCAGACTCGTGAAGTCGAGGAAGCACGCGGCCGCCATGCAGTCGAAGCTTGACGCCGCCTTCGCCAAGTACCACAACGATGTGATGGACTTGCAGGCGAAGAGCGACGAGCTGGTGCGGAAGAACAAAGGCCTCCGCAACAAGAATAAAGGTATGTCTCTTGACTTGTCGGGTACTTGTTGGGAGTCATCAAGCTCTGACCCGTTTGTTGTGTTCCGGTGTTGCAGAACTCGAAGGCCAGGTGGAGCGACTGAAGGGCTCGGAGATCAGCATGAAGAATCTCTTCTACGGGAGCGGGAAGCTCGCCGGGTACTTGAACTCGACTACAAGGAGCCGGCCTTCGAGTGCGAGAAGCACATGGAGTTGCGAATTGCTTCGACCGGGATCTTGTCACTTGCTACAAATCCTTGCGAGTTGAACGAGGACCGTGAGGCGCTCCGGGCCCGGGGTCGAAGGACCTTGAAGAGGCTGCCCTCCCGATCGCGAGGCTCCTCGGTGCCGCACCCGGCGGCCCCAAGATTGCTCCGTTGGCGGATCGACTTCGTGAGGCGCCAAGCCGGCCGGCCGCCTACGTGAAGCACATGGCCAAGTCAATCCCGAAGCAGGTGCCGGCCTTCATGAAGTCGTACTTCCCGAAGGCCCCGTGGAAGTAGTCGGCGGCGGGAGTAGCCGCCAACCGCTCGGACGAGCAAGATGCGAGTTGCCGGAGCGAGATGGCTCCCATCGCGGAGCGAGGTAGCCGATAAGCTGAATCTCCAGTAGCCCTGCATAGATAGCTAGTAGCCATGGTTGTATAGGAAACGAGTTTGTAATGAACTATCTCATATATCAATGAAATGTGAAGTTCCATCAATGAGTACTCGTAACCGCGATCTCAGAGTGCGGAGCGCCCATCGTGGAGTAGGTGCGAGTAGTAGTACTCGGCTTAGTAGTCCCGTCGCGGGGAGTAGACGTAAAGAAGTTGATGAACAATCAAACTTTATTACCGAAGAAGTACACCCGGGTGGCCGGGGCCGTAGTTACAAGTAGTCGCCGGACCGGAGGCCGCTTACACCGAGTAGTACCGGGAGCGGGTAGCCGCTTGCGTGAGTGATCCGTAGGTAGCCGTGTAGGCCGGATCGCAGTCCGTAAGTAGCCGCGCAGGCTGGATCTTGGAGTGTGGTCTTCTTGGTAGACCGCTGCTAGAGTCCTTGACGCTCGTTGCAGCCCAGGGTCCGTAGGTAGCCGCACGGGCTGGACCTGGAGGAGAGTAGTCCGGAGACTTGAAGCCAGGACCCGGAGGGTCGCATGCGGCTAGGGGTGTTGATGCAGTCGTGTAGACTTGAACCCCGGAGTAGTCGAGTAGACTAGGCGTAGAATCGACAGAGCTGGTCGACGTTCCACGAGTTGTTGACTTCTTCGCCTTCAAGTGTTTGGAGGCGGTAGGAGCTCGGCCCGGTCACCTTAGCCACGGTGAAGGGCCCTTCCCGTGGGGAGCCGAGTTTGTGAAGTCCTTCCGTGTTCGGATACGGCGGAGGACAAGATCTCCAACGTTGAAGGAGCGTTCCTTGACGTTGCGATCGTGGTAGCGTCGGATACCCTCCGTGTACCTTGCCGATTGGACCGTGGCGGCACAGCGAGCTTCTTCGAGGCTGTCGATGTCAACTCGTCTGCTGTCTTCTGAGACGCCTTCGTCGTAGTGCTCCACTGCTGGCGAGTTCCATATGACATCCGCAGGGAGGATGGCTTCGGAGCCGTAGACCAGGAAGTAGGGGGATTGCCCCGTTGGCTTGGATGGTTGAGTCCGCAGCCCCCAGAGTGCATTGGGTAGTTCCTTGATCCACTTGCCCCCTTTTGAATTAGCAGCGTCGTGTAGCCGCTTCTTGAGGGCGTCGAGCACCATCCCGTTGGCGCGCTCGACTTGTCCGTTGGCCCGTGGATGGGCGACGGAGACGTATCTGACGTCGATTCCGCCGTTCTCGCGGTACTCCCCGGAACTCGGTGGTTGTTGAAGTTGGACCCCGTGTCCGTGATGATGCGGTGGGGTAGCCGTAGCGGTGTACGAGTTCATCCGGGAAGTCGAGTACTCTGTCGCCTTGGGGCATGTGACCGGCTTGACCTCGATCCACTTGGTGAACTTGTCGATAGCCACCGGTACCTGTTGAATCCTCCCCGGCGTCGCTTGGTAGTGGCCCAATCATGTCGAGCCCCCAGCAGGCAAAGGGCCAGGTTGGTGGTATGGTGACCAGCTTGTAGGCAGGGACGTGTTGCTGCTTGGCGAAGAACTGACATCCTTGGCACCTTCTGACGAGTTCTTCGGCATCGCCCAGGGCTGTGGGCCAGTAGAAGGCTCGCCGGAAGGCCTTGCTGACCAGCGTGCGGGAGGACGCGTGGTTGCCGCAGACACCCTTGTGGATCTCCTCCAAGATGTCCTTGCCTTCTTCGCGAGGAACGCATTTCATAAGTACTCCAGAAGATGCGCCTCGCTTGTAGAGTTTGTCGCCGACGAGGACGTAAGACTTGGCGCGGCGGACGAGTTGTTCGGCTGCGTTCTTGTCGGAGGGGACCTTCTGCTCGCTGAGGTAGTCGATGAAGGGTTGCCTCCAGTCCACGTCGATCATCATGACCTCCTGCCCAGCTGATGGGTTAGCTGGGACAGTGGTCGGTGGCGCCGGCTCCGGGATGGATGGCGCGTGAAGCTCATGGACGAAGACGCCCGCGGGTACTTGGGCGCGGGTGGATCCGAGCTTCGAGAGGACGTCCGCTGCAACGTTGTTGTCGCGAACGATGTGGTGGAACTCGAGACCATAGAATTTGTTCTCGAGCTTGCGGACTTCTAGGCAGTAGGCGTCCATGTTCTCCTTGTTGCGGTCCCGGGACTTGTTGACTTGGTTGATGACCACCGCGGAGTCGCCGTAGACTAGTAGCCGCTTGATGCCAAGTGAAGCCGCGAGGCGGAGCCCGTGTAGGAGGGCTTCGTATTCGGCTTCGTTGTTTGAGACCTTCCGGAAGATCTCAGGACGTACTTGAGTTGTTCGCCGTTGGAGAGATCGGGGAGTACCCCCGCGCTCGCGCCCTCGAGGTTGAGTGAGCCGTCGAAGTACATCACCCAATGCTCGGTCGCACGGTGGGAGTAGGTAGCCGGTTCTCCCGCCACTCGCCATGAAGTCGACTAGAGCGAAGCCTACTTGTCTTCTCCACACCCGGAGGCCTCACCCAGCGACGACCTTTCGCGCTTGTTCTTCACCCGCACCAACACTAGTCAAGCCGCAACTTCGCACCCGCAATACTTAGCCAAGAATCAGTCCACACAACGTTGTCAATCACTCATCACACAAGGAAGCGACCATCCACCGGTCCTCGAACCACACATGGTCCTCACAACCCCAGCTCCACCCGTGTTTCCTACACCCACAAATGATCTACAAAAGCCTATAAGGTTTGTGAGCACTTCGGGGAAAGTGTTCTTTGGTAAAGAAAGTGAGAAGGCTAGTGAGGGGAAATCGGTGGAGAAGTTGAGTGGAGAGAAACCAAGTGAGCAGCCACAGCCCAAGCCCAAGCCTAAGCTTGTGATGTTCCATTGTGGCTATTGTGGGAGAGATGGCCATAAGGATGAGTTTTGCTTCGAGAGGAAGCGAGAGGACAGAATGGAAAAGGAGTGGGCTAACAAGGACAAGTACCACCCTTCCGATGGTGTACTTGAGCCTCGTGTGCAGATGCCCTGGGCTAAGGCGAGTGTGAGGATAGTTCGGGCTTGGGGAGAGCGGAAGGCTGTTGGAGGTGTTGCTGCCCAGGCTACACCGGTCAGAACGGTGTGGGCCACCGGTCAGACCGGTGCAGGCCTGGACAGGCAACAGTTTGGGTTTCGAGCTCGTACAGGTGCGAGGTTTGTTTTTGGAGGTCGTGGTTCTGGTGGTTGGGCTGGAGAGTTTGCAGGTAGCCAGGTTGCTAGGCATTCTCCCCCTCGAGTTCACCATTGGGATGGGAGGAGTCGTAGCTTTGAGAAGGAGAGGAGGGACGGTCCACAGGTTTTCTTTCGTGGTTTTGGTCCTCCTCCAGGCAGAGAGGGGTGGTTTCCTCAGGGTGGTTACAGTGGTGGTGTTCGTGGAGGTATCTTTGGTAGCAGAGATGGTTTGATGTGTGCTAACCCCACTTTCGAGCAAATGGCTCGGCACTGGTTTTACTCTTTTGGTACTAACCCTAGTGCGGAGTCGTTTGTTCGCTCACGTGCTCGTTTTTGAATTTCAGGTGGGAGACTTGAAGAACATTTGGTTGATTGACTCCGATTGCTCGAGGCATATGACCGGAGACAGGCGTTGGTTCTCAAGTCTCATCCCAGTGGTGACAAAGAGGTACATCACCTTTGGGGACAATGGGCGTGGGCATGTGCTTTCAGAAGGTGAGATAAAAGTGAGTGACAAGATCACTCTCAGGAGTGTTGCTCTTGTTCAATCGCTAGGGTACAATCTGCTTTCTGTGTCCTAGTTGTTGGATGAGGGTTTTGAGTTGTTGTTTCGGCCAGGTGGTTCTCGGATTTTGGATTCTCGAGGGGACCTTGTCTGTATGGTCGTTCCCGAGGGTCAGGTATTTCGTGCTGATTTTTCTCAGTCTTCGGGTGTGGAGCGTTGTTTCTTGGCTGGTTCTTCGAGTGAGTTGTGGAAGTGGCATAGGAAGTTGGGTCACTTGAGCTTTGACCTTTTGTGTCGCTTGAGTTAACTCAATTTGGTCCGAGGATTGCCACGGTTGAGGCTTGAGAAAGAGTTGGTTTGTGCGCCGTGTAGGCATGCCAAGATGGTAGCCTCTTCTCACCCGCCTCTCACTGATGTGATGACTGAGCGTACATGCGAGCTGCTCCATATGGACCTTGTTGGCCCAGCTCGTGTGCGATCTGCGGGTGGGAAGTGGTATGTCCTTGTTGTGGTGGACGACTATTCTCGGTATGCGTGGGTGTTCTTTCTCGAGGATAAGGGGGAGACGTTTGGTTTTTTTTGAGATGTAGTCTTGAGGTTGAGGAATGAGAGGCACAGAGATGCCATACGAGCAATCCGCAGTGATAACGGCTCGGAATACAGAAACTATCGTTTTGAAACCTTTTTCCATGACTTGGGTCTTGAACACCAGTTTTCGAGTTTGTATACGCCTCCCCAAAATGGTGTTGTGGAAAGGAAGAACAGGACCTTGTGCGAGATGGCTCGGACGATGCTTGATGAGCATAGGACTCCAAGAAGGTTTTGGGCTGAGGCGGTGAATACCGCATGCTATGTGTCAAACAGGATCTACCTCAGAGTGCACAAGAAGAAAACATGCTATGAGTTGATGCATGGTCGCACACCCAGGGTGAGTCACTTCCAAGTGTTTCACTCTGAAGAAAGGCCGGAAGTTAGATAAGTTTGAGGCTAGGTCTGTCGATGGTATTTTCTTTGGTTATGCATCTCATTCTAGAGCATATCGTGTGCTCAATATTGAAACTAACCAAATTGTGGAGACTTGCGAGGTAACCTTCGACGAGACACAGCCACGTAGTCAGCTTGTCTTTGAGTGTGCAGGTGATGATGAGCTTGGCAAGGAGATCTTTCAGGAGGAGGAGCATGAACATGGAGACGATGAAGATGGCGGTGTGGTGCCCCCGGCTGAACATGTACCCACTACTTCGACTACGATGGTGGACGGACCCTCTCCTACACCTACGATGACAAATCAAGAACAAGGAGAAGCTGATGTTGAGGGGGAGGTAGCATCGAGGCGAGAACCTCCCCGGTGAGTTCAAGTGGATCACCTAGCTTCGAGGATCATCGGCGACATGAATGAACGCAGTACACGGTCGAGGGTTTGGAACAATTCTCATTTCGCTCATGTTGCGTTTGTTGCTACTTTTGAGCCCAAAGACATTGGACACGCGCTATCTGATCACAATTGGGTTAATTCGATGCATGAGGAGTTGGAGAACTTTGAGAGGAATTAGGTTTGGGAGTTGGTGGACCCTCCCCCAGGGTGTAAGCCGATTGGTACAAAGTGGGTGTGGAAGAACAAAGACGGAGAGAAAGGTGAGGTTGTGAGAAACTGAAGGATCAGATGGCAACTAGAGAGGGGGGAAGTGAATAGGAGTCGGTAAAAATTCTTCTCAAAGAACCCAGCCTATACCCTAGTCAAATCCCGGTCACACACAAGCGATGAATCGAATCACACACCAATCGCCAAGACAACGAGGTTATGGATCAACCTCCAGTCTTAGGAACGATTCCATGAAGCACGCGCGGAAGCACGAGAGAGGAAGGGAGGAATCAAACCAAGAAGCAAAACACACAGGCTCTGGCGGACCGTCCGGCCAGGAGGTGCAGACCGTCCGCACTGGCCACGCGGACCGTCCGGCCTGCTTCCGCGGACTGTCCACGCACACAACGCAGACCGTCCGGCCCTTCGCCGCGGGCCGTCCGAAAAAGCAAACAGAACCTCCAGAGACGACCCCGAATAACGGACCGTCCGCGGGGAGCACGCGGACTGTCCGCTAGGAACCCGCGGACCTTCCCCCCGCTGCTGCGGACTGTCCGAAACCTTGCCCAACAAAAACTCAAAGCCACGACGGATCGAAAGCGAAGCTGAGCAAGAACACGAAGAACACGGGATGAACTCGCACGTCGCGGACTGTCCGCCACCTGCTCGCGGACTGTCCGCGCCTTGCGGACGAGCCGAAACCGGCCTCGACCTCGAAGGTCAACCTCTCCAATCCATCACCGGATCTCCCAAACGGTAGAAGCTGTTGAGACAAAAGTTTGGGGACATGATATGTGTCAACCAAGGATGCTATACCCCAAAAATTTCGTCTCCTAACTCCCTAAATCATCGGGAATCGCGGATCCTTTGAACACCACCAAAAGCTAGAGCACCGAACGAAAATCCTTGAATCGAAGTGGTTTCCCGGCGCTTGAGGGCACTAGATCAATCACAAAGATGCACTAGACATCCATCCATGTTTTCCTCAAAGAAATCCGGGGAGAAACCCACTCAAATCCGCGGAATCACACCGAGAACAAAGGCACCAAAAACAAGCACGAAAAAGACCACGCAAATCACAACGCCGAATCTTCTATACAAACCAGGAAAGATTCACAAGGTCTAGCATGCCGCCCTAGCATCCATCCCTCTCAACAAATCTCTCATGAAGCTCTCATGCTAGCCTAGAGAAAATGGAGAAGAAAATAGCTACGAAAATGAGAAATGGGAGGGGAGAAAATGAAACCCTAAGTCGCGGAGAGAGAGACCCATCCACACACACTCATGGCTTATATATCGGGTCCCGCCGGTGTGGGAAATGACTCGACTACCCCTAACTCAACTACTGGCGATACAACCCACGCAGGGGCATTTATGTAATGTTTGTGGGCCTTGCTATCGGACGGCCACGCCTTCGCCGCACCCCGCGTTCTCCCAACGCAAGCCATGCGATCCCGCCGCGTGTCCTCCGCTTCGAAGCTTCCCGACACGCTCGGATCCCGTCTCCGTCGTGTTGGGTCTTCGGACATGGTTTTGAGGCCCAAACCAAGAAACCGTCGTCCGATGGTTTTCTGGGCAAACCACCAAACCCCGCGTGCTCGGCCCGGCCTCCCGCCTAGCCCCTTGACTCGACCGCCACCGTGCACCGGCTCGGTCGTCCATGACTTGGTCTTGCTCGTCTCGCCACCATGTGGCCCGCACCTAGTCCCGCCGTCCACCGAGTCCCTCGAACCGAGCCTACTTGTCTCTCCATCTCCCGGAGGCCCCTCAAGGCTGAAGACCTTTCGCGCCCGTTCTTCACCTGCAACAACACGAACTAGGCTGCAACCTACACCTGGGCACTGAGCCAAGAGTCAGTCCAACACCCGTTGTCAATCACTCATCACTGAGGAGCGGTCATCCATCGACCACCGGGACGCTCTTGGTCCTCAATCTCCCCCTTGATGAGTGCATTGACAACACACAACTCATGACCAAAACCAAAGAAAGGAAAAGAAAGGTCACAAGCCAAGCAAAGCACAAACTCCACACTGAAAACAACAAGAAAGCTCCCCCTGAACAAATGCAAGCCCCCCTGAACATGCGGATGCAAACTTCCAAATTTTAGCTCACCTCTTCTAAATTTTCATTAAGCTCACCTCTTCTCCTCCTTGTTGACAATGTATGAATCAAGGTGAAAATGCAGAAATGCAAAACAAAGCATATAAACATCTACATGAGCTTCTCAAATAGGACAAATTTAGTGTCAAAGGCTAGAAATGAGACAAAGAGCACATATAGGGATCATAACATCGTCAAAGCATTGCCACAAGTAATATATGAAAATATAGGCATGTGACAAAGCAAATTTTCAGATTTGAATAATTATATCAAAAGATGACTCACTTCAAATGTAAAAGCCTATCCTTGTCATATTCGAGCCAAAAACATGCATATCATCCAGAGATCATACAAGGATATCCAATTCTTAACAAAAGACCATTGCAAACACCCATAAAGCAAAGCATGTCATGTTAGAGCTCATGAGCCATGTGTCCACTTCGGGGAGACTTCTCCACTGGTGAACATCATGCAACATGTTTTGCACCCATGTGTGAAAGATAAAACATTTTAAGCATAAACATGGTGGGTAGAGCATTGTTCAAGCATACACACTTCTTTTCAAGATTAATTCATTTCATGGTATATGAAGTGCCTTTGCGGCAAAAAGAAGCTTATGCTCCCCCATGAGTGCAACATAGGCTAAACATTCACAATGATATTCGGCCTTTGGCCCAAATGCAAGAAAAAGACATCCAAGCACAATCTAAGCATAGAAAGCACATTTAGACCAAAACGTGACATGGATACACTACTACACATGAGTGGAGCACATTTCATCCAATTTAGTCAAGATTAACATTTGCTTCAGAAAGGGCTATCTCACAACATATATATCTCAAATATTCCAAGAGCATAGCCTCACATAGCCATTTATTCACACATATGACCAATATCTCACAAATAGCCAAAGAAACTCAAATAAGGCATATAAAAGAAGCTCATCATCCTAAAATGCAATATGATACAAATGCAATATGATATATAACAAGATGGCTACCCTACCATGGATTATACATCAAGCAAAGCATGTATATACATTAATGTAAACATGATATGATACATATGGTACAAAAAGGAAATCCCCCAAGAATCAACTAGAAAGGGCAACAAACCCCAAGTTCCCCCCGCAAGCGCACAAATGTAGCTTGGTCGAGAGGCTTTGTGAAAATGTCTGCAAGCTGATCTTGGGTAGGGACATGGCCCAACACAATGGTCCCTTTCTCCACATTGTCCCTCAAGAAATGGTACCTCACCTCTATATGTTTGGTTCTGGAGTGAAGCACAGGGTTTTTCGCTACGCTTATGGCACTGGTACTATCACAAAGAAGTGGGATCTGGGTGCATTCCTCACCAAAGTCTCTCAAAGTGTATGAAATCCACAACAGCTGGGAACAACAACTCGCGGCTGCAACATACTCTGCCTCAGTGGTAGACTGAGCTACACTAGACTGCTTGCGGGAAGACCACGAAACCAACGAGGACCCAAGAAACTGGCAAGTACCCGAAGTAGACTTCCTCTCGACTCGACAACAAGCAAAATCCGCATCGGAAAAACCATGAAGAGAAAGAGTCGAGAAGGACGAATACCAAAGGCCAAGACCAGGGGCAAACTGTAGGTACCTGAAGATCCTCTTGACGGCCTGTCGATGTGATGTCCACGGCGAAGCTTGAAAACGAGCACACAGACACACACTGAACTGTATGTCTAGCCTCATCGCCATCAAGTAGAGGAGGGAGCCGATCATGCTCCTGTACTCCCGCTGGTCCACTAGTTCTCCGTCCTCGTCCGCATCCAAAGTAGCCGTACTCCCCATGGGAGTCGACATCGGCTTCACATCTTGCATCTGGAACTTCCTCAGCATGTCTTTCGTGTACTTGGTCTGGTGCACGAATGTTCCATCCTTCACTTGCTTGATCTGCAGCCCGAGAAAATACTGCAACTCGCCCATCATGCTCATCTCGAACTCCCTGCTTATCTCATCTGCAAACTTGGCAACAAGGTTATGTGACGAGCCACCAAAGACAATATCATCCACGTATATCTGAACAATTAACAAGTCATTTCCATGCTTGAGGAGAAACAAGGTCCTATCCACGGTACCCATCACAAACCCTCTGCTCAACAGAAAACCTCTCAATCTCCCATACCAAGCCCGGGGCGCCTGTTTCAACCCATACAGAGCCCTTTTCATCCTGTACACCCTGTGAGGATACTTCTCACTCTCAAACCTCGGTGGCTACTTCACATAAACCTCCTCCTCTATAACCCATTCAGAAAGGCACTCTTCACATCCATCTGGAACAACTTGAACCCTTTAGCCACGGCAAAGGCTAGAAGGATCTGAATTGCCTCAAGACGGGCCACAGGAGCAAAGGTCTCCTCATAGTCGATCCCCTCCTTCTGACTAAACCCCTGAGCAACAAGTCTGGACTTGTTCCTCACAACCATCCCATTCTCGCCCTCTTTGTTCTTCCAAACCCACTTGGTTCCTATAGGATGGCAATTTGGAGGTGGTTCAACTAACTCCCACACCTGGTTTGTCTCAAAGTTTTCCAACTCCTCATGCATAGAATTGACCTAGTTTGCATCAGATAAAGCGTGCCCAATGTCCTTGGGCTCAAAGGTGGCAACAAAAGCAGCATGAGCAAAATGAGAGGAACTCCTGGACCTTGACCATGTAGTACGTTCGTCGATGTCCCCAATGATCTTCGACAGGGGGTGCACTTCTTGAATCCGCCGGGGAGCCTCACGCCTCGAGACAACCTCCCCCTCAACTTCAGCTTCTCTCGCCTGGTCCTCTTGTCGCACTGTCGTTGTCCATGAAGTAGACGGTCCACGCTCCGTAGTGGTCGTAGGGGAAGTAGTGGGTACACATTCAGCTTCAGGCGCATGGTTCTCTCCATCATCTCTAGCTTCATCCTTCTCCTTTTCAAAGAGGTCCTCGGCCATCTCCTCATCACCTGCACATTCAAAGTCAAGAGAGGTACATGGAATTGTCTCGTCGAAGGTTACCTCGCAAGTCTCCATAATTTTGTTAGTCTTAAGGTTAAGCACTCTATAGGCCCTAGAATGGTTAGCATATCCAAAGAAAATACCATCACTAGACCTAGCCTCAAACTTGTCGAGTTTTCCCTTCTTAAGAATAAAGCACTTGCAGCCAAAGACTCGGAAATGACTCACCTTGGGTGCCCGACCATGCATAAGCTCAGAACAGGTCTTCTTCTTGAAAGCTCGCAATAAAATCCTGTTGGAAACATGACAAGCCGTATTGACCACGTCTGCCCAAAACCTCCTAGGAGTCCTGTGCTCATCGAGCATCGTCCTAGCCATCTCACAAAGAGTCTGATTTTTCCTTTCCACAACTCCATTTTGAGGGGGCACATAAGGGGTCGAATACTGATGTTCAAGACCTAGATCACGACAGAAGGCATCAAAACGAGAGTTCTTGAACTACGAGCCATTATCCTTGCGGATGGCTCGAATAGCATTCCCATGCCTCTCGTTTTTCAACCTCACGATCAGATCTCGAATAAAACCAAATGTCTCACTCTTGTCTTCCAAGAAAAACACCCAGGCATAGCGAGAGTAATCGTCCACGACAACAAGGACATACCACTTCCCACCCACCGAGCGAACTCGAGCTGGCCCAACAAGGTCCATATGCAACAGCTCTGTCGGACGCTCGGTCATGACATCGGTCAGGGGTGGATGGGGAGTGGCTACCATCTTGCCATGCCTACACGGTGCACAAACCAAATCCTTCTCAAGCTTCAACCTCGGCAATCCTCGGATAAGGTCAAGGCCACTCAAGCGGGAAACCAAATCAAAGCTCAAGTGTCCCAACCACCTATGCCATTTCCACAAATCAGAAGAAGGACCAGCCATCAAACAGCGAGCAGGACCCAAAGAACGAGAGAAATCAGCCCTGAAAATCTGACCCACGGGGATGATCATACAGACAAGATCACCTCGAGAATCCAGCAAATGAGACTCACAAAACATGAAACGCACCTTAAAACCTTCATCAAGCAACTGAGAAACCGAAAGCAAATTGAAACCCAAAGACTTCACAAGAGCAACCCTCTTCAACGTTACCTTGTCACTCACGTGCACAACACCCTCAGAAATCACCCTTCCTCGTCTGTTGTCCCCAAATGTGATGTACATCATTTCCTTCACTGGGGTGAGGCTGGAGAACCACTTCTTATCTCCGGTCATGTGTCGGGAACATCCGGAGTCGATCAACCAAATGTTCTCCAAGCCTCCTGCCTGTAGTCAGAAACATGAACGAGAATGAGCTAGCGACTCGACACTGGGGTTAGCACAAAGAAAGTTAAACCTGTGTCGAGCCATCTGCTCAAAAGAGGGGTTAGCAAACATCATTCCCTTGCCACCAAACTTCCCATGTCCCATGGAAGGAGTACGAGCACCACGAGGGGGAAACGTGGTCCGTAGTTCCTCTGGAACCCAAAGCTGCGATCATCTCCCCTAAACCCGTATTGAGGACGAGTTGGGGGACGTCCAGCAAAACCACCACGAGCCCGACCAAACCTCTCACCAGCAAGCACACCATCATCTCTCCTAACAAACCTCTCACTACCACCACTCTGTGGGAACCTACCACCCTGAGCTCCAACTCTACCAACACTCTTCACACTTCCCACACCCCATGGAAGTGGCGCTCTAGGCTCAGGAATACCATGAGACTGGCGATACCTGTCCTGGTTTGCTTGCTCCCTAGCAAGCCTCTCATCCCTCTTCCTCTTGTAGCAAAACTCTGCTAGGTGCCTCTCCTTGCCACAATGCTCACAACTGAAGGGGATGGGTTTTGGTTTTGGCTCTGGCTTCTCTCTAGGCTTCTCACCCTTCTCACTCACAAACTTCACCGGTTTATGGAAGTCATTTGTCTTAGGTGGGAATTTGGGTGGATCTTGGGTTGTGTCAAGCTTGTTGCAAAGGTGGTTGGGCTTTGGTGTGAAAGAGTTCTTGGGTGCTTTTGGGAGTGGGACTTGGATGTCTCCGATCACCTCAAACTTGGGGATATACTCAACACACTTCTCATACACACTCTCCCCACTGTTCTCTCCCACTTTCTCACCCAACTTTTCAAAACCCAAACCACGACCATCAGCTCTCTTGAACTCCTCAATCATGATTTTCAATTGAGGTTCTTGCCCAGACAACCAACCCAACACCTTCCTCAAATAGTCATTCTCCTCATAGATGACATCCAAACGGGAAGTAAGTTCAAGATTGCGCAAAGTAACTTCATCACAGCTAGTGCATGCATTGACGACAGGAGATTTCAAAGAAGCTTCCAAAGAGCTAATGGTAGAACGAGCATCAACAAGCTTAGCATGCGTAGTAGGACATGATTTACAAGCACCAAGCAAAGTGGGTCTAGCCTTAAGCTCATCATACTCAGTCCTAAGAGCATCTAGTTTAGCCAAAGTGGAAGCATTCTTCTCATTAAGCAACTTGATTTCATTCAGCCATGCATCACACTCAAGACACTCAACATCATCAGGAGTAGTAGGAGCAAATTTCAAAGAGTCATTCTCAAGTTTCAACTCAAGAAATTTGGACTCTAACTCTCCTACTTTCTCACTAGCATTCTCAAGTTGAGCCCTAAGATCTTTCCTCATCTTCTTAGCATCTCTCAACACACTATCACGGTTGTCAATCAAGCCATTCAACCTAGTGATCTCAGCAAGCAAAGAGTCGGGGTCACGATTTACCTCATCATCCGAGTCGGAGTCGCTGTCTTCCTTGTCGCTCTTCTTGCTGCTCGAGCTATGGGCCATGCCACAAAAGCCTTCAAGCGCCACACAGCTTAATCCACTGTCCTTGTCCTTGCTCTTGGACTTGCTGAAGTGCTTGCCCTTGGAGGAGTACTTGTCTTCATGCCTCGGTGCACCTTGTACTCGTTCATCTTGTACTTGTTCTCATCTGCTTCCGGGCACTCGGTGATGAAGTGTCCACGCTTGCCACACTTGTAGCATGTCCCCGAGCTCCGCCTTGCATTCCTCCGGCTCTCATGTAGTCGATCAAACCTCCTTGAGAGCAAGGCCAGCTCCTCCTCGCCCAGCACATCAAACTCCTCATCTGGAATAGACATAAGAGAAGACAAGGAAAATTGTCGACAAGAAGGGTTAGATTTGCCCTTTGATCCGCCCACAAGAGCAAGACTATGGTCAGTCGAGCCCTCATGCTTGGATTGCAACTTCCTGTGAACCTCAGCCGACTTGAGCTTAGAAAAGAGGTCATCCAACTCAATAGTCAAATATTGCCCAGACTCCTTGATGGCCTCAACCTTAGCACCCCAAACTTTTGGATCCAAGACATGCAAGAGCTTCAAAGCCTGATCATTCCAGGTGTAAGGAAAATCCTCAACATTAGCCTTCATGTTGTTCACGATGGCGGTGAACCTCTGAAACATCGCATCAATGTCCTCACCGGGAAGTTGAGTGAAGTTCTCATATTGCATCCTGTAAGAGACAAAGAGGCGAGCCTTCACATGGTTATCACCACCGTGAGCAACCAACAACTTCTCCCAAATTTGCCAAGCAAGATTCAAATGGCGAACACGCTCAAACTCAGGATCACACAAGCTCCTGACCAAGTGATCAACGGCTTTTGCATTTGCCTCATACTTGGCCTTAGCACCAACATCGGTCACCATAAGAGTATGGATGTTGACCGGAATAGCATAGGTCTTGTCAAGCACAATGAAATCTAACAACTTGCCACGAAGAAAGATCATCATACGAGCCGCCCACTTGTGGTAACCCTTTTTATCGAAGTGCGGCGGACCGCCCCGCTCAACGTACGCCATCTTAGGACTTGAGACTTGTCAAAGTCACAAAGAATCCAGCACCAAGCTCTGATACCAATTGAAGGATCAGATGGCGACTAGAGAGTGGGGGAGTGAATAGGAGCCGGTAAAAATTCTTCTCAAAGAACCCGGCCTATACCCTAGTCAAATCCCAGTCACACACAAGTGATTAATCGAATCACACACCAATTGCCAAGACAACGAGGTTATGGAACAACCTCCAGTCTTAGGAACGATTCCTCGAAGCACACGCGGAAGCACGAGAGAGGAAGGGAGGAATCGAAACAAGAAGCAAAGCACAAAGGCTCTAGCGGACCGTCCGGCCAGGAGGGGCAGACCGTCCGCACTGGCCACACGGACCGTCCGGCCTACTTCCGCGGACTGTCCGCACACACACCGCGGACCGTCCAGCCCTTCGCCGCGGACCGTCCGAAAAAGCAAACAGAACCTCCAGAGACGACCCCGAATAACGGACCGTCCGCGGGGAGCACGCGGACTGTCCGCCAGGCACCCGCAGACCGTCCGCCCGCTGTTGCGGACTGTCCGAAACCTTGCCCAAGGAAAACTCAAAGCCACGACGGATCGAAAGCGAAGCCGAGCAAGAACACGAAGAACACGGGAAGAACTCGCACGTCGCGGACTGTCCGCCACCTGCTCGCGGACTGTCCACGCCTTGCGGACAGAGCTGAAACCAGCTTGACCTCGAAGGTCAACCTCTCCAATCCATCACCGGATCTCCCAAACGGTAGAAGCTGTTGAGACAAAAGTTTGGGGACATGATACGCGTCAACCAAGGATGCTATACCCCAAAAATTTCGTCTCCTAACTCCCTAAATCATCGGGAATCGCGGATCCTTTGAACACCACCAAAAGCTAGAGCACCAAACGAAAATCCTTGAATCTAAGTGGTTTCCCGGCGTTTGAGGGCACAAGATCAGTCACAAAGATGCACTAGACATCCATCCATGTTTTCCTCAAAGAAATTCGGGGAGAAACCCACTCAAATCCGCGGAATCACACCGAGAACAAAGGCACCAAAAACAAGCACAAAAAAGACCACGCAAATCACAACGCCGAATCTTCTATACAAACCAGGAAAGATTCACAAGGTCTAGCATGTCGCCCTAGCATCCATCCCTCTCAACAAATCTCTCATGAAGCTCTCATGCTAGCCTAGAAAAAATGGATAAGAAAATAGCTACGAAAATGAGAAATGGGAGGGGAGAAAATGAAACCCTAAGTCACAGAGAGAGAGAGCCATCCACACACACTCATGGCTTATATATCGGGTCCCGCCGGTGTGGGAAATGACTCGACTATCCCTAACTCAACTACTGGCGATACAACCCACGCAGGGGCATTTATGTAATGTTTGTGGGTCTTGCCATCGGACGGTCACGCCTTCGCCGCACCCCGCGTCCTCCCGACGCAAGCCATGCGATCCCACCACGTGTCCTCTGCTTCGAAGCTTCCCGACACGCCCGGATCCCGTCTCCGTCGTGTTGGGTCTTCAGACTTGGTTTTGAAGCCCAAACCAAGAAACCGTCCTCCGATGGTTTTGTGGGCAAACCACCAAACCCCGCGTGCTCGGCCCGGCCTCCCGCCAAGCCCCTTGACTCGACCGCCACCGTGCACCGGCTCGATCATCCATGACTTCGTCTTGCTCGTCTCGCCACCATGTGGCCCGCACCTAGTCCCGCCGTCCACCGGGTCCCTCGAACCGAGCCTACTTGTCTCTCCATCTCCCAGAGGCCCCTCAAGGCTGAAGACCTTTCGCGCCCGTTCTTCACCTGCAACAACATGAACTAGGCCGCAGCCTACACCTGCGCACTGAGCCAAGAGTCAGTCCAACACCCGTTGTCAATCACTCATCACTGAGTAGCGGTCATCCATCGGCCACCGGGACGCTCCTAGTCCTCAGAAACAAGTCGAGACTTGTTGCTCAGGGGTTCAGTCAGAAGGAGGGGATCGACTACGAGGAGACCTTTGCTCCCGCATCCTATTTGGAGGCGATTAGGATCCTTCCAGCCTTTTCTGTTGCTAAAGGGTTCAAGTTGCACCAAATGGATGTGAAGAGTGTTTTCCTTAATGGTGTGTTGGAGGAAGAAGTGTATGTGAGGAAACCTCCAGGGTTTGAGAGTAAGAGGTTACCCCACCAGGTGTACAAGTTGAGGAACGCGCTGTATGGGCTGAAGCAGGCGCCTAGAGCTTGGTATTGTAGGTTGAGGGGGTTCTTGTTTTAGAGACGTTTTGAGATGGGGAAGGTCGATCAGACCTTGTTTTTACTGAGGCAGGGCAGAGATATTCTGATTGTGCAGGTGTACATGGATGATATTGTCTTTGGTGGGTCGTCTAACTCTCTTGTTGCAAGGTTTGCAGAGGATATGAGCAGGGAATTTGAGATGAGCATGATGGGTGAGTTGCAGTTCTTCCTCGGGCTACAAATCAAGCAATCAAAGGAAGGAACAGTTGTGCACCAAGCTAAGTACACCAAGGACATTGTGCGGAAGTTCAAGATGAAGGATTCCAAGGCTATGACGACGCCGATGAGTACGACTACAGCTCTTGATGCGGACGAGGAAGGTGAACACATGGACCAGAAGGAGTACCAGAGCATGATCAGGTCACTCCTCTACTTGACGGCGACGAGGCCAGACATCCAGTTCTCGCTGTGTCTGTGCGCTCATTTTCAAGCGTCTCCGAGGACTTCGCATCGGCAAGCGGTGAAGCGAATTTTCAGGTACGTGCGTCACACTCCCGACTTCGGCCTTTGGTACTTCGCGTCCTCTTCTTTGGCGCTTCATGGTTTTTCAGACGCGGATTTTGCCGGGTGTCGGTTGGATAGGAAGTCCACTTCTGGGACTTGCCAGTTTTTGGGTTCCTCTTTGGCGTCTTGGTCTTCCCGCAAAGAGTCGAGTGTTGCACAATCCACTACTGATGCCAAGTACGTTGCCGCTGCTAGTTTTTGCTCTCAGCTCCTTTGGATTTCATACACCATGAGTGACTTTGGTGAGGAGTATAACCATGTCCCACTTCAATGTGATAGCACTAGTGCCATAAGCGTTGCAAAGTGTCGGTGCGGAATATGGTCCCGACACTAACCAGTAGATAGCGCCGAGGTCTATACCTCAATGGTCGATGCTAAGCAATAAGAGACACGGGATTTATCCTGGTTCCGGCCGAGGGGGCCGTACGTCCAGCAGTGGTGTGCTCAAGGCACTATATTGCTCAGCACCGGGGTGCTGTAGTGGGGGCGCTACAAGCAAGGCGGCAGAGGAAGCGTGGCTTCCAAGTCCCTGGTGGAGTGGCTGAAGATATTGTGGGAGAATTGGAGAATGAGTGCGTGGTGCGTTGTGAGTTCCGGTCTGAATGCCTCTGTCCCCTGCGGCTGGGGGGTTCGCCCCCCTTTTATAGATCAAGGGGGAGGCGAATTACATGCATGCCGTGCTATCTAGCTACGTGGGGGGGTGCGACGTGCCACGCTGTAGAATGGGCGGCCGTCCGGACGATCCTTGCAGCGATCTGGCCATCATGGCCTACCTTATACCCGAACAGTGGCGGTTCGAGGGTAGAAGGGCGGCGGATGGTGGCGAGGTCTTCTGATAGGCTCGAGGGAGGTGCTGACGTTGGCCCGTACGGAGTACAGGAGTAGGTAGAACGGCGTTCCTTCTTAATGCGCTCCACAGTGCCGGAGTGGTTGCTACAGCGTCCGGCGTGCGCCTGCACGCGCGGGGATGTCTGCCGCGCTGTTACAGTGGCGGGGATGGCGTTCCACCGGCCTGGCGCCTCCACCTAACCCTGTAGGGTCACGAGAAAGTGAATCGAGGGTGCGTCCGGCCCCCTTTCGAGGGCTCGGCGTGTTAGCCGTACTGGAGCAGGCGCACGGCGTCACGGGACTGACACCGGTCGCGCTGCATAGTCCCTCCCCACAGTGATGGGGATGGGCTCCTCCCTGGGGAGTTGGTGCGGCGGCACCGGGGCGCGAGCCCCGGCGCATGATGGCGCCGTCTGCGCCGGCGTCGGGGCGTTCAATGCCCGTGTACGGGGGCGGCGCACGCGTGAGGGGCGCCCTCAAGCGTGGCGGACCCCGCCCGAGGGCGGGGCGTACCCTCGAGCGAGGCGGAACCTGCTCGAGGGGGAGCGAGCCCTCAAGCGAGGCGGAGCCCACTCGAGGGAGGTGCTACCCCTCGGACGGGGCGGAGCCCACCTGAGGGGAGCGCGTATCCTCGAGCGAGGCGGATCCCGCTCGAGGGGATCTCTAAGAGGGCCGCCTTGATGGGCCGTCGGAGTCCCCGTGGGCTGTTCCCTGCATGGTTAAGCGAGTTGTGTTTTGGCTTTGTTGTGGGTTTTAAGTGAGGATTTCCCCGTTGTTTAAGGGGACCCCTAGGGCTGTCCCCGACAGTAGCCCCCGAGCATGCGCGGTTTGCCATTGAGGCTCCCGCGGTGCCGGAACCTACCGATAGGACGTTCTTCCCTCCTTGTTTTGCGAACGCTTTCCGTGGGGCCGCGTCGGCGGACCCGCGGGTCCCAGCCCCGAAGCCTGCGGGAGCGTGGGTGCTCTGCGCAGGGTTAACCGCGAGAGCCGGTCGAGGGCATGGCACATGTTTCAACCGGCATCGGCGGTGTTTCGGCCGGCTTCGGTGGCGCGCGCGGCGCTTTGGCGGCGTCTCCCGGCGGGTGCGGGTCAAGGAGGTGTAGCCGTGCGTTAAGCCCCCGAGCCTTGGCCCGTTCGAGGCGATCGGGTAGAGCTTTACGACTTGTTTTTTAACGCGCCCTCGCCGTCCCTCCGCGGGACGGAGGGTGAGGTTTCCGCAACCCCCATCGAGCGGGTCGCGAATTGCGGATTCCTCTTCGAGCTGTTAGTGGGTGATTCGAGTGGACGCCCATGCCCCGTTCGATAAGGGTAGGCTGCGCGGTCCGGAGACACGTCCATGGAAGCGCTTGCATGGGTTTGCTAGGTGGGGCTCGGTCCCGTTCGATAGGGACCGAGGGCGCGGAAGCTCTCCCTCGGTGGGATCCCCCGGCTAGCTGCCCTCGCTGGCTCTCGAACACGACATGTGGGGCACCCTCGAGCCGACGGGCTCGAGGAACGGCTCGAGTGCGCGTGCCCTCGTCGTCCACGACTCGCGATGCGAGGCGCTCGTTCGAACCCGTCGAGGGTCGGGCTTCGAACCCCCGATCGGTAGGGCCGTGCGGGGGTAGCGTCCGGGCGGCCCCGTCTTTTGCGTTTGCGGCCACCGAGGGGTACCCGGGCTTGCCACCCTCGAGGCGGCGGGTCGGTAGCACTGCGTGGCATGGGTGCACGCAGAGCCTGCTTTGTTTCAAGCGGGCGCCGGGCGACCTTCTCACGCACGTGTTCCTTTTTTAGAGAGCTGATATCGTTTCGAGCCAGGGGCTCGTGCCGCTCGAGGGTTTTACGTGGCATGGGTGCCCGTGGTGCCTGCTTTACTTCAAGCAGGTCCCGGGCGACCTTCTCACGTCGATGTCCCTTCGAGGGCTAAAACCGTCTTGAGCCAGGGGCTCGTACCGCTCGAGGGTTTTACGTGGCATGGGTGCCCGTGGTGCCTGCTTTACTTCAAGCAGGTCCCGGGCGACCTTCTCACGCCGATATCCCTTCGAGGGCTGTCGTCGTCTCGAGCCAGGGGTTCGCCCCGCTCGAGGGTCCTCCTTGCTTGGCAAGGGAATGGGTCATTAAATGCCTTGCAGTCGAGGCCGCGGCTCTGCAACGCGGGCGCGCCTTTTTAGGCGTTGCGGCCGCGCGCGCGCGTGTAGTGGGCGGCGTGGCAGGAGGATGTGACCGCTTGCCTCGGTCCCTGCTAGTCTTCGTCGCGATGATTGCCCGCCCGCGGTGATGTGGCCGCGGCAGTCGTGGTGGGGCCCGCTCGTCGGCGTGAGAGGAAGATTCCCTGCAGTTAATGCACGCGGGACATCTGCTCCGGAGAGCTCGCCCGCGGCTTATAAATCTGAGGGGATGGGGAGACGGCGGTTTTTTACCTTAGCGCCTCACCATTTCAACTCCCTGCGCCTTCGTTTTCGCCCTGCCCTTGCTGCCGCGCGGTGTCGCCATTAGAGCTCTTCCTCCGTTTCTCGTCATCCGCTCTTGCTTTCCTTCGTCCTTCCTCATGGCGCCGCCTCAGCTTCTCATGATCCTGGAGCCGTACGCCTGGGAGAGGACGAAGGTGACGCCGCTGGCTCTTGGCGAGCTGGTCGCCGCTGGCCAGCTGTCGGCGAACGAGGATGGCCGCCGGCGGAGTGGATTGTGCCGCCGGCGGCGGACCGCGCGCCCAACCCGCCGGAGGGCTACATGGTTAGCTTTATCCACTACCATGAGTGGGGCTTCAACGCGCCGGCGAGCCGCTTCATGCGGGCGATGTGCCACTACTACGAAGTGGAGTTGCACAACTTCGCGCCCAACGCGATTTCGCAGGCGGCCACGTTCGTGGGCGTCTGCGAAGGGTACCCGGGGATCCCAGTCAATTGGGAGCTCTGGGTACACCTTTTTCGCGCGGAGCTCTTCACGCAGCCCACGACGGAGCCGAGGACCCGCCGCGCAGTGCGCGCCGGCGGGATGTCGCTTGCCTTGCGGGGGCAATTCAAGAACGACTACATCCCCTGCACCATGACGACGAACAACGCCGGCTGGGAGCGGGGATGGTTCTACTTGCGCAACGCCGAGCCCGGTCTCCCCCCCTACACCGGTCGGGTGTTCAAGGAGAAGCCCAGCTCGTGGGGCTACGGGGTGTCCACGGCCCAGCACCGGAGGCGGCAGGACTCGGTCCTGGGCGCCCTGAAGAGCCTGACGGCGCAAGGGCTGAACGCGTTGGGCGTCCTCGCGTTCCTCCATCACCGGCGGATGGTGCCGCTGATGGAGAGGCCACTCTGCATCTTCGAGATGACGGAGGAGGCCAACCCCGTCGACCTGGCGCGGTCGCGGATGCTCCCGTCCCCGCTCGGGCGGGCGTATGCGCTCACCCGGGCGCGGAACGCCGTCGACACCCGGATGCCGCTTCGTCCGGACTGGTCCCCGTGGGACCTCGAGATGCTCTCCACCGGCCCATTGGTGAGTGTGGTTCTTGATTTCGTTTTAGTTCTTTGTGTTGCTTTTGCCGCCTAACGCGTCCTTGGTGTTCGTGTATGCAGCAGCGGGAGCAGGAGCGGGCGGCGTGCAGGAGGGAGCGCGCGAGGCGGCGCAACGAGCGCCGTGAGCGCCGGAACGCGGAGTGCGGCGGCGCGAAGAGGCGGGGCTCTCCTCCCCGGGAGCGAGGAGCCCTCGTCCTCGGGGAATGACGAAGAGGAAGAGGCCGAGGGGGAGGGCCCCTCGATAGGTGGCGACTGCGCCCCCGTCGCCGGAGCCGGCGCCGCGGCAAGGGCGGCATCGCATGGGGGCGCGGCGCGCGGCGCGGGGGCGCCGGCGCGCTCCTCGAGGGTGCGCGCGGCCGGCGCGCCTATGCGTGCGTCAAGTGTGCTGCGCGCGTGGCGGCGTCGTCGGGGAGGTGCCACGGCAAGCGTACTGCGCGCGGGGCAAGCGTGCTGCGCGCGCGGGGGCGCCTCCGGGGAGGCGCGGCGTCGGGCGTGCCGGTGCGCGGGGCGGGTGCGCCCGCGCGTGTGGCGGCGCCGTCGGAGACGCGGCGGCGGGCGCGCGGCCGCGCCGGCCTCATCCGTTGAGGCTTCGAGGAAAAGGAAGCGTGCCTTTTCCTCCTCGAGGTAAGGGGTTCGATCTTCTACTTTGGTTTGATTTTCTGATGACCAGGCGCTCTAACCCTCTGTTCGTGCCTGCGCAGGGTGGTGCCAACCGTGCCTCCCCTTGCACCGGCCAAGGTGCTGAGGACGGACGCGTCCATCCCCACCCGGCGGCGCTCGTCGAGGGCGTCGCGAGCGGGGGCAAGCACGGCAGCGGCGGGCGAGAGCTCGCGCCGGGCGTGGGCGGGGCCCCGAGGCCTCGGCCGGCGGATCGGTCGCCGCGGCGCGGCCGCGGTCCCCGAGGAGCGACCGGCGCGGCCGTCGTGGGGGCGCGGGGTCGCGGCGGCGGTCGTGGCGGAGGCGCGGCCCGCGAGAGGCTGGCGCTCGGAGGCGCGGTCCGCGGCGCCGGTTGCCGGCAGAGGAGGCGCGGCTCGCGGCGGCGCCCGTGGTTGCGGAGGCGCGCCGAGAGGTGGTGGTCGTGGCGTCGCGTCGGGCGCCCGCGGCCGCGGAGGCGCGAGTGGAGGCGCCGGTGGAGGTGGCACAAGGGCTGGTGCCCGCCGGCGGTTCCCGGGCGGAGGTGGTGGAGGTCCCGGATGACGACTCCCCGCCGCCCGGGTGGGACCAGTGGGCTAGCTTCCCCACGCGTTCCCCCGAGCCCCAGGAGGGGGCCCTCGTGAGGCGGCACGAGGGGCACATGGTGGCGGGGGACGGAGGACACGGTGCCGAGGCCTCGTCCTCCCGCGCCGGCCACCCCGCCCAGGTGGAGGGGGCCATCGACGATCCCCCGGCGTTTGCCGACGCCCGGGGGGGAGCGGGGAGCTGCGGGGCGAGCTCCGAAGCCACGGTGCCACGCTCAACCGCGCGCTGAACGAGGCGTTGCGGGTCCATGGCGGCCCTGCATGGCGCGTCTTCTAGGTAGGGCGTCGTCGCTCGTTTTCTTCTTCTTCTTATCTTCGCGTGCTGCTTCTGCGTCGTAGCGCTTACGGATTTTGGTGTGTGGGTGCCAGGAGCTCGAGCGCCGCGCCCACGACAAGTACCATGCCTTCGACCGGGTGAACGCCGAGGTCCACCAGCTCCGGGAGCGGTGCAGCGCTTTCGACGCGCTTGCGGACGCCCTCAGGTCCCCGGACAGCTGGCTGGCGTACCGGGCCATGGCCTGGCCTGACGATCTCCCTGAGAGCTCGAGGCAGGACACGGCGCGCCGCTCGAGCCTCGGCGGGTCCGCGCGGCCCTCATCGATCGTGATGAGGCGCTATGGCACGCGCGCTCGGACTCGGAGAAGACGCGGACGGCGGCCGCCAGGCGGGAGGCGGAGGTGGCTAACGTCGCGGCGAGAGCCGGGAGCTTCGTTCGTCGCTTCGGGGGCGCGGGCGCACTGCGCCGAGGTTGAGGAGCGGGCGCGCGGGTTGGAGCGGCGGGCCAAGGAGGCCGACGACACGAAGGCCGCCCTCGACGCCAAGGCCGCGGCCCTCGTCACCGCCGAGGAGCGGCTCCCCCGCAAGAGAGCACCGCCGCCAGGGGGCCGAGGGGCGGCTCCGGCGAGCGAGCCGCCCTCGCCGACGCTAGGGCAGCGCTAGAGCAGGAGCGCGCCGCCCACGAGGTGTGGCAGAAGTCCTTCGCGGATTGGGACGCCAAGCTCTCCAAGGCCGAGGGCGAGCTCATTGTGCTCAGCATTGCGAGCGCAAACCAGGAGATAGCCCTCCAAGAGCAGAGCGAGACCGTCAAGCGCCTCGAGCTGGCGGTCGAGGCCGAGCGTCGCGCTCTCGAGATGGAGAGGAAGCAGGTCGAAGGTGATCCACTGTTCGACTCTTGCCTTGTCGGTTTTTCTGTTAGAGGGCTTGCATCCCCCTTTCTGATTTCTTTCTTGTCCTGGCGATTCCGGGCTTGCGCATTGCCCTGGGGCACGCGGCTGAGCGGGCCGAGGCGCTGCAGGCTTCCTACAACTCTTCCGAGCAGGAGGCTGCGGGAGCCGCGCGATGCGGCCCTCGAGACCTCGCCGCGCCGTCGAGGAGGGCGAGGCACGGGCGGCGGCTCACGGCCGGCCGCTGCGTGCCCTTGGTGGCCATGTCACCGAGCGGATGCGCCGGGCGGCTGCGGTGGGCGTCCGAGAGGCCCTCGGAGTGGTGCGGTCCCACTACGAGGTTAACTTCGAGACGCTGGCGGAGGGCTACATCGTTCCCGAGGGCGTCGAGGACGAGGTGGCCATGGAGCGTGTGGATGTGCTCGCCGCCGACACCGCCGGGTCGCTCGCCGAAGCCTTCGAGGAGTTCCTCTTCCCGGGCGCCGCTGACGCTGCCGCTCCTCCCGCCTGAAAGCAGTTGGGCGCTAGGCCCATTTTTTATGTGTATCAGTACTCTGGCCTCGTGGCCTTTTGTAAATGAACAAGTTGTTTCATAAACATTTGCTGTAATGAATTCATTTGTTTATCACGCTTTTTGTTTCTCCTTCTTCCTGAGTAGATTCTGGTTAGGGGAGTTCGAATTTCGCAGGGGGCCTGCTGGCTTGGAGGCGAGAGAGAAGGGCCATATCCACGCGGCGTAGGCTATCTCTGGCTCGCACGCTCCTTCCGTTAGGCTGCCTGCGCCCTGTTCGAATCGTTGCTCGTAGTCGAAGTAGAAAACAAACTTAGCGTGTGTGAGTTGTTTTTATTTTTGCGCGAAAAATAGGACCATTTGGGGGGGGGTGCCCCCCGCAGTAGCCCCCGAGGGTAACTTGGGTTTCAGGGGAAAGCCGAGTTGCCCTTTCTTATTGGATTTGAGGCGTTTACATAGTTGCCACCAACTGGGGCGTTGGCCGTGTGATTTTTACAACAGAAAAAATGCTTGGGAATCCTAGCTAGGGGTAGAAATGACGTAGCTATTGGATGTTTCAAGCGTTTGTGAGCTCTTCACCGTCCTCGTTGGCCAGCTTGTACGTGCCGGGCTTGAGCACCTTCACCACGACATAGGGTCCCTCCCATGGGGGCGACAGCTTGTGGCGCCCTCGGTTGTCTTGGCGTAGCCTTAGGACCAGATCCCCTTTGCTGAAGTCCCGCCGGCGTATCCTGCGTGCTTGATAGCGCCTAAGGGACTGCTGGTACCTCGCGGAATGCATCAAGGCCACGAGGCGTGCTTCGTCCAGCTGGTCCAACGAGTCCTCGCGGGCTCGCTGGCTGGCATCCTCGTCATAGCCTCGAACCCTGGGCGAACCGTATTCTAAGTCCGTGGGGAGGACGGCCTCCGTGCCGTGGACTAGGAAAAACGGGGTGAACCCAGTGGCTCTGCTCGGGGTGGTCCTTAGGCTCCACACAACCGCTGGTAATTCTTGGAGCCATTTCCTCCCAGATTTGTTCAACTGGTCGAAAATTCTGGGCTTTAGGCCTTGTAAGATCATGCCATTGGCACGTTCTACTTGGCCGTTGGTCTGTGGGTGCGCCACAGCTGCCCAATCCACACGGATGTGGAACTTGTCGCAGAACTCCAAGAACTTCTTGCCCGTGAACTGGGACAAATTGTCGGTGATGATGGAGTTTGGCACTCCAAAGCGGTAGACGATGTCGGTGAAGAATGTCACCGCCTGCTCTGCCCTTAGGTTCGTGATGGGGCGCACCTCCACCCACTTGGAGAACTTGTTGATCGCGACTAACAAGTGGGTGAAGCCCCCGGGTGCCTTCCGCAGGGGCCCGACGATGTCCAGCCCCCACACGGCGAACGGCCATGTTACGGGGATGGTCCGTAGGGCATGGGCGGGCAAGTTGGACTTGCGGGCGTAGAACTGGCACCCTTCGCAGATGCGCACGATCTCGCTGGCGTCCGCGACCGCAGTGGGCCAGTAAAAGCCCTGGCGGAACGCGTTGCCGACGAGGGTGCGGGGCGCAGCGTGGTGGCCACAGATCCCCGCGTGGATGTCCCGCAGGAGCTCGCGCCCCTCGGGAATGGGCACTCATCGCTGTAGGATGCCGGAAGCGGCGCGCCTTGTACAGCTCGCCGTCGACGAGGGCAAAAGACTTGGCCATCCTAGCGATGCGCCTAGCCGCGGCCCGGTCCGCGGGGAGCTCCCCTTTAGCGATCCAGGCGATGTATTTTTCCCGCCAGTCCGCTTGGATAGGGGCCGACTCGATGTCCATTACGTCGGCCTCTTGGGAGTCGTACCCCTCGAGAAGGGAGAGCACACACGCCTCGTTCGAGGGGTCCTCGTCCATGGGTTCCGCACCCGCTGGATCCGAGGGAGCCCCCGAGGGTTCGTTGTAACTCGAGGGGTAGGGCTCGAAAGCGACCGAGGGTTGAGCGACGTCGCGTGCGAAAACATTCGGGAGGACAGTGATCCGCCCGGACGCGATCTTGGCAAGCTCGTCCGCTTCCTCGTTGTACCGGCGGGCACATGGTTGAGCTTGATGTCGTAGAACTTGTCCTCGAGGGCTCGCACGGCTTTGCAGTAGGCCTCCATCTTGTCGTCGTGGCAGCTCGTGTTCTTCATGACTTGATCGATCACGAGCTGCGAGTCGCCCCGTACGTCGAGGCGCTTGACGCCTAACTCAATGGCGATTCTGAGGCCACAGAGGAGGGCCTCGTATTCAGCCATGTTGTTAGACGCGGGGAAGTGGAGGCGCACCGCGTACCGCATGTGTTCCCCGAGGGGTGACACGAAGAGCAGGCCCGCGCCCGCCCCTGTTTTCATCACCGAGCCGTCGAAGAACAGAGTCCAGCACTCCGCTTGGATCTGTGGCGGCGGTAGCTGCGTGTCCGTCCATTCGGCGACGAAATCCGCCAAGATTTGGGACTTGACAGACTTGCGCGGGGCGTAGGCGAGCGTCTCGCCCATCAGCTCCACGGACCACTTGGCGATCCTGCTCGCGGCGTCGGGTTGCGGATGATTTCTCCTAGTGGGAAGGAGGAAACCACCGTGACGGGGTGGGCTTCGAAGTAGTGGCGGAGTTTGCGCCGTGCAAGAACTACCGCGTACAGCAGCTTCTGGACCTGGGGGTAACGCGTCTTCGTGTCCGAGAGGACCTCGCTGATGTAGTAGACCGGCCGCTGCACAGGCAAGGCATGCCCTTCCTCCATGCGTTCCACGACGATCACGGCGCTGACCACCTGGGTGGTTGCGGCGACATAGAGCTGCAGGGGCTCGCCGTCCTGCGGCGGCGTGAGGATCGGGGCGTGCGTCAGAGACGCCTTCAGCTTGTCGAGCGCATCCTGGGCCTCGGTGGTCCAGGAGAAGCGCTCGTGCTTCTTGAGTAGGCGGTAGAGGGGCAGGCCCTTCTCACCGAGCCGCGAGGTGAAGCGGCTCAAGGCGGCAAGGCACCCCAACACCTTCTGCACCCCTTTGAGGTCCCGGATCGGACCCATCCGTTCGAGGGCCGCGACCTTTTCACGGTTGGCCTCGATTCCCCGCTGGGAGACGATGTATCCCAGGAGCATGCCTCGCGGCACTCCAAAGACACACTTTTCGGGGTTTAATTTGACCCCATTGGCCCGTAGTCAATTGAACGCGACGCCAAGGTCGCCAACCAGGTCGTCCGCCTTCCTGGTCTTTACGACGATGTCGTCCACGTATGCTTCGACCGTCCGCCCGATGTGATCCCCAAAAATGTGCTGCATGCAACGCTGGTATGTTGCACCCACGTTTCTGAGGCAAAACGGCATCGTGACGTAGCAGAACGTCCCGAACGGTGTGATGAACGAGGTCGCGAGCTGGTCGGACTCTTTCATCTTTATTTGGTGGTACCCGGAATAGGCATCAAGGAAACAGAGCAATTCGCACCCAGCTGTTGAACCAACGATCTGATCGATGCATGGCAAAGGGAAAGGAACTTTAGGACATGCTTTATTGAGACTAGTGTAGTCTATACACATCCGCCACTTCCCATTCTTTTTCTTTACAAGCACGGGGTTTGCTAGCCACGTTGGGTGGAACACCTCCTTGATGAATCCGGCCTCGAGAAGCTTCCGCAGCTCCGCTCCGATTGCCCGTCGCCGCTCCTCGTCGAAGCGGCGGAGCCGTTGCTGCACGGCGCGGGCGTTTGGCAGGATGTCAAGGGAGTGCTCGGCGACTTCCCTCGGGATGCCTGGCATGTCCGAGGGGCTCCACGCGAAGATGTCGGCGTTGGCGCGGAGGAAGTCGACGAGCACCACTTCCTATTTGGGGTCGAGGGTGGAGCTGACCCTCAATGCCTTGCCCTCGGGGACTGAAGGGTCGAGGGGGACCCCCTTGGTCTGTTCCGCGGCCTCGAAGGTGCCAGCGTGTTTGGCAGCGGAGTTGAGGTCTTCGTTGACCATCTTCTCCAGCGTGTTCACCAGCACCTCATCCAGCGCTAGTGCCTCTGCGTGCTCCACGCACTCGACATCGCAGTCGAATGCGTGCTCGATCGACGAGCCGACGGTGATGATGCCGTTCGGGCCGGGCATCTTCATCTTTAGGTAGGTATAATTGGGGACCGCCATGAATTTGGCGTAACAGGGTCGCCCAATTATAGCGTGGTAGGCCCCCTTAAATTCCACCACCTCGAAGGTGAGGGTTTTCTTGCGGAAATTCTTTGGGGTGCCGAACCACACTGGCAGGTCGATCTGCCCGAGGGGTTGGACCAGCTTGCCGGGTGCGATGCCATGGAACGGCTTCGTGCTGGGCCGCAGCTGGTCCAATCCGATCCCCATCAGGCGCAGCGTGTGCGCGTAGAGGATGTTGAGGCTGCTGCCTCCGTCCACGAGGACCTTCGAGAACCGGGCGTTCCCGATGATGGGGTCGACCACCAGCGGGTACTGGCCCGGGTTGGGGACGCGGTTCGGGTGGTCCTCCCGGCTGAATGTGATGGCGTCCTCCGACCAATTGAGGAAGGACGGAGGCGCCCTCTCCGTGGCGAGGACCTCGTGCCGCTCCTTTTTGCGTTGGCGTGTCGACATGTCGACAGTTGGTCCCCCAAAGATGAGGAACACATTTTCGACGGCGGGGAAGCCGCCTGCGTCGCCATCGCCTCCGTCTTTCTTGGCCTCTGCCTCCTTCGCGGCGGCACGGCCATAGAACTTCTTGAGCATATCGCACTGCTCAAGGGTGTGGTTCACGGGAGTTTTGTGGTAGGGACATGGCTTTTTCAGCATGTCATCGAACACCCCCGGGCCTCGAGGGGCCGGTCGAGGGCCCCGTCGAGCCGGGTCAACGAGCGAGGGCCTCGGCGTTGCCGCCGTCACGCCCCCGCTCGCGCGCCTCGCGGCGCGGCCTTCTTCCCCCTTCTTGCCCCGCTTGTCGTTGCGGTGGGGCTCCTTGGACTTGCTGCCCTCCGCGGGCGCGTCCTCGAGCGCTTGCCCTTCTTGCCGTCGAAGATCGCCCCCACGGCCTCCTCCCCGGAGGCGAAGCTGGTGGCGATGTCGAACAGCTCGTTGGAGTCTGCGGGCGGGCTGCGCCCCAGCTCCCGCACGAGATCCCGGCACGTGGTGCCCTCGAGGAAGGCGTGCACGATTTCGGACTGCGCCACGCTGGGGAGCTCCGTGCATCGCTTGGAGAAGCGCCGTATGAAGTCCCGCAGCGACTCGCCGGGCTTCTGCGTGCAGGAGCGCAGGTCCCATGAATTTCCAGGGCGCACGTATGTGCCCTGGAAGTTGCCCACGAACGTGTGGACCAGGTCGTCCCAGTTATGGATGCGGGCCGGCGGGCGGTGCTCGAGCCATGTCGGGCCGCGTCGCCAAGATGCGGGGGCAAGTTGCGGATGATGACCTCGTCGGCGGTGGCCCCGCCCGGTGGCAAGCCAAGCGGTAGTCATTGAGCCACACGCGGGGGGTCCGTCTCTCCGTTGTACTTGACGATCGTCGAGGGTTGGCGGAAGCGTTGGGGGGAACGGCGCCGCGCGGATCTCCCCGCCCGAACACACGGGTGCACGGGGGCTCGGGCGTCGGGGAGCGGTCTTCGCCGGCGTCGTAGCGCCCACCCCGTCGAGGGTGCTAGCCCCTTGCTGCTCGTGCGTCCGCCTTGCTGGTGCGCCTGGCATTAATGACGTTGCGGGCGTCGCCATCCAGCGCCCTGCGTGCGTCAAGGAGTCGCTCCCTGGCCGGCGTGCGCCCTTGGTCGGCGGGCCGCTCCGGCTGGTCTTCCCGCGTGCCCGAGGGTTCGCCCCCGGCGCGGCTTCTTCGTCCCGCGCATCCCCCCCGTTGGCGGATGCGCGAGGCCGAGCTCTCGGCCTGGCTGGACGGCCGCTTGCTCGATGAGAGTTTGCACCTCGCGGTGCATGTCTCGAGCGTCGAGGGTTGAGGGTGCCGGCATGGCCCGCGGCGGCGTTGCGGCGGCGACGAGCTTCGGCTCGCCCGCGGGGCGCGTCCGCGTTGTCGACGTTGGGGGACGGTGTTGATGCGGTCGCGGACTCGTCGGCCCGGCTCTCGTGCGCGTTCGCCGCGCGCGGAGGCTTCCCCCCCGCCATTGAGGCGCGGAGCGGCCGCACCGTTCGGCATTCCTCCGCCGGCTTGGCCTCGAGCTCGTGTGCTTGGGCTGGGCGCGCGTCGGCGTCGGCCCTAGCGGGAGCGCTTGGCCCCGCGGCCGGGCGCGCGCGCGATCCCCAGGGCGGCGTGACTTCCCCCGTCTCCGGCGCCCACCGCACCGGCGGCATTGGCTGGGTCATTGGTGATGACGGCGCAGCACTCCCGCGCGGGATCGTAGCTCCCGGTGCTGGAGTCGTCGGAGCAGCCAAACCAGTAGTCCGCGGCGTCGAGGAAACGCCGGAACGCGACCGGGTCCGGCACTCCGGAGAAGTCCCACTCCGTGTATCCGTGGCGGTTGGCGGGTGGCAACGTGTCGACGGAGCCCAGGGATGACTCATCCCCTGCTGAGGCGCCGGGATCCCTGGCGACGAAGACGTGGCGGCCGGGTGGAACCCTGCGCATCATCGTGTTGATGTTGGCGTTGTAGGCCGACGTAGCGCCACGCAGCCCGATGGGGATGCACGGTCCGGAGACCGTGCGCTGTCCTGCCGGGGCGGTGGCGGTCGTGATGGCGGGCGCACCGCGGCCGGGCGGCGGCGCGCTCGGCTGCCGCCGCTCGGACCGCGCCCGACGCGAACGCGCCCCGCAGCGACGGTGGCGTCGTGGCGCCGACGGGCCCGCGGCATCCGTGCTGCGGGCACCCGCGCCGTGGTGGTGCGCGCGGCGGGGGCCAAGGCCGACCCGGCACGGCGGCCGCGCGCGGAGCTCCTCACGGTTGGTGAGGCGCATGAGATAGTCGTTCCCCGTGGCCTGAAAGTTCAGGTCCCCGAAGCGAATTTCGAACCCGGCAGGGAGGGGGTCCAAGCTACCCATGCAGTAGCGTGTAGCACGGTACTCAGTGCGGATCACCTTGGAGGGAGTTGACGGAGTGACCTTAGGCGCTCGATTGCCCCACAGTGGGCGCCAACTGTCGGTGCGGAATATGGTCCCGACACTAACCAGTAGATAGCGCCGAGGTCTGTCCCTCAATGGTCGATGCTAAGCAATAAGAGACACGGGATTTATCCTGGTTCCGGCCGAGGGGGCCGTACGTCCAGCAGTGGTGTGCTCAAGGCACTTTATTGCTCAGCACCGGGGGTGCCTGTAGTGGGGCTGCTACAAGCAAGGCGGGAGAGGAAGCGTGGCTTCCAAGTCCCTGGTGGAGTGGTTGAAGATATTGTGGGAGAATTGGAGAATGAGTGCGTGGTGCGTTGTGAGTTCCGGTCTGAATGCCTCTGTCCCCTGCGGCTGGGGGGTTCGCCCCCCCTTTTATAGATCAAGGGGGAGGCGAATTACATGCACGCCGCGCTATCTAGCTACGTGGGGGGGTGCGACGTGCTACGCTGTAGAATGGGCGGCCGTCCGGACGATCCTTGCGGCGATCTGGCCATCATGGCCTACCTTATAGCCGAACAGTGGCGGTTCGAGGGTAGAAGGGCGGCAGATGGTGGCGAGGACTTCTGATAGGCTCGAGGGAGGTGCTGACGTTGGCCCGTACGGAGTACAGGAGTAGGTAGAACGGCGTTCCTTCCCAACGCGCTCCACAGTGCCGGAGTGGTTGCTACAGCGTCCGGCGTGCGCCTGCACGCGCGGGGATGTCCGCCGCGCGGCGTTACGGTGGCGGGGATGGCGTTCCACCGGCTCGGCGCCTCCACCTAACCCCCCCGTAGGGTCACGAGAAAGTGAATCGAGGGTGCGTCCGACCCCCTTTCGAGGGGCTCGGCGCGTTAGCCGTCTTTGGAGCGGGCGCACGGCGTCACGGGACGACACCGCCGCGGCCGCACGGTCCCTCCCCACGGTGATGGGGATGGGCTCCTCCCCGGGGAGTTGGTGCGGCGGCACGGGCGCGAGCCCCGGCGCATGATGGCGCCGTCCCGCCGGCGTCGGGGCGTTAAATGCCCGTGTAAGGGGCCGGCGCACGCGTGAGGGGTGCCCTCGAGCGTGGCGGACCCCGTCCGAGGGAGGGCGTACCCTCGAGCGAGGCGGAACCTGCTCGAGGGGGAGCGAGCCCTCGAGCGAGGCGGAGCCCGCTCGAGGGAGGTGCTACCCCTCGGACGGGGCGGAGCCCGCCCGAGGGGAGCGCGTATCCTAGAGCGAGGCGGAGCCCGCTCGAGGGGATCTCTAAGAGGGCCGCCTTGAAGGGCCGTCGGAGTCCCCGTGGGCTGTTCCCTGCATGGTTAAGCGAGTTGTGTTTTGGCTTTGTTGTGGGTTTTAAGTGAGGATTTCCCCGTTGTTTAAGGGGACCCCTAGGGCTGTCCCCGACACAAAGAACCCAGTGCTCCATTCCAAAACCAAGCACATATAAGTGAGGTATCATTTTTTGAGAGACAACGTAGAGAAAGGAAAGATAGCTTTGATCCATGTACCCACACATGACCAACTAGCCGATATTTTCACCAAACCCCTAGTTCAAGCAACTTTCACTCGTTTGCGGGGGGAACTTGGTGTGTGTTTGATTTCTTGAGTTGGGTGTGTGGGAGCTCCTTTGTAGCATATGTATATCTTTCCTTTGTGCATTTCTTGCATTTGGCATGGCATATGTAACATGATGTATAGGCATCTTTGTATCTTAGATTGGATGCATTTTGTATTGTATGCATTGGATAGGAAAAGCTTCTCTTATATACATTGTTCACCATGGAATGCTATTTATGTCTTTGTGAGCTTGTTTGGTATGCTATGGTTAGTTTGGCTTAGCTCTTGATGATCTTGATGTATAATCCATGGTTGATAGCTATGTTTTTGAAAATGTCACATATATGCTCTCTCATGTGTAAATGCCTTTATATGATCTTGACATGTTTTAGTGGCTTGGTTATGCTTAATTTGTGGTTGGATAGCTAGTTTATTGATCATATGGGGCCAAAGGCTCATTTGCCATCATGAATGTTTAGCCCTCTTGCTTTATCTTATGGAGGGGCATAAGTTCTTTTTTGTCGCAAAGACATTTCATGTACCAATTATGAATGAAAATGAAATGTAAAATGCTTGGAAAGTGTGCAACCATGTCATACGTGCTGAATTTAATTTGCTTTGGCTGCTAAACCGTTGCCTGATGCCTACCAATGAGAAGTCTCATACATAGAAGTAGGCACATGGCTCGGTGGCTTTGACATGACATGAGGTGCTTGTGGGTGTTTGTGATGGTCTTATGATTAGAATGGCTGTCCTAGCATGAAGTTTGTGTGGCTTTGCCATTTTGATATGTTTTGATCATGTTAAGGACTTTGCTCATGAGAGGCAAGTTTTTCGCAAAATTGCCCAAATTCATCTTAGCTTCGTCCAATGATTGTGAAACTTGGTGATCATGTAGTTGAGATCGATTCGAAGCTATAGAGTATCTAACTTGCTCATTTGGACATGTGTAGCATCCTTTGTTGAATTTTGTCTATTTGAGAAGCTCTAGGTTCAAAATTTTGCATTTTTTGCTTGATTCATGCATTGCCAACAACAGGGACAAGTTTGAGCTTGAAATGGCTTGTTGGATGCATTTAGAAGGTTTTCAGGTGGTTTCGAGCTATTTTTGGGCTCTGTTGTGCACTGGTCTGACTGGTCGAGGACACCGGTCTGACCAGTGTGAGTGCTGGTCCTGTGCACATGTTGGGCACCGGTCTGACCGGTGGTGATGACCGGTCTGACCGGTGTGAGCTGAAGTAGTTGCAGCTACCCTGTTTTCAAGTGGGTTGCATGCATTCGTCCAGGGGGAGGTGCATTGGTTTAGGGGAAGCTTGCACGTGTGCAGGGGGAGCTCTTTGTGGTTGCTTGACCTTTGGTTCGGTAGTTTGCGCTCTTTGCTTGAGCTTTGTTTTTGACTTAGATGTGTCGAGCCGTTTCCCTTGCCTAGGGGGTCCGAGACTTGTCTTCTTCAAGTGATCTTGCTCTTTGCCCTTGTTTGTCTTTCAATCGCTTGTTGGAGTTTCTTTTTTTTCGTTTCTTTTCTTTTTCTTTTCTCTCTTGTTACTTTCGTGTGGGTGTTGTCAATGCACTCATCAAGGGGGGATTGAGGATCATGTGTGGTTCGAGGACCGGTGGATGGTCGCTTCCATGTATGATGAGTGATTGACAATGTTGCGTGGACTGATTCTCGGCTAAGTATTGCAGGTGCAGGTTGCGGCTTGACTGGTGTTGGTGCGGTGAAGAACAAGCGCGAAAGGTCGCCGCCGGTGAGGCCTCCAGGTGTGGAGAAGACAAGTAGGCTTCGTTCGAGGGACCCAGTGGCCAGCGGGGTCAAGTGCGGGCTGCATGGTGGCATGAACAGCAAGATGAAGTCATGGACGGTTTCTTGGTACAGCCTCAAAACCAAGGTCGAGCCGGGACTACGTGGGAGCCGAGTCATAAGTGGAGATTGGCGGAGGCTACACCGAGTTCGCGGGGTTTCCGGTGGTTCACAAGAAAACCACTGGGTTCCTTGGTTGATCCACAAAGCCAAGACCGTAGAACCGAAGACGGTGCTGCAGCAGTGCCAGACCAGTCTGACCGGTGGGTCTGACCGGTCTGACCGGTGGGTACCAGTCTGACCGGTGAGGAGCACCGGTCTTCGAAGCGGAGGACACGCGTCAGGATCGCAAGGCTTTTGTCAAGGCTAAGCAGGTTGCGGTCGCCGGGCATCCGTCCGATGGAGATAGCTTGAAGTCTTCTAAAACCGCCCTTGAGGGGATTATATCGGTTTTTGCTAGGAAAGGGTATTTTAGACTTTCGGTTGCCTCCATATAACCCAAGAGGTGAGAGGATGGCAGCCAAGTCTTGGAACCCTAGTTCATTTGCTTTTCTATTTTCCCTACCTATTTCCGTAGGACTTCTATATGACTAGCTTGAGAGCTTCATGGTGAGATCTTGTGAGAGGGTTAGATGATCTGGCGGCAAGCTAGACCTTGTAAGAACCTTTGTTGCATGTATAGATGATTCAGCGTAGTTCGTCAAGGTTTGGATGTGTTGTTCCCGGTTGTTCTTGGTGGTGATTTTCGGAGCTCTCTTTTGGTGATTTATTTGGGTTGTTTTCGGGACCTTACTCTTGGGGATTTGATGGGGGGAAATTTGTGGGAACCCTTCGTGGTTCTTTGGTTGTGATTCCCCTCCCAAATTCGTGAGTAAAGGGGCTTGATTTTGGGGTTTTCCGAGTTCTAGGGTTAGAGGTGCTTTTGGCGGGATTTCTTCGATTCCTCCTTTTTGGACAAGTTTTGGAGGGATTAAACTTGGCTATGGACTCCTCATGAGGTGTTCCTATTATCCCCAAAGTCTTGTTCATGTCCGTGGAGCGATTCGGGAGATCGAGATTTGGATTTGGGGGAGTTGACCCGCGGGTGCTGTTCATCCCGAGCTGCCCAGGCTGCACAGGTCTGACCGGTGCCATTGACTGGTCTGACCAGTGCGAGCCCTAGTGGGTTTTTGCTTGGGTGAACGTCTGGGTGTGTTCGCTGTTGTCCCGTGTTGGTGTGACGCCCCAGGTTTTCAGCCGGGTTTATTAACCCTAATGAGTAGGTCAACTGTGTTGACTTTGGTCAAACGATGGTCAACCTGGGCCATCACCTCGAAAGCATCCCCAACAACACCTAATGACACCCCTTGGTCAACTCATGGTCAAGGTTTGGTCAAAACCCTAGTAAAACCCCTTGAACAACCCTTTGCCCTCTAGTGTCAGACGGAACTTTTGCCGCGTTATCCAAATTTCACCTAAACACTTCAAAATCTCCCAATGTAAAAGTTGTGTATTTTGTCGAGGGACACAACTTTCATGTTGAGTGGCATTGCTGGTTTGAAGTGCAAAGGGGTGAAAAATGCAGGTCAACGCCGGAGGTCACTATTCATCGGCGCCCAGAAATC
This sequence comes from Cenchrus americanus, assembly GCA_947561735.1. NCBI lineage: Eukaryota > Viridiplantae > Streptophyta > Magnoliopsida > Poales > Poaceae > Cenchrus > Cenchrus americanus. The sequence continues at coordinate 192,656,160 of OX387244.1, forward strand.
TGCCATCTTGGCATCCAATTTGTGCACAAATGGTTGAGAAAAAGACCCTATGCCCTTTACGAAAGTTGTACAGGAATAGGTGATCTAGAACTTTGTTGTTGATCACTCAGCCCACTTCTGTTGAAACATTTGGAGATATTCGCCGTTGAACAGGCCTAAGTGGAATTGGGCCGGTGCTCCCGGCGCGAGAGCGCGCGCCGGCGCGCACGGTGTCACGACGTGGGGGCCACGCGGGCCGCACGTGCGCCGCCGTACCGCACGCCGAGGCCGGCTTCGGTCCGCCGGTTCCCGCGTGCCGTGGACCCCTTCCCCACTTGCGCCGCACCGCCTCCCTCCCCCCAATCCCCGGGCGCCACGCGCCGACCGTGCACGGGCCGTGCGCGCGGCGACCGCGCCGCCCGACCTATGCCGCCGCCGCCATACCGTGGCCATGGCACCGCCCATACCGCGGCCTGCTGCCTTGGAGCGCAAGGGAACACCCTCACCACCGCCATGCTCACCTTTAAATGCCGGCCGGTCCACGACCGCGCGCCTGCGCCATGGCCAGGCCGCTGCCGCCGCGCCATGGCTAAACCGCACTGCGAGCTCCATCTTCCGGTCCCTGCCATTGCCAACCAAAGCTGCTACTACCTCCCCTAGGACCCGTTGGAGCCTGTACACTCGCTTGTTGCTTAGGCTTGACCGCAGGCTCGCCGGAGTAGCCATCCCCGCGGCGGCCGCCGCCGGCTTACATCGTGCCCGCCCGCCAGTCTTCTCCCCGCCGCAAGTAAGCACCCAAATCAAGGACCCGCAGACCCTAGACCCTCCCCAAAAGCTTCCCCGGCCAAGACCGCAGGCGAGGTCGCCGGAATCCGGCCGGCCACGCCGTCCCCTTGGCCCGAGGACTACATTGGGGTGTTATTGCAAACGAGGGGTATATCTGTGAACCTCAAACTCTTTCCAAGGGTCTGTTCACGATTTGCATCTTACCCTTTTATGTGTTTCAGCTGCAACTTGTAAAATTTATTAAAAATCGTAGAAAAATTCAAAAATATCAAACCCAATTTTGTTGTGCTCAGTGTAACAAGAACTACAACTTTCTCCAAAGATGTATATACTTTTAAGCTACATTTTTTGCTTGAAAAATAGAAATGTAAAATACCTAGATTTGTGTTTCTGCGAAATCCACACAAGCCATTGAGCTGGATTTTGGATATGTTGTGGTAACAAGCATGTTTAGGTTCCGTGCCAAAATTTGCACAAAGTTGCTAAAGGGGTCTTTTTATATAAATTATCTTGTGATATTGATAAATCTGCATAGCTGATTTTTTGTAGCTTAAAATATAACTATTTTTAACCCAACTTCTGGGTATAATCTTATAATGTTGAAATGCACCTCTGGTAAATTTATCATGATTTTATCTCTGTTAGAAATATTTATTCCTGATTTATGTTTGTTTTTAATCATAAATGTGTAGATCAAGATCTACAAAGGCTATGGGTGTGTTTATTGGTTCTTTAGGCTTTTTTTAAACCAAAGCATGTGTAGGAGAAAGATTGGATTCATTTCTGTTATATTTATTTTACTATGCATTAATCCTCTATTTGCTAACTAGAAATGCCTTCAATTTTGTGTATTAATTTCAGTGGTGCAAAAATCAAAGGCTTGCTGTCCAGAGGTGTGCCTCCTGGTCATTAGGACCAGTAGGTACTGTTGGATGAGTTGTGATGTTTTTAGTTGATTAAAGGGTTGAAAGCTAGATTAATCTAGTAAAGGAAAATAGGAAAAATACTCCCTTTTGTGCATAAGTCACATAAATGAATTAGGAAAGCAAAATGGTGATGCCAAAGTAAGTTCCTTGCTGTTTGTTTTTAAATTAAATATTTCTTTAATAGATGTGCACACAACCGCCTTAAAGAGAAGGCTGAATAGGCTTTTTGATTGTCTTTAAAAGGAGAAATGTTTAAATACGTTTCTTAAGGTGAATATGACCAACTTTATACTCTCTGTAACAGTTTGGTACTGTTTTTGAGTTAAATTAAATTAATCACCCTCCTAATCACTGCATTACATTCTCCGTGTAGAAGTCCCCGATGGTAGCTATACGCTTGTGCCAGCTGACGAGGATGAGGGAGTAGGAGGAGACGTGCACTACGTGACCGTAGAGTAAGACCTGGACCAAAGTCCGGAAGTGTGTGTGTCTACGTGTACTGACGAAGGTAAGCCCTGGTTTATTCATTAACCCATGTGTTTCTTTAAAACTTCTGAATTTACTTCTTGTTATTGTATGTGCATTTACGTTCAGGAGTTGAAATGAAACCCTACTCGCATGATCCATAAGTACCTATGATCTTTTACTAGCATGTTAGGTCACTAGTTGCTATGCTTAAGGTTCCGGTACAAGTCGAGTGATGTTCGTCACTCGCGAGAATAGGATTTCTTTTATGGAATCACCATATGTTTAAATGGATTGCTCATGTGGTAAGAGCATGGGATTTGGGCTCCAGTCGAATGGCTTCGTTAGCTAAGTGTTTGAAAGTACTAAACACTTGTCGGAAATGGGTACGGTAAGCCTAGTACCTAACTGAGGCGGTACGGGGTTTTACTATCACTACTCTTAGGGTTGCGGCCCCGGGCTCGCCACCCGAGTACATGCGTGAGGCTGGGTGACCTTAGTGGCCTAGCCCAGATAAACCTTGTACTTAAGACTGTGAGCTATTATCCCCAAACCCAAGAATGACGGGAACCGCCTGGTTGGTGAACTCTTAGTGAGGGCACCTCCCGTGTGTTTAGGTCCACCTTGCAAGGTTATGAATCAATCGATTGTCGGCCTCTCACCGTCATCTGATACTACTTGCCCGACTGGCCATGATATCCCTTTATGATGGAACTTTGTGAATATTATTACTTTGATTAATTGTTTGTACAACTTTGGTTGTAATAGTTACTTATCTAGTAACGATTACTTCAACTAGAACATGAGCTAAATATGGAAAGTAAGGATTCACTACTTAGCAGCTTTTTGGCAAACAAACCCACTAGCCAAAAGCCTTGCATGACTAGAGGTACAGTCTTTCTTTTAGACGGGTAAGTCTTGCTGAGTATTAGTATACTCAGCCTTGCTTTATAAATGTTGCTCCAGGTAATGCATCTGATGTGTGGCCCAGAGAACTTCCACCCGACTGGGAGCTGGAATGGGTGGATGACGAAGAGTGATTGCATCATGGACAGGCCTCCTATGATGTGATCGTATCGTTTAGTTATCTTCCGCTGCTTTCAATAAACTCTGAACCATTTACTTTCATGTCAAAGAACCATGTTTGTAATAATGAACCCTACAGGGATGTGATAGTTTAATTTGTAAGGCACTTTGTACTCTCCTTCATGGGAGTTTTAATGCATACGTTCGATCCTCTCTGTGATATCAAGTGATTTACCGGGCGTTAACCCGGTACACTCAACGGGATGCTTCTTTATTATCGCTTAATGACCAAATGGAGTGGTTTAGGCGATAGTACGGAATTATCTCGGGTGGGGTTGTCACAGCTGGTATCAGAGCGACCAAATTCACCGGAGTGATTAGATTAATATTAATCACATGATTTACAATAAAAATTGCCAAGATTGATTGGATTTTGAAAATTCATTGGATCGTTAAGGAATGATCTAGATCGAGAGGCCCTAGAGGGAATTTTGGGTTCTTTAAGGTGGCATAAGAATCTATGGTTTATTTTGCTAACTTCCAGCACTTTACTTCATGTCAGACTTACTTTATTGCACAACCAAACTAAATGAGCCACATGTTTAATACGTGTGCTATTCCGCATCACTGGAATTGCGAGGGTTGATGGACTGATCCATTCCACGGATCCCATCTTCGCGTCTAGATATGTGTTGTGGTGTCGCCACGTGTCTCATACGTGTGCATTCCGAATGTCGATCATGCGAGGCAAGGATACACTCCATTCAAACGGAGGGTGTCCGAGGTTGGACGCTGTCCATGCAGCGGCTTGATGCATGGATACCATTTCTATAAGTGAACGGTAATGTATGTGGACGCTTTCATGACATGCTGGCACGAAAGGTTCGTTTTCTGCAGGTACACTAACAACGTTCGTAAGTCCTTAAGTGCGAATCGAGTAGCTCCGACTAGTTATTATAAGGAGAGCCGATTATAAGCTTGCCATCGGCACTAACTACGTCTTTGGATCTAGTTGTGTAAGGTCGTTTAAGGAGTGTGCATGCATAATTAAAATCTTGATGAACCAAAAATTGGTAACTGCTTGTTGGGATAATTTTCCAAGGGTGAATTGCCTGATCTTAGATAGGGTTCCTCTCTTTGATCTTTGGCAGATCTCTGACACATTCTGTTTCTGCCATTTCTCAATTTTTGTAGCCAAATCTGTGAGGAATCTGACTAGACATCCTTTAGGAAAGTTGTTTCTTATCAAGTTGAGCATCCACTGTGACTTTCTCAGGATTTTAGGAATTTTCTACAGAGAGTTATGCGCAGATTAGTGAGTCTCTGTTCTGCTGTTTTTCGGGGTAACCTCCCTCTGAAAATGCAATTTTTCGAGCATGTTCCAATCCAATCTAGATCTACCTTTGAATACCAAAAGTGTGCATAATTATGCCACTGAGTTGATGGTGAAAATTTGGAAAATTTTGGGACTCTGGTGTTTGAGTGGGAATTTTGTTCCCCGCCGCCAGAATATGACCCCCCGTACCAAATTCTCCACACGTGATAACCTTAGCTTTTGATTCCAGGTTGGATATCAAGTTGCTGCAAACCTTTGCATTGGTATGCACGTTGGAGTCATGAATCCTTGTAGTCTTGAGCTGAGTGCACGAAGTTCTCAGTTCGAGAATCTTGCGTTTCCCGAGTCGAACGTTTGTTCCAATTGAGTTTTTCGTCGTACATGTTCTACTTGTGAGAACAAGCTTATGAATATGTATTTAATCGAAGCTCAATTCTTTCAGAAGGTGGGACCGACATGCAGCTCCACAGATAGTTTTGGTGTGTCGAGTAGTGGTAGTGACGTACCACTACCACCCAGGACGATGGTAGAGGCATTCATGGCTGCTCAAAAGAGAATGTTGTGCCAAATCCTTCAGACGCAGCAGCAGCTCGTCCAGATGCTGTAGCAGCAACCTCCCCTTGGTGCCAATCCAGATGGACCAAATTTGGTCGCTCAGACCATGAACCCCATCAGAAAAGATCTGGAGAAACCTCAACCCTTTGAGTCCTGCTCGCCCCGAGTACCTACTCATGGTGATATAGACACCATTGCTGGTGAAATCGAGATGTTGGAAGAACAAAATTTAGTGTTAAGTCATATGGTGGACAATATCCTCCAGGATCGTTATCAAGGGTTATCGCAAACTAGTTTAACGGACGGTCTCTCGCAGGCGTTATTTACGTCTGTGGTTGAGCAGGCCCGCTTGTGCCATTTGTTGGTGGATCATATGAAGAAGAGTCAACTCAACACCTCTGATTCCTTACTACCACCATCAAAGCTACCAATGGACCTTACCAAGGAAGAAGGGAAAAGCCGGAGCCACAAGCGAGCATTCCCCGAAATGGATTTGAGTGAGTGGGGAATTACATTAAGGGAATTTTGTCCTCGCAGGGGCAAACAAAGTGACAACAGCGGCAAGAAGCCACGTCAACATGCTTCCATGCCTAATAATTCATGGGCATGGAAATGCATTACATAGCATGTGCATTTGGAAACCTAGATGGACCAACGTGCATACACATTGAAGCTTTCAACCTTCCTCCTCTATCTTCCTTATGGCTGATGAGATTGTTGTTCCATGACCAAAGGTGCCGCGACGGAACCTAGTGCATCATGTGTGCTGCAGCCATGTGATTACCACTAGGGGCGCGCTAGGTATCTTGGTTGGGAGCATGCAACTCACTGCAAATCCATGTACTTCGCTCTATGTTATCTCCCTTGTTACCAGCTAACTGCATGAGTAAACAAGTCATGCTAACAAGCATCACGAGCATCATATCCCATGAACATGTGCATTTCTCACTATGCATCATGGCAAGTGCATCATATGTTCATATGCACAAGCATCATGTGCTCATCTGCATGTGCCTCACACTCTATGCACCACAACATGAGCATTAACATGTGCACCACTCCATTGTTGCACCGGTAATGTAAGGAATGTTGTCCACCGAACTCACCCACTAAATAGTATGTGAGCAAACTATCTTCTGACATTGTTGTACCAACCTTTCCTTCAAGTCATTCTCATTTATATCCACCAACAACCTCGTGCAATAGCTCCTTATGATCTTACCATCCTTTATGGTTGTTATGGACAACTCCTAAGGATAGAACCATTGATTCATCCTTAAACCTTTGTTGCTTTCCAAAAATAAATCCAGAAATCTTAGTGAACAAATGTCACAAACGTTTGTTTACTAGCCTTACCTTTCTTCATAGAAATCTCTTTTGGTAATCACCTTTGTCAATTTGGTTTCCTTCCGCCTAATCTCAAAGCTCCCTTAGCATCTGATCAAATCAACCGGCTAAGTTGAGGAGATAGGAGCGAAGTTTTCGGAGCAATAAGGGTTCTCGAAAAGCCAAGCCATGATAGTCCTCTATCATTTATCAATCCATGATCCGGTGACCATAATGTCCAGATCCTACGAATCGAGAAACGAGCAAACGAAGTATTTGTTAAATCTTTACCTAGATTCTCCTTGTTACAATCTCACCATCTCGGTCAATTCTTCCGACCGTTGGACCCCATTCTTTCAGTGCCATGATGGTACGACGTCGTAGCGTCGCCCTGTTATCTTTTTTGCCGCCTCCATGATCACGTCGCCGAGACCTCACGAGCCGACCATTATCGAGCCCTGTGTGGCCACCGCCGGATCACTCCGCTAGTCCCTACCTCAGTCAGTTGGGATGACCGTTGCGTATCCGTTGGGGTATAAAAAGGGAAACCATCCCGCGGGGTTGCTACTGCCAAGTCTCGCCAAATTTCGAGCTCGACAGTGCTGCCTCTCTTGTTTTCCCCTTCGGCTCCGCCACTAGCCCATCTTTGCCGTTGCTCCGCCCACTCGCCAAGCAAGCTGTTTCGCCATTTTCGTCCACAACCTCATCCCGTATCCCGTATCGCAGACCATGGCTCAGTTCATGGAGACGTTCGAGCCCCTCCACTGGACGCTTGTAGCGATGTATCTCTCAATTGTTGGCAGAGTTTTCCTTCTTGTATTTTTCCATGTACACATCCATCGTCCGCTTCCTCATGAACTGCGTTGAGGCAGTGAGGAGAGCACCGTGTATCATTTGCCTTATCTGAATTCTCGCTGTCCAGAAATGTAAGCAAGTATATCTTCCATCTCGTAACCCTTACCTTGTTAGAAAGTGATGCCCTAATCTTGTTGTCGAATCTCGGGACGAGATTCTGTTTAAGGGGGGTAGGCTGTGACGCCCCAGGCTTTCAGCCAGGTTTATTAACCCTAATGAGCAGGTCAACTGTGTTGACTTTGGTCAAACGATGGTCAACCTGGGCCATCACCTCGAAAGCATCCCCGACAACCCCTAATGACACCCCTTGGTTAACTCATGGTCAAGGTTTGGTCAAAACCATAGTCAAACCCCTTGAACACCCCTTTGCCCTCTAGTGTCAGCCAGAACTTTTGCCGCGTTCTTCAAATTTCACATAAACACTTCAAAATCTCCCAATGTAAAAGTTGTGTATTTTGTCGAGGGACACAACTTTCATGTTGAGTGGCATTGCTGGTTTGAAGTGCAAAAGGGTGAAAAATGCAAGTCAACGCCGGAGGTCACTATTCATCGGCGCCCAGAAATCTGCCATCTTGGCATCCAATTTGTGCACAAATGGTGGAGAAAAAGACCCTATGCCCTTTATGAAAGTTGTATAGGAATAGGAGATCTACAACTTTGCTGTTGATCACTCAGCCCACTTAGGTTGGAACAATTGGAGATATTCACAGTTGAACAAGCCTAAGTGGAATTGGGCCGTTGCTCCCGGCGCCAGAGCGCGCGCCGACGCGCACGGCGTCACGACGCGGGCGCCACGCGAGCCGCCCGTTCGCCGCCGTACCGCACGCCGAGTCCGGCTTCGGTCTGCCGGTTCCCGTGCGCCGTGGACCCCTTCCCCACTTGCGCCGCACCGCCTCCCTCCCCCACTCCCCGGGCGCCACGCGCCGAGCGCGCACGAGACGTGCCGCGCCGACCGCGCCGCCTGGCCTATGCCGCTGCCGCCGTACCGCGACCATGGCACTGCCCATATCGCAGCCAGCTGTCTTGGAGCGCAAGGGAACACCCTCACCACCGCCTTGCTCACCTTTAAATGCCGGCCGGTCCATGCCCGCGCGCACTGCGCCATGGCCAGGCCGCTGCCGCCATGCCATGGCTAAACCGCATGGCGATCTCCATCTTCTAGTCCCTGCCATTGCCAACCAAAGCTGCTACTACCTCCTCTAGGACCCGTTGGAGCCTGTACACTCACTTGTTGCTTAGGCTTGACCGCAGGCTCACCGGAGTAGCCATCCCCACGGCCGCCGTCGCCGGCTTACGCCGTGCCCGCCCGCCGGTCTTCTCCCCGCCGCAAGTAAGCACCCAAATCAAGGACCCGCGGACCCTAGACCCTCCCCAGCAGCTTCCCCGGCCAAGACCGTCGGCGTGGTCGCCGGAATCCAGCCGGTCGCGCCGTCCCCTTGGCCCGAGGACTACATTGCATGGCTGGAGTTCTTTGTAGGGGTGTTATTGCAAACGACGGGTATATCTGTGAACCTCAAACGCTTTCCAAGGGTCTGTTCGCGATTTGCATCTTACCCTTTTATGTGTTTCAGCTGCAACTTGTAAAATTTATTATACATCGTAGAAAATCCAAAAATATCAAACCCAATTTTCTTGTGCTCAGTGTAACAAGAACTACAACTTTCTCCAAAGATGTATATACTTTTAAGCTACAGTTTTGGATTGAAAAATAGAAATGTAAAATACCTAGATTTGTGTTTCTGCAAAATCCACACAAGCTATTGAGCTGGATTCTGGATATGTTGTGGTAACTATCATTTTTAGGTTCTGTGCCAAAATTTGCACAAAGTTGCTAAAGGGATCTTTTTATGTAAATCATCTTGTGATATTGATAAATCTGCCTAGATGATTTTTGTAGCCTAAAATATAATTATTTTTGAAATGTTGAAATGCACCTCTAGTAAATTTATCACGATTTTATCTCTATTAGAAATATTTATTCCTGATTTATGTTTGTTTTTAATCATAAATGTGTAGATCAAGATCTACAAAGGCTATGGGTGTGTTTATTGATTCTTTAGGCTTGTTTTGGACCAAAGCATGTGTAGGAGAAATATTGGATTCATTTCTGTTGTATTTATTTTACTATGTATTAATCCTCTATTTGCGAACTAGAAATGCCTTCAATTTTGTATATTAATTTTAGTGGTGCCAAAATCAAATGCTTGCTGTCCAGAGGTGTGCCTCTTGGTCATTAGGACTAGTAGCTACTGTTGGATGAGTTGTGATGTTTTTAGTTGATTAAAGGGTTGCAAACTAGATTAATCTAGTAATGGAAAATAGGAAAAATACTCCCTTTTGTGCATAAGTCACATAAATGAATTAGGAAAGCAAAATGGTGATGCCAAAGTAAATTCCTTGCTGTTTGTTTTAAAATTAAATATTTCTTTAATGATGTGCACACAACCGCCTTAAAGAGAAGGCTGAATAGGCTTTTTGATTGTCTTTAAAAGGAGAAAGGTTTAAATACTTTTCTTAAGGTGAATATGACAAACTTTATACTCTCTGTAACAGTTTGGTACTGTTTTTGAGTTAAATTAAATTAATCACCCCCCTAATCACTGCATTGCATTCCCCGTGTAGAAGTCCCCGACGGTAGCTATACGCTTGTGCCCGCTGACGAGGACGAGGGAGTAGGAGGAGACGTGCACTACGCGACGGTAGAGCAAGACCCGGACCAAAGTCCGGAAGTGTGTGTGTCTGCTTGTACTGACGAAGGCAAGCCCCGGTTTATTCATTAACCCATGTGTTTCTTTAAAACTTCTGAATTTACTTCTTGTTATTGTATGTGCATTTACTTTCGGGAGTTGAAACGAAACCCTATTTGCATGATCCATAAGTACCTATGATCTTTTACTAGCATGTTAGGTCGCTAGTTGCTATGCTTAAAGATCCGGTACAAGTTGAGTGATGTTCGTCACTCGCGAGAATAGGATCTCCTTTATGGAATCACCATATGTTTAAATGGATTGCTCATGTGGTAAGAGCATGGGATTTGGGCTCCGGTCCAATGGCTTCGTTGGCTAAGTATTTGAAAGTACTAAACACTTGTCGGAAATGTGTACGGTAAGCCTAGTACCTAGATGAGGCGGTACAGGGTTTTACTATCACTACTCTTAGGGTTGCGGCCCCGGGCTCGCCACCCGAGTACATGTGTGAGGCTGGGTGACCTTAGTGGCGTAGCCCAGATAAACCTTGTACTTAAGACTGTGAGCTATTATCCCCAAACTGAAGAATGACGGGAACCGCCTGGTTGGTGAACTCTTAGTGAGGGCACCTCCCGTGTGTTTAGGTCCACCTTGCGAGGTTATGAATCAATTGATTGTCAGCCTCTCACCGTCATCTAAGACTACTTACCCGACTGGCCATGATAACCCTTTATGATGGAACTTTGTGAAGATTATTACTTTGATTAATTGTTTGTACAACTTTGGTTGTAATAGTTGCTTATCTAGTAATGATTACTTGAACTAGAACATGAGCTAAATATGGAAAGTAAGGATTCACTACTTAGCAGCTTTTTGGCAAACAAACCCACTAGCCAAAAGTCTTTCTTTTAGACGGGTAAGTCATGCTGAGTATTAGTATACTGAGCCTTGCTTTATAAATGGTGTTCCAGGTAATGCATCTGATGTGTGGCCTGGAGAACTTACACCCGACTAGGAGCTGGAATGGGTGGATGGCGAAGAGTGATTGCATAATGGACAGGCCTTTTATGATGTGATCGTATCGTTTAGTTATCTTCCGCTATTTTCAATCAACTCTGAACCATTTACTTTCATGTCAAAGAACTATGTTTGTAATAATGAACCCTACGGGGATGTGATAGTTTAATTTGTAAGGCACTCTGGACTCTCCTTCGTGGGAGTTTTAATGCATACGTTCGATCCTCTCTGTGATGTCAAGTGATTTACCGGGCGTTAACCCGACAACACTCAACGGGATACTTCTTTATTATCGATTAATGACCAAATGGAGTAGTTTAGGCGATAGTACGGAATTATCTCGGGTGGGGTTGTCACAGTTGGGACTGTTTCGAGTTTGGGTCAGTTTGGAGGTTGGTTGGCCTGTTTGGTGCTTTGGGGGCTTTCAGGCTGTGACCGGTCTAACCGGTGTGTCTCACCGGTCTGACCGGTGTGGAGCCACTTTGTGGAAGTTGCCCAGTTTCACCAGCAGGGACCGGTGTGACCGGTGGTGCTCACCGGTCTGACCGGTGCGTTGGTCAGTGGACTCGAGGTTTGGTGTTCCGCTGCGTTCTCGGGTTAGAAGGTTGTGTGTTGGCTCCTATGTCTAGTGGCACTCCAGTGGCTACGTGGGCTTGACCAACTTGGGTAGTGAGTTGGAGACGTGTGTTAGAAGCCGCGTTCATCTTGTTGGAGTTTCCATCTCCTTCGAGAAGAATTTTTATCGGCTCCCATTCACTCCCCCCCTTTCTGGTTCGCCGTATCGGTCCTTCAATCCCTATCATCATTGCGAGGATAGGGCTTGCAGTCACGGTAATCTCATTGATCAGGTCGACGGTTACGATTGTCGAAGCATTGGCCAACGTTGTGGTCGTCGTTGCCATTGCTTCTGGTCTTCTTGGAGGTAGACGGGACTCCAAGGGCACGCTTCAGCTGCTCGCACTCCCTCATGGTGTGCTTTGCATCACGATGGAACTGGCATTGGTCGTCCATGACCATATTGAAGTCACCTTCGAGGATGGTGGAAGGTCTTGGTGGATCTGCTACATAGGCTTCGCCAGATCACTTGCGCGACCTGGTGCCTCTGTCATCGTGGTCTTCTCCGTTGAAGTCATGCATTGCCGCATCTTGCGTGTCGACCAGTTTGTCGACATAGGCCATGAGGTGACCAATGGTTTTTGCATCAGCTTTGTGGATCTTCTCAAACAATTTGATGTTGGTGATTCCTATTTTGTAGTAGGCAATGACGTCATCATCTTTTACACCTGCAAGGGTGTTGCGGTTCTCGAAGTAGCAGTTAGTGTACTCACGGAGAGTTTCATCACTTCTCATCCGTACTCTAGCGAGGTGGTGAGTATTGCCAGGACCATTGTAGGTCGCCTGGTAATTGGTTGTGAAAAGGCGAGACAGAGTTGCCCAGGAGGTGATGCACTCTACTGGGAGATTGTCGAGCCACAAGACTGGTGCCTTGCCCATTACGAGGGGGAAGTATCCCGCCATGTGGTCTCCATTGCCTCCAGAGGCACGCGCCGCTATGCTGTACATTTTGAGCCATATACTCGGATCGGAGCGACCGTCGTACTTCTCAACGGATGGCTTGAAGTCTTTTGGGCATCTGATCGTCTGGAGACGTCGTGAGAAAGCTGGGAAATTATTGACCGCTCCCGGGCTTGCTGATGTGGCGTGAGCCGCGGGGATAACATAGAGGTCGTCGGGAGGGCCGTTGTCTTGGTCGTACTGAGCGCGTCGCAGGAGTCCTGGTCATGCATGATCCGGAGATCTGTAGCTTTAATGGGGTTGTTGGCGTCAAGGGCGTCAGGGACCCCATGCTCGCGGTCGTAGTCAGCACGTTGAGCTATCTCGTCTTCATCTCTTATGCGGTGACGCTGACTTCCTTACGCACGATTGGCCTGGACCGGAGGAGGCTGAGCACTTGCATTATGTATTGGCTTTGGAGAAATGTTTGCCTTAACATTGGCAGCGTTGGCCGCATTGTTGACGACGTTACTAGCGGCATTGACCGGATCGTTTGCGGGAACATTAGCCACAGGGTTGGCTGGCGCGTTGGCTGCGGCGTTGGCGGCGGGGTTGACTGGCTGTGCTACTTCGTTTTCGCCTCGACCTTCTTCAGCCACCTGGTCGAGGGGACCCTGGCATTGACGTCGCTGGCGAGGACGTCTTCTGGAGTAGGAACTTGCTGCGGATTTGCTGTATCCAGGACCTATTTCTTCAATCTGAGCAGCTGCGACGCGGACGTTGGCTTGGAGGCGGCGGACCATTGGGGAATCTTCGAGGTGATTTAGAGCGACAAGAGCGGCTCCCAAGTTGGTTTGCGGTGAGTTGTAGATTTCGAGTCCGTCACGCTCGAAATCCCTAAGGGGATCTTGTGCACGCAGTCTGTTAGCACGAGGTTGATCATCTTGGCGTCGCTACCGCGGAGCAGCCGGTGCCGCAGGTGCTTGTTGCCCGGCATTGGTGTTGGCTTGTCCGGCGTTAGCCAGTTGGTGGCCTGCACCTGGGGCAGCAACAGCGAGCTCTTGTTGTCACTGGATGGCTCTGGCAGCATTGGCGTTTTCACGCTCTTGACATTGCTCATCGGTTTCTCCATCTTGTGGCGGTACATCCACAGAGACAACCAAGATCTGGCAATCTAGTGTCTCGAACTCTTCTCCCAGATAGTTCAGGGAGATCGTTGTGTACGCGACCTGGAACACAAGGCGGTCCGGAGATGATTATTGGTTCATCCAATGGTGGTGAGCCATGGTGAGAGGTCGGCGAAGTTTCTTGAGGACATGACACTAGCGTGCGGTGTGCTTGGACTTCTCATGGATAGGGTAGGGTTCGTCGAGGTGATTCCTGTAGCTTCCGCGATCTTGGTTCTTGGGTCCAGATTCAATCTAGATCTTGCGCTTCATGAAGCGTGATGCTAGACGAGCTGTGTTGCACAAGCCAAGAGGCATGCTGGAAGGTGACGAGGTCGTTCGAGGGCGTTTGACGTGCTCACAGACTTTGATCATGTTAGAGAGCATGCCCTCGACACGATAGATCCCAGCGATCAGATTGCTAGGAGTGGGTGGGTGGGTTTCTGCCAACAGATCTGTTTCGATCTATTGGTTGGTGGAGACCGTGTTTCCTTTGCTGACGAGGCAGGCGGCTGGAGCGGTGCATGTCGCCGGCATCGAGGCAAAGCAGATGTCGACGGGGTTGGCGAGGATGTCTGCCATGCTCTCTGGGAAGATGACGTCGTTGGTCGAAGCCATCGAGTTGCACGAAGAACCTTGACTCAGTCCCTACCTGGCGCACCAACTGTTAGATGGTGAGATCTGGACAGCCCACAGGGGTGTTAATCCTTGTGGTTTATTTGTTCGGCGGGGAGGAGTCTAAGGCTAAGAACTCGAAGGTCGCACATGAGTACGCGGAACTCAGAGAACATGGCGAGTTTATACTGGTTCGGGCCTCTGGAGAGTAATACCCTACGTCTAGTTGTCAGTGTAGATAGCTTGGGGATTGGATATGAATACAAGGGGTCGCCTCGTCCGCCTTATATTGGCCAGCGGGCGAGGTCGGTTCCCAGACACCTGGTCTGTTACGACCAGGAGACCTATGTCTACATTATACTTCTTACCATACCCCGTTGATCTGCTTTGGTCGTAATCCACCGAGGTCTCGTCTTGTACGCCGAGTCTTGAGGTCGTGCCGAATGAGGTCGTTTGGGGAATCTTCTAGAAGGTCTTCAAGAGGTCATGTGGGCCACCAACTAGGTCGGTTGGGCCCACTAACAGGTCGGTGGGTCTTCTAGTAGGCCGAACCCACTTGTCGGGGACGGCCGTGAGCCTGGTCGGTGGGGACCCAGAGGTACCCATGTCTCACATGACCCCAACAACTGACTGTCAACCTACTACGTCACCGTTAAGGCGGCAGGAGGCAACTTCCCACTAGTGATGGGCAACACTGTTGATGGCGGACTACTTCCCGCTGGTAATGGGCGACGCACCGTCGCTCTGGCTCAACTACCTCCGAGCAGGCAGCATCACGTCGTGGGCCGACCTATCCCAGGCCTTCACCTTGAACTTCCAGGTGACCTATAATCACCCTGGAAACGCCTTCAACCTCGGGATGGTGACCATGAAGGCTAGCGAGCGGCTACGGGACTACACCAACCGGTTCTTCGAGAACCGCAACACCTACGTCAGCGATCGGGACGACCAGGTCGACGACAACTACCAAGAAAGGCGTCAGGGGCCGTAAGGTCTTTGAGATGATCCACGAGTCTGGCTCCATGAAGGTTGCGCCACTTATGGACGTCGTCAGCAAGCTCATTGACACCGAGGAGGCCTTGGTCAACCAGTTTGACCATGACGGCAAGCAAGATGCTGGCACCTCTGGCGCCGCCGGAGAAGCCAGCTCGAAGTTTTGCAAGCCACCTTCAGAGGTACTCCCATCAAACAGGCGTCGACCTTCGACGTTCAACGTCAAGGAGTTCAACACAGTGCTGGACAGCCATGCACATTCCATGAAGGGGGAAATCACACGGTCCGCGAGTGCTAATAGTTCAACAGGGCATTCCGCACGCCCGACGACCCAAAGCGACCCAGAGGCAACGGGGACCGGTCATCCCCATGTCGCTACAACAACAGCCGCCACGACGACCGGCGTGGACGTGGGGACAACGATCACCGTGACAACCGGTGATGTGACAACCAGCAGCCGGAAGACCGACGCGATGAGCACGACCTGCCTCCCCCGCCGGAGACAGGCAACCCCAACGGCCCGTTCCAGCAGGGCAAGATGTCGATCAACATGATCGTCGGTGGCTTGACGAACAGCACGAGCAGGAGAAGGTACCACAAGGACTACCGCAGGGTGAAGCTCATCCACACCAAACCATCACAGCCTCTGCGCTGGTGGTAGCAGCCCATCACCTTCTCCAGGGCTGATCACTGGGTTCACATCCCAAACCCTATCTCGTACCCGCTGGTTGTCCAGCCCATCGTCGAGGGCTCCTTGCTCCTTCAAACCCTCATCGACAGAGGCAGCGGGCTCAACGTCATCTTCGTCGACACCCTGAAGAAGATGGATTTCGACTTCAAGAGGCTTACAGAGTGCGACGAGACCTTCTTAGGCATCGTGCTCGGCAAGGCGGCCTACCCATGGGTCGAGTCTCGCTCCCGGTCACGTTCGGCACGAAGGAGAATTTCCGCATAGAGTTCCTCAGCTTCGAGGTTGCTGATTTCAAGTCGTCCTACAACGCCATCCTAGGTCGCCCCATGTAGGCTATGTTCATGGCCGTCCCGCACTACACCTATTTGGTGCTGAAGATGTCTGCTCCCAAGGGAGTCCTCACAGTCTACGGTAACCTGCTCATCTCATTCAAGTGCGACAACAAGGCCCTTGAGATCACCACAACAAGCGCCTTCTTCAGCACCTTGGCCGTCATAGTGGTCAAGGCCAAGAAGGTCGCCCCGACCGACCTGACCATCCTAGAGAAGAAGCGCACCGAGACCACCCTGGATGCTACACCAACGACGAAGAAGGTCTGCCTCGGCCTTGCCGACCCAGCGAAGACAGTGGTCATCGGTGACAACCTCAAGGAGAAATAGGAACTCGCGCTCACCAGTTTCCTCTGGCACAATGCTGACATGTTCGCATGGACCCCGTCAGATATGCCAGGTGTTCCAAGGGAGCTGGCTAAGCACTCCTTGGATGTAAGCAAGATGGCCAAACTTGTCAAGCAGAAGCTACGCCGCTTTGCGAAGGATCTCAAGGAGGTCATTAGGGTAGAAATTTTAAAGCTCTTAGCTGCCAGATTCATCCGTGAATGTAAAAACCTGGTTTGGCTCACCAACCTGGTGCTTGTACCCAAGAAAATCGGTCAACGGAGAATGTGTATCGACTACACCAATCTCAACCGTCACTGCCCTAAAGACCCCTTCCCTCCTCCGCGTATCGACCAGGTCGTCGACTCCACCGCTGGAAGCGCCTTGCTGTGCTTCCTCGACTGCTACTTGGGCTATCACCAGATAGCCTTGAAGGTCTCTAACCAGGATAAGACGGTGTTCATAACACCGCACGACATCTATTGCTACACGGCCATGACTTTCGGCCTCAAGAATGCTGGAGCGACCTAGCAGAAGGCCATCCAGAAGTGTTTGGAGCCCCATATCGGCAAGAACGTCCAAGCTTACGTCAACGACGTGGTTGTCAAGACCACCGATGAAAATGACCTCATCGCCAACCTCACCTAGATCTTCGCCAACCTCCGGCACTAACGCTAGAAGCTCAACCCGGAGAAGTGCGTCTTCGATGTCCCATCTGGCAAGCTTCTAGTCTTTATGGTGAGCCACCGCGGCATCGAGTCAAACCCACCATGGTCGACGCCATCCGCAAGATGAGTATGCTGAATGTATTCTTATATGTACACAGTCACTATCGAAAGAATAATTAATGACCTTGAGTGTGCTGAATGTATTCTTATCTAGGTGAATGTGGTCAACCATGCACCCCATGGTTGTCATTTATTGAATATAATTAATTGAATTAGAAATTGTCAATTAAATCTTGCATTTGCATCATCGTGTAGATCTTTAATACGGTAGTTATACGCTCATGCCGGAAGGAGGAGACGAAGGTGCTGACGAAGGGCTGCAGTATGTGGACATAGCTCAAGACCTGGACCAAAGTCCAGCTGGGCCCAAGGCCAACCTTGCCAGCGAAGGCAAGCCCCGGATCATTAACCCCGTCTTTTAAAATTATGCAATTATCTTTTGCTACGATTGTGCACTTACGTTTCAGGAGTTACTTTGAAACCCTATATGCATGATCCCTAGGTACCTATGCTCTATCACTAGTATTGTAGGTCGATAGCTGCTATACTATAGGACCGTTACAAGTCGAGTGCTGCTCGTCACTCGCGAGAATAGGTTCTTATGTTGAAATCATAAGTTCTTTATTAATGGATTGCTCATGTGGTAGGAGCATGGGATTTGGGCTTCGGTCCTTTGGCTTTCGTGGGCTAAGCTTTTGAATGTACTAAGCACTTGTCGGGAATGGGACCGGTAAGCCTAGTACCTTAATGAGACGGCGTGGGAACTCTCCCTTACTACTCTTGAGTATTCACCTACCCAGCTAGCTACCGGGAAGGGGATGCATGTGTGAGACTTGGTGCCTTGCGGGGTATGCCATTTAGCCTTGTACCCAAGACTGTAAGCATTGGTCCCAACCCGAGGACTTTTGGGAGCTGCCAGGATGGTTGTCCTCGCGGGGCACCCTACCGTGTGCTTAGGTTTACCTTACAAGGTTTGAATCAATCTATTGTCGGCCTCTCACCATTATCCGAGACTGCTTAATCAATTGGCCATGATATCCCGTAATGATGGAACTTGGTGAATATTGTTGTATGAACTAATTGCTTGTCCAATTCTTGATTGAATGAGATGGCGCACTTAGAAATGGTAATCAACTTGAACTTGTGCTCAAATATTGAGAGTAAGGACCTACTCTTTGTTGCATTCCAGCAAAAGAACTCCACCGACCAAAAGCCTCTCATGTCTAGAGTTCGGAGATGTAGATGTCACCCGACGGTTAATTCTTGCTGAGTATTAGTATACTCAGCCTTGCTTTAAAACTGTTGTGCAGGTGTTGTTGACCGGGTGGATGACGCCAAGTGATGACATCACGGATGGCCTCTTGTGATGTTTACCGTTGCGCTAGATTATTTTATTTCCGCTGTTTTCAAACTCTGAACCTTTACTTCATGCCTTGAACAATGGTTTGTAATAAATTGGATTTACACTACAGGAAATTATTTAATCTATGACGTAATCATTCTGTCGCAGATTAAATAAAATTCGTCGCAAATCAGCATCTACGACGATTTACTTTTTCATGGTGGAATGAGCGTCATTGATTAAATCTCTCGACGTTCCCTTAATAAACGTCGCGATCTGTGACTATCTGAATCGTCACGAAGCAGTCCGAGGCCCATGCATCCCAACCCAAAGCCTGGTTTTAGCGATGAAAATAATCGTCACGAATTGTTGCTGACATGGATCATTATGTGACTGCCAACATGGATGCTGATGTGGCTGCCTACGTGGATGACACATGGATGCCTACGTGGATGACACGTGGCATCCTACGTGGACAATGATGTGGCATCCTATGTGGATGATGACGTGGCATCCTACGTGGATGATGATGTGGCCACTAACATGGACGTTGACTTTTCTGTTATGGGCCATTAATTGATGGGCTGATTTTAGAATGAAACTGGATTTTCAGTACAAAATCATCTACAAAAATTAAGCCCATAAACATTTTAGATTCCTCTCACAAAAATTCTGGGCCCGAATCTTTACATCCCACCAAAAATTCAACACACCAAATTAGTGCTGATTTCAGCCCATTTTTCATAAATTGCATTACAACAAACAATACAGTTTTACATATTAAATCACATACATGTTTTAGTAAAATACAATATGGAAAATAGGCCACCAGAAACAGAAGATAGGTCAGCACCAACATAAGCTTTTCATCTCTTCATGCACTTTGATCCTTGCCAGTTTTCCTGCACCTAATTTTCAACAATTTGAGGAAATTTAGTTTTTCTGGCAAGCATAACAGGAAAATAAAAAACAGAAATAAGTGATTGTACTATTTTCATGCCTCAGTTAAAATGCTACTACTAGTACATAAATATTCCAAGCTGGACCAAACTGCAATAATATTCACATTCAGTCACATGACAAAATAGTGAGCATGAGTAAATAATATCTCTCAAATAGTGAAACTAGGCGTCTTCTGTTACTATCTAAGCAACAAAAATTCAGGCAAGAGCAGGCTGCTGCATAAGGACCGAACTGAAATCTAAAATTGTAGTACATATACTTAACAGAGCCAAAGCCTGATGCATCATTCATGCTGCATAAGCCACCTCTTGTGAGGGAACCACAATTAAGTAAATCAGATAAATATTTTCTACAAAAGGACAGTCCAATGTACTTCGAATCTCTTAGTGTTGATTTACAAACTTTATAATGCTGCCTCCACTTTCTGTCTTTTACTTTAGAAATGTCAAGGTACTAATGAAGGAAAACTAATTGCAGCTTACAATAATACAATCCATAGAGAAGCATGCAATGGATAGTTAATTGAGAACCAGATATAATTAGCAAGTGAAAAACATCAATTCAACAAGGTGATCTCATGTTAACAAGCTAATCAACAGATAGAGAACATCTACTCACAATCCTGTAGCATGAAATTACCGTGCATAACTGTTAAAGGAAAAGATAGTTCTTGCCATTGTTGCTCACCCGCCGAACTGCTGGGTGTTGTCCTGTTGCTGATGCACAGCGCTAGATGGCTGTGATGCCGACTAGCCTGCAGACATTAAATGTACTATTCACAAACATATAATCTGGTTCAAACTTTGTATAAATCACTTCAAGTAACTTCTTATGCATCACTGCAAATTACAGAAACAACATGACTACTACATGTTAGTTGTATTCCTTCACAGCTATGTATCACCTGGGAAGAGTGATGGTTAATACTTGTGAAATATCCTTTTCCATCTCTAGCATCCAATTGGCCATTTATCTCATATGAATTCAGTCTTAATTTCTTTAGCAAATGTTAACTATTCACTACTAACAGTACAAGGGTTAGACTTGTCTTATGAAAACTCTACATTGCATCATGGTATACATAACACAATACAATTGATCCAGCCATTAATATATTTGTTTAAGGCATAATTATCTAAAATATATTAATGCAAAGGTGTTCATTTTTCAGGGTGAGGTGGTTGTTGCTGTGATGCTAGAGAGAAGGACAAGCAACACCTGCACATGAAGGGTCACGCTAGTGCTTCATCTGCGACGAGCTCCATGTCCAGCATACTTGAACCTATTCAAAAGTAAGGAAAAATATTATATGTAGCATGAATGAATTAGAAACAGACACATACAACAGCCTTGCTTAGTTAAACTTCTGAAATTGAACATTAAAGATGTACCCTGTCATATTAATTTAGTTGTGGTTCATATAGCAAATACAATTGGTGCTGCTATATTCTGCAGAGCTCCTCTCTTCAAGTAATATCTGGTTCATGCCTCCGAAGCTGAGTCTACATTATCAGTAGAAATGAACGTTTAATTATGTGTTAATGCTGAAGAACCAGCCTATTTAGTTGTACCATATATGTATCTCTTACTACTACAGTATCTTTAGTGTCTATGCTGTCAATACCCCTGCAGGTAAGGTAATGTATCAGTAGATCTGCGCCAGGGCTCAGCCTGGCTGCATCTGGCTGGAGAGAGGTGTGATTAGCAAAATAGCAAGGTTCCCTTTTTTACCCTTTTTCTTTCTTTGGGGAAATGCTGTGCCGCAGCATGTCTCTTTCACTAAAAGGAGGATCGAAGGAACCTTGCTAGGCTTTTCAGGTTGTTTGGTCCTACACTATGTGTTTGTCAATGCAATCGTCTACCAGTTCAATAAAGTGCAGTAATTATCGCATGATATCCACTGCCAAACATTCATAGCATGAAGTTTGCTATGATTTTTTGTTACTTGAAAAGTAAAAGACAGTTTGTCAATAGCCCGTAAAAAGATTGACCCAGTATGGTTCAGGAATCAGGATGCTACACAAGAGTATGTTGTTGCCTTTCGTGTCAGTGTAATTGGCCGACAAAGCAAAAGTGGTAGATGTGAACCTACAGGAAAAAAATGAAGTGGAGGATGCAACGAGAAAGACAAGTACAATGTTTCAAGGCATATAGAAGGGTCATTTTCAAGCAGTCCTTATTAGCCAATAATTCAAGAGAAATGTGTCTGTTTCAGTTGCAATAAGCCAACAAAAGCTGTTCTGTTGCAGCAACAGAAGAAAACAGCAAATTGAAGTTCTTGAACATTAAAAGTGAAATTGAAGTTCAATCAGACCTTCTAGAAAATAACATGAGGATCAGGCACTTTGGTTAGACTAAACATGTCTGCAAATTAAAGGAACTATTCAAAGTACAAGTAGTATCACAGCAATTCAATAACAGCAATGCCTGTTTGGGCATCCCAAAGAATGTAAGTCACTACAGCTTCTCAATAGTCAACACACCCTCGCAATCTGCACATATAATTTGAAATGATGAACTAGGCATATATAAGGGATTTGCACTGATGGTTCACTTATAACCTGAGCAATCCTGCACTTATAAGGTTTATTACTTATCCAAACAGAATAACAATCAACCAATACTACAGGTCGTCCTTTGCACCTCATCTCATCCAAACAGTATTTGCATGATGGGTCACTGGTACTTATATGCACGGACAACAAAACAAAATGCAAGTAAAGTGCAATTGCAGATGGATGGATGCAGAGTGAGTCACAAGCACAAGCAGTTGTTAATTTGATTTGATTTTGCCCCCCGGCAGGGGTGCGCATGCAAATCGATACAGAGACAATGTTGGAATATATGGCCCAAGCACTTGTGATGTGCACTCCATTGGGCTGCAATCAATTGGGCCACTTCCATATAGGAAAGTCAATGTGGTGTGGAGGGAATGCAAGGGAGGTTTAGTGCCACCTTGCTATTCTATGGAGATGAGGACCAACATATAAGGGAGGCTCTTGTAGAGTACTTCAAGTGATTGAGCAAGAGAACACACACGCACGCGCGCGCGTATCGCGTATTTTCGCGTGATTTATCGCGTGACTTGTGACTTGCGACGATGCGCGATCGCGACGGGTTCCTAACCGGTGTTTCTCTTTTTCGTACTGTTTGTTTTGGCCCCCATCGCCAACACCTAGACTGCCACGTCTGCCCTCGGAGCGGGATAAGCACGTCCTCGAACGTGCAGCGGCTTCGTGGGAGGACGTCGAGAGATACCAGGGGGCGGTTCCTGGTTATCTGGCAGATCGAAACATGGGCGGTTTTAGGGTCTTCTCTATAAAAGGAGACGTCCTTTTGACGGGAAGACTCACGCCACAACTCATTTTCTCATCTACTCCGCTGCGCGCGCCGCCGTCCGAGCTTCGCCGTTCCTCCGTCCGTCGTGCGGCGGATCGAGGGAGAGCGGTGTCTCCGAACCAACGCCGGTGTTCGAAGGCACGCACGGGTGCCGGCGATCAGGTTTCTGGGAAGCGTACTCGCGACCGCTCGTCACTGCTTCCTCTACTCCGACTTCGTCCGCGCCTACATCGACTACATCTACATCGTCCTCGACTTCCAACCATTTTCAATCTCGTAAGTATACCGTTTGCATCTCTTCCTCGCACATGCAATGATGGATGTTTGGATCTGTTCCTCTTTTGTATTCCTAGCATGTGTAGGGTTTGTTGATTCCTCTTGTATTTTTGGAGTACTAGCGTATCTGTTCCTCTTTGCTAGTAGTTTTCCGGGAATCAAATTAATCTTAGATCATGTTAATTTTGCAACAATCCAGAAACCTGAGATAATTAACATGGCTGGTGGGATTTCGGATGTGATGAAGCCTGAGCGCTTTCTTTGGGGGTGACAACTTTAAGAGGTGGCAGACACGGGTCAAGTTTTGGCTCATGTCGATGAAGATCTGGTGGGTTATCTCCCCAGTGCTCCCTCTCACTGAAGAGCAGCACCGTGATGCTGAGTTGGATAACAACACAGCAATCGGATGCCTGTTGTCCCTCATGTCTGATCAGTTGTGTGATGTGTACATGCACTACACCAAAGCCTCTGAATTGTGGGAAGCCCTAGATCGCAAGTATGCGGTTCCGGATGCTGGACGTGAACTTTATGTTATTGAGATGTATCACGACTATCGAATGGATGATAACCGTTCGGTAGTGGAACAAGCTCATGAGATCCAGCTTCTGGTGGGGGAACTTGTACATTTTGAGTGTGTCTTACCTGACAAGTTCGTGGTTGGTGGCATCATTGCCAAGTTACCTCCTAACTGGAGGGACTTTGCCACGAGCCTCAAACACAAGAAGGAGGCAATGACTGTTGAAAGTCTGGTTGCTACACTTGATGTTGAGGAGAAGGCAAGATCAAAGGATGTGTCTCGTTCAGTCCCACAGGAAGGAGGTTCCAAGGCAAATGTGGTGGAGGGCAAGTCTGCTGGAAATAAGAACAAGAATTGGAAAGGGAAAGGACCAAAGCAGACCGCTAATTTCAAGAAGAAGAGGAACAAGGAAGACCTGACTTGCTTTGTGTGTGGCGAACCTGGGCACATAGCCAGGAAGTGTCGCCAGCGCAAGGGCAAGAAGGGAGGTCAGAAAACTGCAAACGTGATCGTGGGCGAAACTAGTGGATCCGGGTATGTTCTCGAAATCCTACTAGCATGTCAATCCACCGATTGGTGGGTAGATACGAGGAGCTAATGTGCATGTATGTTCTGACATGAATTTGTTTTCCTCTTATCAGGCTACAGGCAGTTGCTCCGTCTTGATGGGCAATGGGTCAAGGGCTGCTGTGCATGGAATTGGAAGAGTTGATCTGAAGTTGACCTCCGGAAAGACTCTATCTCTCAAGAATGTGCAGCACGTCCCTGGAATAAATAGGAACCTTGTTAGTGGTTCTCTTTTGTGCCGTGATGGCTTTAAGTTAGCGTTTGAGTCGAACAAGTTTATTGTTTCAAAATTTGGTTCATTTATTGGAAAAGGTTATGATTGCGGAGGCCTGTTCCGCCTTTCTATTTCAGATGATTGTAATAGGTTCGTAAACTCTATTTCAAGTTCTAGCTCGGATAATAATGAAGGAGAGGTTGCTGTGTGGCACTCTCGGTTATGTCACATCAATTTTGATCGCATCTATCGTTTGACCAAACTTAATTTGATTCCGAGTTTTCCCATGGTCAGAAGGTCTAAGTGTCATGATTGTGTGCAAGCAAAGCAACCTCGAAAACCTTTTAAGGCCATTGAGGAGAAGAGTCTGGCACCTTTAGATTTAATCCATTCAGACTTGTGTGAAATGAATGGAGTGTTGACTAAGGCAGGGAAAAAATACTTTATATCATTTATTGATGATGCGACTAGATATTGTTATCTCTACCTTGTTAAAACGAAAGATGAAGCGTTGCATTGTTTCAAAGTCTATAAAGCTGAGGTTGAAAACCAACTAGAAAAGAAAATCAAACGAATTAGGTCCGATAGAGGAGGAGAATATTTATCCGCTGATTTTTCTGAATATTGCACGGAGCATGGAATAATCCATGAGACTACAGCTCCCTATTCGCCCCAATCTAATGGAGTGGCCGAACGGAAAAATCGAACACTCACGGACTTGGTGAACGCCATGTTGGGAAGTGCCGGTTTATCCAAGCCATGGTGGGGGGAAGCTTTGCGACCGCTTGCTTTATTCTAAATAGAGTTCCTACATCAAAAGGAGTACAAACTCCATATGAAGGATGGAAAGGAAGAAAACCTTCTCTAAGTTTCATACGTGCATGGGGCTGTTTAGCCAAAGTAAATGTACCAGCATGTAAGAAAAGAAAGTTGGGACCTAAAACGGTTGACTGTATTTTTACGGGATATGCTCATAATAGTGCAGCTTATAGATTTTTAGTAATCAGATCCGAGGTCGCTGATGTACATGTCAATAATGTGATTGAATCTCGTGATGCAACCTTTTTTGAGGACGTTTTTCCAATGAAGAGTAGTAGTTCATCTTCTAGTTCGCAAAGTACTAATTTTATTCCGGATTCTCCTAAACTTATTGATCAACCACATGAGGAGAATGACAGTACAGAACCTCCTCGAAGGAGTAAGAGGCAAAGGGTTGAAAAATCCTTTGGAGATGACTTTACTGTGTATCTCGTGGATGACACACCTAAAACCCTTTCGAGAGGCATATGCATCGACGGATGTAGAGTCTTGGAAGGAAGGCGTCCATAGTGAAATGGAGTCCCTCATGTCAAATGAGACATGGGAGATATGTGATTGTCTGTTGGGTGTAAACTGTTGGGTGCAAATGGATCTTTAAGAAAAAGCTCAAACCTCGATGGAACCATAGATAAATTTAAAGCTAGGCTTGTAGCTAAAGGTTATACACAAAAGAAAGATGAGGATTTCTTTGATACGTATTCACTGTCACTAGAATAACCACGATACGCGTACTTGTTGCCTTGGCTGCCTCATATGGGTTTCATATTCATCAAATGGATGTAAAGACGAGCGTTCCTAAATGGAGAGCCGGACGAAGAAATCTATATGACGCGGCTGAAGGTTTCGTGGTGTCCGGACATGAGAACAAGGTGTGCGGATTAAAGAAATCCTTATATGGTCTCAAACGAGGCTCCGAAGCAATGGCATGATAAGTTTGATAAAACTTTGACCTCGGTGGCTTTGTGGCAAATGAGGCCGATAATTGTGTCTATTACGGGTTTGGTGGGGGTCACGGAGTAATTTTGTGCTTATATGTTGATGATATTTTAATTTTTGGGACTAGTATCGAAGTGATAAATGAAGTTAAGTCATTTTTGTCTCAAAGTTTTGATATGAAGGATTTGGGAGAGGCCAATGTTATTCTTAACATCAAGCCGATGAAAGGCGAGAATGGGGTTACTCTAAATCGGTCCCATTATGTGGAGAAAATTTTGAGTCGATTTGGGTACTCGGATTGTAAAACTTCTCCAACGCCATATGATCCTAGTCCGAAGCTTCGCAAGAATCAAGGACAAGGGATAGATCGATTAAGGTACTCACAAATCATTGGGTCACTCATGTATTTGGTCGGTGCAACTAGACCCGACATTTCATATGCTTGTAAGCAAATTGAGCCGATTCACCTCGAATCCGGGAGAAGAGCATTGGTCCGCACTAGAGCGTGTAATGAAATACACGAGAGGAACCACAACACTTGGACTTCACTATACAGGGTACCCATCGGTACTTGAAGGGTATAGTGATTCCAATTGGATCTCGGATGCTTGATGAGATCAAAGCTACAAGTGGATATATATTCACTTTTGGAGGTCTTTGCGAGTTTCATGGAGATCTCGTAAACAAACAATTTTGACGAAATCTACCATGGAGGCTGAACTTGTAGCACTAGAAGCAACCACCGTAGAGGCGAGTGGTTGCGAGATCTTTTAATGGACATGCCTATGGTGGCTAAACCGGTACCGGCCATCCGGTTATGCTTTGCGACAACCAAACCGTGATCACAAATGTAGGCGGTGCAAAGGTTAATTTGAAATCCTCTAGGCATGTAAAGAGACGGATGAAATCCGTCGTGAAATTTGAAAAACAACGGTGTGGTGGTCGTTGATTATATCAACACTACAAGGAACATTGCCGACCCTTTTACAAAGGGACCGCCGCGTGCGGATAGATGGTGCATCGAAGGAAATGGGGTTGAGACCCATATGAGTTGTTCTTCGGTGGCAACCCCGGCCTTCTTGATCGGAGATCCCGTGAACAAGGTGATGGGAAAAACAAGCTGCAAGAATGACTAGAGAGTACACTATATGTACCCGGTTCCGCTAATAGATGCATACTCTCCAGATCGCATGGAAGGATGACAGCTTGTCTTAATGGGTTCTAAGGCCGAGGAAATCAGCAAGGTACGCCCGCGCGGGGTACCTTGGAAGGACACACCTATATGAACTTGACCGTGAGGTCGCAGATCTATGAGATGTGGGAAATCTCGGATGAGTTCATGAATGGACACGGGAGCATGACCGTAATGCTCCAATCGAGGCATGGCTCTTGGCGGCCAAGTATCAGCGATGCACCCATGGGAACCTTGCTTACACAAGACTGGCAATTCAAGGCTTTGTCCATTGCATAGTTGTGAGCGAGCGAAACATGAAGTGCTAGGTGTAGCTCAACCCGTGACGGGTCTACACTCTAAAGCTGGTATAAAACGTCCAGCGGAGTAATTAACTTGCAGACATTGACTTTTGGTGGGGATTGTTGGAATATATGGCCCAAGCACTTGTGATGTGCACTCCATTGGGCTGCAATCAATTGGGCCACTTCCATATAGGAAAGTCAATGTGGTGTGGAGGGAATGCAAGGGAGGTTTAGTGCCACCTTGCTATTCTATGGAGATGAGGACCAACATATAAGGGAGGCTCTTGTAGAGTACTTCAAGTGATTGAGTATGAGCAAGAGAACACACACGCACGCGCGCGCGTATCGCGTATTTTCGCGTGATTTATCGCGTGACTTGTGACTTGCGACGATGCGCGATCGCGACGGGTTCCTAACCGGTGTTTCTCTTTTTCGTACTTGTTTGTTTTGGCCCACATCGCCAACACCTAGACCGCCACGTCCGCCCTCGGAGCGGGATAAGCACGTCCTCGAACGTGCGGCGGTTTCGTGGGAGGACGTCGAGAGATACCGGGGGGCGGTTCCCGGATATCCGGCAGTCGAAACATGGGCGGTTTGAGGGTCTTCTCTATAAAAGGAGACGTCCTTTTGACGGGAAGACTCATGCCACAACTCATTCTCTCATCTACTCCGCCGCGCGCGCCGCCGTCCGAGCTTCTCGCCGTTCCTCCGTCCGTCGTGCGGCGGATCGAGGGAGAGCGGTGTCTCCGAACCAACGCCGGTGTTCGAAGGCACCGCACGGGTGCCGGCGATCGGGGTTTACGGGAAGCGTACTCGCGACCGCTCGTCACTTGCTTCCTCTACTCCGACTTCGTCCGCGCCTACATCGACTACATCTACATCGTCCTCGACTTCCAACCATTTTCAATCTCGTAAGTATACCGTTTGCATCTCTTCCTCGCACATGCAATGATGGATGTTTGGATCTCTTCCTCTTTTGTATTCCTAGCATGTGTAGGGTTTGTTGATTCCTCTTGTATTTTTGGAGTACTAGCGTATCCGTTCCTCTTTGCTAGTAGTTTTCCGGGAATCAAATTAATCTTAGATCATGTTAATTTTGCAACGGACAAATCAATCCTCCAGAGGAGCAGCTAAGCTAAACTAGGGAGCGGTCAATTGATGGATGAACCATCGAGGCATAGCAAGCAGGCATTACCATCGAGGCTCGCGGTGGAGGTGGTGTCGTCGTCGTCAGAGGGAGCTGCGCCGGCGCCGGCGTGGTGGTGCTGGGAGTCGAGGCGCTGGAGGAAGGAGAAGCTGAGCGCGAAGACCTTGGGCAGGGCGATGCTGTCGCTGCTAGTAGTGGAAGCAACCACCACGCCGTCGTGCATCCACCTCGCACTGCTGTGCCTGACCTGTGGGGCACCGTGCTAGATCTGGGCGCCGTCGGAGATCACCTTGTGGCCTCGTCATCAGAGATCAGGAGCAGGTGCGATGGACACGGTGAAAGGAGAAGGGGGCGGTGAGATCGGGGCTGGGGCGGCCTCGATGGCGTTCTTGTGCCAGGCCACCCTCGCTCGCACGGGTGGCACGTGAGGGAGGACGACTTGGTGAGGGGAGGAAGGGGGTGTGGGCAGGCGAATTGGGGCGGTCCGAGGAGGGCTGGAGAGGGTTGCGGCTGGCGTGGAGGCTGCGCCGCCACAGTGGTGCGAGAGGGTGCGAGGGAGGGGAAAACTAGGAGGCGGGCGTGGCGGCCCGATGCGGGAGGGGTGTGGGAGGAGGTAGGGTTTGGGACAGGATGTAGGACATTATATACCATGGAAACGCGATTGGAACCATCGGATAGACGATCGACGGTCCGAAATAGTTGGGCCATTTGGGCCGGTATGGGCTTCTCTACCTAATGTTTTTTTTTTCTTTTTCTTTTTTATTGCACCATTGTAATGTAACACACAAAAATAATTGTCTTATATACATCATTATATTTTTTTATACAATATATTACAAATAAGTTGTTCTTTAAAAGTTCCAAAAAAATTACTGAGTAGTTTACTATTTTTAATAGTTTAAATGAATTTCTTCAGATTTAAATGTATAGTTCAAATTTGGACTGTGTGTACCACATAATAAATTCAAAAAATATGAAAAAATTATATTTAGACACATATGTTTGATTATAGTCCATGTCCAAAAGATAGATGAAAAATGAAATTGTTTATTAGATTTAATTCAACCATTAATCTTCATACTATCATAGGATAATGATAATAATACTTAAATTTTTTCAAAACATTCTACAAATTGACTTGGAACCATATTTTAAGCATATAATCTTGCTGTTAAAAAATCAGATGGTTTTAATAAAGTGAGATTATAGATGTTCACAAATAGGACATAAGTCTCACATAGTTTTCTACAATTGAAAACAAACTTTGAGATTTGAACAACTTGTTAACACCAAAATTTGGTAAGGTAAGGAGTCTGACTTGTGGGTCCAACACGGTGAGAAATCCGTCCGGAAGAAGGAAGATTTCTTCAGAAAGATTCGGCAAAAGAGTCCGCAGTCGGCAATTCGCTTCTGTTCGGCAAGGAAACTGTTATGCTGATTTTGCGGGATTGCATGGTGACGAATGGATGGATAGGTGATCGCATTTAGAGATAAATTAGGTATCAAATCCATTCGAAGTTATGCTGTGACAGGGTATAAATATAGACCCTGAATGTATGTAATGGTATTCGAAACATTCTCAATACAAACCGGCTTTATGCCAAACCCTTGAGTCCTTTGTCGTGTCGTCGAGTTCTTCGAGAGGGTTCATCGATCCGTCGACCTCCGTAAGTACCGGCAATCTTGTATCATGTCTAGTATCATGCGGTGGATTTAGATCTGATGCAAGTAGTCTTGTTACCATGCTTAGTGTCATGCGGTAGATTCAAGCTTGGTTCAAGAGGGTTTCCTGTTAGATCATGAGCCATGCGGTAGGCTAAGATCTAGTTTGAAGCTAGTTATCGGCTCTATTGAATTTTGGCAAGATTCATTAGATTCATTAAGTTATCCCGTGTTGCTTTGAGTTTTTGCTTTATGTTTAAATTCATGTAACACTTCTTTGCCCAATCTAGATGGGTTTGGATCGCCTTTATCCCCTTTGATGATCCTTGTACAAATCAAGCTCGTATCTTTTGTTTAAATAGCATGTGGATCACATGTTCCTTGATAGCCAAAACCGAATCGATCTAGGTTGTTACGTGTTGCGGGTTCAACCTTGCCAAATCTTGTATAAATCTTGAAAGAACTGGGTATCACGCGGTAAATGCAGGTTTTTGGGTTGTCTTGGAGCTAGTCATCCGGTGGATTAGATTTCGATTCAATCTGATAGATTTATCTCATTTGGTAATGCTCGTTCCTTTTTCATGGACCCCGATTCGGCTGTTCAGCTGTATTCGGTTATACTTTCACGAGTGAAACGTGTTCACAAGTTATGCTTTAAATATTGTATGCTTTTAGCTTTCCATATTTAGATTGTATCATGCAGTGGATAGATCTATTTGTGGACGGTGGTATGATTTCAAACAAGTTGTATCATGCGGTGGATAGATTCGTTTGGTATCACGCTTGACGGGTTTTAAAGTATCTAGACATGCGGTAGACTAGTGCTTTGGACCTATGCATGCTTATTTATTGCATATTTATGGTCATGCTTTTACTTCATTTATTGTTTAATGTTATTTATCACGAGGATCGGTCATGGCTTTGCGCACGTGCATCTTTATCCAAATAAAGATCGATCTATCGTCATGCTTACATCACCCATTCGGCTATGTTACTTTTTGCACTTTGAAGTTCCCGAATGGTTTCTAGTTTGCTGGCAGATAGCTCTCTATAGCTATATGTCATCTCACTTGGCTTTCTAGCCGTAAATATGGAACTATCTGGTACCACGTAGCAAGTTCCAAGCTTTGGAATTTAACTACTTTGTCTTTTGTTAATTTTCAGGAAAAATTGACTGGCACGTCTTCGAATCTTTGCGCGTGCGAAGCTAGCTTGTTCGGCTTGCTGTGTGCTTAGCGTGAGGTGCAGATTTTACGTCAACACACTTTTTGGCACGCCGAGTGGGACAAACAGCCGAAAGTCAAGATGCCCGACATCAATGACATCATGGACGTCGCCATCGAGGATCTCGCTCCAGAACAGTTGCAACATCTGAAGGATGCCACGGATCAGTTCCAACAAAAATGCTTGATGTCATTTAAAAAGAACAGGAGTGGCGTCCCGTACCTCAAAAATGAGATGCCTAGGGTTCTATTGCCAGGAGAGAGTGACGCTACAACTCTGCAGGAGGAGGAATGCATGCAAGCGTTTCGAGATGTCGCGGACGACGTGCTAAGCAGGCATCATAAAGCTTTCCTGGGTGTGTTCAAGCAGACGATGGGGGCTGTCTTTGGCCCAGGCATAGAGCTAGTGTTCAGTCGAGCACCCCTTCAGGGAGGCAGCGTGGAGATTGGAGAATCCAGTTCGCAGCCACCATTGAGAAGCCATCCAGTCTAGCCTCCTCCACAGAGTGTTGGGAGCCAAGCTGTCCAGCCTCCTCCACAGGGCGCTGGAGGTCAACCAGTTCAACCTCCTCTGCGGGCCGCAGGAGGGCAGCCAGTCCAGCCGCCTCCAC
Organism: Cenchrus americanus; assembly: GCA_947561735.1. Lineage (NCBI taxonomy): Eukaryota > Viridiplantae > Streptophyta > Magnoliopsida > Poales > Poaceae > Cenchrus > Cenchrus americanus. The sequence goes on from OX387244.1 coordinate 192,688,553, forward strand.
AAGGCAGTACAGGTCAGCCGATCCAACAGCCGAACCCATATCAGCCTACGTATGGGGAGCTGGCGTTTGGCTCGTCTGGGGTTCCGCTTGCGTCCACCTACAAGATTGCCCCAGCTAGCAACAGATTACAGAAGAACTTGTACGGTGGAGGCTACCACGAGGTGATGGACTATGGGGCCATTGATGCTCTCCCGAATCCGGGCTACGGTGCAGCTGCAGGCATACAAGAGGACGATATCCTGGTTCAGAAGATGGCCGATATGATGTAGAATCAATTCGGCCTCAAACCTAAAATGCAGGGACCTGCCTACACACCTCCGTTCCCCAAGTGGTATTACAAAGTGATCCTGCCGCGAAGGGTAAAACCTCCGACGGAATTTACAAAGTTTTCCGGGCAGGATGACATGAGCACGGTGGAGCACATTGCTCGCTATCTGATGCAACTTGGAGAGGCCTCATCTGAAGAGGCATTTAGGGTCAGCTATTTCCCCATGTCACTGGCGGGCCCAGCGTTCCAGTGGTTCACATCTTTACCTCCCCAATCAGTTAGCACATGGAGGGAGCTGGAGCGAAGATTCGACGCTCATTACTTCAGAGGTAGCATGGAAAAGAAGCTCATCGATCTCGCCACTCTGAAGCAGAGACACAATGAGACGCCCCTGGAGTTCCTCAGGAGGTTCAGGGAAGTCAAAGGCATGTGTTTTTCGTTGAATCTGCCAGATGATCAGTTGGCTGACATGGCCGTTGCAGGGATGCTGCCGGCCGTACGGGAAAAGCTGTTTGGTATGGAGTTTGATAACCTGGGTCAACTGTCCCAAAAGCTGTCGTTGATGAGCAACCATGCCTACGGGTTTAACAAAGACACCAGGTTCGGCAAGCAGCACGATATAGATGATATCTACAATCAGTTCCAGGAGAAGGCCGACCAAATGGAAGACTCTGACGATGATCAGGAAGTGGCTGCTGCTGAGATCATGTGGGGGAAGGAGCCGTTGACCATGAATCAGCGCTGGATCAAGCATACCAAAGGCACATACGACTTCGACGTCACTGAAGCTGATAAGCTGTTTGAATTCCTAGTGAAAGAAAGCCGAATCAAATTGCCTGAAGGGCATTCCATGCTTCGGCCCGATAGAGTAAAAGAGAAGCGTTACTGCGGCTTCCATTACAGGAATTCTCACTCCATCAACGACTACAGGGTCTTCAGGATGAAGATCCAGAAGGCTATCCAGGAGGGTCATCTCAAGTTTGACAACAAGATGAAACTGGACGGCCACCCTTTTCCCCAGAACATGATAAGCTTTTCTATCAACATGGCGACTGCCGAGGAAAAGGGCAATGTTAAGGTCTTGACTTCAGCTAGGGCACGACAAGATGGAGCAGTGGACCCAGAACGTCAAGTGACCTTGGAGCAGGTTCATGGAGAAACTCCTCGCGTTCTCAAGAGCCATGTCGAGATTGGGGAGTCGTCCAGGGCCAAACCCAGGGTCACTACGCGCATCCTCCTCAACAAGTGGCAGCGCCAGCTTGAGAAAGAGCGCTATCAGAAACGAAAGCACGAGGAGGAGAGACGCAGGGCCGAAGAAGAAGCGCGCAGGAGAGATTAGGAGCAGTACACGCACGAGCAGGAACGCGCACATTGGGGGTGTGCATTCTTCAGGCACTGCTGGAATGAAGGATTGAAGCTTCCTACGCTGAGAAACTTCCCTGAGTGCAGCGACAGATACTTTGAGTATAGGCAGGAAACTGCCAATCGCCGATCCGTCCATGAAAGAATTGGAAGGATACATCCCAGTGAGGATCGGCGTCAAAAAATTGAAATCATTGATCACCCCAGGAAGAGGGAAGATGATCTGAGATGGGCTGATCAGGAAGAAGACTAGGATGAGTTCGTCTGGCAAATGGGACAGTGGTGCCCGCCTGGTTTAAGAAAGAGTCAGAAAAGGAGGGTTCAGCGCTTGAGGAACCGCGAGTTGAGGCAAGCGGGGATCCAGAAGAGACAGGTGTGGCATCCAAAGGACAAACCTGAAGGGTCAAATCTCTCGGCTCCGGCATGTATGGTATATTTTCTGCCGAATGAGTTTATGGCTCCTGCTAATCAGATTGTGCAGGAAGAAACGTCCCTGGACGTCAATGACGATGAACAGCTTGGGGGACTGATGGCGCAACTGGTACTGGCCAAGCAAGCCACCTTCGACAAACCGGCCAAAAATCGACATATGAGGCCGCTGTACTTGAAGGGATACGTCAATGGCAAGCCATTGACCAAGATGTTTGTCGACGGTGGAGCGGCAGTCAACGTAATGCCATACACCACTTTCAGGAAACTTGGCATGAGCCCTGGCGACTTGACACCTACAAGCATAATTCTGAACGATTTCGCTAGGAATCCTTCAGGTACCAATGGTTGCGTCCACGTGGATCTGATGATTGGGTCGAAGACATTGCTCACAACCTTCTTTGTCATCGAGGGCAAAGGAGCCTACAGCCTACTACTTGGGCGGGACTGGATTCACGCCAATTGCTGTATCCCATCCACCATGCATCAGCAGCTCATTCAATGGGTGGATGACGATATTGAGGTAGTCCAAGCAGATGACTCAGTAAGCATCGCAAATGTGGAACCAGCGTTCTGGGAATATCAGGGTATTGATTGTTTCTCAGGAAAAGACTGGGGAGAAGGTCCTGTTGAGCTGTCAGCAGTGATCAACAATGCGATTCAAGCGATCGGCTCTTATAGCAATTTTTAATGGATAATCCCGTTGATGGAACTGATGGCAAGTTGGGGCGAGGATTCATGTCGGCCGACAAGTTGGAGGAAGTTGACATTGGAAACGGTGACAAGCCAAGGCCGACGTTTATCAGCGCAAACTTGGAGTCAGATTTCAGGGAGGAATTGATTAAGCTGTTGAAGGAATATAAAGATTGCTTCGCTTGGGATTATTCGGAGATGCCTGGTTTGGATCGTTCTATCGTAGAGCATCGGTTGCCAATCAAATCTGGTTTTAAACCATATAAGCAACCTCCCCGGAAAATCTACAAAGACGAAGTATTGGCCGATGTGAAGAAAGAAGTTGAAAGACTACTCGATGCAAACTTCATTCGGCCGTGCAGATACGCGGAGTGGATTTCTAACATTGTCCCTGTCTACAAGAAGAATGGAAAGATGAGGGTTTGCATAGATATCAGGGACTTAAACAGAGCTACTCCTATGGATGGGTACCCAATGCATGTTACCGATTTATTGGTTGATGCTGCTGCTGGACACAAAGTTATCAGCTTCATGGATGGTAATGCAGGGTACAACCAGATTTTCATGGCAATAGAGGACATATCAAAAACAGCCTTCAGATGTCTTGGTCATATAGGCCTGTTTGAATGGATAGTCATGACATTTAGGTTAAAAAATGCTGGTGCAACTTATCAGCGGACCATGAACTATATATTTCACGAGTTGATCCGCAAAATTGTCGATATTTACATTGATGATGTTGTGATTAAGTCTTTGAATCATGACATGCACTTGGAGAACGTAAACAGAACTTTGGAATGCACCTGAAAGCATGGCTTGAAGATGAATCCAAACAAATGTGCTTTTGGGGTATCAGCTGGAGAATTCTTGGGATTCTTGGTACATGAAGGGGGATCGAAGTTGGCAAGAAAAGCATGAAAGCTATTGATGAGGTTGTCCCTCCAACCAATCTCAAGGAGTTGCAATCACTGCTTGGCAAGATCAATTTTGTCAAGAGGTTCATTTCAAATCTGTCGCAAAAGGTCTTGCCCTTTTCTCCATCGTTGAAGCTTAAGAAAGATCAGAAGTTCACATGGGGTGACGAACAACAAAAGGCTTTTGATGAGATCAAGCAATACATGAAGGAACCACCGGTACTGGTCCCTCCACAGTTGAATAAGCCTTTCAAGTTGTACGTGGAGGCCGATACCCAAACCATTGGATCGGCCCTTATTCAAGAGTTTGAAGGAAAGGAGCGGGTGGTAGCGTACCTTAGCCGAAAATTGCTTGATCCTGAAACCAGGTATTCGGCTGCGGAGAAGCTGTGCCTATGTGTGTACTAATCGTGTACAAAATTTCGGCACTACTGGATGAATGTCGAATGCGTTGTATACTCCAAGTTTGATGTAATAAAACATATGTTATCTATGCCAATTTTGAATGGCAGGATTGGCAAATGGATCTTGGCGTTATCTGAGTTTGAGTTGAAGTTCGAATCGGCATAAGCTATAAAAGGTCAGGTCATTGCCGATTTTATAACTGAACATCGCGATCCGTCAATTGATTTGCTTGAAATTACTCCTTAGGCTTTGTTCTTTGACGGATCATCATGTGGTAAAGGTGGGGGAGTAGGGATTCTATTGATTTCACCCAGGGGCGAGATGTTTGAGTTTGCCATCCCTATCCAGCCCACTGTCACAAACAATCAGGCTGAATACGAGGCATTGCTTCGAGGGCTTCAGTATCTAAAAGAGGCTGGGGCTGTTTCAGTTGAGGTTTATGGAGATTCAGAGTTGGTTATCAAGCAATTGAACGGCCAATACGAGTGCAAAAGTGATGCCCTAAGGAGTTACTACGAGGAATGCAGAGAGATTCTAAAAAGCTTCCAGTTAGTAATTCTACAACACATTCCAAGAGAACACAATGAAGAGGCGAACAGGCTGGCTCAAAGCGCTTCAGGTTATTGGGAAAGTCAAGAAGCGTTGGCCATGGAGATATGCGTGCTGGGAGTGGATCTTGCAGAGGATGATTGGAGAAAAGAGATCGTAGATTATTTGGAGGATCCATCCCGAAAGGTCTCCAGGAAACTCAGGTACAAGGCCATCAAATTGGTTCTTCTGGATGGAAGTCTATTCTACAAATCTTTGGATGGGGTATTGCTGCGTTGCCTAGGTCCAGAAGAAGCAAAAAGTATGATGAGTGAGGTACATGATGGGATATGTGGAGCACATCAATCAGCTTACCGTATGAAATGGGTCATCAGGCAGGCTGGGTGTTTTTGGCCGACGATGTTGGAAGACTGCTTTGAGTGTTACAAGGGATGTCAAGACTGCCAGAGGTTTGGAAATATTCAAAAAGTTCCTGCATCAGCATTAAATCCCGTCATCAAGCCATGGCCATTCATGGGCTGGGGTATAGACTTGATTGGCCAGATTAATCCACCATCTAGCAAGGGGCATAAATTTGTGCTTTTGGTGACAGATTACTTTACCAAATGGGTTGAGGCAATTCCACTAAAGAAGGTGACATCAGAGAACATGGTTGAATTTGTCAAGGAACATATCATTTATCGATTTGGAATACCTCAAACAATCACAACTGATCAGGGAGCTCAGTTTGTTTCCCTGGAGTTTAGGGAGTTTGCCGAAAGCATGGGAATCAAATTGTTTAATTCTTCTCTGTATTATGCCCAAGCTAATGGTCAGGCAGAGGCTTCTAATAAGATCATGATCAAGCTTATACAAAAGAAGATCGACCAGAAGCCAAGAAGGTGGCATTCGGTACTCGATGAAGCTTTGTGGGCTTACCGAATGGCCTCTCATGGAGCCACAAAGACATCTCCTTATGAACAGGTTTATGGGCACCATGCAGTTTTGCCTTGGGAAATACAATCAGATTCTAGGAGAGTGGTTTTGCAAAAGGATTTAAGCTCCAACGATTACAGTGGCTTGATGATGGATGAGTTAGAGGATTAGCACATGATCCATCTTAGGACACTGGAAAATATTGAGAAGAACAAGTTGCGAGTTGCCAAATATTACAACAAGAAAGTAAAAGTTAGGCAATTTGCAGAAGGGGATTTGGTTTGGAAAGCTTTACTGCCGATTGGGACCAAATACAGCGAATTCGGCAAATGGTCCCCTAACTGGGAAGGACCCTTTCGCGTGGTCAGGTGCGTGCCCGGTAATGCCTACATGCTGAAAACTTTACTAGGAGAGGAATTTTCTGCTGCAATAAATGGAAGATATTTGAAGAAATATTATCCTAGTATTTAAATCGATCGTTGATCACATTGGGATTACATGCATCTGATACAGAGATAGCCGGCGTTCAAGAATGAAGCCGCCTTCAGAACAAAAATTCCTGAACAGGAGGAATGGCCAATACTTAGATGTATTGCACTTAGCACAAAACTACATTGCAAATGCTTCTTGCAGGTTTACATCTAACAACCCTGGTGATCAGGACTACGGGGGTGGAAAGCAGAAGGCCTGGGTAAGAAGCGAAAGTATGATTCAATCTTTTCTTTGCTTCTTCGTTGCTCCCTCTTCGGTTGTTCCCGGGACCACCGTGACGGCAACTTGGGACCATGGTTTGCTGCCTCCACCAAGCTGTCCCAAGCCGCTCTCAAGTTATTGTACCTATCACAGACATCTGGGACAGAGGAGTAGTTGTTAGGGGCAGAGGTCCAGGTGTGAGCATGGAGGCAAGAAGAAGTTGAAGATATTTACCTCCCACTAGTGCCTCCAAAGCCATGCGACGCTCGCGTTCGGCCTGGCAACGAGCAGTGATGTCCCGGAGGTCGTGCTCCAGGTGCCGGACACGGTGGCGCAGTTGATGGTTGACCCTATGCTCGGGCGTAGCATCCTCTGCTTCAAGGGAAGAATCAGAGGAGATGTACTCAGGCATGTCTTCGGTCCCAATGATTTCCTCAGGGAGCAGATCAAGGCTAAAAGAAACAAAGAAGAGGTAAAGCGCGAAGATCATACGAGAAAGCAAGAAGCAAGTTGAAGAAAAAACTCACCCTCGAATGGTGCGTTTCTTTGGGGCGATGCCCTCTTGAGGTCGCTTGCCTTTGTCCATGGCGTTGGGGTTTTCTCTTCTGAAGCAGGGGGGAAGATGAGCAGTGATGGATGAGTGTGCGAGTGGATTTGCAGGGCATCTCAGCAGGCTATTTTATTGACCAAGGGAGTGCATTGGGAGTGATGACTGGCTGGCGTGCGTTACTGGAATACCGAGCGGCGGGGCTTTCCTCCCGAATGCGAAGGGTTTTCATTTAAACAGTGCTCATGGATTGCCGAGTCGAGGATTTTCTGCGGATATTACGCCAAGGGGCATCTGTTTTCGCGTGTTCGGCTCAAGCGTGTTCCCGAATACGTTTAAGGAAAATAAGATTCACGGATGCAAACACAGGGGAATCATCGCAATACAAACACGGGAATTAAAAGTTCTTTATTTATTGCCGATAATCAAACATCCCTAGTACAATCTAATCAAAGATCCTGTTTAGCACAGACTGGGGATGAGTGAGTTCGGCAATGGCATCGCCGTGTCCGTCGAGGCGCTCCAAGATGACCTCGATCTTGTCGATGTCCTCCGGCGCGCCGCCCTGGAAGCCGCGCAGCCTGGTGGAGTAATCGACGACGGTATGCGTCGCCATGGCGGCCAGGCCCAAAGTGTGCCCAAGCGGATGCCATGGGTAGCCACCTCGTCCACGTGTTTTCCACAGCGGCGAGGCGCTCCACCGGCACATCTCCGCGGGCGTTGACCTTGTCAGCCAATTGCTCCACCAGCATTTTCAGCTGGTTGAGCTCGGCGTCACGGGCTGCAAAGTGCAAGGAACCAGTGATTAATATTAAAAGCCTGATCGGATTCGAGAGCAGTTCCAGAACCGTACCATCGATGGTTGCCAGCAGCTGCTTCCGCTGGTCCTCCCACTCCAGTTCGGCTATGCCGGCCTTCTTGGAGACGTCTTCCAGCTCGCGCTGGGCCACCTCAAGTTCCGCCTTGAAGCGGAGAGCGTCAAGTTCCCCGTAGGGCACCGGGGAGTAGTGGTCTGACACCGATGAGTCGTCCGGCAGAGGCTGATTGGCCGGCGCGGGAGATGGGTTCCATTGAATAAGCCTGAAACAGAGATGATCGTCAGAAACGAAAGGGAATCAAAGACTAATCGTAAAGGAAAAGTTGACGATTATTGCCTCCGACGCGCACTAGCGCGACTCCCCTCCGCCTCGTCGGCGGTGCGGCGCCTGTTGTTGCTGCTCGCCATGATTCTTGGGCTTGCGCTGATTGGGAAAAGGAAGCTTGAGGTTAGCAAATATTTGAGGGCTAAAGGCTTGGTAAAAAGCTGGGGGCACCTATGGTTTTATTTATAGGCCTGGTGAAACAGACTGTGGCCTCATGTCGTGGCTTTAGATCGTGGCGCATATCCCAAGAAACATGGAAGGTGGAGAGGTTTCAGTGACCGATCCGCCGTCGGGTCGTTTGGAGTTCAAGGCTGAGTCGCATTCGGTTGACTGACTCGACTAAGTTACGGTCAAGGTGTCGTTCGGGTATGGCATTATTTGGCTACTGGTTACCGAATGGGTCGTTCAGCGTTGCAGTCAAGGTCATGCAAGAAAAGGGAGAGCAAACTTGTAAAAGGCAAATGTTGCAAGAACGACCAGTTCGGTTACACATTAATCAGTACGGATAAATGTTTAAATACTTTGCAATTACATTGGAGGCGTTTGATGTTGTTTGATCAATGTTCTCCATCCGTTCTTGGTAATCTTTCTGGGCGTTGGACAGGATGGTGAGTTCTGCATTATATTGATTCACCTCAGCTATGGCCGATGCTGCTTCCTCTTTGGTCTTCTCTATTAGTCCGGGAAGTTCGGCTATCTTCTTGTCATCAGCTTCTATTTCTGCTGATAAGCTTTCCAGCTCTGCCTCCGCTGATAAGGTTTTAGAATATCATGGGGTCTCTTGCCGAGCGGGCGCAGGCTCGGACAGGTCTTCTGCGAGAGGCGGCGAATGCCCATGCGGAGGCCGTCGCGGCCCACGAGGTGAAGATGCAGGCCGAAGTCGCGATCGCACGTGAAATCCAGCGCATCAAAGAGGTCATGACGTGCCAGGCGCAGAAAGAGGTGGCCGACCTGAATAAGAATCTAGAGGATGTCGAGCAGAAGGCCAAGGATGCAGCTTCCGACCTTCAGGCCGTGGTATAAGGTAAGTCCTTGTCGTTGCCCCGAGTTGACTCCGTGTGCTTTTGTGATTTCTTGGTCCTGGCGTTCCGACCATGAATCGCTGCAGGCGCTCGAGAGACCGAGGAGGCCCTCAAGAAGGAGCTGGCCGAGGTCAGGAGCCAGGTCACGGCCATCAAGGAGAAGTTCACGGAGACCCGTCAAGGTTAGCGTTGTGCTTGTTGCGCAACGGTCAGCAGATGTGCCACGGTTGGATGTGCCACTGATTCTGCTTGTTTGCGATGCAGGTATTAAGAAAGAGTTGGGCGAGCTCAAAGGCGATGCCCAGTACGTCATGGACCTCTATGTCCCGCAGGTGGAATGGGTCGATCCCAAGCCGCTGATCGACCAGCTTGACGAGGCAGAAGGTCGAATCAAGAGCCTGCTCCTGGACACCGCCAATCTTGCGGTGGCCGCGACACTGTCCACCGTCAAGTACCACGACCCGTCGTTCGACCTGCAGAAGGTCTCGCAAGACGTGGACCTGCCGGGCCTCATCAGGTGTGAAGACATCATGGCAGCTGCGGAGGAGGTCCTCAAGAAGTTTGATTGCGGCACTGACTGAGGTGGTGCTGAAACGAGCTTTTAGACGTTGGCTAGGTTGATGGTATAAATAATCTTGCAATATAAGAAAGCTTTTTGCTTAAGAAAAGATGCATGTACGTTCCAGAAAAACATTCTCATTGTGCACATCGAAAGTAACTAGGTCGTAAGAGGATCCCTCCACTCACCCAACTCAGTGGAGGAACGGCTTACCGACCGTGCAGCCCAGCGTGGGGACTTACGCACAACCGGTGCACGGAGGGGGTCGTGGACCCTAGGTCTTTTGAACCTGAGACTTAGGAACGCTTACAATGGGAGCGGATGCTAGCTATGACTTGAAAGCGTAGAACATAAAAAAAATCCCTTCAGGTCACGAGACCCTTAGGTTGGTGAAGCCAAGCCCCCGAGCGTTTCGAGACCTGACCTAAACCAAGCCCCCGAGAGCTTCGAGGGGGGAGGGAAAATGACATAAAGTAAAAAAGGGAGACCAATACACAGGTCTACAAAGGGGTTGTCGAACAGGGGATCTCTTTCTTTATTATATTGAAATTAAAAAGGGGGTAGGGTACATAGCTTTAGTTTGGTACAGATCTTCTAAGGATAGAAGCGACGTAAGTGCTCAATGTTCCAGACGTTAGGAACGCCTTGGCCGTCAGTCCACTGGAGGCGGTAGGTCGATGGCTGACCACTTCCATTACGATAAAGGGACCTTCCCACGGGGCGGAGAGCTTGTGCATTCCCTTGGTGCTTTTGATGCGACGTAGGACCAGGTCTCCCACGTTAAAGGACCGCTGCCGTATGTTGCGGTCGTGATAGCGTCACAGCTGCTGCTCGTACCACATGTGCCGCATTAGTGCGGCGACACGGTGCTCCTCGATGCTATCAAGATTGACCTCCTGCGTCTCTTCTGCCGCTCCTTCATAGTGTTGGATGCGCGGGGCACCGAAGGCTACATCGGTTGGGAGAACCGCCTCTCACCCGTACACCAGGAAGAAGGGCGAGTATCCCGTGACCAAGCTGACCTGGGTTCGAAGACCCCAAACGATGTGAGGTAGCTCTACGTGCCATCTGGTCACGTATTGCGAGGCGTCGTCGAAGATGCGGTCTTTGACAGCTTGGAGCACCATGCCATTTGCTCGCTCGACCTAGCCGTTGCAACGTGGGTGGGCCACCGAAGAGTAGTAGACATCGATGAGGCTGTCCTAGCAAAAATCCCATAAGTCTAACCCTATGAAGGCCTTTCCCAGGTCGGTGACGATCCTATTAGGTACGCCGAACCGGTGGGTGATCTCCTGTATGAACTTCGCGGCCTCTTTCGACGTGACCGTGGCGACGGGACGGACCTCGATCCACTTGGTAAACATGTCCACCACCACCAGAATGTGCTTGTAGCTGCCAGGAGCCGTCTTGAATGGTCCCACTGAATCAAGGCCTCATATGGCAAAGGGCCAGGATGACGGAATAGTCCTTAGTACTTGAGTCGGGACATGCTGCTACTTGGCGAAGAATTGGCAACCCTTGCACCGCCAAACAAGGTCTTGAGCATCAGTCAAAGCGAGGGGCTAGTAGAAGCCCGACCTGTGGGCTTTTCCCACTAGGTTCGTTGAGGCTGTGTGGTTGCCGCACTCCCTACCATGGATCTCCTATAGGAGCTCAGGACCTTCAGACCGGAGGATGCACTTCATTAACACACCGTTGGAGGCAGACCTCCGATACAGCTCGGTGCCGATGACGACGTAATTGGCGATGCACCTGACGATCTTCTGGCGCTCAACCTTGTCTTCTGGAACGCGCTTCTTCACGATGTAGGTGATGAAGTCGAGGCGCTAGTCATCTTCGGCCTCCGCCATGAGGACATTGCAGCTACCTGGTAAATCGTTGGGCGACGTATCCGGGTCGCTGAGAAGTCTGATCAATGGCTTGCGCAGGTCTTGGACGAATACGCCGGCCGGGACCAGCGCGCGCTTGGACCCCAGCTTGTAGAGGATGTCGGCCGCCACGTTGTTGTCGCGGGAGACGTGGTGGACTCTAGACCTTCGAAGTGATCCTCGAGCTTGCGCACCTCGGCGCAGTAGGCGTTCATCATTTCTTTCTTGATATCGCATGCCTTGTTGACTTGGTTGATGATGACCTTGGAGTCGCCGGATGTGATGAGTCGCTTGATTCCAAGGGAAACAGCGATGCGCAACCCATGGATCAGAGCCTCGTACTCAGCTCTGTTGTTAGACGCCTTGTAGTGGATCTGCAAGACGTACTTCGAGTGGTTGCCCTGGGGCAAGATGAAGAGGACGCCTGCGCTTGCGCCTTCGAGGTTCAGGGAACCGTCGAAGTACATCTTCCAGTGCTCCGGCTTCTCCGCCGGCGGAGGCTGCTGGGTCTCCGTCCATTCGGAAATGAAATTGGCGAGGATTTGGGACTTGATGGCCAGTCGTGGGCAGAACTCTAGGTCAAATTCGCCTAACTCGACTGACCACTTGATGATGTATCCCACATTGTCGTGGTTGTGTAAGATTTATCTGAGGGGAAAGCTGGAGACGACCTTGATCTTGTGCGACTGGAAGTAATGGCGCAGCCTGCACGATGTGACAAGGATAGCATATAGTAACTTCTGGGATTGCGAGTACCTGATCTTGCTGTCGGATAAGACATCGCTGATGTAGTAGACAGGTCGCTGGACAGGGTACTGGTGGCCCTCTTCAGGTCGATCAGCCACCAACACCACGCTAACCACCTAGGTGGACGAGGAGATGTAGAGAAGCAAGATCTTCTTGGGTGCCGGGGGCTCCATGACTAGGGGCGTCGTGAGGAAGGCCTTCAACTCCTCGAGCGCCTGATCCACCTCATCTGTCCACTTGAATTTGTCAGACTTCTTCAAAAGCTTGATGAAGAGCAGGCCTTTCTCTCCAAGCTTGCTAATAAAGCGATCTAAAGCTGCCATCATGCCAGTAAGCTTCATGATGTCTTTCTTCCTGGTAGGTCGATTCATCCTGCGTATGGCATCAACATTGGCGGGGTTCACCTCGATGCCACAGTGGCTCATCATGAAGCCTAGAAGCTTGCCATATGGAACACCGAAGACTCACTTCTCCGGATTGAGCTTCGACCGGTAGACCCGGAGGTTGGCGAAGGTCTGGGCGAGGTCGGCGATGAGGTTGCCTTCATTCGTGGTTTTGATGACCACGTCGTCGACATATGCCTCGACATTCTTGCCGATTTGAGACTCTAAGCACTTCTGGATGGCCTTCTAGTAGGTCGCTCCAGCGTTCTTGAGGCCGAAAGTCATGGCCGTGTAGGAGTAGATGTCGAGCGGTGTTATTAATGTTGTCTTATCCTGGTCAGAGACCTTCAAGGCTGTCTGGTGACAGCCCGAGTAGCAGTCGAGGAAGCACAATAGGGTGCTCCCCGCAGTGGAGTCAACGACCTGGTCGATGCGTGGAAGGGGGAAAGGATCTTTAGGGCAGTGATGGTTGAGGTCAGTGTAGTCGATACACATTCTCCATTGGTCGGTTTTCTTCGGTACAAGCACCGGGTTGGCTAGCGAAACTGGGTTTTTACATTCGCGGATGAATCCGGTAGCTAAGAGCTTTAGAACCTCTACCCTAATGACTTCCTTGCGATCCTTCACGAAACATCGCAGCTTCTACATGACAGGCTTGGCCATCTTGCTTACATCCAAGGAGTGCTCAGCCAGCTCCCTAGGAACACCTAGCATATCCGATGGAGTCCATGCGAATATGTCAACATTGTCCCAACAGAAACTAGTGAGCGCGAGTTCCTATTTTCCCCGAGGTCGTCGCCGATGATCACCGTCTTGGTTGGGTCGGCAAGGCTGAGGCAGACCTTTTCCGTCGATGGTGCGGCGTCCAGGGCAGTCTCGATACCCTTCTGCTCCGGGATGGTCATGTTGGACGGACCGACCTTCTTGGCCTCCGCCACCATGACAGCCGAGGCGTCGGAGCAGGCTTTCGTCATGGCGATCTCCAGGGCCTCGCTGTCGCACTTGAATGAGATGCGCAAGTTGCCGTAAACCGTGAGGACTCCCTTGGGAGCCGACATCTTCAGCACTAGGTTGGTGTAGTGCAGAACTGCCATGAACTTGGCCAGCATGGGGTGACCAATGATGGCGTGGTAGGACGACTTGAAGTCAGCAACCTCAAAACTGAGATACTCCGTCCGGAAGTTCTCCTCTGTGCTGATGTGACCGGGAGGAAGACCCAACCCAAGGGATAGGCCGCCATGCCAGGCACAATGCCGAAGAAGGGCTTGTCGCACTCCATAAGCCTCTTGAAGTCGAAGTCCATCTTCCTCAAGGTGTCGACGAAGATGACGTTGAGCCCACTCCCTCCATCGATGAGGGTTTGGGCGAGTAGGGCGCCCTCGACGATGAGCTCGATGACCAGCGGGTATGAGCTGAGATCTAGGATATGGACCCAGAGATCAGCTTTGCAGAAGGTAATGGGCTGCTCCAAACAACGCACGGGCTGAGATGGTTTAGTATGGATGAGGTTGACCTTGCGACTATCCTTGCGGTACCGCCTCCTGCTCGTGCTGCTCTTCAGGCCACCAATGATCATGTGGATCAATCTCTTGGCGTGCTGGAATGGGCCATTGGGGTTGCCTGTCTCTGGTGTGGGAGGCGGGTCGCGCTCCTCGCAACGATCCTCCAGCGGGTGGTTGTCACATCGCCGGTCGTCGCGGTGGTCATTGTCCTAGTGACCATGTCGATCGTCACGGCGGTTGTTGTTGTAGCGATGTGAGGATGACTTATCTCCGATGCTTATAGATCGTTTGGAGTCCTCGGACACGCGAAACACCCTCTTGAACTGCTAGCACTCGCGGACTGTGTGGGTGCCCCCTTCGTGGAACGTGCAGGGGCTGTCGAGCACTGCGTTGAACTCCTTGTCGTTGAACGTTGAGGGTCGCCGCCCGTCCGCCGCAAGCACCTCTGAAGGTGGCTTACGGAACTTTGAGCTGGAATTACCGGCAGCACTAGAGGTGCCAGCGTCTTGCTTGCCGTCGTGGTCAAACTAGTTGACCAGGCTTCTTCCGTATCGATCAGCTTATTGACGACCTCCATGAGCGGTGCGACTGTCATGGCGTCGGACTCATGGATCTTCTCAAAGACCTTGCGGTCCCTGAGACCTTTCATGTAGCTATCAACGACCTGGTCATCCCGATCGCCGACGCAGGTGTTGTAGTTCTCGAAGAACCTGTTGGTGTAGTCCCGCAACCGGTCGCCGGGCTTCATGATCACCCTCACAAGGTTGAAGGCATTGCCGGGGCGATTGTACGTCACCTGGAAGTTTGACATGAAGTCCCGAGACAGGTCGGCCCATGACGTGATGCTGCCTGCCGGGAGGTTGTTGAGCCAGAGCGACGACGCGTCGCCCATCACCGGCGGGAAGCAGGCCGCCATGTGGTCGAAGTTGCCGTCGGCCTCCATGATGGCGATGTAATAGGTCGACAGCCAAATGTTGGGGTCAGAGCGACCGTCGTACTTCTGGATGTTGGGCTTGAAGTTGTTGGGCTAGGCGACCAACCGGAGAGGTGGCGCCAACGCAGGGAAGGCGGTGAGTGCCATGTCATCGCTGCTATCGCTGACTTGAGCCGCATCGTCGTCCCGCACCGTGACCACAACCTCGAATCTAGGAAGCCGCGCCGGATTATGGGCTGGACCCTCGGGGTGGCCGTAGTCTTTCTCGTACTGGGCACGTCATTGATTCTTGACGTCGTGGTGCTCGTGCTCCTCACACTCCATGATCCGGTGGATGCCGCCTGGAGGTCCGTACTCGTGGTCATAGTCAAGGAGACGTCGTAGCTCTCGCTCCTCGTGCTCACGATGACGTTGGTCAATGTAGCCGCGGGCATAGCGACCACGTCGATTCATGTCGAGGTTGACGCGTAGGTCGGCGGCTGGCGCGACTCTCGCTCTGGGCTGGTTGACCTCCTCCTGGATCGTGGGGAGCTTGCTATGCGCGAGCCAATTAGATCGGCTGCGCGAATGCCGGCTTGACGTAGATGCAGCCGACTTGGATGCCGTGCTCTTTTCCTCCACTAGATCAGTGGCGACCCAGACGTGGGTGTTGACGGATAAAACTCGTATCCACCTACGATCCGCAAGCGTATGGACCTACACCTTTTTCACCACGGGATTCCCAAGGTTCTTGTCAATCTGCGGAGCAAGGGGATTGCTAGCGCTTAACCAAGTACTAATCTAGTTGACTAAGGAAACCTTTAAAGAGAGTATTAATCTAAAAGTAAAGACAATCTAACCTAAGTTAATCTAAGTTAAGTTGATCAAACAAATATAGGGTTAAACTAGATGGTAAAGGGGTGAACACAAGAGAGTGAGTAAAAAAGATAAGCGTTCCCTCCCTAGGATCTAGGATAACATGGTATGCATCTACTACACGAAAGCGGTAAACCAATCTACCGGGGGTTGTGACCACGGTTTCACCCTTTCCCTCCTCTCGTACTGTCACCACGCGAAGGTATTCGTGACTAGACCTGTGATAGACACGGTATGTTGATGGAATCTATGGGAATAGCGGATATCATACGCCCGGAAAACACGGTGGCCTACCTTAATCATCAAAGCATCATCAACATGAAAACAATAGATTGAAACCACGAATCAAGTAGCGATCACATAGCATGCATCCATCTAACCCTAGGGATGAACGGAGACATTACCCCATCATCTTACACGGATTGAAGCACATAGGGGTGATGGAGACTCCGGAGAACGTCGTCGATGAAGATGGCGACGATGGAGCTTGGGAACACCCCTAGGCCAGCGGCTTGGAGTCCTCCTCTTGCTTCCTTCTCTCCACCGGCGTTGATCCTTGCGACGAGCTCATCTAACTCTCTCCCTCATCTTGCAGCAGCGGTTTTCTGGTGATTGGCATCAGTAGGATGATTTGTTCGATGTGGCGGCCAACGGCGGCGGAGGCAATAAATAGACAAACACCTAGGGCAAAGGGGGCACCGAACCAACCCGGAATGGGATGGACCGGTCGGCCCAGGCCGATCGGCCCAGGCCCATTTCGTCCCGGTTCGGCCCCGGTTTCCTCCCCGGTTGCTTCTCGCGTGATCCCTTATTCGTGTGCACTTGCATGTGGGCCTTTGACGTCGTTTCCTTCACGGTTAAGGCTTGAATCCTTGCTATGCCAGCTTCACTGTTTTCTGGTTGAGTCCCTGAAGACTTGCACGTTGACGCTTCGGTCCTCGGGTCATTTGGAGTCATGTTCATCGCGTGTCTTGACTCTTGTCTGGCTTCATGATCTTCTTCCAAAGTGCTTGGTGAACTTATCCCGAAAGTCTCCTCTTTAGCGTAGATTTCCTGCATAAACAACAAACTCCAAAATCGACATGCAAGTGTGAACTTGTTATATCATTAGTATGCCTAGTGGCGGGTTAGTTGCAAATCATAATCAAAACCAATGTATAACAAGTACTCTAGGTTGACGGAAATTCACCGTCAACAGTGGGCCATGGCTACTTCGTCCTCTGGCGAAGATTAGCCTCCTGAAGACGTGCCAACACCGCGCCCTGGTTGGCCTAGGGGCTGCTGAACGTCGGCAGACCCGCCTCTTCGAACTCGAGACGTAGGTCGTGGGCGCATGGGGAGCTGCCTGACGTTGCTCCTCCTCCCGTCGTTGTGCGCGGTTTGCGTTGGCTTGGATCCGATGAGCTTCGTTGGAATCCGTCGCGCCAACCCGCGATGGGTTGCTCGCTGAGACCACCAGGACGCGCCGCCGGGTGGATCTCTAGCTGTTGGGGGAGATGCAGATCCGAACGTTATAAAACTCGCCACCGTACGGAGACGTGGGAGCCTGCGTGGCGCGTGAGATGTCGCGCTCCTGATCGATCTTCCTCCGTAGCCGACAGCCGCGGAGCGTGTGCCGTGCACCCTTATGGTAGATGCATGGTACGTCGAGAGGGTCGTGGCGGGCACGAGATTTGACCTTGAGGTCGCTAGTTGGTTGCTGTCGCCCGGATTGGATCTGCATCGACTTTGCCGCTAGGTGCTTGTACACGTCGCTGGGAGGCCGCAGGCCGAACGGGAAGGTATTGAGGTGCGACGCGTCCTGTATTGAGTGCTGAGCTCGTTCGCAGATCTGGAGAGTTTCATCCATCATGTCGATGACGCGCTCCATCCCCTGAACAAGATCATAGGGTTTGGGTGGGTGGGTCATCGACTTTTGGCCGGAGCTGGGGGCGACGCTAGACGTCGCGGGGACCTTCAAGGAGGCCGTTGGTGAGGTTGCTGTCGCCAGCACGGTCGAGGTCGCCGTGAAGGAACCAAAGCAAATCTTAACTAGGGTCAGCGAGGATGTCCGTTGACAGACATGGGTACCGATGGGTCCCCACCGTCCAGGGTCCTGAAGGTCCCTGCCAACTGGACCCGACCTGCCAGAAGCCCTACCGACCTGCAAGTGGGACCAGAGATCTTATCCACAGACTCGGCGACCTTGGAAGACCTCGGATGACCTTATCCAGATCGCGGGCGACCTGCTAGGCTTGCGGGGTAAGACTTTCCTTAGATCACGGCGGAGGCGCCGCCAGTAGACCTGAGGATCACGAGATCCTCTTTGTAATTGCGGAAGGCGAGCTTCCCAAAATATGTAACTGACCCCAATGAGTGTCCACCGACCTCGAATGGGAACCCTAGCCCGCCGGACATATAAGGCGGCCTAGAGTTCAATTCGAGGGGAGATCTCTTTCCACGCAAAATCCCACCACACTGGACATAGGGTTTTACTCTCCGAAGGCCTGAACCAGTCCAAAACCATTGTGTCCTTGCCATTCTCGCTGAGTCCTGAGTTCATCCAAGAACTACCGCCTACACTCTTAGGTCCTGATCCCCGCACTTGTCAACCTACAACCGCTTGGGTAGCCCTCTTGCGGATCTGTCCAGGTCTCACCCCCTGACACTTGGCGCGCCAGGTAGGGGAGATCGAGAACTTGCTGTGCAGCATGGTTGCCCGACCCAGCGTCATCTTTGGCGACAACACGAAGAACTTCCTGGACGACGACTGTTGACGGTGTATAATCGTGTTAAACTTCAAGTAGGCTTGCAAGCGGACAAGTCTCCCGTCGTAGTCAAGGGACCCTTCTTCCCTCGAGTGGTGAACCCAAGGTATCAAATCCGTGGAATAAATGTGTGATGGAAGAGTTGATCTATTGAAGCGAGAAACTTTGATCTTCACGAGGTGAAACCTATGCAAGTGTTATTCATGACAAGGTTAGCATTACTTTTAAGAATAAACATCATCTTTAATCAATCTAAAACTCGAGAGCATATAAAACACTATGGTTCTTTATTTTTATCATAACCTCCGCTAAAGATTAAGCTAGCATTTAGATAATTTCAGATTTGTATTTTACTAGAGCACTATCTTTAACATGCTTAAAACAAATACAAAGGTAAACAAAGTGGCAATTATAATAATATACCATCATGGCATAAATTTTGTAACTCTACCAAAGGTAAGAATAAGGTGGTAACTTTATTCATGATGAAAACAAACTAACATACATGCTGAAAATAAACTAACACACTTGCTGAAATTTAAATAAAAAACTGAAAACACTACGCAAACACAAGCTGGAAATTAGAGAAAAAGGGAAAAGAAAATTAAACTAAAGATCCTCCTTCTTCTAATTTCCCGCCAGTGGTTGGTGTTGATAATCTTGGTAGTTGTACCCTTGCTCGTAGTAGGGACATCCCCTCCAACGAATTGATCCGGCGGTACTAGGTGAAGGCGCCCAAGCTCATAGGCAATATTTGTATTGCCCTCAGCTAATTGAGCCGTGTTGGATTGGATGGTTGTGATGTTTTGCATGTTCCTCGCAGCATATCCTCCAATTATGGACACACTTTGTTGCAGTTGAGGATATTGTGCCTAGGGCTCCGCAAAGGTTACGTTGGGCACCACATAATTTTGTGGGGGCATGGCTTCACCACTCCCCCATGCTTGCATTGATGGCCCTCCGTAATAACTTGGCAGTGTAGGGAATCCACCGAACGGTGGCACATAGTTTTGTCGTGCACCACCCTCTTGAGCCGAGGAGGATCGCTCCTCGACAATTCTTCCTCTTTTATTCTTCCTTGCCTGCACAAGGAGTCCTTCCTCCAACCAATCTTCCTTCCCTTAAATGAAGAGTCTTAGTCTTTGATCCGGAAGGGTTAAGTTCACATTGGCCACATGAAAGCCTCCTCTCTAAGGACCATGTGTGGTTCGAGGACCGGTGGATGGTCGCTTCCTAGGGTGACGAGTGATTGACAACGTTGTGTGGACTGACTCTTGGCTAAGTATTGCAAGTGCAGGTTGCGGCTTGACTGGTGTTGGTGCAGGTGATGAACAATTGCGAAAGGTCGTTGCCGGTGAGGCCTCCAAGTGTGGAGAAGACAAGTAGGCTTGGTTCGAGGGACCCGGTGGTCAGTGGAGTCAAGTGCGGGCCGCATGGTGGAAAGACAACGAGACGAAGTCATGGACGGTTTCTTGGTTGAGCTTCAAAACCCAGGTCGAGCCGAGACTACGCGAGAGCCGAGTCATGAGTGGCGATTGGCGGAGGCTACACTGAGTTCGTGGCGTTTGCAGTGGTTCACCAAGAAACCACTGGGTTACTAGGTTGAGCCACAAAACCGAGGCCGAAGACTCGACGATGAGGTGTGGCGACCCAGGCCGGTTGAACCGCCTAGGAGGGGCGGTCAGACCGCTGGGGCCGGTAAGAGCGCCAGGGCCGGTCTAACCGGCTTGGGGGCGGTCTGACCGCCATGGTCGCTGGCGCCGAGATGCTTCGAAGCGGATGACACGCGTCGGGATCCTAAGGCTTGAGTCGAGGCTAAGCAGGTTGCGGTCGCCTGGCATCCGTCTGATGAAGAAACTCTGAAGACTTCCAAATTTGACCTTGAGGGGCTTGTATCCCTAGTTATTAAGTAAGGGTAGTTTAGTCTTTTGGGTGCCTCCATATATACACTTTGAGGGGGTGGATGGCAGCCAACTCTTTGGAGCCTAGCTCATTTGTTTTTCCATTTTTCGTTCTTATTTTCCTCTAGTTTCCTAGGACTAGCTTGAGAGCTTCATGTGTGATCTAGAGAGAGGGATGGATGTATCGGTGGCAAGCTAGACCTTGTACGAACCTTCACGGTATGTATAGATGGTTCGACGTTGTTCCTCAAGGTGGTGAAGTGTTTTTCCCGTCCTTTTTGGTGGTGATTTTCGGAGCTCTTTGTTGTGCTTTTCTTGGCAGAGTATTGAGGACGATTTCTTGGGGATTTTGTTGGGTGTCACGTATGAGGATCTTGTGCCTCTTTGGATGGTGACTTTGCCCCCAAATCTCCCTTGAATCAGACTCGATTTAGAGGTTTTTTGAGTTGGGTGAGTTCTTGACCAAGAGAGACGATTTCTTCGATTCCTCTTGATTGTGAGCATTTCGGGTCGATTCCTTTGAGGTAGAGGTTGCCCAAGAAGTAATCCAGCTATTCCCGAAGTTTCGCTGCAATCCGTGGAGTGATTCGGGAGATCGGGTGTTGGGAAGTTGAGGTTTGACCCACGAGTAGGTTTTCTGGAAGGGGCGGTCTAACCGCCTGGGGGGTGGTCTAACCACCCTGGGGCTTCCAGGTCGAGGTTTTGATTTCGCCGGATTTTCCTCTGTGAGTTAGTTCGCTTTGATCAGAGGAGCATTCGGGTGAAATTTTGGCTCGTTTTCGTGCTGTTTGCTAGGAGTTCTTGCTTGGAGTTTTTTGCTGTGTACAGGAGGTTAGCCCGCCCCTGGTAGCCGGTCTAACCGCCCTTAGGCCCCTTGGTGAAGTTTTGATTTTCGCCAAGATTTCCTGGTAGCTAGCATGGCCTTGACAAGAGATCTCTGTTGGTGAAACCGTGGTGCGTTTTGGTGCTCGGAAGAGGTGTTTCGGAGGATTTCTTGGTTGCCTGGTGGAGGCGGTCTAACCGCCCCCATACCTGGTCTAACCGCCCCCCTCTGGACAGCCGACTCCCAAGTTGTTTCCACTGTCGTGGGTGCGTAGGAGTTGAGGTTGTCGGTAGTGTTTGTTCCTAGGACTAGCAGCACTCCAGTGGCTACGTGGTTTTGGCAAACAGAAGGTAGAAGTGCAGAGCGTGTGATTTTGGGGGTCCGACCAAGCGAGTTCATCTTGTTGGAGTTTCAATCTGCTTCAAGAAGAATTTTTATCGGCTCCCATTCACTCTCCCCCTCTTTGGTCGCCTAATCGGTCCTTCACTCTCTCATCTTCACTAATATATTTTTCCTTGCTTCAAGTATTCAAATCTGAGAGAGGTCCCAGTAGAAGATGTTCGAGATTTCTTGAAAATTTCCGGCCTTAAGGAGATGGCCAACATGGAGAGGTAGCACCCCGAACCAATATCTCCTGATCTCGATGTTGCCTCACAACACCATCGGTTGATCATGAGGTAGGAGGGGTCTGTTGGCTACGTGGCAATTAAAGCCGAGTAAAGCCAATTCAACTCCGTGTCGGTCACCTTCGTCTCCCTCATCCTCCCCATAATCGTCTTACTTGGATGATGGGGTTCCGGATGGAATTTCGTTGTTGGTGGGCTTCCCCGGAGACTAAATTCGAAAATCCATCAAACATGCCTTCCGGCATGTCAACTTTCTCCGGAGCTCCCTTTTGGAAACCAAGTAGCTCCCTAATATTCTCATAGGGAACCACTTGCTGAATTCCCTCCAATCGGAATGATAAACTTGGCACCCCCTCATCAAGGATAGGCGCCATGGTCATCAAAATTTCCAAGGCAAACTCCTTGTGGGTGTTTGCCGATACCCCATTGGAGAATTGCACCCATCCAAGGTACCCCAACATATAATATATGTCCGTGCCAAAACCCAATGAGTTGAGAGCTTGATCGTCGAAATCGACGTTTGCCACAAGCCTCTTCTCAAGACGAGATAGTTTCTTCTCCTCCTCTGACAAGATGATGAAGCCATATGTGGAGTACCTCGGAGTGTATAGAGGTGGAGCGGATGAACGGGTTGATCGACAAGGTGGGACGGGCGGCTCCTCCGTACGCCCTTGAGGTTCGGTAAACCTCATGGACGAGCTCCTTGTAGCCCTCATGCCACCGAGGAGGAGAGTGTCATTCCTCCTTGGCGGCGCCGTGTCCTGCTCCATGCTCTGAGGAGACTCGGAAACCGAGTGCCTCCTCGAAGATGTCGTCGAAGATGGCTTGGACGATGATGACCCCTTCTTCTTGGTGAAGAGAATTGTGGTTTCCTTCCACATGGTTGCAGCACTCTTCTCTCTATTATAACGCCGGGTTTCAACTGGTAACAAAGCACTTCAAGAATTACTTCGGAGTATGGACTTTGAGTGGATTAAGGGTGTGAAATGTTTGAGCAAACATGCTTGGGAAGGATGGCTAAGTCTATGGTTGTTCTGGAATTAAACATTAGAGCACACAAGTAGGGAATGGAGAGAGCTGCTTGCCTGCCGAAGACGAGCACCGGGGGTGGCCTCGTGCCTCTCCGTGGCTCAGTTTTCTCCAGTGTGATGATCTCCCCTTTGTGACTTTCGTGCCAGCGTGCTCCACTAGTTGCACCGCCCAAACTCTCTCATCCACTCCTTTGCTTGCATTATTGGTCCTTCCACTTGATGCCTTTGCTTTGAGTCATGTCCATGCTACCTTGCTTCACATGCCACCATGAATTTCCTGCAAAACAATGCTTGTTGCACACCCATGCTTGTCCTTTGCATGTAACCTTAATGAAAGTTGCTGGAAGGGCATCCCGTGATGCATCATGGTGCATGCATGAGTTATTTAACTAGATTTCCTCCCTCTAAGAATGTCTTAAGGCTAAGCACTCCTCTAATTTCGAAAATAAAAATTAAACTCAAAGTTATGAGAGAGCTCAAGCATAAATTTAGAGAAGTTTTTAAATCATTTAAAACAAATGTAAGTCGAAAATATTTTCCGACTACATTTATATCGGCCTCACCGGTGTTGTTTGCCTTAATTGGTTGAGAGCAAACTTTCCCGGGCTTGATCATGGGGGCATAGATCTAGGTTCTAATTTTGGCTAAATGAGAGAGGTATTGAATGAAATAAAATTAAGTGAAGCTTAGAAAAATTCTAATCTTAGAGAAACCAAGAATATGGATTTCTAAACCAACCAAAAGTTAAGTTTCTAGGTTCACGCGAGTCCTACCACGTGTTGAAATTTAGATAACATCTAGGTACAAGTCGTGGCTCTACTCATGTGTTTTAGCATAAAAAAAGTCAACCACAATATCATAAGTGGATGAATGGTTGAGTTAGGTTCTGAATTTATTTGGTTGTGTTTTCTCGAAAAGAAGCAAACATTCATATAGGTTGGTTCATGTAAAGGGTTTATGATCAAGCAAAATATTCAACCAAGAATTATGTCCCTAATATTGTTCAACCACTCCTAAGTCTAATGTCTTTGCGTAGTAAAATTCAAAACTAAATTACTAGAAAAGACTCGAAAAACCTGGAATCAGCTTGTCCTCCCGGTAGCTTACTCTTGACACGACTAAATGGGATGCAATCTTGGCTCTTTGCAGGTGTTGCAATCTTGGGTACCCACTTTCGCACCATCTTGGGCACGGGCTTATTCTCCGGCTTAGTCATCTTTTTGGTCTTAACAGGCGACTTTTGTTCCTTTGTCTTGACGGACGCAACAACTTCCTTGATTTTCTTCGCTTCCTCCTTCTTCGGCTCTTTCTTCTTCTTTTGCCCTTCCTTCTTCCTTGGTTCTTCATTAACAACACGACGATGAGGTGGAACATATTTAACTTCAATCATATTTCATACCTCGAGGCGTTGTCGAAACTTGAAACTATTGTCGCCGTTATTGTCAAAGTTGATCTCCCCCTTGCAAACATCAAAAGTAGCTACCACAGTCTTGAGGAACGGCCTCCCAAGGATGAGCGGTGGCTTCTCCCTCTCTCCCATCTCTAGTACCACGAAGTCGACGGGGATGAAGTGATGTCCAACATTCATGGGCACATCTTCGGCGATGCCCAAGCGATAGCGAATGGAGTTATCACCCAACTCCAAACACATACCCGTAGGCTTGTTGACGGTTGAAACATGTAACAACCTTCGATCCGCAAGCGTACGGACCTACACCTTTTTCACCATGGGGTGACCCCCAAGGTTGTTGTCAATCCGCGGAGCAAGGGGATTGCTAGTGCTTAACCAAGTACTAATTTAGTTGATGGAAAGCCTTTGAGAGGGTATTAATCTAAAGGTAAAGACAATCTAACCTATGTTAATCTAAGAAGTCTAAGGTTAAACTAGATGGTAAAGGGTGGACACAAGAGAGAGATTAAGATAGATAAGTGTTCCCTCCCTAGGGTTTAGGATCACATGAACATGCATCTACTATATGAAAAGGGTGTTGCCTACACTAGCTTCGTGGCGATTATGCGGCCGCTAAGCCTTTTCCCTCCACCGTACTGTCACCACGCAAGGTAATCAAACACTTTCATGTATAACCGCATCTATACCTAAGCATCCATAGGGTTAAGCTAATCACCACGATTACCACAAACCCTACTAAGACCACATGTTGTGCAAACATATGTAAACAAAGCATACGCGAAGACATAGACCATAAAGCATTGATTAGCATAAGGTTCATGTATAGATTACGTATCATGCATCCATCTAACCCTAGGGACGAACGGAGACATTACCCCATAATCTTACACGAATTGAAGCTCATAGGTGTGTTGGAGACTCCGGAGAACGTCGTCGATGAAGATGGCGGCGATAAAGCTTGGGAACACCCCTAGGCCAACGGCTTGGAGTCCTCCTCTTGCTTCCTTTCCTCCACCGGTGTTGATCCTTGTGACGAGCTCATCCAACTCTCTCCCTCATCTTGCGGTGGCGGTTTTCTGGTGAATGGCGTCAGTAGAATGATTGGATCTATGTGGCGGCCGACGGCGGAAGAGGCAATAAATAGACGAACACCTAGGGCAAAGGGGGCGCCAAACCAAGCCCGGAGTGGGCTGGGCCGGTCGGCCCAGGCCCATTTCAGCCTGATTCGGCCTCGGTTTCCTCCCCGGTTGCTTCTTGCATGATTCCTTATTTGTGTGCACTTGCATGTGGGCCTTTGACGTCGTTTCCTTCACGGTTAAGGCTTGAATCCTTGCTATGCAAGCTTCGCTGTTTTCTGGTTGAGTCCCTGAAGACTTGCACGTTGATGCTTCGATCCTCAGGTCATTTGGAGTCATGTTCATCGCGTGCCTTGACTCTTGTCGGGCTTCATGATCTTCTTCCAAAGTGCTTGGTGAACTTATCCCGAAAGTCTCCTCTTTAGCGTAGATTTCCTGCGTAAACAATGAACTCCAAAATCGACATGCGAGAGTGAACTTGTTATACACGGGAGGTTAGTTCCAGTGGTTAGAATAATAAATCAATACCGACATTAAAGGTAAACTCATATCTAGGTTGACGAAAATTCACTGTCAACATCTCCACCATGTTTAAACCTTGCTCATCCTCGAGTAAGTAATCCTCGCTTAAAAGGGAAATCAGCATTACCTTCCAATGTTGTCCCTGCACTTAGTCATTCATGACGAGGCAAATTGCTCTCTCTGTTAAGAATTTATTTTTAAAGTTCAAGTTGTGACCGGCTTCTTTTTCATTATGAAAGATAGACTAACAATAAAAAACAAGCCACATTTAATAAACATAATGCTCTCAAACTCAAGTGAACTTCAAACCATTACCTTGTTACATGGAAGAATTTTTAAAAAGTGGCATATCCAACATAAGTGAAAATCTCTTGGAAAAGCTCATGAAACACTCATCTCATCAAGTCACTCAAGCCTATACTAGATTATTTTCAACCTATTCTACTCAGATGTGATAGTGGAAGGCTTATGTGGAGCTTGGAAGGTTAAAAACAATCCTAGCATTTGTGTTTGGAAAACAGAAGGTCAATGGAGGTGTTACCATCCTTTGTAGTTCTTCGTTGCCTTCTTCCGACATCTCCATGTATTGATGTGGCTTTTGCTTTTGTCTTAATTTATCAATGCTTCTAAACTTCTGAATTTGATCTTATATGCTTAATGGAGTCATTGGTCACCCTTCTCTTCAATGTTGTCATCACCATCTCCTCTTTCTTGTTCTCATCATCTCCTTGCTGTCTCTTTTTCATAGATTTCCCCATTTGTACAGAACAAAACATATATTGAAATATAGCTCTATTGAAAAGTTTATGAAATTACATTTCCAATGTCTGGTCATTCATCGAAAACGGAGTTCAAACAAGGGAGCTATGTCCGTTTTACTTCAGCGCTGTGTGCTGTCCAAAACTGATTTCAGGACATGTTGCACTCAGTGATTCAGGCATAACCGCTTGTAGGAACCTCTGATTGTCTTGATCCTTGATTGGTTGGAATTGTACCTTCATGGGGCTTCTATATCCAAAAATATCCAGTGTTTTCCCTTCGAGACCACACAAAATTTTGATGAGATCGGTGGCTTCTTATGCATTGATCTGGAGACGTTAATGATCTTGATCATTCTATCTTCTAGAGTATCATGTTGCACTTCCATGTTGAAGATTCAGGGTCTCCCCCATGCTTAGCATTTTGCTAGGCATGGAAGAAGAAGACAAAGCATTTTAACTTAGTCACCCTTCAATTTCATTGTAGTGAGAGTCTTTATCTTGCCTGCAAGACGTTTTAAGCGTGGGAGTAGATAGAATTGCCAACAATCCAATGTTTACTAGGACTCTCAACTTGTGGCATAATTAGTCTAATGCGAAATAAAAACCTAATGAGTCTATGTGGTGCAAGGTGTGTATGCACATGCGAGGAGAGCATATAAACAAAGATAATGTTTTCACCTAGTTCTAAACACCATGTTTACAACTAGGTTGTCGAATTTCTCCATAGTCATAAAGGTTTATTTATCAAGGGTAAAAACACCATGTCTATCCCTAAATCAATAACTCTTATAGCACAAGATAAATTAAGCGCATTGCAAAGCTTATAAACTAACCAATGCAACATGAAAACATATGAAAAGCTGGCAAGGTTTATCGAAACTTAACGATGATGGTCCGCAATCATGTTTAAACACCATGTTTACACAAGATCACAAAAGGAAAATTCATAGCTAGCATTAACATGGATATGAAAGAATACATCATTGAGCCTTAAAACAACCAAGCCAGCTATATGCAAAACATGTACATGCAAAGAAACATCACGTTGATAACAAAATGCAATGCATGCAAATAAATAAATATGATCATGAACATGATTGTGGTTCCAAAAAGAAAACTAAACTTAGATTAATAACCACAAGTTGATCATCATAAGATGGTGCCATTCTTTATTCTCTCTAAGAAAGGAATAAAAACATAAAGAAACGGGTTGCCTCCCGAAAAGCGCTTCATTTAAAGTCATAGAGCTCGACTTTCTCACATACCTTCTTTTTTTTGTCATAGCCATGGCCCTTCATGCAAGAAGAAAAGGTACCAATGCAGATTTAATTTACTTCTCATGTTGTGCTTGATCACATATAGAAGACTTGCCCAAGGCATCCTTTTGTTTCATCGTTACCTCCTTCTTTATCATCCTTCGGTGCTGCCTTCACTCCATGAATTTTTTTTCTTTAATGTCCAGAAAAGAAAGTATAACCAAGCTCTACTTCATTGCACAGTGCACAAAATTTCCTTTCCAACGATTCTTTATTTGCCCAAATCGGACTCCGGACAAGAGAGTTACGTCTGTTTTACTTCTGTGATGAAATCTGTCCTAAAATTTCAGAACGTGTAACGCTCAATGTTTTCTGCATAACTTCTTGCACGGGTCTTCAAATTCGTTGGTTCTTGATGCGTTGGAATGGTAACTTGATGGAGCTTATGATTATCTCATTTTCTTCATTTGTACACCTCTGAATAATCTCTCAAACTGATGAAGACAGTAGCATCCATTGCGGGATTTGTAGAGGTTGATGATTTATCTTGCAACTCTTTTAGGCATGACTTCTATTTTCATTATTCGAACTTTGTCTACATGGTTAGTGAAAATCGAGCCTTTCCCAACATGTGCTTATTTAAGTTCATTAGCTTTACCAAACGCAAAGCATGATCGAGATTTACAAAACTTATTGTAAACATGCGCGTCCAAAATTAACACCACATGCGAATTGCAGCAACAAGTCAAGGTGTAAATAAAAGAAGCATATGTTTCATGCATAGCACTTAGTTCATCATTAGGACAAGGTTCTTTAGGTGTGAGATTAATTATATCAAACATAAATGTTTCCTCTTTATCATTCTCAAGAAAATCTAGCCTATCAACATGATCATTATTGGAACAAGGCATAGAATTTAAACTATCATTCATACTATTGGTTGAGCATGAGTATTTGAATTTATCAACATCAATACCAATAATATCCCAAGATTTCAGCGTGTACCTTGGCCTTAGAGCTTTTTTCAACAAGAGTGATATTTGGTTCATCTAACGGTGTTGAAGGCGAATCCATCTCAACGAGTGAAGGTGTCACTTTGTTACCTTTTTGCACCCCCTTCACCTCATCATGTGGAACGTGTAATCCATCAACTACATTTGCATTTGTCTCTTCTTTGAGGTCTTCATTGTCATCCCAAACTTTGTCTTCAAAGTCTTGTATGTTAGTTTCTTTATCTCTTGTGTACCACATGTCGTCAAGATCGCTCATCGTTGATTCACTCTTTTCTTCATCCTTGAGTGCTTCCATGTCTTGATTTGCTAGTGTGTAGGCCTCAATAGCACATAAGCTATAACCTTATAGCTTGAGTCCTACCTTCTCCCATTTGTCCTTCAAGTCACTAGGCTCGTCACGGTTGTACTCTTCTCTTTCTTCATCATAAATCCTTGCGTTGTCAAACCAGTCGATCCATCATTCATCTCCTTCTTCTCCTTCTTCTTCAAATATCTTTTGGATCGACTCTCCACTCATCTCTTGATCAAATATATCTTCAACTAGTTTGGCAACGTGTTGGCGTCCGTCCTTCCTTCGGTAGTTGATTAGTGGGGCAAAATCAACTTGAATCCAACCGGATTGATTGAACTCCACCAATGGTCTAGCACTCCACATACTTCGGCCTACATTCATGTTAGTTTTAACAATTTAAACATCTGAAATGACTTCACTTACCTTGGGAAGTGGATCTTCGATTTCTCGTTTGATCGGTTCATCTTTATTGACCTCCAGTTCATCTTTTTTTCAGAAAATTCAGCAAGCACCTTGGGCTTGCTTTTGTTGTTTTGCTCCTCTCGAAAACGTCTTTGCCAATCTCGTTGCGTTCTTTGTCCATTGCTTATCCTTTGTAAGATTTGTGCAGCTCCACTAATTGTTTTATCCATTATATCACCACCTGCACACATGCTTACAAAACGAGACGAGTTAGGGGTTAGTGAAAAATAAAAGGTATGCAACATCAAGTCACCGGAAAATTCCAAGTCCGGGCCTCGCTCAAGTAGTTCATTAAAATGGTCCCAAGCTTCATCAATTCCTTCATCCTCTCCTTGCTTGAATGTGAGCACTTGCCTCCTTAAGTCTTGGACCTTGCTTATGGGAAAGAACTTCAAAAGAAACTTCTTCACTAGCTCATCCCAATTTCCTTTTGCTTCAACAGACGCAAGTGTGTACCATCTTCGCGCTTCATCTTCGGGAGAGAACGGAAAAAGATTCCACTTGAACCAAGTGGCCGGAACTCCTTCTTGTTGCACCGTGTTGCATATCATCGTGAATTCCTTAATGTTTCTATATGGGTTGTCATCCTCAAGTCCTCTAAATGGTTTTGTCGCCACTAACTTGGTGATTCTAGGCTTCACTTCATAGCGGGTTGTAGCAAGCGTCAAATCTGATTTTTGCATCTCCATGTCTTCCATTGACGGCATTGCTAGCTCCCTTAGTGACATCTCTTCGTCTTCCAATGGTGAGGTGAACAAATCCGTATAGGCACAAGAAAAGTAGAAAGAAAAACAAAAAAAGATTTTTTTCTAGAAAATAAGGGTTAGTTGTTAGTAATCAACAAAATTAATACTAGATTAAACATAGCAAACTGGCCTGCTCCCCAGCAACGGCGCGAGAAAAAGGGGTTTGATGATGGTTGAAACACGTAACAACCTTCGATCCGCAAGCGTACAGTCCTACACCTTTTTCACCACGGGGTGACCCCCAACGTTGTTGTCAATCCGTGGAGCAACGGGATTGCTAGCACTTAACCAAGTACTAATCTAGTTGATGGAAAACCTTCGAGAGAAGTATTAATCTAAAGTTAAAGACAATCTAACCTATGTTAATCTAAGAAGTCTAAGGTAAAACTAGATGGTAAAGGGTGGACACAAGAGAGAGATTAAGATAGATAAGGGTTCCCTCCCTAGGGTTTAGGATTTCATGCGTAAACAATGAACTAAAACCGACATGCAAGAGTGAACTTGTTATATACGGGGGGTTAGTTCTAGTGGTTAGAATAATAAATCAATACCAACATTAAAGGTAAACACATAGCTAGGTTGACGAACATTCACCGTCAACAAGGCTCCAATGGTAGGTGTAGCTTCTCGAACACATCTCTTGGCATGGCGCTCACACTTGCTCCAAGGTCGCATAACACCTTCTCGAACTTGAATGAACCAATGGAACGTGGAATTGTCGGGCATCCGGGGTATTTTTGCTTCTCTAGTCCATTTGCAACAGAAGCACTACATTGCTCAGACATCTTGTCATGATCTACCCCGAGTGTTGTTAGCTGATTTTATTTGCAAGTATATATTTGAAGTAACGAGAATATGTAGGAATTTGAACGGCATCCAATAACGGCATGTTGATGCTAAGTCTACGCACAACCTCAACAAACTTCTCGAAGTGATTATCAAGTTTACCTCAGAAGTAGCGTGGCGTGAGTTGTGGTATCTTCGTGCCTTCTCCTGGCATCTCAAACTCGGGCTCTTCAGCGACAATCTCCGTAACTTCCTTCTTAGCAAATTCCTCCGCCTCGGCGGATGGTTTAGGCTTCCTTGCTCCCGCGGAATGTTCCGGATCTTCAGTCTCCTTCCCTGAACCAGTTTGAATAGCCTTAGCTGTTTTGGGACCTTTATGTTGTCCTGGAAGCTTCCCTCCATTAGTGGTTAGGCGCCCGTCAAGTTGTCCCACTTGCGTCTTGAGCATCTTCATCATGTTGAGCACTTGATGGTTGGATCTTCCGACCTCCGTCACTTTGCTTTCGATGTTCTCCAACACCTTGTCTATGGCTTTGAACTTGGTGACGTGTCCTTGCTGATATTAGCTTGCTCATCCATGAAGTCCTTCAATTGTATACGAAGTGGAACTGAATTTGGAATGGATGAGGTTGCATTAAGTTGAGGTCTACCTTGCATGTAGCGGAAGTTCGACAAATCTTCCTTCCTCATGTAGTCGAGCACCTTGGCTTCCTCCGGACAATCCTTGTGGACATGGCCATATTCTCCGCACTCTTCACATGTGGATCTTGCTTCGGCAGCCTATAAGTCTTGAGCCTCTATCTTTTCTATTTCCATCTTCTCCAACCTCCGCATGAGTGAATTGATCTTGCCTTCAAGTATGTTTTCTTTCTCCACTTGCAAGACTCATTTGACGTTCCCCGTGGGTTGAACCGGAAGTAAGCGTCTGGATGACGCCCACATGTCATTGTCCGCGTCCTTCTTGAATAGAGTGAAAGCTTCGGTCGACGTAAGCTCGATGATAGATCCTCCCGCCGATGCATCGATGATCGTCCTTGACGCCATGGTGAGTCCCTGGTAGAACTTTTGCACGAGGTCCTCCTTTGGGAACTTGTGATGTGGAACTGCCAGAGTGTACTCATTGAAGCCCTCGAATGCCTCCGAGATAGTCTCCGTAGGACATTGAGCAAAAGTAGCAATCTTATTACGCATGCTTTGAGTTTTACCCGGCGAGTAGTATTCCTTCATGAAGGCCCTCATCAACGCATTCCAATTTTGCACCGTCTCCGCCGGTTGAGAGTGGAACCATTGCAAAGCCTTCCCGAGTAGTGAGAATGGGAAGAGCCTCACCCTCATTTGATCTTGAGTCACCCCGTCTATGTTGAATTTTTGACATAGTTGAATGAACGCTTGGAGGTGAAGCTTCGGATCTTCTTTACCGGTGAAGGGTGAATGTTGCACCATACAGATTGTTGAGGTCTTGATCTCGAACAGCCTTCTGATCTCCGCGAGGTTTAAGATTGGTAGGTCGATGATGTCCCGGGTGCATAGCTCCACGATCTTGCGTTCTTGTGGCGGTTGTTCACCCATCGGTGGAAGTCGATTCTTCCGAGGACTTTGAGGTGGTGAATCCTTTTGAGATTCCAATGATCCTTCGTCTTCCGACTCTAAATCACAAAATCCAGCTTTTTAGCTTGATGTGCTTCGCGTCTCCTTAGCCTGTAAAGTTTTTCTGGATCATCCACAAAATTATCGGGTTTGTTGGAGAGGTAGCCGTCCATCCCTTGTTAGGGTTAGCGATAAACAAAATATACAAAAACAAAAGATAAAATAAATCTAAAAAACTAGGGTTGGACAAACTAGATTAGATTGATTTTGAGGATGGTCAAAAGTTAGTAGATGCAAAAAAGAAAAACTAAAAGAAAACTGAAAATTACAAAAAAAGCAATAAAAGATCGTATCATGAACACTTGTTCCCCGGCAACGGCGCTAGAAAAAGGGGCTTGCTGACGGTGTATAATCGTATTAAACTTCAAGTAGACTTGCAAGCGGACAAGTCTCCTGTCGTAGTCAAGGGACCCTTCTTCCCTCGAGTGGTGAACCTAAGGTATCGAATCCGTGGAACAGATGTGTGATGCAAGAGTTGATCTATTAAAGCGAGAAACTTAGATCTTCAAGAGGTGAAACCTATGCATCTAATCTCAATGAACATCACAAGAATGAATCTAATCTACTAAAGATCGGAGGTAGCGAGAGATAGAGGGGGGGGGGTAGATAAACCATTCTAGAGAGATTGGATCAAGCCTTTGTTCAAGTCCCGAGCAAAGGAAGAAATAGCAAGTTCAATCTCATTAAAAGCCTCTTTAAACCGTGCGGGTTAGTCTAGAGCGTGTCCAAGGACATGTTGAAATCTTTCGGAAGGTCGGGCATGCACCTCTAGCCACCACGGCAACAAGAACATCATATCTGATCTATCTCGAGAATAGATCTAAGATAAGAAAAGCAGATCGAAATCAAAGATGCAGGAAAAACACTTGATCGCTAGAAATCAGATTGCAACTTGATAATTCAAAATTACATATGATACATGAATCAATATCACCACCGGGATCCTACCTCGATCTTGCTTCTAGCTCCGGGAAATCCGACGTGGTCTTCCTTGCAAGGTTCCCACGTCAGCTAGGGACACCCTAGTCAACTAGCTCGGCCCTCTCCTCTCCGAGATGGTGTCCCTCTCTTCTCTACTCCTCGGCGGCCGATGACGAATGAATTGATTCGTGGCTCTTGGCCTTAGGGCTATGAATAGTCCAAATGGTGGCTAGGTCAAAGGGGGGGCTGACTGGGCCCCGGAGTGGGCTGGGCCGGCCGGCCTGGGCCGAGCGGCCTTAGCCCATTTCGGCCCAGTCAGCCACCTCCTTCGCATGGTGTCAGCTCCCAAGTCTTCTAGATCCTTCCCCCTTCTGCATGTGGGCCCTTGTCGTCAGTTTCTCTCTGAGTTGGACGTAGCTCCTTGTTCCGCAAGATTCGGCACTTTTCAGACTAGGTCCTCGGAGTTTGTCATCTTCTCGGGTTTAGTCGCTGGGCTTCTTGGAGTCATGTTTGCTTCATTGCATGACTTGTACCGGGCTTGAAGGTCTTATCACAAGGTGCTTGATGAACTTATCCTGGAAGTCTTGCTTTCAGTGCTAAAACCCTGCATAAACACTAAACTCCAAAACCGACAAGCATGAACGAACTTGTTATACCAAGGGGGTTAGTACCAATGGATAGGTGTTGACGTAAAATCAGCACCTCACGTCAAGCACACGACAAGCCGGATTAGCCGGCTTCACACACGTGGCCCGGGCGTCGAAATCCGGAAGCGTGCCCGTCAATTTTCGCTGAAACTGACAAAGGATGAAAACGGTTAGATAAAACCTGGAACTTGTCGGGTGGTACCAGACAGTTCCATATTTACGGCTAAAAAGCCAGTTAGAACAACATATAGCCACAAACAAGCTATCTGTCAGCGATTTAAACATCATTCGGGAATTGATAAAGCGTGCAAACAGAGCACTGCCGAATGTATGACGTAAGCATGATGAAAAATCGGTCTTTATTTAAACAATGTTACAGCACGTAACCTTGACCGATTATCTAGGATAAAGCATGATAAATTAAATAAAAGCGAAGCATGATCATGAATTTGCAGTAAACAAGCATGCATAGGCGAAAAGCACTAGTCTACCACGTGTCTAGGTACTTTCAAACCCGTCAAGCATGACATCAAACAAGTTCATCCACCGCATGATACAACTTGTTTGAAATCACACCACCAACCAAGAATAGATCAATCCACCGCATGTTACAATCTAAACATGGAAGGCTAAAAGCATACATTATTTAGATCAAACTCATGAACATGTTTCACTCGTGAGGGGATTACCGATTACGGCTGTACAGCCGAATCGGGTTCCGTGGAGAAGGAACAAACATTGCCAACTGTCGGTGCGGAATGTGGTCCCGACACTAACCAGTAGTAAGCGCCGAGGTCTATCCCTCAATGGTCGATGCTAAGCAACAAGGGACACAGAGTTTATCCTGGTTCCGGCCGGTGGGCCGTACATCCAGCAGCGGTGTGCTCGTGGCACTATATTGCTCAGCACCGGGGGTGCCTGTAGTGGGGCTGCTACAAGCAAGGCGGGAGAGGAAGCGTGGCTTCCAAGTCCCTGGTGCAGTGGCTGAAGATATTGTGGGAGAATTGGGGAGCAAGTGCGTGGCGCAGCTTGACTCGGGTTGTGTTCTGTTGTCTCCTGTCTCTCCGTCTGTCTCCGTCTCCCGCGGCTGGGGGGTTCGTCCTCCTTTTATATATCAAGGAGGGAGCGAATCACATGCGCGCCGCGCTATTTAGCTATGTGAGAGAGGGTGATGTGCTATGCTGTAGAGTAGGCGGCCGTCCGGACGATCCTCGCAGCGATCCGGCCATCATGGCGTGTCTTGTACCCGAACAGTAGCGGCTTCGAGGGTAGAAGGGCAGCGGACGGCTGCGATGTCCTCAGAAGGGCTCGAGGGGGTCGCTGACGTTGGTCCGTACGGAGCACAGTGGAGGGTAAGGCGGCACCCCGTTCCCGCACGCTTCACAGTGCTGGAGTCGTTGCTACAGCGCCTGGCGTGCGCTCGTACGGGCGGGGGTGGCTGCCATGCCGTTAACAGTGGCAGGGATGGCGTTCCACCGGCCTAGCGCCCTTACCTAACCCTGCAAGGTCACAAGAAAGTAACTCGAGGGTGCAGCCGGCCCCCCTTCGAGGGCTCGGCGCGTTAGCCGTACCGGAGCAGGCGGCGCGGTGTCACGGGACTGGCACCGTCCACACCGCACAGTGCTTCCATAGTGGCGGGGATGGGATCCCTTCTGGGGAGTTGGTGTGGCGGCACCGGGGCGCGAGCCCCAGGCGCATGATGGCGCCGCTCTGCCGTTGTCAGGGCATTAAATGCTCGTGCACGGGAGCGGGCGCACGCGTGCGGGGTGCCCTCGAGCGAGACGGACCCCGTTCGAGGGCGGGGCGGACCCTCGAGCGAGGCGGAGCCTGCTCGAGGTAAGCGCACCATCTCGAGCGGGGCGGAGTCTGCCCGAGGGAGGCATGCACCCTTGAGCGAGGCGAAGCCTGCTCGAGGGGGTCTTCGAGTGGGCCGCCTTGGCGGGCCGTCGGGGCCTCTGCGTCGTGGGCTGTGCCCTGCATGGTTAGGCGATGCGCATTTGGCTTTGGCTTTGTTGCGGGTTTTTAAGTGGGGATTCCCCAGCTATTTAAGAGGACCCCTAGGGCTGTCCCCGACACCAACGATGACAAATCTATCAGATTGAATCGAATTCTAGTCCACCTGATGACTAGCTTTAAGACAATCCAAAAACCTGCATCTATGGTACGATACCTGATTCTGTCAAGATCTATGCAAGATCGACAAGCTTGAACCCGCAACACGTGACAATCTAGATTGATATGAATTCGGCTATAGAGAACGCATGACCCGCTTGCCATGTCAAGCCAAAGAATTGAGCGTGCAACACGTGGATCACAAACAATATAGAGTCGAATCTGATCAATCTAAATTGGGAAATAAGAGTGTTACATGAATTAAACACAAAAAGTAAAATTCAAAGCAACACATGGTAACTTAATGAATCTACTAGATCTTGCCAAATCTAATAGAGACGATAACTAGCTCCAAGCTAGATCTTAGCCTACCGCATGACTCATGATTGAACAAGGAATCCTCCTTGAACCAAGCTTAAATCCACCGCATGATACTAAGCATGGTAACAAGACTACTTGCATCACGATCTAAATCCACCTCATGATACTAGACATGATACAAGGTTGCCGGTGCTTACGGAGGTCGACGGATCGATGGCTCCTCTCGAAAAACTCGACGACACGACTAGAAAGAATCGAAAGTTGGCACGGGGGCCAGTTTATTGTGAAATTGTTCGATCCCTATTACAAACACTAAGGGTTTATATTTATACCCTGGTTCTAACATGACTCCTAGTCGACCACGATTACAATATTTATTACCTAAAATTAACACCATGGCGTCATGTCCGTCTCGTATCCATCATCAACTCGTCTCCTTCTTTGTATCCGATCCACGTCATCAATCACTCCCGAATGCTTCTTCTTTCATCCGTGGAACAACTCTCCTGCCGAATGACGATGTACTCCCGACCGCAGACACTTCTACTGAATGCTTTGAGGAAAACCTCATGACGAATGGTATTCCTTTGCCAAATTCGGCTCACATGTCAGTCTCTTCCTTGTACCAATTTTTGGCGTTAACATATGCCCCTTCAATTACGGGATAAAAGGTGATTTTATTCCAGAGTTGACCATAAATACTCAACGTCCCTAGGCCAAATCTGTTCAACACCTGTTTTTTCCTCCTTTAAATCGTTGGAGCCTTCGTCTATATCCAAACCCTAGCTCATCAATTTTTCAAGCTTCAATCTTCAAATGGCGAACCAAGACCAAGCTCTCCAGGTAAATCTTATTCTCCTCAAGCACCTTCAGTATTACCTCTCTCGAATCCCATCTCAAATTTCTCCTTTAGCCCTCTTTTGTTCTTGATAGGCTCTAGCCGCTGAAATCTTGATTCCCATCGAGGAACAACCAGCATCTTATTTTCTCAGGCCCGTAGGAGTTTCTGATCCCTCTGAGTTTATTGCAGCCGAATCCCAGAGGATTCCTTTCAAGATATCACTGACGAAGCCTCACGAGTGCCAGGACACTTTCAAGAACTGGCCTCTGCCCCCAATTGCAGGCTGGAGGGATTGGTACAAGAGGATACTTGATGACAAAAGCCCCAAAACAAAAAATTGGGACAAACTTTGTATTTCTCATTGCTTAGAATTGTCCCTAGCTGAAACACCCAAAAATGAGAGCCTTTTACTGCAGCCTCCCACTTTTGGTCTAGCGGCGCAAATGCCTTCCTTTTCGGCCATGGGCCAATGTCTCCCACCTTGGCCGATGTTTACATGATAACCGGCGTGAAACTCACAGGAACTGTGTATCCGTATAAGTACAAGGGCTCTTCCAAGCAAACAGGAGTAAAGACAGGAGTGGGATACAAGAGATATATCCAAAACCATATCTATGATGGCCCTCTGACTGATGTTGAATACAGAGCTTTCCTAAATATGTGGTTATGCAGATTTATCTTTTGTGGCAGAGCTAATGAGCCAACCCTGAACCATATTGTGATGGCTGAAGATGTGGCTGCTGGTACACCTATTCCCCTTGGGAAGTACCTTCTAGGAAGTGTCTATCATATGCTTCATCAAACCACCTATATGATGCACACCAGCAAAAAGATCCCTTGTGTCAATGGTCCTTGGTGGTTTGTTCAGATGTGGCTACTATTATACATGCACCAGATTGTTGCTATTAATCTCAACAATCGGCATTTCCCTTCAACGAACTACAATGAAGGAGAAACTCAGAGCACCAAAAGCTGCCAAACCTATGGAGAAGCTGCTTCCACTGTGTCTATCAACAAAGACATTGGCCAACTATTTGAGCTCTTCTTCGGAGGTTTTGCCAAAACTCTTTGGTTCATATATCTGGACAATGACAACTTGATTCTTCCTTGTGAATTTAGTTTTGAAACTAGATGTGATGATATACATTCCATAGCAATTTTCACTGCTTTCATCCATCCCTGTATTCTACCAGCAGAATTTTGTGGAGGAAGGCTGGTTCAGAGTAGCTTTGAGTACTACCATCCAAACATGATGGCCAGGCAATTAGGATGTGGCCAAGTGCCCCCAAGGTTATTTCTCCATGAATTTCTCAAGCCCATAGAGGATATCAAGGAATCCATGGAAGCAAGAAGGATTTTTGAGTATAAATGCAGCATGACTACTTATACACCCAAGCCCTTTGTGCCAATAACATTTGCTCATCCTTCTTTCATTCTTTGGTGGCAAGAACTTCATGATCACATTTTTAACATGCCAGTACACCCTCTCTATCTTGAACTAATGCCTGACTTCCAACCAACTTCAGAGGTAATATGTTCATCTCCCTTTCTTATATCTGTTTTTAACCATACTCCTCCTCACTGATCATGATTCTGTCATTTTGCAGGATACAGTACCTACCCCACTTGTCAGGACAATCCTTTATAAAATTGAAGGCCCAATCTCTGCTTTGGGATGTCGATCCCCTACTCTGGCTCAACTGATGTCTAGCCATGCCGTGCAAGATCCAACTCTTATCAGGCCAATTTCTGACAAAAGGAAAACCCCATCTCTGATTGCTTCTCCAACTGTCAAGAAGAAAAGAACAAGTAAAAATCTAGTTATTCAGGTCAGAACACCTCCCCCTCCTAAACATAATGCCATTCTTCATTTTGATCATCTTTATCTTTGCATGATTTTAGACCAAAACACAACAACTAGTGGTTATTACAGATTCTGCCAATGCTTCATCAACTGTTAAAATTTTCACCATCTTATTCTTTAATCTTTTTTCTTCATTGGCACTCACCCCCT
The DNA here is from genome assembly GCA_947561735.1 of Cenchrus americanus. NCBI lineage: Eukaryota > Viridiplantae > Streptophyta > Magnoliopsida > Poales > Poaceae > Cenchrus > Cenchrus americanus. The sequence goes on from OX387244.1 coordinate 192,728,296, forward strand.
ACTTGATAATTGCAGAGGAAGCTTTGGTGGATCAAACTGTGGGGAGTTCTTCTCCTCATCATGATTCAGTCCCAGTCTCACCAAGGATTCAACCAACTTCTCTTCAACCAAAAGTCTCAGCTTCACCAAGAAATCATCCAGTTTCTCCTCAGCCAGATGTACAAGAGCCTTCCATTGAGCCTGAGAAGCTTCCTTCTCCCATTCGGGAAACTAGGAATGATGTAAGCATGAGCATCCATCTTTTCTATTTTCACCTAATAGATCATCATTAATTCGGCAAAAACTTTTTTCAGGAGAAAACTGTGTCATCACCCGGTTATTCCTTTGTTGTGGATGACTTGGTTGCCGAAAAAGGAGATTCAGCATCTTCTAGCCAAGTTTTATCAGATGAAAATCAAGCAAAGCTGAAGGAAATCCTCTCCTTGCTGCAAAGGGACGTCCAAGACCAAGTCAGGGATGCTGATCTTCTAAGAGAAGCGCTTGAACTTATCGATCCAGATCTCCCTACTGATATCAAGTCTTCTTTAGAAACTATTTCCCAATTGGATAATCACTTTGCCGTAGTAAAATAGGCTTTGAAGAACCAATCCTCCCAACCAGCTCTGGAACAAAGCAGAGCTACGGCCAAGCAATCTGTGAAAGATTTGCATGCTCAGATTCAGAACAATAAGGAATTGCTAGACAAATTGCAGCCTGCACTCGAGCTGAAGAAAACCAGAAAAACTGCATTGGAGGCTAAGCTGAGAAGCTGACGAGAAGAAGATGGCTGAACTTCCCGAATCAACAGAGAAAATGCGAAAGGAAGCTTCAGCAGCCTTGAATGTAGAAAGGCAGCTCAAGACAAAGCTCTCTGCTCTGTCTAAAACCCAAGAGGCTGATCAGACATTGTTGGAGAATATCAACAAGATCATATCAGACGCCACCAATGTAATTTCAAAATACTTGGGTGTGTAATTGTAGCAAACAATTCGTAGCCGAATGATTTATCAACTCTGTAGTTTCGCTTTCTGTTAATCTTTATTCTCCATATTTGTTTTGCCTTATCTTGACAAGTAGCCTTTGGATGATTCATTCGACAATTTTGACCACAACAGTGTTAGACCCGAAAAACGACCAACCGCAACACAGCAGAATCTTAACCAGTCAAACCGAATATGACTCAGCATGAATCCCAAACGACCCGGCGACCGTTCGGTCGAAGGAGCCTCTCCACTTTCCAAATTTCTTGGGATATGCGCCACGATCTCCGGCCACGATCTCTCCGTTAGTTCCATAAATAAGGACCTCGGGTGCCCCTAACCTTTCACCAAATCCCCTGCTTTCCAAGCCTCTGCTAGCTCGAGCTCTTTCTCTTCAAGCACTAGTACTCCCAAGAACATCATGGCCAACAGTGGCAACAGGCGCCCGGCCAGCGACGAGGCTGAAGGGAGCCGCGCCGGCGCTCGTCGAAGGTGGTGATTGCCTGCTTCTTCACAACCTTCTTTTAGATCTTGCCTTGTCCCTGACGATTTTCTTATCGCTTTCAGGCTCATCCGATGGAACTCCACTCCTGCTCCAGCTGCAGCTCCGGCCGCGGCGGATGACTCCTCGGGGTCGTCCAGCCGATCCTACTCCTCCAGGTCTTATGGCTGGGACTCACGCTATACTGACCGCAATGCTCGCAGGTTCCTGGAGGAACGCGATGCGACCCAGCACGAACTGGAGATTATCTCCAAACAGGTCGGGATCGCTGACCTTGAGTGGCAGCATCAGAGCAAGCAGCTGCTCGAGGCCATCGATGGTGAGTCCTGCAACTTTCTCAATTTCAATTCAATCTTGAACAACACTAACTGCCGTTGCTCTGTGACCCCCACAGATCGCGATGCCGAGCTCCATCGGCTAAAGGTATTGGCCGAGAATCTAGCGAACAAGGTGAATGCCCCCGGAGACACGTCGGAAGTTCGCCTTGGCACGGTGGCAGGCCGCGTCGACGAGGTGGCCCTGCATGGCATCCGTCTGGGCACCGCCTTGGGCCTGGCCGCCATGTCGACGCGCACCGGTGTCGACTACTCCACGCAGCCTCTTGGCTTTGATGGTGGCGCGCCGGAGGACCTTGACGATATCGAGGCCACTGTGGAGCGCCTCGATGGACATGGTGCCGCCATTGCCGACTCCATCCACCCCCAGTCTGTTCTGAATAGGCTGTTTGATTAGTTTGTACTAGGGGTCATGGAATTTCGGCAATGAAATGAAAATTTATCTTTTGCTGTTGTCTTGTGATAACTTTCCTAATTTGTGCATACGAACCTTCATTGTTTTGAACGCATTCGGGAACTGTTCCTCTAGCCGAATACGCACAAACTTTTGCCCCTTGGCGCAGAATCTGTAGAGAATCCTCATTCAGGAATCATGAACACCATTTCGTTGAAAAAACCCTTCGCATCCAAGGAAAAACCCCCGTCGTTTGGTATTCCCATCAATGCGCACCGACAAGTCATCACTGTCGATGCATTTCCACTGCTAATAAAATAGCTCTCCAGTGCTCTGCAAATCCACTCGTACACACTTTCATCATTTCATTTCCTCTCGTCTTCCTCCTCCAGAAAACCCCCCCACAGCCATGTGTTGACGATGTATTTTGGTACACCTAGCATGTTCATTACACTTTGGTTTGGATTTGATTATGGAACTAACCCGCCACTAGGCACACTAATCATATAACAAGTTCATCTTTGGGCATGCATTTGGAAGTGTTGTGTTTATGTAGGAAAACATGGACATAAAGGACGGATTCGCAACAAGTATAAAGGAGCATTTACGGAGTCTTGTTCGTGTTCATGAGCTTGATGAAATCACTTCCAATGGTGGCAAGGACCGAAGTGCTACGAGGAACACCCCCGAGGATTGAAGCGTAAAAGACCGAACTTCATGCAAAGAGAACCTCCATCTTGGATGCGAGGATAACATCGTCAAAATCATGCAAGTGGAGGGGGCAAAGTACATAAATGCATAAGGACCCACGGAGCAAAAGGGGCGACCGAACCAAGCCGAGGTGGGCCCAGGCCGGTCGGCCCAGGCCGGTCGGCCCAGCCCACTCTGGTGGCCGGTTCGGTCCCATTTTCCTTGCACCCAAAGGATCTTGAACCCTAAAAGCCTGGGCGCCGCCATTCGACAGAAGGGAGAGTCATTCGCACCAGAAGGCCATCCACAATCTAAAGAGTGAGGAGGAGGATCTCCGGAGGGAGATCAACGACCTCGAAGGAAGCACCCTCTCGTGGAGAAGAAGGAAGACACCGTCGGAAGGGAAACCATGATCAACGGTGCCATGGTCAGCACCTTGATGGGGTAATCTTCTCATTCGTCCCTGGGTTGTAATCGATCTTGAGATGTAATCGCACTTTGTCGGTTTATCTATCTATCATCTTGTGTTGAATATACTTTAATGCTTAAGGTTAGCTACCATGCCGTAAAGGGAGTAGAGCTCCAATGCTTCCTTGGATCCATTCAATACACCGTGTCCATCAAAGGTCTAGTCATGAATACCTTCGCGTAGTGACAGTACGAGAGGAGGGAAAGGGAGAAACCTTGGTCACAACCCCGATAGATTAGATTGGTTTTCATGTCTTTAAGCGATTGCATGCTCTAGTATCGTAGACCCGTGGGCGAGTGTCTTTTATCTTGATATCTTAATCATTCTCTCTAGTGTTGTTTAGTTGTTTTCTAGTATAATAATAGTTAGGGTTTTAGTAGCTAGTGTGTCATTGTAGATTAAACACTTGTAATCCCCTTGCTCCGCGGATTGGCAAGAACCTTGGGAGTCCCGTGGTGAAAACGGTGTGGGGTCCGTACGCTTGCGGATCGTAGAGGGATACGTCTTTTATTCGTCAACAAGCCCCTTTTTCTGGCGCCGTTGCTGGGAAGCAAGCTAGTTTACATTGTTTGATTTGCATTTAACTTAGTTTTATATTTTAGTTTATCTTTTATTTGTTTTATCTAACACCTATTATCTAGAAAAACGCTTTGTTTTGTTTTTGTTTTTGTTTTTATCTTATTGTCTAGATGGCGTTCGTTAATCAACCCGTGGAAGAACCGGAGAAATCATTAAGGGATTACGCTAGCCCTCGATGTGAAGACATAAAAGTACAAGAGTCGGATTCGAAGCTCGAAGTGACCAAGTATGAGATTAAATCCAAGATCATCGAGATGGTGGCGGCAAACCCATCCCAAGGGATGGTTACGGAGAACCCATATAGACACATAAGGGATTTCACGACGATATGCAACATGGTGCGTCAAGAAGGAGTTCCCGATGAATGGTTCAAATGGAATCTCTTTCCCTACTCATTTGCCGGCAATGCAAAGACATGGTATTCGGTTGCGTCCTTTAAAGTTGAAGGCAATTGGAACAAGTTGACAAAGAAGTTTTGCAAGAAGTTCTTTCCAATTAGCAAGGTTCAACATCTAAGGAGGCAAGTGATCAATTTCATGCAAGGAGAAGAGGAAGGGATAGACCAAGCCTGGGATAGGTTTAAGGGGTTAATCGAACAAGGACCAAAACTCGGCTTCACCGGTGACGTACTCTTGCATACATTTTTCTTTTCCCTAACCCCTAGCTGCATGCAACACGTCGAAATGTGTGCAGGTGGGGATCTCATGGAGAAAACACTCACGGAAGCCGCTCAACTTCTACAAAAAATTAGTAAAGCGGCTGCCATGCGAAGAGATTGGGAAACAAGACTTGCGGAAGAGCCGGAATATAATTCGAGGAAGAAGAAGTGTGCTGATTTTTTTAAAGAGGCAACCCCGGAAGTCACAAAAGAGGATACAATCATGGAAAAGCTTGAACAAGAACACATCAAGTCAAGAACTACACCAAGCGTCGACTTCGCCGTACCAAATGAGACGAACAAAAGAAGCATGTCAAGCGCGAAGCCACTAAGGGAGTTCGAACCAATGGATTGGGTTCCTATCGATTACGGAGAAGTATTCGACAAGAGAAGACCGTTCCCTAATCAAAAGGGAATGGCGAGAGCATTAGAAGTGGATTTCCCACCGGAGAAGAAAGCGGAAAATTCATACGACCTTGAAACCACCGGTGACATTTTTCAAAAGCTCTTTGGAGATGACATAGTGGATCCGGAACACATAGCCAAGGTGAAGAGAATCATGGGGATCAAGCCCGAAGCATCACCATACGCTCGCCTCGCCGAAATTTACGCGATAGGATCCGAAGAAGAAGAGAAGATGACACCACACTTGAGTTGTGAGATCAACGGAGTTCAATGTAAAGCTTTATGTGACATCAGAGCACAAGTAAGTGTTCTATCTTCTAAAATTTACGATAAAGTTCAAGACCACAACCTAGACTTAGCTCCAACATCAACGAAATTAATTATGGGAGATGATAGAACTATCAAACCTCTAGGTATTGCTTGCAACATGAAAGTAAAAATCTCTAGAAATTACATACCAACCGATTTCTTTGTTATTGATGCTTGCCGTAGTAATCATGATCACATAATCTTAGGTAGGCCTTTTCTTAAGTTGGTTGATGCCGTGTTAGATGCCGGAGAAGGCAAAGTAACAATGAACCTTAATGGAACAAAGTACACACATAACTTTCTTTGTGCTTCTAAACACCTTACACCCTTTCCTCCCGAAGATGAAGAAGTAGAAGAGATAGATAGTCTTTGTTTTGTTGAAACTCTTAGAGACCCGCTGCAAAAAGCGATGGAAAATCAAATTAGTGATCAACAAGATGAAGAACTAGAAGAAGCAACAAAAGTCTTAGAGCCACATCATGGAAGCGTGGAGGAAGGAAGATTCGAAGACATAGGAGAAATAAAACCCGAGGAGCCACAAGCACTCGAGGTAGTCCTTAAAACTTTGCCCAAAGAATTAAAGTATGAATTTTTGGGCCCAGACAAGACCTACCCAGTCATCGTGAGCGACGAGTTGAGTCCCAAAGAAAATGAGGCATTGCTAATTTTATTGAAAAAACATAGGAAGGTGATTGGATATTCAATTAATGATCTCAAAGGTATTAGCCCAGACTTTTGCACTTATCGTATACCAATGGAAGACCAATGTAAGCCCGTAGTGGACCACCAAAGGAGGCTAACTCATGCCATGCGAGAGGTAGTAAAGAAAGAGGTCATCAAGTTACTTGATGCCGGAATCATCTACCCGGTTCCGCATAGCGAATGGGTGAGCCCGGTACATTGTGTACCAAAGAAAGGAGGTTTGACCGTGGTGAAGAATGAGAAGAACGAATTGACGCCGCAAAGAACCGTGACCGGGTGGCAGATGTGTATTGATTATCGTAAGCTTAACAAAGCGATGAAGAAAGATCACTTCCCCCTACCGTTCATTGACGAGATGCTCGAGAGGTTAGGAAACCACGCTTATTTTTGCTTTCTCGATGGGTACTCGGGGTTCATGCAAATTCCCATTCACCCGGACGATCAACACAAGACAACGTTTACGTGCCCTTATGGAACGTTTGCATATAGAAGGATGCCCTTCGGTCTATGCAACACTCCGGCCTCTTTTCAACGTTGTATGATGGGCGTATTTTCGGAATTCATCGAAGAAATTGTTGAGGTGTTCATGGATGATTTTTCCGTTTATGGGAAGATGTTCATGGATTGCTTGGCAAACTTGGAAAAGCTCCTCATGAGGTGTGCGGAGGTAGACTTGGTATTAAATTGGGAAAAGTGGGACTTCATGGTTAAGCAAGGCATAGTGCTCAGACATGTTATATCCGAGAGAGGAATTGAAGTGGACAAGGCTAAGGTAGAGATGGTTGAGCAACTCCCACCTCCTACGGATGTTAAGTCCTTAAGGACTTTCTAGGCCATGCCGGATTCTATAGAAGATTTATTAAGGACTTCTCAAAGATCACTAAGCCTTTAACGCGTCTTCTTCAAAAGGATGTGGCTTTCGACTTTGATGAGAAGTGCCTAGCGGCATTCCAGACCTTGAAAAGTGCATTGGTGAGTGCTCCCATCATCCAACCTCCGGATTGGAGCCAACCTTTCGAGATCATGTGTGACGCAAGTGACTACGCCGTAGGCGCGGTTTTGGGTCAAAGAAAGGAAGGCCGAGTTCACGCCGTTTACTATGCTAGCAAAACTCTTAGTGAGGCGCAATTAAATTATGCCACTACAGAAAAGGAGTTTCTAGCGGTAGTATTCGCTTTCGAAAAATTCAGATCTTACATCGTGAACTCGAAGGTCATTGTTTACACCGATCACGCAGTTATCAAGTATCTCTTTGCTAACAAGGAAGCTAAACCACGTTTGATTCGTTGGATCCTTCTTCTCCAAGAGTTTGATGTTGAAATTCGTGATAAAAAGGGGGTGGAAAATGTTGTGGCCGATCATTTGTCTAGAATGGACAAGATGATAAAGAGCCCATCGAAGATAAGATGAGAGATGACCACCTCTATAGAGTGCTTGATAAAGATACTTGGATGATCGATATCATTCGAGCAATTCGAAAGATGCCCCTCGATCATCTAGATAAAAACTCTCAAAAGAAGATAATCTCCGAAAGTAAGAAATACTTTTGGGATGCACCATACCTCTTCAAACTTGGCAATGATGGAGTAATGAGAAGATGTGTGCCAAGAGAAGAGAGGGTTGAGATTCTAAGGAAGTGCCACTCGGCGGAGTACGGTGGGCACTATAGCCATTTTCGAACCCAAGCAAAAGTATGGTCGAGCGGATTCTTTTGGCCGGAGATGCATGAAGATACTAAAAGATATGTTGCATCATGCCCCGAATGCCAAAGAACCGGAAACATCTCTCAAAGAAATTCTATGCCTTTGAAATAAAACCTACAAATCGACATATTCGATGTATGGGGTACAGACTTCATGGGGCCTTTTAAAAACTCATTTTGATTTGAGTATATCCTAGTCATGGTTGATTATGTATCCAAGTGGGTAGAAGCTATACCATGTCGTAAAGCTTCCACGGAGGAGTCCATTACTATGATCAAGAACGTGATTTTTCCTCGTTTTGGTACACCGAGAATCTTGATAAGTGATGGAGGAACTCACTTTACCGGGAAGAATTTCAAAAAGTGCTTGTCCAAGTTAGGGATTGAGCATAGGGTCTCTACGGCCTATCACCCACAAACCAACGGACAAGCGGAAGTGTCAAATAGGCAATTAAAAAGCATACTCAACGAAACCATAGAGAAGGGAGGCAAAGATTGGTCAAAGAAATTAGACAGAGCTTTATGGGCTTATCGAACGGCGTTTAAAACACCGATAGGTATGACCCCTTATCAATTCGTCTATGGAAAAGCTTGCCACCTTCCGGTTGAGTTGGAACATAAAGCCTATTGGGCAATTAAAGAGAAGAACCTCGATCTCGATGTCGCGGTGGTGAATCGAAGGATCCAATTAAGCGAGCTAGAGGAGTTGAGGTTGAAAGCATATGAAAATGCAAGCATATACAAGGAGAGAATCAAAAGGTGGTACGATAAAAGATTGAAAAAGAAAGAATTTAAAGAAGGAGATAAGGTCATCCTCTACAATTTGAGGTTTAAAACCTTCGGAAAGGGGAAATTGCAAAGCAAGTGGGACGGACCTTATGTTGTGCATTCGGTGCTCTCCAACGGAGCAGTAACCGTTATGGATATAAACAGCGATCAATTTGTGGTGAATGGTCAGCGGCTTAAGGTTTACTACGAACCCGACGTTGTGCCCCTTCACCATGTTGATGTCTTCACCATGGAGGAAGAGCCCGAACGTCCCGCCTAGGACGAAAAACAAGGCATGAATTTCTGTAAATAGTTTTTCTTTTAGTTTTCTGGAGTTTCTCGCGAAGATTTACTGGGCCAACTTTTTCCCATGGGCTAAGGAGGTGAAATAAGGGTGGTACGTGAAAAACTGGACCAACCCGGCCCCCGAGACAAGGTGGGTTGGCCGGCCCAGGCCGACCGCCCAGGTGGGTCCAGGCGGCCGTCGTCCCTGATTTTCGCCCGAATTTCTCCTTTTGGACTTCCTTCTTTGGTCAGAAAATTTTAAGGGAAGTTTAAAAAAGGAAAATGAGGTTCTCAGGGTTTTCCTCTTCGGACTATTTATTTGGCCGAATTGGGAGCTCGGGAATCAACCCCTTCAAGCAATATTTTGCAACCTTGCAGCAACCATTGTGCCCCCAAGGAGCTTAGAGTTGAAGCTAGAAGCCAAGGAGCCATCGATGGAGGAGGCGATGCGATGCAAGCTCAAGCTACCCGTCAAGAGGACCGCCCACATCCGTTGCGGAGGGCGTGTCCCGACCGGAGCTCTTGCATCTCGCAACCCCGTCGAAGGAGACGATCGGAGCTCTTGCGGTGGGCGGCCGTCGAAGATAACGACCTCTACATTTGGGACGAGCAGCCCGAAGAGAGGACTCCCGAAGGCCCCAACGGCGATGGTAACAATGGCAATGAGAGCGGCAACGACAATGGAGGTGGCGACGACGGCGGTGACAATGGTGGAGACAATGGCGATAAAGACCCCTTCGTATTGCATCCGATGTGTTGTCGAACTTGCCGTCAATCCATCGGGGATCTCTACACGTCGGTCGATGAATGTCTCCAAGCCATGGAAGCGATGAAGCAGCGTATGGAGGATTTGGAGCACGTAGTTGGTGACAACTACAAGTTCCTTAACCGTAACGTGCGCAAACTTTTTGGTATGGTTGGAATTATGAGAGGCAAGTGGTGCAATACTTGCTTGAAGTACCACTAGGTCTAGTTTTCCCCTTAGGACTTTTTGTAAGATACGATAAGGACGTCATATGTTTTTAGCGTGGGGGAGAGCTAGCTAGCTAGCCTTAGCTTTTAAGTTTCAAGTTTAGGTTCGGTTTAATCTTCAAGAGAGAGTCTTAGAGTTTAATGAGTCTTAGTTTTTGAGTGTGTTTTAAATTTTTGCAAGTTTGAAAGTGTCTTAAATTAGTGTTGAGTCAAACAAAACCAAATAAAAAGAGTCTTCATATATCTTTGTGTCTTGTGTGATGCTTATCTTTATTCACTTGTTTGTTTATCTTTGATTCTTGATATATGAACACAAGTGTGTATTTTGAAAAATGTTTACCATGGTGCTTAGTGGAATTGCTACTACTTAAAGTATCCATACCACACTTCGATCTTGAGCTTCACATGTTAGTTGTGCTACGTTCAATGCTAAAAGTTGGAGGATTTCAGTTCTGAAAATTACATTAAAACCCTGGTAATAAAGGTTAGCAAAACCTCTTTTTCCAAGTTGAGAGTAAGAAAAAATTCCTATCCAAAGCCAAATTTATTTTTTTCGCTCCACCATAAGTGTGATTAGCACGATGAGTTGGGCTAGGATCCTTCTCTCTTGGGAGTTTTAATTTCGAGCAATGATCATGTTCTTGTGCTTATCTTTTATTGCTAGCCTCGTCATTCATTCGGTCATGAGACTTTCACCTTGGAAGTCTCGTGCATCGCCGAATTCCATACCCAACCCTATATATCTCTTTTGTACATCGCATTCCTTGAACACAACCTACTTTCAAAAGTTCCGTCTCGTCTCTAGCATGACTTAATTAAAATTTCAGATTGTATGCATGCAAGAAAGAGAGGAGTTGAGAGCTTTGAAAAGTTGTCAAGAGAGAGAAAAATAAAGAGAAAATGTATGAGTATGGAAAAGAAAGAAAGAAAGAAAAAATATATATATGAGAATGAAAGGAAAAAAATATGAAAAAAAAAGTGAAAGATGAGGTAGCAATAAAGATACGAGAGGGATGGATCAAGTGAAAGAAAAGAATAATAAAAGTGTAAGGAAGGATGTCACGTTATTGAGAGATGAAACTTTCACTCTTTTTCCAACCATGTGCAATCCGACAACGAGGACGTCATCGGTGCCTTGTAGTCACAATTTTCTTTTGCCCTTGCACATGTCCACCATTCTAAATCATCTCATCCTTGATATCCCTACGTATGGTTAATTCTCATGATCATTGGCTTGAAAGGTAGACAACCATTAGAGGAAGTTCTTAGTTTGACAATACTTGTGTTGACTGCGCTAGCCCTACCTATAGCTCCCCTTTACATGATATATGAGAGATTAATGGGAGGTGAGAGTTTTATAAAATTGGTTTAGGATAGCCACCTCATATGATTGACTTGCGAGAGCATGGAGAAAGGTTTTGTCTAATACTTGTTGCAGGAATTTTGTTTTTAAGAATCATAAAAACCCTCCGATGGAAGCAAAGAAGTAAGTATGGCTGAAATTGAGGACTTCGAGTGAAGAGTTTGAGTTGTGGGGTAAATCTTGACGTGGTAAAGATTCTAAACACCCATGTTTATGTTTGATAGTCATTACTTTATGTTTATGTATTAAAGATGAAAGGATTGACTAACTTGTGAAGAAGGATAAATGGTACACGATTACAATACCTTGGATGAAGTTCTTTTACGAGTACTTGCTCGAGGACGAGCAAGAGCTAAGTGTGGGGGAGATGTTGATGGTGTATTTTGGTACACCTAGCATGTTCATTACACTTTGGTTTGGATTTGATTATGGAACTAACCCGCCACTAGGCACACTAATCACATAACAAGTTCATCTTTGTGCATGCATTTGGAAGTGTTGTGTTTATGTAGGAAAACATGGACATAAAGGACGGATTCGCAACAAGTTTAAAGGAACATTTACGGAGTCTTGTTCGTGTTCATGAGCTTGAAGAAATCACTTCCAATGGTGGCAAGGACCGAAGTGCTACGAGGAACACCCCCGAGGATTGAAGCGTAAAAGACCGAACTTCATGCAAAGAGAACCTCCATCTTGGACGCGAGGATAGCATCGTCAAAATCATGCAAGTGGAGGGGGCAAAGTACATAAATGCATAAGGACCCACGGAGCAAAAGGGGCGACCGAACCGGGCCGAGGTGGGCCCAGGCCGGTCGGCTTTGCTTATTCTAAATCTATTCTCGAGATAGATAACCTAGGGTGTTCTTGTAGCCACGGTGGCTAGAGGTACACGCCGGATCTTCCGAAAGATTTCCGACTTGTCTTTTGACTCGCCCTAGACTCCCCGCATGAGTAGGGATACATTGTGACAGAACAGGGGTTCCGAAAGGAGGATGTTTACGGAGTTGGACGGGAAACCACGGTTTAAAGAGGCTTCTAATAAGATTCGATTTGCTACTTCTTCTCTTGCTTGGAACTTCAACAAAAGGCTTAACCCAGTCTCTCTAGATCGGTTTATGTACCCAATCTTACTTTGTTATCTCCGGTCTTTAGTAGATTACATTAGTTTCGTGTCTTCTAGCTAAATGCATTAGGGTTTCTCTTTTACCGAAGATTGGAGTTACTTTTGCATCACACATTTGTTCCACGGATTCGATACCTTGGGTTCACCACTCGAGGGAAGAAGGGTCCCTTGACTACGACGGGGGACTTGTCCACTTGCAAGTCTGAACGAACTTTGATACAATTACTAACCGTCAACAAGCCCCTTTTTCTGGCGCCGTTGCCGGGGAACAAGTGATCAAGGTTTGATTTTTATTACCTTTTTGTAATTTTCAGTTTTCTTTTAGTTTTTCTTTTTGCATCTACTAAACCTTGATCGTCCTCAAAATAAATCTAATATAGTTTGTCTAACCCTAGATTTCATAGATTTATTTTTACTTTCTGGTTTTTGCATATTTTGTTTATTGCTAACCCTAACAGGAGATGGACGGCTACCTCTCCAACAAACCCGACAATTTTGTTGATGATCCAGAAAAACTTTACAGGCTTAGGAGACGCGAAGCACATCAAGCTAAAAAGCTGGATTTTGTAGATTCGAAGTCAGAAGACAAAGGATCGAAGGAATCTCCGGAGAATTCACCACCTCAAAGTCCTCGGGAGAATCGACTTCCACCGATGGGTGACCAACTGCAAGAGTGCAAGATTGGGGAGCTATGCACCCCAGACATCATCGACCTACCAATCTTAAACCTTGAGGAGATCGGAAGACCGTTCGAGATCAAAACCTCAACAATCCGCATGGTGCAACATTCACCCTTCACCAGTAAAGAGGATCCGAACCTTCACCTCCAAGCATTCATTCAACTATGTCAAACTTTCAACATGAATGGGGTGACTCAAGATCAAATGAGGGCAAGGGTTCTTCCGTTCTCACTACTCGGGAAAGCTTTGCAATGGTTCCACTCTCAACCGGCGGAGACGGTGCAAAATTGGAACACGTTGATCAAGGCTTTCATGAAGGAATACTACTCGCCGGGTAAAACTCAAAGCTTGCGTAATAATATTGCCATCTTTGTTCAATATCCTACGAAGACTATATCGGAGGCATTCGAGCGCTTCAACGAGTACACTCGGGCGGTTCCACATCACAAGTTCCCGAAGGAAGACCTCGTGCAAAAGTTCTATCAAGGACTCACCATGGCGTCAAGGACGATCATCGATGCATCGGCGGGAGGATCCATCATCGAACTTACGCCGACGGAAGCTTTCACTCTGTTCAAGAAGGTCGCGGGTAATGACACGTGGGCATCATCCGGGCGCCTACATCCGGCTCAACCCACGGGGAACGTCAAAGGAGTCTTGCAAGTGGAGAAGGAAAACATACTTGAAGGCAAGATTGATTCGCTCATGAGGAGGTTGGAGAAGATGGAGATAGAAAAGAAAGAGGCTCGAGACTTGAAGGCCCCTGAAGCAAGATCCACATGCGAAGAATGTGGAGAGTATGGCCATGTCCGCAAAGATTGTCCGGAGGAAACCAAAACTCTCGACTACATGAGGAAGGGAGAATTGCCGAACTTCCGCTACGGGCAAAGTAGACTTCAATTTAATACAAGCTCATCTATTCCGAATTCGGTTTCGCTTCGTGTACAATTGAATGAATTCATGGACGAGCAAGCCAAGATCAACAAGGACACTGTCGCCAAGTTCATGACTATAGACAAGGTGTTGGAGAACATTGATACCAAAGTGACGGAGGTCGGGTGTTCCAATCATGAAGTGCTCAACATGATGAAGATGCTCGAGACGCAAGTTGGACAACTTGCGGGGCGCCTCACTAATGATGAAGGGAAGCTTCCGGGACAACCTAAAAGTCCCGAATGGGCGAAGGCCATTCAAACACCATCGGGAAAGGAGACCGAAGATCCGGAACATTCAGCGGGAGAAAGGAAGCTTAAACCATCCGCCGAGGTGGAAGGAGTTGCTAAAGAGAAGGTTACGGGGATCGTCACAGGAGGAAGACACGAGCATACCACAACTCAAGCCACGCTACTTCCGAGGTAAACTTGACAACCACTTTTAGAAGTTTGTGGAGGTTGTGCGTAGACTTAGCATCAACATGCCATTACTAGATGCCCTACAAGTACCTACATATTCTCGTTACTTTAAAGACATACTTGCAAATAAATATGAGATAGCAACACTCGGGGTAGATCATGTCAAGATGTCCGAGGAGTGTAGTGCCGCTATTGCTAATGGGCTAGAGAAGCAAAAGGACCCCGGGTGCCCTACAATTCCATGTTTCGTTGGTTCTTTCAACTTCGAGAAGGCGTTATGCGACCTTGGAGCAAGTGTGAGCATCATGCCAAGGGATGTGTTCGAGAAGCTACGCCTACCATTGGTGCCTACGGGTATGTGTTTGGAGTTGGGAGATAACTCCATTCACTATCCCTTGGGCATTGCCAAAGATGTACCCTTGAAGGTCGGACACCACTTCATCCCCGTTGACTTCGTGGTGCTCGAGATGGGAGAGAGGGAGAAGGAGCCCTCATCCTTGTGAGGCATTTCCTCAAGACTGTGGGAGCTACTATTGATGTTGGGAAGGGGGAGATCATGTTCGATATCAATAGAGAAAGGACTTCCTTCAAGTTCCGACCATGACTCGAGGCATGCAACATGATTGGAGTGAAGGAAGAACCAAAGAAGATGGAGGGGCTGAAAAAGAAGAAAGAGCCGAAAAAGATGAATGTAAAGAAAATCAAGGAAGGTGTTGCATCCGTCAAGACAAAGGAAGAAAAGCCGCCTGTGAAGACCAGAAAAATGACTAAGCCGGAAGACAAGCCCGTGCCCAAGATGGTGCGGAAGTGGGTACCCAAGATTGCAACGCACACAAAGAGCGTTGATCCGAAGTAATCAAGTGAAGAAGTCTAGCTATGGACTATAAATGAAGCACTAGGCGGGAGGCAACTCGTTTCGTCGAGTCAAGAATAAGCTATCGGGAGGACAACCCGATTCCAGGTTTTTCGAGTCTTTTTAATAATTTAGTTTTGAATTTTATTACGCAAATACATTAGACTTAAAAGTGGTTGAACAATATTAGAGACATAATTCTTGGTTGAATATTATGCTTGATCATAAACCCTTTACTTGAACCCTCCTATGTGTTTGTTTGTTTCTTTTCGAGAAACCACAACCAAATAATTTCAGAACCTAACTCAACCCTTCATCCTTATAATGGTGCTGTGGTTGACTTATTTTTCATGCTAAACACACACGAGTAGAGCCACGACTTATATCTATGTGTTAATTAAATTTCAGCACGTGGTAGGACTCGCGTGAACCTAGAAACTAAACTTTTGGTTGGTTTAAAAATCTATATCTTTGGTTTCTCTAATATTTGAATTTTTCTAAGCCTCATTTAATTTTGTTTTATTCAAAATCTCTCTCAATTGGCCAAAATTAGAACCTAAACCTATGCCCCTATGATCAAGCCGGTAAAAGTTTGCTCTTAACCGATGAAGGCAAACTGTACCGGTGAGACCGATATCAATGTAGTCGGAAAATATTTTCGAATTACATTTCTTTTTAGTGGTTTAAAAACTTCTCTAAATTTGTGCTTGAGCTCTTCCACAGCTCTGAAAATATTTTTAATTTTCGAATTAGAGGAGTGCTTAACCTTAAACACACTTAAAGGGACGCAATCTAGTTTAAATTAATCATCCATGCACCACTGGATACCCTTTCATCAACTTTCATCAAGACCACATGCAAAGGATAAGCATGGTGGGCAGCAAGCATAAACTTTGCAGGAATTTCATGGTGGCATGCGAAGCAAGTGGAGCAAGGGAGCATGGACATGACTCAAAGCATGGAGCATCAAGTGTAAGGACCAATAATGCAAGAAAAGGAGTGGACGAGAGCGTTTGGGTGGTGCAACTCGTGGAGCACGCGGGCAAGGAAGTCATGGAAGGGAAATGATCGTGCCGGAAGAAAGCCGAGGAGGGGAGGAGTACCAGGCCACCCAGGCCGGTCGGCCCAGGCCAGTCGGCCTCCCGGCTCCCGTTTTCTGCAGGAAAACCTCCCTCTCCTTCCTCAGTTTGTGTGTTCAAGTTTGTGTGCCTAGAACCTCCATACACATAGCCAACCTTCCCAAGCTTGATAGCTTAAAAAAAATTCACAACCTTAATCCACTCAAAGTCCACATCCCGAAGTAAGTTCTTAAGTGCCTAGTTACCGGTTGCAACCCGGACCACAAGTCTCTTCTCCAAGAAGAAGGGTTCATCGTCATCCAAGCCGTCGTCGATGACGTCTTCGAGGAGGCACTCAGTTTCCGAGTCTCCTCGGAGCATGGAGGAGGATACGGCACCACCAAGGAGGAACGACGCTCTCCTCCTCGGTGGCATGAGGGCAACAAGGAGCACGTCCATGAGGTTTACCGAACCTCAAGGGCACACGGAGGAGCCGCCCGTTCCACCTCGACGATCGACCCGTTCAACCGCTCCACCTCCATACACTCCGATATATTCCTCATATGGCTTCATCATTTCGTCGTCGTCGGAGGAGAAGAAACTCTCTCGTCTTGAGAAGAGACTTGTGCCCAACGTCGACTTCGACGACCAAGCACTCAGCTACTTGGGTTTCGGCACCGACATATATTACATGTTGGGGCACCTTGGATGAGTGCAATTCTCCAACGGAGTGCCGGCGGACACCCACAAGAAATTCGCCTTGGAAATCTTGATGACCATTGCACCTATCCTTGATGATGGGGTGCAAAGTTTATCATTCCGTTTGGAGGGAGTCCAACAAGTGGTTCCCTACGAGCATGTTAGGGAGCTACTTGGGTTCCATAAGGGAGCTCCGGAGAAAGTTGACGTGCCACCCGACATGTTAGATGGATTTTGGAATTTGATCTCTGGAGAAGCCCACCAACAACGCAATTGCATCCGCAACCCCATTATCCGAGTCTTCCACTCTTGGATGTGCAAGAGGGTATTGGGGAGGACGAGGGAGACGAAGGTGACTGACACGGAGTTGAATTGGCTCTACTCGGCTTTAATTGCCAAGCAACCAATAGACCCCTCATACCTTATGATCAACCGTTGGTGTTGCGAGGCAACATCGGGAGCGGGAGATATTGGTTCGGGGTGCTACCTCTCTATGTTGGCCATCTCCCTACGGTCGGGGATCACAAGAAACCCCGAACATCTTTTGCGTGGGACCTCTCTCGGCATTGAGTATTTGCGACAAGGCAACTATATTCGTGGAGATGAGAGAGGAGGTTTTCGTTTGGCCACGGTGAACCTACCCCTTTCGGATGCGAGGCTTAGGCTTTTCATCCAAGGGAGGGAAGATTGGTTGGAAGAGGGACTCCTTGTCCCGGCGAGGAAAAATAAAAGAGGAAGAATCGTAGAGGAGGGATCCTCCTCTGCACAAGCGGGTAGTGCACAACCCAATGTTGTGCCACCTTTCGGCGGGATCCCTCCTCCGCCAAGTTATTACAGAGGGCCACAAGAGGAAGCATGGGGGGATGCACCGGTACCCCCACCAAATTATGTGGTGCCCAAAGTAAACTTCGTGGAGCCCTACGCACAATATCCCCAACTACAACAAAGCGTGGCCATAATTGGAGGGTATGTTGCAAGAAATGCGCAAAACGTCGCAGCCATCCAAGACAACGCGGCTCAACTCGGTGAGGGCAATGCAAATATTACCTATGAGCTTGGACGCCTTCACCTAGGGATGTCCAACCTTACTACGTGCAAGGGTACTACTATCAAGATTATCAACACCAACCACCAGCGGAGGATAGGAAGAAGAAGGAACTTTAGTTTTCTTTTCTTTTCTCTTTCTCTGTAATTTTCAGCTTTTGTTTGTGTGTGTTTGCGTAATATTTTCTGTTTTTATTTAAATTTCAGCAAGTGTGTTTGTTCATTTTCAGTTTGTATTTCAGCTTGATTTCATCATTAATAAAGATTCCACTTTCATTATATAATTGGAAAAGTTACAAAAATTTGTGCCATGATGATATATGATTATAATTGCCGCTTTGTTTATCTTTGTAATTGATTTATGCATGTTAAAGCTAGTGCTCTCTTAAAATACGAATCTGAATTTATTTAAATACTATCTTAATCTTTAGCGGAGGTTATGAAGTAAAGACCCATAGTGTTTTATGTGCTCTCAAGTAATGAATAGATTGAAGATTGTTTTTATGCCCGAAAATATCGCTAACCTTGTCATAAACATCACTTGTGTGTTGCTCAACCTATCCAGAGCCTAATATATATTTGAGTGCATAAACCTTAGTGTACAAGATTTATTTTGGAGTGAGTTATTGCAGGCCATGATTTCTCTGGCCCGAGACTAAGAATATGATCATTCCGTTTTTGCGTATCTATCTTTTTGCTAGCCTTTTATCCGTGCATTGTGTATCCCCGCATCGGAGATCTCACAAACTTCGCCGGATATCCACCCTTAAAACCAAATATTATCTCTTGTGATTACCTCTTTGACCATAACCTATCGTTGAGAATAGATCATCAATTCAAGGATGATCGCAATACGGTGCCAACATTGAAGAATTCAAGTATCTCTCCAACGGAAAATATTTCTGGTACCTACGTTATTTATCACCTCTTTGCCCGAGGACGAGCAAACGTCTAAGCATGGGGGAGGAGGTAGGTACGATGCAATTTTAGAGTTCAAAGGGGAGCAAATAAAAAATTTATGAGAAAGAAAAAAAGAGAAGAAGAAAAAAATGAGTGAGAAAAAGAAAGAAAGAAAGAAAGAAAGAAAAATATGAGAAAAAGGAAAAAATATGAGTATGTGTAAAAATAAAAATAAAGTGAACTCCCCGGTTCTCTAAAGTGCATTAGGAAATTCAAGGCTTCAAGACTAAAAGATCCATACTCAATTTTCCAACCATGTGCAATCCGATAACGAGGACTTCCTTTGTGCCTCGGGATCACTTTTTGCCTTTTGCACATGTCCACTCATCTCAAGTGTGTGTAATTTTTCTCTTTCCCCTCCATGACATAACATCATTTTCCAATGACCTTTTTGACGAGTCTCGGTAAGACCATGAGAAGCTTGTCTTGTTTTGACAACATCTCATTTATAATATTTTGGTACGACTAAACTTTCCCAAAGCTCCATATAAAGCCTACCACACATATATGTTATGAGAAGGAAAGCAGTAGAATATATAGGCTTGAGAGACAAGATGAGAGTTTATGGGCAATATGCAAGATGATTTAAATTTGTGAACTTGGTTTAGCTTTTCTTTATCTCATTCTTTATTTCAAAAATTCTAAGATCTATTTAAACTTTAGGAGCATGTTAATACTCGTGGGATAAGCTTAATAAGAATCTACCCTCCGTACAGATAAAGGCTAGTACATTAGGGAACTTTAACGAATTAAAATTTTGAGAGCATTATGTTTTCTCATGTGTGATCAAGTGTAAGGTTTAAACATTGATGGGCAACGATGATATCCATCAAAGGCTTACTCGAGGACGAGCAAGATTTAAGCATGGGGGAGATGTTGACGGTGAAAATCCATCAACCTAGCCATGAGTTTACCTTCGAGGTTGGCATAAGTTTTATACCTTATCCATTGGTACTAACACCCGTGGTATAACAAGTTCACTTGCGCATGTCGGTTTTGGAGTTTAGTGTTTATGTTGGGTTTTAGCGTTGAAAGCAAGACTTTCGGGATAAGTTCATCAAGCACCTTATGACAAGACCTTGAAGCCCGTACAAGTCATGCAACGAAGCAAACTTAACTCCAAGAAGTCAGGGACTTGATCCGAGAAGATGACAAACTCCGAGGACCTAACCAGAAAAGTGTCGAATCTTGCAAGACAAGGAGTTATGTTCAATTCGGAGAGAAACTGACGACATGGACCAACATGCAGAAGGGGGAAGCATCTAGAAGTCACGGGAACCGACATCAAGCAAAGGAGACCACCGGCTGGGCCTGGATGGGCCCAGGCCGGCCGGCCCAGCCCTGTCCAGTGCTCGTTCACCCCCTCCTTTGCCCTAGCCGCCATTCGGGCTATTTATAGCCCCGGGGTCGAGAGCCACGAGGATCCAATTCGTCATCGGCCGTCGAGGGGCAGAGAAGAGAGGGACACCATCCCGGAGAGGAGAGGGTCGAGCTAGTTGACTAGGGTCTCCCTAGGCCACATGGGAACCTTGCACGGAAGACCACGTCGGAGTTCCCGGAGCTAGAACCAAGATCAAGGAAGACTCCCGGTGGTGATCTTGTGTATGTATCATTATCATAGTTGAATTATCAAGTTGAATCTATTCCTAGCGATCAAGTGTTTCCTCGAAGATTTCGTTTTTCGATCGGCTTTGCTAATCCAAGGTGTTGTTGTAGCCGCGGTGGCTAGAGGTACATGCCGGATCTTCCGAAAGATTTTCGACTTGTCCTTTGACTCACCCTAGACTCGCCGCATGAGTAGGGATATGTTCTGACAAAACGGGGATTCCGAAAGGCGGATGTTTTCGGAGTTGGACGGGAAACCACAGTTTAAAGAGGCTTCTAATAAGATTCGATTTGCTACTTCTTCTCTTGCTTGGAACTTCAACAAAAGGCTTAACCCGATCTCTCTAGATCGGTTTATCTACCCAATCTTACTTTGTTATCTCCGGTCTTTAGTAGATTAGATTAGTTTCGTGTCTTTTACCTAGATGCATTAGGGTTTCTCTTTTACAGAAGATTGGAGTTACTTGGTTTTACTAGATCATCTTTTGTGTCACACATTTGTTCCACGCATTCGATACTTTAGGTTCACCACTCGAGGGAAGAAGGGTCCCTTGACTACGACGGGAGACTTGTCCGCTTGCAAGTCTAAACGAACTTTGATAGAATTATTAACCGTCAACAATTGGCAACCCGATGCTCAACAATGGAATGATCCAAACCAGGCATCTCCGAATAATCCCAAGCGAAGCAATCTTTATATTCTTTTAATAGAAATCAACTCTTATCTGAAACCTGAATCCAAGTTAGTACTGATGAATGTCGGCCTTGGCTTGTCACCATCTCCAATGTCTATTTCTTCCAATTTATCAGCCGACATAAATCCACGTCCTAACTTCCCATTAGTTCCATCAATTGGATTCTCCATTAAAAATTATTATAAGAGCCGACTGCTTGAATCGGCTGTTGATCACTGCTGACTGGTTCAACAGGACCTTCACCCTAGTCCCTGCCTGAGAAGCTATCTATGCCTTGATACTCCAAGAAGGCTGGTTCCACATTAGCCACGCTTACCAAATCATCTGCTTGGACAACTTCCACGTCGTCATCTACCCACTGAACAAGTTGTTGATGCATAGTATATGGAATGCAGCAGATCGCATGGATCCAATCCCTTCCAAGCAGCAAACTATATGCCCCTTTGTCTTCAATGACAAAGAAGGTTGTAAGAAGAGTCTTAGATCCGATCATCAAATCTACATGTACACAGCCTTTGGTGTCTGAAGGATTTCCAGCAAAATAATTCAGAACTATGCTTGTTGGAGTCAAATCTCCAAGGCCCATGCCAAGCTTTATGAATGTAGTATATGGCATCACATTGCCAGTAGCTCCACCATCAACAAACATCATAGTCAATGGCTTCCCGTTGACGTACCCTCTTAAGTACAGTGGTCTCATGTGCCGATTCTTGGCTGGCTTATCCAAAGTAGCTTGCTTGGCTAACATTAACTGTGCCATCAGTTCAAATTGCTCGGCCTCATCCATATCTGGCAATATTTCCTCATGCACAATTTGATTGGCTGGAGCCATGAATTCATTTGGCAGAAACATACCATGCATGTATGAGCCGAACGACCAGATTCATCAGGTTTGTCTTTTGGGCGCCACACTTGTTTCTTCTTAATTCCTGCCTGCTTCAGTTCCTGATTCCTCAAGCACTGTACCCTTCTCTTCTGGCTTCTTCTCAAACCAGGTGGGCACCACTGTCCCTTTTGCCAGACATACCCATGATCTTCTTCTTATTCATGATCAACCCACCTGTGATCAGCATACCTTTTCCTCGGTTGATCGTCAACCTTATTTATTTTTAGGCGCCGACCATCACTAGGATGCACCCTTCCAATTCTTTCATGGATGGATCAGCGATTGGCAGTGTCTTGCCTGTATTCGGTATACCTGTCGCTGCATTCGGGACTGTATTTCGCTGTATTCCGTATAACTGTCACCCCTCATTCTAATAGTGTCTGAAAAAGGCACATCCCCAATGTGCACGCTCTTCTTCTCGCATATATTCCTCTCGTTCCTTTCTATACATCTCTTCTTCATATCTTTGCTTCTCCTCTTCATACTTGTGCCTCTGGTAGCGCTCCTTTTCTTGCTGACGCTGCCATTTATTGAGGAGAATACGCGAAGTCACTCTGGGTTTAGAGGATTCACCCACTTCAATTTGACTATTCGGGAAGCGAAGCTCTTTCTTGTGAAACTGTTCAAATGTGACTTGTCGTGTGGGATCAACTGAGCCATCCTTCTTTGCCTTTTCCGAAGTCAAAACCTTCACCTTTTCTTTCCCTTTAGGCTCAACAGCGTTCACCATATTAATTGAGAACCCGATCATGTTCTGAGGGAATGGGTTACCATCCAATTTCATCTTATTATCAAACTTAAGATGTCCTTGGATAGCTTTCTGAATCGTTACTCTAAAGACCCTGCATTCATTGATGGAATGAGAATTTCTGTCATGAAATCACAATACTTCTTATCTTTCACTCCATTCAGGCCGAAGCATAGAATGCCCCTCTGGCAACTTGATTCAGCCTTCTTTCATGAGGAAATCGAAGAGCATATTTGCCTTGGTTACATCAAAATCATAGGTGCCTTTAGTTTGCCTGATCCACCTCTGATTTACTGTTAATGGCTCCTTGCCCCACACTATCTTTGTTGCAGCTATTTCCACTTCATCATCATATTCATCTCCTTGATCTACCCTTTCGAGGAATTGATTGTAAATTTCAGCTATATCATTTTGCTTGTCAAATTTGGAGTCTTTCCTGAAACCATATGCTTGATTGCTCATCAATGACAGTCGGTGTGACAACTGGCCAAGGTCATCGAATTCCATCCCGAATAGCTTTTCCCGTGTGGCTGGCAACATTCCTGCTACAGCCATACCAACCAATTGATCATCTGGTATGTTCAGAGAGAAGCACATGCTTTTTGTCTCTCTGAATCTCCTGAGGAACTCCACTGGTGTTTCATTGTTCCTCTGCCTCAAGGTAGTCAGATCAATTAGCTTTTTCTCATTACTACCAGTGTAATAATGGGGATGGAACTTTTGCCCCATATCTTTCCAAGAGCAGATTGAATGAGCAGGTAGAGAAGTGAACCATGTAAACGTTGGGCCTGTCAAGGATAGAGGGAAGTATCTAATTCTAAAGGCCTCATTAGCAGAAGCTTCCCCAAGCTGCATTAGGTACCGGGCTATGTGTTCCATAGTACTGGTATCATCTTGCACTGAAAACTTAGTGAATTCTGTGGGAACTTTCAGCCTGTTCAGTAGTGCTACCCTTTGGTACCATTATGGGAAGTGAGATGTATACACGTGTCGTTGATTCTTAGGCTTTAGACCGAATTGATTTTGCAGCACATCGGTCATTCTTTGCACCAGGAGATCAACATTGGTGTCATGATTCCCTGGTTTCCCAGCAGGCATCCTTGTAGCACCACCATACCCAGGATTCGGGAAAGCATCGATAGCACTATAGTCCATGAACTCTGAATACCCATTCCCGTACCTGTTCCTTTGCAGTCTGTTACTTGTTGGGGCTATCATGTAAGTAGAGACAGGTTGAACTCCAGTAGTACCTGTTTTATGGACCTCCCTGGGCCCACTACCTCGGTGGGTACCAGGACCGACTACTCGGTGGGCCCCTGGGACTACCCGGCTTGCGCTGCACGGCACCTGACGGCGTAAAGCACAAGGACTACAGAGGAGAAGTACTCGGTTAGGAAGTTGTACATGTCCCGCACTGTATGGAAGACTCCTAGACGTACTCGACTAGTACTCTCGCCCTACTTCGACTTGTAACCCTGCCTCCCGGACTATATAAGGCGAGGTAGGGACCCCTCTCTCATCATCTCACCTCACGGAGTACAATTGCATCATCTTGTAATCGTACCCAATCAATCCAGAGTTACGCAGCATACAGGGCATAAGGTATTACGCACCTCGCGGCCCGAACCTGTCTAAATTGTGTGCCACGTGTCTCTTCCTTCGAGTTACCGATCTCGGCGAGGCCACATTCATCTACTTCGGGTACTCCCCTTAGTAGGTTGCCGGTCCAAAACACCGACAGCTGGCGCGCCAGGTAGGGGCTCTCGCTCGAGATCACATGGCGAACTCGACGGCTCGTGTCTACTTCAAGCCAACTGTCGCCTTCAACCGCGGCGACACCTTCGTTTGTGGCGCTTGGGTCTGCACTGCTGACGGCGCGGGATCTTTCCAGCGCCGCCTCACTATGCCGCCCAACCTGGAAACCGGCTTCGTGACGTTTCCTGAAGTTGTCACACGCGAACTCGCCGACAAGTTCGGCGAAATTTCACTCTTCAGCCATCACGCCGACTTCGAGCACGAGTCCGCTTCCAACTTGAACTCGATGTCCCCGTGGGCTATCGCATGCGGGCCGGCTGCTCAGCCATCGCATGTGGTAACCCCACCCCGCGAGCGCTCCACGCGTGGCCCCCGCAACCCCTGCAGGGCCCGCACGGGACTCCCTCTTCGCGCCGGGCCGGCAAGGAGCCCGTACCCGAGTACAACTCGGACTCCGACACCGCCCCCGGGCACGCTTCGGACTCCAACCCCCTCTCCGGGTTCTACTCGGATTCCGCATACGAGTTCGACTTCGGGTCAGACCCAGAGGATCCCGAGTCCGAGGACAACTCTACTGAGCATCCCTTATCAGGGCCGGCCTCTGGGCTGGTTATAACGTCCACACCCGCCGGAAGATTCGTCTACTGGCCAGACCGCAAGCCCGCAGACCTGATAAGTGGAGACTCACGCTACGTCGCCTACCTGGACTCACTCCCGTTCCAGGAGGGAACACCACTTGCCCGGGCTGACTCGTACACTCCAACTGAGGTGGCGAGCTCTGAGTCTAGCCTTGGCAACCCCGATCGCCAAGTCTTCATGGCTGCCGGCGACACCCCGGACCATCTGGGACGGCTCCAGACAAGTACCTTGAAGACATCTCAGCAGACGAGTTGTCTGCTGACGCACCTACAGACGAGACCGCCGCCAACAGGGACGCTCGACGTGAGTGTAACAGGAAGCGCAATGAACGGTGCTGGCGGCTCAGAGACATCCACTCCATCTGCAACCTTGTGGAAGCTCTTGAGGCGGTCGAGAGCAGAGTACACACTACCCCCGAGCAGAGCCTCATGTCGATCACAGCGATCGCACGCCAGGCTCAGGGAATTCGCGTCGGAGAAGTCATCGCCAAGCTCGCTGAAGACGCCTACTTCATGCGGGTTGACAACAGGGTCAACCAGCCTCCCCCGCCAGGAACCGCGACAACGAAGCTACAAGTCGCAGTGCTGACCTCGGTCGCAACCGTACTCGAGCTGAGCTCCCGGCTCAGCCCAACCGTACTCGCGCGAACGCCGGCGGACCCTCACAGGGGGGAAACAGCAACCGCGAGGTCGTCCCTCACCGTGCTCCTAACGGCGGTGGCCGTGACTCTGACGGCGGCGGCAGCGACGACGGAAGCTCCAACCACGGAGCCAAAAGGAGGGCCGGCGGTGGCGGCAACCGCGGCGGTCGAGACCACGCGAATAGCCACGCCTCCGGAGCCTCACAAGGTGGCTACGACGCCCGCCAGAAGATTGAGGAGCTGCGGCGGAAGAAGTCAGCCACCGCAGGCGACAACGACGGCTTCGCCGCCTTCTCACCTCGACTTCGCAACTTGCTCCTCCCCGACAAGTTCAAGCCTTTGGGGATCACCAAGTACGACGCGAAGCAGGACCCCATCCAGTGGCTCAGGTGCTACGCCCTCTCCATCGAAAACGCTGGTGGCAACAACGACACCAAGTGTCTCTACTTCCCCTTCTGCCTAGACCAAGCTCCACTCACATGGCTCGAGTCGCTAGACAAGCACTCGATCGACAAGTGGGACCAGTTGAAGGCGCAGTTCACCAGCAACATCGCAGGCGCCATGGGCCGATCGGGTACTCGCATGGACCTGGCCATGGTCAAGCAGAAACAAGGCGAGACCCTACGCAAGTACATGCACCGCTTATTCGACAAGCGCGCTACCGTAGTCGACGTCACCGACAAGGAGGTCATCGACGTCTTCCAAGACGGCCTCTACCATCGCCGCACCTTTGAAGACTTCGGTCGTCGCCGCCCCAAGTCCATCCCCCACCTCAAGGACATGATTACGTCCTGGGCGGATGAAGAAGACAAGGACAACGCCAAATACGACGCCATCTGTGGCAAGAACAAGCAGAACACGGGAGGCGGCAGCGGCAACAACGGGAACCAAGGCGGTCGCAACAACAACTACTACTACTCGGGTCCCAACCGCAAGCGCAAGCCAGACAACACTGTCGCAGCTATCCAGTGCCCTGTGAAGGAGAACTCAAAGAAGAACTCCGGCGGCTTCAAAGACTTGCTAAAGGAGAAGTGCCCGTGGCATATGGACAGCAACCACACTACCGAGCAGTGCTATCAACTCAGGCGAGCACTCAAGAGTACTCCAGAGCCACCGCACCCTCACGACAAGAAAGGCAAGAAGAAGAACGACGGAGATAACGGCGACTTCCAGGATCCCGACAAGACTGTCAACGTCCTCTTCGGCGGACTACCCAGCCGGCGGGAGCAAAAGGCTACTCGCCGAGAAGTCATGAGCATTGAACCAGCAGTCCCGACCCCTCTCAGGTGGTCGGAGGTACCCATTACCTTCTGTCGGTGTTTTAGACCGGCAACCTACTAAGGGGAGTACCCGAAGTAGATGAATGTGGCCTCGCCGAGATCGGTAACTCGAAGGAAGAGACACGTGGCACACAATTTAGACAGGTTCGAGCCGCAAGGTGCGTAATACCCTACGTCCTGTATGCTGGCTCTGGATTGATTGGGTACGATTACAAGATGATGCAATTGTACGCCGTGAGATGAGATGATGAGAGAGGGGTCCCTGCCTCTCCTTATATAGTCCGGGAGGCATGGTTACAAGTCGGAGTAGGGAGAGAGTACTAGTCGAGTACGTCTATGAGTCTTCCATACAGTGCGGGACATGTACAGCTTCCTAACCGAGTACTTCTCCTCCGTAGTCCTTGTGCTTCACGCCTTTAGGTGCCGTGCAGCGCAAGCCGGGTAGTCCCAGGGGCCCACCGAGTAGTCGGTCCTGGTACCCACCGAGGTAGTGGGCCCAGGGAGGTCCATACGACAAGCCCCCGAGTACTTTTTAGTCGAGAAGGATAGGTTCAAGTAGTCTTGACAGCCTTAACGAGTAGTCCTCAAGCGTCCCCGAGTACTACAAGTCAAAAGTCCTCAAGAGTAGTCGAAGCATCCCGAGGCTGGAATGTACTCCAGCTGATGTTTGAGCAATCTTGAAGTCTTCTCGAGTAGTCCCAAGCGTCCTCGAGTGCTGCCCTCGAAGGACTTCAAAAACACCCGCGTTGTCTTGAAGCCGAAGCTTATATGGGAGCGCGATTGCAAAATCGCACTCCATATGGAGTAGCCCCCGAGCCTTAGGTTGAGTCGAAGGCCCTGGCTGAGGGTCCATCTAATGTTTTGGCAAGAATATCCCAAAATATCCGGAGAAAAAACCGAAGGACACGTGGCACGAAGCCCCCGAGCCTTGAGTCGGGTACTTCCTCTCGAATTGAAGGGTCATCTTGTAGAATGTGTCCTGAGATGCTCCTGAGTCTTGTCGCTTCCCATGTAGTCGAGTAGAGGTAGCCGAGCCTTCGAGACGAGGCGCGTCGACTAGTTGAAGTTGAAGAGTCGCGCGTGGCCGCTGAGTCAGCCAAGCGCAAGACTTATCCATCCGGCCGTTGGAGGGCCGCGTTGACTTATAAATAGATGCCAAATCCCTTAGGGTTTTTCACCCTATGCAGCTGTAGCCATTTCGAATAGACCTTGGCCAGAATCGCCGCCAGCGCACGCCGCCGCCGTTGTAGATCTGAGCGCGCTGCCACCTAGAGCCACCATAGTAGCCCCCGAGCGAATGCGCATGAAGACGCCGTGCACTTGGAGGATGAAGCCGTCGCCGTCCAAGACCACGAAGGCCACCGGCGGGAAGAAGAGGGGCCGCGACGAGGCCGCCGGATCTGCCGCAGGGGCAGCACCGCCGATGTCTCCACCGCGGCCAGATCTGAACCGCGAGTGGAAGAAGTCGAAGACGAAGACCGAAGATTTGCTGGCCCTCCTCAATATCGGATTCATCCGTGAGAAGGAGATGGACATGTGGAGGGCTGCCGCCGGGGATCCGTACCCGATCGAGAAGAGCGAAGACGAGATCCCGATGTTCGCGCGCTTCGTGGAGCGCGGACTTGCGCTCCCGGCGAGCGACTTCTTTAAGGGGCTCATGGGGAACTACGACATCGAGTACCTCAACCTCAACCCCAACGGTATTTTCCACACCGCCGTCTTCGTCCACTTTTGTGAAGCGTTTCTGGGGATCAATCCCCACTGGATCTTGTTCCGGAATCTCTTCCGGGTGAAGCCGCAACCTAGCGCCAGCAACCCGCAGGTAGTAAGAGGAGCGGGGATCCAGATGCGGGAGGATGCCGCCGAGTAGTATCTCTCGTACAAGCTCATCGACTCCAACCAGGACTGGAAGGCGAAATGGTTCTACATCACGAACCACCACCCCGGGTTGCCGAAGCCGAGCGGAAAGCAGCCCAAGCATCGCCCGTGGTGGAACATGGAGCCAACGATGCAGGAGGGGATCCAGCTCCCCGAGTTGTTGGCGCGTATCAAGGCCCTGAGGGAAGCCGGGCTGAGGGCCGAGCACGTGGCCTTCAGCTTCATGAAGCGCAGGGTGCAGCCACTGATGGCTCGCGACACCCTAGGATTCGAGTACACCGGAGATGGCGACACGTCGCGGATGCCTGGAGACGAAGTCGACGACGACGACATAGTTGACAGGCTGGCGCGGATCTTCGAGGACATGCAACCGTACACGGCGTGGCCCGTCCCGGAGTACTCCGCCGCACGCCCGCCAAAGGAGGTAAGTAGCCTTAGCTCGTGTCGAGTACCCAGTCCTTCTGAGTAGTCGCGCTGATGAGTTATGTCTTGCAGGACGACTTGAAGAAGTTCGTCTCCGAGCCGCCGCCGCCCCCTTAGGAAGTCGAGATCCCGGAGGATGGGAAGACCAAGGCCAAGGAGTGGCGGGAGGTCGGCGAAGGAGACGACACCGTTGTCGTGGAGGACACGTCCGACGAGGATGATGACGAGGAGACGCTGCAGGACCGCTTCCAGCTGCGGTCGAGGTTCAGCCGTCCTGGCCTACCTCACGCTCCCCTCGTGCAGGACCCACCGACTAGCCTAAAGGCTACTCTGGCCGCGCCGCCGCGGAAGCCGTGCAATGCGTCCCGCAAGCGCGTGTCGAAGAAGTTGAAGGTCACCGAGACCACGTCCCTAGAGGTGAGCCATCTTGAGTAGTGTAGTCGAGTATTCGTGGCTCGAGTTCGCTTGCTGACGATGAACTTTCCTTGCTTGCAGGAGGTGTCGCCTACGGAGCCCACTGATCAGGGCGACGAAGGCGAGTGGGACACGGTGGGGGAAGCTACTGGGAGTCGTAGCCCAGCCCCCACTGTTGAGGAGCTCCGGGCGCAGATGGAACGCCAGCCCCCTGCTCGTCAAGAGAGCACGGAGCCCACAGCAGCTACTGCACAAGAAGTCGTGGCCACGGAGGCGCAGGAGAGTACTGCACCCGCGGCTGTCATTGCAGAAGATGAGGCTCAAGAGGAGGCGCCCGCCGAGGGTGGACTGGTGGACATTGCCAGCATCCTTGGCGCCCCGACCGTGATGGTAGTCCGGTCAAGCTTGTAAGTGTTGGATCTTCTTGAGTAGCAGTTGATGTAGCAGTCGAACTTCATTGACGACCAACTTTTGTACTCTGAAAGAAATCAACGGATCTGTCATGGGGGGGATGAACCCTCTACAGCGGTGGTGGAAGAAGAAGCCGCGCCACCCGCCGAGGAGTCCGCTCCCGCCCCTCAGGCGGAGCCCGAAGTGCCGGCTAATGAGGCTACGTTGCCTGAAGCCCGCATAGTCGAAGGTGAGTACTCTGCTGAGGCTGTAGTACCCCCCCCCCAAAGAGTAGCCGTAGTCGTCAGATGACGCTGATGCACGTGTCTTCTTGTTGACAGGCACTGAAGCCAAAGGGAGCGACATCCCTATGGCGGTGCCTATGGAGAGGTTGACACCAGGAGTGCAGGAGGCTGCTGGAGGAGCCCCCGAGCAGATGGAGGTGGCCGTCGGAGAGGCCGCCACAACGACCGGAGGAGAGGAGGCCACACCAGAACCCGCTCTGGAGGTGGTCGTCCGCTCCCTGGAGATCCAAGACGCGGAGCCCATCCGCTCTGCACCGATGACCTAAGCTGCCACGAGTAGTCGCGGCGGAGTAGAGCTGCTGGCGGATGACTTGGTCGATCCGTCAACGGTGGCTCGGCATCTGGAGGCAGTCCGCCAAGCCGAGCAGTGGATGAAGGTGAGTAGTCGTAACTCCTGAGTAGTCAAACTTCTAGTGTTGAGTACTCATCTGACATATGTTTGCCTGTGCAGGACGTCGTGGAGAGGTCCCGCGAGAAGTCCAATATGCTTCAAGGCTTCGGCGACGCGGTGCTTCGGGCAGAGGCGCTGGAGGACCAACTCATGAAGTCCCGGAAGCACGCGGCCGCCATGCAGTCCAAGCTTGACACCGCCTTCGCCAAGTACCACAACGACATCCAGAAGATGCAAGCGAAGAGCGACGACTTGGCGCGGAAGAACAAGTCACTCTGTAACAAGAACAAAGGTACACCACTTGTCTTGTTGAGTAGTTGTTGGAGGTCGAAAGGTAGTCTAACCCGCTGCGCCTTGTTGTTTGCAGAGCTTGAGACCCGGGTTGAGCAGTTGAAGACTTCAGAGACGGATCTGAAGAACCTCTTCTACCGGAAGCAGGAGGCCCGCCAGGTACTCGAGCTAGACTATAAGGAGCTTGCCTTCGAGTGCGACAAGCACATGGAGCTTCGTATTGCCTCCGATCGTGACCTCGTCAACTGCTACAAATCATTGCAGAAGTTGAACGAGGACTACGAGGCGCTGCGGGCCTAGCTGAAGGAGCTTGAAGAAGCCGCGCTTCCCATCGCAAGACTCTTGGTGCCTCATCCTGGCGGCCCCAAGATAGCACCGCTCATGGATCGACTGAAGGAAGCCCCCAGCCGGTTGGCGGCCTACGTGAAGCATCTGGCGAAGTCGATCCCGAACCAGGTGCTGGCCTTCATGAAGTCCTACTTCCCGAAGGCGCCCGTGGATGTAGTCGCTGGCGGGGTATCCACCAACTGTACGGACGAGCAGTATGCGGAGCTGCTGGAGCAGATGGCGCCCATTGCGGTGCATGTAGCCGACAAGCTCAATCTCCAGTAGTCCTGTAATAGTTAGCTCGTAGCAATTGATGTACAAAAACAACTGTAATGAAATTGTTTAAGTATTAATGAAGAGAAGTTCCATCAATGAGTACTCGTAGTCGCGATCTCAGAGTGCGGAGTCCCATCATGGAGTTGTCGCGAGTAGTGGTACTCGGTGGTAGTCCCGTTGAGGGAAGTAGACAGTAAAGAAGTTGATAAACGATCAAACTTTATTACTGAAGAAGTACACCTGGATGGCCAGGGCTGTAGTTACAGAGTAATCGCCAGGACCCGGAGGCCGCTTACGGCTAAGTGGTGCTAGGGCGAGTAGCCGCTTATAGCAGTAGATCCGTAGGTAGCCGTATAGGCTGGATCTAGAAGTACATGGTCTCTCAGTAGACCGCTGCTAGAGTCCTTTGTCGCTCGTCATAGCCCAGGATCCGTAGGTAGTCACATTGGCTGGATTTGGAGTATAGTAGTCCGTAGACTAGTGCATGGACCCGGAGGCCGCTTACAGCGAAGGAGTAGTCCTGAGACAGGAGCCAGGACCCGGAGGCCGCTTACGGCGGAGGGGTCTTGATGTAGTCGTGTAGACTTGAGCCCCTAGGGTAGTCGTGTATACTTAGGCGTAGAACCGACAGAGCTGGTCGACGTTCCACGAGTTGTTGACATCTTCGCCTTCAAGTTTCTGGAGGCGATAGGAGCCCGGCCCGGTCACCTTTGCCACAGTGAAGGGACCTTCCCAAGGGGAGCTGAGCTTGTGTAGTCCTTCCGTGTTCTGTATACAACGGAGGACGAGATCGCCAACGTTGAAGGAGCGTTCCTTGACATTGCGGTCGTGTTAGCGCCGTATACCCTCCAGGTACCTTGCTGATTGGACGAGGGCAGCGCAGCGAGCTTCTTCGAGGCCATCGATGTCAACTCGTCTGCTGTCGTCGGAGACGCCTTCGTCATAGTGCTCCACTGCTGGTGAGTTCCATATGACATCAGCAGGGAGGATTGCTTCGGAGTCGTAGACCAGGAAGTAAGGGGATTGCCCCGTTGGCTTGGAGGGCTGAGTACGCAGCCCCCAGAGTGCATTGGGTAGTTCCTTGATCCACTTGCCTCCTTTAGAGTTAGCAGCGTCGTGTAGCCACTTCTTGAGAGCGTCGAGCACCATCCCGTTGGCGCGCTCGACTTGTCCGTTGGCCCTAGGATGGGCGACTGAGACATATCGGACGTCGATCCCGCTGTTCTCGCAGTACTCCCAGAACTAGTGGTTGTTGAAGTTGGAGCCCAGGTCTGTGATGATGCGGTGGGGTAGTCCGTAGCGATGCACGAGTTCATCCAGGAAGTCGAGTACTCTGTCAGCCTTGGGGCATGTGACCGGCTTGACCTCGATCCACTTGGTGAACTTGTCGATGGCCACAAGTACTCTGTGGAAACCACCTGGCGCAGTGGGTAGTGGCCCAATCATGTCGAGCCCCCAGCAAGCGAAGGGCCAGGTTGGCGGTATGGTGACTAGCTTGTAGGCTGGGACGTGTTGCTGCTTGGCGAAGTATTGACATCCTTGGCACCTTCTGACGAGTTCTTCAGCGTCGCCCAGAGCTGTGGGCCAGTAGAAAGCTCGCCGGAAGGCCTTGCTGACCAGCGTACGAGAAGACGCGTGGTTGCCGCAGACGCCCTTGTGGATCTCCTCCAAGATGTCCTTGCCTTCTTGTCTGGGGATGCACTTCATGAGTACTCCAGAAGATGTGCCCCGCTTGTAAAGCTTGTCTCCGACGAGGACGTAGGACTTGACGTACTTGAGGTGTTCGCCCGTTGGAGAGATCAGGAGTACCCCTGCACCTGCGCCCTCGAGGTTGAGTGAGCCGTCGAAGTACATCACCCAATGCTCTGGTCGCACGGTTGGAGTAGGCAGCTGGTTCTCCCGTCACTCTGCCATGAAGTCGACTAGTGCCTGCGACTTCATGGCTGTGCGTGGCTTGAAGTCGATGGTGAGGGCGCCGAGCTCGACTGCCCACTTGGAGATTCTTCCAGTAGCATCTTGGTTCCCCAGGATGTCGCCAAGCGGGTAGTCAGTGACGACGGAGATCGAGTACTCCTGGAAGTAGTGTCGTAGCTTCCCCGAGGTGATGAGTACCGCGTACAGGAGCTTCTGCACAGGCTGGTAGCATGCCTTGGACTCTGACAGGACCTCGTTGACGAAGTAGACTGGGCGCTGGACTGGGTAGGCGTGGCCGTCTTCGTGCCGCTCGACAACGATGGCAGTACTGACCACATGAGTAGTCGCAGCGAGGTAGAGCAGTAGCTGCTCGCCTTTGCGAGGAGCCGTGAGGACTGGTGTCTTCGATAGGAAGTCCTTGAGCTGAGCAAGGGCTTGGTCCGCCTCTGGAGTCCACACGAACTTCTCTTGATGCTTGAGTAGTTTGAAGAAGGGGAGCCCCCGTTCTCCAAGCTTCGAGATGAATCTGTTCAGGGCTGCCATGCACCCGGTCAGCTTCTGGACGTCTTTGATGCACGTGGGAGCTTTCATGCTGGTAATGGCAGAGATCTTCTTGGGGTTGGCTTTGATGCCGCGTTGGCTGATGATGAAGCCGAGTAGTTTGCCCGAGGGTACACCGAAGACGCACTTGTTCGGGTTCAGCTTCCAGCGGTACTCGCGCAGAGATGCGAAAGTCTCTTCAAGGTCGTCGATGAGGGTACTGGAGTCTCTGGTCTTGACGACCATGTCATCCACGTAGGCTTCGACATTCTTGTTGAGTTGCCTCTTGAAGCAGGCCTGGATAGCTTGTTGATAGGTGGCGCTGGTGTTCTTCAACCCGAAGGACATGGTCGTGTAGCAGTACGCGCCAAACGGGGTGATGAACGCGGTCTTCTCCTGGTCTTCTTCCTTAATCGTGATCTCGTGGTACCCGGAGTAGCAGTCGAGGAAGCAAAGCAGGTCACAGCCCGCCGTGGAGTCGATGACTTGATCAATCCGCGGCAACCCGAAGGGGTTCTTGGGGCAGTGCTTGTTGAGATCGGTGTAGTCGACACACATCCTCCACTCGTTCGAGTTCTTCTTGCGGACGAAGACGGGGTTGGCGAGCCACTCGGGATGGAAGACTTCTCTGATGAAGCCAGCCGCGAGTAGTTTGGCGAGTTCCTTCTTGATGGCGTCCCGTCTGTCGTCGGCGAAGCGTCGGAGGTGTTGTCGCTTGGGGGTGGCCTTAGGATCCACGTTGAGGCAGTGCTCAATCAACTCCCTGGGCACTCCTGGCATGTCCGCTGGCTTCCACACGAAGATGTCGCGGTTAGCCCGGAGGAAGTTGATGAGCGCGTCTTCCTATTTGGGGTCGAGGCCGGCCCCAATGGTGGTAGTCTTGCTGGTGTCGCCTGTCCCGAGGTCGATTGTCTTGACCAGGACCTCCTCAGCTGGTTGAGGCTTGTTGCCTTTGTCAGACTTCTCGGGGATGTCGAGTTCACTTGTAGCAAGCTTCTTCGACGCAGCGTAGACCTCCATCATGGCGTTGGATACTTGATTTGTAGAGGCGATCTCCACGACTTCGGTGTCGCAGTCGTGCGAGATCTTCAAGTCCCCTTGGAGAGAGAGCACACCTGTTGGGCTTGGCATCTTGAGCACCAAGTAGGTGTAATGAGGCACCGCTATGAACTTGGCGATGGCCGGTCTGCTGAGGATGGCATGGTAGGATGTTTCGAAGTCCGCGACCTCGAACTTGATGTACTCGGTATGGTACTTGTCCCGAGATTCCCCGAAGGTGACTGGCAGGACCACTGAGCCCAGTGGAATAGCCGCGTTGCCGGGGACAATGCCGTAGAAAGGCGTGTTGCTCTTGGTGAGCATGTGGGTGATGTCGAGCTTCATTTTCTTCAAGGTCTTGGTGAAAAGGACGTTGAGCCCGCTTCCACCGTCAATGAGGACCTTGTTGAGCTTGGAGCCCGCGACCACTAGCTTCAGGACGAGAGGGAACCGTCCTGGTTCGGAGAAGCTGGTCCATTTATCCGCGCGGGAGAAGGTAATGGGTACCTCCGACCACCTGAGAGGGGGTCGGAACCACTGGTTCAATGCTCATGACTTCTCGACGGGTAGCCTTTTGCTCCCGCCTGCTGGGTAGTCCGCCGAAGAGGACGTTGACAGTCTTGTCGGGTTCTTGGAAGTCGTTGTTGTCTCCGTCGTTCTTCTTATTGCCTTTCTTGTCGTGAGGGTGCGGTGGCTCTGGAGTACTCTTGAGTGCATGCCAGAGTTGGTAGCACTGCTCGGTGGTGTGGTTGCCGTTCAGATGCCACGGGCACTTCTCCATCAGCAAGTCATTGAAGCTGCCGGAGTTCCTCTTTGAGTTCTCCTTCGCAAGGCGCTGGATAGCCGCGACAGTGTTGTCTGGCATGCGCTTGCGGTTGGGACCCGAGTAGTTGTTGTTGTTGTTGCGACCGCCCTGGTTCCCGTTGTTGCCGCTGCCGCCGCCCGTGTTCTGCTTGTTCTTGCCACGGATGGCATTGTACTTGGCGTTGGCTTTGTCTTCTTCATCCGCCTAGGACGTGATCATGTCCTTGAAAGGGGGATGGACTTGGGGCGGCGACGACCGAAGTCTTCAAAGGTGCGGCGATGGTAGAGGCCGTCTTGGAAGAGGTCGATGACCTCCTTGTCGGTGACGTCGACTATGGTAGCACGCTTGTCGAAGAAGCGGTGCATGTACTTGCAGAGGGTCTCGCCTTGTTCCTGCTTGACCATGGCCAGGTCCATGCGAGTACCCGATCGGCCCATGGCGCCCGCGAAATTGCTGGTGAACTGCTCCTTCAGCTGGTTCCACTTGTCGATCGAGTGCTTGTCCAGCGACTCGAGCCATGTGAGTGGAGCTGAGGACCATGTGTGGTTCGAGGACCGGTGGATGGTCGCTTCCTTGTGAGATGAGTGATTGACAAAGTTGTGTGGACTGACTCTTGGCTAAGTATTGCAGGTGCAGGTTGCGGCTTGACTGGTGTTGGTGCAGGTGAAGAACAAGCGCGAAAGGTCATCGCCGGTGAGGCCTCCAGGTGTGGAGATGACAAGTAGGCTTCATTCGAGGGACCCGGTGGCCAGCGGGGTCAAGTGCGGGCCGCATGGTGGCATGAACAGCAAGATGAAGTCGTGGACGGTTTCTTGGTTGAGCCTCAAAACCAAGGTCGAGCCGGGACTACGTGGGAGCCGAGTCATGAGTGGAGATTGGCGGAGGCTACACCGACTTCGCGGGGTTTCCGGTGGTTCACCAGAAAACCACTGGGTTCCTTGGTTGATCCACAAAGCCAAGACCGAAGAACCGAAGACGGAGCCGCAGCAGCGCCAGACCGGTCTGACCGGTGGGTCTGACCGGTCTGACCGGTGGGGACCGGTCTGACCTGTGAGGAGCACCGGTCTGACCGGTGTGCGACGACGCAGTCCAGAGACTTCGAAGCGGAGGACACGCATCGAGATCGCATGGCTTGCGTTGAGGCTACGCAGGGTGCGGTCGCCGGGCATTCGTCCGATGGTGAAGACATGAAGACTTCCAAATCCGCCCTTGAGGGGCTTGTATCCCTAGTTATTAGGAAAAGGCATTTTAGACTTTTGGTTGCCTCCTTATAACCCAAAAGGTGAGAGGATGGCAGCCAACTCTTGGAACCCTAGCTCATTTGTTTTCCCTTTTTCCTTCCTATTTTCCTTAGGTTTTCCATAGGACTAGCAAGAGAGCTTCATGGAGAGATCTTGTTGAGAGGGTTGGATGATCGGGCGGCTTGTTAGACCTTGTATGAACCTTTGTTTCATGTATAGATGATTCGGCGTGGTTCCTCAAGGTTTGGATGTGTTTTCCCCGGTTGTTCTTGGTGGTGATTTCCGGAGCCCTCTCTTGGTGATTTCTTTGGGTTGTTTTCGGGACCTTTCTCTTGGGGATTTGATGGGGGAAATTTGTGGGAACCCTTCGTGGTTCTTTGGGCTGTGATTCCCCTCCCAAATCCGTGAGTAAAGGTGCTCGATTTTGGTGTTTCTTGAGTTCTTGGGTTGGAAGTGCTCTTGGCGGGATTTCTTTGATTCCTCCTTTTTGGACGAGTTTTGGTGGGATTAAACTTGGCTATGGACTCCTCATGTGGTGTTCCTAATATCCCCAAAGTCTTGTTCAAGTCCGTGGAGCGATTCGGGGGATCGTGGTTTGGATTTGGGGGAGTTGACCCGCGGGTGCTATTCATCCCGAGCTGCCCAGGCTACACCGGTCTGACCGGTGCTCCTAACCGGTCTGACCGGTGCAACCCTCGGTGGGATTTTGCTCGGGTGAACGTCTTGTTGTGTTCGCTGTTTTCCCGTGGTGCTGCTGTTTCGAGTTTGGGTCAGTTTGGTGGTCGGTTGGCCTGTTTGGTGCCTTGGGGCTTTCAGGCTGCGATCGGTCTGACCGGTGTGTCTCACCGGTCTGACCAGTGTAGAGCCGCTTAGTGAAAATTGCTCAGTTTCACCAGCAGGGACCAGTCTGACCGGTGGTGCTCACCGGTCTGACCGGTGTGGGTCTGAAGACTCGAGGTTTGGTGTTCCGCTGCGTTCTCGGGTCGGAAGGGTGTGTGTGTTGGTTCCTAGGTCCAGTGGCACTCCAGTCGCTACGTGGGCTTGGCCAACTTGGGTAGTGAGTCGGAGACGTGTGTTCGAAGCCGTGTTCATCTTGTAGGAGTTTCCATCTCCTTCAAGAAGATTTTTTTTCGGCTCCCATTCACTCCCCCCCTCTCTGGTTTGTCGTATCGGTCCTTCAGGAGCTTGGTCTAGGCAGAAGGGGAAGTAGAGGCACTTGGTGTCGTTGTTGCCGCCAGCGTTCTCGATGGAGAGGGCGTAGCACCTGAGCCACTGGATGGGGTCTTGCTTCGCGTCGTACTTGGTGATCCCCAAAGGTTTGAACTTTTCGGGGAGGAGCAAGTGGCGAAGTCGAGGTGAGAAGGCGGGGAAGTCGTCGTTGTCGCCTGCAGTGGCTGACTTCTTCCTCCGCAGCTCCTCAATCTTCTGGCGGGTGTCGTAGCCGCCTTGTGAGGCACCAGAGGCGTGGCTGTTCGCGTGGTCATGACCGCCGCGATTGCCGCCGCCGCCAGCCCTCCTGTTGGCTCCGTGGTTGGATCTTCCGTCGTCGCTGCCACCGCCGTCAGGGTCGCGGTTGCCGCTGCCAGCGGGAGCACGGTGAGGAGCGACCTCGCGGTTGCTGTTGCCACCCTGTGAGGGTCCGCCGACGTTCGCGCGAGTACGGTTGGGCTGAGCTGGGAGCCCAGCTCGAGTACGGTTGCGACCGAGGTCAGCACTACGACTTTTAGCTTTGTTGTCGCGGTTCCTGGCGGGAGGAGGCTGGTTGACCCTGTTGTCGACCCGCATGAAGTAGGCATCTTCCGCGAGCTTGGCGATGACTTCTCCAGCGCGTATGCCCTGAGCCTGGCGTGCGATCGCTGTGATCGACATGAGGTATTGCTCAGCGGTAGTGTGTACTGTGCTCTCGACCGCTTCGAGATCTTCCACTAGGTTGCGGATGGGGAGGTTGTCTCTGAGCCGTCGGCGCCGTCCGTTGCGCTTCCTGTTACGCTCACGTCGAGCGTCCTTGTTGGCGGGGGTCTCATCTGCAGGTGCGTCGGCGGA
This sequence comes from Cenchrus americanus, assembly GCA_947561735.1. Taxonomy (NCBI): domain Eukaryota; kingdom Viridiplantae; phylum Streptophyta; class Magnoliopsida; order Poales; family Poaceae; genus Cenchrus; species Cenchrus americanus. The sequence goes on from OX387244.1 coordinate 192,767,681, forward strand.
CAGCTCGTCTGCGGAGATGTCTTCAAGGTACCTGTCAGTAGCCGTTCCAGATGGTCTGGGGTGTCGCCTGCAGCCATGAAGACTTGGCGATCAGGGGTGCCAAGACTGGACTCGGTGCTCGCCACCTCAGTCGGGGTGTTCGAGTCAGCTCGGGCAAGTGGTGTTCCCTCCTGGAACGGGTGCGAGTCGATGTAGGCGACGTAGCGTGAGTCTCCACTTATTAGGTCTGCGGGCTTGCGGTCTGGCCAGTAGAAGAATCTTCTGGCAGGCGTGGAGGTTATAACCAGCCCAGAGGCCGGGCCTGATAAGGGGTGCTTAGTAGAGTTGTCCTCGGACTCGGGATCCTCTGGGTCCGACCCGAAGTCGAACTCGTATGCGCAATCCGAGTAGAACCCAGAAAGGGGATTGGAGTCCGAAGCGTGGTCGGGGGCGGTGTCGGAGTCCGAGTTGTACTCGGGTACGGGCTCCTTGCCGGCTCGGCGCGAAGAGGGAGCCCCTGTGCAGGCCCTGCAGGGGTTGCGGGGGCCACGCGTCGAGCACTCGCGGGATGGGGGGACCACATGCGATGGCTGAGCAGCCGGCTCGCATGCGATACCCCATGGAGACGTCGAGTTCGAGTTGGAAGCGGACTCGAGCTCGAAGTCGGCGTGATGGTTGAAGAGTGAAATTTCGCCGAACTTGCCGGCGAGTTCGCCTGTGACAACTTCAGGAAGCGTCACGAAGCCAGACTTAGGGTTGGGCGGCATGGTGAGGCAGTGCTGGAAAGATCCCGCGCCGTTAGCAGTGCAGACCCAGGCGCCAAACACGAAGGTGTCGCCGCGGTTGAAGGCGACGGTTGGCTTGAAGTAGATAGGAGCCGTCGCGTTCGCCATGTGATCTCGGGCGAGATCCCCTACCTGGCGGGCCAGCTGTCGGTGTTTTAGACCCGCAACCTACTAAGGGGAGTACCCAAAGTAGATGAATGTGGCCTCGACGAGATCGGTAACTCGAAGGAAGAGACATGTGGCACACAATTTAGACAGGTTCGGGCCGCGAGGTGCGTAATACCCTACGTGTTGTAGGTTGCATAGCTCTGGATTGATTGGGTACGATTACAAGATGATGCAATTGTACGCCGTGAGATGAGATGATGAGAGAGGGGTCCCTGCCTCGCCTTATATAGTCTGGGAGGCAAGGTTACAAGTCGGAGTAGGGAGAGAGTAGTAGTCGAGTACGTATAGGAGTCTTCCATCCAGTGCGGGACATGTACAGCTTACTAACCGAGTACTTCTCCGTAGTCCTTGTGCTTCACGCCATCAGGTGCCGTGCAGCGCAAGCCGGGTAGTCCCAGGGGCCCACCGAGTAGTCGGTCCTGGTACCCACCGAGGTAGTGGGCCCAGGGAGGTCCATACGACACCTTCTCCCGAGCGGATCAATGGACTAGCTTCTCCGAACCAGGGCGGTTCCCTCTCGTCCTGAAGCCGGTGGTCGCGGGCTCCAAGCTCAACAAGGTCCTCATCGACGGTGGAAGCGGGCTCAACGTCCTTTTCACCAAAACCTTGAAGAAAATGAAGCTTGACATCACCCACATGCTCACCAAGAGCAACACGCCTTTCTACGGCATCGTCCCCGGTAACGCGGCTATCCCACTGGGCTCAGTTGTCCTGCCAGTTACCTTTGGGGAGTCTCAGGACAACTACCGTACCGAGTACATCAGGTTTGAGGTCGCGGACGTCGAGACATCCTACCATGCCATCCTCGGCAGACCGGCCATCGCCAAGTTCATGGCGGTGCCTCACTACACCTACTTGGTACTCAAGATGCCGAGTCCAGCAGGTGTACTCTCTCTCCAAGGGGACTTGAAGATCTCGCACGACTGCGACACCGAAGCCGTGGAGATCACCTCTACAAATCAAGTACCCAACGCGATGCTCGGGGTCTACGCCACGTCGAAGAAGCTTGCTACAAGTGAACTCGACATCCCTGAGAAGTCTGACAAAGGCAACAAGCCTCAACCAGCTGAGGAGGTTCTAGTCAAGACGATCGACCTCGGGACAGGCAACAGCAGCAAGACCACCACCATCGGGGCCGGCCTCGACCCCAAATAGGAAGATGCGCTCATCAACATTCCTCCGGGCTAACCGCAACATCTTCGCGTGGAAGCCAGCGGACATGCCAGGAGTGCCCAGGGAGTTGATTGAGCACTGCCTCAACGTCGATCCTAAGGCCACCACCAAGCGACAACACCTCCGCCGTTTCGCCGACGACAGACGGGACGCCATCAAGAAGGAACTCTCCAAACTACTCGCGGTTGGCTTCATCAGAGAAGTCTTCCATCCAGAGTGGCTCGCCAACCCCGTCCTCGTCCGCAAGAAGAACTCGAACGAGTAGAGGATGTGCGTCGACTACATCGACCTCAACAAGCACTGCCCCAAGGACCCCTTCGGGTTGCCGCGGATTGATCAAGTCATCGACTCCACGGCGGGCTGCGACCTGCTCTGCTTCCTCGACTGCTACTCCGGGTACCACCAGATCGCGATCAAGGAAGAAGACCAGGAGAAGACCGCGTTCATCACCCCGTTTGACGCATACTTCTACACGACCATGTCCTTCAGGTTGAAGAACGCCGGCGCCACCTATCAACGAGCTATCCAGGCCTGCTTCAAGAGGCAACTCAACAAGAACGTCGAAGCCTACGTGGATGACGTGGTCATCAAGACCAGAAACTCCAGTACCCTCATCGACGATCTTGAAGAGACTTTCGCATCTCTGCGCGAGTACCGCTGGAAGCTCAACCCGAACAAGTGCGTCTTCGGCGTACCTTCGGGCAAACTACTCGTCTTCATCATCAGCCAACACGGCATCAAAGCCAACCCCGAGAAGATCTCCGCCATCACCAGCATGAAAGCTCCCACGTGCATCAAAGACATCCAGAAGCTGACCGGGAGCATGGCGGACTTGAACAGATTCATCTCGAAGCTTGGAGAACGGGGGCTCCCCTTCTTCAAACTACTCAAGCACCAACAGAAGTTCGTGTGGACTCCAGAGGCGGACCAAGCCCTTGCTCAGATCAAGGACTTCCTATCGAAGCCACCAGTCCTCACGGCTCCTCGCAAAGGCGAGTAGCTACTGCTCCACCTCGCTGCGACTACTCACGTGGTAAGTACTGCCATCATCGTCGAGCGGCAGGAAGACGGCCACACCTATCCAGTCCAGCGCCCAATCCACTTCGTCAGTGAGGTCTTGTCAGAGTCCAAGGCATGCTATCAGCCTGTGCAGAAGCTTCTGTACACAGTACTCATCACCTCGCGGAAGCTACGACACTACTTCCAGGAGTACTCGATCTTTGTTGTCACCGACTACCCGCTCGGCAACATTATGCGAAACCAAGATGCTACTGGAAGAATCTCCAAGTGGGCAGTCGAACTCGGCACCCTCACCATCGACTTCAAGCCACGTACAGCCATCAAGTCGCAGGCGCTAGTCGACTTCATGGCGGAGTGGCGGGAGAATCAGCTACCTACTCCAACCGTGCGACCAGAGCATTGGGTGGTGTACTTCGACGGCTCACTCAACCTCGAGGGCGCAGGTGCAGGGGTAGATCTCTCCAACAGGCGAACAACTCAAGTACGTCCTGCAGATCTTCTGGAAGGTCTCAAACAATAAAGCCGAGTACGAAGCTCTCCTACACGGGCTCCGCCTCACGGCTTCACTGGGCATCAAGCGGCTACTAGTCTACGGCGACTCCGCAGTGTTCATCAACCAAGTCAACAAGTCCTGGGACCGCAGCAAGGAGAACATGGACGCCTACTGCCTAGAAGCCCGCAAGCTCGAGAACTAGTTCTACGGTCTCGAGTTCCACCACATTGTCCGCGACAACAACTTCGCAGCGGACGTCCTGTCGAAGCTCGGTTCTACTAGCGCTCAAGTACCAGTGGGTGTCTTCGTCCACGAGCTTCATGCACCATCCATCTCGGAGCCGGCGCCACCGACCACTGTCCCAGCGCATCCGCCAGCTGGCCAGGAGGTCATGATGATCGACGCGGACTGGAGGCAACCCTTCATCGACTACCTCAGCGAGCAGAAGGTTCCCTCGAACAAAAACTTGGCTGAGCAGCTCATCCGCCGCGCCAAGTCCTACATCCTCGTCGGAGACAAGCTTTACAAGCGGGGCGCATCTTCTGGAGTACTCATGAAGTGCGTCCCTAGGCAAGAAGGCAAGGACATCTTGGAGGAGATCCACAAGGGCGTCTGCGGCAACCACGCGTCTTCTCATACGCTGGTCAGCAAGGCCTTCCGGCGAGCCTTCTACTGGCCCACAGCTCTGGGCGACGCCGAAGAACTCATTAGAAGGTGCCAAGGATGCCAATACTTCGCCAAGCAGCAACATGTCCGAGCCTACAAGCTAGTCACCATACCGCCAACCTGGCCCTTCGCTTGGTGGGGGCTCGACATGATTGGGCCACTGCCAACTGTGTCAGGTGGATTCAACAGAGTACTGGTAGCCATCGACAAGTTCACCAAGTGGATCGACTCAACTTCCTGGATGAACTCGTGCATCGCTACGAACTACCCCACCGCAGCATCATAGACCTGGGCTCCAACTTCAACAACCACCAGTTCTGGAGTACTGCGAGAACAGCGGGATCGACGTCCGATATGTCTCAGTTGCCCATCCCCGGGCCAACGGACAAGTCGAGCGCGCCAACGGGATGGTGCTCGACGCTCTCAAAAGTGGCTACACGACGCTAATTCCAAAGGAGGCAAGTGGATCAAGGAACTACCCAATGCACTCTGGGGGTTGCGTACCCAGCCTTCCAAGCCAACGGGGCAATCCCCCTACGTCCTGGTCTACGGCTCGGAAGCAATCCTCCCTGCTGATGTCATATGGAATTCACCAGCAGTGGAGCACTACGACGAAGGCGTCTCTGAAGACAGCAGACGAGTTGACATTGATGGACTCGAAGAAGCTCGCTGCGCTGCCCTCGTCCAATCAGCAAGGTACCTGGAGGGTATCTGACGCTACCACGACCGCAACGTCATGGAACGCTCCTTCAACGTTGGCGACCTCGTCCTCTGTCGTATCCAGAACATGGAAGGACTACACAAGCTCAGCTCCCCCTGGGAAGGTCCCTTCACCGTGGCAAAGGTGACCGGGTCGGGCTCCTACCGCCTCTAGACACTTGAAGGCGAAAATGTCAACAACTCGTGGAATGTCGACCAGCTCTGTCGGTTCTAAGCCTAAGTCTACACGACTACCCTAGGGGCTCAAGTCTACACGACTACATCATGGCCCCTCCGCCGTAAGCGGCCTCCAGGTCCTGGCTCCAGTCTCCGGACCACTCCTTCGCTGTAAGCGGCCTCCGGGTCCAGGCACTAGTCTTCGGACTACTCTCTTCCAGAATCCAACCCATGCGGCAACCTACGGATCCTGGGCTGCGATGAGCGACAAGGACTCTAGTAGTGGTCTACTGAGAGACCATGTACTCCTAGATCCAGCCTACACGGCTACCTACGGATCTACTGCTATAAGCAGCTACTCGCCCTAGCACCACTTAGCCGTAGGTGGCCTCCGGGTCCTGGTGACTACTTTGTAACTACGGCCCTGGCCATCCAGGTGTACTTCTTCAGTAATAAAGTTTGATCGTTCATCAACTTCTTTACTGTCTACTTCCCTCAACGGGACTACTGCCGAGTACGACTACTTGCGACAACTCCACGACGGGACTCCGCACTTTGAGATCGCGACCATGAGTACTCATTGATGGAACTTCTCTTCATTAATACTTAAACAATTTCATTACAATTGTTTCTGTACATCTATTGCTACGAGCTAACTATTACAGGACTACTGGAGATTAAGATTGTCGGTGACTTGCTCCACAATGGGCGCCATCTGCTCCAGCAGCTCCGCATACTGTTCGTCGGTACAGTTGGCGGCTAGCCCGCCAGCGACTACATCCACGGGCGCCTTCGGGGAGTACGACTTCATGAAGGCCAGCACTTGGTTCGGGATCGACTTCGCCAGATGCTTCACGTAGGCCGCCAGCCGGCTGGGGGCTTCCTTCAGTCGATCCACCAGCGGTGCTATCTTAGGGCCGTTAGGATGAGGCACCAGGAGTGTTGCGATGGGGAGAGCGGCTTCTTCAATCTCCTTCAGCTGGGCCCGCAACCTCTCGCAGTCCTCGTTCAGCTTCTGCAACGATTTGTAGTAGTTGACGAGGTCACGATCAGAGGCAATACGAAGCTCCATGTGCTTGTCGCACTCGTAGGCAAGCTCCTTATAATCTAACTCGAGTACCTGGCGGGCCTCCTGCTCCCGGTAGAAGAGATTCTTCAGATCCGTCTCTGAAGTCTTCAACTGCTCAACCTGGGTCTCAAGCTCTGCAAACGACAAGGCACAGAGGGTTAGACTACCTCTCGACCTCCAACAAGTACTCAACAAGACAAGTGGTGTACCTTTGTTCTTGTTGCGGAGCGACTTGTTCTTCCGCACCAAGTCGTCGCTCTTCGCCTGCATCTTCTGGATGTCGTTGTGGTATTTGGCGAAGGCGGTATCAAGCTTGAACTGCATGGCGGCCGCGTGCTTCCGGGATTTCACGAGTTGATCCTCCAGCGCCTCAGCCCGAAGCACCGCGTCGCCGAAGCCTTGAAGCATGCTGGACTTCTCGCGGGACCTCTCTACGACGTCCTGCATAGACAACATATGTCAGATGGGTACTCAACGCTAGAGGATTGACTACTCAAGAGTTACAATTACTCACCTTCATACATTGCTCGGCTTGGAGAACCGCCTCCAAATGCCGAGCCACCGTCGTCGGGTCGACCAAGTCGTCTGCCAACATTTCGACCCTGCCGCGACTACTCGTGGCGGCTTCGGTCATTGGTGCAGAGCGGATGGGCTCCGCGTCTTGGATCTCCGGGGAGCGTACGACCACCTCCAGGGCAGGTTCTGGCTGCGCAGTGGCCTCCTCTTCCCCAGTCGTCGCGGCGGCCTCTCCAACGGCCACCTCCATCAGCTCGGGGGCTCCTCCAGTAGCCTCCTGCACCTCTGGTGTCAAATTCTCCATGGGCACCGCCGCTGGGATCTCGCTCCCTTCGGCCTCAGTGCCTGTCAACGAGAAGACAAGTGCATCAGCGTCATCTGACGACTACGACTACTCTTTGGGTGGTACTACAGCCTCAGCAGAGTACTCACCTTCGACCAGGCTGGATTTGGGCAACGTAGCCTCAGCAGCCGGCGCTTTGGGCTCCACCTGATGGGTGGGAGCGGGCTCCTCGGCGGGCGGCGCGACTTCTTCTTCCACCACCACTGCAGAGGGTTCATCCCCCTCCCAGGACAGATCCGTCGACTTCCTGCAGAGTACACAAGTCGATTGTCAGTCAAGCAAGACTACCACATCAAGTACTACTCGGGAAGATCCAACACTTACAGGCTTGACCGGACTATCGTCACGGTCGGGGCGCCGAGGATGCTGGCGATGTCCACCAGTCCAACTTCGGCGGGTGCCTCCTCTTGCGCCTCTACGGCCGCTGCCCCTTCTGCAGCAACAGCAGCGGGTGCAGCGCTCTCCTGCGCTTCTGCGGCCACCACTTCTTCTGCAGCAGCAGCTGCGGGCTCCGTGCTCCCTTGAGGAGCAGGGACTGGCGCTCCATCAGCGCTAGGAGTTCTTCGACAGTGGGGGCTGGGCTACGACTCCCAGCGGCCTCCCCCATCGTGTCCCACTCGCCTTCGTCGCCCTGATCAACGGGCTCCATAGGCGGAAACTCCTACAAGCAAGGAAACTTCTTCATCAACTAGGGAACTCAAGGCACTAGTACTCGACCACACTAATCAAGACGGCTTACCTCTGGGGACGTGGTCTCGGTGACCTTCAACTTCTTCGACACGCGCTTGCGGGACGCATTGCGCGGCTTCCGCGGCGATGCGGCCAGACTAGCATCTAGTCTAGCCGGTGGATGCTGCACGAGGGGAACGTGAGGTAGGCCAGGACGGCTGAACCTCGACCGCAGCTGGAAGCGGTCCTGCAGCGTCTCCTCGTCGTCGTCCTCGTCGGACGTGTCCGCCACGACAACAGTGTCGTCTCCTTCGCCGATCTCTCGCCGCTCCTTGGCCTTGGTCTTCCCCTCCTCCGGGATCTCGACTTCCTGAGGGGGCGGCGGCGGCTCGGAGACAAACTTCTTCAAGTCGTCCTGCAAGGCACAGCTCATCAGCACGACTACTCACAAAGAATGGGTACTCGACATGGGGTACGGCTACTTACCTCCTTTGGCGGGCGTGCGGCGGAGTACTCCGGGACGGGGCACGCTGTGTACGGCGGCATGGCCTTGAAGATCCGCTCCAGCCTATCGACAATATCGTCGTCGTCGACTTCATCTCCAGGCATCCGCGACGTGTCGTCGTCGCCGGTGTACTCGAATCCAAGGGTGTCGCGGGCCATTAGTGGCTGCACCCTACGCTTCATGAACCTGAAGGCCACGTGCTCGGCCCTCAGCCCAGCTTCCCTTAGCGCTTTGATCTGCGCCAACAACTCGGGGAGCTGGATCCCCTCATGCATCGCCAGCTCCGTGTTCCACCACGGGCGATGCTTGGGCTGCTTCCCGCTCGGCTTCGGCAACCCCGGATGGTGGTTCGTGATGTAGAAACACTTGGCCTTCCAGTCTTGGTTGGAGTCGATGAGCTTGTACGAAAGGTACTGCTCAGCGGCGTCCTCCCGTATCTGGATTCCCGCTCCACCGACTACCCGCGGGTAGCTGGCGCTCGATTGCGGCATCACCCGGAAGAACTTCCGGAACAAGATCCAATGGGGCTTGATCCCCTGAAATCTTCACAGAAGTGGACGAAGACAGCGGTGTGGAAAATACCGTTGGGATTGAGGTTGAGGTACTCGATGTCGTAGTACCACATGAGCCCCTTGAAGAAGTTGCTCACCGGGAGCACGAGCCCATGCTCCGCGAATCGCGCGAACATCGGGATCTCGTCTTCATTCTTCTCCATCAGGTACGGATCCCCGGTGGCAGCCCTCCACATGTCCACCTCCTTTTCCCGGATGAATCCACTGTTGAGGAGGGCTAGCAGGTCTTCGGTCTTTCCCTTCGACTTCTTCCATTCGCGGTTCGGATCTGGCCGCGGTGGAGACATCGGCGGTGCTGCCCCTGCGGCAGATCCGGCGGCTTCGTCGCGGCTCCTCTTCTTCCTGCCGGTGGCCTTCGCGGTCTTGGACGAAGATGGCTTCATCCTCCAAGTGCATGGGGTCTTCACGCGCATTCACTCGGGAGCTACCGCGGTGGTTCTCTCTGGCGGCGCGCTCGGATCTACACTTCACTGAGCGGAGGCGGCGCGCACTGGTGGTGATTTCTGGCCAAGATGTGTTTGGAATGGCTGCGACTGCGTGGGGTGAAAAACCCTAAGGGATTTGGCTTCTATTTATAAGTCAATGCGGCCCTCCAACGGCTGGATGGATAAGTTTGCGCTCGGCTGACTCAGCGGCCGCGCGTGACTCTTCAACTTCAATTAGTCGACGCGCCTCACCTCGGGGGCTCGGCTACTTCTACTCGACTACCTGGGAAGCGACAAGTCTCAGTAGCATCTCAGGACACATTCTACAAGATGACCCTTCAATTCGAGAGGAAGTACTCGACTCAAGGCTCGGGGGCTCCGTGCCACGTGTCCTTCGGTTTTTTCTTCGGATTTTTCAGGATATTCTTGCCAAAACTTCTGATGGACCCTCAGCCAGAGTCTGCAAACTCAACCTAAGGCTCGGGGGCTACTCCATATGGAGTGCGATTTTGCAAACGCACTTCCATATCAGCTTCGGCTTCAAGACAACACGGGCATTTTTGAAGACCTTCGAGGGCAATGCTCAAGGACGCTTGGGACTACTCGAGAAGACTTCAAGATTGCTCAAACATCAGCTAGAGTACATTCCAGCCTCGGGATGCTTCGACTACTCTTGAGGACTTTTGACTTGTAGTACTCGGGGACGCTTGAGGACTACTCGTTAAGGCCGTCAAGACTACTTGAAGCTATCCTTCTCGACTACAAAGTACTCGGGGGCTTGTCGTATGGACCTCGCTGGGCCCACTACCTCGGTGGGTGCTAGGACCGACTACTCGGTGGGGCCCTGGGACTACCCGGCTTGCGCTGCACGGCACCTGACGGCGTGAAGCACAAGGACTACAGAGGAGAAGTACTCGGTTAGGAAGCTGTACATGTCCCGCACTATATGGAAGACTCCTAGACGTACTCGACTAGTACTCTCTCCCTACTCTGACTTGTAACCCTACCTCCGAGACTATATAAGGCGAGGCAGGGACCCCTCTCTCATCATCTCACCTCACGGCGTACAATTGCATCATCTTGTAATCATACCCAATCAATTCAGAGCTACGCAGCATACAAGACGTAGGGTATTACGCACCTCGCGGCCCAAACCTGTCTAAATTGTGTGCCACGTGTCTCTTCCTTCGAGTTACCGATCTCGGCGAGGCCACATTCATCTACTTCGGGTACTCCCCTTAGTAGGTTGCCGGTCTAAAACACAGACAGTACCAAATGCCATCTCACCATATGTACGTGGGTTAGGTATTGCTTGATGAGGGTTCTGCTGGATCGGTTGACTACCTGAAGGACCGATACGGCGAACCAGAGAGGGGGGGAGTGAATGGGAGCCGATAAAAATTCTTCTCGAAGGAGATGAAAACTCCAACAAGACGAACGCGGCTTCCAACACACGTCTCCGACTCACTACCAAGGTTGGTCAAGCCCACGTAGCCACTGGAGTGCCACTGGACCTAGGAGCCAACACGCAACCTTCCGACCCGAGAAACGCGGCGGAAAAACCAAACCTCGAGTCTACGGACCCACACCGGTCAGACCGATGAGCACCACCGGTCGGACCGGTCCCTGTAGGTGAACCTGAGCAACTTCCACTAAGTGGCTCTACACCGGTCAGACCGGTGAGACACACCGGTCAGACCGATGGCAGCCTGAAAGCCCCCAAGACACCAAACAGGCCAACCGACCACCAAACGGACCCAAACTTGAAACAGCAGCACCACGGGACAACAACGAACTCACCAAGACGTTCACCCGAGCAAAATCCCACAAGGGCTTGCACCGGTCAGACCGGTCAAGAGCACCGGTCGGGGACCGGTGTGGCACCGGCGACTCGGGATGAACAGCACCCGCGGGTCAACTCCCCCAAATCCAAATCTCGATCTCCCGAATCGCTCCACGGACTTGAACAAGACTTTGGGGATATCAGGAACACCTCATGAGGAGTCCATAGCCAAGTTTAATCCCACCAAATCTCGTCCAAAAAGGAGGAATCGAAGAAATCCCGCCGAAAGCACTTCCAACCCAAGAACTCAAGAAACCCCAAAATCGAGCACCTTTTCTCACGGATTTGGGAGGGGAATCACAGCCCAAAGAACCACGAAGGGTTCCCACAAATTTCCCCCATCAAATCCCCAAGAGAAGAGCCCGAAAACAACCCAAAGAAATCACCGAGAGAGGGCTCCGAAAATCACCACCAAGAACAACCGGGAAAAACACATCCAAACCTTGAGGAACAACGCCGAATCATCTATACATGAAACAAAGGTTCGTACAAGGTCTAGCAAGCCGCCCGATCATCCATCCCTCTCTACAAGATCTCTCCGTGAAGCTCTCTTGCTAGTCCTAAGGAAAACCTAGAGAAAATAGGTGGAAAATAGGAAAACAAATGAGCTAGGGTTCCAAGAGTTGGCTGCCATCCTCTCACCTCTTGGGTTATATGGAGGCAACCGAATGTCCAAAATACCCTTCTCTACTAACTAGGGATACAAGCCCCTCAAGGGCGGATTTGGAATTCTTGATGTCTTCACCATCGGACGGATGCCGGCGACCGCACCTCGCGTAGCCTCGACGCAAGCCATGCGATCCCGACGCGTGTCCTCCGCTTCGAAGATTCGGACCGCGTCGTCGCACACCGGTCGACCGGTGCTCCTCACCGGCCGAGCCGGTCCCCACCGGTCGAGCCGGTCGGACCCACCGGTCGGAGGCCGGTCCGTGCCGTCTTGCACCTCCGTCTTCGGTTCTCCGGTCTTGGCTTTGTGGATCTACCAAGGAACCCGGTGGTTTTATCGGTGAACCACGGAAACCCCCCGCGAACTCGGTGTAGCCTCCGCCAATCTCCACTCATGACTTGGCTCCCACGTAGTCCCGGCTCGACCTTGGTTTTGAGGCTCAACCAAGAAACCGTCCACGACTTCATCTTGCTTGTTCATGCCACCATGCGGCCCGCACTTGACCCCTCCGGCCACCGGGTCCCTCGAACGAAGCCTACTTGTCTTCTCCACACCCGGAGGCCTCACCGCGACGACCTTTCGCGCTTGTTCTTCACCTCGCACCAGCACGAGTCAAGCCGCAACCCGCACCCGCAATACTTAGCCAAGAATCAGTCCACACAACGTTGTCAATCACTCATCACACAAGGAAGCGACCATCCACCGGTCCTCGAACCACACATGGTCCTCAATCTCCCCCTTGATGAGTGCATTGACAACACCCACACGAAAGTAACAAGAGAGAAAAGAAAAAGAAAAGAAACGAACAAAAAGAAACTCCAACAAGCGATCGAAAGACAAACAGAGGCAAATAGCAAGATCACTTGAAGGAAACAAGTCTCGGACCCCTTAGGCAAGGGCAACGGCTCGACACATCCGAGACAAAGCAAAGCTCAAGCAAAGAGCGCAAACCACCAAAACAAAGCTCAAACACCACAAAGAGCTCCCCCTGCACACATGCAAGCTCCCTCCGAACCAATGCAACTCCCCCTGGACGAATGCATGCAAAACAGCTGAAAACAGGGCAGCTGCAGCAATTTCAGCTCACACCGGTCAGACCGGTCATCACCACCGGTCAGACCGGTGCCTAACATTTTTACAGGACCAGCACTCAACAGAGCCCAGAAATGGCTCGAAACCACCTGAAAACCTTCCATATGCGTCCGGCAAGCCATTTCAAGTTCAAACTTCTCCCCCTTGTTGGCAATGCATGAATCAAGCCAAAAATGCAAAAAAATGCAACCTAGAGCTTCTCAAATAGACAAAATTCAACACAGAATGCTACACATGTCCAGATGAGCAAGTTAGGGACTCGACGGCTTCGTATCGATCTCAACTACATGATCACCAAGTTTCACAACCATTGGACGAAGCTAAGATGGATTTTGGCAATTTTGCGAAATACTTGCCTCTCATGAGCAAAGTCCTAAACATGATCAAAGCATATCAAAATGGCAAAGCCACACAAACTTCATGCTAGGACAGCTATTCTAACCATAAGACCATCACAAACACCCACAAGCACCTCATGTCATGTCAAAGCCACCGACCCATGTGCCTACTTCTATGTATGAGACTTCTCATTGGTAGGCATCATGCAACGGTTTAGCACCCAAAGCAAATTAAATTCAGCACTTATGACATGGGAGCATATTTTCCAAGCATTTTTCATTTCATTTTCAGATTTGTAAATGGTACATGAAATGTCTTTGCGACAAAAAGGAACTTATGCTCCTCCACAAGATAAATCTAGAGGGCTAAACATTCATGATGGCAAATGAGCCTTTGGCCCCATATGATCAATAAACTAGCCATCCAACCACAAATTAAGCATAGCAAGGCCACAAAAACATGTCAAGAGCATGTAAAGGCATTTACACATGAGAGAGCATACATGTGACATTTTTCAAAAGCAAAGCTATCAACCATGGATTATTCATCAAGATCATCAAGAGCTAAGCCAAACTAACCGTAGCATACCAAACAAGCTCACAAAGGCATATATTTCATTCCATGGTGAACAATGTATATGAGAGAAGCTTTTCCTAACCAATGCATATGATACAAAATGCATGCAACCTAAGATACAAGGATGCCTATACATCATGCTACATATGCCATGCCAAATGCAAGAAATGCACAAAGGAAAGCTATACATATGCTACAAAGGAGCTCCCACACACAAAGCTCACAAACCACCGGCTCCTCGAGGGGAGGCAAAAAGGGCTCGACACCACCGGCAAAAGAGCAAAGGAGCACCAAACTCACAAGCTCCCCTAAACTCATGCATTAAGGCCAAAGAGCATACAAAGCTCACCTTACACACATGAGATAAGGCAAAGAGCAAAAGAAACCAAGTGGCTTGACCAAGGCCACACACTCGAAGGTCACAAATACACTTACCTTTATCATTTCTTCACAATTCACTCATCCTTGTCCACCATTTCCCGAAAGTGATGCACCTACATATCACCACCGGGATATGAAGCCGAAGAACCACCCCCCGATATCAACCAAATGTTCTCCGGGCAGTCGGCGACGAAGTGTCCCAGCTTGCCGCACTGGAAGAAGGTCCTCGTGTTCCTCCTCATGTTCACGCGGTTCTCGTGCAGCCTCTCGAACCGCCTCGTCAACAGCGCCAGCTCGTCCTCTCCAAGGTCATCAAACTCCTCATCTGGCATAGACATCAAAGAGGAAAACGAGAACATCCTGGTGGATGGGTTAGAGTTAGTCTTTCCTTTGGAACCACCAACGAGGGCAAGACTATGGGAGTCAGTCGGTCCCTCGAGCTTGGCAGTCATGCCCCTATCCACCTCAGCCGACTTGAGCTTCGAGAACAGCTCGTTCACCGTCAGAGTATCATACCTCTCCGACTCGACTATGGCCTCGAACTTTCCGCCCCATATCGTACGATCCAAAGAGTGTAAGAGCTTGACCGCTCTATCATGATCATCGTACGGGAGCACGTCCACATTGGCCCTCATGTTGTTCACCACCACCGTGAACCTCTGGAAACAAGGCATCGATGGACTCACCGGGGAGATGAGTGAAGTTCTCGTACTCTCTCCGTAGGTCGCATACAACCGTGCCCTGAACACGGGCATTCCCAACATGAGCCTCCTTCAACACCGCCCAAATCCTACAAGCCAAGTGCTCGGTGTGCACCCGATCGAACTCGGAGCCGACACAAAGCACGAAACAAGTAGTCGACCGCCTTATTGTTGGCGTCGAATCTGTCCCTCGACCCTGGAGCAAGGAAATCCATCGGCTGGACATAGCCTGTGTCCACCGTGACATCCCAAAGCAGCTGACCCTTTCCGCGGAGGAACGCACCCATCCGCTTGCTCCACATCTGGTAGTTCTTACCATCGAAGTGTGGAGGACCCGAACCCCGTTCCTGGTACGCCATCCTTGGATCTTAGACTGGTTAGAGTCAACAAAGACCCGAACCGGCTCTGATACCACTTGAAGGACCGAAACGGCGAACCGAGAGAGGGGGGGAGTGAATGGGAGCCGATAAAAATTCTTCTCGAAGGAGATGAAAACTCCAACAAGACGAACGCGGCTTCCAACACACGTCTCCGACACACTACCAAGGTTGGTCAAGCCCACGTAGCCACTGGAGTGCCACTGGACCTAGGAGCCAACACGCAACCTTCCGACCCGAGAAACGCAGCGGAAAAACCAAACCTCGAGTCTACAGACCCACACCGGTCAGACCGGTGAGCACCACCGGTCAGGCCGGTCCCTGTAGGTGAACCTGAGCAACTTCCACTAAGTGGCTCTACACCGGTCAGACCGGTGAGACACACCGGTCAGACCGATGGCAGCCTGAAAGCCCCCAAGACACCAAACAGGCCAACCGACCACCAAACGGACCCAAACTTGAAACAAAGCGGCACCACGGGACAACAACGAACTCACCAAGACGTTCACCCGAGCAAAATCCCACAAGGGCTTGCACCGGTCGGGACCGGTCAAGAGCACCGGTCGACCGGTGTGGCTCGGGCGGCTCGGGATGAACAAGACCCGCGGTCAACTCCCCCAAATCCAAATCTCGATCTCCCGAATCGCTCCACGGACTTGAACAAGACTTTGGGGATATCGAGAACACCTCATGAGGAGTCCATAGCCAAGTTTAATCCCACCAAATCTCGTCCAAAAAGGAGGAATCGAAGAAATCCCCGCCGAAAGCACTTCCAACCCAAGAACTCAAGAAACCCCAAAATCGAGCACCTTTTCTCACGGATTTGGGAGGGGAATCACGGCCCAAAGAACCACGAAGGGTTCCCACAAATTTCCCCCATCAAATCCCCAAGAGAAGAGCCCCGAAAACAACCCAAAGAAATCACCGAGAGAGGGCTCCGAAAATCACCACCAAGAACAACCGGGAAAAACACATCCAAACCTTGAGGAACAACGCCGAATCATCTATACATGAAACAAAGGTTCGTACAAGGTCTAGCAAGCCGCCCGATCATCCATCCCTCTCTACAAGATCTCTCCGTGAAGCTCTCTTGCTAGTCCTAAGGAAAACCTAGAGAAAATAGGTGGAAAATAGGAAAACAAATGAGCTAGGGTTCCAAGAGTTGGCTGCCATCCTCTCACCTCTTGGGTTATATGGAGGCAACCGAATGTCCAAAATACCCTTCTCTACTAACTAGGGATACAAGCCCCTCAAGGGCGGATTTGGAATTCTTGATGTCTTCACCATCGGACGGATGCCCGGCGACCGCACCCCGCGTAGCCTCGACGCAAGCCATGCGATCCCGACTCGTGTCCTCCGCTTCGAAGATTCCGGACCGCGTCGTCGCACACGGTCGGAGCCGGTGCTCCTCACCGGTCAGACCGGTCCCCACCGGTCAGACCGGTCAGACCCACCGGTCGACCGGTCCGTGCCGCCGCACCTCCGTCTTCGGTTCTCCGGTCTTGGCTTTGTGGATCAACCAAGGAACCCGGTGGTTTTCTCGGTGAACCACCGGAAACCCCGCGAACTCGGTGTAGCCTCCGCCAATCTCCACTCATGACTTGGCTCCCACGTAGTCCCGGCTCGACCTTGGTTTTGAGGCTCAACCAAGAAACCGTCCACGACTTCATCTTGCCGTTCATGCCACCATGCGGCCCGCACTTGACCCCGCCGGCCACCGGTCCCTCGAACGAAGCCTACTTGTCTTCTCCACACCTGGAGGCCTCACCGGCGACGACCTTTCGCGCTTGTTCTTCACCTGCACCAACACGAGTCAAGCCGCAACCTGCACCTGCAATACTTAGCCAAGAATCAGTCCACACAACGTTGTCAATCACTCATCACACAAGGAAGCGACCATCCACCGGTCCTCGAACCACACATGGTCCTCACTACCCACATGTTGAGTTGGCTGAACACTCATACTTTGCTGAGGCAGCTGAGCACTTGCATCTTGACGAGGTGGTTGGCCATTAGCAATAGCACTTGATTCTCCTGTTTCATTAGCCGTATCATTACCATTAGGCCACTTGGGTGGTGCTTGACTAAGCACCTGACCAGTTGGCCCTTGTGCTCGCTCAAAATGTTTGTCCACGCTTGGGCCAAAGAAACCAACCATCATCTGTCGGAAGCTATTTGAAAATGCAGTGTCGTGTTTGGCCATTATTTCTTCCATAGCTTGCCGCACCATAGCAAAAGCTTCTTGTTTCTCTACAGCAGTAGTAGCATCGGTCTCTCCTGGCATCAGAACTCTTGGCATATCTCTCCTGAGGAATGGCACACCACTCCTATTCTTGGAAAAAGACAACAGACACTTCTGCTGGAACTGCTCCATAGCCTCTTTCAGTATAAGTTGATGTTCTGAAGATAGTTGATTTAAGGTGACATCCAGGACAGCTTGAATTTCAGGCATCTTGATCAACTTGCATGTCCCACTGGGCGTGCCAAAAAGTGTGTTGACGTAAAATCAGCACCTCACGCCAAGCACACAGCAGGCCGGATTTGCTGGCTCCACACACGTGGCCCGGGCGTCGAAATCCGGAAGCGTGCCAGTCAATTTTCCCTGAAACTAACAGATTATGAAAATGGTTAGATAAAAATGGAACTTGTTGGGTGGTACCATACAGTTCCATATTTACGGCTATAAAGCCAGTTAAAACGACATATAGCCACAAACAAGCTATCTGTTAGCGATTTAAACATCATTCGGGAATTGATAAAGCGTGCCAATAGAGCACCGCCGAATGTATGACGTAAGCATGATGAAAAATCGGTCTTTACTTAAACAACGTTGCAGCACGTAACCATGACTGATAATCAAGGATAAAGCATGATAATTTAAATCAAAGCGAAGCATGATCATGAATTTGCAGTAAACAAGCATGCCTAGGCCAAAAGCACTAGTCTACCGCGTGTCTATGTACTTTCAAACCCGTCAAGCATTTTATCAAAAAAGTTAATCCACCGCATGATACAACTTGTTCGAAATCACACCACCAACCAAGAATAGATCAATCCACCGCATGTTACAATCTAAACATGGAAGGCTAAAAGCATACATTATTTAAAGCAAACTCATGAACATGTTTCACTCGTGAGGGGATTAACGAATACGGCTGTATAGCCGAATCGGGTTCCGTGGAGAAGGAACAAACATTGCCAAGGATAACAAATCTATCAGATTGAATCGAATTCTAGTCCACCGGATGACTAGCTCTAGGACAATCCAAAAACCTGCATCTACCGTATGATACCCGGTTCTATCAAGATCTATGCAAGATCAATAATCTTGAACCCGCAACACGTGACAATCTAGATTGATCTGAATTTGGCTATAGAGAACGCATGACCCGCTTGCCATGTCAAGCCAAAGACTTGATCGTGCAACATGTGGATCACAAACAAGATAGAGCTGAATCTGATCAATCTAAATTGGGCAATAAGAGTGTTACATGAATTAAACACAAAAAGTAAAATTCAAAGCAACACATGGTAACTTAATGAATCTATTACATCTTGCCAAATCTAATAGAGCCGATAACTAGCTCCAAGCTAGATCTTAGCCTACCGCATGACTCATGATCGAACAAGGAAGCCTTCTTGAACCAAGCTTAAATCCACCGCATGATACTAAACATGGTAACAAGACTACTTGCATCACGATCTAAATCCACCGCATGATACTAGACATGATACAAGGTTGCAGGTGCTTACGGAGGTCGACGTATCGATGGCTCCTCTCGAAGAACTCGACGACATGACTAGAAGGACTCGAAAGTTGGCACGGGGCCGATTTGTTGTGAAATTGTTCGATCCCTATTACAAACACTAAGGGTTTATATTTATACCCTAGTTCTAACATGACTCCTAGTCTGCCACGATTACAATATTTATTACCTAGAATTAACACCATGGCGTCATGTCCGTGTCGTATACATCATCAACTCGTCTCCTTCTTTGTATCCGATCCACGTCATCACGCACTCCCGAATGCTTCCGCTTTCATCCGTGGAACAGCTCTCCTGCCGAATGACGATGTACTCCTGACCGCAGACGCTTCTACCAAATGCTTTGAGGAAAACCTTCTGCCGAATGGTATTCTTCTGCCAAATTCGGCTCACATGTCAGTCTCTTCCTTGTACCAATTTTTGGTGTTAACAATAGGATACAAAAGTCATGCCAACACCGAAGGTAAACTCATGGCTAGGTTGACGGAATTTCACCGTCAACAACGACCTTCTCGCCGGCACCCTCGGATCTATTCGCAAGGTCTGGGGCGTGCCAAAAAATTTTCGACCCACCAACGTGGCTCCTCCGTGAGGCCAGGAAAAAAATTATACATCTACATAGATCAAGTTCAGCAAGTTCGGCGGTGGCCTGGGCTACCTTCCACTTGCGTCGACCCCGAGACTCTTCTTCAATCCGTCTTTGTGACGACCAGCACGTGCTCAAGGCTAAAGTCCATCTACAAGACGTATTCAAAACAGGAAATACTCTTTTTGATTTATTTTCTTTCTTCATTTTCTGATTTTGTTTCAGGTTTATACTAATCTACTATATTCTCTTACGTGAGGCAATGCATGGTCATCAATATGTGATGAAGCTTTTTCCGGTCGAACACACGAATGCACTAGATCCCGCAGTTATCAGAAATAAAGTCACCGAAACTCCCAGCACGGGCCGGTCTAACCACCTGGGTGGTCCGGTCTAACCACCTTGGACAGGAGAGACGTCGAAAGCCTAGATTCGCTGCTCCGAGATGGACCACGTCGGGAATAGTGCGTCTAGGTTTGTCCTGAGATCGGCAGGCCACTCAGAACCCCCTCAACCACCGTGGAGACGAAGGAGGATAGCAAGGGAGGTTGGAAAAGCTAGGGTTTGGAGAAAATAAGATAAAATTTAATAATGACGATTGGATGATAGCTCTCAATAGGCTTCCCATTAATATGACCCTTCATATACAAAGCCTTCAGATGATTATCAGTGTCCTTGGGCTTCTGAAATATAGCATCCTTGGGCCCAAAGTCAAGGTGAGCTAAGTCTTCCTCCGTAAGGACTGAACCATCAACAAACAAATGAACCACATTGATCTCAAGGTTCATCCGCTCTGGAGAAGAACTGTAGTCCACAAGTTGTTCGTCGTCCTCTGGAGTATGGATAGACGAAACTTTATCATCACAAACCATGGGGATCGAAGAAACAAAACCGGGCGATGTTTTTGGAGACCCCGGTTTGACCGCCTGGTCACCCGGTTTAACCTCCTCTGGCGGTTGAACCTCTCCTTCTCGCGGTGTAACCGCCCCTGGCTGAGTAGCTGCTTTAACTCTCTATTCTTTCCCCTGTGGCACCATGGCCTATAGCTGTTGAAATCTTCGTCCCTCTTCTTCTCTAACTCCTTCTCCCTTTTCTCACGTAACCTCAGTCGCTGAAGCTTCCGTCTTTGAGTATGAGTTAAACCGGGAGGGCACCATCTTGGCAAAAAGCATTCCGGATGAGGCTTGCTCCCGCTGGCCTCATGGTCATTAGCAACAGATCCCTTTTGAGTTGGTGTCGCAGCCTGATTGCTTGGCACAACCAGTCTTTTGCCACTTTCCTCAACGGGAACGTTCATTGTCCCAACTTTAATAATATCAAGGCCAGTAGTCCTCTCTGGGTCAATGTCCATCTCCTGAACTTCCTCTTCTCTGATCTTAGGCCTGTACACCTTCTTCGGAGGAAATCTCTCTTTTCTGGGCAGGGCAGTCTAACTGCCTGTCGGGGGCGGTCTAACCAGGTCAGCCAGATGACCCTGCCCGATTTGTCGTGGAGCACAGCGATCCTGTGTATGTCTTGAAATTCGATCAAGCGCTGATCTCCTTGGTCCTCCCCATCCAGGATGGAAAGATTGCTGATACGGCACGCACATTACTCCATTATCATCATAAATAGGGTGAAGTGGAGGAGCCCAATCTGGAGTGAAGTCTTGCCTCTATGATGATTCACCTCTGAACCTGATGGCTGCTCTTGGACACAATGCTGGTCTCTCTTGATGTGGAGGTGATCTCATCCTTTTTTTTACCGGCCAATTACTTGTAATGGCCTTTTGTTTAGAATATTTGTCAAGCAACATATCAAACATGACCTTTGGCTTTGGAATACTCCCCTGATTCTTTGCCACATTAAGCTTCCAGTTTCCTATCTCAGGCCGTTTCGGAACAAGCATCTTTTGGCGACCATGTGCAGGGGCGGTCTGACTGCCCTGTACCCCCGGTCTAACCGCCCTGTCTAGGACAGGCTCGGTTATGTGTTCACCAGACGGCGTAGACGATCCTTGCCCCCATGTCCAGAAGCTTTGACAGTAATCTTGAAAGTCACTCTGCCATCAGGGGTCTTTTCATATGCCACTTCTCTTGTCAACTCTTTTCCCCCCAAATCGGGCTTGGCTTCCCCGACCATCACGTTCTTGCCTTTAGTAGCTTCGGCTTGATGCGGCCGAACCAAAACCTTAGGTCGCTGCAACTCCATAGTGTTGATGGGAAAAGGTTGCTTATCCACTTGCATCTCATGAAGCATCAAACGACCTTCATTAATGGCCGATTGAACCTGATGACGAAACTCATTGCAATCGTTAGTGGAATAAGAATAAGAATTATGAAACTTACAATATGCACGTCATTTAATTTCATTAAGTGGAGGCATAGTATGAGAAATTTTAATGTTTCCAAATTTAAGCAATTCATCAAAGATACGATCACATTTACAAACATCAAAAGTAAATTTCAATTCTTCTTGCCGACCCTTAGTAGCCAGCTTAAGAGATGCACAAGAACTAGCTTTAGATTTTGAAGGCCACACAAATTCAACAACATGCACTTCATTCTCGTCGTCTGAACTATCAGAATCATATTCAACAACATGCATATTAGACCGACGAGGTCTAGAGTGCTATTTTTCTTCATTCAGTTTAATTCTTGTGCCATACCTCTAACAAGCATATTAGCAAGCGTATGAAATTCTAAACCTTCTAATCTATCTCTAATAGCAGGTCTTAAGCCTCTAGCAGCAAGATCAGCATGGTCAGAATCAGTAAGATATAGATTAAAACAATGGTTTGTAACTTCTTTAAAGCACTTAAGGTAATCAGAAACCGATTCCTCTTTATTTTGTCTAACCGATGTTAAATCTGCTAATTTAAGTTGGTAACTCCCACTAAAGAAGTGATTATGAAACTTTTGCTCTAATTGATTTCAAGAATCAATAAAGTTGGAAGCTAACGAAAAAACCAAGCAAAAGCGGTACCAGTCAAAGATAAAGAAAACAAACGAACTTTTAAAAAATTATAAGTACCAGCTTTACCTAGTTGAGCAGTATGTTGGCTAATATGTTCCCAGGTTGTACGGTTGTCGTCACCACTGAATTTCACAAAATCAGGCATACGCCAACCCGGGAGAAAAGCCACATAATAAAAATCGGCTCTGTATGGTTTTTGATACAATCTAGTATTACCCATATCAACACCGAGCTTATTTTTCATCATGTTAGCTATTTGTTCCTTAAATTGAGCCAACTCATTCCTAGCAGCTAACTGAGATTGCATTGTAGCAGTTCTTAAGTTATTCACAGGGGGTTGATTAGGATTTTGTATGCGATGCAAGTCGGTAAACACATCATTAGGCACACCATAAGAAGGAGCAACATTAGGGATAAGTGGTGATGTGTCAGCTATTGTGCTATACATTGGTGAAACAGTACCATAAGCATTATTTTGACTCTGGACCAATGTACTAGGCACAACCGACAAAGGCAACGGCTGTTCCGGAGTCATAACCATCTGGCCAGACGGGGCGGTTAGACCGGCCTGGGGGGCGGTCTAATCGGGGTCGGCTTTGGAAATGGAAATTTCTCCGGATAAAACCCCATCGGCATACCATACAGAGGCACTTCAGGTGAAGCTCCCTGTTCTGCCGATGTGGTCGCATGCAGAACCCCTTGTGAATCTACTTGAGGGATACCATCATTAGATATATTAATAACGCATTTACCCTCTATTTTTTCAAGGCGAGTAACGACACTAGCAACCAAACTACTCTGATCATTAAATGCACGTTCAAATCTATCAGTGATATTGGATAATTGCGTAACTAAATCAGGAGGGGAAGCCTGACTTACATTGGGTATTACCTCAACTTGTCCTTGTTTAGTTTGATCGCTGGCAACTCGAAATCTTGATTGAGTGTCACCTTGCCTGAACGATCCTTCTTGGCGCCAGAGAGAAACTGCTGCTTGATGTACTCTTGCAGCTCCGTGTACTTCCTCTGACCTTCTTCACTGAGTTCTTCGATATTCACCATGATCACGTTCTTCTTGTGGATGTCGCACTGTGATCCCTTGCAAAGATCGAAAGATCGGTTGTAAAACCAGATCTATCCCCAGCGGAGTCGCCAAAAGTGTGTTGACGCTTTTTCCGGTCGAACACACGAATGCGCTAGATCGCGCAGTTATCAGAAATCAACTCGCCGAAACCCCTAGCACGGGCCGGTCTAACCGCCTAGGGGGGCCGGTCTAACCGCCTTGGACAGGAGAGGCGTCGAAAGCCTAGATTCGCTGCTCCGGGAGGGACCCCGTCGGGAACAGTGCGCCTAGGTTTGTCCTGAGATCGGCAGGCCACTCAGAACCCCCTCAACTACCGTGGAGACGAATGAGGAGAGCAAGGGAGGTTGGAAAAGCTAGGGATTGGAGAAAATAAGATAAAAGTTGATAATGACGATTGGATGATAGCTCTCAATCGGCCACGACCCTTTATATTTATAGGGTGGGAGGTCTTACCGTGGAAACAGCAATTTACAACTCGGAATTAAGCCAAACTCCTAATTCTACCCGAAATCGGGATATCCCGGTTAGACCGCCCCCGGGGAACGGTTAGACCGCCTGGCCCATTCGCGCTAGACCGGCCACAGGCTACCCAGTCAGACCACCCCTGGGACCCGGTCTAACCGGCCTACCTGGCCCAAGTCGGCCTGTGCCATTTTTTGGTGTCAACAATATGCTCAAATCATCAAGCACCGGTGAATGGTGATGGATCGGCCGTGTGCCCGCGTCCTGCTGCTCCCGCAGCCGGCAGCATCGTGGACTATGACGCATCTGCATGCAGCCATCCGCATGGCCGCATGTAGCCGGCGCAGTCAACTTCCAGAAGGTCCGGCGGATCGTCGCGTCTCCCGCACGTCATCAATGACTGCCTCTACGTGCGGGAGATGGATGCCAACCTCCACGCATGTCTGCATGTGGGAAGTCAAATCAATCTACAAGTTCACACGTAAACAGGGAAGATTTTCCTTTTCATTTTATTTATTTTATTTCTTTTTTCCGTATCCGATCGTGAGCTCTTGCTTTGGTTGGCCAGAAGGTTAAACAAATATATCTTATCTTACGTGATGTGATGCATGGTCTTCCATGCGTACAATTTTTTACCAAGCATCAACGACAAATAGCACTCGTGCTATGCTGGAGTCCGCGCGTGCATCCTCGATGCAGTCTAGGGCGTCATCGACCAGAAGAATGGACGACGACTCGGCGCTCGGCAACAAGACGGCAACCGTCGACCTCCAACGCTCGGCACGGTTTCGGCTTGTCCCGGTGACATACTGCACCAACGCATACACCACCGACCTCTTCGGTGTATCTCGACAAGTCGACACGATCCCAGTCATGTCGCCGGCGACCTGGACACCTCGGCTTCTTCCTCGACAGCTTGGCACGGCATCAGCTTGTGCCGGCAACCATGATGATCTCGTCAACTCACAAGCTAAGTGTTATTTCCAATTAATATTTTTACTGCTCTCGTATATTCTTACAGCGATAATCTTGGTCTCCGCGACCTTCGCCGACCTGCTTTACATGCTTGTTCTTGCTCCCTTTTCCCTCCCCCTTCGACACACTCGGTGGCTTGGCGTAGCCATTCTAAGGGTCGTCAGACCTGAGGGACTTAATTAATTTTTGTGTGTTGTCCCTTTAAATGTCTTTTACTTATTATGCAAAATATTATGTGGTGTGGTTGCGAGACCTTGGGTCCAAGGCCCCCCTCTGTGCACCGGTTGCACCTAAGCCTCCATGCTGAGCCGTGCAGTCGGTAAGCGTTCCTCCACTGAGTTGGGTTAGTCGAGGGGACACGTTTTGCAGCTTCATAGTATTTGAGTTCGCGTAATTTGCGCTGGCACGATGAGGGGAATGCTTTCTCAAACAAAACCAATTGCAAACATGTCTTAGTCTCGTGCCAAAGTTTCATCACATTTGTGCAGATTAATGCACAGTCTATGCATCTATTTTGTTTTACAAGCCCAGCTCTACGACGACTTGGTGTGTCTCTCGTTGCCTAGCAGACCTCTCTGGCTTGCGGAGGGAGGCGACTCAGCGCTTCTGCGACTTCTCCGGCTGGTCGCTTTTTGTAGGTCTTTTCGGACCTCTCGGCGGCTCCGTCGTCGCCCTTTTGTAGGTCTACGGACCTCTCGGCGGCTTTCATCGCCCTTTCGTAGTTCTACGGACCTCTCGGCGGCTCCGTCATCGCCCTGCTGTAGGACTACGTACCTCCCGGTGGCTCCCTCGTCGCCCGCTGAGGTCTACGGACCTCCCGGCGGCTGCTCCGTCACCCGGTGTAGGTCTACGGACCTTCTGGCGGCTCTCTCGTCGCCCGCTGTAGGTCTATAGACCTCCCAGCATCTCCTTCGTCGCCCGGTGTAGGTCTACGGACCTCCCGGCGGCTGCCTCACCGCCGTCTCTAGGTCTACGGACCTCCTGGCGTCTCCATCGTCACCCGCTGAAGGTCTACAGACCTCCCGGCATCTCCGTCGTCGCCTGCTGAAGGTCTATGGACCTCCCGACATCTCCGTCGTCGCCCTGCAGTAGGTCTATAGATGTCTCGGCGGCTCCGTCGTCGCCTTCTGCAGGTCTTCAGACCTCTCGGCGGCTCTGTCGTCGCCCTGTTGTAGGTCTACAGACCTCCCAGCGTCTCCGTTGGTGCCCCGTTGTAGGTCTACGAACCTCCCAACGGCTCCGTGCTTAATGGCTCTACTGCCTGTTGGCGACCTCCGTGGTCCTATTTACAGTGCTCCATTGTGGCCTTGATGCCTGTCCGGTCGATTTCGACCTCCACACCCCAAGGTTGACGCCCCTGTGCTGCGCCGCTGCGTAAGCAGCCCTGACGATCCAGTCGTCATGGGCACGCTCGTCGGATGTTATGACCTTAAGGTCGGTATAGAGCCATAGCAGTGTCGAGACCTTGGCCATGCCATTTGCTGTCTCGTGTGCCCAGTTGCAATAATCAACAAAGATTAGCTCTTGTGCATAAAAAGCTTCAAAAGCTACAAAATACCTTGGCCTAAGGCCAAGTTACAAGGTGCAAACATGTTAAAACTCCCAATCTGCCTCACATGGTGCAAGTGGCGCAACCTACACTGATGAAGCGCGTCGCAAGCTTTCTTCTAGCTTCAGGACCTACTTGGAGACCTCCACCGCCGACAGAATCGAGGCTGCCACACAGCCACCTCTATCCTAGCCCCAGAAGGTTTCCTGTGGAGTCACATCTTTTGCTAGGGTGCTCTCACAAGATTCCAAATGGGAACAGCTCTGCCTTCGACCTCTCCCGGTGCAGCACAACGACCTCCAACACCATATTAGGCCTCTCCTCGCGAGACCTATCAAGGCATGTACTGCCCCATGTTGCGCCTGTATTCTTCACTAGGTGCGGAAGAACATGTTGGTGGAGTTCTTCTAACTTCGCAAGCATTCTTATAGCCTCAAGGGATGATACCTCAGCTCTATACTCTAGTGGACTCATACAAAGCCAGGGGGTGACTATGTTATCAACGCGAGTTGCCATGGTGTTCTTTCTGGATTTGGCTAGCTGGAGAAGCCTGGGTGACTATTTATAGCCAAGGAGCTCAGCACTGGTGGACATCCACCTCATTCATGGTGTGGCGGTCTTATCAGGATACTGTTGGCACATGGATCGCGAGGTCTTTGTCCGCTACCAGAAGTTCTGACACGTCTGCTACAAGATTGATAACACCTTTTCAGACCTTGTCTGTTAGCGGTGGTGGCGGTATCTCCATATAGGGGACAAGCTCTGCGCCGATACAGTGAGCCCGTGGGTCGCTAGGCGACAGCAACTCTGGTTAACTGGTGTCCTCGTGTGAAGATTCCTGTCATTTCTCAGGGGAAGAGCATCTATTTCAACAACAGGAGGTCACAGGTCGCGGATTCTTTCTTCGAGCATCAACCCGACCTTTTAGGTCGTCTTACTGCTCGAGGGCTACTCTACGAGTGCGTCTTTGTGATGCCCTCATTTCTTCACATCGCCTCGACCTACTGGAAGCACGCTTCTGGCACGTCTCCACTTGACCACTCGTTGGTCAGCGTATCGACCTTCTTCGAAGGTGTCCTGGCTTCACCTGACTCTTTTCTGGGCGGGGGTTCTTCTAGCTATTATGGCGCCTTGTCTTCATTCCAAGCCCCTGGACTTACGCCCAGAGACTTGATGTTCGTCTCCGTCTACACCCAGGAGGATTTTTCTTTTTGGACCCCCGTGCACCCTACGCGACCTCACCGTCGCCACGTCTTCGTTTCCCATCAACGTGACTTTGTCTCTGCCGCTTCACCTACACGTCGATCGGGGGCTTTACAGACATGGGTACCCATGGGTCCCCACCGACCAGTGTCCTGGAGGTCCCTGCCAAATGGACCCGACCTGCCAGAAGTCCTACCGACCTCCAAGTGGGACCAAAGACCTTATCCACGGACCTGGTGACCTTGAAAGACCTCGGACGACCTTATCCAGATCGCGGGCGACCTGCTATGCTTGCGGGGCAAGCCTTTCCTTTGATCATGGTGGCGGCGGCGCCAGTAGACCCGATGATCGTGGGATCCTCTTTGTAATTGCGGAAGGAAACCTTCCCAAAATATGTAACTGACCACGATGAGGGTCCACCGACCTCGAATGGGAACCCTTGACCGCCGACCATATAAGGTGGCCTAGAGTTCCATTCGATGGGAGATCTCTTTCCACGCAGAATCCCACCACAGTGGACGTAGGGTTTTACTCTCTAGAGGCCTGAACTAGTCTAAAACCACCGTGTCCTTGCCATTCTCGCCGAGTCCCGAGTTCATCCAAGAACTACCGCCTACGCTCTTGGGTCCTGATCCCCCACTAGTCAACCTACAACCGATTGGGTAGCCCCCTTGCAGATCTGTCTAGGTCGCACCCCCTGACATCCGCCATGCTTGCCGGGAAAACGATGCCAGATCTGGCTGCCATGCTACACAGTGAGTTCCTGATCTCTCCTACCTAGCGCACCAACTATCAGGGGGTGAGACCTAGACAGATCCACAAGGGGGCTACCCAAGCGGTTGTAGGTGGACTAGTGGGGGGATCAGGACCTAAGAGCGTAGGTAGTAGTTCTTGAATGAACTCGGAACTTGGCGAGAATGGCAAGGACACGGTGGTTTTTAGACTGGTTCAGGCCTCCGGAGAGTAAACCCCTACGTCCAGTGTGGTGGGATTATGTGGAAAAGGTGAAGTCCCCTCGAATGGAGCTCTAGGTCGCCTTATATGGATGGCGGGCTAGGGTTTCCATTCGAGGTTAGTGGACCCTCATCGGGGTCGGTTATAGATTTTAGGAAGGTCGCCTTCCGTAATTACAGAGAGGATCCCGCGATCCCCGGGTCTACTGGCGCCGCCGCCGCCATGATCTAAGGAGAGGCTTTCTTTGCAAGCCTGGCAGGTCGTCTGCGATCTGGACAAGGTCGTGAGAGGTCTTCCTGGGTTGCTGAGATTATGGATAAGGTCTTTGAGCCCACTCGCAGGTTGGCAGGGCTTCTGGAAGGTCGGGTCCACTTGACAGGGACCTCTTCAAGCTGCTGAAAAAGTTCGATAGGTCCAACTGGACAGATGAGGAAGACCAGGTGCTCGAGGAGTTGAAGACCTTCCTCACGACGCCTCCGGTCATGGTGCCCCCGGCACCCAAGGAGACCTTGCTGCTTTACATCTCCGTGTCCACCCAGGTCGCCAGCGCGATCTTAGTAGCCGAGCGACCTGAAGAAGGCCACTAGTATCCCGTTCAGCGACCTGTCTACTACGTCAGCGAGGTCCTATCCAACAGCAAGTTCAAGTACTCGCAACCCCAGGAGATGCTTTATGCTCTCCTCATTACGTCGCGCAAGCTGCGACATTACTTTCAGTCGCACAAGATCAAGGTTGTCTCCAGCTTCCCCCTCGGTGAAATCTTACGCAGCCACGACACCGTGGGACGCATCGTCAAGTGGTCAGTCCAGCTAGGCGATTTCGACCTCGAGTTCTACCCACGACAAGCCATCAAGTCCCAGATCCTCACCGATTTTGTCTCCGAGTGGACAGAGACCCAGCAACCCCCACCGGCGGAGAAGCCGGAGCACTGGAAGATGTATTTCGATGGCTCCCAGAACCTTGAACGCACAGGTGTAGGTGTCCTGTTCATCTCGCCCCAGGGTGACCACCTGAAGTACGTCTAACAGTTCCACTACAAGGCGTCCAACAACAAGGTCGAGTACGAGGCCCTGATCCATGGGCTGCGCATCGCTGTTTCCCTAAAAATCAAGCGACTCATCGCGTACGGCGACTCCAAGGTCGTCATCGATCAAGTCAACAAGGCCTGCAACAGCAAGAAAGTCTCGATGAACGCCTACTGCGCTGAGGTGCGCAAGCTCGAGGCTCACTTCGAGGGCCTATAGTTCCACCACGTCTCCCACGACAACAACGTGGCGGTCAGCGTCCTCTCCAAGTTGGGATCCAAGCCACGCTGGTCTCGGTCGGTGTGTTCGTCCACGACCTACGCAAGCCATCGATCAAACTCCTCAGCGACCCAGAGACGTCGCATAGCGACACACCCCCACTGGGCAGCCTCGCATCCTCATGACGGATGCTGAAGACGACTGGCGCCTTGACTTCATCGCCTACATCATGGAGCAATGTGTCCCAGAAGATAAGATCGAGCGCGAGAAGGTTGTCAGGCATAGCACCAACAACGTTGTTATCAGCACCGAGTTGTACTAGATGTCTACCTCCAACGGCGTGCTAATGAAGTACATCCTCCGATCTAAAGGTCTTCAGCTGCTACAAGAGATACATTATGGGAAATGCGACAACCACGCAGCCTCTGGAAATTTGGTGGGAAAGGCCTTCAGGTCGGGCTTCTACTGGCCCACTGCTCTGGCTGATGCCCAAGACCTGGTCCGGTGATGTAAGGGTTGCCAGTTCTTCGCCAAGCAGCAGCACGTCCCAGCCCAAGCTCTGAGAACAATCCCACCGTCCTGGCCCTTTGCCATATGGGGCCTTGACTTAGTGGGACCCTTCAAGATGGCCCTAGCGGCTACAAGCACAGCCTGGTGGCGGTGGATAAATTCACCAAGTGGATTGAGGTCCGTGCCGTCGCCACGATCATGTCGAAAGAAGCCGTGAAGTTCATAGAAGACATCACCCATCGGTTCGGGGTACCCAACAGGATTTTCACCGACCTGGGCAAGGCTTTCAGAGGGTCGGACTTCTAGGACTTCTGCTAAGACAGCCTCATCGACGTCTACTACTCCTCGGTGGCCCACCCATAGTGCAACGGCCACGTTGAGTGAGAAAACGGCATGGTGCTCCAGGGCATCAAAGACCGCATCTTGGACGACGCCTCGCAATATGCGACCTGATGGCTAGCTGAACTGCCCCACCTGATATGGGGACTCTGAACCCAGGTCAGCTCGGCTACAGGATACTCACCCTTCTTCCTGGTGTATGGGTCGGAGGTGGTCCTCCCAACCAATCTAGCCTTCGGTGCCCCGCGCATCCAGCACTACGAGGAAGGAACGGTTGAGGAGACGCGGAAAGTCAACTTTGACAGCATCGAAGCACACGTGGCACGATGTAGCGAACATGGCCTCATATGCCATTAGTGTGAGTATGATTTTGGTGATTCATGATAACATGATCAATGGGACTAACCATATTGTTTAGCATGTATTTGTAGACACTTCTAGGTCCCAAGGATGCAAAAATATCACATGCCAAATTGAGAAGATAAAGCACAGAAAGGAAAATAAAGCACACCGTCGGATGAACCGATAATACCATCAGTGCATAGTGTCGGTGTAGTTGGTACACTGCCC
This sequence comes from Cenchrus americanus, assembly GCA_947561735.1. NCBI lineage: Eukaryota > Viridiplantae > Streptophyta > Magnoliopsida > Poales > Poaceae > Cenchrus > Cenchrus americanus. The sequence continues at coordinate 192,799,113 of OX387244.1, forward strand.
AACAAGCCAAACGAAGTTGACACCGTCGGATCATCCGACAGTCCAGTTTCTAGATGCGCCAAATGAATTGAAGAGGAAGAGCAGCGAAGATAGTAGCACCGAATGATCTGACGGTCTAAGTGAGGACACCGTCGGTCTATCTGACGCTCAGTTTGAATCAAGACAGAGACGCACCAAGACAAAGTCTTCAGCACTGGATGAACCGTTCCTTGGTCAAGGGGAAGCGTCGGTCTATCCGACGGTCGCGTGGAAGCTACTAGAGACGTTTTGGCCACGGAGCCTTCAGCACTGGATGAACAGACGCACTGTCGGTGTAATGTGTCGGAGCAGTTCTGTTAGCGGATCTTCAACGGCTAAGTTATGTGGATGGCATCATATGAACCGACGCCTAGAAAAAGCATAGCATTTATTCATCTGACGCTACCTTTTTCAGTGGCTGTTAGCCAACGTCTCTTTGGATGCCTTGGGCCACTCACCCATTTGAGGCAGCTGGATTGTGTGGAAGTGCAGAGGAGTTCAAGACACCTAGAAGATCATATCTAGTCCATCCAAGTGCTTAATTGCTCAACCATAGACTTGCATACGCTTAGTGTATGTGCTTCGTGCTAGGCTTAGCTTAGAGCTGAGTGAGTGCAAGGTTGTGCCAACCTTGTGAGGTGATTCTTGAGTGAATCAAGTTGTACAAGGTTCCCGAAATCCTTGGGGCCTAAGTGGCTCACCGGAAATCGTCATCAACCCTTCGGCTTGGTGTGGAGCGGCGAGAACACTTTGTGCGGGGGACATGGAGACCCCCCTCATTGGTGGAGAAGCTCCTTAGTGGAGGCGGCATCAAGGTGACCAAGGAGGCTTGGCAAGTGCCTAAGTGGCTAGCCTTTGTGGCGAGTCAAGTGGTGCTCTTGGAAGAGACTTGGTGACCGAGAAGTAATACTCTTGTGTGAGAGCTTCAACAACGTGGACTAGGGGTGGCTTGGTGCCTACCGATACCACGGGATAAATCGCGTGTCAAGAGTTCGCTTCCTCTCATCCCCTTTACGTTTCCGCATATACTCTATTACAATCTTTTCTTGCCTTACTTTCCTAGAGTAGTATCATGCTAGGATTGGCTATAGGTTGCAAACCTTGTTTTGGGATGGGAGTTTCTCACTAGAACAACCCTAGTTGCACATCTAGATAGTGTGTTCTAGTTTATCTTTGAGAAAAATTAGTGAAGCCATAGGTTAAGGTTTTTAAATTGCCTAATTCACCCCCTCCCCCTCTTAGGCTACGAGCATATGATTCCTTTTAAGTGGTATCAGAGCCGGGACTCACTTCGTTCACAAGGAAATACAAATTCGATTGGTAAATTGTAAAAACCGGCTCAATGGAATGGTTAGGCTTCACCGCCTAGTGAGTTGCTCTATAAAGGTATGAAAGGGGTGGATACCTTAGGTTTGGCTCCACATTTCGATGGCACAGGCTATCCTCGGTGGAAGGTTGTGATGGAGGCCTATCTTCAAGCAAAGGACCTTGATGTTTGGAGAATCACCGATGAGGGCATGAAAAATGGTACTAAGAAGGAAAAGCAATTTGATGTGATTGCCAAGAGTATCATTTTGTCCTCACTAGATTTAGGCGTTTCAATAGAGGTTTTAATTGTGAAAATGCTTATGAGCTATGGAAAACCATCAAGGAGCAAAATGAGGGCTCAAAAGAAGTTGCTAATGAATGTTATGGTTGTCTTCTTGAGGAATTCAATATCTTTAAGCAACTTGCAAATGAAAATGCCGAATCTATGTACTCACGCCTAAATGTGCTTGCCAATGAGATCAATGCTTTAGGTGTGAAGAACATCACAGACTTGAACATCAACCGCAAGATCCTACAAAGTCTTCAGAAGCCTGATTATGACTTGGTGAAAGCTATCATCTATCAGAAGAAGCTCGAAGAATTGAAGCCATCTCATATCTTGAGCAAGATCATGGGACATGAGCTTCAAATCATGCCCAAGTCCAAGAAGGAGCCCCAAGAACCATCCTCTCCAACTACAAACCGACAAGAGATGGTGTTGAGTAGGATGGCTACTCATGGAAGCTCAAGCGAGGATGATGGTGATGATGGTGATGATGAAGATTCCTCAAGTGATGAAGAGGTTGAATCCATGGTGGCCGAGTATGTGAAGAAGATCTTCAAGTATGTGGAGAAGTCAACATGTACGGCTACAACGTCCACTTGAGAGAAGGGCATTATCATCAACACATCAAGTTCACCAAGATCGAGCACAAGCCCAAGAAGAAGGTGTTCAAGGAGAGGAGATCAAGGCAAGAAGCAACTATCGCCGTCCGTGAGTGGACAAGTGGTGGAGAATCAAGTTCTTCTAGCTCTAGTGATGAATCTAAAAAGAACTTCACCACCCGCTTCTTGCAAGGTCCTTCATCATCACTACACATGTGCCTCCTCCTGCGCGACGTAGAGGTCCATGACATACTAGGCGGCATCTTTGAGCTCGCCCAGCTCCTTCTGGAGACCTACATTTCCAGCAAGCAACTTTAGAAGCATGTCGGACCATGGCACGTCGACCAACTTCACAACAACGAACAAGACACTAACCGTGGCGGACCTACGTGGACCTCTCCTTGATGTCCTTCGGCTGGTTCTTGATCACGACCAGCTCCTTCTTGAGGGTCTCCTCAGTCTGTTGAGCGCCTACAAAGATCCAAGGTCGAAGACTCATCACAAAGACCTTGCAAAGCATGCGATGTAAACACAAGGCAACGTCGAAGATTTACCCTCTATCACGGCCTGGAGGTCGGCAGCTGCGTCCTTGGCCTTCTGCTCGACGTAGCTTCTTCTTCAGGTCGGCCGCCTCCTTTTGCGCCTAGTGCGCCATGACCTTGACGTGCTGGATCTCCCGCGCAGCCGCGACCTGGGCCCGCAGCTTCTCCTCATGGGCTGCGGCGGAACCCGTGTGCACGTTCACCGCTTCCCGCAGCAGACCCGTCTGAGTTTGCGCCTGTTTAGCAAGAGACTTCATCACAAACAAACAAAACGTACCATGAGACCTCGTGGACAGAGCAACCGAAGGCAGGAAACTCAAAGGGCGTGACAAGGATCCTTACCGACAGCACACACCCAATCGTGCGTGACGCCTCCTTGAACTCCCCCATGCCGCGGCGATCGGCGATGGCCTCCGCCTCCCGTGGGGTGCCGACGTAAAGGCATCGGTGTTGGTCGTCCTCCGACCGTGTACCCTCCTCCATGACCACCTGCGGGCCCGGTGCCGGCTGCAGGACAGTGGTGCAGAGATCACCGCCCTCACCTTTGGCGGTGGGAGGCGCACTGGTCCCGGCCTTGTCCACCTCAGACGCCACCTTCGTCCCAGCTCCGACGGCCGCGCTCATCACGTCGGCCGCCGAAGCTGCCGGTGATTCCACCACCGGCGTCTCCGGCATCTTGCTCCCAAATGCCTCCTGGCCTGAGGCGTTCTTTCCGCTCTCCGATGTCATCAGGGGTGCTCTGCACAGGCGAAATGACCTGGATTAATAACAACTCGAGAGCTTGGACGCAATGCAAAGCTGTAAGAAGGTCTGTTAACTTACTTGGTCGCCGACCTAAGGTCGGGCTTGCAGGGATTGGGAGGAACCTTCTTCACCCTCTTGTGCAACCTAAGGTCGCTCACTGGATCGGTGCTATACATAGGGCGCCCCTTCGTCTTTGACGCCTGGCGGGGCGTCTTCACCACCTTCTTTCCCGGCGATGGGGCCCTGTTGCCTTTAGCGACTCGGTGTCGCCCTCTTCATTTTCAACGTCGATGGTCTCGACGTCGGAACTGATCGTGGTCATGTCTGCAGAAACCGTGGACCTGGTCTACTTCCTCTTCCTCTTCTTCTCGCCTCCGCGGCCTGGATCGCAGCCTGGGAGGTGGGTATCTTCCCCGCCATCTGCCGTGTACGGCGCGGTGCGGTGACCTTGGATGGCACCCTACGAGACATGGCGGGAGCCTCGTCGTCACTCCCCACCGTCCAGTCGGAGACGTACTCATCGATGGGAGGAGCTGGCACTGCCTGCACGTCCGCCACGTCGTGGACCTTGTAGCTGCCCTGATCCTCGAAGCGCATTGGTGCCAGGCACCAGGAGATGCCCTCGCGGTGCTGAAAAACAAGACACAGAAATTCAATCAGAACCAAATACCCAAGACGTACACTGGCATAGACCTTAAAACACCAAGGTCGAAGACTCACCGGGTCGGAGGGGCTGTACACCCCAGTGCCTTGGGGCACTCCCTGTTGTTGATCTGCACGCCGAAGATGATCTTCATGTGAGCCATCATCTCCACCTTGGAGACCTTCCTTTGTGCAACCCGAGTGGGGTCGGTCTACCCCTAGTACTCGTAGGCCGGATGGGCCCAGTCCTAGAAATGTTGGATGAGGCGGCGGCAGAAGCTGATGGCCACCGCGGCACCGGTCAGCCCCTCCGCCTTGAGCTGCTCCAGGTCATCCAGCAAGGGCTTGATATTCTCGCTGTCCCGCGACACAAGCTGGTTGGTCCATTCCGGGCCTGGGACCGGCACCCACCCCGTCCTCTCCCTCAGCACCGCGTGGGGTTGTCGAAGTAGAACCACCCCTACTTCCAGCCAATGGTGTTGTCGGGGAGCGTCAGGTCGATGTACTCCAACTTCATGTTTCGATGTAACATGAAGCCAACACTGCCGACGACCACGCCCTTGCCTATCTTCTTCAGCTCGAATAAGTGGCGTCATAAAAGGAAATGGGGCGCGATTCCGAGGTAGGCCGCACAGTGGTGGATGAAGGTGGAAATGATCATGATCGAGTTGTGCGCCAGGTGCACCAGCTCGATGCGGTAGAAGTGGAGGAGCCCGCACAGGAAGTCGCCCGCCGGGACACCGAACCCGCGCTCGATGTGCGTGAGGAAGACGACGGTCTCGCCGATCCCCTCCGTCGGGAACTCTTCTGCCACCTTCGGCCTCCAACCGACCTGCGCTTTAGGCCTCAGCAGCCCGCGGTCAGCCAGCGACTGGATCTACTCATCAATCACTGTGGACGTCTCCCAGACTGTGCTTGGATCTGGGATGGGTGCCTTCTCCATCTTGCCCTCTTCAAAGCCGGTGCACTTGGATGTAAAGGTCACGAGCAACTTGGTTCGCATGCGCCGGCACAGCAGCGGCAGACCTAAGCTCGGGAGCGCTATTGCTTTTTCTGTGCATTGCGCGGTGGCAGAAACCCTAGCTCTGAGTGGAAATGGAAGCAAGTGGAGGCCCCTGGATCGCGGATCGGCCCTATATAATCGGGACCCAGCGTCGCAACGGGCAGCCACGCCTCGAGGGCTATCCAGTGCGAATCACAGCGACCCAACGGTCTGGCACCCTCAACGGATCTTTTGCCCAACGGCTCTTTCCGACCTAATGGCTACTTGGTAGTAGCAGCTAGTTCCCTGCGGGAATCTGCGTCCGCCGGCCTTCAAGCAACGATTCAGCCGGCGTGGACTCGCTATGCCTCACTTTAAGCGCCCCCAACATCAAAAACCCTGACATAGTATTCAAGGTCGCCAGCCACCTACAGACGACCTGTTATAGGTCACCTCGATTCCAGCAGCCTTAAGGTCATCTCGACCTCCTCTCAAAAGGGTTTGTCTCACACCCCTTAGGCCCGGTTGCCTACATGCTTTCTAGGTCTCTGCGACTTACAACAGCCCCCATATCAACAGCCCGGCGCTTAATGGCTCTATTGCCCGTTGACGAACTCCGTGGTCCTATTTACAGCGCTTCACTGCGGCCTTGAAGCCTATCAGGTCGATCTCGACCTTTACACCTCAGGGTTGATGCCCCTGTGCTGCGCCACTTCGCAAGCGGCCGTGTTGATCCAGGTCGGCATGGACCCCTACGTCAGATGTTATGACCTTCCTAAGGTTAGTGTATCGCCATAGCAGTATCGAGACCTTGGCCATGCCATTGCTGTCTCGGGCGCTCAGTCATATCGTTCGACACACATTAGTCGCTACACAGCACTTGTGCATAAAAGCTTCGAAAGCAACAAGAGACCTTGGTGCAAGGCCACGTTACAAGATACAAACATGTTAAAGGCCCTGATCTACCGTACATGATTCAAGCAGTGCAACCTAGGCTGATGAAGCGCATCGCAAGCTTTCTTCTAGCTTCAGGACCTACTTGGAGATGTCCACCACTGATGGATCGAGGCTGCCACATAGCCACCTCTATCCTAGCCCAGAAGGTTTCCTATGGAGTCCCATCTTTTGCTAGGGTGCTCTCATAAGATCCGAAATGGAACTAGCTCCGCCTTCGACCTCTCCCGGTGTAGCACTGTGACCTCCAACACCATATTAGGACTCCAATCACAAGGCATGTCAAGGCATATACTGCCCTATGTTGCACCTGGATTCTTCGATGGGCGCGGGTGCAAAGGTTGGTGGAGCTCCCCTATCTTCGCAAGCATTCTTCTAGCTCCAAGGGATGATATCTCAGCATTATGCTCGGGACGCACACAAAGCCAGGGCGCGACTATATTATCAAGCGGTGTTGCCATGGTGTTCTCAATGTGTTTGGCTAGCCAAGGGTCCAGGACACCTAGTTTAGCGACGGAGCTCAGCGTCAGTCACCATTCAACTCATTGATGGTGTGGCAGCCTTATCAGGACACTATTTGCACATGGAGCGTGAGGTCTTTGTCCGCTACTGAAAGCACTGGCACGTCTGCAGCAGGCTTGATGAAACCTTTTCAGTCCTTGTCCTTTAGCGGTGGTGGTGGCATCTCTATGCAGGGACAGGTTCTGCACCGGCACAATGCGCACAAGCTTGCTAGGAGACAACGAGCATTTGTTTTCCAAGCAGAAGGCCATAGGTTCTCGGATCTTTGTTCGAGCATCAACCCGACCTTCTAGGTCACCTTACTGCTCGAGGGCAACTCTACGAGTGCGTATTTGTGACGCCCTCTTTTGTCCATGTCGCCTCGACCTACCGGAAGTACACTTCTGTCACATCTCCACTCGACCTCCCTTTGGTCAGCATTTAGACCTTCCTTGAGGGTGTGTTGGATTTACCTGATTCCGGTCAGGTCGGTGGTTCCCTGTACAACGTCAGCGCCTTGTCTTCACTTTAGGCCCTTGGACCTACTCTCCAAAAGCTTGATGTTCGCCTTCGTATGCACTCTGGAGGATTTTCTCTTTTGATCCCCGTGCACCCTACACGACCTCACTGACGCCACATCTTCACTTCGTGTCGACATGACTTCATGTTTGCCGCTTCGCCTACACATCGATCGGGGGCTTGAGAGACATGGATACCCATGAGTCCCCACCGACCAGGGTCCTAGAGGTCCCTGTCAAGTGGACCCGACCTGCTAGAAGCCCCGCCGACCTGCAAGGGTGCCCAGAGACCTTATCCACAATCCTGGTGACCCTGGAAGACCTTGGACGACCTGATCCAGATCGCGGGAGACCTGCTGGGCTTGTGGAGCAAGCTTCTCCCTAAATCACGGTGGCGGTGCCACCAGTAGGTCCAAGGATCGTGGGATCCTCTCTATAATCACGGAAGGCGACCTTCCTAAATCTGTAACCAACCCCGATGAGGGTCCATTAACCTCGAATGGAAACCCTAGCCCGTTGGCCATATAAGGCGGCCTAGAGCTCCATTCGAGGGGACTTCCCTTTGACGCATAATTCCACCACACTGGATGTAGGGTTTTACTCTCCAGAGGCCTGAACTAGTCTAAAACCACAATGTACTTACCATTCTCGCCGGGTAACGAGTTCGATCCAAGAACTACCACCTACGCTCTTAGGACTCGATCCGCCCACTAGTCAACCTACAACCGCTTGGGTAGCCCCCTTGGGGATCTGTCCAGGTCTCACCCCCTGACAGTTACAAATCAGGAAGGCCACCTGCCTTGATTACAGGGTGAATCCCGCGATCTGCGGACCTACTGGGGTGCCAAGCCGCGATGTAGTAGCTTGTCTTGTGCTTCAAGACCGGTGGATCCTCCGGGATCTGGATAAGGTCGCTCGGAGTCTTCCAAGGTCGCCGGGGTTGTGGATGAGATCTCCGGGCCCACTTGCAGGTCGGCAGGGCGTCTGACAGGTTGGGTCCACTTGATAGGGACCTCTGGGACCCTGGTCGTTGGGGACCCATGGGTACCCATGTCTCTCAGAAACCCACCTCACCGTGGGTGTATGTGTGGGGAGGATCTAGCCTATGTGGTGCTAGGTAGAGAGGGAGTGTGTGAGTGAGTAGAGGTGAGATGGTTCATCATCCATCATCCCTTTGTACCTAGTGGATGATGTCGTATTTCATTTAGACTAAAGTGAGTATTTCAGTATATTCCAGTCAGACTAAAGTTGCATTTATGCATAGGTGATATGTTCTTGTGTTCTTCACCCGTTCTTGATCCTAGGCTTGAGTTCTAGTTCAACCATCCCTTTCGATCCTGTGGAGAAGATGCATAAGTTGTTTATCCATTTGTATGAATATTCTTCAATTAGAATATATTGCATGCTCCTGCATATCTGATTTAGATCAAAGTATCATTCATATCTCCTATCACCTATTTGATTCTATGATGAGTGAGTCCTAGCTTGTACCCACGGGTACGCCGTTCCGTATTTATACAGAGTGCTATAGTGTTGCTACGGGATGTCAGACGTAGCCGTGCTATAGTAGTGATCGGTGGTGTAGACGTGGTGTCTAGATTACGGGTTATCCTTTGTTTGCCATGTATCTCACGGACTGTCTTGAGGTAGGCTGCAACAGTAATTGCCGTTAGACCCTTTGTACTCCTCCACATTCGGATACAACATAGAGCTTTCGACCAGAACTGACTGTTATAGCCAGGAGGGAACTGGTGCCCGAAGAGAGTGTCCTTATCACGAGCTTGCACCCTTCTAGAATCAATACTCATAGGAGACTCCTCATCTCCCGCTCCAACTCAGCATGAATCCTGTGTGCTTGGATAGTCATTCGTAGAGCTCCCCTTATATTCCTAGGATTCGATACCCTTTAGAATACTCCTTAGGTGAAGTGCTACAACGGTATATCCGTGCGCTTGCAGATTCGTTCGTACCCATAGGTAAACGAGGATCTGCCATCTTCCCTCACCGCTAGGATCCGCCATTCCTACCACGAACTATTGCAGATCTGCGTAGCGGAAGTCAAAAGTCTTTGAGAAGTCTGAGTGAAGTGTCTCGCCAGCCATTCGGTACATAATTATAGATTAAGCTGAAACTTACATGTGGGACCTGTTCATAGTAAAGAATTCGCATGAACTATTAGTTGTGTTTCCCATTAAACTCACACAACCAAGAAGTGGTGCAGTGGTAAACAACACAACCTTGTTCCTTCAGGTCCCTGGTTGGAACCCATGCCATGGCAAATTATTTTTCCAACATTTCGTGACCTATCCTCTGCAAATCTGGTGAAAATGCTTACACGTGGGACCCTGGAACTATTTATTGCGACTTGGAGGACTCTATTTTCGAAAAATGCTTACATGTGGGACCCAACTGAATTTTATGACGGCTTGGCACACTCTATTTTAAAATAATGCTTACATGTGGGACCAAAGTTGGTATATGATGCTGTTGACCTGGCCAAAAAGCTTACACGTGGGACCCTAGAAAATTTTATGACAATTTGGAACACTCTATGTTCGAAAAAATGCTTACATGTGGGACCCAACTAAATTTTATGACGTCTTGGAACACTCTATTTTTAAAATAATGCTTACATATGGGACCAAAGTTGGTTTATGACGCTGTTGTGGAGTTTATGGCGTCACAAAACAAGCATGGAACCGAGAACGCTCAGCTATAGTAGCAACCATTATGTCGAAAGTTTTTTGTCACTAAATTTGCTCGGAAGTGAAATATTATGATGAGATCAGCTAGGAACGTCATAAATCAATTACACCAAAATGTGATTATGTCACTAATCAACGATTTTCTTGTAGCGACCAGCGTCGAGATGGAGTCTGGGATGCGCCACCCAACAAAGCTAGCGTACTCTAGTTGTACCTGTGCGCAATGCAGTCTCCCCCTCGCAACCTTCTCCGTTTCGCCCTCCGCTGGCATGCCCATGGTGTAAGGTATGTCTCGAGGGGTTGGCCTCGATCGTGGTGGCAGTCATGACCATTGGAGCCACCGAAGAAGGAGGCAAGCAGGTGGTGGCTATAAGCAGCCGATGACCTCCCATGGGCAACTAGTGTCCTTAGTTGCACTCCATCGGGGAAGAGGTATGCCTCACCTCCCCTACCTTCCGTCGCCTCCCATCTGCCGGCTAGATATCGCGGCGCGACGCGGCGGTTTAGCTAGCACAGTCGATCAACACGGCTGGGTCTCGTAGCAAGAGTGTGGAGGTGTGAGCGGATACAGGCTCACCTACTGAGTAGGGGCTTCTCTCCACCCGCGGGAGAAGTGAAGGGATACGGGGTGGCTACAGTAGTGCAATACAAAATTTTCTACCCCATAAACTAGGAACAACTGCTGTTATATATCACGAGATTACCACTAGACGCGCAGATGCAGCGGAACCGTCTCGATGTAAACGAACGCGTCGAGTGTAGCAGGTAGTGCAGTTGCTCACGTCCTTCTTGACATGCACGTGTGGCTCGTCCGATCCAAGTGCTCCAGATGCAGCACCTCCAAGGTATCCACACGTACGGAGATGGAAGCGTCGCACACCGGACTGCTAAGTCCACGAGTGTGTTGAAGAGGGAGCGTTGGCGGCGCGGCTACTGCTTGAGAGTCGTACCTTTTCAGGTGGGGTGTGGTCCATATTTATTGGGAGGAAACCCCCCACACCATCGTTCATTAGCAATACGGGACTAACAGATGGTGTACCCCTTCTAACGCTAATGGGCTTTACAACATTTGTAGCCCATTAGGACTTTTACACCATAATGGATCAAATCCATCTGAGCCCACTAGTGGATCAAATCCAGTTGGTTCTAGGACATATTTCCAACAAGAAGGGGCCGGATGGGAGAAGTAGGGAGCGTGAACAGTGCAAGGAGCTGAAATTGGGGCTCTGTTGGAGTGTGTTTTTTCTTTTTTGCTCTCGACCCCGTACTTTTTTAGTAGGGGCTTTGCTGGAGTTGCTCTAGCTCGTTCCAAGGAGGTTTTGATTTCATGATTAAAAAACCTCGACCAGTGGGGAGTAAGATCACCCCACAACACTGTATTAAGAAGAAGACCTTCTTACACAGATTCACAAAATCTCGGAACCCCTATCCCACCCATATGGAGTGGCGCCCAACACCCTTAGACTATACTGGCTACAAACCTTTGCATTTGTGTGGAAGTAGGACGGATAAGGAGATTTTTTACAACAACTACAAACTCCTTAGAGAGATAGAACATCGCTCTGCCACAACATACACACGCATCTACTGGGGAGAATCTTTCGTGCCACACCACAGCCCCATCCAGAGATGGAACAGTGGTGGGTAGCTCCGCACCAGCGAGCGCGACCACTGAGCCAACGGCTTGTTCGCAGGTTTTGATTTGAGGATAGCGCCGCTAAACTATACTTTCCGTGGTTTAATTTGTGGTCCTAGAATTTTGAATTCATTAAGGGCTAGTTCGTTTCCACGGGATTGGATCTGGTCGGAATTGATAAATATATATAAAAAATCATGATAGCTACTATAAGGGATCCGGATTTATTCCGGGTTGGAAACCAATTTACTCATAATATGAACATCAAGAAACTCGGAATTAATCCACTAGTCAAGAGGTGCGAAATCAATCCAACTCTTTGGTTCCTTGTTGTGCTTATCATAATGGGTAAATTAGTTCTCGAACCGGAATAAATCCGGGTCTCTATATTATCTATATTGATTTTTTCTATAGTATCTGTTATTTCCGTCCGGATTGAATCCCGTGGAAACGAACCAGCCCTAAGGATAGATGTGCAGCCCCCATAATATTCAATAAAAAGCAACTTTAGCTGAAGAATCACACCGAACAACAGTAGCAAACATGCATCTTTGAAAAGTGACCAGCACGAGACCTCGGAAAAAGAATCCGTCCCCCATATGAATTCTCTAGCCGTGTGCAACCACATCACAATTTTTAAACAGGCATCTGCCGGCGCACGCTTTCTTAACACAAGGGTTTCAACCAATTATTGCCATGATAATGATAACCCAAACAGTTGAGATAGTTCACGTGCCCAAATTAAGGTTAATTATGGTGTTAGAATGATAGATGAGCTTGTTTGAAGGCCTGCGATAGTAAGATCAGTTGTCAGGAACGGAGACGACACCCACAACGTTGCTAGAGGAAAGAAAATAGCAAATGCACACAGAAACTGATAAGCAATTAGAAAAAAGGTGTTATTATTGGTTTGGTGTAAGGCATCGGATGCTCGTTAGCCTAAGAGGGGGAGGGGGTGAATTAGGCAATCTAAAACCTTAACCTATGGCTTCACTATTTTTGCACAAAGGTGAAATAGAACATACTATCTAGATGTGCAACTAGGGTTATTCTAGTGTGAAACTCCCATCCCAAAACAAGATTTGCAACCTATAGCCAATCCTAGCATGATACTACTCTAGGAAAGTAAAGGCAAGCAAAGATTGCAATACAGTAAATGCAGAAACGTAAATGGGATGAGAGGAAGCAAACTCTTGACACGCGATTTATCCTGTGGTATCGGTAGGCACTAAGCCACCCCTAGTCCACGTTGTTGAAGCACTCACACAAGAGTATTGCTTCCCGGTCACCAAGTCTCTCCCAAGAGCACCACTTGGCTCGCCACAAAGGCTAGCCGCTTAGGCACTTGCTAAGATCCCTTGGTCACCTTGATGCCACCTCCACTAAGGAGCTTCCCCACCAAGGAAGGGGGTCTCCACGTCTCCCGCACAAAGTGTCCTCACCACTCCACACCAAGCCGGAGGGTCGATGATGATTGCCGGTGAGCCACTTAGGCCCCAAGCCTTCCAGCGAACCTTGTACAACTTGATTCACTTAAGAATCACCTCACAAGGTTGGCACAACATTGCACTCACTCAGCTCTAAGCTAAGACTAGCACTAAGCACATACAATAAGCATATGCAAGTCTAAGGATTAGCAATTAAGCATTTGGATGGATTGGATATGATCTTCTAGGTGTCTTGAACTCCTGTGCACTTCGACACAATCCAAAAACCTCAAATGGGTGAGTGGAGGGGGTATAAATAGCCCAAGGCACTCAAAGAGCCGTTAGCTAACGGCTATTGAAAAAGTAAGCGTCGGATGAACCGATGCTATCTTTTTCAATGCGTCGGTTCATCCGATGCCCCTCCCACGTCACATAGTCGTTGAGATTCTCTAACACAAATGCGTCGGTTTATCCGGTGCTGAAGACCCCGCGGCCAAGTCGTCTCTGTTAGCTTCCACGCGACCGCCGGATAGACCGACGCTTCCCCTTGACCAAGGCGTCGGTTCATCCGGTGCTGAAGACTTCGTCTTGGCGCGTCTCTGTCTTGATTCAAACTGAGCGTCGGATTGACCAACGGTGTCCTCACTCAGACTGTCAGATCATCCGGTGCTACTGTCTTTGCTGCTCTTCCTCTGCAACTCGTCCGACGCTACTAGGAAAAGGACTGTCGGTTCATCTGACGGTGCCTAGGGTTTCACCCAACGTACCAACTCGTCCGACGATTGCACCGGCCCTTGCTATCTAGGTACCGTCGGTTCATCTGACGGTGCCTTTTTCCTTCCTTTTCTTCGCGTCTTCAACTTGGATCTTTTCTTCAACTTAACATATTTAACATAATTAACATGCCATTACTTATAGCCTCAAAATATATACTAAGTTCTCAAATTTGCTGTAAGTAACCTAACATGTCCATGGTATGTTAAATTGTGGTATGACATGTTATCTTGGGCATGGTATGTAATTAACTTGTTCATGGTATGTTAACTTGTGGTAACATCCATGGGATCTAGGAACACCTACAAAGACATGCTAGACAATGTGGTTAGTCCCATTACTTGTGTTAGCATGAATCACCAAAATCAACTCGAACAAATGGCAAATGGGGCTATGGTCGCTACATTTGGCAAAAAAAAGGTGACAATGTTCAAATCATTTGTGCCTAAGTTTATAAGGGTTAACATTTTTTGTTCGAAATTACTAGCCCAATACGATGTCACGGGAGTGAAACCCTGTTGGTAAATTCATACGATGCAGTAGTGAATTCAAACGATATCTACTACAACAATTTTCATGTTCAAGTTACTAGCATATTTTGACAGATGGATATGTACCATTTGTTTATAAACCTAACTAATACAACTATGCAACATAATAGAATAATATTTTTGACAAATTTTCAAATACTACGTTAGTGCAACTATTGATGATTTGATTTTTCAAACAAAATTATCTAATTTTATAAAACTATGTTCTGGTCAAAGTCACATAACTTTGTTTATTCAAGGACTGTGTGTTCTAAAAGGCTGTATTATTATCCGTCAGAGGAACATTCTTTAAAATGCTTAGAAATTAGTTAAGCTGTACAAGTCTAGTTCGACAGTGGCAGGAGTGGCTGAGGTGCCGGCGTCGTCTGGCATGAGCCCCATATTCATCCACGTGGAGAGCATGTGTCCAACTAGTTGCAGCAAGTGTCCAACTAGTTCCAAGCAACAAACGAACATACATACAGACATATGAATAGTGCTGGCAAATAAAACATTACACAAATATAGAGGTTAGTCCTCCAGTATGCAGAAAACGACTTCTCTTAAAAGGTGCAATAACATGCGCCAATTCAGACATCGTTGTGCCCGTATTGTTTAATTCTTCCTTCTCTGATGTAGCATTCCGTTTAATTTGTGTAGTTAATCGGTATTCCTATGTTTCCTCATTTGCTCGATTAATTATTTTTTGTTACTCATTACGTGTATGCTTCGTAGAATTGGCCAATGTATATATATAGCATATTACTTGTCTTTGTCCAGAATTGCTAGTTTTTCATCAAATTCAAACATCATTACAAGCTAGTTCGAAATTTCTCGACAATCTATAGCACTCTTAAGAATCACATTATATTTGGGTTTAAATGCCACTCCTATGTATAACTTGTCTTAATGTGTAACAATAATAATAAATAAAAACTTGCTAATCGAACATAGATTTAGACAACAATTCCTGGTGAAGAAAACTATGAATCTTTTAGCTCAGGTGATACACACCACAAATTAAAGCTGTCGTTTCTATGTTCTTAGTCAAGGAAACTATATGAAACTACTCAAAGTCAAAATCAGCATCGACAAGAAGGATATTTCTTTTTACGAAGTTGGACAAGTCTGTTTGCAGTTTCTAGCGTTGAAAACGACGATGTATTGATCAAACTGGCGAATATGCACTATTAGTCTACTAGGAGTTAACGGAAGTTATTCTACTATATTCTGACACTACTTAGAGCAAGGGGTTGCACAAGACAAAATATTTAGGCGTGCACTGTCAGCCACACGCAGCTAGCTTAGCTATGCCGGCCTGTGCTTTACTGTCGATTAAAAATATCTCATTATAGTTTTGAGTATACCTACCTAGCACTAAAAAGAAGACTAAGGATATGTTTGGTTGCATTGTAGCGAACATGGCCTCATATGTCATTTGTTCGGAGTTTGATTTTGGGGATTCATGACAACACGATCATTGGGACTAACCATATTGTTTAAGCATGTCTTTGTAGACATTTCTAGATCCCAAGGATGCAAGAAAACCCCATGCAAAAATGCCAAAACAAAGGGTCAAAACCGAGCAAGAAATGGAAAAGAGAAGACACCGTCGGATGAACCGACGGTCCCTCAAATACAAGCATCGGTGCAATCGTCGGACGAGTTGGTGCACAGGGTCAAACCCTAGGTACCTTCGGATGAACCGACAGTCCATTATTTTGTAGCGTCGGACGAGTTGCAGAGGAAGAGCAAGGAAGACAGTAGCACCGGATGATCCGACGGTCTGAGTGAGGACCCCGTCGGTCTATCCGACGCTCAGTTTGAATTCATACAGAGCCGCGCCAAGACGAAGACTTCAGCACCGGATGATCCGACGCCTTGGTCAAGGCATAGCGTCGGTCTATCCGACGGTCTGTTGGAAGCTAACAGTACCGACTTGGACGCAAGGCCTTCAGCACCGGATGATCCGACGTAGCGTCGGAGCATAGCGTCGGAGCAGTTGTGTCAGAGAACCTCAATGGCTACGTAACGTGGGAGGGGCACCGGATGAACCGACGCCCTGGAAAAGCATAGCGTCAGATCATCTGACGGTACCTTTTTCAGAGCTTTTAGCCAACGGCTAGTTTGATGCCTTGGGCTATTTATACCCCCTCCACTCACTCATTTGAGTTTGCTGGATTGTGTGGAAGTGCAGAGGAGTTCAAGACACATTCAAGATCATATCCAATCCATCCAAGTGCTTAATTGCTCATCCTTAGACTTGCATATGCTTTGTGTATGTGCTCAGTGCTAGTCTTAGCTTAGAGCTGAGTGAGTGCAAGGTTGTGCCAACCTTGTGAGGTGATTCTTGAGTGCATCCAGTTGTACAAGGTTCGCCGGAAGCCTTGGGGCCTAAGTGGCTCACCGGCAATCGTTATCGACCCTCCAGCTTGGTGTGGAGTGGCGAGGACACTTTGTGCGGGGGACGTGGAGACCCCCTTCCTTGGTGGAGAAGCTCCTTAGTGGAGGCAGCATCAAGGTGACCAAGGTAGCTTAACAAGTGCCTAAGTGGCTAGCCTTTGTGGCGAGTCAAGTGGTGCTCTTGGGAGAGACTTGGTGACCGGGAAGCAATACTCCTGTGTGAGTGCTTCAACAACGTGGACTAGGGGTGGCTTAGTGCCTACCGATACCACGGGATAAATCGTGTGTCAAGAGTTTGCTTCCTCTCATCCCCTTTACGTTTCCGCATTTACTCTATTGCAATCTTTGCTTGCCTCTACTTTCCTAGAGTAGTATCATGCTAGGATTGGCTATAGGTTGCAAACCTTCTTTTGGGATGGGAGTTTCACACTAGAACAACCATAGTTGCACATATAGATAGTATGTTCTAGTTTACTTTTGTGTAAAAGTAGTGAAGCCATAGGTTAAGGTTTTTAGTTGCCTAATTCACCCCCTCCCCCTCTTGAGCTAACAGGCATCCGATTCCTTACAAGTGGTATCAGAGCCGGGACTCAATTCCTTCACAAGGATACGCCAATTCGATTGGTATATTGTGAAAACCGGCTCATTGGAACGGTTAGGCTTCACCGCCTAGTGAGTTGCTCTCTAGAGGAATGAAAGGGGTGGATACCTTAGGTTTGGCTCCACATTTCGATGGCACGGGCTATCCTCGGTGGAAGGTTCTCATGGAGGCCTATCTCCAAGCAAGGGACCTTGATGTTTGGAGAGTCACCGATGAGGGCATGAAAAATGGTACTAGAAAGGAAAAGCAATTTGATGTGATTGCTAAGAGTATCATTTTGTCCTCACTAGATGTAGGCGTTTTCAATAGAGTTTTTACGTGTGAAAATGCTCATGAGCTATGGAAAACCATCAAGGAGCAAAATGAGGGTTCAAAAGAAGTTGCTAATGAACGCTACGGTTGTCTCCTTGAGGAATTCAATAGCTTCAAGCAACTTGCAAATGAAAATGCCGAATCTATGTACTCACGCCTAAATGTGCTTGTCAATGAGATTAATGCCTTAGGTGTGAAGGACATCACGGACTTGAACATCAACCGCAAGATCCTTCAAAGTCTTCGAAAGCCCGACTATGACTTGTTGTAGGCAATCATCTACGAGAAGAAGCTCGAAGATTTGAAGCCATCGCATATCTTGTGCAAGATCATGGCACATGAGCTTCAACTAATGCCCAAGTCAAAGAAGGCGCCCCAAGAAAAGCCTCAAGAACCATCCTCTCCAACAACAAGCCATGCTCTCTCAAGCCGACAAGAGAAAATGTTGAGTAGGATGGCTACTCATGGAAGCTCAAGCGAAGATGATGGTGATGATGGTGACGATGGAGATTCCTCAAGTGATGAAGAGGTTGAATCCATGGTGGCCGAGTATGAGAAGAAGATCTTCAAGTATGTGAATAAAGTCAACATGTACGGCTACAACGTCCACTTGAGAGAAGGGCGTCATCATCAACACATCAAGTTCACCAAGATCAATCACAAGCCCAAGAAGAAGGTGGTCAAGGAGAGGAGACCAAGGCAAGAAGCAACAATAGCCGTCCGTGGGTGGACAAGTGGTGGATCAAGTTCTTCTAGCTCAAGCGATGAATGAAGAAAGAACTTCACCACCCGCTTCATGCAAGGTCCTTCATCATCACACATGTGCCTTATGGCCAAAGGTATGGAAAGCAATGTAAGTGATGACGAATCCGACACCACCTTTCTCAATGATCTTGTTGAGCTAATCCATGAGCAAAAAGGAATGCTTGAACAACAAGCTAATGAAATCAAAGAACTCAATGCTCTCAATGATCTTAGTGACACCCTTGCTACAAATTATGAACATTTGTTGTGCAAATTCAAATTGCTTAGCAAGGAGTGTGATGAGTTAAAATCTAAGCTTGAGAGCAATGAGACTAAAACAAGTAATTCCTTTGAGCTTGATGAAACATCTATCCCTTGTGCAATTCCTATCTCCAAGGTAGATGTTTCAACTTCTTGCATTGATTTAATTGATGAATCTTGCTCACCATCTTGCCATGAGAATGTTGTTGTAGAGTCATGTGATTATCTCTTAGGCAAGGAAAACGATGAGCTCAAGCAAGAAGTAAAATGGCTCCGAGAGAGGTTGGCAAAGTTGATGGGCAAGGGCAAGAATGATGAAGAACAAGTGGACATCTCTCAAGACATGAAGAGCCAAGTCCATCCTTCTCAAGATAACCGTGATCCCATGGTGAAGAAGCTTGAGAAGGGTACAACCGTGACTTGCTACAAGTGTCATGGAGAAGGGCACAAGTTCTACAAATGCCCTCAAATTGTCAAGAAGATGGACAAGGGCGCAAAGAAGAAATTGAAGCCCACCATCAAGAGCTCCCTCATCTACACCAAGCCCAACCGCAAGAACAAGACCAAGAGCAACACCTACGTCATCAAGAAGAATGCAAATGGCAAGGTTGTTGCACACAAGGTTGGGAAGATGAAGGAAGAGCGGGGTAGGAACCAACACATTTGGGTGCCCAAGGAAGTCATCACAAACATGAAGGGGCCTCAAATGGTTTGGGTTCCGAAGTCCGCTTGAAGGCCATGAGAGCGGGGACATGGGAGGCTTTGGCGCAATCAAGATGAGAAGATTTAAGCCTATAAGCCAAGCTTGCAAATTGGACATGTGTTGCTCGAGTTCCCCGGTTGAGGTAATGGAAACTAGTGCCTATCTCTTGCATCATTGTAGCTCCATTGCCTTGTTTAGGTTGCATTTGTTGCAATATTTACATATGGTAGGTTGCTTGTGTCATGTGCTAACCCATGAGCAATCTACATGGTTTGATTAGTGTGTAGGAAAGCTACACTTGTTCTTTCATGGTGCATGTTTTCATATATATCTCTTTGCATCAGGAGCAAGCTATAGGGTAAGCTTCCCTTTTGTTATCATAAACAATGTGCATACATTTGATTGGCGATTCAAACACTAAATGCACAAATTTAGGGGGAGCTCATCCTATGGTTTGATTATGGGACTAACATTGTTTCAAGCTTATCTTGTGTAGTCCCTTAGTGACGCGTTCCGGTGCGGCGTTTCATTCTAAGAGAATGCTATTTCACTCTCAATGTGATCTAACATCTCTAAAAGAGTGAATATAGCAATATGAGCTTTATGCTATTGAGTCATGTCCTTGCGACCTTATGTCTCTATATAAGTTCAAAGGCAATGTACTCATACATTCCTAATCCTTGTGGTACCCCAAGTGTCTTCTATGCAAGCTTCTTTCAAGTGGTGTCACCTAGTGATATCATTTCCAAGTGGCTCATCTCAATGTGGTGCCAACAAGGTAGAGAGGATAATACCCTGGAGGTATGCAATGATCAAAAGACTACAAGTGATATCTACAAGTGGTAATGTAACAAGAACTCATTTGTCTTATCTCTTGTCCCTTAAGCTACCTCCTTGCATGATATGCTCTAAGCTTCCTTGTTTTACAAGTTTGTAGTTGTGCACTTGTCTCTCACTACCCTTGTCTTGCAAGCGGTATTCTTTTGTGCACACACTTAGGGGAGCTTAGTTTGTATCATGCTAGTCTCATGAGCTTGTGATCCACCTTAGTTATTCTCACATGTGGTATCTTCATCGATATCATACATATGGATCATGGTTCATGCGGCTTTCTCCCTTGCATTTAACATCTATCCTTTGAGATATGGTTGCTAGATCTTGCTAGTTTCCTTGGACCCGTTTGCTTTGGACTTTTTGGAGATTTTATTCCAAAGGGGGAGAATGTGAGACCAAAGCAAGCTTGTGGCTTATGCCTGCAAGTGGTTTCAAGGATGCTTACAAGCAGTTTCAAGGATATGAGACCAAAGGGGAGAATGTTAACATAAAGATCAAAAAGGGGGAAGTTTGATCTAGGGGGAGTTTGGATGATGGTAAGCATCCAAGCAACTGTAAGTGGTTCTAATTCTGTCAATTCTTGCAAATTTATGCTTGCTTTGGTTGTGTTTTCATAAATCACAAAAAAGGGGGAGATTGTAGTGAACATGGCCTCATATGCCATTTGTTCGGAGTTTGATTTTGGTGATTCATGACAACACGATCATTGGGACTAACCATATTGTTTGAGCATGTCTTTGTAGACATTTCTAGGTCCCAAGGATGCAAGAAAACCCCATGCAAAAATGCCAAAAAAAGGGTCAAAACCGAGCAAGAAATGGAAAAGAGAAGACACCGTCGGATGAACCGACGGTCCCTCAAATACAAGCGTCGGTGCAATCGTCAGACGAGTTGGTGCACAGGGTCAAACCCTAGGTACCGTCGGATGAACCGACAGTCCATTATTTAGTAGCGTCGGACGAGTTGCAGAGGAAGAGCAAGGAAGACAGTAGCACCGGATGATCCGACGGTCCGAGTGAGGACCCCGTCGGTCTATCGGACGCTCGCTTTGAATTCATACGAGCCGCGCCAAGACGAAGACTTCAAAGACCGGATGATCCGACGCCTTGGTCAAGGCATAGCGTCGGTCTATCCGACGGTCTGTTGGAAGCTAACAGTACCGACTTGGACGCAAGGCCTTCAGCATCGGATGATCCGACGTAGCGTCGGAGCATAGCGTCGAAGCAGTTGTGTCAGAGAACCTCAACGGCTACGTAATGTGGGAGGGGCACCGGATGAACCGACGCCCTGGAAAAGCATAGCGTCGGATCATCCGACAGTACCTTTTTCAGAGCTTTTAGCCAACGGCTAGTTTGATGCCTTGGGCTATTTATACCCCCTCCACTCACTCATTTGAGGTTGCTGGATTGTGTGGAAGTGCAGAGGAGTTCAAGACACATTCAAGATCATATCCAATCAATCCAAGTGCTTAATTGCTCATCCTTAGACTTGCATATGCTTTGTGTATGTGCTTAGTGCTAGGCTTAGCTTAGAGCTGAGTGAGTGCAAGGTTGTGCCAACCTTGTGACGTGATTCTTGAGTGAATCCAGTTGTACAAGGTTCGTCGGAAGCCTTGGGGCCTAAGTGGCTCACCGGCAATCGTCATCGACCCTCCGGCTTGGTGTAGAGCGGCGAGGACACTTTGTGCGGGGGACGTGGAGACCCCCTTCCTTGGTGGAGAAGCTCTTTAGTGGAGGCGGCATCAAGGTGACCAAGGGAGCTTGACAAGTGCCTAAGTGGCTAGCCTTTGTGGGGAGTCAAGTGGTGCTCTTGGGAGAGACTTGTTGACCGGGAAGCAATACTCTTGTGTGAGTGCTTCAACAACGTGGACTAGGGCTGGCTTAGTGCCTACCGATACCACGGGATAAATCGCGTGTCAAGAGTTTGCTTCCTCTCATCCCTTTACGTTTCCGCATTTACTCTATTGCAATCTTTGCTTGCCTCTACTTTCCTAGAGTAGTATCATGCTAGGATTGGCTATAACTCTCTGTTTCTTTTGGGATGGGAGTTTCACACTAGAACAACCATAATTGCACATATAGATAGTATGTTCTAGTTTACTTTTGTGTAAAAGTAGTGAAACCATAGGTTAAGGTTTTTAGTTGCCTAATTCACCCCCTCCCCCTCTTAGACTAACGGGCATCCGATTCCTTACATGCATACATACATATATATCGTTTGGTGCATAAATATTTAAGATCAGTTTGTTCGGTAGGATGAATTGTAACAACTCATCCAAAAATGGATCCATCCCAATTGGTATTATTTTCTTTCCAAATGGGTTAATCATATATGGTTCAAACAAATTGGTTTAACAATACGATCTAGTACCATGCATTACATGATTCATGCAAGTATGCAACCAAACATACCTTAGCATCTTCAGTGTATTATATATTGTCTTATATAGAACATTTAACCTCTCGAATCGATACTATAAGAATATATAAATATTGCTTCTTTTCTTGACCTATAAATACATTCTCAAAATAACTGTAGTATGCTCCCTCTGTTTCTTTTTATTTGTCGCCGCTAGCACAGATGAGAAAGGTTCTAATTACTTGTCGTCGGTAGTATGCAAGAGAAGTATTTTTTTTTTTTTGTCCCGTGGTTCAGCGTGCATGATCCTCTGCTTCAGTCTGTGCAAGGGTGAACACTGCGCGGCCAGGGGAGAGACGAAGGGTAAAAAGGTAGTTGCACTGCTTTCTTATTTCTTTCAAAACTGTAGAGAAGAGAACGACACGTATATTAAAATGGAGACACGTATATTAAAATGGAGGGAGTATTTTGCTAGGGCCGGCCGGCCAAGCAGCGCCAGCGCAGAGGTAGGTAGAGGCATCTACGACAAGAGGACATGGTTTAGCTTTCCTGGGAGGTGCATGTTCCTGATGCCTTCCTTGAACGGAGAACACAAAGTGAGTTTTTCTTTTCGGGCCGTGTTGGCATCATCTGCTGGTCGATACATGGACGAAGAACCAGCTGCTGTCAGAGTGGTATAAGCTAGCATAGCTCCGGCCCATTAAACAAAGACGACTAAACAACTTCCGGACGGCAATGCAGGGAGCTGTACTCGGAACTCTTCACCCACCAGAGTATCGGATCCTCTGTGCCACCCTCTTCCGATCCTGCTTGCAGGCTTCTTGCTGTGTGTGTACATGTGCAAGTTCCGACGGATTTGGATTGAGACAAATTTTATATGAAAATTGTACGCCTTAAAGAGCTCTATAAATTTGTAGTTGATGTTTTTTATATGAAGTGATTTGCTTGCTTAAAATATTATCAAAATATTGTTTTTTAAGCATGCAATTGACCTCATATAAAAAAGATTATATGAACTTCCCTTGTGTGTGCATGCATGTGGTACCAAAGCCCTCTACCCTAGTTGGTTAAAGGAGTTGAGGTATAGTCGCAACCACCCAGATTGAATTACACCTTGGAGCGAATTATGGTGTTGACTTTTTAAAAAAACTCTTTTTCCGATGAAACCGGGGTTCGCGGGTTTTTTCTAAACCGGGAGAAGGTTTCTTCTTCTTACTGAAAACTGTGGAGGCAAACTTACCCCCACCGACTTAGTTTTTGTGCATGCATGTGGTTTAGGTAGGTTGGTAAGGACTAAGGAAGTATCGACCAAAGAGGGAAGTCTTGAGTTCAAAGGGTGAACTCCTCCCCCCTCCCCCCCAAAGTCTCGCTCACTTAGGGCTTGTTTGGGAAATGGAGGATTCAAGTGGATGGAAGAGGATTGAAGGAGATTTTAGAAAATTTTGACTTATAGTGGAAATTCCTCCACCCTAATCCCCTTCATTCCCCTTCATTCCACTGATTCCCAAACAAGCCCTTACTGGTACTGTCACTTTCTCCTCCTCTCCCCCGGTTCTCAACTCGTCGAGTTTTTATGCTTGCTCGATGTAAAACCCCTTACTTGTCTGTGTGGAATGAAAAGTTCAGGTGGGCTCCTTGCCCCTGTTGTTTCCTTTAAAAAAAAGTTGAACACCGCACATGTCTGTCGAGCGATTGTGAGTAGCAGCTTCGAGGATGGCCTTTGCGCCTACCAAAAAATATTTGTTTTGTATTTAATTTATAAATTCTTATTTTTTACTATCCATGCCTGTGCAACTTTGAACTATTTTTGTGAATTTCATTTCTAAATTCTTCTTTTTACTATCCGTACCAGTGCAACTTGGAACTGGAAGGCATGCATGAATCAAAATCTATTATTCGTGCTGGTGCAATTTTCCATCGGCAGGCGTAATCTGCTTTTTGTGCCGACGTGAATAACCCTCTGCATCCATATGAGCTTTGTTGTGTCGGTTCGTCCATCAGCACCAATGAGATTTTGTGCTGGCACAGCTAAGATGCTCTGCAGCAGTGACATAATGGATGCTCACCTAGAAGAAGAAGAAAGTTTTTATCAACCATTACACCTGAGAAATAAAACAGATCTCCAATATTTTTAGTCGGAATAAACTTGCCTCCACCTGATTTCTTCATGGGGCTCATAACAAATATTTACTCATTTTAAGATGGGTGCGTGCTTGGGTCTACATGCTGTACTTTGTAATTGCAAACACCGGTGGAGAGGGAGGCTTTGGTTCGGGCCTTTAGTCCCGGTTCAACTTTGGAGCCGGGACTAAAGGCCTTTCGTCGACATGGCCCGAAATGCTCACTGTAGCCGGCCCCCCTTTAGTCCCGGTTGGTATTACCAACCGTGACAAAAGGGGGCTCCCAACGGCTCCATCCGACAATAATCGCCCCTGGCCTTTAGTCCCGGCTGGTGTTACGAGCCGAGACTAAAGGGTACGGCTCGTAACTCGAGCCGGGACTAAAGGCCGGCATCCATATAACACCCGTACCTCCTTCTTCGTCTTTCTACCCGAGCTATTCACCGTACTCACCCGCGAGCTCAAGCTCCTCCCCTCCATGGCGACTCAAGCCTATGGTAGTGCTGCGATTTTTTTCTTCATTAGTTTGTGAAGATTTCTATCCTCCAAGGTGTTGTAAAGATTGGAATCTTCATCCTACCTTCATTTGTTGTGATTAAATTTGTTTTTATGGTTTAGAGATGGAGAAAATAGAAATGTTAATTTGTAGCTAGGTAGGAGGAGCTTGAATTAACTAGAGAGATGAGATATTATATATACACACGTGAAGATGTAGTTAGGATGGTACTAGCATTGTTCCTTCTTTCATTAAAATCTTGTTTTTCATAATATTGAATTTTTCTTGTAATTATATATATAGTTTATAAAATATATGCTCATAAAACAAGATTTACCCAAAATGTACTAGGTATTTCCATTCTTTCATTGTTTAGAAATGATTTTATTCAAGGTAGCCATTGGAAGAAATAGAAGATTAAATTCTTTTGTTAAGTATGTTTAAATTTTTATATAGAATAAATTTAAGCATTCTCTAATTTTCTTGTTTTTTATAAATTTGAATTTTACTTGTACATATAGTTTATAAAATATATGCTCATAAAGAAAAAAAACAGACATACAGAATATGTTCTAGGTATGTATTTCCATTATTTCATATTTCATTGTTTAGAAATTCTTTTATTTCTAGGTAGCTATAAGAGGAAATAGAAGATTAAATTCTTTTATTAAGTATCTTTTTAGTTTTATATACAATAAATGTAAGCATTTTCTTTTTTACTAGTTTTTGATACAGAGCCCCACGTCCTAATTAGCTACAATTTCACCTCACGGGCTACGTGGGGACTGCCTGCATCTCCGCGAGGTGGGACTATAGCTAGATAGGAGGTGTAGCGCATGTGTAGTATTGTAAGTGGGTGAGTGAGGTGTATATGACGGTGAGATGAGACTGTTGTAGTTACTAGTGCATACAGGTCTTCTGAGTCATTGGTTCGTAATGGTTACGTACAGTAATAATAGTGTTGAATTCTATCCCATTTTATTTTTTATTTATCCATATATTGAATCCAATCTATATATATGTAGGTATGTGTACATATAGTTTATAAAATACAATGTTGAATTCTATGGCCCCTTTTATTTCTAGGTTGCTATAGGAGGAAATAGAAGATTAAATTCTTTTATTAAGTATTTTCTAGTTTTATATACAATACATTTAGGTATTTTCTTTTTTTCCTTGTTTTTGATACAGCCCACATCCTAATTAGCTACAGTTTAACGTCACGGGCTATAAGGGGACTGCCTGCAGCTCCGTGATATTGGACTGTAGCTAGATAGGAGGTGAAGCGTATGTGTAATACTGTAAGTGGGAGAGTCAGGTGTATATGACGTTGAGGTGAGACTATTGTAGTTCCTGGAGCATCTAGTCTTCTAAGTTATGTATAGTAATGATAGTGTTGAATTCTATCCCCTTTTGTTTTTTTATTTATGTATATATTGAATCCAGTCTATATATATGTAGGTATGTGTACATATAGTTTATAAAATATAGCGTTGAATTCTATGACCCCTTTTATTTCTAGGTTGGTATAGGAGGAAATAATAGATTAAATTCTTTTATTAAGTATTTTTTTAGTTTTATAGACAACAAATGTAAGCATTTTTTTCTTTTTTTATACAGAGCCCCACATCCTAATTAGCAACAGTTTAACATCACGAGCTACGTGGGGGCTGCCTGCAGCTCCGCGATGTTGGAATGTGGCTAGATAGGAGGTGTAGCGCATGTGTAGTATTGTAAGTGGGAGAGTCAGTTGTATATGACGGTGAGGTGAGACTGTTGTAGTTCCCGGAGCATCTAGGTCTTCTGAGTCGATGGTTCATAAAGGTTATGTACAGTAATAGTTCCCTTTTGTTTTTCTATTTATGCATATATTGAATCAAATGTATATATGCAAACTAATCCTATTTATTGTGAATAATGTGTGTTATTTTGATTTGGATATAGTTTGAGCTAATAATGTCGTCGTCAATTGGTGTTGGTAATGGCGTCCGTCGCCGTGGCGGGCGCCGTGGCATTGGTCGTGCAGGTATCGGTGGCCATGGAGGTTGTTTGGAGGCCCTGTTGCCTCTACGTCCAGGATTGCACTTTCACCGCGAGATTACCTTGCCAATGGGTGATCCAGGACGTGTAGCTAACATGGTAATATAGGAATTGAAATTAATTTTCTTTACATAGAACATTTTTTCATTTCACATGGAAAATCTATAATTTTAGTTACATATATAATTATTGTAGGTTCTCAACAATATCAGATGGCTCAGAGACATTATCGGGGATATGAATGGTACTCCTCCTATAGTGCAAACTGAGCACGTTGATGAGCACATGGAAAGATTGTATATCTCTTTCACCGTACCTGCTTGATATGTAGACTACGGCTAGTTGCCAGCAGGCGCACCACACCTGATGGTTGCCATTGCAACAGTTGGCTCACGTATTCGGTTAACCCGAGAGAGGACTGCCGTGGAGAATTATCTACAATAGCTCCCGAATAATGTTGGGTGCTTCATGCCGGACCTTTCCTATTTTAAATTAAGGCAACTTGAGATGGGTCAAGGAAGTGTGATTGAGACTACGGAGAGGCTTTGCCGGGCTCATCAAGATGTGGTAATATTCATTTATGTGTAAAAGAATTTCTATTCATTATTAATTAATTTGTTTTTGGTACATATATAATTTTTTTTCTGGTGCATAAGGTTATTATATATCATCATCATCTGATTGTGTGCAGGATCACTCTGGTTCTACCTATGCTTCAATTAGCTTCCGTGCGATTCTGAATCAAGTCGTGGAAAGAGTTGGGGTGGGTTACTATGGTGAGGAGTCGTTTTTCACCAACAATTGGAAGAGTCAAGCAATTCTAACTTTCTACAAGCCAGCAGAACTCGAGGCTCCATTGTTCGATGTCTGCAGTGGTGTTTGTGACACTCCTTCGCAATCGGAGGAGAGTGCACTAGTACGCGCTCTAACTTATTTTGAGGGAGTTCTAGGCTAGAGGATTGCAGACATTAACCATGTTTCGTATCTGCAATGCATGCATGGATCAGGCTTTGTACCGTACCGTATTATGTGAACTTGTATTAATTATTAGCTAGCTATGTGAACCTTTATGAACATATTATCATTTATTGTTAATTACATACTTTATTATGAATTCATGTGTTCTCTTCAACATATTTAGTAAGCATATTTATTAAGCATATATATACTAGCAGAGGTTCAAAAGCTATAAGTTGACCAGCTTCAGCTTGGGACATGTAGTCATTAGTATTAATTAATGTTGTGCCTTGTAATAACCATCAGGTGACCTCTGTATGTATACGTAAGCCATTGTAGTTATATGGATCATTATATCAAAAAACCATTATGTGAATTCATAAATTTGTTTGAGATTTACTAATATTTTCAATTTAATTTATTTTCCCATTTAAATTGTAAACCAAAAATAGTAATAATTGCTTCAACTCTTGAAATAACATGTGTATAGAAAAGTAGGTATTTTTTGTGTTAACATAATACAATTTTGCATGGCACAAATATTTTAACTAATGATTTATTTTAAATGTTGAAAGCAAAAAGGAATTAGATAAATGAGCAAGGAAAAGAGAAAAACCTCGATAATGAGATGAATGAGATAAATGAGCAAGGAAATGAGCATGCTGATCATTCGAAGACAATACGCGAATTCATAAATTTATTTAAACCAGAGATTTTTCTGAGTAGTTTTACTAATATGTTCAATTTAATATATTTCCCCTTCAAATTGTAAAAAAAATAGTAATAATTGTTTCAACTCTTGAAATAATATGTGCATATAAAAGTAGGTATTTTTGTGTTAACATAATATAATTTTGCATGGCACAAATATTTTAACTAATGATTTTTTTTAATTTTGAAAGCACAAAGAAATGAGATAAATGAGCAAGGAAAAGAGAATATTAATTTCCCGCGCAAAATTAGCCTTTAGGCCCCCCTTTTGTCATGGGTGGTAACACCACCCGGGACTAAATGGCGAAAATTCGCCTTAAGGGCATCCCACGTGAAATGCGCCTTTTGTCACGGGTTGTGAGGCCACCCGTGACAAAAGGGGGGCCTTTAGTCTCGGGTCGACCCGAGACTAAAGGTCCTTTTGTCAGGGTTGGTAATACGACCCGTGACGAGAGGTTGGGGGTTCTATGTAAGCTAGCCCCATCACCTTCCATATCAGCACTTAGCTGTTTCTCCCCAAATCGCCTCTCTCCCTCCATCGTCGTCGTTGCCGCCTCTCCTCGCCGCGCCCGTCCCCGACACGCCCCTCTTCTCTGACGTGCCGCGCCACTCCTCTCTGACGCGCCGCGCCACTCCTCCCCCGACGCGTCGCTCCTCCCCCGACACGCGCGCGGCCGCCATCTCCCCGCCGCCGGCGAGCTCGGGCCGCGCCGACGCCCGCCCTCACCGATGCGCATCTTCGTCCCCGAGGCGGCGCCCTTCCCCGACGCACCGCTCCTCCCCCGACACGCGCGTAGCGCCGTCTCCCCGCCGGCCGGCGAGCTCGGCCGCACCGACGTCGCCCTCACCGATGTGCATCTTCGTCCCCGATGCGGTGCATCTTCCCGACGCGGCGGCCCCCCCCATGACGCGGCGCCCTTCCCCCGACCCGCCCCCCCCCCCCCCCCCCCCCGCCCCGATCCCTCCTCGGCGGCGGCCCCCGGCCCTCCTCCTCGACGGCGGCCTCCTGCGCAGCCGGTATGCCGCACCGCCACTCGCTAACAACTCCGCTTGCCGGCCCCCCCCTCTCGCGGTTGCGGCCGGCGTGCGTGTGCCAGATGGCTGGCCGGGCCGCGCGGGGTTTTGCCTTGGTAACGTCAGCCCGTGAAATGCTGGCATCAGCAAGCATTTTTAATCAAATTTATTTGATTGAGTGTATATTTTGATA
Source organism: Cenchrus americanus (assembly GCA_947561735.1). Taxonomy (NCBI): domain Eukaryota; kingdom Viridiplantae; phylum Streptophyta; class Magnoliopsida; order Poales; family Poaceae; genus Cenchrus; species Cenchrus americanus. The sequence goes on from OX387244.1 coordinate 192,829,026, forward strand.
TTAATTATAAATTAGAATTGTGTGTAAATTTTTAATATTTAATGTTATAGGAATAGAAAGAAAATTTAACTAGAAACTTGTATATTTTTGTGTGTATATTTGTGTACCAAAATCTAAATGTGTTTTTTGTTTAATTAAATAGTAGTGCTTTTTATATTTTTGTGTGTATATTTGTGTACCAACATCTAATTGTTTTGTAAAATACAATTTCATAGTTTTGAGTATTTGAGTTCTTAATTGTTTTCTAATATATATGTAATTTTGAGTTCTTAATTGTGTATTTGAGTTCTTAATTGTTTTCTAACATATATGTAATTTTGAGTTCTTAATTGTGTATTTGAGTTCTTAATTGTGTTCTATTATATATGTAATTTTGACTTCTTAATTTTTTTCTAATATACAATTTCATTAGTTTGATACTTGTGAAGTCGACGACTGTCGCGTCGTCTCGAACAACTGACTTCCCGTCACCTCTGTCATTGTCCCACACGGCACTGCCATCAACAAGCATCGTCCGTCCACAAGTTAGTCGAAATATTTTGACTTTGTTTATTCAAGAAAATTTGTAGTAAATACTTGTTTATTCTAAATTCATAGAAAAACTCGTTGCTTGTTCTAGAAATTCAAATAAAATTCTTATTTAATAAAGAAATTCTTAGTAAATACTTGTTTATTCTATAAAGATTTAGAAAGTTGTGAAAATTACATAAATTCATAGAATATTCTTGTTTATTATAGAAATTCATAGAAAATTCTTGTTTATTCTTGAAAATCATATAAAAACTTGTTGCTTATTCTTGTTTAATAAAGAAATTCTTAGTAAATACTTGTTTATTATAGAAAGTTTTAGAAATTGTTGAAATTACATAAATTCATAGAATGTTCTTGTTTATTATAGAAATTCATAGAAAATTCTTGTTTATTCTAGAAAATCATATAAAAACTTGTTGCTTATTCTAGAAATTCGTAGAATAACTTGTTGCTTATTCTAGAAATTCATAGAAAATTTTTCTTTACTCCAGATGGATGACAACCATGACAACTTTATGGCCGACATTATAGCTAGTGGTACAAATACAATTGCAACATTCATAGACGAGGAGTGTAGTTAGGCGGGCATGTACTTGAACATACCTCCGAATGAGGACGCTGCTGACCGTGTCATGGACACAATAACTAATATTGAGGACAATTCTAGAAACAATAAGGAAAGTCTTGTGAATGAAAGTATTGAATGTTCCCACGAGGTACATATACATCATGCATTAACTTCATAGTTCCTATTTTTCTAACCTCAATTTTTAGGTACTAATTAATTAAATAATGAATTTGCAACATGTAGGCTTCAGCCTCCACATCAAAAAAGACAAAGAGAGGGCATACACAAGTACTCACCGACCATTTCATGTATCAGATCACATAAGTATCAGATGATGGGAAACCATGTGCTCCAAAAAAATCTAGGACAAGTATGTGTCATAGTGTGGGGCCATTGGAAGGGACAATGTGCCCATCAGCTACAGAGAATGGAAGGAAAAAGCAGATAATCCACCTGTGGTTCCAGAGTCAATGAAAAATTTGTTGTGGGATGATATCCTAAAACACTTCACACTTCCTGAAGGGGTTGAACCAGCCAATGTGAAGCGTTGGACTCTCACGAGGATGGCAACACAATTTCAGAAGTTCAAATAGCAACTCGATAAAGATTATATCAAGAAGAATCGAACTCCAAATTGGATTGAATATCCCAAGTTAAAAGAACACTGGACGTCCTTTGTGGAATACAAGAAAGGTGAAGATTTCGCTAAGGCGAGTGCACGAGGGAAGCAATGTCGTGGTAAGAAGGAGCACGACCATCATCTTGGTCGAGGTGGATATGCATTTCTAATTCCCAAGTGGCGGAAAATGGAAGAAGACCTTCTCACACAAGGTACGATACCAGCAGTCGTTGATTGGCCCCAGCGAGTGAAGAATTGGTATTAAGCTCATGGAGGGACAATTAACTCCGAACATGGTACCCTTGATTACCTACCCTCGTTACGAGAGACCGCACTTGAAATATTGAAAATAATTGGAGATATCAAAGCGGGTAGAGTGAAGGTTGACAAAGAGATCGATGAGCTCACTATGGCGCTCAAGAATCCTGAACACCCAGGACGTTGCAGGAGCTTCGGGGTGGTTCCACGGAAATTTGGCTTCTAGGGAGACATTGCCACCTATCGAAGCCACAGAAGAAGAAGAGAGCACGAAGAGGAGGAACAGTGGCAAGAGTTAGAAAAAAGACTTAAAGAACATGAATAAAAGTTGACGGCAGATATTGAACGGCGAGTGGTTGCCGCTGTAAATGAGATGGCCCCAGCACATGGACTGCCTCTAGTACAAGTTCCTTCTGCTCACAAAAGAAGTTGTGCTTCCGTGGTGGTTCCTGAAAAGCAAAGGGCAATAGAAGGAGTTCAAGTGGACAGCCAACGGTACCCTGTGGATGAAATCTGTCCGCGCACCAGATGTGAGCTTCACAAGCCATTCGGCAACATCAAAATGAAGGTATGTCTAATTCATGCTTTTATTACCTCAATAATTGGTCATATATATTACTTTGATTTTTGTGGACAGGCACTCACAATGCTAATAACTAATTAAATTTTTTTAGGTGGCGGACGGAAGTGCTTTTACATAGTTTCCTGGACAGACGGGCCACGACATGCCGATTCCACCTGGCTACGCATCAGTTAGCATAGAGAGGATATGTCAAGAAAAGACACTTAAGGATGCGCTACACGATATCATATTATGGCCAAAACGTTACATCGTCATAATCCCCGAGAATGATGGATCTCCGAGAGACCACCTGGAGCTGGCGCCATCATCGTTAGTACCTGCTTGCGAGCCTCTACAATCGTCTCCGGGGCCGTCATCGTCACTACCTGCTCGCTCACCTTCTCCGCAACAACCATACGACAATTCGGGTTATCAGTGCTCTAGCGATCACGATGATGACGTCCCTCCCAATTCACCTCAGCAACCATTCACCACATGTTCTCGAGTGCAATCTTTCAGGTCGGTGCAACCACCAAAGAAGAAACAAAAACGACCAGCAAAGAAAAAGCCCGAGGCAAAGACAGATGAAGAAACAGAAGGGACTGTACGGAAATAAGTCAAAGACTTCTTTGAAAAACAGAAAGAAAGAAGAAAACGGGAAGAGCTGGAGTCCAAAAAAATGAAGGTCGTAAGGAGAGACTCAAGGCTCTCATAGATGAGAAGGAAACAAAAAGGAGAATGAAACCTCCGTTGGATATGGACTATGAGCGTTCGGTGGACAAGTCTTATGCTAAGAAGAGACAACGAGGGTCGCCGAATAGTTACATCGAGCAAATACCTGCGTCGACGTCGGGGACCGCCACCACAGACAAGAACAACGATATTCCTACGTCGACGACGAGGACCGCCGCCCCAGACAAGAACAAGGAGATTCCTGCGTCGACATCGGGACCGCCAGAAACATCGAGCAAATACCTGCATCCACAAGTGCAAAAAGCTATTGACATCATGTCTGAAGATGAACTGGCTCGGCTCATTACCTTTTATGAACAAACAAAACTCCCTATTGGTGGTCTTATCATCTATGAAGACCTACGAGCGGATAAAAATCAAGAATTTAGATGGCGCTTTGAGCTAGGAAAACCTCTAGTGAAGCCAGAATTTGTCAACGAGCTCCCAATTAAGATGCGCAGATTTCATGATTGGTACTTTAAGAAGTCAGTTGAGGGCCTGGAGATGTTTGGTATGCTCGTGAGACCTGGAGATTTTGCCCTTCAAAACGAGAAGGTGGTCTAGCTCTGATTCGTTGATACCTATGAAATTTACCGTCTGGACGCCGTGAATACCGATCTTATGATGGCCTGGTGTCTGTAAGTGACATATTTTCATATGTTTATAAATAACTTTATTACATTTGTCGATCTACTAATTAACATCTGACTTTCTTCTTGTGTAGCCCGCAACTTACTGAGATGGGAAGGAAGGGTTATTCAAGAATTGCTTTCATGGACCCATCAAAAATACCAACGACAACCAACAATCGAGAACATTTTTAGGCACTTAGATGAGTTTCATTATAAGAACGTTGTACTACTGCCTTACAACTTCAAGTAAGTACGATTGTCATCTAATTATCATTTCTAATTCTATTTAGTTAACTCTAATCTCCACGAGGATGCATACAGATTCCACTGGGTTCTACTCATAATTAGTATCGACAATAGCAACATCAGTGTGTATGATTCATTGAGAAAAGATCGCTCAGAATACCAAGACCTTGAAGATGTATTCCAAGAGTAATAATTCTATCTATGACATTTTCTTTAATGCATCATATATATTTAGATTTTATACTAACATATTTTATCTTTTATTATTTTGCCTTAGAGCTTGGGCCATGTTCATTGCAAAGCACCAAGGAGAATTTCAACCCAAAATTAGATGGGTTTATGATTTTCCGGTACGTATACAAATAACAACTTCAAATTGAGAATATTTAAAATGTATAACACTACACATTCATTATCTGTTCTCCTCTCCAATTTAGTGTTTGAGACAAGAGCAAGGAAATAATTTATGCGAGTACTATGTTTGTGAGTACATACACCATCACAACGGCAACGCGGATGATGATAGTGTTAGTGAAAAAAACCTATTAATAATACATTATTTTTATCCTTTTTTTTATATTTAATCGCTTGCTGTATTATATCAACCTATTTGCAAATTACAGAGGATTATAAAAAGGGATGCACTCATTGAGAAGGATCGTCTCTTGGCAATTCAAGAATCTCTCATGGGATTCCTCATGGACGAGGTGGTTAATCCATAAGGAAAACATCATTATGACAACCATCCAATTGACCGAATCACCTCCGAGGAAAGCTAAATGAGACTAGAAATTTGAACCGAATCATATTTTGATGTATATATACTATATATATAGGGTTTTGATATATATATATACTAGTTTAAGAAATACTATTTATTTTCATGTGTATAAAATATTATGTGTATATACATTTATAAGTTTATATATGTAAATATATATGTTTTAATTTATATATAAGTCTAATCTAACTGTGTATATGGTATATATAGACATATATATACCTATATACAAGTTCAAATACGTATACGTGCATATAGGGGTTAGCTAACAATTAGAATATACGCTCGAATCGAAAACAAAAAAAGAGAAACGAGAGACCAAGTTGATCTGTAGTTCCAGCTATGATCCTCATACCGATGGTCAGACGGAAAGGGTAAATCAAATTGTAGAAGACATGCTCCAAGCAAGCATTTTGCATTTTGATAAGAATTGGGACAAGTGCCTGTCCTTAGCAGAGTTCTCACATAACAACAGTTATCAGGCTAGTTTGAAGATGACACCGTTTGACGCTTTGTATGGACGGAGATGTCGTACCCATTTGAACTGGTATGTAGTCGGAGAGAGGACAGTTTTTGGCCCCAAGAGTAAAGGGGTGGGCGCAGGTGCTCGCGTGCCCTCCCTTTTAGTCTCGGTTCGTAATACCACACAGGACTAAAGGATCCTTTAGTCCCGGTTGGTTCAACCGGGACTAGAGAGGCTTTTGTCTCTGAATTTTAGTCCTGGTTGGACTTGAGAGACTTATACCCCTCTACCAATCGAGACTTAGAGACCTATACCCCTCTGAACTTGATAAGAACTTTAGTTATTTTTTTATGAAAAAGTGCATTATTCTTAGCAAGGATAATTGAACCCGGCCGGCTTTGCTCAAGCCGAACTCATGACTGGGGGAAAACAGATATCTAAGACTTCAACATGGCACCCACAGAAGATCTCTCCATCCCACCACCTGTGCTTCGACATAGGCCCAGAGAATAAAAATTAGATCACGGCCTGCAATCTGGTGAAAAGGAGAGGGATCATCCAACCTGCTTCGTTCCTCCTGTTTGATCACCATCCGTGAGAGAACCAAGCTCGAGCGAGCCAAGACACCAGGTCAAAACCAGCACAAGCAGTCAGCATTATTCGAAGAGGAATCTCCACGCACATACCCCATATATACGCGCGCCACTGCCACGGTACCTGCACAGCCCCGGCCGCGCATCGTCCCCAGTATTACCTAGCTGCCATTATCGCCGGTCTCTCGCGCGCCATGGTCGTGCCGTCGGCGGCGAGCCGGGAGATGGCGCCTGAGTCGCTCCCGCTCGGCATTATCCCGACGGTGGACATGTCGTCGGCGCCCGACGACCTGGCGCGCCGTCTGGTGCGGGCCTGCTCGGAGCGCGGCTTCTTCAAGGCCATCAACCACGGCGTACCGGCGCGCGCCGTGGCGCGGCTGGACGCCGCGGCGTCGGCGTTCTTCGCACTCCCCGCGCGGGAGAAGCAGGTGGCGGGGCCGCCCGACCCGCTAGGGTACGGCAGCCGGAACATCGGGGGAAACGGCGATGTCGGCGAGCTCGAGTACCTCATCCTGCACACCGACCCCGCCGCGGTGGCGCGCAAGGCCACGGTCATCGACGCCGAGGATCCGTCGCGCTTCAGGTACGACTTATATTTGCAGCTCGATCTGTATGCAATTATGCATGCATGGGCCTCTCTCATCTCTCTATAATGTTCCCTTTCTTTCTTCTGCGTATAATTTGCATATATGTTAATATTGCTTGTTACATCAATTGATGCTGCTTGATCATGTCACGGCCTCCATTTTGGTCTCTTCTAGTTGGGAATTTGCAACTCTCTCTCTCTCTCCTCTCTCTCTCTCATACGATAGTATTGTGAAATCTATTTGTGATGCATCACCCATCCCATTTTTTTACAAGGAGGACATACATGCATATGATCAGATCAGTTTCATGCATGGTAATAATGCGCGAGAGTTTTCATGTGTTCGATCCTATAGCAAGTAGATTAACCCGATGCGACGTCGTCCAATGGGCGGTAAGGTATTGGGGGTACCGCTGTTCCGGATTTACTGGAAGCTTGTGATTGTAGTTTTACTATAACAATATTGACTTCTGAATGTGTCTAGTAACTAAAATATTTAGATTTCCCGCCGTCAGCATATCCAATGGAACAAAATGCTGGCAGAGAAGAATAAACACCGCTTCATATGGATAATGAATTAAACATGAATAAGATGGGACCATATCTAGTGGAAACCGATCTCTTCATACAAACTATGGAAACTTCAATCTGAGTCACACGATGTTGATCCAACGGAGATCTCATGGGAGGTGGAAGGGGTGATTTGCGAAATCACCTTTGCAAATCACGCCTCCCACCTCCCATGAATTTTGTATGGAGAGGTTGGTTTCCACCTGATATGTTGCCGAATAAGATTAACTATACCGTAGAGGGACAATTTTTCATATGGTGCACCTTGAAAGTAAATTAATATTCGACGAACCACCCGCTTCTGTGAAATCATTTATAAAACACTTGAAAAACATATTCACAAGTTTTTGAAGAAAAAATATCAAAACAATATCAGAGTCATAAAGGCAGTAATCGACAACCATATAATGTCAAGCTCAAATTGTATATTTAACTTAAGTTGTGGGAGTGAAATTGGCAAAGAACAAGAACCAGTAATGAGTTTCTGCAATTTTTTATTGTCTTTTTCTTGCTCTGTGTATGCTATATATCACACCGAAGAAGTTGACGTTAGCCTTAAAATTCCGTATGCTTCTTTTTTTGTATTTTTCTCAATTTTATTTATCCCTTGGAATTTTAGCCTTCAACTTTTATGCACCGCCACCTTCTCTACATATAGGACATGCATGTATACAAGAACTTTAGTATAAACATTTCTTTTGAAGGTTTTTGAAATTTCCTCCGATCACTACCGGAAACGCAGCCTCTACCGAGAGCTCTGCTCTGTGCCGAGAGTCAGATCCAAAGCTCTCGGCACAGTGACGCTTTGCCGAGAGCAAAGATCGAGCTCTCGGCACAGAAAAAACCCGCGGTACAGACGTGCATGCATTGTAGCCTTGTACGCCAAATACTTTGCTAGGACACTTTATTTGTGTGCATGCATTGATATAGTACTGAAGGTTATCTTACAAAGTTAAGGAAAATTATAATACAACGCTGAGCCGGACACTAGGTCACTAACAAGTATTATGTGAAAATTAGTACACCTGAGGTACAATAATACCATAAATGAAGAAGGTAGAAACTGAAGACCATGCCTTCTTATCCTAATTGTGCGGCGAGGATACAGTACTCTTTTTCGAGCCGAGTTCTAGTGCAATCGGGTATTCTTTTTCGAGCAGAGTTCTCGTGCAATCGTAACTACGACAGGAACTTAAGCAGGCGTCCACAGTGACGGAGTTCACTCTTCATAATTGTGGCAATACTGTAGCACTTGTATTTGATCTCGATCCTTTTTCTATAAGAGACCAAATTAAGAATGAAAACAATGGTAGTACATATAGGAATTGCCAAGTCCACCTGGCGTATTGCGTTTTACATCAGTTCGTCAGGATCGGAAGGACGGTGTAAGGCCCAAATGTCACTTCGGAGCCACAGACCGTACGAAACCGTGGTCTTGGCTGTTGGCGTGTGGAAGGGCGCAGCTTGTGATGCATCCAGGGTGCCGGCCGTACCAAATGGTGTCTTTCACCACATGCAGCCTTGGATGCTGGAGAGAGCGTGACAGATCATGTCAATTGCAATCGCTTGGCCCGTTGGAAAATCTGTCGCCGTACGTGACCAGTTGCAGATATGTAACCGGTCGAGTCTGCACAGCATTGTGTTTATTTTGGTTCCTAATTCAATATATGTTTAATTCTTCTAATAAGCATTCAAACATTAAATGGACGGACCTTATAAAAAGCACCGTAGAAACCAAACACCTCCTAAGCTTACTCGGCAGTGTTTATGCACTAGCACCACCAGCTTTTTCATTGTTGATCAAGCATTCATGTAAGCATGTTCCTGAACGATTTTAGCTTCACACCTGACAGTACATGCTACAAAATTTGACCTTCTGGGCCACAGCATTTGTCGATCGACACTAACATCAGCATGTCATGTCAGACAACTTTTGTTTATTGTCTAGTACAATTGCCTAGCTGCCCTATAATAACCCTATCTTTGGGGAAGTTGTGTCCTCGGTGATAATCCTACTTTCTTCCTTGTTCTAGTTTGTTTGCAGCTTTTTTCAGTCGCTGCAGTTTCGGTCATTAATCAATCTTTTCCCAATCTGCCTTTTGCCGCAGTAGTCACAATTCAATTGACACCCCAATCACTCCAAAAAAAAAGAAATAAAAAAAGCCTCCTTGACGCTTCTGCCCTTGCCCAAAATGCATGCCACGGACCACGGTAAATGAAATCTACTACGAAAAAATTAATGAAATATACTCCGGCAAAATTTGTACTTTTCAAAAAAATGTAGCAACAACTCAAATTATTGGTTCTGTCCTCCTCTGTATAGTCTGTACTTTAATGTACGTCTGTACGCTGTACCTGAACCTTCCGATACGGTACACTGACATCGTCACAAGTCACTGCTTTTAGATCGGAGTGAAATATATCTTTGCTACTACAGTATATTCCGGTGCATTGCATGGATTTGCCAAACATTTGGGGTTTGATTTTCAGTCTCGGATCCATCTCTGCAGCTTAGCAGTGAACGAGTACGTCGACGCGGTGCGGCATCTCGCGTGCCGGGTCCTGGACCTCCTCGGCGAGGGCCTAGGCCTCATGGACCCGGCGTCCTTCAGCCGGCTTATCTCGACTAACGACGACGACTCCCTCCTCCGGATCAACCACTACCCTACTTCCACCGCCGCCCTGCAGGGTCTAGGTGGCCAGAGCTGCGCCAAGGGCAGCATCGGGTTCGGTGAGCACACTGACCCGCCGATCCTCAGCTTGCTCCGCGCCAACGACGTGGATGGCCTGCAGGTGTTGTTGCCCAATGGCCACGGCACCGGTGACCACTGGGTCTCCGTGCCGGCTGACCCGTCCGCGTACTTCATCAACGTCGGCGATGTCCTTCAGGTCAGTGTATATAGCTTCTAAAAAGGGCAGCCTAATGGCATTTAGCCCACTAAAACAGGCTATAGCCCGCTAAATACCGGCTATATCCCGTTATAACGTCACTCATGCCACTAAACGCCTTAGCCAATTCTCTTTCTCTATATATACACACACAAGCGCCTTTATTTTTTCCAATTATTGTTGTTACAAACAATTTTAGCCACATTTTTTTCCTTGGGCATTGTTTGGTGACGACGTACATATGTGCAGGCTCTGACGAACGGGCGCCTGATGAGCATCCGGCACAGGGTGATGGCCAGCAGTAGCAGGCCGCGGCTGTCCACCATCTACTTCGTCGCACCGCCGTTGCAAGCGCGGATCACGACGCTGCCTGAGATGGTTGCCGCCGGCACGCGCCGGCGGTACCGACCATTCACCTGGGCGGAGTACAAGAAGGCCATGTACGCACACCGGCTTAGCCACAACCGCCTCGACCTCTTCCACACCTCCGGCGACGATGCAGACTGACACAGTGTCATGAACCGCAAGGCCATCAAGAGACAAAGAAGATTGGAGGAACGCCTAGCCAGGCGGGCGGCATGTGAGTTGAAAACTTCAAGCAGGCTTTCGTGTGGGTAATTGCGTAGTGGGCTAGCTTTGTTATCTGTTGCGTATGTGGCCTTTTAGGCGTAGGCCCAAGTGAGTTGGAGCTCTGGCGGCTTAGCTTATATGCGCCGGCCATCTCTTGTAACAGACAGGCTGGAACAGACTCATCTAATCGAACACGCCATCGTCTTCCTGGCGATGTCCCTTCCTCCAACTTTGTTCTTCTCAATTCCCTAACTGAATTCTGTCTCCTCGTATCTCGAATCCCCCATTTCCACTCTCTGGTCTTAACACACAGCTGAAGAGTGTGAAAGATCTGGTCATAGACGACGAGAGACATGTGCAAAAATTTTGCAGCTTGGAAGGTGACTGGTATGTATTTGTTGGCAGTTCTTGTACACTGAGATGTACTTCAATTTATATGCTTTGTGGCAGGGAGGGAGTTCAGGCTTGTATAGGCTACTGTATAAGTATGTATAGGGGTATTTCTTGTACTATATATGTGATAATTCGTTATTATTTATTTTATTTCATATGATATAACTATATAAGAACTATCAAAGAAGACACATTTCATGGAGTCTCAGGAGACGCAAGTATTAACCGACGTCTCCTATAAGTCTGAAAAATCTGTCTTGGTCAATGCACGTCAACTATCTACACAGAAAGGATACATATACGTGTTTTGTTAACCAATATCTCCTTTCAGTTCGCATGTCATAGGAGACGCGAGTTTACAATGCAAAATACACATCAGTCACATCTCCTTTGTGGTACCTCAAAGAGGTTTGTGTTCTAAATACACGTCATCGATGATGGTGATATTATTAGAGACGTGCTTTTGGAAAATGTGTCTCCTATGTTTTCGCACATCGAAGACACTTTTTAAAACCACATAATATCTCGATCATGGTGGCTCTGAGAACCCTATCTGTTATTTTCAGTATGATATCTGTTATGTACAATGATCATAATTTACTCTCCAGTTGTAACATGATTTGATCAATTATAAAACCATGATGTTGCCGGCGTTGACTGCAATTATCATAAGAAACCAATGAAAATTGTATACATGCTCATAAATATTAGAACTAAATAAAATTAACAAGAATAATTAGTAAATCAAATCGTTTATTCGATGATAATCGCACTTACTTGAATTCATATGGTAGTAGTATGCAATTCTTGTAATGTAGCTCAGACAAGGTCCTATAGATTAACTTGATTGTTTTCTCTGGTTGCTTATGGACATCGTGTTGGTTAACCCTAGATGGGTCCATGAAAACAACTTGTCATAACCCTTCTTTGGCATCTCAATGAGTTGCAAGCTACAGAAAATGAAAGAAATGTTAAATAGTCGATCGACATACGCAACAAATTAATTAATAAACATTACAGACACCAGGACATGATAAGATTAGCGTTCAGAGCGTCTAAATGGTAAATTTCATAAATATCTTTGAACTGCAACCAGACCACCTTCTCACCTTCAACGGCAAAATCTTCTGGTCTAACAAGCATACCAAACATCTCCATGTCATTCTTTGATTTTTTCATGTAACACTCATGAAATTAGTACATCTTAGTTGGGGGGTCCTTCACCAATTCTGGCCTGACCAAAGGTTGCCCTAGCCGAAAGCGCTATCTAGGTACGAAGTTTCTAACCGGAGATGTAGTTCTTCATTGTCAAGAATAGCACCTATATGCATCCTTGTTTCTTCCACAAAAGTAATGAGGTGCGCTAAGTCTTCTATAGGCATATTTGCAAGAAGTTGTTCTTTTGCATTGAGGCTGGAGGCAACATAAGTCTGTGCATTTGTTTGCTTTTTCTTGCAGTGGCCGATGTCGACGTCGACGTTGACGCAGGTATTTTTCTTGATGTAACTATTTGGCGACCCTCCTCGTCTCTTCTATAGTAAAGACTTGAAAAGTGAACGGTCATAATCCGTTTTCAATGGTAGGCTTCTCTTGGTTTCTTCCTTCATTTTTACGAAAAATACAACTTCTTTGGATCTTTTTTTTCTCCTCGAGCCGCGTGTATCAAAAGTCTTTACGCATATTCGCTAAAAAATCTTTGACTCCTTGATTTGAAATCACATCTGTTTCTTCATATGTCATCATATTCTAGCTTCTTTCTAACGGGCTCAGACTTTTTCTTCAGTGGTTTTTTCTGCTTTGGTGGTTGCATTGTAGAGGAAGATTGTCCTCGAGAACTCTTTGTTGCCTGCTTTGTGGGCGGTGGTTGCTTTGGCGATGCTTGGGAAGGGATGTCATCGCTCTCACCACCAGAATTGAATGGATCTGGTGGAGATGGTGAGCATGATGTGATGGTAGTCCCGATTGTGATGAACACAGCCCTGGAGATGATGATGTTGGTGGATGCGGGGATCTCTCAGCAGGATTGCTGCCACATTCTCGAGGATTATTATGCAAAATGTGTCCACAATATGATATTGTGAAGCACATAATTGAGTGTCTTTTCCTTGTCACCTCCCGGGATCTTTAGCTCTAGGTGTTCAAATCTTGGATCACAGATCTCCTCCACACCGACCGAGCCGTAACCAGGTGGAATACACTACGTGAAAAACTGGCTTTGGTAACAGGCGTAGATCACCTTTGGTAACGGGCAATGTGCCCGTTACCGATCAAGTGTTACAAATAAGTCAAGAAAGGTAACGGGGAGATGCCTATTACCTATAACACATATTCATAATGGGCATAAAACAACAACCGTTACCACAACTAGCCACCAGTCACATGAAAATGACTATTTCTCTAGGCCCATAGGGAACTTTGGTAACGGGCACCAAAACAAAGCCCGTTACTGTGAAATCAATATCAGAGACGCGTGTGGTACCTGCATCTCCGATGTCTCAACGAAAGGGCTCTGTTGTGGGGCCCTCCAGTCAGTCTTGGTAATGGGCTTTTACGACGGCCGTTACTTTGTTGGCAAGTTTGTAACGGGTGTTCCAATTGAAGCCATTTACTCAGTGGTCACTGTTTGTAACGAGCTTTAATTAACACCCGTTACAGATACGTAGGCCACCCCTACAGTAACCAGCTGCCTGCTTGCCGACTGCATCCTGGATCCAGCCAGGATTTGGCAACCATCAGGGGCTGCATCCTGGAACCAGCCAGGGTATGACTAAATTCACAAAAATTAGATCCAGGATCCAAATTCACAGAAATACACAATTCACATGCATCATATGACAAAATTCAACATCATCATCTCACACAAGGAGGAAATGCGTCTCCCAAGGAGGAATACAACAATATCACAAAAATTCATGGACGAGGAGGAATAGAAAAATTCATGGACAAAGAGGAATGCAAAAATTCATGGGCTGCTTTCTTTTAATCGAAGCATGTGATAGGCACAACAGAAGCCGCAGAGTCTGGATCCAGTAGGTTGTTGGTGGCACTGCAATAAATGTACAAAGAAAAATAGTGGTGGTCGAGAAGAAATAAACTCAAGCTTTAGTACTAGCTTCCACACGGAGGAAATAAGTGGTATGTACCTTAACATATTTGACGTGTTCCAAGGGGCAAGACGCAAGAACTTCTTTTTACCGCAGTAACGTTCCCAAGCGCTACAACGAAACAAGCAACGATGGTTAGGACACTATTAATTAATATACTCTGTACAATTTGTTGAGGAATGTCGGTAGGTTAAGAAAGAAATAACTTACTCATTAATGATTACCTCAAAAGGGCCAGTATTAGTATTAATTTTCTTCAATGAATCAAGATAGTACACCTTCCACTGCTTCGGAATGATCGCCACTACAATCCAATGGTTCGTACTGAGATAAGCGGTAAGAATTAAATCCTTTGTAGCATATAGGTTGAAGGCATTGAGCATATAGAATACAGATAAAGCAAGAGTGTTATCTGTGTTGTTCAACATTGTCGAGCAAAGGCATTCAGGATCAAGGTAGCCAACTGCAGGGCCCTTGTTCTTAACTTCTACAGTCATATTCATATTTGTAAGAAAAAACAATGTGGAAGAAGGCAAAATACGTGGTAATAAAGATGATGTGAGGCAAAAAGCACAGTTCGATAGAGGATTAGATTAGTGAGAAGCAGATTAAATTTTCAAGCAACTTACAGGATGAAGCAGCGGAGAAGTATCAGATCCAAAGCATCCAAGTTCAAGACATCGTACAAATCACTGAGTTGCACAGGTAGCTGCTAGAGTGAGTTTGACGATTCATCTCTCTTCAGCCATGCATTGGTCTTGGGCCGAAGTGCGACCATAGTTTGAGATTCATCATCTGACTTACCACATTGCATGTAGAATGTGTGGAGCTTTCTGGTAAAAGGAGCAGCCTTTTTGAGATCACCATCACTGAGAAGGCTCTTTCCGAATTTGTAATTTGGGTTAACCATGGCCCAAGGATTCTTCTCGATGTCACTCTGAGATTGCTTTGAGTTAATCATATACCAATGATTCTCCTTGGTGTTTCTTTTAGATCGCTTTCTAGTAGGTCTCTCTGGTGTAGAGATATTATTTTCGGCTAGTTTCTTTCCTTGCTGATTTGAAATGACTGAAGGTTTCTCAAGGGCTTTCTTGCCTAGTGGTGTCTCACCAAGACCTATTACAGAGGTATTAGGCCCAGATGTACCTGCTTTGCCATGATTGTTTTGAGCACTTCCGTTTGGGGTGTAAGTTTTGTTGGTTCATGAGGAGGAGAAGGAGGAGGAGGTGGTGGGTGTAGTGGTGGGGATGGAATATTTGGTGTCTCTTGCGGATGTGGGGATGCAAGTTTTTCTATTTTTTCAGGACTAGTAGTAGGTGGGGATGGAATATTTTGTGTACTTTCCGGATGTGGGGATGGAATGTGTGGGGATTGAGGAGGAGGAGGAGGAGGAGGAGGGGAACCATATGAGGAAGGAACCTTTATCGTACTATGTGAACTATAAGGAATATGTACAATAGCCTGTGAACGAGATATACATGTTGGTGCTCCTTTGATGTCAATCCGACACCTTCTCCACTGTAACCTCTGTCCTTGAGCTTGTACGAGTTTCATCACCTCGTCATTAGGAGGGTATTCCAACAGTTCATCCGCAAAGATAGTATATACAGTGATCACTTCAACCACAACACAATCTTCATGAATCGGGACTGTTTGTAGTGTAGTCTCCTCTAGATGAACAAGACCAAGTGCAGCCTCACATTGAAGCCCCCTCCACGTGATCCATAGGCCACAATGCGTGGGTTCAGTCAATATGCCTATAACGTCTTCGTGCGTACGATCGTCACAGTGCACCTCCGTTGCTAATTCTGCAGAGCCATCGATCAAACCTACATTTGCTGACACACAGCTGCTCTTCAGTTTGGCGGGTGAAGGGCTTGCGCGATTGGACATTGGTGACAACACCATCTGGTGACAAAACCACCTCTGCATCTGCATGTTCTCCATTCACATCTCAGCCACTAGTTCTTGCTTGATTTGTTCCTTTATCTGTTCCATATCAAATGATGTGTCAGTCTTCGTCCTCTTCCTCTTCCTGTACATCTTGATGTGCTGAGGCCATGCATACTTCCAGCCCTGGTAGCTTGAGACACTACGCACACGACCGTGTTGTTCAGGGCGGCCCAAGCACTGACTTAGCACACCATACTCCCTCTGCCCTGCCATTCCTGAAGATTCTGCACATGCAATCTTCTCCTAGATTTCCGCAGCCAATTTTTATGTCTCTTTATTGTTGAACACTATCACGGCAACACGGTCTTTAATCACTAGCTTACTCCTTGCTTGTAGCCAATTCCTAGAACGATCGTCAGGGTAGGCGTCATATGGGTTGGGGATACCAGCTGCAGCTAATTGTCTGTCCTCTTCCTCCCATTGTTCTAGTTTCACAGTATAACTAGCTGGACCCATGTTGTGCTCGCTTGTGTTCCAGCTTCGGAGTTCTTTGAACTTCACACTAGCAGATCAGGCTTGCTCGGTTTATGCATGTTTCATGAACTCCTTCCACTATTCGGGGACAATAAACGACTGCCTTGTAAATGGCTCAAGGCCTTTTTCGATAAAATCTTGCCTAAGCTGAAATCTGAATTGTGTCCATGCCTTGGCTACCGTCTTCCAAAAAAGCTCGAATGTCTGCAGTTTCGCATCTTCCTGTAACTTCAAGTGTTTCTGCACATGCTTATCAAACATGTCTCACTTTTCATCATTGCTTAGTTCTTTGGTTTCCAACAAGTTCAAAGGTATCTTTTGTCTAGCAACGAGCCCCGCAAGCACCCTGAATCTGCGCTTTTGAGTCAATGGTACAGGCATCCCCACTATGTCGACCTCAGTGACTATCATTGCGTCACTGGGCTACTTTGTGGATGTCCTTGGCGCTCTACCTCAGCGCTGAGCCCCACCCATCTGGTCTTGTTGTGCACTAGCAGTGCCATAACCCTCTTATTCATCTTGTGGCCCAGGTCTATAGTCCTCGTCAGAATTATCATGTGAATTAATAGTCAAGGGAATTACAGTAAATACTTTAGCCCACTGTAATATTATCGGTTCTTGGTAAACCGTTAACATAAATGGATAATTCAGTAACCAAAAAATTAGTGCAGGCAAAGCGACTATACCATTTTGAAGAGCAAGATGCAGGCTGCCTCGGTTGCTCATGAGGTACTTATTCAACTTGAAGAGAATGTGCAGATGTGCATAGGAATAAGAGCAAAACCAAATGTAAGAGTCAATCTAAAGGGAAATGCCAAGTATGTATATGATCAACAACTAAGTATGTCCACATGTACTTATACAAAGGAGCCACGACATACACTGCAATTCCCACAAGTACAAGTAATATTATACGCATTTATATAAAAAGAAAACCATACGCACGCATATGTTGTATACTTGATTACCTGAACGCATGTGTGCTGCAAAAAGCGCGCTTGGCCTAATTCTATAAACTCGAGCAAATATACCAAATTACCTTATTACTGAATTGATGTTAATTTTACAATTTTTTCCGAGTTGGTAGAATGCATTTACCGAATTGTATAAGACATTTTTAGAGCGGCATACCATAAACTGAAATCCTAGATTCGCCACTGACCTTCGCACTGTCGGAGCGTAGGGATCTCTACTCCTCCTTGCTTCCTGCTCGTCGCCACGTCCTCGTCCTCGCGTCGCCCTTGTCGTCGATGGATCCCTCCTCTAGTAGTCGTCGTCGTCGCCGCTGCCACATCTGGGTGCCTCCTCCTGTAGATCTCACTGTCAGAGGTGTGGTGCGCATCATGCTGAGCGTGTTGTGGCATGCGTCTCAGCGAAGGGGTGTAGAGTGGGTCACAACGTTGGGGAAGGTGAGGGGGACGAAGGCGAGGGGAGAAAGTGGCGGCGGCGGCACGAGGGGAGAGTTGGAGGAGACTGCGTGAGTGAGCGTCCTTCAATGCCCAACTAACCTAGCGCGAGTGGGCTTGTGTGGGCCTTAAAACGAGTAATATAGGTCACATCACCATGCAAACTAACTCATAAGTCATAACAAACATATTCACATCCGACATGCATCAGCAGGGCACATCACCAAAATAAGACTACATCAGCTGTGCGCATCACCAAACTAGATTGTTGCTGCAAGGAAACTAGTTAGCTAGCTAGATGACTTTTGTGTTGCTGCCTCAAGTTCAGCTAGCCTTGTCTCTAGTTTTGCAAATCTTTCTGCCAGCTCAACATTCTTCTTTAGAAGTTCAATCTCCTGCCTTTTTTGTGCGGCTTTAAGCTGCTCATCCTGCTTGTCGATTCCTTTCTAGATGTAGTCATTGTCATCACGAGTATCTGCACGGTCCTAAAACAAAGGAAAAAATTATATTGATGCAAGCTCCATAACAATTGTTATTTGCAAGAAAGCTGTTTTAGCTCTAACTAATTTCAAAACTTGCCTGCTTCTCTTCAGCCGATTCCTTGAGCTTGTTGATTTTAGTCCAAATCCTGTCAATGTCATGTGCAACAACTTCCTACAACAAATGGAAATTGCTGCATTAGAACAATCGATCAATGAAGATGTGAAGGTTCAAGGACCAATCTCGTGCGTGATGGTTTCAGAACTTGCCTCGTGGTCTTCAAAATGGTCGCCGGAGTTGTTGCCGGAGTCGTCGCCGGAGTTGTTGCCAGAGTCATCGTCGGAAGAGATGAGGTCTACCAGCACCACTCTTCTGCGCGGGACGCCGCTAGACGAGTCCGCGCTCACCTCAATGGGCGTGGACCGCTTCTTCCTTCGCGTTGAGGAAAAAACCCTACCTCTCCATGGCTGTTATAATTTTTAGAACACACTAAGATGTTATTATAATTGTTATATCGTAAACAAGAGATAAAAATTCTAATTTTAAGAAATTTGATTAGACAAGTGTGGTTGTTGATATTTTATTCAAATACTAAATTAGCAACTATGAATTATTCATATTTTTTAGGATTTTTTTGGTGATGTTTATGGGGTATAATATTTGAGGGAAGGAAGTTTCAATTCAGAAAAAATAGTGTCAGGCCCACACATCAGCGTCATAAGCCTATATAAAAAAGATAACTGTAGCCTTCCTGACCGACAAAGGCGATGCAGGTAGACTAACCATCGTCGCCAACAGTTCTCCATTATGCCCCTGGTCGGCATCCGCCCTGGCGACGATGGTACACTAACCATCATCGCCAACAAGTGTTCCATTGTTAGAAATGCCCCTTGTCGAATGAATATGCATCCGCTCCGGTGCCCTGACACCTGCCCCCTTCTTCTTCCCCGATATGAGCTCCACCGTCGTCACCCGCCCGTCCTTCCCCGCCGTCACACACATTTCGCACTACGCCGATTCGTCTGGAGGTGCACGTGCGCGGATTAGGGTCCAAGGTTGCCGGAGCAGCAGTAATCACTCTATCAGCTTGGATCCAGTCAGTGAGCTAAGCGGCTTTCCAATGGTCCCTTGCCCTGACTGTGGTATGGATCGGGTGGTGGAGGGGCGGACGCAGAAGGAAGGTGAAAACCACAGTCGTCTTTATTTCAAGTGTGCAAGGAACTCGGTGAGTAGTCTGCTGTGCCTTCCAAATCTGTATTAGGGTTCTTATGTGGTTTTGATTCTACAGTACTCCTAGAATTGTGGATTTTATCGTTTCCGCAAGGAGTATCTCTAGATACTGAAGGATGCTGGCGTCATTGTTTTTCAACCGTCGAACAGGGCTGATGCGGTCGATAAAGTAGTTGATTCAGTGGAATGTCAAAATTGGGAGCGATGAGCAGAGGCAAGCACTTGAGGACAAGCAGAGGGAGAAAGCACTAGAGGAGAAGATGGAGAATGTGATCTAGAACATGAACTTGATTATTATGGCTGTTGTTTGTGTAGTATTTGGATGTTTACTAGGGATGTATGCTGCAAAGAAGTAATTGTAATGTTAAAAGTGGTGCTTTTGCTTCATTCGTGTGGATGAAGAATGAAAAATTTGTCACATATGACAAACTTAAATGTATGAATGATGAATGAATGGAATGACAATTGGGTCACAAATGTTAATGTGTCACACATCACAAAACTCATCAATTCATCTGTGTTGACATTTCATTGCAGCACGAGGTAAAGGAAATGCGGATTATTAAAACTAACAGAGTAACAAACTTCTGGCATAACTCTGGCATATATACACATTGCAATTCATTGTGAACTGCTACCGTATAATGACACAAATGGAGTATCAAACGTCTGGCATACACATTGCAATTCATTGTAAGCTGCTACCATAGACATTGCAATGCCTTCCAAAATAGGAGACATGGATTGATCTACCGCGTCTCTTAGATCTACTAGTTCATCACAAGTTCAACATACACAGATGTACTAGCTAGTCCATCACAAGTTCAACAAGCACACTGGAAGAACACATTAACATAGGATCAAATTAATTAAGCAGAGGTAGTCGCCGCCGGAGGAGCCCACCGTCGGAGTCAGAGTCGGAGCTGGAGACGTCGAGGCCGCCATCGTCATCGTCATCTGGGGGGACCACTTCTCTCTCCAACTTTCCAGCTAAGACATTGACCTTGAAGGCGTAATCCATCATGATCGTCTGCAGCGGATCAGTGGGTCATTGGACCCCGAGATGAACAACCATCTTTCCAAGACTCTGCCAAGCCTGGTAGAGCATCTTCATTGAAAACAGGCACCCTCAAAATTTACTTTTGAAGCACGCAGGGGTGGCGACACCTTGCTCCGAGGCGGCTTCAGCCGCCTCACCTCCTCAGGCGGGGGCGGCGACACCTCCTCGGGCTCGGTGGGTGGGTGCGGCAGCACCTCCTCGGGCTCGGCAGGCGGGGGCGGCGGCACCTCCTCGGGCTCGGCGGGCGGGGGCGGCGGCACCTCCTCCCTCCCCAGCTTCCTTGATGGCTCTCTTGACACCATGCGCTTGCTTGAGGAAGGAGAAGCTCTTGGTTTCGCTTCTTGGTGACTGGAGACGATGGTGCTAGGGTTTTCTTGGTGCCGCGGTTGACGAAGTTCTTGCCCGGCCAGGATTTATATTGACAAGATGGCGAACCGTCAGGCGGTCGGTCACACGCCTCGGAACCCGTGTCCGCTCAGGAGAGCTCTTGGCCACAAAAATCATGTGGTCACAAGGAGACGTGTGACTGTTCATATTTTATTAGAAAAACCAAATACCCAACTACTCCTATGAGTTGCACGATTCTTAAAAATTATGAATTGTTCATATTTTTATTAATCTATATAACTTATATAATTGGTACCCACTAACTATCATTAACTTCATTTCTCTCTTCATGCAAGCTACCCACATCATCTCCCATCAAACTAAGGGTTCTTAACTCTATCTCTTTTTATCTTCATTACCCCAATTCTTTGTTCATACAAACAACCCACATCAACTTCCACCAAATAAGGGTTATTGCATAAACTGGTTGTGGTAGCAAATTTGTTCATAATTTATCTAAAACGTTTCTCATATCTCGCAGCAACGCGCGGGGAATTACCTAGTTTTTAGGTGCTACTTTATGGACCCTAATTTTTGAGGGAAGCAATTAAGTGTCATTTCAAAAAAAAGCGTTAAAGAAGGTAACCATTTCTCGCGCACCAGCCAACAAATCGACCCAGGTTTGCTAACCCGCGTCGGCATTGACTACTACCCCCTCCATCCCAAATATTGCCCCTTTCTTCTTTTCCAATGGA
Source organism: Cenchrus americanus (assembly GCA_947561735.1). Classification (NCBI taxonomy): domain Eukaryota; kingdom Viridiplantae; phylum Streptophyta; class Magnoliopsida; order Poales; family Poaceae; genus Cenchrus; species Cenchrus americanus. The sequence goes on from OX387244.1 coordinate 192,850,808, forward strand.
TAAGTGCAGCACTTCCCTTGAAAAAAACACAGAGGAGGCATGGAGACAGATGATGAGCGCCTGATTTTCATTGTAGTATCAAGATTTTGGTGACCCTATTTGCAATCTGGGTATATACAACAGTTTTTGTGATCTTCTATCATACGCTGGAACTTTGCCTTTTCTTTATTATTTTCACAGCCCCTATGTGCATCCTGTATATCCTGATCAAGATCATCTGCAGGGCCGTGTTCTCGCAACTCTTCTTCGTCAGCATCTTCCATTAAATTATCTATAAATGTTTGCCCCACGGTCTAGTATGGAATGTTATTATCATCCTCCTCCTCTTCTTCGTTGTCTTCTAACACAACCCCTCTTTCACCGTGTTGGGTCCAAACCACGTAGTTTGGCATGAATCCCTTTTTAATCAAGTGGAGGTGAAGAGTCTTCTAGTTAGCGTAGTCTTTTCGTTTCTGCACTGGGTTCTTGTTTGCTTTGGCCACTTCGAGAAAAGAACACATGCCATCGACATACTCCTTGCTTTTTCTGTCGGTATTCATCCATTGTCGGTTCATTTACATCATATTAAGTGAAAACAGAACTGTATTGTTTTCATTAAATAGCAAACAATAAACATGCTTCATGAACCTATTGATTATTTGAAGATAATACGTGAATTCAGAGATGTGTTTGAAGTAGTGGTTCAAAAGTTAGAAGCTGACATAGCGCACAACATCCAGTACTAATAGGAGCAAGCTATCCAAACTTAATGTTCTCAGTGACACCTCTCAGAAGGTCAGCTTCAGCATACACAACGACATCAAGTAAGACTTCAACATTCTCTCGCAATTTCTAGGTAAGGCTGATGGTTACTTGTAATATCACTTCAATAAGGCAGATGGTTACTATTGTCCTTGTTGCCTCAACAAGGATGTTCGAGGATGTTGTCTAAGAGCTATAGTATCTTTACTTTTTAATATCACTTTAATAAGGTAGATGGTTACTGTTGTCCCTTCAGCCTCAACAAGGATGTTCGAGGATGTTGTACAAGGACAACAAGTAACCATCTGTTTGATTGAAGTGATGGAGGCTCTTGGAATCGAGGTTGTCGCCGATCTCTTGGACGACCTTCCGTACTTGATGCTGCTGTATATGCTGAAGCTGACCTTCTGAGAGGGGTCATTAAAAAATTATGCTTGGACAACTTACTCCTATTGGTCTAAATTTCTAATACCTAAAAAGTAAAATTATATTTTCCTAATAATAAAGAACAAAATAATGGTTAATAAAAATAAATAAAGAAAAAACAATGCTAGTAAGTAGTTTATTTTTTCAATATCAAAATAACCTTATTATTTAATCGAAATCATAATACTGATATATGAAAGAGAAATTAAATTACCATTATTTGCATGGTACTAATCCATTTTTTATGTATGTTATTTTCTTAACTCATTTTCTTACTGACAATATTTTCTATAAACTCGCTTAAAATAAAGCTGCCTAAATGCTAAATTTATTCTATGTCTCATTCTACCTAAACGTAAAATTCAATTTCCTTTATATAAAAAAAACTCTTAATAAAAATGAATGAAAGAAGATACAATGTTAGTAGCTAAATAACTGCTTGTTACTAAATCTAAAGTATATAAAAAACCTCATCTCTTAGCTTGTTGTACCTAGAAATTGAAATTTCTATTTTCTCCATGTCTAAATCATAAAATGAAATTTAATCAAACAAATGAGGGGAGGATAAAAAATCAAACCTTGGTAACACTTTAGAGGAGAGAAATCTTCACAAATTGAGGAACAGAAAAATCCGGCAGCACTCTCTCTAGAGGCGCCAGAGAGAGGAGCTTGAGATCTCTCGGTTGAATTGAAGAATGGCTCAGCAGAGGAAGAAGGAGAGTTGGCGATTTTATAGGGTGCGACCTTTTGTCCTAGTTGGTAAAACAACCTGCCATTTAGTCTTAGGTGGTAGAACCACCTGGGACTAAAGGTTGGCACCAATTATGGCGGTCGAGGAGCCGTTGGTGGTCAAGCCTTTAGACCCCGGTGGTTTAAATGGTGGGCGGTGCTAGCAGCCTTCTCAGGCCGCGTCGCCCCCAGACCCATTTGTCCCGACTCCAAAGTTCAACTAGGACAAAAGGGTAGGGACAAAGGTCGCCTCTCTACTAGTGGAAACTTGTAACAAAAATTTTCCCATTCTCCCTTCAAAGGAACCTGCAACACTAGCCAAGAGTGCTACTACCAATGTCCCTTCAAGGAACATCAAGAAGCAGGATCAAGAGTGATGACAATTTAAAGAAACTCGTAGCAGGAACCAAGAGTGTTGTCAGTGGTGGCATCTACACAGCGAGGGCTTTCCGTGTAGCGCTACACGGAGTCCCCCTAGACCACCACTTCACCCACCCCCTCCAACCTTATATGTTGCTGCATTCACATCCTTTTTTCCAGCCACACGCACACGGCTCTGCCTGGCCCGCCACCACCCTCCACTTCGTCTTCCTCCTCTCCGACACCTACCTCCCCACCACCACCACCCTCCACCACCGCCTTCGGCCGGTGGTGATCCCGCCGCCGTGCCGTCCGCCCACCAACCGCTTGCGGCTCCCTTCCCGCCATTCCTAAACACTGCTTCTTCTTGCCTCGGTGCCGACCGGCCACCACCGGCCTCCATCACCGCCATCGACCACCCTCCCAACCGCCCCTCCCCCCTCAACACCATCCTTCCTAACCTCTCCTGTTCCCGCCCCCACCGCCAAACCTGGCCCCACTCACTCAGCTCTAAGCTAAACCTAGCACTAAGCACACACACAAAGCACGTGCAAGTCATGGATGAGAAAATTTAGCACTTGGGTGGCTTGCATATGATCTTCTAAGTGTATGGCACTCATCTGAACTTCCACACACTCCAGCAACCTCAAATGGGAGAGTAGAAGGGGTATAAATAGGCCAACACATCAATACACTACGTGAAAACCTCAAATAGGTCACGCAACATTTGTAACGGGGCCTTAACACCCATTACATGCACCCACATATGTAATGGTTGTTACTTGGCACCCGTTACAGATAAGCGCGACAGGTTGACCCTGGGGTTGGCCTCCGCAACACCCATTACAAATGTGGACTTCTGGTAATGGTCTTCTTAAACGCCCGTTACATGAATTCTTTGTAAGGAACATTAAATAGAGCCCGTTACACAAGTTAAACCTATCGGTAACGAACTAGTAAAGTCGGTTAATGATCAATGCCCTGTCGGTAATGGGCTGTTTAAGTCCGTTATTGAACACTCCGTGTTGGTAACGTGCTATAAAGTCCATTACCGATGAGCATTTAACGCCCGTTACTAGTTTGAGAGCCCAATAATTAAAGTTGAGAGCACTCAACCGCCATGAAGCGGGAGCACGGCGTCAGTGAACAAATGAGATGGAGGTTTGTTAATCATCATCTCCTTTGAGTCTGTCCTCATTGACAGGTCAACTCGATCCATCTCTCATGGCATCCATTTCAACATACAGGCACAATCAGCACACATATCTTCTGAGACAAAACAGACATCATAAGAGAGATAACTTGTCCACAAAGATGAAGATAACTTGTCCACAGGAATAAAGATAATTATTACAAAAGTTTAACTTGTCCATATATCAAGCTAGGACTTAACTAGTCCATCACATTATTTACTATGGTCGTGCTATCTAACCTTACATATCAACAAAGGCATGCCCCTTGAACATCCACAAAAGTATGGCTACTCACCCTGCACATCAACAAGCTTGAACTAGATCATGCTCCATCAGGATTATTGGCTCTTTTTGCAGCCTCTTTGTAAGCAACCAAGAATTCTTGAAGCCCTTCTAGCGCACCTTCAATGGGCTCGAGATTTTGTTCAGTAGTATAATTATACCTCCTTATGTGCTTAGCCTTTTTGATTAGGATATTCACTTCTTTTGTGATTTTTTCAAACTCAGGTTTCACATAATCCCAGACACTAAGGTTAAGAAGTTACTCAAGATCTACTCGCGACTCAAAGAGTTTTGCCTGAAACAGGGTTAAACAAGGTATAAGAACAACATAGTTAATTCAAAACTAATTTGCCACAGACCTTGGAGTAGGGTGTGACAAGTAAAAGAAGAACTAAGTTCAGAACTAATTTAACTTAGAACTTGGTATAATTAAGATCATGACAAGCATGGAAGACATCATCATAGGCACTAATTAACTTTATGAAGCACAAGCTCAAGCTACCTCAAGCTCCATCTATAGAATAAGTAAAAAGGTAGTGAGATTCGGAGATATTTGCCTCGCCGTCATCGTAGTCGTTGCCAGTCAGAGATGAGGTCCTCTACACCTTCTTCGCCGCTTCCTCAACACCTCTTCGTAGTTTCCAGACACTTATGCTCGCAAATGTGAGGCAGGCCCCTCGCCCACTTCGCTGCCCCCTCGCCAGCATGCTCCTCCCTGCCGCTGCTTGGCCCCTCGTCTGAATCCGAGAGGATCTAGTCGAGGACCATCGTCTCCGACATTGGGTTCACTCCACCACCGCTTGGCCGCTGTCCGGCGCTCATCGTCGTCTCCCTCTTCACTGCCATCTCGTCGGCACGTGCGCGGATCCGGTTGCGGCACCGCTTCGCGTTCCGGTTATCCTCGATCCCGGGTGCGCGGGGTCGTCCGCTGCTTGGCCCCTCACTGGTGCTCATCGTTGTCTCTATCTCCATGCCTCCTCTACACTTTTTTTCAAGGGAAGTGCTGCGCTTATCCATTCGGAAAGAAGAAAGGGGCAATATTTGGGGTGGAGGGGGTAGTAGTCAATGTCGATGCGGGTTAGCAAACCCGGGTCGCTTTGTTGGCTGGTGCGCGGGCGCGCAATGTTTACCTTCTTTAACACTTTTTTTGAAATGAAAATTAATTGCTTCCCTCAAAAATTAGGGCCCATAAAGCAGCACATAAAAACTATGTAATTCCCCGCGCGTTGCTGCGAGATATGAGAAATGTTTTTGATAAATTATGAACCAATTTGCTACCACAACCAGTTTATGCAATAACCCTTAGTTGGTGGAAGATGATGTGGGTAGTTTGTATGAAGAAAGAATTGGTGTAATGAAGAGAAAAAGAGATAGAGTTAATAACCCTTAGTTTTTTTCGAAAGTAGTATAACCCTTAGTTTGATGGGAGATGATGTGGGTAGCTTGCATGAAGAGAGAAATGAACTTAATGGTAGTTAGTGGGTACCAATTATATAAGTTATATAGATTAATAAATACACATACAATTCATAGTTTTTTTAAGAATCGAACAACTCATAGGAGTACTTGGGCATTTGGTATTTTGAATAAAATATGAACAGTCACAGGTCTCCTTGTGACCACATGATTTTTTGTGGCTAAAAGCTCTCCTTAGCTGATACGGGTTCCAAGGCGCGTGACTGACCACCTGACGGTTCGCCGTCTTGTCAATATAAATCCAGGCCGGCCAAGAACTTCGTCAACCGCGGCACCAAGAAAACACCAACACCACCATCTCTGGTCACCAAGAAGTGAATCCAAGAGCTTCTCCTTCCTCAAGCAAGCGCATGGCATCAAGCAAGCCATCAAGGAAGTGGGGGAGGGAGGAGGTGCCGCCACCCCTGCCCACTAAGACCAAGGAGGTGCCTCCGCCCCCGCTCAAGGAGGTGAAGCGGCTGAAGCTGCCCCAGCGCAAGGTGGCGCGGAAGCCCGTGGTGCCCCTGCGTGCTCCAAAAGTAGATGTTCAAGATGCTTGTTTTTCAGTGAAGATCCTCTGCGAGGCTTGGCAGAGTCTTGGAAAGCTGGCCGTTCATCTCGGGTTCCAACGACCCACTGATCCGCTGCAGACGACCGTGATGGATTACGCCTTCAAGGTAAATGTCTTGGCTGGGCAGCTGGAGAGAGAAGTGCCCCCCGTCTACGACGACGATGGCAGCCTCGACGTCTCCAGCTCCCGCTCCGACTCCGATGGTGGGGCTCCTTCGGCGGCGACTGCCTCTGCTTTATTAATTTGTTCCGCTGTTAATGTGATGTTCTAGTGTGCTTGTTGAACTTGTGATGGACTAGCTAGTAGATCTGTGTATGTTGAACTTGTGATGAACTACTAGATCTAAGAGACGTTGTAGATCTAAGGCATTGCAATGTCCATGGTAGTAGATCTAAGAGACATGGTAGATCTAAGAGACGTAGTAGATCTAAGGCATTGCAATGTCTATGGTAGCAGCTTACAATGAATTGCAATGTGTATGCCAGAAGTTTTATACTCTGTTTGTGTCATTAAATGTCAGTAGTTCACAATGAATTGCAATGTGTATATATGCCAGAGTTATGCCAGAAGTTTGTTACTATGTTTGTCTTAACAATCCACATTTCCTTTGCTTCGTGCTGCAATGAAATGTCAGCACAGATGAATTGATGAATTTTGTGATGTGTGACACATTAAGATTTGTGACCCAATTGTCATTCCGTTCATTCTTCATTCATACATTTAAGATTGTCATATGTGACAAATTTTCCATTCTTCATCCACACAGATGAAGCAAAAGCACCACTTTCAACATCAGAATTACTTTTTTGCATCATACATCCCTAGTAAACATCCAAATACTACACAAACAACAGCCACAATAATCAAGTTCATGTTCCAGATCACATTGTCCATCTTCTCCTCTAGTGCTTTCTTCCTGTGCTTGTCCTCCAGTGCTTGCCTCTGCTTGCCGCTCCCAATTTGACATTCCACTGAATCAACTACTTCATCGACTGCGTCTGCCTAGTTCGACGGTCAAAAAACTATGACGCAGACATCATTCAGCATCTGGAGACACTCCTTGTGGAAACGATAAAATCCACAATTCTTGGTGTACTGCAGAATCAAAAGCACATAAGAACCCTAACTCAGATTTAGGAGACACAGCAGACTACTCACCGGGTTCCTTGCACACTTGAAATAAAGACGACTGTGGATTTCACTTTCCTTCTGCGTCCTCCCCTCCACCACCCGAGCCATACAACAGTCCAGGCAAGGGACCAGTTGAAAGCCACTTAGCTCACTGACTGGATCCAAGCCAATGGAGTGATTGCAGCTGCTCCGGCAACCTTGGACCCTACTCCTCGCACGTGCACCTCCAGACGAATCGGCGTAGTGCGACATGTGTGCGACGGTGGGGAAGGATGGGTGGGCGGCGGTGGTGGAGCTCAGATCGAGGAAGAAGAAGGGGTAGGGGTCGGGGCGCCGGGGCGGATGCATATTCATTCGGCAAGGGGCATTTCTGACAATGGAGCACTTGTTGGTGAAGATGGTTAGTGTACCACGGTCGCCAGGGCGGATGCTGGCCAGGGGCATAATGGAGCACTTGTTGGGGATGATGGTTATTCTACCCGGATCGCCTTTGTCGGTCGGGCAGGCTACGGTTATCTTTTTTTGTATAGGCTTCTAACGCTGACACGTGGGCCCGACACTTTCTTTTTCTGAATTGAAACTTGCTTCCCTCAAATATTATAACCCATAAATAGCACCAAAAAAATTCGTAAAAAATACAAATAATTCATAGTTTGTAATTTAATATTTGAATAAAATATCAACAACCACACTTGTCTAACCAAATTTCTTAAAATTAGAATTTTATCTCTTGTTTACGATATAAAAATTATAATGACGTCTTAGTGTGTTCTAAAAATTCTACAAATTGACTTGGCAACATAATTTAAGTCCCTAAGGTTGTCTACAAAAATTCAAATGGTTTCGAAAATAGAAGATTATACTTGTGTACAAATGTCTACATCTCTCACATAGTTTCTTAGAATGTTACTTCAACATTGAAGTTTTCCACACTTTAAAGCATGTTTGAAATTTTAACATAACCTTATGTTCACCATATTACGAAATGCAAAGTTTAATTAGTAATGGTTGTGTAAGACAAATATTATTTATATGTTGTACTTATAAGGAACAAATGAGTAGACGTTGATTTTATAAAAATTCAAAAACAAATATCATCAAATTTGGATTACGGTTGATGGAGAAAATGTGATACAAAATTTGATTGCAGATTAAAAGGGGAAAAGCAAACTTTTCTTCATTCGAACAGACTTGGCCCCGCCCCTTCATTGGCGACGGGTGTTTGTTCATCATTGTATCATTTGCGCATCCGAACCTTTTTAATAAAGGCTACGCCCTACGTTCCTCCATCTATCCCCTTCTCCGGCTTCCGCCTTCCTCGTCTCTGTCACAGCCTCGTCTCCGTCCCAGGTATGGCCCACGACTCTAGGGGCAGGTTCTACAAGGAGGAGGCCCCGCAGCCACGTCCCCGTCCATCTTCCTCGGTGCTGTCTGCCGCCCCCGCCAAGAGAGCGAGGTGCCGCGGTGACGAAGAGGAGCCGTCCCAGCGCGCCGCCCCCGTGCGTCTTCCTCGGCACTCCATGGAAGAGGTCGGTTCTTCGTCGGCCTGGGGTAGGAAGCCATACACGCGCGCAAGGGCCAAGTTGGCGGACTACAGCGACGCCCACCATGGAGAGGCAGGGTTTTTTTCCTCAACGCGAAGCAAGAAGCGGTCCATGCACATTGAGGTGAGCCCGGACTCCTCCAGTGATGACCCGGGCAGAAGAGTGGTGCTCCTCCGGTGACGACTCTGGCAACAACTCCAGCGACGACTCCGACAACAACTACGACGACGATTCTGAAGACCATGAGGCAAGGTCTGAAACCATCACGCACTAGATTTGTCCTCGGACCTTCATATCTTCACTGATCATTTGTTCTAATGCATCAATTTTCATTTGTTGTAGGAAGTTGTTGCACATGACATTGACATGATTTGGACTGAAATCAACAAGCTCAAGGAATCGGCTGAAGAGAAGCAGGCAAGTTTTGAAACCAGCTAGAGCTAAAACAGCTTTCTTGTAAATTACAAAGTACTGTTATGAAGCTTGCATCAATATATTTTTTTCCTTTGTTTTAGGGCCATGTTGTTACTCGTGATGACATTGACTACATCTTGAAAGGAATCGACAAGCAGGATGAGCAGCTTAAAGCCACAAAAAAGAGGCAGGAGATTGAACTTCTAAAGAAGAATGCTGAGCTGGCAGAAAGAGTTGCAAAACTAGAGAAAAGTCTAGCTGAACTTGAGGCAGCAGCACAAAAGAAGCCATTTAGCTAGCTAACTAGTTCCCTTCCAGCAACAATCTAGTTTGGTGATGCGCCCAGCTGATGCAGTCTTATTTTGGTGATGTGCCCTGCTGATGCATGTCAGATGTGAATATGTTTGTCATGACTTATAAGTTAGTTTGCTTGGTGATGTGACCTACATTACTCGTTTTAAGGCCCACACAAGCCCACTTGCGCTAGGTTAGTAGGGAAGGACGCCTCCCTCATGCAGTCTCCTCCCACTCTCCCCTCGCACCGCCACCGCCACTTTCTCCCCCTCGCCTTCGTCCCCCTCACCTCCCTCCATGCCGCGACCCCCTCTACACCCCTTCGCTGAGACGCACACCACACCATGCTCGGCGTGACGCACACCACACCTCTGACAGTGAGATCTAGAGGAAGGACCCAACTACGACGGCAGCAGCGATGATGACGATGGCTAAAGGAGGGATCCAGCAACGACGACTAGGAGGAGGAGGGATCCAGCCATGAGGTCGATGCGAGTACGAGGAAGTGTCGGCGAGCAGGCAGCAACGAGGAGTAGAGATCCCTCCGCTCTGGCAGTGCGAAGGTTATTTGCGAATCTAGGATTTGAGTTCATGGTATGCCGCTCTAAAAATGTCTTACACATTCGGTAAATGCATTCTACCAACTTGGTAATAATTGTAAAATTAACAACAATTCAATAATAAGGTAATTTGGTATATTTGCTCGAGTTTATGGAATTAGTCCAAGCGCGCTTTTGCATCTCACATGCGTTCAGGTAATCGAGTATACAACATATGCATGTGTATGGTTTTTTTATATAAATGTGTATAATATACTTGTACTTGTGGGAATTGCAGGGTATGTTGTGGCTCCTTTGTATAAGTACATGTGGACATACTTAGCTGTCGATCGTATACATACTTAGAATTTCCCTTTAGATTGACTCTTACATTTGGTTTTGCTCTTGTTCCTATGCACATCTGCACATTCTCTCCAAGTTGAATAAGTACCTCATCAGCAAGCGAGGCAGCCTGCATCTTGCTCTTTAAAATGGTATGGTCGCTTTGCTTGCAATAATTTTTTGGTTAATGAATTTTCCATTTATGTTAATGGTTTACCAAGAACCAATGATATTACAGTGGGCTAAAGTAGTTAATGTAATTCCCTTGACTATTAATTCACAGGATAATTCTGACAGGGACTACAGACCTGGGCCACATGATGAAGAAGAGGTTTATGGCACTGTTAGTGCACAACAATACCATATGGGTGGGGCTTAGCGCCGAGGCAGAGCGCCAAGGACATCCACAAAGTGTCCAAGTGACACAATGATACTCACTGAGGTCGACATAGTGGGGATGCCAATACCATTGACTAAAAAGCGCATGTTTAGCGCGCTTGCCGGGCTCGTTGCTAGAAACAAGATACCTTTGAACTTGCCGAAAATCAAAGAACTAAGCAATGATGAAAAGTGAGACTTGTTTGATAAGCATGTGGAGAAACACTTGATAATAAGCAACCATGCACCCCATGGTTGTCATGTGTTGCTTGTGATTAATTAAATCAAATTGACACTTAAGTCTTGCATTTGCATCCTCCGTGTAGAAGTTCCCGATGGTAGCTACACGCTCGTGCCAGTGGACGTGAACGAGGAAGCAGGAGGAGAAGTGCACTACGTCACAGTAGAGCAAGACCCGGGCCAAAGTCTAGAAGTTTGTCTAACTTCTTATGCCAACGAAGGCAAGCCCCGGTTTTATCATTAACCCATGTTTATTCAAATTATGCAACAATCTCTGTTATTTTATGAGCATTTAGGTTCAGGAATTGAATGAAACCCTAGTTGCATGATCCCTAGGTGCCTATGTTCATTTACTAGTATGCTAGGTTGTTAGATGCAATGCCCCAAGGACCCGGTATAAGTCGCGTGATGTTCATCACTCGGGAGAATAGGATTTCGTTTTTGGAATCACCCCTTTTATAAATGGATTGCTCATGTGGTAAGAGCAAGGGATTTGGGCTCCGGTCCAGTGGCTTTGTGGGCTAAGCTTTTGAACGTACTAAGCACTTGTCGGGAATGGGACCGGTAATCCTAGTACCTTAAGGAGACGGCACGGGATTTTACTACTACTACTACTACTACTCTCGATTCGTCTACTGCCCGGCTTGCAACTAGGAGGAGGGTACTTGTGTGAGGCTGGGTGTACAAGGTGGGGCATGCCAGATAGCCTTGTACCCGGGACTGTAGACTACTATCCCAAACCGAGGATTTTTGGGAACTGTTTTGTCGGTGTCGGCTCTGTTGGGGCACCGCTCCATGTGTTTAGGTTTACCTTGCAAGGTTTATTAATCAATCGATTGTCAGCCTCTCACCGTTATCCGAGACTGGTTAATCAGGTGGCCATGATATCCCTTGATGATGGTGTAACATCCCTGATGTTTATTTCGCTTATGACATCACCTAGCTTTAGTAATCAAGATTAAGTAGCCTCTAATCATGTTTAACATGGTGGGTCACACTTTTGCACAAAGAACCTTGGTCAACACCCTAAACTGTTGTTAAAGCTCAAGTGCTCCTTAAGGCTGGATTAGTTTTCCTGCGCGTTCTCAAAATTTTACTATAGAACTTCAAAATCAACCAACACCAAAGTTACTCAGTTTTTCCGAGAACACATTTCATTCCATTGTTGGCCTTTCAAATTCGGAGATTTAAACCCTCAAAAACCCAGTCAGAGTTCTGCTGAACAGTTTGACCAAGCCATGCAAATCTGTAACTTTGAGGATGTTTATCTCCAAATCTGTTGAGAATTTGACCGGTCGGCCTTTACGAAAGTTGAAGAGGGTTAACTGGTTTACAAATTTCGTATTTGGCGATTTTGAACTTTAGTTTAAAGTTTTTGAGTTTGAATCGGTCAAAGTGGGGTACATCGAATCAGTTGTGGGCCGGAACGCCGGAGCGCGCCCGCGCACGCTACGCCGCCCGTCGGCGCCGCACGCGCGGCATGCCGGGCCCACACCCGCCCGCCGTCCGTACGCGCGTCACGGCGAGGGACACGTGTTGGCCATCGTGGTCGGGCCCACGGCCTCGCGCCCGCACGCCCGCGCGATCGCCCACGCTCGGGCCGCCGTCGGCCGAGCCACGCCGTGCACACCATCGCGGCGGCCACGCGCCGGTGCTCACGTGCACGGGCCCCGGCCTCGCCGCGCCACCCGGGCCTGCATGCACACCATTAGACGCCCCCCGGACGCCCCCACGCAACTCCCCCCTCCCTCGCATTGCTCGAGCGCCTCACCGCGCCGCTCCCCCCGCGTCCGCCGTCGCCGCCGCGCGAGCTCGCCGGTGCGCCCCACCATCCACCGCCTCTGCTCGAGCCCAAGCTCCACCTTAGCCTCCACCCGCACCCCTGGAACGCTCCCGTGCACACGCATTGGTCGGCCGACCCGCCAGCTCGCCGGCATTCCGGCCGTTCACCGCCTCCTTCGCCGCCGACCATCGCCGGAGCCGATTCCCGCCAAGCCAACCCCGCCAATCGACTGAGGGTGAGTCCAAACCCCACCCTAGCCGCTTACTCGCCGGAGTCCGGCCGTCCCTCGCCACCGGCCGCCCTCGCGCCGCCGCCGGGGACCTGTCTGCGAAGATTGAAATCTTCCCAGGGACCTGCGTATGAGAACCAAGGACCTAGCTGTGAAAAGAAACTTAAACCCTATATTGAAAAACCTGAATCTTGTAAATTACGTAGTAAATGGTAGAAAAATCGTAAAAATGCAAACTCAACTGTTCTGGAATCCTTGTGAAGAAACCTAACGTTTCTAGAAATGCAGTTTTCAAATTTCAGAGTAGTTTTTAAATGATCTTGAATTGATCAGTTTGAGTAAATTTCAAATAACTTGAAATGTGTAAATGATCTGCATGCGAATTTTCGATATGTTGTCCATAATAGCATTCCTGGCCTTGTGTTGAAAAATGGCACTGAAATCATGTGTGAAACTCCAATTATGAATTTATATTGATTTCAGCCTGTTCTCCATTTGTGAATTGTTTAAATTTATCTGTTAATCAAATGCCTTCCAACTTTCTCCTGTAGCTCTGCAATGCTTAGCAGTATGTTTCATAAATCAGCGATGAATTTTAGACTTGTGTAAAATGCTCTGCTAATTTATGGTGGCTATTTTGAGTTAAATTCAAATCCATATTTCTGCTGCAGCTATGGATGTGATTTTTGGTGTGTGAGCTAAATATGTCCTTATCATGCTGTGTGCCAAGTTATAGCTTCAGATTCTATGTATCTTGTGTTTTATGATTTATTCATGCTACTAGTGGCTTAAACTTGTTATATTTATCATAATTGTTTTGTAGTGTTGTTTTGCCTAATTTTTGGTCAGAAATTATGTTTTGCTGTTATGTCCATGCTGGTGAAAGCTTGTGATCAGTTTGGGTATATTTTTGTCAGAATTAATTTCCTAAGTAATCAAGCTTAACATGGGCCAAATAAAAGGAAATCAAAGTTGTCTCCGCGTGCAGTTTAAATTCAAAGCTTGAAATTTGTGAAACCATCTCTGAACAGCCCCAAAACACTTTAATGAAGTTCACTTAGCTAATGAACTTAGATGTGCACACAATCACCATCAAACAAGAATGAAGTTTCACACCCATCCACTTGTCCTAGTGAAGAACAGTTAATTGAAAACTTGTTAAGGTAAATATGACCAACAAGAACCCCCATGTTTATCTCTAAATTCAGAACTGAATTTAACTTCTTAAGTTTGTATACTTGAATCATAATGCATCTGCATGTCGTATAGAACTTCCTGACGGTAACTACGAGCTGGTGCCTAAGTCTGAAGGAGAACCAGCTGAGGGAGAAGTGAACGTGGTGGAAGTGCAGCAAGACCCGAACCAAAGTTCGGAGGGTCTCGCTTCTGACTTTGCCAGTGAAGGCAAGCCTCGGAGCATAACCTACTTTTGTTAAACTCCTGCAACTTTTCCTTTTGTGCAATGCATGCGCATTTACGTTCAGGAGTTGACTTGAAACCTTAGATGCATGATCCTATGTTCCTATGTTTAATACTAGCATGTCAGGTGGCTAGTTGCCATGCATAGGACCACGGTAGAAGTCGAGTGATGACCGTCACTCGCGAGCTATAGGTCTCTTATGTTGGAATCATAAGATTGTTGAACTTATCTGCTCATGTGGTAAGAGCATGGGACTGACTCCGGTCAGTAGATGTCAGTGGTTAAGCTTTTGAACGTACTAAGCATTTGTCGGGAATGGGACCGGTAAGCCTAGTACTTTCCTGATCCAGCAAGGGAACTCTCTACCACTACACCAGGTAGAGATCCCCAGATACTGGGCAGTGGTGCATAGGTGGATCCGGACAGTCAGATACCATGACTGGAAAACCTCGTACCAGGGACAGTGGACTTGATCCCAAACTGAGGATGGTTGGGAACCGCCTGGTTGGTGTATACATCACCCCTTTGGTTTGTTTGGCATTCTTGGGGTATGCATTCTCTCGTATGTTTAGGTCCACCTTGCAAGGTTACTAATCGATCGATCGTCGGCCTCTCACCGTTATCTGAGACTGCTTAACCATCCACTCTATGTCCCTTAATGATGGAATTGAGAAGGAACTTTGTATACTGTTTCATTTGTATTGTACAACTCTTGCTTGAATTAGTTGGCTAACCTAGTAATGGTTAAAAGAATAGAATGTGAGCTAAAATTTGAAAGTAAGGACATATTGTTTGTTACTTTTCAGCAAAACAAACCACTAGCCAAAAAGCCTTGCATGTCTAGAGGGTTGGTGATTTTACAATCACCCGACGATTAAGTCTTGCTGAGTATTAGTATACTCAGCCTTGCTTTTGTTGCTGATTTTCAGTGATGATCTGTGTGATGACGGCTTTCCGTGGCCTGGTTCTCTCCCACCCGGTTGGTAATACGAGTGGGAGGATGACAGTGCTTAGTAGCATCACTGGTGGCCTCGTGTGATGTTACTTATGTCGTTTAGTACTTTAATTCCGCTGTGTTTCGAACTCTGAACTACTTACTTTTATGCAAAAGACTTGGTTTGTAATAATGAACCTTTGAAGGATGTTATGTAATAACTTGTGACTTGTTTACCTCTGGACTCGCCTTCGTGTGAGTTTGTTGTACAAATGTCGATCCTGTGATGTAAGTGATTTACCGGGTTCGACACGGCAGAGACGACAGGTTACTTCTATATTATTGCTTAATGACCTAGAGGAGCGGTTTAGGCGATAATATGGAAGTAATTTGAGCGGTTCAGTCACAAATGGAACTATGTGAAAACTTCTGCGTGAATTAATTGTATTATACAATTCTTGATTGTATTAGTTGCTCATGGTAGTATTGGTAATGTCACTAGAATCTGAGCTAAAATATTGAAAGAAAGGATCCATGATCCAAGCTGCTTTTTGGCAAAACAAACCCACCAGCCAAAAGCCCTACATATCTAGTGGTAACTTTTGACGGGTATGTCTTGCTGAGTATTAGTATACTCAGCCTTGCTTTATAAATGTTGTTTCGGCCCAACACAGGGGGAATGTTAGCAACACTAACACCAGTGACGAGCACACTTCCGGCCTAAGGCCCAAGCAGATGATGAAGCCCAACAAGAATGTAGTTGCTCTAGAATGGAGCAAGTGATGTATTTATATATTAGCAAGAGGAAAGGAGAGGGCATCGATTGTAACACAACTACTCTGAACTGAATCCTTCCTTTGTCTGTTCTGCTACCTATCTATCTCTGCCTCTGTTCTATGTCTCTCGAGTTCCCCTCTTCTTCCTCATTCCTTGGCGCCGCCACCTCTCGGCGACGTCGTGTTTCCGCTCATGCTAACAAAGAGGAAGAGAGATGGGGATTCGGCGGGGACGACCTCCAAACATGCATGGCCAAAGATGAACGATGGCGACGAAAGAGCTCGCCGGAGTTGGGGAGGAGTCGTCGGAGTTGGGGAAGATGACAGAGTTGATGTCGGATTCGCTTGACCAAGCACATCACGACGTAGTGCTCGAAGAGGGGAACTCCATGGTGGCATCCATTTGCACCAGAAGTGCACGGTTTCACCAGAATAGCTCACTGGAAAGTTCGTTAGAATTTAGTAGATGCAAAGTTCGGCGATGATTCGTGGGAGCCGGGATTATCGAAACAGGATGAGGTTGGCAGTGTTGGAAACAGGACACCAAAAAGATCATCGGGAACTATTTATTGCCAAGATAGAGTTCGGTTTATTTTTTCTTCTTTTTTCTAATTTCGGGAATCAATTTCAGATTGAAAACAATTCTAGGAAATCCTGAAATCATAATTAAATCATGAAAATTACTTAGGAAGTTCAGAAAATTTTAGGAAAAATACTAGAGATGATTGTGAATATGATGAATCCAAATAAAGTACTTGGAGATCATGAAAAGTATTTTAGGTCCTTCTATTAAATAGAATTAGCTCAAGAGAAAAGAGAATAAATTCCAAAAAAACTGGAAAATTCTCAAAAGGTTTTGGTGAGCACATAAACGCATTTTGAAACGTTCTCGCAGTGTTAAAACTATAGGATGCCTCGGCATGAATGCAACTCTCACGTAACCATTTATTTAATCCAGAAAATCAAACAAAGAATTTATCCTAAACTATATTTCATGTAAAGAAAATAAATGTTGGAAAAATTTTAAAACTATGGGAAAATTCTTGTTTAGTTATTCTTTCTATTCACATCTTGAAATTGAGAAATTTCATGGTGTGACATTTATTCTTCCATGCATACCCATGGTGGCATGTTATACGACACAACAAATACTAACCACATTCTATATGAGCTAGTCATGTTGCTAAATGGATTGAAACCATCGGTTGCAAGACTAAGTCTAATGTTCCTAGAATCATTTGCAAAAAAAATGCACAAAGACCGTGGGGTAGATCCCCACAGTTGAAAAACTTTTAAATAAAAAGAACAGTACAATGTTCAGAGAGTGTTACATTACAATTAACTGAAAGCATCAAGCTAGAAGCAAAAGCTCGATCTTAAATCTACCTTAAATCTAGAACACTGAAGAAAACACTAGTTTTTTAAGTTAGCAAGCCAATGAGCGTGGTTGGGTTCATTTCTGTTAAAGACTTTGTGATTTTGCAGTTTCCAAATCTTCCAGGTCACGATCAGTGCTGCCTCTGTGAAGAAATCTAGCCAGCTGAGAACCTTTGCCTATATAAATTGATCCCCTAGGTGCAGATTGGTGTCCCAGTCGAAGCCCAGATAAGTCCAGCAGCTCCTTTCAAAAGAAAATTGAAGAAAAGGTTTTCAATTTCCTCAGCTTCCCTAGTGTGACACGTAATGCAATTATCATCCTCTCTATTGTCAATGTCCTGTGTGAGAGCATGCTTTTGGTGTTCAATTTGTCTACCAAAACAAGACATTAGAAGAATTTTATTTTCGGGGCACAACTATGAACGCCAGATCAATTTGTAGATTGGATGGTCCTAGAAAAGACCGTAGATGTAAGAGTAACTTTTCGGGGGTGAAGCTAGAAGTATCACAAGCTTGCCAAGCATCTTCTCATCTTCATTGTATGGAGTGTCATGTATATGCTACTGAGAGAAGTAGCAAAAAGAGTGAATCAAGGTCCTCATTTTGCATTATATCCTTCACCGAGGCGTTTCTGTTTCTTGCAAATGAGGCTGTCTTGGATAGCTTATCTAGATGATTTTGTTGCTCCATCTGTCTTCCAAAAAACAAATTGATGCCCCATCCCCTATAATGCAGTTTGATATAGATTTCTATAGGTTATTAAGACGCAAAATATCTTTCCCCCAGAAACATCCTACCTCACGTGTGGCATGTGGTTCCATCTCGTTGTAATATTTTGAACCTATCAAGTTGAACCCAAGGAATATCTTCCTTGTTATAAAATTATGCAGATGTTTTAGTAGAAGTGCATCATTTTCCAACCTTAGGTTGAGAACACCTAAACCCCCTTTTTCTTTCGGCTTTTGGACAGTCTCCCAAGCAACCAAATTACCCCCCTTTTTTCTTTCTGAATTTCCTCACCGAAGGCACTATTTCCAAATGTGATTGATGTTTTCAATGCCCCCTAGTTAACATGATTGTACACATAGCATAAGTGGTGATTGGTGTCAAAGCCGAATTGATCATTTGCAATCTGCCAGAGTAAGAGAGCCAAGTTGTGCATCCCGACAGACATCTCTCAACTCTATCCAAAATTAGTGTTAAATCATCCATTCTTGGCTTACTTGTGCCCATTGGCGGGACTAGATAAGTGAAAGGTAGGGAACCTATAGAGCATCCAAAGGTCTATGCTAGGCACTCCAACTTTTCTTCTGAAGTATTGATCGACAGCATCTGGGATTTCTCGTAATTGACTTTAAGGCTAGTAGGAGTTCAGCAGGATTTTAAGAAAGAAGACTTGTCTAGCATCAGCTTGCAAGAATAGCAACATATTGTCTGCATACTGAACAATTGGGAAGTCTACACATAGTTGAGGTATTGGGGACTGCAAAAGACCCATTGTTGCTGCTTTGTTCACTACTACTTGGAGTAATTCAGCAGCCAGAACAAACAAGATGGGAGAGAGAGAGAGAGGATCCCATCATCCTACACCCCTTTTACATTTGAAAATTTTCTCTGGAACTCCATTTAGGAGTACAGCAGATGAAGCAGAGCCTAGTATCCAGTTTATCCAATCCAACAATTTAGCAGGAAAACCCATGCGTTGCATTATTGTTAAGATTGCTTGATGTTCCACTATGTCAAATACTTTTACAAAGTCTAATGTCAGGATGATGACTTCTCTTCTTGATTGCTGACATTGGTGAATAAATTCAAATCTCCAAGCCAAACAGTCTTAGATAGTTCTTGTTTTGATAAGGCCATATTGATTTTTGTGGATAGGGCTGATAATTTGGTTTGAAGTCTATCTTCCAGTAACTTTTTAACCAACTTGAGGCTCAAATTCATGAGGGGAAATTAGCATGTAGACTTTCATAGTCTTTGGGTTTGAATTTTTTGGTGTAAGAGTGATGTAAGACATGTTTGTGCCCTCTAGGTTGACTGATCCATGATAGAAATCACTACAAAGGGCTAGGATATCAAGCTTGACTAAGGGGCAACATTATTTTAGGAAGAGCCCATTAAAAC
The DNA here is from genome assembly GCA_947561735.1 of Cenchrus americanus. NCBI lineage: Eukaryota > Viridiplantae > Streptophyta > Magnoliopsida > Poales > Poaceae > Cenchrus > Cenchrus americanus. The sequence goes on from OX387244.1 coordinate 192,870,093, forward strand.
CATCTGGGTCTGGGGCTTTGTCAAGTGGCATCTTTGTAACAATGCTATCTATTTCTTCCACTTCAATGGGATCAATGAGCACCTGCAAATCATCTCTGGGATTTATTAGAGCATCTAGCTGAAAGTGCATGGTGATACCATTGGTTATCCCTAGTCTATCCCTAAAGGAATTCCAAAGAAGGCAAGCTTTTCCATCATGATCTTGTGTCGAAGCACCACTATCATTTAAGATTTGGGTGATTGTGTTCCTTCTGAAGTTCATTATAGCCATTACATGGAAAAATTTTGTGCATTCATCCCCAAACATAATTTTTCTTGTTTTATACCTATTTTCTAATAAATATTCCTCTGACACAGCAGGGTCTTGAGCTATGTTTTGATCACATTTCTCAGGTTGATTTCATGATTGTAAAGCATTCTTGCATCCTCTAGGGAATCAAGGAACGAAATGACATTGTTGCAATTTCCAGTTAGTTGGTTTAACTTGGACAAACTACTACTCCACTTCTTGAGATCTGCTCAGAGTTTTTTGAGACAATTTGAAATTCTTCTTACATAATTTTCATTGTTGTGATTACTCTGCCAACTTTCTTGAACTGTGCTGAAGAAATCCTCATGGTCTACCCAATAATTCTCAAATCTGAAGAAGTTTGATTTTGGATTTTGGTACTGACAGTGATCTTATAGGGTATATGGTCAAAAGTGATGGCCAAGGGCAGCACTTCGGTATTTGGATAGTATAATGTCCAATTTGCAGATGTAAAGAACCAATCAAACTCCTCTAGGAGAGGATCAGATTGCATATTGATCCACGTAATTTTTCTTTCTCTTAGAGGCAACTCAATAAGGCCCAAGGTACCCATGGCATCATTGAAAATTAGAGTGTTTGTGAGGTTTCCCGTGGCTTATTTCTATTTTCCAAAGATCTGTAAAAATTGAAGTCATCGAGGAAATTCCAATTAAAATAATTTGGAATATTAAAATTCTTAAACCAATTGACGAAATCCGATGGTGCTGGTTCGTGATAGGGTCCATAGACATTGGTTGCCAGAGGTCACCATTAGGCACTGAAGTGACATCTATTGATAAACTAAACTAAAGCTTTTTAGTCACAACATCAATAAAGACTTAGCTGGACCAAGGCATAAGGAGGCCACTAGAAGCTCCATTTGAGGTAATGAAATCGAAGCAATCAAAACATCGAGGAGCAAAGTTTCTAATGAAGGAAGAGTCGATAGTTTATCATTTTGTTTCCTGAATGGAGATAATGGAACAACCACTCTCTTTGATCTTATTTCTACAGCATCTCATTTCCCAACAGCTTAAAACCATGTTTGTTCCAACACAAAATAACCCAGTTGCGATTCCTCATGGATAAACGACTAAAGGGGGAAGTTTAGGCTTACGGTGACTAGCAATACTAAGGAGAACACACAGGAGCTCAACTCACACTAGAATAAAGAGGTGCCAGACCAGAGAAGAATAAAGGTAAAAAAATAAAGTTTGCGAAAGATCTTGGCTTGTCTACACTGGGGCATGTTCAACATCTACATTGTCAATATTTGGGTCATCTTTTGCAAATTGTGGCAAAGTTTCATCGAAGTATCTCCATGCTTGTGCCATCGTGCATCTTTTGTTGTTCTTCATGAAAGAAACATCCTCTTCAGCCTGGAAATCAGTGGAAAATGCCTCAATACCGTTTGAGGAATGCACTTGTTGGTGTCTGCATCCTTCCATCTTGAATCCACCTCCCAACATACTGGGCACACATCATGTTTGACATACTTCTCCTTGCGAAACAATACACAATTATTTTTGCAAACATGGATTTTTTCATAGCCGAGTCCCATGTCACATATGTACTTCATTGCCTTCTCGAAAGATTTTGGAAGACATGATTTTGGGAATCCTTTCTGTAACAACTTCATTGTCAAATTCAATGTGACGTTGCTCATCATACTGAAAGACTTTATATGAACTAACTTCACAACAAATGTAAAATGTGCATATGTAGATGCCAGTGACACCTTACAGTCCATATGTTCCTTTACAAATTCGTACAATTTCTCACCGAGCACCCCACCCTTGGCCAAGTAAGCAATCAATTTAGAAATTTCATCGTCTCCAGGGCCTTTATCTTCCTCCATACCCGATATGTATTGGTTTTCCTGGACTGTTTCCTGATCATCACCATCCGTGGAGCTGCATTATCCACACCCCCCTATGCATCCAGCAAAATTGTAATTTCCTCAATCCCATCATCCCACACAATTGCATTTTCCTGAACCCCATTCTCCTGAACATTTGCATCTTTGCCAACCATATCCTTTGAAGCCTCTCCATGATGGATCCACCTAGTGTAAGTGGTTGCCATCCCACTCACAAGTAAGTGAACTCCAATTTGCTCTATAGTCCTGTAGAATTATTGACATGGGTATATTATTCCTTAATTGTCCTCAGCGTATGTTGTCCGAAGAAATGCCAAGAAAGCATGGACCCCTCTCTCATGATCGGTGGTAAAAACTAGTACAACCGGTTATCCAGCGTTTATGCATCTAGAAGGTTTTTGGTGAATCCAACTCAAAATTACAGACCACATAATGAATAAAAAAGAACATTGTACAATATGGATTTTTTCGGATTTAACACAAAATTACTTACCGGATTGATACATCGTTGTAGGAAGTATCACCAAAGTTGCACCTGTTGGAGTGAGCAGCCGTTGCAAGGTGCAAACCATTGCTAGAATGATCCATTTTGGTTGCCTACTTGCCTCTTTGTTCTCCTTTTCCCCCTTTTGGGGCAGCGGGCTATAGGAAAACTATTTGTTGTTGCAGAGCGAGCTTTTCTCCTGCCAACTTAACAAAACCGCTCTGTGCTATGATTGGGGCTAACGGCATTGGTGACCTGGCACGGGCGGCCGACCACATGGCATAGGCCGCAGCTAGTGTGGTGGGGTAGCTGGCCACGCGCTGGTTGCGGCCAGGTGACTTGGCGCAGGTGGCTAATGGTGAGTTGGCGTGAGACCATGGGAAAATATTGGATGTATGTATAAAGTTTAACATAAAAGTCACAGAACCATATGGTGGTGCAGTGGTAAACAATGTTGTGTTGTTCCTGTAGGTCTTCCGTTCGATCGCTCACGATGGTGAATTATTTTTGCAACATTTCAATGGGGCGCTAGTGGCTGGGTTCCAGCTATTTGTGAGGACCAGGAGCGTCCCAGTGGTCGATGGATGACCGCTCCTCAGTGATGAGTGATTGACAAGGGGTGTTGGACTGACTCTTGGCTTAGTGCGCAGGTGTAGGATGCGGCCTAGTTCGTGTTGTTGCAGGTGAAGAACGGGCGCGAAAGGTCTTCAGCCTTGAGGGGCCTCCGGGAGATGGAGAGACAAGTAGGCTCGGTTCGAGGGACCCGGTGGACAGCGGGACTGGGTGCGGGTCACATGGTGGCGACACAAGCAAGACGAAGTCGTGGACAAGCGAGCTGGTGCACGGTGGCGGTCAAGTCAAGTGGTTTGGCCGGAGGCCGGACCGAGCACGCGGGGTTTGGTGGTTTGCCCACAAAACCATCGGCGGACGGTTTCTTGGTTTGGGCCTCAAAACCAAGTCCGAGAGCCCAACACGACAGAGACGGGATCCGGGCGTGTCGGGAAGCTTCGAGGCAGAGGACACGCGGCGGGATCGCATGGCTTGCGTCGGGAGGACGCGGGGTGCGGCAAAGGCGTGGCCGTCCGATGACAAGACCCACAAACATTACCTAAATGCCCCTGCGTGGGTTGTATCGCCAGTAGTTAAGTTAGGGGTAGTCGAGTCATTTACCACTCGGGCGGGACCCGATATATAAGCCATGAGGGTGTGTGGATGGCTCTCTCTCTCCGTGACTTAGGGTTTCATTTTCTCCTTCCCATTTCTCATTTTCGTAGCTATTTTTCTTCCATTTTCTCTAGGCTAGCATGAGAGCTTCATGAGAGATTTGTTGAGAGGGATGGATGCTAGGGCGGCATGCTAGACCTTGTGAATCTTTCCTGGTTTGTATAGAAGATTCGGGGTTGTGTTTTCGTGGCCTTTTTGTGCTTGTTTTCGTGCCTTTGTTCCCGGTTCGATTCCACGGATTTGAGTGGGTTTCTCCCCGGATTTCTTTGAGGAAAACATGGATAGATGTCTCGTGCATCTTTGTGATTGATCTTGTACCCTCAAACGCCGGGAAACCACTTGGATTCGCAGTTTTTCGTTCGGTGCTCTAGCTTTTGGTGGTGCTCAAAGGATTCGCGATTCCCGGTGATTTAGGGGGTTAGGAGGCAAGATTTTTGGGCTATAGCATCCTTGTGTGACGCTTTTCAAGTCCCCAAACTCTTGTCTCCATAGCTTCAACCATTTGGGAAATCCGATGATGATTTGGGGGAGTTGACTTTCGGGGTCGGGCGTTTTCTGCTCTGTCCGCACACCGGCGGACGATCCCGTCGGGTGCCGGCGGACGGTCCGCGCGGCTAGGGTTCGTCGCGTGTTCGTCGTGTTCTGGCGCGTCCTTGCTTTCGATCCGGTTTGGCTCTTGGTTTTTGTTGCAGCTGCTTTGCGGACGGTCCGAGCTTGAGTAGCGGACGGTCCGTGACCCGCGCGGACGGTCCGCCCGACCTTGGCGGACGGTCCGTTTTTCTCTGGTCGCTTCTGGTGGTTCTGTGTGCTTTAACGAATGGTCCGCGACGTAGGGCCGGACGGTCCGCGGTGTTGGCGCGGACAGTCCGCGGCTTCAGGTCGGATAGTCCGCGAGGCTGCGCGGACGGTCCGCCCCTCTCGGCCGGACGGTCCGCCGAGCTTTGTGCGCTTTGCCTCTTGGTTCGATTCCTCCCCTCATTCTTTCCTGCTTCCGCGTGTGCTTCAAGGAATCGTTCCTAAGGCTAGAGGTTGATCCATAACCTCGTGGTCTTGGCGATTGGTGTGTGATTCGATCCATCGCTCGTGTGAGACCGGGGTTTGACTAGGGTATAGGCCGGGTTCTTTGGGAAGAATTTTTACCGGCTCCTATTCACTCCCCCCCTCTCTAGTCGCCATCTGATCCTTCAATTGGTATCAGAGGTTGGTGCCGGATTCTTTGCGACTTTGACAAGTCTCGAATCCTAAGATGGCATACGTTGAGCTGGGCGGTCCACCGCACTTCGATGGCAAGGGTTACCACAAGTGGGCGGCTCGTATGATGATCTTTCTTCGTGGAAAGCTGTTGGATTTCATTGTGCTTGACAATACCTATGCTATTCCGGTCAACATCCATACTCTTATGGTGACCGATGCTGGTGCTAAGGCCAAGTATGAGGCTAATGCAAAGGCCGTTGATCACTTGGTCTGAAGCTTGTGTGATCCAGAGTTTGAGCGTGTTCGCCATTTGAATCTTGCTTGGCAAATTTGGGAGAAGTTGTTGGTTGCTCACGGTGGTGATAACCATGTGAAGGCACGCCTCTTTGTCTCTTACCGGATGCAATATGAGAATTTCACTCCACTTCCCGGTGAGGACATTGATGCGATGTTTCAGAGGTTCACCGCCATCGTGAACAACATGAAAGCTAATGTTGAGGATTTTCCATACACCGAGCATGATCAGGCTTTGAAGCTCTTGCATGTCTTGGACCCAAATGTTTGGGGTGCTAAGGTTGAGGCCATCAAGGAGTCTGGGCATTATTTGACTATTGAGTTGGATGACCTCTTTTCTAAGCTCAAGTCGGTTGAGGTCGACGGAAGTTGCGGTCCAAGCATGAGGGCTCGACCGACCATAGTCTTGCTCTTGTGGGCGGATCAAAGGGCAAATCTAACCCTTCCTGTCGACGATTTCCCTTGTCTTCTCTTATGTCCATTCCGGATGAGGAGTTTGATGTCTTTGGGCGAGGAGGAGGGCGGCCTTGCTCTCAAGGAGGTTTGATCGACTACACGAGAGTCGGAGGAATGCAAGGCGGAGCTCAGGGACATGCTACAAGTGTGGCAAGCGTGGCCACTTCATCGCCGAGTGCCCGGAAGAGGAGGAGAACAAGTACAAGGTGAACGAGTACAAGGCGCACCCGAGGCGTGAAGACAAGTACTCCTACAAGGGCAAGCACTTCAGCAAGTCCAAGAGCAAGGACAAGGACAAGCGGCGACCGAGCAAGAGCGGCTACAAGAAGAACAAGGCAAGAGCGATGGTGGCCGGTGCGAGCGACGTTGACTCAAGCTCAAGCGAGGAGCGATCCAAGCTCAAGCGGCCGAAGATGAAGACGCCGGGAGGCGCAAGGGCAAGAAGAGTGCAAGCCGAGAACCTCAGCGGGTTGAGGCGTGTGGCGCTTGAGGGCTTTTGTGGCATGGCCCATAGCTCAAGCAGCAAGAAGAGCGAGAAGGAAGACAGCGACTCCGACTCGGAGGATGAGGTAAACTGTGACCCTGACTCTTTGCTTACTGAGATTGCTAGGTTGAATGGCTTGATTGACAACCGTGATAGTGTGCTAAGAGATGCCAAAAGGATGAGGAAAGATCTTAGGGCTCAACTTGAGAATGCTAGTGAGAAAGTAGGAGAGTTAGAGTCGAAATTGCTTGAATTGAAACTTGAAAATGACTCTTTGAAACTTGCTCCTACTACTCCTGATGATGTTGAATGCCTTGAGCGTGATGCATGGTTGAATGAGATCAATTTGCTTAATGAGAAGAATGCTTCCACTTTGGCTAAACTAGATGCTCTTAGGACTGAGTATGATTAGCTTAAGGCTAGACCTACTTTGCTTGGTGCTTGTAAATCATGTCCTACTATGCATGCTAAGCTTGTTGATGCTCGTTCTACCATTAGCTCTTTGGAAGCATCTTTGAAATCTCCTGTTGTCAGTGCATGCACTAGCTGTGATGAGGTTACTTTGCGCAATCTTGAACTCACTTCCCGTTTGGATGTCATCTATGAGGAGAATGACTATTTGAGGAAGGTATTGGGTTGGTTGTCTGGGCAGGAACCTCAATTGAAAATCATGATTGAGGAGTTCAAGAGAGATGATGGTCGTGGTTTGGGGTTTGAGAAGTTGGGTGAGAAAGTGGGAGAGAATAGTGGGGAGAGTGTGTATGAGAAGTGTGTTGAGTCTAACCCCGAGTATGAGGTGATCGGAGAGATCCAAGTCCCACTTCCAAAAGCACCCAAGAACTCTTTCACACCAAAGCACAACCACCTTTGCAATAAGCTTGAGACAACCCAAGATCCACCCAAATTCCCACTCAAGACAAATGACCTCAAGAAACCTGTGAAGTTTGTGAGTGAGAAGGGTGTGAAGCCGAGTGAGAAGCCAGAGCAAAAACCAAAACCCATCCCCTTCAGGTGTGAGTATTGTGGTAAGGAGAGGCATCTTGCAGAGTTTTGATACAAGAGGAAGAGGGATGAGAGGCTTGCTAGGGAGCAAGCAAACCAGGACAGGTATCGCCAGTCTCATGGTATTCCTGAGCCTAGAGTGCAACTTCCACGAGGTGTGGGAAGTGTGAGGAGTGTTGGCAGGTTCCCACAGAGAGGTGGTGGTGAGAGGTTTGCTAGGAGAGATGATGGTGTGCGTGCTGGTGAGAGGTTTGGTCGGGCTCGTGGTGGCTTTGCTGGACGTCCTCCTACTCGTCCTCAGTACGGGTTTAGGGGAGATGATCGCAACTTTGGGTTCCAGAGGAACTACAGACCACGTTTCCCCCCTCGTGGTGCTCGTGCTCCTCCCATGGGACATGGGAAGTTTGGTGGCAAGGGAGTGATGTTTGCTAACCCCTCTTTTGAGCAGATGGCTCGACACTGGTTTAACTTTCTTTGTGCTAACCCCAGTGTCGAGTCGCTAGCTCATTCTCGTTCTAGTTTCTGACTGCAGGAAGGAGGCTTGGAGGACATTTGGTTGATCGACTCCGGGTGTTCTCGACACATGACCGGAGATAAGAAGTGGTTCTCCAGCCTCACCCCAGTGAAGGAAAAGATGTACATCACATTTGGGGACAATGGACGAGGAAGGGTGATGACTGAGGGTGTTGTGCATGTGAGTGACAAGGTAACGTTGAAGAGAGTGCCTCTTGTGAAGTCTTTGGGTTTCAATTTGCTTTCGGTTTCTCAGTTGCTTGATGAAGGTTTTGAGGTGCGTTTCAAGTCTGGCGAGTCTCGTTTGCTTGATTCTCGAGGTGATCTTGTACGTATGATCATCCGCGAGGGTCGGATTTTCGGGGGCTGATTTCTCTCGTTCTTTGGGTCTGCTCGCTTGTTTGATGGCCGGTCCTTCTTCGATTTGTGGAAATGGCATAGGCGGTTGGGACACTTGAGCTTTGATTTGGTTTCCCGCTTGAGTGGTCTTGACCTTGTCCGAGGATTGCCGAGGTTGAAGCTTGAGAAGGATTTGGTTTGTGCTCCTTGTAGGCATGGCAAGATGGTAGCCACTCCCCATCCACCCCTGACCGATGTCATGACCGAGCGTCCGACAGAGCTGTTGCATATGGACCTTGTTGGGCCAGCTCGAGTTCGCTCGGTGGGTGGGAAGTGGTATGTCCTTGTTGTGGTGGACGATTACTCTCAGTATGCTTGGGTGTTTTTCTTGGAAGATAAGAGTGAGACATTTGGTTTTGTTCGAGATCTGATCATGAGGTTGAAAAACGAGAGGCATGGGAATGCTATTCGAGCTATCCGCAGTGATAATGGCTCTGAGTTCAAGAACTCTCTTTTTGATGCCTTTTGTCGTGATCTAGGTCTTGAACATCAGTATTCGACCCCTTATGTGCCCCCTCAAAATGGAGTCGTGGAACGGAAAAATCGGACTCTTTGTGAGATGGCTAGGACGATGCTCGATGAGCACAGGACTCCTAGGAGGTATTGGGCTGAGGCGGTCAATACGACTTGTCATGTTTCCAACAGGATTTTATTGCGAGCTTTCAAGAAGAAGACCTGTTATGAGCTTATGCATGGTCGGGCACCCAAGGTGAGTCACTTCCGAGTTTTTGGCTGCAAGTGCTTTATTCTGAAGAAGGGAAAACTTGACAAGTTTAAGGCTAGGTCTAGTGATGGTATTTTCTTTGGATATGCTAACCACTCTAGAGCTTATAGGGTGCTTAACCTTGAGACTAACAAAATCATGGAGACTTGCGAGGTGACCTTCGACGAGACAATGCCATGTACCTCTCTTGGCTTTGAATGTGCAGGTGACGAAGAGATGGCCGAGGACCTCTTTGAAGAGGAGAAGGATGAAGCTGGAGATGATGATGGGGAGAACCATGCGCCTCAAGCTGAGTGTGTACCCACTACTTCCCCTACGACCACTATGGAGCGTGGACCGTCTACTTCATGGACAACGACGGTGCAACAAGAGGACCAGGCGAGAGAAGCTGAAGTTGAGGGGGAGGTAGTCTCGAGGCGTGAGCCTCCCCAGCGGATTCAAGAAGTGCATCCCCTGTCGAAGATCATTGGGAATATCGCCGAACGCACTACACGGTCGAGGTCCAGGAATTCCTCTCATTTTGCTCATGCTGCTTTTGTTGCTACTTTTGAGCCCAAGGACATCGGACATGCTTTATCTGATGCAAACTGGGTCAATTCTATGCATGAGGAGTTGGAAAACTTTGAGAGGAACCAGGTGTGGGAGTTAGTTGAACCACCTCCAAATTGCCATCCCATAGGAACCAAGTGGGTTTGGAAGAACAAAGAGGGAGAGAATGGGATGGTTGTGAGGAACAAGTCCGGACTTGTTGCTCGGGGGTTTAGTCGAAGGAGGGGATCGACTATGAGGAGACCTTTGCTCCCGTGGCCCGTCTTGAGGCAATTCGAATCCTTCTAGCCTTTGCCGTGGCTAAAGGGTTCAAGTTATTTCGGATGGACGTGAAGAGTGCTTTTCGAATGGGGTCATAGAGGAGGAGGTGTATGTGAAGCGACCACACTGGGTTTGAGAGCGAGCCGTACCCACACGGGGTATACAGGTTGAAAAGGGCTCTGTATGGGTTGAAACAGGCGCCCTGTGCTTGGTATGGGAGATTGAGAGGTTTTCTGTTGAGCAGAGGGTTTGTGATGGGTACCGTGGATAGGACCTTGTTTCTCCTCAAGCATGGAAATGACTTGCTGATTGTTCAGATATACGTGGATGATATTGTCTTTGGTGGCTCGTCACATAACCTTGTTGCCAAGTTTGCAAATGAAATGAGCAGGGAGTTCGAGATGAGCATGATGGGCGAGTTGCAGTATTTTCTCGGGCTGCAAATCAAGCAAGTTAAGGATGGAACATTCGTGCACCAGACCAAGTACACAAAAGACATGCTGAGGAAGTTCCAGATGCAAGATGTGAAGCCAATGTCGACTCCCATGGGGAGTACAACCACTTTGGATGTGGACAAGGACGGAGAACCAGTGGACCAGCGGGAGTACAGGAGCATGATTGGCTCCATCCTCTACTTGACGGCGACAAGGCCAGACATACAGTTCAGCGTGTGTCTGTGCGCTCGTTTTCAGGCTTCGCCGAGGACATCACATCGACAGGCCGTCAAGAGGATTTTCAGGTACCTACAGTCTGCCCCTGGTCTTGTCCTTTGGTATTCGTCCTCCTCGACTCTTTCCATTCATGGTTTTTCCGATGCGGATTTTGCTGGTTGTCGAGTCGAGAGGAAGTCTACTTTTGGTACTTGCCAGTTTCTTGGTTCTTCGTTGGTCTCATGGTCTTCCCGCAAGCAGTCTAGTGTAGCTCAGTCTACCACCGAGGCGGAGTATGTTGCTGCCGCGAGTTGTTGTTCCCGAATTTGTTGTGGATTTTGTACACTTTGAGAGACTTTGGTGAGGAGTGCACCCAGATCCCACTTCTTTGTGATAGCACCAGTGCCATAAGCATAGCCAAAAACCCAGTGCTTCACTCCAGAACCAAACACATAGGAGTGAGGTATCATTTCTTGAGGGACAATGTGGAGAAAGGAACCATTGTGTTGAGCCATGTCCCTACCCAAGATCAGCTAGCCGACATCTTTACAAAGCCTCTCGACCAAGCTACATTTGTGCGTTTGCGGGGGGAACTTGGGATTTGTTGCCCTTTCTAGTTGATTCTTGGGGGATTTCCTTCTTGTATCATATGTATCATACCATGTTTACTTTGATGTATATACATGCTTTGCTTGATGTATAAACCATGGTAGGATAGCCATCTTGTCATATGTCATGTTGCATTTGTATCATATTGCATTTTAGGATGATGAGCTTCTTTCATATGCCATATTTGAGTCTCTTTGGCTATTTGTAAGATATTGGTCATATGTGTGGAGAAATGGTGATGTGAGGCTATGCTCTTGAAATATTTGAGATATATGTGTGGTGAGATAGCCCTTTTTGAAATAAATGCTAATCTTGACTAATTTTTGATGAAATATGCTCCACTCGTGTGTAGTTGTGTATCCATGTCACAATTTGGTCTAAATGTGCTTTTCATGCTTAGATTGTCTTTGGGATGCCTTGTTCTTGCATTTGGGCCAAAGGCCGAATATCATTGTGAATGTTTAGCCTATGTTGCATTCATGGGGGAGCATAAGCTTCTTTTTGCCGCAAAGGCACTTCATGTACCATGAAATGATTTAATCTTGAAAAGAAGTGTATATTGCTTGAAAAATGCTCCATCCATCATGTCTATGCTTAAAATGTCTTATCTTTCACATATGGGTGCAAAACATGTTGCATGATGTTCACCAGTGGAGAAGTCTCCCCGAAGTGGACACATGGCTCATGAGCTTTGACATGACATGCTTTGCTTTATGGGTGTTTGCCATGATCTTTTGCTGAGAATTTGATATCCTTGTATGATCTTTGAGTGGTATGCATGTTTGTGGCTCAAGTGTGACATGGATAGGCTTTTACATGTGAAGCGAGCCTTCTTTTGGTAAAACTGCTTAAATCTGAAAATTTTGCTTTGTCACATGCCTGTATTTTCATATATTACTTGTGGCAATGCTTTGACTATGCCATGATTCATATGTGTGATCTTTGTCTCATTTTTAGCCTTTGACACTAGATTTGGCCTATTTGAGAAGCTCATGTAGATGTTTATATGCTTTTCTTTGTATTTCTGCATTTTCACCTTGACTCATACATTGTCAACAAGGGGGAGAAGAGGTGAGCTTAATGAAAATTCAGAAGAGGTGAGCTGAAATTTGGAAGTTTGCATCCACATGTTCAGGGGGAGCTTGTGAAGGACCGATACGGCGAACCAGAGAGGGGGGGAGTGAATGGGAGCCGATAAAAATTCTTCTCGATGGAGATGCGAACTCCAACAAGACGAACACGGCTTCCAACACACGTCTCCGACTCACTACCCAAGTTGGCCAAGCCCACGTAGCCACTGAAGTGCCACTGGACCTAGGAACCAACACACACAGCCTTCCGACTCGAGAACGCGGCGGAACAACAAACCCCGAGTCTACGGACCCACACCGGTCGGACGGTGAGCACCACCGGTCGGACCGGTCCCTGGCGCCGGTGAACACGAGCAACTTCCACTAAGTGGCTCTACACCGGTCGGCCCGGTGAGACACACCGGTCGGACCGATGGCGACGAGAAAGCCCCCAAGGCACCAAACGGGCCAACCGAGCCACCAAACGGACCCAAACTCGAAACGGCGGCACCACGGGACAACAAAGAACACACCAAGACGCTCACCCGAGCGAAAACCCACAAGGGCTTGCACCGGTCAGACCGGTCAAGAGCACCGGTCGAGCCGGTGTAGCACAGGCGGCTCGGGATGAACGACACCCGCGGGTCAACTCCCCCAAATCCAAATCTCGATCTCCCGAATCGCTCCACGGACTTGAACAAGACTTTGGGGATATCAGGAACACCTCATGAGGAGTCCATAGCCAAGTTTAACCCCACCAAATCTCGTCCAAAAAGGAGGAATCGAAGAAATCCCGCCGAAAGCACTTCCAACCCAAGAACTCAAGAAACCCCAAAATCGAGCACCTTTTCTCACGGATTTGGGAGGGGAATCACAGCCCAAAAAACCACGAAGGGTTCCCACAAATTTCCCCCATCAAATCACCAAGAGAAAAGCCCCGAAAACACCCCAAAGAAATCACCGAGAAAGGGCTCCGAAAATCACCACCAAGAACAACGGGGAAAACACATCCAAACCTTGAGGAACCACGCCGAATCATCTATACAAGAAACAAAGGTTCGTACAAGGTCTAGCAAGCCGCCCGATCATCCATCCCTCTCTACAAGATCTCTCCGTGAAGCTCTCTTGCTAGTCCTAAGGAAAACCTAGAGAAAATAGGTGGAAAATAGGAAAACTAATGAGCTAGGGTTCCAAGAGTTGGCTGCCATCCTCTCACCTCTTGGGTTATATGGAGGCAACCGAATGTCTAAAATGCCCTTCTCTACTAACTAGGGATACAAGCACCTCAAGGGCGGATTTGGAATTCTTGATGTCTTCACCATCGGACGGATGCCGGCGACCGCACCTGCGTAGCCTCGACGCAAGCCATGCGATCCCGACGCGTGTCCTCCGCTTCGAAGATTCGGACTGCGTCGTCGCACACCGGTCGGACCGGTCCCCACCGGTCGGACCGGGTCGGACCCACCGGTCGGACCGGCCGGTGCAGTGCTGCTTGCGGCTCCGTCTTCGGTTCTCGGTCTTGGCTTTGTGGATCAACCAAGGAACCCGGTGGTTTTACGGTGAACCACGGAAACCCCCGCAAACTCGGTGTAGCCTCCGCCAATATCCACTCATGACTTGGCTCCCACGTAGTCCCGGCTCGACCTTGGTTTTGAGGCTCAACCAAGAAACCGTCCACGACTTCATCTTGCTGTTCATGCCACCATGCGGTCCGCACTTGACCCCGCTGGCCACCGGGTCCCTCGAACGAAGCCTACTTGTCTTCTCCACACCTGGAGGCCTCACCGGCGACGACCTTTCGCGCTTGTTCTTCACCTGCACCAACACGAGTCAAGCCGCAACCTGCACCTGCAATACTTAGCCAAGAATCAGTCCACACAACGTTGTCAATCACTCATCACACAAGGAAGCGACCATCCACCGGTCCTTGAACCACACATGGTCCTCAGCTTGCATTTGTTCAGGGGGAGCTTTCTTGTTGTTTTCGGCGTGGATTTTGTGCTTTTCTTGGCTTGTGACCTTTCTTTGCCTTGCTTTGGTTTTGGTCATGAGTTGAGCTTCTTTATTTTTCTTTCTTCTTCCTTTCTTCCTTTTCTCTGAATTTCATTTCGCGTTGTGTGTTGTCAATGCACTCATCAAGGGGGAGATTGAGGACCAGGAGCGTCCCAGTGGTCGATGGATGACCGCTCCATAGTGATGAGTGATTGACAACGGGTGTTGGACTGACTCTTGGCTTAGTGCGCAGGTGTAGGCTGCGGCCTAGTTCGTGTTGTTGCAGGTGAAGAACGGGCGCGAAAGGTCTTCAGCCTTGAGGGGCCTCCGGGAGATGGAGAGACAAGTAGGCTCGGTTCGAGGGACCCGGTGGACAGCGGGACTGGGAGCGGGTCACATGGTGGCGACACAAGCAAGACGAAGTCGTGGACAAGCGAGCCGGTGCACGGTGGCGGTCAAGTCAAGTGGTTTGACGGGAGGCCAGACCAAGCACGCGGGGTTTGGTGGTTTGCCCACAAAACCATCGGCGGACGGTTTCTCGTTTGGGCCTCAAAACCAAGTCCGAGGGCCCAACACGACGGAGACGGGATCCGGGCGTGTCGGGAAGCTTCGAGGCGGAGGACACGCGGCGGGATCGCATGGCTTGCGTTGGGAGGACGCGGGGTGCGGCAAAGGCGTGGCCGTCCGATGACAAGACCCACAAACATTACCTAAATGCCCCTGCGTGGGTTGTATCGCCAGTAGTTAAGTTAGGGGTAGTCGAGTCATTTACCACTCCGGCAGGACCCGATATATAAGCCATGAGGGTGTGTGGATGGCTCTCTCTCTCCGTGACTTCGGGTTTCATTTCCTCCTTCCCATTTCTCATTTCGTAGCTATTTTTCTTCCATTTTCTCTAGGCTAGCATGAGAGCTTCAAGAGAGATTTGTTGAGAGGGATGGATGCTAGGGCGGCATGCTAGACCTTGTGAATCTTTCCTGGTTTGTATAGAAGATTCGGGGTTGTGTTTTCGTGGCCTTTTTGTGCTTGTTTTCGTGCCTTTCTTCCCGGTTCGATTCCGCGGATTTGAGTGGGTTTCTCCCCGGATTTCTTTGAGGAAAACATGGATAGATGTCTCGTGCATCTTTGTGATTGATCTTGTGCCCTTAAACGCCGGGAAACCACTTGGATTCGCAGTTTTTCGTTCGGTGCTCTAGCTTTTGGTGGTGCTCAAAGGATTCGCGATTCCCGGTGATTTAGGGGGTTAGGAGGCAAGATTTTTGGGCTATAGCATCCTTGTGTGACACTTTTCTAGTCCCCAAACCCTTGTCTCCATAGCTTCAACCATTTGGGAAATCCGATGATGATTTGGGGGAGTTGACTTTCGGGGTCGGGCGTTTTCTGCTCTGTCCGCACCTGGCGGACAGTCCGCGGGGTGCTGGCGGACGGTCCGCGCGGCTAGGGTTCGTCGCGTGTTCGTCGTGTTCTTGCGCGTCCTTGCTTTCGATTCGGTTTGGCTCTTGGTTTTTGTTGCAGCTGGTTTGCGGACGGTCCGAGCTTGAGTAGCGGACGGTCCGTGACCCGCGCGGACGGTCCGTCCGGCCTTGGCGGACGGTCCGTTTTTCTCGGGTCGCTTCTGGTGGTTCTATGTGCTTTAACGGACGGTCCGCGGTGTAGGGCCGGACGGTCCGCGGTGTTGGCGCGGACAGTCCGCGGCTTCGGGTCGGACGGTCCGCGAGGCTGCGCGGACGGTCCGCCCCTCTGGCCGGACGGTGCCGCCGAGCTCGTGCGCTTTGCCTCTTGGTTCGATTCCTCCCCTCCTTCTTTCGTGCTTCCGTGTGTGCTTCAAGGAATCGTTCCTAAGGCTAGAGGTTGATCCATAACCTCGTGGTCTTGGCGATTGGTGTGTGATTCGATCCATCGCTCGTGTGAGACCGGGGTTTGACTAGGGTATAGGCCGGGTTCTTTGGGAAGAATTTTTACCGGCTCCTATTCACTCCCCCCCTCTCTAGTCGCCATCTGATCCTTCAGTTTGAACTTACATGTGGGAAAGGTTGGTTTATACTGCTGCTTCAACTTACATGTGGGATAGATGTTGGTTTATGACGTTTTTGAAGAGCTTATAGAATCACAAAACAAGCATGGAATAGGGAATGCTTAGCTACAGTAGCAACCGTTATGACAAAAGTTTTTTATCACTAAATTTGCTCGGAGATGAAATATTATGACAAGATCAGTCAGGAACATCATATATCAATGATGCTAAAATGTGATAGCGTCACTAGTCCATGATTTTCTTGTAGTGATATTTTGAATCCTATGTAATTGTGCATGTGACATTTTGGTCACTTCATGAGAAGATCATCGTGAGATGATGAGAGCTCATGGCTGTTTGTAGTTGGCCATGGCTGGGAGTGATATGGTACTTCGGTGGGTCTTTCTCTTGGACCTTCTGCCGGCTATTGGCCATCTGAGGAACTGGACTAATTGGATTTTCACGATTCTCTCCACCTTCAGTACAAAGGTCCTCCTCGGTGGCTCGCCTGGTCATAGGATTTGCCATGGTCAGGGGCTAAATCAAGGGGATCCACTGTCTCCTATGCTTTTTGTGTTGGTCATAGAGTGCTTCAGCGTGCTCATCACAACGGCCGAGGCTCGGGGGTTATTCTTGCTGCCGGGGACGTCAGCGATTAAGCATCGTATTTCGCTCTATGCAGACGATGTTGTCGTGTACGTATCGCCGATCGAGACGGACCTCGTCCTTATTAGGTCCATCTTGGATCTGTTCTTCCGGGCCACGGGCCTGGTAGTGAACTTTGTCAAGAGCCAGGAGTTCCCCATCCGGTGTGACACTAGGCATACAGATCTAATCTCAGAGTTATTGGGTTGTGTGGTCGCTTCTTTCCCATGCACATACCTTGGGGTACCCTCTCGCTGGGGAGACTGCCGAGGGCGGCAATGCAGCCGCTAGTCGATAAGGTGGCTAACCAGATCCCATCTTGGAAAGGGAGATTGCTCAACAGAAGAGGTAGGCTAGTGCTTGTGCAATCTACCCTTTGCGCAATCCTGGTGCATATCTCCATGGCGGTCAAGGTCGCGGCCTGGGCGGTGAAGACCATAACTACCCTGACTCGAGGTTTCCTCTATAGTGGGACGGAGGCCGCTTCTGGCGGAAAGTGTGCAGTAGCCTAGGTTAACATGTGTTGTCCCAAGGAGTTCGGAGGCCTTGGCATCCCCAACCTTCAGTTGTGGGCATGGCACTCTAGATGCGCTGGCTCTAGTTTGCTGGAACAGACCCGCAGAGAACTTGGTCCGGCTTCAAGTTTGGTCATGAGACATGGGAGGAAAGTTTCTTTGAGGCTTCCATCTCGGTCGCAGTAGGGGATGGGAGGAAGGCCTTGTTCTGGTTGGATAATTGGATTGAGGGCACCTCTATTCCTTCCATCGCCCCCAACCTTTGGGGTGGTGCCATAGAGGGTTCATCGTTCTCGCATTGTTAGGGACACGATCTTGAACTAGGCATGGGTGCAGGACATCACCGGAGCCTTGACAGTTCAGGAGATCATCCAGTACATCAGGGTCTGGGACCTACTGTTAAACTTTTCCCTTACCAAGACCCCAAATCACTTCATCTGGACGTTGACAGCCTCATGTGAGTTCTCCTCAGCATCGGCCTACCAGGCGCTTTTCTTTGGTTGGCCGCCACTCCTCGGAGCATTGCACCTAAAGAAGAATCAGGCGCCTGGCAGGGTGCGCTTCTTTGGTTGGCTTGTCTTGCATGGTCGCTATTGGACGTCTGATAGGCTTCGACGTCATGGGTTGAGTGACAGAGACGTTTGTGCTCTCGGTGCACAGGAGGTCGAGACTTTGGATCACCTTCTCCTTGGTTGTGTTCACAATCGAGAAACTTGGTTCCATGTGCTTCGGTTCTTCAGCATGGCAGATTTGCCTCCCGTGAGGGAGGAGCCGCTCGCGGTCTGGTGGTTGCGGGCGCGGAAGGCGGTCGCTAAGCCATCCCGTAAAGGTTTTGATACCCTAGTCTGGCTGGTCGCATGGTCGCTTTGGAAAGTGAGGAACCATCGCGTCCACAAGTGACCAGCCTTGCAGCCAGTGGCCCTCGCCGTGGCCAGCTTGGAGGACGCGTGTCTCTGGGCTACAGCGGGCTTGGTGTCGATAGCCACCCTGTTGGGCTTTCGTCGCCGGGTGGTGGCACCTTAACTTGTCATTTGTTCTTGTTTTCGTTTTTTGTCTTTGCTCGGGCCTTGGGCCCTAACTCGTCTATTGTAACTTGTTCCAAACTTCTTTCTTCTTAGTGAAAAACGTGCTACGCATGTCTTAAAAAAAGATATGGCAGTATTGGTTCCGAAAGATGGGAAAGACAGCACAAAGATACCTCGATTTGTCAGCTTTAGGGAGAAATCGTCATGGTCTGACCTTAATTGGTAGTACATAGCAATAATCTTGTTGAAGGTATTGTTTGGAGTCGGAGAGATTACTCTATGGTGAAAACCGTGTTTGATCTTGAATGATTGGACTATAGCAATGGTTGAACCATTTCCTTGTTGGAGGCACTGCTTTTAGAGAGTCTTTTTTGTGGTCCTGATGCTAATAGGGATTTGAATGAATTTAAAGATTGAATTGTGTTGTAGTTTGTTGCAACACGGTACAGGTTGCCATGTCTTTTTTCCTTTTCCTTTTATAGGTTGTGTGCATCGTAGCTATGCAGAGGCCGGGAATGATCCTAGCATGTTTCTATCACCTTGATGTAGACATCTAAGATTAATGAAACTTATCTTATCAAAACAAGAAAGAAACAAGTGTTGCCTTCTTCTAAGAACAGAGGACAAGGAGTGTTTCATCATGGGTCTCAATGACTTTGTTGACGCTTTTTCCGGTCGAACAAACGAGTGCGCTAGATCGTGAGGTCGTCAGAAATCCACTCGCCAAAACTCCCAGCACGGGCCGGTCTAACCGCCCTGGTCGGCCGGTCTAACCGCCTTGGATAGGAGAGACGCCGAAAGCCTAGATTCACTGCTCCGAGAGGGACACCGTCGGGAACAGTGCGCCCAGGGTTGTCCTGAGATCGGTAGGCCACTCAGAAGTCCCTCAACTGCCGTGGAGACGAAGGAGGAGAGCAAAGGAGGTTGGAGAAACTAGGGTTTGGAGAAAATAAGATAAAACTTGATAATGACGATTGGATGATAGGTCTCAATCGGCCACGACCCTTTATATTTTTAGGATGGGAGGTCTTGCCCTGCAAATACCAAGTTACAACTCGGAATCAAGCTAAACTCCTAATTCTACCCGAAATCGGGGTAACCCGGTAGACCACCCCGGGGGGCGGTTGGACCGCCTGGCCCCTTTGTGCCAGACCGGCTACAGGACACCCGGTCAGGCTGCCCCTGGGACTCGGTCTAACCGGCCTGCCTGGCCCGAGTCGGCCTTTGCCAATTTTGGGTGTCAACACGTGCCCCCTGTTTTTTAGTAAAGCTTGCATGCTCAAAAATAATTCTAAGGACGACAAAGCTGTTGTGGGCCATT
Source organism: Cenchrus americanus (assembly GCA_947561735.1). Classification (NCBI taxonomy): domain Eukaryota; kingdom Viridiplantae; phylum Streptophyta; class Magnoliopsida; order Poales; family Poaceae; genus Cenchrus; species Cenchrus americanus. The sequence continues at coordinate 192,889,686 of OX387244.1, forward strand.
TTTTATGCTAAGGGCGATTTTCATAGAAACCTGCCATGAATCTTCAAGCATCCTACCACACGCTTGGATAAAACCTCTTCAGATATCTTCCATTGAGTGCCCTAGGTAACTGCTCTCCTTGTAATTATTCCACCATATAGGAATTTCCAAAACAAACTCTCACAACCTTATATGGACCTTCCCAACTTGGAGACCATTTACCTAATTTGTTTTCTCTTAGATCCTATAGGAAAAATAGTTTTCCAAACCAAATCTCCTACTTGAATAGACTTAGCTTTACCATCTTATTATAGGGAACATATATAGTGGAAACCAATATCTTCGTGCTAACTATGGAAACTTTAATCTAAACCACACGATTTTGATCCAAGGGAGAACTCATGAGAGGTGGGAGGGGTGATTTGCAAAATTCATAGGAGGTGGGAGGGATGATTTGCAAAGGTGCTTTTGCAAATCACTCCTCCCACCTCCTCTAAGCGCTCCGTTGGATCAACATCATGTGGCTCTGATTGAAGTTTCCATAGTTTTCACGGAGAGGTTGGTTTGCACCTAATATGTTGCCCTTATTATAAGCTCTAGAAACTCGCCTTTTATCCTTCTCAATTGCTTCCAAGGCTTCCAAACGCTTGTCGGTTACTTCATCAATGTTATCCATCATCAAAGCATAATATGTATCCACACTAAGATCATTTTGCTTTGCAAGTCAATATGCGCCCAGATTCACCTCAACAGGTAAAATGGCCTCTTGACCATACACAAGCTCAAAAGGAGTAACTTTAGTAGCCCCATGTCTAGAGACACGATGAGCCCATAAAGCTTCAGATAACACTTCATGCCATCTTTTAGGATTGTCTTCTATCTTCTTCTTAATGAGCTTAACAAGAGTTTTATTACTAGACTCGGCTTGACCATTAGCTTGAGCATAATATGGAGATGAATTGAGCAACTTAATACCATAGGAATTAACAAAATCACGCACCTATTTAGCCACAAATGAAGTACCCTGATCCGTAGTTAAAGTCTGCGGAATGCCAAATCTATGTATAATATGCTCCGTAATAAACCCAATTACCTCATTATGTGTTATGTTCTTGAGAGGAATTGCTTCAGTCCACTTAGTAAAATAATCAGTCGCCACAGTCACAAAGCAATGTCCTTTAGTTGACGGAGGATGTATCTTGCCAAGGAAATCCAATCCCCAACTTCTAAATGGCCAAGGCTTGATAATTGGATGCAACAACGCAGCAGGCACCAACTGAACATCTCCATGCTTTTGACACTCTTCACATCCTTTGTAGTACCTAAAGCAATCGGCTATCATGGTAGGCCAATAAAAGCAAGCTCGTATAAGAAGCCACTTCATCTTAGGAGCCGATTGATGAGTACCACAAATTCCCTCATGTACCTCCACCATAGCTAGCCTTGCTTGATCAGGACCTAAACACTTTAAAAGCAAATCATCTGTCGTCCGACGATACAACTCATCACCATCTAGAATAAACTTAAGTGCCTATCGTCAGACTTTTCTGTCACTCATACTTTTAGGATCCTGTAAATACTTAACCAGAGGCGTTCTCCAGTCTCCCACTTCGTCCTTAACAATATTGGAAGCAACAACGGGCGAAGCAGGGTTGCCCCCCGAGGGACGGTCTAACCGGCCCGAGGGGCGGTCTGACCGGGGTACACGGTTTGACCAGCCTGTGGAGGCGGTTGAACCGGGTCTTCCAGAACGTAACCCTTAGCTTCATCAAACATCGGTTTTCGTTCTTGAAAATTTCTTTTTTGAACATTATAACCAGATGCTTGCTGAGCCAGAGTGTTAGCCTTCGGATTCTCCTCTCGTGGTACATGATATATCACAAATTCATCCATGCAAGATATAATGTATAAACATTTATAAAGATAAGCATTTAAAGAACCATTTAGACATTGACATACCTTGGACACTTGCTGTACCACCAGTAAAGAATCACCATAAGCTTCTACATGTTTCACTCCCATGTTATGTAATATTTGCAAACTAAACAAGAGAGCTTCATACTCAATTTGATTATTAGTACATTTATGATCCAACCGGCTAAGGGCTTCAAAAATAGCTCCACTAGGTGGAATAATAATAATTCCAACACCACAACCACTTCTACAAGCCGATCCATCAAAATGTAATTTCCATGGAGTTAAAGTTACACAACTGACATCTATATCAAGTTTCTTATCAATCCTATGTTGAATAATAAAGTCGGCTACTATTTGATCCTTCATTGATCCAATAGGTTCACAACGCAAATCATATTCAACAAGATCATAAGCCCACTTGCCGACTCTACCACTAAGAAGAGGTTTTTGCAACATGTATTTAATTATGTCGGTTTGGCATGCAACATAACAAGTACTAGACAATAAATAATGCCTTAACTTGGTATAAGCATAATACAAGGATAAAAAAAGTTTTTCAATAAAGGTGTACCTTGTTTCGGCATCTAGCAATCTTCTACTCTCATAAGCAACAATATACTCATTGCCATCGGTCCCTTGAGTCAAAACAACTCCAATCACACTTGGCTCTGCTGCAATATAAAGCCGGAAAGGAACACCACTCCTAGGCGCTTGAAGAACAGGAGGCGAAGTCAAATAATTCTTAATTTCGTCAAAAGCCTCTTGCTGTTCTGCCCCCCAAGTGAATTCAGCTCCACTTTTCAACCGAAGTAAAGGAGTAAAAGCATCAATCTTCCAAGAAAAGTTGCAAATGAATCGCCTCAAGTAATTAACATTGCCCAAGAATCTCTATAACTCTTATTTAGAAGTGGGAGCTTGAACCTTCTTAATCGACTCAATCTTTTTTAGGATCAATATCCACACCTTTCTCATGCACAATAAAACCAAAAACTTGCCAGCCGACACTACAAAAGCACATTTGAGTGGATTCATCTTTAAACCATACCGACGCATCTTTTAAAATGCAAGTCTTAAATCGGCTAAATGAGAGTTTAGACTAGCTGATTTAACAACAATATCATCAATATAAACTTCTATGATAATACCAAGCAAGTCATGAAAAATCTAATTCATAGCCCTTTGATAAGTAGCACCTGCATTTTTCAATCCAAATGTCATGACTACCCACTCAAACAAGCCTACAAATCCTGGACACATGAAAGCCGTTTTGGAGACATCCTCTTCGGCCATAAATATATGATTGTAACCAGCATTACCATCAAGAAAGCTAAGGACTCTATGTCCAGATGCAGAATTAACAAGAAAATCGGCTATAGGCATAAGATATTCATCTTTAGGAGTTGCTTTATTAAGAAATCTAAAATCAACGCAAACACGAAGTTTCTTTGTTCCTTTTTTCTCAACAAGCACAATATTAGAGATCCAATCAGCATATCGACAAGGCCTAATAAACATAGCATCAAGAAGCCGATTGATTTCTTCTTTCACTCACTCATAAATATCAGGATTAAAATTCCTACGAGGTTGTTTATAAGGCTTAAAATCAGGTTTAATAGGTAATTTATGTTCTATCAATTCACGACTTAAACCAGGTATCTAATTGTAATTCCAAGTATAGCAATCAACATACTTTTTCAAAATCTTTATTAATTCAAGCATAAATATAGGATCAGGATTCTTGTTTTCCAATGTCGACCTAGGTTTAGTGCCATCACCAATATCTACCTCCTCAAGTGGGTCAGCCGACGTAAACCCTTGTCCTAATTTGCCCAAGTCATCAAGATCTTCAATGGCTTCACATGTATCGGTCTTAAGCGCTCGATAATTGTCAATTCTTTGGTACAACCACTCTTTTGTTGAACTCATTGAGTCACACAAAGTGATTTAGCTGATTATCAAACAACTTTATGATAGTAGGAATGAAACCATTGTTGGAACAACTTACAAATTCATAATCGGATAAATCTAAACCAGATAGACACTTTACATCATCATGTATACCTATAGAATGACTATCGACTACAGCTACAAAAGCAGAATTATCACCATGTACTACTTCCAATTCATCATCTACCCATTGAATTAACATTTGGTGCAAAGTAGAAGGAACACATTTGTTTGCATGAATCCAATCACGACCAAGGATAAGACTGAAGTTACCTTGTGTCTCAGCGACGAAGAAAGCTGTGGCGAGCATTTTGCTTCCAATAGTGAGCTCCTTAGAGATCACACCCTTAGCCCCCATTGGCTCACCTCCTCCAACTCCGCTGATGGTCATGTTGGTCTTGATCAGCTCCTCATTTGAACCTCCAAGCTTCTTGGATAGAGAATACGACATCAAGTTGACAATCGCACCTCCATCCACTAGCATCCGAGAAATAGGCTTCCCATTGATATGACCCTTCATATACAAAGCCTTCAGATGATTATCAGTGTCTTTGGGCTTCTGAAATATAGCATCCCTGCGCCCAAAATCAAGATGAGCTAAGTCCTCCTCCGTAGGCACCGAACCATCAACAAACAAATGAACCACATTGATCTCAAGGTTCATCCGCTCTGGAGAAGAACTGTAGTCCACAAGCTGTTCATCATCCTTTGGAGTATGGACAGATGAAACCTTGTCATCACAAACCATGGTGAGGACCATGTGTGGTTCGAGGACCGGTGGATGGTCGCTTCCCTGTGTGATGAGTGATTGACAACGTTGTGTGGACTGATTCTTGGCTAAGTATTGCAGGTGCAGGTTGCGGCTTGACTCGTGTTGGTGCAGGTGAAGAACAAGCGCGAAAGGTCGTCGCCGGTGAGGCCTCCAGGTGTGGAGAAGACAAGTAGGCTTCGTTCGAGGGACCCGGTGGCCAGCGGGGTCAAGTGCGGGCCGCATGGTGGCATGAACAAGCAAGATGAAGTCGTGGACGGTTTCTTGGTTGAGCCTCAAAACCAAGGTCGAGCCGGGACTACGTGGGAGCCGAGTCATGAGTGGAGATTGGCGGAGGCTACACCGAGTTCGCGGGGTTTCCGGTGGTTCACCGTAAAAACCACCGGGTTCCTTGGTTGATCCACAAAGCCAAGACAGAAGAACCGAAGACGGAGGTGCAGCAGCACCAGACCGGTCTGACCGGTGGGTCTGGCCGGTCCCGACCGGTGGGGGGACCGGTCTGACCGGTGAGGAGCACCGGTCTGACCGGTGTGCGACGACGCAGTCCGGAATCTTCGAAGCGGAGGACACGCGTCGGGATCGCATGGCTTGCGTCGAGGCTACGCAGGGTGCGGTCGCCGGGCATCCGTCCGATGGTGAAGACATCATGAATTCCAAATCCGCCCTCGAGGGGCTTGTATCCCTAGTTAGTAGAGAAGGGCATTTTAGACATTCGGTTGCCTCTATATAACCCAAGAGGTGAGAGGATGACAGCCAACTCTTGGAACCCTAGCTCATTAGTTTTCCTATTTTCCACCTATTTTCTCTAGGTTTTCCTTAGGACTAGCAAGAGAGCTTCACGGAGAGATCTTGTAGAGAGGGATGGATGATCGGGCGGCTTGCTAGACCTTGTACGAATCCTTGTTTCATGTATAGATGATTCGGCGTGATTCCTCAAGGTTTGGATGTGTTTTCCCCGGTTGTTTTTGGTGGTGATTTTCGGAGCCCTCTCTCGGTGATTTCTTTGGAGTGTTTTTGGGGCTTTTCTCTTGGTGATTCGGTGGGGGAAATTTGTGGGAACCCTTCGTGGTTCTTTGGGCTGTGATTCCCCTCCCAAATACATGAGAAAAGTTGCTCGAATTTGGGGTTTCTTGAGTTCTTGGGTTGGAAGTGCTTTCGGCGGGATTTCTTCGATTCCTCCTTTTTGGACGAGATTTGGTGGGATTAAACTTGGCTATGGACTCCTCATGAGGTGCTCCTGATATTCCCAAAGTCTTGTTCAAGTCCGTGGAGCGATTCGGGAGATCGAGATTTGGATTTGGGGGAGTTGACCCGCGGGTGCTGTTCATCCCGAGCTGCCCAGGCTACACCGGTCTGACCGGTGCTCTTGACCGGTCTGACCGGCGCAGGCCCTTGTGGGTTTTCGCTCGGGTGAGCGTCTTGGTGTGTTCTTTGTTGTCCCGTGGTGCTGCTGTTTCGAGTTTGGGTCCATTTGGTGGTCGGTTGGCCTGTTTGGTGCCTTGGGTGCTTTCTGGCTGCCATCGGTCTGACCGGTGCGTCTCACCGGTCTGACCGGTGTAGAGTCACTTAGTGGAAGTTGCTCAGGTTCGCCAGCAGGGACCGGTCTGACCGGTGGTGCTCACCGGTCTGACCGGTGTGGGCTCCGTAGACTCGGGGTTTGTTGTTCCGCCGCGTTCTCGAGTCGGAAGGCCGTGTGTGTTGGTTCCTAGGTCCGGTGGCACTCCGGTGGCTACGTGGGCTTGGCCAACTTGGGTAGTGAGTCGGAGACGTGTGTTGGAAGCCGTGTTCGTCTTGTCGGAGTTCTCATCTCCATCGAGAAGAATTTTTATCGGTCCTTCACATGGGGGTCGAAAAAGCAGGACCGGGCAAAGTTTCTAGAGACCCCGGTCTAACCGCCTGGTCACCCGGTCTAACCGCCCCCTTTGGCGGTTTGACCACCTTTGTCTGAGTTGCTGCTATGACTCTCCTCTCCTCCCCCTGTGGTACCATAGGCCTGTAGCTGTTGAAATCTTTGTCCCTCTTCTTTTCTAGCTCCTTCTCCCTTTTCTCACGTAGCCTCAATCACTGAAGCTTCCCCCTTTGATTATGAGTTAGACCGGGAGGGCACCACCTTGGTAAAAATCACTCCGGACAAGACTTGCTCCCGCGGGCCTCATGGTTATTAGCAGCAGATCCCTTTTTAGTTGGTGTCACAACCTAATTGTGTGGCACAACACGTCTTTTGCCACTTCCCACAATGGGAACGTCCATTGTCCAAATCTGAATAATGTCAAGGTTAGTAGTCCTTTCTGGGTCAATGTCCATCTCTTGAACTTCCTCCTCCCAAATATTGGGCTTGTACACCTTCTTCGGAGGAAATCCTTCTCTTTTAGGCACGGCGCTCTGACCGACTGTAGGGGGCGGTCTAACCGGGTCAGCCAGATGACCCTACCCGGTTTGTCGTGGAGCTCGACGATCTTGTGTACGTCTTGATACGTAGTCCAGCGCTGATCTCCTTGTCTCTCCCCATCCAGGATGGACAGATTGCTGATACGACACCCACATTACTCCATTACCATCATAGATAGGGTGAAGTGAAGGATCTGTCACACCCTGAAATTTCCAATTTCAGGATGTGAATAGAAAGAATAATTAAATAATGATTTTCTCATAATTTTAAAGTTTTTTCCAACATTTATTTTTCTTTACAGGAAATATAGTATAGGAAAAACCTTTGTTTGATTTTTCTGAATCAAAAAAAAAAGTTGTGAGTGTTGCATTCATGCCGATGCATCTTGGTGCTTCTTGAGTGCAAAAGGTTTCAAAAATGCGCTTACTTGCTGTCCAAAACCTTCCGAGAAATTTTCGGTTTTTTCTTCTTGAGCTATTTCTATTTATTAGAAGGCACTAAAATCTTTTTCATGAGCTCCAAATGCTCTATTTGCATTGTTCATGTCTTAATCTAGCTCTGGGAATTTTCCTGAATTTTTTGGGATTTTCAGAATATTTTTCGTGGCTTTAAGGAATTACCTAGCTATTTCTGGATTATTTTGTTTTTCACGAAAATGTTTTCTGAAAATAAAAAGGAATTTCCTTTCTCCTTTCCCTTTTCGGCCCAAAGCCGTTTGCGGCCCAAATCTTCGAAGTCCACCGACGCCCCCTCGTCTCTGCCGCCCGGTCCAATGCTGCTTTACAGGCCGTAGCCCAGCTTGGCCCAAATCGCAGCCCATCCGACCCACACCCGCTGGCGCGGCGCGGAGCCCTTCTGTGTCCAGTCAGCGCCGGCTCTCACCAGGACTCGCCGGAGTCCGGCGCCTGCACTCCCGGTGTCCGTGCCGTACCCGCCCGGACTCCGGACCGCATCCCCTTTTAAGCCGCCCGCGCGCTCCGGCCGCCGCCACCCCCGCGCCTTCCTCGCCGCGCGCGCCGCGCCGCCCGCGGTAGAGCGCCGCCGCCGCCATAGGAGCCTAGCTCCGCCGCGCCATCCCGCCGGACGAGGTAGCCGCCGGAGAAATCCGTCACCACCAGGAGGTCTGCAATGTCGAGCCGCGTCAGAACATAGGCTCCCGACGCGAGTTGACCTCCAGAGTGTCAATCACCGTGAAGCCTGAGTCGGCTGCCAGCACCGCCGGTCGCCCCTTCGGATTCCGCCCGTATCCGTTCGCCTCTGCCGCCGGTGAGCACCCCCACGTGGTTCCCCACACCTCCTCTACCCCTTGCGCCCTTGTCTGAGTCCTATCTCGCTGGAGCCGGGAGCGATTTGGCCACCAGGGCCGTCGTCTTCCTCCAATCCAGAGGTAGGGGATGAGTTGTGGAAGTTTTGCAAAAAGGCCCCTGCAAGAGCCAGCAATCATTAGATTCAATTAGGTGTCTTGCAAATTCCCGCATAAACCCTAGATCTTTTTAGATCTTCACAATCAGATACATCCCGAACCTTTTTGCAGATCTAACCCCCAGATTAGATCTATTCTCGGGCACTGTTTATTGTGTCTTGCAAACCTTTTCTGCTACCCCTTTAAATCTATAGATAATTGCGTAAAGGTCCTACCAATCCTGTTTTATCTACATCTCCTTTGTTTTAGCTCCGTTTTGATCCGTTCAAGTTGCGTTAGGTTCATAATATTGTAAACCACGCTTTAGTGGAGTGTTTTCATCATGTCTTGTTTTCTGAAAATAAAATAATTATTAATTTTGATTAATGTCTAGCTATGCACGCCTTTTATAAATAAAAGCAATATAGATCTATACCCATTTTTCATAATCAAATTTAATTTGATTAATGATTACTTTATTATGCTTTTATAAATAAAATCTAATTAGATCTTTTACTCGATTTTTCCGTAAGTCAAATATTAATTGGCTTAATGATTAATTAACTTTTATAATTAAAAGTTGATTAGGCTTTTACTCCAGCTTTATAAAAAAATGTTAATTTTGATTAATATCAATGTAATGTTGTTTTCAATAATAACATGATCTACCACAAAGCTTCGTTTAGATTATTCATATAGTTTAGTTTTTTCTAAATTAAATGTTTGATTGGAATAATTCTTATATGAATCTTTATAAATAAAACTTGATTAGTTCTTTACACTGGTTTCGTAAATAAAGTTTAATATTGCATTAATGCCAACCTAGGGTATTTTATTTGTAAAATATCATTTACAATTGTTTTGCTAATTAAAATAAACCTAGCTCATAGTTTGATCTCTCATATACAAATCAATCGTTAGACGTTCTTTACCTCAGTGCCTCTTTTGATCAAGTTTATCAGAAACTCTAAATCTTTCCAGTGTTAGCCCAAGCTAAACCATGTGCCTTCAATCAAGCCTTAGAGTTTTGGTTAGCTTAGTAGCTTTATCTTTGTGAGTAGTTTCCACTGCTCATTTGCCTATCAAGTAATCTTATCTCTCTTGTTTCATTTTCATCTTAGAATCTCGTTTATCAGCATCTAGCTAGTTGATGTCTATTCCATCTCAGTTTGGTTGTCTCTTTTTGATTCAGCTGTGTTCTTACACCTAATCTATCGTAGCTACCTTTCTTTAGAGTTTGCCTTGTTATCTGTTTTTTTTTCTGTCAGATCAGATCACCCTTGGTTAGTGTGTCAGTTGTTCATCCGAGTTCTCTTTGTAGACTAGTTCTCTTAAATCCTAGCTTAAGGTTTGCGTGTGCGTTATAATTCGCTTCTACCGTTTTCGTTCGTTTCACATTAACTTGTACGTTAGCATGTGTATCACCTGTTACTTGTTTTAACACTAAAATTGTATGTTAATCTAGACTAATTCTTATTCCAATGCTTTTACAAATAAAAAGTGATTAGGTTCTAATCCGGTTTTCTTTAATCATGATGTAATTGGATAATCCCTATTCATAACTAGTTTTTCTAAATAAAAGATGTTAGAGTTAAACATCGGTTTTCATAATAAGGTTAATATGCCTAATGACATCATAAATGCCTTTTTCAATATTAAAAAAATGTCGAGTTGAATGCGTGACATAAAATTACTTGCCTAGATATCTTATACTTGCTTTAACTTTCTAAAGTAATTGTTAATTTGATATAACTTCCACTCGAATGTTATAAATAAAACATGATTAGGTTTATCGTGTTTTCTTTAATTAAATGTAACTTGTTTAATGGTAACATAGAGTATTTCTCCGAAATATTGTTTCACATGATTTCTTAATTAAAATATGCCAAGCGTAGTTTCTTGTTGTTTGATAATGATCTCACGATAGTTTCGAGCTTAGTTCTGTTTCAGCGTTTCTTGCGCTTGCGTAACCAATAGGATCGAGCTCTTTCCCAGTGCGATCTTTCTGGTCCTTTCTCAATCTTCCGCGACCATCTCTTCAAAGTTAACCAAGCCTTTCCCTTCCAAGCACGATTTGTGTTCTTTAGTGATCCATCTGATCGAGTCCGTCCTTTAGTGCGTTCTTTTGAAGTTTCCTTTTTGATTGATGCTTTGTTCTTAGTATATGCTTGTTTGTTTGCTTTGTGTATGTTTGTGCCCGATGATTAATGCGATTAGAGTGAACGTTGTTCGTGGTTCGAGAGCTTGGAAGAGCATGAAGGTGAAGGTTCTGAGTAACTACTCTTTGGTTAAAGGCAAGTGTGTCCTTGATCTTTTGTCCCAACAACTTTATTAATCACTATTGCATTGCTATGCATTAATTTTGATGGGTTCCTATTAAGGATGACTAGCCACTTTTGACCATTATCTTGAACCTGGTTCTTAATTTATATTGATGGTAGATATTGCTTAGTGTGCTCAGCTGGGTTGGTAATATCAACATTGTTATCATTTTATGCTCTATGTTCCTTTATGTGATGTTTAATATACAAGACTATATGTTTAACGGAACATGGAGAACCACCCAGGAAAACAGTACAACCACAAGAACTAATGGGCAATGGTCTTGGCAGAATAATTAGGAACTTTAGCTTGGGGTGATCTTACCTGATAAGGACAAGGGATCGGCGGTACTGCGGGGTATGGACTCGCTCTAGCAGGGAGTTGGTGAGTTATTTTTTCTATGGTGGGGTATCGACCTGCTAGGGGACTTTATACCTTGCTAACTGATCCGGACCTTGTGGGCCACTACTTGTTGGAGAACCTTTGTAAAGGCCTTGTAGCGTCCCTATGCAGCCTTACCTCGGTAGTGTGGTATGGTGCCTGATCAGCATCGCGTGGTTGGGTCTAAAGCTCTTCGGAGTTTTTACGCTGCTTGTGGTGAAAGTGTACAACCTCTGCAGAGTGTTAAATTAATCGATTAGCCGTGCTCACGGTCATAGCGGCCTGGACCCTCACATGATAACTAAACTTGAAGATGGACTTAAATTGTGATATGTGTTATGGTTATGCTTGCTATGTGCTCATGGCGTATCTCTTATCTTTATGCTTAATTGTGGGTTGGTATAAACTTATACTTTTATTAATAATCAAGTGCTAATAAAACTTGATCAACTAAAACGCTAAATGCTTATAGCCCAGTCCACTATAAAGCCTTTGCATTAATATCTTTCTCCACACTTGCTGAGTACGACAAGTGCTCACCCTTGCTATAAACAATGTTGCTCAGAAAGAGGAAGCTACTCTGGACTTTGCTGAAGATTTTGTGGAGTGCTAGGCGTACGCAACCCCCAGTAGATTGCTTGTGGAGTTTGGTGCTTTCGTTTCCAGGATATAGCGTAATACTCTGATAATTTCCCTTTTTCTTACGTGATATTGTTTATGTTATTCACTTATGTCAACTATATGCATGAAAATTGATCCTGACATGCATATAGGTTTGCACTTAGTTTTCTTTGGGAAAACAGGTGTGACAGAGTGGTATTAGAGCTGTATCGACTGTAGGACGTGAGCCTAGATAGTAATGTTCGTTTCTTAGGTTTCCTTTGATCTAAAAATCATCACCACCTTTCCCTTGAGCTCTGTGATGAATATTCTCGCTAATTAAACCATATCTTTCATCAACCCTCCTTGATAGCTCACCTTTGTCTGTCACATTTTCATTTGCACATCATTGTTTCGCAAATGATTATGATCTCTACCCTTGCCTAATTATTTACTCTCCCCTTGGTCTTGACCTTGTCTCTCCTTTCCACTTTTCTCGAGCAATTTCACCAATAAGTCAAAAGGTGAATTGTTATCCTTGATATTATATCAGCATGTCCTTTAACAAAATATATTTCCAATGTATCTATCTCCACCAAATATATGTATTCATATACCTAGTTCTCATCCCAGTTAAGTAGGTGTCAAACCTGTTCGCGCAGCTCTCCGACACATCAGCGCTGTTTTAATTCTTTCTCAAGCTACAGAACTCCGATTGATATGAAACCAGTTGGGTTAGTTCCTAAATTTCATAAGTGAATGTCTATAAAAATTTCAGCCCTACACAGTACATGTTACAAAAGATATGCTCGAACATTGGAGCTATCAGAATATGTAAACTCTGCTGACCTAGTTACCCTCATTATTTTATATCTCGGGCTATAGACCTCCGATTGAGGTAAATAGAATTGGAGTAGTTCAGGAATTTCAGAAGTTTCACTATGACCAAAATTCATTAATTTTGGTTGCATATACTGAGGGTTATGCCCGAAACTTTGGAGGTTCTCGAATCTGTCAACACTGCTGACATAGCCATCTTATTTAATTCATATCTCGAGTTCTGAACCTCCAATTGAGGTGATTCCAGTTGGGATGACCCATAATTTCGTACTCCTTGAACTGGGGAAAATCCATTATTTATGGATATCGTTGCTAGAAGCTACATCTGATCTATTAGGAGGATACCCTCTGACTTTATTAACAACGTGTAGTTCGTTCCCTTAATCGTGTCCTGTTTGGTGGAATTCAGTACTTGCATGATGATGCTTGGTTTTATGACATTTCTTGTGTTGGTTCTTTGAAGTGAGTGTTGATGTATTGTGCATCTTATATTTGCAATGGCATCAGTTCTTAGTTGGGTTCTTCTTTTGTATCTTCCACCTCCTTGCTCTTCTCATTCTTTCTCTCTACTCTTCAGTCTATCTCTTCTGAGCCTATCACAAATACCCAGCCAGATGGAGAGCTCCAACATAAATCATGAAGGTAAAGATAATGTAAGAAACATCAACATTCTACTTGCAACCTCATCATTAGAGCACAAGATGTTGGAGTATATTGCTGCACAAACTCAAGTTCTGCAAGCAATGACCCAAACCATGGTTAAGATTCATCAGTCCATTACAGAGGAAGCTTCACTCCCTAAAGACCACAATATTGTCACCAATGATAACCATCAAAACAAGACCCCTCCAACATTTGATAAAGAGAAGCTATAGACTATGCAGACCCAAGTCTCACAAGGAAGGATGCAGCCTAGCGCAACCTACTTTCGTAATGAGATGGCCACAGACAGAGTTCCCATTGGGCCAGTGAAGAGGCAAGTTGTTGAAGCATGGAGTAATCAAAGAAATAAGAAGAAGCATGAAGTGCTGAAACTAACAATGGAGAAACAACATTGGGTTAACAAGGCTCTAGATATATGTTCGTATGGTGAGCACCATGGTCTTTCGTGTCCCTAGAAGGAAGCTAGTCTCATGACAGCAGAAGCTTGCCAACATAACCCTATAGATATCAATAAGCAGAAGATGTTGACCCCCCCCAAAACCCAACTCAAGAAGAAGGTTCTCAAGCGAAGGTCATACTCAAACCCTAAACCTTGATGATTGGATTATCACTTGCAAGGGATATAAACCTGGTAGACGCAAGCGATCTAACAACATAACCGTAGAACAATATGAGAGAAGAGGATATCACATCTAGGGGCAGATAATGGTACTGAACCTGGTTCCGACAAACCCCAGCCTAAGATTGTTCGACCTATATATGTCACTCCTACCCAGAAGAATCCTGATGCACAAGTTGATCTACCAAGGACTACGATGGAGCAAAGCGAAGAGTGAAGAAATCACAACAGTAGAAGGATGGATAAGTTATAAGTGGGACCAGACTATATATTCCTATACAAGTCCAATGAGCTATGGAGAGTAGAAGAGCATGTTTGGTATGCTTGTGTAAGGAAGGTCGATATGAAGAAAGTTGATAAGCTTTGGATAATCCCCACGAGAGCCTTTGTTTCTTGCTAACCTTTCTCGAATCTCGGGACGAGATTCCTTTCAAGGGGGTAGATTTGTCACACCCTGAAATTTCCAATTTCAGGATGTGAATAGAAAGAATAATTAAATAATGATTTTCTCGTAATTTTAAAATTTTTTCCAATATTTATTTTTCTTTACACGAAATATTTTATAGGAAAAACCTTTGTTTGATTTTTCTGAATCAAATAAAAAGTTGTGAGTGTTGCATTCATATCGATGCATCTTGGTGCTTCTTGAGTGCAAAAGGTTTCAAAAATGCGTTTAGTTGCTGTCCAAAACCTTCCGAGAATTTTCCGGAATTTTCTGGAATTTATTCTCATTCTCCTTGAGCTATTTCTATTTATTAGAAGGAACTAAAATCTTTCTCATGAGCTCCAAATGCTCTATTTGGATTGTTCATGCCTTAATCTAGCTTTGGGAATTTTCTTGAAATTTTTGGGATTTTCTTAATATTTTTCGTGGTTTTAACGAATTATCTAGCAATTTCTAGGTTATTTTGTTTTTCACGAAAATGTTTTCTGAAAATAAAAAGGAATTTCCTTTCTCCTTTCCCTTTTCGGCCCAAAGCCGTTTGCGGCCCAAGTCTTCGAAGTCCACCGACGCCCCCTCGTCTCTACCACCGTGCACTCTCCGCTTTATAGGCCGCGCCCCGGCAGCCTTGGCCCAAACCGCAGCCCGTCCGACCCACACCCGCCGGCCCGCCGCGGAGCCCATCCGGGTCTAGTCGCTGCCGCCGCCGCCGGACTCGCCGGAGTCCGGCGCCTCCACCCCGGTGTACCGTGCGGCACCCGCCCGGACTCCGGCACCGCGTCCCCTTTTAAGCCGTCTCGCTCGCTCCGGCCCGCCGCCCCGCGCCTTCCTTGCTCGCGCGCCGCGCCGCCGCGTGCGGCGCCGCCGCCGCCATAGGAGCCTAGCTCCGCCGCGCCATCCCGCCGGACGAGGTAGCCGCCGGAGAAATCCGTCACCACCAGGAGGTCTGCAATGTCGAGCCGCGTCAGAACATAGGCTCCCGATGCGAGTTGACCTCCGGAGCGTCACTCACCGTGAAGCCCAGCCGCCAGCACCGCCGGCCGCCCCTTCGTATTCCGCCCGCGTCCGTTAGCCTTTACCGCCGGTGAGCACCCCCACGTGGTTCCCCACACCTCCTCTACCCCTTGCGTCCTTGCCTGAGTCCTATCTCGCTGGAGCCGGCAGCGATTTGGCCACCAGGGCCGCCGTCTGCCTCCAATCCACAGGTAGGGTATGAGTTGTGGAAGTTTTGCAAAAAGGCCACTGCAAGAGCCAGCAATCATTAGATTCAATTAGGTGTCTTGCAAATTCCCGCATAAACCCTAGATTTTTTTAGATCTTCACAATCAGATCCATCCCGAACCTTTTTGCAGATCTAACCCCCAGATTAGATCTATTTGCGAGCACTGTTTATTGTGTCTTGCAAACCTTTTCTGCTACCCCTTTAAATCTATAGATAATCGCGTAAAGGTCCTACCAATCCTGTTTTATCTATATCTCCTTTGTTTTAGCTCCGTTTTAATCCGTTCAAGTTGCGTTAGGTTCATAATATTGTAAACCACGCTTTAGTGGAGTGTTTTCATCATGTCTTGTTTTCTGGAAATAAAATTATTATTAATTTTGATTAATATCTAGCTATGCACGCCTTTTATAAATAAAAGCAATATAGATCTATAACGGGTTTTCATAATCAAATTTAATTTGATTAATGATTACTTTATATGCTTTTATAAATAAAATCTAATTAGATCTTTTACTCGGTTTTACCGTAAGTCAAATATTAATTGGCTTAATGATTAATTAACTTTTATAATTAAAAGTTGATTAGGCTTTTACTCCGGCTTTATAAAAAAATGTTAATTTTGATTAATACCAATGTAATGCTGTTTTCAATAATAACATGATCTACCACAAAGCTTCGTTTAGATTATTCATATAGTTTAGTTTTTTCTAAATTAAATGTTTAATTGGAATAATTCTTATATGAATCTTTATAAATAAAACTTGATTAGTTCTTACACCGGTTTCGTAAATAAGGTTTAATATGGCATTAATGCCAACCTAGGGTATTTTCTTTGTAAAATATCCTTTACAATTGTTTTGCTAATTAAATAAACCTAGCTCATAGTTTGATCTCTCATATACAAATCAATCGTTAGATGTTCTTTACCTCAGTGCCTCTTTTGATCAAGTTTATCAGAAACTCTAAATCTTTCCAGTGTTATCCCAAGCTAAACCGTGTGCCTCTAATCAAGCATTAGAGTTTCTGCTTAGCTTAGTAGCTTTATCTGTGTGAGTAGTTTGCACTGCTCATTTGCCTATCAAGTAATCTTATCTCTCTTGTTTCGTGTTTATCTTAGAATCTCGTTTATCTGCATCTAGCTAGTTGATGTCTATTCCATCTCAGTTTGGTTGTCTCTTTTTGATTCAGCTGTGTTCTTGTACCTAACCTATCGTAGCTACCTTTCTTTAGAGTTTGCCTTGTTATCTGTTTTTTTCTGTCAGATCAGATCACCCTTGGTTAGTGTGTCAGTTGTTCATTCGAGTTCTCTTTGTAGACTAGTTCTCTTAAACCCTAGCCTAAGTTTTGCGTGTGCGTTATAGTTTGCTTCTACCATTCTCGTTCGTTTCACCTTAACTTGTACGATAGCATGTGTATCACCTGTTACTTGTTTGAACACTAAAGCTGTATGTTAATCTTGACTAATTCTTATTCCAATGCTTTTACAAATAAAAAGTGATTAGGTTCTAATCCAGTTTTCTTTAATCATGATGTAATTGGTTAATCTCTATTCATAACTAGTTTTTCTAAATAAAAGATGTTAGAGTTAAACATCGGGTTTCATAATAAAGTTAATATGCCTAATGACATCATAAATGCCTTTTTCAATATTAAAAAATGTTGAGTTGAACGCGTGACATAAAGTTACTCGCCTAGATATCTCATACTTTCCTTAACTTTCTAAAGTAATTGTTAATTTGATATAACTTCCACTCGAATGTTATAAATAAAACATGATTAGGTTTATCGTGATTTCTTAAATTAAATGTAACTTGTTTAATGGTAACATAGAGTATTTCTCTGAAATATTGTTTCACATGATGTCTTAATTAAAATATACCAAACGTAGTTTCTTGTTGTTTGATAATGATCTCACGATAGTTTCGAGCTTAGTTCTGTTTCAGTGTTACTTGCGCTTGCGTAACCAATAGGATCGAGCTCTTTCCCAGTGCGATCTTTCTGGTCCTTGCTCAATCTTCCGCGACCATCTCTTCAAAGTTAACCAAGCCTTTCCCTTCCAAGCACACTTCGTGTTCTTTAGTGATCCATCTGATCGAGCCCGTCCTTTAGTGCGTTCTTTTAAAGTTTCCTTTTTGATTGGTGCTTTGTTCTTAGTATATGCTTGTTTGTTTGCTTTGTGTGTGTTTGTGCCCGATGATGGATGCGATTAGAGTGAACGTTGTTCGTGGTTTGAGAGCTTGGAAGTGTATGAAGGTGAAGGTTCTGAGCAACTACTCTTTGGTAAAAGGCACGTGTGTCCTTGATATTTTGTCCCAACAACTTTATTAATCACTATTGCATTGCTATGCATTAATTTTGATGGGTTCCTATTAAGGATGACTAGCCACTTTTGACCATTATCTTGAACCTGGTTCTTTATTAATATTGATGGTAGATATTGCAAGTGTGCTCAACTGGGTTGGTAATATCAACATGGTTATCATTTTATGCTCTATGTTCCTTTATGTGATGTTTAATATACAATACTATATGTTTAATCGGAACATGGAAAACCACCCAGGAAAACAGTATAACCACAAGAACTAATGGGCATTGGTCTTGGCTTTATAATTAGGAACTTTAGCTTGTGGTGATCTTACCTGATAAGGACAAGGGATCGGCGGTACTGCGGGGTATGGACTCGCTGTAGCAGGGAGTTGGGTGAGTTATTCTATCTATGGCGGGGTATCGACCTGCTAGGGGACTTTATACCTTGCTAATTGATCCGGACCTTGTGGGTCACTACTTGTTGGAGAACCTTTGTAAAGGCCTTGTAGCGTCCCTATGCAGCCACACCTCGGTAGTGTGGTATGGTGCCTGATCAGCATCGCGTGGTTGGGTCTAAAGCTCTTCGGAGTTTTTACGCTGCTTGTGGTGAAAGTGTACAACCTCTGCAGAGTATTAAACTAATCGATTATCTGTGCTCACGATCAAGAGCGGCCTGGACCCTCACATGATAACTGAACGTGAAGATGGACTTAAAGTGTGATATGTGTTATGATTATGCTTGCTATGTGCTCATGGCGCATCTCTTATCTTTATGATTAATTGTGGGTTGGTATAAACTTATACTTTTATTAGTAATCAGGTGCTAATAAAACTTGATTAACTAAAACGCTAAATGCTTATAGCCCAGTCCACTGTAAAGCCTTTGCATTCATATCTTTCTCCACACTTGCTGAGTACGACAAGTGCTCGCCCTTGCTATAAACAATGTTGCTCAGAAAGAGGAAGCTACTCTGATAATTTCCCTTTTTCTTATGTGATATTGTTTCTGTTATTCACTTATGTCAACTATACGCATGAAAATTGATCCTGGCATGCATATAGGTTTGCACTTGGTTTTCTTTGGAAAAACAGGTGTGACAGGAGCCCAATCTGGACTAAAGTTTTGCCTCTGAGATGATTCACCTCTGAACTTGATGGCTGCCCTAGGGGACAATGCTGGTCTCTCTTGATGTGTAGGTGATCTCATCCTTTTTAACTAGTTGATCACTTGTAACGGCCTTTTGTATCTTCCACCACTTTGCTCTTCTCATTCTTTCTCTCTACTCTTCAGTCTATCTCTTTCACAAATACCCAGCCAGATAGAGAGCTCCAACATAAATCATGAAGGTAAAGATAATGTATGAAACATCAACATTCCACTTGCAACCTCATCATTAGAGCACAAGATGTTGGAGTATATTGCTGCACAAACTCAAGTTCTGCAAGCAATGGCCCAAACCATGGTTAAGATTCATCAGTCCATTACAGAGCAAGCTTCACTCCCTAAAGACCACAATACTGTCACCAATGATAACCATCAAAACATGACCTCTCCAACATTTGATAAAGAGAAGCTATCAGCTATGCAGACCCAAGTTTCTTATCTCAGGCCGCTTCAGAACAAGCATCTTTGGGCGGCCATGTGCAGGGGCGGTCTGGCCGCCCTGTACCCCCGATCTAACCGCCCTGTCCAGGACAAGCTCGGTTGTATGTTGACCAGATGGCGTGGACGATCCTTGCCCCCCATGTCCAGAAGTTTTGGCACTAATCTTGAAAGCTTCTCTGCCATCAGGGGTCCTTTCATATGCCACTTCTCCTGTCAATTCTTTTCCACTCAAATCGGGCTTAGCCTCCCCGACCATCACATTCTTGCCATTAGTAGCTTCGGCTTGATGCGGCCGAACCAAGTCCTTCGGCCGCTACAACTCCATAGTGTTCATGGGAAAAGGTTGCTATCAACTTGCATCTCTTGAAGCATCATACAACCTTCATTAATGGCCGATTGTATCTGACGACGAAACACATTGCAATCGTTAGTTGCATGAGAATAATAATTATGAAACTTACAACATGCACGTCATTTAATTTCATCAAGTGGAGGCATAGTAAGAGAAATTTTAATGTTTGCAAGCTTAAGTAATTCATCAAATATATGATCACATTTAGAAACATCAAAAGTAAATTTTAATATTTCTTGCCGACCATTAGTAGCCGGCTTAAGAGATGCATAAGAACTAACTTTAGACTTTGAAGGCCATACACTTCATTCTCATCGCCTGAACTTGTTGACACAAAATCCGCACCCTGTGCCAAGCACACAGCAAGCCGAACAAGCTAGCTTAACATGTGAAAAGATTCCAAGGCGTGTTAGTCAATTTTCCCTGAAACTTAACAAAAGACAAAGTAGTTAAATACCAAAGCTTGGAACTTGTCGGGTGGTACCAGACAGTTCCATATTTACGGCTAGAAAGACATGTAAGATGACATATAGCTATGAGAAGCTATCTGCCAGCAAATTAGAAACCATTCGGAAGCTTTAAAGTACGAAACGGAATATAGCCGAATAGATGACGCAAGCATGACGATAGATCGGTCTTTATTTGGACAAAATTGCACGTGC